>VIBL01000012.1:2382500-5063894 GCA_008271625.1 Lutraria rhynchaena
ATGCATGAACATTGTTAAATGTACGTCTTTAGTATTATACATGTAACACGTTTGCATTACTTATTGTTATGAAATACCAACAGGTAGTTTGAAATGCATTCATTTGTATCTTATGAAAATAAACCAGGAGTACTATAATCGATATCATGATTGTGACGTATTCTGCTGTAATCACCCTATATAGCTTTACCCAGTTAAATTATATCGTAATATTTAAAACATAAATGAGTGACTCGTATAATACACTAAATATGGCTGAAATAGGTTAATATACTGGCGATTTATTGGTGCAGTTAAACATGAACTGATAATGTGGATATTTATGTTCATTGTAATATTTTGTGAAGGCTGCGTATACAGCGAAACTCTGCGTACAAGTAAGAACATGTTAGTTAAACATTGTGATAATAGATAGTACGGAGTGTTCTTACATCCTTGTACATGTTCACGGTTTATATCTGTACTAGAATAAAGTTTACTCTTCACCTTACAAAAAGTAGTTCTTTTGCACAGTTTGAATGTACCGTTATCACAGTTTAAATTCACTTTGTATCTTACTTACAATGTTGCAACAATCAGTTTAAGAAAGAAAGCGACGTCATCGTGTACATATATTGAATTATCAATAGTAAAGAATATCTTGATTTGTGTTGAAACAATATTTGTAAGCTTTACATGTATATTAAAACAAATGTACCGTACCGGTCTGATTACGGAAGGGAGATAATTCGGACTGTCATCGGTTTGGCTATAAAATCAGTCCTGTAACGTATGATGCCTAAGTTTTTATTCATTATAAGTGTAACATCGCCAAGGGCGAGCTTAGAGGGATCCAACCCCTGTATTGTGAGAGTAAACATAATCAGTTAAATTATAATGGACAAATTACTTATATACTTAGAGTTAAAATGTTAAGATTAAGAATCAACCACGAATTTTACGAGCGTCCGCGGTTCCACCCTTATACCCCCGGTAAATATGATGACAGGAATCCGAACTACATCTGTGGTTTATACAAGCTCAATAAAAGTTTCCACGCATGCGCTTACATTATAACTATCGCATGAAGGAGAATGCTGTGTTGTATCCATTGTTCTTTTATTTCTATTATTCAAATATTGTATTTAGTTCATTTGTTTCCAAACAATACATCAAACACATTCAAAATCAAATTTATTTCCTTCATGTGTTAGAATATTACCAAATGAGTTTCTCTTTTTCTATGTCGAAGGTTAAAAAGACGTCATATTTCCAGTCTGGTTCAAACCAAAGCCAACAAAAAAATCTACAAATTTGTACAGCTAACTATGTATATGCATGAAGACCACCATTCAACGACAAGTTTCACAAGATGGCCTGACATACCTGACTTGTCTCACCTGTGAGTCTTACTGATGACCAGCCACTACTAACACATCACTCTGACAAACCTTACATTCTGTGACAAGTAATTAATGTTAAAACAGGCCGCTATCCATTGATATTGATCTATGGATTTTTATTACATTTACATCTAGAGTGTAAATATTTCTGTTTTACAGGGACTTTTTAAATGACTCAAAACGTCACACGTAAATACATGCAAAGATTGCATATGAGACAGACATTGATTAAGGCATCTGTAATAACACAGAACATGAAGATTGACATAGGCATAAATTCTGCCACATACACTCACCCTTAGAATGTTTGTATGGGGGAATTATGAGCACAACGTGCAGCTTCGGTTCTTCTTTCAGTTCAATTCCACGACTACTGCGGTTCATCTATCACTAAGGATGCAGGGAGCTTACAGTTTAATTTCAGCGAACTTCCACGAAATCTCCGAGACAACAAATGCACTGTTACCATCCAACCAGCGTCAAGTGATTCGCAAATAACTTTCTACTTTGAACAAATTAAATTGACAGAAATTTGTAAGGATTCTAACTTGACGATAACGCATGGGGATATTTTTTACGGTGAATCCGCAGTACCAGGTACCTCACTCATCAAGAATTTAACTTATGCATGATCACATTTTTTTAAACCTATCATTAATTAATACAAGTGCTCACAGTCGGATTCGTGAAGTGATCGAATATTAACAATATTACCAAATCATAAAAAGGAAGTTAAATAAACGCAATTCATTATTCGATGAACCAGGTCGGTGAATTCGTTCAAAATGTGCCCGTAGGATAACGTATAATTGACATAACTATTTATCTCGACAGTCTGTCATTCTTTGGGCGAACAAGCATCGCTCTGAGCATGTATCCATATTATGTCCTGTTTATATCCAGAGTGACATCTTTGTCCCCAGTGAGAATCAGATTGAAGGGAAAGTTTAAATTTTAGCATTTTTGTATCTATATTAATTATTTTTCAATTAGGAATTGTCTATGTAATGTGCATGGAGTTCTTTTAATGGTGAATTATTCAATAATTGTTAACAAAAGTAATAACACGAACGTTTGCTTACATAGGACTGCCTAAATATCTATGTGGTGTACACAACGAAGTCGTAAAGAATGACCAACACTTCATATCAGGCAAGGGTCACATGACAATCACTTACATTTATAGTGATTTTAGGACACAGTTTTCGAGAACATTCAAGATCATATTTTTCAATTTCCATACCGGTAAGTATGAACTAATTAAACACAGCTTGTATATCGGTTTATTATTAATCAATGTGTTGATGATACAGTATACGGTCATAATGCAGAAAGTACTGGGGATATACCCGCTAAACGAGAAGTAATTCATAAATACCCGGTACCTCACTTATCAGGATATAATTTGTGTAATATCTTCTTGCTAAACCAGTGGCCAACTTATTGAAGTAAATGTATATAAGACGATGAAGTATATAAACTCTGAAGTATGTATATAAGATGGACCTAAACTATAAAGTATATGTATGTAAGACGGGCCAAAACTCTGAAGTATGTAAGACAGACCTAAACTATGAAGTATATGTATAAAAGACGGACCTAAACTATGAAGTATTTAAGACGGACCTAAACTATGAAGTATATGTATAAAAGACGGACCTAAATTATGAAGTATATGTATATAAGACGGACCTAAACTATGAAGTATATATGACGGACCTAAACTATGAAGTATATATGACGGACCTAAACTATGAAGTATATATGACGGACCTAAACTATGAAGTATATATGACGGACCTAAACTATGAAGTATATGTATATAAGACGGACCTAAACTATGAAGTATACATGACGGACCTAAACTATGAAGTATATAAGACGGATCTAAACTATGAAGTATATATGACGGACCTAAACTATGAAGTATATATGACGGACCTAAACTATGAAGTATATATGACGGACCTAAACTATGAAGTATATAAGACGGACGGACCTAAACTATGAAGTATATATGACGGATCTAAACTCTGAAGTATGTAATTTCCGAGTACCATTTTAGGAGTTTATGCTTGACAATACATGTCATTATAATTGAAAGTTGATATTGTACGCAAATACAAAATTCTTTTCGAAAGGTTTAACTGAAGTTGACGGTGACACTAACTTCCAACTATGAAAGTGAGAAGTTACATTGACTAGAGCTGATATTAAAACATTTTCTAAATACAGATTCTTCAGTTACCTTACACCTGTTAACTAGGACACCTGTGTTGCCTCTCAGGTTTAATTGTGTTTTCATTTATAATGTATGTTTCGATATTCCAACACTGAGATGAGAGCAGATTCAGACTCCTAAATCACATGAAATTATTTTATCTGTTATATAGATAGTACACATGTAACATTGTACTTTGTTTTGTTCAGGAAGCTGTAGTGACGATGAATACAGATGTTCCAATGGTCATTGTATAAATAAAGCATACCAATGCTTGGATGATATAAGAGCATGTGTTGTGGATAAGGAAGACTGTGAACCTCAGTCAGAGTTCATGTTCTGGATGATAAACATTTTGAAATTCGCTGCTGGGATTTGTTTAATAGCTACAGTGTTACACTTACTTGCACGTTTTTATCTTAAGTTTAAATCACATATCGACCGAATGTTACCTTGGAGCTCCACATCACGTGTAAGTAGATTACATTATCTTTTTATTTTACATTGATTCAGATTCATTGTTGTTGTAGGATTGAATACACCTAGATATTGAAAGACTGACACCGATTTATACAAGCATTAATTATCAATAATTGTAGATCAAATCTAAAACTTAATTTGCTCCGCATATCACAATTTGACCAAAGATGATGTTGGTCTTTGCTTTTATCTGGATTATCCTTAATTTTCTTGCTTCGCTTACATGGGTAACGTTCTTGTGTGTTAATAATACGTTACCTAGTTCATGTATGTTACATGGTTAACGTTCTTGTGTGTTTATAATACGTTACCCAGTTCATATATGTTACATGGGTAACGTTCTTGTGTGTTTATAATACGTTACCCATGTTATGTATGTTACATGGGTAACGTTCTTGTGTGTTTACAATACGTTACCCAGTTCATGTATGTTACATGGGTAACGTTCTTGTGTGTTTATAATACGTTACCCAGTTCATGTATGTTACATGGGTAACGTTCTTGTGTGTTTATAATACGTTACCCAGTTCATGTATGTTACATGGGTAACGTTCTTGTGTGTTTACAATGTTATGTATGTTACATGGGTAACGTTCTTGTGTGTTTACAATACGTTACCCAGTTCATGTATGTTACATGAGTAACGTTCTTGTGTGTTTACAATACGTTACCCACTTCATGCATGTTACTGAAAAAAAAATAGAAAATAATACGGACAGTCACGCTGTCCATGCTTCAACACAAAAGTTTATATTGCTTAAATTTCTGTTCTCCTCATCACTTGACAATACTACATAATACAAATAAACACATAAACTCTAGATTAAAATTGAACGGTAAATATAGATACATGTGTTATCTGACCTGCGCGCAGCTAGAAACATATTGCTTTTTAGACTGTAATGATTATGCTGAGGGTCGTACAAACGCCTTTGATATAACACTTATTGATAAAACTTTATTTCAAAGACTTCCTATGAAAAAAATGAGAATACTTCCATCACAATATCAAATAAAAAATACTCTATTTTACATGTTTTCCTTGCTCGACGACATTCATTTATATTGACTCGCAGAAGATCTATTTTGTATGTTTGTTCTTTTTGGTACTTTAATTCCGAAATTACAAACATTTGTATGATTTTATTAAAGGTAACCTACAGAGTGTGAAACATTTTGGATTCCAGTGACTTGTTACATGCTCCCTATTTCACGCATGTCACTTCAATAAACTATTTACACACTACACCTTACATTTGTACTCTGTTTGCTTTACTTTGATAGGAACGTCGGAGCTCAGTCGTCGATGATGGCACTGGCGTTTCATTATCATTTATACGAGACAATGGCGAAACACAAGTATCAGAAAACAGTTGTGACATAGATGACGTAGAGATAATACAAATTACAACAAACCAGAATAGCATACAACTATCGCTGGAACCTGAACAAAGCTACATAGAAACGGATCACCAGGCACGCACATTAAACAGCGCACTATCCACACAGGATGAATCAGACACGGCGTCAGATGTCTCCATACCGCTTGTTTTATCAAACTTGTCCGCTACATGTGAGCCTCCACCGAGCTATGAGGACACTCTAGTGCCATCTTATAATGAAGTGATGGATAATGAATACAAATATCAATTATTCAAGACCCTGGACACTTAATAATGACTTGTTAGAAGATTTAACTGTTATTCAAGTATGTGAAGATTATGCCAGTACATATATGTGGTAAATAATGTTCTAATCTTATGTACGATGACACTGAAAAAAGTATAAACATTTTAAATCAGTAAATTTCAATTTGCTTATGTAATCCAATCTTACACATTCTTCTTACAATTACATGTACGTTTAATTTTGACTTGTTTGAGAATAATTACCTGTATAAAAATATTTGCGGCGCATTTGTTTTTCTCTGTTGTCAAAAATGATTCACTCTAGGTAACAGATAACACTATTTTATATTTGAGGATATAAATCTGGTATGACTCTAAATTTTGTTTATCCTCCGTGAGATGCCTGCCGTTGTTTATCTGTTACATTTTTAATAATACCATTGATCATAACTGGGATTAAGAACTAATTATGAAGGTTTTGGGAGCATTTGATGAAAAAAACTGTATAATTTACTCTGACATTATCGTATGTATGCATGCGTATGATAAATTCAACAAAAGTATGAATATCATTATAATAAAATACATAAATTAACATGTATAGTATGTGAATGATACAATGCTTGATTTACATTGCATTGGTTAAATGATTTTGAAAGTAGAATTGTTGGTTATCATGATATACCGTTAGCAAGCTAATCTGTAGACCATCATTACCCTACTGAATGTAGAACACCATCGTACTGATGAATGTACTACTGAATATAGAACACCATCGTACTGATGAATGTAGAACACCATCGTACTGATGAATGTAGAACACCATCGTACTGATGAATATACTACTGAATATAGAACACCATCGTACTGATGAATATAGAACACCATCGTACTGATGAATGTAGAACACCATCGTACTGATGAATGTACTACTGAATATAGAACACCATCGTACTGATGAATGTAGCACACCATCGTACTGATGAATGTAGAACACCATCGTACTGATGAATGTCAGCTTTAACGAAGAGGAAGAACCCAGCTGAGTAGAATCACCGTCCTTCTGTAAACAAGCTGGGCAGGTTCCTCACGTGTGATATCTGGTCTCTAGGGTTGGATTCAAAATTATAGCGGTGAGGGGCTAGTGATTAAAAAACAGAGACTATAACCACTTGAGCATGGAGGGCTAGGAGCGAGAAAATCCATGGTCCTAACCAGGGATTGAACCCAAGACTCTTAGCACTCAGTCCCGTTGTTGAAGAGATAACCTAACAACAAGACTGTTGAAAGTGGTCAATATTCCTGCAATTATGACACTCCTCCCCATCCCAGAATTAACCAGCTCTCCAGTTTGATACCCCATGTCTCTAATTGAGTTCGTCAAACACCACTGCCACCATTAAAGTAAATTAGGAAAAGTCCTTGGTCCTAATCTGGATTTGAACCCCGGACTCTTAACACTGTGGGATGACACTCATAGCCTAGTAATTATGTATGCGTTGCAGGTGGGTCTTGATGGTGCAATCCTGGAGACAAAATCTAGATTTTCAAGGTTTCATAGATTTTGTGTGCGCGGACCTGCTGTTTTACAAATGCCACAGTCGAATCCATGAAATGTCTGAGTGACATTAAGGAAGCAGAAGATGATGACGTTTTGTATATCGTGTTTGCCGATCGTCTAGCGTTACAAATGTTCAAGATGCTGACAAAATTAGTGGAATCACCCGTGCGTGCCGAAAGCAAACAAAAGTGTGTTTGCTTTCAACAAGGCATTAACAATATCTAATACAAGACAGAGATCAGAAAACGGATTAAGACGATCAAAAATATTCCAGATCAGGAAATGGTGCCAAAGAAGATGTTGGTGGAGATACTGGAGATGTCACGGTTGATGATGATACATTGGATGTTCTGGACTCATTCTAGTCTCGATAGTATACTGGCTATCGTAAGAAAGTAACCGCCATAAAAATTGTTCTTTTTTGGTCCAATACTCTGAATTTGAAAATTTAATGGTATACAGCAATTTATCGTCAATAATTATCGTTACACATACCCTTAGTTATGGTTGGTCGGCTTACTCGTTTCAGCTATTTCCAGAATTAAATTCATTTCGATTACTTGCACTTTGTCTATTTTATACCAACATCACTTACTGATTACTTTCTTATGACGGCCAGTATATAAGGAATTCATTTAGATTGTATTTTTCACCAGCACGATCCATTGTAAAAGAAGTTCTTCACGATTTTAAAGCCACTACGTATAACCGTACATCATTTCTAAGGGTGCAAAATATCGAATACACTCCTGATAATACATAGTTTGATTGATCTGGATGTATTGCAGAGTCTGTCATAAGCCTTTACATCACTAAAATCTATAATACAACTGGAGTACCATTTACGCGTATTTTGCAAAGTTTTCTTAAGGCAAATTATCAACGTCTGTCGGGTAAAGTCGTGGCATGATTCTTAAAAATACAAGACATAGTTAAACAACTAGATATACAAGTCACTTCAATACAAACAATCATTTTTATCAAGTTTAAATAAAATCAGTAATGACTAAGATATATAATATAATTGGAATGAAATATCACGGAATGGCGTATGCCAAATGTCGGCAAGTACAGGTGTATTAAATCTATTAAAAAATCGATGGAAATGTTTTAATTTTCTCTACACCTAACTGTCTACTGACCCGGTTGTAATAATTTATATTTAAATAGTCTAACCGTGTTTGAAAGCCATATGTATGTTTAACATACACACTAATGTACATGTCAATAAAGTATATATTGATTAAAACGAGATAACATTTATAGAGTTATGAGGAAATATACGTTTATTTTGTTTGTTTATCTTGGTTTTGTTCAGTGTGAAACACTGCGTAACTGTAAGTAACTTTATAATTTTTATAACTTCCAGTATTCATACCTAAGAAAACTTCATTTGCGGGGGCGGGGGGTAAATTAAATATTTCCAATGTAAAACTACATACATACATGCATACGTACATACATACGTATATACAAAACGAACGTTAAGTGGGCACGTAGTATGTTGCTCTTTGAACAAATTGTTTCTGTGTGAATTGACCATTTTTATCAATTGATTGTAGTATATACACAAGGTTGACTGGTACAGCACAACACCATGTATATACACAAGGTTGTCTAGTACAGCACAACACCATGTATATACACAAGGTTGACTGGTACAGCACAACACCATGTATATCACAAGGTTGACTAGTACAGCACAACACCATGTATATACACAAGGTTGACTGGTACAGCACAACACCATGTATATACACAAGGTTGACTGGTACAGCACAACACCATGTATATACACAAGGTTGACTGGTACAGCACAACACCATGTATATCACAAGGTTGACTGGTACAGCACAACACCATGTATATCACAAGGTTGACTGGTACAGCACAACACCATGTATATCACAAGGTTGACTGGTACAGCACAACACCATGTATATGAAGAAAAACGGGTACCCGGCTTAAAACCGGTAATGTTCACACATGACGGCTTTTCCTCTTATTATTTCCTCTGTTGGAATGTGTTGAATGCATATGTCCAAACACGCTGGCCGGATATAAACTGTATCATGACACGGAAGAATTAAGGATTCTACTGTGAATCATTTAATTTGTATTTAATGTGTTAGCTTATCCATGAAATTAAATACCAGCTGATGAACGTGTCTGAAATAAGTGTAGTGCTGAGTGGAAGAAACCTTGTTTATCAGGTTTTAATTGACTACGCACAATATACAACACACTAGATAACATGGATCATTTTTATTAAACGAATTTATTGTTTATAACATACATTAACCTCGTATTTATTAGTTGTATTTACATTTGGTAATGCAGTAACGAATGCTAAACGGGCTACGGCTTGTGCGAAGATTTATGTTGATAATTCGAAAGACCTTCAAGATATCATAATCCTTGATCAGGCGTTATCAATTTATTTGCATGTGTTTGTTATTAATTTATTTATTTGTTATTAATTTATTTTTGTATGGCAATAATCGACAAGTATAATATCTATTGACTTTGGGATTATCGACTGAAATCGACTTCATTTTTTTCATGGTTAAAATTTGAAAATCTATGAATTTACATACCAGCGAAATAACCGATTCAGGTACCAAGGAAATTAACAATATTTAAAATGGATTGTCAATACAAGTTCATGTATTACCATAATTATTCTATTGTTATTACACACAATTAGTTCAACTTTCTTTTCATGTCAGCTGGGACCTATACTGAACAAAAAAAGAAATTTCCGATATATATTATCTTAATGTAATGAAAAGAAATCAACATGTCCGTTGCCCTACATATGATCAGGCGGACGATTTTGTTTGAAATACAACCAATTATTACCAAATTGTACGCTTTACACAAAAAAACCAATCGTGTGCGCGAGGGTGGTCTACGTGGACGTCGTCATGACGTTTACTATGTATTGACGCGACGTCACCGCGTAAATCGTGTTAATAGGGCACGTGCACACCATGGCTGGATAAGGCAACAATGGAGTTGCGTTCTTTTCTCCGACGAGTCGAGATTTTACATTCATTGAAGTGATGGCAGGGTTCGTGTATATCGTATAAGAAATGAACGTTATGCCTACTGTTGTGTACTTGAACGGGATCATTTTGGGAGCGGAGGTTACGTCTTGGTCTAGGCAGGCACAAATTCACATTGAAATACTCTTGGAATACAAGTAAAAATAACTTAATCCTTCTTTCCATATTTACGTATATCTACACTTAAACACAGCGGAAGTTACTTTTTTGTTCAGTATATATACATATACCTGTAGTAATCCCGGGTGAAAAAAACGGTTTTTTTTGTACATTTATAATAGTGAAATTTGTAGAATCAATTCGAATATATCGATGTGCAAGGCAAAGACACATCGGAGGACGAATGTCCCAGCAATGAGCAAATAAGTTTTGTTATTGAAGCCAAATAGTATAAAGTACTACAATGTACTAGAAGAAATTGGAAATTATATCGAACAAAATTTATAGTCGTTATGTAACTGGATTTAACTTTCAGTTCAATTTCAAGACTACTGTGGTACATCAATCAACGAGGAGGCTGGAAGTTTACAGTTTGATTCAGTCGGGTATTTATCACGTCTCCCTGGTAACAAGTGTAGCGTTACTATAGACATAACGTCTGGTCGTCAGTTAATGTTCTATTTTGAAGAATTCTTGTTGTCCATAAATTGTGAGGATACAAACTTGACGGTAACTTATGGAGATATTTATGGTGAAACAACAGTACCAGGTATAAGTTATCAGCAAATGCTTCATTCATTTCAACATTAATGAATCGAATTTCTTTCATTCCAACGTATTACTATTTTTGAGAAATATAATTACTCTTGGTGTTAACAATCAGATTATGGTCATAATTAAGCATACCTTGTCTTATCGTTATTTAATTGTCTTTATTAAAAATATGTACTGTGCGGTAGTCCTACGTTTATTGTATACATACAGCAAGACAAAATACAGTAAATGTAGTACATTGTGTAAAAGATGGACAGGACGAGCTACACAGTTTAGTACATGATGTTTGCCAATCGTGGAAATAAATGGTATGAAATTATGTGATAGCTGCGTACAATACAGGGTGATCATGTGTGTCATATGTCTCTGACGCCATATCAGCCAGTTGCTCTCAACCAAGGAAAAAATATTATTAATCGTAAGATTTCTGGCATACTGAAGGACCTAAATTGTTGATAATACACTTTTTTATGAACAACGATGCAGCATACAGATATTTAATTTCATTGGTTGCTATAATACGATGTAATACACTTAGTATATGCACACTTGTTATGTTTTATATATTGCACGTTAATTACACGGTGTGTTTTGTAACTGTTATGTTTTCATTTATATCATACAGGACTACCTAAGTATATGTGTGGTAAGAACAGAACTATTGAGCGGACAGACCAAAATTTCACAGCATCTGGGGACCGGATGACTATCACTTATAATTATAACAACATTGGGAAAAGTTTTCCCGGAACTTTCCACATCAAATTCGTCAATTTTTATATAGGTTGGTAAAGTTAGTTCTGATTATCTCTATTTGTGTTATATTGTCATTTTGCTGCAGCACATAATGAATTATTGATAAAAATTTCGAAATATATATGATAGTTAGCGTTAGAGGTGGTAACTCTAATAAAGGCCACGTTTTGTCTTCCTAATGATGGAATTTGTTCACATGCTTGACTATACTTTTATTTCTTTAAAATTATAGACCATTTCAATCGTGAACTAAAAAAGACATGATGCAATATTTCTGATTTTTATATTGTACTCTAAATAAAATATAAAGGTGTTCTTACTGTTAGTCGTTATTTACGAAACGGATATTCATTTGTCTTTCAACCACAGGTGCTTGCGATGGTGATAATGAATATCAGTGCTCGAGTGGATATTGTGTGAACAAATCATACCATTGTTCGGATGAGATAAGAGCATGTCCGCCTCATGAAATAGACTGTGAAACATTGGAAACATTACATGACCTCGCAAACTATATAGTGGACATTATAAAAAACATCGCCTGGGTGATCTTTATTCTTGTAGTAATACTCACATTGAGGTTTTTATTTGTCAAGTTCAAACCGGCTTTATGTCGACTTATTAAACGGAACTCAACGAATGTAAGTTTTAGTGTATACATATGATAAATTAAGCGCAATTAGAACCAAATTTAGCATTATAGTTTGCATAAGAAATGTAAGAAATCTATGTATTGATAAAACACAGACGAGAGCTGACTTTTATTAAAATCTATTTCACCAAAAGTTCTCTGCATAAATTAAGGTATTTGAGAACGAGTTCATGCAAATCATAAAAGTTATGTATACAGTGTATTATATGTTCAATTTTACAGCAACGTCAGAATACGCAGGTTGAAAACACTTACCGTGACAGTCTACAAATGGAAACAATTACTACCAACAATCCTTCATGTCCTCTTGCTGAACCAGAACAAACTGACGATTCTGACAACCCTCATTCACGGAATAGGGTATCCTTAGAAGATGTTACCTTTTCGTCATCAGATGACGTCACACCACCATTTACTCAGCCTAGTGCTCCCCCACCAAGTTACGAGGACACTGTAGCACCTTCGTATGATGAAGTAATGGCGAATGAACACATCTACAGACCTTCTAGACATTAAAAGAGAACTTAAAATGATAAAATAGGTGGTTAATTTATGGATTGAAATATATATGTATACACATATTCTTTCAACAGTTATGGCTGTCTAGACATAATATGCCTTTTCAAGGAGCTGGGGTCCAGCAGAACGTAGGCATTGTTATCAGTAAATATTTACAATTTCATCACGATATATCAAGTGACAACAAGACAGCACAATCAATAACGAAACATTCCTGTTGAAAAATTGACTTAGACCGAAGTCTAAGCTCGGCATAATAAATTAGGGTCGTTAGAGTCAGCGGAAACTGGGAACATTTTTGTACGAATGTAAGATTCTAATTTGCAACATTTTGGATTTACATGTAGTTCATTCGTATTGAGTAATATATCATGATAAATATTTTTGACAAATTTTACACGTAGTGATTTTTATCAACCTCTATAATATAACCTGTATCCATTATTTTTATGTTCAAGCAGTTCATGATTTTTTAACATTTATTTGTATCCGTAAACCAAGCAATGACGAAATCTAAAGAAACAGACAAGTGGTAGAATTAAATTTAAATAATATTTATTCGCAAAAACCTACTCATTATAATTATCCACAATGGGCGGAACATAACACGACTGTGATAAACATCACAGAATGGTTGAGAAGCAAATTTTGATGTTCCGTCCACTCCCAGTCCTTGTTTTAATAAACCAAACACGACATTTAGGCATTGAAATCTTTCATGTATGGATGTTTCCAATTTTGGGATATCAGTTAAGTGGGTCCATCTATATGCTGCAGATACCGAGTCCCTATAATTAGGTTTTTATGATCCTTGTTCTCTTTCTAATTTATTGTAGAATATTGTACCAGCTGATAATCTAAGTTTGAACATACACGCAGAACATAATAAAGTTTTACATTTCGTGCTTTTGAAACAAATTCAGGTGTTGGTAGTCAGTACTTCATCCAATGTTTACTAATTGAACACATTGTGATAACCTCACACCAGCTCACTCTCCTCTCTCACAATATTTGATGTTGTTAGAGCCTTTAGTCCTTTGATCACTCTGCTAAGTACAAACACCTACATCATAGGCGGATCCAGGGGGGGGGGCGGACCCGGCGTACGCCCCCCTAAAATTGTCCAAGCAAAGGTTTTTTTCTATTATGAAATATGATATATACATGAAGATATATATAAATGTCAAAATATTTTCGCACGCTATGCGTGCAATAAGTTACGAGTACAGTAACACAATATAGGCGTATCCGGGGGAAGGGGATTAACCCCCAGCCTACATGTTCTGTTTCCCCCCCTCCCTAACTAGAAATCCTGGATCCGCCTATGTACATTAATAATTATTAATATGTATCTTATGTTATTTTCTGCATTTTTTTCAGACATTCTAAATTAAAATATCGATGTAGAACTTGAATATCAATCTGTTAAACCAAGTTGTTTACATTCTCGTGTACCTGTTTATGTCTCAATACCTGATACCACTTACCAGTTTAATAAACACGCACGTATTATTACTGAGTGTAATAGTGGATTGACAAAATGGAAATTTAAAGTGTTCTTATTGATTTGATTTTACAACATCTCTGATAGATAATTTGTCCGAAGGTAAAACCACAACTTAGAACTTTGATATTGATGCGTAAATCTACAGTTGACGGCATATAATTATACCAGTACATACTACATGTGTATAATACATGTATATGTTTCATTACCTGATATTGCGACAGTTTACTAGTTCAACAGATGCTAAAATACTCCGTATAATAATGGATTAACAAAAACAGAGATTTAGGGTGTTCTTTATAAAACCAGTATGTGGACTTTTGTGTTTATAGTAGCGTTTTGTCGTGACTTAGTTCAGAGTGAAACGTTACGTAAATGTAAGTAACTATACATGTAAGATATTTATTTTAGTACTTCTGTATTTGTACCTTAATGATCTCATGGATGTATTCAAAGATTTCTGTAATAAACACATTCCTACCAGTATTCTACTTACCCATATTTCTGACACTTTGAGTTGAATCAAATAACTATTAAGTATACGCATCAAAGACTTCGTATTCTATTGAATGCTGTCATTGTGGTTCATATATTTTTTTGTTAGTTCATGTAATTGTTTGATTGTTCTATGGTTGTAAGATTTATGTGTAGCATTCTTTTTGAAACACGAAACCACACAGGTGGGCATAAACGTGGGTCAGGCATTTACCCAGGGAATATGTGTTTACCAATTCTGTAATATCACCGAGTATCGCAACAGTGAATTAACTTCCACTGTCTGTGTATAACATCCTAAAACATGGGTGATTAAATGTCTGTACACATACCCGAGTTTCATTACCTTGTGATATATTTAGAACAGAAAAAAAATGACGGATGATAAAAGATCTGCATCATAACATCTCTCTCGTGTGTTTTTCTCAGATATTCCTCCAAAAAGGCTATAACAGTAATGCAAAAAATGAAGAAAGCAACACACAGTATGCTTGCTTTTCCACTTTCCAACATATTTAATTATTTTCCCTTCGATTCTCATCGTCATATTTATAGTACTGCCCCTACATGCACGTGAATGTATTTGTTCCTTGATTTATTTAGGGAAAACCTTATTATGTTTCTAGTCAATTCTCAAATAAATGATTTCTCAATATGTGATGTTGGTGAAAATATTATTACAGTGGGTTTACTTTCAGATGAATTTCACGAGTATTGCGATTCAGTAATTGAAGATAACGCTGGAGATTTACAATTTGATGCTGTCGATCTGCCCTCATATCTTCCTGACAACAAATGTAGCGTTTCAATTATACCAAGGCATGATTCTCAGATAATGTTCTACTTTGTAGAATTCGAGATGTCTATACACTGTAAGGACACAAATCTGACGGTAACCCACGGTCAATTTAATGACGAAACAACAGTGACGGGTAATTGTTGGTATAATGAAAATGCATAGACCTATTAAAAATGAGGAATTATGCTGTTTTGTTGATATTGGTCAACTGTCAGTTGTTCATCGCCTTTACCAAACATGTAAGATTGAAAGTGTTTAATGCATCATTGTCCAATCTGCATGAAGGAATACCTGAGTGATGATTTCTGTACCAGAAAATGCCACTGATACATCGTATCGAAAGTCAAAATTCCGGATTATAGAAACATCAGACATGATGATTTGTGACACTATTACAACCGATAAAATATTATAATTACATACATGTATGCTGCTGTCTATATGTATTCCTATATTGAAAACAATACTACTATCTGGTACAATAGGTTAGTCCCTGGTTCTGGTTAGAACAGTTAATGAAAACTAGTTAGGTGCACCAGCTGGTCGCCGTATTTATCTGAAAGAATTGTTGAAAAACGGCGTTAAACCCAGTGACAATGTCACATAAAAACAAAACTTTATCCTAATATATATATTTTAGTTATATACGGCGGCCGACCGGTGCAGCTAACTAGTTTTCATTAACTGTTCTAACCAGAACCAGGGACTAACCTATTGTACCAGATGGTAGTATTGTTTTCAATATACAGTTAGCCTGACCTTGGACAGTTTGAAAGAAACTTCACATGCGGAAGACTCAGTATAATTCAATATGTCGTTGTTGTTATTTTTTAATGTAGGATTGCCGAGGTTTATGTGTGGTAGAAACGGTACCCTAGTACAGAAAGATCAAAACTTTGTAACATCGAAGGACAAATTAACAATCATTTACCGTTATAGTGAATATGGAAAAAGATTTTCTGGGACTTTCCGGATAAAATTTCTGCAATTCCATACTGGTAGGTGTGAAGATAATCAATTATAGTTTGAAGAAAATTTAATCATTTGTTTTGTTACAATCACGGCAGTTTGCTTACCTGATCAACAATAATAATTTGCTTCATCTAACAGGTTCCCTGATATTTCGTGCATTTTCGAACCAGACAGTTGACTAGGCGCACTGCAAAATAT
Source organism: Lutraria rhynchaena (assembly GCA_008271625.1). Classification (NCBI taxonomy): domain Eukaryota; kingdom Metazoa; phylum Mollusca; class Bivalvia; order Venerida; family Mactridae; genus Lutraria; species Lutraria rhynchaena. The sequence continues at coordinate 2,399,453 of VIBL01000012.1, forward strand.
TAGTATTGTGCATTGTAATTAATTTCTATTATCATGTGATATCTAAAATCTTTCTCTACACAGAAATCGTTCTACTCCTTTCACAGATATAAGTTTATAATACAACACAGATATAGTTAGAACCATTGTAGGAATTGGAATGACGATATACATGTATATGAAGATCTGTGTATATATTTTGATGTCATATGAAGGTTTAATATCAACGTAATTAGTCAGGAGTTAGTGTGGTTTTATATTTCAGACATATGTCAAACAATGCTGTTATATGGGGAATGTTTTCATCTGTTTACAGGAAGCTGTGATGATGACAATGAATACAAATGTTCCAATGATCATTGTATAAATAGGGAATACCGTTGTTCTGACGACATCAGGACTTGTGCAATGGATGATGATGACTGTGAAATATTGGGGTAAATGATACGCATGCTGCTGAAATGCTTCTCCTTGGTTTAATTGCGGGGACAGCTGTGGTACTATATGTGCTTTGGCAACTATTTGTTCGTGTCGTAGTTCCAATACGCAACAGTTTCAGAAGAAGCCATAGGCGTGTAAGTTGTAGGATTTATGTTTGTTCACCATATAAGTGACGTATTTATAATGCATGTAAACCACACCTCATCATCATATTTCTAAACTCATACACTCTGTCTATTAACAACTCTACTTATGTCAGCATTAAAAACACGTTAACGATCTCCAAACTTCGTTATCTATCAATGAACGCCAGACTTTTCAAACCGACAGTGACGACCATCAGGTATAGAACTGTGATCCTACAATCATTTTTGCACGCAGCAGCATTGATTCGCATCGATATTCATTGATTTCAATCAACAGAGCATCACCAGACGATCTGACTGTCACTATACTTTTTATGACAACACTTCCTCAACTCATCAACCCGCTCCAAATGCTCCACTACCATCCTATGACGATATAATGTCCAATAAATGCTATATATCTCTAAAATACATTATAATATTATCTGTTCTTCGATGTCAATTTGATTTCATACTTTCTAATACTGAACATTACACATGTGTTTAAATTCAAGATATACGTTTGTGACCAGGAAAGGAATGGAGAACACATGAACAATAATTGTAGCTTTACCATTCAAGTGAATAATTAGTAAAGGTTTCAAGGGTAAAAAATGTATATATTGATAAAGCATAGAAGTACATGAGAGCTGACTTTTTATAGACCTATTTCCAAGTTCTCTACTAAGGTATTTAGACCTTAGATCTGTTTTGAAAGAGTTTATACAAATCATAAATTATGTATTCTGTGTATTATATCTTAAATATTTTCAGGAACGTCGAAATTCGCAGGTTGAAAACACTTCTGGCGATAGTCCACAAATGGAAATAATTACAACCAATAATCATTCAAGTCCTCTTGCTGAGCCGGAACAAACTGTAGAAGACGTTTTCATTGCGTCATCAGATAACATCTCATCACCATTTGCTCAACCTGGTGATTCCCCACAAAGTTACGAGGACACTTTGGCGCCCTCTTACGATGAAGTAGTGGCAAATGAACACTTATTTAAAACTACAGGATTTAAGAGAACTTAAAGTGATAATACAGACGGTTAATTTTGTTATTTAAGTGCATTCATCTTTTTCATCAGCTGCGGGTGTCTAGCCTGTAATGTGCTCCTTCAAGGAGCTGAGATCAAACTGAACGTTTGGATCAGTAAATATTTACAGTTTCGTCACTGCAAAATACGTGTCGTAACAACACGACATATCAGTAAATATCTACAGTTTCGTCACTGCAAAATACGTGTCGTAACAACACGACATATCAGTAAATATCTACAGTTTCGTCACTGCAAAATACGTGTCGTAACAACACGACATATCAGTAAATATCTACAGTTTCATCACTGCAAAATACGTGTCGTAACAACACGACATATTAGTAAATATCTACAGTTTCATCACTGCAAAATACGTGTCGTAACAACACGACATATTAGTAAATAACGGATTTTTACTGCTTGTGACATTTAATAAGTTACATATTAAAGACGAAAGTTTTCACATACAAGTAGTTCACTAAAAGTATTACATTTCTTACATTTAAGATATCTCAGGTGTTGGTATTCAGTGCTTCAGCTAAAGTTTATTAATTTTACACATTGTGATAATATCGTATCAGCTCAGTCTCTTTCCTTCACAATATTTGTGGTTCTCATATCCTCTAATGATTCGATTACTTGCTGTGTACACACACCTAGGCTGCGGTCGTGGTCCAGTGGTTCTTGCGCTGAACTTGAGACCCGAAGAATCGGGTTTGAATCTCGTTCGCGGCAGGTCATACCCTTCTGTGAAAATTTGACAAAAATGTCAATTTTCCTCCATATGTGGAGAAGCTGCAAGCGCTTTGTGGAAGGATAAGTTAGTAATAATGCGATATTTCAAAAACACGTAAGCAAAGGGTTGTATGGGTGAAATAAAACATTCCCTCGTCATAATTTTACATTCCCTCAAAATAATCACCCTTGGCATGTATGCACTTTTTCAGACGTTGAACTACTATCCACATTTTTAATGCTTCGGCGTAGCATTTTTTTGGTACCCCTGACATATACCAGAAAATGGCTGACCATACTGCCATTCCAGAGTGACAACGGCTACCTTCAAGGTATTTTTTTAAATCTTGAAATAAAGAACAAATCGCAAGGGGCTATGTCTGACGTATAAGGTGAATGAGGCATTGCATTAACTTTTTCTTCTCTCAAATATAAGGTGCGAGAAGATTCCTTTCAAGTTTTCTGAGCACAGGCTGTTTATATACATACTCATTTACAGTTCTACCCTTTAGATCTTAGACTATTAAACCGCGTTGGGTGAAGAAAATTGCGTACATTTTCTTTTTTACGCTTGGAGTTCTTTTGGCCGCACAAGGGCGTCTGCAGTGTTTATTTGCTCATATCATATTGCTCGCTTTTCTCTGCGGTTCGTAATAAAGCACTCAGGTTTCGTCACCCGTAACTAAATTATAATTTTTCCTCGGCTCATACGTAGGGTAGTGTTTTAGCAAGTTACGGGCTGTCAACAAACGTTGACGTTTCCGTTCGTCTGTCAAGATACGAGGAGTCCATCTCCAGAAATCCTCCTGACTTGCAAGATCTTTTTCAAGACTTTAAAGTGGTCCCAACAAAGATGCCTACATATCTAACAATCCGCCTAGTTGCGTATAGAGCATCCTGCGACAGTAAGTCTATGACTTTCTCAATGTTTTTGGGCGTCACAACACTGTCGCGTCTGCTTGGGCGAGGACAATCTTCAACGCTGTCCTGTCCAGAAATTCTTGAACTTCTTTATCCAACGTGTGTCTGTATTATACGACACATTGTTGTGTTCATAAACATACCACGCCTCTTTAAAAACAGTGCTTGCATTTAAGAGTAAACCGAGCTCAGATGTAGGCTTCTATTTGGAGGCTGAGTTCGTTTCTCTTCCCGATCATTTTAACACACTGGGTCAATTAGCGATCATTTTAAAGCAGAAAATAAAGTATGGAAGAATACTGGATTTTTTTCAAACCAAGGTACCGACCGATTGTATAAACATTAATTATGATAAGTATAAGTTATTTATATTAAGTATTTTATTTACTGCATTACTTTCCCGATACTAGAAAAGCTGTCAATCATATTTGATATAAAAACTTAACTGTTTAACTATTCGTCCACGGTTATAACCACAACTAAATGTAAAACTTTTAATATTGATCTATTAAATCAACCTGCATATAGACAGGTATATACTATATACAATACTTGTGTACGTTTCACTACCTGATATTGCGAAATGACAGTTTACTAGTTTAACATATACTTAGATACTACGTATAATAATGGATTAACAAAAAACAGAGATTTAGGGTGTTCTTAATAAAACCAGTATGTGGACTTTTGTGTTTATAGTAGCGTTTTGTCGTGACTTAGTTCAGAGTGAAACGTTACGTAAATGTAAGTAACTATACATATAAGATATTTATTTTAGTACTTCTGTATTTGTACCTTAATGATCTCATGAATGTATTCAGAGATTTCTATAATAAACACATTCCTACCTGTATTCTACTTGTCCATATTTCTGACACTTTGAGTTGAATCAAATAACAATTAAGTACATGTATACGCATCAATGACTTCATATTCTGGAATGCTATTATTGTGGTTCATCATATTTGTTTCTTTTGTAATTGTTTGACTGTTTAATGATTGTAAGATTAATGTACAGCATTCCTGTAGAAACACAAAACCACACAATGTATAAAAGGGTATGAACATCATTTATCCGGCGAACACATTTATAATTTCAGCAAGTTTCACAACAATGAACTTACAAACGCCCAATCTCTACCCAGAGTTGTCGTTCGTTATCCATTAAATACATCTCTGTCAACGTCTGGATAATTGTTAAAAACATGAGTCCGAGTCTGCTTCAGTTTACATCTGATACACAAAATCGAGCTTTTGTTTTCTCTAAGTGCACATTTGTTGTCATAAGTTTACACGATTATGCGTTTTGTTTCTATTTCAGCAATTTAACTTTGAGACCTACTTATTACCGAAAGTAAACGAACACTCTCTATCGGTAAATAGTGCACTTGATAAATACATGTAAAATAAATTGTGTGATTTTCTGATAAATTATTACATCTTTTGTCTCGAATGTATTGTGCGAAAGAAATTTCTTCACTTGGTTGTAAAATTTGTACCATCTGTGGCTTTATCTCTTGTTTTACAAGAATCTCCTTAAAAGCTGGTACGCTGACAGAGAAGTGAGCGATACCTAACGACAACTCTGGATAGGAATCGACTTACACCGTCTGTGTATAACATCCTTAATTATGCACATGGGTGATTAAATGTCTGCACACATAGACGAGTTTCATTACCTTGTGATATATTTAGAACAAAGAAAAAAAGACGGATGATAAATTGTCGGGTTGGTCTATTAAAGAGATAATTCTAGGTTTACACCACAGTTATATCGTAGGATAACATCTTATCTTGTTAAGTCAGTTTTCCATGGAAGCGTGATCCGTATCCGTCATCCGTACCCGTAGTTCCGTGAGCGTGGTCCGTAGGCGTGTGCGCATCTGCTAATTATATTTCCATGAAGTGCTATTCCATACATCCGTGAGTATATGTGTATAAAAGGCTTGAAAGCTAATAAATTATTCTTTTAGTTGTTAAGCTTCATAGATAATTTCTCTTTCTAAAGAAATTGTTTTATTTAACTGCTAGCTCATGTTAGGAGGAGTGATTGTTAATCGAAATAGACGAAAAGTAAGCGGCCTCATAGATGGTGGGTACGAGAAATTTATAGATAGCGGGAACATCATGCAGCATTCTCCAATCACGTGAGAGAGCTCGAATTATCATCGGAGAAGTTCCCTACGTACTTCAGATTAAATAAAAAAACAATTTGGGCATGTGCTGTCACTCGTAGAAGAAATTATTTTTTGCTGTCTTTGAGCGCGGCATGTTTACGCTAGAAGTTGTATCCGCGATACGTCCGTTTGCATTTTTTGTCTGCGTTGGTTGACCGCACGTTGATCAGCCATCAGTAATTTTAGTATGCGTATACATATGCTTAACCTGCTAGTCTGGAGGAATATAACTCAAAGCGACTGCATAAACAAAATATACGTACATGTACATATACATGTATATAAATTATACAGATACTAGCCGCCTAAACCAACGATTGTCCCATCGGGCTAATCGACTGATGCTTTCGAAACAATTAGGACACTTACAATTACACCGTAGCTGATTTCCAAGTTGTTATTGAATTTATTTAACTTCAAAGTCGTAAACATATCGCGTGATCACTGCAGAGTGGGAGAGAAACATTTATCTATCGTTTTCTTCCCTCTAAATGTCATTGTTCATTTATGTACTTCATAACCCTCCTTTCAGATTCTCCTCATCAGTTTTAAGCCCCCCCCCCCCACAAGTGCTAGTAAAAATATTTGTTCTTTGATTGATTCAAGCGTCCTGTCCACGCACAATAATTTTGTTAATAATATTGACCTTGCTTTTTGCACCAAATTGCACAATCATTTTACTCCATATTTTTATCTATGTTGACTTTAAGTGAGGTACAAGCATTGAAAAACGTAAACGGGACTGCGAGAAGAAGTATTGGACCAAAACGTTTGGTCTTACTATATGCTACCCCTCGAACTGCTTGTATAACCGATCACATTGCGTTATCCGGCCACTGGAAACACAATTAAAACCTCAATTATATATTGTAGTATACTTGAATGGCATAAAAATGAAAACGAAACACAAACTTCACTTGCTATCTTCACATATACTGGCTGTTTAAAAGCGCTTTAATTTTACAGTAGTTGTAGTACCTGCATCAGTAAGTGTAAAATGATAGTGGCACTGGTAGCGGAGTTTAATATAGAATCTTAAATAGTTTGTCTTTATATACAGACATTATTGTAGGGAGTAATGTTTTTATGAGAGGAGTCGATATTTTACTGCTGCGATTTTTATCATATGTGAGTTCATTTTGTGCTTCCTTACACCGGAAACTCTCCGTACAACTCACTACATCCTAAACGGCCATGGCCGTCGTCTTCTTGTTTTCATATTGCGCAAAAATATTATTGAACATCGCGAATAATGATGACAATCTGTCAATAAATATTTGCGTTATCTGATTTCCATCGATATATTGCGCAAGTCTTCAATATAGCCCATCAACTTTAATATGATTGTCAAAGTCCTACATTGATAATATCATTGACGATGATATTGTGCATGAATAAGCCGCTTTAGTAAATACTTAATTTTATTTTCTAAAAAGGTGATTTTGGTCAGAATATGAACATACTGTTATGATTTTATTTCCAGTTGAATTTCACGAGTATTGTGATTCAGAAATTGAAGATAACGCTGGAGATTTACAACTTGATTCAGATGAGCTTTCCTCTTATCTTCCTGACAACAAATGTAGCGTTTCAATTGTACCAAGACATGATTCTCAAATCAAGTTCTACTTTGAAGAATTCGAGTTGTCTATATACTGTGAAGACACAAACTTAACTGTAACTCATGGGGATTTATACGATGAAACAACAGTACCGGGTAACTATATGATAAATCAACACTAAATCGTCCATGCAAGACAAAAAACTTTACTTTGAATGTTTCAAATTGTTATTTACTACATGCGACCCTAACTGAATATCATAGCAACATAATTATTTGTTTAACTGCTCATGATATTGAATATTATTGAAGATCATTATTATTTATTAAACATTTACATTATTTTATCTTATCCGCATATGTCTTGCTTATCTGTTGTTACCGGGTACATATGGTTTGAAGCAATTACGGTCCACCAGGGACTTACCTAAAGTACCAGATGGTCGTATTTTTTCAATATGCAGTTAGCCTGACCTTGAACAGTTTGAAAACAACTTCACATGAGGAAGACTCAGTAATTCAATATGTCGTTATTGTTATTTTTCAATGTAGGATTGCCGAGGTTTATTTGTGGTAGAAATGGTACCCTAATACAGAAAGATCAAAACTTCGTAACATCTAAGGACAAATTAACAATCACTTACCGTTATAGTGAATATGGAAAAAGGTTTTATGGGACTTTCCGGATAAAATTTCTGCAATTCCATACTGGTAGGTGTGAAGATAATCAATTGTAGTTTGAAGAAAATTTAATCATTTGTTTTGTTAACAACGATGAAGTTCAGTTCATCACGGCGGCTTGTTTACCTAACATAACCAGTGGTCAATATGAATAATCTACTTCATTTAACAGGATGTTTCGTACGGATGGATGACAAATGTATTTTCGTGTAACGTCTTCAGTCAAAATATAACAGAGAAACACTTGCCTATGCTGATCTTAGAACTAGAGAACTGACCAGGCGTACATTGTAATTATTTTCTTCCATAAGTGGTTTATAGAATATTTCTCGTTTAAATTGTTCAACTGATTCAACTCACAATCCGCCGAATAAATAGAGCAATTGCAGGAATTCAAATAACGATATATATGTACATGTAAATCTATTCATGTGTTTTTATATCACGTAAAGGTTTAATATCAATGTTATTTATCTGGTGTTATTGTTGTATTCTTTTTCAGATAAATATCTGAAATGACAAATGTCAAACAATGCTGTTACATATGGAACGTATTTATCTGTTTACAGGAACCTGTGAAGGTGACGATGAATACAAATGTTCCAATGAGCATTGTGTAGATAAAACATACCAGTGTTCTGACGACATAAGAGCATGTCCAGCGGATGATCATGACTGTGAAACAGAAGAGTCAGTTAGCTCGATTGTTGATATGATCTTAAAAAACATTGGTTGGATTGTGTTCATAGCTGTGGTAATATACGTGCTTAAAATTTTTTATCCCAAGTTCAAATACCAAATCAGGGACTATCTCAGAAGTTTCTGTGCTCATGTAAGTATTACGATTCATTTGTGTACGTCTTGTAAGATTTTTTTGTCGTTTTTAGTGCATGTAAAACATTCGAAATTATTATTACAACTCCAATTATATTTCATGATTTTAAATAAGTTTTACAAAACTAAAATCAGACCTCACAAGTGAAAGTATTTTATCAATCAATGAACTTCATTCTTTATTCTTGACAGGAACATCCGAATTTTCCAACTGACAGTGATGACCATCAATCAGTACAAATAGAACTATCACCCTGTGATCCTACAAACCATCTGACACCACTTGACCAAACATCCCAGCACAGCAACATTGATTCACATCGATATTCATTGATTTCAAGCGACAGCGCATCGCTAGAAGATCTGGCTACCACATCATTTGAGGACGCAACTTCCTCACCTGATCTACCCGTTTCCTCACCTGATCAATCCATTCCAAATGTTCCACCACCATCCTATGACGATGTAATGTCCAGTGATACAACATAGCCTTCACATGGCCTGGATATTTTATTATCAATTATAAGTTGTCATGAATATTGTCAGATCGAGATATCTCTGAACGAGTTATACAATCAATCCTATGAAAATCGGATAGTGCAATGTACTCATGCTCTTCGTCGTTCAGTATTTTAACAAACAAAATTATAATTATCCATTTAATAGGATTGTTCAAAGGGATTTAACCAAATCAATTGTTTCAGGATTTAATGCTTTTACCAGATCAGCCAATTTCGCATGAGCGGCTTGTATTCTTTTTTCTGCTATAACATTTTAGTAGGGGTGTGCAATGTATCGGAAATATTGATTATCGCGTTATCCTTTAATGACTATATGATTTTTAAATACCGGGCTTTGGAACATATGCTTAGTTCGACTCAATCGTAAACTAATTATTGTAAAAAGTTAAAGGTCGTGTTTTTCTAAGCTTCCCTGCCAGGCATGTTGTATACTTTGTGTACATGTCAGTTTCGGGTATAATTGTAGCCTGAAACTGAAGTTGGAAGTTAGTCACTAATTTTTATGATCAAATGAAACACATATAAAGCATTTAGGCGAAAAAAATGTTTGTACCTGGTTACATGCTCTTTAAAAATAAACTAGGCAGGGTGGGGATGCTTTGGTTTTTTACTTTTTTATTATCATACAAATCCGCTGTTGAGATAACTTTGTGCGGAAGTAGAAAGTGAGACAGTGGGTGTACTATCCCTTGTGCCTACTAAAAAAAGTCTAGTGCTAAAGGGAAAAATTAGGTCAGGTCGGGTGACCAGAAACAAACGTTTTTTACGCCTGAGAGAAAACCTAGTCAAAGCGCTTTCTTCTGCGAACAAACAAAGCAAATATATTGGCGTTGTTTCACGTATAAATATTAGCTTGAATTACGCTTCTATATTAATTTATGTCTATGAAACTTGTCGGAATACTATTTTTCAAAGACCAGATGCAACAAAGTCCAGCTGTGGAAAATAAGTGGTATTTGTTATCAAAAGTTTTTTTATAAATCAATATATTATCAGATGTATAAATTATGTATTTGAAGTATTGAAAGTATTGTGTGAGTTGCCTTTATTTCTTTGAAAAAAATAAAACAAGCAACGATTGCACAATGTATTTATGTACACTGTTATGATATTATGTTTAAACACGTATACCTCGTCTACATGTGTGTCCTGTGTTCCTGTGTTCACAGTACTACAAATAATGACGCCTGTCTACATGTGTGTCCTGTGTTCACTGTACTACAAGTATTGGCACCTTTATACATGTGTGTCCTGTGTTCATTGTACTACAAGTATTGGCACCTTTATACATGTGTGTCCTGTGTTCATTGTACTACAAGTATTGGCAACTTTATACATGTGCGTCCTGTGTTCGTTGTACTACAAGTATTGGCACCTGTCTACATGTGCGTCCTGTGTTCGTTGTACTACAAGTAATGACACCTGTCTACAAGTGTGTCCTGAGTTCATTGTACTACAAGTAATGACACCTGTCTACAAGTGTGTCCTGAGTTCATTGTACTACAAGTAATGACACCTGTCTACAAGTGTGTCCTGTGTTCGTTGTACTACAAGTAATGACACCTGTCTACAAGTGTGTCCTGTGTTCACTGTACTACAAGTAATGACACCTGTCTACATGTGTGTCCTGTGTTCACTGTACTACAAGTAATGACACCTGTCTACAAGTGTGTCCTGTGTTCACTGTACTACAAGTAATGACACCTGTCTACAAGTGTGCCCTGTGTTCACTGTACTACAAGTAATGACACCTGTCTACAAGTGTGTCCTGAGTGCTCTAGAAGAGAATAATTTTTATTCTGACTTACAAGGTCATGTTAACAAGAAGCTCAATTATCTCCGAAGAATATAATTATATTCTTCTATACGTATTTTTAAAACCATTTGAATAATTGTTTGTATTAAAAAGTACGCAGATATGTAGACATTAAATCGTGAAAAATACTTACAAAAAATGCTGTCAAAATTTGAAAAATATGTTTGAATATTTTTCTGGAATTAAATTCATGGAAACCAGAAGTAAATCCATTGTTGTATGATGAATGCCATTTAATTATTGTGAGCGTGGTTCAAACTGTTGGGTCCAGATTATACAGTTGAGGTGTCATTAAATGGAAAAAGGATAAATGCAAAATGCATTGACAACATACGTGCAATGTTATTAATGTGCATTTATGTCATATTATATATGTACTAAAAAGGAACAATTTTCTTTAAATCAAACTGGTTAAGTATTGGTAACAATACACACCCTGCTTCTGAAAACCAACCTGTGAAGATGAACAACTTGGTCAAGTGACAGACAAATGTTAAATTCGAAAAAAATACAATGAGCATATTTCAGCTTACTGTAATTTCAATAGTTGTCACATTTAACAATAATAACTAGAATGAAGTAACAATATACTATAATTGTATCGCCGTCCGTGGACGGCAACAATAACAAACAGCAAAATGATGTTTAGAGAGGAAAACACGAACAGCAAAAAACATGCGTCCTCTGCATACATGTAAGTCAAACCTTGATTTTCAAAGGTAATAAGATGTCCATGTTTCCCGTATTCTCTATGCATATAATCAAACTTTTATTCATCTGTGTTTATGGCTGATACATTTGTCTTTAATCTGGAATAAAATTTAAGCTTGTGTTATTGCTATGATAAAATAAAAAAGAGGCCCTAATCAGATTTAGAGACGTACGTAACAGCACTGAATTTGAACACTTATATAACATGTTATGTCTAAGTAATATAATTGTGTTTACTGCAATAAGGGGAATAAATCTGCTTAGCTTTATATAATTACATCTAATCTTATGTAAACTGACATATTATGTATGTAACCTCCATGAGAATGCCACGGTGTCATATTTTATATATTTGTCATTTGTATTCAGGACTTGTAGATCTATTATATAAATACAGATTTCATGCATCTATTATAATTCTAATGTTTGTCAATGTCTTCTTTTTTCTCCGAGAGGAACATTGCCTAATACATGTTTTATCTGATTGGTACATAGATGTGAAATTAGATTAAGTCTTAACATAAAAAATAAAGTAGTCTTACAGTATTTAATGTGGCCATGTTGTCCTCATCCATTATACATATATACGCTTTTCGCGGGCTTTACCCACCATGATTGCACCTAAGCATATCACAACTGTATGTGTGTATTTGTAGAACTGTCCAGTTTATCACTAATTCGATATCTACCTTCCGATGAAGTACATTGGTTAACGGTGATAATACATACATGTTTGCATATATATTACTATTATATCTACAATTGATTCTCGTACATACATTACATCTTCAAGTGACTACTTTGGTTGTCATCAAATCATTTTTAATAATGATTGTTTAACTGGACCTTTTCTCCTTTCACCATATCATGAGAAGCATAAAAAGGATTCAATCATTTATTTCGCATAGTTTGATTCAGCAATGTTTTGATATGGCCCCCAACCAAAATGCAAGCTGTTTTATCGGCTAGGTCTCGCAACGTGGTCACGGAAAGCATGCACCTCTCATTTTCAGTATTCAGCTCACCTGAGCACGTAGTGCTCAATGAACTATAGTGATCAGTCGGTCTACTCCGGCGTTCGTCGTCCACACCTACACACAGACAAGCTCTAACAATCATACAAGCGCAGACAATGGAATGCATTTACTTGATAAATATCAGTGTTATCAGTGTTACTTGAGTATGAGTAATGATTTAGGACCAATACTGTAGGACCCATTTAACAGACACACAAACTTTAAGACAGCTTGAATAGCCTGTAACTTTGGTTCGCATAAAATTGTTATTCAAGCTAAGTTTATGTTATTTTATGCGTGACAAGGAGACCAATTAAAGTAAAGATGTCATTGATATGCGTACACTATTTTTTCTTATACAGTGGAGACACATGAAGATGCGTTCCTTCTTTTATCGACTTCAAAGAGACCGGTTGTGGTGAGTGATCGTTTTCTCGGATCTAGGGAACGGCGTGCGCCTTCGAGCAAGATCTTTGTAATGCCGGGACGAAACAGCCCGTGGATTTACCATTGACGGTTATTCCGTACGTCATATTATTGTCCATAATGAAAATGTGTGTATAGTGAGCATATTGAGATGTGTAGTGTAATACTGCGCTCTTTAGAGAGTATTAATCGTTGGGAAGAAGAGAATGAATCATGATTGTAAAATTTAGATATACTGCATATATAGAATTTTAGCATTTCTTTTTTCTTTTCGATTTCGAAATGTCCATTCAAGATTCATACTAGTACATGTCAAACGATAGTGGAATTATAAAATTATACATCCACAAGAAAATAAGATAAACATGTATAATGTAAGTCTGTGAGACTAGATGAGGTAAATGTTGATAAAGAAACCTTTCGACACTAACTCGACCACAAACTACTCGAATGTTACCATGGTGAGGATTGGCTGTAAAATAGCCTTGGATAGCCAAAGGAATATGCCATATACATACAGTACAAATTGTATTCGTTACAACGTAGAGAAACAAAACAGAAAGAAAATACATCGTATTTACACAGTAGTATATACTAATTCTTGAAATTATTACGTAGTGTTCTTAAATCACAGTTTTCTGTAGATTTGTGAACTGAAGATAAAAGATAAAAGTACAGTTAGATGTATATACAAAATATATCTATTTTATGTTATTGTAAATGGTATTTTAAACTTTCTGGCAAAACACTCGTGTTATAAACGGTTATTATCAACAATGATTTAAATATAAACGCATGTGAATGCGCGGGTACAGTAAATGCTCACTTAACGACTACACCAAATAATGACCACTTATTATTAGACTGGTTTTCAATACTAGTTTTCCCCTAAGTTTTAATGTAATAAAAAGACTATATCTCGATATTAAGATCGCTTATTTTAGGGTTTACAGGCAACGATTTACTTTGTGCTCTTTTTTCCATATTTTACAGTACTTTTTCGTAGGTTGATACTACATCATAAGGAAATTTTTTGATAATAATCAAATCATGTATGTGGATCAAGTGGTTTCTAAACGAGGTGTGATCACGTGACTCCATGTTGTCTCATCAGAATCACAATACAATCTTAAAAGCATCTATATAATCATTTCCCTGAATGATATCAAGATGAACACATCATCCATTCTTCTGGTCACCATTGGTATATGGACACTGGGTATGTAGATTCTATGTGTTTATTTATATGTGTAATGTATGGAATGATCTAATGCGAAGAATTCATTTTGTGGAAATATTCTTCATACATCAAAACCCAATATTTCTGTTTAAGACGGTACTAATGATGAAAATGATATTATATTACGTTTATGGATTCATATGCGACAATGTTGTATTTAGAGTTGAATTAATCAATTTGTTACCTCCCTTGGAAATCAGTTGACAAGCTACCGATAACACTCTCTCAAGTTAAGAGGTTAAGTTAGGGAGATTTTTTACAATCTTTAATTGGCAGATGTCAACAAAGTTCCTTATATGACAATGTAGATAAAATAATTCCTTTCAAATTGTGTAATTTTTTTAAAAAAATAACTATCTATTGCAGTTTTTTTTCACTTATGTCTGGGACCAATATACACAGCTTGTATGAAGCAAATACAACGGTCCTCTTTTTATTCTATGTCTTATATATTTTTAAATGCCTTCCTGTCACATTTCAGACTAAAAATGGGCAAATAATTCAAAGGTTGCCAAATAAGTTCCACATATTGTATTTTAGAGAAAACCTTTCCCCGTAAAATGAGATAAACAAAAATAAAATAAATGTGCGTCTTAAACAATATTTTGAATGAATTGTAATACCATGTTTTAACAAATACTGGTTTTGCCGATGTTTACCGTAAACTGGTCCCCGTTCCATGTTGCAGTGCACCAAAGTCAACGGGTACCAGCTTATGTTTACCGATGCACATGTACACGTTTATCACAGCAAGTTGGCTTCTAACTAGGGGTGTAATGGTTCATATATCGGTTAATATTGCAATACGAATTCTGACCGTTTTTCTCTGAACCGATTTTTGTAGTCATGGCGAAGTCACCGATGAAAATCTCTCAAAAATGAGACAAACTTAAAAACAAACAAATTGATCGCTACATATTCGTGATTGAAGATGTGACCGTTATACCTACCCGTGTCTGATATGCGACACAAGTTGACATATCAGCGGGCGTACGTATATACATCTTTCTCCATCATTAATTTTTAAATGTGAACTTGTGCATTTGATTTGCTCATCAATTGAACGCTATTTCATTTTTATAAATGGTAGGATCGCTGACTTCATTATAGCACTTCGTTTCGAATTTTCGAATTCGGTTGAGTCACGATACGAGCAGGTAAATATCAACGTCTATTTGAAAGCGTCTAAGTGAGTCGGACTTTATGTTGTTGACGAATAATGGCAGACTATGCCGATTATGAATTTTAATATGTTTAAACACTTCATTAAATGAGGGGATGAAACTCCTCTGAGTTCTGGTCCAAAATATGCATTTTTATGGCAGATAGTCCAATTTACACAAATCATTCAAACACTTGTATAAGAGATCATTAGAAACTACATATTTATTTCAGACAGTTTACAGTTTATTGTGTGAATCGACTTATACATGTCTATGACACAAAACATACAAAAAGAACATGGCAATACATACATTCGTAATACATCTCTACAAGATTATGTGGAAAAAGAATCAGAAAAAGAAACACGTTGAGCATAACTAACATACATTCAAACATACATATACATTCAAACATATATACAACTAAATTACAAGCTAACAAACTTACAACAAGCGAGAACAGTATTTCAATAATATCAAAATAAGTTGTTCCAAAATAGACCGTTAAACTGTTAATATATTTTATATCTACAACTATTCATGATTAAATTGCGTCTTTTCCTGTGCTTGTTCTTTATGCAACTGGAAATTTATTTGAAACATAAAATACACAACAATAATCTCAGATTATGTGTAAATGTCATTTATTTAGTATATAATAAATGACGGAAAAACATATATAAATATCAATATAAAAAGACTAAAATTATATTGGCTGGGGTAATTGCACTACGTCCATTTACTGCAAATAATCTTATAATTTTGATGAGAAGGGTGCCATTATCCCAGCCATGACAAACATTTTAACATAAATTTACTGTTAATATATTTTGATTGAATACTTTGTTACGGCTGCTTAAATGAGTTGTCCTTAATTTGATAATAAATAATGCTAATTTGTATAAGGATTTTTTATTTTCGGATGACATAATTTTAATCAATCTTCTCTCTCTCTCTCTCTCTCTCTCTCTCTCTCTCTCTCTCTTTCTCTCTCTCTCTCTCTCTCTCTCTCTCTCTATTTCTCTCTCTCTCTTTCTCTCTCTCTCTTTCTCTCTCTCTCTTTCTCTCTCTCTTTCTCTCTCTCTTTCTCTCTCTCTCTCTCTGCATGCGTGCGTGATTATAAGACAATGTATGAGCATGAATTCCTGCTTTGCTTTTCTGCGCAAAAAAGATTACAGTACGGTTTTTACCGTATTGTTACACCCCTACTTCTGACCATTGCAATGTTGACACATCTTTACATGTTATATGCAGCTTTATGATAGAAAGTCCTTATCGACTTGTGAATACAAAAAGACACATGAAACATTTTTTAAATGAAAATTGTAATAACATATATCATGTATTTCTATAGTAATAAGATAGTGTTAATCAATAAATCCAGCAGGCAAAACTAAAATTACTGAGTGGAAAATTTTACATATACAAAATTCAACATTATTATATCAATATTATTTGTACACATTATTTTATAATTTTTGTCAATGACGAATTCGCAATCGAAATTGGAGACAAAACCCACCAATCCCTTACCCATGCTATGCAAGTTACCACTGTATATTTAAATATACATATATATATACATATATAATGCGTAATGATAGATTAAGTGGATGGTTATCACCATCGCCATCAATTTTATTTCCTGTCAAATGAAAACGCTTATCGTCAAACAAAGATAGATAGTAGATTATGATAGTAGTAAATACGAAATAATATTTTGTAAGAACGAAATGCATGCACAAATTCGCAATTACGAAATGTTACTAGTTAAAATATAAATGTAGAACGTCACTTTAGGGGCGCCGTACTATACAGTTCCACATGTGTCATTTTTAAGTAAACCTCCCTCTTCAATATAATATGTAGTTTATCAAAATAACGATGTATCTTCGATAGTATTTTACTATTTTAAGACATGTAAACACGTTTACTGAGGCCGAGTATGCATAAGGCTGTCGTATTATGCACAGCGGGGTGACTTATGCAGAAAGAATGCACAATTACTCTGACCTTTAAGTACAGCTTCTGCAGCAATTGCGCAATGAAATTTTTATTATACGCATGTAGATAGAAAATACAAAATGTACCTGAATAGTGATGTAACATATTCGAGTTCTTTGAATACGAAAACAATTCGTGAAACAGTATCATTGTTAAACAAGTGAAATGATAATTTTGATTTGACAGAAATAGAATAAATAGTTGATAATAAGTGATGAATTCAACTGCAAAAAGCGAAGTATACAAAATTCTGTATTAATCATTCATTTTGTCCACAAATCAAATTTCGAACCTCTAATGACAACCGCTTTCTGGTAACGTTTTTAAGGTTATCGATTCTTTGGGCCGAATTCGTGCGAATTTCACCGGTTTGTACACCTTTAGTGTGATTAAAGTAACCACGGCTCAGAAAATCGGTATTTTATCGCTGTATGATAAGCAGTTGCATCCCTGTAATGTAGAATCCCTGAATACACTCACCATTATAAGGTACTGCTCACACAGAACATACTAATTACAATACACTCACCATAATAAGGTACTGCTCACACAGAGCATACCAATTACAATACACTCACCAGTATAAGGTACTGCTCACACGGAACACAATACAATACACTCATCGGTAAATATTTCTAGGCAAGTGTCTAAATACTGGTATGTATAATTGATAATGGAGCGAGGTTCTTTACAGTTATGATAATGCTTTACAACATTGTAAATTTCATGAAAAACTGCATTTGTCCAGGAAACGTATTTAAGTAAAACTTGTAATATTTCAGTAACCAGTGTGAACGGTCTTGAATGCTACAACTGTACACACTGCGATACCGTGGAGTTTGCTAAGAAGGGAAAATGTAATGGATCGTGCTTCAAAGGGACTCTACTAGGGGTAATGAAGCTTATAATTCAAGTTAACACATTTTTAAAAACGTCCGCTTGCCTTATTTTAAACTTATTCTGAAATAGTGCTATGATAGTGAAAGTGCAGTCTGCGTCGTGCATGCATGTACATTTTGTACTTCTTACGTACACGGATATACTGTTAAAGCTGAATATTAAATCCACCATTGTATAGTTCTAGAGAAAATAAGTGGTCGTTATAAGGAGGAAGTCTTATTATCAAAGTGGTTGCTGAGCGAGGTTTCACTGTACATATAATTTATACCTCATTTCGATAAATACGTTATCTCTACGTATTTGTTTGTACGAATAATTTTTCTATGTTAATGTGACATGCTGCATATGTAGTGTTTGAGGGTTCAATCTGCAAAAGTCTACTAAATTTTTTTTGTTACTTTTTTTTTAAATTCATAAACATATGATCAAACACAAAGTTAACAATATGCAGTGAAACCACGCCAGTTTCAGAGCAAACATGTTACGTTCAAATGGCTCAAAATGTTTTAAAATATTGATTTTTTGAACATAGATTTCATTACCACGCCACATGCGTTGCACCAACTTGGAACTCAGTAGGCTGGGGATTCAACCCTCAACACAGCAAATTTTAACCACGAGTCCTGGAAATATTGCAAAGTTGTGCTGTCCTATCTAGAGTGATAGCAATTATGTAGAATATCATTTTGTTTTATTAGGTAACCTCGGTGTACCGTGGATGTAGCCCTGAACACCCAGATGATGTATGTGAGAATTTAGTAGAAGAGGGAGCATCTGCGTACGCGTGTTACTGCAACCTGGATCTTTGTAATGACGGTCCTGTCACGCTGAAGACAAAGTCGACACCTAGCCCAGGAACAAGACCCGAAGTTCCACCGATCGTGCTTCTACCATTTTGTATGTTGGTATACATCTACAAATATCCTGTGTACTTCTGATGATACAAGTCATTCTAAGACGTGCAGAAAATACTAGCTGAATTTCCTATGCCTTGAAGTTAACAATCTTTTATTTTGTAAAACCATAAAAAGTAATAGCATAAAACGATTGATATCGTTACTTAGATGTGTTGTAATCTATAACGTACTTGTTTTGAGCGTCTTTCACCAAACATTGAACATTTCAGTGATTCGTAGATCACAAAATATTGCTTCCTCCTTTCACACATAATTTGACGTATACGTACATGGCTGTAGAGTTGAGAAATATTTCATTACTAATAAACCAAGTAGAGTCAAATTTTAACATTTACACTAAATCAACACACACACAGACAGATAGAAGGACATGGAAGACGGATGAAACCAATGACTGCCATGTTCTGTATTTCTTCAAATGTTCCATTCTGAACTCAGTGATTTGTTGTTGACTGACCACCAGACACCAATTCCATGAAAAAGCTATGACTTTTATCTATCATCTATTTTATCTTTGGCTGATTCTGTTCCATAACCTTTAGCGTAACATGTTATAATGCTCAATATTACACTAACTGTTTGTCACAAGTAGCTGTATGTCAATGACAGCAAGTGACGATTGATATGAGCGGGTCGCCCTTACACGCAATGTTGTATTTATCAGGCGGTAGTTTCATGTACTTGTAAACATGTTCACATTAGAAAACTCACCAAATTTTAATAGTAGGGAATGACATCTATTTTTTACACAACTTCTGTGAAACTCAGTGACACATTCTCTATGATATGATATTAAAGTATATTTTGACTGCACTGCGGTTAGCAGACATGTACATCTGTATTCACTTTTGTTACCATTTATTATCGAATTTAGGAAAGTCGTTGCTTCTACTCCTGTGTACATCTGGGGTACTTTTAAAGCTGGAAAACTCACCAAATGACATTGGCTATTGGTGAGACGTTAAATCCCAGTGAAAAAATATTATCTGACAGCTGCATCAAACCAACCATACCCCGTCGAAGGTTTAACTGCTTCAAAAACATGTAACACTGTACTTTTTCTTCACCAGTTGTACGCATTAAATTATGAATACAGACAAACAAGGTTTAATGGTCACTTGTTAATACAGGCTACAAGTGAATAATTAACATCAGCGCATATTAACATCCGTGTAGAATGGCCGCCGTGAATAATATTCACCAGTGAACAGCGTCCGTACAGTTTTATGTATATTGTATATAGGTATATTAGACAAAATGAGCTGCCCAGTTAGCTTACAGAATGTCCATGGTTCCTCCCAGGCGTACGTCTGAGGTGTTCCTCCACCTATAAAGCTAAAATGTCACCAAATAAGTATCTCACCTTATTGGTTTTTGCTCACATGTTTGACTGTAATCTGAGCATTTGTTTTACGATTTATGCAGTGTAATACATATCATCTATCAAGTCAAATATCTAAGGGTTCTTAGTGGGTTTTGGTTACTTTATGATCAGGTTTAAGACCAAATCAAAGTCAATAAAAAATAGTAAGAACCATCTGTAAATATTATTCTTGGTAACAAACTAACCACCTGAAGTATATTTAAAAATACAAATTAAGTGTTTGGTTGTATTCTCTTCAACAACAATGGGAAATTTAATACAGTTATGAAATATGTAGGAAGAAAAAATACTGTTCTACCCGAAACATTTCTTCCGGCTGACCTAATGTCTTTGTAAAAGTTTCTTGTGTATGTAATTGTTTATCAGTTCAAACCCTATGATAATTATTGTTAACACTTACGAGAAGAAGACATACTTCCTAGAAAACCTTTGATGGGTATGATAGTAAAACAATGTATAAGTGTTTTCCTAAATTATTTGTTTTTTAACTATGGGTGACTAACCTTTCGACACTTGATTTTTTCATTTAAGATAATTTTGACTTATATCTGGGTGTTATAAATATAATTTATTGCATTTTTACCATCTTCTGTGATGTCTGTCAACATTACGTAAGTGTGTGTGCTTCTAAACATCTACGTATGATCGCTTATCAGTGCTACTCTGGTTAACTGGCGAGGCGAGCTACGGCACGTTCCCGGAGTGTTACGCGTTAAGTACTACGTGGGGTATGGTAATATAACAAGGAAACAAATTATATAACACACTGTATCAAGGCATTCATTTTTTCATGCAAATCTATACATCATGTCAAAGAAACTTATATAATTTATATACTAAACCCTCCAATGATGGAGGAGACATAAGGATCTATCAATCTTGTAAATATTTAACCTGAGTATTACTGAAGTTCTAATACACTTAATTTTACGAATTTAATTTGGGGTTAATTATACCGCATCGTCTTCACAAAAGGAGTTAAGAAAAAAGTTTTCCTACCAATCTACTTTAAATTTTGGTCAAGTAACACTAAATATGATCATCCATTTTCTGGCCTTATACAAAATCTAACAAAACAAACATATGGCATAATTAAATGACACACTAACCATTAGCATCTTCCGTAGGTATGAACAGAGAACCATGAACAGTATTTGGTGTTTGCTGAACTTGCTGAATCTGAGTTATCCAGTGGTTCAATGTTCAATCCATCTTTTAAAGGAATGTCAACACTAGTGACAGCTATTATATTATGTGTTCCGGGAAATTAATGTACATAAAAATACTTGAAAGCTTCCAGGAATTTACATTCAATTTGAAGATTATAATTACTAGAAGTACATCACAAACATTAATCAAGATAAATATTTTTTTTAGTATAGTATTTGAAATTTAAGTTTTTGACCCAATTGTCTGGCAGGATCCATTTTTTTATTTCTCACTGAGATTATTATTGGAAATAAATACTTAACTTCAATTTCCATTAAAAAAATAACCATCAACAATTTCTAACACTGACAGAGGCCCCTACAATAGTTTCTTTGATTAAATATGACTCGATAAACCTACCTACAAAATTTGAGTTTATGACTGATCTGAAGAGAGGACTGAAACGAAACAAAAGCCTGGGTATGAATTGATGCCCACCCCTTAAAACTCAGCGCTCAAAATCTAAAATTTTGAATCAAGTTAAAAGAGATGTATGTATGCAGAGTGGATTATATTATTGCTGGGAAGCTGAATTTTCAGTGTGATTCACTTTCTTTATGTCATTATAGATTTTTTTAGTTAAAATTTCAATGAAGCCACATCCAACACAGTAATTTCATTTTGAGTACATCATTCATTCCAGAACCTACCATCAGTGTGCCCTTACTACGTGACATTGGCGTTTTGTTTGGTAATACGCCAATCAAAGTTTACAAACAAACCGCTCGATTCGAAATCTTCAACTTCACGTAAGTTGTTTAATTCTTTATCAAATTTGGCCAAATAAAGCGCATGCTAAGTGTGAAATACAAGGGCAATGTAATGGTTTCTAGATGTATGAACAGTTTTAGTCCGAAAACCAGAAAACTGTATTTTTTCTTTTAGGCAAAATACGATTTTCCGTTTTCAGACTAAAACACGCCTTTGACAATCTTTTTGTTGATAAGTGCTTTATAACATTGACCAGTCATTATATACATGTACTTGACATTTGACTTAGTCACATTAAAATCAGTAGGGGTTATTTATTGGTTCACACAAACACCCATACCAAATCTACGGACTGAACGTTCAGGCGTTCTTTTGTTATTGATCGGACAAGCTTTGAGTAGTCAATGACACGTTGACGTTGACCTTTGACCAACTGACTACAAAACTAATGGGGTTCATCTACTGGGCACAACCGACCTTCCCACCGAATATGTAGGCTGTAGGCTAAGCGTTCTTTAGTAATTGATCGGACAAGCTTTTTAGTGGTCAATGTGACCTCGACCTTTGACCAACTGACCACGAAATCAATAGGGGTCATCTTTAGGCCACAACCAACCTCCCCACCGATTCTAAGGGTTGTAGGCTTAAGTGGTCTCTAGTTATTGATCGGACAAGCTTTTAGTAGTCAAGGACATGGTGACCTTGACCATTGATCAACTGATCACAAATCAATAGCGATAGGGGCCATCTACTGGCCACAACCAACCTCCCCATCGATTCTATAGGCAGTAGACCAAAGTGTTTTCTAGTTATTGATCGGACAACTTTTTGTGGTCATGGGCATGGCCACCTTTACCTTTGACCAACTGACCACGAAATCGATTGCGGTCATCCATAAGACACAACAAACCTCCATACCAAATCTGTAGGTCGTATGCCCAAGCGTTCACCTGTTATTGATCGGACAAAGTGTGGTACCCCCACTTCTTCGAAGCAAGGCATAATATAGAACTCACGTGAAGTTGGTATTTCTAAACGAGCGGTTTGTTGATAAACTTTGCTTGCCGTATTACCAAAAAGTCACGTGGTATGGGCGCACTGAACATTGTTACAATCCATACTGAAAATAGTATTTTTATAATATGATAATTTATAATTATAATAGTATTTTTGAGTGCAGAGATTTTAGTGTGACTACCGAGTGTTGTACAAATTTTGGCTCAAGGTAGAAATAATGGTAAGTAAAATTATGCCTGTGTAAGTACATGCGATGCTAACTCAGGTGTTCTTGGTGTCCGTAGAGCAGAGGTACCAAGTGTAACTGAATAATCTTGTGTAGCTCCATTCTGCATACCAGACTGATCACGTGCATTCTTGCCAGCGTAACCGACTTTTACTACCTGCAATTTCAATATATGCTAATTTTTATATCTATTCACTGCTAATGGAAGGAGCTCTGATTTTCAGGCTGAGAAAGAACTTGTTATAAATCTGAACGTAATTATGTATTCACATGTTTCAACTTCAAGGTGGTATCTTGGTACAATCAAATCTAAGATGTAAACTTGAGTTCTGTGCTAAATTGTCTCTGATTACATACTTATGATATGCAAAAATGTTAACACAGTACAAGACAGCATAAGTAGGACATCTTTCAGTGACTACTATCAGCCAGTTAATATTGACTTTTTATGGTACTTTTTTCTACTCAGGTTCTTGGAAACAAAAGAATGAATACATAAATTCCATTTATGAATGATGAAAACTATCAATAAAATCCTCAGAATACATCCTGACCAAAAGAGTAAAAAAAACGGTCCTGAAAAAAATAATAAAAGAATTATCAACTAGCACACATTGCTGACGTGCAACTGATTATCGATATGACAGTATAATTAAAATACTTTTTTGTTATTAAAGCAATTAGATTTAGGAAGATTATGAAATTATTGATATGTTTTTTTTTTGTTTTGTTTTTGTTTTTTGTTAAAAATGCGAAATGAACTTTATTTGGTTGATAAAATGGTGATAGATTATGAAAATATCCTGATGAAAAAAAATCGAAATAATTTTACTAGATTTAAACAAATTAATAATACACTGTATATTGTATTTCATTTATATTATTTTTGCATCCATATAATTTTATCTGTCACCCTTTTTAATTAAAAAAAATGACGGATAGTTCGTTATTTTAAAAGAATTTGCATAATAATAATAATTTTATAATAAGTCGCCTTTTTAATTTCACTAATAATTGACATTTCGATTTTTTTCAAAACAACAATTTCATAATTTCTCACTTTTTATCAAAATTAAACAGATGAGCGATATTTGGTATATTTTGTATGAAAAAAAGCATAAGAATAATTTCTTAATCAACGACACTATCGTTCTAATGGTACTAATTTTACAACTATATGAAGCAATTTCTTTCGCACAATACATGCGAGAAAAAAAATGTAAAAAAATATCAGAAAATCACAAAAGCTATTTTATTAATGAAGTGCACTATTTCCCGACGGAGAGTGTTTGTTTACATTCGGTAATCTTGTCACCAATTTAAATCGCTTAAATGGAAATGTAACGCTGAAGTCGACGGTTATCGTGTAAACTGACAACAAATGTACAATTAGAGAAAACAAAGGTGTGAATTTGTGTATCAGATGCGAACTAAAGGAGACTCGGACACATATTTTTAACTACTTTCCAGACGTTGACAGAGATGTAAGTGATGGATAACGAACGACAACTCTGGGAAGAGTTTTATACCCAGCCCCGCTAGTGACGCGATTACGCGCGACATCCTCCGCGCGCTTCGGTTTCATAACAAACGTCTGCCTGCGAAGTCGGAGTTCATTTTGACAGTGTTGTTAATCAGGGTGATTACTTATGTGTTTTCGATTTTGAATTTATTAATTAAAGTTACTGCAAGATTTTGCCATGTCGTATAGCGTTACTAAATTATTTGACCACCGTTTGTCGCTCGTTTTCGCGATATATTTCTAAAGCGTGTGATTTGGGGTTATGCAATACATTTATTCCTTCATTTTTGCAGCAAATTGGCCAACATGAGTGCATTATGTGCAACTGATTTACTTGCTGATGGTGCGATTAACAAGATGTCACCATGCAAACCAAACTCTGACGCTGCAGATGAGCCTGATGAAGATGCTCACAGTAAAGTCGGATCTGATAGTGATTTTGGTGAGTTTGGTCAATTTTGTTTCATCTTTATAGAACCTTAAGCATTAAACTTTGATGTTGCAAAGCTTGATATTATAATGACTTAATCAAATGTTTTTTCTCTGTTGTACATTATGTTGTGCTTGCCAATTTGCTCAGCTTGATAGGACTCAATCTTGATTGAGAGGTTACAGTGATTTCTTAAGTAAGGCTCAAGTTTTTCTTCAACAATTTGATTGATAATATTGCATTTAAAGTAATAAGTCACCATGTGTAATTCACTATCAAATAGCTGGGTGGGGAGTTCTTTGCAGATGTTGCAATCTATTATTGATGAAGCTGGGTAAGTTTGATTGGCTGTTTTCAATGTACTTATAGCCTTACAGGTATTGTATCTGCTGTAATCTCAGTACTAGTCTGTTATTCTATGTGTATGAAGGCTTTACAACAGGAAACATGAATACATTTGCTGATGGCTATTCCCTGAGGTCACAGGATATGGTAAATATGTTTTGCCGAGAAATTACTGAACTTTTTATACAAGCATGGAAAAGTTCTATTGAAAATTTTTTGTAGAAACTTGTCTACATATTCATGAAGTATTGAAATTCTTAATGAAAACTGTTTATGCATTATTGCATTTCAGAGCCATTATCAGGCCGTAATACTGAGTCACCTATGACAGTTTCTTCTATTCCTGCTAGTGATATGATAACAGAGAGTGTGTTGAAGGAAGAAGGTGAGCTTGAAAAAGAAGCTGAGGAAGAGGAAGAGGAAGAAAGACGCAAACAAAAAGAGGTAAGTGTTTGGACTACCCTAGGCCACCCTTAAAATTTTTTTGTTTGCCACTTTTGACCAATACTTAATTTCATTTTAGTCCACATGGGGAATTTTTATTGTTGGAAACCTAATTTAGTAAGATTTAACAATTACCTGCCAGGGTCCAAAATTGGATGTAAATACGTTCAGTCTCAATAATTCTAACACTAAAATTCTTATTTCTATCAGTGTTGTGAGATAAGATTCTATCATTTCTGGATCAATATTTGTCCTCAGAAGCATTTGTTATCTGTTCTTAATAATTTTTAATTAACATAATTCATTAAAAATTTAGATCTACTTGTAAAAAGTACATGATGTATCAACTCATGGTACATAGTTACCTTAATAGACAATTTTGTTTTATAAGACACATTATTGATACATACAGGGCTTTCATTTGACCCTTAAAATGGCTTTTTTACTATTGGAATAAGCAAAAAAAGCTTATGACTCCAGGTTTTTTTCTATGCATACCATGGGTCCGTCTATCGAACCCATTCCCAAAGCCAAATATAGGTTATTTTTCGTAATCGCGTAAAAAAATCCCAAAATACCACTTTGGCTATTTGTCTAAACCTCAACGATTTAGCATCTGACAACGCTATCAGCCATTGTAATTGACTATCTCTGGTGGCCGTGAAATACACTTTCTGCTGGAACAATTTACCTGCGCACCGTTTCCGTTAAACTGGTCCATGTTCCATGTTGCAGTGCACCAAAGTACAACCAGAGTTAACAGGTTCCAGTTTCCATTTTCGGTATTCGTTTTTTTTTCAGATTTTATCATTGTTGCAAAAATGTTGCAGACTCCCTTCGCCCTTAGCTAGCCAGTCTAGTAAATCAATATCAAAGGATTTCATTGCCCCCCCTCCTTGCCGAAATACCAGACAGGTGTCTTCTTGACTCGCTGAAATTAACCCTTTACTTCATAGCTCCCTAGTCAATATACCTACTGTATACTGATAGTGGGTTAGATAAACTGCTGCACTATCTCCATACAGGTTATTGGGTTATTGGGAAAATGCTACTGTTTTGACACATGTCTTCATCACTTGATTACTATACTAATTATTAATCCAATCAAATTTGAGTGCGCACAAAAGTTGTTCATAATTAAGTAATCTTTCTTATGGTATAAATTTTGTAATTGTAGGATAAATATTAAGGGAGATAAATAGGAACAAAAGTTACATAAATATTTCCGAGTGTATTTTTTTTCTTTTCTGTTTTACTGATTTGATACCTGGTCATTTCATCACCTAATTTTGGTGCTAAATAATGGTTATATGAGTTTTAAATTATGCCAATTTGTTGATGTTTAAAATATCTTTCTTCTAATGTGGAAAGTTTTGATATTGGGCAAATATTAAGGGAAATATAAGGAGTACAAGATTACACAAATTCTGTCTATTTTGTACACATAAACTTTATTATTTTACCTTTTCTGTTCTCAGGCACATGGTTTTCATCAAACATAATTCAATGAATATGTTGAAGAATGACTATAAATCATTTTCTCAATGTAGAATAATAACATATAAAATAGAATAATTTTTATTGTACATTTCATAAATATAAAATCTCATATTTGAACTTACCATAGGATGGTCAAAAATTTCCTGCAAGAAATGTTATGGCCTACTCCACTAAATTCATTTTAGCTACAAACACTAAAACTTAAAATAATCAACTATCAAAAATGAGAAGGGTAAAATTGGCCCACTGCCAAATTGGCTCAGAGCCAGTGATTGACTCTATAAGCTGAGGAATTTGTTTCCCATAATTAATGTCATCGTGACCCAGACAGTGTCTGGTAAATGTGTCAAGTTCAACTAATGCTTTTAAAACAATCAAAGGTTGTGTACATGTACCAAATTTAAGCAAGTTGATTATACATGGTACATTCGTGGACAATATTTTTGATTGATCTTAAATTGTAAGGCCCCCAGGCATGGATTAAACCTACTGTCATATATTTTGTCAAGAAATTGTCACACGTGCCAGATTGTAAAAACCTGCAGGGGGGTCATAAAACACCGGGTGACACGTTTTTTTTATAATAATTCAAGGACACGTACTGTTTTGCCGAATTAATCTCCTTGATGACTGCATCAATTAGCACAAAATATGGTGAAATTTGAATTTGTTTTCATGTGAACTCGCCGCGAGTCTGTGGCGGTATTATTGTTTTATGACTTCAAAGACAGAGCGGGAACGGTGGTGTACAATTTTTACAGCATCAAAGAATGTTTGAAAATATCAAAGAATTGATGTTTTACGTATCTTTCAACAAAATTTCCAGAATAATTGATGTCAAAAATACACCGCATGTCCGCAGACTACCGTGTGATTATAAGTAACTGTGTAATCATCGAGTGATCGTATCGGCGAGTGACACGTCTTGTATTTACGGCATTTTTTTAAATATAAACCAAATATTTTTGTTGGATGTTTGTCTTCATGAAAGATTGAATTTTATGACTGTAGTAATAAAAAATCGGTGATATTTCTGGAAAAGGGATTTATTTTAGGTTGAAGATCAGACACGTGAAAACCCGTGATTATGAAAATGCGGTAGACACGTGAAAACCCGGGATTATGAAAATGCGGTAGACACGTGAAAACCCGGGATTATGAAGTAAAGGGTTAAATATCAGAGGCCATACCCCTGTTAGGGTATGGGCAAGCCCATGAACACTGACTGTTGTTTCTTGTAAACTATTTGTTTATCACCTGTTTTTAATGAGTAAAAATAATTAAAAATTCCCATAATGGCTTTTCGACCGAGAATTTTTTCCCAAATTATTGGATGTTATGACTCCATTTTTTAAAATTTGGTTAGGGTCCTTTTCCCAATATGGCTAGAAAAAGCCACTTGAGACTCTTGAGCATTTACATCAAGGAGTCAAATCTTCTGTTCAAAATGAAAATAAATTTTGTTGACTTTCACATTAATTATATATTGGCCAGGGGTCATTTATGACCCATAACCTCCAGTAAGCACCCTGTACTTACCTTAATTCGTGACATCATTCTTGCGTGTCATTCAGCTTAGTGCAATTTATTTTGAAGTGAAATTCATTGCCAATGACGTATCACATGTAATTGGAAATGTAGTTCTTGGTCACATGACTACTTTATTCTCACACACCTCTGCAAAAGATTTACATTTATTGGCAATGAAAAATATAGGTGAAAGACTCCAAGATTTAATGGTGCAATTGGACTACTCTAAGGAAGATTTTGTAGTCAGCAGGGTTTTTTTTTAGGGCTTGGGGAAGACACTGGACGCTGGTCAAAAGGGGAAAAATCACGCGGAAGGGGAAATTTGGGGAAATTATCAAATATTGATACACTGTTACATAACCACAACCAATGTTTTCATGAATCAATGATTATGACAATAGCATTCAAAACAACAATCTACAGGTCCATATCTTTGTCTTTTCTACACTTGAACAGGTCTAGCACACTTTCATAGTCTTGATCAGTTAGATTTTCTGGCCAAAGATTTATGCTCATGAGTGAATCGAGCATCGATTGGCCAAGGGATGGTATCTTTAATTGCTACTGCAAAAAAGGAGTTTACCCGTTCAGCATGCTTTGCGTCAGATATCGTATTTCTTAATTTCATCCATTGTGCGTCATTTTACCGGAAATGGAAACGTGCGTCTGCTTCCAGGCATCATAAGCGTGGACATACGCATGTGTCACGGGCCGGGATCTAGTATTGGTTCCCGTCACTATGTATATCGTTAAACTATCGCAGGTAATCAGCTCATTCGGATTGGTTCAGCAGACATCGTTATAAAGCTGGGGAATCCCGATAGGTTTGCTCAATCATTACAAAACAAATAAACTCTACATAAAAATGCCGATAAACCTTGGTCTGATGGATATTTTGGCTGAATTAAATCTACTAAAACTGAAATTGGCTATCTTTGAATAGCTTCAAAGAGGAATTATGCATCCTTGCAAGGGGAAAAATGCTTCTTTGGGGGAAAAAATGTCGAGGAGAAGACGCCGATTATTGGCGTCACTTTCTTAGTAAAAAAAACCCCTGGTCAGGGCCATTTTTTATAGACTCAGGCTCGGACTATTTGTTTAATACACAGACTGGAATTTTTTAGCAATGCACTGACCCATGACAAACAATTTAATAATCTCACTCGGCTGACACTTGTGAACAGATACCACTCATCAATAATGCCTAAATGATCAAGACTACAAATTACCAAAAAAATCCTAAAATGAGCACAAACAAAATAGTTTTAAAACATGACATTATTTTTTAGTCAAGAAGGTTTTTGGACTGGTGGATTTAGGGTGGTTCAGACAGAAACAGTAAACAAACAATATTAAAATTTAAGCCGTTCAGTTGATTTCATAGAAATGTATTCTATATTGATTCTTTGTAACTGAGGTATCATATCAGTTGTATCATTAACTTTGTTTCAATAAAGCCTACTTCTTACTTTGCTGTATTATTTACTTGTAATACGCTAATGTATTTGTTAAAGTTGTGGTCACGTATGGGTGAAGAGACAAAAGAAGAACGTTATCAAAGACTACAGAACCTTCTTATGAAGAGTAATATGTACACTGAGTATCTTATGAAACGTATGGAGAGACAAAGAGAAGAGGAGAGGAAGAGAAGGGAAAGATTGTTAAAAGTTGGTTATTGCACTCTTTACTAAATTGTTTCTTTCAATATTTGTGTTAATTATTCTTAGTGAAATGGCTTAGATAGTGCCAGTAAATAAAAAAATTTGTCTGTGGGGCTAAAAGTTCAAGATTGGCATGTTATTTTGATTGAAATTTGGTTCAGATCCTGCGATTGATTGATGTAAATATGACTGACATGTAAGATTGCCATTTACATAATGATGACATCAGTAACCTTGCATATTGTTGCTGTATTTTTATTAAAAATTAAGGAAAAACGATAAAAGAACTTCGAATAATATTATAAAAGTATCTACATGATGATTTTCATGAGAAAGGAAATGTGTCTTGGCACATGGAGATTTCAGCTTACATTAGAAATATAGTTCGTGTATCATATTATGAAATATCAAACAGACACCTCATTTAGGCAGCGTTTCACGCAATACACAGATGACATACAGTTACACCATGTTATGTTATTATCTAAAATTTTGTTGTCCAAAATTTGTTCACTTCAAGGTTATATTAGTGTTGTGATTTTTGAAAATTAATGAGTCTTTAATACCTCCTTCAGCACAGTTCTCTATAAAAGGTTGTATTGAGATAAACATTCAACAAATACTGTCTAAACATATGGTAATAATATTAAGTATAACAATTCTCTTTGTCAAAGAAATTACAGCACAGAATGTATTGTATGATATGCAGGGCTTTCCCTAAGAGTTTCTGTTTAAGGGCCCAGAGACTCTCAATACAATATTTTTGGGGTCCTTGTCACAAAATTAAGGGTCCCAGGTGTTGTATTTTCAATGACTTTATTTATGGCCACCTCCATCTCTGAAATAATTTCATGTTTTGCTCAAAGGATAAAAACTAGACAAAAGAGAAATATATTGTTGATATGGTCCCGGGGGGGTGCAAGGTTTCAGAAAATACAGATCCCATGGCCAATTTTATGTGTAAAGACACAGAAATCCTTTGTAAGGGAAAACCCTGATATGAACTTCATTCTATCCCAGTGACATTGCAAAAATGATGAATCCATGAAGAAGTTAGCATTGACATTAAAAACATTAACATTGACATCCAGTGTGCTCCATAGCTTAGGGGAATAACAGTTCATAGCAGATAATATGCACAAGAATAAACACTATTTATTAGCATCACTATAGTCATTTTTATGATGGACGAAATGTTGATTTGTTCATTTTAATTAGTTGTTATTTCAGTGATTCATTTTGATATTTAATTATTACATTAGTTCAAAAATTCCCTGAAGAAGATATGCGTTTAACAATTATTTATATAAGCCATCCTGACCAAAAGTTGAGGAATTTTTATTGGACTGGCACATTTCGCAAAGATAGAGTAGGCTTATTCATTGTAAGTGTTGAAAATGATCATTATGTGAGTAAATTATGATCTATGTCATAATATCAGAACTTATTTTGTATTTTATCAGAAACATGCTAAGGAAGAACAAAAGAAAAAGGTAGAAAGTAAATTAGAAATTAATGTAGAAGGTAAAACTTGTGATGGGGCATCTTCTCAATCCTCTGGTGTTTTAACAGAATCTCAACAGGTATCAGTAATTATTGCTATTTTATGGTCTTTGAAACACATTACTGGCATGTATCTAACATAATAAGTCAAGTTTGACATATTTTACCTGTTCCAATATATGTCATTATAACTTAAAACTTAAGTTCAAGGGCAATGTGATGAAGTGCTGAGTTCAAAACCTATAACCCTATTTTAGGGATTGCCCTTTATTTTATTTCAGTGATAAATTTTGTCTGGAGCATAACACTATAACCATATTTATATGAAACTTGAAATAGAGTCAGAAGGTAACACTGACTTAAATATGAGATAAGTCATATTAGCATGGCTCTTATTGCGTTTATTTTATGTGCTCATATGATTTGCCAGTTATATTTTAATTATGTGTCTCTCTTTTTTGCTTGTGGATATGTAAGTTTATAGACGGGCTATCCAAAGTATTTACAAAAAATCAATGAAAACACAGTAATTCTCTTGTATTTTAGAAGAATGATTCAAGTACAGATACTGTAAACAAGAAACTTACTGATGGGGAAGGGAACAGTTGTAGTCAAGTAAATATTATTCAATGTCTTGTTGTGTTGTATAATCAAATCACTTAAGTTATTCAGTGCTCCAGATATTTTTTATGAGAGTTTTGAAAGCAAGAGAGTAAATGTACTGCCAGCTTTAAAAAATGGGGTGAATGTAGATGCTTGAATGATTCAAACATTTATAGGATTTGCTGTTTGATTATTTCCGTAGTCAGCGAAATTCTGTAGTATGCTTCATTTTGCCAGTAAATTAAACGGAGGTATATTAATGTACGCACATCTATTTTAATTTTGAGAGTATCCAACTACCAAACTGCAACAAGTTATGCGTAAATGTACATATGACTATGCTTAAGTTGGCAGTAAATGGCAATATTCTGCACTGGAATTATGCACATATGTGCACTATCTGGAGCACTGTTATTATTTTCCTGTCATTTAGCTATTAATAAGTGATATGATGACTGAAATTTAAGTTCTAAGAAATGAATAATTATTTATCTCATGAATTCAAGAGATTGAATTGATCGTTAGATACTCATTTTTATTAGTGTACTTAAGGTGGTATAGGCTGTGTTCAGTTTTCAGTGTTCTTATTATGCCTCCACCATTAATGATAAAGGTATATGGTGTTACCCATGTCTGTACATTTGCGAGTGTGTTATTATTTGGCACAAATGATCACCTTAAGGAGACCACATGTCTTGTAATGAATCCTGTCCTCAGTGTGTTGGTCGAGGTGACAGTGATCCTTTGAACTTTGCACATATTTAGACATGGTAATTAATTGTGTCTGGTTCATTATACATTACATAGTGAGGCTTTCATATCCAATGAACACAATTCTAGTTTGTTTTCTATTTGAGGATTCAACATCATCAAACAGTTCAACAAGAAGTACACGATCTAAACTAAGTCTTCCTGCACCTGTGCCAAAGTCCAAACTATCAGCTGCTAACTCTCTAGCATCTTCTAAAGTAACAAAACCAGAGACACCAAAATCAACAAATACACAAGTCAAAGATGAACAAAGTAGTTCACCGTCATCTGAGAAAGAAAACTGTAATGTCAACTCAAAAAATAAGAAAATGGAAACTGAAGGTATGCCCTTTGACCAGTTAGATTTATATAAGTTCTGAAATATTACTTTGCGAATGTGTGGAAACAATTGATAATCAGATAAAAATTTAATATTTTTTCACTTTTAAATTGTTAAATAATATTCTGTATTTTAGATTCCATTCCAAAATCTGAGAATGT
This sequence comes from Lutraria rhynchaena, assembly GCA_008271625.1. Lineage (NCBI taxonomy): Eukaryota > Metazoa > Mollusca > Bivalvia > Venerida > Mactridae > Lutraria > Lutraria rhynchaena. Next base: position 2,434,003 of record VIBL01000012.1, read on the forward strand.
GTTGAACACAGAAAGTGATAAAAAACCGCTGAAAGGGGTCAAACTACTTACACATTCCTTACAGGTAATCTTTAGTGGCATCATTAGTGATATTGTCATCTTATAATATAAAGTTTGTGATATTAACAGAAGTTATAAACCAGGTTGAATAAATGCCTTGCATGAAGCAAAACAATCCTTTTTTACCTTTGAAGATCTTGTGAAAATTACAATTTAGCAGATATTTTCTAAGTATACTCTATATGCTAGACCTATAATACATGTTTATGGACATCTATGTTTGCTGTTTCTGTTAAGTTTTTGTTGGAAAATGTTGCACTTTTGAGGATGTGTAATACTATTTGAAGGATGGGTACATAAAAGCATGTTAAATTTTTTTTTCACAATTTTCAGTTCATTACAATGTGACCTTGTGCACTTGATCACCATGTTGTAAGTCCCTGTTTTGCCCTTGGTTTGTGCCATGTTTGTATGATGGGGCTAAAATAGTGTGTTATTATAACTTCATAGAAAATTCTTGCTTTCAATCTAATTTTTTAGAGAGAATCTAAGAAACGAAGACTTGAAGAATCTTCTGAGCATACTCAAAAAAGTGCAAAAAGGGTGAGTTCATCTTACAAAATTTACTTTTCGGATTAGCAGTCTTTGCTGTGTAAATATTTTTAATCGTATTTATTGTTTCACAGAAGGTGGGCTAACTCCAGATTTGTCCATGTTTCACTGAAATGATGTACTTACTAAGTAAATGTAATTGGTAACTTTAATATTCCTAATAGCAAGGTTCTATAATGTAAACTATTTAAGTATTACCTGACCTTGATTTTTGATATGCTTGTCTTAACAGGACTTACTTTGTGAACACCTGCAGCAGGCGGGCAGCATCAACAGTATTTGTTCTCTCTGAGTTGAACAATTTTCATTCTATCTTCACTAAAGTTGGCCCATAACTAAGCAAAAGATGATGATGGAGTGTTTGTTTGCTTAGTTCATCAAATAGATTCGATAGGCGTATATTATGACAGTTTTGATGCTGTTGTTTTACAATAATAAAGTGTTTGCCATTGATGCAGTATTTACTTACATGTGTTGTATTTATGACAGTCAAGAACACACGTACAATCTCATTTGTTCAATGGTGAACCAGACATTGAGCCAGATGGGACAATTGTAAGGCCTGCTTTACTAACTGGTGGAAACTTGAGAAGATATCAAGTTGAAGGATTGAATTGGTTAAAGGTTAATATTAATAATAATGTTATTTCAATTAGGTATTTTTCCATAGTTTTGGAAAGGTTCTGGTATGAACTGAATTGGGTAAAAGCATGTTTTGTCTAAATTAGCAATTTTTTACACTGAAACAGAGTACAGTTTTTGTGTGCTCTTATATCTTATTAGTTCACAAATATGGAATAAAAGTCAGTCATTTAACAGTATTTAATAAATTCTAAATTCACAAAGAGTCACATAAGTATTTAACAGAAATATATTCGTAATATTTTAACATTTCAGTTGCAATTTACTTGTTTGGGTACCTACAATGTAAGATAAAAAAATCCCTGTCGATTTTTGAGTTTTAACTCATAGTATTTGTCATAGCCTTATTTTAATGAAAATAATGGTGGTTTCAAAAATTGACAAATATTATGTTTAAATTAAGGTAATTTTACAAACACCAGCCCTTACCTATTAAAGTACTCTCATGTTGTTAATAACTTACTAGATTAAACTAAGAAAATACCCATTGCTATCCATCTTTCTCATTCACATTTTTCTGCCCTGCAGTTTCTCTGATAGAAGCATAATCGCTCAGATTTTTCTCTTTTTTACTTTTTGTTGTCTTATTGCTTGTGTCGTGTGACTTACAGGTTCTCTTTGAGAATGGTGTCAATGGTATGCTTGCTGATGAAATGGGACTTGGTAAAACCATACAGTGTGTTGCATTAATGTGTCAGATAGTAACCATGGGTGCAAGTGGCCCATTTATGGTTGTAGCACCACTCTCAACTTTACCTAACTGGAAAATGGAGTTCAAGAGATTTGCTCCCCGTGTAAGTGACTCAGGGTGATTGTAACATTCATCTCTCTTGTTGATTGGCTGAGACATATCTTACTGTTGTGAACACAGACTCCATTTTTATGATACATGTATCATTATTATTAGTCACCAAAAAGTCTCTGTTTGTTTAGGAAATATATATTCTGTCTGTCACTTACTTACTACATTACTGATCTTTGGAAGGAGTTTTTATGACATTGCAATTTCTATTTTCAACAATTTCTCTTTTTATTTCCATTTGACAGAATGGCAGATAATGTTCTGTGATCTGGACAATTGAATTGTTTGTTCCTAATTTTTGAGCTTTTGTCTAATTCTTGAAGAAAAAATGGACAAATTTCTTGTTGCAGTCCAACTATATATATTATTTTTTTTATGAATTGTTACATGAACAAAAATTTCCCCAATTTTTTGTTTATTTTTGCCATTTTTCATGAAGTTTGTCTATTGTACTCTGTGTGTGAGTTTTGGTATTTATTAGTTGTCTACTAACTCATGTATTGAGCTTGCACTTGCTGTGTTTGGCAAATAACTTAATCCTTGTATATTATTTTAGCTGCCTATTGTGTTTTATCATGGAACAAAAGAAGACAGGCTTCAGTTGCTTTATCAAATTAGGAAGAAACATGAGGTTATGAAGAATATATCAATGAGACCAATTGTGATCACATCATATGAAATAGCTATGGTGGACAGACCTTTACTGCAACAGTTTGATTGGACTTATATGATAGTAGATGAAGGACACAGAATTAAGAATAAAAACTGCAGGCTTATTAGGTAATATGAATAATGTTAAGGATGTCAAATTTTAATTGTCAGTTTAAGTTAAACAAATTCTTTTCTATTAAAGTTACAATATGTTAAGATGAGATTTTGTACAGTACACTTTTGAGCTATAAACATGCTTTGTTCCTATATTAAACTGTTTTCTTTGATTGGAATTGTATGTGTTTATACTTACAGCTCTATCAAATGTGTGGTAACATTATTAACATTTGTCTGAGTAGTTTTAATTAAATTTATTTCCAGAGAATTGAAAAATTACAAAAATACACACAGATTATTGTTGACTGGCACTCCTTTACAGAATAATCTTAGTGAACTTTGGTCTCTTCTCAACTTTCTACTGCCAGAAATATTTGATGATCTTGGAAGGTTTGTATGGACTCTTCTCTTTCAGACATATTTGTGGATTGAAGTTTAATTTAATAATCCATTTATTTCTCATTCTTCACACTCTCAGTTCAGTAATTTACTGAGCATAAATGGTTTTGTGTCTTTCAAAGTTTTCAACTGTTTATTGCACATAGCACTGAATCAAGTTTTTGTCGCTATACAGTATACATACATTTTTTAACAATGATTTATGGAGTAAAATAATTCTCAGAAAAATTGTGTCAATGATTTCCTTTTCAAAAAAGCAAGAACTTGTATGTATGATTTTATAGTTTTGAAATGTGGTTTGATGTGGAGATGTTTTCTGCTGATGGAGCTGACGAAGCCATCATTGAAGAAGAGAGAAAGAAAAATGTTCTTGGCATGCTTCACCAGGTTAATATCTAAACTCTTGATCCCTTTAAATGTGTTGACTTCTTACATCTGGCACAAATTATTTTAATGATCTTTTCAATTTAGAATTAAGCATTTATTATTTGTGGGCGTTGTCCTCGATATTTGTTTGCTCTTTGGGTTGAAAAGTTCCCATTCAGTCTTCACCAGATTCAGTCAAAATGTTTATGGGGGAGTATTCCAGTCAGGTTTGTTAACCAGCAAATCACCTCAGGCCCTTGATTCAGTAAAAAATGACAAAATAGACATTGTTTTTGACTCTGGCTTATGAACTTGATTTACTTGTCTGGGATGACTGGGTATACCAAACTGTGTAGCCTCAACAAATGATATCTGTATTATTATAATAATAATGAATTTTTGTATCTGCGATCGAGCTTGAACAGGAGATCTGATTCCCTGTTCAGTGTATCAGTATCATATATGGGGAAATCGAGGCAAATCTTTTGATCTGCTTTTTACATGATGATAATTATATGATTTATTATTTTAGATCTTGACACCATTTATGTTGAGAAGAATAAAATCTGATGTGGATTTAGAAATTCCCCCAAAGAAGGAACTTCTTGTGTATGCTCCATTGAGTCAAGTCCAATGCCAGTTTTATGAATCCACCCTGGACAGATCTATCTTCAACAAATTTAGTCCTGTATGTCTTCATCAATTGTCATATTAGTTTTACTTTATATTGTTATTCTTGTTGCTAACTCTTTTGCTTATTTGATGTTCTCTTAAGTTTTTTGTTGCATATTTTCAACATTAATATCGTTTGAATATTGGTGAGATAGTTCATTGCCTTTAGATAAACTATAGGTTGAAAAGAATATCTCAGATTGTTAGTTTGTCTTGTTCAATTGGTTTCATGTAGTGAAAAGTTCATCCTATCATTGTTCACCTTGAATGTATGGTATCATATTATAGGTACCTGAAGAACCAGAGGTTGAGTTGAATGCTTATGGAAGACCAAAAAGAGGAGGAAAAATTCTTAAAAGGTATATAACACATTACTTCTCCTGTTTTCAGCCTATGAATTCTTAAATTGGTTTTCTGTTTCTTGGTCTGTCAGCCTAACCTGTTTACTGGGTTAAAATGATCTACAATTGTAATATGTAGTGGCTCATGTTAAAAAAATACTTGCAGTCTTGTTTTTGATATTAGCAAATGCAGGGTGTCAAGTTTTCTTTAAATTTTTACACAGTAGAAACTCATTATGTCAAACTCGCTTGTATTGAATTCCTGCTTATATGGATATAATTATAAAGTTGCAAATTTTATCCTTCTTATTACATATTAAAGAGTGCAATTATTTCAAATTCATTGATCTCAATATTTATGTGTATGAAAGTAGATTTCTGGTCCTAATCATCAATTTTCAACTATACAATGACCATCTGTGTTGAACCAAGTAAGTCGCTGATTGACAAGGTTTTTTTGCACTTTTACCTCCAACAAACACTTATTAATTTCTCACCTGATTGGATATTTTTGTATTGAACTCCAAAATTGATAATTAATTTATGACAATTATGTGAACATGTCAGTGTTAGTGTGTGAATATGTTTGTTATTTTTTATTTGTGTTTTTTTTTATATAAATGTTGCATGTTTTTAATCCATCAAAAGTATAAATGATGTGTTTTGTTCCTATCCCATACACAAAATAGCGCAATTAAATTATTTTTACAACAAACCGGTGATCACTCTAAAAAGTAAACCCAGTTGTCAAATTTCTCTGATTATTTATATATTGAAGTTCATTGATGTCGAACATTTTTGCGAAGTCCTTTGAACTTCAATGTAACAAGTTTTGACTGTATATTCCTTTAATTGGGGTCATTCCTATAAATTTCTGTACATTTCTCATTATCTCAAATTCCTAGGGACTGTGGAAATTAGTTTGAGATAACCAGAATTTGAGATAAAAATTATTTAAAGGACTAGCAGGGGTCAAGCTGGTCTCAGAATTTTGGGTGAAGTCACTTCTCCCTCAGTCTAGGTTTGGGAGAAGTTGGGCCACACCAAGGAGACATGAATTTATGACAGTCATGTAGTCTTTGACGAAGTACTGTATTTGAATGTTATCATGATCTTAATATCCATAGTAACCAAGCCCTTGTGCTGTTAGGTTTTCCTCATGCTCTCATTACACTGTTACTTTTAGGAACTCATTTTCTACCTTTTTAGTATGTAATGCTCGGTGAGCTATAGTGATCAGTCAGTCTGCTATGGCATCTGTCGTCCGTCATCTGTTGTCCATACCTGTGGGTTGTTAATGCTCTAGTGGTCACACTTTTGAGTGAATCTTCATCAGACCTGGTCAGAATGTTTGTCTCAATGATATCTTGGACAAATTCGAACATGGGTCATCTGGGGTCAAAAACTAGGTCACCAGGTCAAATTATTGGAAAACCTTGTTAACCCCTTAGAGGTCACAGTTGTGATTGAAGGTTCACCAAACCTTGTCAAAATGGTTGTCTTAATGATATCTTAGTTAGGTTCGAATTGACAATCAAATATCTGTTATGATTATCATAATACTCCAAACATATGACTATTGTTTGTCACTCAATTGTAAATCTTGTGGAATCTTTAGTTCAATTAACTAAATGTCATAGACAGGTGTGAAAGTATTCATTGTTCGCCCATCAGCTTTAAAATTACATGCTAAATAGAGTCGGGGAAATATTAGTTTGACATAAACATATTTTTGAGATAAGTGAATTGGAGGTAAGTGTAGTTTTATCATATAGAAAATAGAACAAAAAAGCCGCTCTGCTAGAAACGGCTTGACATTGCCAAAAATTTTGACACAAGCAAGTTTGATATGAGAATCAGTTGTATTTCAGCAAAAATGTATTTCCAAGAAATTAGACAAAATTGTGTGTGCACTTTTGATCTAAATGACTTGTTGGATTTTTATAAAATTTTACCGACATAATTAGCATGACACCTTGTGCATATTGTTAGGAAAAATATTCAGATTTATTTTCGCTGAGTAATTAAGCCATTAAAGAAGGCTCCCTGCAGGGGATATCTTATCACCTTCAGTGATAGTTTTATTTTTTGTTATTTTTTTGTTGATTTGTGTAGTGAATATCGTAATTCAAGTTAATTTGCTCATAAAAAGGAAGTGTGTTATGAGTGGAGGATGAGGCTACAAGGATGATAATTCTTGTTTTTATTTGTCCTTTATTTTCCTATATTTCTATGGAAAAAATCCTTTATTTCGGAAGTTTGTCAGATATTTTTTTTGACCAAAATTGACCTGGCACTGCAAATGTTATCTGAAATAAATGTGAACAATTGCCTTTTCTATTGACTGTTTTATTACGTGTTTATTATAATGTACAGACACACTTACTATGTTATATAATTCATTTTAGGAAACCTGAACCAGTTACTGAATTGAATTCTGAAATAAAACTTACTTTGAAGAATATAATGATGCAGCTACGAAAGATTTGTAATCATCCATACCTGATTGAATATCCACTTGATGGTTTTGGCAACTACAAGGTATTTAGTTACTGCTGATTGCTGATTTCAAATTTCTGTCTTCAGATGGGCATTGATAATTTCAGAAATCAAAATAATGAGTCCTCATGACTCATTTATTGTAAAAAAATTGGTCAGATTGTATTTAAGGATTTGTAATAATTTCTAAAACTAGGCTCCTTTAACTAAATGCATCCACAGGGACACTTATAAAGCAAAACATTGTGTCCTCAGCTAATTTAATGAGTATAGTAAGCAGGAAGATAGAGTAGGCATGACACACTTAAGTCATCACTGGATGAGTAATATAGTGGTGCATCAATATACCGGTATATTGCGATACAGTGTCAGCTGATGCGTACTGCGGTATGGAACCTCCGTACCGCAATAATTTCTTTAATATTTGATCAAGTATTTTAAGCACTGCCTTGTAAGTGTGTACTGTAAAAGTGAATATTCAAACACGTGTCACTTGTCATTTGATGTAGAACAAAGTTCTACAAAGGATGCCGACCTGAATTTTTCCTTGGATCTTACCGACGCTGGTCTCAAATAATGTTCTCTAAAGTCACTGTGCCAATAGAATTGACGCATAATGTTACTGTTTTGTCAGACCAATGCAGTTACAAATTTAGTGCATTAGTTGTGAAATTAGCTTTGTGTGCGGCGCTGCATGTGATGTTATTATTATTATTAAAAAAAACACTAAATATGGAGTAAATTACGAAAAGGCAAAAAGTATAGTTTGGGAGAAGGGTGTTGTTAACAGTTTGTTGGGCATTTAGCCTTTTGAAATTCAAAATAAACATATATTTATAATGTTTTCATGACAATCTAAGTATTGCAATATGTATTGAAATACGGATTGGCTGTATCGCAATATATCGCAATACGGGTTTGTCCGTATCGTTGCACCCCTTAAACAAAATGTTATGAGACTTGCTCAATATATTAGATATCCATTATAAAACAATGCAGTGTTTGTCAGTTTTAAATCAAAAGTTTACTGGAAAATAAATGTTTAGTTGTAAAGTACAGTAGAGCCTTTCTAATCCAAACTTGTTCGGGCTGACAGAAATGTTCTGATTTGAGAGGTTTTGGAATGAGAAAGGTTTTTCATTCTTGGTGACCTGTGTATTTTTATGTCTTTATTATATGATATGGTTAATGATACAATAAAGTTAATTCAGCAAAAACTTCATTTTATCTCTTAACAGTAAAGCCCGAAACTTCATTTCAATAATCTTATCATTTATTTAATTAAACTCAAGTAATTAACAAAAATATTTCATGTTTACTTCAATCACATTTATCATATGATCAGATTCAATTTCGAAATAAACTTTTCATTTGTTGAACGTTATCTATACATTATACATGATGAACAGGCATATTTGTGATGTCCAGATTCAAGTTACAGCTGATCTACAGCTGTTCTAGTTAAACATACAAAAGTTTTGGAAGTTTTTAAAATATCTGATGCAGAGTACACATTAATTCAACCTATTTCTTCAATTGCTGTTGTGGTAAGCTTGTTATCCAGTATGGTTAATTACGATTAAATTTAACGTGGTGATCAAACTGACTAGCTAATTTTACAATTGTGTCAGTATTATGACATACCGAAAGCGTAATTGTCTGTGCCTCTCTTATATTACCAACATCATTTGTTGTCACCTAGACATGTGAATGTTCACACATTTGCTGCTTGAAGCCATATGTTGTAAAACAAACCTTAATCCGATATTAGCATTCGGATTAGAAAGGTAAATTGAATAGCAATCTACATTTGAAATCTTAAAATCTTCCGGTTTTCAGAATTCAAAAGTTCTGGGCTACAAAGTTTTTTTAGCTTTAAATACATAAAAAAATCATGACCAGCTGATGTGTTTTTGGTTTAGAGAGGATTCTGGATTAGAAAGGTTCAGATTGAGGAGGTTCAATAGTAATGAAATACTGATATTTGCATAATAACAGTTTGAAAATATTTTAGCTGTTAATAGTGCAAAGTATGACATTAAAGAATAATTTCCATGTTCTGAAAAATATGAAAAGGATAAATACAAACACAGGCATGTGTTGTTGTTTACGTAACTCTCAAAGTCTTCTACATTGAGAATTAATTGAAGATATTTATATTGACAGATGGATGAAGAGTTGGTAGAGAAATGTGGTAAAATGATGGTGTTAGATAAAATGCTTCCAGAACTTAGAGATAGAGGCCACAAGGTAAAATAACACAAATACGTTCTTACTTGTCAATTCTATATAAACTGATCAAGCTCCTACTGTTAGTGACACACTAATTTTTATTTGTCTTATAATAACACAATAGTAAAATATTTACTTCCTTCAAGTTCATAGATGCTTCTCCAGGTACTACCAGAATAATCTTAAGATTTTTCGTTCTAAAGCTGACTTGTTGAAGCTATTATAAAAATAAACCTTCCTTTCACAAACTATGAATTTGTATACATGTGTGTGACTACATATATATTATATGGTATATTTTTTAGGTGCTGATATTCTCCCAGATGACAAAAATGTTGGACATATTAGAGGATTACTTCTGTCTAAGAAAGATAGCATACTGTCGTCTAGATGGTTCATGTAAAGTTGAGGACAGACAGGAATCTGTAAGTATGAATCATGTTATTGTTATCAAGTGTTATTGTTAGTTTTATAATAAGAGGATCATATGTTACAGATCAAGCCAAAATAATTGATATTATTTTATCGTCAGTTTCCCAGTATTCATGTTAGCAGTATATTTTGCTTAAATATGAATTAGGACTTCATGTTATTCATAAAAGATATTTATGCAATTTTTGCATGGTGTTGGAAAATCTCAAAGCGTGCCCTGATGATATTGAAACCTATGAATGCTTGACAGAAATATTGTTATAGCATGTGTATAACTTTGTTCAGAATTCAGAGCACATTATTTAAGGTACTTAGTTGTTATGTACATTGCGATTTTTGACCTGAAGTTTATTTCTGTTATTCAGATGGAGAAGTTCAACAGTGATCCTGATACGTGGGTATTCTTACTGAGTACACGGGCTGGAGGCTTGGGCATAAATCTTGTTGCAGCTGATACAGTTATCATCTATGACAGTGATTGGGTAATTTTACATAATCTTATTTTAATAACATGCAAAATTGATGTATGAATTAGAAAATGATAGGATAATGAATGAAGAAAAGATTTCAAATTGGATTTTGTTTGTGCTATTTTTACTTCTTAGATAATTTAGTATTGTTGGTTTTCTAGGGCTGTCACAATATGCTTACCTCACGATACAGTATGTGTCACAATACTAACCTCAAGATACCATATGTATTGCGATATGGAACCAGGGAAGCTTTTCTATCTGAAACTTTTCCATATTTTCAACCACATTGTTTATAATGTAAACAAAACCAGAACATGTGCTTTGACTGGTTATGTGTGGTGTAACTATACACAGGAGAACGTAAAGTAAATAAATTTATACCAGTCACGGTTACATAGTAAATGAATATTCATATAAACACTATAAATAGATCTAATAACAACTTGAAAACTATTTTAAATGTAAATTTAAAAGTATAAAATTATCAATATTTTTAGCACAGAGTACTGGGTTAAATCTGTGTAAAAATAACGTACCATACCCATACTGCGCATTTGAAACTTCTTACCATAGATTGAACTGTGAGGTGCCGTTCCGAAGTTACCCGTGTATTGCAGTGAGTCATGACAGCCCTTTCCAAAACAGAGAAAATGGAATCAATATTAAATTGATTTAATACAGTTTTCTTGTAAAATGATATTTTTGTTTAGATTTTTAACTAAGTTTTCTTTTGTTTAAGAATCCCCAATGTGACCTCCAAGCACAAGATAGATGTCACAGAATTGGTCAAACAAAACCTGTTGTTGTGTACAGGTTTGTTACTGCGAATACCATTGACGAGAAAATAGTTGAGCGTGCTGCTGGGAAGCGTAAACTTGAAAAGATGGTAATTCACAAAGGTTAGTGTTTTTTTTCATGGACACTAGTTAAGTAAAACAGTTAAAATTTTAATGATGAAGATGTTTATACCAAAAATCGCTGTTCTAATGATAATCACCTTGGATAAAGTAACTGACTGGTGATGAAGATGTCTGTGCTGCTGCTTCTTACATTTTTTACATTTTTTGTGTGGTTTGAAATGGAAGAACTTCATCAATGATTGCTGAATGGTTGCTAGTGATTTAATTGTAATCAAAGAGCATCGATTTTTATCAGGAAAGTTCAAGTCAGGAATAAACAGAGAATTTACAAGTGAAGTGAAACCATTGAATCCAGAGGAACTACTGGAATTATTGAAGTCCACTGATCATTCAGCTGTTATACATAAGGTGCTTACATTTTTTAATATCGATACACTTTTAATGCATGCTGCACCAATATATTGATGCTTTACCTTAATAGAAATAAGCTAATGTATGTTCATGTTTTGGCTTATAAATGGAATGTGAGATATTACCTCAGAAGGTACTTTATCTTAGAATGTGAGATATTACCTAAGGATTCACCTTATCATAGAATGTGAGATATTACCTAAGAATTCACCTTATCATAGAATGTGAGATATTACCTAAGAATTCACCTTATCATAGAATGTGAGATATTACCTCAGAATGTACCTTATCATAGAATGTGAGATATTACCTAAGGATTCACCTTATCATAGAATGTGAGATATTACCTAAGGATTTACCTTATCATAGAATGTGAGATATTACCTAAGAATGTACCTTATCATAGAATGTGAGATATTGCCTAAGAATGTACCTTATCATAGAATGTGAGATATTACCTCAGAATGTACCTTATCATAGAATGTGAGATATTACCTAAGGACTTACCTTATCATAGAATGTGAGATATTACCTAAGAATGCACCTTATCATAGAATGTGAGATATTGCCTAAGAATGTACCTTATCATAGAATGTGAGATATTACCTAAGAATGTACCTTATCATAGAATGTGAGATATTACCTAAGGATTCACCTTATCTTAGAATGTGAGATATTGCCTCAGAAGGTACTTTATCTAAGAATGTGAGATATTACCTAAGGATTCACCTTATCATAGAATGTGAGATATTACCTAAGGATTTACGTTTTCTTAGAATGTGAGATATTACCTAAGAATGTACCTTATCATAGAATGTGAGATATTACCTAAGGATTCACCTTATCATAGAATGTGAGATATTACCTAAGGATTTACGTTTTCTTAGAATGTGAGATATTACCTAAGAATGTACCTTATCATAGAATGTGAGATATTACCTAAGGATTCACCTTATCATAGAATGTGAGATATTGCCTAAGGATTCACCTTATCATAGAATGTGAGATATTACCTAAGGATTTACGTTTTCTTAGAATGTGAGATATTACCTACAAATGTACCTTATCATAGAATGTGAGATATTACCTACAAATGTACCTTATCATAGAATGTGAGATATTGCCTAAGGATTCACCTTATCATAGAATGTGAGATATTACCTAAGGATTTACCTTATCATAGAATGTGAGATATTACCTAAGGATTTACCTTATCATAGAATGTGAGATATTACCTAAGGATTTACCTTATCATAGAATGTGAGATATTACCTAAGGATTCACCTTATCATAGAATGTGAGATATTGCCTAAGGATTCACCTTATCATAGAATGTGAGATATTGCCTAAGGATTTACCTTATCATAGAATGTGAGATATTGCCTACAAATGTACCTTATCATAGAATGTGAGATATTGCCTAAGGATTTACCTTATCTTAAAATGTGAGATATTACCTAAGGATTTACGTTTTCTTAGAATGTGAGATATTACCTACAAATGTACCTTATCATAGAATGTGAGATATTGCCTAAGGATTTACCTTATCTTAAAATGTGAGATATTACCTAAGGATTTACCTTATCATAGAATGTGAGATATTGCCTAAGGATTCACCTTATCTTAAAATGTGAGATATTACCTAAGGATTTACCTTATCATAGAATGTGAGATATTACCTAAGGATTTACGTTTTCTTAGAATGTGAGATATTACCTAAGGATTTACGTTTTCTTAGAATGTGAGATATTACCTAAGAATGTACCTTATCATAGAATGTGAGATATTACCTAAGGATTTACCTTATCTTAAAATGTGAGATATTACCTACAAATGCTTAATCAATGATACATAACATCCTGTGTTATTCATGAACTGTATGTGAAGGACTAGCTGCAGGAAGTTCAACTGATGTCATCCATGTATCAATATTTTGTAATTTTGATAAAACAAATGGAACTGCATCAGGGATCATTTTGGGGTGCGATTGCGCGATATTCTCGCGTTCTTTTTACTGAAATCGCATAAAAAAAGTCTCAAAGCGAAAAAAAATCGCACTGCGAATTTTTCGACAAAATGACCTTTTCGGTCTTTAAAATACTTTTCTGTGCTTTTATCGATTCGGTTCAATTGGTTCCCCTGTTTACGAAGGCGCACGTTTATTATCGACAGAGCGCAGAGAACCACTCATCTATTCTTAATCACTGCGAAGCTTTCATCTTATCTTCACTACTAATTACAAGCGTTTCGAAACTTTCGTAGTCACAGCGAGAATGTCGACTGCTAACAAAACCGAAAAAAGAAAATCAGGTAGTTCTGGTGAAAATATAACTAAATATTTAATGTACCCAAGACAGTCAAACAGCACACATCTGGCAACTGATCACTACTTACCATTCAGAAGATTATCCTAATCTTACAAAGCTGGCAGCATTAGCCCTATCTCATCCTGTTCATACCAGCGATTGTGAGAGGGCCTTTTCAGCCCAAAATAGTGTCACAACTCCATTGAGGAACAGAATATCACCAGAGCATTGTGACCAAATCATGCGCCTTTCAATTGAAGGCCCCGAATTCACTGCCTTCAATTACAACGCTGCCCTAAAAGTATGGCGGTCAGAGAAATCCAGAATTCTTTTCAAAAAGAATTAATTTCTGACCATACTCTATAGTCATAAGTTTATGTTTTTTGTCATTGTTTTTTTGACAATGTGTTGTTTTTTGTAATAAAGAAATGCACAGAGACACATGTTTGTACTACAATGTATTTTGTCTGGAAAAATGGGTATTTTCTGCTTTGGAAAAAAATCTCACAAAATTTGGAAATATCTCACAGATTTTGCCCTAATGGGATTTTTTCTCTCACACAAATTGCAACCAGAATGATCCCTGCTGCATGAAGAAAAGTTTGATGTTGTAATTGCGCTTGTCTTATGATCATTAACACCTACAGTTGTGCAGTTCTAACTGTTGATTGTTTCATATAATAGGGTAAAAATGAGGCGATCAGTAGGAAAGATTTGGATGTTTTGCTAGATAGAACTGATCTGATTGCTGAGTTTGAAGCGTCCCAGAAAGGTATTTATCTTTGATTATGTACTGTAGTGCCTTGTTTTTTTAGCTCACCAGAACCAAAGAACCAAAGTGGCCACTAGAGCTAAAAATAGAAATACCTTAAAATGACTTGTTTTCATGAACTTATTGTTGGATAATCACCAAAAGTAGTCTGCTGCATCCTCCAGTCATCACCAATATTCCAATGTAGTATCCATTGATGATCTTTCATCGAGTTTATTATTGTTCCCCTTTATCAGTCCAGAAGTGTACCTGTATTACTTTTTAGAAACAAGTTAACTTACATTTTCTCTGGTGAGTGATGCAGGGCCATCATAGCTCTTTATTTACAATTTTTGTATTCTGAAAGATTTGCAAATTTTTAGTGATTGTGTAATTTTAGTCTAAACAAACTGCATTTTGCATCAAATTTAATAGCTAATTTTACTGATAAGTCATTTAATTATTTTAAATGAAATAACTTTATTAGTAATTTTGAAAATTATTTTGCATTGTTTTGATTTCAGAGAAAAAGAAAACAGACAGGAATTGATTTTACTGTTGCTGCTGAAAGCCATATGCTTGTAATATAGACAGTAGATTTTGTCAATAGCTCTGCCATTAATATGTAGTATATTATTCATAGATGTGTAGAAAATAGTTCTTAGTTTTAAAGTCAGTTGCACATGTTGAAAATGCACTTACTGAATTATATACTGATAAAATTTTACTGATACAAACTGAATATAATACAATGTACATCAATTTACTGACAGAAGCTGTCAAATCTTTACTCACTGAAACAAAGGTTGTAAATACAATATACTACCAATGTTACTGGATTGATTCTGTGCTGTAAGTCTCTCTGAAATTTTTATTCCATTTAAATCTTGCCACAAGTATTTGAATTTTTATATTGTTATATCTGCATCATATAGACATTCATTCAGGTCTGTACTGGTTTATTTGGATGTAATATATTACCTAGGTTTTTAAGATGTTTTTATTGAATGGTTTTTATTACCCCTGAAAAATTTTAGTTTTCATTTTGACTTCTTGATGAATGAATGATTATTCAATAGATTGATTTTGGTGTAAATGAAAAATGACTCATGGATCTTGTGATGTTTGTTGAGATACTTGGTGATTTAGGGGAGTTAATCTCAAAATTTAATTTCAAAAATATCAATGTGAAAATATGGATGATCTGCATACATTGTTAAAAATCACTGTAGCCTTTCAACTGACTGATTTTTTTGATTTTTTTCATATTGATTGTTTTTATTCATGTGTATTATGATTAGGATGTCAAAGTTTCAAAAACTAATTCAAGGTAGTATTTGAGTTCAGAACATTTAAAAAAGCATTGAGTAACATCATGTAATTTTCTATTAACAAAACAAATTGCATAATGTACAGAATGTCACTTCACTTGCCATTGTTATTTCTTCTTGAAAATATCCTTGAGGAATAATTACACATAATCCAAACAAATTGCTATTTGCTAGCAGGTTTATAAAACAAAATGAGTACAAATGTCTATGCTAAATCTTGAGATAAATGTTTGATCACTTATGGTGTGTATGACATCATTCTCCTTGTCATTAAGACTTATATGTCAGTAAAACTGGTTTGTCACAGAACAGTTCATGCATTATTTTTACAATGTGTCTTCTACATTGTCATTTAAAGTTGTAATACGTACATCTTATACAAACTATGTTCAGATAATATTCTTGTAATGAAGTGTTTAACTTTAAGCTATAAGTTTTTATAGAGGATTATAAGGTTGTAGTATCTCCCTAAATCCTTACTTTTATGTAGCGTGAATATGTGTGTTTCTGTGTTCAAACTTACATTTTTGTATGCTAGAAAGTATAGACATGTGTGTGAACATCAACTTAATTCTTTGAACTAAAATTATACTCTATTGTAGATCATTTTGATGCAATATAATTTTTGGATGACTTGTGAATAATTTGGGTCAACATTTTTTGTTGTTTTTTCTGTGATTACCCATAACTTTCAGTATTGGATATGGACCAAATGTTACAATGGTGTGTGTTCATTATCATATAGCTTTTATTTGTTGTATTGTTCTTTCATAGATTTATTACTTTCATCTATGCATAGATTATTTGGTTGTATTTTGTGTATTTTTTCTGAGCATTTTGTATATGCCAAATTTGAGTTGAGGCATTATGGGAACATGTGGCATGTGATCAGTGTCCACAATACTTGTCCATTCTCAGTTGAACAATTCCCATTCTGCCTTCATCAAACTTGGTCAAAATGTTAAGGGCATATTTTGGCCAAGTTGGGTAACCTCAAAATTGCCCTGGCACTCTTGAAATATGGGCCCTGATTCAGCAAGAAATGATGAAAAGGCCTTGAAATTGATTTTTTTATCACATGACACAAACTCAGGCAATGAGAAATTTTCCTGTTTTCATACATGTATGCCATCATTTTGTAGTTTGGGTTTCAGACAAAATCATGTCAAATATGGTGCTTTGTTTATCTCTAGGTTGATATTTTATGTTTGTTACATTTTTTACCTTGTAAATATTCACTTGTAATACAAATGATTTGTCTCCAAACATTTGTCATCATTAGTATTGGTTTGTAACAAGTTGTTTAGAACCACTTTCAAATGCCTATATTGTTCTTTTTCTTATAGAGAATCAATCTATCATTTGAATGAATGATTTTGTTTTGCTATGATTTGTTGTTTGGTACTTTGGAAAATCATTGATTTTCATTGTATACTCATAATCTTGTCATCTAATCCATGCATTATCATTGTTATTGGCAATTTATTTTTCACTTGTTATTCATCACATGTTAGTTACTTGGCCTACTTTGCCTCATAGCACTGTTTTCATTCAACCACATGTGTTCAAAATTACACCTGTTACGTAGGTTTACCTGAGGTTGTCAACTTTTTTTCTTTTTTCATTTCTATTAAAATTTTGTTTAATGACTGACTACTTTTCTTATACACATGTAGTCATATTAATTCCTTTGGTTAAATAAAAATTTCTCAATTCATTTGTGTGGCCTTAATTTTATGTCTGCTCATTGTTATATATTATAATGTATCAAACAAGGTATTTTCTAAGGTTGTCACTATTAGGTTATTAGTGAGGCATTTGCAGAAATTGATTAATTTGAAGTTTTAATGTGATGATAATTTTTGCTTGGGAATATTTTGTATCATATTTTGTTACTGTTATTCTCAAATTAATCGACAAACTCGCCATGCAATCTTATGGTAAAGGATTATCTTTTGGAAAATACATATAATTACAGTTTCAAAGCGAAAATTGAGGCTGAATAGGCTTTAAATGGAGATGAAAGCTGAAATAAGTAACTGCCGTACACACGTTCAACGGACTTCATTTTGTGAAATTTGGGAAAATTGTGCAAAAACGGCTGTGTTTCTGTATTAGAGGAATATCACTGATGGAAACATTTGCTAATACGGTGTTTATGTGCCTATTCTCGAGAAAATCTATTGAGTATCAAGAGAGTAAATAGCAAAGAACTTCTCCAAATCTAGCGAATTGATACTAAAAATAGCACGTTTTGCCAGGTGCTCATCAACAAAAGTCACGTGCGTTCCCCACACTGAAGAAGTTAACTTTAAATTTATTCTGGTGAGCAATGCAGGACCATCATGGCTCTAGTATTGACATGTTCCCATAGAAATAACTAAGAGTACATTAACATTTAGTGTATATTTTGCTTATCACAATATTACCAACATTGCTTTAAAATTCAACATAACAACCACAAATCTAGTACTGTAAACATAACAAATGTGTAATATAACTATATACATACATGATTAACTAAATCTATGAGCACAACATACAAATATCCACATCTACAATAATACATGGATTTAAGACCCAGTGTTCAGATACCAAGATGTCTTGCATTAATTTAGATTTATATTTATCATTGGATGTTTCTACCATGATTGATGATTAAATAGAGTGACTAGTTGTTTTTGCTACTAAAGAAGGAAAAAATTGTGTTTGATCAACTGATAGTCTGGAAGATAATGAAGGCAACATATGCCAAGTCACAGTAACTGGAATTGAGCATGTGAACTATTTTATATCTCTTAATGGTGAGTTCGTTTAATATTATTAATAGTTTACTCTAGTTGAACTGAAATCCTCCTTATAAACAACATTAAGTCAGTAATACAGCTGTGTATGTTAACACTTCTCTATACTATAATAAACATACAATATACAGACTAGTTTTCAATGACTCAAAAATTACCATCACTTCAATGCTGTAATCTAAAACATGGACACTAAACTAATGTTTAAATATACCTTCAATCACACACATAATAGTGATTTTTAAGCTAGAATTGGCACATTGAAAAATCTGACGTACATACCATGGCAAAGCCCTGGTATCATTCCTGTGTATATGAGATAGTACATTATCCTTTATCTATTCATTAAGGTATCAATACAAGACTAAACAGCATCATGAATTAAATACCATACCATGAATATCAGATATAAAACGGAATTCTCAGATGACAAAAAACATACACAGAACAACTTTAAAATCTTAAATGAACGTAATTATGTGAAGGGAATATTGTTCTGCTCCGAACAGTTTTCAGTAATTCTATTTATTCATTGACAAATTTTGTCTTCCATGTGAGATAAATGTTGTACATGTAATTAGGAAGTAATCTCATCAGCTGGCTATACAGTACAACATAATGTTCATCTGTAAGAAAGATTAATTTATATTCATTTTAACTTACAGTACGAAAACAATTGTAGACAATGACACCTCTTTTCAACATAAGAAATCCGAGTACCGGTAAAGTTTATTCTGACAGTAATTCAATGTTTTTGGATCAAACCCTCACAACATTGAAATAAAGTTTTGCCTTAAACATAGGAACACCACTTGATTTATGATAAGTAATTATACTTTTAAAAACAGAATAAGTAAAATTTGGACAAAATTTACCAACTAGTACATTGTATATCAACATTTCATTTAACTCTGAATTCATGTCTGATTATAACAAATCAATGAACTCAATCTAGCTTAAAGTAAGCTTTTTTTATGAGAACCATTGATGGATACATTAACTTACGCTAAGTAAAATTGTTTTTGTAAAAACTTCAGTATACACACTGGGAAATCATCAGTAATGTGTAACATAATCATATAACAATAAGAATGTAAATCGTGAATTATTATGACAAAATAAAAAAAAATTTGCACTAAAAAAACCAGCTACATACATACAATTAACAGTATCTATGTAATAAATATAAAAATCAACAACAAAACTTAGCACAACATATTTCTGTATACAACAAAAAACATTTTCGATTCTATGTAAAGTGGAATGATTAAAATCTATGCATAGTTTTATTTCTAGAAACAATAATATACAAGTACACAGTAAATACTCCACAATGTGTTCAGTGCAAATCTATCATAATAAGGTTCTAGAAAAGAAACAGTAACATCAGGATACTTAAAACTTCAACATTCAAAGAAAACATTTACCAGTTTGATTCAAACGTCATCTATTATTTCTGCATAATTGTATTATTTCAATTCAATCTAAAGGTTGTCCATAAATATAAAGAAACTGTGTCTTCACTATAACTTTATAACAATAGTTTGTGACAAACCCTCAACAAGGTCCATCATTGATCCCCCTAATTAAAATATACAATATGGCTCATTCAAAAAAATTCACACTTGTAGTACTGTTCACAATAACATGGAAACATATCTAGTTTAAATAATTATATACATGAAATAACAGCATGCTTATAAAACACGCTTATAAAACAAATGTTTTGAAATGGTCCAACATCTATCTCTTCAAATACATGAACAATAAATACATAAGAATATCAATAAAAATGAATTAATGAGACTGTCCATGTATCAGATCCCACGTCATGTATAAATGGTTAACAATGATATAACACATGTAGATTAAAGGTATCAGATTTTACAGGTCAAGCATAAATGAGAATACACAGTGAATACTAAAAGAAAGACAGAAAGATTGTAAAACATGTAAAAGATCAAGAATTGACAGAAAAATCAGATCTAACAATAAACTATACACTATGGTTAGCTTGTTATAGAATGTGAGAGTAGTATCATACAGGAATAACATGAGGTCAGTTCCTACACTGATTATCTAAACACAAGATGGTGTTAATACATTCAGAATGTAGTAAATCATTTGCATGTATAAAGTTGACTTGTAACACTGGACTTCATATGTACCAGTACACATTGACAGCACTAACATATAGATTAATCCAGTACAATACAGTC
Source organism: Lutraria rhynchaena (assembly GCA_008271625.1). Classification (NCBI taxonomy): domain Eukaryota; kingdom Metazoa; phylum Mollusca; class Bivalvia; order Venerida; family Mactridae; genus Lutraria; species Lutraria rhynchaena. The sequence goes on from VIBL01000012.1 coordinate 2,454,923, forward strand.
TATACCCAGACAACATACTCTCTACATAGTAACATATTAGTGATTAAGAATAACAATAAAACTTTCATTACACACACAAACATCACATGGTATCTGTAAACATAATAACTAAGTTACTATATTCATTAATTCAACAGTGCATAAGATATTACCAGAATTCAAATAAGTTCTGTAAGTTGTCTGGACCTATGTAATAATTACGTATATTAGCACATTTGTGAGCTACTATTTGGTTAAAATAAACACAGATATGCAGATCCACTTTTGAAGCCTAATTTACCTCATACAATCTATACAACACAACATGAATACACAAAACATGACTAGAACACAATATGGCGTGACTATATCAACAATTAATATATACACAATAATTCTAAAGAAGTCACATGTCAATTCAAACTGTAATTAATCAAACTATAATTAATTTTGTTACTTTATTTCATATTAAAGCAAATAAGAATTAAACACAGTTGTGTTTGTATAGATTCTTGTTAATGGTCCTCACCCAACCATAACTGAAAAACATATTAACAAGCATTTATAACAGCTTCCTGTAACTTAAATGGTTTTGTCTTGTCTCTGATTTGAGTACAATTAACAAGATGAACACAGTCCCATATTTCAGCTAAAAATGTGAATTATCGGCGTCAGAATAAACAACAGCAAATATAAAGGAAAATAAAATAAAAATATATTACAATTTTGTGTCATTTGTTAATTTATATAAAAAAATCAAGTAAAAGTATGTACTTAAAACATCAAATGACATCATTTGTACAATAATTTTATACAATATGTGCATATTATGATAAACAATATTACAATAGTGATGAGTAATACAATGTCTGCTTATTGAATACTTTGGATAATTCATACAATGATATCCTCTTTACCCTAGTTATTAGCATTGGATGCACACAAATCTAGCATTAATCCGAATTTGGAGTCAGTTTGATGCTATTTAATGACTTACAAAATAAGACAGAAATTGTGATAAAACAGTACTGAGCTATGATGTGACACATGTACCTGTAGACCATTATGATGCTTCATATGATGGACAAGTTTACTAGAGTACCTCACTACACTACCTGGTCAACAACAGACACAATGTCCATATAATTCTACATTAAATACAGACTACTAGTAATCATAAACGTTTACAATGAAAAAATGTTTATACTTGAATGCAGCCCCTCAACTTTACACTTCAAACTGTCCACAGGACACATCTTATACAAATTTACAGAACTTTTACATGTAAAATAAAACCTTACATAGTGACCACCTCAATAACATGACCACCTTGTTCTTATAACCACATTTTTGGACTGGCTTCAATAATTCCCCCATAATTCAATGTGATAATGTGACCACCTTATTATTACAACAGATTTTGAGGGTCCCAAAGGTGGCCTCAATATTGAGGTTTTACTGTACAAGTACATACATCTAATTCATGTCACTTTTATCATCAGTTATTACATTATTCGTGTTTTTATAAACCAAATGAACAACACATACAAAAGTCTTATCTATAAGAAATCAACAAATGATTGTTACCAACTTGAGCAAACGTAAAAATGGTGAATTCATCAAAGCCGAAATTATAATATCAGGAGAATAAATTGAGCATCAAACATGGATTTATTTGTAGTTCTAATTACATGCAAGACTGACGTTTTCTTCAATCTAATCTGAACGGTTAAACCACTTTTATAAAGAATACAGATCACAAATTTATTCTCATGAACATCAAATCTAAGAACTCAGTGTGGAGTTAATAAAATATGTGAGAATAAATTAAAAAATTTAAGAATTGAAAGAGAATCAGGATAATAGCAGTTTTACAATAACATCAAAACAGGATAACAAAATGTTTTACTATCTTGTAAACATCTACAGGTACATGTAGAGAAATCACTGGAGCCTTATTGTTTTATTCATATTTATAAAGTTCAAAACACTTTATTTTACACGTCAGAGTTTTAAAATGAATGATTGTATTAAAGCATGTTGTATATACGTTGTAGTAAATATTCGAATTATATTCGTAAGACAAAGAAAACAAATGAATGATTTTATTACGATAATCATGATAATGTTTAAAACAAACGAACATAGTAAATGTGTCACAGAGAAACGTCACGTGTATGATGTTAATCAGCTTAACAAGCTTGAACAACTTTGATAAAATGCTCAGTTTGCGTGACAACCAAATACGCATTCTTTTTAAATAATCTGGTCAATAAATGTATAAATGAGATAAATTATAAAACAAATCTTCAACTTTAATAATTGGGGAAAATGAGGTAAAATGCTCTCAACCAAATCCAGGCAGAAAACAACAGATGCTGAAGTCCGCTTAGATTAAACATATCAACATGTTGATAATGTCAGTTTAATTTAGTAAAGACATACTGGGCTAAAAATAATGTCAAATTATAACCAATGCTAGGTATATAAAATCAACAATAGACTATATAACTCTGTAATGTTGTACAACAATAAATTTAATGTAAATTTTAACACATGGTATGTATATATTATGATGTAAATAAAACTAGCACAATATCTCTTTCTACTTAAAACTGTAATTGGACACATTCGCATCAACAGAATAAAGTATAAATTCAACTTACAAGCATTTAAAATATGCATAATAATGAGATTGCTTAATAAAACATAAAAACATAATGTTTAGGCTGATAGAATCCTTTTCCTATCCACAACATACAATAGTCTAAAATTCATTACATATAAATTCAACTATGTGTACATTCGACTCTCGTTATGGCAAAGTCAGTTAATTAATATGGATTTTCGGTTATGGCAAAATATTTTTAAGACCCTATTTTTTCCTACTTAAAGTATATAAAATTCTGTCAGTTAAGAGGTATTTTGCTTTCAAACTTTTTTCGTAATTTCGAACTAATTTTGAAGTCTGAATGCATGATTTCGCACCTAATTTGCATTGTTTATTACGAAGTCAGACAATATTATGCACATGCTCCAAGTGTTTTTTACACCCCGCTGACTGTACAACTTGATGGATTTAATTTTTAGTCAATAACAATAAGGAGATAATTATTATTGTTTACATACCATCAAATGTAACTTAATAGTGGATAAAACTCTTGGATTTGTAAAACATGTCATAATGAGCAGTATTTGTAGATAAGTATATTTTTATATAACTCTTCATATGTGAAGTAAATAATTATCATTTAGTGATTCACTTATTTATTTATTCACATGTACTTGTAAATAAAAAAAAAAGAAATATCATAAATATGTAATTCTTATAACACCTTCACACCAATTATCATGAACAAGTGATTTTAATGATGGCCAAAATGTCTAATACAAAACCGTTATTCATCCGATGTTTATGTCGAATTTTTGTTAAGACAAAGTATTTTTTGGGGCCCAAAAAATTCGACATAACGAGAGTTGACTGTATACATTTTCACATTGACAAAATCCTTACACACAGCACTATTATGCAGTCCAGATCAATGAATGCAGCGATTAATTCCTACACAAACGATTCTTCCTGATCATCATCAAACCTGGTATCGTATTTATTCACTATGATTGATGACTGGTTATAGAATGGATCACTATGACAACTGTTCCGAAATTTGTTCCCAAATCTTACCCTTCGGAGGTACTGAAATAAAAAAAGTATAAAAAGTATGAAAATAAAATTAACATAAACTGATGACACTAAATGAGAATAATTTCAACTGTTTAGAAAATTCCAGGACATTTTCTATAGCCATAATAGGCTTTAAGTCAATGTTACAAGCTTTCATGTGTTTCCAGCCAATACTAAAATGACTAAACGAACAAAGCGATGGATCATCTTAGTGATATGAAGTCCATGGAAATGAAATAAATCACACGTTTTCACCATGAAATTTCTCATTAATATCAAACTGAAAAAATTAATTGATAGTGTGTCCCTCATTCATAAAATGTACAACCAGTTTATCTCATCTAATATGATAAACTGGAGGTATGTATAATTGACATCATAATGTCAATACATGGAATAATGACATATTAGTGACAGTTAAAATAGTGGGAGGTGATCGCTCTTATCATGGATAAGTTTTGAAAAAAAATCACAACAGTAATGCAAACAAATGAAGTATTATTACATTAAACTAAAACATTTTTCCATGTCTAACTGACTAAATAAAAAAATACAGCAAAGGTGAAATATTCCAGTCAAGTTGAAAAAAAAAATAATGACATTTTTTAAACTAAAACACTCAATGATTGTTACTATCCAGAACCCTAGTCAGCAATCAGCTCAAAACAAAGGTACAACAATTTGGTTCTAGTCCAAACAAAAGAAAATGAACCTAGTTCCTACAATAATCTATGCACATAAAACAATAAAGAAAACAATGAATTATGAAAAAACACCAGTAAGAAATGAAGGTACCACAATACCTCAAACCACAGAACAAGATTTCAAGTCATTAAGAAAAGTGACCACACTATACCAAGGTAAATAATGAGTATATGATTGAACTTTCCATTAATCAAAACACAATCAATATATATGTATAACTGATCCAGTCACAAGTTTTCCCTGAGGTTAACCTGAAGAACAAGGAACAATTATTGCCCAGTTCTTAAAGTGAGCAGAGTTAAGGAAACCATTGTTTAATGTACAGAATGTGTACATAGGGGGATTTTCATTTCCAGGTGTTATGGTATGAAATACAAACAGAACAAATCTAAATAAGCATGGTATGTGTTAATAAAACATGCATAGGATACACCGTACCTGTCCTTATACTATAGATTCTTGATCTTCTGATGGCTAGATAATATTATAAACACATAAATATACATCTCCTCGTACAGGATTTTGTTCTTATTTTGTCAAATAAACTCAATTTCATAATGTTCAAGATTCTTTATCATGCAGTTAGATAATGTTAAATAGTTAAGATATAGTTGCACAGCAATACAAGGGAAACTTGAATGAAACTGTCAGGCATACACTACATCCCTATACTACATGTTAGTGTTCAAACATACGCTGTAGAAACAGTTAGTAAAGTTTTACAGACACATTGGAAGCCAATCTCTACCCAGAGTTGTCAATCGTTATTCTCACATACATCTCTGTCAACATCTGGAAAGTAATTCAAAAAACGTGTCCGAGTCTCCTTTAGTTTCCATCTGGTATACAAATTTATGCTTTGTTTTCTCTAAATGGACATTTGTCATAATTTTACACAATTACCTTCAACATCTGCATTTCTTTTCAATTTATGTGCTTAAACTTTGTGACCTAATTACTGAAAGTAAACAAACACTCTCCACCAGGAAATAGTGCGATTGAAAAATAAAATAATTTCTCTGATTTTCTGGTATATTAAAACATCTTTTGTTTTAAATGTTAATTTGTATTGTGTGAAAGAAATTGCTTCACTTAGTTTAACTTAGTTTCACTTTTTTCCTTGTTTTACAAGAATCTTATAAAAAGCTGAGATGTTGACAGAGATGTATGCGAGGATAATGACAACTCTGGGTAGAGATTGATTGGAAACCAGATAATCCAACTTTAAATCTATGATACAATGAGTTGTTAAAAGTGCAACATGTGTATGTGAATAATGGCAACAAACAGATTAAGTAAGTAAAACATTACAATGATGTTACAGGCCAACCATTGCAGAACATAGTAAAATTATCTAGTAATCTTTGTATCAAAATATGATACAATAAGCAATCCACAAAAGAAACGAAAAATATTTGGATTGTCTGAAAATTGCAAGAAATAATTTTTCTGAATGCAAAGGGCACATAACATTTATATATGAACTTATAACTGTCAAACAGAATGAAGAATGATCCTAATAATTAAGATACAAAACAGGAATGACTTAAGATAGAGTCACTCTCACACACTGTAAACACGACAACGGTAATTTACCTGTTCAGATGTTGGTGTTTTATCTTCTACCACCTCGCAATCTGAAAAAGACAACAATATATAACAACATGACTGTAATAGAATATTTAATAAGCAAGAGAAACAGTTTTAATACGATACTAATACACTCCAACAGTCATACAGATAAAGGTAATTAATATAAACCACATACATCGTCAAAACAATAAAACACAACATAAAACTAAAGTAAAAAAAATGATTTACTTAAATATATTCATGTCATAAAATTAAATAAAATAATAAACATATCCTACACAAATCTAGTGTTCACAGAAAATAAACAAACAAACCAGAAATATAAGACAACAAAAATGTTACAAAAGTTTACAAAAAAATCAACTATCACCTATCAGAAGAGCGTAACAAATCAACATAAACAACATAAAACAAGTTTGCTTGCGACAACAGCAGTATAAATGCTAGCATAACCATCACCTGCATAACAGATAATACGTTGTTCTGCTCACACAAATTGTTACATTGAAAGCTGATTCAGACCAAAACAGCATTTTAACGCGTAAGTATTAATTTGACTCAAAGTACAATAATTCCCAACCAAGGATAAAATACAGCATGTAACTGAATTCAAGCATTTCATGTGCACAGATCACATTCATCATATCAAAGGTAGACATGCTGAATCAAACATTATAACAACCAACTAGCAGAACTGTATTGAACAACACAGGAATACCACTGTGCACAAGTAGTAAGACCTAATGCCATATATTGAATCTGTATTAGTTCCAAACCCTTCATACAGTTTTCTAGTTCTCAAAGATAAAGCATGCACTGAAAGTATGAGTAAAATGCATGTGTATCGTTGTCAGTCATGTTAATTTTTCAACAAAAGTAGAGTTTGAATGACTGTAGCGTTAGTATAATGGACAAGATGCAGTAAAATTAATACCCAGAATGCTGAGAAGATATAAACATATAACTATTTTAGTCATAGCTGATCCGTATGTGAAGTCTTTTTGAACAGAACAACTGTTTCATGGAAAATAGATCAAAGACAGCAATGTAAATAGTAGTTCAAAAAAACGTAATGTTTTATCATTGTACTAAAGCTGTATAATTTTTTCCCATACTACAAAACTATCTCACCAACTTGATAATCCACTCTCTGTTCACAAATTACATTCAAATCAGGCCAATCTGTCATGACAATTAACAGACGTAAGTCAGAAGTCATTAGAAAACACCTTATGTAACTATGTTGAGATTCAGAAGTACAATTTGTAGTAACAATTGACTGAACCAAACATTCAACAAGAATACTGCACAGATTGGCTGATGATTTTCAGACATTTTTGTCAGATAAATTACAAAATTTAGACTAGAGACTAGTCTCAGAATACTAGATATAAATTCCTTACAATCAGAGACAAGGGATCTAAGACTTATCATATACATTAATTTTATTTCATATGCAAAACTTACAAAAGATATTGGATTGAGTTTATATGTTTAAAACTATTACATCAGCATCAGTACAAAGACACAGACAAGCTAGTTTTAGGTTTAACTCCAAATAAAGTCGTTCTGACCATGAAAGACTGAATAACAAAGTCAAAGCCAGTATGTAATTGATGTTTGCTTATTCACAAACAAAAAAGCTGTTTAGTAATACATGTATATTAAACACATGTCTATATACTGTAAGTATTTTACAATATGGAAGAGAATGCACACAAAACCATACATCTTCTACCTACATAATCAGTGGATAATATCAACTATACTACCATGCTGTGCCTAAAATTAGGTTAGTATATTAACACAACATGTTAACACAGGCAAAGTATTCACTCTAAATTCTTTCATTTTATATGAAACTGAAAAATTAAATAAGTACATTACAAATGAGGGTTGTCATAACATATTTGTCAATAAGGAATGTTACACAAAAATGACAGGATTTCTTTATTGGCCAAAACATACTGAAATACTGAACAATTGTTTTAAATTGTTCATAAAAAACAATGCTTTCATTTATATAAACTAACGTTTTTTCTTTGAAAACAGAATTGAAAGGGCAGAGTGAAAACTAATCTCAACATTGTTTTACTAGCAGCATTTTCTGGTCACTTGTTAGTACCAGTTTCTCTTCTTTATATCAGTTACCATAGAAACCAATAAGTCTAGTGTTAGTGGTTAATAAAATGACTCGAGTACACAATATATACATTATAGTGCGTGTGTGTAAGTGATACCTAAACTGCAGATTCATATGATGAAGGGTTAACTTTAGGTAATTTATTACGACTGCCGTATGAATGATGACGAGAGTGTTTACGACGGAAAGGAGGACTCCGGACTGAAAACATACATGCAACATTTACAGCAAGATGCATACAAAATGTCATCTACGTGACAAAGAATTCTAAAAATAGATTTCTCGATCATTTTACACAGATATCATACCATTCATACAAACAAATAGCAAACAGTCAACCACAATATTTTCTTTGTCATCAAACCAGTCATTGAACATCAAGCTCACTCTTGTCAAGTCAAACATGATAAAGTATTACACAAGAGAGCCAGGCACATGTGCAGGTAAATAATATACACGATACACCATTCAGTGACTGACAACAGACGGTGATAATTCAGTAAAGGAAGCTCTCTTTATTTCTACTTGTATTAGTATTATACCAACAATATCTCAGCACTGTATTCATGGTAAGCATTCCAAACAGGTGACGTAATTACTAAATGTCAGTGTAGCTGCCTTAACAATAGTATCACATGAGATCATTATAAATCTAAAAGATGCGGAAAATGATCATAATTTAATCTGCATATTACACATGGACACATTGAAAGTTCAACTATTACTTTGTAACTAAACTGAATAAATGACATGAATGAGACATGGCAATATGAAGAGTGATTGTTACAAACAGACTTAGATGGTCAATGAATTTCTTCATGAAGAATAAAAACTTCAGTTCAAAAGAAGTGTAGCATCAATTTAAGGAGCATGCACTAAACACAGTGAAACATCAATAAAACACGACATAATGGTTAAAGCCATCCTACAAATCTATCAAACACCACGGCAGACATGATAATCACGACAAAAGAGTTTAATCAATAAATCAAGAATGTAAAAAACAAACTTTCAACTAATTTTGTTCGGTTAAACTCAATTCTTGACAAAACTTTGAACAGAAATAAAAGAACAATATTTATGCTTAAACTCTCTCTAAAACACACAACGGCTAGACTTCCAATTCCATGAAAATTAAATTACCTGTTCCATTGGTGACATGTGTTGATGGCGGAGATGCTGGTGATACAGGTGCTGCTGGTGTTGTTGGCGTGATGAGTGGTGATGGCGGATGCTCAGATTCTGGAGTAGCAGCTGTGATCATGACAGGAGGAGGGGGGATGTAATCTGGAGGTGACTGGAGTGGGGAGGGAAACTCCTGTGTAAATTAGGTTAATACATTTCATAATAGTGTTAGTATTCACCAAGGCTGTCCATTGTAACACAAGCTTCAATAGCTATATGGAAACACACAATGCAACTATTTTAGCATCAAACAACAACCCAACAGTCAAATAATTTAAGAAAAAAAAAACCTAGAATTTTTTGTTTGATAATGATTTCATATGCAATAAAAGTTTAAGCTGAAAATGTAACTACAGAACAACAACTCAGTAACAACATGACACATATCTGTTAAATCATTTCCTGAATTTAAGAGATATTGACTAAGTGACCATAAAAAGCAGATATGCATAACATGTACATGCCAAGAAGCGACTTGCAAGCTGCATCGCAGACAAACATGATGCAGATATTTTCAAGAAGGGAAGTAAACTTCAGTAGTTACAGAATACTAAACACATTAAATGTTCAAACTAGCAACATTTCAGTCAATCTGATTGTTACAAACCTGACAAGAGCCATTCGCTGACAATTCTTCCACAACAAGGGAAGGAAATACTCCGACTCTCCCATTTACCTCCCCTTCCCAGAATCCATCATCTATACCATTCTCATCTTTGCGTAGGATTCGAATTATTGTTCCTTCAACAAAGGAGAGTTCTTCCTCTGATGTACCCTCATAGTCATACAATGCTTTTACCCAAATTCCATCTGAGGAATAATCATCAATAGACAGTCATAAATCATAAACAATTAGCAGGATTCAGCAATCTCTATAACAGACCACAAATTAAAAATCACTGTACTTTCAACCTGTCTTTAAATGATACCATTTATTTGAGATGTTTAAATTATACAAAAACTATCTCAAGAAATGCTAGACCATTTTGATGGCTAATAATAGCAATATACTCTACATATGAAGAATACTATGAGGAAGAGCTAAAAAATAAGGTAAGACCTTATACTAAACAAACCTCCAACAGGAAGATGCATATTATTCATAGAGCTTGTCGTCTGCTGCACTTCCATATCTCCTGATGAGTATGATGTCACTTCCTGTGTGTCTAGAGGAGACATTGGTGGGGGTGGAGGGAAATCTTCAGGTTCCTCTATTGTAGGTATTGATGTTGTACTTGTAGGGGTCACAGGGGCTGGTGGACTACTCACATCTGATTCATCTACACTGCTCCTTACATCTACTACAAAACAAAAAGAAAAGAGTAATGTATTTTTATTTTACATAATTGAACACATTTATTTAGTGCACAACAAAGGAAAATATATTTAGTTTATGTAAAATAAAAAGTGTTTTCCGGTATAAAAGTTTCAAGTAGAACACAATGATGGGCTCAGACTCAGAACAGAAAACAAGATTATAAAACAAATGAAGTGAACAAGAGTCCTTTTAATAAAATGCATATCCATTCTAGGAAACTGTACCACTAATAAGAACTAAAGCTTAGGCAGACGACACATATGTCAGACGACCTATACCTTCTGTGACAGTATTATTATCCATAGAATCAGTGACAGATACAGAACCAGACACAGACGGGTGATCACCATCTTCTACAAACATGATATAATTCTCTGGTATCAATCCAATCAGTCCTTTACTGTTCTTGGCCTAAAACAAAATAAAACTGACAATTGTCTGCCAAACAAAAGGGCAATAACTCTGCCAAGGTAATATTTCATGACTAACTACATTACATAACACAATAGTTCAGGAAAATACATCTGTACAACCCCTGTTCCTCAAAGTAAATAAACATGTCTAAACACAGTATATGCAGTATAGGTGACAGGTGTTCCTATCTGGTGCTATGAGTGAAGTCTCCAATGGTTTCTATCAGGCAATAAAGATGTATTCTGCTATATATTTACTTATCATCTATGCAAATAAAGGGCCACTTGTCTAGTGTCCACTTACTTCCATTTTTTCTGTACAAAATACATTTATGCATGGTAATAACTACATAAAGATATACGATATTAGTAAAATAATAATAATAATAATAATATATTAGTAAAATAATAACAATATGATATTAGTAAAATAATAACAATATGATATTAGTAAAAATAATAATAATATGATATTAGTAAAAATAATAATAATATGATATTAGTAAAATAATAATAATAATAATATGATATTAGTAAAATAATAATAATAATAATAATATGATATTAGTAAAATAATAATAATATGATATTAGCAAAATAATAATAATAATAATAATAATATGATATTAGTAAAATAATAATAATATGATATTAGTAAAATAATAATAATAATAATAATATGATATTAGTAAAATAATAATAATATGATATTAGTAAAATAATAACAATATGATATTAGTAGAACTTCGATTCACTGAAATTGATGGGACCGAAATGTTATTTTGGCTAATCTATAGCAAAGGAAATCTGAACAGTATCACGTGAAAAAAGGCTGATCACGTCCAAATAAATGATGACAAAAATGTTTACAACATATCAAGGGTTATCATGTTTGTATTTTTTGCCACACTGAAATGATTTCAAACTGTTGGTAATTTATGTGTCTTGTACATGTATGTTTTAGCACCTCAAACAATTTCAACAAACTCCAAAAATAAAGTGAATGAGAAGTTAATTTCTTATTAGAATCAAATAATGACATCATTTATGCAATTTGTTAATAAGGACAAAACTAAAGGTGAACCACCTAACCATATTCACATCATAACCGAATAATTATGTTCTAATTATTACAAACAATAAAACAAAGAAACAATGCATTGTTAAGTGTAGGTCATTATTTGTTGTTCACATCTTTTAAAATGTTTTAGATTCCAAACATCTAGGTTTGATCAGAGTTAATTGGTGACTTCGGATTATGGGGGTGAAACTTGATTAATATTTGGATTCATAAATGGATAATAACTAGATTATGACATATTTAACTTTTATACAAGATAATAACTATGAATGTATACCATGACATATCAATCATTATTATAATGAAGCATTAATCTTTTCTGAATACATGTACAAACAAAGAACTATTTGATTTTATCATACATTAAGCAGCAATAAAAGAGTGAATACATACTCTGACCCAGCCATCACCATCACCATTAGCAATAATCTCCAACTCTTCATTTTCTTCCATATCTAATTCATCTGGATTTCCTGCCTGAAATATGCATTAACTCAGTATGATATACAATAAGTCGCCAAATGACAACATGTCAAGCCCACTAAAGCTCTAATTATCATCCTGAAAAGGTTGTCCATTGCTTTTCCAGGGAATGACCTTGACATTTTGAATGGGCCCACAAAGGGTCATATGAAAAAGAGATAGGTGTTGAATGCCTGACATAAACCAAAGTGTGACCTTGATCTTTGAGATATGGACCTGGGTCTTGTGCATGACACACCATCTCATCATGATGAACGATTGTGCAACGTCATTTAAAAAATCATTGATGCATAGGGAAGTTATGGTCTGGACAAGTCGGATGGACTAACACACGGACACACAGACAGATATACATACCGGTACAAGGAACCACCATTTTGACAACTATGTCAAGCTCACTGCAAGCAGGCTCGACAAAAATTGTATAAATACAATGACATTTATGACTATTAACACTGTTTATATCACTCAGACAAACCAGTAATACAGTAATGGAATGAGCTAACATCACATAACATGGTACATTAGTGAATTACTGTAGATGATGATAATGTATACAGCTGAACTTGGATACAGGAGAGTGCTGGTAGGCATATCAATGTCAACCATTACGTGTGATCTCGTACTAATTAATTGTACATTATTACGTTTCGATTTCCAAAAACTTTGATCTGACAGAAACTATCTAAATGAGTTTGATATAGTTTTTATACAGTAAGCTATCAAACATCACAGTCTGCATTCAAGTCTCAAATTTTATCATACCGAATTCAAATATTGTCCAAGACAAAAGAAATGTGGAAATATGAAGCACCTCCTATTTAATACCATTACAATTTCCAACAAGGAGATTCTCACACTTTATTAACAATAACAAAACAGGTTTAAAGTTCTGCTGAAATAAAATACATAAATCACAACTTACATGAAACTCATATATAGACCGACATTTCATAGGGTATTGACTAGAGCCACTTTTCAGCGAGAAATCACCAACTTGAACATCAAAAGTATCATCCAAGAAATCATCGTCCTCATCATAGTGTGTATATGTTGGTTCCTGGTCCTCTGTATGCTGTAATACATAAATTATTTATAATAAATGAACTCATCAGCTCTATACAACTTACAAGACAAGTATCTCAATTAAGATAATGTGCAACAATGTAAAAAGATCCCACATTCAAATCTACAGCATGTAAATAAAGCTGACACTGTGATTATTGGGATACTCCTCACAAACCATTTTACTGGAGATTACTGGCTCATATTTTCATGTCTAATCTCAGAACAATTAGCAGGTTTTGATCACAGTATAAATTTTATCAATGCAAAAATTGCCTTCTAAATATTGGTCTCCAATGTTTAAGACAAACTAATTTAACATTTTCTATTTGCATACATACTCCTGGACTATCAGTTTTTATAGCATACATACCCCTGAGCTATCAGTTTTTATAGCATACATACCCCTGAGCTATCAGTTTTTATAGAAGTACGACTCGGTGTTCTAGGTAAGTCAATGTCATCATCCAAACCAAGACTATCAACATTAGCACTAGATAACCACTCATCAACATTCACTGAAACAAGCAATTAATAATCAATTAACTATACATTTACCAGTCAGTCCTAATTTATACAACCACAAAATCTTTTCAAACAAACAAACAAGTAGAAGTTATTTAAGTTTAATGCATAAGACTACAATATGAACACTGGCCTCGATGAAGCAAATAACACATATAAATTTGAAAAAAGTCAAGACTCAATGTTTGTTTACTATGTTTATTGAAGTCAAGGATAAATCCAGACAGTGGAATCTAGAAAATCAATGCAAGACAAATAGTTACAAGATGTGGTAATAACAAATTGACTGTTGTTATGTTATTGTACAATAAATCCTCTCCTCACTATGTAGACATACAACCTATCATCATAATGACAGCTATAACATCTCACAATTTGGTATACACTGGTCACTACATCAGATTACACTTGATTTAATGATTAATACAATAAAAAATAGAGTCTACAAGAGGGAGAGACCAGAGGGATATGAACACCATAACCAAAACATCAGCATCTAGTGAGTACAAACTTAACCATGCATTAAACAGCTTCACAAAAAACATGTAAAAAAGAGGCAGAATTCAACTTGAAACATAGGAAGGTCAGTCAATGTCATCAATGTTGAGACCCAGACTCAGAATGTAATCTTGCACTTAGTCAATAATGTCTTACCAATAAGCAAACACTTGAGATCTCAGTCCAGTCTCATGTCTGCAACCATAGATACAAGAAAATAATTAAACCACTGTTTACCTACTGTATATAAAATGTATGACAACATAACATGATATATAATGATACATTACCTCCACCCAGTCGTAATGCTTCTATCCTGGCCTCAGCTTTTGCTTTTGCAGTCTGTAAAATAATGAACAATACAAAATAAAGTGGAGAACCACCTAAAAAGCAGCTAACTGTTAAAGTCACTTCATACATTACTTTGTTAAAATAACATCATATTTAGCTATTAGATTTCCACGGGCTTAATGCTAGTTCCTAAATTAACAGGAAGAATATAACAGGGTCACAATATAACAATACATATCATACATATGAAGTATACATACATAAGTAAATCCTCAAAACCAAAGAACCATCAGAGTACATAGTATGAATGAAGGCTGAACATTCCACACAAGTAATGTAAATGAACAAATCATTTTTTTTTCAGTTACAAATTATAACCTACAGCATTGTGTTTAAATTTGTAATACATGCAGTCTCTCAACCTGATGTGATGGGATGCAAAAAACATAAGTGACATAAAATATTCTTCCAGAATTCCATGAATATCACCCTTTTTTTTATTCACAGAGAGAAACATGTTTTTCTGACAGGATGTTACCATTAAAAAGTGCTGACATCATCAGAAAACTGAGAGATTCTGAAGCCAGTTAATGCCAATTTTATGTCAATATCATTGAGTTTTCGGCTGATTATTTTCCATGGCAATTTCAGACCCAAAATAGCCATGGTAACAAATAATAAAATTAACTTCAGAACACAAATGTAATCATCCATTGATTAGAAACAGTAACATCAGGAACTTGTGTTTCAGTGCTTCACACACAGACCAACAAGAATTATGGTTTCAGTAAGGAATTTAAATAGCCAGAGTTCTAACTGCTTCCAATCTACCTATTTTGAATGCTCAAGGCAGCATCTTTATGCCAGCATTTTATGTCTGCCAAACAAAATTGATGTTATAATTCCATGAGGCATCAGTTTACAAACAGAAAATTGTCAACCACCTCATACCATATCAAGTGTGGATAAAAACTTTTCCTGATATTCTGAGCATCAACAAACACATTATTAACCTCAGACTGGAACAAAAATGTCTCAATCTTTAGTTATAAGTACTTTTCTCATTACAATGACATAACTGCTGTCTAACAGGTAGATGTGATTAATAGCTACATGTATTCAATAAACTTTACTATTTACAGCATTAAACATTATATTGCAGACCTCATTGTTTAAATGATATACAAACAAACAATGCATCTATATCAGATGTCTAACCAGGTAAAACTAACTAACAGTTAGTGCTGATATAATGAAAGTCAAGAAAACAAATTAATTGACAAATTAAATTACTTTTGTGTATTTTAGGGACTATACTGCAAAGATTTAAAGATGCTCATATCAAGAACTCAGCGTATTTAAGTCATCTTGTTAGAGAAAAATCATTTGGGTTCCAACCACAACCAGAATGCAGCAAATTGTTTCATCTTCAAATCTTTAAATTTCAAATCAGGAACTGGAGATTCCATGTAGATCTTACAGTGGAGCATAGAATAAAACTGAACAATTTCTACCAAGGGGATAATAAATAGAAAAAGAACACCAATAAATTGATCAAAGATCGATTTAGAAGCAATGTTTTCAAATTTTATGTCATATACAAGCTTCAAACCGTTAAGATGGGAATCTCACTCAATCTACTCTAATATCCATAATGTTTCTCTGATGCCTACTAAAAATAATTACATATGAAGAAATAACAGATCTTCAAAAACCAGACACAATAATTAAATATGATTTATAGACAAATAACTAGTTACCTCAAATCATAATAATAAATAAACAAATACCTTAAAAAATGATTGCAATAAAATATACAATTAAGAGTAATCACTGCATTGTTTATAATTTAAACTTAAAAATAGAGAACCTAATTAAAAATAAAAACAAACTGATACAAACAATATGAAATCATAACTCAGCCATTAAAGTACATAATGAATGTGTTGCTCAGTAGTTCATAATTATTAGATTAATTAATAGGTTTCACACCTTGATTAATTAATATTGAGATACAAGTATGCTGCTCAATAATTAAGTACTCTTAACTGTAAATGTGAGTAGGACTTTCAATACAAGCACATACCATCACATAAGATATAAAAGTGTGAAATAATCATGTTCATATAACATACATCAGTAACATGAAAACAAATAGGAATACCTCAAACAAAGTCATTATAAATGAAGCAACAAAATAAAGATAAAAAAGGGAAGAAGACAACAAGGTAAATAGAGCTAATATATAAAATTCTGAACATACAAGATTATAATAAAAACTTTAAAATTTACACTGTACACTCAAAATAAAAAAAAATGAAAAAGAAATTAGAATAAAAGCATTTGTTAGGAAAGATGCAAAGATGAAATAAGACATCAAAAAGGATTTTAGCACATGCCTATGCTGAGATATAACAATGAATTCTTATTATGAAATCAAGAATGTATGGATGGAATAAGACATTGTATCATTTGATATTACCTTGTACATGAATGAGCTAATTTATAATGAATATTAGCACATGCCTGTGCTAGGATATAACAATGAATTCTTATTATGAAATCAAGAACGTATGGATGGAATAAGACATTGTATCATTTGATATTACCTTGTACATGAATGAGCTAATCTATAATGAATATTAGCACATGCCTGTGCTAGGATATAACAATGATTCTAACTATACAATCAAAAATTTACAAACAGAATAAGGCATTTATCATTTGATATGACCTTGTACATGAATGGGCTAATTTATAATGAATATTAGCACATGCCTGTGCTGAGATATAACAATGAATTCTTACTATAAAATCAAGAACGTATGGATGGAATAATACATTGTATGATTATATATTACCTTGTACAGAAATGGGCTAATTTATAATGAATATTAGCACATGCCTGTGCTGAGATATAACAATGAATTCTTATTATGAAATCAAGAATGTATGGATGGAATAAGACATTATATCATTTGATATTACCTTGTACGTGTATGGGCTAATTTATAATGAATATTAGCACATGCCTGTGCTGGGATATAACAATGAATTCTTACTATAAAATCAAGAATGTATGGATGGAATAAGACATTTATCATCGGATATTACCTTGTACATGCATGGGCTAATTTGTAATGAATATTAGCACATGCCTGTGCTGGGGTATAACAATGATTTTTTCCTAGACAATCAAGAATGTATGGATGGAATAAGACATTGTATCATTTGATATTACCTTGTACATGAATGGGCTAATTTGTAATGAATATTAGCACATGCCTGTGCTGGGATATAATAATGATTCTAACTATACAATCAAGAATGTATCAATGGAATAAGACATTGTATCATTTGATATCACCTCGTACAAGAATGGGCTAATTTATAATGAATATTAGCACATGCCTGTGCTAGGATATAACAATGATTCTAACTATACTATCAAGAATGTATGGATGGAATAAGACATTTATCATTTGGTATTACCTTGCACAAGAATGGGCTAATTTAAAATGAATATTAGCACATGCCTGTCCTAGGATATAACAATGATTCTAACTATACAATCAAGAATTTACAAACAGAATAAGGCATTGTATCATTTGGTATTACTTCGCACGAGAATGGGCTAATTTATAATGAATATTAGCACATGCCTGTGCTGGGATATAACAATGATTTCTTACTATAAAATCAAGAATGTATGGATGGAATAAGACATTTATCATTTGATATTACCTTGAACATGAATGGGCTAATTTATAATGAATATTAGCACATGCCTGTGCTGGGATATAACAATAAATTCATACTATAAAATCAAGAATGTATGGATGGAATAAGACATTGTATCATTTGATATTACCTTGTACATGAATGGGCTAATTTATAATGAATATTAGCACATGCCTGTGCTGGGATATAACAATGAATTCATACCATAAAATCAAGAATGTATGGATGGAATAAGACATTTATCATCTGATATTAGATCGTACATGAATGGGCAAATTTGTAATGAATATTAGCAAATGCCTGTGCTGGGATATAACAATGATTTCTTCCTACATAATCAAGAATGTATGGATGGAATAAGACATTATATCATATGATATTACCTTGTACATGAATGGGCTAATTTGTAATGAATATTAGCACATGCCTGTGCTAGGATATAACAATGATTCTAACTATACAATCAAGAATTTACAAACAGAATAAGGCATTTATCATTTGATATGACCTTGTAGATGAATGAACTAATTTATAATGAATATTAGCACATGCCTGTGCTAGGATATAACAATGAATTCTTACTATAAAATCAAGAATGTATGGATGGAATAATACATTGTATCATTTGATATTACCTTGTACATGAATGGGCTAATTTGAACTGATTATTAGCACATGCCTGTGCTGGGGTATATCAATGATTTCTTCCTACACAATCAAGAATGTATGGATGGAATAATACATTGTATCATTTGATATTACCTTGTACATGAATGGGCTGATTTGTACTGAATATTAGCACATGCCTGTGCTGGGATATAACAATGAATTCTTACAATACAATGAAGAATGTATGGATGGAATAAAACATTGTATCATTTGATATTACCTTGCACAAGAATGGGCTAATTTAAAATGAATATTAGCACATGCCTGTGCTAGGATATAACAATGATTCTAACTATACAATCAAGAATTTACAAACAGAATAAGACATTTATCATCTGATATTACCTTGTACATGAATGGGTTAATTTATAATGAATATTAGCACATGCCTGTGCTGGATATAACAATGATTTCTTCCTATACCATCAAGAATGTATCAATGGAATAATACATTGTATCATTTGATATTACCTTGTACATAAATGGGCTAATTTATAATGAATATTAACACATGCCTGTGCTGGGATATAACAATTATACTTAAAACAGGTGAAAAACTATCTAGAGAAATAACACATCAAACCATAGTATATTGCTTTGTACATGATTTATCTGATTCACAAAAATAACTTGTGAATGTTTTTTTATGAAATATTACCCCTACAAGAATATACCAACAGAATAGAAAGTCAAACTACAAAAACAGCCTCATATGTAATATGAATCAAGACATTACATGACTTGATAATGACTTGATTCGTGCATATTTTATGTAACAAATGGAAATTAGCATCATACCTCAGACTGACGGATACTTTGAAGTAATTCTTCAGTTTTAGTTTCTGGGTCCTGAGACACGGCTTCTGTGGATCCTGTTTCTGAAACCTGCAAAATATTGTAAACAAGACTAATGTTTTATGACAACAAAAAAATCGTCAATCATTAAATAAACAAAGGAAAGTTTGAGTATAATACATGTACTGACATTTTAATGCTGCAAAAATACTTTCCATCAATGTAAAATCTAGTCAGTGGAATGTGAATTCATAGTTTATGCAATGTACCTATATTAATTTCAGTTTTCCAAAGGGCATTGAATTGAACAGAAATATTTTAAATGAAGATTAAGCTCAGGGCCAAAGAGTCTGGTTAGAGCTGACTAATAAGTATTGGATTCAGATCAAAGACAAATAAGTAATAGATCTACTCAGGGCTGAATAATAAATCACAGATACACTCAGTGCTGACTAATAAGTCATAGATCTGCTCAGGGCTGAATAATAAATCACAGATACACTCAGTGCTGACTAATAAGTCATAGATCTGCTCAGGGCTGAATAATAAGTCATTGATATGCTCAGAGATGACTAATGAGTCATAGATCTGCTCAGGGCTGACTAATAAGTCATAGATCTGCTCAGGGCTGACTACTAAGTCATAGATCTACTCAGGGCTGACTAATAAGTCATAGATCTACTCAGGGCTGACTAATAAGTAATAGATCTACTCAGTGCTGACTAATAAGTCATAGATCTACTCAGGGCTTGCTAATAAGTCATTGATATGCTCAGGGCTGACTAATAAGTCATAGATCTACTCAGGGCTTGCTAATAAGTCATAGATCTGCTCAGGGCTGAATAATAAATCATAGATCTGCTCAGGACTGACTACTAAGTCTAGGATTTGGCCTACGGATGACAAATAAGCCAAAGATTCTGCTTAGGTCTGACTAGTTAGTCTAGTATTCTGCTCAGGACTGACTACTGGTAATAAGCTCAATGTCCAGCTCAGGACTGACTAATAAGTCTAAGATTCTGCTCAAAGATGACTAATAAGTCTAGGGTACTGCTCTTGTTTTTCAACACCACATGATGATAAGCTTCAAATTAAATCTATCATGTCCAGATTACTTAATTTTGACACAATCTACTGTAGACCTAAGTTCTAAATTTACAAGTGTAAGCAGCATAATGATCTACATTTATTTTTTTTATTAAGAAAGATTTTGAAAATCTGATCAATAATGCTCACCTTATCACCATTTCCTATTGCTTTTAAAGCTTTCTGATATTCTTTTATGGCTTTGTTTTCTTTGGCAATCTTTGTTGCCCATTTTCTTGCTTCTTTGTCAAGTTGATGAGCAGAATTATTATCCTTGGAAATTTTATTGCACTGAAAAAATCAACAACAATAGCATCTTTTTATATGAATCCAATATTTCACTACCAGAAATCTAATATTTCTTAAAACAAATTTTCTCACAGAAAAAATTCATTATTTCATATCATTCTAAGCATGCATGTATGGTAAATATGACAATATCTTTTTATCAAATTCCAGTTACCTTATCTTGTAAACAGGGCTCAAATTCATATTGCACGCAGTCAGTAAACATGTGGTTACTGTATAAGAAACACTTGAGGTCAAAGTCACGATTAATCTGAAACAACAAACTTATTACATCAATAAAATATACTAATTATACAACATTACCTAGATCATAAACATTTAACAATAGAAAAAAATGAAAAATGAATTATATACATCTTTAAAATAATGGAAGATGAACAATTGAAGATGACAGAAAAATAAAAAAACTGTACAGTAATACATATAGAGAGAGATGAAAAAAGTTTCATGTACTGTTCTAGAGAACACCCGAGCAAAAACTTACAGTCATTTTTTAAATTAGATAAAACTGTAAAACTATAACAAACCATTGCTGTTTGTTCAACAATTCGGTTACATGACCTATTCTCATAACAGCTGATTTCTTGGGCGGTATTACCATATATAGCAAAATACTCTTGTATACGTTCAAATATTTCCCCATCTAATACCTGTAATATAATCATGATATCTGATATGAAACAAAACGCAATAAATGAATTATACAAAACAACAATCAACACAATGGCTTTGATAACAACTTTGTGATGTAATTAATTAATTAAACATACATGGATAGGAGAAAAGACCAATAATAAATACAAACACATGGGACATCAGGTATATGTTTCCTCAGAATCATGTGTAGCAGTTGTATGTCCTTCAAATGTCTGCAACAGACTGGCCCACAAAATAACAAACAGACTTAATGACAGACAGGCCCAGCACATATCAAACAGTAAGACTTAATGACAGACTGGCCCAGCACATATCAAACAGTAAGACTTAATGACAGACTGGCCCAGCACATATCAAACAGTTAGACTTAATGACAGACTGGCCCAGCACATATCAAACAGTTAGACTTAATGACAGACTGGCCCAGCACATATATAACAGTTAGACTTAATGACAGACAGGCCAGCACATATCAAACAGTTAGACTTAATGACAGACTGGCCCAGCACATATATAACAGTTAGACTTAATGACAGACTAGCCCAGCACATATATAACAGTAAGACTTAATGACAGACAGGCCCAGCACATATCAAACAGTTAGACTGAATGACAGACAGGCCAGCACATATCAAACAGTTGGACTTAATGACAGACAGGCCCAGCACATATCAAACAGTTGGACTTAATGACAGACAGGCCAGCACATATCAAACAGTAAGACTTAATGACAGACCGGCCCAGCACATATCAAACAGTAAGACTTAATGACAGACCGGCCTAGCGCATATCAAACAGTTGGACTTAATGGCAGACAGGCCCAGCACATATCAAACGGTTCGTCATAATGACAGACCAGCCCAGCACATATCAAACGGTTGGACTTAATGACAGACCAGCCTAGCGCATATCTAACAGTTGGTCATAAGGACAGACCGGCCTAGCGCATATCTAACAGTTGGTCATAATGACAGACCAGCCTAGCGCATATCTAACAGTTGGTCATAAGGACAGACCGGCCCAGCACATATCAAACAGTTAGACCGAATGACAGACTGGCGCAGGACATAACAAACAGTCAGACTGAATGACAGATTGACCCACTATATAAATGTTGCCATACAACAAGTCAGGCTGAGGCACCACATAACTGACTGCCAAAATACATGTCTGGCTGATGCACCACATTACTGACTGCCATACTACATGTCAGACTGATGTACCACATTACTGACTGCCTTACCACATATCATACTGATGCACCACATAACTGACTGCCATACCACATGTCAGACTGATGTACCACATTACTGACTGCCTTACCACATGTCATACTGATGCACCACATAACTGACTGCCATACCACATGTCAGACTGATGTACCACATAACTGACTGCCATACCACATGTCAGACTGATGCACCACAATACTGACTGTCATACCACATGTCATACTGATGTACCACATAACTGACTGCCATACTACATGTCATACTGATGTACCACATAACTGACTGCCATACCACATGTCAAACTGATGTACCACATAACTGACTGCCATACCACATGTCATACTGATGCACCACATAACTGACTGCCATACCACATGTCATACTGATGCACCACATTACTGACTGCCATAACTCATGTCTGACTAACAGACCGTACAACAGATTGTCATACCACATGTCATACTGACCAACCATTTAAAAGACTGACCAACTCATGAATATACAGATGATTCTAATTAATCTCAAATTCCTAGGGACTGTTAGAAATTAGTTTGAGATAACCAGAATCTGAGATAAACAAATATCATATAATTTGACATTTTAAAATATTCAATATGAAAGCATATTGTCGAACCTGTAATACAATGTATGTCACAGTGACAAAATTTTAATTTGATATAAACAAATTTTTGAGATATATGACTTGGAGGGTGTAGTATTATCATATAGAAAAAAAGAACATAAAATTCAGGACCACTAAAAATGGTTTGACATAACCAAAAAGAGTTTGACATAATGAGAATTAACTGTATAACAAACCATTTGAAGGATAACTTTCAGAAGAGACAGACAAAATGCATAACAGACTGTAACCCATATATGGAATCTTTTTCAAACTTCAAAATATATGTATACCATAATCTACGTAATGTTATTATTATGTTATATATCACATATAATGAATGTAAATGTGATTGAACTTTCAGGCATTTATCTCAACACAACCATTAGATAAATAAAATCAATAAATATGATTAATATGATATCATTGCCATAATACTAGTATATATCTCCCCAGGGAAAGCACACTAAAACATTTGACCTCTACTAACCTCCATCAGATGTGGTAGATCAGTGGTAAAATAGCGACCTTGATGCGCGTTCGCTGCTGACATACACAGTAAATATTCATTTCTGGATTCTGTGGACTTAGATTCACATGCCTCCATACGAGACTTTAACTGGAAACAAACACAGTCATAAACAGAGGATACAGTTGATACAAATTCTTATTAATATTGTAAGAAGAGACAAAGTTATAAAATCTTGTATGATTATTGGATGATGTAAGGGATTAACAATAAATCATACATGACAACATTCTGCATACATCAATCTTGAATTACTGCACATTTTCAGTAATAAGATTTCCAGATCAATATGAACTGATTTTGAGGAGAGATTTGAAGGAATAACAAAAATATTCTCTTGTAATGCCAGCAACACAAAATTGTCTTCTTTGAGAAATTAGAAGATATTGTTATGATTGAAAGCAGCAGAATTAGGGTTACCCAGCCTGCTGTACTTCAAACTTGGAGACATACAGTAGCACCTCAAATAGCAACTCCTTCAATATTACAACCACTTTGTTATAACAACCACTCATTTTCAGATTGGCTTCAAATAACTCCCCTATAATTCAACTTGATAATGAGACGACCTCATTATAATGACTGACTATTCAGGTCCCAAAGGTGGTCTCATTATTGAGGTTTTACATTTTTATAACAAAAACACTGATATTATATATTGCATAACCATCATACCTTTGCATAATTTTTCTGTAGACCAGCTAATGATTGAAATATTCCTTTGGATTTTCTGTTAAGTCTGAAAAAATGTCACTTAGGTAAATAAATAATCTAAACTCCAATTTAGGCCTCTGTTAACCATTGATTCAACACAAATATAGAGTCCTGAATCCAGACTATTTACTACAAACTTTCCATATTCCTTTAAAACTATTTAATTCATCACAATTTAAATATTCTCTATTTTTTACAAATGTGTAATGTAGAATAATGGAATGAGAAACGTCAGCTGATAAGCTTAAAATTGTTATAACATGAGAAGCTTCAACTTGGATGACTAAATAAAACACTAACTTCTCCTCAGCATCTTTAGCTTTACAGCGAGCATCATATGCCTGGGTTTCATCAACATTGTAAGTTTTCTGTGTCTTACACATTTCACCAACCGTTTGAGATAATTCTGTCTGTATTGTAGTCAACTGTGGTAATACCTACAATGCAAACAGGGAAATCTGTTTAATACAACCGTAGCTAGCCACAATTAAACAAAAGCTCATTAGTTTGTTCCTGTTTTTTTACACTGGCATTTAATTTTGCACCAATAGCCAAGGTCATTTGGCAAATTTTCCAGCTATACACTAGAGGAAGACCCCAGCTGTGCAACTGGGTAGAGCCATTTAACTTCTGTAAGCTAGCTAGTTAGTCTGATCCTGGGTCAGATTCGAACATACAGTGGTGAGGGACAAGTGACCACTAGTTAGTGACTATAACCACTCAACGACAAAGAGGCCCCTTATTAGTTTGTGTGTATGACTGATGTGATTGATGTAAGACAGTAAGTATTAAAACAGACACAAATCTGGAAAACTTTTTAAAAGATGGCAACTTGCACCAAATATTAGCGGAGTGGACTTCAATATCATGTCAAAGGATGGATGGATGGATGGATGGATGGATGGATGGATGGATGGATGGATGGATGGATGGATGGATGGATGTCACTGTGTTTGCCATAAGAATTGATACCAGAACGCTATAATCTTACCTTCTTCATACACTGTTGTTTATTACTTTTCAATGGTTTTGCAGGTTCAGCAATTTTCTCCAGATACATTTCTGCAGCTTGTAGTCGTTTCTTAGCTAAAATGTCAGTTTCTTCTAGAATAACACGCCATACAGCCATAGCAGTTCTAAGAGGACGCAAGAAAAGAATAAATACAAAAAAACATATTCAACAAAGTATATCAAATAAGGGTAAGTGTTAAAATACAGATAACAATTTTCAACATTTCAAACAATACTGACCAGAAGTACATACACCAAGACTCAGTACAGTGCATGTTAAATTCATTCTGACTCAGTTTCAGTTGATACATAAAAAGAAAGGGTAGCAAACATTCAATAAAAAATTTGCAAGTTTTTTGGATTATTCCATGTTTACTTAACAATCAACCAATATACCTACACAATTACTACCAATATCATCCTAATGTTCTCTGTACAATGGGTGATTTCTGGCCTACAGCAAAACAAACTAGCCCAGCATTGTACTTTTCACTGTTTTATTCTAGCCCAGCATTGTACTTTTCACTGTTTTATTCTAGCCCAGCATTGTACATTTCACTGTTTTATTAAGGATGAGAAGGTGAACAAGAAAACTATGGGACAGGCAGAAGAATGGGAATTAAGCAATGCTCTAGTCCTTAGTCTAAAAATCATTTATTTCTAAAACAGATAAAAAAAACTTGAGCATTAATTAAATGAGTTACTTATGGATATAATTAGATAGAGTTTTGTGATACTCCAACAACACTATTATAGGAGGATTGGAAATAGATGTTATCAGTCACTTAGATCTATTAATCAACATTCTGAGAGTGATTCAATCTTTACTTCCCAACTTGTCCAAAGCAGTTTAACTAACACAGTAACTAGGCAACATCTAAGATCATTCTATATAAATACCATCATTCAAGGATATTATGTGGATTTTGTTACCAACAAAAAAATGACAAAATGATTAATTCAACATAATACAGTCAGTAAAAACTTGGTTGCCAGGGAAGCTTTTCATTCATGTATCAAATTTAACAAAAACTTTCTTATAAATCAGATGTTTTCTGATCAGGTCACAACTACATGGAGAAATATTTGCTTCAATATAACTTCCAAAGACAGATTAGAATCATGATTTATGTCAAACTTGCACACATTCACACAGTTTTAGCATTATAATTCTAAAAAAAATACATGCCTGTACAACAATCACAATCTCTAATATGGAACTAATTGTTAAAACACAACAACAATAAACCAAACATAACTTTAAAACTTTAAGATAATATCTAAGGTAACAGCTAACCTATAATTTACATGCAACATACATTGTGGTGTACACAAACACACCATACTGACACACCACCACCAACAACAACAACACATTTTTGGCTTGAAGGCATATTTTGTAATTTATTTTCTTTCATAGTCCCAAATCAATTTGTTAATGCATCATTAATTTCACACTCTTATGTTCTATAAACTATGTTCAAATGTATAATATTGTACAACTGATGAAATGGCAACATATGAACACTAGTGTATAATAACTGTATGATCAATTCACTAAGGAAATAGGATACACCAAACAAGCTCTCTGTTCTAATATTCCTACATAGACAATGGAGGACAGATGCAGACAGGGGATATGGAGAAATGGAATACCAGCCAAATACTACACCTAACAATTAGCACAGCTGTGTTAACAAATATTAACTGAAAACAAGCAAACTGATGAGAAGTGAGGTGTGTATCAATAATCATCCACTCATCAGTGTAACAAGATCATAATTTGTTCTACACTCACAGTAACAACATTCTTATACCATACCATTGAAACATTAATTAATTGAAGACATATTTGAGTATTTCAAAGACAATGAATATGTGCATGTGCATTAGGAAATTTAAACATTCAGGGTGTAGAGTAATGTGTAAAAAATAATGAATGCAGAGTTTGCAAGCTAGTACCAGCTAGTACAATTATGTGATATCATATTGTATATCATACACGACAATTCACAAGTTTCTCATACATTTATCCTGAAATGTTTTATTATCATTTAACAAGAACAAATAAATGATTTATTCCAAATTAAAAAAATCTAATTATTACCCAGGTACATTGTGTATATAAGAAACATTGTAAGGTTGAGAAATCCAAAGTGAAGGGACAATAGACAAGTGATCATTTAACAAAACTTTCCAACATAAAATAACCAGTACAATGTAATTACAACTGATCCACTTCTACTAAAACTAAGACATTGTTAGTGCTTTCAGCATTATAGTAAAGATGTAAACTACACATGTATAAAAATCAATATGGTAAACAAAACACTAACAGTTAAATTAAATCAGCATGCAGTTTGAACTTCAGTCACTGCAAATCTAATAAAATAGAAATTATGACAGAATTAAATGATAACACAGTGTAAACATAAACTACTAAACTTGTTCTAAATAAAATTCACTTGATAAACAGACAACAGATTTCTTCATATGTAACCATGGTATCAACATTTAACAATATTACCTTCCTTTGCCAAAGCTATAAATATTACAAGATTAAGATTAATGTTAATATTTGTTAAGAAAATATCTGTTAAGAAAAAAGCAGCAGACAAAGTTTTCCATTCAGTTCAATTCACAGGAGATGTTCGTTTAAACCAAGGATTGAGGAATCTTATAGATACTACAAGGAAATCATTTCTAATCCTGAAAATGGATTCATGATATAATTAGGTTCCAAAGGTGGAGTATATTTCATTAACATACATGAGCAGTCATTTCATTCTGGAAATTCACAATCCAAAACAGAACATTCAAACAACATTCTACATTATAGTGAAATACTTGTATGTTAATTGAGATGAATCTGAAATATTTCATACATTAATTTTCTAAAAGCATATGAATAAGTAATGGTAACCAATCAACATTAGTTAGCACAGAATACTCAGGTTGGATCTGAGACATCCACAAGTTGAACATTACCTTTTACTAGAATACACTGAACTCTAAACAAGAAAACACAATGTTTCAGAGAGAAAACTTCATGATCAATTATTACAGAAAATGAGAAAGTAAATGTAACACAGAAAACTAGTGAACGTCACTTAAACTGGAATGATCTATAAACAAATAAACCATATTGACAAGAAAGAAAATGGGAACTAGACAGAAACGATTCAGTTAGGGAAGAGGGCTATCATCAAAATAATCTTTAAGTGTTCAGTGCTATACACTACATGAAACTAGTGTGATTTTAGTCTATACTCATATACTTGTACTGATTTCATTCTTACTTCTGGGTTTTCCTAAGTTTCCATGGAAATAAAAACAAAGTAAGAAGAACATGTAGATTGATATTCAAAAACAGAGTGACCACTCCAAAAATCTGAATTCCTATTACTTAAAAAGAATGTGATACAATCACATAAAAGTTGTTATACAGTATGATTTAAAGTTTCAAATTTCAAGAAAATCCCAGCATGTAGTAATTAAGACTCATTATACAAAGTTAGCCTGTTTATACAATTATTTGATAGATTAGGGTTGATAACACAACAAGAATATACTTGTTACTATTATAGCTACAGATGTTCATTTCATTTGCTCATATTAGTCATTAATTAAATTAATTCTAAGTACAACACAAACAGACAATACTTCTACTCATAAAAACAACTCATAGATTACTGGGTACCAGAATTAGACACCAGGAACATGATATAAGTGCTAAATATAAAATAATAATAAAAATGTCTGGTAGCATATGTGGCAGTTCATAGATTTCATCTTAGGTGGTTAAAGTGGTTAAATTTTAAATTTAGTTTTAGGTAACATTTCAAAAGAAAACCAATGATCAAGCAGTCCTGGATTTTAAGTTTGGTATACATTCAAACAGTCATTGAAAGTACTTGAAAGTATTTGTCTGAAATAGACAGGACTACAGAAAATGCAGAGGAGCAGGTTAAATGACTGCTTTACATGTATTCATTGTGAAAAAATATAACACTATATTATGAGTAGATAAAACATGACTTACGAAGTCAAGTCTAATTACCCTACCCATCCTAACAGCTCACCCTGAACCTTCAGTTCTGGTGAGCTAATAAATTAACCAACACATCTTCCAGTATTTCCTATATAAGCATATAAAGGATCTAACCGTTATATTATCATAGGATAAAACATGACTAACTATTATCATACTTTTTACCCACCTGATTTTAACTTCACAATTAAATGGATGAATACAGGATTAAACTCTCATTTTTGAAGTTAATAAATTTGTAAATACTACCACACATATTCATTTTGTAGCCTTCAAAATTGTCCCATAGTTTATCACCTGATAAAATATTGGGACATATCTATCATTTCTTAAACTACAAATGACAATGTTACAGAGACATAACAGCAATTCCATACATCAAACTTCAAAAAGTCCAAATAAGCAAACCCTAATGTAAGGAAGTATTCATTGTATTGTTAAAGGTCACATTTACAGAGAACATAATTTGTCAATTACCTATCTAAAATATCAGCTTTATTTGGAAACAAATCAGAAAATCTGAACACAGGAAATTAACATCAAGGCATATATGCCAGTTTCCAGGAGTATGTCCGTATATAGTGTATATGGAATGTTTTAGTCTTTTATTATATAACACAACACTGACTGGATGAGATGCTAGCTTCTGGCGTTTTATCTTCAGTTTACTATTTTAGCACAAGGTAGATAAGTTATAACTGTAAGGATGCTGCCATTTATATATTAGTAGTCCTTTTTAGTTCACTGTTCTGAGCCAAAGGTTATTATTAGCCAAAAATGCAATTTTGAAACCAGTCTAAAAAACAAGACATTCATCAGTGCACAGAACAAAAAGATCAGAAGTCTTTAAAACCAAAACAAATGCCATAAAACAAGCACAGTTTATTTAATACTCTGACATCATATTGGGAGACTTGAGAGACCAATCAAGCTATTAATAGATTTAATTAATGTTAACCAAAGTATTACAAGAATTAATTTTCAGAATAACATAAAGAAATAAAATAAATAAGCAGAATATATTCTTCAGGCAAAATCAGATTTTTGATGCAGTTAATACTCAGTATGAACATATTCTGATATCTGAGAATAAAGCAGATATAACATGGTTGAATATGCATCACTGTAGTAAAAGAAGCTATTCACACATTCATTAACGGCATAACAGAGATTGAAAGACACACGATATTTAGATATCAAAGAACGTTGTATGAAATTATTTCCATAAATTTTCAATAAAAAGACATCAAACAAGGAACAATGATAATGGATGGTTCTCTATGGATTTTTTATAACGAGACATGTAACATCACAGGCACGTAATTAACAAAAACAACACTATTTATTGTTAAAAAATAACAACATATTTTTTATAATCAGTATTAATGAAGGAGAGTTTACTGACATACACATGAAGTCAAGTCAATACAGAGCACTGTTATCTATGGCCTTGACCTTTGAGGTTGATACTGGATTCTTGCACCATCCCGTCAAACTTAAGTACATAAAAGATTTAACTACCATACAGACAGACAATTTCACTACAATATGTTTACAACAGTTACCGTTGTAGATAAAAGTATTATATTGTACAAAACACCAGCTTTTCATGAAAAAAAATTATGTCAACAAAAACAACCATCTGTTTTAGAATTGTTGACAAACAACATATTTACAGAGAAGATGTATTTGTTATGGTAATAAATGTTGAACAGGGGTGTAATAAATGTTGAACAGGGGTGTAACAAATGATAAACTGATTCCATCTCTATTACCTGTGTTCTTTTCCATCCTCAGATGATAAATCAGGCATGGCTTGAAAATCTCGCTTCAATAACTGACCTGTCAACTTTAACAAGGACTGAAAATATATGAGAAATATGTTAAATTACAACATAAGTATGTCTGCAATTCATAGGATGAGAAATATGTAAAATTATAACATAAGTCTGCAATTCATAGACATATGACAATGTATGTATTATGGTAATGTTCTAATAGTAAGTATAGTAAATATGACAATGTATGTAATATGGTAATGTTCTAATAGTAAGTATAGTAAATATGACAATGTATGTGATATGGTAATGTTCTTATAGTAAGTACAGTAAATATGACAATGTATGTAATATGGTAATGTTCTAATAGTAAGTACAGTAAATATGACAATGTATGTAATATGGTAATGTTCTTATAGTAAGTACAGTAAATATGACAATGTATGTAATATGGTAATGTTCTAATAGTAAGTATAGTAAATATGACAATGTATGTAATATGGTAATGTTCTTATAGTAAGTATAGTAAATACGACAATGTATGTAATATGGTGATGTTCTAATAGTAAGTACAGTAAATATGACAATGTATGTAATATGGTAATGTTCTAATAGTAAGTACAGTAAATATGACAATGTATGTGATATGGTAATGTTCTAATAGTAAGTATAGTAAATATGACAATGTATGTAATATGGTAATGTTCTTATAGTAAGTATAGTAAATACGACAATGTATGTGATATGGTAATGTTCTTATAGTAAGTATAATAAATACGACAATGTATGTAATATGGTAATGTTCTAATAGTAAGTATAGTAAATATGACAATGTATGTGATATGGTAATGTTCTAATAGTAAGTATAGTAAATATGACAATTTATATACAATAATATTAAATCCAATCATCCATCAGGAAACTATAAAAGAACAGTTGTTAGAGGAACAAGATTGTACATAATGTAAACAACACAAGATTTCAGTTATGTCCCTTCTTATTTCCTATAGAAGTTAAATAAAACCAGTTTTATCTTTCCTAAACACATGAGCTAATGTTATCATAGTTTATTGAGGAAACATTTAATTTATGGATTCAATAAAATTTGTTCACTTTCACAAACTCATACAAATGGTAAGGTATAAGGAAAATAGAATCATTGCTTTGAAGTCATCGGCCACAACACAAGTTTACATTTAGCGTATTTAAGCAAATAATAAATCAATTATAAACAACTTATGAACATGACTATATCACTGCTACTTCATCTGTACAATGAAAACCAAAACATTTAAGAAACATAATTAATATAATCAAATTGTTTATGTATTATTGACAACCATTCCTAAAGAAAATTCATAACACCAGCTAAAACATCTGTTTTTTCAATAGTAACAAAACAAACATCTACATAAAAGAGCTGTCAGAGGACAGCGTGCTCGACTATCAAGTGCTTGTTAGAAACAATGAAATATTATAATGCATTCATCACATGTTCATAAATTTTCACTATTTTTTACATCAAGACTTTCATATAAACTATCTATGTAACAAATTTGATAGAAAAATATTGATCAAAACATAATCTATCAAAAACTATTTACTTCAATTTTACTAGCAATGACCTTGACCTTGAAATTGAGCTAAAAATCTGACCTGAAAATACAAATGTCACATGATCATACAGAGTGGTGAGCAGAGGCAGGAATGACTCCTTCAGAAATCTGAAAGTTTTTTAATCAGATATCAAGGGTATACAAGTGGTCACAAACTGCCATATTTGACTAGCAATCACAAAGGATCAATTAAGCAGCAATAATCAAAGAAAAACATGCAAGTCTGAGTAAAAGTGTCAGAGACATTTCAATTAATTGAATCTCATGTCTCAGCATTCTCTGTTATTTATTTCCTGCATATTATAGAAATGTTGCTAGCGAGTTATTACTCATTGAGTAATGTTTTTTTTGACATTTTCCAAATTCTTGGTAATTCTGAAAGATCTCACAAATGCAAAAAGGAAGAAGAACCCTAATTGTAACACTTAAAATTGGATATTTTATCAGGATAACATTCCTCTCATCCTATGACACATTACTAACCATAGACTTTTTACAATGAGATTGTATACATCATCCCATGTATAGACCAGATCTTACTCCTACAGATTTTAGCATAATTCCATCACTCAAGTAAGATCTGTGGGGTAGAAAGTTTGAATCAGAACATGAGCTTCAGATGTCAGTCAGAGGTGGTGTGCAAAAGTATCCAGCAACATGACCGTACTCAAGTATTTAAAAAGACATGCTATGTGACATTTACTGATATTAGCATTTTAAATATTGCTACTTATGGTTTCATGTTTGGGAAACATATTAAAGGTATGAAAACCTGGTTCAATGTTCCCTGGTGTTTAAGTAGACACCAAACTATTTTTTTTATTTTAGCTTTGAATGCTCATATGAATACAAACATATTCAGGGCACTTTATGCCTGTATCTTATACTAAGGCAGCATGGTCCAAAGTTAATTTATTCTAACACAGCATTTATGCATACATGTCATAAACAAGAAATATTACTTATTTTTTTAGATCAAAGATAAAATCTTTGCTGACATGATTACGTTGTATTTTATCCTATTAAGATTAGAATGAGTTAAGACATAAACAACTTCTGGTATGATCTCATGCCATCTCAAGTACACATTACAGTGTTATCATTGATGTAATAGTACACTGTATTGTTATATAAACTGATAGACTACAGTTATACAATACTGTCTCCTTGTATGGACCATGAATTGGTGATGGTTACAAACACACATTTTTGTCGACAATGTAGAATTCTATGCACTCAATCAGAACAATATAGTGAACTTCATAACTTTTCTCACCAAAAATAAGGAAATACTTGCACACACAATTCAAAATAACCAACATGTTATATTGGCTACTGTTTTCATAACTTTCCTATCAATTATAGAGCTAAATGATACATAACAAGTGGAGAATTATCTATTAGGATATTTGCAAACAGGACAAACTCTTATGAGCCAGAATAAAAACAATACAAATATGTAACTCAGAACAAAAACCTGGAACATGTAATTCTGAATTCTTAAAATTATTACCAACAGTTTTTATAAAACTTTCAGAACCAAAATCGAACATTAGATCTGTACTGACGGTCAGGTATAAAACAGTTTGACAATACTACAATCATAGTTAGCATACAGTATATATGAGGCACTACAGTAAATACTTTACAGTAACACACATAGTAGGTCAACAAAGCAAACAGACCCTTATTGATCAGTACATGTACACACTTCTAAGAATAGATCATCAATAATTCAGTTACAAAAGGAAATTTAACCACAACAAGTGCTAAATACAGAAACCAAACCTTAGGAAATACATTGTATAACAGAGTGTCATTAAAGTCCTGTACCACTCACCTGATAACTGCGATATAAGTTATATACAGAAAACATACTACAAGACAAGTGGGGGGGGGCTTTGATAGTTGAGTTGTTATGGTCTCTGACTTGTATGGTGACATTCTGTGGCACTCAGTGCTCAGGGGAGCATAAAAGTTACCATCTAAAGTAACTATCAGTAATATAGATCACCTAGCAATGTTACTATAACTATCAGTAGTATAGAACACCTAGAAATGTTACTATAACTACCAGTAGTATAAAACACCTAGAAATGTTACTATAACTACCAGTAGTATAGAACACCTAGAAATGTTACTATAACTATCAGTAGGTTTAAACACCTAAAAATGTTACTATAACTATCAGTAGTATAGAACACCTAGAAATGTTACTATAACTAACACCTAGAAATGTTACTATAACTATCAGTAGTATAGAACACCTAGAAGTGTTACTATAACTATCAGTAGGTTTAAACACCTAGAAATGTTACTATAATTATCAGTAGTATAGAACACTTAGAAATTTTACTATAACTACCAGTAGTACAGAACACCTAGAAATGTTACTATAACTATCAGTAGGATTAAACACCTAGAAATGTTACTATAACTACCAGTAGTATAGAACACCTAGAAATGTTACTATAACTATCAGTAGCATAAAACACCTAGAAATGTTACTATAACTATCAGTAGCATAAAACACCTAGAAATGTTACTATAACTATCAGTAGGTTTAAACACCTAGAAATGTTACTATAATTACCAGAAGTATAGACCACCTAGAAATGTTACTATAACTAACACCTAGAAATGTTACTACAACTCTCAGTAGGTTAGAACACCTAGAAATGTCACTATAACTATCAGTAGCATAAAACACCTAAAAATGTTACTATAACTAACACCTAGAAATGTTACTACAACTATCAGCAACATAAAACACCTAGAAAAGTTACTATAACTATCAGTAGGTTAGAACACCTAGAAAAGTTACTAAACTATCAGTAGTACAGAACACCTAGAAATGCTACTATAACTCTCACTAGCTTTTACACAATAAAAAATTCATTTGAACAGTTCAAATGTCAGAATTAAATTCTGTCTGAAGATTTGGAAAACAATATCAATATTCAACAGAGATTCTCACTTCAATATACCAAAATTGCTCAGATTTAGTTTCTATTATCAGCCAGACACAACTAAATGGCATTGATGTAAAACAGAGTATAATACACTCAGGCCTGACTTTAATTATGTGGGGATTTTTGTAAGGGAACTAATTGTGTCATTTAAACAAGATACCACCAATCAATGTGACATGTAAACATCCAGTAGGAAGATTTTCAATCATAATTGACAATTTACTTTCCTTCCAGTAAATATGTGAAACATTTCCTGTCTATTTGAAAACCAAATTTTTTCTTTATCATTAAGGATACAAGTGAATTGCAACATATACACTACAATTGGTCCAGTAAACTGGTTTTAAGAATGAATACATATATTTGCATTCAATGAAAACATCTTAATGATACCTGACATAGAATTAAAACAACAAATCAAACTGAACAAGACTTTTCATTAGAAAAAGCCAATTTTTCAGTCAGGCAAATAAAAGATCAGTTAGATTTAATGGCTCTTTGATGTTTATTGATCAAACTTATAGAAACAATCTGAAATTATACAATCTGAATGATGAATCATTTCAGTGTAAGGAAAGCTCACATCAAAAAGTCAATATCATAATTTTTCTCTCAGAATCTGACCAAATAATGCCTCCTTCTCTCATGGTTTTTTATCTTTTAAAAGGGGCTGACCATATTTATTTGAGCAAACTTGAAAAAGGCCCATCTGAGGATGCTACAAACCAAGTTTAGTGATGATTAGAGTGATGATGCATCCACTGATCATGAGAAGATGTAAAAAGGTATTTCTATTTTTAGCTCTAGTGGCAAACTATGTTTATTTCAGCAAAACTGATAGAACACTATCTAAGGATGCTAAAGACCAAGTTTGGCAATAATCCATCAATTGAATTATGAGAAAAAGTTATTTAAAGGTATTTCTATTTTCAGCTCGGGCAGCCCCTAAAAGGGGCCAACCAAATTTATTTATACAAAAAAATAGTTTTGGTCTGGTAAATGTGAGCATAACTTTTTCTGACATGAACAGGTTTTTTAAACAAATAGCACCAAAATATCTACTAAGATTAAAAGGCAGAAAAAATCATAATTGCTTAAAAAATCAAACAGCTGTGGAAAGTTACAATTACATCCACTATACAGAGGAAATCTAATCTTCCCATGAAACCAAGCTACAACATGTATCTACAAATATAAAAACTCTAACATGGTCAATAGAAATGATACGAGGTAAGCTTCCTGCCAGTTTTCTGTCAAATAAAGGCAACAGAGATGATTATTTTCAGCAGGGATTGAATATACAACTATCTGGAACATTCCCTGAGGTTCAAGATATCTTAGTCAACATTACAACCATATCAATCATCCAGGCATATATACAACCTGTGAGGGGCACGATCCTTTACTTTAGGGACCACTATGTCAGAATAAGCAGTTACAATAATAGTGCATCTAATCCTAGAATTAAATACCACTATATCAGTAAGTATTACTATGCTCTAGAAAAATGAATATAATTACAGGATAGTTTCATTCAATGCAAAATAGAAAAAAACTCAATTTATGCATTGTTTATTTTTTTTCTCACAAGAAAACTAATAACTAGGGTGATGAGATAACTTATAATAAGGATAGCCATTAAAACAGAATTCGAAGACCTGTCTCAAAGTTAAGCGCAAAAAGAAATAGTTCTGACCTTAACTTACACACACCACTGTACAAATAAAAGAGTAATGACTTATAAAATATGAATAAGAAACTCCTTTTTAAATGACCCAAACTTGAGTCCTATTTATCACTACCAAATCTGTTGTGACAAAAAGTGCTTTAATACTATTTGAAGGAGATAAACAACAATTACATCTTGTAGAAACACCTTAATAAACAACAACTACATCTTGTAGAAACACCTTGATAAACAATTACATCTTGTAGAAACACCTTGATAAACAATTACATCTTGTAAAAACACCTTGATAAACAATTACATCTTGTAAAAACATCTTGATAAACAACAATACATCTTGTAGGTACCTCTTGATAAACAACAATACATCCTGTAGATACCTCTTGAAATAGGTCAAGCTGTTAAACTAGTGTACAGACTGGACATTAGATATTAAGAGAGACTTAGATAGTACTCTTAGAAGTTAGATTATCATTATTGGGTCAGATATTGATTATTGCCTCAAACAACATAATAAGTATAACATAATACTTGATCTCTGTCACATTAAGGTTTGTCATAAGATTCTGTTTCCACCAATATACCACAACTGTACCACACAGTCAGCTTACAGAGTTTACTTTATGAACAAACATGTCCATCAAACATTGACATAAACAAATGGAACATTTCCTATAATAAATCAAAGAGAAAATAATTGAGTCTTATATCTAACCAAGTGTTCCAACCATCTGTTTTATGGACTGAGCTAGCCTATTGATGGGAATGAATAAACATTTCAAACAACAGGATCACTATTGTTTGATGACATTTCTGTCCTGGGTCAGTTAAGTCAACCATGTACAGCTCTCAAATTTGTGGTAATTTTATCATAACTAACGTGTGATATACAGTAAGTTTCACAGAATAACATAATTTCCATCCTCTGCTTCTGTTTTATATGATGCTCCTATTCACTGCTTGCAGACACTCAAATCAGTAGTAGAGGAGAAACACAAGACCACTAGTTACATCAACTCGTGTAAACATGCAGATATATGAATGACTGAAATCTTGTTAAACAATAACATTGGACACCATAAAATCATCACAAGAGTTAAAGGCACACTTCATGCATAAAGTAAAATAGGTTTTTAAATTGGTGCTCTGGCCTCTATACATAATACTCATTCGTTCAAATATCTAGCTCCTCTACTCAATTTAGTCCTACATTATGTAATGTTACATTTTTTTTAATAAACTATTTTATTACACCAATACATCACAGTAAAAGTAATTCACCCTTTGGAACACAAGGACTAAACACATTCAATAAGTCAATGGTGTTTCAATGGGACTTTATGAGACATTCTTAAAGAATCCTCATGATTGACTTGATGGGGTCATTAAGAAAACAAGTATGCTGGAGTGAGAAAGTGAGGGTAACTATGTATACAAAGGAAAACCCTGAAGTAGTTATTTGACATGTGAGTACAAGAGGCATAGAGACAAAACTGGAGGACAGATACACTAAATGGTGAATCTACTAGGCTGGTGGCTATTGACCATCTACTTAACAATTAGTTTGTATTGATCATGCAGCAGACTGAAGTAAGTATACAGGCTGGAGAGATGATTAAATCAATCTAAACTAAATCAACATGAGACTATTTATCAATCAACTCATTTCATGAAAGCATTTTTCCTCAGTTTTAAACAAAACTATGTTGTATTGATTTGTATTTACTTTGATTTTCCCTTGAGTGTTCCAACATTACATTAAGCAGATTTTTATCTGTTTACTTTTTTCTTAGAAAGTAACCACCACAATGATGAGAATGCATAGTGTAAACTTAAGGGCAGGATTCTGCTTTAGTTCAATAAATTTTCATTAAGGAATCCTGTACATAGAAGACTTTGGTCAGAAAGTATTCAATACAAAAGTAGAACAATTTACTCTAATATAGAAGACTTACAAGGGCATGGCTTCTGAAGAAACTAACAACATGTGCATTTCTTTTTTAAAGTTGATAGCTTGAAACAAGGAAATGCATTCGCTTGATTGATCATCTACATTGAATGCACCAATATGATTGTGTTACTGATTATTTATTATTGTTTTCTGTATATTTGAGAAAAAGTGATCTCAGAAATGAAAGAATATGTTTCAAATAACTTTAACTTGTCAGTGTGCCATATTATATAGAACCCAACTTACATACAGATATTCTTGTAATTTGACCATTTATCCCAGTACCTGATGTATACACACTTCTACTCATTTATCTTTTATTACACATTACTGATAAATAGTATATCCTAAAACAACTTATTTAAATAAATCATGGACATGCAACTTTCATTGTATAGTTATACAAAATATTCCTGGTTTAAGGTAACGTCAAACAAAATGCATCATAGAGCTTTACTGCATTCATATTAAAGACTCAATCTCTGTGCTCTAAAACATTTCAAGGACTGATACAAAACTGAACAATTCTACCAGTGTACAGATCATTTCTACACTCATAATAGGAGAAAAATATTTATCGGTGGTAGCAATTTGCATTAATGATTCAACCAATACTCTGCCAGCCACTTATGATCAGACTCACAGGGAACATGTATGGATTTTGTATCATACAAACATTGACTATATATAGCAATTTGGCTTCAAACAAAAAGTTTACAACCATAAACCATTGATCCATGATTCTTAGTCTTAACAAGAAACTATATGAATATTTTCAGTCCCGGTCAATACAGGAGTATCGTTGGTGTTGGATCAATGGAAATTCTCCAAGATTTTTCTGACAGGAGATCAAACAGCCAAATTGTCAAAATCATTTCCTACTCTATCAAATTAAACATAAGCAATAGGCTTTGATGAAGGAATATGAATCTAGGGCATTACATTCTCGAAGAAGCACAATTCCAAATAGATGATACTTACAGATTTCTGCTCATTTTTCGAAATTGTGATGCAGAAATTGTGATGCAATTGGACAGAAATAACCAGCAACAACAAATATAGATGATTGATTATAACATGATCAGTATAACATGTAATCAATTGAAAGTATCATACATGAAGGCATTCAGACAGAAAACATAAATAATCTACAAAACAAGCATGAAGCATTAGAAAATATGAAGCTTCTTCAGTTTATATAGATTCTGGTATTAAGTTAAAATGGAAATACATGTTAACAAACAATCTGAGACAAAACTTATAGCTTGTTATATTCTGTTATGTTCCACTCACATCTTTTTTCAGGTTAATAAGAGTAAGAAGCAGTCCCTTAATTTTTGCTCACAAATTTTGAGTTAGGATGTGATTACCAATTAGGACCTCTATTTTTGCACACTCCTCAGAGCAAGTGACTAGTTCAGTGGTTGAAACCTGCTCCCTACCGGGATTAATGAAATAAGAATTAAAAAGGAACAAACAACACATAAGTTCTATCTTATGTGCAGGGTTTCCACTGCCACTCACCAGTTTCACAAATGGGGGTGAAAAAAAAAATCTGCAAGTGGCAAAAAAAAATCAAACTTTTTTGTATCCCAACCCTCCCCTCCATACATGTGGCGGAAAAATATAATGCCCAGTGGAAACTATGTATATGTCATATTGGCAGGGTTTAAACTGTATGACATGGAGACCAACTGTCTGCTGTTTCACTGACTGAATGTGAGGAGTATTCTTGGTCATAGCTATCTAGAATCTATAAATGTTATTTACAAACATTAAATAGCAATTTGGAATGATAGTTGATACCATAGTTTTACACTGCATTAAAAGATTAAATTTTGTTTTTCACACTGAAACAATTAAATCAATATGAGTACATCAAAGGAAATTAAAGTGTGGTAGGTTAATATTGCAATTGTTTAAGATTTCTCAAACCAGAAAGATTTTCAAGGCCAATATGTAAGCATGACAATAAATAAAACAGGGTTAAATTAAGAGTTCAAGTTCCAGCACAATCCAGAAATTATAAATATTCTAAGATGAATCAAACTGACAATACAAGCTAACCATGTTTGTTTATAAACACGTAATGAAGAATTTAGCCATTCAGTAACTAAGTTACAAGAGGTAGGACACAATATAGTAACATGAGCATCACACTGACAGTAATAATTAAGCCAACCACTTTCAGAGTTAGTGATTTCAGACAGTATATAACAAATTTCAGCATAATAGAATTTTCAAACAGTAAGTTAAAGTATATAGAGATTATTCATGCAACTGGATACCTGGGATACATTCTCTACAATAAAACCAATTATATCAAATTAATCAACAAAATAAACATTGTTAATAGAATGCTTAGAGTTGTAGTGATATAGGTAACAGCTTGTAATCATTCCAGACTAACTGTTAATACCAGAAAACTACAGATGTTTCCAATCTAACAGGTGATTCCCCTCAATAATAACATTTCAATTAAAATATATAGCAAAGTTTTATTTCATGATAATAATCTACAAATAGATAGATATTTTTCAATTCTATGCAGCAATACTCCATGTCTGGAGTTCTAGTTTAGAATATAACAGACCAGGGGAAAGGACTGAATGGGTCACCTATCAGTGGTATTCAGTCTAATTGACAAATGAATATAACTACAAAACATTTTTCCTAGCATTTTCAAATTTAAATATTTGTGTGTTCATGAACAAAAACATTCTTACAGACAAAATCATCTTTCCAAAATTAGATCTGATTTTTCTCCAGAGAAAAATTACCTGTTGTCAAAAATTTCTGTCTTGAATTCCTTTTGGCAACTTTTTTATGTTCATTCAAATAAAATATGCAACAATTGGATTGAAAACACACAAAAAGACACAACATACAAAACAGACATCATTTTATGAAAAATATCATTTTGATTGGTTTGTAGTCAGAACAAAGCTCCCAACAAAAGAAAAAAAAACATGTTCTATAACAACTTTATGTATGAATCAAGTCAAACGTATTGTTACGTCATCATAACTTCAACAAACACAAAGAGAAATATTACCTGAGCATACTCCTTCTCTATGACAGATCTCTGTCTGGTAAATGTCCTGTAATACAAACAAGACTATATTAGGTAACCATTTCAGTGATTCCATCATGTACATGTTTTATAGTTATATACTTTGTACAATCATACATACATATACATTTATATAATATATACAATATCAATTCAATGCTTAAAATAAATACATTGTAATTGAATTTAATGGCTAGACATTAGACAAAGATTACAACAGTTTCAAAAAAGCTTATCAACCAACCAAAACTTTACTTTAATGGAAAAGACTAAAGGAAGGGAAAACACAGTTTTATGGTTGGCCTTGGAAATATAATATAGAAAATTATTGCTTGTTTTCTATTGAGATTTTCACCATAAAGAGAGATTCATAATAACATAATTCTGAAAGAAATGAAAACCTGTTTATGGGGCTAACACAATGATCATCCCATTTATTGACTAAATCTTATTTTTTCTAACATCATGTAGTCAAAGCAACCTAGTTTTTATAGGTCAGTATTCAGATATACTGATGAACAAACCCAGTAATTATGATAAACAGATTGAATTACTTCACAAGTGATCATTTCTTTGTCTGCAAAATCAGTAAATGCTATTATTGAGTTCAATAGAATAAGCTCTTCTTTCACAATTACTAAAATTTCTAAGTTCCTATTTCACAGACACCAGTTTATCACACACAATATGTCATTATAGCACAGACAAACAATATAGTAGTTATCGGAGACAACTTGCTTTTAATGCATTTATTTGCAAACCAAGTGATATTTTGGTAAAGACAAGTGAATGCACCAGCTCAGATTTATTTTCTAGACAAAATCACAGAGATGAATATTATAACACATGAATGTGGGGGGAGAGATAATGAATTTAATACAGTT
Source organism: Lutraria rhynchaena (assembly GCA_008271625.1). NCBI lineage: Eukaryota > Metazoa > Mollusca > Bivalvia > Venerida > Mactridae > Lutraria > Lutraria rhynchaena. Next base: position 2,499,264 of record VIBL01000012.1, read on the forward strand.
AGGAATAGGATTGTCTATCTAAATACATAGATGCCCATAACACTAGATATTATTAGCATTCTAAAAATGATTTTTAATCAAATCCCTATAAACAAGAGAGCTTTTATAGACTGTTACATGATACATACCACAGACATCTATTACCCATTCATTTAATTTCAGGGTCTACAAACAGCTGTTTCATGTCTTATATCACAACCTCATTCAAATTGAAAGAGACTAAATTTCTAACACTGGACCATCTTCCATGAGTTCATTCAGAAGTCATTAAAACATTCAATATGGAAGACTAGATAGCATATATTACAGTAATGGAGATTGCTTCAGGATGTAACCATAGCAGAGTTTTTAAACCAATCAACTTATCAATGAATTTTTAAGACGTCTACAGTTGTGAACTAAGTACATGTACCAACAACAGTATGGAAGAACAATGTCATTGCCAAGTGTTGGTTGTCTTGAGGACTAAGTGTGTAACAGCTGAAGACAACTTGACACCAAAAACAGCAAATTAGTAGCCAGTCTGATTCCTGTGAGGCTTCACTGAGCTTTTCAATGAGAGACTGGTTAAGAAATGGCAATTTTCAAGTAAATATAGATGATTTTGTTGACCAGAAAAGCTTAATTATTATATATATATATGATCACAGAGTGAATTTGACTGTTATAGATTACTGTAGATTGTTAATAATTAAGCTTTTCTGGTCAACAAAATCATCTATATTTACTTGAAAATTGCCATTTCTTATATATATATATATGTAATCATGTGTAATGGTGCTCATACTATAACACTGGGGACTGTACAGTGACATCAGAGCTTATATCAGTATAAGCTGTAATCTAGGTCAAGTTAAATTCCAGCAATATTTATCAGATAGAGTTTTAAAAAGCACTTTTTCCAGAAACAGTAACATACATGTAAGCATGTTATTACACTATATTGATTTTATAGTAATGAACCAGAGACTAGATAACAATTAAACCTACAAACTTACATTTAGCCAGCCAAGTATTGACTAAAACACTCAGCAAGTCATATTGACTTTAAGACATATTCATACAGTGGATGCCTCATTTCACTGTATAGCCTAAGAATAATATGTTCATCCTAAAAATTTAATTAAAGTGAGCAGGGCTTTTTTTCAAGGAAATATTTACTGGTGTGTGTTTAGAAACAGAAACAGAATTATAATTTCCTGAAACTAAATTATGCAGTAAAATTCTGCCTTATTGAAGAATTAAGACTGAGTATAATTCCTCTTAAGACAAATTAACAGGACGATACAGATATGAAACAGTAGACACCTAGGAGTATATATTAAACATCAGATAATCTAAATGTTACAAACTATCACAAAAGAAATGGTCATAAAGCAGGATTGAGTCAAATTGGTACACCTGTTTGTTGACCAAAGTACATGAGTACACTTTAGTGAAATACAATAGTACTTACATCAAATGCATGAACACTTCAGTGTAACATGGTATTTACATGAAGTACATGTACACAACTAGAATGGTGACACAAAATGAATGGTACAAGCAAATAATTCAACAAGCTTTTGTCATCATCATATCTAAATTTAAAGACATGAATGCTTGTAATGTACATAATTTAGATGATACAGATATAACAAGGAAAGCAGTAAACATACTAAACCATTATTTCTAATTACTTGTAATAACATTAACTAAGTATTAATGATTGTTATAGATAATTTCAGGTCCAATCATATAAAACTATATTATATTCTTTTTATGGATGCAATGAGAATTTTGTGTGATATTGAATGATTAAGTCATACATAAATATATTGATCTCAGCACGTTTCCATAGTCCACATCCTGTTGCATGAAGAATGTTACAAAAAACATTGCACCCTGCACAAGTTATACAGCAAAACAAACAAATTTCAAACTTACATATACATAGTATAAAATATAGAACAAACAATTGATCTCTCAGAATGACACAAACATAATTATTGCTCTACCAGGATAAACTTTCCGATATAAACACTATACAAAAACATACACAAAACATAGGTACCTAATCCACTTGAATCTGTATTGAAATTTCAATTTGCAATTCAATTTGTACATTAATTAATTACCAATGCAAAAATGCATCATTCATTACCATTCAGTGACTTGAAACAAACCAATATAACATGAATTCTGTAACTGCTAATAATATGTAACTTAAAGCAAGTCATGGACAGAGATTATAAACTTATGTCCTGACGTTCCATTGTACTTTTGTTTGTACACAATTAAATAGCAATTATCTATAATTGGAAGGAAGAATTAATGCCATGTAAAAGTCACAATTGATTTTTATACTAAATGTTATCATGTATATATGTTATTACCTGATGTCTTCAAGCAGGTCACATTCTTGTTGGTGTTTTGCTTGAAGTTTTGAAACTTGATCACTGTGTAATAATTTTAACTGGGCACTGGGCTTTACCTGCAAGAGGAAAGACCATTTATAGTAAGATGTTTTAGCAACTATCAATCCACAACAAATAAAGGTGTTTCTAGAAAATAGTGATTTTACCTTTCTCGGCGGTGGTTGAGGCATATTTTGCAATATTTTAATCCACAATAAGAAATTTACATGTAATCCACCATTGACAAATCATAACATGGCTATTACTATTCACTCCCTTGAGAAAATGTCTATTGCAAAAAGTTTACTCTCCGTACCACCACAATATTTATGCGTAACCTTTAAGTATACACTACGGTTCGATGTACTTATGAAAGATTAATTCTAACCTTATTGAGTTATTTCCCTTATATTGATAAATTAAGTCGTAAAATATTGGGAAAATAGTACACATTGTATTCCCGGACCAGTGTTCATTTACAAATAGTGTGATTCTGTGTCCACATCTATATAAAAGAACGTGATGTGTATTTTGGTACACGTAAATTTGTAAAGATATTATTTGTCAGTGGAACAGAACTGACAGTTTCTATTTACGTAGGGTTCAAAATTTCAAAAACTGTAGAAAATTTCTGTTAAGATTTTTATGGAATGATTACTCGAAAAATACACGTAGTCTCTTGTAGCTATTTTATTATTGTACTGCTCAAAAATAATTCTTATTCTGATCCCATACATTAATTCCGCAAACTTACTTTGCCAAACTAACAACATTCGTATATTCTTCTATTAGACAGCCTAACAAGTACATTATAAAAAAATACAAAAATGTTCAGCAAATTTAGAAGTAGAGGGAGCACATGACAAAATTGCTTACATTTGCAAAACTGGTGTTTTCTTTTGGGTCATAATGTCTCACCGTGTTTGTTCGTGTGATCAGTCGACTTCATCTGTTTGCCACCCCTTTATTATTTAAGATCCGAATAAATTCTCATTTTATGTCTATCAACAGTAGCTAATATTCTAAATAATTTAACACTTATTATACATGCTTAACCGTGATATGCTCATAGACCAACGATTTGTTTCTTCAACAGTGAGTGTATGAATCATTAAGTGCATGTATGTTACGTGGGGTTAGTTCAGTTGCGAGTAAATTAGGCTTCGTCGCATTCGTTAAATCAAGCTTATTTTCTGTTTCTAGAGCACCATGATTTATACTACTATATTATCGTACATCTTTGTAACGGACAAAAAATGACTTCTTTCAAACAAATCGCTATAATGCCTAACGATCTACAGTACAGGTTGTGTGATTTTGATGGGAATATGCGTATATTAGTCCAAGGCAATCTTTTACATATTCAGTTAATTTGTCCTCATATCATGATTACTGTGCCTTGTTGATGAATGGTTTTATTTCAAGTAACATAGTCGTCTTGCAAAATAATTTTTCCAGACATATCTTTGAAGGGTAATCACAGAAAAGGACACATAATTATTTATACATGGCACAAAAATAGGATTCCCCTACTAGATTGTGAAATTCCGAATGGTCGTGGTTGAATAGTGAAGTATTTGGTGTTAAGTTTTTTATTTACACTTGGAATTCTTGTTTCGAATTTGATAGAAAATATATATTCAACGAGGAACTATGCCGTTACTAAAGAAAAGATATGTTGTCATACACACCGTTCTGGGAAACTGGCACAATGACAAATAATTTATACTAAGTTCTATGTTTACTTCTACTCTTTTTATGGTTAATCTGTTGAATATCGACTTAGATCTGCTGAGTAAAATCATATCTTACAATTAATTTAAGCAAAAACTTGAATGGGCATACTTAAATCAATATCTGATGGATTTTCGCAATTGAAAATATTCACTTAATCAATTTCTTTAGATATTTCTTATCCAACATTTTATATAATTTAAACAAATTTCTAGATCTAAATTTTATCGAGGACTTTACATCTGAATTTATGCGGGGCTTTCAGTTGGGCAAATTAAACGATCTATAATCTGTTACGGGAATGCGCCGGACTGGACCGGCTATGATCGGAATTTATCCTATCAAAGAAGAAAAATGGCTGCAGCTATGGATATGGACGTCGATTCTCAAGCCGGTGTTTCGGGAGACAGGGCTGGAAAGAAGCGATTCGAAGTGAAAAAGGTGATTTAGCTTCTTGCTGACGTCATTCTTTTTTGTCCCGTATATGATGAATTGTTTCTTAGGTTCCAGAAATTCCAAAAACGCGAATAATTTTTCGAAACTAGTGTCTCAATTTCTAAAAAGGGAAATGACTCATTTTCGAATGTTATTATGAACTAACGACCATAGAAGTTTGTTTACATGAGAAAATTTTATATTGTTTTATTTTGTTACATATAAATATATGTGTTTATAATTTCTGTCGTGAAATATGAGAAATTCACAAATTTTGTCAAAATACGATCAAATCGAAAATACAAAATTACGAATGTCATTGTTTAAAAATTATTCATGAATTGGGAACAGTTTTAATACTTTTTACACTAGCATATTGTATCAATGTATGTTGCAGTATACTCCTGCTATGGTAAATTTATTATATTGACTAGTTTTGTATCAGTCATCAATGAATTGAATAATATATGTATCCAAATGTGTTAATTACTGTGGATTATATCATGTTTCTGTAAAAAATGTTTCCCATTCTGATTATTCCTACACTTACCACTTTCATTTTATGTTTAGAAACATAATATGTGGTATTTTTTTATCAAATATACAGTCAAGAAATAGTTGTCTGGAGCTTTTACAATCTGTTGTGATAATTTGTTTTTTGAGTGATCTGATGTAAAGATGTTTTATTTTATACCATTTTCAATTTCTGAGATTAAAATAACGGTTATTTGACTTGGAAGATCAGATTTGTAGAGGTAGAGTTGACACAATAGTTTTATTATCTTAGAATATGAAATTGACACTAATTATGACAGATATTATTACCATGAAAAGCATATTTAAGTTGTTGATATCAAGCTAAAATATCATACATGAATTGAAATCACTCATTTTGTGTTGCCTTAACAAGTAAAAGTTACATATATTTGACTATTTCTTATTTTACCAAAATTATTTACCTTTTCTATTTTCATTTTTTACAGTGGAATGCTGTTGCATTGTGGGCATGGGGTAAGTTTTATATGGTTGTATTAATTCCAATGTAAAGTACTGCCTGCCATAAGTGGACATGTATAAAATAATAAATAATAAGGCCTAGAAAAATAGGTTTGTTTCCGGTTACCTGACTGTCCCATCTTTTACCTGCTGACTCAAAAGTTTTTACGGCATCCAAATCTTAGTGCTTTATTGTAATTATCACAATAGTGTTGCCGATATATGTAAAAAAAACCGTAAAAAGTCTCTGCCTACTTAACCATATTTTTTTGGGCATGTAGCCGGACACAAACCTTTTTTTTATTTAGGCCTAAATATATACATGTTGTTGTAGTATAAACTTCAAGTTCTAACTTGTTTTATTGGATTGATAATAATTGAAAAAACTCTTGAAGTACTGCTTGAATATTGAACATTGTTAGGTGATAAATTTCAACTTGTTTTTATGCCCCCGAAGTGTGGCATATAGCATTAGCAATCGCTTTGTCTGTCTGTCCCATTTTCATGTCTCAGCCATAACTTTGTAATTTCTGAATGTATATTGAAATTATTTTGTACTGGTGTTCACCATAAGAAGACCAGGTGTTTCACACAAGACACTGGCCTATAGCATGAACGTCTAGGTCATATTTAAAGTCATTCAATATATATAGAATTTTCCTGTCCCAGCCTAACTTTCTAATTTCTGAATGGATTTTGAAATTACTTGGTAGTGATGTTCACCATCAGAAGATGATATGATAGAGTCAAGGTCATATTTTAGGTCATTCATTATGTATGGAATTTTCGTGCCTCAGCCATAACTTTCCAATTATTGAATGGATTTCAAAATAACTTGTACTGATGTTTACCATCAGAAGATAATGTGTCATGCACCAGACCATGATCTGTAGCGCCAAAGTCAAGGTCAAATTTAAAGTCATTGATTATGTATGGATTCTGATGCTGTACATTCATGTCTTGGCTATAAAATCTCATATCCTTGATAGATTTTTAAATTATTTGTCTAAAAGTCTTAAATCTGACTGACATTAAGTGCTAAGGTCAAGATCATGTTTAAGGTCATCCATTATGTATGGAATTTTGTTTGTTTTTGGTGACAGTTCTTGTTATGATGTGAAATTAGTTTTAATTCAAGGTTGATGAACTTAACTTTTTCTATTTTCAGATATTGTGGTTGATAATTGCGCAATCTGCAGAAATCATATTATGGACTTATGTAAGAAGCAGCATTTTTTTCCCATCATTCAGTAAACAGACACTTCTCAATCGAAAATAAAGACTTTTTTCCCCTAATTTCCAACCTAAAAATTCCCAATTGGCATCTTACCCCACATTTTTTTGGATTGGACATAGACCCTTTCCCCAGATGCAAAATAAATCACTGAGACAATCAAATCATATTAAAGATGTAACTGCCTTGGCAACTTTTATTTGTATCTACTGACTGTATGTATTTATTGGCAACTTTTATTTGTATCTACATACTGTATGTATGTCCATGTTCTCTGGGTCTTTTTGCTCACCAGAACCGAAGGTTCAGGGTGAGCTGTTCGGATGGGTAGGTGAATGCTCCAAAGCCCGTCGTCTAGCGTCAACAATGGTCTTCCCCTCAGAAACTACCAGTGGGATTTACTTCAAATTTGCTTTGCAGTAGCCTTTTGACGTTCTAAATGCAATTTGCTCATAGTATACTGGTTGACCCCATTTTGGGGTCACTAGAGCTAAAAATAGAAAAAACCTTTAATCATCTTCTTCTCATGAACCAATGGATGGAACATCACCAAACTTGGTCTGTAGCATCCTTAGATGGACTTTTATCAGGTTTGCTCAAATAAAAATGGTTGGCCCCTTTTAGGGGCCGCTAGAGCTAAAAATAGAAAAACCTTAAATCATCTTCTTCTCATGAACTAATGGATAATCACCAAACTTGGTTTGTAGCATCCTTAGATGGTCCTCTCTCAAGTTGTTCAAATATATTTGGTCGACCCCTTTTAGGGACCACTAGAGCTAAAAATAGAAATACCTTAAAACAACTTTTTCTCATGGTTCTATGGATGGATTATTACCAAACTTGGTTTTTAGCATCTTTAGATAGTGTTCTATCAGATTTGCTGAAATAAGAATGGTTAGCCCCAATTAGGGGCCGGTAGAGCTAAGATAGAAATACCTTAAAATGACCTCTTTTCGTGAACCAGTGGTTGGATCATCACCAAATTTGGTCTGTGGCATCCTTCAGTCATCACGAATATTCCTTTGTAGTATTCTTTGATGGTCCTTTATCTAGTTTATTATTGTTCCCCATTATTTGCCCAAAAGTGTACCTATATTACCTTTTAGTAACAAGTTAATTAACATTTATTCTGGTGAGCGATGCAGGGCCATCATGGCCCTCTTGTTACTTGTTGGGGGCAGGATTTGAACTTGCAGTGGTGAAGGGCTAGTGATTGCTAGTCAGAGACCATAACCATTTGACTACTAAGGATTATTATTTGAAGAAAAGATTAAAATTTTCTGGGTGATGCTCTCATGGATATTTTTGTTACATTTCTTACTTTTTCTGTCTTCAATGTTGTGTTATTTGAGACAATGATAATTTGTCAATGATAAAGGATTGATTCTAACGTTATTCATACTGATTAAGTAAAGGTGAATAACAATACTTTTTGAAAGTAAGACATATTTTTATGTGACCTTAACCATAGACACATTTCTCTTAAAGATGAAAAGACTCTTCATACAAATTATTTGATGTTCTATAATGTATTTTTTGTATTTCAGGTATTGAATGTCAAGCTAATCAAGCATCTGCAACCAGTGAAGAATGTACAGTAGCTTGGGGTGTTTGTAATGTAGGTCTTATATTACACCTGTACACAGTTTAGATTCAATTTTTAGTAGTTTTTTTAATATCTATATTAAGATATAATATTTTTAGTAGATTTTTTCCGTGTTGAATGCCATTTATTTGTCAGCTTTGGTATAAAATGATTGATATATGGACAATATTTTAGAAAATATAATTACAGGCATATTACATACACATGGTATAATATGTGTATCGCAATTTTATCAACTTATTTGATACCATTTGTGATCTCAGCTATCATCTTGAAGTGTTTTAAGTTAAAGCCCAGTTAATTATATTTCATTCTTTTTCTTGAGATGCAGGAAAGTTTTACCATTTTAATTTGAATCATTTTACTTTTTACTTCATTGACTTTTATAAATAGGTTTGTGAAATAATTTGTCCCGTTATTTTCAGCATGCATTCCATTTTCATTGTATATCCCGTTGGTTGAAAACAAGACAAGTATGTCCATTGGATAACAGAGAATGGGAATTCCAGAAGTAAGTAAAACATTGTAAAAGTTGAGAATTACATAAATTTGGATATTTTAATTTGTTGTTGTACTGCAGACTCCATTCATTGTATTTTATTATGTTCATTGTCACAAACTGGTGGGAGCTTGTATGGTATGTTGGTATGCTTGTTTCTTTTGTAATTATTATTTTGTGAACCATCTTTTTATAGAACCATTGTAGGCGTAAAACCTTGGTCAGTATTAAAGTTTTGACCTATTAATGGTTCTAAATTTTTGGATTAATCTCAATTTGGAATATTTGGTATTCTGTTATACATTCATAAATGTATGATTGTGTTGTATGATTAAATCATGTAATTTACACTTGATAATTAATACTGTTGTGCTATGTCATCTTGGTGTCATTTTTCATCTCGAAAAAAAAACAATTAAAGAAAAAATTGAGCATTTTTGTGCGTTTAATTTTGAAAGATGAGTTTACAAGCTCAGTGTTAGTGAAATTACACCCTTACTTTTTTGCAGGGGTTTGTTGTATAACTCATCATCTAAGAAATATTGATGATTGTGTTTATATTTCAGGTATGGCCATTAGTCATGTGATGGTGAAGGGTACATCAGTGTGTTACATGTGAGACCATGTTGTCAGTGTGGAGAATATTGTATGTTCGGTGCATCAACATATATGGAATTCATGCAAATTATTTAATGTGTAGTAAACATGTAATGTGATATGAAAATTGTAACATCTCATAATTCAGTGTTTATTCTATTTAGGAGATTTTGTTTTTATTCTACTGAAGATGCATGAATTTCTCTGGAAAAGTTAGCTCAATTTTGGTATGAAAATGTAGTGAATACTGCTAACAAGTCAATCAATTTCAATGATAATACATTTATGTCATTGAACTTTTGAACAGAAAGTTTATACTTCGAAAGCATCAGTTTGAAAAAATATGTGATGTTGCAAGTTTGTTGTGGATTCATTAATTGAATGCATCTCTTTAGATTCCTCATTGCTGTGTTTAAAGCATATTGTTTGACTAGACTGACAATTTCAATAAATTCAATAATATTGTATGTAATTTTTGTTTGTACATATTATTAAAAGTTTAGAAATCATAGGACAGTCTCTGTGTTGTGTTACAATTACAGACGCTCAATGTTCTTATGTATAATCAATTCATGCAAGTATGGGGAATTTTTCTGAATTACTCCAAAACATGTTGACACAGACAATTCTCATCTGACACACTGATGAGAATTTAGGTAAAATAAAACTGTTAAATTCAGGAAGGAGGAGGCCTATGTCAGTTTAACTCCCCATGAACACACTGAATCAAAGTATAGGATTTCTTGACATTAAATTACTACACACTTCAACACAAGAACTTTACAATGAATATATAACAATAATAAACAGTAGCTTTGTCATTTATTACACCATAAGTAAGATGTGTAACAAAAATATGTTAATATTCCAAATTTAACACTTATGATTACATATGTATTATATTAGAACAACACCAGCTGGTGCTTTTTTGTTATATCTTTTGGCACAATAACCGACAAATTTATATTCTCAAATTGTAACAATTAACAATAAATAAATCCTCAACTTTGAGCTAATAGTTTTACAAATATGAATGAAAATTATGCAAAAAGGATAATAGTGAAATCAGAGAATCTAATTAGTTCTAATGGATATCTTTAACATCAAAAACATTTAAAGCACAATTGAGAACAATGAACCATCTGAAAATAACAGCATGTAATGAACAATGATATTTCAATAAAGTGTAAATTTGAAAATCACATCTGTCGAAATCAAACTATAAGCTAAGTGTATTGAGTATAGGTATTGTATGTTATGTAACTTCCTGATTCCATAAATAAATCTGCTGTTTTCAAAGCAGCAAACAAAAATGAAGAGTAATCCCGAAAAACTGGTTTAAGATATTGTCTAAATTATTCAAAGATGAATTGATGTTTTTTTTTGTTGAGCAGAAGTGATTAATACATTTTATATAATTAAATCTGTACAAATTACTGAATGTGGAAACAGTATATTAATAGATATACTGGTTTGTGCAAACAAGCATCGCAAGTACATATACAGTGATAAATTGCTTTTTAAAACCCATCAACTTATTATTATGATAACAATGTCACAATTCTAAAGAGATTAACAAAAGGCAAACTGACTTATATAAACATGTCTGTACCTAATTGTTTCAAACACAATAGATAATGGGAGTGGAGGTATGGAAAAAATCTGCAATTTGAAATAAAAAAATCCATACAAAAATATTTTCAACAACAAATTCATGTAAATCTAGACACAATTTTGGAAAAAACGGAAACACCATTATCAAATTTTCACACTTTAAACACACTGTTACTTTTAACAATTTCTAAAACAACATAACTATCAAAGCACAGCATTATTACCAATAGAATTTTAAAGTTCAGTATAATATATATAAACTAAAATGGCTTGATGCCGACTTGTCACAAACATCACCACACAAACCTAGCTTAAATACATTATTGGACTTTAGAGATGATTCGGAGAGAAAATCATGAAATAAACTATGATAACTGTTAGATGAACACTGTATGACAAGATAAATAATGTCAACATCGTAACTCAGTATTGATCCTAACTGGATATAAATCATTGCATGACTGTGTACAAAACATGGGGTAATATTGTAAGGCAACAAGAACAATTTTAAATTTTACCAAAAAAACATGATTATTTTCTGTCAATGTTTACATTCAGACTGTCATATGTTGAAAACAATTAGCAAATTAACTATCCTAGATACATATGAATAGTCCCTAGGTATATGAAAATAGACATGTGACAGTTTTGACAGTGTCTAAACACACTGAACATGGATATCAAATGATTTAAATTAGTTTCCTCTTGATTAAAACAAAGTTACGTATTACAACAGTAAACAACACAACTACAGTGCACAAAATAGTCATTTAACAACTCATGTAATATCACTGCCTCCTGTACATGGTAAAATATGGTTAAGACTCTCAGTTAATATTATGCAAAATGTACTACATGTATTTTAAAATGGGAAATTTAAGACACTTTTTAAAATAAGACATTATGGAGTTAATGAAAATATATGGTAATACTTTAATGACAAACTTGAGCAAATTTAGAAGGCATGTACACAAAGTGTACAATAACTGTGCTGAAAATGATCCACCATCAATGAAAAGTGCTGTAACACAAACATTTTGTACAATAATCACATTAAACAGATCAAGAGTTCATTAAATAGATCAATATCAGGACTTCAAAAGAAACAAGAGGACGATTATTAAGAACAAAGAAATCAAAAGTCAGTCTGATTTCAAACACGTGTATATTCTTAAATTGGGACAGATCGCAAGTAAATATTATCAATATCAACAAAATGATGCGTAAACAATGAGCATGTAAATTGCTACATCAAGCGCATTTTATCACACGAACATAAGCATACTTCAGCTCAATATTTCATAAACGAAGGGCTAATGACACTCACCTCCAGCATTTCCTACTTGGCTATCAAATGATCTTATTCAACGTATCATGATCATACACATTCTGTCATAAGTTTGTTTTGTTGATTAAGAAAATATAAAAAGAAACCAATATAATAAGGCAATTTGATCAATCACAGGCCACATCTTCCACAAGGCCAGTAATTGGCCAAAAATGAGGTCATATAGTCATACATTGTTAATTGAAGAAATGATAGGCCTAAATAATGCATTTATATAAATCATCGGTGAAAAGTCTTAATGCTATCATGACCAAAATCAACAATCAAACTTGACCTACACATTATGATCACATCAACATATATGGATATTTGAGCATAGACTAACATTTAGTCAACAACAGACATTTAAAAATTCCAAAAACTTGTAATGAGCAATAATGTATATCTGGGTGGGGTAAAGGTCATCTAAAAAACAGAGCACTTAATTATTTGACATGCAAATTGCTTAGCTTCTATAGCTTCATACAATTAAGTAAAAATATCAGAAAAAAGGGCAAGCCTAAACAACCATAATATTCAAAGTTCTGGTTAACAGAAGCAATGCCCAAACTTTATCACATTAAAATTTTTTTACTGACCAACAATTCAAAATAGACATCCCTCATTCCTGAATAACCCTCATTCCTGAATAACCCTCATTCCTGAATAGCCCTCATTCTTGAATAATGGACCGTATGATGCATTTGAAAAATGTTAAACAGTGCAGTTCAATCATACGATATTTAATGCAATAAGTTCTTGAAACAGTAGAAATTTTGCTAAAGACATATATTGAGAAAAGTTGAACATAAGTCGATGATGAATTTGTGATGTTTTGATTTGCAAGGTTTTCTACAAAAAATATTTATTCTGTATAAAATATATAATTCCAACAATGCCAATGAGACAGCATTCCCTAAATACTTCCTGATTTATGCTTAGGCAAGCAGCAGAACAAATCTCATGGTGTATTACAAGTATACTGAGTTCCTGAGCAACATATCTACATAATACAAGAAGGAATTTTTACCATATAACTACAATTGTCATGACCAATAAGCCTTGTACACAATGTTGTAATATCAACTGAGTTAACTTTCAGCATTGTACCTTTTGGATATAAACAGCATATTACAATCCAATGTTAATTAATTGATCAATGATAAGGATTGATAACAAAACAATGAGATAATTGTACCATAAAGATTCCAAAATACAGGACACCTCTCTTATGCGCTTATATCTTTGTAAGGAAATCTCCTTACACAAAATGTTCCTATGTCCATGTTAACTTTATTGCATACCTACATTATAATAAATGAGTAACAGTTTTAAAAAAGGGTGTGATTGGATTATTATTGTAACATTTTATCTCTATCACAACAGAAATGTAAAATGGTGTGAATATTAACTACACAAATATGGTCAGTAATGCATGTTTCCTTGAATATTGTATGCATCTATAGAAACAGTAATATAGCAATGTTTGAACCATATATTTAATGACATGTAGTTACATTTTATGACCAAGATAATCTTCTACCATAGCAACACCTAATATCATATCCAATCCATAAAGATTAAAAACAGAGAACTTCTAATAAAAAAAAACTTAAGAAAAATCCAATGTTTTTGGTTTTGAAATTTGATCACTTTTATAAGAAAGTTTTATTCCGTAGTTGACAATGGCAATCAGCTTGATAAATGTAAATAAGTGTATAGTAGACACATCTACAATACCATACTGTTGCATTAATAAAACTTAAACATTCATTTTAGGTGACAAATACTTTCATAGTTGTAAGGGAATTTTAGATGTAAAAACACTTGTACACTAATCATTTATTACAAAAATTCATTTAAAGAAACCTGATAAATTTAAACCAGACGCCAGATGGATTATGTAACAATCTCAACACTAAATAAAATAAATATTCTGTAATATAAATTAACATAAATATTTTATGAATTAAGACAACAAGATAAACAATATGAGTTATATACACCAGATTTAGTGACAACACCGTCCTCAGAACAACCGAACATGTAAAATAAAAACAACACACTTTAACACCATATTTTAGAATTACAATAATGCAAAAAGCAAAAACATCTATTTTTTGGGTAACAAAATAACAACACTATATGAATAATCCAGTCACTACAGAAATACTAAGATATGATGGAATGTACAACATATACAATGTATATGTACAACTGGTAGGTATTTAATGTTCAACATGTAAATAATAGATGTGACAACAACAAGCAGCCATAAAACAACATAACTTCATCAACATCAGTAAAATTGTAGCTTGAATACCTGGATAGCAAGTTGGCTTTCATAGAAAATATCTATACAACTTGATCCACCAGGAACATCATATAATAGGTTAAAACACTAGTATAAGAGACAACAAAAAAGTTCAAGTATGCTGAAAAAAACATTTGTGATTAAATAGCCTGAATATTACATCAAGATAAGACTATTTTTCCTATACAATCATAATTGTAGCACAGTTACTAACTAGGATTTCGATCGAAATTATACACGAGGAGAGGGTTATATATAGTAATCAATTAAGAAAAATTGATTTAACAAAGACTTGTCAAAGCTTATGTCCCTCACAATTGATTATTTGAAAATATCTGAGTTTGTAGCTATGGAGCCAATTCGGCCTGATATGTAGTACATGGAATTTAAACACAGGTATGAGTATTTGGCTCACATGTATAACAAAGACTACATTTTGTCACATAAAAGTCTACAGATGAATGCTGATATAATGATGATCACAATGTAACGAAATATTCACAGAGTCAATTAACATGAATACAATGCTGTAACCAAAAATCCAGGCACGTAATAACACAAAGAATAAATGTTCATTAGCATGATTGTCATGAGCACATGAAAAAAAATAAATATGTAATCGTTTCATTCATGTAGTAACATTTGGTTAATTTCATCCTGGCCAGTGAATATTTCATACATACATACAGAGTACTTAATATTTCATACATATATACAGCGTGCAGGCCCAACTGACCAGTGTTCAAGAAATAATTATCAATTGTAAAAAAAATAAATGTCTCATAACTTGAGGGCTATCAATTCAAGAATAGTACATCATCCAACATAGAGGGAAAATTCAGTAACCAATATCTGATGTTTACAGGAGACACATATTTATCTGTTATGATAGAGCTCAGACTTACAAGCAAATAAAATAATCACAAGTGTAAATCATTGATTTATATGTCAGTCATCAAATTTTACATAAATTGAACAATCTAAATAATAAATAAACAGGCATTAAGTAAGCTTAATTCAATAAATAAAATTCAACAGTCCAATCACAGCAACAATGTGAGGGATAAAAACTGGAGCATTTATCATGTATTCCCAGCTACATATATTGCCAGTACCCATCAAAATCATGATACCTCTACAATGCACCACATTAATTCAACCAAAATAATAGAACAGCAATTTTAGATCGATTGCTCACAGCTTGACTTTAGAGGGTAATCTGCTGTTTGTTCCAATCCCAAGATTTCAATTATAATACAAAAACGTGCATTTATGTTCAATCTACGACTGCCAGTCATCTACTGGCCAGTAGTTTATATTGTCCAGCTAACACTGGTCAGAACTTGTTTTATACTCTACAGTGAGTAGAATAAACAAGTTCATAAGACTGATGACCGACCTACCTGCATGTGCAGGCATAAACATAATAAAACAGCTTTTTAAAAACAGGTTTAACAAAAGATTTGTTATAAACAAACTTTGGTACACATAAATTACTAAGTATTTACAACTTTATGTCTCTGAGTCAGTATCTCTGCTTCTAATTCACCCAGTAATCGACCTTGTGCCTCTACCTGCGTCTGAAATATATAAATAGGATATGAGAAAAAAGTTGTACACTATAGATATATTTCAACATGAACAGATCATTCAGTGAAATCTGAGACAACTAACTTATCTGATGTGCATGTAAGACATTTAAGGTGTGCCTAAACAGTCTCCCAGCATATATAACTCCATATATAATGTGAGCAGCTAAACAGTAGAAAATTACTCTATTTAAGGTTTGTCACTCATGTCAATTTCTACTTCTACAATATTTACACAATGCCCAAGAATGCTGAGAACAGTAGAGTACATACCTCAAGCCTCTGCTAATCTCTTTAATAAAGCATCATGTAACAACATACCTCAGCCTCTGCTAATCTCTCTAATAAAGCATCATGTAACAACATACCCCAGCCTCTGCTAATCTCTCTAATAAAGCATCATGTAACAACATACCCCAGCCACTGCTAATCTCTCTAATAAAGCATCATGTAACAACATACCTCAGCCTCTACTAATCTCTCTAATAGGGCATCATGTATATTTTTCTCTTCATTCTGCAGTAGAATATTGTTATGACTCTTTTGTATCTGTTCTCGTAGAATATCTAATGTGTTTCTCTGACTTGACAATGTTCGTTTCAACATAGCATGTTTCAACTCCAGTTGTTTAGTAAACCTGTTGCACACCAATGTCTGAAGTGTAATAACAGATTAACTTATTTACAGAAAATATGTTAGTATAAATAAATTACAGGACTATCACACTGTCCAACAAGGACTATATTCTTTCTACTTACAAGATAGCCACGATGGCCCAGCATCACTCACCATAATAAATGTAAATCAACTTGTAACTAAAAATGCAATAAAGGTACACTTCTGGACAGATAAATGGGAACAATAATAAACTTGATAAGGGACTATCAAAGGATACTACAGTGGAATACTGATGTCAGATGCTGTAGACCAAACTTGGTGATGATCCAATCATTGGTTCATGAAAATAGTCGTTTTAAAGATCATCCTCTTCGAAAAACACAAAATTGGTTGCCATCGCAAATTTGTTCATAAGCATTATTAAGCATATATGCCATGATAAGACCCTAAAAATAAATTTGAAGGACTGAAAAATGCCGATTTATAACATGGTGGCTAATTTCCCCAGAGTCAGCTATGTTTCATATACATTTTAACATAATTTATAGAACTACAGTATATCTAAATAGTCAGTATATTAATACTACTAGTCCTTCGACCATACATACCAATGAACATAAATCCCAGTGTAAAGTGTGTTCAAAAATTTGGACAAAACATAAGAGAGTACAGCAAAAAAACACAAGCTAATTGCCAACAGAAAACTGGGTACTAGAGTACAGCCTGATATGTGTGAGTGCAGTATCCCCATCCATTATTCCAGAAAGACAACAACAATGAAACACTGACTAAGTACAATTTCAACACGAGGATATAAACTTACAGCAGAGCTGTCAGCCTCAGCTTCAGAGGAACCAATTGTGGGGGACTGAACACCTAGAATATAAAACAAACATATCCAAAATACACATCTTGATAACATTAGGCATACAAAGATTAATATTTATACAGGTAATATAACTCATGTGATAAAATTCAATCCTTTCACAAAAATATTACCAATGGGTTCAGTTGACACATAAATGCCACAAATATGTTGTTTCTTCAAGTCATATAAAGGAGCAATAACAGATATAAACACATTTGAAGTTTTCATAATGAGACCAATGTTACGATAGTTCCAATCAACATGTAACAAGGGAATGAACATGCAGAATATTGTCATCATAGTTAATGAATTGGCACTGTATGTAGAATGACATCAGTAATTATTTCATTTTGTAGCGCGATGGCTATACGCCACCCTTCGGGGGCATAAAAATGAATTCCATTTGACGACTACAAAATAGTTTTTTCTCTTTCAAACAAGAGGGCCATGATGGCCCTTTTTCAAGATTTTAAAGATTGCAACATCTATAGTCTTCCTGTCATTTGACCAGGTCACCTAGTTTTTAACCTGAGTTGACCTAGTTCAAACCTGTTCACAATATTATTAATACAAACATTCAGACAAAGTTTGTGGAAGATCCAATCGAAACTTGACTTCTAAATGTTGACAAAATTTTCAGGGGATTTGACCAAGTGACCTAGTTTGTGACCCCAGATGACCCATGTTAGAACTTGTCCAAGACATCATTAAAACAAACATTTTGATACAGTTTAACAAAGATCCAATCAAAACTGTGACCTCTAGAGTTTCAACAAGGTCTTCTAGTAATTTGACCTGTTGACCTAGTTTTTGACCCCAGATGAGCCATGTTAAAACTTGTTTAAGATGTTATTTAAGACAAACATTCTGGCAAGGTTTTTGTGAAGATCAAAGAAAGGTCTTCCAGTGATTTGACCTGTTGACCTAGTTTTTGACCCCCAGATGACCCGTTCAAACTTGTCCAAGATGTTATTAAGACAAACGTTCTGAAAGGTTTGAAGAAGATTCAATCCCAATTGTAACCTCAAGAGTGTCAACAAAGTCTTCTGGTGTGCTGACCTGGTGACCTAGTTTTTGACCGGATATGACCCTTATTCACACAAATTCATAATATCATTAATAAAAACATTCTGACAAAGTTTCATGAAGATCCAATCAAAACTGTGACTTCTAGAGTGTTAACAAAGTTTTATTTAACTTGACCTAGTTTTTGACCCCAGATGGCCCATATCTAAACTTGTTAAAGATATCATTGAGATGAACATTCTGACCAGGTCTGATGAAGATTTTCTCAAAAGTGTGACTTCTAGTGTTTACACACCAGGTGTGGACAACAGAATAGACTGACTGATCACTACAGCTCACTGAGCACTACGTACTCAGGTGAGCTAAAAAGCATTTTGTATTTCAATCCATACACTTGATGTTAAGCTAACCAGAAAAAGACAAAATATTTCCATCTATATTAGCCAAATAATATAGAAAATAGGACTTAGAATATAATGAAGTTCTAAGGGAAACTTATTTATACCTAGACTAGAAGCCTCACTTCCAATACAAAATGTTGAATAATTTCCTGATGACGAAGATCCTATGTCATCATAACCTTGGGAATGAAATTCAGGCTCCTTGGAGTGTCCAAAGTTCACCTTTTCATCACAGCTGAGTTTATCTGAAAGGTCAGAGTCACTTTCTGTAATGAGACTAGTGTCCGATGGTTTCCTCTTCCATGGAACACACTGGTAAGAGGATTTTTCCATTTTTACTCGACCTTCTAATATTCCTTTCAGTAATGGAAGGGATTCAGAACTCCCTTTGTTATTATTGTTACAAGGATCTTGCTTAGTCATTAGTCTTTTCTTGGAGTTCAAAAGACCAATAAGAACAGGATTCTCTGGTATGGATGGACTTTTTTTATCTTCATCATGTTCACATCTTGAAGAGTCACTTAACCTGCTAGCATTTGACTCAGAACCACTAATATCACTGTCGACACAATCAATAGAACGTTTTTCACTTGCAGGAAAGTGACTTGTGTTTTCAGAGCAATTCTTTTGAGATGCATACAGGTCTGGAAAAACCTTAGCCTTTTCTTCATACATTAGTATCAACTCTTTCTTACAATCACCATCATTTAAAGACAGTTTGTCACAATTCTCAGAATTATTGTTTTTTCCATTATTTGCATTATCAATGGTTTCTTCGACAACCTTATTGTCGGATGAACATTCTGAGTCTTCCAATATTTTTGCTGTTGTTTCTTTCTGTAAATCCAGAAGATGCATTCCTTTCTCCATACTAAAAAAGATACTTCAAACTACAAGAACAGATCACCATCTTGCTTAGTATAAATTACATCAGAATTTAAAATCATGATAAAAACAATGCAGTGGACATTATACTCGTAAATTCTTGAACAAATCTGGCTTTCTTTGACATTCTATTTATTAACATGTATTTTTGAAGTATTATCCTCATCAAATGCATTTATAATACAATATAATATAATAAGTAATATATAATATAATAATATTTATAATAATTCAGCAATTACTTCACAATATGATGATGGTTCTCAAGCTTTTTACTTCCTCTCACTGCTACCATGTTCAAAAATTATTTACTTATTTTACATTAAGCTCCAGACAAAGGAAAACTTGACCTCTTTATATAAAAGTTCAGAAAAGAGATCTTTCCAAAACACAGGATTATGGTCCTTGTGTCTGCACTGCACTTCATATCTATCAACATTTTAAGCTTCATTGAAATTAATTACAGATCTGTAATCATAAACCGAACAAAGCCAGGATTTATGCTTTCATTTTAGGGAACATGAAAGCATTAGAGCCCATGTAGGTGACCTCAGATGTGAAGACCAGTCACCTACCAGCCCATCATTAATTCAACACAATCATAAACAGCTTCATTAAACTTTTGCATTTTATAGTTATCTATGGAACATAAATACAACATATGAATGTGTATGTAATGCTTTGAAGCCTGCAATGATGGCCTCACAGTAACAAACTTGACCACAATTAAAGTCATACTTTATCAACAATTTTAATATCTTTGCTTTGATACATAGAATTCCCTGTATCAATAATTCATACGTCATAACAAGAACAGTGCATTGACATAAGTACTTACTCTAATACAGTATTCACACTGACTATACATTTTGGTGCTTTTGTCCAAGATTCTTTAACAAGAATTGACTGTGACTGTATATACAAGATTGATTTCAAAGCTGTGTTCATACGAAACACAGTGCAGGTTTCCTTATCTTTCATAACTGAAATAATAACATGTTTATAAGGGCCGACTCAACCACATGGCATAAGTTACATATTTAACATAATATATATGGAGATAATTGATCACACAGGAGAACAGGGCTTCACTCCAAACTCTTAAAGTTTAAAATATAAAATGTTCCTTTTTGGCAAACAATAATTTAAGAAATCACCGAACAAGTAAATATTGCAGTTACATTAAAATTCATCATTGCACAAATCAAAGTAGCTTATACCCTTACTCATCTAACATCTAGTTATAGAACATTATCTTATTAGTCTTTCATTTAACAAGTTAAAAATATCATTATGTTTCCACAAAAGACATACTATCTCTATGGCTGATAGCAATCATTTCCAAGTCGTCTTTGTGTATCAAACCATACGGAGACTTTCCAATGGATTCTGATGGCATACGCCCGAGAAATAAAGCACACCTGAAAAAAACATGGTACATTCAGAACAAGGTGATCTTGTAGACACACACCATTCATTCTATAATTTCACAAGTCTGAGAAAATGAACTCTTCTGAAGATTTGTATGTCTGGAAAATAAGAGCATTCTTTGAGCAATCAATAATCCTGCAAAAATTATGTTATACAGTCAGCATTTGTTATCTCACCATTTTAGGGACCAGTAAAAACATGTTGACATAAAAACATGTCAACTCAACAAGAAACCACGAGTACCTCAGTATGACAGCCTTCATGTATGTTGCAAAGACAGTGCCGTAATAATAGCATGTTGTCATTATGACTGAGGTTGATTAAGAAAAACTTTCTTTTTTGAACTCCAACTTATTCACTCACTTTTTTGTTTGTTTCCTCTTTAGTGAAAAAAAACATGTCATTATTTACTGTGACAGAAATCTATAGTGTAAACTTTTTTAGTTGATTACTAATCACAGATATGTATGGCAGTAAGAGTTTCACAGTTTGTGACACATTAATTATTTTTATTTAATATGCAATCATGTCGACAAACAATTAAGTGAGAAAACACTGTTATGACCCCAAAAATGATGATGGTACATCTGAAGTGTCACCTCTGCTGATGTCACATATGATTAGAATTTTACTTATAATATAGCGAAAAAAAGATCGGTACTTTCAAAATATGTTGTTTCAACAGGAGTGTCGTCTCAAAAGATGTCGAGACAACGAGTGCCAACTGTATAAATAATTGAGAACCTTATTTTTCACATGTCATAACCTAATATAACAATCGAACACAAAGTTGCGAGTTTTCATTTAATTATGAATATTCTCCTTTAGTGGTTTTACAGATACAGTGCTCCGGCCTAACAGCAGCACTTGTCTGAGTCGCAAAAGAGTGTTGTTCATTGGAGGCAGTTGTTCAGAGAGAATTGATACATTAGCATCAGGTGTTTTTTATTATGCGTATGTGTGCCTTTTACTGTTGTTTCTTGGAGGGAATCAGTCTTTGAATGTGATGTTATGGGAGGGAGCACTGTAATAACTAACACTAATAGTCTAAACCTAACCCTACCCTACAAACCTTGTGCATGGCACTTTTAAAATTGTCACTTATCTTCAATACCTAAAATCCACTTCGTTATGATGATACTACAACCCACAACATCATTCATACATATACCGTTGCAGCATTTCTGATGGAACTTTCCACAATTTAACCAAGGACTTGATACTGGTTCTTTTTTGCATTAGTCATTTGATGACAATGTGCATTTAACAGGGTAAAATAACCCGTACAATTAAGAATAATTGCACATCTGTTCTCAATTTTGTCATACCTAATTCATTCTCATTAAAATACCATTCAATACCTCAGACAAATATGCACAGGGTTAGGCAACAGTAGCCATAAAATAAACAATTGCCAAATATGTTTTTTTTGGTTCATATCACCAATAAAAGTAATGCCAAATGAATTATCACACATAAAAATCAAACATTGATTATAATATGAATTATGTCATATTTACTATCAAGGTGATTTTAATAATTCATACATCAATAGAAAGCTGAGAAAAATGCATTTTAAGGGTAATATTTCCATTAATTTAGGAATTGCTTCAAAGTAAAATAGACACTTAAAACAAAAAATTACAGATGTGAGCAATTTTGTCTGGAGAGGAACATGTAAACTGTGCATCCGGACTCACCCATTCAGTGTTCTCAGAAATTATGACAAAATCTAATATAATGTTTAATCTGAATTAATTAAAATTTCCTAAGGTATCTTTTTGTTCTTAAAGTCATCTTGTAGTTAAAACAACAACACACAGTTTAATTTATCTGTCATTAACATGGTCTACTCAACAGATTAATAGATATTGTAAACTATCACTAAATGCCACCAGAACAAGGTCTAGTTGTAGAACAAAACAAGTTTTGTGGCAATTTCATTATCTGAGGTTCCTTCTGCAATGTGTGATCAAATGTGGTCTTAATATCAGAGTCTGCAATGTGTGATCAAATGTGGTCTTTAGAGTCAGAAAACATAGATATATACAATAAATTTAAGGGTGGTCATAATGCCAGATGGGTGCTTCCATGACCGTAATGACCCCTGTGGGATGAGGATGATGGTAGAAGCTAAGGTTGATGGGAAGTTTACAAGTTTCCCACTGAGTTAGACACAATAACACTGATAATGGGTCTGATACAGTTTCATATTAGGGTAGTGCAAATAGTGGAGAATATATTTAACATGTACCATTATGTAATATCTTAGCACATCACAATCATAGCCCTGTGTTCTATCATCATAATGACACTGTTTTACTGAAGGTACACTTGATTCAAAGTCAGTGAGGAATCAACAACATATTTCGGATCAGTTGTACATTGTCCTTTGTATGTTGTATATATTAAAGCTAATTCATATTTTGTTATAATTTTATCATTGTATAGTCCAGCAGGCAGCTTTTACACAACATATAGAATTAGTATACAATTGTAATGCTATTAACTACACATCAATTTAACTTGATGTTTAAAACAGGGACACAACTCAATAAAAGCCTCTAGTTCTGAATGTAGACAGGCCACATAAAGCATTTATACAAAAGTTTTCTCCAAATAATGCCATCATTAATCATGTCTAAGACTTGATGAAACATAATTCTAATATTATCTACAGGACTTCATGACCAAGAGCTTGAATATCCAATAACTTTGTCGTTTGTAAATAGTTTTATATACAGAAAAACATTGATATTAAAAGCAAAGATTGGCTTAAAAAAATGATCTTAACATTGAGGCAGTCTCAGTAATTTGAAATGAAGAGACAACGATAACTAGTTTAAAAATGAGGCAGCTTTAAATATTAGGGTTGTCTTGACATTAATAATGGTCTCTACAAGAAGTTTTACAACAATAATACATAAATCAATGCACAATATAAACACACAAGGTATGATAATGAGGCATAATGTAATATAATGATATTCAAAACTGTTTGAAGTCACTGATACTGTTTGAGTATATGTTATGACTGGTTCTAGGAGTCCAGAAAGTGATAATTGTGCTAACATTAGCAAGTTATATCTAGGGTGTTATTATAGGCTGTCATACACAAGTACTCTGCCATAAGTTGACCAAATAAGGGTCCTTAGATGGGCCATAAAATACAACTTGACTAAAGACCAATAACAAAAAATCTGAAAAAAGTCATTCACTAAGTTTTAGTAATATCAATCTAATGACATCTTAAAACGAAGAAAAAAAATCTTTCATAATGTTTCTCTAAAGTCCCTTACAGTTCTCTCCTTTTCAGATTTCATTGAAACTAGATACAAATGCGAGTTCAGAAATCATAGACAAATTATAAAAAAAAACACAAAATGATACATAAAATCAAATTAAAAACCATCTTTTATAGAAGAGCAGTTACTGACTATTTCACAGAAAATACCTTTAGCAAGTTTTGCAAACAACCAATTATGAACTTTGACACAAGCTGACAATCATGAAATCCTTGAGTTGTTGAGAAGTTCTAGTAGGCTTTGATATGTTGAGAAAACATCATCACAATGTCCACTTTGTTAGAAAACCTAATTATTATACAGTCCAATGTGGGATTTGTTAAACTCTACCTTCACTTATAACATAATTGCTAAATTTTTATTTCAGCAGCAACAAAAATTTGCCCTTGATCTATAGACAGATCAAACTTAAATACATATTTACTTATTTAGCAGCTTTTTCACACTAAAATATAGTCGTCACCTTGTGCCAAAGTATACAGAGTATTCTGTAATAGGGACTGGTAGTGAACTACAGAGGAATATACCACCGTAAATATGAGTGAATTACCTGTGATCCTGAGCTAATATTTTCCCATCTAGACTATGCATACTGGCCCATTCATTATTCTTGATGAATTCTGATATCTGTACTTCTATCTCCCTCACCGGTTCTTTACTCATTGGTCGCAATATGGAAACCATCCATCGTTGTCCTAATCCATATACAACATTTTGCACTTACGTAACTTAATGTACTCTTTTGGTTTACATTACAACAGAATCCCAGACAATTGTTCCTACACTATTTTTTATCAAGGCACACAATGGTCCCTACTTGAAAATGACCCCCTGGACACTCATTCCTAAATAAACCTTTTTAAAAACTTAAATATATGCGCGCTAAATAAATGTATCATACATGTAAAAAATACATGGTGTCTTCATTCATTTTTCATAAAGGCTTTATGTATAGAAATGGGCACCTAGTGCCATCTTCTCAAGGTAATTATTACGAAGAGACCAAATAGACATAAATTGTTCTTGGGTGATATAGAATGAATTACAATTTAATTATGCTATTGTTTTATTTGCTTATATTTTCACAAATAGACATAGGTACATGGTTTTATAAGCCACTTATACACTTACATATGACAAAAATTTTACACAAAAACGGACATCTAGGGTAACAAATAACAAACAAATGTGGGAACAAATGTCCTGACCTTCAAAAGATAACGGGAACAGATGTCTGGTCCATCAAAATATCATAAGAACCATTTTCCAGGGTGCAAAATTAAGTAGGAACAAGTGTCTGAGGTGTCATTTTCATGTAAGAACCAATGTCCTTCATGGTCAAAAATAGTAGAGGACCAATTGTCCATAGAAACATTGTCTGGTTACCATTACAATAATATGTAAGTGGAAATAAAATTAAAGGGAGGATTACAGGAAATCATTATAATTAAACCAGAGTAAAAAATCATGTTTCAGTATTTGAAGGATTAAATTGCGCCTAATACTTGATTACAAATAAAGGCAATAATAGTGTTATTCATATAACAACATGGGCCAGAGTACAGATGAAAGTCTTCTCACAGAACTGTATATGTAAGTTATACTGAACTTGAAACAACAAATAAAATGGTGAATTAACATTTCTGATTTACATCAAAGAAAGTATACAATGGGAACTAGATTAAGTACCTGAATTTACTCCTATACTTGATGAATTGTTAGACTTCTCACATCGACATTGGATGTTAAATGTTTCATACTCTCTAGTGTCTGATGCAGTACGTTTACGTCTGGTTGCTTTTAACAATCTTATGTACAATGAATTTTCATCATGCAAATTTTCCACTGAAAAAAAAGAAAATTATTTGTAAAACAGCTTAGGTGACTAATAGACATCACCTGGAATTAGACGTAAGGGAACAAATTCTCGTAGTGGTATGAAGTATGTTGTACTGAGAATCATTTACAGAGAAATGAACAACCATTGTTTCATACAGACACATTCACTAGATCATGTATTTGTTCATTAGCATGTTCTTCATAAGGACCACAATTGAGCTAAAAATGTGACACCAGTAAACTGTAAAAACATCTGTGTTAAAACTTCCAACTTTTTGTTTCAAACTTTCACACACAAAGTTCAGAAACAGTATGGAAATAACACAGTGAATAAATGATCATTATCAGGTCAATTTTCAGTGTAACAAATACCTAGCATTTTCAATGTAACAATGAATTGACAACTTGGTAAACAAGTGAATTTAAGGGCAGAACCAATTTTAACACAGGAGTATAATTTCTTCAACTTTTGTAGAGGATAAGTAAACCATGATACATTTAATACCTAATCTCTATGCTGTGCACATAGCACTTTGCGCTTAGGGTGAGCTAAAAATCTAAATAATGCATACATAAAATACCATGATTTATAGACAGACTAAAAAACAGCAGAGAACTTACATTGAGAGAAACCATTGTTTGAATGGCCAGGTTTAAATGTAGCATAACTCGCAGCAGATGGATCACGGGAGTCAGATGAAAACAATGACATGAAGGGTTTCAGATCATTCCTATGTATAAACTGATCAATATTATGTCCTAACATATCAGTCTGAAAATAGAAACATGGAACATAGAAGAAATATACATGCTGCTGAACTCCTACATATATGCTAGATACCATGAGAATAGCTGAGAACTCTCCATTTCCTGCATGATCACAAACAAACACTACAAAAGGTGACTTCATTTTGGCAGACACAATCAACATACTTTGTTAGTGGTTTATACTATAGTAAGCATAAAGCAGTCATACACTTGTGGGTTGAAATCTATAATTTAAAATATTTTTTCATGTTTCTTTAGATAACAGTAGCTCAAATTTATTTCAAAATACTGAAGTCAAAAATAAAGAACTTTAAATTGATGCAATATCAGTTTTTTTCTTTTCCATAATTATCTTAGACCTATAGAAGCGTTGGAACCTCAGTTAGTGCCTCACTTGGCACCATATGATAAAGTTTTAGGTAGGCACTATGGTCACAGATCTGAATCAGTAAACCAGTCTAAAATTCATAGACTTGACAGGTCGTTTGTTTACTAACTGATCAGTGGACAGGATGAAATCAAGACTGACCTAACAGTTTTAATTCACAGATTGATTAAAATATTACTGAATTAATTCAAGATTACCTGGTAGAAACCTATATGATCCGTGATTTTAGGAGATATGTATAAAATGGTCCCCAACTGATTAATTATCATTAATGCATCATCTGTCATCTGAAAATGGAACAAATGAAATAATCAAAGTCTGTGACATAACAAGCATGTCCATATAGGGACATAAGTATAGTTTAACTCTGGATAACATCACTCTCTCCCAATACAGTAACAGAAAATAGTTTTACAGATATACACAATTCAGAGCTGTTTTATTTATAAGATCTGTTGAGCTGAAATAGTTCATGCCCAGATGATTCATGTCAGCATATAATAAAATATGTAAGGATCCAATATAGACCTGAACTAAGAAACACAGTGTCCATATGCTATCAGATGGGCTACACAAAAAACTTCAATGTAAAAGCACAGCAGTTCCATATAATCTTCTTACCAGAATGTAATCAATATAAAAATTGTGTAAAAAAGTCTAAAACATTAATATCTGGAGGAGTGTAACTTTTAACTCTTTTGCTGCCAGCGTTGCCATTTGGTAACTTCTCATACACTGCCGCTGTCACCGACAGCGACATACCTATGTTTTTTGTTTTTATGTGACTTACTGTCACTGAGGTTTGACGTCAGTTCGGTGACCAGTTCGCCAAACCAGTTTTTCTTGGACTGTATACTAACCAGTACTAACTTAACCTTCCACAAAGAGCTGGCAAATTCTCCACATATGGAGGAAAATCGACATTTTTGTCAAATTTTCAAAGAAGGGTATGACCTGCCATGACCTGGATTCGAAACCGGATCTCCACACAGCATGTATTTTACAACAGTTAAAGGGAGAATACTATTACAGAGTGACTACTTTATGATTGAAATAAAAAATCTGCAATTTTCAATGATTTTGAATGTTGCAAATAACAATCATAATTATCAGAGACAAAATGGTGTCCAGACTGTCAGGGAACGAGGTTCTAGCTAGAATTATGAATGATAGCGATTCTGGATCAGAGTTTGCATTGACGGACAATGTACGTAGAATGATTCGCTTTCATTTTTTTGCTTTGGTAATATTGCTGAGCTGTTTTCACACACTTTATTAATTATCTTACCTGTAATTTACCTGAATGACCTGTGCAACATTGATTAGAAGATCACTATGAGGTCAAGGTCATTGCATATGATGTTTCTTTAATAAATGCACATTTTGCAAGGAAATGTATAGACATATGTCCACAAATAAATATTATATCAACAAATAATGATTCTACACATATTTAAACATGATAAGCCATTTTCCACTGATTTCTGAAAATCCACTTGGCACTGAGAAGAATGTCTTCCCAGAAAGTTGGCAGTGAAAGAGTTAAACTATATTTGAGAGCAAAGAGCTTACTAGAAGGAAATTTGTCATTGAATCAGGATGGAACATAACATTTAAACATTATTTCAACACAAGATAATTAATACTGAAAACTAAGTCAAAGGATCAGCATTTATGCTCAAGATAGCAGGTACTGATGTTTGTAACAGACATGTGGACATTTATGCAGCTTTTGCATGTAAGCAATACTGATATATCAGGAAAATTCTTCTTCATCACAGACCAATAAACATGTGAAAAAATCACAATAAAGAACAAAAATTAGCAGCACTTTGATAACTCCTCAAGTCCTCAAGATATCTATGATCTAATGTTTGAATCATGCACCACTTACTTTTTTTAGCCAATCCAACAAACCATACCCAGACACATTTCCTTTATTACATATTGGTTTCTTCTTTAACCCTGAAATTATTAAACGAACATGTACCAAATATTCCCTTATAAATGAGCCTGGGTCATTCTCTAGTCATTCCATTTACAAAGCTGCTTTCACAATGTATATAGTATCACAAGAGGGCCATGATGGACCTGCATCACTCACCAGAATAAATGTTAATTAACTTGTTACTAAAAAGATAATAAAGGTACACTTGTGGGCATATAATGGGGAACAATAATAGACTCGATAAAGGACCATCAAAGGATACTACAAAGGAATATTTGTGATGACTGAAGGATGCCACAGACCAAATTTGGTGATGATCCAACCACTGGTTCATGAAAAGAAGTCATTTTAAGGTATTTCTATTTTTAGCTCTAGCGGCCCCTAATTGGCACCAACCATTTTTATTTCAGCAAATCTGATAGAACACTATCTAAAGATGCTAAAAACCAAGTTTGCTAATAATCCATCGATAGAATCATGAGAAAAAATTGTTTTAAGGTATTTATATTTTTAGCTCCAGTGGTCCCTAAAAGGGGCCGACCAAATTTATTTGAACAACTTGAGAGAGGACCATCTAAGGATGCTACAAACCAAGTTTGGTGATGATCCATCCATTGGTTCATGAGAAGATGATTAAAGGTTTTTCTATTTTTAGCTCTAGCAGCCCCTAAGCAGGGCTAACCATTTTTATTTGAGCAAATCTGATAAAAGTCTATATAAGGATGCTACAGACCAAATTTGGTGATGATCCATCCATTGATTCATGAGAAGAAGATGAATAAAGGTTTTTCCATTTTTATCTCTAGTGACCCCTAAAAGGGGTCAACTGGTATAATATGAGCAAATTGCAGTTAGAACGTAAAAAGGCTTCTCCACAGCAAATTTGAAGTAAATCTGACTGGTAGTTTCTAAGGAGAAGACCATTGTTGACGCCAGACGACGGACGCCGGAGCATCCACCTACCCATCCTAGCAGCTCACCCTGAACCTTCGGTTCTGGTGAGCGAAAAATAAAAGCATATTCTAGGCAAGAAGTAAGAGTGGGTAGGGGAAGGAGTTTATGTATTATAAACTAATGTTTTGTTTTTAGTCATTTATTGTACAAGGAAGTAATTCTCAGATAGCTCAGTTCCAGGATAGCTGATCATAAATATATAGGATCACTACTATTACATGCAGTTAAGATAGACAAAAATGTCTTTTATATTTCTTTCATCAGACTTCTAGCAGAAACCATACGTCAACTGCCCTCAAATGGTTCAGATATAACCTGTAGCTGGTATAGTGCAGAAGGGTAAAAACACAATACCATATATTTATACATGTGATTGATAATTTCACATTCAGGTTAAACATACATAATAGACTGAACACAAATAAGACCAACAGCGCTCTAGTTCAAACATTAAACCAGGTGAATTTTATGATAAAACTGATCAACCATATAACACATACTGTACCTGACTTACTTCTGATAACAGTAACAAGGTCCTCAGATAACAAATACAACCACAAATGTGTAATTATAGCTATATGAGGAGACAAAATTCTAAAACAAGGGTAAGCCTTCATATCAAGTAAGAGCATGTGAAAGTCAGCATGGGTCACAATATGATCTTCTGATTGCCTAAGAATAAACACACAATAACTACAAAGGGCCCTTATAAAATGTGAGTCAGAAGGATGGAAATCTTACATATAGGGTCAATTCATCATACAAAACATGATGGAAAAATCCAGTGAAAATAGAGAAACTTGACGACATGCTATTAATAAGAACCTGGCACCACCAACATTGTTCAACAACAGGTTGTCTACATGAAAAAACTCAAATTGTCAAAAATCAATGCACCTGTGTAATTCTTTAAACAGCTTTTATTTTACTAGCCACACTAGGTAAATAAGCTTTTCATGTACATCTAATTATGTCTTGTTTATCATATAGAAGATAAGTTTTCAGCTTCATTTAAACGATATTTCAGCTCTTGAAGAAATTCATTTCTTACACAATCAAGCAAGAGATTCCCACAGCACAAATACTTTCAGTACTTTCTCTAATGGTCTCTGGCAAACTCTGTGAACATCCCTCATTTCAAATACATTATAATTTACCTTGATGTAATTCCATATAGCTGACGGTAAGTCGGAGAATGGCAGATTTATCAAGACGCTTGTGAGCATATTTAATTATTGGTATTTCCTCTGCTAATTGTGTAATTAAGCTGTTCAAACGATCCCTTCTTAACTTCTCTCCAATTTTACGTGACAATCTAAAAGTACACAAAAGTAATTACATCACTAGCCAATGAAACTGTATTGAATATAAACATGGTAAAAACTACATTCTACCACAAGGAAGGTAATGATGCAAATTTTGTAGAAAGTCAACAAGATGAGGTCACACAGCAGAATGATAGTCACATGTTGAGATAAATTTATATTACGCACATTGTTCTTACTAAAAAGTCGGGAATTGCATACTATTCTCATAAAATCAGTGTTTACTAACTACAACAAAAATGGCAAAATATGATCAGATTTACAATTTAATTCAGACATAGGTGGAAAAATCAGAGAATGTTCTTAAATACCAGAGTGTCATAATAAAATACGTCAGAGAATATCAAACATAAATACAAACATAGCACAATTATTTGAATTGCCAACTTGACATCAACATTTCAGCTTTTGTCCACTATGTAGTACAATAAAACACAGCAATAGTGAACTCAATGTAGTGAAGGATCATATACACTGAGGTATTACATCTACTATTTTACAGTACATGCCTGTATTGACTGTTATGGATATAGTGACATATGGATATAATACAGTAATTATTCAGGACTGCAGGGATTCACTTTATCAATAATCTATTGTACACACTTATTACTGGTTTATACTGACAACCTGCAAGATGACATATCATTCAAGCTATGAAAATTATCCAAGCAGACCTTTACTAGAAGAGAAAGGCACACGCAATGAAAAGATTGTCATATCCAATAGAGCTCTTGTTAATGAAACAATAACTTTTGCAAACATACTTTGCTGCACAAGGCTTCTCTTCATAGAAATCAGGATTGTCTTCATCCATTGTTCCAGCATGGAATTTTATCTGAAACAGAATATTCAGTTCACATAAAATTTGATAATTTTATAACTGTGTCATTAATCATTAAACAAAAGGATCATGATGGCCCTTTCTTTGTTCACCAGAGTAAAAATTGCAACTTCTAAGGTTTTCCTGTGATTTGACCTGATGACCAAATTTTTGACCCCAGATGACCCATGTTCGAACCTGTTCAAGATATCATTAATACAAACATTCTGACAAGTTTTGGTAAAGACGGTGACCTCTAGAGGGCTAACAAGGCTTCCCAGTGATTTGACCTTGTGACCTAGTTTTTAACACCAGATGACTCCTGTTCAAATTTATCCAAGATATCATTAAGATAATCATTCTGAAAAGGTTTGATGAAGATCCAACCAAACTGTGACATGTAGAGAGTTAACAAGGTTTTCCAGTGATTTGACATACAGATGTTACATATATGTAACATACCTAGTACTGATGTTACACATATACCTAGTACTGATGTTACATATACCTAGTACTGATGTTACACATATACCTAGTACTGATGTTACATATATCTAGTACTGATGTTACACATACATAGTACTGATGTTACACATAGTACTGGCGTTACACATACCTAGTACTGATGTTACACATACCAAGTACTTATGTCACATATACCTAGTACTGATGTTACACATACCTAGTACTGATGTTACACATACCAAGTACTTATGTCACATATACCTAGTACTGAGTACTGATGCTACATATACCTAGTACTGATGCTACATATACCTAGTACTGATGCTACATATACCTAGTACTGATGTCACATATACCTAGTACTGATGTTACAGACACATAGTACTGATGTTACACATACCTAGTACTTATGTTACAGTCACCTTGTACTGATGTTACAGTCACCTGGTACTGATGTACATGTAACAGTCTAATGAAACTAATTGTAACAGAAAATATAAAATGCTTCAGAACTTTCATCAATATATACAGTAAAACTTCGTTATTACGAGCATCATTATCACGAGCTCTAGGCTTATCTCGAGGAGATCTTGAAGTCCCGTCATTTTTTGTTCTTAGTTGTATATAAATTTCTATGTTTATTACGAGCATCGTTATCTCGTTATCTCGAGCACAAATCATGGTCCCTTGACTTATTTTTAAGCGTTAATTACCTCGATTACCTCGAGGGGTGTCATTTTGGATATCGTTCGCACCTGCGCGCCGGCGATCGCCGTGTTTTCTACACATCGTTAAAGTTACGCAACAAAAGAGCAAATCTTAATCGAGTACTTTGTTTTTCACACGTCGTTAAAGCTACACAATAAAAGAACGAATCTTAATCGGGTACTTTGTATTTCACATGTTGTGACATAAAATGACAATAAAACATGTTCATGTATTTGTTTGTGGTAAGTTTGCAGTAAAATTTTTGAGATCAAAGACTAATGTTAAAAAAGTTAATAATTATTGAGAATTTAATCATGAGACCTTAATTATGCAAATAATAAAGTGTGTGTGTCATTGATTGCTCTTCTTTTTTGCTACAGACGTACATAACACATGCATCTTTCACGATGTGTCACTATGACGTTTCACCGCATGTCAGTGACACGATATTCGGACATGACATGGTACAATGGAAAACACGAAAAATCGTGGATAAAGTACTTAGAAAAAATTATCAATATATATTTCAGCAATCAACTATCATGTTATTCACCTTAGACATCATAGAGAACAATTTACGCAAGCATTTCGTATTATTATCGTAAACACGCCCATTTATGCGCATGATGCAGTTTATTTTCAGTCAACAAACAAAAACCTCGTTATTACGAGCACTCGGTTTATCTCGAGCATTTCGTCTGTTCCGATGACTCCTCGAGATAACGAAGTTTTACTGTACTTTCAATTCTTTTATATCAGATCACACTAAATCAAAGGCAACTAGGATTTTTCCAAAGTATAAATAAAAACTGAAGGGCATGGACAATGATATAAAATTAAAGTGCATTCATAACACTCTTTTAACTTTATTTCAATTAGACACAGTTAAACCACCTACATGAACTGAGTGAGCAGGTATCTAGTCATACAATACATGTCATTAAAGCTAAAAAAAGAAACAAAATCAGGCTAAAAAAATAAACCACTCACAAGCATAACAATGCTATTTTCTAGACAAACAAACTCAAACAATCCTCTTAGAATAGCACTAAAGCATACAGTATTCTCTCCTTAAATAACACAAACAAATGTTGGTTTTTTATCATTGACTTATTCTGTTATATGACTTCACTGACTTGTAGCATAAACAAGAAAAATCAATAAGTAGATTAATTATATAACATTATCTAGGTCAATGTTATTTCTGCATTCTCTAAAAATATTCCAATTAGTTAGATACAAAGTAAAACATGTTTATGCCAGAAGAAAATAAGCTAAAATAATGAAAACAAACAAACAATCTAAAAAAGATGAACATCTGAAATATATGTTTTTACTGTTTTGTAAACAAACTTGTAGATAGACATGATAATAATTTAAAAACCGCTGGATGTGATTTTAATAAAGCATGGAACAAAGGTTTTTGAATAAGATAGAAGAGAGACATCGTTAGATGAACAAAGATAGAGACACTTAAAAGATCTTTGTATAATATATAATAACACACCTTAAGTATTTTTCAGTATGTCCATTTTTAATAACTATGTTATAGACAATACAAAACAGAGAATTGATCAGGTAAAATAGCTGAATAAACATACTGAACAATGCTTACTTTTTCCAGTAAATTTACAAGTCTGTATAATTATTATTTATGATTCTATCTGTACACGCAATATTATAAATAACAAATAGTCACCATAAAACAATTATATTGACCACTAACCTGCAAATTAATTACTGTTTAGTATATTTACCAGCAGTGTACTTTCATTCATGTACATTTAAATAAACATACACAACTAAATGGGTTATAATACTTAATACATGTACTACATAAATTTGATACTATACATGGATTTGGTGTAAAAGTCAATATTAATTGCCATGACCTAGATTTAAACTGCCAGGTACAAATATACATTTAACTCTTATCAATGCCATTAACAGTAATACAGAGTGGTAGTTCAGTTAGGACAAGGTTGATTTATGATTTATAAAAGTACATGTATAAATGATACATGGTAGCCATTATGTAGAGTGATTTAAAGTTGCAGTAGCAGCTACAGCTACACAAACAAAACTTAATAATTCTGGAACCTGACAACACCACTATATATGTGAATAAGGTCTATTATAAACCAAAATATGCCAAGGTCTGCAACACAGCAAATATTCCAGAGGCAATAACAAAGAATAAACAAAGAATATACAGAGCTCTGTACATACCAAGTTTCTAATTTAAAATATTCAAAATTAAAGATCACCAGTAATGAGGCCAAGTTTTTTATCTTTCATTACTGTGTGAGTACTGTGTTGATTTTTGACATGCTGAAAATAAAAAGCCTTTGATGTATTTATTTTATACTTAATTTGCTTGTATCCCTAGAACCATATTATACAGAGATTAGATATTTCTTGTCAGTAACGAACCCTTCTCGCTCACACAGTCATTTACTGGAATAGACAAATAATGCCGCCATTTTCCTAATAACACTTTCATGTTTTGTTAAATAAATCTTCTTAATTGAAATAAAAGTTTTTTCTAACAGAGTAATATGTATCTGAGTGAAAGCTTTTGAAGACAATATTTTCTACTGATTTATTGCAAATCCATTTATTTCTAAGAATGCTATAAACATGTGTACAAGTTCAAGATACTTGCGTGGATAACACTTTATAGTTATCTCTATCACCATACATCAGGCCAGTATGGTTGGCTCTTTGAATAAAACTATTTCATTTTTTTCATTGATTTTGAAAATTCAAAAAATTATCTGTTTAGTAGATATTCATCGTTTGCATGATGTCAATAACTAATAGCCAAGATGCATGTTTAATTGTCTAATGCAATAATCACACATAAATATGTTCAAGATTTTTGTACAGATAAAATATTAAAGTTTTGTCAATCAATACATTAACTACATTAATTCTTCATTTAATTAAAATGGTGTGATTGGAAAACATTTTGGAAATTCAATTTTCTTTCTAAAGATGTTTTGATTTTTTCTTTGTGCTACATGAGAAGAAAGTTAAGCAATTATAAAAAAAAAACATACACCATTTTTAGCATATTAAATCTGTCTTTTGATACCATATTAACGCACAAGTTTTCAACAGGCATTAACAACATTAATTATGAATCTAATCAATGTAAAAAGGATGATAATCATTGGTTATTATTTTCACGTCATTGATTAATGCATTGCTTGCTGGACTGATTTTTATAGTTTGTTGTGCCCCTTTACTGATTAAATATAAAAGAACATATTTGACCTCCACATAGCTTTAAAAACATGTAGATCCATAAAACAATGGGTGATATAGATATACATGACCCCTTACTGTTGTTTTTGGTTCAACTGTTCATCCTATTGTAATCAGTAAGGCCAGAATTAAAACATTATTTTTTACTACTTCCCGACCCAGGTCAAAAAAGGTATGGTAGGTAGGTATGTAGGTAAAATACTTTTTCATTCTGAAAGGGCTTATTTTGGTCAAGAATTGTTTTAGCCTTTATAGCATGAATAGCAACCAGCAGTATTGAAAAGAAGATTTTTTATAATAATTAATGTGCTTCATGGTGAGTGGGTTCATTACAGTTATACATGTAAAATATTGTTGTGCAAACCGCATGCTCATAAACTTAAAACTTCTATATTTAATTAAATGCCTATTTCTATAAAAACAAATTCAATGGCGCTGTACATAAAATTTGTTATCAAATATTATGGGCTAAAATAGTCATGATGTACAAAAAGCTCAAATAAATTAAAACAATAAAGCGCGGGAAATACAAGTAAATAATTAAAATGTCTTAATTATATTGATACAAAATCAATCCATAAAAATACTTTTGAAGTTTGGTTTAAAATAAGTTATAGAAGTCTTTAAAACAGTATGTTTTTAGTCTCTCCTTAAAAACGTCTATAGATGGTGAGTATTTAATTTAAAATGATAAAATGGTAAATATTCCACAATAGGGAGCCAGCAGTACCAAACGTTCTATCATTAATTTTTTTCTTTAGTTAAGAGGAATTTGATAATTAAATTCATTTTTGCTTGAAGATCTGAGGCCCAGCCTATTTTCACTTGATTTTTGAACAAGTTCTTGAAGATAAGATGGAGCATTTCCTGTAAAGCAATTTTACATAAAGATTAAAATCTTAAAATTAATCCTAGCTTTAATAGGTAACCAGTGTAATTTAAACAAAGCTTCTTTAGAACTGTCATATTCTTTTGCATTTTTCCAATATCACAGATTGAAACACCATATAAAATACTACTGCAATTATCTAAATGAGATAAAACAAGAGATAAAAGCAAAATGAACGTCATCTGTAAGATATTTGCATATACTTTTAAATATAGTACACACTTAACGTCCACCATGTACCAGTGTTTACAATATTTACTTAACAGCAGACAGTATCAAAAGCTACTGTGCAACTTGGTTCTTGTATAGAAAATTATTACAATTAATTAAGCAATTACATAAACATTTATTTCAACAAGAACTATAATATAAGTATATTTCATGCCTATGACAAACTGTGAACAATTATTTTTGTAATGTAATTTAAATTGTAAAATTATCCGAATTCAATGCTTGTCGGTAATTAGTGCACTTACCAAATTAATACGAAAACTTCGTCCAAATCAGAAACGTTTCAAGGATCCAGTTTCAAAAGAAGATTACATTAATTGTGCTGATTTTTTAACACATGTTTTAACATGATATCCTTTCTTCTAACATAAGACTTATAATCCGCCAGGGACTCTACATTCGCTGACTTCACCAACAGTTTCCACCAACAGGTAACTGATACTTTGACAATGACAATATTATTCCAAAATTCAAGGCATTTTCTCGATAGACGGATTAAAAACTTAGGTCATCTTTTACCAACCAACCACACTAAAATTAAACAACGATCACATTTCTTCCTTTTCTTCATATATAATAATAATAGCATTGAGTATTGTAACCTAATTATGGTCCATAATTGAAATGCGGTCAAGTCATATGCGCATGCGCGATAGCTAACCATGGTGCGTAGCTAAAGCGCGGGACATAGCTATCTAGATAACGTCAACTTACAGGGTCTGGTACGTGCACAGAGACTATAATGCCTGTCAACTTCGTACTTGTTAAACGGATAGCTTTCTCTGGAAAGTGTTGCTGCTCTAACTGTTCCGAAGATTACGATAAAAAATGAGCCGTTGCAAATTGTTGATTTGTTTTTTTTTCTTCCGTAGAATGAATCTAATCAAAGATCTATGTATACTTATATAGGATACATGTATAACATGTATTATTGTATAGTTAGGTCTCTGTTTTAATTGTGGACTTCAGTATGTTAGTTATTTTTATCATTGGTTGTAAAATGCATTATTATGTTGAATTGGCATTTATTCTTCCAGCCAGGAGTGTTAGGTAGTGTAGTAATTATCATTTACTTACGTATTTGGACGATGTCGGCTTTCAAGGTTAGATGAGGACACATGTACCAAACATAATCTAAGTAGCGAGTATTTTAGTCACATCGTGATTCAGTATACAGCATTGTTGCTCTAAAAATATCCATAATGTAGCGAAAAGAAGATTTAAAGTTGTTATCTCTTTGTGCACATCAGGCCACACTGAAGTAGATCTACTGTATTCATCTTGTATAATATTCAATTAATGTTTGTTTTATGCGACTTATTGTCACTGGGGTTTAACACCGTTTTTCAACAATTTTTCAGTAATTTACAGAGACCGGTTCACATATCCAATTTTCCTGGACTGTATACTAACCTGTACTAACTTACCCTTCCACAAGGAGCCAGGAAACTTCTCCACACATGGAGGAAAATCGATGTTTTTGTCAAATTTTTCATAGAAGGGTATGACCTGCCGCGACCGGGATTCGAACCCGGACCTCTGGATGACAAGTTCAGCGCACTAAAACCACTGGACCACAGCTGTGGCCATTCAATTAATATGGTATATCATAATCATCTTACACTAATCAATCAATATACTGTATTCATCTTATAATATTCAATCAATATACTGTATTCATCCTACAATATTCAATAAATATACTGTATTCATCTTACAATATTCAGTCAATAGACTGTATTCATCTTACAATATCCAATTGATATACTGTATTCATCGTTCAATATTCAATCAATATACTGTATTCATCTTACAATATTCAATCAAAGTACTGCATTCATATTACAATATTCAATAAATATACAATCAATATATTCACACTAATATATCCAGTCAATACACTGTATGCTCACTAATATGTACAGTCAATATACTGTATTCACACTAATATATCCAGTCAATATACTGTATTCTCACTAATATATCCAGTCAATATACTGTATTCACACTAATATATCCAGTCAATATACTGTATTCACACTAATATGTACAGTCAATATACTGTATTCACACTAATATATACAGTCAATATAATGTATTCTCACTATTATATACAGTCAATATACTATATTCTCATTAATATATCCAGTCAATATACTGTATTCTCACTAATATATCCAGTCAATATACTGTATTCACACTAATATATACAGTCAATGTACTGTATTCATCTGGCAATATCCAGTCAATACACTATATTCACAAAGCTTATAGTTGGGGTGGGTAGTGCTGGAAAAGATGATATTGCAATACGTTGTGATAATTATTCGGCTATTGTAAACATTATTAAGTGTCTCATATTTGTAAAAGATAGTGATTTTAACCCAAAACTGCATGGTCAGATTATGTACAAATTGTATCTGAAACAAACATGTGCAGAAAGTTTACCATGTGTCTGGCAGGATATTGCAGCAAAATGCATCCTATACATTGATGTATTACAATTATTTTTTTTTGCCATTTTATTGAACTAGATATACCTTCCAAATGCCAGTTTTTGACAATCATATTGAACACTGGGCTTATAGCAGTATTTATCATAGCCACAAGGTCATATCACAGAAAGAATGATCTCCTATGTGTAACCAATAGCCACTCACCACTGTAAGTTCCCACCCATGACCTGAAATAAATTACATGTAAGGAAGCTGTCCAGCTAGCTTATGAAAGATCGGTGGTGCTACCTAGGTGTAGGTCAAGGGTCTTCCTCTGCCTTTAAAGCTGAAGAAGTCACCAAATCATAGGGGGCTAGCACATTGAAGGGATGGCATATAATGGTGTATTAGGCCTAAAATGGCCACACAGACCAAAAATATATATAACGTATACATATGATGTTCGTGTTTTTGGTCCGTGTGGCCATTTTAAGCCTAATACACCATTATACACCATCCTTTCAATGTGCTAGCACCCTGTGCACCAAATTACCTGATCTATTGATATGATGTTAAATCCCAAAGAGGAAAAGAAAATGGTAACTAGATCTACTTCTTTCTTAATTGTTGGCAAAATCAAGTTGTGACTGTTCCAGTTGTAATGTCAGCATACCTCAATCATTATGTTGGGACACTTTGTGGATACACTAATATATTTCCTGTTATATCGGGAGACTTTGTGGATACAATATAATGTTAGAATGTTACAACTAGAAGTTGCAAATGGCAACATGTTGAGCCCACTAAGGCACCAATTGTTGTCCTGAAAAGGTTGTCCATTGCTTTTTTCTGGGAATGACCATGACATTTTGAATGGGCCCATCAAGGGTCATAAGAAAAAGAGAGTGTTGAATGTCTGACATAAACCAAAGTGTGACCTTGATTCTTGAGATATGAACCTGGGTCTTGTGCACAACACACCATATCATCATGGTGAACTACTATGCCAAGTTGTTTTAAAATCCATTGGTGCATGAAGAAGTTATGGTCCGGACAAAGTCAGACATACTAAATAAAACTAGCCAATTTTGGCCCTTTAAGCCCTAAGTGTGGCCTTGATGTTAAAGATATGGACCTGGGTTTTGTGCATGGCATATTTTCTCATCAAGAAGAACAATTAAGCCATGTTGTTTTAAAACCCATCAATGTTGAAAGAACTTACAGCCAGACAAGGTAAAACATGCCAAGTTTTGCCCTTTAAACCCCAAAGTGTGACCTTGATCTCTAAAATATGGTCAAGGGTCACACGCATGGCCTACCTTCTCATCATGGTGAACAATAGCCAAGTCATCTTACAATTCATTGATGCATAAGGAAGTTATGGTCCCCAGTAAATCATGCAAATTTTTGTCCTTTAAACCCTAAGCGTAACCTTGACCTTTCAGATATGGACCTGGGTTTTGCATATGATAAACCAGTTCATCATGGTGAACAACAGTGCCAAGTTTTTTCAAAATCCATAGGCGCATGAAGAAGTTATGGTCTGGAAAAAGTCAGACATACTAAAACTTGCCAATTTTGGCCCTTTAAACCCTAAGTGTGACCTTGACATTAAGATATGGACCTGCATCTTGAGCATGACACACCGTCTCATCAAGGAGAATAATTATGCCGTGTTGTTTTAAAAGCCATCAATGCTGAAAGAAGTTGCTACCCGGACAGGGTAAAACATGCCATTTTTGCCCTTTAAACCCCAAGTGTGACCTTGACTTTTTATATATGGACCTGGGTCTTGCGCATGAAACGTTGTCTCATCATGATGAACAATTGTGCCAAGTAATTTTAAAATTCATTGCATGGGGAAATTAAGGTCTGGACAAAGTCGGACGTGCTAACACATGGACGCAAGAACACACATACACGGATCAACCATTCTGACAACTATGTCGAGCTCACTGCAAGCAGGCTCAACAAAAAATGATAATTGGTACTCATTTCAACAATCAAGTACTTGTTACCATCCATAATTAACACAACATTAGACGCTTTAAAGATTTATTTCCTATAATAATTGGAATATGAATTAGAAAACTGAGTCCAGGCTGCATACAAATAATCAACAATGGATTAAAACAATAGTACTTTTATTACAGTGATAGACCAGAATAAGCTACGTATCTTAACTATGGCATATAAACTATAAATAAAACAAGCAGAATTACAATGTATATCAAACAATATAAACATAAGGCAACTTTTAATGTCAGGGGTCAGTCTGTATTGTAAGCTACAGTTAAAAAGCTTTCAGCAGGGTATATTATAAACAGTTCACAAATCACCAGAACCATAAAATACATGAAGGTACTGTCGAATCTACTACATTAATTATTAATTTTACAAAAATTGACTTTTATAATCAAGCTTTATGTATAGAAAATGTTTCATTCTGAAAGAAAATGTTTCATTTTGCAAGAAAATGTTTCATTTTGAAAGAAAATGAAAATCAGTGGAAAACTGCATGTATCAAATTGTTTAAGATGAACATTCTACAAATTAAAGATTAAGAAAAAAAATTGCTTGTAAAAATATTGGTTGAAACTATTCATTCATTAAAAAGAACCTGTCAACATTCAGTAAAATAATGCATATTGTAAGAAAATGGACGTTGGTAAAGGATATAATTTAATACTGTGGTAACAGTGTGTAGTAACAACACAACAAAGAATGAAGAGACTGGGAGAATCAGGACATAAAGGACGAAGATTTCTATTTATTAGAAAATTGTTCCACTCATATTTGAACACTAGGCGT
Organism: Lutraria rhynchaena; assembly: GCA_008271625.1. Classification (NCBI taxonomy): domain Eukaryota; kingdom Metazoa; phylum Mollusca; class Bivalvia; order Venerida; family Mactridae; genus Lutraria; species Lutraria rhynchaena. Next base: position 2,542,993 of record VIBL01000012.1, read on the forward strand.
CATATGATAACAGCATTAACTGATACATGAAATAAATACATATACAAAATTGCAAGCTAGGTATTTAGCTTTCACCATTTTATTGATTTATAATAATGATAAACCAGTAAGGATGATATAAAAATTACACACAAAATAAAACCTGAATACAGTAAGTAAGATAAATATCAAACAATCAATTAAAACAATCAATATATTAAGGTAACTACATTTCTTCTTACCTGATAAGAAACATATTTTCTACATTTAGATTATAATGAACTTTCAAATATCAATGGAAACTGTATTCTTCATGTTTAATTACAAATTCTATTAGAGTAGACTGGTATTAGAATATTATAAATTTCACTTGTGTTCGTGTGTGTCATTTTTACTACACAATCAGACATCAATAACTAGACTGCCATTAATAAGACACATCATAACAATAATCAAAATAACAAACACATATACAAGTTGATTATGGAAGCACCAGAGAAATATGAATATATAAATACATGATAAAACTAGATATAACTTGATAATGTTTACTTGTACAATGATTAGTATGTGACTTACTTGTATAAGATGGAAGGTATCGGTATATTAAAATACAATTGTGAATAACCAGCTCTACAACACCGATAGTAGAAAAGTTGGTTTTAACATGGCACTTTTAAAACATAATACAGACATGAAATAATAAAAGTTTACGTGAAACATAAACAAATACTATCAATGATATCAACTTGATGCTAATATTAAAATGTTATTTATTGCTATCATTATAAATACAACAAAATACCATCCTAATATATAATTACGATCACATGTTAGACAATTTTGACACTAACATGTGTGATTAAATAACTCATTTATATATGACTTACTGGTACTGTTATACTGATTTTTAGGTTCTGAAAACAACAAACATACAAAAACACAAGAAGATCATGATGGCCCTTTTTCTGCAACTTCTAAGGTTTTCCTGTGATTTGACCTGGTGACCTTGTTTTTGACCCAATTTCACCCATGTTCACCTGTTCATAATGCCATTAATACAAACATTCAGACAAATGTCAGAACTTTACGTGCTTAGGTGAGCTAATAGCTACACTTACAATAAAAATAAAATCATTAAATCATTCATGAAATGTATAAATGATATTTACTTATATGAAGCTATATACACATATGTTTGATCTGAATTTTCCCAGAACAATAGTAAAATGTTTGTGTTTTATATGATACAGTGTGTATCTATAAAAATACACAGAAATTAATCAAAACATGAACGATGTATAAATGAAGCTTTTAATCTGTTATATTAAAAAAAACTTGATAAGAGATTCATTAATATTTAGAAGAAGAATAATATACTGAAACCAGGCAACAATAAATCTAAAATAATCAGTTCTACTAAATTCACAATGCCAAACAGATAACTGTACATTGTTCTCTTGTTGACAGATCCTAACACATAGTATTAATGTTCCTGTAAATAAATAACAAACTTGTACCAAGAGTCCAATAAGACACCTAACGATTCATTGCTGACACACTCCTGACACATATCTAACATATACATTGCCATTTAACAGACAGCTCTAATTGCAAGAAGACTGACTAGTTTTCAGTACAGGTACACAATGATAAGTGATCAGTTTTGCTGATATAAACACTATATTGGACATCAGTGCACAAAATAACCATCAATCTACCATGCATTCTTCAGATCTTCATGAACTTGTAAATGACATCAAAGACAGAGATATGATAAATTATCTATAAATTCATACCATTCATTGTATACATTGTGTGCCTGACTATTTCATTATACTAAAGTTCAAACCCATAGAACAACAAGATACATCATTTCAGTACAGTACAATCATATCTTTCTAAAGTTTCCAATTTGCAACAATTGACAGAAAATCAATTATTTTTTGAATTAGTATGTGTTTATTGCTGGTAAACAAGTAACATCTGTGAGCTGTGTCTAACTGGTTTGTTTCATTTTTTCTAAGATGGGTATAATCATGTCAAATCTGGGACGTTTTCCAGGATCTTCATTCATACAGATTTTCAGTAGTTTAGAAATATGTGTAGAGATTCCAGGCGGGATTGTGATACGCAGACCTTCCAAGGCAACCTAAAACATAAAATACAAGCACATATATTAAGGATGGGGCCGAATGTTCAAATATTCAGTTTATGGCCAAATATTCAAATATGAAAAACGAATACAAATATTTGTTTGAAAAAATGAATTTTACGACAGAAATTTGACCAAAAAAGAATGAAAATAAAATTAAGAATAAAATGCTCAAAATCCAAAAATTGTATAAAATGTTCCATTAATTAGAGCATATATTGTAGGCATCAGTCAGTCATCATCAGTTAGCACCTTTATGTATGGCCCCTATGTTTGTTGTGATAATTGACATTTGACACTCATAATAATCTCAATCAGCATTTGATCCAATGTTAATTGCTGAATGTAATTGGTGATTCTAGTTGTCCTATATGTATGTTTTTTGTATGGGAGTTATAGTGAACAATGTCGATTGTTCCAATAATTATTGGCTATCCAATCATGTATATGCTCATTAAATGTTTGACAAATAATTATGCTTCTGTTTCTATCTGATTTCATTCTATTAAGCCTCTGATATTTTTTTTATCGATTATTTAGTTACCTCTGTACCTTGTTTATTTTACTTACAATGAAAAATACCAGAAATAACACAAATTATATAATTCCTATGGCATCGCACTCAGGTACATTTGATTGCACAGACTGAAAACCATAAACTGTATCTGTCTTCTGATGCAACATATTTGGACAAATTCAAAAATAAACCAAAAAGCAATATTCAAATATATTTAAATATCTCAATCAAATATTCGAATATCATTTTGGATATTTGTTCCCATCCCTAATATGTATACATCATTTTTACATGTGCTAAACACAGCCTCAAGTTTTAACTTCTTATGAACAGTTTAAGATACCAAGAGATGATTAACATTGAGCAACAAGAGTATAAATTTGATTTAAGTCAAAATAAGTAGATGTATTGAATACTAAATATCCAGAACCCTAGATTAAAAGTACTGATCAAGACGTATGCTAATTACATAGATCTATCTGGTTTAGTTATGACAATGTTATGATAAGACATTCTCTGTGTTCAAATTCAACCCCATTTTTGTTACCTTCATTCCAATCTCCATTGGAGTTAAATCGGCAAAAGGCACTTCTCTAGTTTCTAATTCAAACAGCAGTATAGCAAAGCTCCACATGTCTCCAGATCTTACATTTATATCTTCTGGTTTTTTCTGAAGGGCTGAAGTAATGATAATACATGCTAGAAATAAATATTATTAAGATTTTCAGGGCAGTATTTAACCATTTTATAATGTAATTTAACCATCATCATTACAACACTGGTAATAATCAAACCTAGAAGGTTTACTAGTTTTGGTAAATGTAATAGTTTTTATAGATCACAAAGTCAGATAAGCTTTGTTTAATGTCACATATTATCAACAAATATTATTATTAAAATAACATGAACTACAAATTCCAGTACGATAAAACTATAAATCAGTTGTTATACAAAAAAGCATGCAACCATAGCAAACATACCCTCAGGAGCCATCCAGGCTGGAGCGTACAGTTTACCTTTCTCATGAAATGAAAACTTGTAATCAGCCATGTTAATTCTAGCAGTCAAGTCTTCATCAATCTGTTACAAATACATATACAAAAGAAATATTCAAATATTTGAAAACATTGTAACTTCATCAGAAAAGAGTAGAACTTGAGTACAGTAACTTTAGAATGAAGACCATGGTATAAGGCACAGGGGGCTAGCATGTTGAAGGGATGGTGTATAATGGTGTATTAGGCTTAAAATGGCCACACAGATCAAAAACACATATATTACGTATATGTATATTTATGATATACGTGTTTTTGGTACGGACACAATGTGTCATGTACATCAGACCAGTGCATAGAGATTTATAGATCAAGTAAGAAAAACAATATAAATCAGTAAAACAAAAATGTTATAAACTAGGTTTAGCTGAGCTTTAAATTATAATGCAATAAAACAGGATCCAGTGGAGAAGTTGGACAACAGAGTGTATGTACTAGTGCTCCACTAACTGATACCACATCATCAAATGATCAATAAAATCATAACAAAACACTGTTCATGAAAATATATATATATGCATATTTGTACAAACATTTTTGTACTAAGATTGAATTAAGAAAGTTCAGTAATATTCCTTCCACAAATCTGTCATTAAATTTAATACATGACTCTGCTTACAAAATTACAAAAAAGACAGATAATTGATCATATTGACACAGGCAGTACCTGATGATCATGATAGATTTTTACGTCTGATCATTGTAAATATGCAGTTAGTAACATTACAACATATGTAAGTATATTGATCCAGATTTATTATCATATTATTGTAATACTGTATGTAATTTGGGTTATAACTTGTGTAATTGGCAAATGAAAGGGCCATCATGGCCCTTTCTTCCCTCACCAGAGTAAAGATTGCAACATTTAAGGTTCTCCTGTGATTTGACCTGGTGACCTAGTTTTTGACCCCAGATGACCCATGTTAGAATTTGTCCAAGATATCATTAAGATAAACATTCTGGCAAGGTTTTTTGAGAAGATGCAATCGAAACTGTGACCTCTACAGTGTTAACAAGGTTTTTATTGATTTGACCAATTAACCAAATTTTTGGCCCCAAACGGTCCATGTTCAAATTTGTCTAAGTAATCATTAAGACTGACAAGGTTTGATAAAGATTAAATCAAAAGTGTGACCTCTCAACCCCCAAGTGTGGATGACTGATGATGGCCAATGGATGCTGTAGTGAGTGGTCACTAAGTGCACAGGTGAGCTAAAAAAACCCAAAAGCAATCTATGCAAGGCAGTATGAAACTCTCATAACAAAAAATTGCTTAGAACTATCAAAGATCTTGGACTAAGTTGGATATTTAAATGTTTAGACTATACATAACAATTGTTCTCAATTTAAATGTCATTATATTCTATCAATTTTCAACAAACTCTGTAACACTTACTTATAGTGTGTTTTTTTTTCAAATTAGAAACTAAGATGCATAATAATCTGTAACCAGGTTTTGCCGTAAACCAAAATTTTCCAACCATCAGTTACAAGTAGTATGTTACAACAAATGACAAATGAAATACATTATGTCATACCAGAGAAATTCAGGGATATTTTGAGTGACAATTCTAGTCAATATTGATTACTATTTTTCAATCTGATATATCTAAATAAAACTTAGTTTATGGACAAAATTGACATGGATTTAGCTTTGATATGAAGATTTCAAGAGAAATAATCAAAGGTTTACTCAATACATACATGTTGGATAATCAATTAATCTTAAATCAGCATGCATTGAAACAAGATCTTCATTACAAAAAGATTCCATTATAACTGAAGAGTGGTCAGAGGGACATCTGACTTCTGCATCAACCCTTGAATGAAGATATACCGAGACAACTGGGTTGATCATAAACTAAAACAAAGGAGCTCTTAATGTTGGTATAATACATACCAGAGGCAATGTAAACAACTATTAATATGTTGTGTTCTAAACAAAATGAAAGCATATACCGCATTCATGAATACAAAACATGAATACTAGAACATAAATTCTAGATATGCAAATAAACTCTATATCCAAACAAAGTACCAATAATCAACAAAAACCAATAAATCTATAGCACAGATTTCTCAAATCACAGTTTGATCTCAAATATTCAAACACACATTGCCCAGACATTGTCAGTGCACATGTAATGCTAGACAAAGGGTATATGAAAGTCCATTTGAACATGAATCAGGATGTAATATAAACTATAATTGATTTAAATAAAGCATCATACTTTGACTTGAGAACATAACTTTATTTTAAATATAAGCAAGCTTTCTCATTGTTTTCATTAATAAGCAAATACAGGTACACTAACTTGAGTTTTATAAGTCAAAGTGACAAATACTAATATACAAGGACAGTAACTCTGGTATTAGAAAAAAATGTAATGGAATATTAAATGTTACTTTCTCGGACCACAGGACTATCCCATTAATAGAACATCTGTTAGACTGATCTTTTTAAATACACACACATGCACAGTTATAATTTGTAGAAAGCTTGCTTATTGTACAATACACAAACTATTAAATACTGGTATCTAAATGTATAAAAGGCTTAGTTAGTATTTATTTTTGTATTAATTTTCTCACACAACAAATTTCACACAGTAACATTTAAGTATCACTCAAAGCTAGACTTTATTCTAGATGGTAACATTCTCAACAGTGGATAAGTTGTATTGAATGATGTCTCGATCACAAATAAATATGAAGTCAACAATACTGACTGTTCAGGAAGGTCAGGTGGGCCCAAAAAAGGGCAGGGTGGTCCCAAAAAAGGGCAGGGTGGGATAAATACGGGCAAGGTCCTAAGTGTATCATTATTATTATAGAAATCATAGAATGCATTATACAAGCTGTCAAGTGATCCTAGTTGAAAAAGTAGGGGTTTGTCTGGCATATGCTGCAGGTTCACAGCCCGCAAGAGGAATTACAACATCTCGCCGCATGTCACCACCATGAAGCACCCTCCAAGTCTACACTCAGTGCATAGCATCAAATAGACAGTCGACAACATACTTAGACATAACAGGATATGTTTGTGAAACATGTAAGACCCCTAACATCAACCAAATTCATCATTTTCCACCGACCATTGACTACTAAATCTATGGGCAGCAGGTCAGACAGTGTTCCCTAGTTATCAGTCAGACAAGTTTTTAAAGGTCAAGGTTGAGCTAACCTTGACCTAATGACCTCAAAATGAAATGGGGTCATCTACTGGTCAGGACAAACACCCATACAAATTCTGAGGATTGTACACCAAGGCATTCTCTTCTTATTGATTGGACAAGCTTTTTGTTGTAAAGGTCATTATAACCTTGACCAGTCATTATAAACTTGACATTTGACTTGCACCTTAAAATCAATAGGGGTTATTTATCAATCCAGACAAACATCCACACCACTAAGGAATGTATGCCCAAGCGATCTCTTGTTATTGATCAGACAAGCTTTAAGTGGTCAAGGAGACAGTGATCTTGTCCTTTGACCAACTAACTATAACATCAATAGGACAAACTCTGGTCTATGGATGGACCGACTGAGATGTGCAAAGCAACATACCCCCACTTCTTTGAAGGGGGCCGTAATTATTTTGATGAAAGTACATATAAAGAAGTAATCAAACAAGATGACTACTAATCAAAACACTGAATTCACACTTTTTTAAAATTAACTTTGTAAAAAAAAACATCTACATGATACTCCCGATCAATCAATACTGATTATAACTGGGAGGCGCTTGTCAGAAAAACTGTGCTATAAGTATTAAGTGCTCACTTAAAAAATAAAAGTTTACAGATAAAAGAGTGCAAGGTTAAGATTAAAAAAAAACATCTAGGGAGCTAGAAAGGAGCTGTCTCCAGCCTTTCCTTGAAGATATTTCGGCTGGGACTTCTATTTCACTCTGGAAAAATCACTAATTAAATGCATGAAAAGGTAATATATCTGTATTCATACCAACAAAAATTGCTTTCACATAGAAACACACAATTTAGAAATATTTACAACTGTGAACTTCATAAACAGTCAGTAGTCAAACTACTAATGACAAAATGCCAGGTATGAAATGATAGGTTTGGCTAAACAATTGTAACTCAGTATTTGCAAGCGAGTAGCTACAATTATTTCAACCAAGCTCTCAAACTGTGATAATGATAAAACAAATAATGAATGTTGAACATTCAAGGGGGTAACAAGGATGCTTTAAGACTCATTCCACGTGGAAATTTACCCCAGCGATTGTCCCATCAGGGGACTGGTATTTGGGATCATCAATGTTGATTTTGGCAAGGTCTTCATCAATCTAGAAGGTAAAGTTACTGAAAACTTGAAATTTATAACTAAACAGGAAGATGAATTATTGGTTTATAGTACAACCTGTAATATACACATACAAACAGTATAAGTAACTAATTGAATAACATTGCAATAAAATAAGATATCTCATCAAATCAACTCAAACATTGTCATCATTCCATAATGACCTACCATTTGTGGTGAGGAAACACAAAACTGTAGATGAAAATTTATTGCCTTAAATATATTTACAGTTTAAAAATGTGTACATGTACCAAGTATATATGTACCAAGTATACAGGTACCAAATATAGAGGTAACAGGTATAGAGGTAACAGGTATAGAGGTAACAGGTATACAAGTAACAAGTATACAGGTAATAAGTATACAAGTTACAAGTATGCATGTACCAAATATACAGATACCAAGCATCAAATGAAGACACAGGCCATCAAATGAAAATATCTATACTAGTAAAACTTTGAAAAAAAAACTGACATTTTGTATCAGCACAATATTTAAGATAGACATACTAAACAAAAGTTATTGTATCATCCTTAATCATAGTACCTTATAAATATTCCATGGGATGTCTTAGTGATTACAAGTAACATTCATATCCTGACAAACCTCATGAGACCATGTATTTTTAAAAGATTTTGGGAGAAAAGTGAAAAATATAAGAGAAACTTTGATAACAAATAGCCATTTTATTCCTACTCAGCCCACTCCCTAATAAATTAGACAAGAGAGTAAAATGTTTGCACAAAACCTCAAAAACTTACCATGACATGTTTACTAGTTAGTAATAAGTTCGGTATCATCGGTTCCATAGAATGTAGAAATTCCATTCCTTTTGCAATATCTATGGCAAATCTCAAAGCTTGATTCTGATCAACAACAATACCTGAAATATACATGTGTATCACTGACAACATAGCTTTGCAATATCTGAAATATACATGTATATATCACTGATAACATAGCATTACAATACCTGAAATATACATGTATATATCACTGATAACATACTATGTGCTTTGATGGCACAATAATCATATGAAGTAACATCCAATAAATTCACATAAAATCTGACACAACTTATAAATGCAAATACTGGTAATATTATGTGAAACTTTTTTCTACGTTAAAAATTAAGTACATATAATTGGAATGAAAATAAACACTCATCCTAGTAAATAGGGGTGAGGTCATAATTTTTAAAGTTTACATCAGTTAAATGACTTAACTTCACAAAGAGTTGTCTCCCTTGACTTACCAGTTTCACCATGTAACACATTGAACAGTGATCCATACGGCATGAATTGTGATATTACAACTAGATTTGGTGGTTGATTACAACATGCTAACACAGGTAATATGTTCTGATGATTGAATATTCTGAAAAGTAACAGTCTTATTAATAATGATTTTATCAAAAGAGATTTAATGCAATAGAATGCTCATAAATACACACATTTGCTTGCAAAAGAAAAATGAGTAAATTGATTTAACACATTGTCTCATCAAATGTCAAAGCCTTGTTCATAGTTAATTATTGTCTTAATTATTTGTCTGAAAATTGAATGCTGCATTAATGTCCTTTTTAAATACATTATCAATGACTAAGATTACTAAGTGACACACCTAAGTCTGGGGAACTCCTCCTGAAAGTCTCTCGAGTTTCTAACGGTACATTCTCTCATACTTAAAACTTTGGCAACAATATCATTATCCTGCCAGAGTCCTCTCCATACTTCTCCTGAGTGTGTATTTACCATATGTGTAACCATGGTAAGTTGAGAGATATCTATACCCTGATGTCGTGACAACAGAGCATCTCGACTTCTAGTCTTATAACCCAACCAGCTTCGATCTTTAAATGGGATTTTCTGCAGATCCTGGCCCATAATACTGGCTCTCTCTACAAGACAATGAAATAGAATAGCATACAGTCATCAAAACATGAGCGGCATATACACATACATGGTCATAAATCACGACAGTACAATAGACTGACTTAAGCCTAAACCAAACACCTCACAATACTAATCTCCCCTACATTAGTTACTGCCACCACTTTATTATATTTTAAGAAATTAGTAAAATAACTTGTTATGGTAGAAATTACATCAAACTGCCACAGGAAGTAATTGATAAGTAATTGATAAGTAATTGATAACCTTTACTAACTACATGTAGTCAAATTAGACTTTTTATTATACAATGTACATGAAATAAAATCTGATGAAGTGAACATAACTGACTGTATATTTGATGAAAGTATCTAAAGCATATATTAGTGATTACAATGAAACCACAGAAAAAGTGTTACATGAATAAGTGCACAACAGAGACAACATAAGAACTATAAAATAACCTATAATTACTCAATAAAATACAACCCTGAGCAAAATTATAATGTTGAAGTATATACTTATTACTAGACCTTAATGTACCTTTCAGCATTTTGGCTAAGTAAGGCTTGGCTTTATCCATTGGTGTTTCATCATACTTGTTTGCCATGGCAACCATAGCTCCATTATTGACAAGATCTTCAGCTATTTGATCCTGTCCCCAGAAACAAGCATAATGAAGTGGGGTGTTCCCGTGTTCATTAATAGCATTTATGTTAGCTTTGTTGTGTAGGAGCTGAAAGTTATAAAAATATCACATGAGACACTGTACATCTGTATGATGGTTAGTAAGAGAGTAATTTTTACTTGGAGTCATTGAAACAATTACAAACAACACCAGCTGTGAGAACTTGTACTATCTAAAAGAATTCTGGCTATGTGGATATTCCATGCCTAAGGAATGATTAGCTTCATATAAATGAGTACATATTAATTAGCACAAACATCATTGTATTTGTAGATACATACTGTTTGCAATAAACAGATAATAATTACTACATCTTCCTTGATATAATTACATAAATGATGAAATAATAATAAATACAACTCATTGAAGGGACAAAGCCTGACAGAGAATAGTAAATATCAGAACAAGTCTTTATCTGCCACTTACCATCAGAGCAATATCTCTCTGACCCTGACTACAAGCAAGATGTAGAGCGGTATCATCCCCCATGTTGGTAGCATTTACTCTAGCACCCCTCTGGATGAGCATGTCACATATACTGGTATGCCCTTCTTTAGCTGCCCAGTGTAACAAACTAAATCTGTGATCATCTCTGTAACATTAAACATTTATACATCAACAAGGACATCAGTAAATACATACAGGAGTGTACGCTGTACAGTAGATGTAACACATACAAGAGTGTACACTGTACAGTATATGTATACAGTATATGTTACATGTACAGGAATGTACACTGTACAGTATATGTATACAGTATATGTTACATGTACAGGAATGTACACTGTACAGTATATGTATACAGTATATGTTACATGTACAGGAATGTACACTGTACATTATATGTATACAGTATATGTTACATGTACAGGAATGTACACTGTACAGTATATGTATACAGTATATGTTACATGTACAGGAATGTACACTGTACAGTATATGTATACAGTATATGTTACATATACAGGAATGTACACTGTACAGTATATGTAACACATACAAGAGTGTACACTGTACAGTATATATAACACATAAGGAGTGTACACTGTACAGTATAATTATGTAACATATACAAGAGTGTACACTGTACATTATGACACATACAGGAGTGTACACTGTACATTATATGTAACACATACAGGAATGCACACTGTACATTATATATAACACATACAGGAGTGTACACTGTACATTTTATATAACACATACAGGAGTATAACACATACAGGAGTGTACACTGTACATTATATATAACACATACAGGAGTGCACACTGTACATTATATATAACACATACAGGAGTGTACACTGTACATTATATATAACACATACAGGAGTGCACACTGTACATTATATATAACACATACAGGATTGTACCCTGTTCACAGTTTATGTAGGAGAGTACTTTGTATATAAATGTCTACTTATTTCTTGAACTAGATGTATATATACAGCTCTTAATTTCAATTGACAACCACCATACAGCCTACAAACACTTATATAAATGATACATATTCTCAAGTTTCAGTATCACTGACTGTTTTATTCATTAAAACAAACAGCAGGGGTGTAAAGACTGACTGAATATAGGTTACCTTCCACAGCATACAATATAATCATCTAAATACTGCAACATAACAAGAACAAATCTAGGGAGTGCTTTATCAAGATGCTGTATAAAGTAGCATGATTTTCTTGATGGCAAGTAAACTTTGAAGAATAAAGTCTAAACATCTTTTCAGACTGACAATGTTCAAACCAGTAGAATGTAGCTAACAGGTACTGATAATACAATACTCTGTACAGAAATATTCTACTTTAATTGAGCAAAACTTCGAAAACATCCTATACTGTTAAAATCCAGAGGCACCTTATCTAAACTCTAGGTAAACACAAGAGCATCATGGAATTTCCATCAGACATGAAAATCTTTTACCTGTAAGTTCTATAAATAGACTTTTCTAGCAGGCAGAAAAATACAAACAGAAATAAGCACCTTCTAGGTACCATCAGGAATTTAACATTCTGTTGTTTTTTCAGATACAAGCATGTAGCCAAGTTTAAATTCCTTATACAGAATTTTAGATGATTGTTTGAAAAAATACAGATAAGACTGTTTATTTGTATCATTCTAACAAAGCTTTGATAAAAAATACTCTTACATTCATAAATTCAAATAAAATGCAGGCATTAGTTATGTGCCATCAGGCCAAATAATGTCTAGCGCACTATTGTTTTTTGACCCAACTACACTTACAATGAACTACCTACTCTACCAGGACATAAAATCATAGTATTAAATCATCTTTAATGCATCTAGCACATTTTTTTCTTCATGCACTAAAGATAGACAGTAGTAACACTCAGAAGATTTTGTTTAGAACACTTCACAGAACTACTCACTGAAGTATTTATAACTTGTTCATTCTATGAACTGAAATAATCTTTATGTCTTCCTGGAGTACAAACAGTTTGGATATTTTTTAGTTAACAGTGTAAACTATTACAATATTTATTTTTATAAAATGGGGCTAGGGAGGGTTCTACTTAATTTATCTGACAAAGTTAATATATGAGAATTTCATAGTTCTATATAAATGTCGGTATGTGATATGAAGCATTCAGAGGGAAACACGGATGTTAATCCAATCATTAATTTACCAAGGCCTTCTACATAATCTACAGTAAAGCATCACTCATAACTTTCTCTGTACTTAAGATGATGTCAATGTATTACTTCCGCTGAATGAATCAGCTATTGTACAATTTGTTTTCATTGTGTTTTAACATTGCACTTTTCCAGCTTCAACACTGAAGAAGACCCCAGGCATACATCTGGGTAGAACCACCAACCTTCAGTAAGCTAGCTGGACAGCTCCCTTGTACAATTTTCAAAATAGAAACAAATTTCAATGCAAGAACCATTTTTGAAAGATTGTGAATAGTTTTACAGATACACAATGTTTTAATTCAAGTTTTATTGAAACATAAATTTGATAAAATTATGAAAAGTGTAAACTTTAAAATAACACAGTTCTAGACACAGTGAGTTTATAATATAGTTATACATACTGATGAACAGGTTAACACACCTTGTACATACAATGTTTAACCATGTGTCTGGGAAGGTGATATAAAAACATATAGTAAATAAGTGGATGATGATTCATTAATGGGAAAATAGATGAGAAATAATGTGAATGCTGCAACTTTTCTATGCTAGGAAACTGCATTATGGTTGAATTGTTGATGTTTCACATTTTTGAATAAATAATCCAGCACAAAACAATCAGCCTTTTTTCATGGTTTTGGGGAACAGGTATCAGGTCCCTTTGATAGGGGAAATTTGACTTGTGTAGCACCAAATTGGGGAATTATTAAATGCTTATAATCATGAAAGAACAAAACACAAAGTTATGTCTAAACCATTCTATATTTACCAGAGCACTTAAAAAATAGTTTTCAGTACATGATGACAGAACATTTTCATTTTTTCAACTATAAGGAAATTTTCTCTTTCAATGGGGAAAAATGTATACTTTTTCACACTGGGAACAGGGCTGAATACCGGACTCAAAAATGACATAAAAAAGGCCTGAACGATTATCATAATTTTCAGTGGATGCCAAATTTCACTTTCTCAGAGATTTGCTTGGGAATGTAACACTGATAAAACACTTAGGCAGATCCTATCTCACGGATAGAAAAAAAGGATTATCTTTACTGAATAATTAGTTTTATAAAATATAATAAGAGGCACAAAAAAGGGTACTATAAAAAAGAAATACTTTCTGTAAATTGTTCAATAATAATAAATAAAATGAATATTTTTATCCAACAGATATCTTTTAAATTGGAAAGAAAATTATGATGTAGATAAGAAATTAATGTAGTACTATTTATGTACATTGGATGTGTTCTTGTTTGTATTGGATAAAGGTGTTTGGTAAACAAGAGCAATATTTCAGCCATGTACAGAGTGATGTTTACCTCACCAGTACCCTGAGTTACCATGCATTGCTTAACCAGTTTCCTGGGTTACCTACCAGTACCCTTGGTTACCTACCAGTACTAACCAGTACCTGGTGTTAACTACCAGTACTAACCAGTACCCGGTGTTAACTACCAGTACTAACCAGTACCCGGGGTTACCTACCAGTACTAACCAGTACCCGGTGTTAACTACCAGTACTAACCAGTGCCCGGGGTTACCTACCAATACGAATCAGTTCCCAGGGTTACCTACCAGTATGAACCAGTTCCCTGGGTTAACTACTTGTACGAACCAGTTCCCAGGGTTACCTACCAATATGAACCAATTCCCAGGTATACCTACCAATATGAACCAGTTCCTAGGGTTACCTACCAGTATGAACCAGTTCCCTGGGTTAACTACCAGTACTAACCAGTACCTGGGGTTAACTACCAGTACTAACCAGTACCTGGGGTTACCTACCAGTACTAACCATTACCCGGGGCTACCTACCAGTACTAACCAGTACCCGGGGTTACCTACCAGTACTAACCAGTACCCGGGGTTACCTACCAGTACTAACCAGTACCCGGGGTTACCTACCAGTACTAACCAGTACCTGGGGTTAACTACTAGTACTAACCAGTACCTGGGGTTACCTGCATGTACTAACCAGCAACACTTGGTAACAAGGCTGTACAAACCTGTTAATGCTGAAATCCATACAAAACTGTCAACAAAATGAATCAAGGATTAAAACAAAGGATGCAATACTCTCATGTCAGATAATCCTGGAGAAACATGTACCATATCTGGTGTTAAACCAATCATCTCCCAATCAGTAAGGAACTCTATTGACTGAGTTAGCAGGATAGGCTTTAAATAATTTATCATAAATGTCTTTAGATTTGTCCAAATTTTAGAAGACATCGAATATCAAGATATAAATTGATCTCGTTTTGTCTTAGGAATGTAAGATTGATACAAGCTTAGCAAGTTGGTTGACATCATATAAAGAAATTTAATTAAGCACATAAATAGATTTAACAATTAAAAAAACTACTATACAACTAATAGGTACCTCACCACGTTTTAAGATTAATGAAATCCAATATGTATCATCTTTCAAGTCATGACCAAAATCAACCAGGGTAAATTACTAAACATGTCAACATAGGACAAAAACTGATAGAATTATAATTAACTGGATCTGCATTGAGATTAAAAGCAACTATCGATATAGTATTGTAATCATTGTACAGCTGCATGGATTTGAAAGTGGTGGCAAGACCGGCTGCAATGTAATTGAATCAGCAGTGGTTACCACATATATCATTTCAGAATTCTGTAGGTTTACGAGCTTTGGGGCCGTGAATGTGGCCTAGTGGTTACTGCGCTGGACTTGTAACCTGACAATCCCAGTTTGAATCCCAGTCTCGGTAGGTCATACCCTTCTATGAAAATTTGACAAAAATGTTGATTTTCCTCCATATAAGGAGAAGTTGCCAGCTCCTGGTGGAAGGGTAAGTTAGTACTGGTAAGTTATGATTATACAGTCCAGGAAAACTGGTTAGGTGAACTGTACACCATAAATAGCTGAAAAATTGCTGAAAAACAATGTTTAACCCAGTGACAAATGTCACATAAAAACAAATTTGAATTTAACTCACACAAAGGTCCCACTTGCTACATCAATCATCACTCAACTCTTAGATGACATTCTTCCATGACTGTGATTCAATATATTAAATCTTATCATGTATCTTTAGGTTTGGCCATGTCAGACCATTAACTGTTGAACTCCATGGTGTACAGGACTTCCAACCTTGGCATTGTGGGTTTTAAACTGGATACAAAACAACGACTTTGGCCAATGAAAATTCCCAGTAATAATAATATACTCTGTGTGTAACATTGCTCATTAAATACCGTACCATAATGTATATTAAAATGTGGTAGCAGTTAAGAAAATTATAATTAAATCACTCAACTTACCCTTGATTTAAATCGTTTTCTGTATTATCCAACCATACTCTAACATGAAAAGCATTGCCGTCCCGAACTTTAGTAAAAATATCATCCATTTTGTTATTTGACAGCTACGAAAACTATCCCCGTGTGGGGCCCCAATTGGCAAATTACGTGAATATTAATCACTTTACTCGTATAAGAGACGAAATTTCATAGCAATATTAAATATGGTACTAATTTTTATGTAGAGAATGTAAAACGTGAACAGTTTTCAACAGAATTGCAACGAAAACAGGAAAAGTTTCAGCAGGTAATCCTTAAGTCTGTGTTTGTGTCCCGTTGAAGAGCTTCTCCCAGCATTCCGTTTTCAAGATGTCTGCGCCCATGTGGTGAACTAATATTCGTATTGAGTTGCAATATTTTTGTATACTCTGCTTCACAAAAACTGATTAAATATCCTCTGAATTCATCCGCACTACCATTTAGAATTATTCTTTATCTGACAGGTTTGTTGAATAGTTCGACATATTATCTTTTATGTTTTACCATGCCCACCCAATCAAGAGGTAAACATTAATGATTAAATATCGGGTTCTAAATTACTATAATGTAATTTTATTGTTCATGAATATAAATGTTCTGATGTAGCCCAAATTGCATACCGTATAAGTTGCGCTCAGGATGTTCTTTTCTTCTTTCGTGTCTGTAGTGGATGTGTTTAATTCATGTAAAGTGATGTCATTGTTAATTGCAGAATGGATTTTGAATGTGAAGACTGGGATATTGGCAGAGAAGCTTCCGGTCTTGTTTCTAGTTTGTTTCAAGACACAAAGGCAAGTTTAATTTCTTTTGTTCGTGAAGATTTGATTTTTTTTCTCAGAGCCAGAAAATGTATGAACATACCAGTAACTATAATTATGCTATATATGACAAGAATTGAACACTTACAATAATAGAAACAATATGTGTGAAATAATTTAAACTATTTAAGCCATTTTACAAACATCTAGATAAAAGTATTATTTTTTATTTGTTATTTTCTTTCAGAACAAAAATAGAAGGAAAAGAAAGAATCCAAATCCAGATACCGGTAATGTACCAGCACCTAATACTGTAGATAGTAAGGTTAAAAATTTTGTTGCTAAGAAACTAAAACATGATGTGCCAACTCATGTATTACAAATGTCAGGTGATGAAAAACTGAGTAAAAAGGAAAGAAAGAATCTACGAAGGAAGAGAAATAAGTTGCAGAGAAAATTAATGAATGCTGTTTCTGCTGAAAGTGATCCAGTAGGTAACAAGACTTTAAACAGTCAAGAGAAAGAAACTCAGCTTGTTGTTGGTACTAGTGAGTTAAGTGATATTAAAGTACAAAACCACGTTAAAGGTAACAAAAAGAGAAAGGAAAATGATGATGCAGAACATTCAGTGAAAAAATCAAATAATACCACCGAAGTAAATCTCAGAAAAAGTGAAAAGGGGAAATTAAAAGTTGGTAATAATGTTCCTAATGAAAACAGAAAGACTGCTGAAAGCTCTCCTAAGAAATCAGATAGTGTTAGTGTGGACCCATCTGGTGGTTCTTCTGATCTTCATAAAAATATTCAGTCTGCCAGTCCAATGCAGAAGAAAAAGCGAAAAAGAACAAGCAAGAAGAATAAGTTTAAAGGTTACATTAAACCTGAGCCAAAAGAAGACTCCATTTTAGTAAAGTCATCACCAGATGGAATGTCTGTACCCCATTCTAAAACTAATCAGAGTGTTCCAAAAGCAGAAAGAATGTCAGATTCGAATAAAAACAAGGAAAAAAACACGCAAACAAATCAAGTTGAAAAGATGACGAAGGCACAGAGTGAGAAAACAAAGGTTGATACTTTTAACAAGGAAACATTAAACTCTAAAAGTACAAAAACAAATGGAGATGTTGTAGGGAAAAAAAGTCACAAAAAGAAAAATAGTTTGGACCCTAATGTACTGAATTCTATTCTGACTAAAAATACTTCAGAGAAACTGGATTCTCCTGAAAAGTCACCTGTGCAAGAAAGTGTTGTGGTTAGCACGAAAATTGATGTGGGAAAAAGATTATCTGACCAATCTTTCCTGGAGAAGAGTAGGGAGAGGCTTAATGCAGCAAGATTTAGGTATGTACACACCTGGCTATGGGAAACTTAATGATATGATTAGGTGATGAAATAGTGTTAAATAAATAGATAATATTATATAAATTATATAAATAGACAGTGTTATATTAAATAGATAGTGTTATATAAATAGTGTTATATAAATAGATAGTGTTATACTAAATAGATAGTGTTATATAAATAGATAGTGTTATACTAAATAGATAGTGTTATATTAAATTGGTAGTGTTATATAAATAGAGAGTGTTATATTAAATAGATAGTGTTATTTTTGAAACTGGATGGTTTATAAATTGCTAGCTGAAAATGATGTAACTATATTTCAGGACATAGATTTCAGGATGTGTAGTCATTGATTTCGTCAAAGTGACTGGACATCTCAGTAGATCTGCATTTTGTTAAAAGTATGATAATTGTGTTTTCAGATATTTGAATGAGCAGTTGTACACAACCACAGGGAGAGAAGCATTTCAGTTGTTCAAATATGATAAAACAGCGTTTGATGTTTATCATGAAGGATTTCAAAGTCAAGTACAGAAATGGCCATCTAATCCTGTAGATATTATCATCAAACAGATGCTATCTAAGTATGTTCAATCATAATATTTGAAATAATCATTTTTGATATTTTGATATTTGAAAATATCATCTTCTATTCTCTGGCTGTGTAGTACTCCACTGCTTACCTTGGGGTTATGAGTTTATTCTTCATGTAAAGTACTTGATAGCTATTTACCAGTATATGTATTTTATGTTTCATGTTTTACATGGCTGATGATTAAACATCTAAATGTGAGTTCTCCTTCACTGACCTTTGTGGGTAGTTATCAGTTTCAATGTATTCTTATAAATACTTACCACCATTTATTAAATCAAATGAAGTTATAACAAAATGCATTCTTATGCAATAACGGTTAAGATTCACACATTTGGCTATCTAAGCTGCAAAGATATGAATTTGTGTGTATGAAATTCATAGGTTCACAAAAATTTATACATATAGCAATTGACAAAATAAAGTACTGTTATATCTAACCTTGTTCCAAATGTTAATAATTTGCAGGCATTATATTTTTATATTGGTGATAAGCTGTAGGTGAGGTCAGTGTAAAATATTCTGTGCTCTTTTCATATCCATGTTTTTTTAGTCTGTTTATTGTTGCAGACCAAAGCACCTAATTTTAGCAGACTTCGGGTGTGGTGATGCTAAACTGGCCAGAAATGTTCACCAAACAGTTCATTCATTTGACCTTGTTGCACTGAATGAACATGTGACTGTGTGTGATATGTCGAAGGTGATTGTTGTTGTTTATTAATTAATATTTGACTACTGTAATTTGAAAGAGTTACATGTTGGTTTTTTGTCTCATCGTTTAATATTTATACCATTCACATTACACATTGACTAAAAATAATGTTATTTTAAAAACCAATGCGTGAAATATTTAGTTTTGTTTTAGCCATGAACTTTTATTACCATATAGGTCCCTCTGAAAGATGTTAGTGTAGATATAGCCATTTTCTGTCTGTCATTGATGGGTACAAATCTCACATTATATCTTAAGGAAGCTAACAGAGTATTGAAAAGCAAGTAAGTTATATGTTTGACTTTTATTTTCTGCTTCTTAAGGAATAGTTATGTATATCTTACTGCACTGTTGGTTGAGTACTGCTGAGGGACTGAAGTTATCCTGTCAACTTTTCATAAACTTGATGACTATTGTATCAAGGTACACAAAATGGCATGTCCATCTTTCCATGAAATTTCACATGTTACTATAGACTGTGTATCAAATACTGACTGTATATCAACTATTCACTGTGCCCCAAATACAGACTGTATATTAACTATAGACTGTGTACCAAATACATACTGTATATTAACTAGACTGTGTACCAAATACAGACTGTATATTAACTATACACTGTGCACCAAATACAGACCATGTATTAACTATAGACTGTGTACCAAATACAGACTGTATATTAACTATAGACTGTGTACCAAATTCAGACTCTATATTAAAGACGATTTCTGCATTTTGTTTTATTCAAGGAAAAGTGATCATTTTTTCATATTTTATAGAAAAAAGTATGACAAATCCAAAAATGGCAAGAAACACGGGGGTCACTGAACTCGTTTTCGAGATAACAGCTCATACTTTGTGTAGGTGTGCAGCTGTTTTTTAAGATTTGATGTGTATAAAGAGCTTATCGCTAAACACATACTATTACTGTTATATCATGATAAAATCATGCTCAAACATACTGTTTTTACAAGTAAGTATTCATTTGGCATATATTGTGTTAATTTAACACAATTTATACCATAAATGATTTAATTCTGTCATACTATGTTTTTATTTTCGACTGCATGCATGAAAAAATGGGTTGCAATTTCGACAAAAAAAAAATTATTTTTCATCTTTTTTTCCCCCTTTTCCGATATTCTTCCAACAAAACTTTCTAATTTTGATATATATCTTAGAACAATGTCTAATAAACATATTTCAGTAATAAAAACATGAGGTTACCAAGCTAATTTTAGTCTCAACTCTGAAATTCAGTTACACTGTCAAAAATAGTCGAAAAATATGATTAATATCAAAAATATGCATATCAAGTTAATAAAGATTTTGCCTATTTTCCAATCAAACTTTCTAATTTATATATATATTGTAGAACAATGTCTAATAAACACATTTCAGAGATAAAAACATGGGGTTACTGAGCTAATTTTACCTCCAACTTCTAAATTCTGTAGCATTGTCAACAAATATTTGCCAATTTCGGTTAAATTTTGTAATGTGTATATAAAGTTAATAAAGTGTAGTTTTCTGTTTATCATCCAATAAAACTTTTTAGTTTTGATATGTATCTTAGAACAATTTTGTACCACATATTTCACCTTAAAAGAACATTTGAGTCTTTGAGGTAATGTTAGCTCAGAGTCCTAATATCAGCTACATCATCAACAAATATTTGCAATAAATGATGAACCTCCATTACAGTCATATGAAGTAATTCAATTTTGAACTGTACATGTGGTGTTTCACATAGATTAGTCACTATTAAAAAATAGAGCACACATTATAGGTTGCGTTTTTAGCGCGCTCGCGGATACGTTAGTTGTCCGAAAACTATGCAAGTGTTTCTTCCGTGAAGAGCTTTATTGTCTCCCTTATGTGCAGAAATGTTGCGCGTTACGAACTACCGAAATGTTTTTAACTACAGACTGTGTACCAAATACAGACTGTATATTAACTATAGAATGTGTACTAAATACATATTGTATATTAACTATAGACTGTACCAAATTCAGACTGTATATTAACTATAGACTGTGCCTCAAATACAGACCGTATATTAACTATAGACTGTGTACCAAATACAGACCATATGTTTACAATAGACTGTGCATTATGTATATACTGAGAAAATAATACTGTTAAACAGGGCTTTCATTTGACCCTTAAAATGGCATATTGACTCTAAAAATCAATAAAATAAAGCTTTTGACTCTTGAGAATTTGAACCAAAGGGTCAAATTTACAATAAATTAGAAGGAAACTTTGTTGACTCTTCAAATTATCATTAGCAAGGTTTCATTTTGACCCTCACCTTTTGATGTCTAGTGAAAACCCAGGGTAAAAATAAGTCCTAAGTTCACAAAGTAATTTTGTTTTATTTTTAAGATGTTTCTGCCATGTTGGCATTCATTTGGTTAATGTTAGTAAACAAATAATGAAAATAAATCAAGAAATCATCAATGTCAACAGCAGTGTCAAAATATGGCATACATTTTTGCACAATGTTTGTTAAATAGGCAAAGAATAGTGTATAGATTGTGCATTAAATAAAGACTGTGTACAAAATATAGACTGTGTATCATTTCTTTAGCTCGTCTGTTTCAAAGAAAAAGTTAAGCTCTTATGATCACTTGGTCGTCATTGTCGTGCAAATACTTTAATGTAGCCCATTACTCAAAACACTTTTAAAGATATCAACATGACACTTGGAATACTTAATTATCATGATAAGGCATGAGACAAGGGCCATTATTCTGAAAGCTATATTTTTGGAGTTATGATAACTTCATATTTATCATTGTATATCTGTTGCAAAATGTTTTTCTGGATTTCTTTTACATTAGTTTTGCAGCAGGCAGTGTTTCTACACTTTCTGGGCTGTATGTGTGAAAACTGTCCATTTTGATGCAAATATTCTTGAAACTGTGTGTATTGATGAAAATATCACTTGGGATACTTAACTTCAATCAGCATAAAAATTAAGTCCTTTCTCATAATCTACTTGAAAGAATGCATTCCTTATACTATGCCAAGATTTTATGACAACTAGTCAGATTTGTTGTTCTGACTATCTTGTTATGTTTTGTTCTCATTTGATTGGTTCATATGCCTTGTGTTTTCAGTGCCACATTGATAATCGCAGAAGTGACCAGTAGATTCCAGAGTATTGGCAATTTCATCATGAAAGTTGAAAAAATGGGCTTCAAAGTAAAGTATCAGGTATGAATGTTCAATGTATATACTGATATAATAACCTTTTATGGCTGTGTCCCACATCAAACAGTCATTTTATAAATCTACAAATAATGTATGATTGTTACATTTTCATTATTTTGAAAGGACAGCAATTTTCCACAATTCATGCAAAATAATTCCAAACTTAGTCCATCAAAGATTTAGTGTTCTAGTGTTCAGTTGGACACATTATAATTTTAATGTCATGAGTTATAATTATGTTATAATTTGGTGTTATTTCAAGGAGTTTGTGAGTAATGAGATAAACATTGTGTATCATTACAGAATTCAGATAACACAATGTTTGTGTATCATTACAGAATTCAGATAACACAATGTTTGTGTATCATTACAGAATTCAGATATCACGATGTTTGTGTATCATTTCAGAATTCAGACAACACGATTTTTGTGTATCATTTAAGAATTCAGATAACACAATGTTTGTGTATCATTACAGAATTCAGATAACACGATGTTTGTGTATCATTTCAGAATTCAGATAACACAATGTTTGTGTATCATTTCAGAATTCAGACAACACGATATTTGTGTATCATTTAAGAATTCAGATAACACGATGTTTGTGTATCATTACAGAATTCAGATAACACAATATTTGTGTATCATTTCAGAATTCAGATAACACGATGTTTGTGTATCATTACAAAATTCAGATAACACAATATTTGTGTATCATTTCAGAATTCAGATAACATGATGTTTGTGTATCATTACAGAATTCAGATAACACAATATTTGTGTATCATTTCAGAATTCAGACAACAAAATGTTTGTTATGATGGAGTTCAGGAAGACATTTGATTGTAGAAATAAAGATGTTGAAGACATTAAATTGAAACCTTGTGTTTACAAGAAGAGGTGATCTGTTGGCTCAAATCTGCTGAAAAATGTCATCCTGTATTAAACAGGATATCACAGCATTACATTCTGTTGTCATCCAACCACAAAACTTGTTTATTTATCACATATATATATTTGTGAATAAAATTTTCTGTTGACAGAATTACGAAGAATAAGAGGGTAGAGTTTGTACTTTTATTTTATTTTAAAATGTCCTGAATTTTATTTGATATTTTGCATAATAAAATCATGATTCCTATGTAATCGATATGATGACTCTCCAAATGGTTACAGTTTAGGTTGTAATCCCATGTGCTAAATTTACTTCATCATAATTAGTTCTTGTAGACCCTTTGCTAGCATTTGTTTTTGGGCCAGGACTGTTTTGTCTAATACCAGGGATATATGGCTTGATGAACTGTGATAAAAAGTTTGATACTAAGCGCCCAGGTAATTAAATAGTCTGTATCATCAATTCCAGCAGTAACTATGTGCCTCCTTAGACATGAAGCATACTGAAGACTGTAAATTACTGTATAAATCACCTTTAAAACAGGAGATGTTTGGTATAAAAAGATATTATATTCCATAAGCTGAAGTGATTTGTTAATGGGAATAAACAGAAACGTAATCAATAAATGAATTACAATAAGATGTTTTATAGACAAAAAAAATTATAGATTACTCAGAGGTATAATGCAAACAAACAATTCAGTCAGAGTCAAAAAATGGTTAAAAAGCAGTTAATCTTTTGCTGGGAGAGAGAATATGCATAACACATGATTTATCAACATTCTATTGACACTTCAGTCACTTCCACTTCACTTTCACTTCATAAATCCAGATCTGCTAGATTTGTCCATGGATTACTCATATATCAAAATCTTCATCATCCTTACTGCTGTCTTTGAAAAAATCAGACAGTTTTACTTGTGTTTTGTTTATAGCCATAATTGGTTTAATGGCAGACATTAGACTTGGAAATATCCTTGGAAACATGATTTCTTGTGAAGCCAGTAACTGTTTAATTCTATGACGTTCCTTAGGTGCCTCAAAACAAGCAGGACAATTCTCAGCAATCACTGGAAGCTTGTTCTGAAACAAAAAATATTCTCTTTACCACACATGTATAGATAAGCCTTAGCTTACCATATAAAAAACATACTATGTGCTGTTGGTATTACAACAGAATGAAAGTATTCCCAGAGCAGGGATGATTTGGTCACAGGTGCATCATTTGTAAAATCTCACTACAGAACAATTAAAGGATCATTCATGTGAAGTTTGATTGAAATTGGCCAAGTGGTTTCAAAGGAGATGCCATTTGAAGCAAAATAACATTTTAACAAATGTTTGTTTTTTCCCATTAGTCAACAGTATGGTAACAGTTTCCTGTGAGAGGGATGAACACCCTTTATTTTAAATATCTTCAGTCAAATATTCATATACAATAATGATCCTTACATGTGTTCACAAGCATTCTTTTGATCAACAGTGCTTGATTCTTCCTACTCAGTCAATAAACAGGCACATTTCATGATAATTTATAATTAAAAATATAATTTGTCTAAAATATGATAAACTTAAATCTATTATAATTATTAACTTAAATCTTAAATATAATTATGTAAAGGGAGATAACATGTCTACATACCTCTTCAGCAAAACTTCTCAAATCTTTCTCACGAACATTTACCAAAGGACGTATCACCCTTAAATCACCTTCCCTGAAAATGTTAAACTTCTTCTATTAACATTTTGTCCACAGATAATATACTTGTATATGTAGTTCCTTTAAGTTCACTACTTTTATAGCAGTTTTACTGCATGAAAACGTGCTAAATATATCAAAGATAATAGATATGTTTTGGATACAGTTTTCTGTCATGTATCATAATAAATTTCACAACAATCTGAACTTGGTGTTTCAAAATCATTGTTATGATTACACAATATATTCTTTTGCCAGTTAGTAATAAGCACAATAAATAATTAGCTCGGGTTATTTTCTGATGAATTATCTAAGCATACTTCAAACAATACAATTAATCTCCATGCTGTGACAAACTGGAATGTTATCTTATGGTCTGTAAGTATATAAAATATATCCAAAATAACAGATTGAATAAAGCCATCAATTCATCCATGTGAAGTGAACAAGGTACTTACTCCACTGTGTAATGAGCCTTCATAGTTCTAAGTATTCCATTGTGAAAAATAGACATAAGAAAACTGAAAAGAAAATTGTTAAATTCCAGCAAAGAATATTTTAACAAACAATTATGGTATTCCAATATTTATGATAAATCTATGAGAAAGATGCAGGTACATGAATATCTACATACAAAAAAAAGCAGAATTCACATCTTATTCCAATAATTATCATGAAGATAAAGTCTTTATCACATAATTGGTTTGACTGAAACTAATTCAGTAAGTTCAAGTAAAATAAATACATGAACAGTGACTGTACCTTTCACACAGATCATCCAAATGTTGACCTAAAGCTAATACATTGTAACCTTCTCTTCTGGCACAAGCATAAATACGTCCTCGCTTCATTCTACTACAGAAACTACAAATAGAGGCACACTCATACAGCAAGTTTGATGCCTGCTCTAATATACCTGAAAGTAAGCAAACACAATTCATTATAACGATATTCACAAATCACAGTAATTGTTGCATTTGCCTGATCATTTTGTTGTTATAATAAAAAGTTGAAGAATCAGAAGATTTCTCCCTTAATAAATACATTCATATCAGTCAATGGTCATTTACACATATACCAATAATACATGCATTCTAGTAGTGAATCAATAATTTATAACACAAAAGGGAAGACAAGAAATTATAAACAAAATTTACACACAGGTAAATGAATCAAGTAAATCAAGTACTGTTTTTTTAACTAATCAACAACAGATAAAATATGTTCACTGTCAAAGATATTTAATTAACAAGAACAACCTATTAATATAACAAAAATACACCAGTGAACTAGTACATCCTAAAGTAATAATGAACATACTGATATACACATGAGATACAATATTAGAGTGGTGACATACAGCATATAACAGCAAGAAGTACCTTGTGATTCATAGAAGTAGGGAACTCCTAGACTAGCTAAGTAGTGTTTTAATGGACTTGGATCATATGATGGTGTTTGTGGATCAACAGTCACAGCTCCGAGCTTGAACTGAATATTCTGTAAAATATCATCTTGAATCAATATTTGTACAGGAAGTTCATGTACTAAATAGAAACTTCATAAAACATGAAAAAGGAAGCACAAAGTGGTACCATCCTAGTCAGACAACAGAAAATGATTGAACAATTATAAGATTACACATATATGTGATGTAAGTATAGGACAAGGATTTCACATCTTAACATTCTCAAAGTCAAAAAATACCCTACCTGAAAATAATAAACATAAAAATAAAATAGTGTAAAATGTCATAAGTATATCTAGAGAATAGAAACATGGATTGTTAAGGATGATGATAAAGAAGAAATAATCCTGCATGTGGTTGGGAAGCCTCTTTGACTCTCACCAACATTAAGAACATCTTCAGGTGACTACTTCAAAATACAACAAAACTAAGACAGAACAAATCAACTAACATTTAAATGCCTACCTTCTTTCTACAATAGAATTGATATTGTTTGACTGTATGTAAGAGAGATAATGAATCTTTTCCACCACTGAGACAAACCATCACTCTATCACCATCATGAATCATATCAAACTCCTCCATTGCCTACAGTATGTAGAACATAAATGTAATTAACACTAAGTATACAACAACAAGCAGATGTAACAGTTGTCATGTACAAGGCTTAAAGTAGACAAAAAAGACAAAGGATGTAGTTTTGAAATACTGAGACATTGAGACTGTTCCATCATTTTTTCATTTTTTTATGATTTTAATACAAAAATTACAGGTATGTACAATATACTTTAACTTGACATTTTTTTCCATTTTTTTATGATTTTAATACAAAAATTACCAGTATGTATAATAAACTTTTACTTGATATTGGACCACATGCAGTTAAAAAGAGAACATTTGATATCAGAAGAAATGTGCTTACTTTTAAAAATGGTGTAAATATCACTTTAGGAGGAGAGAACCAATGGTTCCCTTCTTTCTTCTTCTTCTTCACTTTCTTATTTTCTCCATCAGCTTTGATCTTACTATTTGTCACATTCAAGTTATTCTCACAAGTGTCCTTTGATCTTTTCACAACCATGTCACATGACTGGTCTAATTCACATCCATCTACTGGTCGTTTTCTACCACATAGACCTGTGCCACATCTAGTTACAGCGCATGTTAAGATACCTGGTGTTTTAGTCAAACTTGATATGGGTTTCGAAGAATCACTGGTAGATGATTCAGGTAGCGAAGTATCTGGTGTATTACCTGTTTGTTTTATAACATTTGAATAAGTTACCTCATCCTCAGGTATTGTATTTCTATCAGCAGTGATATCACACTTGTTATTACTTAAATCTTTACTAGTCATGTCACAAGTTGTTATAATATCAGTTTTATCATCACCACTATTTTGAAAAAATCCCTGATTAACACAAGTTTCCATTCCTTTAGAAAATGGTTCATTTTCAGCACAATCATTTTCACTTTCAGATGCTGTAGAACAACTCTTAAGATCTTTAGAGGTGATCTGTTGAGATAAATCACTTCTATCAGGCAAGTCTTCTGTGACAGATTTTTCTGACTTGTCCCCATCACTGTTAGAATTGTGTTTCATGTTCTGATTCAGCATGTCAGAGGAGGAAACATTATTCTCTCTGTAACATTCTTTCAATGCTGGTAGCCCAATATGCTCTCTCAAATTTGGAGGACAAAAAGGTAGAGCACAGGTATTATCGGATGATGTGTTACCATGGAGACAGGCAGCTGCTTCACTTGGTAATAGAAACCATCTCAGTGCTTCTGAATTTTCATCAAACATTACTTTGTGATCAGCCAGCTGGTATTTAGTCTGGAATTATATAACAGCATTTTGCTTTATAAATAAGCACAATTTGAGACATGGCCATTCCACAGCTGTAGAACTCTCACAGAATCAATCCCTATAATATCGTGAATTAAAGTAAAAAGTTAGATTTACATTTCAAAATGCCACAATTAAACTCAACAGAGATACAGAACATTGAAATTTTTGAATATCTGGTCTTAAGCAAAAAATATTTGAACACAAACAACAGATACAAATATTTGTAAGAAAAAATGAATTTCAAGACAGGAATTTTGCTAAAATAACATGAAAAGAAAAAAAATAAAATGATCAAAATTAAAACCTGTATTATACAAATCACTTAATTAGAGTGCATAATGTAGGCAGAGGTGTCAGTTAGCAATCTCCAATTAGCATCTTTAAGTTTGGTGCCTATGATTGTTGTGATGATTGAAAAGGGGGTACAGTGTTTAAAAGTAAAAAGTTTGACCATTGTAGTATCTAGTCATCTTATATGTATTTCTTTTATGCTGCAGTTATCATCATGTTAACCAATGACAACTGTTTAATAGACAATTTTCACATATCAAGTAATTCAGCACCTTTCAAAATTATACTGTATTACCATTTATTAATTATGCATATGAAAAGGGAATAGTCATAAAATGAATATAAAAAACATGAAAACAAAGTTAAAATTACAAACTTTGCCTGTTTTCAGACACAATAGATTCAGAGAGAATCAAGAATGGACTAAAAAAGAACATTTTTGAATATAATCGAATATCTGAATCAAATACTTGGATATCATCTTGGATATTCATTCCAATCCATAATAAAATTATCAATGATGGGTTGAATGGTTATCATTTGTTCATTACAATCTAGAATTATTTCAAGTATACACTCAGTACCTTGGAAGCCTGTGCAAACAGATCTCTGGCTTTCTGAAGACAATCCTGCAAAATAACAAGTAATATAAGTATGAAGTAGTTTATATAAAAAATAGAATGAAAACATTGGAAATTAAGAATAATTTATTATCAATTAAAAAAATAAATTTATACCGGTATTATAAAGAGATAACCTGGTCATAAAATACAAATTGCTCATAGTTAATGAGTGGTCTAAAAGGATAATACAATGTATTTGAAAAACGTTTTATGTACTTTTGTTCCAAACAGATATAAATGATACAACTATAGTAATATAATACAATAAGGTTAACATACCTTGTAGTTATCAGGCAAAGGTCCTTTAACAATTAGAGGGGGCACCTTGTACGTCATCGTACCACTAATGTATGATATATGTCCTAACCACTTCCTGTCTTTGAACACCTTCAAGGTAAAAACTGATTGTATGTTAAATAGAGTAAGAAAGGAGCTGTAAGCTAATCATTACATCATGTGATCCATCATCTCATAAACATTCTCCAAAAAGTAACTAAACAACTAAACAAGAATGGATGGTCATGTAACTAGATTATTACCATCACAATAAACTGTTACAATAAACCATTAATTGTTCATAAAATCTATCTCTGCATAGATAAAATGAAACAAGTTTCCACAAAATATTGTCAACATGAAAGCAAATTCTAAGTTTGTACCAAAACATAGACAAGTATTTCTTTTATACTTCCTAATAATTCATAATCTCTTGAAGACATTTAATTTTCATGTCATTCCAGAAAAATTCATGAAGACAACAAAATACAAAAAAATGGTTACCAGTAGTTCATTGGCTCATAAATGTTAGACTGCAGGTGCTAACGGGTGAATATGTTTATATGAATAGTAATACTACGACTTAGAACATCACTGAAAGCTACCTAAATTGGGACAACTGACCTGGAAATTCTTCTGTCTCCACTCTCCAGTTTCTGGATTGAACATATACTACAACAAACACATCAATTTAGAATCCCAACAAAAAGGTTATAAATGTCTAGAATCCATTGAAAAAGATCTTTGCATACAATCAAATCAAATTTAATAACCATGGTTAATTAGGAATTGCTGAAAGTTCTACAACATCTGTTATTAACCAAGCATTCATGCAAAATAGTGAATCAATTAAGTTATATCAGCATGAAAACATGTTGATTAAGAATAAAAAAAAAATATACAGTTCTGTAGACAGTTTCCAAAATTACATATTCCAATAAAATCTGAGAAATCTTTTACGTGAATTACCAATATGAATAAATAATCTAATGAAACATTTCACTACATGAACTCTGTCACATATTTGACTAAAACATAAATCACATAAAAAGTAAATAAAAACAATCTCACCTGTGGTAATAATTTCCATCCTTCTTCAGCAACAAGTTTCACAGCTTCAAGTGTAAATTCTAAAGTCTCATCATCCAGAAAGTATGGTAAGTTTATCCTGGTAAATCCAGGCCTGAAAAATATACATCCTCATGAGTCAGATAACGCAGAGTTCAACTTTATGCACATTTACAAAAGATTCACACAAAGCTAGCAAAAAATTTTACCGAAACCTGGATTTCAACAAAAGATGATTGTGAAACATGTATGCCCCCAACGGTGACCTTGACCTCTGACCACAAAATTAATAGGGGCCATCTACAGGCCAAAACCAACCTCCATACCAAATCTGTGGAGTGTATGCTCAAGCGTTCTCTAGTATTTGATTGGACAAGATTTTTAGTGGTTAAGGACATGGTACCTTGACAATGACCAAAATATCAACAGGGGTCATTTACAGGCCACAACCAACCTCCCCACTGATTCTGTGGGCTGTAGGCCAAAGCATTCTCTAATTATTGATTGGACAAGCTTTCAGTGGTCAAGGACAAAGCGACCTTGACCTTAAACCAACTGAACACAAAATCAATAGGGGTCACCTACAAAACACAACCAACCTCAATATCAAATCTGAGGGTAATATGCCCAAGCATTCACTAGTTAGTGATGGACAATCTTGTTTACGAATGAACCCACCAACATACTGACCGACTGACATATGGGGGGGGGCATAATAATAATACAAAGTTAAGCCTGTTAGTATCAACTGGTTAGTATGATTTAATTTCTAAACTGATTATTTCAAAATGAAGTGACTGACTGACTGACCGACCGACCAACTAACTAATTGACCGACTGACTGACCTTGTGCCCTTGTATATTAAGTGGAACAAATTTGCTTTAGTGACAACTTCCACAAACAAACCAGAGATGGTTACAGCTCAGATTTTTACCTTAGTATCTCCCTGTGAGAATACTCTCTGTATCTTCTAAGGTGAGTTCTGTCTAATTTACTGAAAAATAGACAACATTCAAATACTAAAACAAGTATAAGACACGTCTATAAAACTGTTCATATCTATATAACCAGTCCTTTATAAATAAATTCCTAATTGCATTTAATTACTTTTTAGAAATTACATGAATACTGAAAGTTTAATAGTGTTCAGATTATCTGTTTTACAAACATCTGTCAGTTCCGCTTTCTTAAAGTGACACTTTTGTTTTATTCTCTATACCGGTGTCATTGTCTGTGTGATATGTATGTATGTATGTACCTTGTTATTTACATTGTAAATATGAAACAAATAATAATATCAATAAAGCCAGTCCACAATATCAATGAAGAAGTTGAAAAAATACACATATATTACCGATCCTCAGCTAAAATGTGTTCAAACTTCTTGCTTATTTCCTCCTCCATTCCTAGCAGGTCCTAGAGGTACAATTTACTTAGTTTATAATCAGTTAGAACGAATATAATGTCGACATTTTTAAGAATGAACAATAACAACTCTATACTTCACCTTTATTCTTCCATACAGAAAACTTTTTTTCAATAGAATATTAGATATATTTGTTACTAGGAGATATCATTCACTGTATACAGGAACCACTCAATTACTAAGGTCACTAGTAAAGTCTACGTACATCTACCATAAACCTACCATAGCATAAGGTCCAGCACAGGCACATCCTCCCCTGGCTTGTATACCAAACAGATCATTAAGAAGTACACTTATGTAGTTATGATGAAGGAACCTCTGTGATGCTTGATGATACACAAGGAACGAGAAGATAGGAAGACGTTCAACATCAAAGTTTCCAAGACTTATCAAGGAAGAATGATTCTTCCATTCTTCACGAGCTCTCCTGAATAAAAAACATGAAACACTTCGCTAGATTTCATAGTGTTGTATGTTCAAACAGGACAAATGGACAGACAGAACAGCCTAACATATCCTGCCAGTATAAACCACAGCAGAACTATTCCAGCACATTATATATAAGTATTGTTTTGTTTAAATCGATATTCAAAATTTATTATTACATGTATTCATTTTATATAAAACTTAATTACTGGTATGTAAAACCATCCACAAACGTTGATGTCATTATTCACCAAACCTATTTTTGATCACCTTTTCTGCAGTTCTGACAATGCTTGAGAGCCATTAAACAAGGTATAGTTGTACTTACTTGAGCATATACTCTTCTCTTTCCATGATTAAATCAGATGTGATTGACTGTTTCAGTTGAAATACCAAACCTGCTCTTATTGCTTCAACAATAGCAGGCGTACCACCTTCTTCCTTTAATTCAGGCTCCTGTAGGTAACGATGTTGATCCCGACGTACCTGTTATAGATATAACAATATTCCCCAGTGAAGAAGGTCTATATAATGTACATATGATCTATTGTAGATTATTTACTATTTGTTTAGTATAAAAACACAATCATTAGGGCAGCTTTGCTATATACAGATCCATATAAACAAAAACAACAGGACATATAAACATTACAGAGAAGACATGGATTCTAAACATTAATACATGTACCAACATACAACACAGACACGGGTACCAAACATTAATACATGTACCAACATACAACACAGACACAGGTACCAAACATTAATACATGTACCAACATACAACACAGACACGGATACCAAACATTAATACATGTACCAACATACAACACAGACATGGATTCTAAATGTTAATTTATTTATCAACATACAACACAGACATGGTTTCTAAACATTAATATAAGTACCAACATACAACACAGACATGGATACTAAATGTTAATTTATTTATCAACATACAACACAGACATGGTTTCTAAACATTAATATAAGTACCAACATACAACACAGACATGGATTCTAAATATTAATATAAGTACCAACATACAACACAGACATGGATACTAAACATTAACATTATTTACCAACATACAACACAGACATGGTTACAAAACATTAATATTATATACTAACATATAAAACAGACATGGATACTAAACATCAATATTATATACTAACATGCAACACAGACATAGATACTAAAAAATAATACATTTACCAACATATAACACAGACATGGAAACTAAACATTAATACATATACCAGCAAATACAACAGAGAAGACACAGGTATGAAATAATAAAACAAACATTAACTTACAAAAAAAACTGATCCCCCACCACAACCATCAGGTACGGTATTCCTAAATAACTTCTTCTTAGCAATCAACACACCTACAAGATAATATAACATAACCAGCAATTTAAAAAGGATCAAAAGTATATCTGAAGAAAAAGTATCATTGTATATCATCAATGAAATCTCTTTTCAATGCATACTTACTTATCAGCATATTACAAGAGGACCATGATGACCCTTGTTTGCTCATCTGAGCAAAAATTGCAACTTCTACGGTTTTCCTGTGATTCAGTCTGATGACCAAGTTTTTAACATGAGTTGACCCATGTTAAATCCTGTTCACGATATTATTAATACAAATATTCTGACAATGTTTTGAGCAAGATCCAATCAAAACTGTGACTTCTAGTGTGTTAAAAATGTTTTCAGGAGATTTACCCAGTGACCTAGTTTGTGACCCCATATGACTAATGTTTGAACCTGTCCAAGACATTATTAAAACAAGCATTTTGACACAGTATAATGAAAATTCAATCAAAACTGTGGCCTTTAGATGATTAACAACGTTTTTCAATGATTTGACTAGGTGACCTAGTTTTTACCTAAGACGACTCATGTTCCAACTTGTCCTAGATATTAAGACAAACATTCTGTTTAAAGAAGATTCAATCCAAATTGTGACCTCTAGAGTGTTAATAAACTTTTCAAAGGCTTGACCTGGTGACCTAGTTTTGGACCAGAGATGAACCATATTCACACAATTTCACGATTAATACAAACATTCTTACAAAGTTTGATGAAGATTTGACCTGAGCCATGTTCGAACTTGTCCGAGATATCATTGAGACCAGGTCTGATGAAAAAAGTGCGACCTCTAGAGAGTAAACAACCTCCAGGTGTGGATGACAGATGCCAGAGTAGATTGACAGAGGACTATAGCTCACTGAGCACTACGTGCTTAGGTGAGCTAATAAAGCAGGGGGTCTGATTGTTTGGGTCAGCAAATGTACATAAGAACATTAAACAAGCTTACTGCAAGTAAGTCAATCCACCTTTGATTAAAATATCTCCAGTTGTTTAAATTATAACTGATCTACCCCATGTAGTCAAGAAAATGTCACTATGAGATGAATGGAATAACATGTACAATAACAGAAAGCTCAGCATTTATTGATAATTCATCTGTGTAATGACTCCTGAGAGCAGCAACATTTCAGTGAAAAATTAGTCTTGAATAAATGATCAACAGTTTATCTAAATCAAAGATTGTCTGTCAACAGACTGTTATACATACATACCTGGTGTCTGGACTCCACCAACAAATTTATGGCAAGACAAAAACACTGCATCTTTATACATATATGACTGATCAGCACTGAAGATGGAAAAACACATTCACAAATTACAAAACATTCTGATGACACAAAAATTCATGAGATAATTTTAGTCCTTGTAATTTTTTTCAATTTCAATCATAATCTTCAGCTAAATACACCTTTTCTATAACACATTTAGCTACAGCTGTAAGTTGACCAAACAATGGTGCCTTGAACCCACCAGAGACAATTTGTTCCTTTGCACAAATCTGATACATTACCTGAAACACGAAACATAAGAATTAATCATACATCTTCAAAAATCCCAGACAGGTGATGTACTCGCTTGGATTAGTTGATAGTCTCACATGTAGTACAGCAAGTAATATAACTGACTTGTTAACTTTCACACAAAGTGACTGTCAATACAAAGTGAGTTACCTGGCAGACACGGGATTCATATCAATGTTCACATAAGGAGCTGCCGTAGCATAATCCCAGAATGCAAGAGCACCATGTTTATGAAGGATTATATTGATTTTATCCACATCAACAAGTATACCCGTAATGTTTGAGGCAGCACTAAAGCATCCAATCATCTGACGTCCTGTCACACACCATTTCTACAAATAAACAGACTAGATCTGTTATGCACTGAATATAATGTGATGAAATGACATCACAAAAATACTAATGATAGCAGCATAATAAATAAAGCTGCGCGCACATACACCCCCCACACACACACTGCTGTTTGTACGTATCAGAATACAGTATCATCTATAAATACAACAATTACATTAAAAGTTGAAAGAAATGTGCAATGGCTGACTACAAAAATTAATGGTATATCACAGAAGTTTACACAGTAACTTCAAGTAATAAGTTCAATGTGTGGTAAATGTGGAGTTACATTAATAACAACACCCAGCAGTAGTACCTCCAACAGATAGCGTAAATGTTCAGTATCCACCAGACCCTGGCTGTTTGCTTTCACTCGTAGAACCTGTCACAACAATGAAAGTTATATGTTTAATATATCAACATGATGTATACACTACTTATACATTAATGTAGTGTAAACTACATAAAAAACATGCAAAAAATATTTTAATTTATTTACAAAGATTAAGTAATATTCTGTCATATTATTCAACAAAAAAATCTATCCGAAGGTACAAAATAGGGTTTTATTGCTATATACACTGTTCTCCTTTATCAACTTCACTTAGTCAGTGAGAATCATCTAGAGAACAGCGCTATTGGGGGGCTCCATAAGGTACAAATTTGTACCAAACCATACATAACTTAATTAGGGACCCTGCTCAATTTTTACCCTGTTATTCACACATATTGGTCAAAAGATATTTACAACTTTGAAGTAACCGACAGTTAAAATGTGCTTGATATGATGTGGTGTGTGACAATGATACGCTTGTGAAGAGAACATTACAAATTATGACTATTAACATCAATGGTACAGTCACATTATGCATAACATACTTTCACTCAGAGACAAAAAATTATTTTTACATCTATTAACAACTCACAGAAGATCTAATTTTGTAGGTTTGTTCTGTGCATACTGAGCAATTACATGAGTTAATTAAAGGAGACTGAAAGACCCATTGGATCTGGTGTGAAAGATTTTTGATAATAAAAACTCGCTTGTTATATGCTCTGTATTAAATAAAACTATTATACACAGGTCACATAAATATATACTATTTATTTCAAACAGTACATTA
Organism: Lutraria rhynchaena; assembly: GCA_008271625.1. NCBI lineage: Eukaryota > Metazoa > Mollusca > Bivalvia > Venerida > Mactridae > Lutraria > Lutraria rhynchaena. Next base: position 2,580,605 of record VIBL01000012.1, read on the forward strand.
TTAAATGTTTGCAATGATATTTAAAATATTAAATATAATTATTTTTGAAAACAAGCCAAACAATAATTAAATACAAAATGTAAATGTAAGAAAAGATTAATGTCTTGCAATATAAGCCTTGCCATCCCACAGCTCCATAATCATTGTCTTCTTTTTCAGAAATTATATTTTATTATGTACATGTTGCTATATGATCAAGATATATCACTGCAAACATGAACACAATACTAAGTATACATGGGAGACAATTCTACTCCATGGAGTAAAATGTTTGACTCCATATGGCCAGAACACCAGGAACTGATTTCACCTGTCCTGGTGAGTTTGAGCCAATGAGAGTGTACATTCTTTGCAAGTTTGTTTCATTGTCACACACAAACTAATCATACAAATACAAGATGTCAAATTTAAGTAAAAGAGCTGATCACAATAAAGAGTGTATTTATACCATATGGAATGCTGAAACTTGTGTGAATGCAATATTACTGATATTCCAATAAGGAAAATTAACAGTACAGACATAAGCAAGAGAATTACCTTGGCACCAATATCCTTCCATGGTAAAAGATTGGAATGATGTTCATAAGGTCCAACAAATATCACCTGTAAAGATAAATGTCTCCATTTACAACTGTACTGTCAGACAATTCCCTAATTAGATTATATGAATTTAATACTTAATCTTATTGTAAGTATCCTATTTATTCCATCATTTTCATTCTTACTATCTAACTGATCTTTTCTAATTTCAAGTAAAAACTAATCATGTAACCATACAGTTGAGCCTACTGTGTGAGAATGATGTGAAGAATTATATACTTACAGGTTTATGATCTAGATCTAAACTATGGATGAGTTTATGTATAGCTCCAGTCGAACCACTACCAACAAATATAACAGCATCATGTTCACTAGCATGTACAGCATTGCGTACAATATCTCTGAAAAATGAGCAAAAAATTAACAGGTATTATTTCATTAGAACAATATTCTAAATGCTTATCACTGGATAATGCTTCATGCAGGAACCACCTGAATGATAATGATACAGACATGGTACAATGTTATCAAACAACTGGCTTTCATGTTTGTTGAAAACAAGGTTGTCACAGATAAGTCTGTCACATTTACCATACACAATTATGAACACGTTTACATGTCATGGAATAAATGATACAATTCTCTTTAAATGTCTTCACCTTATGTCCCAATGTTGCCCACTAATACAACATGCAAATACTAAAAGATGGCTAGTTTTGAAGTGTAGAGACAGTAACACACATGTGTAATGCATAAAATAATATCATATTAATACTGTTTAAAACATGCCAACTTAAGGAAAGTGAAATGCAACAGTCATGGAGTGTTTTAAGTCTGAAACTAGACAGAATTATTTAGCTAAAAGGCATGTTGATTAATTTGTTTATAAAAACAAAATGCTCACTTTGGCAATGTGAACTGAAAAAAATACTTATTATAACTAAGTAACAAGAGTGTAGTATGTAGAATGTTTAAAGGTAACTCAATGTTGTAAATGTTTATTAATTCCAACCAAAATGAATTGTTAACATGTGCGAACATGACAGCCTTAGTCCAATATACATGTAATTTCATAAAATGTGTGTTTTACATGAGTTTTCAAATAATAACCCCGCAGTAAAAAATAGCTTTATCAAGACATAACCTCAATTTTATTTATTAAACAAAGCAACTTTATAGAGTAATGGGAAACTAGCATGCTGGAATTTATAAGAGATCACCAGTGTACAGATTAATAGTCTTAAGTAATAGTCAAACGTACATATTTGTAGATTGACTGACTGAATCGATTCATTGACATCATTGATTGAAAACTGATTAAAACTACGTAATGTTAATATCATCAACTAATTATGATGTGACTTACCTAGCTTCATGTCGATACAAAGTTGTCTGAAGTGAAGTAACATTACTGGTAGTATGGGTGTTACCATATTCTGGTAGAACCTGGTCTCTGATATAATCTTCAATAAAACTCAGTGACCTGTAATACAAAAAACAAAATATTCTATTAAACCAACATATCAGCATATTCCAGGCTTCCCGAAAATTGCTAGACCGTCGGACATACAAGGCAAGTTTCGAGTAGGTCCGATAACTTTTTGTCAAGTACCAGACCAGATATCTGACACATTATGGCATTTATCCACGCTAAAATCGGTGAATGGTTATTTCCCTTTACAAAATTTTGTAAACAAATGTTTTGATTTGTAAGTTGTTTTTATGCCAACAAATCATTGTCAGCTTTGTATATAACAACTTCATGTGTGACACAAAATGTCATTCGTTAGGTTTTACGAAGATGCTGCACACTGCTAAGTTTGTCTGAACGAATGTCAGACAAGTCTTCTGGCAGTTTTGGGATGCCTGATATTCCAGTACATGCTAAGAACTCCCATTTTGCACAGTGCGAAATACATAAATCTGATAATACTAAATATTATATTTCAAGGCTTGGAATGGGTGCAATATAACTCCAAAATCAAGAGATCAATTACCTAAAGAAATATAGTATCTATGAAAAGTGGAAGCACACTAGAACAGACAAATTAACCACATCAATTGTCTTGATGTCAAGAGAACATTATCTTTCTAGGACTGTATGAGTCTTACCTTCCAGATGCAGTGTAGTCTAAGTAGATAGCTGAAAATAAATACAAAGACACATTAAAATCTTCTTCATTTGCACGTATATGTGAGTCACATTAAATCAGACATTTTCAAAATGTTGGACCTTTCACCAATCCTTTAAACTGTTTGTTATTAGCATGTTCTTAGTTGACAATAAATGAACTGATTTATCATCACTGACCAGGGCATTTTGCCCTATCACCTGGGGTCGAATATCGGCCCTGTTCCTTTTTTCCCAATTTCAAAAACAAATCCCAAACAGCTGCAAAAAATTGGTAAATAAATCCAATAAAATTACAATCAATAAGTACCTTAAGATTTCTTCTAAAAGCTGCACAGTAGCAGTGAGCTTGATATATGTTACAGCATACTCAGATTTTAGTGCCATACAATATATATCACTGGATTTTGCATAAAATGTCACACAGTAACAAGTAATATCAAAAAAAATAAGAAAAACAGATGCAAAAGGATACAAAATAAACCATTTTGCCACTTGAATAGAATTTCTGCTCCATGCACTAACACAAGCGGAGACAAGGACGATCCCATACTCACAAACAGTTTAAATGAAAAATGATGTTTCATGCAGTTGAGTGTAACTCTATGTCAAGTAATCAAGCTGTATCTGAGAATACCTCTTAAAACGATCACATCACTGACATTACAGTACAAGATCCAATGCAAAACAGAGAAAGACGATGTCGTAAACTAACAGTTTTGACTATTTTATATGATACTCGTTAATGAACGTTAATGAAAATGAAATATACCAGAATAAGTTTGTTTTTTAACTTCTTAAAATTTCACAAATTTTCCAAAATGTAGCAAACATGCTACATATTTTTTCCCAATTTAAGCCTGAAGCCTTTTCCCAAATTGGCTGGAAAAGTGAAAATTACAATATAGCACTAAGATTTGGATGCCGTAAAAACTTATGAGTCGGCATGTAAAAGACTGCATTAGTTAGGTAACCGCAGACAAACTTATTTTTGTTTTGGGCCTAAATTAATTAAAAAAAACACCTAACATGTTTTTAAGTGAGTAATTAACAATAAAACTGCAGGCCTTTTTCTATGCATACCACGGGTCCGACTATCGGACCTATTTCCAAAGCCAAATATAGGTTATTTTTCCCAATCCCATAAAAAAATCCCAAAATACTGCTTTGGTTATTTGTCAAAACTTTGACGATTCAGCGTCTGACAACGCTATTGGTCGCCGAAAATGACTGGGGGCTGCAAAATACACTTTCTGCTGGAACAATTTACCAGTGTTTCCGTTTTCAGTATTCATTTTTCCTCGGATTTTGTCATTATTGTTGTAAAAATGTTGCGCAACAATAAATATTGCGCTCGCAAAATACGAAGACGCACATGTGTAATTCAAAGTCCTAATGGTCGAAATCCCCAAGCACTTCAATTGCAGGGTCCGAAAATTATTGAAAGCCCCCTTCCTGAGTCTTCTGTTAACTTTTTTGTTGAATATCTACCAGTTGAAATTTAAAGCCATGCAGCTGGACATTGACTACATCCCTGCATCCCACCAAAAACCAAACTGCTTCTGACTCCCCTTACCCTGAATCTTCAGCTAGCTAGTCTAGTAAATCAATATCAGAGGAGTTCATTGCCCCCCCTCCCTGCCGAGATACCAGACAGGTGTCACTGAAATTAAATATGAGAGGTCATACCTCTATTAGGGTATGGGCAAGCCCATGGACACTGCCTGTTTCTTTTTCTTGTTAACTATTTGTTTATCACCTGTTGTTAATGTGAAAAATTAATTGAAGCTTTCTTTGTCACACCATCAATATTGCATCTTTTTTGTAAAGACCAATTGAAGAGTCGCATAGATTCCATGATCTGTACCAATTGGCGAGTCAAAGTTGCCTTCAGTTTCAAATATACCGACGCTCATCACTTGTCATATGGATTCTTGTCGCCTAATCAACGGATTTTCATTTCTATGGCTAAAACTCTTAGCATATTGTCTAGATATACCCAATCGAACAAGTGATTCTCGCGAAAACAGAAGACATACCTTTCCTAACACCATATGGACCGCTGAATATTTTGTCTGTCCCAATGATGTTATTTCTAACATACAAAAGCAACTTTTCACGATCGGATTTAACACATGATTCGTTAAATTCTTCATGTTCAGGTAATGTGTAAAACACTCTGTCTCTAGCGGAAGTTGTCATTTTGGGAGTATACTGGTTCCCGTTGACTCTGTCTGGACACTGGTCCCCGTTCCATGTTGCAGCGCACAAAAGGAATCACTCGGAACTACTCGGATGTCTCTCGACATTGTTAGTATGGAGCGAAGCGGAGTTAGCCGAGGATTGCCGATTGCAAAAGGAATGGGTAAGGCCTAAAATTATACGAATTGTCAATTCGTTTGAGCCATGTTGCCCTTTCGTGAAAAATCAGAGATTTATTATATAACATATGTGTTAAATGTGAGCGAAGATGTTACTGATGCCTAAATACCTAATGTACAATATCTATTCTAAATATTTATTCTAAAATGAAAAATAGTGAATGATATTAGCTGAGACCATTATGTACACATAATGTATATAATGGTCTCAGATACTTGTTACCAGGAGGGCATATATGTTATTTATGAGCACTTTTTCCATTGTAACAAAAAACAAAAAAAGATCTCTATTATCAAAGCCCCCGATTTTTTTAAAAGTTACATTACAGCATGTGTACAATGATCAATCTAATTGATATTAATTTCTGTAAAATATCAGTGTATCAAAAATCGTTTCAAGTTAATTTATGTTACTTTTTTGTTGTTGTTTACACAAATACAGAGCTGAAATAGGACCCGATTATATAATCTAAGTTGTTTATTGTACCAACGGTATCTGTCATATATAGTCAGGAATATATTTGCCCCCTTCCATAAAATATTTCAACGTAAAGTGTTTCTGCCACTTGTAAAATAAATCAATAAAAACACAATTATTCTAAAAACCAATAGAATACATGTATATGAAAAATATTACATTTCTATAATACTGTATGTGTTTAAGAAAACTTCATAAATAGTGTTGTTTAAAAAACAACCAGTATTCTTTTTTGAAATACAGTTATGTAGGCCAAAGGTATGAAATAAATACTAAATCAGGTATTTGCACAACAATGCGAAAATAACTCTTCCATTTCCATGTTTTTATTTATTTATGCATCACGTGCAAAATATGCATCAAGCGAGAAAATGCAATGCGTTAATGATTCAATTAATGATCGTCCAAGCTAAGAGCTCTGGTTCCAGCTGAATGTACAGTCAAATGGTTTATGGTAAGAACGGTTTCATTAGTGGTTTTAATTGAGATGAATTATTAGGTGAATACACATGTAATGAAGTTGAACCTGGTAATGAATGTGTCCCAAGAAATGTCGGTGAGAATGATAAGCTGAAATGGTGATCTAAAATATAAAATATCTAATAAGACTTGTCAGTGCAATAAGTGCAACTGTGTCTGGGTTACGAGGTCATTCACAAATTAAATATGGAATGTCGAATGTCTTTAAATTAGTACGTAGCATTTGTTGAATATTTACTGCAATATGAAATTTATATATAATCGGCAACATAACATATTCATAACATGAAGAGTACGATTTTCGGATGCCAAATTTCGACCGAAAAACAGGTTCCTAAACCATCTGTTTTTGCTATGAAAGTGAATGAAAATATACGACAAGTTTTAATTTGTTTCCAACATGAAAATGCAGATTTCTGTTTTCAAAATGGTTTCAGTTCAATACACTACACGTGCTCCTTCCAATAATATAATTATTTTCCGTTATTAATTACATTCCTCGCTGCGAAGTGCGTCAGATTTGTGTACACATTTCCTTATTTCACGTGACCGCCATTATCAAATTGTAATCCTGTTCCATGTAACGATGTTGCTGTGCACTTAACAGACTGAGTAAACGGGAACCAGTTTATCCGCAATATACGGATACGATTTGTCTTCGTTAGTCAATATTATGATATTATTATTATATTGTTATTATCAATTTAAGATAAACGGCTACATAATTATAAAGCGACGAAGATAATTATAGGAAGAATCAGGGACTCCATGTTACAAAAAAATCTGACCTAGGACATATCTTAAAAAACTTTGTTGGTAACATCTGATACCATTATAATATAATGTGTATAATGGTCTCCGGTAACATTTATTTCTATTTTGCCACTATTCCGACCAATTAGCGTATTAATTTCGTTCTTCATAAAAAATATGAACAATGAATGTTTAGAATGAAATATAGTGCATTCGTACATTATTCAACACTTAAACTTCAGTTTATAAAGATACATGCAAAATCAACGTTTATTATTTAAAGTCGATTGAAGAGGAAATAATGACTAGTCTCTTACTTGCAGATTGATTGTAAATTACGTTTTGGAATTGACGCTCTCGTGTTATCTCGCCTAGGCACTGATTTTCTTCGAGATAACGCGCGATGAGAATCAAAGGATAATAATTCAAACTGATCCCACGAACGTTCTTAAATTCTAAAACTATTAATTCCGTAAATTCTATACAGTGCAGATCAATTCAGTATGCAACAGCTGCCATAGCAACAGAAAGTACAACGTTTCTATGTGTTACGATCGTGAATTAATCTGCAGACGTCTTGGTATGAATAGCATTAGTTCACTGACTTCAATACCAAACTATCTAATACAGGCAATACTGACTTGTGATAAAAATGCTGATTATATCATTTAGTTTTATTTATAACAATCAATAAAGTACAGATGTATAAAACTATAATATAAAACACAAAACACTAGTAAAATATATTCAGTCATAAACAATGTAGCATAATTAGTACACATTTTGCATTTAACAGTTTCGTGAAATTCACAATAAATCATCAGTCAAGAATCTACATGCTTTTAGTGCCTTCATGGTGTAACGAAACACACTTATTCTTGACATGATAAGTAATCCAGGTACAAATCCTGGCGAAGATGTAAAGTAGAAATCCAAATGTATAAAATTTTGATATTAAATTGAATCTTCTTATGAGTCACAGTCTGGATAATTTCATTTTGCAAAAATCTTGAATTAAAAACTAAATGAATCTTTAAAAAAGATTAATTTTATGGATACTGATGTATTGATACTGATATATTTTAGTAAATAGGGTTGTTTGTGTGGACCCCTAGTGATTTATTATTCGGTGTAAGACCAACTTTACAGTTGTTTCTGCCTAATGGGTTACATGTACATACAAAATAAATTGTGTGTTCACTTTAATACAATAATCTCAATAATAAAGGTTTTCAAGTGAGTTTCATTCAGAACAAATTAACATAAACAGTTAAAATATATTAATCCGATTTGAAAATATTCTCTCAATATCTCATACAGATAAGCTAAGTTTATTTCCGGGTTATCACTACAATATTGCATTAAACACATTCGGCGCTTATCTTTTTTAAGGATTCTCCTTGTTTATTTGTCACTTTGACTATGTATTATTTACATCTTTTGATCTACTGTAATGTAAGTTAATGCTTGTACAAACTAACGTTTGCTATGTAATCATAATAATTAGGCGGATGTCGGATATCATCATCATAAGGAGGGGGGAGTTCAGGTGGCGCTGTTTCTGAAGCATTTACACTTGATGGCGTTATTACATCAGGTCCATAAGTGTTATCTATATCACTGGAAGCAACTTCCCCACCAGTCTGTAGAGGAGCTGAATTAATTTCTACTAAAGTACCATCACTATAAGGCATCATATTGTCACATACACTAGTGTGTGTTTCATCAGTTCGTGGGATTTCAATATCGACTGTCATTTGTGATGGTGCCGATACATCACCAGAAGCAGATGCGGCACTTTCGGTTTCCCAGTCAGAATCAGTAGAGTAATAATAATCGAATTCTGTTTCAAAATCAAAAGGATGTTCGAAGCCATACTCAGTCTGTAACCTTCTGATTACGTTTGGTGTACTTTCAACATCGCCTGGAGAGTCAAAGATTGGATCTGGAGAGATTACATCATCATAGTTTGGCGGAGAAATTATTGAGACCGCTTGTTCATCGTTCGGATGTAAAGCATCGTCCGGCATACCATTACCATCTGAAATTAGTACTGGCGTTCTCACTTCAAGTGATTGTAGGAAGCCATTCTCAGTTTGCAGCCTTCTGATTATGTTGGGTGCACTTTCAACGTCATCTGGAGAGTCAGAGACAGGATCTTGGGAAAATAAATCGTCATAGTCTGGTGGAGGACCCGTCGAGAAGATTTGTACATCGTTCGGATGTATGGCATCATCAAGTATACTTACTTCTTGTGGCTGTCGAAATATTTGAGAATCGGGCGCACTGTCAGTAACATTACTATTTGAATTCTGTACCGGCGCTCTCACTTCACGTGATCGTTCTGGTGGTGTTGTTACGATGTTAACAGTTGTTTCACCACTATTGTTTTCATCACATGTTGGTGCATTATTCCTGTTTTTCTTGCATCTATGGCGTATGTAACTAACTATCCGCGTTATACACAGTCGATGTATCTAGAAATTAATAAATACGAAATGAATATTTTTATGCGGGTAAAATTATCAAAATAACGAAATGGGGTCTCGTGTTGACGAATATTGCAATATCTGACGTTAAGATGTCGACATTATACATTAAATGCAATACTGTGGTCTCTTTCACGTTAGGTATTGCGTTCACCCGCACTACGTATGCAGTATACACCGTCTGGTATAACATGGCTGGATTCTTACTGCTTAATTGCATAAGGACTTTTTCTGTTACTATATTTCTAAGACCTACGAGAACTGATAATTACGATTTATGATAACATCAAAGAGATAATTATCATTTATATAATAATGAAAATCATGTACTGTAAATTGTATTGAATAAACTGAACAGTAATCAATCCTCTCAGATGATACTTAATTAAAGGTGACTTTCAAACAAATAAAATAAGAACTTTTAGATAACTCGTGAACGTTTAGGTCAACTTTATTTGAAAACGCATCTGAAGTATTTTAATGGACATTTTACATGTTCATACGTATATGGTCAATTTACTTACAGAGCGGCTACATCCACAACACTCAGTTCTGACTGCTCTGAAACAGTTAGTACAGGAGTCAAGCATTGCTCCAATTGACTCTTTTGATTTCTTAAACACTTCTTTACAAGCGAAGAACAAGACGATGATGATAAATATTACACCGATAGATGAGAATATAGAATAAACTGTTGTAGGTTGATCACTGTTCTCATTTGAACATTCTTCGTCCGTCTGGTTACAAGCATTGATATCCTGAGAGCAGTAGTAAGTAGATGGAATACATCGTTCATCGTTACATTCATATTCATTTAATGGTGAGCAATTTCCTGTAAATTAAGTGAACATATTGTTTTAATCTTATTCACGCATTTCATTTTAGGTTTTATGAGACGTAACCTGGTAGATATAAACAGTTTCTTCTCTGTCAACAAGTGACTGACAAATATTTCACGCGAAGCGTCACTTAGAGGTAGCTATCAGACAGACTGACCATGTATCTGTCATATCTCCATCAAATCTACACACTGACCAAGTATCTGTCATCTCTCCATCAAACCTACACACTGACCAAGTATCTGTCATCTCTCCATCAAACCTACACACTGACCAAGTATCTTCATCTCTCCATCAAATGTACACTCTGACCAAGTATCTGTCATCTCATTATCAAACTTACACACTGACCTAGAATCTGTCATCTCTCCATCAAACCTACACACTGACCAAGTATCTGTCATCTCTCCATCAAATCTACACACTGACCAAGAATCTGTCATCTCTCCATCAAATCTACACACTGACCATTTATCTGTCATCTCTCCATCAAATCTACACACTGACCAAGTATCTGTCATCTCTCCATCAAATCTACACACTGACCAAGTATCTTCATCTCTCCATCAAATGTACACACTGACCAAGTATCTGGCATCTCTCCATCAAACCTACACACTGACCAAGTATCTGTCATCTCTCCATCAAACCTACACACTGACCAAGTATCTTCATCTCTCCATCAAATGTACACACTGACCAAGTATCTGTCATCTCTCCATCAAACCTACACACTGACCAAGAATCTGTCATCTCTCCATCAAACCTACACACTGACCAAGTATCTTTCATCTCTCCATCAAATCTACACACTGACCAAGAATCTGTCATCTCTCCATCAAATCTACACACTGACCATTTATCTGTCATCTCTCCATCAAATCTACACACTGACCAAGTATCGTATCTCCATCAAATCTACACACTGACCAAGTATCTTCATCTCTCCATCAAATGTACACACTGACCAAGTATCTGTCATCTCTCCATCAAATCTACACACTGACCAAGTATCGTATCTCCATCAAATCTACACACTGACCAAGTATCTTCATCTCTCCATCAAATCTACACACTGACCAAGAATCTGTCATCTCTCCATCAAATCTACACACTGACCATGTATCATCTCTCCATCAAATCTACACACTGACCAAGAATCTGTCATCTCTCCATCAAATCTACACACTGACCATGTATCATCTCTCCATCAAATCTACACACTGAACAAGTATCTGTCATCTCTCCATCAAACCTACACACTGACCAAGTATCATCTCTCCATCAAATCTACACACTGAACAAGTATCATCTCTTCATTATTAATCGTGCGTTCTACCTCTGAGCCTACAGCACGAGTTCGGTCCGATAACGCAATGTATTCCTTTATTCAAGCATTCGTAGTACTGAAAATATGGTTATTGTTTACTTATACATGTATATTATGCAATTGAACATGATTTTATGACTAGCTTTGTGGTTGATATCAATGAATGATGTATATATACAAACCGGTATGGTAAGCCAAATATTTTATAACAAAATGACTGCGGGAAGTTCTACTGAACGTATCTGTAGTGTATACAAGTGTTAGACTTGACGTCATTGTATTGTATACTTTGTTTGTTTCCACCGGCGTATAAGAGCAGAGGTGTTGTGGCAAGCCTGAAAACATGACAAAGGAATAAAATAAATGAACGTTGTGAGAGTATTATAAAAAACAACATTTTATAATGTTTTGCTTAATAAGTTTTCAGGGTTTATTTTGTAAGGTCAGACGATCAGGCGCGTAGCTTCTATTAGGCAGTACTAGGCAATTGCCTATACTCAATTTCTAAAAATGAAAAAAATATCATCGAAAATTGATATCTTTGATCATTTATATAACTAAAACTATGATTTTTTGATTTCTAATGGTCTTAAAGTACCCCAAAATAGCCATAAAATGCATCTATGACATTCTAAAAATTCAAAATTTCCGGGGGTATGCCCCCAGACCCCTTAGAATTTTGCCTAGACTCTCTTTTTAGGCAAGCTACGCCCCTGAAGATGGTAGAATATCCACATACATATTTAATTTGGATGGGATTATTTTAGTATTATTCAGGTTTATAAAAAATGATGCAGAAATAGCATGAAAAAAGTAATTGTCCTCTGTTTCAAAGTTCTGGAAAATTACATACAAGTTATAATATTACAAGTGATAAGAAATCTCACAATGACAATAAATGGTACAAATCAGGACGCAGCATTTTAGCAGCGACTGAGGAAATTATAAAACACATTTCGCACTAAACGAGTTATAAAGACGAGAAATAATAAACAGCGTTCAGTGTTCAGTGATCATAGTGAATAAAGCAGTGAAATGTGAGTTAAGGACAAATAGTTGCATACAATGTATCACACCTTGTTCGTGCTTTTGTTTCAAATATGTATTCTGTGTCTGTTGGTACTTGGTGTAAAGTTTTTAAATGTACAGAACATCCATCGATTGATATCATGAAACCATACCGTTGTTATTAGATAATAATCTCGCATGTAACTTTATATTTGTCTTTAGTATTATTTTATTACACTCACAGTTATTTCCTACTTTTGTACCAACCTTCAACTCCAGGATCATGTATAGATATTCCATCTCGTATAGTAAGGTTAGTCCGCCAGCATTCCTGCTGCATCACGTAGTCAGTAAAATAAAACATGATCCGATTTGGAACATGTGCATTTAATGGTTTGGGGTTGATAGTAACTGTACACTGAGGAATAAACAAAGATGTGATGTTTGTATCAAAGATCAACTCCCCTGCATACTCATCTTGAGATATTCCAGCACCACATTTTTCTGTCATTGTCCCTGTAAATATACATGTATTATAGCTAGTTTATCTGACCAATTATTATGGAACTTAATTCAATTTGTCCAACACCAAGAAACAAAATAAGAGGAAAAAATGAATGTCTTCTGTTCTGATTTAATTAAGTTATACTTTATGTGTCATACTGTAGAATTCACCACAGAACTTATTGGAGGAATTGCCCGAAGGAGGGGCAACCGCTTTATCCAACCTAAATCTCTCTCTGACTCTCAATTCGTCCCATGCCAGGACCACGGATATATGATTCTAAAATCAAACACTTCCTCAGTGGACATTTTTTCCAAGTACAAATGTACATACATGAACGAAGATGGCAAATACATTTTGTACTTGGAACATTAAAATCATTTTGTTATAATGCACTGCTGGTCTTGACATTATCGTTGAATTTGTGTCAAACATTTATCAAAACAGTCATATCGTGGTACTTTAACAAGTCGGTCACATTGTTAGATTTTAACGAGCCATTCTGTCAGATTTTAACAAAATACTCATATAGTTAGAATTTAAAAAGGCAGTCAATACTTAGAATTTAACAAATAAGTCATAGCGTTAGAAATTTACAAAACAGTCATAGCTTTAGAATTTAACAAAACAGCTAAAGCATTTGAATTTCACACGGTAGTCACTTCGTTAGTACTTGACATAAGAATCGTGACGTCAGAATTTAACAAATTAATTACAGCGTAGGATTTGACAAGACAGTCAATGGTTTAGAATTTAACAGACATAGCTATAGAATTCAACGAAACAGTTTCACCTTTAGAATTTATCACAGAATTCACGCGACAAGTAATAAGAAATAAATCTGATGATTTCCAAATATAAATATATAACGCCATGTTGTCCACTTACATGAAGATAATCCCATACATTGTTTGAAGAAAACAGAAATTATTGTTAAGGTTATAATCACAAATACGTTCACAGGCATCATGAATCATTTATCAATTAACACTGTTGTTCCATTTAAACATTTGATTGAACAATATATTCATTCACTTGACATTTTCACAGTTCGATACGTACAGGCCATATGTAGGCTATACATACAGCGATATTGGAAATTTACACAATTTAACATATTATGAATGTGTTCTTCATACACCTTTCAAAATCCTCTTTAACGTCAAATATCTCGTATACACAGCTTAAGTACAATAGAAGTTATATATAGCGGTTGATATCGATCAAGTCATACTGATCTTATAGGTAGTCATATAAATCGTTGTATCGATCTATATCCTGTGTTGTCAGGTACGCTTATATTCACGATTCTTCCAACGGTCAATACGAATGCTACAATGAAACATTGGCCCATTTAATGTTGACACAATAATTTCTTTACGAATTCTAGACCTTGACATAGGATTTGACAAAAACATAGTACCTGACTAAGTCACTCCATTATATATATTTGTTGTTTAAATCCGCATTCATCGTTAAGAACCTTTAATTTAATATCATGTAGTTCAGTGTCCATAGATGGTTTATCATTACGCAATTTTCTATTTTTTTTAGGTTTTTACGCCCTTACTCAGCAACAACCGGCGGATAGTCAACAGTTTTCTTTGGTCTTGTACCAGTCTTAATAATGTCGTTCACTAGTATCTGCGAGCTTCTACACATGTATGGTCAGCAGTGGAGGACGGATGGCAAAGTTTCGACTGGAAGCATCAACCATAAAATGCCTTGGTGCGGTCTAACTGAAGACTTGGTGCAGTATGACAGAAGACTTGGTGGGGTCTGACTGAAGACTTGGAGTGATCTGACTGAAGACTTGGAGTGGTTTGACTGAAGACGTGGAGTGTTCCGAGTGTAAACTTGGAGTGTTCTGACTGAAGACGTGGAGTGTTCCGACTGTAAACTTGGAGTGATCTGACTGAAGACTTGGAGAGGTTTGACTGAAGACGTGGAGTGTTTCGACTGTAAACTTGGAGTGTTCTGACTGAAGACTTGGAGTGATCTGACTGAAGACTTGGAGTGGTTTGACTGAAGACGTGGAGTGTTCCGAGTGTAAACTTGGAGTGTTCTGACTGAAGACGTGGAGTGTTTCGACTGTAAACTTGGAGTGTTCGGACCGAAGACTTGGATTGTTCTGTCTGAAGACTTGGAGAGGTCTGACTGTAAACTTGGAGTGGTCTGACTGTATACTTGAAGTGGTCTGACTGTAAACTTGGAGTGTTCTGACTGTAAACTTGGAGTGATCTGACTGTAAACTTGGAGTGTTCTGACTGTAAACTTGGAGTGTTCTGACTGAAGACTTGGAGTGGTCTGACTGTATACTTGAAGTGTTCTGACTGAAGACTTGGAGTGATCTGACTGTAAACTTGAAGTGTTCTGACTGTAAACTTGAAGTGGTCTGACTGTAAACTTGGAGTGTTCTGACTGAAGACTTGGAGTGGTCTGACTGTAAACTTGGATTGGTCTGACTGTAAACTTGAAGTGTTCTGGCTGAAGACTTGGAGTGGTCTGACTGAAGACTTGGAGTGGTCTGACTGTAAATTTGTAGTGTTCTGACTGTGAACTTGGAGTGATCAGACTGAAGACTTGGAGTGTTCTGACTATAAACTTGGAGTGGTCTGACTGAAGACTTGGAGTGTTCTGACTATAAACTTGGAGTGATCAGACTGAAGACGTGGAGTGTTCTGACTATAAACTTGGAGTGATCAGACTGAAGACTTGGAGTGTTCTGACTATAAACTTGGAGTGATCAGACTGAAGACGTGGAGTGTTCTGACTGTGAACTTGGAGTGATCAGACTGAAGACTTGGAGTGTTCTGACTATAAACTTGGAGTGGTCTGACTGAAGATTTAGAGTTGTCTGACTGAAGATTTAGAGTTGTCTGACTGAAGACTTGGAGAGGTCTGACTGTAAACTTGGAGTTTTCTGACCGTAAACTTGGAGTGTTCTTACTGTAAACTTGGAGTGGTCTGACTGAAGACTTGGAGTAGTCTGACTGAAGACTTGGATTGGTCTGACTGAAGACTTGGCGAGGTCTGATACTTGTGTATGGATTCAACACAAAACTTTTGAATGGATTCATCATAATACTTGTGTATGGATTCAACACAATACAGTATGGATTCTTCTTTTTTATTTTTATGTTACTCATTACTGGGGTTTAACGTCGACCGATATATACGGCGACGGGTTCACTTAACCAGTTTACTTGAACTGTATTCTAACTAGCACTAACTTACCCTTCCACAAGGAGCCGGCAACTTCTCCACATATGGAGTAAAATCGACATTTCGTCAAATTTTCTTGGAAGGGTTTGACCTTCCGCGACTGGAATTCGAACCCGGATCTCCGGATTATAAGTCCAGCGCACTAACCACTGGACCACGGTCGCGGCCTGTGTATGGATTCAACACAATACTTGTATATGGAATCACAGTATAGCGAGTATACAAATAGGAATACTATTACAGTGTAATGTCGTCTAATTACATAACTATTTTAATTAGAATAACAAGCATTACAATCACAAAATGTTGTACTTTTTTACTTGACACATTTTGTAATTCAACTACAATGATAAAGAATAACAATTTATTCATTTCAGTTTCATTCATGAAAACGTAACAAACAATACAAGTTAAGTAACCGTGAACAAAGTACATAATCATTCAAGTTTGAATTATAAGTCACAATAGACAAACCATCATCGTATACGATATACAATAAAACATATTCTTATGTAAAACCCAATTTACGACCACTTTTAAATGTATGAGAGCAAATGTAATACAGATATGAATGAATTGAAATATAAAGTAAAAAACATAAGTAAAATCCTAAAGTAAAAACATAGAGTAAAATAATAAAGTAAAAACATAAAGTAAAAACATAAAGTAAAAACATAAAGTAAAAACATAAAGTAAAAACATAAAGTAAAATAATAAAGTAAAAACATAAAGTAAAATCATAAAGTAAAATCATAAAGTAAAAACATAAAGTAAAAACATAAAGTAAAATAATAAAGTAAAAACATAGAGTAAAATAATAAAGTAAAAACATAAAGTAAAATCATAAATTAAAAACATAAAGTAAAAACATAAAGTAAAAACATAAAGTAAAAACATAAAGTAAAATCATAAAGTAAAAACATAAAGTAAAATCATAAAGTAAAAAAGATAAAGTAAAATCATAAAGTAAAAACATAAAGTAAAAACATAAAGTAAAAAAATAAAGTATAATCATAAAGTATAATCATAAAGTAAAAACATAAAGTAAAAACATAAAGTAAGAACATAAAGTAAAAACATAAAGTAAAAAAATAAAGTAAAAACATAAAGTAAAAAAATAAAGTAAAATCATAAAGTAAAAACATAAAGTAAAAAAATAAAGTATAATCATAAAGTAAAATCATAAAGTAAAAACATAAAGTAAAAACTTAGATTAAAAACATAGAGTAAAAACATAAAGTAAAAAAATAAAGTAAAAACATAAAGTAAAAAAATAAAGTAAGATCATAAATTAAAAACATAAAGTAAAAACATAAAGTAAAACATAGATTTTAAGTTGTTGCTGGAATACTACTTGATGTGCCACAGCAGCAACATACTGTCAGTGTCAGGCGTCGTATGTCTTCAATTTTGACGAAAGAACAACTAATTAGCATCCTCCTTACATATGAACTGCAGGCATATATCTGCACAAACATGTTTGATCACTCCAAAACCAGAAAAAAATGTTTTGCGCTAGTTCGTATTAATTCGTATGAAAGCGTATACTGTTCGTTTTCAAAATGTTAACTTACCGATATAATTCGCTTTTATGTACCGGATGCATTTCGCTACAACACGCAAATATTCGCTTCAGTTCGTAAAATATCGCAAAGATTCGTCCTGTGATCGTCCTCTTCCGCTTGATATGCAAATCAGCTGATAACGATATGCAAATTAGGTGACAGCTGAGATCTCGAACGCCAGTTGATGAACGCTCTGCGAAGACTTTCCGACTATTTCACGTATTGAAACGACTGATTGACGAAACTTTTATTTATCGCAAAGTTTTGAACATGCTCAAAATTTCCTGACACAGACGCATTCATACGAACACCAACAACGATGTACAACGTGCGTGTATTAATGAGGACGATTTGCTGAAGTCCCATTCGCCAGTACACGCAAGTTGACGTCAGGGGATATTCGCCTATGTGTAAGGAGGCTTTAAGTAAAGAGCTAGTTTATTTTTTCTGCAGATATTCAGAAGCTCTGCTTTTAATACTGTGTCATCATTTAGTTGTTCATGCGTTTGCTGTCAGTCTTGAATATCAGCTCCATTGTTAGTTTATGTAGGGTTTATTTATTCATGTAGATTATAACAAATATCCTGTTTACAACTAACACGAACTAAATATTAGATGTAAAAAAGCTGCAGTCATTCATGACCACCATTCTCTTTAAATAACAGACTTGCATCCTTGATGAAACGATACACGAAACCAGGATAAATAACAGACATGTTTCTTTGATAAAGAATACAACGATCCAGGATACATAAGAGGCTTACCTTTTAACCAAACCATTGTTAGGACATTGAGGCTTGGCTTTATGTGTTCTACATAATTCACTTAGCTCGAAACACTCGTGTAAACTAGCAACGAATAACGATTGTTACACGGACATTGAAGACAGAGAAAAAATCCTCACCATCTTTGATACCGTGCTTTGCTATCTTTGTACGCAGCTTAAGTATTCGTAAGTCAGTAAGGGAATATACAAACCTATCCACAAAACAGACGTTCCAACTATATTTCACAACCAATTCTGGATGCTACGTCGTTATTGTAATGTTTTCCCCTTTAACCATGATGTCTACCAACCATTTTGTATTTTTACAGGTTAAAGTCATTCGAACTGAATGAGAACTCTCGAGAGATTTACAGTTATCCAAACCAAATTATCTCCCGTACATTAGACTTAACGCGAGTAAAAATACTTTAATATTATAGAGGCTGAATATATTTTATGACAAATTTACAAAGCAACACATACGCAGAAACGAAGTGAATTATGCATAAAAAATGTATAAACCTATTTTAAGTGCTCGTGTCAATTTTATTTTCAGCGAACCAATTATGGTTCAAATATATTAGATCTAGATTCTGTTTGATCTAATTTGTTATAAAATTATGCTCTAATGGCTACTAAATAAGTAGCGTTATTTCAGCCATTTTTTATCCGTCTGTCCGTTCGTCCGTCGATCCATTCAAACACCTATTGGCCACTTAGACTTTACTTAACTGACAAGACGGTTAATTTGAAGGAAACAAAAGACTTATTGGACAAAGTGGTTATTTTTTATAAAGTATAGCAGCAGGTTTATATAGAAAAGTACAAGTCCAATCTGATTCATAGAGAGGCTGAACTCCAGGCTGAATAAGAATAAGTCTCGAGGTAATGCATTCCAGTGGATTAGGGTTCTTGGGTAGAATGAGTATTTGTGGTAATCTGGTTTCTGGTTTGCTTTTTGGTTAGGTTGTTTATGTGTCTATTTCCATGTTAGATAATTCGCAAGTGTAATGTCAAGATATAGGTCCTGATAGGTCCTGCTGGAGTAAGCTGGAATAAAAGGTAACTGAGAGAGAAAATGAACTGTATCATCTACATAAGGAAGGACTTTAGAAAACTGGACAATTTTGTGAAGAGTATCTATGAAGACAAGAAGATAGACGATCGGCCCGTTGACCGAGGCCTGAGAGACACCGGGTAAGACAGGTGATAAGCTGGACATAGAACTATTTACAACTTTGTAATATGTTCTCTGACCAATAAAATAATTGTGTAAAGAAAGCCTTTGATCCATTTGAAGATCTGATACCATAGTAATACAGTTGTATTAGTTGCTCATGATTAACCAAATACCTTGAAGAAGTATTAGACCAACTTGACGCTTTATCATTTAATTGACCTTTTCTTGCTGAAACCATGTTGCATAATTCAAGCTGTTGAAAGCGTTTTATGAGTCTTGTGTTCAAGGGCGTTACATAGGAAACTTGTAAAAGAGGTTGGGTGGTAATTTTCTGGGTCTGAGAGCCTACCTTGAAGATAGGGGCTTCATTTGCTACTTTTCAAATTTCTGGTAGTGTATTGGTCCGCAGGTTTTTTTTTATTGTTTTAGAAATTTCT
This sequence comes from Lutraria rhynchaena, assembly GCA_008271625.1. NCBI lineage: Eukaryota > Metazoa > Mollusca > Bivalvia > Venerida > Mactridae > Lutraria > Lutraria rhynchaena. Next base: position 2,600,712 of record VIBL01000012.1, read on the forward strand.
TTACGAGGGTTTTTAAAACGATTGGTCCAGTTTGATTTGGTCCAGTACCCACGTGAGAATTGAGATTTTTTTTCCATTCCCTTTATAGAGATGCCTATATCTAGCATTGGTTTATGAGGATTTTATATGCATGATGTCTGGACGCTGCTTGAGTTTTAATATGTAGCATTTAAGAAATGACTTGTTCTTTTGACGTGTTCACGTCTGTGTGGGTTCTTACTTTATTATCTGAAGCTCTCCTAAAGTCCACAAGACGACAAAAACTATGGTAAAGAAGCACGATTTGGCAGGGCTATTTAAGGCTTGAATATGACATGTAAATCGTTCAAATTTATGTAAATAAAGTACAAGAAATAACTAAACACAAACGACAGGTCAGTAAATGAAGGATGACCCTGATATTCAGTCAGTCGATTTACCGGCAAACCTTGATTTATCTGTTTGGCAACAGTAGATTTAACAATCATGAATGAAAAAAACTATCTCCGAATATGCTTTTGAACTCTATCTGCGTCTCGACTACATTTACCTCCTGAATTAAGAAGAATTAGTCTTTTCGCTAAGAGATTTTTTTGCTTATCGTCGGTGATGTGTGCGGTGTATGGTCACATACATCTGTTTGGAGTTATCTTCTTGTTGTATGTTTATTTTTTAGCTCTACTTTACAAAGAAAAAGGTTCAGGTATTGTAGTTTGTCTGCATCTGCATGGACGTTGGTTGAGTTTTTGCTGTCAGTAGTTTTGAAGATTGATGTTGCAGGCCAAACTTTAAGCTGGATTTTTCTATGGAAATAAGAAAATTTCTAAATTCACAAAAGGCCATGAAGCAGTAAAATCCATTCGAGAGTTATGGGCCTTGAAAGTGGCATCAAATTACGATACAGGAGACATGCAAAACTTTAATGAATAATTTTCTATTTTTCTTAGTTTACAAAGGGCCAAAAACAGTGAAAATCCACCAGAGTTATAGGCCTTGGATAGTGACTTCCAATTATGATAATAAAGACATGTTTTATGTTTCAAATGAATACTTTCAGTAGTTTTAAAGATCGATGTTGCACGCAAATTTTTAACCAGATTTTCTGAGATCACAAAGGGCCATCATTTAGTCAAAATCTATTCTAGAGTTATAGGCCTTGAACAGTTACTTCCAATTATGATCGAAGTTACAATCGAATGTCTTTAGTTGTTGATGAGATAAGAAGTTGGGAGAGAAGTTTTACATAAGCCTTCATCTTTCTCTCCAATCCCTTGTACATTTGTATCCTCTGTGGAATACTTGTGTGGGAAAGAAATGTTTAAACTAAAGAGTTGTACTCAAAAAATTAACCAAAGTGTTACGCCGACGTCAACCTCAACGCCGACGCGTGAGTAGGGTAGCCGAACAAATCTTCGAATAGTCGAACTAAAAACTGAGTAGGCCTAGTTCAACAGTCTCGCCAACCCGCCAGTCTGTTTATGTGTGTGTGTCTGTCTATCAAAAAAATCCTACTTGAAGGTCACTCCATTTGCTAAAAAGTATATGTTTGCTTGTCCGTCCGTCGATTCAACCGTCCGTATATCTGTCCTTTCCTACATGATACATCACTAGTATTCCTGTACGTCCGTTCGTTTTTCTGCCTGTCTGTCAGATTAAATTTATAAATATTTCAACATCATCGTTGGTACTTATAATAACACTGCTAATGCTGCTATTGTTGCTGCTAAATTACTTCCATGTCAAATCACAAATGTGTGTTGGAACAGTTTTGGTTCCAATAAAAATCTACTGAAAACAACATCTCCGACTTAAGTATAATTCTTTCATGATTTTAAGGGACCAGAAAAATATTGTATTTTTACCTGAAATAAATAAGAAAAGGATCGAACCAGTCAAAATATCGTTTATACTGAATACATATTAAAAACAAAAAATATGGACGATATGTGGCGAAAAGGGACACTCTCGCCGCAAAGCGTACCCATGTATGCAATGCCACGAAAATCGTTCACATGTGTATGATAGGCATTGCAAAACGTCCCCACACGTACGTTTTGCGGAACGGACGTTTTGCGGTGTTACAATGTCCGCATCCTCTCATCAGATTTTAAAGCATCTCGTTTTAGTGGAGAGGCTAGAAAGAATACGGAGAAAAAAAAACAAGTTACGCGCTATTTTAAAAATACAACGGTTTTGTTATTTTGTGCTTCAGAAAAAAATATCAACAAAATTGTTGCATTACTTCTCAAAAACACATATAACAAAGTAAACAAAAACATTCATACAAAGACATTTTATTATTTCCCAGATTTATACATGCACTGTTTCTTGAAAATACATATTTACATACAATATTAAATACCTTAAAATTGTTAAATAAGTGAAATATCAGAACACAAAATGCCCCTTGTCGCAGTTATTCACGCCCGTATGATATAACAACAACAACAACAACAAACGTTCAATGTATTCTTACTTTTCCTTCATAATGATAAGAAGAAGTTAGAATTTAGTACAAATTTAGAACTGATTAGTCACTGCACTCAAGCAGCGTGCACCTGACCAACCTTCACCCAATGAGCGTGCACCTGGCCAGCGTTCTCCGAATGAGCGCGCACCTGACCTTCATCCAATGAGCGTGCACCTGGCCAGCGTTCTCCCAATGAGCGTGCACCTGAACAGTCTTCACCCAATGAGCGTGCACCTAGCCAGCGTTCACCAAATGAGCGTGCACCTAGCCGGTGTTCACCCAATGAGCGTGCACCTAGCCAGCGTTCAGGTCTACAACTACACTGTACAAATTCACGAGATAAAAACTATATATAAATATGTGAGGATCGCTGGATGGTAAACTATGTTTGAATGAAAATAGACATAACTAATAATCCGAATTATCATCCGTTCAACGGTATTCATAGACACAAGTGTATTTTATAATTTATTGCTGAACACACGGGCGTATATTATTTTATACATAGTTGTAACCAGACACGGTATACTTAGCAAAAATAACAACATCCATTACAAATAGACTTGTAATTCAAAATAATATTTGTACATACATATTTTAATATGGTGTATTGAAAATAATACGTTAGATTCTTTCCTCCACTAATTATTAGTGAACTACGTAATGTAAGTTTCAAAGACATCATATAACACAAATCTATCCGGAACATCATAATGATACATCCTATTTATTTACTCATGATGAACTACGATGAACTCAATGTTTGTATAGTCATTTCAGTCGGTATGTTAATTAAATTGTTTATAAAATGAATATTTGTTCGTCTATGAACATTGCCAAGATGCGTAATTTAATAAATGTTAATAAAATCATGCTCACTGAATGTTCAGTTGAAATGCTGATGAAATTTGTCTGAGCATTTCCTCGGGAAATTTTCAAAAAATGTGTTCATCATAAGTGAAAATAAAACATAGTAAGTACATGTACATTAAAAATGTAAATACATTAACAACATTGGAATCCTGGTACTGCAGCTGTCACTAGCTGACTGAACTTTAAAGAAGAACCAGCCACTTTTATATTCATAGTACGTTTTGTTTGTTCTCTTTTTTGGGTGTCATTTTATAACTTATGTCCGAAACTCCTTTTACACTAAGCCTTACATACAAAATATAAACTAAATATCAATATATTGAATGAGGATTCAACACACAAAATATATATGTATACATGTACATAGTAACAACTGATCAATAAATTGAGTATACTTGTAGTATAATACTGAATTTGTGAGATCCTTCACAAATCTTCTTTAAAGGCTGGAATACAGGAAACTAGTTTTTCATGATAGAATCTGATGAATAAAACTGACGGTATAAGAATGTTATACTATTCTCAATTTATATGTCCATTGTTTCATATTCGTACGTGAGAGTATTTATAACAACACGGTTTGTTTTATTTTCTTTGTGTGAATGGTTCTAGTTGACTCTTGATTCTATGCAATCAGTTCCCACGCTATCCGTAAATAACAGCCTAAACAAGGACTACGGTATTATTAACCTTCTGATTTCAATAGAATCGAAAATTCTGTCTCGACTTTATGTACATCCTGATCCTTGCTTACAGTTTACACACCGTACAACTGACATAGCATAAATATATCCGGGTTATCTGATAGCATCAACTATCTACAGTCAGAATAAACTTGTTCCAGCTAAACATTTGTAAAGTCGTAATGTGTCAATACATTCAATACATGTGCTTACAGGAAACGTTACCGGAATAAGTCAATGAGATTTCTTACACCAATATATTGTCTAGAATGGTAGATGCAATTACATGTAATAAAGGTAACATTCAATATGGTGACGGATCGAACGTGAACATAGAACTCCAAAGTAAAACAAAGATAACGTGTTTTTGTATGGTGTCGTACACTAATGATCATAAATAGTGTAACCAATAGTGTAACCATACAGTTAGCATAATATTAATAATTATAAATAGTATAACCGTACGGTTAGCATAATATTAACAAACGTCTTACAATGGTGGCAGTAACTGATATTTCACAACCGCTGAAGTCTTATCTGGTATCGTTAGTTACAAACAAGTTTGATACCGTTAAGACAGTGAATAGATTTGAGAATATGAATCATTTTGAAAAAAAAAAATGTCTGTAAGTGATAACATCATATATAAAGCAACATAGTGTAGTATTGACTGTACAGACCTAATGATATACTGGCAAGGAGTTTCTCATATTAAATAAAGTAGTTTTTGTAATACTTTTTCTGGCCGCATGTTCTGAACTGTAACGTGGATATCTAACGTATAAACTACAGTCTATCAATTCACACACGTTCGCTGACTGTTAACGCTTCGTATCGCTTCTAAGATTCTTCACACATTTTGTATTTTGATAATGAATATCTTGCGACCTTGAAAATATCTCAGTTATTTTCATGAAATATCACTAAGGTATAAATATATGCATATGTACAGCCACACTGATTACAGACACTCTGATGACACTACTTATCCGCGTCGCTTCCGGTGTCTTCCGCCACGTGATTTGTTATGCTCATGTCGTCTAGATCTTGGACAATAACCAGTGTTTATCATAAAAACTCCAGTTTGACACTCGGGGATAATGCAATCACCAGATTTTATACACCTGAAACGTAAAATATTAAAATAAGACACATTATTCACGTGACCACAAATTACCGGAAGTTCTCATGTCAACCAAACAGTAGATTTGGTCAGCATATTGTGCACTAAGAAAACTGTTCACTATAACGAAAACAGTAATTAAGATTTTATTGTTGTCTTACATCATTTTATAATAAAGCAAAGAAGATTTAAATAATGTATAACTCTGCATGAAAATTGTAGTCACGTGTTTTCCACTACATCAAACTAGAATAGTCAGACCATTATGGTATGTTGACACCAGTGTTAACCTGAACAAGTTCTAGAACTGACTAACATTTAGTTTTGACAATCCTCCCAGGAAACAGACCAAACTTTACACATTCTGCTTCAAGCTTTCATTCTAATTTCGCCAAAATAAATTCATAAAATCTATCTGTCAGACAATGGCGTTATGATGGAAATAAATGACTTCCTTAAATGAAATGTCTGTTTAAATTTGTGAATTGACATTTCCACTTCAAATACTTGTGGTTCTTGATTGATAGCGACAAAGGAATACGTCGACATTTGGGTAGTTCTACGCTTTGATAAATATATCAACTACATATTCAGCAAGTGCAACTTCAAGTTTAACCCGGATGTCAAACCAACACTTTCAGAGGATGACAGCTGACAGAAGACAAATAATTTAGGAAAGATTTTTAAGTCTTGAACTCAAAAAAGTTCGCATCAAGTTCAATCCGCACGTAGATCCAAGAAATGGTTAGTAACAAAGGAAAATATGGGAAACATAATTTACAAACGACGGGAGTAAGATTCATATACTTGTTCCATAATACCTGATATCATGAAATTAAATGAAACTGAATTAATTCGAACTCCGATCCTGCAGTTTTTGTGTATTGTTGAATGATGGCTTAGAAGAATACAAAATATAGTCCGAAGTCTAGAAGTACCTCTTATCATGACAAAATATCCTATTTACCATCAAAGAATGAATTATGATGAACAAGTTTAACTTACTCCAGTCCCTCTTCTTCAAGTGGGGCTAATCCCCGAGACACCTGTTTACAATGCTTGTGACTCGATTTGCATATGCATTTACAATCCGTACCATGTGGTTTCTTGTTGAAATGTCTAGGACAATCTTTTTTGCAACTGTGAAAGAAAAAAGAGATTAAAACAGTAGATATATCGTTTATTCATATTTAGCTGTAAATACAAATCACCCCAAGTGTCGTCGTTTTTTATATTTATATACGTATTATACATGATTTATTTTATGTTGCATGCAAGACTATGCAAACATCGCATCCACAATATTTCATTGGAAGAAACAAGAAGAGGCTTAATATAAAGTTCACGAAAAGTTTCTTGAAAGATATATGAACATTTACTTATACAGTACACTGATATTTCCTAACAAGGTACACTGATATTTCTTAACAAGGTACACTGATATTTCCTAACAAGGTACACTGATATTTCCTAACAAGGTACACTGATATTTCTTAACAAGGTACACTGATATTTCTTAACAAGGTACACTGATATTTCTTAACAAGGTACACTGATATTTCCCTAACAAGGTACACTGATATTTCTTTACAAGGTACACTGATATTTCCTAACAAGGTACACCGATATTTCTTAACAAGGTACACTGATATTTCCTAACAAGGTACACTGATATTTCCCTAACAAGGTACACTGATATTTCTTAACAAGGTACACTGATATTTCTTAACAAGGTACACTGATATTTACTAACAAGGTACACTGATATTTACTAACAAGGTACACTGATATTTACTAACAAGGTACACTGATATTTACTAACAAGGTACACTGATATTTACTAACAAGGTACACTGATATTTACTTACAAGGTACACTGATATTTCCTAACAAGGTACACTGATATTTCTTAACAAGGTACACTGATATTTACTAACAAGGTACACTGATATTTACTAACAAGGTACACTGATATTTACTAACAAGGTACACTGATATTTCCTAACAAGGTACACTGATATTTCTTAACAAGGTACACTGATATTTACTAACAAGGTACACTGATATTTACTAACAAGGTACACTGATATTTACTAACAAGGTACACTGATATTTCTTAACAAGGTACACTGATATTTCTTAACAAGGTACACTGATATTTCCTAACAAGGTACACTGATATTTCCCTAACAAGGTACACTGATATTTCTTTACAAGGTACACTGATATTTCCTAACAAGGTACACTGATATTTCCTTACAAGGTACACTGATATTTCCTAACAAGGTACACTGATATTTCCTAACAAGGTACACTGATATTTCCTAACAAGGTACACTGATATTTCCTAACAAGGTACACTGATATTTCCTAACAAGGTACAGTGACATTTCTAGGCAAAGAACATAGACATTTCCTTACACGATACGCTGATATTTCTTAATGTAGCGTAAGTGGCCATTTAGTGATATCAAGCTTCACCAATTTATAGTTTTAAAAAGTTAACGATAATTGTATACATAAATAAACCTATTATGCAGTGTCCATTGCAAGAGATTTGGAATGAATATTATCCTTGGTCGGTCTTCTATAAACCAATATTGCACGTAATTTACATATTTTTGAACGACAAGTAATCTGTATAAAAAGACTTATTCCAACAATTTGCCTTAAAATAACAATTATGGTATCATGCCTCAGATTTTTGATCACGTCCTCCGTTCATTCGATATTTGACTTAAAAGAAATTCCGCGGCCTGAATCCCGCTGACAATTACGTACTACGCCATAGATTAAAAACGAAAACAAATATCAAAATTCTGAGATACGGTTCTCCAGAAAAGCATTTCAGCTACAAAATACTGAAAACCGCTTTCAAATTCATCTTCAAATAATGTGGCAATCTTTATAAAAAATGACACCAACTGCGTTTTTTCTAAGCGAGAAATTAACAATAAAAGTGTCAGGTCATTATCCTCATATGTAATCAACGATTATTCGATTAATCAATGCAACCCATTCAATTTTGATAGCCGATCAAAGTCGTTAATCGTTTACGGTACAATTATCGAAACCACTCCCATTTTTGATGTCCAAAAAGAGTTTAAATTACGAATTATTGTCAAACTGGTACCATATTGTACCAACGCCATTCACAACACGTCAGATATCGCACTTATAGAGAGGCTTTGTACGGGGAAAATTGCCGAGAGGGAAATCGAGTTCAAAAACTCTGCCATTAGTAAAATAAATAGTGGCGATATATTCGTTATTAAATACGACTTTATTGTGTTGTGATTGGTTGGTAAGACGTATGTTTGCTTGGTTAGTTTAGTAATTTTAAAAACAGACTTATGCATGCACAAAAAGTTTAAAAGATTTATATAATAGAATAACGTAATTTCGAAAATTATGCTCGTCCGATGTTCGTAAGAAATCACCGTATTTTCTACACAATAGTTTGTTTGGTATAGTTTTCACTACATCACCAAAGATGTATAGCTTTTTTAAAATTAAAGTTACGTTGAAATAAAATTTAGTTTAATGTCAAGAAAAGAACGAAACAACTAAATCTAACAGTATAAATATACAGGAATTTAAATTTGTTTTTACTTTGTTTTATGTGACATAACGTCACTGGGTTTAACGCCGTTTTTCAACAATTTTTTAGTTATGTACGGCGACCAGTTCACCTAACCAGTTTTCCTGGACTGCATACTAACCAGTACTAACTTACCCTTCACAAGGAGCCGGCAACTTCTCCACATATGGAGGAAAATCGACATTTCTTGTCAAATTTTCATGGAAGGGTATGACCTGCCGCGACCGAGATTAGAACCCGGATCGCCGGGTTACAAGTCCAGCGCACTAATCACTGGACCACCATCAGTTTAAAAATACTGTAGTTCTATATATTCCGTTTAAATGTACTAAAACATAAATGACCCTGTAATGGATTAATTCCAGTAAGCATTATCAATTAACCTCTTAGGTCAATATTATGCTAGCAATACTAAGTCATGTATCGATTGATACTAATTTGTACCTTCGTACCTACCGCACCGTCCCATAGATGATTCTCGCTGATAAAGAGGAGTCAATGAAGAGGTACAGTGTTTATCACAATAAAACACCCATTTTTCGCGTTCGGTTAGATTTTAGTTGCATAATATAAAAGTATAATATTTAATCTCTGAAAAATAACTTAAACTATTTTTAATGTTTTTTTTTGACGTATTTAACCAGTCACGCCACATTAACCAGATACATGAACATTGCCTTAGAAGTTTCTTACAAGCCTGAAGATATGTTATTACATATACGGCCATTCCACAAAACACTATTAATTGATTAAGCTTACTTAGTTTCTGCTTTAAGTGGCGTACATTCACATGCCGTGTGATTCACGAACGTTTTTGCCATCAGGACACTATTTGTCGGTTGAAGACCATCAAACGACTGCTCTAATACCTGTAAAAGAGACACAGACATAATAACGTAATTATTTCCGTTTAAGGATATCGTTAAAAGTCATAAACTCATCATAACATATAACAACGGAAATGCTGAATACGGCTGTTAAGTACACTAACAACATGTTCAAGAAATATTTTCCTTCGTAATTGTTAACAAATGGTGTCGTCATTTCATTCTCTACTTTTTTTAAAGCAAATGCCGGGTATTTTGTTACGAAACGAATTATCTAGACTTAGCGCCTAACGTGTCTACATTTATTGATTTGCTTGGTATTAACACTAAGAAATATTTGTAAATGTTCATAAGCATACAAAAAAATATCTGTCAACGAGTTCAATGCCATCTTTACTTCTTGGCCCGCATTTAGCACCGCGCGCGCAACAACCGGAAGTGTTCCTACATCTGTGAAGTAACGTGCATCTTGGCAAGTAATGGCGGACTATGTCACCAGATGACACTTCTACCGGTACTAGTTCTGGTTGAGGATCGCTACACGATGATAATGGATGATTGCTTACTTCTTGCATATGTTTGTATGCAAGTTCTCGAGCTGAAACAAAAGAAAAACATTAAGAAAACTGCACATAGAATGTAATAAGATCGACGAAGTGGTATTATAACTGAACAGAACATTGAAATGCTGCTTCCTTGATACATCTTATCATAGTGATTTTATTAATGAGTAAAGAGTTATACCAGGCTTAAGAAAACTAGGAATCACTGCGAATAATTAACGAGTATAAGTATGGTTTAATATTGTTTAACTGTGAAACAAAACCTAGGGTATGAGCTCATCTATCACATTTACTTTACTGAATCAAACATTGAGCTTGATGTACAATATAAAATATGAAGTTACCATGTGTCTGATCCTCCGCATATCGATCATTTAGCATATCTTTATCAACGCCAGCAGCAGCCTTTGGGTATCTATCTTCTGAGGATTTTATATAATATGTCTTCATGTCTAGTATGGAGTTCACTTGTTCCTCAGTAAGACTCTGGTCGCTGAAGAATATTTTTAACAGATCTGCGGCACTCTTGGATTTAACTATATGGTTTTCAAACTCTTCGTTAGTTACAGCTCTGTAAGGTAAGTCCTGAAGATAAAGAATGATTTTTATGACACCGTTGTAGCACTTCAGTAATGATGTTGATGATATTTATGGTACCAAAGAAATGGAACATTGACCGTTAATGAGCCGAAAGTACTTAACTCAAACATTTCAGTCTGCACCTACAGTAATGTTCAGATTAAATAAGTGGTTAATGATTAAACAATGAAAAGGTGCTGTATAAGCAACCTGGTGATGATTACATTAGGATCCAGACTTCAGATTAGAATGTCGCACACTTATGTAATTAATATCTTATACTATAAGTGACTGATAGAAACAACACCAAAAACATGTATCTAAATATTTACCACGCGGAACAGCCTGTTTGGACCTCAGCATAATGGTGTTGGTATCAACATTTAATTCATAGAATTCAGAACATAATTACATGCAGACAAATCATTGGAAGTTATTACATCAGTACGAAATGAATGTAAGTTCAAGGTTTTATTCTGTATACAAACATTATAATTAACCGCATATAATGTTCCAGATATTTAAATTAAAAAAATATCTATCTACCAAAACTGATTGGTTTATCTAGCAGATTGGCATTCGATTAAAATTCGTACAACGTTTATCAGATAAAATAAACACAGATTGTAACTTTTGATTAAAATCAGAACAGAATTGAGTTCCATTAAAATGCAAATTCGATCATATCTTTTTAGATGAAATTTGTGCTGTAAAAACACTAATGACGTAGGCAGTGCCAAATGAGAGTTAGTCCTTAACGCTCCATTAATAGTCTATGCATGTTGCCAGTAAATCAGTCATACTGGTGTATTTTTACTCGTATGCCTAATTGTAACACTAATACAATGTACCGAAATTATCAATGATAGGAAATAGTGCCTTTTTGTTCGCATGTATTTACATCATACATTGTTAAACGTTTGTGATGATTATCTTACAATCGTACAATTATCTGAATTTCAGAATTTCTATTTTATGTATTGACGAAGAATCACGACCATAACATCATTATTAAGTTAATCCAGCGTGTAATGTAGGCTTTCAGGCCAGGTAACCATGTAACTTCCCGGTGTGAGTGAATGTTTAATCCAGGATCTCCGGACTCTATAATCAGGATGGTGTTTGTTACGGCATAAAAGTACACCTTTATACGCATGGAACATCGGTACAACATTAATGAGGCGCCGCGGAACCCAAATGTCAACTACATTACAGACAGTGTTTTACCACTAGTTAACATCTAATAACAAATTCTGTTTTCATAGTGGCGCTGAACACCAATATCTGAATGATTAAAATACAGGATTATTTAACGTTTACATTCAACTCGTATTAAATTTTCACGAGATCATACTGGGAGGAATAACAAGCATTCTATAAAACACGAATAACCGAGATTACAACACTTTGTTGGACATGGTTAAAATATAAATCACAAAACCACTCTATTAAACGAGACACAGCGATTCACGATCCTAATAGACCACAGTTTACCTAAAATAGAAATTCCTTAAATGAATATATACGATATTATAAATTTTACCATTCCTATTTTTGGTACAAGTTTGTTTTATTAGAGGTAGTGTAAATATTAGACTGTAAGTATATAGCAGTAAAAATAACATTGCCTGTAAAGAGTGAGTAAGTAGGCTTTGAATGTATAAAGTTCGTCATTTCAGCTGCTACCATGTTATCTGAGACACTTATTGATAGACGTCACCACACGACTTAAGAGCTGTTAATTTATTCTTATGTTAAATGTTGCCTATTTATTTAGATACAGTTGCTGACTAGTTTAGCATGATTTAACTTTGTATTAATTGTGATACAAAATCTTATCACATAATATGTTGTAATACGTTCGCTGACAGCTCCCTGCATTACAAACATGTATCCGGGTTATTGTCTTATAATCTTTCTGTCAGATGTGATAATTAGCACGAAGAGTTCATGTTTCCTTGCTAACCAGGAGAGTAATATAAAAAACGAACCATGCATCCACTGCTTTCACTCACCACGCAAATTCTAAATGTCAAATTCAGGAATTTACAATGGTATAAAATTTAAAATGATTCCATTGTGCATTCCATTGTCTGAAATTTCCAGTTATATCATACAGATTTATCAATGATCTGATATTTCATACATAAATTTCCTAGCTTTATGTCTATTCCTCCACTGACAAAGCTATTTTTGTCATAATATGATCATGTACCAGACGGTAGAGCTATCAGGTTTATAAATAACACGATTACAAGGACACAAACCCTACTAAGCAAGCAACAGTATCCGAAACAACAGTATCCGAAACAACAGCATCTGAAACAGTATCAAATGTTTCCATACTAATAATTTAGTGCAGACAATGACTTGATATTCGATAGGATTGTTTAATTCACGTTACCAAACATAAAGCTTCTACAATAATGTACAACATATTCTCTACATATGACAATGTCAGTCACAATCAGAAATATAGGCATGCTTTCATACATGCATGTATTGGTGTTAAACTTCAAGCTTAAAGCATTTGATGAATTACGAAGATTACAAACATAACGTTAGTGATTGAGACTAGCATTATCTCTTGAAACTTTCCCCTTACAGAACCACGAAGTACTTTGTATGGTATATAGTCATTTGATATAAAAATACGTAGTGTTTGTAGAAACAAAGAAGAATGTTAGTTCAGTAAAGTTGGGTATGAATTGTGACCTCAGGGATTTATCTATTTATCTATCACCAAACTATGTTGTGATACACAGAGCGTCTAAACATTCATGTTAACATTTCTTCAGTAGATTACAAGAATGTAATTGTGGTTCTTCAATGAATATGCCTTCATGACCTGGGTTTAATTAATCTAACGCAAATGTGCATGTATCTGTTTGGATTGGTAACAAAACAGTCCTGGCTTTTATTTTCGTGTTCCCCCGGAACTTTAACCACTCCAACCATGACCACGCCATAAGTATACTTTCATATTATTTAAACAATGTCTGGTGATATCAGTTATATATTCATGTAGGAAGACGATTTGAACTATATCTAGTGATGTTATCTACCCGTTAATGAACACAGTCACGGCATGTACTTGATATACGATGTCTCACTAAAACGTTACAACGTGAAGTGTCTTATGATACGATGTTTCACTAAAACGTTACAACGTGAAGTGTCTTATGATACGATGTTTCACTAAAACGTTACAACGTGAAGTGTCTTATGATACGATGTTTCACTAAAACGTTACAACGTGAAGTGTCTTATGATACGATGTTTCACTAAAACGTTACAACGTGAAGTGTCTTATGATAAGATGGCGTTCTTCTGACATCCTAAATATCATAAACTGAGAACGAGAAATTGCATGATTAGAATACAAGTCTCATGTCGCAATCTGCACTGATCCAACACACGTTCAACCGTTTACTCCTGTAACACAGAACACAGACAGTGAACAGGAAATAGATAAATACTTCACACGAAACATCCATTGAGATAAGGAATCAGAGCATTTTAGTAGAGCATATCAGGAATAATCAGAACGATTTGTACAGGGATATTGTTTTTGACAGAAATCAACACACATCCTTTAAATGTTAAACGCTATTTATCAACTATTACTAGACACAATGCAAACAATGCGTGTTTTCTAGGTTGATAATCACAAACCTTAATTCACGATTTTTGGCAGCGTGTGCAACAGACAGAGATGAACGCACGATGATTATATCAACAATGATATATAATCTACAACAATATATGGGACGTTGGTATCATGTATAAGTGTAGTACACCGTTTTCTCAACTCCTATCATGGTTCCACAACTGGAATAGCAGTGAGAAAATCAGGATATATTGTAATGACATCTACAGAACAGCATATTACAGTTCACGGGAAACGCCCATCAATTAGACAGAAGAGAAGAATGTAATACTGCATTAATCTTAAAATGTCAAACTAAAGCCTTGATGTAGACATATTGTGTCTAATAGAAATATTGCATTCAGTGACCACATACCATTATCAAAACCTATTATTTCATAACTGTATCCTAACAACCAATTAATCGGTGACAATGATGAAATAACAAGTTTGTAATAACGACATAATGACGTGAAGTGCACGTGTGATGTTAACACGCAATCAAATGTAAATTCTAGGCGGTAGCTAACGACGTAGGTAATGTAACACTGGCTGTTTGTTCTCACCAGAACTTCCGTGTCCAAATATCTAAAATAAATAAATCATACGAACAGAACACTGACGGGATCCGTTTAATCAGCTCCTCGAAACGTAACTTAAGTCTCCTCATACATATCAGATGTGAAAACACAAGGAAATGTTGTAAACACTGAATCTGATAGGATGAGTAATAACTTCGTAGACAATTCTTCGTTTTAAGTCCAGACTGTCATATCTCAGGATAAATATCTTTGTTTCTGGTAGAAGTTGATAATTAATCGATAGTTCTATCAGCACAACCTTTAATTTCATGAAACAATTAAGTGTGATCTCTTATTGGTGAATTCGTACAATGCATAAGTAAGAAAGTAATTGTCTATGTCACCACAAAACTAGCATGAAAGATCACGAAATAAATTTTGCAACAAATAAGCAGCTGGAGTTAGCTAGGTAATATTTAGCACCGAACCCCGAATGATTGTAATCTATAAGGCAACCCCAGCAACAGATAGGGGACACGTTAGTCGCGCATAGCATACATTGTAAATACTTTATGTGTGCCTGATGCCCCACGAATCCAAAGAGGGAGTACGTTATAATGTATTTATTGTGGAGATTACTTTTATAAAACACGAAATTGATTTCAAAAGTCGGATAATTTAATACAGAATTCTTAAATTATATACATGTTTGCATACAAGTTGACATATGTCATGCTGTACCCCCTAATGCCATCCATAGTCTGCAGCTTTTACAATGAAAATACTTTTTTATTCCATTTCTATCGAAAACAACTGTGTTTTTTCTTTTCTGCGCCAGTTTGCCTAAGGAAGCAAAAACAAAGCGCACTAAGAAAGTCATAAAATGGTATCCCCGTCAAATAAGAAACACCAGTAAAATTGGAGCCTGATAGATTGTGATACGTCTGTTTCTTCGTCTGGTAGAGGAATGAAACAAAACAGGATGCTAGGTAAATAGTTCTGAATTCTAGGCACATTACTATCCTGACACTACCAGCCAGCTGGCTATGTTAACAAGACAATTTAACGAGACACTTGACAAACGAAATTAGAAAAAAGCAAAAATATCAGAATCGTATTAAAAGCAAATTGATAAAACAGACAGACTTAGAACAAGAAATGATTTGTTCACATGATTAATATCTTAACGATGTTGTTGTTATATTGGAGTTTAACGCCGTTTTTCAACAATTTTTTAGTTATATACGGCGACCGGTTCACCTAACCAGTTTTCCTGGACTGTATACTAACCAGTACTAACTTACCCTTCCACAAGGAGCCGGCAACTTCTCCACATATTCTTAACGATGTAAGTGCAGGAAAACATAAAGAAATTTCATTAAAACCGCTAGACGGCGTTTTCCTATAACACAGCCCACATAACATGCCACGTTGGATGTATGAAGCTGTCGTCTGTATAAAACATTTTACTGACATATATCGTCTGCTTTTTTATATTATAATTAGATTATCACCACCAAGGCGTCAATTACTGTGTTTAGAAACATTAGCAGGCATTAAGTGTCGTTGGACATGCCACGATCAACATCCGTTCATGCAGAGTAAAACTTGTATTTAACAAGCCAAATAATTAACCAAGATCTATTTTAGCCAACCGATTAAACGATGTGTCTCAATTTGTGTCACTAGGTCAGACAAAATTTCGTCAATCAAATATTTTAAAGTGGATGAAATTGTGCATTATTTTGTATTTGTCATTTCTGCGCGGTTTTGAATGAATGTGAATACTATCTTTATACAAACAAAATCTTCTTTGTACTCCTGAAGGGAAGTGTTTCACCACGAGGAAACGAGTTGGCGGTAATTTCATGACAAGTTTAAAATTAGAAACTTTAATGTCACAAAAACAAACAATGACTGCGAAAAACGCCAAGAAGACCAATCGGACTTGTCACCGTCACAATATACTATAAGATATGTGTGACGTTTGTATACATTAACCCGACATTACGCCATTTACAGCTCGTTGTCAGGAAATGACTTTCATGATAAAAATTGTTTTAAATAATAATACAGACTATGACAGATCCTATTTGTAGATGACGCCAATATTATTTTCTTCATAGGATGCCTTTTGAATTATGTCGCTATTTATAGCACTGAAGTCGACTGATTGACAATAATTGATTTTACAAATTGCAATTATGTTTAAACACACGTAGGTAATTAAATACGTTTTAACCGGAAGTCTGTTATATTTCCAAGTGAACATAATATATTATAGAAATACATTTCAGCATCAAAACATCAACTGAATTTTGAAGTTAAGGAATTTGCAGAGGTCATTGGGCATCAATAAAACTATGTTCTGGGATAAAATAGATAAGAGTTTGATAAAATATTTTGATTAAACGTTAGTTTTTATGGAGCCGTTTTATTAAAACAACTTTCCCCTAGCGCATAGTTTTCGTCTGATTCATTATACATCCATAACGCAAGGAATTACAGATATTGTGCATTATACTAATATAAAATGAACTTCCTATAGATAATACATAAATACGATTATCACCATGAAATTCACATAGCGCTCGTAGTATCTATAATGCATTGAATATATAAATTGATTACATCAGTGCCGAGGGCATACCCAATTTTCATAAACACGTCTAAGATCTAGAGCTCTGTGATAATGTTTGATGTATTGTTGTCAGTGAGTGAAAGTCGAAGCTTTTTGTCAGTTTGTATGTTAGAGCTTATTGTAAGCTTGAATGTTAGAGCTTATTGTCAGTTTGAATGTTAGAGCTTATTGTCAGTTTGAATGTTAGAGCTTATTGTCAGCTTGGATGTTAGAACGTACTGTAAGTTTGAATATTTGAGCTTAGTGTCAGTTTGAATGCTAAATTTTACTTTAAGCTTGAATGTTAAAGCTTATTGTCAGTTTGAATGTTTGATCTTACTTTTTATGAAATATAGCGGCGGAGTGGAACGTCATTGTGAACTGGTTTGTTTCAGACTGAAATTACTGTATTATAAACCCAAAATTAATAATCTTGATAAAAATGACATCGGCATTCTGTATTATATTATAAAATCTGTACGTATGAATATATACATACATTTTATATCTCAGTAACATAAAAATGTGCATTTATGCTATCTGCAAGTATATATATGTATATAAGTGTGATGTATTAATGGATTGCAGAAAGGTTAAATTTAATATAAATTCACAACATCGACAAGAATGTTCAGACTATGGCAGGCTATTGACCAAACTGTATACAAGGATTCTTGACTCGTGAACCAATGCTCAGTGAACAGTCTACGTTAGTATTGACTGTATAAGGTGAACATTAGTCTCACGCTATCTCTGTTCAACTATGCGTACAACAGCTGGTCCTTATCCAGTCAAATACCTAAATATTCATTTGTAGATGGATATTTCATTTAGACCCTCAGGATGTATCAGAGACATAAGGAATACGGACCTCACAAACAGATCTACAACAATACAACATATTATTACTTCCTGAAGAGTGACGTATGTAAATTCCTATTGTATCAAAAATCTTCATGTTTCATCACTGTGGCAAAATAAAATCCATATCACCGCTATACGAAGACTCATAACGTCAAAAGAGAAAGACAATTGTTGAAGTTGTTAATGAAATTTTCCACTGACCTCATTGTAACATTTACGAGTATCTCAGATGTATGCAGATTTAATTCAAAGAAATGAAACAAACTTTATTCAATCTTGTATGCCTGTTGTTGGTATTAAAGATGCGTGTATGTGCAGGATATGCGTCAATGCTCTATCACTTTGTTAGGTTAGGCTACAGACAATACAAGCACGTGATAATATTGACTGAGTCATCACATAACTTTGAGAAGAAAATGACAACTATATCGTGGAAACAGCAAACACAAGTTAAAACCTCACCCGGTTTATAGAACGTAGATTATCTGAAACAGATGTATCGTTATAAAGACAAGTGTCTAGGACGTTTCCTCAAACGTCATGATATTCAAAATATTGTCCACAGAGGCTCCCAGTCTGACATTAATGACGTGACAATCATATATGCAGGTTAGACTCTAACACGACATAATCATCATAGAATTTGTCGTGGTCATGACTGAAGTATCATAAACGTCAATATGTCCAAATAACTGTACTTATATCACACGTACGTGTATGTTTTGGTTTAGATAATGGTGAATATTCTTTGAAATCCTCCATCTCAATGATATAGTACTACCTCGACATGTTCAACGAGACAGTAGTGTTTATGTTTCTTCAGTCAGTGTAAAAACTTCTGCAGATATTGCACTCCAGCATAGTTATCAGTTAGCTGATATATTTGTAAACCAATAAAGTACAAGGTTTATAACCGAAGCACTTAATTCTGCGGAATCTAATGAAGCTGTAACACGCTATTTTAATACCAGCTTCTAATTTTCTCTTATGACAAAACATCGAAGGTTTGCAATAGTTGTGAAGAATTACGACGCTATTGCCATTGCACTGTCTGTTTTTTGTGGAGTATTTTTATAATCTACTTATCTACCTTTTATCTCTGTTACAGATGGGGGATTCACTATGTACTCTGTACAAAGACCTTGATAATATGTCGCGTGAGAAAATCGGAATTTTGTATGATTATTCCTGATAGAAAATGATTTAAACACATTTCATTGGCGAGACATTTACATTTTGTTTGTTGAAAACTTTTCCACTCATCTCATTTTGCGTGCACTGAACTAGTTTTGGTCCAAGAATTTTTAGATATAACAGCCAGCGACAGACAGAACTTATCCAAACGTAATTATAGTTAGTTTTCAGATAACATCCATGCAATAATTGCGAAGTCAGTTAAACCTTTTAGGATCTCAACCGATTACCACTCCTGCTGTAAAGTACATATCATTCTGTAATATGGAGTCTGCAGAAGATTTGTGGGTTGTTTCAGTGTTTAAAAACTCCAAATTTCGGACGAACTATTTTAGGAAACATTTCAAAATAGATTAAGAAGTCCGTTTAAGGTCTAAATAAGCGTTCAAGCCAGCTAACATCGTGTATACTCAATTAATCAACCCCATGCACGTTCGTAAGTTTACAGTAGGTAACATTAATATGAACTTGTTACATCATATTTGTTATCTTTTAATCAATCAGAAAGAAAAACTTCTGGCGACGTGAGATCTCACCTTTAGTCCGAGTCAATAATAGAATTGCATAGTTGCTGACGTTACATATCCTTGAAGGGATTTATACTTCTAATAACATTAATAGCACACTACCGGGTTTAAAATGAATCGAATATCTTTGAAGTTTTTTTGTGGGAAACGAAGATCATCTGATTATTCGACTTATCGTAAAATCTTGCACTCCAATTCATTAAGATATCACTAATTCGCATCAAACTTCTCCACAATCAGACAGAGCTACACGATCTTCACGTGTCAAAACCCAAACTGCTTTAAATCAATGAGAACACCAGACCACAGGCAAATATTGCATCATTTCAATGCACGATGATGTAATACTTGTATTAATAATCTCTACTTTGATCTTACCGCGGGAGTAGAACGTGTAAAAAGTAAACAAATACGTAGCAACCTACAGTTTAACAACATTCGTATTAATACATTTTGCATTTGAACCGCTGTATGGAGACTCCTATTTTCATTCAGCTGAATCTACTCGGAGATACGTGCTATGATAAATACTAAACAAGTCATTCTGATATACCATAATAAATATAGAACATAAATATAGTTGCCAAGTTAATGAAACGATGCATTATTGTGCTTCTAGTGCATGTCATGTTTGTTTTTATTATGCGTTAGATGATTTGTTTACGTAGGACTAACAAGACCGGTACGTTTCATAAAACATGATGTATATTTGTATTCATTCTGACCACAATTTGTCTAGTACTATAACATCTTCTGTACAAATCTGTAATATAGATACGCCAGTCTGATGTGGTTTTCTTCTATAATACAGACGTTCTAATCATTGAAATGTCTTTGTATCTTTTTTTTTAGTTCACTATAATAATTTTGATATCAAGCCGAAGGAATCGTATTGAATTACTGATTGAACGAGCTAGTATGCCACTGGAATTATTCAAAAAGTCACTCAAACAAAAAAGATAAAACAATCCAAATAAAGATAAATTTAATTGGACAATACATAAATACACAATAGACAACAGGTAAAGACAAACTATAAAACATTATTTCACAATAAATTGTTAATTATCTAAATGCATTACGCACGTGCAGTGCACGCTTTGGTTAGCGCGTTTCTTTGATCGTACGCGGATGTTTTATTTATTGTACGCACAATTACTAACCATTTCTCGGTATTTAAACGTACGCATTGAGATATATGGAACACACTGATCACACTCATTTTATGATCACAGTTTTGTATGTTTACATTAACGAACGATAAAATGCTACTCTTTCATTCATTTCAAGTGTTGTAGAAAATTTTCACGAAATGCTTGAAATGGGAAAATGGTTACAAGAATAAAAAACGAAATAGTTTTCTATGTTTGTGTCCAGATGTTGGTGTATGAATTAAAACAACAAAAATGATAATATTAGGATTCTTCAATGTCATTAATATCATCTCACTGTTATATACAGAAGATGGCATGACTACTAACTTTGTCACACAATTTATAGCGTCCATTGTCACAGAACTTATACCGTACATTGTTACATAAAATATACGAAATCAATCGATGTTCCATGAATTTAATGTCAGATACATGTTTCATGAGTTTAATGTAATATACATGTTCCGTGAGATTAATTTAATACATGTTCCTTAAGTTTAATGCAATATACATGTTTGTTCCATGTGTTCGATGTGAGGTACATATTCCACGAGTTTAATGTCAGATACACTAATAATTTGTGAAAGTCAAATTGGTAATTGTTGTGTTGGAATTAACATATAGGAGAATATTATATGAGACAATGATGCAATATCTCCAAGTCGATGTTACAATACGCCTTCCTGGAATTTATGCGTCTGCAAGAATAGAAGCAGGCAGAATTTATTTTTGTAGCATGACGACTTTGAGAATGATATTTTTAGACATTAATTGGGAAAATGCATTTGTTTGTGCAGTGCAGATATTCGCCCGTGTGACAATCATCACGTATTAAGGTATTTCTTCGCGCAGCATACAAATTTATCTCATCCTCAAGAAAACACGATGCCATCTTCAAGAAAATGTGATTTGGAGACCATTTCTTTGCACGTGTACAATATGAATTTGTGTGAATATTTGTTTATATCTTGGATTGATGATAGCATGTCAATACAGGCGTGGGTGGTAAGAAGACAGTAAATTGCCTCTTCTCTTCGTGTGAGCAAAACAACCAATTATTAATTGACCGGAATCCAAATCTTTCAGTCACCAAATGGAAGGATTTGAAACAATGTCAAAACAAGCAATGACACTGGAACACCAAAAGTGCATTGTTCACCAAACAAAGATGGGAACGATATTCGAACAAATGTAGCAAAAATACAGAGTTTGAGAAAAAGGACAGAATGACCCGAGAAAAATTATTGCATGCACCAGAAACAAAATCCTTCGGAGTACTGTGTTCAAATCTAAGAAATATAGAAATTGTGTCGAAGGAGAATAAAAACCACTGACTGAGTGAGTTTTAATTAATCAGACCAGTACTGTAAACATAAATATAGTAATCAGACCAGTACTGTATACGTAGATATAGTAATCAGACCAGTACTGTAAGCATAGATATAGTAATCAGACCAGTACTGTATACGTAGATATAGTAATCAGACCAGTACTGTATACGTAGATATAGTAATCAGACCAGTACTGTATACATAGATATAGTTATCAGACCAGTACTATAAACATAGATATAGTAATCAGACCAGTACTGTATACGTAGATATAGTAATCAGACCAGTACTGTATACATAGATATAGTAATCAGACCAGTACTGTAAGCATAGATATAGTAATCAGACCAGTACTATATACGTAAATATAGTAATCAGACCAGTACTATATACGTAAATATAGTAATCAGACCAGTACTGTATACGTAAATATAGTAATCAGAACAGTACTATATACGTAAATATAGTAATCAGACCAGTGCTGTATACGTAAATATAGTAATCAGACCAGTACTGTATACGTAAATATAGTAAGCAGAACAGTACTATATACGTAAATATAGTAATCAGACCAGTGTTGTATACGTAAATATAGTAATCAGACCAGTGCTGTATACGTAAATATAGTAATCAGACCAGTACTGTGTACGTAAATATAGTAAGCAGAACAGTACTATATACGTAAATATAGTAATCAGACCAGTGTTGTAGTTTCACTTAGAGCAATCAGAGCATAATGTATATGAAGATATAGCCACCGAACCAGTACCATAAACAGAAAGCTTGCGAACCTATACAAGAATAAAGGTACCGTTGATTAACTCGACCAACATTGATGATTAATTAGATTTATGGCGTATATAAACCTGTAAATTAAAGGAATTACTGACAATATAACTGTAAACATTGCTGATATCCTGTGATATCACTTTTACCTCGATAAATAACGACGTCACAACACGAATCCGAAGGTAAAGCAGGTCTGACCAGGTCTGACCAGGTGGAATTTTGTTGTTTATACATCGCTAGCCAAGAGAGAAATCGGTAATAAGATCAAATGTTCTAGACGAACTGTTGAACTTTTCATACTGAAATTGACTACAAAAATAGATAATCTTGTTGACAGGTAAAAGATTAAACATAACACCCCTTATGCTCAAACATTCACACAACGTTATCTTCATGGCTAATAGTAAAAATAATCAAAGAAGTAACAATACTGCATGTATGTGACCACTAAGCTTTACAGCTAGTCAATCAGTCACTCGCACCGGACATAATGTAACCACCACATTGTACAACCAATCAGTACACAACATACATAATGTAACCACATTGTACAACCAATCAGTACACACCATACATAATGTAACCACCACATTGTACAACCAATCAGTACACACCATACATAATGTAACCACATTGTACAACCAATCAGTACACACCATACATAATGTAACCACCACATTGTACAACCAGTCAGTACACACCATACATAATGTAACCACATTGTACAACCAATCAGTACACACCATACATAATGTAACCACCACATTGTACAACCAATCAGTACACACCATACATAATGTAACCACATTGTACAACCAATCAGTACACACCATACATAATGTAACCACCATATTGTACAAACAATCAGTACACACCATACATAATGTGACTACTACATCATACAGCCAATCAGAACACTCTGTAATGATGAAATCGGGTACAAAAAATTGTGAAAATATTGATGGATATGTTAGACAGTCATAAAATCCATTCAAGTTTAATGTCGAGTGCATTATTGCGTTTTTTTGTCATATTTCTATTTCTGTCAATTGACAAATACTTAACAAGACATACACCAGAAAGTTGGATTTCTTTTCATGAAATTGTTATCACCCCTTTTTATTTAATCGTCCTCGCTGAGTACACATTCTAATCAACGTGAATCAATAGTACGTGTATTTATTATAATGTCGGGTTATTTAACATTCCCGTCCATTCACGGCTTGTGTTACATCAGACTATACATTACAATGTTGAGAAAGGAAACTATCACGAGAATGTAAAATGTATATCAGTGAAGTACAATCACAAGGCGCTTGCCAGCAACACAGTTATATCATTTTATTTTAAAACGACCGACCTTCAAATCAACATCAGGAATTTCAGGGTTTAAACAATTGCTTTATTTTTAGCATTTAACGAATCTGATCAATAAAACAGGTTCTGGTTTTATAGAAATAATACGCTGTTATTTTAAGAGCATAGACTTTACATAAAACCCATTATTTTTAAAATACAAAAATCAAAGAAAATATTGATTTGAAAACAAACATTCATGTACAATTTTGTCTTGCTGGTTCATGTTGTTTTCTAAAGTTAAAATAAATACAAAGTCATTTGTATTCTGTATTTGTTTCATGTAAATAACACACTTGGTGTATGAACATAAAAACACCGCGTGCTTTATCTAAAATATCATAATATAAAACTAAAATCAATTTTTATTATCAAAGTGACAAATAACATGCAACTGTGTAAGGAATAAAGAGGGCAGAACAGTTAAGTGTTGATATAAAGGTTTATGTGCATAACTTACCAACCATTACACGCTAAACTTTAAGTAAAACTATATGTTTTACTTACCATAATTATCCTAGGTTCTGTGGTCGTTTGTGTTGCTTTTTGTTTAGAGGCATTCAATGCTGCAAACTGTGAACTGGAATTATTTGAAATATCCACCACGTGTCTGCTATCTGACGAATTGTTCATCATGAATACCACACCGCATAAACACAATAAAATAATAAACGTTACACTATATCCAAATATTACAGCCATGTTACCACTACACTTTTCACGGCGTAATTTTAGCGTATTTTCCTTGCTTGTTTTACTGTCACTTTTTACATTCACAAATTCTGTAGTGGGGAGCAACTTCCTAGACAATTTTAATCTTGTCCTGAACGTGACTTGTTTAATGTCATTTTCAACGCCAATTGAATGATTGTGTAAATGTTGAAGTAAAGTTTTATCCGTGTCGTAGTTTCCGGAATTCAATTGTACTGTCCTCCCGTCTCTTTGTTGAAAGTTTCTTGTACAATGACAGTCACAACAAAAATCCAAACTGCAATAAGAAAACATACAATGATGCGAATGAATGGTGGCGGTTTGTAGGGAATTCTCGTCTAGAGCATTGTAAGAGACACGTCTTATCATGATACACATATCATGGCATTTAGTGCTGATTAATTCTTGTCTTACGATGTTTTATCAAGTAAATCTAAGTATCTGTAATAAATGAATGTTTTCATATCAGAAATAAGCCTTCCGAAATTAGGGCTTGTATGTTACATGTTCGATATGTTGTGAGATAATCCGAAATCTCAGCGATGAGAAGTGCTGTCTGACTTGTTAATGATTGTCGGAGATTAACAATGTTATAGTCGAGGGTATTTATCGTAAATCCATGTTCACGTTAACCAGTTTTACACGATTTATATCAGCAATAATTCAATCAGTTAACATAAGAGAGAAGAAATGTCCCGCAGTTCTCTACCGTTGATTTAATTTCAATTTAATACAGAAAATTTATGAAATAATTAAACAGGCATAATTTCACATGGACGGTTATAGCAAATTTATCCACAGTGTCATGCCGTTTCAAATACACTGTGATAATAAAATAGAATAACGCCTAAGTATATGTATTTAACACACTATGCGAGTAATAATTCATTCTAATGAACAATTTATTTTAAGTGCTTTTAAATCCCGTTTGCTACCTTTGAAAAAAGCGTATATCTGACACGTATCAAACATTTATTATCTTCAGCAAAAACATAAATGTAAATAAATACTCATAAATAGATAATTTAAAATTGATTTTACTATTTATCACTCGCTTAGCTGAGAGTCTAAACGTAAACTTAATAAAATGGAACACTTAATTTTCTACACATGACAGCGTGTGCACAGATAAACGTCGAACTACTTGACTGACTAAGTATAACAAGACGGTACAAATAAATTCACAGGGATAAATCTTAAACTCGTTTTTATAACTCACAGAACATTAAACTCCACGAAAAAAAAACAACATTTTTTATAATTTTGTTATAATACTAAAATTTTTCTCATTTAATGAATGTTAAGATTATTTAGTGTATGGAAATTAATGCAAATGTATTAAGAAGTATTTTACATTAAACATTAAATCAATTTGGTTTGCAACCAAACATATTAAGTTGATATAGTTTTTACTGTATTCACTTTTCCATTACAAACAATTCGTTCTGACTAGAATTAAACAACTCATGAAAGAATATTTTAAAATTACGAATCTTAACGATAACCACTAAAACACTATACATTAAGTTTTTCTCCGTTTGAAGACCCTTGGTGTCCTAATAGAATAGAAATCATCATAGAATCACTTACATAATCCATCAAATGATTACAACAGTTCAAATCAGATGCAAGGTACACACAAAATATCTTTAAGTATAGAGATAAGGACAATCCTTACGGAAGAGGATGAGCACACTTGTACTATGGTGTTGAAATTGTTTTTGAAATACGTGATCACCTGAGTGTAATTTATCACAGTCTATTTTATAAAACACTTCTAATGCATACTCTTCACAGAACATATTTGTTTTCATGCTGTCAAATCTAGATGTATAAAATTTGAATGAATCATAGTTCTTGCCTCAAGATAGCACTACATTATAAACTGCGTAACAGTCAGTATTATATATATCTATATAACATACAATGTCTGATATACATATAGAACAGTGTCAATGTTTGGTATATATAACAGTCAGTGTTTTGTATACATATATAACAGTCAGTGTTTTGTATACATATATGACAGTCAGTCTTTTGTATACATATATGACAGTCAGTGTTTTGTATACATATATAACAGTCTTGTACACATACTATAAAACAGTCAGTGTCTTGCATACATATTATATAACAGTCAGTGTTTTGTATACATATATAACCGTTAGTGTCTTGTACACATATTATAAAACAGTCAGTGTCTTGCATACATATTATATAACAGTCAGTGTTTTGTACACATATATAACCGTTAGTGTTTTGTATACATATATAACGGTTTGTGTTTTGTATACAACTTTAGCTGTGTCTTGTATCGGTTTAAGCCAGTTTCAAATTATGAATACAGTTTTAAACGGATGTTGAATGAATGGCTTTATCATAACGGCCGTAAATGTAATGTTTGTACTTATTTTTACTAGATTGATGTATTCTGACGTGAAACATGATTTCGTTTTGTGACATCTGTGCCGAACAACACAATACTTACTTAAGTGTATTTATAAACCAGTACTCTAAAACTAAGCTATCAGATTCACGGGATTTTATTTTATTTCAAGATTTGTAATTACTATATTCGTAGTCTGTAAATAAGCATATCCATGTAAATAGTAACGCATCTCATAAAAAATGCTCTTGATATGAAAAAACTAATCTTTCTGCAGAAAATAGTTAACACAGAACTGAACAGTATCAATAGTTTAACTCCCAATGTAGATTGCAGATATTCCTGTGGCTGTTGGTTGTAGTTTTTATCAAATGTTTTATCTAGACATAACATTGTAAAATTAATTCTGATAAATCAAGTTGATTCACATAATTAAAGTCTAGTCATGCGACTAACTGTAAGTTAACACTTGAGTAGACAGTTGTGAGACAAACATTTGTTTGATGGCATGTCTTACCGTAAACTTGCAGACACATTTATAAAATGTCTGCCGATCGTGTTGTTTTATAAGTAAGAAATCTAAAATTCATTTCGGTGCATAATTATTTAAGTCTCTGCCGTAAAAATGATGTGTTTATTGCCATTTCAAAATAATTTAAACCATAAATGCCTTAAAAAATTAAGGTGTGTTTAAAACTCATATGTTTATGATACAACTCGTACATCCTGACGTAAGGTTTAATATGGTTGTCAGATACGTACATATATTTACCATTTGGTCGTAGATACAAATCATTTGTAATAGATACACATAATATTATGTCGATAGAATGCATTTATATACTATGAAAAGTAAAATAAAATAAGGCTGTCAAGACAAGATGGTAATACGACTTACTGTCGATCAATGTCCGAGGTTCGAGCACCAAAAGTAGGTGACTCGGGCAGCCGTGGTTCAACCTCAAACGTGGTGTAAATTTCTTCATGAAAATAATGATTAATAATAATACTGTAAGATGTAAGTTGATTTTCTAAACAGGAGTTTTCTGACATTAAATGACAGGTCGATTTCACTAGTGTTGTGGACTGTCACTGTAATAGTTTACATACCCATACAACATTTAATATTGTATTAAAATGATTACATCACATAAACATTTCTCACGTTAAGAGGAGCAATGAAATATGATTGTTTATTTTCAATAATTTCAAAAGAGATGGAAATTACTTTTGCGAAAGTCAATTTTAGATAGGTTGACAATATGTTTGAATAATACAATTAAGATTGATAAAAAATACCACATTACATAGTTATATTATATGATTAAAATTGATAAAAAATATCACATTATATAGTTATATTATATAATTAAGATTGATAAAAAATACCACATTACATAGTTATATTATATGATTAAGATTGATAAAAAATACCACATTATATAGTTGTATTATATAATTAAGATTGATAGAAAATACCACATTATATAGTTGTATTATATGATTAAGATTGATAAAAAATACCACATTATATAGTTATATTATATGATTAAGATTGATAAAAAAATACCACATTATATAGTTATATTATATAATTAAGATTGATAAAAAATACCACATTATATAGTTATATTATACAATTAAGACAGATAAAAAAACACATTACATGGTAACATTTTGCAGGATTCGCGTGTCACCTCATACGACATACTTGATACATCATCTGTTGATATCAGCTTACCATTAAGTGATAAGATAGGTTTTATTTTGTTAAACACATCCTATACAATTTAAACCATATCGATTCGGTTTTTGAAATAGATCTGTGCCAGAGAGCGGAAACATTTTACATTAAGATATGTAATTGTTTGAGAGAAGGTGTGGATTAAATGCTCTGTGTTCATGCGATGAGTACAAAGTTTCTTAAGTTATTCATTTAATATTCAAATCTCTATCTGTAATTTTCATCCCGTCCCGCTAGATTTTTATCAGTTTTTCGACGTTTGGTATTGTTGATGTTTTGATTCATCGTATCACGCTTTGAGCTGATTGTTATTAAAGATCGCAATCATTGTTGTTAAGAAGTTACGTATGACATGTGACTGTTCTCCATATCCAGCCGGTGAAGTACCACAGACACATAGAATATACGGTCAGCAGATTGTACACGCATTAAACAATAGAATTATGTAACACTTGGGCTCGTGCGATATAATAAGTATCGCGATATTCTGTTGTACTGGAATCATCCTTCAAATACCGTCAAACATCAATCAAACACTGATGTAGTATTTATAAGATGTTACAGTGAACTAGGGTACAGTGGCGTATTGGATATTGTGAAATAATCATTTTCTCAAACCAAACCCTTCATTATTTCAATATAAAGAATAAAGCAAAATTTAGAACTAGTGAATAGAATATTAGGATCACTAGGAATTCACTATAACTTTCCTCAAATGTATCATATTAAGATATAATCGTACATATATTTACATTTGATTACAACTTTTTGAAATACGTAAGTTTTATTGTTGCGAAACAATGGTATGTGTGTACTATCTTGTATGTGTGTACTATCTTGTATGTGTGTACTGTCTTGTATGAGTGTACTATCTTGTATGTGTGTACTGTCTTGTATGAGTGTACTATATTGTATATGTGTACTGTCTTGTATGAGTGTGCCATCTTGTATGTGTGTACTGTCTTGTATGAGTGTACTATCTTGTATGTGTGTACTGTCTTGTATGAGTGTGCCATCTTGTATGTGTGTACCATCTCGTTTGTGTATTATCTAATATATGTGTGTACTCTCTTGTATGTGTGTACTGTCTTGTATGAGTGTACTATCTTGTATACTCTCTTGTATGTGTGTACTATCTCGTTAGTGTATTATCTAATATATGTGTGTACTCTCTTGTATGTGTGTACTATCTCGTTAGTGTATTATCTAATATATGTGTGTACTCTCTTGTATGTGTGTACTATCTAACATATGTGTGCACTATCTTGTATGTGTGTACTATCTTGTGTGAGTGTACTATCGTATATACGTGCATCTTATATATCCTAATGAAGATTGAACGATACCACAAATTATATTAATTTGATTAGATTACATACTTTAAGTGATACAAACACACAATTTCGTTCACATTGTAAGAATTGTTGCATAATTATTTTGAGTACAAGCAATTAAAAACAGGACAGACATAAAACGTTACAGCCTCATCCTCCACTCCAGTCCTACTTACGGACACTCCAGTAATACTTTATTCACGTCCTGCCTGGTTTTAGTCAGTAATTTTCTGAATGTCAGTAAATTGTAAACTATTGCAATTACAATTGCATACTACAGCCGTTTGATTTTTTCCGCAATCAAAGAAATTAACATGAAAAGTTTACTTAAATTACAAAAATGCACCTATGTTTTATTTATTTATTTATAGTATAAGTAAAGTTAAAAAGTTACAAAACGATAAATCACAATGTTATAACAGAGTTATTGGTGATACAAATGATATATTACAATCTTCCATTCGTGATAACGTAATTAAAACCTGTTAACAAATAACCCCAGTGAGTCAATGAGGCGCTAATAGATACAAAATACGGTGTCTGAGTGACTACACAGAAATCTATTGCTTAAATAAACTTTCAATTTCTAGCGATATTTAATGCGAGTGTAATATATGTTATAGGATGATCTTAAATACTATCATAAACCACAAGATTTCTAATATATTGTCATATCGTAAACATCTACAGTTATTTCTTTAATAAAAAGAATTAAATCTACAAATCACCCCAGTAAGCGAACTTGTTTCAGGTAATAATCACCCAAATGTTTATTTTTCTGAAAACCGATTATTTTCAAATATTATCACGTTCAATGATTACCACATGAACGATTCTGATGTACAAAAATATCAGCAGGCTTACATCAATTTACTGTAAATCACCAGTCACTCCTACATAATGATAATAATAAATGAATTTAAATTCCTTAAATAACATGTCAATTATTCGATAATTTGTAAGGAAAGCTGGTAATTTATGTCGAATAAAAACGACTACAACAGCCATTGTTGATATTTTATATGATACTGAATGAGTACAAACATGTATTGTACAGTAATGCATGATTAATTACACTTACATTTATGACAGTTTGTTTTGTCGAGTCATAAATTCTCAAGAGTCAATAACGAAATTTCTACACGTGATGATGCGATGATGCTGAACACATTTTTTGGGCAATGCACAAATGAGCGGTTGACGTATGACGTTAGAACAAGGATTGGTATGACGGGAGTGGACTGTTGATACCAAACACATTGTAGCAAAAATATTGTAGCGTCCTGTAGACACTAAACATACAGGTGAACACATTGTAGTGTCATTTTAACACTACACACAGGTGGGCTACATAGTAGCGTCCTGTTGACACTAAACATACCGGTGAACACATTGTAGTATCCTGTTGACACTAAAGACACCGATGAACACATTGTAGTGTCATGTTGACACTAAGCGCACCGGTGAATACATTGTAGTGTCCAACTGACACTTAACACTCTGGTGAACGCATTGTAGTACTCAGGATGGGAAACAAACCAACATTTTTAATATTTCTAAATGCATAAAAATGCAAAATATACAGTGGTTTATTTCAGCGTGATAACGGTTTAAATATTTCAATCGTCATAAGTAGATGATTAGTTTTATATCAAGCAATACGAAACGATTTCCGCCTTTCAAAACAGGCTTAAAATCAAATTTCATGTCTGAATACAACCGTCACTGAGTGTCAATCATAGACATACGTTTTTCATCACATTATCATGGCAACCAAACAACTATGTGGGTTAAACAAATGCACATAATTGCACTTTCACGACTGTAGAAATATCATTTCTCATTTTCGTTAAAGAATGGTGTGATAATATTACAAAATGTTTTAAGAGTATTTAGCTATATTTCATAATATCAAGCATATAAATATTTAACCCCGGTATAGAGTGTGATCGTGTTATGTTTGTTCTGTATCTCATGAACGGGAACGAAACTAATAATTTTGTATACGATCCTAAATCAAACAATGTCAACGTGAATCCAAAATCAACTTCTATCCTGGAATTTAGATCCTACATTAGAAACGCACAGAAATGCCGACAACGCTTAAAGCGGGTCACAGCAACGAAAACTTGTAACGGAAACAAAACGTGAATTAGTTGTATACCTACAGGTAAGGAAAAGTAACAGATTACGGTAATATGGTAAATGTTTTATACAGAGATAATATCGACAATTGAACTTTAGACAAAATTAAGGATGTAGATTGCTTGATTTCAGTTACTTAAGTTCTCTACCGTTCTCAGGTAGTTTTCATGGATTTTTGGCATAAAATACTCTCATTGCATTTCATTATACTCTCGTATGTAAGACAAATTTTGTTTTCGAGATGTTGGCATTTTGATGAAATGAATTTATGTTTTTTGTCTATAGGGTCAATATTGGCCACGATGATTGTGCAAATCATGCAGTCGACAGTAGATGTTATGTGTGAGATGTCACATACATAAAACGACGTTCATTTGATCACACTGACCCGACGTACCACGGTAGGAGATATTCCTATGTTCCCTATATTTGTATGCATGATATTAAACAGCAACTCGGAAGGCTGGCTGAGTGTTTTATGTCGATTATGTCAACAACAGTTGTTTTAAATCAGAGGGTTGTCACTTAAACCCGAAAATGTCGAGGTAACACGGCCTGTAACATTAGTGTGAAGTAGGCAGACGCATCCATACGAGATCATTTATCTTAATTTTAAACCACAAAGTATGTTTAAAAACTTCCTATATGAAAAAGTAAACACGAGACGCTAAAAGACAAAACGCAGTTTAATTCATAATCACATATCATACAAAACACACTAGGTAAAGTAACAAATAAGTCTGGAAAATTAAACTGGGCTCATTGGCTGTCTGTAACGTGTTATGGTGAAATAAACATCTTAATGTGATTCAGAACTTCTTTAGCAACGATGCTAATTCACGATGGATGGTGCCAATTCAAGAAAATACCAATTTTGACGGTACCAATAAGAAAATTAGAAATTTGTTGTTTTATAACTTTACCAATTTTATTGTCCATTTTGTAAACCTACGAACCGCTACAATGTTTAAATTGAAACAGTTAAGGAAATTGCTTTGGAATAATGAAAACACATCAGCAAGTTATGCTGCATAAAGGTATACTATTTCTCTACAAGGGTAAGCATGTGATACTACACTTAAATGGATATCTTGATCCAGTATCAATTAAACTTCACAATAAATTAAGTTCGTGTTAAAAATACATCACTCTCAATTTTGTCATTAAATAGTACGGTATGGTGCACGAATACACTGACCTTGTAACAGTATATACAATTATGTAGCAATATACAGACAGTATAGCTGAGCTCGGGGATTCTTTCATTTCCGTGACGGAGATACCATTTCAATTTCATTTATAATTATAAAGACATTAACAGTTTATTACATGATAAAGAAACTTCTTCAAATACAAATGAATCACAGCATGCTACCAGTGAGATATCAAATGATATCACATTCCCTACGGTGAAATTTCAAGTGCGGTTAATATCAGAGATACGGCACGAAAAAGTCGGAACCATGCAAAGTTTTTGTGATTAAACAAAAGACAACGAAATAATAAGCTCAGACACCACATAGTCGACTTACAGTTGTATATTTGTTCAAGTTAATCTCGGATAAAAGCCAAAAAGATAACTGAAACAAAATGAGCTGTGTGTCAGCAAGATTACGCATAGGAGGAGTAATTACATGCGGGTTTCGATATTCAGAATAATCAAATAATCTTGTAATGCTTTTTTACAACCGTACAGAAAACGTAATACTTGTACATTAACTTATACAATGCAAGACAAACACTATAAACAACACTGAACATTGTTTTGTGATTTATTCTAACACTGTAAAATCTTCTGTACCGATAAGCAGACTTTAAACGTTGTACTTGTGTTTATTATTTGTAAACAAATCCTCAGTAAATATAACACCACAACCGAATGAAATACCTGACTGTCCTGTTAAACGGACAATCTTTAAACAGGATTTAAATAAGTTAATAAGTATTTGGAGCGGCGTATCACTCGAATGGGTTGTGGGTAACGGAAAATGAGAGTGGATGTTCCAGTTAATCTTCTAGAGAATCATCCATTATTAAACTTCCAGTATCAATTATCCGGTGTAAATTATCTAGTGTTCATCCTCCAGTGTAAATCATCTAGTGTAAATCATCTGGTGTCCATCCTTCAGTGTGTTAATCATCTACTGTTAATTCCCTGGTGTGAATTATGTAGTGTTAATCATCTCGTGTTAATCTTCCGTGTTAATTTCCCAGTGTAAATCCTCCACTGTTAATCCTCCACTGTTAATCCTCCAATGTAAATCATCCAATGTAAATCCTCCAGTGTTAATTCCTCAGCGTAAATTATCCAATGTTAATCATCCAGTCTCAACTATACAGTGTCAATCATCTTGTTTCAACCATCCAGTGTTAATAATCTACTGTTAAATATCCGGTGTTAGACATCCAGTGTCAATCATCCTGTGTTGACCATACTGTGTCAGTCATCTAATGTCAACTATCCAGTGTCGATCATCTAGTGTCAACTATCCATTGTTTATCATATGGTGTCACATAACCACCTTTTATCGCATAGTGTTTACCATCCAGTGTCAATCACCCAGTGCAAATCGTCAAGTGTCAATTATTCAGTGTCAATCATCTAGTGTCAACCATTCGGTGCCAATCATCTACAATGGAGTGTCAACTATTCAGCGTTTATCGTATTTTGTCAACCATCCAGGTTTATCATCTGGCGTCAACTATGTAGTGTCAACCATTTGGAGTCAACTATCAAATATTAATTATCTAGTGTTAATCATCCAGTATTTGTCATTTTTTGCCCAGTTTTATCATCTAACGTCAATCGTCCATTGTTTATTGTATGGGGGTCGCGTACCCACTGTTTATCACACTGTGTCAACCATCCAGTGTCAATCATCCACTGAAAACCATCTAGTGTAAATCATCTAGCGTTAATCATCTAGTGTTAATCATCTAATGGCAATCATCCAGTGTCAAATCATCTACAATGCAGTGTCAACTATTCGGTGTTTATCATAGGGTGTCAACCATCCAGGTTTATCATCTGGTCAACCACCAGTAGTGTAAATTGTTTTGTGTCAATCATCAAATATTGATTATAATTTGTGGGTGAACATTCTGTTAAATTAAATAATTGAATTCATTCAGGAAATAATGACAAAATCTTTATTGAAATCTAACATCCAATGATTGTTTTACATCACTTTAAACAAACCACAAATTCATCCCTATGCAATTATTATGCATTGCAAAACAATAAATGACAACGACAATAGCAGAGTGAGAAATGTTCAGTATAAATATAAAGTATCATTTAATACCACTGTTATTATCTGTGGCTACTTTCAATTTATACTTCTGTACGACACATAAATCACAATTTAGTTGAATTATAAAAACATGTTACAGTTCGAGTCAAGAAGAATACTTTTTTTGACATTTAAACCTTGATATCATTTAAAAGTTAAAGCGCTAACAGTCCTCACCATTTTATTGTCTTGTAGATTCAAACTTTTATTTTTTTGTGTGTGTTTTTTAGGATAGCAAATAAATGCGCTGTTTTGTGTAAAATATCAAAATGTCAAAAACTAACAGTTTAATGAATAAAATGTTGGATAAAAAAGCCGCAGACAAAAGCTTTTGACGTCAACTTAACAATATGCTGTGCAAGTGTTTGACAGTAACTTACGGAATTTATTTGACAAATGTAGAGGACTATTCGAACAAATACATTATCATGTACAGATGCACGTGTACGGCTATATCACAGATGCACGTGTACGGCTATATCACAAGTGCACGTGTATAGCTACATCACATATGCACGTGTATGACTACATTACAGATGTACGGTGTACGGGCTACATCACAGACGCACGTGTATGACTACATCACAGATGCACGTGTATGGTTAGATCACAGATGCACGTGTACGGCTATATCACAGATGCACATGTATGGCTACATCACATATGCACGTGTACGACTATGTAACAGATGCATGTGTACGGCTACATCACATACGAACGTGGACGGCTATATCACCGATGCATGTGCACGGCTTCATCACAGATGTACTCGTACGGCTATATCATAGACGCATGCGTACATTTACAGATGCAACAGATGCACATGTACGGCTAAATCACACATGCACGTGTACGTTTATACAACACATGCACGTGTACGGCTATATCGCACATGCACGTGTACGTTTATACAACACATGCACGTGTACGGCTATATCACCGATGCACTTGTACGGCTATATCACACATGCACGTGTACGTCTATTTAACACATGTACGTGTACGGCTGTATCACCAATGCACGTGTACGGCTATGTTACAGGTGCACGTGTACGGCTATGTCACAGGTGCACGTGTACGGCTATGTCACAGGTGCACATAAACAGTTCTCTCACATAAGATTTTTATCAGAATGATAACCGTAGAAGAAGTATGTGCAATTAACACTGGGTAACTATGTCGATACTACCAAAATAATTACACGACGCGTTACAGAAATGTAAATGAACATAAAACGATCAAATCACTTAAAGGTCACTTTTGAAGGAAATGATCAAAGCAGGTGTATGTTCTGTAACTGACGAGTGAAGTCGGAACATTGTATACTGTAATTTGTATTACATAATAAAACATGAGGTCACAAATTATAATTGTGTCACCAGACGATAAAGCCTATAGAATAGTTTTGCATAATGGTGCATGTCACACCTAAACCAACATTTTCACGAATCAAAATGCTCTTTGTTCCGAAGAATAATAGACAACAAGAATGTCAAAAAGCCGTCGTTTGACTGTGTGGTTGTATGTGGTTGTAATTGCATTAATTTTCTATTTTCTTCTTCGAGAGAATTGTCAAAGCGTAAATAAAACAACTATATGTATTTTCATCATTATCATCAGCCCAACTCTCAATCTGTTTGTGTCATGATATAGAATTATGTGCGGCAAAACGTTTTGTAAAAACAAACAATTATGAAACGTCTATCTTGAGGGTAGAGCGAAGACAATCTAGAAAAGTTCACCCTGTTAAACTCCAGCAGCTCATAGCATACATTGTAATTTAAAAGAGGCGTGGTTCAATCGGTTTTCATTACTCCAGCTCCATTTCAGGGGACATAAATTGTATTTTTGTCTTAACAAACTTCTTGAACTTTATGGACCAGGGCTCAATTGAATGTTTTAATTAGTAACGATACCAGCGTTAATGGCCAGACATATCAGTCATTCATTACATTCTCTTGTTAATGCCTACTTAGGTCTAAACAGCTCTTGATCCCAATTTAATTAAAAAGATCTTTTTTGTGCGTTAGGAGAGTACCGTTTTCAGAATAATTTTTATTGCAATTAATTGTTTACTCAAAGTTTCTGATACTGATAACCAATCACTTCTTACACATTAAAGACAGGAATATTAACATCATTAAACAAATATGATAACAGTACAAACATTTAATTTGAGAACAATAAACAACATCTCACCACTGTGCATATGATGAGATCGAAATTATTCATCTAAAAACTTACGATTGTAATATAACTGCGGACGATTAGTGAGAAATGAACGTGTATTTCTGTATGATAGGATATGATCTTAATATGATGTTTATTCAAGCGCTAATGTACCAGGTGTTAAAAATCTCTACGCGTAAACGAACGAGTAAAATTCCTGCACGTAATATAAAGGACAAGACTTGACCTTCATCTTCCCAGAAGCTGATACCATGAACATATGTAGTACAAATAGTACCAACATGTAATGTTCACAGTGAAGTCGATACTTACAACAGTAAAATTCTCATGAATATTAATTTATTGTAAACATATATTTCTATTATGTTACGGTGTTACAACCAATGACATTGCATGTACATCTTGCATACATCTTGTTCCACTAAATGGCCACAATTTAATTAAAATTCAATTAATCATTCCCGTTTTTCTTACATGATTTATAACTATCCAGCATGTCTGGTGCACTCGTGTTTTATGCCTGGTATGTTATATTTAATGATATTGCACTTTTAATGGTGAATTAACAAGGAAGAAGAAACGTGGACAATTCAACTAATGTCTGTTTCATCCAGTCGTGATACAAGATAATTGTAATAAAATGTTATTATTCAAATATCGACTACCGTAAGTTCTCTAGCTTCGAAAGCAAATATACATAGAAACTAATTATTTCACCAGTTTTTAAAAACAAATTTCTTAAATAAAAGATTCTAATGTTTAGAGATAAAAAAATTATACATATGCTTAGAGATAAAACATAAATGATACATACGTTCCATGTTTAAAATGTTTCCATTGGTTTATATTTGGATTATCTGTACTGTTAACGAGACCTTCTGCCGACATTGTTAGTTCAATATCACATTGATCACCTAATCCAATTGTTAACCCATCAACATCAGCCAGTTTGGTGTCATCACCTTTTTCATTAATGACATAAGTTTCACAATCCGCGTCAGAAATCTCTGCTACACTTTTTTTTGAATCACTGTCAATAAGTTCACAGGAATATGACACCAAATTTATATTACTTTTTTCTTCACCTTGTAATTTCGTTTCAGAGTCTTTTGTCATCATATTTTCTAGCTGAATCCAGTATTACTTAACAGTAAAATGAAGCCGTTTAATGCAGTGATCACCTCTGAACGCCTGACAGTTTCTTGTAAGCGCCTATAAGAATAAACGAATGAACAAATGTGGGTACCATACTAACACATTACTTCATACTGATAACCGATTTGTCCCAATTTTAAGTCTATCTGGGTTGATCTTAGGAAATGAAATAATGTAAAATATATCACAGAGTAATCAGGTGAAGTGACAGCTTGGACTACAACACACAGGTGCATACGCAGGATATAATACGTCTGACAACGTAACACTATAACGATCCAGATCGTCTGCTTCACTTTGTGATTATCAACTAGTTTCATAATGCAGTAATTCTCATCAAAGTAGACGGGCATGAAAATATATGTTTCCTTTATAAAATAAATTGTAATTTACGACACAAAAATGATAGTTATTTGTTAATGGTAGTCACTTTAAACAGACACATAAACTTAAATTTCTTTAAATGCAGTAATTTAGCAATGAAGATGAATTATATACATATATAAATGAATAAAATGACATACTTTCTAAAAAACATTTCCCGCAGGAACACTTAAAAACGAATAATTATTTAAAACTGTATATCGAAAACACAACAGATAATGCATCACATAAATGAATTTATATCCCGTTCACACGACGCTTTCCTTTATTCATTCTAACACTAATAAATACATATAAATATATAAACCTGCATAACATTTTCATGCAAACAAAAAATGCACCGGTGTTTATCGTTTGGTAAACACTTGCCAGAAGATATATATTTCAAGACAAGCATTAGCTGGTATTGCACAACGAACATTCCAAAAGTTTCATACATACATCAAATATATATTGAATACTGAGTTATAAATATAGTCTAACATTTAATACATATAAGCGTATCACCAAAAGGTCAAAGTCATTCTAAAGTCAAACTTCACTGTTTTTTTTGTGCAGGGTGCAGTGAAAGCATGAATCACATTCTTTGCACATAACTTATGCGTCCCTTCATTAAAAATTTATTGGGAAAGACTTAACGGCAAATCCTTTCCCCAGACTCTACATCTAACACAGGAGATCAAAGTGTGCCAAACATTCCTCGGGTATTCCTACCCAAAACAATACTTCAAACCAATGATCCTTCAGATATGGTGTATAACACAAGTAGACTTGTTCACGTTCAAACACCAAACACCATACTTCACTCCCGTATTGACTTTATTACGAGCACCCAGTGTATAACGAGTAGTTGTTTTACTTACATAATACACTGCAGAGTTATACAAGAACATGACATTGAATTTCAATGCAAAATCAACATTCTAATATTACATTCCTATCTACTGTAACATTTATGTTAATAGAAAGTGACACAGGTATAATTGTCATATCAAATTACTAGATAAAATAATACGTTGTAAACGATCGTTTGATGGTAAAAAAAACAATTTCATATTTGAATACGTTAATGATACTCTAAACAAGATTTACAAGAAAGTATCAAAACTATTACAGGTTATTATAACACGTCGTGTAGAAATAGTGAAGTTTTTCTCTCTTTTATCTTTTTTTTAGTTTCAGCAATAACCTACATGTAGCCATACCACAAAGATAGGAGGATATCTCCGGGCTTTTGTGCTTGGTTAGTCTTTATTTGGTCCTGGTCAGTAACGAGTAAAGATTGAAAAGTTAAATTTAAGCTAAATATCAAAAGTACGCCGACATGCAGTAAAAGAGACACAATGACAGGTGGTTGTTATCATACAAACTTGTCGGTATTTCAATTAAGTTTAAATAAACAACCTTGTTCATAATTTTCTAATTTAGTAAATATTTAGAAATTAATGCACAAACACGCACATTTAGACATTTCATTTATTCGAAGACATACCTTAGAAATGGGTCATATAAAATGGCGTGTATTGTCTACACTAAGTGAGATCTTGTATAGACTGTATAACTACAAGTCCTGTACGTGTAACCAGTCACTTCATACACAAGTATACTTTATCTAAGCTCCAGTCATGTCAAGAATTAAAGAAACAAAGTACAGAATCATACAATACGGATGCTTTAAAGTTTCAGTTCAATGTAAAACTTGTCTAATTAATTGAATTAACTATAGACTCACTCATATAAGCGGAGAGTATACGAAACTTAATACAATTACTGAACACTAAGATTTCTGTAAAAATGTCACTTTGAAAACTTGAAATAAATAAACGACATTTTATCATTAATGACTTCAAATTTTGTAATTTGGTTCGGGTATTAATCGCATCAAACGATCAAGTTGATTTACATGTTGGTTCTTTATCTGTTAACGTTAGACTTCAAGAAGAGAAATTTTCACATCACTATATGCATATTTTCACTTTCACATATTTCACATTGATGTAGGATGTGTCTACTGATGTAATATACCACAGAAATGTTACTGTATCTCTTATGTGAAACACGGTAAGTAACGATTTGTAAAACACATACACTGTGAGACATAACACGTGGTAACCACAGAACTACTGAATGTTATAACGTAAGATAAGTGATATTGTTTATCAATCTGAACCCTTATGATGAGGACTGATGGAAGCGTACATAAAAAAAAACAATAAATTGTAAAATATATTTCTGATAGAAATACTTTAAATGATAATTTGTACACTACAAACAGGACAACGATATAACTAATCATTGTACACTACAAACTGTACAGTATAAGAAATATACATGATACACTACAAACAGGACAACGATATAACTAATCATTGTACACTACAAACAGTACAGTATCAGAAATATATATGATACACTACAAACAGTACAGTATCAGAAATATATATGATACACTACAAACAGTACAGTATCAGAAATATATATGATACACTACAAACAGTACAGTATCAGAAATATATATGATACACTACAAACAGGACAATGATATAACTAATCATTGTACGCTACAAACAAGACTGTAACATAACTATACATGGTACACTATAAATGGGGCAGTAACATAACTATACATGGTGCACTTCAAGACTGTAACATAACTATACATGGTACACTACAAACAAGACTGTAACATAACTATACATGGTACACCATAAACAAGACTGTAACATAACTATACATGGTACACTATAAATGGGGCAGTAACATAACTATACATGGTACACTTCAAGACTGTAACATAACTATACATGGTACACTTCAAGACTGTAACATAACATATACATGGTACACTATAAACAAGACTGTAACATAACTATACATGGTACACTATAAACAAGACTGTAACATAAGTATACATGGTACACTATAAATGGGGAAGTAACATAACTATACATGGTACACTACAAACAAGACTGTAACATAAGTATACATGGTACACTATAAATGGGGAAGTAACATAACTATACATGGTACACTATAAATAAGTATACATGGTACACTATAAATGGGGCAGTAACATAACTATACATGGTAACTTCATAACATAACTATACATGGTACACTACAAACAAGACTGTAACGTAAGTATACATGGTACACTATAAATGGGGAAGTAACATAACTATACATGGTACACTACAAACAAGACTGTAACATAAGTATACATGGTACACTATAAATGTAACATAACTATACATGGTACACTATAACATGGGTACACTATAAATGGGGCAGTAACATAACTATACATGGTACACTTCAAACAGGACTGTAACATAACTATACATGGTACACTATAAACAAATCCGTAACATAACTATATATGGTACACTACAAACAAATCCGTAACATAACTATACATGGTACACTACAAACAAGACTGTGACATAACTATACATGGTACACTATAAATGGGGCAGTAACATAACTATACATGGTACACTATAAATGGGGCAGTAACATAACTATACATGGTACACTATAAATGGGGCAGTAACATAACTATACATGGTACACTATAAATGGGGCAGTAACATAACTATACATGGTACACTACAAACAAGACTGTAACATAACTATACATGGTACACTACTGTATAAATACATGGTAACTAGACTGTAACATAACTATACATGGTATACTACAAACAAGACTTTAACATAACTATACATGGTACACTATAAATGGGGCAGTAACATAACTATACATGGTACACTACAAACAAGACTGTAACATAACTATACATGGTATACTATAAACAAGTGTAACATAACTATACATGGTATACTACAAACAAGACTTTAACATAACTATACATGGTACACTATAAATGGGGCAGTAACATAACTATACATGGTACACTACAAACAAGACTGTAACATAACTATACATGGTATACTATAAATGGGGCAGTAACATAACTATACATGGTACACTATAAATGGGGCAGTAACATAAGTATACATGGTATACTATAAATGGGACAGTAACATAACTATACATGGTACACTATAAATGGGGCAGTAACATAAGTATACATGGTACACTATAAATGGGGCAGTAACATAACTATACATGGTACACTACAAACAAGACTGTAACATAACTATACATGGTATACTACGAACTAGATCGAAACATGACTGAATATTGTTCTTTACAAACAAGTCAGTAGCGTATAATTATATTAGTAACATTCTGTGTGAGAATGATCACGTCTAGTCACTGCTAGTGGG
Source organism: Lutraria rhynchaena (assembly GCA_008271625.1). Taxonomy (NCBI): domain Eukaryota; kingdom Metazoa; phylum Mollusca; class Bivalvia; order Venerida; family Mactridae; genus Lutraria; species Lutraria rhynchaena. Next base: position 2,645,050 of record VIBL01000012.1, read on the forward strand.
TTACATTTTAAGTTTGTGTTAGTACATTATCATTGTAAATATAGATACGTAATTTACAACTATCTAAGTTGGCCGTTAAATTATTAATTGATAAAAGCACTGAATACAAAACGTTCAATACAAAATCCGTACATAACATTGTTATTTTTAATAGCAAGAATGAGAAAAATATAGTAGTAATAAGTTACGAGGTTGTAATGAAACATTAGAATTTGTAAATAATGCGAGTGAATGGAGAATTTACATTTACGCCCGACAAAATGGAGATATCTTCACACAAAGGAAGTCATACTCTGGAAAAACACGAAGATTGAATGAAGGAGTCGGGTTATTGTTCAATACAGTAAAAAGTGTATTTCCACCAAACATGAATAGAACATATCAGCGGTATTTCATCATACTCCCTATGGGACTGGGTTATTATTTAGGTGCATACTGATTTGTGTGTACGCACGCGAAATCACGTTTCTTTGTGGAAACCTGACATTTCTGATGGCTAGCCAATGAACTAATAGCCACGCGTGTATGTGGATCGTTAGAATTGTCACGTAGGCTCAACGTTCATTGATAAGATTGCGGTATTTCGGACAGACCTTTATTTGGTTAAGGACGAAAATGTCAATTCTGTTAAATTAACGTGCCATTATAGTGCATTAATTGATCTTCAAATTTTCAATACCGTTTCTATGATCTGATAATCATGACTATGATTATAGCAACTAGATAATGATTGAATAAAACAAATAATTATATTTCCATTTGTGTTACACAGGGGTTTAATTGTCTGATATTGTAAAGCAACATCGTAATTTAATACATCAATGTTTATAAGAATGATTTCTCTGTATCATCGTCAAAATGTTTGTCGACTAAAAATCTATGGTCCATATAAAAGTGTACATATATATATTGCACAAGGGTTTAACGCCGTTTTTCAATAATTTTTTCTCAGTTATATACGGCGACCGGTTCACCTAACCAGTTTTCCTGGACTGTATACTAACCAGTACTAACTTACCCTTCCAAAAGGAGCCGGCAACTTCTCCACATATGGAGGAATATCGACATTTTTGTCAAATTTTCATAGAAGGGAATAACCTGCCGCAGCCGGGATTCGAACCCGAATCTCCGGGTTACAAGTCCAGCGCACTAACCACTGGACCACGGTCGCGGCCACAGGGAGTATAGATGATATACATGGAGTTAAGATGATATACATAAGATATTGATGATATACATGTAGTACAGATGATATACATGAAGCGTAGATGATATGCATGAGATATTGATGATATAAATGAAGTATAGATGATATACATGGAGTTAAGATGATATACATGGAGTTAAGTTAAGATGATATACATGAGATATTGATGATAAACATGTAGTATAGATGACAATAATATAAGTCGCATACAAGATATAATTGGAGTATAGATGATATACATGAAGTATAGATGATGATTATATAAGCTGTATTCATGATAAACAGTATAGATGTTGTACATGTAGTATAAATGATATATATGTATGTTGACGTAGAGTCTAAGGTAAGGCATAAAGGAACTATAATTGTTTTGTTATGAGAAACAAAAAAAAAACATCATATTACAACCAATGTAACATTTATAAGATTAGACAGATTCAAATGCATCAAAATGCCCCGTAGGGCGATAAAATGAATATCCCTTTAATTTGAATGTCATATAAGAGTTAGCTAATTCTTTCTTGTGAGGCTATTTTAATACAGGATAGATGACAGAACTTCAATCATAAATGTGTCAAAACGTCTGTAAAATATGTTCCTCACGACGTCAGCGTTATGTTTCCCAAACTGGTCTAAACATTCTACCACTCAGTACCAACATGCCAAACCCGCTCATTTCACTAAAAGTGTTTACTTCCTTAAGATGTATGATCCACTGGTGGGACAGATATGATTTTAGATGAATTATATTCAGTCGAATTGACAAGGAAAACGCGTGCCTAGCTGGATTAGGTACCGGTGAACTTAGGATCACCAGTTCTGGTGTCTACTGATTGGTCCAAACCGGCTTTTTAGGATAAATTGAATGACGCAATATTTCGTTCAAATATAGCGTAATAATTATGTTAAAGTCCTACACTTCAATCTTAATTCCACGAAGTCAGGTTATTGGTATGCTAGTGATAAATAGTACATTCATGTAATTTCTGCAAATAAGACGTACAGCCATTGTTTTCCCTATGGCGCCTTGGTTTATGTCACCAAGTACAGTCCTGCCTAATCATCCCAAGGTGAGTTCACACAATGATATCTTTTATCAAAACTTCTGTCTGAACAAAAATGAAATCAAACACTTTGACTGTAAATCTTAACTGTTGGAGCGCGCGCTTTGGACATTATTTGAGAACACTAATGGCTCCATGAATGGTTTCCAGATTAAGGTCGTCAGATAAGAGACAACTTGATTTCAGGTACTTTAATCCTATTCCGGGTTTTTGAAACTTTTTGTTTGTTTCTATCATTAGCACTATTTGCACATTTGCGCTTTCTATTTTCTCTTGTAAAGGTGTACTTTCAGTTTCACATGAAAGTAAAACCAGAACAAGATAGGTAACAAAAAGCGCTGGTGGCTGCCAATGAAACTCGTTTTATGAAAAAATGTATTCAATGTTAAAGATGTTTTTAATGTTAATTTCTTTTTAAAGGTACTTGGTATTACCAGAAAAATATGAAAACTTCGTAGTTATACAACATCACACATAAAATAACAATTACCAGGTCACGTGATGAACTGGGACAATTGGGTGTTTGGTTTCAATTAAAGTAAACTCACAGGATTAAAGTACTCAGTACAATAATACACGTAATAATATATAGTAAACTCACAGGATTAAAATACACAATACAATAATACACGTAATAATATATAGTACACTCACAGGATTCAAGTACACAATACAATAATACACGTAATAATATATAGTAAACTCACAGGATTAAAGTACTCAGTACAATAATACACGTAATAATATATAGTAAACTCACAGGATTAAAGTACACAGTACAATAATACACGTAATAATATATAGTAAACTCACAGGATTAAAGTACACAATACAATAATACACGTAATAATATATAGTAAACTCACAGGATTAAAGTACACAGTACAATAATACACGTAATAATATATAGTAAACTCACAGGATTAAAGTACACAGTACAATAATACACGTAATAATATATAGTAAACTCACAGGATTAAAGTACACAATACAATAATACACGTAATAGATCTTTGTTATATAGTCGCTGTAATAACCTGGATCCACGTTCTATCACCACAAGAAAATATTTAACATATCCTACAAGAACTATACAGTAGTCAAGCAGTTGATCGTCCATTGTATCACCTAACATTAGAACCACACCCAGTATTTGAGGTGTAAAACATCACAGTGGAATACTTAGGTGACTAGTGTGATAACGGCATCAATTTATGTGACTTTTGGTGCTAAACTCGAGATAAAATACAGGTTCAGACGGTATTTTGCTGAGGAAAGTAATTGTTTCATGTATTGGCGCTAATAGTTTGACTTGAAAATACAATTGTTTATGCAAATTGTTAGTAACTCTTTCATTACATATTGAACCACTTTGATGTTAGATTTTATACTTGTATTTTATATTCGATAATGGAATGATTTACAGCATGATAGAGATATCTTATGATATCTTCGTGAAAAATTATTTGTTAACACCTGCGCGTGCCAGACACTAAAGTTTATCATAACATCAGTGTCTGTAAAAACCATTGTTAGGGCAAACATAATCTGTGTTCATGTTTTATATCGGTAAAGTTCAACTTTCATCGTTCAATTGAATGATGTCATAAACATATCTGTCCGTCCGAAACACGATGTCTGTATCCAACGTGAGAGATAAGATGAAACGATAGCACGTCTCTGAGCGAACCAGATACGTTAATTAAACATATTTATGCATCATACAGTCAGTGAACTGCAACATATTACATAATTTACTATTTTCAGGAATGTCCAAAACTATGCAAGAGTTTCTTATAAAAACTTCTTTAACTTGATCTTTATTGACTATGGTGTATCTTTTTTCAGATATGAGGATGTAACGCAGTGGTTATCATGTGACTAAACTTCTTATCTAACGCACAGATATTCACCTTTCGTCTGCTTAATATTAAAAATTATCTTGATTGATAAAATTTAACCGAAATTTTAACCATTAAAGCACCAATGTAGTGTCAACCTTCATACTGATCTCAAGTGTGCGCGTGCATGTAAGGCGTACATTCAACTGAATGTTCAACAATATTCACATTGTCTGGACGGTGTGAACGAGGGGCGGTCAGAAAATATTTGGACTTTTGGCTCGTTCGTGAAAACCATTTAACATTTTATTCATATTTATTATTTATATCCTATTCTTTTTCAAAATATTCTCTACCTATGTCTACAAACTTTTGCCATCTTCGTAGCTTTTGTATTCCCGCTGTGAACCATGACGTACACCTATATATACATGTATATGTTTTAGGTACTATGTAACAGCAGATATCAAACTCTCCCTGGTCTTATAATTCTTTCTAGCAAGCTCTTTTTTCAGTCCTGGAAACTAATAAAGTCACAGGGGGCGAGGTCCTGGCTATAGAGAGGGTGAGACAACAATTATAATTATATTCCTCCGTCACGATTTAAACAACTCATATGTTTTTTTGCATTGGTCACTCTGGTTGCCTTTGATCAATGGACAACTATCTAGGCACCCACCTAGCACTTGCTCATGCCTCGGCGTTCATGTGAAATCTTGTATGCCGATGCGTTGTTGATGCTGAACTTGTTGGCTACTTCTTCCAAAGTTACTCGACGATCTTTGTTGATGAAAGCTTCAACATTTGTTATCATTGTTGTGGATACCGCTTCAACTAGCCGCCCAGTCCTAGACCTGTCACAAACACTTGTTCTGCTTACAGGAATCAGAGAAACTCAATGGTAGTAGGTTGATTTATAAAAAAATCCTTTTTTAAGCCTTTGAAAAAATGTGGCAGGACTTTTCACTTTCAGCATCCATAAACAATTCTAATATAACAATGAACTTATAACAAAGAGTCCATGATAGCTGTAACATCTATCATAAATCAATGGATAAAAACACTGCGTATTCACAATTGTCATTGAAAATGAACTAACCAAGTTATTGGCGAAAGAATGTAGTTTTCACCACTATATAATGTGTGCATATAGCTCTACTCGTGGAAAAACAGAAGCATGAAAATCCGGATGTTTTCTGACCGCCCCTCGTACTTATAACATGGAGTGTAGTATGATTGTGATATCATATCACCAGTTACATTAAACTGGCATATGTTTAACCAGTCTGAGAAACCATTATCAGAACAATGTCCAAGGTATACAAATACCCACTACTTCAATTTTATTGTCAGTCTGACCCCTACTTGCATAAAGTCAAACATAAACAAGAAGTGTAACTTTTACGTCATTCCGTCCAGTCATAATTCTGTCCAGAATATCAAAGGACATTCTAACCACGATGGAATCCAAATATTTATCAATCAAATCTATTATATTGTACTTCTTTCATTGAATGCCGAAGAATTGAACCTGTACACATTTTACACACTTCAAGATTTCCTCAGTGATATAAGAATGTAATCATCCGGAAGTGAAATGTTTTGTATAAAAAATCTCCAGATTAGTTGTAAAACAACGGGTCCAATCTAGTCCGCAAAGTTATGTGGTGACAATTAATTGGATAACCATTCGTTTCGTATTTGACCGAAAGTTAATTTAAAAATGAAGGCAGAAACCACGATGATAAGTTCGGTATTACTGTGTATGCATTACTATATTACTATACATGTATTACTATATTACTATGCATGTATTACTATATTACTATACATGTATTACTATATTACTTTATACATAGACCAATAAAGCAAGTTTATGCGTACATAAGGGTCCGAGAGGATATCTGTTGTGAGTGGAATAATGTTAGGGTCTGAGAAGATGCTTTTTCACGGGGGCGGGTATGGGTTCAAAGAGGTACCCGTTGATAGCTTGGTATCATAAGGGTCTGCTTTAAATCCGTTTTTCCCCTGTTGATTAATGTTACGGCTAAATGGTCAGTGCAAAATGAGATAATTTATCGGTTATTTACAGACGAAGAGTAAATGATCTTCAAGATTGACAAAATGGTATCACAGACCGGGAATTTAGCTCCAATCTCTGAAATGTTACTAATAATGAAAATATAAAAGATGGATTAGCCTGTAGCATGTTAGCCTCCGTAATCCGTTATCTATGTAGTGCAGCAACTGGGACGCGAATCGATTTCTATTTCACCATTGTAAGATTAAACATGCGATAATATCGATAAGGCTGACAATCCTGCATGAAGAACAAATTAAAACAATAAACACAGTCCAAAAAGAAGCTAACAGCTAATCTGAGATCATACTCTGCCTATGGGTGCAGCATAAATGGCTCATTAATGACCGAATAACGTACACAGATATGGGTGTAAAGTGCTTGTGTAATTAACAAAACATAAACAAATTGGTGATGTCACTTCAGTGACTCCGTACTCAGAACAATATTTCAGATGACTTTATCTTATATAATAATGTAAGAACACTTCTTAATTTAATGTGTTACAACATTACATCATGAAACATTTACAGGGATATACCTCCGGTGATCTATCATTCCGTGCAGTGCAGGCAGTGATGTACAAAATCTAGTCAAGTAATTAATATAAACCCTTATAATTAATATTTGTCATTAAGATACCAGAGTATTAATTTAAAGCTTTACAATGTTTTTCAACTCAAATTGATATCATAATATTCATTTGTATGCATTCATTCACAATAAAATCAAGTCACTAATAAAATGAATGGTAAAAACACGGAATATCTTCACTATATACATGTTTAGTTCATAATTTGAAATTACGTATAGATTGTTAATTAGATAAATGATTTGTAGTGCATTTCAGTGACATAACTATAAACTATGAAGTATATTTTAAACCTTTACTCATGTGTATGACTACTATAGCTGTATGACTGTAAGTTGAAATGTAGAATTTAATCATTTGTGTTATGACCTTCTGTTAAACGACTGTCCGGCTTTCCGGTTGGTCGCAAGTTCTGTCGTCAGTTTGGTTTTTCAGTTTCAAGCAAGAAGTTCCTACTGATAAAGCAAACATTAATATCCATGCGGGCTATTTCTTTTAAGCTGTAGTAACAATAAAACTCGAAGATTTCAGTCTTTAATGTAGCAGTTAAAACCCATTAAAATAAATGCCAACCTTGGATCCATGGTTGATTTTGTACTGTACCAATGGCCAAACACTGAACCGCTGATAGAGCATGATACAAGTGATACAGTATGGTACAAGTAATACAGTATGATACAAGTGATACAGTATGGTACAAGTGATACAGTATGGTACAAGTGATACAGTATGATACAAGTGATACAGTATGGTACAAGTGATACAGTATGGTACAACTGATACAGTATGATACAAGTGATACAGTATGATACAAGTGATAGAGCATGATACAAGTGATACAGTATGATACGAGTGATAGAGCATGATACAAGTGATAGAGCATGATACAAGTGATACAGTATGATACAAGTGATAGAGTATGATACAAGTGATAGAGCATGATACAAGTGATACAGTATGATACAAGTGATAGAGCATAATACAAGTGATACAGTATGGTACAAGTGATACAGTATGATACAAGTGATACAGTATGATACAAGTGATAGAGCATGATACAAGTGATAGAGCATGATACAAGTGATACAGTATGGTACAAGTGATAGAGCATAATACAAGTGATACAGTATGATACAAGTGATACAGTATGATACAAGTGATACAGTATGATACAAGTGATACAGTATGGTATCAGTGTAAGGGCATGATACGAGTGTAAGAGCATGGTACTGGTGTAAGAGCATGGTACTGGTGTAGGAGCATGGTATGAGTGTAAGAGCATGGTACTGGTGTAAGAGCATGGTACTGGTGTAAGAGCATGGTACTGGTGTAAGAGTATGGTACTGGTGTAAGAGTATGGTACTGGTGTAAGAGTATGGTACTGGTGTAAGAGCATGGTACTGGTGTAAGAGTATGGTACTGGTGTAAGAGCATGGTACTGGTGTAAGAGTATGGTACTGGTGTAAGAGCATGGTACTGGTGTAAGAGTATGGTACTGGTGTAAGAGTATGGTACTGGTGTAAGAGTATGGTACGAGTGATAGAGTAGGATAGAGTGATAGAGCATGGTACGAGTAACAGAGCAAGGTATGAGTGATACAACATGGTATGAATGATAGAACATGGTATGAGTGATAGAGTATGGTATAAATGATAGAGTATGGTATGAGTGAGAGAGTATGGTATGAGTGATAGAGTATGGTATGAGTGATAGAGTATGGTATGAATGATAGAGTATGGTATGAATGATAGAACATGGTATGAATGATAGAACATGGTATGAATGATAGAGTATGGTATGAGTGAGAGAGTATGGTATGAGTGATAGAGTATGGTATGAGTGAGAGAGTATGGTATGAGTGAGAGAGTATGGTATAAATGATAGAACATGGTATGAGTGATAGAGTATGGTATAAATGATAGAGTATGGTATAAATGATAGAGTATGGTATGAGTGATAGAGTATGGTATAAATGATAGAGTATGGTATGAGTGATAGAGTATGGTATAAATGATAGAGTATGGTATAAATGATAGAGTATGGTATGAGTGATAGAGTATGGTATGAATGATAGAGTATGGTATGAGTGATAGAGTATGGTATGAATGATAGAGTATGGTATGAGTGATAGAGTATGGTATGAGTGATAGAGTATGGTATAAAAGATAGAGTATGGTATGAGTGATAGAGTATGGTATAAATGATAGAGTATGGTATAAATGATAGAGTATGGTATGAGTGATAGAGTATGGTATGAATGATAGAGTATGGTATGAGTGATAGAGTATGGTATGAATGATAGAGTATGGTATGAGTGATAGAGTATGGTATGAGTGATAGAGTATGGTATAAATGATAGAGTATGGTATGAGTGATAGAGTATGGTATGAATGATAGAGTATGGTATGAATGATAGAGCATGGTATGAATGATAGAGTATGGCATGCGTGATAGAGTATGGTATGAGTGATAGAGCATGGTATGAGTGATACAGCATGGTACGAATGATAGAACATGGTATGAGTGATAGAGCATGGTATGAATGATAGAGCATGGTATGAGTGATACAGCATGGTATGAGTGATAGAGTATGGTATGAGTGATAGAACATGGTATGAATGATAGAGTATGGTATGAGTGATAGAACATGGTATGAATGATAGAGTATGGTATGAGTGATAGAGCATGGTATGAGTGATACAGCATGGTACGAATGATAGAACATGGTATGAGTGATAGAGCATGGTATGAATGATAGAGTATGGTATGAATGATAGAACATGGTATGAGTGATAGAGCATGGTATGAGTGATAGAGTAGGGCACGGGTGTAAGAGCAGGGTACGAGTGATAGAGCAGAGTATTCATGAATGACTGAATATGCATCATAGCAGAAAGGTAAAAAATTATTAATTTGTTTTTTATAAATTTCACACCTTTGTTATATTTATCATTAGTATGTTTAACATGAATAATTTAGTATTGTTATTTTTAGCCTGTAAACAATTTCTGCTCAGCCTAAGAACATTTTTAGATCATCTAACCGTCAGTTTGTCGCTGATAACTTTTACTGGTTAAAGTGATAATGTATTCACTACATCAAATAATGGACCAAATGTGAAGCGAGATTCAAATAAAAAAACGAGAAAAGCGAGACTAATGAAAATAAATCATAGCTCGATTATCGCATTTGTATCACATTCACCCAAAACGTAAAAACAACGAAAGCGTATTTCTTAATGTCTTTCTTATGAGTTTCACAATGTTCCCTACGTAAAATTACATTCTATTTTGCCTGTCGAACAATTTGCTATATGGCCATGAACCTAGATAACACATCACAATTCAGAAATCCAGGCATTAACAACCCCATAATATTGACAGAAGCGTATATCAGGTTTGATCTTACAAACCGCAACAAGTATGTAAATATAAATTTATTGAGATGAGGTAACAAAATGTGAATATTGAATAATGCAGAACATATATAATCAGTATTTCTGATGTTAGTAAATCAAGACTTAAACATTACGTGAGATGCATATAAATCTAGTTTCTCTTATAACCGTACAAAAAAGAAGGTAATGCCTCTGTAAAATGTACAGAACAAAAAAGTCTGAGTATCATTTTCATCAGTAAGTTTATGACCAAGACATCAGAAAAAAGGATTCATAGATACATTGCGAGCGCACGATTGGACAAATTTCCACTAACTCCATTGAATAATTTAATGGAGGGTCATCTATAAATACCGTTCCTGTGAATTTGAATGAAATCTAGAGATTAGTTAATGAGAAGATATGGCTTAAAGTGAACAGATGAATGGACAGACAGACGGGCGGACGGACGATGAATACTTACAAGTGCAGAAGTGATCAAAAATAAAAATCTGACAATGAAATCATAGCCAGGGGAGAAGTTATTGTTCTTAACACAAATTCGTAAATATCTAACACACAATATGGAGCGACAATTTCACAAGAATTTGTTATTATATCTATACTAAATGTGCAAATTGTACGCCCCATTAAAGAAAAAAGTTCAACATAATTATATAGCTCATTATTTATTGTGTCTATCTCACGATGCGGTTAATCACATAATAAGTTTAACGGTTAATCATAAAACACATGAAATAGTTTCATTTTTTAAAGTATACAGATATATCAAGATAACTAGGAGGATATAATGGAAAATAAATAAAACGCGAAAAATATCATTTCTTAGGAAATTGAAATAACCGAATAACCTGGAGTATTTGTTAAACAGAACATCCCTATTTCAATTAAAATGTTGACATTTATCAGATTCGCGAATGAAATATGTGAACATCTAACTTCCCGAGAAAGAGTCAATTCTTATTTTATGATCATCCATTAATTTTCTAGATTATTGCGAAATATTAAGTTTCTTCAATTTAAATAATTTGTAATTTTATGTCATTAGGATTGAACATGTTATTACGCATGATGTAATGATATGCAAATAAAATCGTATAGCGGTTTTATGTTTGTTTACTTTACCTTATTAACACTGTTACAACAAGTCCAAATCAATGAAGATATACTCTGGTTGTGTTTATTTAGTCTATGCAGCGTTTCAGATCTTTATAATATATACCTAATTCGATCTATTCGTCCGATATATAAGGAACGGTATATTCATTTTTTGTCTAGTCATTCGTACGAGTTTTTACGGTAACATGTTGCAGGTCACACGTCGATAGTACGAGACTCTGGTCATGTAGAACAAGTGGACGTGACAGACTTTGGTCATACAATCACATGCATATTCATGTCAATAACACTATCGTCATTCATACAGTTTTTATTCATTCAAGACCGTCCAATGAAATGCGTAAATACAATAAAACCTTGAATATTCATCAAAGAATACACTGAACTTCGTTGATTTGTCAAATGATAGTTAGATAAAAATATGCCGAACGCGTCAGATAACGAATTAAGACATATCACTATTTAAATGTGTTTGTGGGTTTGATGAAAGCGTTCTCTAAAGGCATGTACTTCTTAAGTAGCTTTATACTAAGTTACATAAATTTAGATCGCACCGTTTGATAGTAATAGAAAATACTCACAAAACTTAACGTTCTGACGCAGACTTGGACCAGATGTGACATCTGTCATTTTTCATCAATAAGGAGCTTCAATATGCACGAACATATACATACATTGTAAAAAGTTACGTCTTATAGCATGTAATCTTTATGTTACAGATGGTGGTATCATTCGGAACACCTCAGTCAACTCCGCACTTCCATCTAACCTCGGATGTACTTCATAGCTTGATATGTGTCTATGTCTTACATTTGTAACGCAGCTGACGATTTACTGTTAAGGATATGTTAAAACGGCGTCTGTCGGAGACTCTCTGTGATTTTTCAATGTAAAATTGTCCTACAAGTTGTGTTATGTTTTGATTTAATCAGTACATAGTATACAACAAACAGCAGTCCGAAAGAGAAAAAAACTTGACATTTCTTTCATGGAGGTCGCCATAGTAGTCAGTTTTACATCCGGGAAATTGCAATTAGTTCTAATATCGCAGAGGTGATAAAACCGTTAATTGGAAGTTGATACAGTATTAATTGGCATTATACAAAATCAAAGGACATATCAATGAGCAAATTTCGCCCGTCATTGCTGGGAAATATTACTGAGGACAAACCAATTCAGTACGCACTGTTTATAGTTCTTAAACGAGAAATATAAGAATTAACGTACTTACAAAACGATGCAATGTATCCTGAGCGTACAACAAACTAGTCGTAGATGAGTATTGTATTGCATCACTCCACTGAAAAGAGACAAGTTTTGTGGTTTCATCATTAATTCTTAATATTGCATCATCAAATGGTCTCCAGAAATATAGACCTATATAGTCCAAACATTTCAAATTTACAAAGAAAAATAATAGTACATTTTCTTATATAATTTAATCTCATGATACATCTATTTCAATTATGATGTAATCACCTGCAGCAAGACAAGAAGACCGAGTCAGTGACTTGTGGCTGATTATTTGCAAAACCAATCGTTCAGAATATGCTGCACGAACACCAAAGATTACCGACGATCAAAATTATTAACTGTTAACAAAGCTAGTCATTCTGTCGCAAGACGAGACAACCATTAATTTTCGTACTCTTATCTGAGTCCCACGAACAACCTTGACACTCAAACTACCATTCACAATATCCCCGACAAAATATGGCCATTCACGATAATTCCCGACAAATTACGACAATTCACGACCATCCCCGACAAAATACGACAATTCACGATCATCTCCGACAAAGCACGACCATAACGACAAAATACGACTATTCAAACAAAGCATTGTATCGTAGAATGAAATCTACCTAAGTCAAACTACAGCCAATTAGATGACAAATAGTACTCTGTGCAGGATCAATAAGTTTTTCACGACAAACTCAGGCAAACTAGTACAATTTCACTGCGCCATTAGCACATTTTTGCTCTTGTAAACAAAGAACAGGACCACAGGGCTGTTTCATAGAAAACTCTTACTTTATATTTAGCAGAACCAACATGACTTATTATTTCAGCTTCATGTTTTTTTTCTTCTTTTTATACGGTTTATATTTTTATTAATTGTTCATTTATTACGTAACAGTGACACAGCTATAGAAGGGACGATTTGTTCGTTAAAGTGTTGACATGCAAGTTCACATGACACGACAATCAGTCCACATGAAGGTATATGCCTCGTTACCTACAGTTTACTACTTAACAATAAATACTCGGCTATCCATCTTATTGTTCAATACATTTGTGCAAACAATCATTGTGCTTAATGAATCAATGGTTGTGTGCGAAAGTAATCTCATAAATATTACGACGACAAAAATGCTGCAACAGGTAATTCCACACCCAGAATAACAAAATGTTTAAGTTATTCATCGCCAAATGGAAAATAAATACCATATCGATGCATGAAAACAAAAATAATGACTTAGTTAACTGTCAAACGTGTAAACAAATGGGCGGGTTACTCGTCAAACATCTGTACAGATGACCAGATTATATGAGAAGTGTGTGTACAGATGACCAGATTATATGACAAGTTTGTGTACAGATGACCAGGTTATATGACAAGGGCGTGTACAGATGACCAGCTTAAATTTCAAACGTATGTACCGACGGTCAAACTGCAAGACAAATGTATGTATGGATGACCATTTTGCCTGTCAATGATTTCAAGTGTAATTTTAATCAGTTTACTATCAAGATTGGCAATTTAAAATTACGATTCTACATGTATTCTTATAGATACATTTATATTTGTGGAGGATAACTCTATCATTTAGAAAATGACAATTATGTACAGTTTCCTCCCTTCCTAAGAATACATCATTTTTCCGGACAACTTACTGATTGCAATTTGGCCGGTAAACGATTGTTTATTTCTACCTTAGCATACATATACCGTATACAACTATGAAAAAATGATTTACATATCAATTTAACTATTTTTTACCCAACTTGAACCTAAACTCATAACTCACAAAAATCAAAATATTTCAAGAATACCATTGCTGTTCAAATCATGAATTTATGACTTTATTGCATTGGGATTATATTGTGCACAGTAACCTAAATGTTTGATCAATATACGGCAGAATGGTGGAAAAATTCATGTGCCCTTGTTGTCAGTGATTATCTTTGGGTAAAAGACAACAAACTCTTAAATAATTTTATAACGAAAAAAATTGTAGAGTGACACTAAAGTGGCAGCATTGATAAACATAATAACGATGAAGATATTATATAATCACGTACATGTTTCCGTCTATCACCGTGATATGATATATTATTGTTGCTAAAATATAGGTATTGCATTAAAACAAGGATTCAGATCCTGACTAAACTAAGTACAATCATTTCAAACCAATCTCACTGTCTTAAACGCCTTAATTAATTCAATCGTGACAAATTAATTGTTGTTTCCTTACTTCACTAACGCCCAGAAACTTCACACGTGGCATATCAGATCAATTTCATGCTTACAATGACTGTACTGATAAAGTTAAATGATGGATCTTTGATTAATTTACCCAAACTGAATTCTCAAAATGCCGGTCGAGGTATTACACCGAAGAAATAGAGAAGTTCCGAATGATACAAGCACGCGGATCTTCTAACGATCATATAAACTGTGATCTAGGGAAATATTTGGTTTCACTAAACAGATTTATCAGACATTATCACTACATGATACTCCCTGCCCAGCCCAATACAAGCTTTTCTTTCGAATTGCTAGAGATAACACCCACTTAACGATATAATTGATGTATCGCAGCATCATTAATTCGTGACTAAATACAACTTAGAATAGTGTTACCTTGTATTTAATATATAACTAGCTGTTGATTATTTCTACACTCAGTCTGTAAACAAATGAAAGAGTTTTGAAGCACAACTGACGGATTTTATTTTGTTACAAAAAACATACCGAAGGTGAGTACAATTCAGTTTATGTCTCAACTAAAACCATGAGTCAAATCAATCGTTTCGTTCACATTGCAAACATCTGATATTTGTGATGAACGAAATATCTGTTTTTTTCATGTGTTTTGGAACCGAAATCATTGTGCTTTTTGTTGACGTGTGATTTGGTACAATACTTTTTGTAGAATGTGCAACAGGGAGATCCTTGTATTTCTGAGAGAATCAACAAGCAGCATTGTTACATTAACAATAATTCTTATGTTTTATAAGTCTAGATCTAAAATAACAAAAAATAAAGTACGCATAACTCTCCATGTTTTATAAATCAGTTTTGTACCAGACAATAAAAATGTGAACCAGACATACCATTATTATACATGTACCCGTCTTGTACAATCTTATCATATCAGACCATTATTATACATGTACCCGTCTTGTACAATCTGATTATATAAGACCATTATTATACATGTACCAGTCTTGTACAATCTTATTATATAAGACCATTATTATACATGTACCAGTCTTGTACAATCTTATTATATAAGACCATTATTATACATGAACCAGTCTTGTACAATCTTATCAGACCATTATTATATATGAACCAGTCTTGTACAATCTTATCAGACCATTATTATACATGAACCAGTCTTGTACAATCTTATCAGACCATTATTATACATGTACCAGTCTTGTACAATCTTATTATATCGGACCATTATTATACATGTACCAGACTTGTACAATCTTATCAGACCATTATTATACATGAACCAGTCTTGTACAATCTTATCAGACCATTATTATATATGAACCAGCCATGTAAATCTTATCAAAAATATTTTATTGAAATGCATTGTTTAATATTTTGGTCTGATTTACCAAATCCACACAAAATTGTAAACTAGTTAAAATTTTGTAGTCAACTTGAACATAAAACAAACATTAAGACATAGCGTCTGTTGTATCATTGAACCAATTTAGAGTTAATAAAACCTGACACATCTCAGGTTTTTCATACTAATGTACAAATATAAGAAACAGGACACTTGTAGTTTATTGGACCTATATCTTATCTACTGTCAGATAACAAGATTTGTTGTACTATTGTATAAATTGTCCATGTATATTGACCATATGCTGCAGTTCAAATGTATAAAACTACGTCACATGAACAATTCATAAATAGTCAAGTACTGAAATAACACGTCCACACGTATGTTTAGTTATTCCAAAATAATATATCATAATGTACCAAAGTTTAAGATAATATATCATATTATACCACAGTTCTAAGATATTATATCATATCATACCAAAGTTCTAAGATAATATATCATATTATACCACAGTTCTAAGACAATATATCATATTATACCACGGTTCTAAGATAATATATCATATTATACCACAGTTCTAAGATAATATATCATATTATACCACCGTTCCAAGATAATATATCATATTATACCACAGTTCTAAGATATTATATCATATTGTACCACAGTTCTAAGATAATATATCATAATATACCAAAGTTCTAAGATAATATATCATATTATACCAAAGTTTAAGATAATATATCATATTATACCACCGTTCCAAGATAATATATCATATTATACCACAGTTCTAAGATAATATATCATATTATACCACAGTTCTAAGATATTATATCATACTGTACCACAGTTCTAAGATAATGTATCATATTATACCAAAGTTTAAGATAATATATCATATTATACCAAAGTTCTAAGATAATACATCATATTGTACCACTGTACTATAATCAGCTGATAACGCTGTTTGTGTCGCGTGAAATGTTGTATACAATAATGCATGTACTCGTAGTTTACATTATAGATAGATAGATAGATAGATAGATAGATAGATAGATAGATAGATAGATAGATAGATAGATAGATAGATAGATAGATAGATAGATAGATAGATAGATAGATAGATAGATAGATAGATAGATAGATAGATAGATAGATAGATAGATAAGGCATAAAGCCAAACAGTTAACATGTTAATGAAATACAAATACAATACAATACATCTCATGTAAGTTATAAGTGGACAAAACAAAACATATTTATAAATTTTCTGAGCAAATAATAATGGTAATTGGCGGTACATAGGATTAATGATAACAATGAAAGATTTTAATTAAAGAAAGAAGTACAATTTAACCTTATTTGTATGATTTTGAGAGAAAAGTGTTAAGCCAACATATTTTATATCATCGATACAGTGTATCATCACGTAATTTAAAACATTTGTAAATATATACCGAAAGTTGTTTAATTATTGTTTCGTTATCGGATGAAAGTAGTTCAATGAATTTTGGTATATTTGGTCTTTTCCAGTAATATTTATCGATGTATTTTTGTCTAATATTTATGTATAAATGACATTCTAAAACAAAATGAAATTCATCTTCAAGAGAATTACAAAACTTGCATTTCCTTTCATTTCTAGGTATTTTAGTAGGTTTATTCCATCTTCCACCTTCAATTTCTAAACGATGGCCTGACATCAGTAATTTTGAAAAAGCGTGTCTGTATTTTGGAATATTATTTATTTTAAAGTAGGATTTAAAACCGAAATTTCCGATTAAACAATAAGTACTAGCTCTAGACGAATCATTTATTTCTGCATTCCATTGGTGAATATAAATATCTTTTATTCTTTGTGAAAATATCTTAATGAGTGGTTTACAATGTTCAACTCCTTGATTAAGCCAAACGTAATAAAAACCCGTGTTTTGGAGAATGTATTTAATTTTTGACACCCAGTTTACAATATTTTGGTTTCTATCAATATCGTTTAGCAAGAGGTGGTATGTTTGTTTAATAAGTTTACAATTTTCCGCGAGAGTTATTTTTAGCCAGAAGCGAATAATATCGATTAATTTTGTTCGTTTTAATGGTATTCTCCCTAATTCACCATAAACAAAATTATTCTGGGTTTGTTTTTTTTACTCCAAGTAATTGTTTACAGTATTGCAAATGAATGGTTTCTAATTTTTCTGCATTACAAAACCCCCACACTTCTGATCCGTAATTAAGAATAGGTGAAATCAATTTATCAAAAATATCTTATGAGTGGCTTATACTTAATTTATTAAATTTGTTCAGATACGTTATCATTTTATAAATAGATTTCAGTGCTTGTCCACTTAAAGCTTCATTATATGAAACTTGGCAAATATGTGTGATAATGGCTTGGTAAAGAACTGGTTTATAAAATGTGAAAATTGATCTGTTACTAATAATTCAAATTATCTATGATTTTTTTTTGTGAAATTCCAGACCTACAAAACATAAAACTGATCAGAAACGTAAAATTGCAGCTTCCTGGCTCTATCAGATATTCAAATATCTTCCAATCACACATTTTACATAAACGTATTTCAATAAATCACTCCATTATTAGAGTAGGCAACAGTTTCCATTCCAAAAAAATCCTCAATGTTCAATAAGCTTGAGATATAATTAAATAGATGGAACAAACAAACAGGGGTATGAAGATGTGGGAACTGTAGGTCTGGTACATGTTTTACTTTATTTAAAATCTCCGAGTTTGATACGTAAACTTCATATCATGATTGTGTCCTCCACATGTAAACTGATAAAGTGAAAGGCTTCATATTTTGTACGAAATGTACGTGCCTAGCTATAGCTGGTTGTTCGAAATGAAAACATCCTTTATCGTTTATAGGATCGGCGATTATTTTAAAAATAATTATCTGAAAAACATCGTCTATATTTGACAAAGTGCGGAAAGAAATAAAAAAACAGAAACTGTAGAAACAAGTGTATGTTCAACTTTCCTGAGATACATGCTAGTACTTAGTACAAGCCTCCTTTCTAACAGGTTTACGATGATTTGAGTGTTTATTTTCATTCATGAACAGAACTATAACCCAACCGTGCACTTATATATTAGGCGTATAAGATGCTGATTACTTCCACATACAGGAAATATATTCATAGAAACCAAAGAAAAACACTTGAGTGAGTACTTGAGTTGAGTTGATTTTATTTTGATATCAACACAGTGAATAGTCTACGACTGTGATTTGATACATATATATATATATTTACTGTCCAGGACGAGTGTCCGTCATAGATGTTATTATTTTACAGGAGAAGTGACTGTGATTACAAAATCAGGTAAACATTATTGTGATTATAACAGTTGCATATTATTACATTGTGTATTTTTTATAAATCCGTACAGATAGATTAGAATTTCTCTGTTGCGGAAAAGTACATAGGAATTAAGGTTATAGTTTGATTTCAACTGAAAAAGTTTAATAAACTATAATAAACAATAAAGTTAATGTTTACAACAGCTTGAACCAATTTAATGAACTCCAATCTTATCAATTTTCACATAGTGTTCATATCATACCAAGAAAAATACTTTTGTATTATTATAAAAACAAAATAAATCAAAACCAGTAACGGACTATTAGTACTATATCTAACTGACATTCAAATCTATCAGACGTTGAAAAATCATTCTTTAATTAGACTTAGACTACGACCAATCGTAGAATGATGCATGTCGCTGAATTTGTCTATTTCCCCGATAATACGCAATTTATCCTCTGACCTTCTCATCTGTATCACAGTGAAAAATCCACAATCGAGACATTATGAATAATGAATAATGAATAATAACACACTGTATAAATTTACATAAAATACTGCTGTTTTTATAAACGAACTGCTATCTCAAAGATGCATTATCTTCTAATACAAAAATTGAACAGGCTGCGTGATATGTGATCCATTTGTAAGGCTGTATGATACCTGATCCGTTTTGTAAGGCTGTGTGTCCCGTTTTGTAAGGTTGTGTGATCTTTTTTGTAAGGCTGTGTGTCCCGTTTTGTAAGGCTGTGTGATATGTGATACGCTCTGTAAGGCTGTATGTCCCAATAGTAAGGCTGTGTCTCCCGTTTTGCAAGGCTGTGTGATCCGTTTTGTGAGACTGTGTGTCCCGTTTTGTAAGGTTGTGTGTCCCGTTTTGTAAGGTCGTGTGTCCCGTTTTGTAAGGCTGTGTGTCCCGTTTTGTAAGTTACGTCTCTTTTGTACCACATATATTTTTGCTATTTATTCTCAGTTTAGAATATTTTTTTTTCAATTTATTTGAAATTGAATTGTCAAATAAATCAAATCGATTGTAAGACTTAATTATTTTCATTGTTGTTTGTTACATAATGTATGGTAAGACTATAATTTCCCAACACACCCTAACACTTACGTACATAAACCATGTACAAGAATGATGTAATGGTGTTAATCTGTTCACTTGTTTTCTCAAATTTTACTCCAAAAAGTCTGAACGACTTGTAAATAGATATGAGCCAGTCATTTCAATGCACTTCATGAAACGTCACTTGCTGCTCCTATTATTTTAATAGCGAAAGTAACACTATGTATATGATACGTTACTTTCCAGCGTTCTGGCTTCTGTTAAATTGATAAAGTTCTACTAGATGATTTATGTATGTTGGTATGGTAACTAAAATAAATAGAATATGTATTTTCTTCAAACTGTCGTCTAACAGACGTGACAATACAACACAACAATACAACACAACAATACAAAACATCAATACAACACAACAATACAACACAACAATACAAAACATCAATACAACACAACAATACAACACAATAATACAACACAATAATACAACACAACAATACAACACAATAATACAACACAACAATACAAAACATCAATACAACAAAGCAAGATTTGGTTTCCGATTCAAGATTCTGTAGACGTCGCTAAGAATTCGTGTGTTTCGGAATTGTAATTTATCAACAACCCTTATACTTGTAACATGAGATTCCAATATTGAATATTGTTATTTCAGTTTGAGGATCGTGATATACAGGATAATCCTGTTAGGGTACCAACCTGAAAGCTGTAATATTGTATTAATACATCAAAGACACCAACGATACTTTAATATCTTAAGTGATATTATCAATCACATATTACATTTATTTTCATCTTTCATCTAGTTGCATAATACGGTTCGTTGCTCAATGAGCAGTTGTGATCGTTTTAAAAGATGCATCATTTTTAGTTTCTAGTGTTTCAATCATTCTATGAATATTAATTTGGAATTGATATTAAAGCTAGTTTCAACGTAAAACTTCGCCGGATGTATGTGTACCACCTTCCGAAACATCTAAGTGTGGCATTATCGTGATATCATCAACTGCTAGAGTTGTTCATGTCATGATTTAGTCCGGAACTAGTCGGTAAACAAGTGATAGATAATACAGCGCATCCGTTATGGTACTGTTTTATGTTGTTCTACAGTTTGTCTGTTTAATGTGAATATGAGCTGGGTTACCGTGAATGGTCGGATTGATTTTCATTAAATTCCGTGTATTTCTTTCTATGATTTGAAATTCGTGATGTGTGGATAACAATAATTGTGTGTATTTTCAGGTAATTTTCCATTTAATATTGATGACAAAGATGCATTTCATCCGATCGTGGTCTGTTAGTGCGACATTCAACCTTTGGATACTTCTTTTCACCGGTAAGTTACACTGACTATACAAATGTGTGCATTAACGGTATGACAACAAACCGTCGGCTTATTTCTACAACTCAGTAACTCAATTTTCGCAATATTGAAATGTTGGAATCATTCTTTCGTCCTGATGAGCTCTTTACACTGATGATACCTTCTTGTTTGTAGATCTATCCTAAATAGGGTTAATCCCAATTCCACAAACCCGTAACTCGCTTAAAGTTATTGCAGTTCTAAACTTCAAGTACGATTTTCTCAAAATGGGGAAAATGACATACGGCTATGTATAAATAACCCAACGAAATGTATAAGCTATCAGGTTAATGTCCGAGACATATGTAGTCTACTATTTCTACTTTGAATGGTTTAACAAATATCGGGTGTGAGCTTTGATGTCAGTAAACGCAGTACGCCATACTCGACTGTACAATATCACAAAATGATTCATTTGTCTCCTTTTTATAAATATTTTTATTAATATTTATATAAACGCTTTTTGTTAACATGGATATTTATCATTCAGCGTGACATCGATAATTACCTTAACGTCAATTATTGTTTCACATAAATTATTGCTTAACGTCGATATGTTTGCTTCAGTTACAAGTGAAAAGGTTGGTGTTGTTTTATCAATAGAACAGTCGTCGTCCAATTCATCAGATGTCCAGACTTCGTTCTCTCCTAGTACAGTTCCTGCATCCATCGTACTGCATGTATCTACGATATTTCATGATCAGAGCTCAGATGATTACCTAAACTCGACCACGGTCATGACAACAACAGTAAACAGCGAATTAGAACCGTCTTATAATGACGTAATGAATACAAGTTTGTTAACTGTTTCATCTAGCAGCAATTCCTCACCAGCGACCATAAATGGTACAGTAGAAAACACGTCCGTCACTGCATCGTCTGAATCATCGTTACTGACAACAGGTTATGTCCATTCAAACACTTACTCAACGAAAATGTCAGAAATTGCATCAAGCAGCTTTGAAAGTTTCGTTGCGAGCGATGAGGCACAGCTTAATATTAATTCAACTAGTGCTATCTATGATTATACTAACGACATCTTGAATACTTCTAGTCCGATTGTTACAACAGAACAATCTACTTCTACTAATTCAGACAGTAATATATCCAGTGCCATGAGTGAACATTTCAGTATTTCGACAATAGGCGAATACACGGTACCACCAAACACAGACAATTATTCTTCATTGGAATTTAGGTCGGATTTCCACTCGCAAGAACCGGATTTATCTGCCTCTATTACGACAGTTTCAATTCTTTCAGAGATGTTTAACACGAACACAACCGCGACTGAAAATGTTAGTGATGTAATGGTAGCCCTGAAAACCTCTCTGTCATCTCTCTCGTCGGTTGAATCTACCACGATGTACCAACTTAATGAAACTGAACGAGCAGCTTTATACACAAGAATGACAACTCTGTCCACTGACGATCTACACGAAGGTATTAATACATCTAGCGACGTCTTGGAGACTTCAAGTTTTGAGTCATTATTGAACAATGAATCATTTACCAAAGGATATGAGGATACGGTTGAGACAGCATTCAGTAGTCCAATAGTGTCCACTTCAAGCTTTAGTGTAACATCATCCGTGTTAGAGTTGAACACGTCATCTCAAACATCAGAAGAGCACCCAGATAATCATTCTACTACGACTATTGGTATCAATAAAGACACATATACATCTACATCAGGTCTATCTACAGGAACACAAACCATGAATATACCCGAAGTTTCTGATTTTGTATTAAGTAGCTCTGCGGTTAGTTCGATTGATTCCACCGTAACGTATGCATCAACACAATTGACAGAAACTGACGTTTTCAGCACACATACACATAATCATCTAACAGATTCATTCTTAACCAGCACGTTCAGCTTTGTGATGGAATCTACAACTGAGAGCTCAGGTTCAGCGACTTCCTCACAATCTTCATCTGCTGTGTCTACTGATGGTTTCACTTCTGCTTCTAGTTTTGTCACCTCGGAACCAACAGATGGATCCCACATGTCTACATCTACTTCTTCGGATACCATGAATACAACTCCGCTGATAGAGAATACTTCTAATGAAGGTTTGAAAAACAAAACAGGATTAACAGGAGATATTCTGGCGAGAGTTATGATAACGTTTGATGGTAATTGTTATATCTTACGAGATAACATACAACTTCAAGAGGAATTCTTGAATGCCTGGACAGAAGAAGTAGAGTCTAGTACCGAATTGGAGATAGATGCTGACGAACTTAAAATGGAAAAAATATTATGCGACCCTTTCCGAGTAATTCTGTTTTTGGTTGCGAACGACAGTATTTTAATGAATTCTGTCAAGGATGAACTATTTTCATCAACTTTTAATGTTAAAATTCCAGATAGTGTTCGAGAGCTTAACTTCTCATCAACCAAAGTAGAAATATTGGATATCGATAAAATTGTTGACGGACATGATGACGTAGACGTGACCAGCCATTTTGAAGTTACTGATTTTGTCATTATTGGTGTTGCATCTCTTTTGTTTGCCGTGTTAGTATGTATGTTATGTATTGTTATATGTCGGGAATGTTATATCCGACAAAGATCGTCTTCATTTAGTCTTTCTGAAATTCCTCATATTAACTTAAAGTTGTCAGATTTCACGCTTACTAAAATCCCCCGCCCTCAAGTTATTTATCGTGAAAACAGTAAACGGAAACCAGACAGAGTACCCATAACAAGGATAGGACCAATGTCACGACATAACGGTCACGTGGACAGACCACATGGTGAACATCATTACGATCAGATGAACATAAACGCAGACAAAATACAAGTGCGCATGCGCGACCATGCTCATGGACTGGTTGTTGGTGTTATGTGCAGCAAACCTGCACCCGTTAAGGCGGATGATTCTTCTTTGTATGGGGAGTCAAAGAAATCATTACTTAAGGAGAAAAAATGTGTCCCACTTGGCGGGCTAAATAATCCTTCATTTTCTGCGACTGGTGAGGAGATAAATGATAACACACCGTGTTCAGTCCACGAAGATGAAATAGAACATTTTTTATGATCACATTTAGCGGATTTTAGGTATTCGCGAAATTAGCAAAGATGGTTCAAGTATGGTCAATAATACTTAATGCATTGTTCAAGACAGACGTATGGACATATAGTGCAGTTTTATTGTATTTACAGGGCAATAACATCTACCAGCAATTATCCTTACAGCTCATGAGGGCAAT
Organism: Lutraria rhynchaena; assembly: GCA_008271625.1. NCBI lineage: Eukaryota > Metazoa > Mollusca > Bivalvia > Venerida > Mactridae > Lutraria > Lutraria rhynchaena. The sequence continues at coordinate 2,670,157 of VIBL01000012.1, forward strand.
TATGTATTTGACAGTAATTAGTTATTTTTTCGTTTATGTTTATCTAAATACTAGCTAGGGTAAATGTACAAATGTGTCGCTCGTGAAAATGTAATTCGAATGTGTTGATCAACAAAGTAAGTGGAAGAGGAAAGTTGAAATAATTTCAAAGCAGTTTGACAGCAAGTAGATAATACTTAAGTGCACAGTCCCCGGTAAAGTATTGTGAGTTTTGAGTGTATTGAGACTTGTATGACTTAATTTACTGCATGTGTTTTTATATGTAACATTGTTCATGTTATATTGGTATCCAGAAATAGCAGAAATGAAATGTAGATCATGACTCGACGAAAGCGAACTAAATATAAAGAATGAACTTGAAAGAAATTTTCATGTCTGAAAACAACTAACAAACCAATAAGACAGGATGGAAATATTAACCACAGACAATGCAGTTGCCTTTAACCTGATTGTGCTCTGTACTGTTGTTCCACGGTCTCTTATGTGACTAACAGTGTGCAAACATAATAGTTTGAACATTATTCCAACAATACGTATTAATAGTACATTTATATACATATATATCAATATAAGCTGGAAAAATAAATGTTTGAAAATAGATGCATTTTATCAATGCATGTTTTGTATCTCCGGAATTGATGTATTTTACAAAGTTTATAACGTAATCATAATGAAATGCCGGTATAGTGCAGTGTACACGATAAATGTAGATATTTATTCAAACATAAGGCATAAAGCCCAACAGTTTACATGTTAGCATTTTACCACACCGACTATCTTGTATGGTGTAATATGGAACCGAACATTGTAAGTGTTGAAATACAAAATATATTCGGACCGCTAGATTCACAAACTTCCGGCGTATCTCGGCGACTAAGTACCGATGAATGCGCGTACGTGATCTTGATATATGATTTAGTTTACAGTATCTAACAATTAAAATAAAAAATGCAATAGAAATTTATAGTTAAACGAGCCACTGATATACACAGTGGATTGTAGCATCTAGATTCATATATTTTCACATTAAGCCGAAAATAAGAGAAGAAGAAAAAAAGAATACTTATAATTTATCAATCAATTCATTACCTTTTATCCTTCATAGTTAAATAAAATTATTTCTGTATCACGTTTTACACTGGTAACATCCTATGTGAGATATTAGTATTGCGTGTCTGAATCTTATTTGTATTGTGCTAAGACAAGAGTGTATTATGTAGTCTTTGTAATTTTCATTTCAGTTTTAGAAATAAGATTTATATTTGGAAACATAAACATGTTTATATTTCCATATACGGCATCAGGATATGTGGTCTTAATACCTGTCCGCCCTCTGTCATCGATCCATCACTGACAACAAGTGGCAGTTTCTGTGCAGATGGTCTAATTATTCCAAGGTTCAAGACGTTTCTGAAGTGCTCCGGTCTTTTTTTAGATCAGTTTAGTTGTAAATTATTAGCATCATATAACAAATGAAATTACCACCGTGACACGAACACTTGTGATTTGTGATCTCTCTCTATATATATATATATTTCTGAAGTAAACAAATCTGTTACAAAAAGCAAATGTCAAATAAACAAATTCATTACATCAGTATATTAACTTTTAACGTGCCATTAAAGGTATGTTTTCAGTATTCACTTAAACATTAACAAGATACACACAAATGGTAGTTCACTGAAATATAGCATGTATCAACAAGATACACACACATGGTAGTTCATTAAAATATGGTATGTATTAACAAGATACACACAAATGGTAGTTCACTGAAATATGGAATGTATCAACAAGATACACACACATGGTAGTTCATTAAAATATGGTATGTATTAACAAGATACACACACATGGTAGTTCACTGAAATATGGAATGTATTAACAAGATACACACACATGGTAGTTCATTAAAATATTGTATGTATTAACAAGATACACACAAATGGTAGTTCACTGAAATATGGAATGTATCAACAAGATACACACACATGGTAGTTCACTGAAATATGGTATGTATTAACAAGATACACACACATGGTAGTTCATTAAAATATGGTATGTATTAACAAGATACACACACATGGTAGTTCACTGAAATATGGAATGTATTAACAAGATACACACACATGGTAGTTCACTGAAATATAGCATGTATCAACAAGATACACACAAATGGTAGTTCACTGAAATATGGTATGTATCAAAAAGATACACACACATGGTAGTTCACTGAAATATGGTATGTTTCAAAATGATACACACACATGGTAGTTCACTGAAATATGGTATGTATCACAAGATAAACATACTAGGTATAGACCAACAAATGTTACGTGCATCAACAAGATATACATACAAGGTATGGACCAACAAATGTTACGTGCATCAACAAGATATACATACAAGGTATAGACCAATAAATGTTATGTGCAGTAACAAGATATACATACAAGGTATAGACCAACAAATGTTATGTGCAATAACAAGATATACATACAAGGTATAGTTCAACAAATGTTATGTGCAATAACAAGATACACATACAAGGTATAGACCAACAAATGTTACGTCCAATAACAAGATAAACATACAAAGTATAGACCAAGAAATGTTATGTGCAATAACAAGATATACATACAAGGTATAGACCAACAAATGTTACGTGCAATAACAAGATACAAAATGGTTTATCAAGAACATTCAGGAAGAAATACGGACATCGTTCTTTAATTTGTTGCCCGTATAAAACAGTAGGAGAGCATTGATGAAACGTTAAGCGAGGAGAGCTTCAGGATATCTCAGTAACTAGAAGCTAAAACATACAAGCATGAGACATATTCAGATACAATTCTTTTTCTTACTATTAATTTCAGGTAAGTTTTATATATTTTACATTCATCGTTATTAATAACTTACAATTTTAAGATAAACAAGAACTATTCTATCAGACTAACAATCACAGTATTGAATATTTGAAGTTGTTAAAACGTTAAAATTGAGTTAAATCTGTCGTGTATTTTTGTGTTATTTATTCGTTACATCATAATGTTGGTTGTCAACATTTCGAAATTATAATGTGAATTAATTACACATTAAACCACACCGGTAAAATATGTTATCTGACTGTTCAATTAGATTGATGAATTTTACTTAAATCCGCGATACGGACTAAATACATGAGACATAAATTTTATATTTTGTATGTATATAAATATATTTTATATGTATATACACGTATATGTCGCGTGTCGTATTTAATTGTAAAGATTTATATGGAGGACAACAAATTAAACATTTTTGACGTATTTTTATTGTCACATTCAATTTTTTGCATAAACTGAAATTGTTTGAACAAACAGTTTCACTTCTTTTGAATCAATTTTACACAGAAGCACGATAACAACAGGACAGTTAGATTTACAACGCGTATGGTGTTTATTTACATGATGAAGTTTAGGGGCGTGTACATCGCGTGTGTACTTCAAACGACGTACTTTTCTTCTGTTGGTACTACAATTGATGCTGTTATAATCTGTATTCTGGTTACCAAACAATACTAACATTAATTTAGTAAGTACCAAACCACGTGACCAGAGGTAGAAGACGTAATAATGGCATTGAGTGAACATGACTAATTCAATCATAATGTCATAAAGCCCATCATGAATAAATGTCATTTTCTTCAGTCCGGTGTTCCCCAAAAGATAAAAAGAACTTGAGAAAAATCAGCACACACATACCACAGACGGCTGACAGTGAGACTTTACCTAGAACATGGACCTGGCAGGTAATCATCTTCACACTCAGTTTTTATGTATACCTTAAAAAGTATAAAAAAAAAAAACATTTTACGCTATAATGAGGTGCAGCCCCGACTTAACATAAACAGAACTAGGACACCATACATTTGTTGATCAACAGTTTTGTTAAGGAGAATTCATATCAATCTATATAATCATATTCTAATGGCCGGTGTTTTTCTGCAAAGTTTATTTCATCATAAATACAATGTATTCATAAAATGTAAAATTCAATATAAACACTAAAATCAATACGTAATATATCAGTACACAATGTACAACAACAACATGATGTTTGTGTTTCACAGATTGGTATAAGCATACTACAAGAAAATACGTATGTGTTTAAATGTGGGGGAACTCTCATAGAATATAATGTTGTTATGACTGCAGCACATTGTCTACAAAGTCCTGATATCACGTGAGTTACAAATTTATTGACACATGTACATACAGTAGGTACACAAACTTGTTTATTGTTGCTTTCTGTGCAGTTCATATCCATTTTGTTGAATAACGAAGTTTTCGTTTTGAATTTAAGGATTTGAAAACTGTTTAAGGTTCTACGATAAGTTTGTTTATTTTTCTAATATTTTACTTATAAAGGTTTTGTCCTGACTTTTTAGTTGGGAAGTACATTAGAAGCATTCTGACCAAAATGACCATTTTACTGTTCAGCACGTATAGCTAGGTTATGTAATAAAAAAGTCTTACGGATAAAATATTCACGTGTCCAACTGGTTGGAACTAAGGCATTAGGCCGGACATTTTCGTCCATCACCGAGAATTATTTTTGCTACGTCAGTTGTCGGCCAGGTAAACAATTTATATCGTACTACACAATATCCTACAATATCCTATTTTGTTATTTTTTGTTATAGTCCTGGTAAGATTTTAGTGACAGCAGGTGATAATAACAGAAATATTGATGAAAATACAGAACAAACAAGAGGTGTTGTCACCATGAAATTAGTAAGTTGAATATACACTGTACTCATAAAAAAGAAATGTCGGTAAATGTTACATGACCGACACAATATCAGTTACGTAACTGACACAATGATGGTAAATGTTACATGACCAACACATTGGTGGTAAATGTTACATAACTGACGCAACTTAAGTGAATGTTACATGACTGACACAATGCTGGTAAATGTTTCATGACCGACATAATATCAGTAAATGTTGTAACTGACGCAATGTCAATAAATGCTTTATAGTTTAATTGACTCATCTAAATGTACTTGCGTTCACTAAAAATGCACCAAAATGTTTAGTTCATTACTTTCATTAGCCCTTTTTACGTACATTCAAATTTGTTGACTGTTTTTCAATAAACGTTTGATTTTGAAGAACATTCACTTCTCATGACCAATTTGTAAACGCAGTACTTCAGTTTCATTCATGTTTATTTTGAACCAGATTAATTCTATTGTGGTAGCATTTCATGTGTTAAGATTATCAATACGCCAATAAAAGACTTCAACTTAGCTCAAGCGGGACGTTCAAATGCCAAACAACTACGGGCAGCCATCGGTATGGTAACCCAGGAATGTCATATCACGCTACTGCAAGTAGCACGCAATGTGACAACTCCACGATCATGCGGTTAATTAAAACGCACGGTTCTGACTCTGATCGTCCTTGTCCGAATTGTTTTATATGTACCACCAAGATCGCTTCAAAACATCAACATATTCTGTCTGGGAAACAAGATGATATAATCATCAACACGTATATAGATCAACAGTGTATCCTCACCTGTAAGATGCTAGGATTTCGGTCCAAGGTCAATACTCCGGGCAAAGAACTGTCATAAGAAGCGAACTGTTGTGTCGAAAGCATAAAATCATAACGTAGGGTGGGGTCCCAAGCTACTTTAAAGAGAAAAAGGTCGAGGTGTTGCAGTAGTCACCTCGTGTACGTCTGCATCTGTATGGACGTTGGTTGAGTTTTTCGTTGGTGTTCATTTCTTCAAAAACAATCAAAGGTATTCATTTGAAACTTGGAATACTTGCTTATTATCAAATAAGGATCCATTTCAAAAGGGCGGGTAACCCTAAAATTAATTTCTACACAGTTATGGCCTTTTTTACATAGAAATTTGCTAGAGCTGCTGCTAAATTACCTTCATGTCAAATTACAGAAGAGTGTTGGGACAGTTTGGGTTCCATTAAAAATCTACTTAAAACAACATCTCCGAATTGAGTATAATCCTTTCATGATTTTAAGGGACCAGAAAAATATTGTATTTTTACCTGATAAATAAAAAAACGATCGAACCTATTAAAATATCGTTTATACTGAATACATATTAAAAACAAAAAAATATGGACGATACACGACGAAAAGGCACATTCTTGTCTCGAAACGAGGCCATGTATGAAATGCAACGCAAATCGTTCACATGTGTACGATATGCATTACAAAACGTCCACACACGTACGTTTTGCGGTGTTACAATGCATAAACAAATTATAAACAAGGTATGTTATTAGTTTCCATCCTCCAAATTGTGTTTTATTCTACAGACTGTAACCTTTTGTTTTACAATTAAACTTATTTGAATGCCCCACAAAGACAATTTGTGCAATCAAAACGAAGGCCGGTTTGTGTCCCCCACTGATTGATTAATTTTTACCATACTTTTGGCCATTGATAGTAGGAATATAAGTAAGCTACAGTACAGTTTCAAATTTCATCAACTGTATTTCTATATTTTGATCACTTAACGTTGAATGAATGACAATTTATTTTACTCGTACAGTCGATCTTTGACGTTTATATAGGGTTTTAGTTAACGTTAAAAATTGACCCAAGGATTGATAAAAATTTAACACTGAAAAATATTTACGACTTTTTTTATCAAAATATGATGTTGATAACTTGTAGGGGTCGATTTCCAATGTTGAGAAATGACCCTTGGTGTCATTTTTATCGGGGTCAAAATTTTATGCTACAACGGCATGTCAAAAAACGAGACACAGAGGTCAGCGTCTCGGTCTGTGGTACAGATTCTAGTCTGTAGTACATGCAAACAACGGGAACACTAGTCACTAATTTTTGTGAACTTTCTGTTCTAACCTCCTTTGTTTAAGCATTCTAAGTCATGATACACTTGTTGTGCGTCCATGAACATTTTTTATTTAAGTTTTGACATCCAAAAGGTGGTCTGAAAATTTGAGTATATTTCATGGTGCATTTAAAGTGACGGCTGTACAATAATTTCTGTATATTGGAATTACTATTTCCATCTGTGATGATTATTTTAATGTTGTGATTTACTGAATCAAAAGATTTAACTTCGTCATCTCGTTGATTAAAATGTAGAAGTTTTACTTTAATCTATCAAATAGATAGAGTTGCAAAGATAATAACTAAAAACCTCATAGCTAATTTAGTGAAATGATGTTTTTATTTTGTTATTTCAGTTCGATTTAGCATTCAAAGCCCATGTGGCTAAGAAACCCTTATTTCGCTTTTCTATTTTAGCATCCCAATTATACAGGAACATTGTCATCATTATACCGTAATGATATTGCGTTATTGAAATTAACAAAACCTGTCTCAGCGACACCTTCAGTATCAACAATGAAATTACTAACACAATCAGAAACAATTAACTACACAGCACCATGTTATATTATTGGATGGGGATTGTCAGCAACAAGTGAGTACTTCTATAATTTGATACTAAAAAGGTCAACACAGCAATGTTGATCAACCGCCATAAATCTCTGATGTATTGTTCTAACAGCATCGGGGCATGACTAAAAAATAGTCCATTCTTTAGATTAAGTCGCATAGTTCAGTATTCTGATGAACAGAAAATTTTTGATAATATCATGAAATTAGTAAAGTTTATAAATACACAAATCAGTGTCAAATGTGTACAAATTTTATCTAACATGTTGTGAAATAAGTGTAAAAATATGAGCAAAATTTATATGTGAAGTTATTTTATTGTTCACATCCAGGAACACAATGATATAAGTAAGAGATAAATTGAACTTCTAGCATAAAATGCCAGTACATTTTGTATTATGATATAAATTATACGGCACTTGAACTGGTCAATTTGTTCTGTTGTAATTACAGGGACAACAAACTCTTTACTCTCAAAGGCTGAGGTGAAAATAATGACGAATACTAAATGTAACACAAAGAAATACTGGGATGGTTTAATTAAACCATGTCAAATATGTGCATTCAATAAGAGAGTGTCAGCATGTCTGGTAAGTAAAGAGAGCTGGTTGTAATTAATTACATGACAGAGCACTAATCATTATTACTGCAGATAATACCTTACATGATGTACAACTAAACTTTGGTGAGGGTCTCTTGACATTTTACATTTGGTTTAGGAATATGCAATATGTGTATACGTGTAAATGGCTAATATACCGATAGTCTTTCATTTATTGCCATACCCACAACAAGAGTGCCAGACTGTCACAAAATAAGTCCGTCAAAAGTTAAATTCCGCTAAAAGCTTACATTCTATGGCAAGCAAGCATTGACTTTATGTAAAAATGATTCAAACTTATGAGGGGAAAACTGTTGAAGTGACAGTGCTGAAAATGCTTGTTTGATCCATATCCACTAAATATGTTCCTGTTCGAGAGCAGACATGCTAGACCATAACTCCAGAGTGACAGTATTGAATTGTCTGATTATTGAACTTCAGCAAGTTATCATACCCATTTACATTGTGACTAAGGTTGATGAAGATTCTATAAAACCCTGATAGAGAGCAGACCTCTTTCTGGACACCACCACGGAACACGTTATCCCATAATACAACACACGAGCATATAAAAAGTAGATTGTTGGCACCATCATGTGTATGTCAACATCTTGAAAGTTTTGCTTTTTACGCAATGTTGTGTAGACAATCGTCAGCAAACATGGTGAATGTATAACTTAGCAGGTATCATACTAATATGAGTAAATGTATAGTGGCATTGTATTACTTGACATATGGCTCTCTCAAAGATAGTTTGCCTGTCATCTTTGCACGTTACCGAGCGTTGTTGGAAGGAAATGGAACATGGACATGTCATACATCAATATAAGGGATGTTTCAAAGTGTCTACAACCCAGGGCCTGCTCATTTCTGCTCAGGTTTTACAGAATCGTTTTCAAAACGCTTCCAACTTTAAAAACGACTTCCAGAATGCAATATGAGTTAGAATATCCACATTGAGTGCTAGAAGACACTGCAGCAACAATATATTAGGGAGTCCCAAGTGGATACAACAGGACAGGACTCCATTCCCCATCTCTGACAAGTCTAGATTCTGTGTTGATTTCACATGTCTGGAGACTATGAAATGAGCTATTTGCACCAGTATGTATAGCTGAACATGATCATTACAGCATGGGTTAAATTAATGTATACAATTATTAGCGTGATTACAAGGAAAGACAGACCATATTGTTTCGAATGGCATGCTTACTGCCGAAAATAAGTTCCGGATGCTTGACACCACATACACATAAGTTAATAGCCGGGATTTCATTTTCATTGATGACAATGCACAAGAATATGGAGGTTTTAACAATTATTAACACCTATTTACTGGCTAGATCCCCCGGTCTTAATCCAATTGATATGTCTGGGACACACGTCAGGTAATGATAACAACACAGCCTCTTCGGTCAGCCACAAATGGCAGCATTTTAAGATCAAGCAGTTGTTAGTGCATACATGTAGGCATCATGTATGTAACACTTCCTGTCCCTTAGAAGTCAATTTTATCAGGATACACTTAATCCATTTGACCCTCTTCATTTTCACTTCCATTGCGCTTCATCTTCCATCTTTTCAATATTTTTGACTAGTACTTTAAATGTTTTATTTATTGTATATAATCAGGGTGACAGTGGAGGACCACTAGTTTGTCTTGTCAACAACAACTATGTACAGTATGGTATAACATCCTGGGGTTCAAAGTCATGTGACAAGAGACCATCTGTATTTACTCACGTACAGCACTACACAACATGGATTGATGAAACCATACGAGGCTTCAAAAAATCAGTCATCTCTTCAAAACTTACAAATGCATTTGACTCAAATTAATTGAAATTAGGGACTTCAACGAAAGTTATTTTGATGAAATGTGTAAATCATATATTCAAAGGCAATTTCACATTACTGAATTCCAGTTCTTTGTGAAACAAAACAGAGCACTGCCATTGGATGTAAGGCCTCAGGCTCTGTTATTCATTAAGATTCACTAACTTCAGACAAAAGATTAGCAATTCATGACGTTGTGGATGGTCAAAACAACACCACTATTGTGTCCAAGTTATCAGCATGTGATAATGTATATACTATAGAATCCTGTGGTAATGTATGTACTATAGAAGCATTGTAACATATTATTGCAAGTGTTCTAAGTCATAATAAATCTAATTTAATAATGTTTCACAATAAACTTACTCTGTTTATTTTGGTTAAAACTGTTTAAGTCAAATAAAAAATTAAACATTATGAACGGTACTATCTATTGATTCATAAAACATAGCAATAACTTCACTGAGCAGGATTACACTTTGGATAGCATACAAGCATGTTATACAGCTTTCACAGTCTTTGATTGTATCTGTCCGCTGTGATATGCTGATTCAAATCAAAGGGTTACGTATATCAAATATCACCTACTTATAATAGAAGGGAAACAACTTCGACAATTGTATTTTCCAACGTATGTCATTACAGCTCTTGTTATCGCACCGCCGTTCAAAGCATTTTGCTAATTTGTAGTGCAACATGTAGATATGTCCACACACTAACTGAAAATGTGTACTTTTACTACCTTCAAATGTACGTAAAAGTCAATATTTAAGATTTTCTACACAAAAAATAGTCAAATATCACAAGTCGGACACAAAGTTGTAAAGCCGCGTCATGTAGCTTGCATAAAGTGAAACTGCGATTAAACTGATAAAACTTCCTGAAATGGGTCATAATTCAAAAAAAAGTTTCAAAGCAAAGCTCAGATACCATTTATAAAGGAACAAAAACTCCAATAGCGTCATAAAAAAGACTCAAAATTTGGCCAAAATGAAGACATTGGAGGCTCTTGGTTTCTCACACACCAAACACAGCAAACAAGCTACAGATGTCAATGCAATTCTTGGTACATATTATAGTACAATACTTCCATATCTTGTTAAACAAAAAGACAATGTTACTGCCCTTGGTAACTTCTGAATAAAGATGTGTAGTTTAAAGTTCATAGCTCTAATTGGAATAAAGTAGGATCAGGTTCAAAATATGACTGAAAACCATCACCAACAATACAGCCACGGCAATAAACATTTATATACAAGCAATTAAACTGTTAGAACAAACATTATGGCAGAGATTTCACTGAAAAAGTTGTTTATCAAATTTTTAACAGATTGTATAATTTTTAAAGCACAAGTCAGGCCGTCTGCCAGGGACATATACAACAAAAGGAGTGTATCTGTTTATCAGCCTTTTATTCATTTCTTGTAAAATTCATAACTTTGAATCATTCATATTAAGATCACAAATAATTCAATGAAACAAATTATTTTCATCATGATCTATTCTTGACAGTCAACAAACATATGAATTTTAAAGAACTCACTAAATCCAGTCCATCCATGTTAAGTGCCTAGTCTGTGTCAAACAGGGTTACAATCACAAGACTACCTTTGTTTTATATTCTATAAAAGATTGCACATCAATGTATATGTTATAATTTCATGGGTGCAAGTTGAAAATTTCTAAAAACCTAAAACCTGATATTACTAGGGGCCTTAATGCAAGAACACTTTGCGGTATGTCACAAAAAAGAGTTGTTTTTCTTTCATTCTAGTCTCCTTAAAACAACAGAGAACTCCTCCTTGACATTTTACCATTTATGCGCCACAGGAATGCACCCCCCCAATTTCTCGATGGATTTAGAGGATTTGGAAATAAAAGTCTTTCAAAAACCGGAAATCCTGTATATACTGGAAAACTGGCACCTATTTAATTTATTGATCAACAACGTATAGAATATTTCAGTAGGTGCACACAGATAATATTATATATTCAACTTCATAATCAAACATTGTCAATAAACACATTTTGAAAGGATTTATGTTGAAGTAAATCAGTTTTACCAAGAATATTTTGTCAAAAAAATATGTTTCAAAAGGTCATATCAGAAAACAGCTAACTGCTAAGATTAGTAATCAGAAGCATAAACCAAAACATACTTCAGTTTACTCTAGAACATACAACAAAACAATACACGGTAAAATACTCCATCAAATTGTTATAATATGTATAAAATCTTCAACACACAATTTCAGATCATTTAACATAATGTATATGACATCATGGTAATAACTTGCATGAACACTTCAACACGATAATGAAGGCAAGCTTGACTAACTACACATGTACAACTGTGCACTCAGAAAGCTGACATCATCAATCATACATTCATCAACTACTTCATGAGTTTCCAATGACCATTACACAAACAGTTCCTCATCCAACGTTGTTCCCAAGACATCATTGTCTGTGACTTACCTACAGCTTTAAGTAAAGACAAACATCCACATCGAGTACACTTCCTGGTTTCACTCGTAACTTTTGTGCCAAGATGAATCTGACGAACAATATCATGATACTGATCAGTGTGATTTGATTGGTCAACTACACTTTTGTGTGTTTTTGTTATTTTCTTTTGATACAAGTAATCAGGCTCTTCATCAAATTTGAACATTAATGGCAGGACTTGTGTGAAGACAGTAAATCCCAAATTATCCATACGGAAACTTTGAGACAGTCCAGGAATGAAGACTTTACTGGGTAACACACTACACTCATCCAGTAAGGTATCATCAAACTCAATACTACGTCCTTCACGACAACAGTTCCAAGCTCTTGTTAAGAGTTTATACATGTGTTTGATGATATCCAGACTAACAGATGTTGTAGTGAATGAAGGTAAACATGAGGGATAGATCTGTCCCCACATCTTGAAGATAACAAGAATTTCTCGAAGAAGATGTAATACTGTCGAGTCAGTTAATAACGAGGAGCCTGTAAAACTTGAGAATGATTGGAACATTGGTGCAGCACTCAGTAACTGGAGACTAAAGTCTGATACCCACTGTATTAATGGCTGCATGCTGGATAGAGTCACTGAAATATGAGTATATAAGTCATGGTAAGATAAAACACGGATGTATATAAAACAAATTAATCATTAAGAAAATTTAACAACTTTAACACAGTTACACCAAAGCAATCACTTCCAAATAAGAGATATGTGATAATTTAGTAAATCTACAAGTTTTACTCTTCACAAAGAAGTCCAATTTATTAAAATATCCGAGTCATTAATTATTACTCATGTTTCACAATAAATACAAGCCGCGGCCGTGGTCCAGTGGTTAGTGCACTGGACCTGCACCCCGGAGATCCGGGTTCGAATCCCGGTCGTGGCAGGTCATACCCTTCCATGAAAATTTGACAAAAATGTCGATTTTCCTCCATATGTGGAGAAGTTGCCGGCTCCTTGTGGAAGGGTAAGTTAGTAATGGTTAGTATACAGTCCAGGAAAACTGGTTAGGAGAACTGGTCGCCGTATATAACTGAAAAATTGTTGAAAAACGGCATTAAACCCCAATACAACCAACCAACAACACAATAAATACATGTACATTGTTATCAAATCTAAAGTTAACACAAGCTGACGTATGTTTCTTACAGCACTTTAGCGCCCACTGGTCAGGCTGCATTGGTCTCTAAGTAATGTTTCATAGAAATCAATGTTATCATATGAAAAAGCTTAAATCAGACATAATCAATTGAAGTACAGTTAGTAGACACAGGATGAAACTCACATTCAGCTCTGTCCTTCTTGCGTACTTCCACATGGAATTCATCAGTATCCAGACTTCTCAAGATGAGATCAATGTCACCATCAGTATGCTTAGAACACAGTATACTCACCTTTTCTGCAGGCCCCTGTGAATGTTCATAAATTAATACTAAAATTATAACATAAAACTGATCCAAATGACATCATAAAATATACTAGCAATGATCACAGTCTGTTAACAAAGTTGGTTAAACAGGAGACTAGTGAACAAGGTCAAGGGTTTGAGACAACAGATATTTGAATAATTCTACTAATTCGAAAGATCATACAACACACAGTATCAAAGGTCATTTGTCCACTGATCCACTCAACTTGTATAGAATGACGGGATCAGGTCAATACTAGTAGGAAAATCTGCCAAGAAACTACTGAGATTTACATAGAAGAATAATATTCAACTGGTTAAATCCATCTAATCCACTGAAGGACAAGAGAAGGTCAAAATTATGAGACACCAACCATTTAATTAGATTTCACTCACATTTATTTAAATTGCTTACTTTATCTTGAGATGTGATGTTCCTAGGTTTTAGAATAGCTTTGATCACATTGCCAATGGAGTACAGTACTAGCTGTGTGTGGAAGTCCACAGCCTTTTGATGACCGGCACTATAATATAACGTTAAAGGTGTAAAGCAATAAAAGTTGATACATAATTTTGTACATAAATAAAATGTTAGTCAATATTTCAAACAGGTGCAATCAATGTATCAATAGGACCTTATAAAGGTGTGTCACTTCAATACAATACTGCTTTTGTTAAGCAGTTGCAAACAGTTATGGATTAGGGTATATATATGATGATTGAATGCTAATATTGTGCAAACAAAAATATCAGTATTACATACATTGTGGTGCTTGTTGATTGAGCAATTAATGTTAACCAAGCCGTTACATAAATATTTTGATTTTATCAAATTGTGATTAAATCCATAAAGCTTAAATCAAAATTAAGTTTGTTTGCCCTTCACAAAATTTCATTGCCAAAATCTACAACATCTTTTTTTATTTATATATTTTTGCCAATAAGATATTTCCTTTCTTTATCTCACTTTAGGTTAAAAAAAAGATCGTAATCATTCCGATGCTTCAGACAAATGGGAGGAGGGTCATCAAGCATATTACGGACATGAGCAATGGTGTCCGAAAAACCTCCTTCGATGATAGCTTTGTGTATAAATGTTTCCAAGTGGTACATAGAACTACTTAAGTTATATCTGATGAGAGATTTCAGGATTATTCTCTGAATAAAATAGTTTTCTGACCAACCAACCCTCTCTTAAAAACTAGGGTCGATAAAGAGCAAACAAAGTATATTTTAATTTCAGCCTAATGTAGTTTTATTTTCAAGCATTATACAAAACACAGCATTATGTTGCTTCCGTTTTAGTTGCTAGTTGTCTCCCTTGTAATATATTATTTTGGGGTATTAAATCAGCAGTTAAGTGCTTTCCAACCAACATTGCTAATTCAAAAATCTTTAAGTAATGCTTAATTCTGATCTGCAGAAATAACCCACAATACAGTATATAATCATTTCCTCTGCATCCAAATACTAGGCATGTAATGGAGACTTTGATACAGTTATGCAGATAAACATAGGAGATGCCTTTACTGTTTCATTGACATGAAATAAATTTCAGGCAGTCAATAATTCTTAATACCAGTATATCATAATTCAACAGCATGCTTCAAGAACAACTCTTAAATAAATAAAGACACTTGTACTCTGTTTAAGTTCAAGAGAACCTACCAAAATAATAAAATGGTTGAACAAATACATGCATTAACTTAAAAATACAACCATAATTGAAAGACACGGATTGATTAAAACTTAACAGATAATACATGTATACTGTACATACCTGTAACTACTAAACAACCCCATTTTCATACTAAGTAACCTCATGAAGACATAATCCTGCATTGTATGCACCTGTTTACCAAAGTTTTCTGTCAATGACTGGCATATACTCATTATCATACCTGAAAAATATCATCATGAACAGTATTTATACAAACATATACAACTAAAAATAACAGTTTGTACTTGACTGAATCAATGTGCTTGGTCTGGACTTGATGCCACTTAATGATAAAACACACAGAAGTCAATAAAAAGTTGGTGTACACAGTTGTGTTTGTGTTGCATTCTGGTCCTCTCATGTACTCAAAAGTACAGCACAGAAAAATGAATTATTTTTTACAATACTCTCATGATATTTCTGTCATATTACTAACATTGAAATGTTAGATTTCCACATAGCAGATGTCTGAATAAATCTGGTATTATAAAAAAATCATACAAATTCAGATATTCCTAAAATCTGTGACCAGCACCAACACAACATAAATCTTCATGTTCATTTAAGGGATCTTACATTGAGGTAAAACATGAATACAGCACTATAAAAAGATGTACCTTGTCTGACAGCAAGTAAAACATCCCACCAGTCTTGTCCTGTAACCATAGCATACTCCAATAAGAGTACAATACTTGTAGGGGGAAGCTGCATGGTACTATCCCTTCCTCCATTGTATGTTTTAAACAGATAAACTCTACCATCATGTAACCCAAAAATACCACATCCACTTCCTGTCTGAGTCATAGCTGACAACTGCAGGGAACTGTGGGATTTCTTCTCTAAAGATGTGGGGTATGACTGCATAGGCTGACATAAACTTTCTACATTAGATGTGGATATAACTTGAAATGTATATCGATGAATCAGTTGAATTGTCCCATCTTTGTAAGCCATGGCTATATAAGGTAGAAATCCAGTAGTTTCAACAACATTACGACTCATTGGAAGCTTGGGTCCTGCAATACTGGTTAACTGAGCTGGGTGGGGTATGGTTGCTTTGTGCATCCATTTATGTGTTTTTATAGAATTGTATGGTGCTGTGTTCATTGAGAACATTTTATGTTGAGGTAACATTTGTTCCAGTAACTGCCATACTTCCAGACTACTATGATTAGAACTCCCACAACATACAAATAACGTATCGTTACATTCATTATTCATAAACATGACCTTTGTTATCCTGAAAATGAACAGAACAAAATATAAGTTCAAAATTTAAGGACATGATTCAGTTTGCACTCACAATTATACACCCATAATATACATCCATAATATAATACACATTATGTTTTAAAATAGACTAAGTATATTCACCGTTACGACAGGAGACAAACGGTGTAAAATTAAAGACTTTAAGTAACCATGTGTGCGCAATAATGAATGGAACTTTGCATCATTTTTATAAGTTATTTTGATCTGACGTTTCAGTAATTCATAAAGAAGAGCCAGGTATTCTAAAATATATTTTAGAGGAGAGGAACTCAACATAAACAAACATTCTGACACAAGAATTCTGATACTTTTCAATGCTCTAGTATGAGTGACAGAATGTGAACAATACAAGAACAAATAAGGTACCTTTGGTTTTCACTACTGCTATAATCCATCTGTGTTTTTGTGTACAGACTAGCACTGCTGGTACATGTTATAGCTATATTTTTGCCAGAAAGTTTGACAGAAACAAGAAAGCATTGTATAGCAGATGACAACTGTCCATCACTAGTAGCTATCATGATGTCACCATTTCCAGTGTTAGCAATATCTGCTGCTGTAAGACGCATATGATTCTCAGACAGACTCTCAGATGAAGTTATAACGCTACCATCAGTCTGGTGTACGCCAACTGTCACCTAAAAATCAACACATTAACTCATACATCCTAAAATGCTTACAAAAATATGTAAATTAATAAAGTAATGCCAGCGATTAATAACAGTCTATGATCAATTCATAAAGCCATTAAATACAGAATACAATACATACAGTGTGTAGAATTTAAAATGCACGGTCCCTTTAAAGAATCAAATAATTAAATAAAGAGCAATTATAAAATTAAAGCAGGAATCTCTGCATTTAATACACACTCCTTTACATTATCAGTCTGTGTTATTAATTTTCAAACCAGTGAATAAATAGAGAGTGATTGTCTGCATGTTTTTATACCGTGTAGTTAGGCACTCTATGTTATATGTTCAGACATCAGACCATTCATTTGACCCTTAAAACAGCATTTTGACTCTTGAAATCAGTAAAATAAAACTTCTGACTCTGGCGAATTTGTACCATGGGGTCAAATTTATAATAAAATTAGAAGGAAATTTTGATGATTCAAAATTTTGATCAGCCACAGGTCATTTTTGACACTCAACTTTTGATGTCAGTGAAAACCCTGGTCATTATATCATTGCATGGCTTAACTTAATATTTTTTGTGTAACTTAGTAGTATACTGTTACTTTTTGTGTAACTTAGTAGTATACTGTTACTTTTTGTGTAACTTAGTAGTATACTGTTACTTTTTGTGTAACTTAGTAGTATACTGTTACTTTTTGTGTAACTTAGTAGTATACAGTTACTTTTTGTGTAACTTAGTAGTATACTGTTACTTTTAAGCGATTAAGTGAAGAAATTTTCAGCAGAAAATTTCAATATCGAAACAATTCCAAGTAACCCAGTTAAGAACATTTTCATACGAAATCACCAACCCATGAAACATCACTATAATTACATCATGTCACTGCAATCAGCAAACCTTGAAAGTAGTTGAAACAATGGGATGACTTCATATTTGCATTGATTCTTGATTCTCAAGCCATTTTAAAAGGTGCATATTTATATAAGACAAACAAAATGACAGTAGCAAGCAAAAGTGAGTTCATCTCCTAGATAAACAATCTACTTGAATTAACCTGCATCATTAAAATGAACAACAAAGTAAAGACAAAGACTTCAGACAAACACTACATCAAATTCAGTATGACAACTGTAGACATCTTAAATATGTAGAAAAATTGTTCTTGTTATAAAGCAAAATGCTTGTACAACCAATCAGTATGGCCAAAAACAGCTGTGTAAGATTAAATGATTAGTACCTGGTTATATACATCTAGATTCCTTACTTTAAACAAATACATTAAAACCTATATTCAATATCACAGCTTCTTACCAGTCCAGATGCTGAGACAAGCACCCAACCTTCCACAAAACTCCCACCAAACTGAGTCAAGGATGGCGTAAATCTCATATTTCTGACAAACTTTTCAATATACTGAGTTTTCTCTCTCTTATCTGGGTCAAATATAATCTGAAATAATACAAAATGCATATAAAGAACCACAAATCCATGGTACAAACAAACACTACTATTGGTAAAATAATAATAATACATGTCAACATTTTCTTTACTAAATAACACCAAACAGACTATAAACAAAGTCAATGATTTGACAAACCAGAAACAAATCCTGACACAAATTGATAAAGTACATATGCTAACAGACCACAAACAATTCTACTTACTTGAAGTCCATTATGAAACCACATAACAGCCAAAATCTCCTCTCCTACATTAGACACAGATCCCACACACTGCCAATCATTTAAAATATGTTCCTGGCAATAGACAAATGCATGTGTTTCATCATTAAAAGCTATTATTTGATACCAATTAATTGACATGTTTGTTCAAGTCTTAAGAGAAAAATGCACATACATAAATGTAACTATTTCTTCACACCTGGTTATGCTACAACTTAGAGCCTGCAAGCTACAATATCAGATTAAATAATCATGAAAAAGTAAAACTAAGTTTAGTTCTATCATTATTCATACAAAATAACATACACACTGTTAACAATATTATAACATCAGGTTCTGGACACTCAAACACAAGCTGAAATATTCATTTATGTCTAAAATCCACAGACTGCGTATTTTATCATGTCATAGTTTCCAGGGCTTTTTTCACTGGTAGGGGAAGGGGCCTTTCTTGAATTTGGGGAAAAAATAGCACTGTATTTTTGCAAAAGAGGAAGAAAAAACTTGATGCAAACTGAATTTTAAGGGAAATCTGCACGAATTTAAGGATTTTTCCTGAGGGGAAGACGCCTATAAACGACCCTTGCTACAGAAGAATAAAAAGCCCGGGTTTTACCATTGTACTTACCTTCATTGCCCAAACTTGGCATTCACCATCCACATCAATCAGGAGTAATTTACTCCCAGTTGTGTCCCACACAATTTGTACAAGCTGTTTAGATAGTGTAGTAACATGATATGGTTCCCATGGTTTGTCAATATCCAATACCACAACTTCATATTGTCTGTCATAATGAGAGCTGAAAAACACAATATATAACACTACCAAAGCTACTGAAAAAAGAAACATAATGAATACATATAGGGAGAAAATTTTCATTCACCTGCATCAGCCTGGTTTGAATTTATGGCATAACAGAATAGGTGCACCAGTCAGAGCCTAATATAAGAGTCTGAAACAATGGTAAAAAGTTGCATCTTAATTTACTGGGATACTCCCAAATTGGGAGTCCCAATGATCAATTTCTGATCATAACTGGGAGGTCAGGGACAGTTGTAACAAATGATTATATTACATGAATCATGATACATGATATGCATTCTTGAAAGAGTTGAAATTTTTATCTACAGCTTTGTTAAAAATAAAAAAAAATGGTATGGCTTTATTAGTACTAGTACAAGTCTATGCAGGATGTGAAGCATTGGAGGTTCTAACTGTCCTGATGTTATAGGGCAAGGCGTGCCAGTATCTGATTGTTTGATGATATAATTTAGGTTTCTTGAGACTGTTATATGGTTATGGTCTACAATGACGAGGTTATGTTTAATTTTGTATAACATTATCCGGTATGCATTCATTCATCTTTGTTCAAGTGTTTGCCATTTGAGTGTGTCAAGCATTGATGTTACACAGCTTTAGTGTGAGTAGTCATTCATTATATATCTGGCTGCTGCTCTTTGTACCTTCTCTATTTCATATGTTAGAGTTTTCTGCCATGAATGCTATATGATGTTACAATATTCTAATTGCAGATGGACATAGGTTTTGTAAGCAGTGTCTTTTATATTTATGCATGTTTTTTGGGGGCCGTTTTGACAACCAATATTCAGTTGCATTCCCAATGGCAAAAAGTATATTTTATTCCTAATTGTAAGGCAAAAATTCCCATTTCAATGAGAAAAATAAAAGAAACAAAAAACAATTAAATCACAGCATTTAAAATATTGAATTCCTAAACCATTCAAATAACAAAGTTATCAATAACTAAAAACAAAAATTAACATAATATTTGTAATTTTTAGTCTTATTTGATTATTTTAAGTTATTTTTGTACAGTAGGACTTTTTCCCAAATTTGTTCAAAATGTGGCGAAAATTCCCAATTTTTCCCAATGGGGGTCAGGTCATGTTCCCAAAGTGCTGAGAAAAACCGTGTACTGTTAATATATTGTACATTTCTTTTAATAAATCTGAGTGTGTTACTAGCCTTTGAAGATTTGGTTTCAATAAGTTTCTTCCACATAAAATTATCACAGAAGGTTACCCCAAGGTATTTTGCATTATTTGTAGTTCAAGTCCTTGATTATAAAGTTCATATGGGAAGGTTGGGAAGGTTGTGTTTTTTTTTATTTTCTTATAATTCTTATAATTTCACATTTATCAGCATTAAATTCCATTTACTTTCCCAGTCTTCTAACTTGATCAAATCATCCTGAACTTTATTTGAGTCTACAGATGAGTCGATAGTAAGGTAAATAATTCTACTTTTAACAGAGATCGATAGGTCCATTATGAAGCAGAGAAAAAAGGCAGGGACCCAGCACTGAGCCTTGAGGGACTCCTGATAAGACTAGCAGAAAAACTGAACTTTAGCTGTAAACTACTACTGATTTAGTGTGGTTGTTGAGGAAAGACTGGATTCAGAAAAGAACTGCTTTGTTAGTTTCATTAGTTTGTGGAGAAGAAGTTGGCAATTGACCTATCAAAAGCTTTAGAAAAGTCCACAACGATAAGATCAGTTTGTTTTCCAGTCCGTAGATCATCAAATATTTATGTGAAGGATTAAAGTTGTGTCTCACAGCTATGTTTGAAATGAAAACCATGTTGAAAGAGTGTAAAAAGATCACTGCTGTCAAGAGGCACATGATGTTAGAAACCAAGATGTATTCCATTCATACTGAGGCAATACAAGTAAGAGAAATTGGTCAATAGTTACTGGCTTTATGTTTAGGACCTTTTTTATATACAGGTTTCCCAGTCATCTGGAACTATACCAGTTTGCAGAGGCCTGGAAGATTTTAGTAAGGGAGCTTTTTTATTGAAAGTTCTTTAAGTAATATTGGCAACAGCTGATCTGGTCCAGATACCTTGTTTGAATTTAAACCTCTAAAGTATCTTCAAAAAAACCTCTATGGTCATATCTACATGAATCATTCTTTGATTTGTCATGTTGGCTTTATTTATCCTCTTTGATAAGATTGAACTCACACAGCTGTTTAAGACTGATAGGTTTTGGCTTTGAAAAGGCAGACTCAAATTGTTTATCTAAAATTTCACTTTGTCAACTGAATTTGCATGAACTTTCCCATCAAATTTTAAAGGTGCAACACAATGATTGTCAGCATCCAAGATAAATTAGATGGTACGAAAGTAATACATGAGTCATAAATGAATTTGGAAGGGCCATCCTCTCAGCCTTACAAAGAATGCATATTTATGTGCGGAAACACAACTTATGTAAAAATGCATCAGTAACTGGTATAGCTTACTCAAATCGGTAGAAATAACAATAATCCTTAAAAATGAGCCATAAATGCTCAGTATCTAACGCCAAAATTCAAATACTTGACCTAAACTTTTTCGTGGCATGTCATGTTCAAGCAGCCATGACATACCATATATTTTAACAAATTGTGACGTTTCCCAACTTCCACTCTGTACGACCGCTGTGTTAGAACTTAGATGCGCACTCCAAGTACAAAATTTAAATCAGCTGTGAAAATACCACTTCCGGACTGGACCCATGATGGATTGAATACAGTGGATAGGAAGTTCTTACCATGACACCTCTAAATGTCAACCTTTACACTAGCAATTACTGGCCATTACATCGGTTTCGTTTTCCAAAGAGATTAGTGGAGAGAAACAAAACATTAATGCACCTTTCAGAAAAGGTGTGTTGGAATATTTTATATTTCTACGAGTTCACAAACGTGTTTCCTATCTACTGAAAGGTTCAAATCCTTAACAGATATTGAAAAAATGGTGCCAAATGTGTTTTAATTGGGAATTTTCCTCACACAAATATGCAGGTTGGGGCCAAAACACAAACCACTAAAAATGTCTTGCCATCTCAAACAGTCTATTAGTTGAACTATGTGCACTAGCTAATCCATGTCAACGATGATCAGTCAATCACTCAATGCCATAAATGGCTATTGCTAGTACTTTATAGCAAATAATCAAAACAGATTAAATATCTGGCTAAAATAATGAGCCAGAATGTTGGACATGTTTAGCTTATTAAATAAACGGAACCAGTAAACGGACTCATTCGCAATCGAAAATAACATCAATTTTTCTCAATTCCAGAAAAATCCCGAACTTATTCAAAACTGAAATGTTCGAATATGCATACGATTCTAAATTGTCTATTTTACTTTTTATCAAAATTCAAATAAAAAGCGAAGCTAAACAGAAGGGTGGGGTAAAAGCCGGTAATAACCTGCCGGAATATTCTGATTGTTTCAACAAAGCCAAGATGTTGCGACATGAAAGGCTGATAGAAGTACGCTCTTCTGACACCCAGTCCTTCAAAATCTGTTTTTGCAAAACGTCTATACTGTATACGAGCTCCATTTCACATTATTTCGCGCAGTTTGTTATTTTTCTGATTCTTTTGTTTCCGGTCAGAATATAAACGCGTAATGGAATTATCCGAAAGTGTGTCCGACTAAGTTATCATTTATCGACATGGGATTTATTGCCGAAATGTTGATAGCACCTCGTCTGGATTACCTGCCCCTGACACTACATGATTGGATGATGATAATGGCGACAATAATCGAAGACTATATTAGGGAGGGAGCCAGACTAGCAAACTCCGGCTATATCACGATGAAATGTACCACATCTGAAATGTTGCATATGTTGTCGAATGGGGCACTCCGATCCCCTCCTTATGGAAACAGGTTAATTCGTAACCAAATCAATTTGTCACCTGTTTTTTTCGGTCGAGTCGTAACGATTTTTACAAACCAGTTCGTAACCTTTTCAAATCATTGGTCAATTCGTAACGTTCTAAGTATTTGTTGTATTACATTATTAAAGCAGTGTTTGTTGGTATTTTACAAATGTAATTGGGTGATAATTGGCTATTTGAAGTAGATATGTAAAGAGTAGGTTAAGGGTATATTTATCAGTGAAATATTACGTAATATTTCATATATTTATGACTTGTTCAATTATTTTCTGTGTCTGATTATTGTATGGTTTTTAGTATAGATGTTAACGTAATTGTTATTTTTTTGTATTTGTGTTTGGTAGACATATTCGTGCTGTTATAAATTCATGTATAATCACCATAGGCACTTAGAGCCGATTTTTGTCAAATTAAGTATGAAGTGTACAATTGGTCATTTTCTGTAGGTTCGGAATGTAAATCTGAACATCATAATAGTGTGCTTACATGATATAAATAAGACAGATAGAAATGAATAAAACTATTTATTTTCATATTCAATTATAATAATAACATATAATGTAATACAGAGAAAATAGGAATTATTCATGTGCAAATTATGATAAACAAAAAAAACATAGAAAATTTAGCCATATTTAAATATCTTACAGATACCAAAATTTTTATTTAACCTTGTTAAACTTAGAATATCTTCTTATAGATTACATGTAGAAACTGGAGCAAACCTAAAAACAAACTTAAAATATTTAAACACTCATTCAAACTTTTACATTTCTCACTCAAATTTTTAATTTTCCATCAGTAGCAAGTGTCATTTTCCATATACTAGCGAAAGCTTCTTCAGCAGCTTACTAGCAGACATGCCTCCCAAACTATACTGTCCCCACACTTCGAACACCTTTCCTTCCATTTCCCTCCTAGCTTTTCTTTGATTTTTCCTCAACTTGTAAGTAGAAACCAGCTTCACCTGCGTTTCTACTAACTTTGCGTCTTCTTGCAGAAGATGGAGTAACACATAGAACGACGGTGGAGGTTTTGCTCTCTGGTTGAGACGACGATGCCATCCTGAAATAGAGAATTTAGATAATATTAAAGTAATTTGTAAATCATACTATTTTTTTTTCAAATACAGTAAAGTGTCATCATGCGGACAACCAAACAAACTCAACGTTCAACGTAGAACATTTTTTTACCAAATCATAAAATATGAAAAAAAAACATGCGAAAAATACAAATAAACAAAATCAAGGGACAGAATGTATGTCAAGTGGCTTGGGTAAACGACCAACATATTAATATAGTTATCATAATCATCAACAACATTCCGCTATTAAAACCGACTTCAAATTATACAAATGGATGATATAATAGCAAAGTTCATAGAGTTACACCGATTACTTAAATGTATGTATTATGTATACCAGTCTATTGATTATTTATGTTTTCTTTTAGATATACAGTTGGTGTAGAGAATGTATGTACAAATGTTAATTCTCTACACATACCATCACAATCGTTGTCAGTCCTTTCTGGCATGCCAATCTTTTGGTGACCACATCGATCCAATAATCCATTGGTTCTCTATATATTGGTAAAGTTGTGAGACAGCATCGTGGTCAGACGACTTACTCTTCTCTGCTTCAAACACAACAGGAATGTGATTTGATGACAGGAAAGGCAGTGCCAAGAGGCGACGTATACCTCCCTGTATCCCTCCTCCTTCTTCGTACTTAGCTGCAAGGCCTACAGCCTGTACCTTTTCCCATACTGTCTGAGTCCAGTGGAAGGCACATCCTGTGATCCTGACTTCGGGGAGCACCTCATTTACCCCTTCCTGCTGCCTCAAAATCTAGCATGAAGGCTTTGACAGTAGATTCTGACGGCAACATGTTCTTGATTTTCTGTAAGACTACATCATAAATGATAAAACGAGATAATAAGTAAACAATTATTAACTAACAATCCTTGATACTTTACACAAATATTGTATCGACAATTTAATCGATCATCTTTTTCTTTAACTGTTATTTATTATTTCTGAAGTGTTTCTTTTACAGAACGAAAACATGCGCTTTATTTCATATATTCACATGTAAACCAATACGCAACCTTCATGTATCAATTACAATACATGTACATATTATTATACACAAATTACCATTTTGTCATACCAAAACACGATTTAATTAGTCTACTGAATACATAAAGTATCTTATGTTATTTACAACATACTGTATAGCCTATGACAACATCGAATTTGAAACGTTTAATAATCCTTAGATATTCATCTTTTAAGGACACATTCCTCAATGATTTTAATGAAAGGACGCTTGACTTTACATCAATGCTGTTGTATGCCCCCTCCCCTTGAACGATGGCATGTAGCATTTACACTGTCCGTCCGGGCCCCCATACGTCCCATCTTCGTGTCTCGTTCATAACTTTATATTTTTTGCATGGATTTCGAAATAATATGGCACAAATGTTAACCAACACAAGACAATGTGTTGCGTGCATATGGCCCTGGCCCATAGCACCAAAGTCATTCATTTTGTATGCATTCTTTGATGGATTTTCAGGCCCTTAGCACTAAGGTAAAGGTCATTTTGAAATCCTTTTGAAAAATTCTTCCTAATGTTATAACAAGCATTTATGTAAGAGCTTTGTTGTGAATATAACGTCAGTACAGGGAATCTGTTGTATTTGGTGTATAAATTCTTTTCTAATGTATGGTTCGTTGTCAATCTTGGTCATATGAAAAGTGTCAGTGAAGCTGATGCTAAAATGTGCTGCAACTTCAGTGACAGTTCTTGTTATTCACATAATTGAAATAATGTCTCTATTTTATATAAAATCTACATAATATTATATCTATAACTTAACCTTCGTTTGTTTTCTTAAAAATATCTCCAACTGAGAATGTTTGATTCACTTTGGACTCAAATATATTAATAGTACCAACACTCTTATTTGTTCCTTAATCGATTTAAAGATGTGTGTATTATTTGAAACTACATGTGTTTAAATGTACCCGTAACCATGTACCCATCGAATGATCATTATAATCAATGGCTAATTTGCATAACGTATGGTCAGTGGCTAATTTACATAACGTATAATAAGTGGCTAATTTGCATAACGTATAATCAGTGGCTAATTTGTATAACGTATAATAAGTGGCTAATTTGCATATCGTATCTTATTTTAAAGTTGTTATGTACATTTGAGAAACTGATGAGTGATGAATGATTGAAACACACAAGGGACTGATTACTAAATTATCAACATAAATGAGCAACTGTCGAACAAATTATTTACATGTGTCAGTAATTGATGACCAGTAAATTATTGATATGCCTAGATAACTGATGAACAAAACAGTGGCTTAGAATGATGAGTAAATATTGACGATGAACATTGAGAAACTTGCGTATAAAATATCGACATACTGATGATGTGAATCATGAACATTTGTCTGCTCTTTGTACTGATTTAACAAATCTAGAACACATACACACGAAAAATAATATACTCGCCATGAAACTCTCCCCTTGTTTATGAACTGTACAAAACGTCTCTATTTCTACCCTAAGATTTGTAGTTTATTTGGTGAATTATAAGTACTCCTGTGATTCTGTTTGGGATAGCGCCATTTATCATCAGGAAAATCCAGGACTGAGGTGATATAGCTATAACTTGAGATTCTGGGAAGTAAGACTATTTTACGTAGCAAGATAGCGTGTTACAGATAAACGTTCAAGTGCTGATACTGATATTGATTCACGTATCAAGGTATCTCGTATCTGAACTACAGCAGTACGAAGAGGCAACATTTCATTTTATGATTCTACATCCCAAATGGAGAAAGTTTACATAATCCAGGCGCTCATTTGTTCAAAACTTTCAATCAATTTATTTGTCAGAATGTTTTCTTTGTAATAAGAGATTTTTTTGTATTTGCGCTTAACAGAGTGGATGCAATTGCTTGGTCCATCTGTTCTGATTAAAGTCGTACCATCGCACGTATAATTATTGGTCTTTGATTTATTTTCAATAAATATAATAATATTATTGTCAACATAACGGATCGTGTGCATGCTGCTCTCTGCAGTATTAAACGTCATTGTTGGGCATAAGTTACACTCGAGATGTTGCTGGAATTTCGTTTTGAACGATGGTACGTGTCAGATAATTCATGGGAATAAATCGGTATTTTTATATCAATTTGTAAGTACTTGACCACATAAAGTCAAAGGAAAAGGGTAAAACTATTTTATTTTTTTATACACTAGGATCATGTGAACTTCTATATGCATGCACTTTACGTTGGTATGTTGAGTACGAGTAGATGCATCAATATAAGAGGTATAACATCGTTTGAAGAACGCTAACAACATTTAGATTTATAAAGTATAAGTTCCAATTTGTTTTTATTGAAGAAGATTATTGTATTTTTTATTTGTTCAATGATAAAATATTTTCGTTTAGACCAAAATACAGGATGTTAGATGTCACCCATGTGAACAACTGGTGTTTCAAATACAGCAATATTATGTTTGTCCAACGTAACGAATGCATTCGCTTAACAAGATTATTGATACATTTAAACTAAGCTGTGGTGGAAACGATTTCACCAAATATCAGTTACTTCAAAATAGAGATATGGGTGTTTGTTAAGTACTCAAAAGTAGAACAGTTTAATTATCTTCGTGGTTTAGCAATAAAACGATGCATTTTACGTTGATGCGATGCCAGGCGACCGTGTTATTTTATATAAAACCTGATATTCATATCTTTTCTTTACATTATGAACCACGAATACTTGATAAGAAAATAAATACGTTCTTCTATATTTTATTGTCGTGAAGAATTGGTGTAAAATATATAGTTAGTTTATTTAATACAGCGTTAATCACTCCTCAGTCAGGCTTTAATTGTTGTTGTGTCAATTATATAATGTCATACCGTGTTGCTGTGTACAGCATTGTTTGCGTGCTGTTGAACCCGTATGTTGTATTTCTTGTGTTGTTTGCGTCGCATTGTATAGTGCGTTTAGTGGTGTCATGTGTATTCCATAACGTGAGTCAAGTTGAGCCCCGTTGTGCTTTTATTTTCTTTTCTTTTGTCATTATTCGTGTCGCATTTAGTGCAATGTTGTCTTTTGTTGTGTCGTGTTGGGAAAAAGTTGGTTCTTAGTGATCATTTATTGAACTCACTAGATTCAAAATCTCAGTCGTTGATGGAAAACAGAGGTGTAGGATTGTTGTACTGGATGATGAAGCACTGATTAAATTAACTGACTACGATACTGTTCATATACGGTATTAAATCCAACAAGACCAGACAAAAAATGAACGTACCATTAAACCAATTAAGTACAAATGTGTTGGAATAATAAAAATCTATAAGAAGCAATATGCAGAAAATAAGTTGTCAGTAAGAATTTGACCACTGTGGTATATCCATCAGCTGGAAAAGAATATAATTTTGCTTTCGTATCTATTTTGTAAAGTATACTTGTATCTGACTTCAAGCGTTTGCCAGAATTTTGTGATAAAGCATAGACAACATAGATAACTCCCCGTTATAAAAAAACGAAATAACAAAGTGATGTTGTTTTCTGATTTGATAAATTACATCGTTTCTATGACGCAGAAGCCATAATGAAGGACTCTCCGTGAACAACAAAGTGTGGGAGAAACAGATGGCATACTTAGTTGTTTATCAATTTCTCGCCTTTGTATCAATCTCTATTCAGAGTTGTCGTTCGTTATCCCTGACATACATCTCTGGCAACGCCTCAGCTTTTTACAAGATTCTCGTAAAACAAGAAATAAAGCCACAAATGGTTCATAATTTACAACTAAGTGAGGCAATTTCTTTCGCACAATACATTCGAGACAAAAGATGGTATAATTTACAAAAAAATCAGAGAAATTATTTCATTTATCAAGTTCACTATTTCCCGCGCACTGTTTACTTTCGATAATTAGGTCACAAAGTTAAATCTCTTAAATGGGAACGAAACGCGGAAGTCGAAGGTAAAATAATGACAATGTATGTACATTTAGAGAAAACAAAGGCGTGATTTTGTGCATCTGATGGAAACTAAAGGAGACTCGGTCACATATTTTGAACTACTTTCCAGACGTTGATAGATGTGTACGTGATGGATAACGAACGACAACTCTGGGAAGAGATTGCGTTTGTATGTACTAAATAAGTGCGCATAGTAAATTCATTACCTAAGTAAATACAACATTACCATTCATTACACAGATGAATTCAACAATGCCATTCACTACATAGACACATTAAACATTACCATTCACTACATAGGTCCATTCAACATTTCCATTCTTTAAATAGGTACATTAAACATTACCATTCACTACATAGGTCCATTCAACATTTCCATTCTTTAAATAGGTACATTAAACATTACCATTCATGACATAGGTACATTCAACACAACCAGTCAGTGTCAAGTATATAATTACAATATTGTTTTGAACATAGATGTTCATTGATTGTAGTAAAATTATCATTGGGCTCATAAAGCTTATGTTTATAATGTACACGTTACACAATTTTATTATATATTTTGCGTATAATACCATATTGACTGTAACTAGATTGGTACTTATATTTTGCCGTCATATAAGTAATTTAGTCGAACAACTTAGCTATAAGATGATGTGGCCTACTGATGATCAATGATAACAAAGATATAAATATGAGCTTTGTAATCTGTAGTAAGAAACCTGCTATTGTACTTCTAATTATACATTTTTCAACAACAATCATTATTTGTATATTAGTCGTAATGTTCAAAAACTAATCTGACGTATGTTTGTTTTGTTTTATATTTCTAGAGTTCGTTTGAATATATTATAGCAGTTCATACTTCTGGGATGAGGAAAATCAATCATGATTTTTTAGGATAATAAGTTTGTATCATATCAGCAAAAACATGGTTTTCAATAATAGTGTATCAGTATGGGTTAAGTAAAATATGGATGATACATTCAACTGACAATGTTTCATGCGAGAAGTAGCCGCGACCCTGGGCCAGTGGTCAGTGTGTTGGACTTGTGACTTGAGATCCGGGGTTGAGTCCCGGTCGCGGCAGATCATACCATTCTATGAAAAATTGACAAAATTGTCGATTTCCGTCCACATGTGGAGAAGTTGCCGGCTCCTTGTGGAAGGGTAAGTTAGTACTGGTTAGTATACTGTCCAGGAAAACTGGTTAGGTGAATCGGTCGCCGTATATAACTGAAAAATTGTTGAACATCGGCGGTAAACCCCCGTGACAATGTCTCATAAAACAATAAAAACAATTCATGCGACAAGTCTTCCGGTAAATTAAGATTCATCATAGTAGACCTATACTAACACGAAAAATAGCAGTATTGTATATAATTCAAACAACAATAATAAGAAAAGTATATATGAGTCATGCACATGGACATTGCACAATGACACTGATTGTGGTATGGTGAAAAGCTATGTACAATTGAAGTGGATAAGTGTTAGGAAAATAGTTTTCAACATAATCTGGCTTCATTACAAAATGATTGAATCATGGCATTATAACCAGGGACACGATCTGGCTTTTCATGTGATAAGTATTTGTTTGTTTTATGCGACTTATAGTCACTGGGGTTTAACGCCGTTTTTCAACAATTTTTCAGTTACATACGTGCATAATTCACGTGATAATTAACTAATCACTGTATAACAGCGTACACATTGGGGTTTTATCAAGTGTTATTAAACATATAGCTGCATAACATCGTAACTATCCGACTTTAACAAGTGACAATCAAGTTGATTAACTTGTAGCCATATAACAGTGTACACAATGTAGCTTTATCACGTGATAATTAACTTGAGCCATATAACAGAGTACACAATATGGCTTTATTACGTGATAATTAAGTTGTAACAATACAACAGTGTATACAATCTGGTTTTATCATGTGATAATTAATTTGTAACAATACAACAATGTGTACAATCTGGTTTTATCACGTGATAATTACGTTGTAACAATACAACAATGTGTACAATCTGGTTTTACCACGTGATAATTAATTTGTAACAATACAACAATGTGTACATTCTGGTTTTATCATGTGATAATTAATTTGTAACAATACAACAGTGTACACAATCTGGTTTTATCACGTTATAATTAAGTTGTAACAATAAAGCTGTGTATACAATCTGGTTTAATCAAACTTATAACAGTATGAACAATTTGTCTAATGACGAATAATTAACTTAAAACATTCATATATAACAATGTGCGTCGATGAGACACCCCCTTGTTCTTCCCAAGTTAAGCAAGCTTGTTTCCTTACTGAGGCGATACGAACTGTCAGATATATATAAATGATGCGCTTCAATTCAGTGATAAACCCACTATATAGACAAGCGATAACTCTCTGATCGACGTATACGCGTTTACGATTCCTTCAGAAAATAAACTTACAGATCTTTAGTTTTCTTCTTGTATGGGACTAACATTTACAAAATGAAATTATTAATTATCACTGGATTGATCGGCCTGTGTTCGATTCATTGTGTGCAAGGATATGAAGTAAGTTTTAAAAAAAAATAAATAAAATAAATATAGTAAATATAGTAAATATAGTAAATATAGTGTTTATTTTCATTTCTTTTTTTGCGTAATTCTTCTTTTATTCATTTTCATTTATTCGTTGTGACCATTTTTTTTATAATAAATGTTGTTATTAATTCCACATCATTATTATAGCTATTATTTTTATTAATAATAATATTCTTTGAATTGTATTTTCTAGTTTTATATGTTTTGTTGCTGTCTTTTAAAGCAATTAGCCGCCAAACGTAACTATAAGAACAAAATAGGAATACATATATTTATACACACATACATAATATATACATACACATACAGCTTTAATTAATGACCAAAATTATTATGTATAAAAAAACAACTTTTTATAGGAACAAAAAGAATTATTATTACAAAAAAATCTGCATCAAACAATTTATTTTATATAATCCTTAGTTTTTCAACGGATATTATATAAGTGCAGGACGACTATGTTAACGTCTAAATAATATATTTAAACATTTATGACGAAATTATGCAAACCATTCAGAAAATGTGTCGTGTATGATAACACTAAAGTATGGTACGTGTTGAGTGTGATAACACTAAAGCTTAGTACGCCTTGTGTGTGATAACACTAAAGCTTTGTACGCCTTGTGTGTGATAACAATAAAACTTTGTACCCGTTGTATGTGATAACAGTAAAACTTTGTACGTGTTGTGTGTGATAACAGAAAAACTTTGTGCGTGTTTTGTGTGATAACAGTAAAATTTTGTATGTGTTGTGTGTGATAACACTAAAGTTTTGTACGTGTTGTATGTGATAACACTAAAGCTTTGTACGTGTTGTGTGTGATAACACTAAAGCTTTGTACGTGTTGAGTGTGATAACTCTACAGTTTTGTACGTGTTGTGTGTGATAACACTAAAGCTTTGTACGCCTTGTGTGTGATAACACTAAAGCTTTGTACGCCTTGTGTGTGATAACAATAAAACTTTTTACGCGTTGTATGTGATGACAGTAAAGTTTTGTACGTGTTGTGTGTGATAACAGAAAAACTTTGTACGTGTTTTGTGTGATAACAGTAAAATTTTGTACGTGTTGTGTGTGATAACACTAAAGCTTTGTGCGTGTTTTGTGTGATAACACTAAAGTTTTGTACGTGTTGTGTGTGATAACACTAAAGCTTTGTACGTGTTGTGTGTGGTTTTACATGAGGATTTCAGTAAAACGTTTAGACAGATGGATGGTGTAACCAATATTCTATACAAACATATCATACAAGCTGATAGCATTCATTACTTTATTATTGTATTCATTAACACATTTGTGCAGTTTGTAAAATGAACAAACATGTAATAATATTATCATTATTGTTCCGCATTTTGCGACGGGGCGTATTCACAATAACATTGGCGCTTGGTAACAATACAGAACCTTTTGCTTTGTGTCCGTTCCGTCCGCTACATACCGGTATTTAAGCCGAAGAAATACTACACGACAACTTGTTACTAGATTAAAATTAGTTAATTGTCTGATCTCTCGCGTCTGATATGTCCGGATATCTATCTTTCATGTCTGATATGTCCGGATGTCTATCTTTCATGTCTGATATGTCCGGATGTCTATCACTCATGTCTGATATGTCCGGATATCTATCACTCATGTCTGATATCTCCGAATATTTATCACTCATGTCTGATATGTCCGGATATCTATCACTCATGTCTGATATGTCCGGATATCTATCACTCATGTCTGATATGTCCGGATATCTATCACTTATGTCTGATATGTCCGGATGTCTATCACTCATGTGTTACATGTTCGGATATCTATCACTAATGTCAGGCATGTCCGGATATTTATCACACATGTTTGACATGTCCGGATATCTATCACTCATGTCTGATATGTCCGGATATCTATCACTCATGTCTGATATGTCCGGATATCTATCACTCATGTCTGATATGTCCGGATATCTATCACTCATGTGTTACATGTCCGGATATTTATCACTCATGTCTGATATGTCTGGATACCTATCTCTCAGTTCACTTCTCATGATATTTTTCTCTGCGACGAATTTTGCGATACAGATAATGGACCTTAGTTTTCAGGATGCTACTCTCCGGATTATAATCTTGATAGTTTTATTTGGCCTTATCGAGGAGGGCAACAATCTTAAACGGAGTGGAAACTAAATTGTTCTATAACAATGCTATTGTTGCAGTAATGTAGGAGTAGCTAGATTGATATTCATTTCTATGATAGATGAAAGAGTCACAGAGCGGTCAGTCCCAGAGTTCAATCCCAATCGTTCTTCTTACAATATCTTCATCTAAGGAGGCCAAAAGTTCGCAATTCGATTTTTACGATGACTATCTATAACCGAATACACGAATTCTTGATTTATAATAACCTCGTCATCGGAACATTGAATTATTCTGTTATAATGTGTCCGGATCCTAGAATATGTTATACAAAGGTTGAAGAATGTGGGAGGTGAGGATTCTTCTCGGGTTTAGCTTGTTCTACATGATTATAGGTTTGAGATGCATGTACTTGATATTCTCCGACTTTATCAACAGTTTAATTGACTTGTAGAGGACGTGCTACATTACATGTAAATAGATTCGTGGCTGGAAACTGAATGTCGCTGTTGCTGAATTTGCTTGTTACCGAAGATGTACTAGAACACAACTGACCACCATTCATGATTATAATATGTTATGAGCGCCCACTCTGTACTAAATATCAACATACATCGTACTAACACGTGATCATATATTTGTTCATATATGTAAGACATTATCATATTGATTCAATATTTTCAATGAGTATCGCTAAAACTTTATAGGCCATTGCATGTTTTACATGTTTAGAACATGTCGGTAAACAAAAAAAACTGTACTGAACTAAATTGTGAACATGATAAAATAAGAATCTCACCAGCAAGATGAGCATGTGCATACCATCAAACATGACGAACGTGATAAATGACGAAGATGAAATGTTCTATTTTTCAGCCTGGTTTACCGCTGCTAAAGATGATGCAAAGTTTGACAAATACGACGGATTTTTGTCAACTCTTGGATATTGATGAAGAAGAATGTATAAAAGGTAAAAATAATTTCGTCAGTTGATAAAATGTATGATTTACAATCTACATATATGGGTTCTAAAAGACTAGAAAATACTCTGTTCGTTTAGCTTAATATCCGACACTCTTAATATCTGAATTAATTAACATTTATACATTTCCTTTTAGTAATACATAATAGTCAAACGTTTGCTTTCATTTAAACAGTCTACATTTTGTCTACATTTAACATGTCAGAAGAAACTAGTACCAGTCAGTACCGTATGGTAAATATGTCAGAAGAGACCAGTCAGTACCGTATCATAAACATGTTAGTACCGTATGGTAAATGTGTCAGAAGGTACCAGTCAGTACCGTATTATAAACATGTCAGTACCGTATGGTAAATATGTCAGAAGGTACCAGTCAGTACCGTATGGTAAATATGTCAGAAGGTACCAGTCAGTACCGTATGGTAAATGTGTCAGAAGGTACCAGTCAGTACCGTATGGTAAATATGTCAGGAGAGACCAGTCAGTACCGTATGGTAAATGTGTCAGAAGAGACCAGTCAGTACCGTATAGTAAATATGTCAGTACCGTATCATAAACATGTCAGTACCGTATGGTAAATATGTCAGAAGAAACTAGTACCAGTCAGTACCGTATAGTAAATATGTCAGAAGGGAGCAGTCAGTACCGTATAGTAAATATGTCAGAAGGGAGCAGTCAGTACCGTATGGTAAATATGTCAGAAGAAACTAGTACCGGTCAGTACCGTATAGTAAATATGTCAGAAGGGAGCAGTCAGTACCGTATGGTAAATATGTCAGAAGGTACCAGTCAGTACCGTATCATAAACATGTCAGTACCGTATAGTAAATATGTCAGAAGGGAGCAGTCAGTACCGTATAGTAAATATGTCAGAAGGGACCAGTCAGTACCGTATGGTAAATATGTCAGAAGGGACCAGTCAGTACCGTATCATAAACATGTCAGTACCGTATCATAAACATGTCAGTACCGTATGGTAAATATGTCAGAAGGTACCAGTCCGTACCGTATCATAAACATGTCAGTACCGTATGGTAAATATGTCAGAAGGGACCAGTCCGTACCGTATCATAAACATGTCAGTACCGTATCATAAACATGTCAGTACCGTATCATAAACATGTCAGTACCGTATCATAAACATGTCAGTACCGTATCATAAACATGTCAGTACCGTATGGTAAATATGTCAGAAGGTACCAGTCCGTACCGTATTATAAACATGTCAGTACCGTATCATAAACATGTCAGTACCGTATCATAAACATGTCAGTACCGTATAGTAAATATGTCAGAAGGTACCAGTCAGTACCGTATCATAAACATGTTGGTACCGTATGGGGGTGTACATCAGTTATAAACCATGACATGATACAATACATTTTTTCTGTATTTTACATCCAATGAATTACGCTGTATACATTTCATTCATTGAATATTGCATAATTTCTTTCATCTTTTTTACCGCAGTGATGACAGAGTCTCAGCCTCAGGATGGCGTTGATGAAAATGGAGAAAAAATGGTAGTTTCAGGGGGAGGTAACACTTCTATTTCGTTTAACTACTTCTATTACATGATAATATAACAACTCACAGGAGTGTCTAATGTATCCGGACTAAGAATAAAGTACACAAATCAAATCTCAAGATATATGCACTAAATATGTTGCATAGGAATACAATGTATTATGAGTATAATTAATTCATCAATAAATAAAACTATTCGTGACTCCGCCGATTCAAGATTCGTTATTCTGAATTCTCCTGCAATTTCTAGAGTATATGGGGTTTGTATTTGATACAAGAGTACAATGCTAATGTAGTTGTAACACTTATGACGTATTGGTTCGGTATGAATTAGGCCATACCAAATCGTATCTATGTTTAGCGTCCGCGAACGGAAAGGATTTGATCACTTGAGTGAAAGAAAAAAACGTATTGTAATATTGAATATTTGATCTCTTGAAATACCTTTATGGAACCATTACATACAGAAACGACTGTTTTCCAGTCGTCATAATTGATCAATATTATGTATTTATAAAATGAAGCATATTTATTCTCATTGAGAGACTGTTTGAACTTTTGATAGAAGCTAATATTTTGTAGCAATTAAGCAGGAAATTTGTGTTTTTTACTGAGGCACTTGTTTGCTTTTTTCCGGATAGCTAGATAGGCTTTTGAACCTCGATGTTACGCTAAACACTGACGCGATTTTGTATTGCCTTAGTGTACAAGTAAACGTTATAACGATTTACTGCTCTGAGTCGGCACGATTTTGATTGCCACTGTTATGTAACAGTTTGATCGGCTTTATCTGATGGTATAAACAAATTCCAGCAACAAGTGAGATAGCCGGTTTTGATCCCTGTAATCCTCGAATGTCGACGATCACAATACCACGTCATCCGGACAATGACATCACAGTATGGCCGACATGTACACGTGTTAAGAGATGTGGGGGCTGTTGTACAAGTGACGTATTTTCATGCGAACCGACAGAAATAAGGGAAAGATATGTCAAGGTAGGGTTATAATGGTGCCTTCAGAATTCCTCCACAAATGCTTTTTCTAGATGTGGAATTATCAGATACTTTTTGACAAGCTTGTTTTGTATTTATGTTGTCAAAATACTGAACAAACAATGTATCGTTTGCATTTAATAATAATTCTACACACACGCACGTGCGCGTATATTTATGAGGTTTGCACATTGCTAAGATCATCATAAGGTCAACACATTCCACATAATATGTCCCACGTGGTACATCTTATCCAACACATTCCACATAATATGTATCACGTAATGTAGAATACATTGCACTAATTTTAAGCTGCTCATGGTTTAATTAATATAATCAATATTGATTAACGAAATCGTTAGATAACATTGGGCAAGTTTCAAAAATGTACGTAGACATTCATGCTTAGGTGTTATGTATTTACTTCGATGGTGATAGACAATGGTAGACTTGATTGCCAAAATCACATCACGCTCTTACTAAACCTTATCTGTTCCTTCTTTCATTAAATAATTGCCCTTTAAGTCGTCCATTGAAGTGTGAGATTACGTTGTCTATCCGAGTACTTGATTAAAATGATAGTTGTTTTAAGAATTGTCTCATGATGAACTAGATGTACCAGTTAACTTGAATATGTTCCAGGT
Source organism: Lutraria rhynchaena (assembly GCA_008271625.1). Classification (NCBI taxonomy): domain Eukaryota; kingdom Metazoa; phylum Mollusca; class Bivalvia; order Venerida; family Mactridae; genus Lutraria; species Lutraria rhynchaena. Next base: position 2,708,896 of record VIBL01000012.1, read on the forward strand.
ATTTGATACACGACTGCCATATGTTGGAGCTCATAGATTTCAATTTCTGGGAGTACGTGCAATCAAGATTATTGAACACGTACACTGTGACGCCCAGTGCAAAACCAAATCACACGAGTGTCATAAATACCAAATGTAAGTAGCTCACTTCCGGTATATTTCCGATACAATGATACTAAGTGCATCATCAAAAGCACATTACATGTACAGGCAAATAGAATTTTCTTTTTCCCAGAAAGATGTTCATTAATGGATTTCCTCAGTATATAACTCCTTTCGATTACATTTTCCATATTATATACTTTTAAAACAGAAATTGGTATAAATGTCACATCCACGGACAAAGACTCTATGCTCAACACACACATGGCACATCCCGCGGACTGTGCCTCTCTACACAACACATAAATGTCATTAAATCCCTAGACAATGTCTCCCCATACAGAACACACAACACACAATTGTCACACACAGTACCTCTCCACATAGTACACAATACAATAATGTCACATACAGTACCTCTCCACATAGTACACAACACAATAATGTCACATACAGTACCTCTCCACACAGTACACAATATGCAAATATTATACCTCTGCACAAAACATACACATGTCACATTCTCAGATAATGCTCACTCAGCACATATTCTTACGACATTATGACATTATGATGTCAAACTAATTTGGACGTTTGGAAATGGCGATTGATATCGTAAACAGTACGTTCGGTCATGTTTTTAAACCGTCTTGTTCAGTAGGCATTGCACGCGGTACAAGAGCGCTACTTGCCTATATCATGGTAAACACTTGTTCACTAATTGGTTATAAATCTAGCCTTGTGCCAGAATATACCCGAACATTGAAAAGTGGCATGATGTATTTCCTTGAACCATAGTGAAGTATGGAGAAACTGTTCTTAGACACGTGTCATGCCGAGAGAAACCAAAAATATTTTGTCAGAAGAAACCGTCTTTTCTCGTGCAAAAACGTGCACTGAATTCGGGGTAATTATTACTACGTTATCTAATGAAAAAGAGATTGATATCTTCATCTACTACAAACAGAATACAAATATAGTAATTCAAACGTTTACCTTTCTTAGTTGTAATTGATAACACAATACCTTGTGTTCATCCTGATTGTTCTTACGAACGTCCTGTTTTTTTATCTAGTTTATTGATATAAGCTCAAAATTCTATCAAGGTATTTGACACTTACGTATTGAAAATGCTCTGAGACTGTCCACTAGCACTCGAAAAAATGTGTACATGTACATTATCAAGAAGATAAAACAACGCTTTGGATAAATCGTAATTCCACATAACTAAGGAGACACGCTGTACTTTAATATCAACAAAGATTCAGAGTGAGTTGAGACACCTGGCTAAAACTGTGCTCTGCCGCTTCATTAAATACGAGACAGTTTTATTTGCGTATATATGTACCAAATACCTATTACAGACAATCATGAAGCGCATTCTCCCGTCCGAATCATGTCATTATTTACTGACAAATCTGACCAGCACCCATACGGTCACATAGTCCAATAGTCACGACAATACTTCAGTCACGACACAGATACATCAGTCACAACACAGAAACATCAGTTACGACTATACATCAGTCACGACAAAGATACATCAGTCACGACAAAGATACATCAGTCACGACAATACATCAGTCACGACAAAGATACATCAGTCACGACAATACATCAGTCACGACAAAGATACATCAGTCACGACACAGATACATAAGTCACGACACAGAAATATCAGTCACGACAATACATCAGTCACGACACAGATACATCAGTCACGACAATACATCAGTCACGACAAAGATACATCAGTCACGACAATACATCAGTCACGACACAGAAACATTAGTTACAACAATACATCAGTCACGACACAGATACATCAGTCACGACAATACATCAGTCACGACAATACAACAGTTACGACACAGATACAACAGTCATGGCACAGATACATCAGTCACGACAATACAACAGTTACGACACAGATACAACAGTCACGACACAAATACACCAGTCACGACACAGATACACCAGTCACGACACAGATACAACAGTCACGACACAGATACAACAGTCACGAAACAGATACACCAGTCACGACACAGATACAACAGTCACGACACAGATACAACAGTCACGACACAGATACAACAGTCACGACACAGATACACCAGTCACGAAACAGATACACCAGTCACGAAACAGATACAACAGTCACGAAACAGATACACCAGTCACGACACTGATACACCAGTCACGAAACAGATACAACAGTCACGACACAGATACACCAGTCACGAAACAGATACAACAGTCACGACACAGATACAACAGTCACGACACAGATACAACAGTCACGACACAGATACACCAGTCACGAAACAGATACACCAGTCACGACACAGATACACCAGTCACGACACAGATACATCAGTCACGACACAGATACATCAGTCACAACACAGATACATCAGTCACAACACAGATACATCAGTCACGACATAGATACATCAATCACGACAATACAAAAGTCACGACACAAATACATCAGTCACGACAATACATCAGTCACGACTCAGATACAGGTATGATGGTATCTTAGAAACATTTCTGGTTTTAAATTATCACGTACTTTCAGTGCATGTGTTTATTTATTTTAGATACGAGAGCCGGAAGTGTCGATGTGTTTGTCACCCTCAACGACTGAAGTTAATGTCTACATGTAGAAGAGAACAGATATGGGATGACTCAGAATGTGACTGTATTTGTCCAAACAGGAACACAGTCAACTGTCCGGAACCATCATACTTCAGCACTACCACGTGCAAGTTAGTATACACGCTGAAAAAAGTGAAATCCTCATTATGAGACCATACAGCTATAAAAGACAGTTTGATTTTTATGCGGTGTTATAATATTGTGACGAGTAGAAACTTTTCAGATCATCGCCGAATATTGTTAAAACGATGGCGTTTAATGGTTTCACCCAGGATTGGGCAATGATGAGAATTTCTCATAACCAAAAATACTTTATCCCGGTTCGTAAACCACCTTGCAGTTTAGTTTATGAATGCCATGCAGACCTATCTCTGAAATGATTACTATACGACACACCAGTACTAAGATAATTTTACCGTAATAATTTAATACATGTAGGACTATTTAATTTTAAATTGCCACTTAGTAATTAATTGCCAGTTACAGTCTACTATATTTTTGTTCTGTTTTTTATTGTGTAGATAATTTCATAAAGCAATCAACTTTTAAGGGTCAGTAAAATAGTTTTTTTATCGTTTTATATCATAGCGACATAGTAAATGATTCTGTGATTTTATAAACTTAATGTACACCCCTCAAAAAATGAGGACCTTCACACTGCAAATAATAATTTTCATCAACATTGTCATCGTTATTACAATGTGAACGTGGCGCGTGTGAAGCAAAATAAAAATTATCATCTTGAAAACTGAAATAATAGTCCAATTTATGCACCATACGGAACAATTCTGATACAAAGAAGTAGCTTAACTTACCTTGTAAACAGTCAAATCATTCAAATGGAGTGTGTTCCTTTACATCAAATTTGTGGATTAACACTCTTGACTAAAAATCTATAATCGATTTTCACCAGATAGATAATGATCGTGGTTTATGACCCGTAGCGCAATAGGGTATCGCGTCATATCGACATTTTAGGGGTAAAATTGGCTTATCTTAGACGAGTGTAAAAACGACCTGTATTGTTTTGTTTTTATGTGACATATTGTCACCGGGGTTTAATGCCGTTTTTCAACAATTTTTTAGTTATATTCGGCGACCGGTTCACCTAACCAGCTTTCCTGGACTATATACTAACCAGTATTAACTTACCCTTCCACAAGAAGCCGGCAACTTCTCCACATGTGGAGGAAAATCATCATTTTACTCAAATTTTCGTAGAAGGGTATGACCTGCCGCGACCGGGATCCGAACCCGGATCTCCCGGTTACAAGTCCAGCGCACTAACCACTGGACCACGGCCGTAAATAAACGATAACTCGTCAACTGACAATTAATATAAAATTATAAGATAAAAGTTAGAGTAGATGAACATTTTAGAATTTCCCATTTTGTTAAATTATGGTGTTTTCTAGATGTACGTTGAAGACTGAAGTGACGGGAGAAATAGATTTAGATCTGCTGATATCTAAACTAGACTTGGCATACTTCGACTTTGCTAACAAGGACTTGAAAGATATAATAAAGATCGGCAGAGGACCTTTTAAAGATAATATCACGTACGATATTGACAACACTTCTACTTCATCAACACAATCTACGACTAGTACAACAACATCATCAACAACATCATCAACAACACCGACAACAACAACAATTACAACAACAACAACAACACCAGCGCCGACCAAACCAAAACCAAAGTAAGTATGCTATGTAACAATTTGCCGTCCAAACGATTCGAAATTGAACACTCGAGCAGTTACTTCCTCCAACCTTAAATGCACGTGGTAATGTTCAGGAACATTTTTTTAAAAAAAATTATTCAAACAATTACTTCGAAAGTAGACAATAGGTAGAATATCTAATGTGATAGAACAATGATAATTATGATATTGTACAATTAGGCAATTGGAATGTTCTGTAAGAAAAGGCAAACTGCTACAAGGTCCTAACGTTCTAGATGAGAAGTTTTTCAATAAAACGTACTGTTTTGATAGACTTTATTACATGATCTAATGACAAATCAATGGATTTATTTAATAACACAAGTCATAAGCTTTCAACCCGAAGTACTACAATATTGAAATACTAGATTTTACCTCGGTCAATATTGTCTTGTCTTGGTAAATACAGTAAAAATATATATGTTAGAAATGATTTTTCACTGGTGTTCAATGTCGCACCAACATTTGGCGGCTTTTCAGTTTTAACTGTGAAGCAAGACCAGAGGCTTACATCTGGGTAGAACCACCGACCTTCCGTAAGCAAACTGGACAGCTTTCACGCGTGAAATTTGGTCCTGGGTGGGATTCGAATTCACAGCGGTGAGCAGCTCGTGATTGTTAGTCAGAGATCATAACCACTTGACCATGGGGGGCCCACGTGTTTCTATTGTCAAACATCAAAATCATGCTAGATATATTTTGCAACAGTAGAGTTTTAAATGCTGTTTAAAGAAATGCTGTGCCTGACTTCCATGTAGCCTGTAGCAATAAATTCCAAGTATAACTAAACAGCGTGATACTTATATTTCTTCTGATTTTTTCCAGAGCTAATCCATGCGCAAATAAAAAATGCTTTTTTCGTTGGAGAGCAATCCCACTGAAAAGTGGAAAATGTCAGTGTATCCCACCAATTGGTTAAATGATAATAAAATTACCAGCAGTTTCAAATTTGGATTTTAGCGAAAAGAACTTTGAATATTGTTGATTTGAAGACCATTGGACAAGAGCATCAGCCCAATGCCTCGTAGACTATTTCAGTGTGTGTAGACCTTACTTGGTACATGTACGAGACGCGCCCTCTTAGACATAATTAATACTTGATAATAATTATCTGTGAGCATGTTTTATTGTTAATTGATGTTATTTCTATAGAGAAAAAATAAAGCTAGTGATATAGTTACTGCACGTGTTGTGTTTATTAATTTACACCCCGTTAGATGGGTTCATAATATATGGTGATTCTAATCATGCAATTACCATTCACTATACATGCATTTGTAAATAACATTGAATGCAAGCTCTTCCGACCAAATTGCAGTATATTGCAATTTTCCCAGCACATATTCTCATTCGAGTGCGATATCAAGTTCGCAAACAGTAAAACCGTGAACTTCGTATTTTATATTGAAGGGTATTTTGGCTTTTGATTAAAAATAACGAGTACAGCACGTTTATATTATTACAGTTTTTTAACAACCTATGATTGCTTTTCATGTTTTATATGGGTACATCCATATCTGTACAGGTCTATTTGCACATGCACTGATAAACACTTATTAAACTTTGTTGTCTTAATTACGTTATGTACATTAGATCAACTAGATAAGACAGTCACTTCAAATGAATTTAATATAGTAACAGGACCATAAAGTCAAACATCTTGTACAACTGAAATGTTTTATTCACTGGGTTTAACGGCGTTTTTCAACATTTTTTCAGTTATATACGGCGACCGGTTCACCTAACCAGTTTTCCTGGACTGTACACTTACCAGTACCAACTTACCTTTCTACAAGGAGCCGGCAATTTCACAAATGGAGGAAAATCGACATTTTTGTCAAATTTTCATCTAAGGGTATGACCTGCCGCGACCGGGACTTGAACACGGATTGCCGGGTTTCAAGTCCTGCGCACTACCTGCTGGACCACGGTCGCGGTACACAACTGAAATGTGTGCGTAGGTGTTTGTTGGGGTATGTATGTGTGTACACGTATAACATTTCTACAGTCATACTGAGCGTGTGTACACATGTAACATTTCTAAAGTCATAGAATGTGTGTGCATGTACATATTTAATATTTCTAGTCATAATATGTGTGCGTACATATAAAACATATCATAACAAGAGTGCATACACACGTTACATTTCTTATGTCACAGTGTATAGAAACGTAACATTACTAAAGCTTCAAGGCTGATTTTTTGTCAGGCACTGAATGCCTTTTAATTCTTGTGGTGATGTATGTAAAATACATATAAAAATAATTAAATAAATAAGTTGCAAAGACATACTTCCTACATTTGAGACTTGACATCACTTATACTTTTCTGACACATTCGCTCAATGCTACACAAAAATGTTGATATTGCAAAAATAGTATTGCCCAATCATTGGTATTTCTTTGATAGTTACCCTAAATACTTCATTTTTTGAAAATTTTGTAAGTGTTGTTACCCGTGTTGAAAAATAGACAAAAGGGCCATGATGGTCCTGCATCGATCACCAGAATAAATGTAACTAAAAGGTTATTAAAAAGGTTATAAATGTACACAATAAAGGGGAACAATTATAAACTTGATTAAGGACCATCAAAGAATATTACAAAGGAATATAAGTGATGACCAGAAGATGCTACAACCGAATTTGGTGAAGATTCAACCATTGGTTCATGAAAAGAAGTCATTTTAATGTAATTCTATTTTTAGCTCTTGCGGCCCCTTAAAGAGGCCAACTATTTTGATTTGAGCAAACCTGATAGAGGATGCTACAAACCAAGTTTAGGGATGATACATCCATGGGTTCATTAGCAGGTATCTCTATTGTTAGCTCTTGTGGCCCCTAAAAGGGCCCAACCATTTTTATTTGCATAAATCTGATATAAGACTAAGAATGCTACTTACCAAGTTTAGTGATGATCCATCCATTGGTTCCCGAGAAAATGTTTAATGTGGCGCAAGTGGCTGTTCAGTGATATCAAGTTTCACCAATTTTTAGTTTTAACAAGAGGGCCAAAATGACCTTTTTCGCTCACCTGTATAAAGACTGCAACTTGATATGATCTGATGACCTTTTTCTTGATCCCAGACGACCCATGTTCAAACTTGTTCAAGATATCAAGACAAACATTCTCACAAGGTTCGGTGAAGATCCAATAAAAACTATGACTACTAGAATGTAAACAAGGTTTTCCAGTTACTTTGCCCGGTGACCCGAGATGACCCATGTTCGATCTTGTCCAAGATATCATTAAGGCAAACATCCAGTCACAGTGTGTTAAATTTATACCAAAATCATTTCATACCTTATACCCCTCAATACCCTATAATAACATGTAATGATCAAATTAATCCTCGTCATCACACCAAGCAAATTCATAAAAACATATCACCAGAAATCGTGTTTTATCCTGAGCGAAATTCAGCATATTCGATCTAATTAGGCGAACATTAAATCAACTGTTACTTTACAGTTATATTCGTCAGTTTGATTTTTGTCCGGCTGAAGACTAATATTTGTATTAGCTAATAATTATTCTTAATTGTTTCATAAATTATAAATCATTGTCTTAAGTATATTCACAACTATTTGTAGTTTAAATGTACTTTATTATGTATAAGTCAGTTTTGGTCCTTATCCAGCTGAAGACTGGTTGTTTTAATGCTTCGAGTGATAAAATATATTGAAAATATATGTTTGCAGTTGCTCATCACCATCCCTTCAATAAACCCTCGACAATTAAACAGAAGGTGTATAAAACCCAACCCGGTAACACAAGATTTGGTAAAAGATTCAATAAAAACTGAGAGTGTTCTCAAGTTTTTTCAACGATTTGACCCAGTGACCTAGTTTTTGACCACAAATAACTCATGTTGTATAATACAATAACGTGATTTCGAAAATTATGTTCGTCCAATGTCCGTAAGAAGTTACCGTATTTTCTACGCTATAGTTCATTTGGTGGTTTTCACCATATCACCAAAGATGTACTTTTTTAATTAAATGATACGTTAAAAAATAAAATTGGTTTATTATGTCAATAAAATAACGAAACAATAGCATCAAGAAGGATTCTACACAGCAAATTTGAAATAAATCTGACAAGTAGTTTCAAAGCAGACCATTTTTGACGCTGGGCACCGGTGCATCCCCTATCCATCCTTACAGCTAAGAAATACTGATTTCTGTAGATATTGCATGGCAACCTTCCCAATGCAAACCAGAAACAAAATCATACTTTAACTTTTGTCATTTTTTACTTCAAAAATAACAACAAGAATTTTGCCACCGTAAAAAAGATTTATTGACAATGGTAAGGTATATATAACATCTCAAAATTCATAACAAAGCACAATGGTCACTTACACATTGTGTAGAACAATTCTTAAGATCGTTTCTAAAAAAATGAATCCATTAGCAATTGACTTTACAGGAGTAATAATGTCATTACTACTTCTAACAATATGTAACATAATGCTGCCCAAACATATACTTAAAAAGGCAATTTGTATGAATAAGATAAGTATCAGTAACTCCAGTAATATTCTTGGGTAAAATGTGTTACATATGAGGGATTTATTCAAAGCTTACAAGTGAACAATGACAATAGTTACGCTTTGATCTACAGTACTGACATGAAAATCAAGCCATAAAAATCACTCCCGTCTACACCAGCCTTTTACAATTCTAAACAAACAGGAGTTCAATTTTATTCAAAGACAATAAAAGCTGAAGACAAAGATAAAAGCTAAAAAGCTGGATTAATAATGTTTAGCCCAAGTTTTCAAACACACTTGGAATGTTATTTCTCACATTCAGCTCAGACATGAAATCTCAAGTGAATGGTGCATGATCATTTGTCTACCAAAGTTAAACAATTCAAAACACTATATTGAAGTATTTACAATGAACATATCAGCATGGTCCTTGTCACATAACTTGCTGATCAATTATATCTGTCTTTATCCAATGGAAACACTCAGGTAACATATTTACAGTTTCATTAAACAATGGAATTACCGAAGTCAAAACACATCAAAGCTATCGGTAACTTTATACATGATATATTTAACATTAAGTTTCAGTTACTAACCTGTATGTTTAATCTACCACTAAATAAGCATCAACAAAAATGTTGCTCATGAGAAAAATAATTAATTACTCCCTAATACATATGCAGCAAATTAGTTTGAGACTTACAGTTATCCTAGTATATACAAAGACACGTTATAATATGGCATGAATACTAAAAATTTAAAGTTTTACCAGCCATTCCAACAAAACCAATGATCCCTGAGCCATCATATGTTACATTTTCGTTCATCAAGTCAGACACACTATATCCATCTAATACCATCAAAGCTAAGGTATTACTGACCACATTTTCAAAAAATAAGCATCAAACATATGATAGACTTATTAGTCTGGCAAACAAATAAATGAATATTGCAAATAAACTATACAAGTTCCACATCAGATAAGCATGAAAGTAGCTATTTTGTTACAAAGCAAAGCTTACCTACTATAATAACGACAATTTAAGCATGAGGTTAATAACAGTAATATTCAAGACTTCACATATGTAATAAAATATTATCTTATATTCTGACAATTGAACCCATGATAAAATGGTTTCAAGAAATTTAATAGGTGATAAATATCCAACAAAATTTAACATGTAATGACATAATGACAAAACATTGTTGAACTGGATATTTGTCAAACAAACTGCAACAAAATCCTGGAATTCAGAGTAATTTTCAAGCACTCTCTTGCTATTTATTGCGTATAAGGTTTGTACAGGTTAACAAAAATTGCTAAGTAAATTAGAAAATACACAAGAAAAAATTGTACTAAATATACAATCCTCTCATTATTATAACCCACATCATCAGATTTAACCCCTAAATTATTGTAATGGGTAAAAAATAATCACCAAATAAAAGTTACCCAGACTAGACAAAAATATAGATTTATTCTTTAACAAGATACCAACATCCTACGTAATTAAAATTAATAAAAATCTGAACAAAAGTTAAAATAAAACAACACGACTTATAATTCTTACATGAAGCTAGTAGGCAAATTTTGAAATGAAAAATATGATAAGCTACCATTCTAAATCATACACAAATGAAAATATAAACTATAATGACAAATACAGAACAATTTTTTGTTTGATTTTGCATCATTTTTTATCTTTTTTGAACCAATTTTATATTATGAACTTTTTTTCTCTGAAGTTAGACGTCTTGTTTTTTGGAATATTTTACATAATGTGGAGATCATTTTTTTTCTTTAAGAACCAGACATCTAACTCCAAATTTTAATATTGTAATTAATACATCTATGATATATTATCAGTACAACAAAATGGTGGCATTTTATTTACTTTAAGACATTTCAAATAGGAAGTAATTTTGAAGCTTACATTCAAAAACATATAAAAATCTGACAGCAACATTCAAAAATGATATCTTCAAGCAACTTTGTACAAAGACATTTTCTTTCCAATAAAGATATACTCCTGTTATCATTTCTTTCCACAAATTCAAAGCACAGTTTTCATACAACTATTAAGGAGCATTTCATGTACAAGTTATGAACAATAACTGAATATTCCCACAAACAACTAAACCCAACAATACACATGGCTTCATTTGAATAAAAAGTGTTCAATAACAATTTGGCTTCTTCAACAAAAAAATGATGTCACTATCCACTGATTAACTATGCAACACCTCATGAAGAAATAAAACTGGGTCAGAATAATTGACTTCATTTTACCCTAAGCTAATCAGATGATTTACTAGTAAATAAAAATTATAAAATCAAATTCATAGTATAATTCTTCAATAATTGTAGCTCAGAAAAGTTGAAAATAATGTGAACTGTATCATCAAAGAGCATATGGCTGATATATCAATTGATGTAAACTAACAACAGAAAAAAAAATGGTCATGAAAAAATGCTTAACAATATTGCATTCACTAAAGCCATCAAGTAAATATATCAAATAATAATCAATAAAATATATATCACAGTCACATGAAACAGATAACAAACAAGGGGTTTCAGAAAAGGAAATCCAAATAACTTTGATCAAGAAGCCAAACTGTTTACCATATTATATGTAAAAACTGAACACTAATATCTCTCACTTATTACAGATATAATAAAATTATACATCTAGATAACAAAATGTGCTGTTTAAGACTTTCATACATCAAAGAACTCACACAACTTGTAATCGAATATGAGTTAATAATACAGATAATTAATAATACAAGAGTTCTAAATTAACCCTTGTAATACAAATTAATGATGAAACCATTCAGACTATCTAATGAATGAGATTAATTGGCACAAACTGGATTCGCCTTGGTGAAGTCTGACACCTCTACATCGAGAACCTCGGAACCAACAGATTCTTCGTTATACAGACGTTTAATACCATCATAAACCTCATCTTCAAGATCAACATGGTCTGCCTTACGTTTAAATGACCTTGACCGGGCAATAGTACTGCAAGAAGTAACATGCAAGGATTTAAATTGATACCCGGTTGGTAGCATTTTCTTGTCTTTTAAGATCTGTGCAGCAACTTCTCGGCAACGAATTAAGGAATCGACCTCAACCTGTAAAACAAAAATTACAAAATTACTTTTCACTGACATTTCTTTAATAAATAGAATACTACTGAACAATTCATATTGTCAACCAAAAATGCAACTTATGCAATTGTTTATAGTCTAGTATAAACTAATCTATACTTACTGAAGCCATTTTCTGCACTGTGCTTATTATAGAAAGCCATCCTTGTGTTATTTGTTCCAGTTCCAGACTAATTATTGCCAGCGTAAGAGTGATAGGTCGAAAACCTACCATCTTATGATTACACAGGCAGTGGAACACGTTCCGAGACAGTATTGAAATATGTCGAGACGGTGTCATGTTAACCACACCCTCTAGCAACTGGGGGTAGAAACACATCAGTAGCGAATGAATCTACAAAGAAACAAAAATTACATTAGAGTTTAATTATAATACATCCATTGGTTCATAAGAAGATGCTAAATTTTTAGCTCAAGTTGCCCCTACATTTGAGCAAACCTGATAGAACATTATCTAAGGATTCTAAAGACTAAATTAAATGATAATGTATCCATTGATTCATGAGAAGAACTTGTGTCAAGGTTTTCTACCTGTAGCTCTGATGGCCACTAAAAGAGGCCAACCATTTTTATTTGAGCAAACCTGATAGAACATTATCTAAGGATTCTAAAGACTAAATTAAATGATAATGTATCCATTGATTCATGAGAAGAACTTGTGTCAAGGTTTTCTACCTGTAGCTCTGATGGCCACTAAAAGAGGCCAACCATTTTTATTTAAGCAAACCTGACAGAACATTATCGACGGATACTAAAGACCAATGATTATACTTCCATTGGTTCATGAGAAGAAACATTACTCTATTTTTACCTTTGGTGACCCCTAAAGGAGTGAACTGGTATAATATGAGCAAAGTTAGAACATCAAAAGAATTCTACACAGCAAATTTGAAGGAAATTTAACCATTAGTCAGAGGAGACCATTGTTGACTCTAGATGCGAGAGCAATCTCTTTACCATACTAAGACCTCACTCTGAACCTTTGGTTCTGATGAGCTAACAACATACAAAACCTTGGTATAAAAAATCATGCAGGTTTAGATTAAAATACCAATCAATACTTTATTCTATACATCAATATCATAGAAATCAATATTAATGTAATCATAGTCAAATTTAAAGGGACAACTTACAATATGAAGAAAGTCAATCTGTGTTACAGTTTTAACATTCCATTGTAGTTTACTTAATACAATCATTTCCATACGAAGAATATCAGACACTGCACAACCACACTGACTTGTCTTCACAAGATCTACTGCACTGGGTATTACCTGTTATAAACAATAGTTCATCAACTTAACTAATAAAATGTTCATTAACTGTAAAATCTGACAAAAGACCACTCTAAATCACTTGTTTTAGAAATTTTTATACAATTTACATTATAGCAGACTATAGCTTAATTAAAAATGTGCACTGCAAACTATTCTTTTAATGTATAAGTCTCATTTGTATAGTTAATAGTTCAAATATTATATACATTAGTAGCGAAGAGTGATTCTGTTATGTTTAGAGACCAGACTACAAAATAGAACAACTAAAAAGTACACAAAGGTAGAGTTCAAATGCACTTTAAATGGTGCAAGTAGTATTTAAGTCAATGCCTTCCTAAATATGAGAATTGGTATAATTCAATTCTTACCTCATCTTCTTCAAACGTTTTAGCAGCAATGTAAAAACAACTTATTGCTACACATTGGATATACTTAGGTCGAACCTGTAGCAGATCAATAATTAATTAGTTAGTCTTTATTGCAGATTGAAGTTTAAAAACATCATTTCAATAAAAAAAATAAATCTAAAACTTGATCATAAATATTTGAGGTAACAGCTGGTATAAGTAATAAGCTATATAAGTTATATACTATCATATTTAAATAATGACCAACATAGACATTTATTGTTATGTCAAAATATGAAACTAAAAGGAAATCGATTGGTGAAGCAGAACTACAATAAATCCACAACAAAAAGTTACCTTGACAAGTGAGAGGAATCGATCAGTTAGTGCAACACCTAATGCAACAGTTTCAGGAGTAAAGTGAAAGCGACTATTCAAGCACATAAACCAACTGATCACTTCATCACGATGTAAACCACCAACCTCCTGTAGTTTAAATGTAACAGTAAAATTTGCGATAAAAATGATCACATTTAGAAAAGAAATATAAGCACCGCTCATTTCGACACAGAATTACAACTAGAACTTTTTTTAACTACACTGAGCTATTTTTATAAATTAATTAAACAGTATTAACAAAGTTCAAAGCTAAGTCCAAAAAGATGAGTTTCAATAAATTGTGAAAACCTTGGCTATCATTAAAGCACAACAGATTTAATTAATTGCTGACAGTGTATAATTATGCTTACCAAAGAGCCTGTATTTGATTTATAATGCACTGGCTTCCACTGTCCTTGCTCCTTCACCAATGTGTTGGACAACATCTTCATAAGACGTTGCACATCCAAACCATTATGAAACTTCATGATTATACCCCCTAATTGCTAAAAAGTTACCTGTAACAAAGCATACAGTGTATGAATAACATCACTAAATTTTAGGCCAACTAACAATCAACATATCACCATCTACTTTACAACAACTTTACCATATTTTCATGACTGATCAAAGGTACCTTTGACATCAGAAAATAACAATAATAAATACTTCTTATAGGAGTCATATTTTTGTGAAATAAAACCTAAAAAAATATCAATTTCATATAAAGTTAGACCAGAAAAACTCATATACCATAATGGTGGTAATTATACATCTTAAGGAGATCATACATTGCTAGAAGCCATTTTGACATTTTGTAAAGAACTTTGTAAAGAAGGCTTTTTCAGTAACCATATTCTGAGTTTCATAATTCCAGTGACTGTTACATTTGGATTCAGGAAAATCAGCCAAGCATACAATTTAACTATAATCTGTATCAAATATTAGTTATGGTTTCCATGTACTCTGATTGGAATATACAATAAACCACAATGTAATAAATTGTTGAAAATTGTCATGGACATTTTAAAGAGTTAAACAGAAGTTACAGTAACAAAAATCAATGAACAAAATGTAATTAAGTGATTGCATACTTGAAAATAAATAACCTTCATTTGGTAAATATATAATAAAATATCTCAACATTGTGATTATTCAGTCCCTTCATGCACAATATTGGAAAATTAAATAGTTACCTAAGGTATACAAACAAATTATTCAACTGTAAAGTAATTAATGCAATACAAATTGTAGAAATTTGTGTACAATTCAAATGAATGCCAACAACAAATGCATTGCCCAGAACCCACCACCAGAAACAAACTTATATATTCCGAACACTCAACCAATTGACATGCGCTTTTCACATAGTGGGCGGAGCGATACCTATGTCAGTGTTTCAATTGAAGTCAGATCCAATGATTAGAGAAAGTAAACTGAATTTATTGATTAGCGTAAAATCCATAAATCTTGATTCAATTATCCGAATTTATCGTAACTGACTACATTTTTGTTTGTTTGTTTAAAACATGGATTATTTGTTTTAAAACATGCATGAAGTAGGTTTTTAAATTGGTTTCTGAACCTCAACATTGACACATTCCACAATTTGTGACGTCATTCTCGCGTGTCATTCAGCTGAGTACAACTTTTTAAATGAAATTCATCGTTGATAACGTAACACAAGAAATTAATGACGAGTTTCATGGTCACATGACTATTATATTCTCACATGCCTCTAAAAATAATTTATATTTATTAACAATGGAAAATCGTTTTCCCAGCTACATGGTTTCACAGAATTAATCGATTGGACTTCACGTTAGGAAGTTTTTATTGACTGGGTCATATTTCTTGTAGCCTCTGGCTTGGACTATTGGTTTAATTCACAGGCATAAGTGTTACTCACTTACTGAAACATTTTGTGAAATCGATCTCTGCAGGCTTTATCGTGCGTCTAGTTGTACCATTATCGGACATGAACTAAATTCGTATACGCTTTTTACACAAAATTTTTAGAGCATAGATATTCTTACCAGGCATATACTTGTAATTATGTTAATAAACTCAGGTTAAATTTTAATATTATTTAAGAGTTTGATTTTGTGAACTGTGAAAGCTTCTTTCGTTTGTAAATAATTATATACACTGCTGTTAAAAAGATCAAAGGTCACTAAATATGCAGAAATAGGCAATAATTTGACTCACAAACGCCGAGCTTTAATAAAAAAAAAAAACAAGAAAAAAGTTCCAGGCAACTAGTTAAAAAATTTGCTGTTTGTCCAGCAGGATTAGTAGCCTGAAAAAAATTGTTGAGCTCTGTAATAAAATTTAATCATAAAATTCATCCAGCAATAGCATTAAATTTGAATTAGTTTGAGATGACCTCTGAAAACACCAGTCTTAACTTTTTACATGAGCTTACATATATAGTAAAGTTATATTTGGAAATAAAAAAAAATTGGTATTTCACTATTTGACATGAAAATTCCACACATTAATCTTTCTTTCATCAAGAATAATTTCATTCTGAAAGCAATAGAGGTTATGCCGAAGATAATCAGAAGAAAATACTTACTTGTAAAAATTAATCTTCCACATGCAAGTACTTAAAACTCCTAACATAATGATAAACACATCTATTCAGGCCAGATTCAAGACATACCCTTCACAAAATTCACACCAACATAATTTCAAACTTATAATATTACATGCTATTGTGTAGTAAAGTCTTTGAAAACTATATGCAATGATAATCGAATAATTGATTAAGTCAGCAACTTAAATAAGCATTTCGTCAGAATTTTATCAGAAACAAATTAACCAACGATTTTATCTCGAAGTTTCTGTGAGAAACCACTGAATGTTGACTGTGTAGCCATAATTTGAAGTAGTACATTGGATAGTGATATAAAAGGGAAATGTCTGTCTAATAACATTGAATCCAAAAATTAAGAAGTGTACAAGAAATACATGACAACTAAAGAGGTAACCCAGTTTTGCGACCAACACAAATTTAGGCCAATGTCAAGTCTTGTTGATCACGAGATAAACACTCGCTTAGTTAGGAATGAAATGCTAAAGTTACCTGGCGAAATCAAGCAAAAGCTTGAACCAAAGTGTTCCTCTGGTCCTAAAGCTTCTGTTGTCTACATTTACTGGTCGTTGATCTCCATTTCTATGAAGAAAATAACAAAAGAAAAAAAGAAAAAAATTAAAGTATAGCTTCCAAAATGGTTGCCTCAAGTTAACCGAATCTCTCAGAAAGTGTATTGTGGAGCATGTATTGATATATTATAGGAGATTAAAATGCTTATTAAAAATATATTTTATCCATAGTTTTTATATAATTTGTGCCAAAATACGTGAAACAAAATTGCTATTTGCACTTAGGCAGCGTTAAAATAACATTGATCACTTGAACTACTTTATTGCGCGTAGAATTAAAACTACATAGGAGGTGATCAGCTGCCGTTCCGCTCGAGCGATCTGTCAAACTGGTTTTTTGCTAATTTAAACATACAGTCAGAATATACTTTGTCTTAACTCGTAGCTTAGCACTCTTTGATGAAATATTTGTCTTTTGTAAGTGAAAATTTTGTAAATTTATCTGATAGAAAGAAGTAAACCGTTTGTTTACAATTTCTTAAAATCTATTTTTAGATCGTATGCAAATTAGTAAATGCATCCAATGAAAACGTGCACTTCCCAATTAACTGGATAACAGAACCAATCAAAATTCCTGTAACATAACTGGCCGACCGCCAATATTCGAAGAGGTAGTTGTTTGACAGCTGTCGTCTGTAAACAAAGGAGGTTAACGGTGGATACCAAATATTTTTTGTGGTTCCACTATCTACAGTCGTAGGTGTGACGGTTTTACACTTGCGATTTGTTCCAAAGACCTTCAAGAAGACGATGGTCGAACTAGAGTACATTTCTTCTGATAAAAATCAAGGGAAAACTAAGGAAAAAGAAATTGAGTCCGAGGTCAACGAACAATGCAAGAAAAACTTGACCCCTCAAAGGGAAAATCTTACTTTCCAGGTAAATATAATTCATGATTGATTTATATATTGCACTTCTAAATATAACATTCGATTTGTTGTGATATTCTTACTTGACAGCGGTCATATTTATAATTTAGCTTGAAATGATCAATTTGAACACTAATTTTTTGGTTGTGAATCAGAAGTTGTTGGCGACTGACAGCATAAAATATTTTGGCCTTGTTCATACGACTGACAAGCAGCTTCAAGGAATTCTTTCGTATTATTTTATTTAGTCATAATGCATATTCACTAAAAATGCATCACAGGAAATACTGCAGAAAAATGTCTTAACTCCTGTTTTCTGGATTCAAATCATTTGCACAATGTTAATTTGTTTGTATTGCACTCCGAATTAGAATTTATCAATAAATACTCTATAAGCTTTATCAAATATTTTATTGTAGTTTTCCAATAGGTTTTATATATATTTAAAAAATATTTGCAGATGCAGCAATTTTTGGAAAAACTTCAAAAGCTCAGAACTGCTCAAGAGAAACATGCTTTTTCATTCAGTTTGGTGAGGAAACATGTCTTGCTTTCATTAGATAAGAAAAACATAATCAACATTTTCAGACTCTGATTTGTTTGTAACAAAATGGTGATAAAACTTATATTTCAAATTCCTATGTAACATGTTTTATGCCCTGTTGAACTATGGTGGCTTTTAATGTATATTTTAATTAGTTATTAGATAATTTACAATCTAATAATACAAATGATTGTATAATAATTGAACACATACAATGTTCACAGATATAAATTTTCCTTTGAACTACTTTGTCTACTTGATAATTTAACTGAAATGAGCCCTTATAGTAAATGTGCAACACACAAAAATCAAGTTATAAATCAAGGTAAATCCAGCAACATATATTCAATGAAGACAAAGATGTAAATGTAGACTGAAATTTTCTACTGGAGTTGCCCACAACCCGGTACTGGTATTAGGGAATAGAAACCTCTGTCATGGTACATATGCAGCAATCAAGAGGATCTAGCCCTTGTCTACACTGACCACAGAAATGTTCTTATACAAATATCAATACATATTAGTTCGCTCGATCTGTACTCTCCTAGAACTAAACCATCACTGCTAAAAGAAACCTTGTTATATTCTTGTAAATGGAAAAACTTGCTATACCTTTATAACGGGAAAAGAAACCTTGTTCATGGTTGTTGGTCGCAATCCGGAGGTTCTAGTCCTTAATTTCTAGATTAAGTTCAGTAAATGGGAGAGAAACCTCTATCATGGTCCATACACTGCAATCAAGAGTATTAAGCTCCACAATTTATCAACGAGTCCTAGAAATTAAAATATATCTTTGAACTTTTAAGATTATGGCACTTGGATGTTAAACACACAGGCTGACTAAAATTACAAGTTCACACACTTTTATAAGTAGGGCACAAGTAAGAAGGGATTTGATAGGCTAATTAAAGAGCTGGCATAAAAATTATTGAAATGTTGATGTTGTCCCAACAAATAAAATAATGCAATTAACACAATGTAAATTGTGTTTTTTTTATTTTTTTAAAATATTATTTTTTTACAAGGAATGATTTGATTTCTTTCCACTTATTGCAAGAAGTTGTGCAGTAACTTAAAACAAAACAGAGTTCTTTGCTTAAAACATATGTAAGTATTAAATAATCCTGATAAAACTTCTTTTACGCTTTTACACTGAAGCTAGATAATTATAACTTAAAATTGTTACAGTTGTAGCAAAATTACATTGAATCCAATGCACAAATGACTGTTTGATAATATTTACATTCATGGTCAAGAATTGAAGATTTTTATTATTTTCTCTTAGTCTGCTGTTGGTTCCGATGATTGTGTTGGCGTATGTGAGCGGGACTCTGCAGTCACCACAATTAAATCTATGCAAAGATTTTACAACTATAGCTGTGATACTCTTGCTGAAGCTGTTTATATTTTAGACAGATTTCTTTCAAAAGTCAAGGTATGTGTTTCAATTTTTTTCCATCATTAGAAATAATATTGGTGAAGTCCTTTAAATAAAGATTTCTAGTATGCCTCAACAAGTTTGTAGATGAAGCAAATAGCACTAAATTGATTATGCCTCTAAATGAAAAACATCATGGAAAGACCATTTTATTATGCTGAACGTTTGTATCAAACTGAACAGTTGTTTCTGCTGCTTATGGTTACCATGTTGTACCAGGAAGTACTTACTTAAAACAGACCTTTGTAGATGAATTGATTTCTTCATAATGCTCATATGATGCTCACCATTTTGAGGCAACATGTTTCAATATTTCAGGTGAAGAGACGATATCTTTCTTGTGTTGCAGCAGCTTCTTTCTTCTTGTCAACCAAAATGAATGAGGAAACAGAGGTGACATTTTTACCACAAGATATATATTGCCTCATTTAAAATTGCTTTTACTTATTTGATGATTCATTAAAAGTCATATAAAAAATTTGTAATAATTCAGTAGCCAAATTCTATTACAATCCTTATTTCTAATTAAACAAAGTAGCTTTAATAACTGTATCTGAACATAGCAAGCAACATGAATTATTTTCCCTCTTCCAACAAGAGAAATTTATGACATTACTGATTTAGCTTGTTTTTTGTAATACTCAATAAATTGATAAATCATTGTGTATTTTTTAGCATCACCCTAGTGCAACAGATCTTGCCTGCTTACACAGAAATGCCTGGAAGCCATCAGATCTTAAGCGTATGGAGAAGATAATACTGGACAAGTTTGACTGGAATCTTTATCCATCTGCTACATGTCTCTCATTCATAAAGCTCATTTATCAGATGCTGATTTTACTAGGATGTAACATTAATGATGAATTTCTGAAGAAATTAATAGAGAGATCAGAACTCTGCATGAACTATGCAAGCATCTCAAGCTATAATGTAAGAATTCAAGCTAAGTGACACAAGTTTTAAGCAAAAGTTACTTTCCATTTGGTTAACATTGACCTTTCTTTCTGTAATTCTTTAATACATATAAGTACTGCATGCAATAGTTAATTGTTTTTGTTATGTTTACCAACCTGTAAAGTTTCCCCTTAGTTAACAATATATTTTAATTATTATTGTTCTTTTATTTTCAGGCTTGTACATTGGCACTGAGCATAGTGTACCAGTGTTTGAGAGATTCCTACCATGACTCAGTCATCACAGACCAAATAATTCTTTATGTTCAATCAGCTTGTATGGTTAGTATTCTTCATAATGATTCTGACTGTAATTTTAATGTAAAGAATGGTGTTAAATACAGAACAAGCTTATAGTGAACTTGGATAAAATGTAGAATCAGATATCGTGGACTAAAGATTTTCCCCAACCCAGCCCTTCTTTGCTCTGTTACTATTAATTTGATATGCCCCTTTGGAGAAGTGGGGGTATATTGCTTTGCATGTTGGTCCATCCACTAGTGGAAAAGTTTGTCCAATCAATTACGAGGGAGTGCTTGGGCATATGACCCACTGATTTGGTATGGAGGTTAGTTGTGTCTTGTAGATGACACATATTGACTTTGTGGTCAGTTGGTGAAAGGTTGAGGTCACCATGTCCCATGTTTACAGTAAAAAAACTTCACAAAATAAAAAAAAAACAATGAAATTTCACTGTATGGACATAGCAAAGTAATTCTTCATTTCCCAAGGACTTCACTATAACCATAATCTACATGTTTGGTAAAGCAAATATGATTTTCACCTGCATTTAAAGAACTGGATATGTATAAATGTGTATATATGTTGTGTGTGTATATATATATATATACCCAAGTTTTTATTGAAATGATAGGCTTTAAATGCATTTTATCATTCTCTTATTTTAGGTCCAAGACTCAGAGATGTTTGAATGTCAATGTGCAATATCTAATCAGCTTGATATCTACAACAACTATCCAGCCTTATATCCAAGATGTTTACCTATGCCAAAAATAGTGCCACGTCCCAACCTTGTTAAAAGACCTAGCTTCTATGGTAATTCTGATCTTCCAACCATAAAAGAAGTGCCATGGAAAAATGAACTAGTGTATGTATACTATGATCAAATTTTTAATCTAAATTGAAAAGTAAGTGTTACCATTAATCAGATAGTGTGCCTATTTCTACTCGAATCATTTGTAAAAAAAACCCATTTACTTCGGTAAACTTTACTAAAACTTTCCAAAACGGAACTACTTTCATTTGAAAATTTAACCATTCTCACAATTACAATCATTTTATATCTTACAGAGAAGAGAACATGTTTTATGATCTGCAACAAGATCGAGTTGAATCAAGGGACTCATCAAATACCTATTGTGAAATCTTCAGTCAATGTAGTATCTTACAGAAGGGACACTTTCTGTACAAAACTTGCAATATACCAGTGTTTTAAACTCATCCACCAGTGTTTTAAACTCATCCACCGTATATGTCTTTTACAAATTTGTTAAGTAAACAATTTTTATACACAGATGTTATTCATATGATTTAAAACTGTTTCTCCATGTTTGAATGTAAATGTTTGTTGTTACCTTATTTTATTTGTATAATAGCGGTAAGAATTAGTGCGAGTGGATGATTGCCTGTCTGTATATATTATTACAGTATTATTTAGATGCAAGGAATCACTGAATTACAAACTTGGATTAAACATATATTTATCTCTAAAACAAATAAGAAAACATAAGAAAATCTAATTTCGTGTAAGTACACTGGAACATACACTTAAATTAATTTTTTTACTAATGATAAATACTACTATTTGATTAAGACAATTCCAAAAAATATAGCAATGCTGTTTCATACTAATGTTTTCTGTTAATTTCTGGTTGAGCATGTTGTGTTGTATGTTTTTAATACATATTTTTTTTTAATATTCATGTGAAAAACATTTTAATGCTATTTCTGCCATTGGCAGCATAACTTATGGACTGTGATATAACATTGTAATTTTATAACTGTTTTTACCTGTTTTATAGTAATGCAATCTTGTTCAGGAACTTGTTGTAGAATCAAGATAGCATGGGCCGATTATTATTCAATTTGAAATCGATGATATATGTATCATAATGTAGAACAGTTTATGTATATGCTATTTATAGCATTTTTGTCTCATACTTAGTCCAAAATATATGACCTGTATTAACTATTTATTCAGAAATTATTACCAGAATTTTAATGTCTAATGTAAATGAATGTTGTGTATATTATATTTTTGAAAGTCATAAATATTTGACATACAAACCAAATAAATACCTAAAAAAATCTTTTTTGTTCACAGACAAATTTATCATACAGACACACTTGTCTAAGTATCAGTGAATAGTCCTAGTTGCTTCAATCCTGGTACATGATAGTGTATTCAATCTGTGCAGTAAACTGTATCACTAGTTCAATGCAAACAATGAGATAATCTGACAACAAACATCTGTACTGCTTACTATTGATTTCAAAAACCTCTGAATTCCCCCTTCATACTGTAGTTGTCTGAGTGGAAAACACTTCATAATTTACAAGTGTGGTTTTAAACTAAAACAAAACTAAGATAAATCCCTGCAGACCAAAAGTTATAATCAATTGTTTGATGCTGAATTAGAATTAATCACAAAATTAACTTGTAAACTGATCACAGTTTATTGTACATTTGGCCAGAAAATGATTTAAGACAAAACAAGCAATGATGGCATTTTAAGTAACCTTTACAACAGCAGAAAGCAATAATACATTGGTTGTCACAACTCTTCATTCTGAAGATCAAGTATGACATATATATGTCAGACTGAACATTCTGAATCATAGGGAAAAACAAACGTTTATTTGTTCAAAATCTTTTATAACAGTGAATTTACATGATTCTTATGACAATTAACATACTTAAGCAGATTTCTATGACATAAAGTAATGGCAAAAGATATAATATTTTTCAATGTTCCAATAATGTATTGTAATTCATAGATACAACAATGTACTTGAAAAAAAGATGACAGACGTCTCACTGTACATTGCAGACAAACACGTTTTGAGCTATTAAAATATTTGCACCACAAATGTCAGTAAAGGAACACAATTATATATAACACATTGTACATAAGACAATGTAATACACACAAATATTACACAACAACTTTATGAGTACCACTCGACCAGATAATAAAACATTCATAAATAAATAGGTACTACCCAGCCAGACAAAAAAACGTTCACAGTTCATCCTATCTTTTTGCAGCATACATGTCTATGACTAAAAAAACAAGGATCAGCTAATGCTATGTGATGGAGCAAATTATCAACCAAGGCTGTACCTTGAAATTGTACTAGTGCAATTGGTAAAAACTGTATAAGCATAAAAGCAATGAGACACTGTGTAAAAATTTGTCACAAGAATATTTAAATGAGCCTAGAAAGATGTCATTCCTTCATCTACTGTGACTTGGAATATCTGTACATTGTATGCAAATAAGTAAGAGACAATTAATTGAATACACAAAATACAGGATAATGTACCAATATAAACCACATTAGTGATCTGAATCATGCACTGAAAACAAACTTAGAGTTACAGATTTAAAACATATTTCAATGTAACAAATACAAAGATTCATCAAATGGCATAAGTCATCTTTAGTTTAATAATGACACTATACTGGTACAAAATATCCTGTCTGAACAATACACAGCATTTTTCATGAATAATAAGTTTGCCGAGAAGGCCATTTCCACAAGATTGAATGTTCAAATATACGTGTTCATGTTGATTCACATATCAGTAAAACATACACTCCCAAGGAGTTGCTGTCCAATCTATTAAGCAGCTGTATACTCCATCATATAATTTCGTGTGTATGAACGTAACTCTTGTAAATTATAATCTTCAGGCATTGGTAGGTTACTGATATATGGAGCAATCATCCTGAAATGAAAGTTTTTACAGATGTTGACAATCTATTACTTCAGGAACAGGATAAATGATTACTCTAAGTATTGCATAAATAGTCTCCCTACTGATCATTGATCCAGTATAAAGATTAGTACATTAAACAATCTATAAAATAACTGATACCGTAGAAATCCTCTGAATTAGGCAGGGTCAGGACTATTTGGTTGGTTTAGAGGGGAAGCCAGTGCAGAGAGGATTTTTGATATTTGATTAATGTGTGTATGTGTGTGCATATAACATCTGTCCAGCCAGCCGCTATCACTGCTGCTGGGTGGTTGTTATTTATGAATCATAAATACGTATTTGTTTGAAATATACTAGGACTGTCCATCAAGTATACAGACTTTTCTCAAAACACTGACGTCTCATGATAACTGAATGATAATTTGCATAAACAAACTACTAATCATATTCTGCTTCATGGTTTGCAATATTAGATGATGTGTCACTTAGAAGTACGCATATCAATGTTTCCATGACACCCAGCAATATGCAGAGCACAAGTCGCTTGAATAGTATGTGTTTAAATAAAATGCTAAATAAAACAGCTAAGAATGATTAACTGCATGCCACATAATGTCTGCCATAAATCCAACATCATGATGTCATTTCTTGCGAAAAACAACGGAAAATCTTTCTATTTGAGTGAGAAAGAATAAGTTTAGTGACGCCATTACCAAATGGAAACTTCAAAAAGATAACATCAAAAACAGTAGTTGCTTGCAACAATCCAGGTCTGGGAGACTGGGAAAAACACCAATGCAAACTTACAGGATGGTACAAGATGTCGGAATTGTGAAGAAATGTTGATTGCTACTGTTTAAATGGTATAAACTGACTTAGCCCAAATGGATTTTCAAGTGTTTCAGGAGATTAAAGCACAAACAATGAAGACTGTGTCTTATTTCCATGAAAAATTCTATATAGACATCTACAATAAATGGATTTACCAACTTAGGAAATGTGTTTGCATAGGCGGGGACTACACTGAACAAGAGGGCCATGATGGCCCTGCATCGCTCACCTGAATAAATATTAATTAACTTGTTACTGAAAAGGTAATAAAGGTACACTTGTGGGCAAATAATGAGGAACAATAATAAACTTGATAAAGGACCATCAAAGGATACTACAAATGAATATTTGTGATGACTGAAGGATGCCACAGACCAAATTTGGTAATGATCCAACCACTGATTCATAAAAAGAAGTCATTTAAAGGTATTTCTATGTTTAGCTCTAGCGACCCCTAATTTGGGCCAACCATTTTTATTTAAGCAAATCTAAAAGAACACTATCTAAAGATGCTAAAAACCAAGTTTGGTAATAATCCATCCATAGAAACATGAGAAAAAGTCATTTTAAGGTATTTCTATTTTTAGCTCTAGCAGCCCCTAAAAGGGGTCAACCATATTTATTTGAGCAAACTTGAGAAAGGACCATATAAGGATGCTACAGACCAAGTTTGGTGATGATCCATCCATTGGTTCATGAGAAGAAGACGATTAAAGGTTTTTCTATTTTTAGCTCTAGTGACCCCAAAAAGCGGTCAACCGGAACAATATGAGCAAATTGCAGTTAAAACGTCAAAAGGCTTCTGCACAGCAAATTTGAAGTAAATCCGGCTAGTAGTTTCTGAGGAGAAGACCATTGTTGACGCCAGACGCCAGAGCATCCACCTACCCATCCTAACAGTTCACCCTGAACCTTCGGTTCTGGTGAGCTAAAAAGTTTAAGAAGAAAGTTTGACATGACGTTACAAACATTATATGTCGTGTGCCGGGTGGCTGTTAGTGATGTTATGTAACTTTGTGTGTAACTTTTAACATGTTCTTTGTACCTTAATCATATTTGCACCACAGCTCAAGGAATATTTTAATTATATGTCACAGAAATTTGGAATCAATATATTTAAAAATTACCAAGTTATGAGAAATGTCAATATACTTAATGGATAGCCCTCATAGTTATCAGAAAAGTTGACAGGATAATGACTGTTTTATTTTGCATTTCTATAGCATTTTCCTATCACTAGAAAACAACTAAACCTGAGGGCCATGATGGCCCTTTATTTGTTCACCTGAGTAAAGACTGCAACTTCTTAAATGAAATTGACAATTTTATTTTCAGGCAAACTTTACTACTAACGATAGTACTTTAAAATGATAAGTGTAATATGAAATATAACTTTACATTTTTAACTACCATAGTACATGTCACTTCTAGTTCTGCAAGTATAGAGAACTTTTATGATCATTTTGTCAGGAGAAGTGACAAAAAGTGTTGAATTTTTCAATTATTTCATAACAAATCTAAAATATTTTACAAGTTTTCCAATGATTTAAGCTGGTGACCTAGTTTTTGACTCAAGATGACCCTATGTACTAACTAGTCTAAGATATCATGAATTAAAACATTCTGACAAGGTTTGGAGAAGATCAAAACCGTGACCACTAGAACATTAACTACCCCAAAGTATGGATAAGGACAACGAATGCAGGACATTGACTGATCCCAATAGCTCACCTTTGAGAACAATGTGCTAAGGTGAGATAAAAACTAATACCAAAATACTATATTCACAATTATTCATTACATGATAACTGTCAAAGATTTCACTCTTATTGTCCAGTTTAGTGCATTTTCATCATCCTTGCAACAAAAGATTGAGTAAAATGAAACTGTTGAATTATATAATCATATATATCACCTTATAGTTGGTCGTTGGTCACCTCGAGATTCGGCCTGGAATGTCAGGATTAAACGTAGATAGTTGGCTGCCTTCTTTGCCATTTCGGACTGACACAACCTGAAAATTCAACATTTATGTTGTTTATAAAATAAACACTGTTTAAATATTTATTGGTGTTTTGCTTTTCCAGACAACGATGCTAAAACTCTAACAGGTGTAAAAAAAGAATAATTTGTATACACAGCTATCAAAATAATTATTGTAAAATACGCTATTCATACTGCAACACAGGTTGCTAGGTGTGCTCATTGGTTACGTTTAAAAGTCAACCATACATATATAAATTGCTGATTTCAGAGTGAAGACAACACAGTGTGTTAATACAAGGGTTGAAAGCGGTACCCAAAATATCTATATTACTCAAATCCGTCTAGAGATTTAAGGGTACGGATCCAATTTTTGTAATGTTGGTTCCTGATGGGTTATTAACAAGAACAACAACTCTTGGCTGATATATGAAGTTTTGGAAATATATGGAACGTAAATCATGCAGGTCCATCAGAGATTAAAACTTTGATTTTATATGTGAAATGGAAACAATATACAGAAATATACCAAGACAAATAAAACAAAACATTTTTTAAACACAAATGAAAGCATTTACAGCAAAAATGAAAGCATTTACGGACAAAACTCTTTATATCAAACTTCTGGTGACTTGGCAAAATTGTTCAATTTATTGAAAACCTGAATGAACTCCTCTATATAAGTGAAATATAACAATACTATTAGAGGTGACATACAAGTACAGATTTTTGTTCAGGGCAAATGAGTGAAAACTTCTTTGCAAACCAGAACTATGTTAGTGCGACATAAATTGACACATTACAGTTGAAAAATCTATATATCAGGACCAAAAATCAAAGAAGAGGGCCATGATGGCCCTGCATTGCTCACCAAAAATGTAAGTTAACTCGTTACTAAAAAGGTAAAAATCTACCCATTGAATCATGAGAAAAAGTCATTTTAATGTATTTCTATTTTTAGAATACATTAAAGGAGCAGGAGCATCCAGCTACCCATCCTAACAACTCACCCTGAACCTTTGGCAAATTTGAAGATCCTGACTTTCTTGATACATATACATGACTGAGTTACACCAAATGAGAAATCATCATATAATGCATTCTATATATTAGTGTATATTCCGTAACAGTAGAAAAAACTATAATAAAACAAATTTTAGAGAGTCCTGGACAAAATAGTACTTCACAACAGCCATTGTTCAGGTTGTACATGCATATCGCACACAAAAAAGGACATGAATCCATTTGTTTTAAGCATTTTATGAAATTAGCACTTTTTTTTACAAAAGGCATTAATTATTTAAGAAGTCCTTAATATCAAATAAATCAACATTTAATGGAAATGAAATCAAACCAAGTAAATCTTAACCAATCATACATGTACAATCCTCAAATGTACAAAATGAACAAATCTTCACAGGTTGTCCATTCATATCAGAAAATATACATCAGAACAGACTAAGAATTGCTCCTTTAATCAAAGTAACTCACCTGTCTTTTGAATTTCTACATGGTATACTTCTTACATTGAGACACAGAGATTTTACATCAGGTAGAAGTTGTTCAAGTCTATTCATATCTGGCTCTGCAGCCTGAAAACAAACAACACACCAATATAAATGTATGGAATTGTCTGACTGTTGTTGTGTACAATGGAATCAGATAATGATCTGTTGTTTCACACAATTTTTATTCTTTGAACAAAATGGCATGATCTGGGTGGTGTCAAAGTTAAGATTGCTGCACAGTTAATTAAACCTAATATTTCAAGCTTTTCTTCTTAATGTGCCAACTAGCAAACTTGTGATATATTTTGCCAATTTTGTGATATATTTCTCCTACTGTTGTGATATATTTTGCCTATTGCTGTGATATATTTCGCCAATTGTTGTGATATATTTTGCTTGTGGAAGCAATGTACAGTTGACTCTCGTTATGACAAAGTCCTTTTTAAGTCCCGATGTTTTCCTTCTTAAAGTAAATAAAATTCCATCAGCTACGACAAATTCATCATAATGACGAACTAATTTTGAAGTCTGAACAAAAGATTTTGAACCTAATTAGCCATATTACAAAGTCAGGTAATATTATGCACTTACCCCAAATGTTTTTCACATCTTGCTGACTGTACAACTTGTTGAATATAATTTTAGTCAGTAACAATAGGGCGATTATTATTGTTAAAACTAAATGCAAACATATCATCATATGTAATTTAATAGCAGTCAAAATGCTTGGACTTGTAAAACATGTCATAATGAGAGATATCTGTAGTTCAGTACATTTTTATATAACATTTCATATTTTCATACATGAAATAAGTATCATTTATTTATTTACTTATAAATAAAAGAATGAAAGATCACAAGTAAATAATTCTTACAACACACACCAGTTATCATGAATTAGTGATTCTAACGATGGCAAAAATGTCTAATACAATATTGGTTCAACGTTTATGTTTATTTTCTTTAAGACGAAGTATTTTTTCTGGCCTGAAAAAAATTGGCGTAAGGAGAGTTGACTGTATATTGACTATTGTTGTGATGTATATTGACTATTGTTGTGAAGTATATAACCTATTGTTGTGATGTATTTTGACAATTGTTGTGATGTATATTGCCTATTGCTGTGATGTATTTTGACAATTGTTGTGATGTATTTTGCCTATTGTTGTGATGTATTTTGCCTACTGTGAAATTTCAGTGCTCCAGATAAGGTGCGTATTGACATATATATGCATTAAAATTTATGAAAAAATGCATTAAAAATTGAACCTGTGAGTACTGATACACATTGAAAATTCGTTTTTTTACTCAATTAACATGTATAGATGTGTTTTGATTTTATTAAAAATGCGTTTTTTATTTTTACAATAAATTTAGCACATCTCCCGTAACTGAACATTCCATGCATCCTCTGTAACAAAAATAGCGTCGCATCGTGTGAAATGAGGGCGCTATCATAAAGAATGTTTATCATCTACTAGTAGCATATTAAAATTCATAATTCATGAAGGTTTGCCAAATCTATAATCAACAATTTGTTTTCAAAATGTGTCCAAGAATCGTCCTAACCGCAACATCATGCGGGCGTAAATATTGCAGAAAAAATGTTGGCTAGCTGGAAAATAAAATTTCCATGGCTTATCGTAGTTTGTCAAGACCAACAAATGAAATTAAAACGTAAATTATGAATGGAAAACAAAGTATCTAGCACTTGGGCCAACGAAGGCTCTATGAATATTCCAAAAAATAGCATAGATCGCCAATAATGATCA
This sequence comes from Lutraria rhynchaena, assembly GCA_008271625.1. Classification (NCBI taxonomy): domain Eukaryota; kingdom Metazoa; phylum Mollusca; class Bivalvia; order Venerida; family Mactridae; genus Lutraria; species Lutraria rhynchaena. The sequence goes on from VIBL01000012.1 coordinate 2,740,093, forward strand.
AATTGACAGCACAAGAAGTGTGATCTTATAGGCACATGGAGTGCCAAGCATGTTGTGAAACAGTGTACTGTTCCTGAATGCATCAGTTGATGCTTAATCTAAATGATAATTGATATCATGACTGATTCAATTAAAGGTGAAGGTGGTTTTAAGGACACTGACAGTGTGTAATACTACTGTACAATGGTATGTGCAGAAGATCAAGTCCACTTAGGGTAATGAATAGATGTTAATATTAGATGTGTTTCATTATAAGTTAGTATAGATGTCATTATTAGATTTGTTTCATTATAAGTTAGCTAAGATGTTATTATTAGATGTGTTTCATTATAAGTTAGCATAGATGTTATTATAAGATTTGTTTCATTATAAGTTAGCTAAGATGTAATTATTAGATTTGTTTCATTATAAGCTAGCTAAGTACCTGTCAATGAGTTAAAAAATTTGAAATTCTGTATGAAAAAAATGTAAAATACCCTTCGAAAATTTTGAAATACCTTTGGAAAAATTTGGGAATAAGATACCCTTTGAATGAAAATTCAGGGGGTAAATACTATTTGACACAAATGTTACATGGAGCTCTGAAATTTCTTGTAATATCAGTACTTAAAAGTTTTTTCTGTGAGTGGATAAATAAAACTTACCTCAGACAGCTCCTTCATAGCATTACACACATCAATATACTGTAAATAGATTCGACCTGCTATTTCCCAATCTAGAATTGTCACACTGCGATTCGGAACAGATAACTTGCCCAAGAAAGCAAGCAGAGAATCATATTGTTCTGGAAGAAGAACAGATACATTAATGCATCATATAGGTATATGTATCAGCTTTCATACCATTTCTGAACATTTAGACATTGACAAATAATAACTTGTGTAGCATGTACTGACTTACACTAAGGTTGAGGAGAATAAAAGATCGACTACTTGTCCTCAACCAAATCATCATATTAACCGACAGTTCTGGACCCAAGGTTTTATAATTTTTGAATATCATGATCGTAATAGCAACAGCCTCATTGGTTTTTGTTACAAAATACCAACTACTCAGATGCTTGCATGTATTATACACTAAAGCAACATTACATTAAGACCAGCTACTTAGCACTAAACTAAATATAAAACAGAATTAAAATTAATGCTGGAAGATAGGCTGGAGTTTTGTACTACTTTATAACTACATGACAAATAATGCTGAACAAACCATGTATAATGCAATCAGCAGCAATATGTTTCATAATAACATTATGACTTTTGTTCCACTGTCCTGATTTTAGTAAATGGAAAGCTTCCTCTTTATGTTTTCCCTCATAGTTAGCTCTTAATGCCTGAAAATATAGAAAAGAACTGTCACTGAATTAGACACATGCCCCTGAAGATGGAACACATTCTTAGCATCAGTTTCCTAGACACTTTCCTCATAACCCTCTCAGTAGGTATTCATATAACCAAGATTGGCTGTGAACAAATTGGGACAGAGAGTATACATCAAATACAATGAAAATCCCATAAATAATGAATGACTTTGACTCTTTTTGCTGCCAAATTTCTGATAAGTGGCATTTCTCAGCACCAAGTATTTCTTACTTGTGCTCATCACCCAGTCCTCTGCAAGTAACTGCAAACTTTTCCACATGAATTGTTTGAATTAGTGGTAAATAACTCTATGTCTTCAACCAAATTGTCACAAAGATCATGTGTCACACCCATGGTTCGAACACAGGTGCCCGAGATCTGTAGACTTCACTAAAGTCTGCAAACTTCCTTCTCTAAAGTCCAGACCCATACTGGTCGCCGAAAGGCAACAAGGGCACACAGCATCATGTTGCCACATGGTGATATTGGCAGTGAAAGAGTTAATATGACCTTGTCCTAGGCAGTTAAGGTCAGAGTTGGATTTAAGAGTTTTAGACAAATAATTTAACAGAAGGGCCATCATGGCCTTTTTTCGCTCACCTGAGTAAGGATTGCAAATGATTTGACCTGATGACCTACTTCTTTGACCCCACATGACCCATGTTCAAACTTGTTCAAGATATCATTAAGACATTCTGACCAGGTTTAAAGAATATCTAATCAAAACAATGACCACCAGAGTGTTAACAAGGTTTTGCAGTAATTTGGCCAGGTGACCTAATTCTTGACCCCAGATGACCCACGTTTGAACATGTCCAGGATATTGACCTGGTGACCTTGTTTTTGACCCATGATGACCCATGTTTGAATTTGTCCAAGATATCATTTAGACAAATATTCCGACCAGGTTTGGTGGACATCCAATCAAAACTGTGACATATAGTCTTAACAAGGTTTTCCAGTGATTTGAACTGTTGACCTATTTTTTGATCCCAATTGACCTATGTTTGAACTTGTTCAAGATATCATTAAAACAAACATTCTGACAAGGTTTGGAGTGGATCCAATCAAAACTGTAACCTCTAAAGAGTTCACAAAGTTTTTCTCCATTTGATCCAGTGACCTAGTTTCTGACCTCACATAGTACTTTTTAACACTTGTCTGAGATGTCATCAAGACTAAGCGACTGATCAATTTTCAAGACCCCTTGACCAAAAATGTGACTTCTGGAGTGTTCACAAGGAGAATGCCAATGCCACATTTAGCGCAACAACGGATGCCAGACACAGATCCACTTTGTGCACAAGTGAGCTGAAAATCCATCAAGGATTTAAGACTCAAATTTACAGCATCAGAATCCATACAAAATGAATGACTTAGAATATGACCTTGACCTTGGAGCCAAAGGGCAAAGGTCTTGTGCACGACACATCGTCTAGTGTTGGTGAACATTAGTACCAGGTAATTTCAAAATACACCCATAATCTAGAAAGTAGTGGCTCAGACAAGAAAATTCCAAACATAATGACAACCTTGAATAGGACCTTGACCTAGGAGCTTAGGGTCTGTCCCTTGCATGTTGTGTTGGTGAACATTTGTGCCAAGTTATTTCAAAATCCATGTGGAAATGATAAAGTTATGGCTGAGAAATGAAAGTGGGATGGACGGACAGGAAAACAGACAAGGTATATGCCACCCTTTGGAGGGGGGGGGGAAGTAAAATCTCATCTCAATGTCCACAAAAATAGTAAATCCTGATACCAAATAAATAATCAAATCAGGCAGTAATATTTAAGTGAACAAAATATACACCTTACTACAGTGTGAACCTAAAATATTCCCTACCCTTCAATGTGAACCTGAAATATATAACCCTCCTTTCAATGTGAATCTGAAATATATGCTAAAATAGGATTTTTTCAAACAATCTGAGGATTTTGTAATCATAGTAACAAACCTTGGCCCTGTGTATCCATGTCTCTGGCACTAACAATTTTTCAAGCAATAATTCTTCCTTCTCTAAGTATTCATCAGATGAGCTAAGTCGTACATGCCGATTCAACAAACTACGAACAGCTGCTTCCCGACTGAAAATTAAAACATTAAAATAATGATGATAAAGTGTTAGCAGGGTAAATTGAAAGATTTTGAGACTATTACACGTGAGCTTCTAACAAGGAACTTCCAAAATATGAATAGTTCAAAGACAAAATCAGAGAAAGATTGATTAATACACTGCTGACTGCTACACATTAAGTAAAATATGGTCAAATTTTCAGTTTTATATTTTAATTTCAAAACGATCTTATACAAGTCAACACAAATTCATACATCAGAATTTACTAAAAGAATGAAAACAACTAGAACAATCACTGAAAATGATTGAACCCCCCACAGAGCCCCCTTTTTTAAAAGCTTAATAACTTAGAACAAGCCATTTAGGAGAAGAGACGTGCACAAGATTTTGTCCACAGACAAATAAAAAGGGACATTACTCTGAGAATAAATCTGAATAATTTTCTACAATATGCGCAAATAGACCAATTGCCTAATGTGTTGGTAAAGTTTTATAAAAAATCCAGGCAGCCGTTTCGGAAAGAAGCGCACAAACAACTTCATCTACAGACGGACGGACAACCTGAAACCACAGTATAAAAAAAAGAAGACAGATTTGTTACCTGATAGGGTTTTCAATGTGTAAAACTACAAATACAGCCCATTCCCACAAGTCTAATGATTCCAGATGTGAAGCGAAGTTCATATGTAGACTAGCTTTGTGATATGCAGACAAATGGTTGTACGACAGACTCTGCAACACTTGGGATAGATGCCAGCTACAATCATAGAAAACACAGTAACGAACATGAGCAGTACTTTACACCGTTCTTAAGAATTAATACAATAAACAAATCAAGGATATGTAGAGTACACCTGATGTATCTTTTTTCAACAACAATACCAGAAAGCTAACTTCCAAGTTTAGGTAAAAATATTCTGAAAACATTCACATAAATGAGAACATGCCAACATTTTTTTAGTCAGAGTTAACTGAGAGAATAAACTTTGTGGCATGGGAACAAATTTAACCCTTTGCCTCGTAAGCTTAAATTGAATTCTTTCAATTTTAAAGCAAATACACAAAACATCAATTCATTTAAGAAAATTAGGTTATTTCTCTGTGACAAAGTAGAAACATTGTGGCAGAAGAAGCCTTTAGTCATTACAAGCAAAGGCTTCTTTTGCCATTATGTGTTCAAAAGTCGTCTGTTTCAGAGGCGAGAAATGCGGTATTATAAGGGTTAATCAAATTTTACAACATTTCTCAGCCACAGACGTGGTCCAGTGGTTTGTGTGCTGGACTTGCAGCCCGGAGATCCGGGTTCGTATACTGGTCGCGGCAGGTCATTCCCTTCCATGAAAATTTGACAAAAATGTTGATTTTCCTCCATATGTGGAGAAGTTACCGGCTCCTTGTGGAAGGGTTAGTACTGGTTAGTATACAGTCCAGGAAAAACTGGTTAGGTGAACAGGTTGCCGTATATAACTGAAAAATTGTTGAAAAACGGCGTTAAACCCCAATAGAACCAACCAACCAACAACATTTCTCATTATGAACACATTGAATATTGATTAAAGCTAGATGAACTCCACCTTAGATACATATTGACAAAGTAAACAACACTAATATACACTAAAACAATAATATGTACTAACAACAGGTGTAGTAATATCATTACCTCAATCTATAATCTAAATGACTTAATGTGGATGTAGTTGGATTGAGTATATTTTCCAAGTGATGGCATTTCTGACAGTAAAGAGACAGAATGTGATAGCATGTATCTTTCACAGCATCTTCTAACATCAGTGAATCACTCTGTTCAAGATATGGTGGCAGAGGAGGACAACAATACTGTTCATAATCCATTGTACCACGATAACTTCTCTCATACATCTCAACTGCATCTTGTAAAGGTGCGTCACCTTGGCAACCAAACCTACATATAGCATCAATACCATTAGTGAGTTCATGTAAGCCTTAACATTCTATACAAAAGAGACATCTGTGATTTAGATTTAAAGTGATATATACTAAGACCCAACTGTTCCTGAAAAGTTGATAAGTAAGAATGGAATAGCAAGTAAAGAAAAAGTAAAGAGTTAGTAAAGAAACCATCTGATTCTTCCATAAGGAAATAGCTGAACTGAAATAAGAGGTAATATCTTATGAGAAGTGAGACACTAAGTTAGACATTAACACCATTTGTACAATATGTAGATTATAGATTACACTAAGTTACAGTGGTTGGCTGAAACTTGATAAATTCAAACGTCCTGAAAACTGGAACACATTCTCTGGTCCCAATTGTTTTTGTAATATGTTCTGTAAAAACTGACTCTACTTGGCTAGAACCACAGGAACTCTTAGCCTTTCCATATTTACTCATATATTTATGCATCATGGTTGAAAAAATACATTTTCACCACTTTAGAATAATTGACCCTTCATAACTTGCTAGATATAATACGGCATGTGATAATATTGCAGTCAATATTCAGTGTTCAATCTAGACTGAACTTCAAGGGGGGCCTTCCCAGCCCACAGCTTTTCAACAGGGGGCCATTTGGGGGCCAACACTCAAAATGAATTTTATAAGTACATGTACAATATATTACCTTTTTGGATTCATGGTAAATTGTTTCTACAAAGAATATATACACTCATACCAATCATCAAATAATTACAAACTATTTTCATTTCTGAACAATGACAACATTTATGCATTTGAACTAAAAGTTACATGACAGTAAGTGTTCGTTAGTAAGCCATTTTGTTTGAAACTGCTTACCATACAATTTGGAAGGGCCTGGGTCAGACTGAGATGTGAAGGGATCGAGATCAGTATTTTCAACTGGTTCTTTTTCCGTAGCCTTGGATTTTTTGGCCACATTTGACAAAAAAGTCTGAAATTCCCTTCATCTAGCAGTCTAAATTTAGCCAAAAGGAAAGCTATGGCAACCGAATGGTTTACAGTATGTGAGTGTAAATACACTACACTTGAAAAATAAATAAAACCCAGTCTGCAGGTGCTTGCTTTATGAATGGAAAGCATAAACAGAGCCACAAGTACTTAACACATAACAGTTATTTTCACGGCGAGTGCACTCATCAGGCCCAAAATAAGATCAGTTTTGCATCCACGGTCTTTTTAAGGGGTCAATAGCACACTCAAGATTGAACACTGCACATATACATCACTACAAACAACATGAACACATTCAGTGTTCAACCTAGACTTAACATCAAGGGGCTTTCTGGCCTACAAGCTTTACAATGAGAGAAACAACTCAATTTCATGGAGTCATGTTCAACTTTGGCTGATTAGAACTCTAGAAAAAGAGAACAAATTGTGTCAGTCCCAGTGAGTTCAAGCCAATGAGAGTCCAATGTATATATTAACATTATCTGTACAGTATGTAGATTATAGATCACACTAAATTATATATTAACAGTATCTGTACAGTATGTAGATTATAGATAACACTAAATTATATATTAACAGTATCTGTACAGAATGTAGATTATAGATAACACTAAATTATATATTAACATTATCTGTACAGTATGTAGATTATAGATAACACTAAATTATATATTAACAGTATCTGTACAGAATGTAGATTATAGATAACACTAAATTATATATTAACATTATCTGTACAATATGTAGATTATAGATAACACTAAGTTATATATTAACAGTATCTGTACAATATGTTCACAACAATCATTATGGCTTAACATAACTCTACTAAACAAGCAGAAAAATTAATATCCTCTCTCATTTCACAAAATAGCTATTAAAACTTAATGAAATCACAGAACACTCTTATAATAAATTAACTTAATGAAATCACTGAACCCTCCTACCATAAATGAAGCCCAAGGGCTCTCTTCCAATCCAGCCCATCACATGAGTTCACACATAATGTACTTGATGTCAATACAAGTTTACCAGCCAACAATCCATATATTTTTAGCCTTGTTTCATGAAAATAGTTTTCAACCTGAAATTCATTGTGTAGCAAGTATTTTATTTAAAGTTAAGACAAAATATGTCCAATCATGTAGTATGAAATAATGCATGTACATCTCCAAATCAAAGAACACAGCTTGGATTTCTGGAACATTTTCTTTATATTCCACTATATTCCACTGACAGAGCAGACCTGGTGTTAGTGAGTTCAAACCCAGGACACATCACAAGCTCTCTCTAATATCATGGTTGAAGAACACGTCTATGGCCATTCATCTTCTACTACTTGTTGTATACTGAGGTATCATTAATTTTTGTTGCGCTCAATTTTCATGGTTTTTAGTAAAATGGCTATTTCATGGGGACGTAAATTCGTGGATTTTGATTTCAAAAAAACATATTGCCTTTTCTTTCTCTGTCATTTTCTTCATGAAATATTCTCGCTAGTGAAGTAAAAGTATTGCTAATTGGCCCTCCGTGTCAAAAGGGGACCCCATCAAAAGTTACACAAAATGAGACAGATATCCGTTGATAATCAAATTTGACGTCAGTCATTTCAAATTGATGATCGTGCAAAATTTTAAGAGACCTTTCATTTCACACCTTTCTAAGGTACGTCATGTCTAGGACCAATAAACACAGAAGTTATTGGTCACACTTAGTCATCATAAAACATAAACTGAGACCTGTTTTGTCAATGATTTTGGTAAACAAACTTTTCCTACTGATGCTTATTACAAAGTTATTAATTATCATAAAACATAAACTGAGACCTGTTTTGTCAATGATTTTGGTAAACAAACTTTTCCTACTGATGCTTACTCAAACAAAAAACAGATCATCGGAACTTGTATAATCCATCTTGAAACATACCAGAAGGTGTATTGAAGAACAATTTCGAATATCGCCAAATTTCGGATGGTTGACGGATATTTCGGCATTCATATTCGTGGATCAGCCAACCCACGAAATCCACAAAATTAAATCCCCCAAAAATTAGTGAGACCACAGTATCCACAGAATTGTTTGCATCATTTGGAAGACAACTAACTACAAGGAGTAAGCTCAAGATTTTTTAAAAAACTAAATAAGAGAGCATACAATTTGATTAAACAAACTGCACGATTATTTAGTAAGCAATCGAGTGACATACAAAACAAAGACAAAAGTAGGGTACAATATATTCCATCATTCAACAGATATAAAACTTACACTTAGTTCCATCATTTCATCAATATAATTACTGATCATTTGTCTAGGAATGTAGCTACCAACAGCTTGTGACAGCAACAAGGCTAATCTATGATCACCGGACTTCTGGGCAAACTCACAAGCTAGTGATATCTGATGTCCTGTCAACGAACTTAGTATGGCTTGTAAGTGTCCCTGGTCCTGTAATAGGTGTAGTTATGTAGATCTTTTTTATAAAAAAAACAACAACAACAAAATACTTGAATCTCAAATCAAGAACAAAATCTTCCTTCAGAAAACCTGGTTAAAAACAATCATTAAAATATAAAATTAGAAAATACCATGCCATGAACACCAGCACCAGGGTTAACATAAAAAGGGAGGACTCACATTTCCATTGTAAATTATATGATAGTGGTGGGACACAGAGAGGCATACAACAATAAATAGAATCAAAACTACAGTAATTATCACAGTAGTGTTATCAAAATACTGATCAGGAAATAATTAGACTGGTCGATGATCATGATCAGGAAATAATTAGACTGGTCCATGGTCATCGTCAGCATGTGATAGCTACTTGCAGCCATTTAAAAAGCATTTTTTCATGGGGGAATTTTAAGTGGTTGTTGTTCACAAGTAGCCGCTACTTGCGGGTGGTCATTAGTGCAGGTTTGACTGTACTAGAAATAACAGACTTTTTCACCATAAAATATCCAAATATCAGAATATATATCAGTAGTCTGACTAATTACATGATTACCAAAACTGCTCTTTAATGAAAGATTACAAAAATTGCTCTCCAATGAAATTATTATACCTTGTATTTATTTTCCTCCACTTCTTTCTTTATTACCTCCCCTGATACAGCTGTCAACCATCTTGAAAACGCTTCCCGTCTGGCGTTATGATACATATAACTATCTTTATCAACCTCTGTAACATCATCAGAAGATGAAATGCAAAATTATAAAATAATGAAACACGATTTGTTGACATCAGCTTAAATGAGAATAAAAATAAGATTTCTCAGGAATTTCACCCTCCTAAATTCCCTTAATCAAAATATTAAAAGTTGTTTAGTCAAGACATGAGTACCTGAAGCTGTGTTTGTAAGTTCCTACAGTATGATATGTATAACAAGTAAACCAAACGATAGGTTAGACTTGATATATCACATAGAAATATATACTAATACGCACCAACATCGATAAGTTCTGGTAGATTTCCCCAGAGAGCCACACAGAGATCCCACACCATACCCATATGTTTAACACAATCTTCATCAGGGTGACCACCTGAAATGGAGCAAGCATTGACAAAATACAACAGTGTGAAAATGTAAATTATGGTTGCTGTGTTTAAAAACACCATTTATCAGTACAAACACTACCTAGAAAAACACTGAACTAATTACAACCAAACAGCTAAAAACATATAACTCAACACTAACAACACATATTTGAATTCTAAACCAACACTTATTTTTATCCCATGGTAAACGATGACCCATCAATTCATCTAAATGAGGGTATTTAGCAGTCCAAAGTAAATTTACATTTTATCTGTTTAACAAAGCACGTTATAAAATTGACAATAAAACCTGACACTATGAAAGCATCAAAGAACCACAGAAATGAATGTGTGTGTTTTATTGCAGTATGATCAAACGCAGGATATGGTGTAAACAGGAACATGCATCAATCCTCAATAAATGATCAAACAAACAAATCAACATCAGACGTGCTGGCTGAGCGTAATGTCAGTGTTACGTACCTAATGTTTCAAGTTCATCTTGATTTCTTTCAGCATATTGATGTAACGCATCAACACCTAACGATGGTGTAAATACGGGACAATTACCTTCTTTGCTACTTCTTGAATGCACAAGTTGTATTTCTAACATTTCCTTGTGATTTTTCTGGCGAAAGTATACAAAATGAATACACAGATTGTTTAGAGTTAGAACTAGCTAATATCATTTAGGATTCAAAATTGAGCAATTTATTTCAGACTAAACATGTGGAAGGGTATAACAACAAGAGGGCTAAGATGACTCTGCATTGCTCATCAGAAAAATGTAAGTTAACCTGCTACTAAAAAGGTAATAAAGGTCCACTTCTGGGCAGATAATGATGAACAATAATAACCTCAATAAAGGACCATTAAAGGATACTAAAGAAGGAATATTCGTGATGCCTGAAGGATGCCACAGACCAAATTTGGTGATGATCTAACCATTGGTTCATGAAAAGAAGTCATTTTAAGGTATTTCTATTTTTAGTCTGGTGGCCCCTAAATGGGGCACTTATTAGATTATATATTATTGGATTGGATAATATATTGGTACACTTTCGTAAATATTATTTTTTTACTGTGAAGTTACAAATACCATAATCACTTACTATGACTGTTTGATCCACTGATTGTATATGGTCAGCAATTGAAACTTTTTGAAGATGAACATTCCAACTTGTATTACCTTGTGGTGATCCTTGTCGCTGATCACCAGAAAAAAGGTTGAACGTGCTGACTGACTGTTCTTGGTCTGTCATTAATTAGACAAAATATTTTTTTACTCCAAACAATAGAAGCAAGCTTTGTATCAACAAAATTATATTGAACTTAACCCAAGGTGTTACTAACAGCACTAATGTACTTGGATATGTTGCCAAGATTACAAAAAGCATATCAATGTTTGATTAATTTGTAAGAAATAATTATGAATCACATGTTTATGAGTAATGTGCTAGGTGTCTATTGCTTGATGAAGTTACCTGAGTGTTTAGGTTGGATAATATCTCCACAATGTGCCAGAATACCACCAGGACCCCAGCCAACTCTGAACGCTCTGCCCATAAATAATCCAGCATCTACTAATAATTGTTGTTTATTGTACGCATAACTTGTATTCACAGCTGGAATCATCTTTGGAATACTAGTACTGACAAGTTTTTGTTGATAATCTTGTGGAGTCATACCACTCTCAAGTAACATGTACTCCCTCACTGGTGGGGGCATGGTCTGTGGAGATCTGACTGCTCGAATAGGTTCTGGGGTGATCAAACGTGGAGAAAAGAGACCTGCTTTAAATAATACATGTTTATGTATATACATGGATCAGAGTGATTAGATGTGAAATTAGATGTTGGTGAAACATGACGGTTTTGTTACAAATAACTAAACAGCTTTATTTTGCTCAACTAGTTCACAACAAGGCCATCAACCAGATTGTTGATAAATACTGGTATAAGAACATGAACAGAAACTGTAATAGTGTACATCATACTGTAACAAACTAGAACAAAACAGCTAAATACGACTTAATTTAGGTAATAACTTACCTCTCTCTTTTACAGATTCTTTCTGGGGTAAGTTAGCCAGTTTCACCGGGGACATGTATTTTGATTTAAGTGATGCATTGAACAGACTAGAACCCATGTTTTCATTTTCCACATGCCTTAACAAAGAATAACCTGCTGATGAATCTGATCTCTTAGAAAACATGGAACCATCTGTAACCAGAACAGTAGAATTAATGTCAGCAGGAACTTTCAAAGTAGTATGTTCACATAATTTAACCAACATTTATATTACTAAGTGGTGGCTACTTAAAAACAATACGATATTCGATAACTAACAGTGAAAGTTCTAACTTTAAGTTTGAAGTTCAGTCAATCTAGTAAACTCAATAAGAGACTCATATGTCAAAACAATGTGAAAACTAAACATAAAATTTTACCAAAAGCTGGAGCTGGGGCATGTTCATCAGCAAAAAATGAAGCTTTCATCACTTGCATGTTACGTGCATTAACACCCATACTAGAAGCTAAACGATGAGAAGAGGGTTGTTCATCTTCTACTTCAACGTCATCATTTTCTGCAAATATTTCAGTAAGTTTGTACACAGAATATTAAGTTAATGCTAAGACATAGAACAAAATTGATTTTCAGGTCAATTCAAAACAGATCAAATCTACCTATTCAACAAAGCTAAACATTTGAGCCCAGTCACACATCTTCATTTTAAATTTTGCTTTAAATACAATGAAGATGTGGACCACAATAAAACTGACAGTACCTGTGTCTCCTAAGTTAATGAAGAATCAACAAGTACAAATGTACCAGTTTATAAAAACGAAAACCTGTACAACCTTCACATGTATGTATGTATGAAAAATATCATATCATTAAGTGCTAAGAAATGCAAAAATCTCATAAACAGTGCCTAAAACTTTGGAGAAATGGGACCAGACCTATTAAAGCATTCTAAAGACAAAATGTCAAAATTTCCAGGAAAATTTATCAAGTCTCAATACAGGAATCAATCTCTGTTATTTTAAGAAACATTGAAACCAAGATAAACCAAGTGATATTGATAGTTTATAAGTAATTAATGAATGTAATTTTGTCAACAATACAAGCATCTTTCGTAAAATGTCTTCACTGATATCAGGTTCCAACATTTGTTGATTTGTAAAACTTACTTTAAATTAAAAAAGAACACATGTACAGAGACAATAAAAGTGTTATCAAAGATAATTTGTAATATGTTATTAATTTGTAATTTGTATCTGCTTCTCAAACTTCTTTAACTGATCGTTAAGTTTCCATTACCAAATTCCCATTATTAAGTTCTCATATAAGAATCTAACAATCCATATAACAACTTACATGGATGATATAAAAGAACTTAGTTTTTTAAAAAGTAACTAAAATTGTTCGAAGATTCAAGAATTTTCAACTCAACATTGACTTTTGTAATTCTACATTGCTTAGTGTTAAATACATATGAGTGTACATATCCTGAAGCTACATATCATTTATTATCATAAGAATACATGTATTATTTTATACCATAAGTATGACTGCTTTGTTGACCTTAACACTTTAATAAATAAATCATTATACAAAAAACAAACATCAATGATACCAACACTGTGATGTTATTTATCTACTCAAGTACATATTTAGGTGTTTCATGAAGGATAATTTACACCACATGTTTTTTCTCATAAATTTGTATACACATTTCATTCAATGGCATTTTGTTTTACACTCTTTTCTCTATTTGTTTGTTTGAAGTAAAAACATAGTATCAGTTTCTGCAAAAATAAAAATACTGTATTGCCTAAAGTAGCATAAGTGCCTCATCATGTAAAAAAATGAAAAAAATTGTTATTTACAAAGATTAAATATTATACTTATATATTATGCAACAGAAAAATCTAACCAAATGTGCAAAAATAGTGTTTTATTGTGATAAACACTGCACCCCTAAATTGACTTCACTTTTTCAGCTAGAATCATCTAGGGGATGGCACTGTAGAGGGCTCTGTAAGGAACAAATTAGTACCAATTGATACATAACTTAGTGTCGCCAGCATAATATTGACCTAGGTTGTTAAATTGATATATGTTTAATGAAATTCATCTATTCCAGTATCATTTATGTTTAAGTACATTTTAACGCAATTCATAGAACTACAGTATAATTAAAACGCCAGAATATTAATACTGTAAGATCTAGTAAACGAAAATCATCGTTTCGATATTACATTGATATAATGTAGTAACTTCTTATGGACATCGGACGTGCATATTATTCGAGATTTTATTTTTCAATTATATAAATCCTTTAACCCTTCCTTTATCTCCTAAGCATATTTTGGACTCTTTAAATTCAAAGCAAACATGCAAAACATCAATTTATAAGAAAATTGGGTTATTTCTCTCTGGCAGAGTGGGAAACATTGTGGCAAAAGAAGCCATTACTCATTAACAGCGACAATGTTTTCAAAATTTGTCTGCTTCAGATGCGGAGAAAAGCGGTATTATGTGGCAAAGGGTTAAACTTTTTGTGCATGTCTTTGCCTGTTTTTAAATTACTACATTAACGAAGCAAACATACCTCTTACAAGTCTACCACAATTTAAAGTTGTATTTTTATAATGAATATATCACAACTGTTGGTACAATGTCATAATATATTGACAATAATTTATATTTAAAACTCTCACTAGACATCAAAAATGGGAGTGGTGACAAAGATTGAACCATCAACAATTAACGATTTTGATCAGCTATCAAAATTGAATGGGTTGCATTAATTAACCAAATAATCTTTGATTACATGTAAAGATAATGATCTGAGTGTTAAATGCTCACTTAGAAAAATGGCAGTAGGTGATATTTTTTAATAATGATTGTTGCCTTATTTAAAGTTGAATTTCAAAGTGGTTTTTGGTATTTTTTTATAGCGGAAATGATTATCTAGGGAACCAGGCATCTGAATTTTGATTATAGACGTCATTTCTAATCTATGGCACATAATGTAATTGTCAGCATGGTTCAGGCTACAGAACTTCTTTTTAAGTCAAATATGTAATGAACAGAGGACGTTATCAAAAATCTGAAGCATGGTTCCCCACATGATATGAAGATTGTTATTTTAAGGCTAATATTTGTAATATATATCTATATATACAGATTAGTTATTGTCGTTCAAAAATATGTAAATTACATGTGATATTGGTTTATGGAATACCGACCAAGTATAATATTTATTTTAAATCACTTAAATGGACTCTAGATGAGAGGTTTATTCATGTATACAATTATGGTTCATTTTTTAAAACTATAGATTAGTGAAACTTGATATCACCAATTAATTTGTTATGTTACCTGTTACAGTATGTGAAAAACACAAAATTAAATGCACATGTAATGGTTGACTAACAATGTGTTTAGACACAGAATATACAATAAACTATACATACTGTCAACTAAATACACACTTGTTTTATGTTTTTGCTGATATGAACAGAACTACATTATATTGAACTTGGTTACATTGAATTCCCACTTATATTAAGTCCTAAATCTTATTCTTCTTCTTTTTACGCATCAAAAATGTGCACTTATTTCAAATTCGCTGGTCTCAATATTTTTGTATATCGAAGTAGATTTTCGGTCCCAAACATCGATTTTCAACTATACAGTGACCATCTATGTCACCAATTAACAAAAGAAATTCTTGCATCTTTACCTGCAACAAACACCTACTAATTTCTCACCTGATCAGATATTTTTGTATTGAACTATGAAGTCAATATTTAATTAATGACAATTATGTAAAAATGTCAGTGTTTATGCTCGCAATTATAAAATCAGTTCATGTAAATAAGTTTGTATTTTTTTGTTTGTGTTTTTTATGTAAATATAGCATGACTTAAAATACATGGAAAGTACAAATGCCATGTTTCATTCCTATCCCGTACACAAAATAGCATGATTATTACAACACAACAACGATCACTCTAATAAGTAAACCAAGTTGTCTAATTTCTGTGACAATTTTACGAACTTGAACTTCGATATAACGAGTTTCTACAGTATTTGAAAAAAGAACACACAGTGATGCTCATATTACTGTGCAAAGGTTGGAAAAAAAGAAATGTCAATGGAATGCTGAATGGTAAGGTTTGTAAATGGTGAAAGGATATCAATCAAGGATTTCCATTTTATACAATCAGCACAGAATGTTAATTTACAGATTTATAAATTTAATAGCAGAGGAACTACAAACCCTTTGATTCTGGTATGTCATTACATTATGCTTCAATAATGAGTGATTAAACCAAACTATTTTGCAATGACAATATAAAAGTTGCCAGTACAGAATACCATCATTGAGTTTAGCCACCAAACCTACCGTATTCAGCAGCAATTTCACTAATTCTATCCACCGAACTTTCTGATACAGGCACTTCATCTTCACCCATGGGAATCTCATTTCTCTGAGTTCCACTTCCTTCACTTTCATCATCATCTGTACCAACAGTAAACTTAGCTAATTGAGTTTTCCCTACATCAGACTTCCCTGGTCTACCTCCTGCAGCACCAGATCCTTCTTTCTGTTTGAGTTGTTGCTCAAGATGTAGTCGCTGTTTCTGTTTTAAATATAATGAGGATGATAGCAATAATGATTCATAGATGTATATATTTTAAACCTTCTTATCTTAATGCTTTTATTAGTCTAACATGCATATTCTATTTAGCAAACTCTGATTAAAGCAAATAGCAGACTGATCAAATAAATGTCCAACTGCTGGATCACGTGTATTAAGATAACACATCTATACAATCTTCAGACTTTTTAATTATATCCAGGCACAAACAAAAAAAATTATCAAAGCTTGTTAACCCAAGAATCTGAAATTTGTAAACACTCACACCAAGCTTTCTGCCTCTTACACTGAGACATAAAACACAAGGTACAATGAGCAAAATGTGAAAAATTTATTATCATAAGTTTTGAACAGAGTAACTGTATCAGGATGTATTTCAACATGAGTTACTCAGGTCACATATTGTAATATAACAAACACATTAGACACAAAACAATATAAAATGTAGTTATTAATACTTTATTTAAAACATGCCTTCTTAACATAATGAACAATAAAAACATCAACTGGTTATAGGAATATGTTTATAAAATATAACAGCAGGTGTGCTCAGTCAAGAATTAACAGACTAATAGACACTTCTACAAAAATATACGAGAAATAACATGAAAAATTACTTATGCAGACATTAACAATAATGAAAAAAAAACAGTGCCATGTATTTATTACATGTCTCTGGGTCATACAACAATGAATAGATTACACATAATTTAATACAGAAATTATTGTCACAGTAAAAATTCTACAGGATTAGATTTAATAGTTTGCCAGTCATCAAAGAAACAAACATGTATTTCAAATCATTAACTAGAAGTTGCCAAATGGCGACATATCAAGCCTGCTAGACACTTGTTATCATCCTGAAAAGGTTGTCTATTGGTTTTTCAGGGAATGGTTTTTCAGGGAATGACCTTGACATTTTGAACCTTGTGACCTTGACCTCCAAAATATTGTCAAGGATCTCAAGCATGACACACTGTCTCATCATGGTGAACAATTGTTCAAAAGTTATGATACGGACAAAGTTTGACAAACCAACACACTGACGGACAGAAGCATATACACTGACCAGCCATTTTGACAACCATTTCAAGCTCACTATAAGCAGACTCGACAAAAACAATTTTTTAATAAACATATCAGATATATCACAAATTATATACAATGTGTAAAACTCTCATGAAATCAAACACTGTAAAAGTACATCAATGTAAGCTACCAACAAAATAAAATCATGAATGGTGAATACCTAAATGCAATATTTTATCAAAATTTGTGAAAAAAGGAAGCAATATAGAACTGAGTAAAAAATAAATGTGCTCGTAACAGTTTTCCTAATACATGTATCTCTGATACTGTATCTACAGTCAAATTCCTCTCATGTGACTCACCGAATATTTCAAATGAGCACGTTTTTGTTGATTTCAAGGTTTCTTATATAGCATCATGATTATGTGATATATATTAATTTTATGATAAGTTATTAAAACATGGTCTCAACAACAAGGAATATTGATATTACTGACAAGTGTTGTTGATAACCTACCTATACAGATACAATATTTATACACAAAAACAATTCATTTTTATTTTTTTCTTACTCATGGTAAAACAAGTTAACAAATGATTGTATCTATTATATCAATTAATCAACAAGACATTGTTTCCATTGCTTACTAATGACAGAATAACAAAAGTTGAAAAAACATTCTAACGAAAGTTGCCAGCACTTCCAAAATGATTTCCACTAAGCCTGGGATTTAGAATGAGCAAATTTGAATGAGCGAATCAGCATGATTTATCAAGTACTGAAGTGTTCTTTCTTTGTCTATCAAATACATGGACATAAAAAAAAGAAAAACCATCAGATTGCACATACAGTCAAATCTGTGAAGAAAGGCCACCCTTAGACAGTTTGCCTTTATTCAGAGGTCAGTTTGTTCTAAATTATCAGTGATGGTTTTTCAAAGAATGGCCTATATTGACAGGGCGGTCTTTATTTGGAGGTGGCTAAAAATACAAGTTTGACTGTAATTCATACATCATAGATTTTACTTTTAACCCCTTACAAAAAATGAGTTGTTATGCTACTGCATCACACTATCACAAAGTTCATATTTTTATAAAATTACTAATTCAAACATGATCAACAGAGCACAATGACTTCCAATGTTCAGAATCTCACTTTTATTGTACAATTTCAGGATTCAACAAGGTATCATTCACCTACAGAAGCTGCATTTAGCACAATTTTAACATTAAATACATAACTCAAACAGCAAATATATTCCCTCAGGGATGTCGCCTGCCTCCAATGAAAATGATATACCTAATAGAGGTAAACAAACACACAAACAAGTTACATAATAAAACATGGCTCCAAGAATGTGAACATTTTTCCATATTTACACTACAATCTGAATATTTCCCAAGTGGTCCTGAAAACATCCACAAGGACTTCAGGTAATCACTGACGGGAATTATTGTCACATGAGGAATTAAACATTCCCACATTAACTCACAACTCATTACTGACCTGTACAGCGATGTGTTGTTGTTGTGCTGTACGAAGACGTTTCTTATCTTGTTCAGTAACCTCTTCATCATCAGAATCATCCACCAAACCATACTTAGAGAAGTGTTTCACCTGAACAATAACAAAACATTATTAAATCATTAGCCATAGAATGAAAACCACCATCTCTTAAATATTCAATGTAAAAAAGACAAATATGTAAAACACCTGTATCAGACATTATATTAGAACCAATGCAAGCAATTCATGCATAATTAAAGTGGCACATACTTTTTAAGTAAAATGTACATGAACATGATAAAACAATATTATCAATGCGACATATGTAACATATATTTGTGATAAAACTTATCTGGAAATGGGTAAAGTATAAAAATCAAGCATAAAAGTTTTCTCATCTCACCTCAAACACCCAAGATCCAGTCTCAGGACGATAATCAATGAATTTGGCTCCAACCTTGAGTGAATTCTCTTCAATTTTATCCTGCCATCTCATAGCTTTCAGTCTTTCTGGACTCTGAAATGATACAAGAAATTATATCCTTTAATACAAAAAATTACATAAAGATATGTACCATTTATCATATACATATACATGATATTCATAAGTGTGTGTGGGTGGGTGGGGGGCGTAAGTGTCAGATGTATAAGGATAAACATCATGCATGAGGATAAACGTCATGAATGGAGATAAACATAATGTATGGTGATAAACATCACAGGTGATGCTAAACATCGTGTATGAGGATAAACATTGTGCATGAGGATAACATTACGGGTGTGGATAAGTATCATATACAAGTATTATCATTATGTGTGAGGATAAACATCAGAGGTGCTGATAAACATCGTGTATGAGGATAGACATTATGAGTGAGGATAAACATCATATATGAGGATAGACATTATGTGTGAGGATAAACATCAGAGGTGCTGATAAATATTGTGTATGTGGATAGACATTATGTGTGAGGATAAACATCATGTATGTGGATAGACATTATGTGTGAGGATAAACATCAGGGGTGCTGATAAACATCGTGTATGTGGATAGACATTATGTGTGAAACACCAAATTTCAATAAATCAGGAAAACAACAGAATCCAGTAACAAATACACTGACAGACATCTTGAAATCAAAGCTCTGAAAGCACTGATGTTGTTCCGAAGTACAAAGTAATCAGAAGTTGTATTTCCTTGTAGGATTAGGGCAATGGTGTGTTCTTCAGGAACATCTTCGCAGTATTATGATCACCTGATTAATAGTTGCCAAATTAATGAGCCAGCCATTATCAATTACAGTCAAATACATTGTCTTTAATTGAATCGATTTTTATTTCAAATCAATTCAGCTTGTTTAAGAAATTTATATTTTTTGACTATTTACATAAGACTTAAAGATGTGAACACATTATTTTAATTAAAGCACTGAGATTACTGTCAGAAGCGAAAGTTGAATAGAGTGAATGATAAAGTGAATTGCTTCAGTAGTTTTTGTGGTATGCATACAAGAAAAGGGAAGTTAACCAAAAAATCGGCTAAGACTGATAGATTATTGTTCTTGGTCACTGCACTTCCTCTGATTGGTCTTTGTCAATGTATAAAGTACTAACTCAACCTTTTGATACTCCGTGAGTTACTAGTTACTTCAGGAGAAGTATTATTTCAACAGGAAAAGGGAGGGACAAGGGAGAATTTTGGCTCTTGGTCAGTGCAACTATCAATAGTCTCTATTCATGTGTGAAGCTTCAATAGTTTATGAGATATGCTCTATACAATAATAATACAGAATTTGTCTGCCATATTCCACTAGCCACTGATTGGCATATCAGCATTGCTATTTTTAGTACCAAGTTGTTATCGCAGATCTCTCCTATATAGTTATTGAATGAAACCATTTTTGACTGAACTTCAAAGTACTTTGAAGTAATTCAATATTTTCAATATTCAATAGTTTTAAAATAGAAAACAATTCCTACCATAATGTAAGTAGGTGTGCCGATAGATTTATCTCGTGGCCAGACACAGTCTAATGTGATCTCAGCTTTTTTATTCAATCCATCACCAACTTCAGGTTTATTATCATCATCTGGATACACAATTACTTCTTTACGACGAAAAAATACTGAAATCAAAATAATATAATACATCATTTACACTCCTAAACCTTGTTCAATATGTCACAACAATTTACATGTAATAAAACATTATCATAAATTCAAGAGGAAATATCTTTGGCAAATTATTTCTTTCCAATTTTAAATCTTCTAAATATTTTCTGAAATAGCAGAAGGATACAGTTCACAGAGACTGTAAAATTATTGAACAATCCAATACACTGAATACACAGAGAAAACAAACCTGTTTCATCAAAGTTCATATTTGCCACATTGGTAGTACCAGGGAAAAAGATACTCCCGTATCCTTCACGTCCAATGGTAAAATCTTCAACATAACAATTACCATCACTGTCAACTCTCTCAGCTAATGCTTCTGAACTGGGTATAGTATAATATCCTGGTCGTGTCAGTACTAAACCAGCAGGGTGTGGTGGTGGTGGAGTGGTCTGAAAAAAAAAGAAAATATAATCATCAAAAATATTGCCGTAACTGTATTGCTTAAAAAATTGCTTCAAACATTTAAGACATGTTTTCAGCATTTTGCTTTCAAATGAACTTTAAAACTTTGTAACATATGTTAAAAACAACATAAAAAAATTACAAGACATAAAAATATTCTTGTCTGCCAGTTTAAATGATGGATGAATGTTGGGGAATAGAAATTATACAATATATACAACATAATTACTTTGAAAAAATGGAACAGTCTAATTAATACTATTAATGTTTAATATAGAACATTACAACATTAACTGCTGGTTGGCAAAAACTGACCAGACCTTTTCAATTCATTGCTCAGGATGATAAACATCCGTCAAAATTTACCAGCTTTGATAAATATATAGGTATTTTCTCCAAAATATAGGAAATACAGGAGGTTTTGAAATATATAGGAAAAACTCAAAAGTATAGGAAAATATAGGATTACAGGAATTAGTTGACAGCCAGCATAGGTGCAACTCTTGACTAATGCCACATGTGGAGAACAAAGTCCACATTTACATTTCTAGAGTCAGGCTAGCCTTACACAAATATTGCAGATTTATGGAGGAAGATTTAATACACGCATTTGCACACAGTTACTACAAGTCACATGTATACATACCGGTCTCTCATCATTAAAAACTTCATCTACAGTAGATTCATCCCTGGATAAGATACTTATGTTGACCGTATCATCAGGAACTTGTTGTTCAACAGGTTCATTCACACCACTAGATTTATTCTGGGCATTTAAAATTGCTATTGTATCATCCATATTTGGTCTGAAATTCAGAAAATGAAATAAAATCATCTTGCACAGTTATGAAATTTTAATACATTTAAGTGATATAGATAATTATTGACAGAATGATAATAAAACTGTAAGTCTCCAGTAAGAATGTCTAAAATATACAATATACCATCAATCAAGACATCAATCAAATAGGTATACACGACTGATTATATACACAACAGTCATGAAAATTCAAAGCTAAAGATGCATAATTTTAAAAAAAATGCAACACAACAGTATGCATAATTATGAAGTCAATCTAATTATTCCAGAAAGTTCATATGTTTTAAATCCAGTAATATACAAAAGACTTAGAGCAGAACTTGCATATGCATAATTTTGACTGAATCTATGTCAGGGTTATGACTAGTACAATGATGACTATGCTTGAGTTTGCAGACAACCATTCCCATAATGCAAGTAGTCCAGCTATAAATGATACAGAGGACAGCACATTTAGACTGTTTGAACAAAGTATACCCATTAAAAAATATTTACTGAATAATCAGCACTGCTGAATATTGTACAGTATACACAAGGCTTACCTTCTGTTTGGAGTATCTACCATCTGGTCAGAGATACCTTTACTTCTTATAATATTTTCTGTATCAGGAATATTACTGGGCATACCATTCTCTTCTCTTCTCTGATCTGTATATTCAACTGGTGAAGATCTATATATATGAAAGGAACAGAATGTGAAACATGAAACACTTTGTGACAAATCGCTTTGAAATAATCAGTACTATAACAGTAGCAAAGTTGCTAGGCCTGAATAGAGATTCAATCATGAACATCAACATTATTTCTATTATAAACAATGGGCAGTTCTACAACATTAAGGGGTAAATTGTCTACAATTTGAATTATGACCATCATACTTATTGTCTACAATTTGAATTATGACCATCATACTTATATACTTGTAGCTGAAATGAAAAATGAAGAATCAGACATTTACCTTCCTCCGTAGTTACCCTCATCTCTCAATGAGGAAACATTTGGTGGCTCTCCAATCATCGATGAAGCTCGACTTGGAGTACCAGACTCCCCTGATATTTTCTTCAATGTTAACTTTTTCACACTCTTCCTAGGCTGGAATGTGTCATTACCAAAACTGAAACTGTCTTCTTCAAGTCCATCAAATATCTGAGCCTGAGGAGAGAAAATATACACAGATACCAACCATCCAATTTTAAAAAACATGTACATAATGATAAACTGACCAAGTTATCTTTATAATCACAACAATGAATCTTTACAACTGATGAGAAACAAGTAATATACAAACATTAAAATATTACGGTTTAACAAGAAGCAGTCATAGACTGCCATATCCTCGGCCAAAAGAACATTATATTCTATATCAATATCAAATATTGATACAAAACAAGGCAAAATTGTAAGTCACGTTGCCGTCTGTCTATCAAGCAAGTTTCAAGGGGATATTCTGAATCATTTCCAAGTTATCATCTGGACATAACTGGTATACAAAAAAAAACTAAGCTAGGAGAATGACTGTACAATAAGTGAATATTGTGGTACTTGAGATCTGCACTTTCAGTCATCACCACTGGTCTACCAAGCAAGTTCCAATAGAATTTTTCAAATGGTTATCAAGTTTTTGCATGGACAAGAAAATGCAATGAACAGACACAAGTACCTACCTTTTATACATATCCTTGACTTCTGGCAGGGATAACAAACTGCGCAAACAAGGTAAATAACAAGTTTACGCTGGAATCCATAGAATATTAGAATATGATTAATATATACATACCTTTCCACTTCCACTGAGTCCACCAGACAGTGCCTTTGGTTTTATCTTGGCCATTGGTCGTGGACTGACTTTGTGTTGATTAGCCAGAGCAGCTTTTTGTGCCACAGGATTGGTTGGTTTAAGAACATCTTCAAGTTTCTTTGAACTTTCTTTCATATTCCAGAATAATGGAGAATCACCATATGGTGAATGTTTGAGTGTAAGTAAAGTCTGTTGCAACTGTGCTGTTTGATTGTTCACTGCTGGATTTGTTCTGTAACAGTAAATCAATATTCTACGTATTAACATACATAACATAATTGTATGCCGCAATTATATGGTAATACAGTCAACTCCCGTTATGGAGAAGTTGGTAAATATGAATTTTCTGTAAAGTACTTTTAAGTCCAGATTTTTCCTCCATAAAATATATAGAATTATGTTGATTAAGACAAATTTTACTCTTGAAATTTTTAGTCCAAATGAACAATTTTGCACCTAATTTGCTTTGTTTATTACAATGTTTTTCCCACCTCAATGACCATACAACTTGGTGCAGGGCCACTCATCCGCTCGTATTGACGAGTGATTTTAGCGTCCCAACAAGAAGAAAATTGGCCAAACCAAAGCAAACAAACTTGGAATACATAATATATAAATTACTCCTGTAATTACCTAGGTATCCAGGCCTTTTTTACGCCATTATTGTATCCATTAAAAAAAAGTAAAAGATATTCTATTTTTTCCACGGAATTAATTCCCCAATTAAGGTATCGTAAGTGGCTATATGGTGATATCAAGTTTTACTAATTTACAGTTTTAAAAAGTCAACCATAATTGTATACATTAATAAACCCACTATACAGAGTCTATTGCAAGTGATTTGAAACAAATATTGTACTTGGTCTGTCTTCTATAAACCAATATCGCACGTAATTTTCATATTTTTGAATAAAGATCACTACTCTGTATATAAGGATATATTACAACAATTAGACTTAAAATAACAATCAAGGTATCATGCAGGGAACCGTGTCTCAGATTTTTGATAACGTCCTCCATTCAATAGATATTTGACTTTAAAGAAATTCCGTAGCCTGAACCCCGCTGAAAATTACGTAATACGTCATAGATAAAAAACGAAAATAAATATCAAAATTCTGTGACACGGTTCCCTAGATAAGCATTTCCGCTACAAAATACCGAAAACCGCTTTGAAATCCATCTTCAAATAAGGCAGCAATCTTTGTTCAAAAATAGCACCCACTGCGTTTTTTTCTAAGCGAGAAATTAACAATAAAAGTGTCAGATCATTATCACCTTGTGTAATCAACAATTATTCTATAAATTAATACAGCCTACTAAAATTTGATAGCCAATCAAATTTGTTCATCGTTAGCGGATCAATTAGTGAAACCGCCCACCATTTTAGATGACTCTAAAGAGCTTAATTACGAATTATTTGTCAAAATAGTATCATATCGTACCGATGCAATACACAGTACATCAGATTTCTCGTCAACCGAGAGGCTCTCAACGGGGAGAACGGCTGATTGGGAAATCGAGTTGGATATGGCTGGGGAAATCGCTATATATATTAAATGAAAGGTAGCCATGCATTTAGTGTAAAATTAAGAACTTAAGATGTGATAGATTTGTAGAAAAGTGTCTGTGTTTTATGTCTGTTAATGTAATCATTTAAAAACATACTAAAATATAAAGGTAATTGGATACATAACAGAATAATATAAGATTCTCGAAAACATGCGCGTCCGATGTCCATAAGGTGTTACTGTTTTTCATCTTATTGTTTGTTTGATAGTTTTTTAATATTTTACCAAAATATACAGAGTTGCTTAATAAAAGTGCACGTTGAAATAACTTTATTTTATTGATTACATCAATGAAATAGCGAAAATAATAATTTTCGTTGACCCAGTCTCCCTGTATTAATTTACTGGCGATTTAAATATATTTTAGTTTTATAACTTTAATTGTGTTTGAAACCTGACTCTGGAATATATAAATTTAATTAAACTTGCAAAAATGGTACGTCATAACATTAACAGGGTAACAATCTTTGACAGCTCGTTTTCTTATCGTGTGCGTTTTATTGCAAGGTGCATGAAGTGTCTGCATACCATATTGCTGTTTATTATATCTCCCGCCAAAACATAAAGAAATATGTGATGCGACATATATAAGGTCTAAATTGACCCATAATGATAGTATAATTAGCAAGGCGTTAGAGTATGATATCGATATCACACTTCAATAAGACCACCGTTCCGGATCAGTTATTTCATCATATATTTCATATTAAAAGTACATTAGATGCTAGTAGTCAAATTGACCAAGGTGTTAATGAATTCACACCTTTCTTGCACATCAAATGATTGTTGCAGTTATATATTTATTACGTAATTTTCCACCATAAAGTTTCCATTTTCACAATATGTCACGTCACTATGGTCAAGTTTTTTACGGGATATAGATTTATGCAGTTCGGTATCTTTAGCATTCGTAAACCAACTTCCGCGAGAAAGAGATTACTACATTTTTCAATTTTTGAGAACACTCTAACACCTTGCTTAGCCTTATTTTTCTTATTTCCCATTTTAATCCGCTTGATGTTGATAATCTGTCCAATTTCAAATACGTTAACATACGGCAAGGGATACCAAATTTAATATCGATTGATACAAAATTGCCCTTAAGGAGCCCCTAACAACGCCGCCTCCTAGATCGTTCTCGCTGATAAAGTGGAGTCGATGTGGGGGTGCAGTTTTTATCGCGATAAAACACTATTTTTGCATATTCGGATCGATTTTTTTGTTGCATGGTATGATAGTATGAAATTTAATTATTGTTAATAACTTAAAATGTCATTTTCGCTTATTTTTACGTTTGTAGCCACTTACGCTACCTTAAACAATGCCAATTTCCCTAATCAAAGAGACTCAATACCTATTCCTCAAAAACCTTAAAAAGGGCCGACTATCATACAATGAAATGTACTTTTTGGGTATACTTATCACCAACAAAGTGCCATTGCTTTAAGTTCAATTTTCCATAGATGGTAAAGTAATGTAAGAGACAACAGCATAAAATAATAACATCTTACCCTCCAAGTGATGGACCAACACCAATATTTGTTCCAGTGCTGGCAAAAGATCCAAAACCTGTAAAAGAAACAAATTATTAGAAAACTGAAGGCCCCAGTGAACATTGATTTAAGAAGAACTCACAACCTGTTGATCAGGAATGTAGTGTATACACCCAGTAAACACACATACTATATTAGGAGTGTAGTATATGAGTCCAGGCCTTTTTTATGCCATTTTTGGGTCCGGTATTTGGCCCCATTCCTCAAGTAAAAAAGTATATATCTCTCCCCATTGAAAGTGAAAAAATTCACCATAACTAAAACAATAAAAAATATTCTATCATCATATATAAATAAATAACTATTTTTTCAATGGAATTAATCATGTAAAATGTTGTATTAAGTGCTCTGTTAAATTAAGAATGATTCAGACATAACTTTGTGTGTCAGTAATTTAATGAATGTCTTTATTAATTCCCCAAGTTGGTGCTTCATGATGCAAACCTCTGAGTACCGGACCCTGTCCAGACCAGGTCAAAAGTCCAGTTTTCATAGAGTTCTGGTATTCAGAGAGGTTTTCAATTGAAATTATTACAGTGATCATAGACCAATGATATTTGTGTGAGTGTTACATTGAAAGTGTATATAGTATTTGTAGTGTATATTATGTGTATATTAAGTTGTTAGTATTTTGAATACTCATTAAAATGTTTAACATTTTAAAATATTTTATATCTGATTAAGAGTGATTAATATCTGATTAAGAAATTCTAGACAAGCTTGGTACCAACGATTGGCTATTTTGATCAAGCAATGAAAAATATCTTAAACATAAGATCATTTTAATTGTCACATTGCAAAAATAATCAACGTAGCATAGCACAACAAACATATTCAGCATCTAAACCTTTAACTGTTTTTCACACTAGGAGTTCATAAAGAATGGTTAGATCTAAAATCTGGCACCTGTAAATTGGTGTAATCAATAGTAATTAGACCAGCGTTACGCACCGAGAAGCTTACTTCCATCTATACAATAAAATGTTTTTCATGCATTAGCTGTTATTACACGTGCTGCTTAAAGTAAACAATATATGTTTGACATGCTGTTTCAGTTATGTGGAACCTCCAGGTCAGTGCACAAAATTTTGACACCTTGAAAATGTGCGTGTCAGATATTCAGAACAAAATTAAAGAACAGTATAAAGTCCGCGGTGCGGAAAGATTGTCCGGTTTCCGATATTTGGAGAGTATGATATTCAGAGAGAGTTTTGCAAAGAAAAAATCAGAACTTTGATGAAAACTGTCCGATATTCAGAGAGTTCCCGTTTTAAAGAGTCCAGTATTCAGAGGTAACACAGTATATATACATATGATAACAATCATACATACATACACAAGTAATAAACAAAACAATTTTAATAAACTGTAATTCATACAGTTTGATAATTATTTTGTTAAGATGAAACAAATTAAATATATTATTGTCTTACCAGATGTAGTTGTACCAAAGTTTCCTAAGCCTCCAGGTTGATTTAAACCAGTGGTTCCAAACAGACCAGTGCCAGTGTTTAAGCCTCCAGCACCAAAGTTGAATGCTGGAGCAGCTGATGAAGTTGTCAGACCAAATGTTGGTTTGGTTGCACCAAATGCTGTTCAAATAAAATACATAATAAAAATGAAATTTACACAAAATAAATTTACAACAAACTCTCAATTAATTATACATTCAGTGTTATCATTTAATCAACATTCAATAACTCCACTGTATTAATTGAAAGAGATCATTATGTGAGATAGTTTAAAAGACAACAATAAACCACTTTTAACAACGCTAACGTCTTATTTTTGAAAATAGACTTAATGTATTACACCTCAATCTAAAACAAATTTTTAATATTTAAAGTAAATAAAACTCCTTTGCTCAATGATTTTAAAGAGCAACACCAATTTCATTTTGTTTCATTCATTCATTCTTTCATGCTTTTTTATAAAGCAATAAATATAAAACATAATCAAAGATGAAGACTTAATGAGCACTTTGAAGCTCAGAAAATGTTTAACTTCAAGTTTGACTGCATTAAGAAATAACAAAAGTCTAGTTTGAAGAAGTCACAAAATGCAGCAATGCTATTGGAAGATTTTAAGACAGAGCTCAAACACAACCAATCTAATGCTGGACTTTTGAGACTGTCTCCAAGCTCGGTTATGTAACTGTGATATAAGAGCCATGTATGTTCACTTACTACCACCAAACCCTGAAGAAGTTGTTGCTGTGTTAAAACCAAATCCTGAGCTAGGAGTAGAAAAAGGTTTAGCAAATAAGTTTGCACCAGAGTTTGTGCCAAATCCCCCAAATCCAGCTGTTGATGTTGTCTGTGCTCCAAATGCAGGTTTGTTGTTAGCAAACAATCCACCCTGTAAGTAAACAACAAGAATTTAATACAGTTACAATAATATAACACAATGTGACACATCAGTAGGTTAAAGTTCTATTAGTCTCAATATTATACAGAATGTAAAGCTTCTAATATGAAACATTCAAAAGTCAAAAGTTTAAAGGAATTAGTTGTATAATACTTATGTCATGTTCAATAAAGAAAAGATCAAAGTTGTTGATATAAATGAATGTATGGAGTACTTACAGCCTGTGAAGTTCCGAAGCCACCAAATCCAGCACTAGCGGCAGGTTGACCAAAAGTATTTGTGCCACCAAATAAACCTGATTGTGTTGTAGTAGCTGCACCAAATAAAGGCTAAAAATAAATGTAAAAATACCACATGTAAAATCAACAATCAATACAAACAAAACAAAAAAAGGACTATTACAATATAACACAAAGATAAGATGTATGGACAAATTATTATTTAGCAGATTTAAGATATATCAGTTATAAAAACTATTCAACAAAAAATATCAACTGGAAACATAAGACAGTGGTTATGCAGTATTTTCTTTTGTAGAAATAAGAGAATGCAAGAACTAAAACTTCTAAACAAAATGAATGAAGAAGGCCATAGCAAACCTTATTTTGTTGAGGTTGTCCAAACAAACTGCTAGTTCCTGTGCTAGTATTAGTACCAAAACCAAATCCTGACTGTGTTGTTGTTGTTGTACTTCCAAACAAAGGTTTATTCTGACCAAATATACCACCGGTAGATGCTTGTGATTGCTGGCCAAATAATCCACCTGAAGTAGATGTACTTGTACCAAACCCAGCTGAAATACGCAGAAATCAAGTCTTAGAGGAAAGTTTTACACATTAAATACCTGCATGGTCAGCTATGTTTTCATGTAAAGATCCTGTATCTAATGATATTTTAATTTCATCACTACAGTAAAACATTATTATCATGAGCACTGCTATCACAAACATTAAGCTTATCTCCAGAAGTTTTTAAAGTCAATTTTGTTCTAGTTGTATGTAGTTTCACACGTCTATTATAAACATCATAATCTCTTGGAACAGAAATGCTGGTCCCTCAACTTACTTTACCTAGAATAATATGAGGATGACATGTTTGCACATAATTCAAAGATAACCTAAATGTGGGTGTGTGGACTGTGTTTTCCACATATTGTGACTTAACACTACAATAAAATATGAATTATTTGTAGCATTCAATTTTTAAGATCAAAAAGCAATGCTTTAAAACTTATTGGGAGAACATAATGCTGAATTCAATTACGTAACCAACTTTATTTTTCAAATAAAGAGTTAAAACATTTTTACTTGAAGTCCCAAATCCAGAAGGTTTACTTTGTGCAAATGCAAATCCTGAAGGCTGGGTAGCAGTAGCATTAGGGGTACCAAATCCAAATCCTGTTGTAGTACCAGCTTGTTTCCCCTTTCTTCCTGATGTGTAATCCTCTACTCTCAGTTCCTAAAAAATGCAAGTTTATATAATGAATGAACTTAAAACCTAATACAAGTATGGAATTGATGTATGAAAATAGGTGAACAGACAGAACTTACAACAAACACCTGTGAAATACCACAACCGTCATCTCAATAAATAATATCAGTGTATATAAACCAGAAGCTCAAGAACCCAATTACAAGGCACCATTTTTATAACATCATTACATCACATGACATCAGTTATCATTACAATTACCTTTAATACATAAAGCATATTAAAGGCCTCATAATTTACATAGACCTCATAAATGTTATATTTCAAACAGACTTTGAATGCTTCACCTCTAAACTTTTTGTCTCATACTCCTTCATAGCTGTAATACATTGATGTTTAGTATTTATGGTTTGTGTGACTCCATTTTTCACCATGGTATCTTGTCCCTGAGGAGGATTAAACTTGACAGTAGTACCAGCTTGAGGCTGAGCAAAGGCTGAAAAAAGAACAAGATAAAAAATAAAAATCATAAACTTAGTTACAGCATATTGCCATAAGAAACGATAAGATATTTAATAAGTTGAAAACACAGCCGTCAAAATAATAGAAAGCAGATAAGGGTTTTTCTCAGCATTTTGGGAACATGACCCCCGCAGAATTAGGAATTTTTGCAAATTTTTGATAAAATTGGGAAAAAGTTACACTGTATAAAAATACTGCCAGAGTAGGATTGACAGGATCATGCCAAAAAGGTATAATTCATTTAGCTGCAAAAATCTTTATGACTACAATAAGCTTAGAGTTTAAATTCTTTCAAGTCAAAAGATCTAAATACTACCATGATTGATGAGCTTACAAACAAACACACAATATATAATAAATAGACGTTGTCCATGTAGAAAGTTACCTGCAGTGTTTCCAAACAATCCAGACCCTGTATTATTTGTACTACCAAACAAGCCTCCACTACTGGCTGTTGTAGTTGTAGCCCCAAATCCACCTGTTTATAAATAGTACATTGAAGTTAAAAAAGACTGGAAATTTTAGCAGCATAACTTAAATTATGTTACATATTTATCACAAACATTAAACTGTAAAGAACTCAATAACATTTATCTTTCACATTGCATACAAAAACTTTTATAGAGTGGCATAAGAATATTATACTAATTATCTAATTACCTTAAAACTTTTCATAAAGGTATAAAATAGAACAAGAGGGCCAATGAATCATTATTTAGGTAGTTCTTAATATTCTATGATATGTATATGACATAATAACGTGTATTTCTTTGATTTGTATAGGGACTATTTGTTTTAGTCTGCAGAAGCATGCTATAATTGACTACATGTACTATGTCTGATTTCAATCGGTTTTGCATACACATAATTTAAGTTTGGAGGCGTGTATGTTTAAATGATTTTCGCACTCTCCGGGCACTTCGTTCCTAGTACTTCATCCCTGACATTACATTTTATCCATCATTGAATCTGTCTAATGGATGCAAGGATATTTTTGTTAGTAAAATTGATCTAATAATTGTACCTGTCATTGTTGATGTTTATGCATGATTTCTATAAATAAATTTATGTTGTTACTGACCACTGTCGTTTTATTATTATATAGTATTATCCCTTTTTTGGACCCCTATCCCCATTACAATATCATTAAGACAAACGTTCTGACAAGGTTCGGTGAACATTCAATCAGAACTGTGACCGATAAAGTGTTCACAAGGTTTTCCAGTGATTTGACCTGGTGACCTAATTTTTGAACCAAACGTAGCCCTTTTTTAAACAGTCTGTGATATGATCAAGACTAAGCCACTGACCAATTTTCGTAACCATTTGACCAAAAATGTGACCTCTAGAGTGTTCACAAGGTGGATGTCAACACCACATGAATCACGACACATGACGCCTGACAGAGACCCATCAGTAATAAAAATATTAAAGCACAAACCTGAAGATCCAAAACCAAATGCATTACTGGTACTAGCCGCTGGTGTACCAAACAGTCCTGTGCTTGCTGTAGTTTTCTGTCCAAACAATCCCCCAGTACTGCTTGGAGTGGAACCAAAATCTGTAACATAGTAATAATATCATGTAAATTACAACCATAATTAATATCATGCTGAGTTATTTTACAGGAATAAAAAGGTTAACAATATAATAATAACACTGATTATTTGATGATGCTGATGTTTATTTTCTTTAATTGTTACAAATCAAATAAAAATCTATACTAAACTGTAAACAGAAAATTGCCCTGAATGGAATTTTGGGTAAGACTAAATCCAAGCTTAAATATTCAACGCTAAGCACAAAAAAAATGTGAAAAAATATTTCTAGAGTGATAAGATCATGTATTAAAAGGATGGATTGTACATAAACTGATATATGAATAAGGCAAACATACTGAATCCAGTATTCCTGCCATTCTGTAACTAGAACAACAGCATTTGTACCATTTACACTTTACAGTACACTCATACAGTCATAGAACACAACGCTCACAAGCTCATATACACGACTTTGATCACAATGTGATTACACACTAAACTCAACAAAGCTCCATTTAAAAACAAACATTGCAATAATGATATTACCATGCATATATGACAGACAGTAACCATGTATAAAAATACCAGTAAATATGCAGTATGAGTGACTGTGGGAAGTTATTGTTTAGATAATCATTAACAATAATGTCAGTGGAAAAACTGAAATAAAGCCATTGACATCTGGTAGATCAATGTATGCAGTCTATATAAAACGATTCAAAATCTATTGGTTAGCCGAGCAGACAAAGACAGAAACATCAGCCAGTAATATCTATACAACCCAATTAATCTAGACCACAATAGTACACAGGTTTTTTTCCCTACCATAGCCGCGGCCATATATAGGCATCTTCCCCCAAGAAAAATCTATAAAATCAGGCAGTTTTCCACAAAAATTCAGTTTACATCAAGTTTTTACTTCCTTTTGGCAAAAACACTGAGTTATTTTTTCCAAAATTCAAGAAAAAGGCCCATTCCCCAACCTGTGAAAAAAAGCTCTGCTACAAGTGAAGCATATACTTGCTAAGGTACTTACTAAATGCAGATGTTTGAGTTCCAAATGCTGGTGTTGCACTTCCACCAAACAATCCACCACCAGTGTTAGGAGTATTATTCTGTCCAAATAATCCCCCAGTTGATGGTGTCGACTGACCAAATGCTGTACCACCAAAGCCAGGAGTAGAAGCTAGAAAATAAACCGTACATTTACAGGACATTTTAACAAGTCATCTCTCAACATTCAGCAATATAAATATCATTTAATTGTTATTTTTTGGCTAGAAATGTTACAAACTTGTATTCCTAACTTGTAAGCAATGTAATTCTTCCATGAGTATAATTAAATTTCAAAATTGTCCAATTGTTTCTTGTGCAAATATATCTATCTCATTCATGCTGGTCATGACCAGTGATCATAACATTAGAAAATTATTATCAAACTATGTTAAGAATACATCAGACAGAAAAAATCTTACTTCCACTAGACCCAAATGGGCTCGCAAATCCAGTTGGCTTGTTAAACATACTTGGTATTCAAATACCTGAAATAGAAAACAGCAGGGTAACAGTGTTAGTCTCCCAGAAGCAAAAATTAGCATTAGACCTCAATAGCAATAGCTCTCTTGGCATGGTGAGGTAGCAATGAGTAGTTCAACAGGACGGTTGGTTTGATTAAAAGGGATCATCTAAAAATTAGCAAAACTGTGCAAAGCGTTCGAGATCTTTCATTGAATGCTTCATTTTAATTACCCTACTGTTGTAACATACATGTACTTGGGTTTTCCAACAAATATCATGTTTGTTTCTCTTATCTAAATTCATTTATCAAAAAAAGTCTAAAACAACATTATGTTCACCGCGACTTGATGGATGTTTTATAAGCGATTAAAAGGGCTATTTCAGGATGTTCTAGTGCAAGAGTAAAGAGAGTTATTATTACCCATTGGAACCTCTTATTGCCAACACTTGTGCTAAAATGAAGGAAAACATCCACCAGTTCAATAGAGGTTACCAATGGGGTTAAGGCACTACATCGACATGTTCAAATGAAAAATCAATTAGAAGATGTTTATTACAATAATTTTTGAAACAACAAAGTGCATACTGTAAAGACCAAAGGAAACAACCAATTATGTTATTTTTTCAAGTTATTACAATGAAGTTTTATTACAGTTGCTGCATCTGCTTTTTATCTGCACAAAACTCAGATAAATTAATTATTGGTGCACTGCTTAATCCTTTGCTGCGATTTGCAGCAATTTTCGTACTTTTTACTGTTTTATATGGAATTTCTACTAGTCACAAAGCATGAATCACTTGTACAAGTACATTATAGGAATGCTATGCATTTTGATTAATTGAACTTGTCATAACTGCTAATAGTTAGTGCATTTCAAAAGGCAGTACACAGATGTAATGACTTGGGACCAATAAATTATATGTTCTGCCTTTTACATGCAATATCATTACAATTGATCTTATGAAAGGAAAATGCTCTCTGGAGAATTGTTATGTTGTTCATAGATGTTTTCATTGGTTTAATCACAATGTCAAAGGTCAATCTGTATTCGATCTTAAACACTTATGTCAAACAAATACACAATAAAACTGCCTCAGCCAAATAAAGCAGAATTATCTATGACTAAAAAGGCTGTAATGGTTCATAGTCATATCGGCCCCCCAAAAGTATCCATATCCAGAGATATTATTTCTTATCTCACCAAGATACATATACATTGTCCTGGAAGTGAAAACAAGAATGATGACACGGTATAAAAAATATGAAGACAAATGAGATGAATGCCCATCACTATAAATATCACATAACCATATATTGATGAATTTTTGTCACCAACTCATTATACTCTATATGACTTGTCCTGTCACTAATTGTCCATGCTAATAAGACCTTATATATTGTGTGCCAAGCATATGTGCATTTGTGTATCAACAAGAAAAATAAAAAAGCCAGAAATAAGAAATAAATAAGAATGCAGATGAAACAATAGGATAACATGAAAAATATTTAATCATTTAAAACTATGATGTTTTCCACAGCACCACATTTTCGAGCAACATTGTTTTTTTTCGAATGTTATAACATAAGCCAGCTTAGACGAATTTTGTTGTAGAAAATGGTTCATTTAAAAAAAAATATAAATAGACCAGAGTACATTCTGAATAAATTTAAACACAACGTGTGTCTATCGCCCCAGTATGATCTTTCATGAGTACGAAAATATTCAGGACGAATGTATTTCAAATGAATAAAAATGTGATTAATGAACCTGTTCAAGTTATTATATCCTAGTCCAAATAATGCATATATCCATTACATTTCTGTAATCATGTCAAGTAATAAAGACAATAATGTTATGATTCCTGTTCCTTAGACTAGCTAAAACAAGACTAATATCAGTCATTGTGTGCTCAATATTTGGCGCGCCAGTTCTTAGATGTGATCAAAATACGATACAGTGGAAGGTAACGCCGTTGTACAATACTTACAAATTTGTTTCACTATGAGTTATTGAGATTTTCTCATTTTTATAACAATTTATGAAGCGGTTTTCCAAAATTTTAGCACGATTTGGTTTGAACTGCCCGGATCCGCAATATGGCGACCAATTATGGTTATTTTTAGTAGCAACGTGGATTTCCTATTCTATTTTTAGAATATTACGTTTAGAAAACGTTAAAAACGAATCCTAACTTAGAAGTGTTGTGCCCTCAAAACTAGTTAAACCCGGTTGCTGCAAGGTGCAGACCGTCCTAAGGCGGTTCACCCCGGGAGATTTTTTTGTTTTGTATTTTTGGGGGTTATTTTTGTTATGGTCCTACGTGTTAGGTGAATTGGGAAATTCTGGGAGACGGTGGTATTTTTGAATAACGTACTTTATAGGAAGTTTTTTTAGTTTCATTTTCTGGTTTGATTATTCTACTAGTGTATATATATATAGTTATAATTTATATTGATTGATCCCTGACAAGTTACACACATTTCTCATGCATACATATCTTGTGTCATTGTTCTCTGTGAGACTATAAGTCATTGTTATATCATTGAAAAGAAAAAAGAAAATAATTATGCTAATAAAAAAGCTGAACAGGTAATTTTAGGTTGTCTGAAGGACTCTACAATTAAGTTACTGTACGCAAAACATACAAACTTCAGTATAAGTCATAGCATTTTGAAGCAATTCATGACGTGGTGTTTGTGAACAAATCATTTATTGTTCTTCAGAAGATAATTTTATTCAAAGTGATTTAAAATTCTGCGACATTCTGTTGAGTGTATATGAGACAAACATATTTCCATTTTTACCACTGTTTTGTGTTATCATTACCAGTTACTATAACCAGTTTATACTTGCCAGCTCATCTATAATCATTTTGGTATTGTACATGTGATCTGTAAATCACCAGTCTATTAATCAAAAATAATGTTCAATCAATGTTATGAACAAAAAGACAGAAGAAACTTTGCCTTTAGTATCAAATGGTCCATATTCAGATGTTTATTTTCATAATGTGCTAAAATGTGCCCATTTTCATAATGTGCTAAAATGTGCCCATCTTTCTCAAAGTGGCTTGATTCACTGGTGCCACTAAGTCAGGTTGGACTGTATAAATACAATACTGGTCATTATGAAGACCATTCAAAATTAAGGTAATCTTTATGGAAACTTCTTTGTAGTCAATAAATGCTTCATTTCAAACATCTTTCCACACACATGACAATCATTTAGTAAGATTAGTATGAGGCTACAGTTCATTGCACTCTGTTGATCCTTGAATTCATGTTTCTTTCCTGGTTAGGGTTCACCACCTTCACTGATAACTTACAGCACATACTTCAAAAAATATCAGTCCAATCTAAAAAATTTTAAACATGGGTCTGAATATAGTGTCACATATCAACTTTATTTCAAAAACTTCATCGATGTCAGAAGTTCTTCAATCCTTATGAAAAGTATGAAATCAACTACATGTAATACCCTTTATTTGTGAATGTTGCAATGTTGTGGTCGTTTGTGCTCATTTGGAAGTATCATTGATTCTATTTCCATATTCACACTAAAGTAAAGTAACTCCAGTGATTACAGGTCATGTACAAACATACCACTACAAATAAATCATTGATATAAGTGTGATACTGCACCCAAGATTTCGGTGAATCTGTAGTTTGTCTGTATTAACTGAACAACATAACTGTGAATGCAAGTCATTACTCTGTAATATGCATAAAAGTAGTCAATGTATGTGCAAAAATATGGCAAGACATAAATGGTTGTAGATGGTGAACATTTAAGTCTTTTTACAGCCCTAGGTCAACATCTGCTGCATGAACTGTTCACAGAAAAATAAGTCTCATCTATTATTGTTTTATAGAATATTTCTCTCGCACTAAATACTGACATACAAATATATAGTGGACCAAATCAAAGCTTATGTCCAACAAATTATAGGACATGATGAACATGTAAGAACAGTCTTACATTTAATTCTTACTTCTCCAGTTTGCTCAAGTTCCAATAAAAATCCCATTTTCAGAATGTACAATATCTTTGGAGACTTTTCGAACACTTGAGACTGAATCACTGCCTCTTGAACAAGGCCGATCTTATATATAATGCTACATATTCCATACAACAGATAATAACACAAAATTACCCCACTCTACCAGCATATAAAAAATGCAAAACAATAAATCAGCTATTTTAAGCAATACCAAATAATTTAAGCCTACAGAAAAACATCTTATACAGAATTCTCCAACAGGTTGGTGAAAACAAACACAAATATCATTTCAAAATTTATTTAACATGAACTGACAGCTAACTATGTAAATGGTTACATATAAAATGACTGTACAACTGTAAACAAAATCAGTAAAATTCAATGAACACATAAAAAGTTAAGATGATAATTTACATCATAAGACACATAATCATAGACAAAGTAATTATAAGAATACAACATTAGAGATGTATACTTACACAATTCTTACCAACACAAACATAAAACAAATTAAAAGACCTGCAGTAAGTCATTTGTAAGAAAGGATGTATTCTTCAGTAGAATAAACAGTAAACAACCAAGTCAGAGATATCCACCATAAAAGTGCAAAATCCATGGACAACGGGGACCCAAACATCGGATACTTTTGCTAAGGAACTAGCGGGTAATGCTTGTATTACAGAAAAGTCAAACATAAAGGAGTACTGACCATTGATGAAGCAAGCCTCAAACAATATAATTGTATTACATATCATACATGAGCTTCAAAAATACATAATTGTTTTATAACAACTTTTGGTCCCAGATTAAGTTAAAACATGAGTAACTGTACTCATAAATTTCATCATATAATCAAAAACTATAGAAATTTAACAGGAATTATCATTGAAGAGCAAAAGAAGTTTTCATCAACAGTTAAATTCATGTCAAACTCACTGCCTGCAGTACAAACTTATTATAATACTTAGAAATTTTGTCATTAGATAATGTATTATTATAACAAGACTTAAAACTACAACACTGAGCTGATCTTAGCTCTTTCTCCTCCATAATTTGATCAGTGGTAAGACAGTCATGACATGTTTTTTAGCTTTAGAATAATTTCAAAATGAGTTCAGCAACATGTGTGAAATTTAGAGTCAAGTGTTCATGTGATAAAAAGTCCCTATCAACATTTCTACAAAACAAACAAAATACATTATTTCAATTACAAAGTATATTTTAATAAGTGTAAAATATCAAACATTCATCATCCACATGTTGGGGAAGATTGATTTATAGACTCTTATTGTGCAATATGCATCTAAATTTGTTATAAATTAACCAATGAAAATGTTTATTAAAAGTGGCAATTGAATGCAATCTAATTTGTTTACTTTAATGATTAATTATTATAGGATTAAGTACTAATAACTAATGCGTTAGGCACAAAGTATCAAAATTAAAATCAATTAAAATCTTACAATATTACAAAAATGGAAATCAATATGATTACAAAATGTTTAAAGTGTAGGTCATTATTGATAGCTTCACATGTTAAGTTACAGTGAAGTGAGATATCAATAACGACATATGCAACAGCAATATTGTACTTATGTTTAAAATATGGTTTTATCCAAAGTTTTTAGAAAACTAAAACATCAAATACTGAAGTACTAAAAGGTTTAAACATAAATATTGCATAATAAAATCTGTATCATGAATGTACATAGAAATAATTCTTAAATTTGTTACTGCATTAAGTCATACATATCCTATGACCAAACTACCACAATACAAGAATCAAACCTACGTATCCTTTATTGTACGGGCAATTGATTCAAATCAAAACTGCAATCTTCAATACAACCATGACAAAAATCATTCAATAGTAATAATATAAAAATCAGACGATGCAAAGATATCAGACTTACAGATTGTATCAAAATATACATTGATGTATAAGAAATGTGCCGTTATAGCAAGTCTATCAAAATTAAACTACATAAAAATAAACATTGTCCAAATTATCACAAAATATTTAAAGTTTGTCAGAGTATCTGTCATTATTGATATAAAACTAGTGTACTAAAGGATTCACAAAAAGTTCAGTAAAGAAAGTACAATGGAAATATTGGAACAATAGATTCTTAAGTCTGTAATATAAATTTTGGCAACACAATTTTTGTATCTTGAATCATATACAAATACATCTGTCTGTAATTCATAAACATCACAGAATATTATGTTGGGTTAAAATAACATTCGCAAAATAATAGAAGAAAGTAGAGGGCAACATGGAAAAAACTTTAAACATTACACTTAATAGTGTAAATACACCCTCCATCAAGAGATAATACTGAGCATTTATATAAAAAACTAAGTAAACACTGTTAACCAAAGAACCGCTTTTATAACCAATACTATACAGCCACTATAACAGTTTAAACACTTTTGGTTTAAACTAACTGAACGGTTTCATTCTCTTTGGTAAAACTTGTCATAGAAAGGAAATGACTTCTTACAAATGTTAAAATTCAAAACTGAAATTCATTAATAGCAACACATTTTCTGCTCAATCATAAGTGCACTGGGTCTAATAACATTATGGATGAAAACAAGTGTGTAGCATATACAAGTCTGACTGATGACAAGGAAGATACATGAGCATGGGTGAAAGTTGGCGAAACTGAAAATACTGAAAAACGATGCTGTTGACCCCTGGAAGCTCCTGCCATGCTGGCAATATTAAGCTGTAAATTAAGCTCTCCTGAAAGCTAGCAGAAGCTTTTAAAAGTAAGAACTTAAGCGTCTTCTGTGTTGTAAGTGGGTGACAAAAACTTCATTTTTTGTTTTGTAAAATTGGCTTATGCATTTCTAATCGGACACCATTAAAAGCCATAATAATATAATACGACTGTATCCCGGATGTTAAAGGTGTGGGAAAATTCCATTATGACCATTCTGTGTTGACCTTCAATATCCAAGCGACCCCTACACTCACCAATTTTAAACTGGATTTATGCGAATTGGAAAAACCCAGGGAACGGCTAAAAATGCAGAATTCAGAAAAACTTTCACCCATTCATATGTATCAACCAGTTCAGGAGATAAGAATTACTGATTACTTGCACATCAAGACTGAAACATCTGACAATCACCTAGCTCAAACATTATGGATACATACATATGAGAAATGGAAATATGAGAGCAACTGTGATTGAGATGACAATGAAGATAAATGTGGAGACTCCTCAAAAATGAAGTTTCGATATTCTGCTGCCATGGTTACACAGTGTTTATAAAAATGTACTAAAATACATTGTTTCAAAACACAAAAACATTTCTCTCATAACACGGAACAAACAACATTTACATGTTAAAACAATTCATTTATTCTTTTATTAATAAAGTTTTACTTGGTCAGTGTAGGTAAAAAGATAGAGTGTGAGCATATCTCTGTAACAAGTCTAAAATATACATCTTAGGTTATATGCTCCCTCAAAAACACAATTAGCAACATTCAACAAACTGCATCATAGTACATGATATTGTATTTAACATGTAAGATTCTATAATGTACATCCATTCAGAGACAGGGGCTATTTGCTAGCTATCAATACAGCAGATAATCGGCAAACTATTTAACACAGTACATCGTCTTCACTTCAAAATAATCCAGACTTAAGTTTCATACATTATCTATAAAAATTGATCTTCTAATATAGAAGATTAACTCAGACTGACACAGTACATTGATTTCAAACATTATGATTTGATATTTGATTTATCAATGAAACAATACACATCAGTTCACCAATGTGTAACATCTGAGATCACTGCTCAAAATTTTCATAACAGAAAACATCTTTCAGAACAGGAATACATGATCCTACGATTTCCTATATTTCTTACATCAGTCCACTGTTTACAGTGCCTAGTTTGTACAATGCTTGTGTTCCAATATTGACCATTTCTAAAAATCAACCAACAATACAAATCCTTCTCAATATCCTGACATAATCTGAGAGAGATCCTCCTCAAGTTCATGTGGCCCTTTTTGTTAACATAACATCAATTGCTAGCAGCTCTAAACACAGCAGAAATATCACTCTCTCCATATCCTAATCTTCTTGCTTTCTTGTAAAGCTGAAACACAGTATTTACATATTTATACATGATAATCATACATTCTCAAATCCAAGTTTGGTAAGTTCTAAACAGAAAGACAAAATAACATAAAACAAAGTAATTAAATATTTGTATACCAGGAGACTTCACTGATATTTTTGACATTTCTGGTACAATATCAACATGAACCATCTCATAAAACCAGATGTATCAAACATTCTAACAGAACTGTGCTTTTTAATCAGCTTAACACAAACTTACTTCATTGGCAGCTGCAGCTATGTATAGAGGTTGTTCAACTTTGTCCCCGAGTTGTAATGCTAAACGCAAATCTTTCTGTTGATGTTGAAGTGGGAAATGTGGATCATATTTACCATTCAGAATTGCTGAAAAAATATAATAACAAATATATAAGCAAACAAGTAATATGTTAACATAGGTAACAATTAGGCAATATGTAATCATCAGTTCAGATAAAACAAGTTTGCAAGTAAAACTCTTTCTACTGCTTAAAATACTCAATACTTAAATCAGTTTCCAATGAAAATGACATATAGACAATGGTTAAGAAGTATATTCACTCATCAGTATAATGTCACTGTTACTGGACAATGGTTACAACTAATTTCACTTCAGATAAAGCATTGTTTCAGGTAAACAATTTTCCAAACATAACTAAGGGAGGAGGTAATCTGAATTTACCAATGCGTAGAAAGTGTGCTTTCTCTCAGTGTATGTATAAATATTGTATCATCAATGCTTATTTTTTCTGTAATACACATTTATGTATGAAAAAAAAATAAAATGAACACAAATTTGATTATAAATATGCTTCCTTTGTCCCATAAAACAGACATATCTTAGTTAATAATATTTCAACTTAAAATCTAGACCCACTTTTTCGTAAAGAAAAATGTAGAAACTCATAGTTTTTAGGAGAATTTTTCCAGTTAAATTATACTGTATGACATGTATGTCATCAGCAAGATTTTAAACTCAAAAATCATTATCTTAGCCAATAAATGTCTACAAAACAAATCCCATATATACATCTTTCTTTTCTATACCTTCCCAGATTCAAGGTCAATATCTGATAACACTTAATAGATCAGTCAGTAAAAAATACTTGTTTGCATAAAAAAAACTACAACAGTAGTAATACACAGATAACAAATGGTAAACCTTTCTCACCTTGACTTTTGTGTATGATAGTTGGACATCTGAGAGAACCCAATCCAAGGACTTCAGCCACATCCTCTAAGTCAAGACCAACTTTTTCAGCCATGGCCATACCCTCGGACAGACTAGCAACTACTGAACCCATCACCATGTTGATAATAAGTTTCATCCTGGTAGCTGCTCCTGGATCTGAACCTAAATATGGAAAATTATATTATAGAAAAACAGGCTAACTTGGAACTATGAAACAACTCTATACAATATATAACATCAAATGTGCTGACTTTCATCACTAAAACATCACCACTAGACACAAACATTGCTAAACATAAACATCATAAAATGCAAACATCAATAGACACTAATAGATCACCAGACACAAACATCACTAGACACAAATATCACCAGACACAAACATCACTAGACACAA
This sequence comes from Lutraria rhynchaena, assembly GCA_008271625.1. Lineage (NCBI taxonomy): Eukaryota > Metazoa > Mollusca > Bivalvia > Venerida > Mactridae > Lutraria > Lutraria rhynchaena. The sequence goes on from VIBL01000012.1 coordinate 2,784,611, forward strand.
ACATCACTAGACACAAATATCACTAGACACTAATATCACCAGACACAAACATCACTAGACACTAACATCACTAGACACAAATATCACTAGACACAAACATCACTAGACACAAACATCACTAGACACAAACATCACTAGACACAAACATCACTAGACACTAATATCACCAGACACAAACATCACTAGACACAAACATCACTAGACACAAATATCACCAGACACAAACATCACTAGACACAAATATCACCAGACACAAACATCACTAGACACTAATATCACCAGACACAAACATCACTAGACACTAATATCACTAGACACAAACATCACTAGACACAAACATCACTAGACACAAATATCACCAGACACATACATCACTAGACACAAACATCACTAGACACAAATATCACCAGACACAAACATCACTAGACACTAATATCACCAGACACAAATATCGCCAGACACTAACATCACCAGACACAAACATCACTAGACATAAAAATCACCAGACACTAACATCACCAAACATAAAAATCACCAGGCATAAACATCAATAGACACTAACATCACCAGACACAAATATCACCAATCACAAATATCACCAGACACAAACATCACCAGACACAAATATCATCAGACACAAATATCACCAGACACAATCATCACCAGACACAAATATCACCAGACACTAACATCACCAGAGACAAATATCACCAGACACTAACATCACTAGACACTAATATCACCAGACACATACATCACTAGACACTAACATCACCAGACACAAATATCACCAGACACAAATATCACCAGACACAAATATCACCAGACACAAATATCACCAGACATAAACATCACCAGACACAAATATCACCAGACACAAATATCACTAGACACAAACATCACTAGACACTAATATCACCAGACACAAATATCACCAGACATAAACATCACCAGACACTAACATCACCAGACACTAACATCACCAGACACTAATATCACCAGACACAAATATCACCAGACACTAACATCACCAGACACTAACATCACCAGACACAAATATCACCAGACATAAACATCAATAGACACTAACATCACCAGACATAAAAATCACCAGACACAAACATCATCAGTCACAAACATCACCAAACATAAAAATCACCAGGCATAAACATCAATAGACACTAACATCACCAGACATAAACATCACCAGACACAAACATCATCAGTCACAAACATCACCAGACATAAAAATCACCAGACATAAACATCACTAGACACTAATATCACCAGACACAAATATCACCAGACACTAACATCACCAGACACAAAAATCACCAGACACAAATATCACCAATCACAAATATCACCAGACACAAATATCACCAGACACAAACATCATCAGACATTAACATCACTAGACACTAACATCACCAGACATTAACATCACCAGACATAAACATTATCAGTCACAAACATCACCAGACACAAAGGTACTTAGAGAGTCCGGTATTCAGAGGTTATACTGTATAAAATTGGTCTCCATTTCTACGCCTTTAAAAACAGGGAATACATTAAAAACAATAGAAATTTTCCTAACACGAATAATAAGAAGTGTAAGTGCAAGTGTAAGTGCATGAACATTTGTGGGAAGGATTCACCTTATCCCTAGCATACATATCATTTGAACATGTCTGACTGGACCGGGAAACTTGTAGATATATCAATTAAACCAAACTACAGGCAGTATCACACAGAATTTGAAACATCCAAAAAGCTGTATAAGAAAGCTCTCCAGTTCCAAAACACAAAAGCATCAAGTTGTTGTCCAAAACCATACATCAAGATCACTGAAATATCATTTTATCAAATTCAATCACTTCAGAATAACATCACAAAGTGTTGTTTTATTTTTGTACAGCTCTACAAACCTAAATACAATGATTTTTTGCCAATAGCTTCAAAACAGGAGAAACAATCATCAAACAATTTTCTGTCTCCTGAAGCAAGGATGGTCAGCTGCCCTTCCAATGCTGGTACCCTACTTCCAACCACAGGTGCTTCTAAATACACGCCACCTCTTGCTTGTATAGCCTGGAATCAAACAGAAAAAACAACACAAATTTAACAAGATTAAGGCATAGGTTTAAAGGTTTAACTTACCATCATAACCAGATGACCCATGTTCAAACTTGTCCAAGATATCATTGAGACTGACATTCTGACTAGGTCTGTGGCCTGATTAAGCCTCTAGAGAGTTAAGATCCCCTAGATGCCGGAGTATACTGACTGACCACTATAGCTCACTGAGCACTACATGCTCAGGCGAGCTAAAAGGGGAATACTCTGTGAAAATAAATCTGAACAATTTTTTTCACAATATGCATAAGTAGACCTTATGCCTAATGCGCTGGTAAAGTTTTATAAAAATCCAACAATCCATCTAGAACAAGCGCAGACAAGATATTTTCGAACGGGATTTTCTTAATTGTACACTGCCATTGCTAAAACAAATGTTATGCAATTTCTGATTGGTTTGTATTGTATGTTGAGACATGTGTTGTACAATTAAGAAAATCTTGTTCGAAAATATAAATGTTGATTACTTGTCTTGCGTGTGACATCATCCTCTGATGATGAACATCAGTACCAAGTAATTTAAAAATCCATTCAGAAACTGGAAAGTTATAGCTGAGACATCAAATTCTATAAATATTGAATACTTTGAATATGACCTAGACCTTGGCGCTATGGGCAAGGGTCTCGCGCATGACGCATCGTCTAGTAATGGCGAACACACATGAATTAATTTCAAAATGCATTTATAAATAAGAAAGTAATGGCTGAGACAAGAAAATTCCATACATAATGAATAACCTTGAAAATGACCTTGTCCTTGGAGCTTTGGGTCTATGTCTTGCACATGACACATCATCTTGTGTTAGTGAACATTTGTGCAATGTTATTTGGGAAATAAGACACAAAAATGAGACGCATAGATGGACAAATGGACAGTGCGACTGCTATATGCCTCCTTCCGGGGGCATAACAACAATCCTTTCCTTTTATTGTGTTTGAAAACAATGCAACTGTGAAAAACAACAACCTCTCGTCGGTCAGGATCTGGTGTTTAAGCAAATTTTCTTAATGATTTGATAATTGTTTGTTTGCAACATGCACCTAATGTTCAATGTTAACTTTGCTGAGAAATAATTAATATGCAATTTAATCTTCATTTTCAATTTGGTTTTTTTTTTATACCGGTTAGATCTACTTCTGCAATATTGAGTAATAGTCAAAAATACTAAAGTACTAAAACTCACATTCAAATAAGAAAACAGTTACTTATGTGAATAATGTACATACTTTTATCGGACTGTCAGACATTTTCCACTCTTATCAGCATAGCAGCCAACATCTCCCTCCCAACAACAGCCACCTCCCTATAACAGCCAATTTTGTAATGAATGGCTGTTGACTGTTGTAGAGAGGTTTTACTGTAATAACATTACAGTGATGTATGTCATCTGTGTATTTAACGAAATTCTGTCCAAATGTGGTGTCTGTTTGATACTTAATATTAAATAATGTGATACACAGAATCTTTTTTTATTGCATGCTGAAATTCCTTTTTGTCAGGCCATATTTCCTGTCTCATATAAATCATGCAGATACTGTTTTAATATTATTTCTATTACCATTGTTTCTACAGTTTTTAACAACAATGCAGCAACAATATGTAGGGTTAACAATGTCATAATTATGTGAATTTCATTGGTCAGTCACATTTATATCATTCAATAGCAGGATTCAAACCAACTTTCAATCAAAACAACATGCCAACCTTAAAATATTTTTTTCAGGCAGGAAATATTTTGTCTGGACAGCTGAACATTTCTTCTTGGCAAGCTAGATGACTGGCATTACTTGTACATTTTTGCTAAGACTGTATGCAGATACTTGTATTCAATTTAAAAGTATACAGCCTGATAGTTACCAAAATATCAGTTTACTGACGTACAACCATGAAGCATGACACTAACACAAATGACAACAAAGGCAAACAATTTTAAAAATATAAAAGTTGAAAACATGAAATTTTAAACAAGTAAATGACTTACCTCAGCAACATCTTGCACAGTCTCTTCATCTATTGTAGACATCTCAACAAAACATTTGCCAGCTGTAATACCTCTTAATACTCCCTGACTACCAAATACAATCTGTAAACAAGATAACAAAAAATGATCCAATGTGAAGTTGTTAACCATGACTCCATGTAAACAACAAGATGTCAGCATAACATCAGTTAAGTATATTTACTGAGGTGTACAGTAAGAATAGACTGTCAAGTTAATACATTTGCAGACTTAAACAGGAACATTGTAATGCTCCTTTAATTATACATAGCATACAAATACAGTAAAATTTCATGTTTCACATACTTAAAATTACTGAAAAAGCTTACATCTTTTACAGCAGTGGTATCTGCTACACAACAGAATGTGATATCACATTGTTGTACAACTTCACACGGTGAATTACCCTTCAGTGCACCAGCTTTTACAAAGTCTCGACACTGAAAATACATCAAAGTAACATTTACTATAATGTTGTTACACTTTTACAACACTAACATCATGCATTACATTGGTACAGTACAGACATAAAAGAAACATTACTAAGTAATCAAGTCCAGTAAACAGGTGGAATACACAACCAGAATACATTTGTATCTACTAAATTGTATTTTCTATATGGACTGTATAGACTATCTACTAAATTGTATTTTCTATATGGACTGTATAGACTATCTACTAAATTGTATTTTCTATATGGACTGTATAGACTATCTACTAAATTGTATTTTCTATATGGACTGTATAGACTATCTACTAAATTGTATTTTCTATATGGACTGTATAGACTATCTACTAAACTGTATTTTCTATATGGACTGTATAGACTATCTACTAAATTGTATTTTCTATATGGACTGTATAGACTATCTACTAAATTGTATTTTCTATATGGACTGTATAGACTATCTACTAAATTGTATTTTCTATATGGACTGTATAGACTATCTACTAAATTGTATTTTCTATAAGGACTGTATAGACTATCTACTAAATTGTATTTTCTATATGGACTGTATAGACTAAAATAATATTCAACAAGAACTTTTGACCTTACAAGAAAAAATTACAACCATCAAAACTTCAATATTACAGAAATAATCAAATATTTGTTATAAAGATAAAATTATGTGACCAAAGTATGGAAAATTCATTATACTGTCACAGACAAGAGGGCCATGATGGCCCTGCATCACTCACCAGAATAAATGTAATTTAACTTGTTATTAAAAAGGTAATCAAGGTGGATAAAGGGGAACAATAATAAACCCGAATAAGGACCACCAAGGGATACTATAATGGAATATTGGAGATGACCAGAAGCTGCTACAGACCAAATTTGGCGATGATCCAACCATTGGTTCATGAAAAGAAGTTTTTTATGGTGATTCTATTTTTTTGAAAGGGCCCGACCGCATTTATTGGAGCAAACTTGACAGAGGACCATCTAAAGATGCTACAAACCAATTTTTCAGGTGATACCTCCATTGGTTCATCAGATGTTTAAAGGCATCTTTATTTGTAGCTCTAGCAGCCCTAAAGGGGGTCAACCATTTTTATTTCAGCTAACTTGATAGAGGGCCATCTAAGGATGCTACAAACCAAACTTGGTGATAATCCATCCATTGATTCATGTGAGAAAGTAGTTATAACATACTTCTATTTTTAGCTTTAAGCAGCAAATTGTTATTTCTACCACAAATATGCATCGTGCATTGATTGTTACAACTGATGCATGTACATCTCTCTAAGTGGTCACTGTTTGTGTACATTAAAATGTGTGGTCATTGTTTGTGTACATCACTCTTTGTGTAATCAATGTTTATGTAGATTATGTGGTCAATGTTTGTGTACATTACTCTATGTGGGCATTATTTGTGTTTTTTTTTTTTTATGTGACTTAATGTCACTGGGGTTTAACGCCGTTTTTCAACAATTTTTCAGTTATATACGGCGAATGGTTCACCTAACCAGTTTTCCTGGACTGTATTCTAACCAGTACTAATGGCAACTTCTCCACATATGGAGGAAAATTGACATTTTTGTCAAATTTTCATAAAAGGGTATGACCTGCTGTGACCGGGATTCGAACCTGGATCTCCGGGTTACAAGTCCAGCACACTAACCATGGCCGCAGCCAATTATTTGTTTACAATACACTATATGGTCACTGTTTGTTTACATTACACTGAGTGATGAATTTTTAAATTCATTTCAAACCTTATTACTCAAATACACAAATGATACATATATATTTTAATATCATATAATGAGTCTAAGCCATAAACCATGCAAACAAGACTGATAATTAATATAGAGTATCAAGTTACTAAATCTCCTTCATATTCATTACAAACATGGTGTAATTTTATTCTAAGAGAATATATAACATCCTTTAGTTATCAACCACCACTTTCTGCTACATAATATTCCACCAGACATCTAAGCTGATTGATATTCTGAAGCAGTTAGTTATAATGAGGATGTTAAGTTTCATACAACTTCCAAGTTTGTTGTACAGAAACATATTAAGCTAGAAGATAACCTAGTATTGATGATATAAGAATTCAACCCTCAATATACAAGGTCACACAAATACTGGTTTTATATTTTCTATAACATAATGCCAATTAAATGCCCTCATCAGTATCAACAAATTGTTAATTGATATCAGATTGTCACCATACATCCATATAATAGTTTCTCTATCAACAACAAAACACATTAACCCAGTAACACAAGAACAATGTCGTGTATTATAGAACAAAGCACAGAGCAGACATAAAATTATGTCTATTTAACAAGCAATGTAATGAGTGTACCAATACTTGCTCAGCAATAGCAAACACTATATTGAAAACCAATATATGGAGCCTGATTATAGTCACATGACATAAAACAGCCAATCAGACAACAGGACATATTGTAACAGCTACTGCGTGTATAAATGTAAGATTCAGCACAGTTGGAATAGATTAGTGTGTTGAACTTTGATTAATTCATGATGAAAGGAGTTGGATGTTTGTTCATTTAATACACAGAGTTAACAAGTCAGTCATGCATATCTGATAAGACAAAACAGCATTGTTTTACACACAGTGTAAGATGTATCTGTGTTAAACCTGTACCATGATAGCTGGCAAGGAAACATTCAAGGATTTACACACGGTAAGCTTAATATTTCCTGTTCTCAATTTCATCAAAGTCGTCATTATTTGCTGTCGAAATCACAGATTTATTATTTTATCACACATGAATATTTACAGGCGTGCTTCTTACACTTAGCTTAGGTATAGTAACAGGTATATTGTTGATGTTAGGATACAGCAGACTGTAATATAAAACATTGAGTAAAGCTTCAGAATGATTTAAACACATTCAAAGATACGTGCCCTCAGGATCACTCTCTATTGCTCTATCTTGAACTCAATGGTCAGCTTATATTGATAATTCATTATATCAGAGGAAGAGAAACTGTTTTTCATTCCCATAACATGTAGAACATTACAATCTATAAGGGTCTCCTTCCATTAATCATTTTACAACAGGTAACTAATAAATTTTGCAACTTGTTAAAAAAGAGGTAACACATGTCACACTAATTTACTTCCTCTCCAGAAGAAACAGTATAAATACTGACCCTACAAGTATCCTGGATTTTCAGTAACTCAGTTATAAACTATAAATAAACCTGTTGAAAGCTACTTTGTGAAGGAAGATTGGATTTAATATGTATCACATTGTTCATCTCACTTCATTAAGCGGAAATATAGAAGTCATTCAAGATGAACCAGAGTAAGTGCAATCTTCACCCAGCTTCTCCTTTCATCTACATTGTTACTCTAGTCACAATAAGTGTCAATGTTTAATGTCAAGTACTCATAGTGAATTCATATGAGTATAATGCAGGGAGGGGGGGGCATGGTGCAATTCTACTCATGAAATAAGTAGAAGAATTCCTGTCTACTAAAAGCTGAAGCTATTTATGATGCATCATCAAGAAAGATCAAACTAAATTAAAAGATTTTCTTCACACTCACCAGCTTGTTGTACAGAAATTTATCATCCCATACATTACAAAATAAGATTCAAGTGAAAGGATCACTGAAAATCATAAGCATTCTGTTTTCATGAAAAAGAAAGGTAACAGAAAATGAGTTTCCCATCATGAACACAGGCCCCTAAGTACACAGTACTGTGTGCATACAAATCCCCTTCATTGACTAGCTTCCTCTGTGCACAGCCCCATATTGTAACCAGCCTTGATCATTATTAATCTGCTTCATGTCACATGAAGGTCAACTATAACTGAATTATACAAAAGATAATAAGAAATTAACCCTTGTGTGTAGTATGAATATATATTTCATACATAAATAATGATGTTATGTTGTGAGGGTGAATATCATTAGTTATATTGTATAGTCACATCCTGACATACACACATACAATATATGTACCTTCATTTCCCAGTCTTTGTATGTAAGTAATTATATGATATGATGGTCTAAATGAAGCAAACAGTGATAAAGTTATTTAGAGTACCACAATATGCTATTAAATTGGAATGTCGCTAGATACAGCAAGAAATATAAGCTGAATCCCCAGCATTATCATCAATCAAGGTTGCTGAGTAACACAAAAATTAGTGACTATGGAATAAAGTTGACATTTATAAACAATATGGTGATAATGTTATGAATATTTACCATAGTACAATATGATGAGATAATGATTTAGTTTTATATGATAAACAAGTAAATAAACATAAGTAACAATGCATATTTTTATTTCATATCTTATATGATGATCCTGGTGATGTAATCTGGGGAAAACTAATTACTATGTACACAATACCCTACAAAATTGATACTGATGTACATTGTGTTTATTAAACTAATCAATGCAATATGAGAATAGATACATGTTTTGCTGTAGCTGAATTAGGGAAGGTGTAGTTTTGAATAGACCTACTTTCAATGACACCACAAAACATTCGATTAAGGATGCATATTGACTGAGTGACAGTTGGCCAAGAGAAATGTCAAAGCCAAAATCTTGAAAATATCAAACATAACATAATTGTAGAATATAAATGTCACTGTTACCTTAGTGGTAATTGACACTTATTTACAATTTTACTGAATTTCTTGTCATAAACATGAGTAAACTGTAGCTAAGCTAACTTTACGGTCTACATATGAGTAACTGTAGCTAACATCTAGTCTATTTAAGTGATACTCTTGCTAACTTCAAGTCCACATATGCTAACTCTAGCTAACTTCATATGTGTAACCTTAGTGAACTTCAGGTCTACATGTCTGTAACTCAAGCTCTCTAGTCTACAAATGTGTTACTCTAACCTCAAGTCTATATATTGGTACTGGTAACTCTTGTTAGCCTCAAATCTACATTAATGTAACTCTAACTAACCTCTAGGCTACATATTAGAGGTGAAACGATTAATCGCGATCCATTGCGAACTGCGATTTTTCATGCTCGATTCGATTCGATTCAATGACGGCAATTTTGATTCGATTTTTTTTTTGGTAATATCTACTTTCATTTTCCGTAGTATGCGAGTCAAAATGACTGAAATCTAACGAGATCAGCATTCTTCTCGTGTCGCCAGGCTCTTTACTGTTTCAGTTTTTCCTATTCACAAGTTTTATGTTTCGTTTGTTCCATTGTTTACAGTATTTAAGAAAATACATTCCATCGTAAACTAGTGGGATAGCTATTTTATTCTTGTCCTATTTAATTCCTTTTAAAATCGAAAATCGAATCGAAAAATTGAATCGTGGGATGAAAAATCGAAATCGAATCGAATCGAAATTTTTTGAATCGTTTCACCTCTACTACATATGTGTAACTCTAACTAACCTCTAGGCTACATATGTGTAACTCTAGCTAACCTCTAGGCTACATATGTGTAACTCTAACTAACCTCTAGGCTACATATGTGTAACTCTAGCTAATCTCTAGGCTACATATGTGTAACTCTAGCTAACCTCTAGGCTACATATGTGAAACTCTAATTAACCTCTAGGCTACATATGTGAAACCCTAACCTCTAGGCTACATATGTGTAACTCTAGCTAATCTCTAGGCTACATATGTGTAACTCTAGCTAACCTCTAGGCTACATATGTGAAACTCTAATTAACCTCTAGGCTACATATGTGAAACTCTAACTAACCTCTAGGCTACATATGTGTAACTCTAGCTAACCTCTAGGCTACATATGTGTAACTCTAACTAACCTCTAGGCTACATATGTGTAACTCTAGCTAACCTCTAGGCTACATATGTGTAACACTAACTAACTTCAAATCTTTATGTATGTAACTCTAGCTAACCTCTAGGCTACATATGTGTAACTCTAGCTAACCCGGAAGCTACATATGTGTAACACTAACTAACTTAAAATCTACATGTATGTAACTCTAACTAACATCAGGTCTTCATATGTGTTGATCTAGCTAACTTCAGGTCAACATATGTGTACTTTTATCTAACCTGTAGCCTATACGTGTACAGTTCTAGCTAACCTATTCTCTAATCCATTTAAAAACAGTAGTAATGATTGGTGACATAGGTAGTCCATTCCAGCAGTATTGAAAAATACACATCTCTCATCGTATTTTACCATAGAATCATTAGCACTGTCTATGATGGCTTGGTCTGAAAGTTGATTACAATTCACTGTTACAGTAACTTGAATAATCCAACAGATACTGGTAATGTAAACCCAGTCTGTATACATCAGTAATTTATTTACCATTATAATAATGAAAGTAATTAATTAACAAATTTCTAGGCCATGTAAACTATGTAACTATACATTGATATTACAAGAATGACATCAAATCAGCTAAACACAAGATAATAATAACTGAAGTTAGTGCAGGTCCGATTATTAAGGTATTGTGGTGACAGGAGCAGATAAGGCTCATATTTTCAATGACTTATAAAGAACATGACGAAACATGACCTACTGAAACAGCAACCGATTAATGCTAAAATTAAACATTTTTTTGGCAAAACTGTCAACTTATTAGACTTAGCTAGAGCACTGACAGCTACAAGTTGTATATGTTGTATCACTATACTTATGGTACATGTTTATATGTTAATGTGTTTATTAGTGTTTAGATGAACAATTACACAACTTGTAAAATAGAGAAACTTCATGATATGAACTTGTATTCTTCATTCATCAATGACACAACATACAGATACAAATTAACATCTAAATGAGATTTAATGAACAATAAATATGTCATGTATACCTACGCAAGATGTAACTGAAAGTAAGACACAGGTTGTGTCATTACTGTCAATATACGACAAACAATTATTAATGCATTCAAGCAATCGGCCATGATAAGCAATGTCTAATTAATAGATTAAAATTACGAACAAAAGTTTATTATTTAAACTCACAAGCAATAGTACACAAGTCAATGATCTGAAGATAAAGGGTTATTATCATATTGTGTCAAGTTTCTCTATCTTGGATTTCACACATAGCAATACTCCTTTCATATATTTATCATCAATACTTTATTGTTACTGAACAACAGATGACAAGTCATCCAATGTTACAGACAGATAATGAGGATATCATAATCAAAGTGTCTGATATAAGTGTGATATGGTGAATATGTATGTATAAAACAATGATAAATAACCTGAGAATAATAACTCTGTCATCCTATGTTTGTACATGTACATAAATTTATAGTTAATCCATTACTCTAAATTTACATTACTAGTTCAATTCATTTGTAGGCTAATGGTAAATAAATGAACAAATCAATTCTCATGAAAATTCTGTGTAATGGACTTCTATGCATCAAACAGTACAAAATTAAAGAACAACCACTTTTACTTTATATTGTATCACTGAACTAAGAACTTAAAATTAACTATAAACCATCACATTATCTAAGTTCTACCCCCCTTAACTTAAAATTAACTATAAACCATCACATTATCTAAGTGCTACCCACCTAGAGTTCCTACACTGGTTCATAACATTGATTTCTACAGCATAAGTGACAAAATAGAAGTAGCTTAAATTGCACTCCTGTCGGTTGAAGATACAAAACACTTCTGCTTTACATTACATAAGTCAAGTAACAAAGATGTTTGCCAAGAATGTTAGTTAGGAATATCTTAGACAACATTTAGTATTCACAGTTTTGGATACAACTTGAACTCAAAAGTTTCAATATTTCACTAAAAAAAGATCCTTTTAACAGTAAGAACATCTATCCTAATTTTATTAACATAATGAGACAGTGCAGGATGAAACATATAGCCTAACATTTGTTCTTCTAATTATAATGATGACTGATTTCTTGTTTCTAACAAGCCAGACTAGTTCTTTGTGATGTGAATCTGACTGAGGGGAAAATTAAGAATTTATTTTCCATTATATTCAACATTTTCAAATTTACCTTTTCCTAATTAAATCAGAGAAAGACAAATGTTGAGGGCAGAGTGTATGACAGGCTGTCAGACAAGGAAATCTTTCACAAGCCATTGAATGAATATCACTGTATAGAGTCTAGCAATAAATACCTGAGATTACGTTCATGTGTTTGTTAATTACATACAAATTGTATTCATAGTTCTAACACTCATCCACATTAGGAAACAATTTGTGTCTGCAAGGTTATGTCATATATGCTTCACAAAATGTCAATTTTCACATATTGTACTCATACATTACTGCATCACTGAATATGGCTCCAGTAAACACAGAATTTTGAGGGATCCTATAAATGTAAATAAGCTTGCTTATTAAAAATGGTTATTTATTGGATGTCATTAAGCATACTAAATGGTGTTTGTACTAAATGGCATCAATGTATTACCAAATATTGACATGCTAATAGACACTGAGATGTACCATTGTTACACAATAGTACCATTCTGACCCTCAGTTTATAGCTGTTCGACCTGTACTAACTTAATTTACTGTGATGTAATGTGATCATGTGACTAGCTAATTGACCCTCTGTTTAGCTTACAGTATGACCTGATGTTATCATAGATCATATCTTAGTTTACAGTCTCAGCTATCAAATAACTGCAAGACATTAAATGTTATCAGAGACACCATTAAACTACAACAGTAAATGTGACTTTAACATTTACCTGATGGGGATTCATTAGCTAGCTTGGTAAGATTTTCTTAATAATAGTTAGCAGAGCTTGCTGAAGTGTCATTTCCAGACTGCATAAATTCTAATCTTGAAGTTTACAGTAAATTATATAATAATTTATCAACCACAAAATCATTAATAATGCAACTTAGTCATTGATATTTTACACCAGAATGAGTCTGGTGTCTATTGCATGCACTTTTGATGCACTTAAGAGTGGTTGACACATTTACTAGTTTACACTAACATGTTACATGCTACATCAAAAAAAAAAGTGCTAGAAAACCGGGTCAATTAAGTGTCCTGTTACTCCTGTATTTCACACTCAGTGTAGACTGACAGAATTAAATTCAGGAATAATTGAGGTCAGTATTTGTTTTTAAGTATTAAGATAATTATTAGAATGAATATGTGAAAGATAATACTCACTGTCACTGTAATAAGATTGAAGTCAGGTTAAACTACAAACAAAACTATACAAGGTAATATATACAGTTAATTGACTCTTGTTACGACGAAATAGGTTAAGATGAATTTTCCATTTTGTCAAAGTATTTTTTAATCCCAATTTTTTCCTTCTGAAAGAATATAAAATTCTGCTGGTTAATACCAATTTTGCTCTTGAATTTATTTGTTAAGCCAAACTAATTTTGAAGTCCGAATGATTTCACATCTAATTTGCATTGTTTATAATGAAGTCAGACAATATGCACTTGTCACAAATGTTTTTTGCACCTTGCTGACCATACTATACAATCTCTACTATGCTGAGCACTCTAAGGAAGGACCCAGTGGCCAAAATGGCTAATACAATACTTTTGTAAAGACAAGGCATTTTTTCGAGCCCAAAAAAATTCGACATAACAAACATTGACTGTAGAATATAAAGTTAGGCAAATCAATGATAAATTACATTACTTTCCAAATACAGGCATTACAATGCTACATTTTGATAAACATTATGTTTAATGGTTTTTAAAGCTCTATCTTACAGGAATTTATCACATACATGTTCTGTGGTTTTCTGGTACAAAATTCTATCTGAGTGGAATAATAAAATATGCTAGAGCATCTACAGCAGTAATAAATCTTTACAACTCTGGTAAGCTGTAGAAAACTAATATATTAAACATATCATAAATATAGCAGTTGTTCCATCTTTCTAAGTTTTCATGTTGCTAAAATGAGCAGTTGAACCTTGAAAAATTCATGAAATGGAATTAATTTTCCTAGCAAATAAAACTGTTTTATAATGAGTACTAAAAAAACAGAACAAACATAAAAATTAATAATTCAGTTTTACCCAATTTGTGTGATTACTAATGCAAGTAATATGTCTCCCTAGACACCACCAAGAACTGCCAAACATCAATACCTTCTCCAAGAACATCACATTACTGGTGTACAATATACAATGGATAAGTCTTTGCCTCATAAGCATATTTTAGATTCTTCCAAATTCAAAGCTAATATACAAAACATCAATTTATTTAAGAAAATTGGCTTATTTCTCTCTGACAGAGTGGGAAACATTGTGGCAAAAGAAGCCATTACTTATTTCTCATTACAAGCAATGACTTCTTTCGCCACAATGTTTTTTTAAAACTCGTCTGCTCCAGATGCAGGGGGAAATGCAGTATTATGAGGCATAGGGTTAATATATGAGAGATAAAAATGAAACACTATCATAATATCTAGTATCTAACCCATTTTTTTTAAGTTTGTCTGATTTTTTTCATTTTCACAATTCACAATATTTTCACCAGAAGTGTTGTACTAATAAACACATAGGATATATTTGGTAAAGATTAACATACTGGAGAATCAATTTCTAACAATCATCACTTGTTTATCTACAATACAGCTCTCTGTAAAATTTTAATATTTAACAAAAACGTCAATGAACATGGTTATCTCACACAGCACTTTGATAAAATATTCAATTAACAACTGTTCTACTCGTTTCACCTTTTCCAAATCATTAATTATTCAAATGGATTTCTAACTTAGCCAAACAGACTGCAAATTCTGTAAACAGAATCAATATTTAATTCACCATTTGACTGCAGAAAGATTTAATTTAATTCAACTTGTTGTTATGCAAAAATCACTCTTCTCAGTGCAAAAGTACTAGCCTAATTTTTTTCTATAAACTAGAATTTGGAATCCAACCTTGTTTGCCATAAAATAGCTGTACATTTGAAATCATAAGAAAGATAATCATTAACAAAAGTTATACTGGACTTGTTTGATGAGTTTTAATAATTACTAAATCAGGTTTGTACTTCAAAGAGAATCAATAAGTTTTAACCTTCACACTTGACAGTTTTAAATGTATACTAGCTGGTAACAATTTTGCACTGCAAGTACATGAAATTGTATAAGATTATAAAAGATTGATTATTTTTAAACAAAAGCACCCCATTCTTGTAGATGGATTCTGCAGAACAAAATGTTTTGTATCAATATAACGATGTGAGATGTGGCTACAATTCATATATTCCTAGAGTATCATCTACAGTATACAACTGCACATATCTTACACTATCTATATGTTTATCTCAAGTCTTGAGGCAATGGGGTCATTAGCCATACTGTAACATACCTAGTTACAATCACTAATCTGAACTAATCTAATCAAGTACAGTTACCTACCATAATGTACAAGATACATCAACCAATACAATGCAGTACAATATTGTATTACTGAGAACCAATATACACTGTTATGCCATATATACATGCATCTACTATAATAACACTCCATGTAAGCAGCCTGCTTTGACCTGCTCTGTTTTGCACTGCCTGACCCTCACACATCAGCTTATCTGCCAGTCTTACCAATGACAATGGGCACTTTTTTCATCAATATTAAATATATACCTACTTTTTAGGGGCCTCCTTTGTTTAGTGGGTTAAGTTTCTCACTAGTAATCACCTGATCTTCATCTAACTTTGTTTAAATCCCAACTGATACAAGAAAAATTTCATATGTATGTCCACTAGCTTAAAGATGGTTTGTTGTTCTACCCAGGTGTATGCCTGGGGTCTTCCTTCACCACTGTCATCATATGAACCCAACTGTTGGTGTGGTGTTATTTTCCAAACCAAAATATTTAGATACATCTTTTCTAACTTCAAGCAACTCCTAAATTCTTCAAATTACAAAACTAATTTACATCATCTGGAAAAAAAAGTTTGCATTGGTTGTAGCAGGCGAAACTTTAATTATGTTCATACTTGTTATACCTGTATAAACCAAAGCCCTACTTCGGATTTTCCATCTAATAGAATTGTGCATAAGTTAAATACCATCAATCATGTACAACATGTAATATTATTCTAATTGCTTCATTTTCTAGCATGACAATGTAACAAAATTGCATCAGTTCAATGATATTTACCTCAATTCTGCTTGACAATAAATCCACAGTTAATGGGTTATGATGACAATACATTAATATCTAATGAAGAAGAAATGATTGAATAATTGACATAAAATGTCTAGTCATCAATCAGCCATTATTTGACACTATGAAAACAAGAACTTAATGAAACTTTGCCTCTGAATATAATTATCAGCGCTCATCTGTGAATAATACAATAGAATACCGGTTATTTTATGATTATATTACAAATAAATTTGCCAAAGCTGTAGAGAGAAATCTATTAAAACAGTCTTTTGGTAGCAAAATTGTATACTTTGAAAAAATCTTCAACACAGACAATCTGTTATTTTTGCTGCTTAACAATATCAACTATACAATATACATGTACAACCCTGATATAAAGACCATAAAAATAGGTCGTGATATTGAGGTGATCTATTTTCCAGTCAAACTATAGTTAAACTTTCAAAAACCATCCTAAAGAGTGGTCCTTATAACAAGGTATTCATAGTATTAAAGTGGGCACATACTGAGGTTTAACTGTAGTTACATTGTTAAACAGAAATTTGAGATGATGCAGCAAGCCATCATCAAATATACCAACTGTCATACTAGTCTGCCACCATGAATAGTTTTGCCTTGTTTAATGTTAATACATAATTCATACCATGAGATTACATCAACATTTCTGAGGAACCTTTTTAAAATTCTCCCCTGATATATTATGGATGCATAACACAGAGCATATATCTTATATGTTTACAGTCTTACAGAGTCATTGACTTACAATACACCATGATTTGGAACACAAGTACCAACAAGTTCATTAACTGTATGTGAATTCTTGTGATGAAAACTTATATTTCATAATTTATATTCTGGCTACAATCTGTTTGCATAATCATAAATTGACAGAGTAAATACAGTATTCATAAAATCAATAATGATGAGGCAAAACTGTGGAATAGAAAGGATATAAAACTATTGTAATTTTAAAAACTTATTTTCTTTCCAGAGAAAAAATGACTTGACAAGGACTTCACTCAATTCAAAAGGATACTAAATCCTACTACCAACTGATTGCTCCAATTTGAGTCACCATGGTCATGGAGAAAGGGGTTAGTCTGCTTTATTTAGCAGTATCTGTCATCATATGTCAGGGTATCTTGGCTATTTGTCCATCAGAGTGCCAATGTCAGGAAGATAATGACTACAGCTACGTAACCTGTGTGAGTCAATCACTTACAGTGGTACCAAAGAATATACCAACCTCAGTCACCCATCTTGATCTCCATAGAAATTCTATATCTAGTCTATCCAATGTCTTTCAGGAATTTACAAAACTACAAGTCATGGATTTCAGCTTCAACAAGTTAAGTGCTTTGAATTTAGTGGATTTCAAATATAACAAGAACATGGTCAGTCTGGACTTATCAAGCAATAACATTTCTCTCCTGGATTATAGCATTGAAATATTTGAGAACATAACTAGTGTCAACTTATCAAACAATTCAATCACATCACTTAACAGAACATTTTCCCTCTTACCAAACTTACAGAAACTCAATCTTCGGGCAAACAAAATTTCATCCCTATCAAGTGATAATTTTCTTCATAACAATAAATTGACTCATTTGGATCTCGATAATAACAAAATCAGGGAATTACCAAGCAATCTTTTTTCTAATTTTGAGAATTTGATATGTTTAAATTTGAGCAGCAATCTGTTAAGCAATTTAGATAGGGATATATTTTCTGTCAATTCTAGTATCCAAACACTGGATTTATCAAATAACAAATTACACTCAATATTCAACTTGACTCTCTTCAACTTGGATTACCTTGACCTTTCAAGGAACAATATAACCAATATGAGCCTAATTGAATTTCAGCACATAAGTAATTTATCTGTGCTCCTATTGAATGAAAATCCAGTGAGAGAAATACAACATTCAGTGTTTGAAAACCTCCCATCTCTACGTAAACTGTCAATGTCATACATGCCAAATCTATCCTATCTATCAAAGTCAACATTTGATGGCTTGTGCAATCTAGAGGAGATCATACTAAGTCACAATCCCAACTTGTCTTTCATACACAAGGATTTATTTATACCATTGATATCAATCAGCATTATAGACTTAAGTTTTAACTCAATCAATACAATTCATAATGAAACGTTGTATGGAAATACTCAACTATCCAGTCTATTCTTAGAAGGAAACAGTTTCATTTGTGACTGTGAATTGGAGTGGATGATTCTATCAATTCAAAGAAATGACAGTATTATAACAGATGATAACCCACTTTACTGTACAACTAGACATTCAAATAACAAATCATCAATATTGGATGTTGATATGGAATCATTACACTGTTCAGATGTAACAATAGTAAACCATACAACAGATTCTGCATTCAAAATTGGGAAACCTGCAATATTACTGTGTGTAGCAGAAAGTGTTCCGGTACCAGAAATAATCTGGATAACGCCACGTAAACGTGTCTTTAAGTATCATAACTTTCATGAGTTCGCTAAAATGGACTACCTTCACTTTCAAGATCAAGCTTTATTAGCAGCCTCCAATAATGAAGGTAAATCTTATTATGAAGTGAGTGAAACAGAATCTGATCGTATCAGAGTACTGAAGGATGGATCGTTGTTTATAGACTTTGTGATGAGAAGTGATGGAGGACCTTACAAATGCATTGCGAAAAACCCAAAGAACTCCACAGAAGTTGTCATAAATGTAACTTTAAACTACACCATATTAAATGAGGTTAAAATCTGGAGTTTAGTAGTAGGGTTTGCTTGTGCTGGAGGATTCTTTCTGCTAAACTTAACATATTCACTGATTCATGCAGCAGTACGAAGATGTGTTAGTCAAAGTAGACGAGAGAGAATACGAGAAGTGCTTGAAAATATGGACCAGTACAAGAAAGCTAATTTAGCAAGAATTAAAGAAAATTACAATACTCAGGTAGGGAGAATAAGAGATCAATATCATTACCAACTTGGTCGTTTACGAGAACATCATCAAAATCAAATGAGTCGAATGGGACGAATGCGAGAAGGGGCTTCACAAAAAGTTGAAAAGTTACGTGAAAATTACAATAACCAATTGGGTCGACTTAAAGATTACAGTTCAAGTCAATTAGAACAATTACGTGAAAAGTATAATTCTCAAGTAGACAAGATTAAAGATTATGGAAGTGATAAGTATGACAAGCTGCATGAAAAGTATAAGCTTAAACAACAACATGTTCTTAAACTTTTGGAAATGATGAACTTAGAAAACTGTCGTACTGTGTTTGATAGTGAATGTGTGAGAACTGAGTCAATGATATTAAATTCTGAAGTGTTTGCTGCAGATGTCCCAGCACTTCAAAGTCCAACAGATTCAGCAAGTGTTAGTGACTCTGAGTATGTCACTGCAACAAGTTCAGAAACTTCCAAATATTCCAGCAGGGAAAATGTGAATACTCAATTAACAGATTTAAAAGTCGCTGAAGGTAACAGTGACTCTGATGTTCCAATGAATCCATATCTACCTGATGATAATGGTGATGCTGATGATGAAACAAACGTGATGGAATTAATGAATCCAGATGATCCATTATCTGTTAATGTAGCTAATGAAGCATCTACATCTACTGGAAAACCAAGAAAATATAAACATAAACATAGCAAACGACACAATAAGAAGAGTACAAATCCAAATATAAATCCAGCAGAACTTGAAAAACTTTACAAAGAATTCTGTGATAATAAAATAGATATAAATGAACTTACAAAATCAATTAGAAATGTACAACATCCTGGCATATGGTATACAAACGTAAATGATGAACAAGAAACAAGCTCTGATAGCAAAGCTAAAACAAATGAACCAAACACAACCACATCTGAAAAATCTGAATCAGATGACCACAATAACTTTGGGGCTCAACATGATGGAGCAAGTGGCGGTGTTGAGTTAAGGCCTGAAGATCAGAGGAAAAGTATGAAAAATTCCAAGTCTTATCAAAAATCTGACCAACAATCAAGTAAGTTTACAGATGAAGATGTGAATATTGAAATACCAGATGAATATTTTGACAGTTGGACAATAAAAGAATCTGTTGTGTAGACTTGTAGCAATGTGATTGTTTGATGAATCAAAGCACATTCTTTCTTCTCAATTTTATATCACTAAGATGATTTCCAGCACAAGTTAATTCTCTTGGATGGCCTAATCTGATGATTTTTATACTGATGTCAGAAACATCAGATAGTAACCAGTTAGTGGATCATACAATAACATCTATTAACCATAACATTATTGTAATTCATTAAGAATGGATAACAGTAAAAAGTTTATTTAGATTAAGCCAAACCAGTTGTTTGAATCTTGATATCTTGGTTTGCAACAAATGTATTCAGAGATAACCTACAAAATTTGTTTGCATCAAAATTACAGGTTTATAAAGAGCCCATTATAGATTATATCTATGAACACTTTTCTCTGTTGTGTATTGTATGTGATTGTTAATACTTCAATGAGTTCAAAATGTAAGTTTTGAAGTATGTAAGCCTGAATGACAGTCCTTATTGATGTGCACTATGATTGATTGTTGTTCAAAATGTAGTATATATTGTATAATGTAAAGAATACATGGATGAGAGAATTGTAACTGTGCATTAACTGGCTTACAATCATCATTTATTTAAATGATGTACAAACATTTGAAATACTTTATTTTATCATATAAACTGCACATAGTCCAACACATAGAGTGATATACAGAAGCAAGAAAATAGAAATATAAGAGGAATCATTTGTAAGAAGCCATACACAAATCCACACATATGCTATGTCTGTTATCATTTTCCATTGACTCTAATTAATCAAGAATTCTTCAGTCTAACTTCCAAAATATTGAAACTTAAAAGATATTTCACCGGTGACTTTTGTAATTATTTAGGAAATAGATCATTTTTTTCATGCAATATTGTATCATATGGCATAATTTTAAGTTCATTTTGCGGAATAATCTGATCACAAAAGCCGATCGGGTCTGAGAGATCAATTATGAAGCATATGAACGAAAAATCATGCTATATGACAATATTGCATGAAAAATAATGATATATTTCCATTCTGACATGTCCACCTTCAATAATAAATTAAACAAAATCTAAATTACCGAATGATTGTCTAATTATTGGAACAGCCAACGGAATGCGTTGCTATAGATAACTACAGCTGCGTAGCTGGAAATGTTTCTTTTACTACGCATAAAAAGAAAGTAGATTTTGTTTCATGTTATAACGAAAGCGGACGTGTCAGAATGGAAAAAGATCGTTACTTTTCATGCAATATTGTATCAAATATGAAAAATAATTGCATGAAAAATAACAATCTATTTCCTAGTTATACATGGGAGTAATGCTGAACAGCCAAAAACCAAAACATGCTATACCGTGTCATACAGAATGAATTCTGTCTTCTTTGTTTATATAGGAAAATTTTATACAATGTTCGAATTAATAATAATGCACATACAGACCATATCATGTCTTTTAAATGACCAACACTGTAACAGTGGTAAGATTATGGTGGTAGGGTTGTAATGCCAATACTGTATTAAGGCATTAGTAGAATAAAATGTTATTAAGTATGAAACCTCAGGTTAATACAAGGCAACAACCTGATATATGATAAGTACATGTTTTACATTTTCAGCCATCATGTAAATAAAGATCACTCGCACATAAAATCTGTTCAACCAATAAAACGTGAAGATTCAACATAATTATTATTCTGATGTAAAATTGCAGGACACGATATTCTTGACCATCTTTCACAATAGTCAGGTTCAAGAAATAAAATGATCAATACAGCCAATTATGAATGTTCCATAGTGTATGAAACGAAGTGATTCCAGAGAGAATAAACAAATCTCTGCCATAGTTTAATGTGATGCAATTCCCCAGTTCTGGTCATTGTGTTTTATACATGTACACATAGATATGTTATTACAAGGATATGGTGAATAATCAGTTTCTAGGATGATGTTACGTAATATGTTCACTTATATATTAATCCTGATATTATTTATACTCATTACTCTAGAAACATGGTTCATTAGATTTCAATTTTGGAAAAAATCTATAATTTATTAATATTGTTGTTGAAATAAAATCGTAAACAGAAAAGGATTGTTTGCTTTTTCTTATAAGTTAAAACACCATTGATCTTACATGTTACATATATTACAACACAAGACTGGTATCATTGCTTATTTGTCCTGAATAAATATTGAAGAATTATTGAACTCTATAGACACAGAGTTACAACAAAAGCTCTTGAAAGAAGTGAAAGAATCAAGTATTGATCTGGTTCTGCTAGTTCAGCAAATATACAAGAGTAATTTTAACAGTAAAACCGTTCATAAATGGTTCACCATCAAACACAGGGATAAGATTTTGACAATTGTAACAACTACAATACATTAACAATAATGATGTATTAGCATGTATTAGCAACCAACACAGCTGTAACAATTCTAGCCTTCAATAGCATATAAACAGCAATGAATGACTCTGGTCTTGCACATGACACATCGTCTTCTGAAGGTGAACGTAAGTACCAAGTACCAAGTAATCTCAAAATCCATTCAGAAATAGGAAAATCATGGTTGAGACACAAAAATTCAATACATATGGAATTACTTTGACTATGACCATGACCTTGGAGCTATGGGCCAGGGTTTGTGTGACACATTGTCTGGTCTAGTGATGGAGAATGTCAGTACCAAGTTATATCAAAATACATTCATAAGTTAAAAAGCAATGGCTGAGACAAGAAAATTCCATACATAATGAATAACCTTGAATACAACCTTGACCTTGGAGCTAAGGATCTATTTCTTGCACACGACACATATTTTCTTGAGTTGTTGAACATTTGTGCCATGTTATTTATAAATCCATACAGAAATTATAAAGTTATGGCTGAGACACGAAAATGGGACGGGACAGATGGACGTACTTATGAGAGCTACACTATGTCATTCCCTTTGATTATGCTTTGATGTTTTTAACCTACATCAGACATTTTCTAACCCTACAAGTAAAATTTAACCCCACAATTGCAGTTTGTATGAAATGACCCTCATAATGTCAATTTGTATACTTACCCCTGGTATATCTCTTGTCTGTATGGAAAGATGAACAGACAGACGGACAGTACAACTGCTATATGCCACCCTTGGGGGGGCATAAAATACAGAATTAATTTAACATAATAGTCAATGTTATTCTTTACATTGTTTTATACTTTTTGATATAAAAACAGAAATTCATTACTGGACAATATGAAGTAGACAAAAATAAGCACTAACTAATAACCATTAGTAAGCAACTATACTTAGTTACACATGTATAGTTGCCGTGGACACACAGTGTCCACGGTGAAGTGAAATCAATATTTATATATCTGGCTATATTCACACACTCTCTGTCCAAGTATCGCGCAGTGCTTACATGTACTTACTTATAAATGTGAATAAAGTACACATCATACCAGTAACAGAAATAAGACATTCTTTCTGAAACGAGCAAAATGTTCTTACATCCAGCAAAGTCTGATAGTCTGGACCATATCTTAACTTAATACTTCAAAGTCTTTGTTACCCTAATTTAATAGACTTAATGAAAATAAGGGGTGAAAGAAAAACATACGATATTAAGTTTTAGTTTCATCATCATATAAGTAAATATCAAGATATGCCATGCCAACCAATTTTAGCAAAATTAGTGCCCACAATCAAGAAGAAATAATGCTGATATCTGACATTCATATGTCAGACATTACTCATAATATGACAGTGAGAATGTACACATACCTGACATTCATATGTCAGACATTACTCATAATATGACAGTGAGAATGTACACATATCTGACATTCATATGTCAGACAGTACATCATAATATGACAGTGAGAATGTACACATATCTGACATTCATATGTCAGACAGTACATCATAATATGACAGTGAGAATGTACACATATCTGACATTCATATGTCAGACAGTACATCATAATATGACAGTGAGAATGTACACATATCTGACATTCATATGTCAGACAGTACATCATAATATGACAGTGAGAATGTGCACATACCATTTAAAAACACTGAAGCTAGCAATAAATCAACAGATACAAATCTTATTAACTAAAACTATCGCAGAAGGTGATCAAATACCCCCTGCAGAGCCCCTTTTTAAAAGCTTACTGTAATAACTTAGGACAAGCCATTTAGGAGAAGAGATGCACACACAATTTCGTCAACAGACAAATAAAAAAGGGGCATTACTCTCTAAGGATGAATCCAAATAATTTTTTTACAATATGCGCAAGGATATCTAATGCATAATGTGCCGGTAAAGTTTAATAAATATCTGACAAGCCATATCGGAGAAGTGCACACAAGACTTTGTCTATAGGCAAATAAAAAAGGGGCATAACTCTGTGAGAATATATCCGAATATTTATTTTTAAATATGCACAAAAAGACCTAATGCCTAATGTACTGGTAAAGTTTTATAAAAATCCAACCAGCTGTTTTGGAGAAGAAGTGCACGCAAGATTTCATCTACACACAGACAGACGTTCTCCTTTTATAAAACAAAAATAAATCTCTATACCTAGCTGACATTTTGACAGGTTACAATGATGAGATTTGTAATTAGAAGATAGGAACACATCAGATGACACTGAATAATAAAGGCCAACATTACTTATTTCTGTAAATATGACACAGATAATAGTATATACTACATACATAACAGACAACATTACAAATATACAGACAATACTACACATATAACAGACAATACTACACATATAATAGACAATACTACACATATAATAGATAATAGTACACATATAATAGATAATAGTACACATATAATAGACCAGTACTACACATATAATAGACAATACTACACATATAATAGATAATACTACACATAAAATAGATACTACACATATAATAGATAATAGGTAATCCTTAATACATTCAAGGACAGTATTGATGAAATGTTGGAAGAAGCATATTATATTGGGACTATTGTTAATCATAAACAGAAAAAATAGAGGATCAGAGCTCTCCTCACATAACTAGACTAGCATGAGTGATGTAGCATTATGTAGGTCACCATTTAACTATATGAAAGCAACTACTAAAATCTGTAAACATTACACAAGCTTTGTCAGTCTGAAAAATACATACACCACACCACCCATACATATATTCTCTGAAGATCAAAGTTCATGTTCCATCAGTGATAATAAGAACAGGATGATTAAGAACATGATGACAGTGATCAATACTGTCCTCATCAAAAGATAATGCGATCATTTGTTCTAAAAAGACTAATACAGCACTCAAAAGAGCAACTTTAATTAATTGGATAAAAAGAAAGATAACTATATTAGGTAAATTAAAGAATAATTATCCTCTTACACCACTGTAGAAACATTTCATCTTTTAGTAGCATAGTAGACAAAAGCTGCCTAATGATGTAATGTCAATGAGACGACACAGAACTGAATGTCTCAGAGAGTAACAAAATTACAACATAAATTTTGATAAATTGTGGAAATAGAACTGTTGATGAACTAGAAAAATTTACAACAAGAGGGTCATGATGGCCCTGCATTGCTCACCAGAAATGTTAGTTACTACTTGTAACTAAAAAGGTATAAAAGGTATCCTTTTGGGCAGATAAAGGGGAACAATAATGAACTTGATAAAGGACCGTCAAAGGATACTACAATGGAATATTTGTGATGATACAGGATGCTACAGACCATGTTTAGTGATGAACCATCAATTAGTTCATGAGTAAAAGATGTTTAAAGGTATTTTTATTTTTAGCTCTAGCAGTCCCATACAAGTGGGCCTTGATGGCCATTTTTTGCTCACCTGAGTAAAGATGGCAACATATATGGTTTTCCTGTGGTTTGACCTGGTGACCTAGTTTTTAACCATAGTTGACCCATGTTCAAACCTGTTCACAATATCATTTTGACAAGGTTTGGTGAAGATCCAATAAAAACTGTGTCCTCTAGAATGTCAACAAGGTTTTTCAATGATTGTACCTGGTGACCTAGTTTTTGACTCCAGATGACTCATATTTGAACTTGACCAAGATATCATTAAGAAAAACATTCTGACAATGTTAACTAAAGATTCAATCAAACCTATGACCTCTAGAGGGTTAACAAGGTTTTTCAATGACCTGGTGACCTAGGTTTTGACCTAAGAACTAAAAACAGAGAGTTCAATGTCATCAAGCTCATTTATACCACATTATTTGCCTGATTTCCTACATTCTCCTTACAATAGTATTTCAAATTCATCAACAATGGTATTTATGTCACAAGTTTTGTCATTCATTATGGTATCAACAGAACTAAACCTTCCATTTTGAATGTCTTCTGTCAAGCACCTGTTATACTCTATGCTATATTCCATGATCAAATGATATTTTTCATGTTTTATGTTAATGTTTGCCTTAAGTGTGTTATTATTTGGTTTTTGAGTAAACAGCAATATTGGCAGGTGACAGCCCTCAGTTTGTGCTAAAATTTCAAAAATATTAAATTATTGATTTTGATAGAATAATCAGTAGCATCATTCTGGTTAATAAAATTACAACCACCATTTTCAGATCCAAATCAACCATTTATAATATGACATGACAATGTTGTGCTAAAGGATGAAAGTTCATGACCAATGTTGACTCTGGTATCAATGGAGCATCTTTCAGATTCATTTTTTTTATCAATTAAGTCTCTCAAGTTGTGACACATTTTACCTTACTGAGTAAAATCTCCATCAGCTGTACAAATGTTGAAATCACCATTTATTAGAAAATAACAATCAAAATATTGTTTACTCACAATAAATTCTCTATAGAAGCAAAACTTTTTATTTCAACAAAATTGTAGAATGGTGAATAGTCTGGTAGGATATACAAGCAAATATACAGAACATCATTATCTAATCCAAATAAAGTTTTCTGATTATTCAGAATAGTAGATGTATCATTCTTTACTACAGGTCACCCAGTAATAGGCCTACCACCTACTGTTGATAATTTAGCAGTAATCACAGAATCATGATTTTTATATATCATCTATTTTCTGTCTTTAAAGTGCCCATTGAGGCCTCTTTGTTTAAGGTCCTTTAGCTATTGTCTTTGAAAAAATGATAGATCATTTAATGTTTTTGTTATTAAGTTGGATATTCCATTAGCTTGTCTGATTGAAAATAAAAGAGACAACAACATACAGACATTCATGCAGAGGTGGGTGGGGAATGGAAGAAAAATTTTTGTACAGCTAATTTCAACAGTTTTGATGACATTGTGGGACCTATTATGAATTGAATAAATTGAATTGTGAGCTTATCAAAAACGATTACGAAAGAATATAATGAGGTAGGATATGAAGAATCACCACAGTTTGTATGAATTTCCTGTGCTACACATTTTTAGCATGTAATGAAAATGTTACACCCGTAAAGTTAAAGATAATTTGACAAACTCGATATTACAACAGGTTTCTCAAAGAAACAAATTTATTTCTATATAATTGTGGTCTGAAATTATGAAGGGCCTGCTATCATGTGATACAACCACTTTCTGAAGAACAAACATAGTGTTGTTTTAGGGTCCAATAAACCGACCACCAGGTTTCTGCTCATTTCAAATTGTTAGCATTCTGTATCTGGAGACAATTCTTTGAACTGTATTGATTAGCATAATAGACATTTATGCTGACGGTCGACCAAAGAAAATTTGAGTGCTCACATGATTATAGGATTAGTTCATACGTTGAACTGTGATAATTGTCACAGTTTTGATTGTTTTATACTTCTCTTTCTTCTTCATAAATTGTGTACAAAATTTTGAGGTCATTGCTTTATTGCATAGCATAATATTAAAATAGTATAATTCATAAAAGAAAAGTTTGAACATAAATTGGAAAAAGATAAATAGCAGTAAAATAAATAAATTTTGAATTACAAAAATATTTGCAATATTCGTTCAAAAGTTTCTGACAGCTAATTGATCAAAGAAAAAAAACAGATTATGAACATATGAAACAATTATAAGGTTTTCAAGGCTACTTTATAGTAATCAGGCCCTAAAGTGAGGTGGGTCTTGATATTAAGACCAACTCTGTAAAAAGGTCAGTTTCTCACAATCCGCCTGGTGGTCTTAATAGCTGAACTTTACATTATTTTATAGCAAAATGGGGTAACCTTTCACCAAATTTTCAGAATTTTTCTACTCTTAAAAATAACTTTGGTTCGTAGTGTTTTTATAAAAACAGTGACAGGTGTTCGTTTAACACAATCCTATCAAACTGAAGTAGAATAACAATGGATCTGATGAAGCCATAGACTTGAACCCACTGATAAAACTAAACTTAATCTATAAATAAACTAATTAATTAAATTTAGAAACATTTAGATAAAATGGAGTTCACCAAAAAAAGACACCAAAAAATGTCTAAGGTTAAATGGCATAAAGATCCAAGAAGATATTTTTTATTTATGGCTTTCAATTCATTTTCCCAATTGGAAGTCATTTGTTTCAAAGCCTTTCCAATGGAATTTAATTAATAAGTTTAATTCAATTTAATAATTACTTATCATTCTAAGATAAACAATAAAGTTATATAAATGTAAACAATGAACTTCTTGTAGATACTATGCAGAGATATGAAAGTGAAAAAATACAAAGTCTATGATAAAGTCATATAGGCATTCATATGCCTGTAAGCATTCATACACCTATAAGCATTCAAATGCAAACCAGTCCTGCTAAATGAATCCTGAGTTTATACCAATTATCTAGGACTTTACCCAGGGCATTTTTTAAAGCAAAACTAGTTTAGTTGCTGAGAAAATCATATGGATGCACAAAAACTAGGATTAACAGTAGGTATTCCTTACAAATGGATAGTACAAAAACAACAGCAACTTATATTACACTTTTAAATCATTTGGTTATATCACAGTTAATTGCTCAATAGAAACCCCAGTTTTCAATAACATTTGTTTAGTATGAAAAATTAATGCATACTTTCATGTTAACTGTACACACTATGTTTCAAAACACTGATTAATTCTACTATGTACAATTAGTTTCGGTACTACAGAACTAACCTACAGTATTTACCTTTTGTGCTGTTCTGTTCCAGACTGTGACTTCATGCCCAGATCTTAACAAGTTCATCACCATACCTTGTCCCATAATACCAAGACCAAGAAATCCAATTCTCATTGGGGTGGGGATAACAGACTTCACAGTTCCAGTCTTAGCAACTTCATCATCAATCTGAGTACCTGAGGCTGAGGAGAGAGGGATTCCTGGTGGTCCCAAGTCTGGATCATATGAAAAATCACTTTCTGACACCTGCAATCACAAAACAAGGAACTAGCATCTCTTATATATCATATGCATACAAGAGCTATCATACTTTGAACAAAATACAACTTTTAAAAGTTATATTCACAAATGTTTAAGCCGCAATAGCAAAGAAAACACTAAAGGGCAGTATTTTTGACTCAATCATGATCCTTGAGAGTACTGTCTTACTAATGAAAATAGATGATATCAATGCAATTCTGAAAGAAAAGGTTTTCTTCTTTTATCAAATTTATTTCAGCTACATTTAAAAGACAAGCCTAACAATGGAACTAGGTTATCATCCACTGGCACTTACCAATACTTCACCAAAAACAAAAAGATATTTTCATTTTGTAAATTCTCAACTTGAAGCTA
This sequence comes from Lutraria rhynchaena, assembly GCA_008271625.1. NCBI lineage: Eukaryota > Metazoa > Mollusca > Bivalvia > Venerida > Mactridae > Lutraria > Lutraria rhynchaena. The sequence goes on from VIBL01000012.1 coordinate 2,815,167, forward strand.
GAAGTAATCAACTTTGATGCAGGGATGTTTTATCTTCATTATGAAAAACTCCAACACAGTGGTATCAACATTTATTTGATACTACCATGAATAAAATTGACGATTTTAACAATGAGATAAAGAAATTAAGTCCTAATACAGGTCTGTAAAGGACGAAGACAAGAGCGAAAAAAACTGATAATGTGAAACATCAGATGCACATAAAAAGTAAAATGCAACACTCAATGTAATCAATTTCTATTAGAAGTGGACAATTTTCACATAAGAATTTCACACACAAAAAGGAACAGAATGAATTAATAAAGCTATGAATATCTTTATGATACTGTGCAACTGTTAAAGAAAACAGCAACAAAAGAGTAAAATTTGAGACAAATAAAATTGTCAAATCACTTAAGTCCCATAAAGTAACAAAATCATACAAATAAAAGTTCTTATGATTTCTAAGTGACTAACTCAATGGCACAGTAAAGTGTAAGAAGTGTCTGATGAATTATTCTACTTTAATCCTTTTTATTAATACAATATACAGTGGAACCTCACTAAACTGGACAGGGTCCAGACCAAACAAAAATTCCAGTTTAGCGAGTGTCCGGTTTAGCGAGGTTCCACTGTATATTAGTTTCTTGTTGAGTTTTTAATTATTGTTGTCCAGTAATGTCGACAACAGTACTGTACATGCTTTGTTCACAAATTAATGCAATATTAAACACATCAAAATGAGTTGTTTGATCACAAAGTACAGATTTGCTCCTGAAAGATAAGACTTTTTGAAATATGGACAGAATTTTAATCTAAATATTCATTATACACAATGTACTGCGAGTTAATCTGACTGCAGAAACAGAACCTAAATAAAAATGCATTTATAAATCAATTTTCAATGATATATCTTAAAGGTTTAAAGAAATATGTAGTACTAAAATTTAAAATAACATTGTTTGCCTCTGTGATTTCATAAATAAAATACTAATAAAAATTGTTGTCATGAAAAAATGTTGTAAATTGTGAACTTTAAAACTAAACTGTTCTATGCATGGTGAACATGGCTCTATCAGACTGGGTAATTTAAAATGAAATATTATGACCATGAGCATTCAGTTGTGGTTATTATTCTTACCAATCTATCTGATGTAAAAAAAATGGCAGCCAACTAACAATCAGATGTAATTAATAATCCTGGATAAACTTTTAAATGGTTTAATTCAGTCATGATTTTAGAAGATTTTAAAAAGTGAAAAACTATGCTGAGAAAATCAAAACTGATGTTAAGACTCATGAATTTGTTATCCTTAACAACTGACTAATAAACTCAGCTCCAACTTTCTCCTCCATACATTCCCACTTCCGTGTGTTTTTTAAACCTTTACTCTCAATTTTGGGCATCAAAAAGCCATGTGAAATTGATACTCCAAGCTAGTTATGTACAACAAGCACTCACACGGCAAAAGGACAGCATAAGCCAATCAAATTTTGTGTTACATTGATATACAAATAGCATGAAATCTGAAAAATTTTGGAACAGACCAGAAAAAATCTAGATGCTAAGAAACAAGGAAAAACAGAATGGTAAAAAGCAATCTGAAAAAAAAACTCTGGAAAAGTGGAATTCTGTTTTAAAATGAAAAAAATGATGCCTGTTAATTATCAACACTTCTTTGGAAGACCTTGACATGAAATATCAAGAAACAAATAAAGACATCAGTGTTTACATATTCATATTCATATACATAGTCTTACATATTAATACCACAGTACATAAATTTACAAATGTCTGAGGTGGTCTTCCTTCTATTAAGTTTAATTCATATGTCTCCATCCATGGTTTCAAAACATCAAGATTACAAATTGTTAAAGGCCGCGGTCTAGTGGTTAGTGCGCAGGACTTGTAACCCAGAGACCCTGGTTCAAATCCCTGTCGCGGCAAGTCATACCCTTTTATGAAAATTCGACAAAAATGTCGATTTTCCCCATATGTGGAGAAGTTGCCAACTCATTGTGAAGGGGAAAGTTAGTACTGTTTAGAACAGAGTCCAGGAAAACCGGTTAGGAAAACCGGTTGCTATATATACCAGAAAAAATGTTGAAAAACGGCGTTAAACCCCAGTGACAATAAGTCACATAAAAACAAAACAAATTGTTCAAAATGGTAAATATACCATATGTACAATTTATGCACTAAGTTACCTTGAGCTCTTGTAGTTTTCTTTCTCTGACTTTTGGAGATGACAGGGATTTCTTAGGTGACAATGCAGAGAAAATATTACCAGGTGATGTTGCCCCTGCCTTGTTTAGTTTGGCTCTTTTCAAGATTTTCTCTGAAGGTGTCAGAGATTTGACAGGTTTCATTTTCTGAAAAATAGTGCTGTATGAGAAAAAATCATTCCATAAGATCATTTCTAATTACATTCATTAAAGGAATTGAAATTTCAACCAGATACTGCAACAACAGAATCACAAACACGTACTTCATTTAAAAAGTTAATATTTAACAAAGTCCCATTTACCAATTTAATTTTTTTTTCTAGAAATATCAATCCACAATTTTTTAATCCTTCGACATCATCAACGATATGATAACTGTTTCACACAAATGTAATAGATGACGTATTTGTTAGTCACATGACCACTAACGAAAGAAACAGATGAGAAGGCGGAGCTATGACTTTGATATCGACAAGCGTCCTGAGCAATTAATGTGAGCTTCCTTTTGGTGTTACTAATTTTTTTTGATACGTTTCCTGTTATGACTTCTAAAACAACGCCTTTGATTAAACCGAAACAATACTAAATTAAAAAATAATGACAGTATTTAATTTAGGTACGGAATGATGTTCAAAGACTCCAACTCAAATATTAATACACGCAGCAAACACATCACTTAACACAATTGATAAATGCATTAATTGTTTTCTGTTATTGGCCACATGTTTGGACTAATTACAAGTGACCGTATATTGACAGACATCCATTGATCGGATCAGTAGATGATTGCTCCAGCTTATTGATTATCTTGACATATTTATTGGGGTATAGAGAATCGAGTAAGTTTTGCGACATTTTGCACATACTTAGTGATTTTGGACTGAAATTTATAGAACGTTTAAGGACTGATTTTTTTACCAATTTTCACTACTGACATTGGTCCGGAAGTATGAAATTAGGTCTGGAGGGGCAAATTCACAGTTTTCAGCACCCTGAGTGTAACTGATCCTCAAGGTTTCAAACTTAAGTTTAGTTAAGTGACAATTTGTATGATAACATTCACACATACTGAAGAAAAAAAGATCATCAACAAGTGATATTGTTTGGAATGAAACAGCTGTTTGGGGTTTACAGAGGAAAATCTGAAGACAATGAATCATTCCATGTTTAATTGAGTAGGAGTTCAGAAATTACATAAAAACAATTTGAAAGAAGTAAAAGATAGACATAAATTGACATCAACCATGGAAGAAAATGTGACACTGTCAATATCGTACATGGCCTCCCCTATGGGTAATGACAGAAATGCATCTACACCATATGCCAGTTAGACTTCTAACAATAGACATAGTGATTCTTTTCCACTCTCTATGTGAACCTGTTTGAGGTTGTACATTGATGTTATCGTACTTAACTCAAAATTGATGTACTGTGCTTTAATGTAAATATTTCTAAGAATCTGCAGCAATCCACAAAGAGGGGGCTTGTCTTATAGCAAGAAGGGAAATGAAATCTGAATGTGTAACTATTACATACAGGGACTTGTTTTTCAGTTATGCTGGTTGTTTTTGTGCTTTTTGTTTCAATAATTGTAAAATGTAATTACCTATCAAAAATAGAAATTTATAAACATGTGCAATTAGTTTATAATTTTAATTAAAAAACAAGAGGGCCATGATGGACCTGCATTGCTCACCAGAATAAATATTAATTAACTTGTTACTAAAAAGGTAACAAAGGTACACTTGTGGGCAAATAAGGGGGAACAATAATAAACTTGATAAAGGACCATCAAAGGATACTACAAAAGAATATCCGTGATGACTGAAGGATGCCACAGACCAAATTTGGAGATGATCCAACCACTGGTTCATGAAAAGAAGTCATTTTAAGGTATTTCTATGTTCAGCTCTAGCAGCCCCTAATTGGGGCCAACCATTTTTATTTGGGCAAATCTGATCGAACACTATCTAAAGATGCTAAAAACCAAGTTTGGTAATAATCCATCCATAGATACATGAGAAAAAGTCATTTTAAGGTATTTCTATTTTCAGCTCTAGCAGCCCCTAAAAGGGGCCAACCATATTTATTTGAGCAAACTTGAGAAAGGACCATCTAAGGATGCTACAGACCAAGTTTGGTGATCATCCATCCATTGGTTCATAAGAAGAATTCTTATGAAGACGTTAAAAGGTATTTCTATTTTTAGCTCTAGCGGCCCCTAATTGGGGCCAACCAATTTTTTTTCGCAAAACTGATAGAACACTATCTAAAGATGCTAAAAACCAAGTTTGGTAATAATCCATCCATAGAAACACGAGAAAAAATCATTTTAAGTTATTTCTATTTTTAGCTCTAGCGGCCCCTAAAAGGGATCAACCGGAACAATATGAGCAAATTGCAGTTAGAACGTCAGAAGGCTTCTGCACAGCAAATTTGAAGTAAATCCGACTGGTCGTTTCTGAGGAGAAGACAATTGTTGACACCAGACGCCGGAGCATCCACCTACCCATCCTAACAGCTCACCCTGAACCTTCGGTTCTGGTGAGCTAAAAACATATGTAATTACAAATATGCTGTTGCTTTGTCCAAATCCCCTACTTTTCAACTCTCTCACTCTGTCTCTCTCTCTCCTGTGGTAGTATTCATTTTAGTTGGGTTCAAATTTCATGGTTATTACTAAAATGACTTTTTCATGATGACATCATCTTTCTGTCTATTCAATATAATATGTAAATTATCATCAATTATCATCATCATTTTTACTGAATTTGGTGGACATATTTTTCCAACTAATATTTACTGGAACAATAACAAATCACCGAAGCTGGTAAAGCCTCAGTGTCAGAACACGTGAGTTGTAGCACAATTTTTGGTATTGCCAATTTTGGATTGACATCTCGGCATTTACATTCGTGTATATGAATTTGTGGATTAGCAAGCCCAGGTAATCAACAAAAAAAATCGAAAATTGACGAAACCACAGTATGTGTAACTTGTACCTTTTTACCAGTAGAATCTCCACCTGAAGAGGGTCGTTTCACTTTTGGTGTTTTTCTGGCTGATGTTTCATCTCCCTAGGTTAAAGAGGACAGTCCATTATAAAATGCAATAGCATACACCTAGTTTTCCCTGATAATGAAGAGCAATAAATGTGAAAACAGTTTACGTTTCAAACTAGTATCATTATTGAAAAGGATTGAGATATTGTGTCTCTCAACAAGTTGTCCTTCTGGGTACTGATTAATTCAAATTTTATAATAAAAAATTGAATTTTTTGATACAATGACTTCATGATGAACAGAACTGTTCCTATAGCATACAATCAAATTGAATAAAATTCAGGGCATTTAAACAAATTGTGTAATAAAACTATAAAGTTACCCCATCTGTACTTTCTCTGAGCCTTTTCTTCTTTTTTGCAGGATCAGGTGGTGTATTTATTGTAGAGCTAGATGTATCAGTACTGTTGTTCAACTGAAAACAATTTTAGTAAGTATGACAAAAGTCTCACAATAACTTGACACAGATATAGACAAGTTTTCCAGCAATATGTTGGCAAAACAAAGCTTCCTGGTTATCAATCCAGTGTTTGCAAAAAGTAGACACACTATTACATGAAGTCTATACGTACAATGGCAGTATATTTTGAAGAAAAAGGACATAAACTGGCCAAAATGATATGATGCAACAAACACTTTGTTCATAGCCTGCCACATTATGTCAGTATGGTAAAATGGTACACATAAGAATCTTTTGATCTCAAGATCATTATCTCATTATCAATAATATATTCATTCACTTTCATCACTATAAAAACACTAAATGTTAATGAAGTGTACTGAGATTTATCTACAGTCAATATTATGAAATTATTATCAGTTTGTGACAAAGATTTGAAAAACGATGACATGTTTGATAAATTGTCTGTAAAGTCTGTAACATCTTCAGAATGCCCTATATGTGTAGGATGTTCAAGCTATTGTTCATAATTCTATATAGTTCATGATTTAATATTCATTAGTTAGTTAAGTACACAATTTTTTTCAGACTTTGCGAAATGAGCTGGTCCCCCAGTCTTAACCGACAAATTCCATGAAATGGGCTCGTCCCCCTGGTCTTATCTGACAAATTCCATGGAATGGGCCAGTCCCCCCAAGTCTTATCTGACAAATTCTATGAAATGAGCTGGTCCCCTGGTCTTATCTGACAAATTTCATAAAATGGGCTGGTCCCCCAGTCTTATCTGACAAATTCCATGTTGGTCCAAAGAAAATTCCGAAGTTCAAGTCCAGATGATTGTCATGAATTATTGCTGAAAGCATTTCTTCTTCATGAACATTTTGTATCTTTATTATTAATGTCAAAAAAAAAATCATACAAACTTGCTGAAATAACAACTAATACATATGAACAAATCAGCAATTTGTCAGTCATAAAATGACTATTGTGGTGCTAATCAATAAACAAATTTAATTGCCCAAGCCGCACATTATATGGTGTAGGTATATGCCATCTGCATATTTAATAAAATCAGCCCAAATAGGTTGTCTGAAAGCTTCACAATGGGATACTCAAAATATTTATTTACTGTCCATTTGCCTGGACATATTTCCTGTCTCAAGACAATCATCATTCATCATATAATGTTATACTGTAAGTTCTATAATCATATTTCCACAGACTTCTCCAGATAAAGTTCAGGTGGAATGATAGCCTCAACTTATGAACAAGGTGAATTGGTTCCAAATATATAGACTTGCTTCAGCAGTCATACTATGCCATAAAAAACAAGGTCAGCAACATCCATCTGCTTTATCATGGATTTTATGCATCTTTGATAGACATTAACAATCCTAAAACCAAAACTTTCTTTAGTTACACACCCTCGGGCAGGGGGGGGGGGGTAACTAATTAAAAGGGGAGTAATAATTGGAAACAATACAATTTGTTTTGGAGTGTTTTTCAAAGAACTTTATCACTGGGTTCTTTTTTTCCAAATAGACAATAACTATGGATAATCCACCTCTTCAATGATAAAATTCAATGTATAATAACAGCATTTAATTGACACATCCTTCACCTTAATTACCTTAGTTCAGGTATAATTATGACCCAGTGTATACACCTGTTACCTCAAACATTAAACAAGGATAAGCTGCAGGATATCAAATCCAAAATTAGCAATATTCAAAAGTGTATTTATTAATTAATAATAGTTATTATATATTAGTTAATAATTTGTTCACATTAATGACAATACATGAAATACTTGGATGAATTTTATGTTTACAAAAATGTGACAAGAATTTGCCATCAGATCTGTAATCCATCTAAAAATTGGATTCTCACTTTTCAGGTTAAATTTCGAAATATTTAGTCGGAATTTCATACATTGTCTCATATATAGTCAAAGTGAGCGCCTATTTACAAGCAGAATGATTTCGGTACACTGTCTCCCTGTATTTATATATTGCATTAAGCAAGCAGTTACAAAAGAGTACAGTATAAAGGTCATTGGTGATTAATTATTTATTTGCCTGTTTCCTATACTAACCTACAGCATAAATCTCACGACATAAGGCCTAAAAAAAGGTTTGTTTCAGGTTACCCGGCCGAGCCATCTTTTACCTGCCAACTCATAAATTTTTACAGCATCCAAATCTTAGTGCTATATTGTAATTTTCACAACAGTGTAGCTGATATAAGTAAAAAAAAACATAAAAGAAAAAATCCCAACCTACCGAACCATATTTTTTGGGCAGGTAACCGGAAACAAACCTTTTTTTGTTTAGGCCTACAGATGAAATTCTAGCAACATTTATAGGTGCCCTTTTTAGTACAAAGAATAGACAGACAGTTAACAAAGTAACAGTTTTATACAGTTGTTCCAGGTGTAGTATTTTATCAACCTAGTCAAGTTTAAGTTTCAAATTTGACCTTTATGTCACAAATATACAAAACATAAACTAGTTGCAAGAACTGGACAGTAATTATGACTGCTGAAGTATAAGATATGATCTTTGACAATAGACACACACTGATCACAATACTTTGCTGTGACTCATTTATGAAGGCAGGGGCTAACAGGCCTAAACTTAAAGCTTGTAGTTTATTCAACTCACAAGAAATAAATTCATTTCAGAATTAGAATCATATCATGATCAACATATACATGAATTTTACGGACTAATTAATCACTGTATTAATCTTTCACATAACAAGTTTTGTACTTAAATAAGCTGGATTATTACGTAAATGTAAACATTGTACAACAAATGTGCAGAGAAAAATGGCATATGGTATAACATGATCAGACAATATGATGACATAAATGAAGGTAACAATCCAGAACAGGTGCTTACAATAACGATAAACCATGCACTAGACAACATAAGAACATCCTTGCAGCCAGATTACAATACAAAAGCACCAAGTACATAAAGAGAAAGCAAACTAAAATGCAATAGAAAATTATCAACCCATTAGTTTGTACTTCACTAAGAAGCTGTACTGATCTAAGAGAAATGAACTTCACAAGACAACTATGGCAGAAATATTGTTCATCATAAATTATGAATTTCAGTAAAATCAACTTCTCTAACAGATTTAGACATTAATAGCTGCATGCTAAATTGAATAGATGGGAATGTTCATGAACACCACATTTATTCATAAGAACACTTACCATGAGAAATAATGTATAATACAAATATCTAAATCATTAGAAGACTTCATTCAGATTTTCTGTATAGTAGCATTAAATTGAACTTATGTAGTTTGGAGTTATAGTATTAACAACACTTAGAAGTTGACTTAAATGAGTACTTGAAGATCACAGTGATCCTATTGTTCGGTTTCACATTAAGTTATAATGTAATCACAAACATTACATGCATTACAACAAAAATATCATCATATTAGAATCATATAATAATTTCAAAATTGGATGACCATTGTAAAATATGTTTATAATTTGTAGATTACAAGTGGCATAAAACATTTATTAATTTTATGTTTGTTTGTGTCTAAGATCTTATTTGTTAATAAGCAAAAAAGCAAGTTCTTGCACAGCAACAGTTTCAATAATTTGGCAGAAAAAGAATGAAATTACAGCAGAAAACAGCATGAATGGTAGAACTTATTTGTAACAATCAAGCAGTTAATTTTGGTGATAAATATATCCTGGTTAAAATGTTTTATGCACTATAAAAATAACCAAATTAAAATGAATCACCACATGAAATACCATACCAAAGATTTAAAAGTAACAAAAATGTACAACAGCTATATTTTACAATTCTGATCAACAAATAGTACCTACTTCGACTGGCTCTGGATCGGGTTTAGCCATTCGCTCCTGATAGTCTGCCAATGCCTAAAGTAAAAACAAAACCGTTTAAGTCAATATGCAAGCAAAACTTGGAACAGTACCTTTGATGTTTCCTCATCCATGGAACCAGTGTCTGAGAAAATCTGAGCTATCTCTTCATCAATGGAAGGTAGATCTTCAGCTTTAGGTCCTGCCTACAATGTTTGACATAGCCATGAAAGTGCTATGTTACAGCTGTATGCCCAAATACCAATTAGTGACTTTGTTTATAGCAACAATATCATAAACCAGCATCGATACAATAAATCAAATGGATTATGAAAGACTAACTTTAAAAAAACCTCCAGTACGTTAGCTAATGAGAATTGAGATAAGGAGGCTTCTAGTTTTAGCTGATGACCATTGACAAATTTTGTGCAGCATTCTAATCAATCATAAAATAAATGAGAAACAACAGTATTTTTACTGACTAGAACACATTGATGAGTATCATGCCAAGTATTTAATAACATTCAAGAAAGTAAAGAAAAAATGAGATGATAAATGAAATGCTTGTAAGTCAAATCTTAAAACAGAGAACAGAACACAGAATCTATGACATAACATGAAATAATGTGTTATATTGCATTATACTGCACTAATGTGTAATAATCTGCTGTAATGCAATAGTGCGTTATAGCATAATGATTTATTATAACATACCAGTTATAATGTGGATACAATGTTATAATGTGTGATAATGATATCATATTATTGTGTGATAATGTTCTATGTGACAATGTCCTGTCATGTGATAATGTTTTATAAATAATGTATACATCATGTGATAATGTGCTATAATATGATAATATATTATAACATGATAACGTGATAATATGTAACAATGTATCATATTGAGATAATGTATTACAATGTGATCATCTCGTATAATGTGATAATGTGTTGTAATGAGATATAGTTTTTAGTATGATTATATATATATATACTATAAATGTGTTATAATGTAATAATGTCTTATAATATGACTATCATAGTGTGTGATAATTTGATATTATAGTGTTATAATGTATTATACTGTGATAATATGTTATACTGTGATAATATTTTAAATGCAAAAATGTGTCATAGAGTGGTAATGCATTATAAATGATGATGTGACATAATGTGTTTAAACATGTTATAATACCATATCATGTGTTTGACATGATTCTTTCAACAGAAGTATCAAACTGTCCCAAAATCTAAACATTAAGCACTAAACTCATTGATAAAGTATAAAATAGATAAAACGTTTCATATGCTAGACTGGGTAAAGCAAAATTTCAGCCATTGAAAGACCACAACTCCAATGTATACATGGATTTCTGGCTAGCAAATGAATATTAAAGAATTGGAATTAATAAAAATTATATATCACCAAGTTACTTTCCTTTTTATTTCCAAATGCTCATATAATATATAATAAAAAAGCCAATCAACATTATAACCATTAATTAAATATTAGATTACACTTAGAAAATGAGAAAAAAGAAGCATAATCGTAAATTCAAAATCATGCATGAGATCATTTTACAGTATTATTCAATATAAAATACAGTATATTACAGAACCATAGATCTGACACTGAGAACCAACACCAAAGATACTATTACATCAACTTCAGGGTTGAGACTACAAATGACAAAAATCAACATTAGAGATTGGAAAACACTAACATCAGAGCTGGTATGTCAACCACACCAAAGATGAGACTACAACACCAAAGGTGAGACTACAACACCAAAGATGAGACTACAACACCAAAGATGAGACTACAACACCACAGATGAGACTACAACACCAAAGATGAGACTACAACACCAAAGGTGAGACTACAACACCACAGATGAGACTACAACACCAAAGATGAGACTACAACACCACAGATAAGACTACATCCATACCACAGATGAGATGACAACACTAAAGATGAGACAGCGTCGAATTTTAAGATGAGACAATACTCATATCAAAGAAGAGAAATAGTAAAGGAAATATCATTAAGAAAAATCCACTGTAGTACAGGAAACCTAGCACACAACACAAAATCACATTTTAGCTTTATACAATCAGGAACATCAGATGAAAATAAAAACTTCACACCTGCTTAATTCATACCCAAATTATTAGGCAACTCTACTATAACATTAGTAAAACAAATATTCAAAACAAAAAAAACATGTTAGGCTTGTTATATGAAATGCATAAATACAAATAATAGAAAAACAATATACATTAAGATAATTAAGTCAGTAAAGGTCAAGTAATACCAATAATTTCAAAGTAAAAAATGTAGCTGTGACCAGAACATTTTTAGGCTATTATTTCATCACCACATGAGTGACAATAGGAGAATCAAGGTTTTCCTAGAGCCTTCCAGCTTAAGAGCCTAACATACTCTCTAGGAAGATGATATTTGGGTCAAAAAGCAACAAGTATTCAGGGCGAGAAGAGTCTAAAGCAGATTGGTTTTTGGTTGGATGCAGGGATTTAGTCCATGTACTTTCCACATTAGGCGCATGTTCAACTGGATGGCTTTAAATTTCAACTGGTTGATATTCAACAGAAACATCAAGACAGAAGACTCAGGAAGGGCTTTAAATAATTTTCATACCCTGAAATTGAAGTGCTAAGGGGATTAGACCATTAGAACTGTGAATAACATGTTTGCGTCTTTGTATTTTGCGAGCATAATATTCATTGTTGTGTAACATTTTTACAACAATAATGACAGAATCTGAGAAAAAAAACTAATACTGAAATGGAAACAGTGCGCTGGTAAATTGTTCCAGCAGAAAGTATTTCACTGCCCCCAGAGATAGTCACTTACAGAGGCCGACAGCATTGTCAGACACTGAATCATCGAGGTTTTGACAAATAACCAAAGCGGTATTTTGGGAATTTTTTATGGGATTGGGAAAAATAACCTTTATTTGGCTTTGGGAATGGGTCCGATAGTCAGACCTGTGGTATACATAGAAAAGGTCTGTACAATGACATGTCACAATTCTTAAAATGAAATTTTTCTTATAACTTACACCTGATTGTTGTGTTGATGAAAATGGTCAAACCTATTTATGGTTTACTAGTTCAAGTACAAATCTTAAATTGAATGTGAAAATTAAGTTATCACGACATAAATAAACTACAATTAGTCAAAATTTCTTAACAAAATATTTTTAAGGGCTTTTACAGGGGTATAGAAATGAGCCGAAAGTTGGCAAAACCAACCGGCTATTTGAGCATTCTTGCTGGCTTCTTTTTCCCCACATGAGGCATTGCCGATTTGCTCCATACTTCTACTTTTAGTAGCTTAGCGGCTACATGAAAAAATTTCTACACCCCTGCATCACCATGCACTTGATGTACTACAATACAAGTCTAGAACCATTGCTATTTGTAAATCTTAATTTTACAATCCCATTACCAAAGTCAGTTTTCTTTTTATTTTAAAAAGGTATTTAAACAATCATAGACCTGTAGCAATACTTTTCAGCACACATCTCCTGCATAATTGCAACACTTCTATCGAACTTTATAAACAGAAGAGCAGGGTTCGAATCTAGTCATGTATACTAACTAATAGCTTGTAGAATTTCTGAATAGCAAGTGGCAATAAAAGCCACTTGCATTTTTAGCGAGTGAATGGTGGTTATGTAGTCAGAGGAAGAGGCCAAATAAAACTCAATATGGCCCAAGAAATTAATAATTTTTCAACTTCGGTTAATAAAATTTTGTTCTAAATTTCAGCCAGTCACTTTTCATTTTAGCTAGTCAACAAAAAAAGGCACAAACTAATTTTAACTAGTAGCAAATATCGCTAAATTTGAACCCCGAAGAGAAGATAATATTAGATTATTCAGTTTTGCATTAAAAATTGTCTCACAAATATTCAAATGTAGGTCAACGACTGCATTGCATAATAGCCTAAAAATGAATGAGTAGTCTCAAGTCATAATACATATATTTTGATTGCTTAAATCTTTTCAAACAATATATAAATTCAACCATTAAAACTTCAATCTCAAATATTGAAGCAAAAAACTGAAAGCAGCAAACTGAAGTAATCAGGTTAATTAAGGTATTAATTAAGATACAGACATTGCATTGTGACAGCCCAATAACAAACAAACAAAACTAAGAAAACTAAAAAACTGTTTTGCATTTGAGAGAGAAATGCAAGTTTCTAAAACTTATTGTATTAAACAAAATGATGCATTGTTAACTAGTATTAATGAGTAAAATGCATTTTAACTATGATAATTATTATACCTCTTCTGGCATGGCTTTAATGGCATCCTCAATGGCTTCAATTGCCTCCTTAAAACCTTTTGGCACACGAGAACGAAGCAAAAACTTCTCTTTGTTTCCAATATAAGGGAAAACATTTTCATCAGGCAACCATGCACTGAAATTTTAACAGTACATTAAAGGAACTCCACTACATCTTATGACATTAACTAGGCATAACTGTTCTTGTCCATATCAATTTATAATCAAATGGAAAGCTTTTTTTAACAATGAAAAATCAATTACAAAAGGCAAAAGGAATAAATATAAAGTACATCAAATCGTACAGTTTTATGTTTTTATGTGACTTATTGTCACCTGGGTTTAATGCCATTTTTCAACAATTTTTCAGATATATACGGCGACCGGTTCACGCAACCAGTTTTCCTGGACTGTATACCAACCAGTACTAACTTACCCTTCCACAAGGAGCTGGCAACTTCTCCACATATGGAGGAAAATCGACATTCTTGTCAAAGTTTCATAGAAGGGTATGACCTGCTGTGACAGGGATTCGAACCCGGGTCTCTGGGTTACAAGTCTAGTGCACTAACCACTGGACCACAGCCTCAAATCGTAAATACATGAATGTATCAATGACACAAAAAATTTGAAGACGACAAAATTGGCCCTATAAGTATGATTATTACATTAGTAAGTAAAAATTAACAACAAAAAGAAAGTCAATACATACTAATTTTCAGATCCAAAGAAATAAATGAAATGATGTAATTTATCTTTCTTGGGTTTTTTTATTTCTGGCTTAGGTTCAATTATCTGGAAAACATAAGACATAAGATTTAACACATAAGAAAATGTGTTATAACAACTTCAAAAATAAATTCTTGGATAAATATTTTCTTTCTCAAATAAAATCTGTGCAGTTACAGAATGAATATGAATTCACACCAGTCATTCATTACAAATCAAATTTAATCATTTTTTGTGCAGATGGCCAATACAGTACATACTTATTGCAAGCAACATGTAACTGCATTGAACTACAACAAATTAATCTAAGATTTAAGCAATAACATTTCATCTATGTGTAAGCTGAGTTTTGTCCAATCCAACTATTTTCCACTAATGCCAGGGTACTGTATGGCTGCTGTATAAACATTGACAATAAATTACTGTTGTAGAATATGGATGCAATCATATACTAAATATTAAAGGACAGCACAAAGTGCAGGAATGAACGATGGTATTATCTCAGTTTAAAACAATGACACTCATCCAATATCGGGTAATAACAAAGTTATTCCCCTTGCTTGTCCCATTCAAACTTGAATACATCTTCGTACCTTTCCAGGCCATGTGGGGAAGCTTTTCATCTTCGCCCTGAAATATTGAAATATTTATATTAATTCATTTTGCAGGCATCACAGACAGCGATTTATAAATCAAATCGATTATAAACATTGAGAAACTTACCAAACCAAATCTCCGACTTTCAATTTGGACGCCATCTTTGTTAGCTATCCAGGGATTGTGGGTCAAGATACCGGCGCGTGCTTTTGAAATGAAAACCGTTACCATACCGTTATTGTGATAGGCCAGAGACCACTAAATTATGCATACCGTCGGTGTCGTATTTTTAGAAGCGCGTCTAACTTCACGTGAGACTTCTCTATCGTCACCTATTTTCCCAAATTCAGAAACCTAGTTGATGAAAGCTGCACGAAAAATAAATGAATAATATCATTCTATACTGATCGGCCATTATATCGCAGGCCTTAGTCGAAATGCCAATATTTCAGCTCTGATAAATATAATTGTCTCTCAAAGAGCAAAAAAAAACACATGTTGTTTACATTGTAATTATATATGAGCAAAATTCACTCACCAAACTGGTATAATTCTTTTTTCAGATTCGGGTTATGTGCGTCGAAATCAGTAAATTTGCTACCTTCATTTATTTTCTGAAATCTGTTTACTTAGTTAATTATTGGTAATTGAATCACTTTAATGTTCGTAAGTAAAACGAAGGTTTTTTTAATTGGTTCAGTATTTCCGTTAAATAAAGCCTTTCTACTAACAACATGTATTAATGATAATAATGATTGGGAAACCGCGTTTTTTGCACCTAGTATAGTTGCATATATACAGTATATTTGTGTTTGTATGATATATATATGTGTGTGTGCGCGCGCGCATGTGTGTGTATTATTATATTTTCTCGATGTTGAGACAAAAACTGCTCAGTGTTGTGAGTTGTGTAGTAATTTGAACCTTATTCTGAGTGCGGATTCTTAACATTTTTTTGTTTTTTGTTTTAAAGACAGCTCCTGATATGAAATAGACATAGTGGAATAATTAGTATATGAACTGTCATACGGTAGATCAACATTTATATCTATAGATATTGTATCTATTCTCTTTGTTACTTATCTTTATTCTGTAAATGCTGTTGTGTTTTGTTTATTTCATATAAATTGAAATTTGACAGGACTTGTGCCACTTCACTTGTGTGGTAATTTACTTATGTAGGATTTTTTATGCACATCGAACATTTTATTAGTAATATGTAAATGAGTAACTGCTGCAGATAATAAATAAGAACCTCTACTTCGTAATCGGATTAAATTTTGTAAAACCGTTTATTGTATTCAGTTGGTGTTTTGTACTTATCACAATATTTTTATTTCTATTCAATTATTGAACTGACGTATATCACCAAACTATATTTACTGGCGGTTTCCTAATATCATAAATATTAGTCCGATATCTTTTGATAATTGATTGTACCTATCTTACTCATACAATGGATGTACTCCTGTTTTGGACATGCTCAACCACAATAGGAATATATATCATTATATGTGCCGTGTTTGTTATCTACTTACCACTAATTTTCTCATGTGTATTATTTAAACAAAAGAAGACTCGTAAATCTAAGCTGACGGAAAGCCAGACACTCGCAAAGGACAAGTCACTCTGCCATGAACACAATGACGAACAGAGCTCCCATCATTTCGTACCATCAGATGCTATAGATATAACAACACATCGTTCTCATGTTAGTATTACAGTGGAGGATTATACTCGACGCTATTCCGTTAATAATATTATCACGTCAACGATGAGCGAAGAATCTAACTTTCAGTCATTGGTTAGCATTTCTGTAGAAGATGTTACGAAGTCGTACAGCAAATTAAAAACTACATTATATCACGGACTAATGTCTCAGTCACACGATACCTTTCAATCTAGTTCTTTAGTTAGTGTAACTATGGAAGATCAAACCAAATAGCACGTTTGGAAACGTAACATCACAAGAAATACGTGACTAGTAGATGCATGATGATATTAAATTAATGCTACCTTCATAGCACTGCCTCAGAATATTGAAAGCACAGATCCTACGTCGAGTATCGACTTAAAAAACTAGAGCTACTTGACAATTGTGTTGACAACGTGGATACGATGAGGATGTATGTAGGCAGTGACGTCAATGACACGCAATTTTTGAAGACGAAACACAAATATTTTACTTAAGGAGAAAATAAATCGACGTCAGTAATGACTGTTTGAATGAAATGCACGCATTTGTAAATAGTTTTAAATCTACAGCGATTTAGCGACACTATTATTTAATATAATTATATTAAACAGAACGTTTTCATAGTTATTGTGGTGGAATTTTTCGAACTGATAATATTCTTTTTATTGATATAAACAATATTCCAGGGTTCTCCTCGTATAGATACTGCTTGAATTGTTTATCTTATATCTATCAGGTATTTTATGTTCAATTCTATTTCCCATCAATAGCCCACTATTTTTTCTCCTAATTAACTAATGTATGCATGCACATACATTTTACATGTATCTCGCATTTTACTCATAATTTGTATATGTAAATCGTGTATTGTACACAGTATATTCATTTACTTTTATATTGAATTTATGTATGTGTTATGTTATTGTTTTTACTATACCTGTATAATGATTTTAAGTACTTTGTTGTCTTATACTATACTACTATATGGTGATTTTAAGTATTTTGTTGTTTTTATTATACCTGTATGATGATTTTAAGTATTTTGTCGTTTTTTACTATTCCTGTATGGTGATTGTGGGTCTTTTAACTATACCCTTGGACTGGTTGTGTGTATTTGGGGAGGAAACCGTTAAATACAAAAAGCATGTGTTTGTTATACTAAACATACACTATGTGTGCATTCGAAATAAATGCCATTATAGTGCTCAAAATATACAAGTTTAAAAGATTGATAAAGATGTTCAAATATAAATGGTAATTAGACAGCCATTGATATTTCGCTAAATCAATGTACATTTAAGCTTGTGTTTTCTTTGGTTAGTATTGATACATTGCAAATTTTGTACACATCGGCAGAGAGAGAATCATCCATCAATGTTCAATTCTCGTGCCTAATATTATCGTCGTTTATCAACTACGTTTTGGATATGTAAGGCGGATATTTCAAATCAACCATTGTTCCTTGGTGACCTACCAGTGCCCTGGAGTGGGAAATAAACATGTGTCCGGGCATCGAACCTATGAATCTTTGAACAACGATCTTGTGTTGACTGAGAAAATAAGGCGAATGTGACGCATTTGAAATAACTATACTCCAGAGATTATGTCAGGAACGAGTACCCAAGCAGTATTATTGTATGACCTGTTCCTGGTTATCTATCTTGGTGTATTGTTTGTCTATTAAATTAGTGCAAACGTATTTTCAATTTTGTATCACTACATGCAGGTTCGACATTTCGATCTTTGTCCAGGCTGGGTTCTATCATTGATCATTCGAACCAAAGTTTGCAAAGTCTATTTAAGTGAAATGTAAATAGACCTTGTGCTTGAACTGAAGTTTTTTTTGGCATTATTTGTACGATCGGAATGAAACAGAAAAAAACATCTTGTTATAGTAAACATGCTGACAAGGACAGCTTATTTAAAACTAATAAGAAAAGGTGTGCACTAAGCGATGAGAAAACTCACTCATTTTAGTAACGGCTGCAACTTCATTAGTTTCAGAAGGTAGCAACGATATAAACTGGTCCCCGTTCCATTTTGTAGTGATAGTAATGATAAAGTTAGAGTTATTTCCCTTATTTGATGTTTTTCGTATGATACTCAGCTTGGTGAAACTCGGATCCCAAGATTTATTACACCGCACGGAAATCGATGCACTGTAACGTGCATACAACCAACTATATATTGTAATTATATAATACCTTTGCGTCATATTTTCTATGAATGTTGATACACAAAATGGCGACTTTACCTTTTTTACTCTAATACGACACAATCAACCGATAGTACCGTCCCATGTATCCATACAAATACATGTTGTAACAAAATGCATAACCCTCGTTCTCGGCTACGTAGGCTAGAAATAATAGTCCTGTTTATTGTTACTTGAACAAAAAATATGGTATGTTGGTAAAAACTTCTTTTTCTACCTTTTAAGCAAATTTTGTGAGTACGTGAGGTACGATCTATCCCCAAATAATTAGTACTTTGCATTTTGCAATTAGAAACTCTAGGGCCGGACTGCAACAAATCCAAATTTCTTCGGATCAGATCCAATCAAATCCAAATTGTGAATTTCGGATGCTGTAGCATTGTTATTTGGAAGCAGTCAAATAATTGCATTCATTTTTATAACATGTAAATCATAAAAAATCAACCTTACAGACTTCTTGACCTTTAGTCCTAGAAACACATCATTTGTTATTGAAAATAAATAAACCAAGCATGAACTAAACAAACGTTGACCTTAACGCTCGATGGATTTAAACCAAAATCACGACTATTTTTATTTCTGGCCTTATTGTACGTAGATTTGTCTTTGTCGCGTAACTGAGTTAATACTCATGTCTATTCGCTTTATTTAATTACAAAAATAAAAGTCGAACATAAAATTCCGACCTTACACCCAACTGTTCGAGTTTTGTGTACATACATACGAGTATATATGTTTTGTGATTTCAGAACTAGGTCTATATGTAAAAACAACTTTTTTTACATTGGAATTCAACGTTGTACCAACAACCAGGGTCATTTGACGACTTTTCAGCTTTAACAGTGGAGGAAGACCCTAGGCTTCCAACCGGATAGAACCAGCGATCTTCAGTTATGTAGTTGGACACTTTCCTTACTCGTGAAATTTGATCGAATCTCGGTGAGTAACTAGCGATTATAAGTCTGAGACCATAACCACTCTACAACGCAACAACTACTGGTGTCAAATTATAAAAAGACATTGTCCATAATGACAGATACGCTCATTACCCGTACTCTCTTAGAAAACATCTAAAAACTATTCAAACTTTAAAATATCTTTATGGGAAATGAATTAAACACTGTGAACAGTTACAAACATACTCGGGATAATGGTGTACGATGTATTTTGGGTATACAGTGGTTCATTGTTTTCTATTCTATGTTTGTTTACGCTTTCGTCTTGTGTGGCTGTTAACACTTCCAGTAATCTGGACACAACCAGATGTGATTTCAATCTAAGAGAATTCTAACATGGTTTCTGACTGAAAATGCTTTTAGATGACTCTATCATCCGAAATTTGGTTACTCAAGATGATCATAATATTTCCATTTTTCAACTCTAATGAAAACACACATTGTTAAACACGTAAAGATTACAAGAACAGACAGATAGCGCGACCCTTCTGCGAAATCTGCCTGTGATAATACGATTTATGAAAAAAATACCGCGAAATAGGAGCAACAATATTTTTAAGGTCAGGATAAACTCTTTGATGTTATCATTTCGGTTACATGTAAGAATAAAACAATGACGCATGTAAGTTTTAATTAGAATCATACACTGCTGTTTACCGTTTAACACCTATGTGTTAACCATATTTAACAACATATCATACACACATTGTATGTTTATTTAGCAGAGAAAAAGTCGTCGTTAATAACATGAAAAAAAAATCGTATTTGATTCGATTTTCATTTTAAAATATTAAAAACTTGACATTATAATTGACTTATCATTATATCGTTCAGATAAAAAGAAACCTGCGAATTTTGAAACCTTGATCAATTTTACATTTCTTGCATACAAAATCCTTTTTAACTGTCCGAATAACGCCCGTTTGAAGTTCAGACTCTATAATCGTGCTGATGTAATTTACAAACGACATTAGTTAATGTCTTACTTTAAGTGCAATTACGTACGAGTAATTAGGATTTCAATTTAGATATCGTTTAACAAACGGTATACATGTATTTGTACATGAAATCCGAGGATAGGATTCAAAGTGGTGAATGGAGATTCGAAAGAAGAAGACAACGTGTTCCATTGGCGAGATTCGTACAGATCACAAAGTGATATATAGTGAGAACAATTGAACGAGAAAAAGTGATCTGTAGTGATATCTGTGAATTGGAGACAAAGTGGTCTGTGTGAGATCCGTGTGAAAGGGACAGTCGTAGGTGGTGGAATGAGGAAGAAAAAAAAAATTGATAATTTGACTGCTGTAATTTACCCACCTTTGTTATTGAAGTATCTTATTTGAAAATAAAGATTAACATACAACAATCATCAGACATGCTGTGTGTTTGTCGTGTATATAGAAACAAAGTGGTGATTATTATCTTTCAAATACACAGTACATGAGATTACAACGTGGCCTAGGCTGTTTACATGGTTATTACTTTATGCTATTCCCCATTTATTACGTAACATTGTCGATATAAATAACTATTCAACACATAAAAAAAGCAAAATATTCATGCAAATGATGTAAGGTTGTAATAAAGCCAATTTATTTCTTGATAAATATATTTCATTCTGGGTCTATATCAGCATGATAGCTTTTTTCTCGTGTCTGCACTTTCCTTGGCATCATACCGTAATAATGCAAATAATCACGTTATGAAATAACAAAATAAAACATACAAAGTGCTAAAATTACTACAAATAGACCTATTGGCCTTGCTTATTAAATCGCTATTACGTAACTTATGGAGATAAATAAAGCTTACAGGAGAGAATAAAGCGCGCTAAGAACGCCCAATTCTACAAGGTCGTACAGATGACGTCTGGTCATCAAGATAAAAGAATTCAAACAACAATGAAGTATTCTGTAGTTTGAAATATATCATATTCTATGCATTATCAGATTAAAATTGCCGCTCCCCCACCTTTATAAACAAACAAACGGGGCAGAAATAATCTCCGACAATCATCGCGGATACAGACTGGTTTCTATTACATTCGGTCTCAGATAAGCGTCTGTCTCACGCGATTTCTTTAAATGCTGATGCGTGAACCATTCTATTTAATGTAAAGATTAAGAACAATATATCTATTTACTATAAGATTATCGTGATAAGCTTTGATAGAACCTTTAAAGCTTTTAAAATTGAAGCAATATCTGCTTACAACGTAAAATTAATTCATCTTCCACATTATTTTGTATAATGAAACATTACTAATCTGTGCTTGAAGACAGAACGGACGTAACGCTAATCTTTATAATGGTAAGAAGACTTGATTTATATCATGAAATCAGTGTTGTCAGTGTGTTTCTTTTTGCCGTCCTCTAACTTTGATTTATGAAGTGAAGTTATGTAGGTATACGTAAGTATTTCAATTACATCAATTTATTATTATAAGAATTAACAAACTTAATGACTTAGATACATGTTCTAACATGTATAATTTATCATCAGGTAATATCTGTCTTGAGATGGATAAGGCTTGTAAAGTGATAATTCAGAAGAGTAAAATTTCATGTCATCATGTACACTGTATTCACTTGGACCAATCCGTAAACTTAACTCCATGAATCTTAATTAAATGTTAAATCAGGGTCGTAAAATATTTGTTTTTTTTTTGTGTATTTTAGTATGAAACAATTTAGTATATGGAATTTTCACGAAAATCACGATTTCTAAGAAGTAGTTGTCTGAATCGGCAGAATTGTTACAAATATTTGGTCTCGAAATATTTATATATTCACTGCAGTTTGAATTTAAATTTAATTCTTTAAACACGTGCAGATATTTCCGCATAGCGAAAATTTTCAACTGAATTTGTGAGTATCATCATAGCCAATGATTTCTTTAAAAAAACTGTTTAATGTCGGGTATGCTAAATGGAAAACTGTTTAATGTCGGGTATGCTAAATGATTTTGCAGAGAAAAATGTACGTATTTACTGAAATAGCATAAGATATCGACCAACAAAATAATAGAGATCACAGATTTTCTCTGTCTTTTCACAGATGTGTTAGATGTTGTACAAGCATTCAACTTTTATACAGCTTTCTTATGATAGTAGACAAATCCAAAACATTGTAACAATGATGAAAAGATGCACTTACTTATTAATCATGATTTTCTTTATAGCATACCAATAGCATATCAAGTTGGCCGCAATAGAAAAAACACTTTTTTCATGTTGTAGTGATGCAGACTTTGAAAAAATGGTTATTTGAACGCGCAGTGTATCTATATTTATTTGATAATTTCTTCCGCATGTGTGGTGCAAATGCATATCTACTTTATTCTTTTTAAGAAAACCATAAGAGCTGATGATAAAAACTAAAAATTGATGCATTTTCATGATTCTTTATTGAGAAAAAAAAACATCACAAATGACGGCCATATTGAAAACTAACAAAATGAGGGTTGGAATACAAAAAATTAATTTCTCTAAAACGAAACGGTAAAATTGTTTAATATTGTATATTCTTATGCCATATACAATGCCTTAACACTCTGTAATTACAAAATATATGTTTTTAAATGTTGGCGTTTGGATGGTCATACATTAAATTGCAAACTACTGCCTGAATTATTCAGCTTTTTACAAATGAACTGATTTATGCCATGTTACTCCTACAGTCAGTCAGTATGTCGGTGATCTAAAATGAGTTCTCAGTACGTTATCAGTTACATCAGTGTATGAGACAACAATTTAACCGAGTATAGTGCTATAAGAACATTACTTTCTATCACATTTATCACATATTTGTCATTTTAACTCTGACTGGTGGCTTATGTCTCATATTTGATGTAACGTGTGGTATCAGTAGAGATAAACCAGATTATATAAGTTTGATATGTCATATACAGAAGTATTTCAGGATAACGACATGTAATAACATACATGTATGTATAGATCGAAAAGGTTGTTCGTCTGGTGTCCAGTTTTTTGTTCAAATAAATTCATTTATTGATGTTTCTATATAAATTTTTATAGAATTATCAACATACCTAAGTTTATCAGTTTTGTAGAAAACATCCAAGTCTGCTTTAATATCTAGCTGCTCGATCATACGTCATCGATTTTGGACATCACACAGTAATCTTAACAATGTAAACAAGATTACTAGCGAGTTTGTGCTAACGTCACATAAGTACATTGTGCATCAGTTTGAAATATCTCTCTTCAAAGCAAGTAGGTCCATTTTTTTATTGTTTCGCTACCGTGAATTTATGGACTTTTAGTGACATTATTTAATACAATGTTTCTTTTACTATAGATCCTTTGAGAAATTTAACCAAATGTAGAATACCTGGATGTGTTATGCATTTACATGTGGTTTGATATAAGACAGCGATTGACGAACTTTAAGTACAAGAATCACAAAAATGTTTTATAAAACCTGTACAACCAAGTACATAATGGAAATAATTTAAACATTACATGGACATGATGTCATATTATGAAAACTCTGGAATGGAGTAACAAAATCACAACTCGAACCTATTATTTAAACGTGAACTTGATGTTTCATTGTTTGTTTGTTTTTATGTGACTTATTGTCACTGGGTCTAATGACGTTTTTCAACAATTTTTAGTTACATGCGGCGACCGGTTCACCTATCCAGTTTTCCTGGACATTATACTAACCGGTGCAAACTTACCCTTCTACAAGGAGCCGGCAACTTCTCTACATATGGAGGAAAATCGACATTTTGTCGAATTTTCATTGAAGGGTATGACCTGCCGCGACCGGGATTCGAACCCAGATCGCCGGGTTACAAGTCCAGCGCACTAACCACTGGACCACGGTCGCGGCCTTGAAATTTCATTACTTCCGAAAGAATGAAGATTAATTTCAGTCATGCTCGATGTATGTTCAGGTCATGTTCTGTACATAAGTTTTCTCATCATGAATAATACATACTGTATGTACTATAATATGATTCACACTCGTCTGATTCTTCAAGTTGTTACAGTTGACAAAGAGAGTGCACCTTGACAACTATGAATCAATTTTCGGTTATCAAACTAAAAGAAGTGATTTCTTGTAATCTACCATTGAAGAATTTTGCTAGCGGTTATTTTGTGTGTGGTGTTATAACTGGCGGTGACCAGACGCCTACATCAAACATGTTGCTTATTTACCTGTACGTGCATTAATGTGCGTGTGAATTTCGTCGACACTCCTATGTGATACTTAAAGCACCATTCACACGCGTGCTTGATCCATTGATCGAGAGCAGAAACATATTCTTGCTCATTTACTGCTACTTGTAAGAAATGCTAACTACCACTTCGGAATTTGAAACCTAAATGAAAATAAAGAACTACTTCCGCCGTTTTTTTAAGGAATTTGCAAAAAAACACAAAATGCGCGTCTGTATGTTCATTTTTGTGCAACTTGATACGTATTATTGGTATCGTGGTTAATGTATGAACGAAGAATACATTAAAATTTACATAAACTTACTTGTTGTAAAGCTATGGAATTATTTTTTAAGCATCTGGCCTCTGAGATTAAAATCTTCGACAAAATCATAAGCATATTTTTTTCCTTTATGATTTTCTTCAAACGAAAATTTCGAAGCACAAGATTTAGAAAATATTGTTAGATTTACTGTGAAACAGAAAACTATATTGTTGGTTACGACTGTGTAAAAAATGATGATTTATTAATTGAAAAGACAAGCCAACAGCAGATTGCACGTTCAAGATATGGCGCTGTGAGTTTTATGATATTAAAAATTTAACTTAACGTCAGATTCATTGTGTTGTAGCAATTCGACCATCTTTTCGTGTGACATTTGACACAGAAAGCCAGTGTTTTATCTTAGCTGATTAACGTGATATTTATTTTCTTAACTCCACTAGATCGTACACAAACGCATTTACCAAAACTGATGATATGTCATTTAACATCTTTATAGTTAAAGCGATAAGGCCTATTGAGTTGATGACAACATTAAACCGTATCTTCTACACAGAATAAGTAAGAGATATGAAATAAATATCTCCAGCCTTCAACTGAATAATAGGAGCATTGTTTTATATCAATCTATGAAACGTATAAAATATTGCCTAGGTTATCATAAACATGTCAGTCAATTCTGATAATGGAATTATCACAAATACGAACGTTGTTTTAAGCATTGAGGAGAGTCTTGCAGTATTATATGCATTGGATAGTGAACTTTCAAAAGTGTACAGATCTCTCGACATATAATCATGATTATTCAACTAATGATTTATTTTCCATTCATCATTATTGTGTTTTTGTCTGCAATCACCAACTAATCCGGGTGTTATTTGTAAAAAATTCAGCTGATAATTGTTAAGCCACAACCCCTCGGATATTTTTTGTATTTAGCAGGTTGCAATCTTGTCAGTTGTACACAACTTCTGTATCAGATACTGTCGATTTTTGCGCATTAATCATGTAAACCAAGTTCCCATCTGACGTGGATAGAATACAGATTTTAATCAACTTATTGGTACTTTGGAACACCTCTGCTACATGAGTCGTTAGGTGCAATATGACATAAAACTCGTATAAACTCCAATCCTTCATACCTGCTTTCACTCTGGTTGGTGATAATGTCTCCATAAAAATGGCGAAGCAGTCAACTAGAACTTTATAAAACGGTTAATGTTGAAAAATATCACTCCGCAGGAAAAAAATAGCTTAGTACGGTTATAAAGTTAGACACTAGTACACAATATAAGTACACAGCTATGTAAGTACACAACTATGTAGGAACTATTCACATGTCTACCAGATAATAAATTTGTCTTTTCTACTCATAGAAAAAATATTACAATTAACTGACAGTATGTTGATGATTAAAAATAACATATTAATCTTTGTGTACGTGTAGTTTGCTCATAGAGTACATCAAATTTTTCTGTTGGGTCTAACATCGCACTAACAGCCAGGGTCATATGGCAAATTTCCAGCTTTAACGATGGATGCAGACTTCAGGCGTGAACTTGACTAGAACCATCGACCTTCCATAAGCTAGCTGGACAGCTTCGTGTTAGGATTGTTAAGATAGAATCTGCTT
This sequence comes from Lutraria rhynchaena, assembly GCA_008271625.1. Taxonomy (NCBI): domain Eukaryota; kingdom Metazoa; phylum Mollusca; class Bivalvia; order Venerida; family Mactridae; genus Lutraria; species Lutraria rhynchaena. Next base: position 2,842,316 of record VIBL01000012.1, read on the forward strand.
TTTCAGGTCTTCAATTTGCTGTATTTATTCATTTTGTTGTTTATTCTGTAAAATAAGTAAAAAGATGTCTGTATTGTAATTGGACAGACTTAAAGAACTCATTTAACTTGTCTAATACGACACCAACTTGTACCGCACTAATATCAAACATGATTGGCCCCGTGTATCCCCATTAATTGAAAATAAAAACCAATGAGAAATTCCATCGACTGACGTTGTTCAATACGAGTACGGGACAAGCTAGTTCTCCCTCTCTGATAGCATTTCAATCCCTGCTATCAAACGGATGAACAAACTCGCAAGTATACAGGTGTTAAATGTTCAAAACTTAAAATTTAGTTATTTCATATCTGTTTAGTAATTTGTCCTCGGGCATAAGACGACAGACTTCTAGAGAGGACTAAGATTAAAACTCCCACTCTATAACTAGACCAATATGAAACCACTTAATTAATAGAATTACATCATTGTCTTCCAGAATGCACATTCTTTCTCACATAGTAAGATAATTTCAATGGCTTTGTAATAAAGTAAGCCATTGAAATGTCAATATCAAAATAAATTTTACGAGTGGAATTTTCTGGAATCTTTCTCTCCAAATCATAAATGATAGAACGTACTCGGATCTACGTCGCCTAGTGAGATACTAACATTATTTCAATAATTTTTAGATGCACTGTTTAAATGTCTGAACTTAAGTAGAATTGCCTCATAAATTATGACATGGAAATGTGTACAGATTGTAAGGCATATAAAGATACTGATTAGATAAAAAACTTGTGTCCCGGTTGTCTGGCCTTGCACATAAAACTCTAGTATACAAATTGTTGGTAACTGGGTTGAAAAATATATGTTCCTTGATAACTACAAATAAATGCACACATGACTAACTATGGGGTGTGTGGTCAGAACATCTGCGCTTGTGAACATGTTTTCTGGTGCTTTTTTTCTTGATATGAAACATTTATTCAAATGCTAATAAAATTTCAGTTTTATCTTTTTAATTTGATGAAAGTTTATCAAAGATACATTTTAAGCACGTTGTTGTATGTATGTTGCGCGATATCTCACTGTTTGCTATCATTCACCGAGTTGTGATCTGGATAATGTTTCTTGTCCCTTATATCGGATGTCTGAATTCTACCTTCCTATCACGCGCTTCAACTCGTAGTCACGTAATTAATAAGTTGTACAATAGGTGGAGAAAATAAAACGATCTTCAAAGAAATATGATACAAAACCTTCGTGTAAGAATTGACATTTTGGAATTGTTTGTCCGTTTTTTTACGTTGCTGTCCTAAAGCGTCTGTCGTTACAGTATTTTACAATCTATCAGCATACGTTGGCTGATAAATGCTTGTAGGCGCTTAAAGTCAGCAGCTCAAACAATTCCAAAATCTTAATACGATCTGAACCATATAAAGACATATAATGGTTGACAGATAATGACAGATAATGGTTGACACGGGAAATCCCACTATGACAGATAATGGTTGACACGGGAAATCCCACTATGACAGATAATGGTTGACACGGGAAATCCCACCATGACAGAAAATGGTTGACACGGGAAATCCCACTATGACAGGTAATGATAAACACTGGAAAATATGTAATGACAGGTAATGGTGAGAGTACTTTGAATAATGATATTGCATTGTAAGGAAAAATTGAATCATAATAAATTATGTTCAAATGTGTGTTGTATATATTCATAAAAATGCGCATTTGGCTGTAACAGTAACAAGTAACAAGTAATGCTAATAATATCACTATATACGTGGTCTGGTTCAGTGTTGTTAAGTATAATATCACTATATACGTGGTCTGGTTCAGTGTTGTTAAGTATAATATCACTATATACGTGGTCTGTAACAGTGTTGTTATGTATAATATCTCTATATACGTGGTCTGGTTCAGTGTTGTTAAGTATAATATCACTATATACGTGGTCTGTAACAGTGTTGTTATGTATAATATCACTATATACGTGGTCTGTTTCAGTGTTGTTTAGTATAATATCACTATATACGTGGTCTGGTTCAGTGTTGTTAAGTATAATGTCACTATATACGTGGTCTGTTTCAGTGTTGTTAAGTATAATATCACTAAATACGTGGTCTGTATCGGTGTTGTTAAGTATAATGTCACTAGTTTTGCAACATCGGTTCAAAATCATAATCGATTATCGGTTGGAATCGGTTGGTACATCCGATGCGATTTTCCGATTATGTAATCGGTTCTAGTGTAGTAATGTAACATAAGTAGACCACTAGTGTTTGATTCTATTTATGCACCCTTTGGTTCTTAGCCATCCTCTGCTTTATGCTAGTTGGCATTGTAACATATAAGCATGGTGAATGGAGTGTGTTATCCATATAAACCATTAACCGGACTCTATTGACATCAAATAACCCGAGGGATGGTCAAATATTTATATTTTTCGTCTTGATCGATGATCCGCCATCTTTTTTTAAAATAACGCGAGTGATTTCCCTTGAATGTGTGATTAGTTTGCGGCACCAGTGGTTATCATACGGCGCCTAAATGAGAAAGACCGATAATCGATTATGAAAACTGCAATCGATTATCGGAATCGGCAGACATTTTCACGCCGCTAATCGATAGTGTCCGATTATCGTTTCATCACTAAATGTCACTATGTACGTGGTCTGTATCAGTGTTGTTAAGTATAATATCACTATATACGTGGTCTGTAACAGTGTTGTTATGTATAATATCACTATATACGTGGTCTGTAACAGTGTTGTTAAATATAATATCAATATGTACGTGGTCTGTAACAGTGTTGTTAAGTATAATATCAATATGTACGTGGTCTGTAGCAGTGTTGTTAAGTATTTATTATATGGTATGGAACAACAAAATCTAAATGGCAGACGAATTGACCTGGTATATCTGAAATAAGGAACAAGTGTTTTATATAGAGATGTGACATTCTATGTTACTAAATAACCAGAACATCATTACACCTGCGCCCAATTGTATAAACATTGGTTAATTCTAACCACTGGGTTAAATTTTAGATAAGGTTAAATTTTGTGTTAAAGTTTGGTAAAGCAATTGTTTGGTTAAATTACCATTATTTGTGGTTAGATTTAACCAAAAAATTTAATATTGGTAAGAAGTCGTGAAGATCCTCAGTTCGTCTGTTTACTTGTCAAAATTGTTCAGGTTGTCCAGCGTTTGGTACAACAAGGGCAGACATCTCTCTTGTATCCATTTAACTTTTAGTTAACTTCTTAACCAAACCTTAAATTTAACTGACTGGTTAAATTTAACCAAAGTTTATACAATTGGGTGCTGGTGTTATAAAATGATACAATACACATGGTTATAATGGTAAGTTTACTTTTTCACATTATTTCATACAGTGCAACATTTTATAGGTGAAGAAAACTTCGTATTCTAGCCCTAGCGTTTATCATGAAGGTACTCCACGTGACACCAGATATTGTTTTATTTTACAAACAATTAACTCTTTATGAAGAGATAAACAAACAGTATGATATAGATGGTAAAATTATGTTTTGTTATTTGATCGTTCAAGTTGTTATAAAGTTATACGTTTTATTGATATCTAGCAAAACAAATTAGTGTCGTGTTGTTGAGATGTATCACGAAACTGCAGATTTGATTGTAAGGAATTTGTTTATTACAGAGTTATCATTAACATGTATTAAATAATGATTTGACTGATTTTCAATTTAATATTTAGATAAGTTGCAAATGTATTGTTATGTGTTATATACATAGATGCTATTCCTAGAAAATATTCGAATAAAATGATGGATTGGCTTCTAAATTATTTCTTGCATGCACATCATGTAGCATGTATGAGGAGTTCGTTAATCATGTAACATGTATGAGGGGTTTATTCACCATGTAACTTGTATGAGGGGGATTGTTCATCATGCAACATGTATGAGAGGTTTGTCCATCATGTAACATGTATGAGAGGGTTTATTCACCATGTAACATGTATGAGGGGGGTTATTCACCATGTAACATGTATGAGAGGTTTGTCCATCATGTAACATGTATGAGGGGGTTTATTCACCATGTAACATGTATGTGGGGTTTGTTCACCATGTAACATGTATGAGGGGGGTTATTCACCATGTAACATGTATGAGAGGTTTGTCCATCATGTAACATGTATGAGGGGGTTTATTCACCATGTAACATGTATGTGGGGTTTGTTCACCATGTAATATGTATGAGGGGTTTGTTCATCATGTAACATGTATGAGGGGGTTTATTCACCATGTAACATGTATGTGGGGTTTATTCACCATGTAACATGTATGAGGGGGGTTATTCACCATGTAACATGTATGAGAGGTTTGTCCATCATGTAACATGTATGAGGGGGTTTATTCACCATGTAACATGTATGTGGGGTTTGTTCACCATGTAATATGTATGAGGGGTTTGTTCATCATGTAACATGTATGAGGGGGGTTGTTCGCCATGTAACATGTATGAGGGGGGTTGTTCACCATGTAACATGTATGAGGGAGTTGTTCACCACGTAACATGTATGACGGGGGTTGCTTACCACGTTACATATATGAGGAGGTTGTTCACCACGTAACATATATGAGGGGGTTGTTCACCACGTAACATATATGAAGGTGTTGTTCACCATGTAACATGTATGAGGGGGTTGTTCACCACGTAACATATATGAGGGGGTTGTTCACCATGTAACATGTATGAAGGGATCACACAAAAAACAAATTCCTCGCAGTCAAATCTACAGTATCATGATACATTTCAATACACGATATTTTCAAAAGAGTACTAGTCCTGGTTAAATCTAAAAACAACTGAACAGCTTTTGTTAAAACAATGAAGTAGTGTAATGTTAACACTTTAATACTTATAAAAGTATAAATGCGTAGCTATAATATAATATAGATATGTATGTAACGAATCTTATTCCATCAATTGGACTTTTTAACATTTTAGTACATACATGTTAAGGAAAATATACAATCAGTTATTGCCACTACTTCAGTTTATGTCAACTTCGCAAATAATGTCTGAAGGAAGTTTTGTCCATATAGCAAAATATATTGTCACTTACAAAAAGCCGCGGCCGTGGTCCAGTGGATAGTGCGCTGGACTTGTAACCCGGAGATCCGGATTCGAATCCCGGTCGCGGCAGGTCATACCGTTCTATGAAAATTTGACAAAAACGTCGATTTTCCTCCATATATGGAGAAGAAGCCGACTCCTTGTGGAAGGGTAAGTCAGTACTGGTTAGTATACAGTCCAGAAAAACTGGATAGGTGAACCGGTCGCCGTATATAACTGAAAAAATGTTGAGAAACGGCGTTAAACCCCAGTGACAATAAGTCACATAAAATAAACAAACCACTTACAAAAAATGAGCAGGGGAATGTTCGGTGGGTTATCCAACAAACGAAGGCAATAAGTTGTCATAAAATAAGACGACATGATATGAAAATCTCATGACGTAAAAAAATGACTCGACTTAACGTCTAACAGTAAGACGACAAACCGATATAAACACGTAAATTCGCGTACACATTATGTAGGAGAGATTACTTTGTCTACGTCGACATATTTTTTTCAGATAAGGTCGCAATAACTTATATCGAAAAGATGAATTTATGTAGAAAGGTTGTACAGTTAATTATCTTGTATACTCATGATAAGTCGACTTAAATACATCGATATTATCACATCATCGAGGTGTACCATATAGGCTTCCATATTGCAGCCAAATATAACTTAAATTTAATGAAAAAATGTCAAACACATTAGTTTTGTCGACCAAATGTCTTACCTATATAATGTTAATATCACTTGCTGGAAGTTCCTTCTGTCGGCCTGTCTGCCACGATGTTCAGCAAGACTTAATTAACATTTTAAACTAGAGTTATTGATCATTGCAGATCTTTTAGAGATGAACTTAAGATAGGCAAGATAAACAAACTATGATTGATTACAATGATATGTCATTTATATAAATATGATTATTTAGATTCTAGCCAGATAGGACGATCCATTTAATCATATATGTTTTGATGTTAATTAATACTTCACATACATTCCTTCGTTGAAACCATGTACTGTTTCCAGTCAACACCAGAACAATACCACATCTAGAACAATACCACACCTAGTGATATACCACATCTAGAACAATACCACATCTAGAACAATACCACACCTAGTGATATACCTCATCTAGAACAATACTACATCTAGAACAATACCACATTTAGAACAATACCACATCTAGTGATACACCACATCTAGAACAATACCACATCTAGTGATATACCACATTTAGAACAATAGCACATCTAGAACAATATCCCGTCTAGTGATATACCACATTTAGAACAATACCACATCTAGTGATATACCATATCTAGAACAATATCACATCTAGTGATATACCACATCTAGAACAATACCACATCTAGTGATATACCACATCTAGAACAATACCACATCTAGTGATATACAACATTTTAAACAATACCACATCTAGAACAATACCACATCTAGTGATACATCACATCTAGAACAATACCACATCTAGTGATATACCACATCTAGAACAATATCACATCTAGTGATATACCACATTTAGAACAATACCACATCTAGTGATATACCATATATAGAACAATACCACATCTAGTGATATACAACATCTAGAACAATACCACATCTAGTGATATACCACATCTAGAACAATATCACATGTAGTGATATACCACATCTAGAACAATACCACATCTAGAACAATATCACATCTAGAACAATACCACATCTAGAACAATACCACATCTAGAACAATACCACATCTAGTGATATACCACATCTAGAACAATACCACATCTAGTGATATACCATATATAGAACAATACCACATCTAGTGATATACAACATCTGGAACAATACCACATCTAGTGATATACCACATCTAGAACAATATCACATGTAGTGATATACCACATCTAGAACAATACCACATCTAGAACAATATCACATCTAGAACAATACCACATCTAGAACAATACCACATCTAGTGATATACCACATCTAGAACAATATCACATGTAGTAATATACCACATCTAGAACAATACCACATCTAGAACAATATCACATCTAGTGATATACCACATCTAGAACAATACCACATCTAGAACAATACCACATCTAGTGATATACCACATAATTATAGAACAATTCCACATCACAATACAAAATCTTGCACAGTACCACATCTTATATAATACCACATCTTATATAATACTTCATCTTATATAATACTACAACTTATATAATACTACATCTTATATAATACTACATCTTATATAATACTACATCTTATATAATACCACATCTTATATAATACTACATCTTATATAATACCACATCTTATATAATACTACATCTTATATAATACTACATCTTATATAATACCACATCTAATATAATACCACATCTTATATAATACCACATCTTATATAATACTACGTTTAACACAATACTTCTTCTTATATTACACCACAGATCTAGTAAAATACAACATTTATTCAGTCGAATGTTGAAATACATTCAGTCAAAGTTCATCTTTATGAAATACTTTTCTGCAAGCATTTTAACAGTAGCTCAGTGTCATTTGTTGAAGTATTTTCCAAGATAGGTTTGTGGAAGCACGACTGTGTATTGACTGTGGTTGTATGTGAGAATGTAAATTTGAGAAGACAGACGTACATATTTAATTCACAATGTCGTTTATCTCCCGGAGTGTTCATATCAGATTAGTTTTCATTAAATTCTGTTAAAGTCACTATTAACGTTTATAAGTTCTTCTCCACTTAAATATAAAAGTCAAGAACATGTAAGATCGTGAGTTTTAACATCAGGTGACTGTAGTAGTGGAGAATGGGTTTATTTTTTCTGTTGGTGTATGAATTTTATTAGGGAAGTAATTAAGATGCCAAAAAATTTAGTTATCCTACGCAAACTAATGAAATTTTCCAGGAAAGAAAGAAATAAACAGTGTGGCGAATACCAATCCCTTTACTGATGAAAATGAATGAATTTTCTTATAAACCTCGGAAATGTGTAAAATACAGGATGTGCGCAGACAATCATAGCAACATGAAACAACAGACACATATTAACATTGATATAAAACAACTTGATAAAAAACCTGAATGTTAATCATTTTTCAACTTGTATAAACAAATTGTTTCCTGATACGAAGTTGATTATGTAACACGTAGCTAACTTAAATGTTAATATCAATCCGAGAGAATGTTTAAAAGTTTTAAAATAATGATAAAAGATCATAAATGAAGTTAACAATTCAATTCCATTGTTTATCATTTGTTTAACACGTAAGTGCAATTTATTTCTATTAAGATTAGAATCTGTCTAGTTTCAACGCTTTCTAAGTAAAACTGTTTACCACTGATGTCTGTAACGTCTCCGTGCAAACTACAACTCACACTAACTGGGCATTTATTTTTTTTTCTAAATACACATGTAGTGAAAACCTACATAAAGCGTGTATTTTTCATATTGTTTGGAAAGTTTTACACAGCCAAAAATAGGAATACAGTAAAAACCTACATAAAGCGTGTATTTTTTGTATCGTTTACAAGCTTTACACAGCCAAAAATAGGAATATAGTGAAATCTTACATAAAGCGTGTATTTTTTTACATTCTTTACAAAGTTTTACACTGCTGAAATAGGAATATATTAAAAACCTACATAAAGCGTGCATTTTTACGTTGTTTGCAAGCTTTACACAGCCAAAAATAGGAATATAGTAAAAACCTACATAAAGCGTGTATTTTTTACGTTGTTTACAAGCTTTACACAGCCAAAAATAGGAATATAGTAAAAACCTACATAAAGCGTGTATTTTTTACGTTGTTTACAAGCTTTACACAGCCAAAAATAGGAATATAGTGAAATCTTACATAAAGCGTGTATTTTTTACGTTGTTTACAAGCTTTACACAGCCAAAAATAGGAATATAGCAGATACGAGAAGACAAAGTCCACTGATGAAATTTGTTACAATGAGAAGACAAGAGCACAATGGTGTTTGTTATTTTGGCTTTATTATAAGATCAAGTTCCACTCGCATACGATTTTCTATATGAATACCAACATTAATAGTTTGTCCTTATGCTTACTTTCCTGTGAGTCATATTGATGAATATGCAGTTGATTAATTGACTGTCTTGATTGTTACAACATGAACGATTTGGTTCCACAATACAAAACTTTATTATCGTGATATATAATTAGTCATTGAAAAGTTCAATCGTCGTTTCCAGACACGTGTCGAGTCAACTGGTTCAGAAGTAGGGTATCACATTCTTGTATGTTGTGAAAATATATATTCATGGCTGGTTTTCTTTTAAAAGACCATGCACACGTGGTTGGCAATGCATTGTCAAGTAAAGTTGTTTAATAGAAAAAAGATGTATAAAATTCATACGTCATTACTTTAAACGGTTGCACAGAAAGAACGATAAAAATAAAAACACTAGTAAACGTTTCGATTTGTGTCATTTCTTGCACCTGTAGTCCGTCAGATGTTTTAACTCTAGCAACAACAATCCAATAGACAGAACAAGTTAAGTTTCAGAAAATTAATAGCTTTCGTCCATTTTACGTGGTATTAGTTATTCATTATTCACAAATTTGTCTAAAAAGTTTTAATCCAATTTTTCTTGTAGAAATTCTGTATTTTACGTGAAGTAATATCTCCAATGTTCCATACAGCTTGATCAATTATTTACCAAGTAATTATTGTACGTAGTGTTTATAGCAGGTGTTTATGCTGACATGTTATGCTGCTAGCACATATAGTTACAGAACACAAGTAATTGCCCATGTTATTATCTTGGTAATGAAAGAAATGAAACAGAATAATTACATTTATATATTGTTTTTGGTGTTTAATTATCAAAATATCTTTGTTCTTTGTTTTATGTGCGACGTATTAGTCAGTGGTCAATGATGGAAGTATCTATACCATGATAAGGTAGTGGTCAATGATGGAAGTATCTATACCATGATAAGGTAGTGGTCAATGATGGAAGTATCTATACCATGATAAAATAGTGGTCAATGATGGAAGTATCTATACCATGATAAGGTAGTGGTCAATGATGGAAGTATCTATACCATGATAAGGTAGTGGTCAATGATGGAAGTATCTATACCATGATAAGGTAGTGGTCAATGATGGAAGTATCTATACCATGATAAGGTAGGGGTCGATATGGAAGTAATTATACCATGATGAGGTAGTGGTCAATGATACCATGATAAGGTAGTGGTCAATGATGAAAGTTATTATACCATGATAAGGTAGTGGTCAATGATGAAAGTTATTATACCATGATAAGGTAGTGGTCGGTGATGAAAGTTATTGTACTATACCAAGGTATTGGCCGTAAGTAATTATACCATGATATGGTCAGTGGATCTAGTAATGTTCAAAACAACGTAGTTATTTACCATTTATCTGCAACATGTATAATGTTGAAGAATTTATTCAACTTAAAAGTATTTCTCACCTATTTTATCGTTCCGTGAAAGTTGCTGTTACCGCTAAGTGCGATCGTATCATAAATCTTGAATTCAATCATTAACTAACAATATAATTACACGAACCGAACTATTGTATGCACAATTTATTATTTTCAATTGTTCCAAACACTCAGAATAATGAACAATTAAGCAAAACAGTAAATTAATGGTACGTGTGTGTTTTGAATTATAAATTGATGGGTTTGTGCAATTGAAAACGATTTTTGAACTATATAAGTGAAATATGAAAGATAAACCCTTCCGGAAAATTCAGATCCACTTTCTTGCACGTGCAGAAAGCTAGCAGTGATCAGAGAGAATAATACGAGACGATATATTTTTAATGTCTTAGGTATGACAGATGCTAACATCTTGTAGCTTTATTGTTTATTCAGAGATAAAAACAATTTAAAAACAATATTTTTGTAACAGAAACTTTTCTCTCAACATTACAGATGTGTTGCATGATTGTATTTTTATCAATGTTACTGAACGATTACATCCTGGATTTTTGTTTTATGTTTTATTGACTCGAAATAGCCTCGATGTATGTAAACAGTTACGTTGGTGTTAAAACAAGCACATGTACGTCCCCTATCGTCACAGGACCTCGTTCCACTGTTGTATTGAGCTGTTTTTTAGGCAAAACACCTTACAAATACCCTTTAACATATGTGTAACATATGTATTTTAAAAAAATACGTTCACACATAAAATAATGCAACTATGTGAAAATGTTAAACAAAAAAGAATTTCTTATCACATTCGTGTTGCCAAGAATAACCCATTAATAAATTCAAAGGTCCATATTTCCAATGCGATCTCTTGTATCCTTTTATGTAAACTTTGTTTGCTTACCTGTAATTTGTTTTTGAAGATTTTAAAATGACGGATGCACCTGGATGAACACGGGTAATCAACGAGACAATGTAGTGGAGCGTTTACACGTGCCTGTTACCTATTCAAATCACAACGGTTTCTGTATTAGAAATTTAAACGAGAATTTATTATTTTAGCGATAGGATCGACCATATTATCACAGTTGTTCATTAACAGCCCCAAGTACTTTCATTAAACACCAAAAACATAATTTACATTTTTTAAATTTCCACTTTGATCCAAAGAAAATACATTTTTTCTGATAAAATCAGTACGAGGATGTGATAAATGTCTGTTTAGTCTGTAGGACAGAAATGAGACTGAAATTCATACACTAATCACTGTCCATTTATATTCTGATATTGCTTGTAATTGGATTGTTCGAGTATTGTAGATACAATGCTGAGATAAATGTCGGTCTGTAGTTTCCATTTTCAAGAGGAAGTTTTCTTACTAATCAGTATCTCACGAACTGTTTTCATGTCGCCAGGACTGTTCCAGATGATTTTAAAATTTTCATAATTATGTAGATCCGTTTTGATGTATCATCTAATCCTGTACTTTTATTCAATCAGATAAGTATTAATCATTTGAAGACAAATCCTGTGCCTCTAGTGACGAGATGATCTCTTATTGTTCTCGTAATAAGTTTAAAAAATATTGGAGGCAGTATTGTTTATGTAGGCTACTTGGCTGAGGGTCCTTGCGAATTTCATAGTCAATGTTTAACATGTTACTTGAGCTTAGTTTAACAGTCTAACTGATACCAGAGCTACTTAGAGTAATGTTACACAGTCTAACTGATACTACTAAGAGTAATGTTACACAGTCTAACTGATACCAGAGCTACTTAGAGTAATGTTACACAGTCTAACTGATACCTCTTAGAGTTATGTTGCACGGTTTATCTGATACCAGAGCTTCTTTGAGTTATGTCACACAATCTAACTGATATTTCTTAGAGTTATGTCACACAGTCTAACCGATACCTCTTAGAGTTATGTCACACAGTCTAAATGATACTTCGTAGAGTTATGTCACACAGTCTAACTGATATTTCTTAGAGTTATGTCACACAGTCTAACTGATATTTCTTAGAGTTATGTCACACAATCTAACCGATACCTCTTAGAGTTATGTCACACAGTCTAACTGATACTTCGTAGAGTAATGTCACACAATCTAACCGATACCTCTTAGAGTTATGTCACACAATCTAACCGATACCTCTTAGAGTTATCTCACATTGTCTAACTGATTTTCTTAGAGTAATGTCACACAGTCTAACCGATACCTCTTAGAGTTATGTCACACAGTCTAACTGATACTTCGTAGAATTATGTCACACAGTCTAACTGATACTTCTTAGAGTTATGTCACACAGTCTAACTGATATTTCTTAGAGTTATGTCACACAATCTAACTGATACTTCTTAGAGTTATGTCATACAGTCTAACTGATACTTCGTAGAATTATGTCACACAGTCTAACTGATACTTCTTAGAGTTATGTCACACAGTCTAACTGATATTTCTTAGAGTTATGTCACACAGTCTAACTGATACTTCTTAGAGTTATGTCACACAGTCTAACTGATATTTCTTAGAGTTATGTCACACAGTCTAACTGATACTTCTTAGAGTTATGTCACACAGTCAACAGAAACCAGACCTTCTTAGAGTTATGGTACATAATGATAAATCAGGATAAAGATTTCATTTTTTCACTGATTTCCTTAATTAATTTTCTATTCTGATTTGTATGTATAAGATATCTTTAGTTGTCTCGTGAAGTTCCGACACAAAATTATTTTGTTATTAAATCCATATGCTACTTAATTTAAAGTGGAGTTCAAATGGAATGACATCAAGATTCCGCCACTTTGTACGTGTGAAAACAGATATGGGAGAAAATGGCGTATTTTGAATATAAGTGAATTCTTATATTTACATACTGTTTGATTTTTATGGTGAAATCTCAAACAGGGAAGATAGGTTGATGTATTTATGAGCCAATTTGAGTCAGCTTTAATGCCCGCAGTTAGCAATCACGCCTAAATGATTTATAGTAAATGTTGATTACTATTGCCTCTGTAATAAATAACCCTGAACCCATTGTGAACTGAACACTCCTCATGATATCACAAAAACACAGTATTATCTCATTATATCATTCGTGCATGATGTTAAATGATAATGATGTGTAAATGGTATATTGTTTCCACTAATGATACATTATACACTTGATGTTGCGCTTGTTTTCTATCTGCAGTAATTTCTCAAATTGTATCTTACACATGAAGCGGCAATTAAACTTACAGATAAATATAAGAAAGTTTAATTTTAACAAGAACAGCACAAAATGTTTGTGTGTTAGTCGATAAAATTATTCCAGAATACAGTAACACAATGATTAAATTTTATAGCAGGATTATGAAACAACAGCTCTGGGGATTAAATTTGAAATACACTTTGTACACTTAAACAGCAGATGTACAGTTATATCGTAAATGTACAGCTATATCGTAAATGTACAGTTATATAGCAAATGTACAGTTATATAGTAAATGCACAGTTATATAGTAAATATACAGTTATATAGTAAATGTACAGTTATATCGTAAATGTACAGTTATATAGCAAATGTACAGTTATATCGTAAATGTACAGTTATATAGCAAATGTACGGTTATATAGCAAATGTACAGTTATATAGTAAATGTACAGTTATATAGCAAATGTACAGTTATATAGCAAATGTACAGTTATATAGCAAATGTACAGTTATATAGTAAATGTACAGTTATATAGCAAATGTACGGTTATATAGTAAATATACAGTTATATAGTAAATGTACAGTTATATAGTAAATGTGCAGTTATGTAACAGAAGTACAATTATGTAGCATATATGGTGTTATATCGCAGATATAGAGCCATATAGCAGATATACAGTCATATAGCAGATATACAGTCATATAGCAGATATACAGTCATATAGCAGATATACAGTCATATAGCAAATGTACAGTCATATAGCAGATATACAGTCATATAGCAGATATACAGTCATATAGCAGATATACAGTCATATAGCAGATATACAGTCATATAGCAGATATACAGTCATATAGCAAATGTACAGTTATATTGTAGACGGGTGAACTGAATCCAGACGAGATAAACTTTGATCTCAACTTTAATACGTGACATAAATAAAAATTTTCTGTTAACGCGTGGGCTAATCAGCCCAATCGATCATTTAATTAAAGTTTATGGATTCCATTTTATGAACTAAATCAGAATTTATTCTCATATACGTAATTCTTACTGGGCCGGTATGTTCAATACAACGCTCGCCTAATTGTTCCAAATAGCTACATTCATACATGTACTTGCTATATAGCTGCTGCAGATAAAGCAACTAACTCCTCAGTGGTGTAAACTAATCATTCATTATACATAATGTGGGTTCTCATTTGGAAACCGTTATTAATTCATGACCATTTTCCGCATTTGTAACGTAAAAAGATGGAACTACTATTCTAATTTCAAACACTACACACAAGGTGAAATCAAATCGTGTTTTAACCATGTCTATGTCACGTGATCTTTATAGCGTGATATATAGTCACATGATATTGTAATACATGTACATGCACTAAGGACATATTAATTAATAATTTAGACCGAAGTATAAACTCGATGTTTAGGTGTTTAATGGCTATAACTACTTTATTCAGTCATTTAGATGATTCTAATGAGACATGTTTTTGGTACAACCCAATGAAGACCTTCATTATCTAAGAACAACACTGTTCAAAGATGATAACGTACATTGTAATAAAGGAAAAAAGCGGAAATTGGTACCAATCACAGCAGCAGTATTGATTAGTGAATCGCACACAACATAAAAGAACCAATCAATGTACACCGAGTTCTCTCTTCTCCACAACTTTAAATATCTTTTAGCAGTGAAAATATCAGGTTGTTTCATGCTGGTACGGGGTACAATGTTGGAGAGATTAAAACTTACATAATATCTCACGTGTGTCAAAGCGTATACAACGTTAGTAAAAAGTCATAAATGCAGATTGAACTGTACGGAAAATGTTTAAGAGAAAAGTATAACATCTTGTCATTGGTTTACACGTTTCAAGTGATATTATTTGCGATTTTATTCACATTGCCAATAGATGTATTGATTTGTTGTATGTTGGTTTGTTAACATTTTTATACTTTGATATGTTCATATATTCGTATGTTTGTTTGATAGTGTGTTGTTACGTTTATTTAATGATATTTTGTTATGTTGGTTGGACGAAAGGTTAGTTTGTTGTATACAGACAGGTTTTGATACCGTACATCAGCAGTATTTTAATGGATGACCATGCTGCCGCCGTACGTTTTAGGCGTCCGAGTTTCCAGTAAGTCTAGAAAACCTAGAGATGACTAATATACCTACGTATCTGAAAACTGATTGGGCCTGTTACTTCCCGCTAAACGAAGTCGTAGAGGCCGCGGAGCCAGTGACTCCGTACGAAACTCTCACGACTGCACCCACTCAATTACCATTTTATCGAGTTTCAATAAGTCAGAAGTCAACTGACAGGATACAATTGGTGATTATAACACTTAGGTTCTTCCCGGGAAAGAGCAATTTTGGTCTCATGAGTCCATTACCCCTCCCCAGTAGTTTTTGTCAGTAGAACTTTCCAAGCGGTACATCTATGATATTTAGTCTTTTTGGTGTTTTGACTTCAGTTTTAACTTATGATATGTTCCCAGGTGTTAAGTGAATAGTATAGTTAGAGAAGACCTGACCGATGTTAATGTTAGTCGCATAACACGAAATTAGGAGTTCATGCTTTGGTTAACATTTGATAATCCTTTCAGTTTTTGTTTATGTAGATGCGTTTAGACAATCCCTTGTACATTTTGTTTAGTCTATGTGTATGTATGATATATCTGTCACGTCTCGTGTCTGAGCTCCAGTGTTAGGTGAGGATCGTATAAACCATTTGGTAAAATCACGCAAAGTATTACATGGGTGTAACTGTGAATTAAATTACCAACATTAATTTGGTGCATCTTTAAAGATTTTTTTGTCTTGGCCAATTCATTCATGATGAAGGAAAACTACAAAATTATTTGAAGTTCATTTGACGTGTAACATGTGTTTGTTTGTATATTTCACCTTATTTACTGGCCATAGATATACTTATATTATTACTCTTTACTCTTGTAATGGTTCAAAATGTACTGTACGTTAAGTATTGAAATACAAAGTATAGTTATATATGTGTGTTATTGCTTCTTTTCATAGCACCAGAATACATCGAATACATTTTCTGGAGGAGAAAGAGGAATTTCCAATTGTTGTAATTATTTCACCTCTATTTACTTTGTTCGGTCCGGAATGACGGTATATCAAATTTTGACAGTGTAATTCAATCGTTTGAATAAAGTCCCTGGACTTATATCACGGTGTTATCACTGCGTTATCACATTATCACTACACTTTCACATTGTTATCATCAACCAACCATTATACCTAATTATACCTGTATTCAATCGTTTGAACCAACCATTATACCTAATTATACCTGTATTCATATTTGAACCTACCATTATACCTAATTATACCTGTATTCATATTTGAACCTACCATTATACCTAACTATACCTGTATTCATATTTGAACCTACCATTATACCTAATTATACCTGTATTCAATCGTTTGAACCTATCATTGTACCTATTTATACCTATATTTATATCTGAACCAACCATTATACCTAATTATACCTGTATTCATATTTGAACCTACCGTTATACCTAATTATACCTATATTTATATTTGAACCAACCATTATACCTAATTATACCTGTATTCATATTTGAACCTACCATTATACCTAATTATACCTGTATTCAATCGTTTGAACCTACCATTATACCTAATTATACCTATATTTATATTTGAACCAACCATTATACCTAATTATACCCATATTTATATTTGAACCAACCGTTATGCCTAATTATACCTGTATTCATATTTGAACCTACCATTATACCTAATTATACCTATATTTATATTTGAACCAACCATTATACCTATTTATACCTGTATTCATATCTGAACCAACCATTATACCTAATTATACCTGTATTCATACCTTATTACAGCATATCATCAATAACTGCTATTCATAAAAATATCTTATAGAACTGTTAGGGTAATCAAAAAGTGTTACTAGAGCTGTCATTATCCTGTTCAAAGTTTATTTCTCAGTTATACAAATAATTTGAGCACGACGGACATTACATCTACAGATTGGTCGTAAATATCACTAAATTCAACCAAAACTGGGCAACTGATGGCTGAGACAACCCGGACGATAATTTGTCCGGCTATATATAACTAGTATATAACTCTTTGTCCGTAGCTCCGTATGATTTACTTCTAGTACAGATAATTCGTTCCAGAGAAAAATGCTGAAAACAGTTCGTAAGAATCTTACGGTGTCATCCCATATATCAACCTGCTGTATGCTCCATACTCGTTCTTATTACACTCTGTGGTATTCAAAACGTATCCATTTGAAATATCGGGCAAAACTACAGCCTCGGTTTGTCTAATTTACAGGATGCTGTTTGTAATAAATGAGTACACAATTCAGTTATCAAAGCCGCGTCCTCGTACTTTCGTATCAATATTAAATCATCTAAAGGTGTTGGACGTTCATTTATCCTCTAAGGTAGGCTGTTTGTTTAATTTTTTTCTTGTCTAAGAACCAATATAATCAAGCTCTGTTCTTTACATAAAATACTGAACACAATAAATCATTGTATGTTAACCAAGCATTATTATACTTGAATAATGTTACATTTTACTAGAATATTAACCCAATCTTATCAATCAAGACTTGTGGATGAAATGTGTAGGAGTGATACGGCACAACATAGCACTTTTGGAAATGTATGTGAGTCTATTAGGTGTAGGTTATATTTGTGTTATATTCTCTGGTAGATGTAGGTGATATTGGTGTTATATTCTCTGGTAGATGTAGGTTATATTTGTGTTATATTCTCTGGTTGATATAGGTAACATTTGTGTTATATTCTCTGATAGATATAGGTGATATTTATTTTGTATTCTCTGGTAGATGTAGGTGATATTTGTGTGATATTCTCCGGTAGATGTAGGTGATATTTGTGTGATATTCTCTGGTAGATATAGGTTATATTTGTGTTATATTCTCTGGTTGATATAGGTAACATTTGTGTGATATTCTCTGGTAGATATAGGTGATATTTATTTTGTATTCTCTGGTAGGTGTAGGTGATATTTGTGTTGTAATGGTGTCGAGTACGTTACGTGGAGTGGGTGATTTATCACTGGGAAGATATCTGCGTACTTCCTTCACGTAGACTGAGTCAGTTACAAGACGGAAATCTCGTGGAAAAGTTCGTCATAGAACACTAACGAAACAGAGGCAAGATTATCGCCTTCCGTGCGTGATTTTTTCAGATAATACTCTAATCAGATAATGGAGAAAGTGGATTAAATTATTCAATGGAAATGATTTGCAGTTGATTCAGCACTGTCGGGAACCAAGTGGACAAATACAATATTCATCGCGATTTATAAGTTCGGATTTTTGGATCATACTGTGCAGAATGTTTTAAGTGTTGGTTGACTGATTTCTAGGAGAAGTGTTTGGGGTAAGACGGATTTTATCATATAAGACTTCTTTGGTATTTAATTGTGTTTGCCATGACGATAAGTAGTATAGATTTCCCGCAGATGTGTTATAATAATACATATATAGAAATACGTTGTATATAGATGTAAATTGATGGTTGTAAAACTGGGATATAAGGTTAGTTTTTTTAATTTAGTATACTACTGTTTGGTTTATATTATAGTAGACAGATTATTCTGTAAATGCAATTATATTATTTTATTTGTTCACAATTACATGTAATATCATGTCCTACAGTTTCCATATTTATGATGTCTTATTGAAAGAAAACATCCAATAAATCGTTAACGCAGAATGTTATCGTTAAATTTTTTTAACTTTTTGGAAATATGCGTGAACACACATGAACGGTTAAACAAAATAACCGCGCTAATTAATAAAATGAATTATTGATTCTTATTTACAAATAAAATAATTGCACCAATTTTTAAAACAATAATCGTAATTCTTAATGAATAAATACCCGGACTTATTAATAAACACAATTATATTTTATTTATGAACAAAATACTCGCACTTACCATTAAAAACATTAAGCGCACGTATTAATAAACCAAAATGGCACTTATAAATTAACAAAACAAATATGCTTGATAAATAATAATGAAGCTATTAGTATGAAACTTAGTTTGTCTGTTCTTTCATTTCTGAAATGAATCATATCAATCCGAACATGTTTGAGTTTTAATGAATAATTAATAATAATAATTAATAATAGCAATAATTATTTTTTAGAAATAATTCATTATCGTACATATAACAGACAAACAGTACATAGAACAGTTCACGCTTTTTTTGTTATAAATTTTAATTATCATCATTTTATGTAGAGGAAAGATTAGTGTTGTGTTAGATGCACTAATAGCGCGTAATTTGTTTAAATTATGCATACGGAATTCATTAACTGGAATCAAACAGATCATTTTGGCTCATGCATCTGCTTGCTTGTTTATCTTGGATGCAATCAATGCAATATCGGTAATTTGTAAATATCACATTATAAAATGGGTAAAATTGAGCATGGTATATCGTCACGTAGAAACTTTACCTCAAATTCATGCTGATAATGTAAATGATTATCTTAAATCTTATCAAACTCAACTGCTTCATTATGCCGTTCATGTATACAATGTTTAGATAGAAATTGAATGCGCTATTACAATGTTGTGTGCAATATAGGACTAAAATAGCTGAAGTATAAACTTGCTATCAGATACATGCAGGTTCATACTGTAACAACTTACTTCTAATAAAATTCTCCGTCTTTGAATCTTTCATTTTTAGCTTCGTACAAATTAGCAGCATGCGTTTTTTGTTATCACTTTGTACCTTTCTGGTTATAGTTTGTGAGATCAGTGCCAAATAAAAATGATATGAAACTCTGGTATCAAGATGTAATAAAGAATATCATGTTTCTTCAATAACGAACCGTTAAGAAATATATACATTTATGTGTATGTATTTGCGGCACATTTTACATCCGATTCATTGTATTGATATATATATTTTTGTTGACATTTTTTTTCACTTTCGAACAAAATTATGAACATACGGGCAACAATTTTCAAGTCATCGACTGATTGGTTTTCTAAGTAAACAAAAGGACGCGTGTATCGTCGTGTTGAGTCGGGCACAGCTAGAAGACACGTGTATAACCATGCAATATAAGATACAACTAAGACACGTGTATAACCATGTAATGTAATATACAACTAAGACACACGTGTATAACCATTAATGTAATATACAACTAAGACACACGTGTATAACCATGTAATGTAATATACAACTTAAGACACACGTGTATAACCATGTAATGTAATATACAACTAAGACACGTGTGTAACTATGTAATGTAATATACAACTAAGACACGTGTGTAACCATGTAATGTAATATACAACTAAGACACACGTGTATAACCATGTAATGTAATATACAACTAAGACACGTGTGTAACTATGTAATGTAATATACAACTAAGACACACGTGTATAACTATGTAATGTAATATACAACTAAGACACACGTGAATAACTATGTAGTGTAATATACAACTAAGACACACGTGTATAACTATGTAATGAAAGTTATACTCTGGAAACAATCATTAAGTCGTATTTGGTAACAACCACGTCTCTAAAAATATTTGACTGATAACATATTGTGTTCAGTTTTTCTCTTCGTCCGCTTACATTACGGGTGCTTACTTATACTAATAAAATTAACTGTTTGGAATTAGGTTTTCCAGATTTCTCTAACAATCCAAACATATGGGTTGTTTTAAAAATGCAAGACCTTTTCTCATTAGATTTGTATAGCCGGATGTGTAGCGTTCCATAATAGGCATCTGTCTATATCACTCCGGAAAGGAATTCAAACGTATGATTGTAACACCATCTTCAAGTATCGATTTACCTTCGCTCCAAGAAAAAATAGATTTAGGTCTGAATATAGTATCAACTGATTATTTAAAATCCTGCTTCTTTGCCTATTACTTTCAGATACAGTAACATTGTCGATGACATAGCTACTCATCTGTCAGATATATTACTTGTATGTTATACATTAACATTGAGTGCTGGTGTATGTTTCAGATATAGTATTTTTTTATACATTAACATTGAGTGCTGGTGTATGTTTCAGATATAGTATTTTTTTATACATTAACATTGAGTGCTGGTGTATGTTTCAGATATATTTTTTTTTTATACATTAACATTGAGTGCTGTTGTATATTTCAGATATAGTATTTTTATTTTATACATGAACATTGAGTGCTGTTGTATGTTTCAGATACACTAACTACAGTTTATACAGTAACATACTCAATGGTTACCTGATGTCCAAACGCTGGATACTCCAGGCCATTGTCGTAATCTTCATTCTTACCCGAAAGGTAATATTGGATTGATGTTTTAACATTTTACAAAGTCTGTCGTACGGGAAAAAAATGTCTTTATATAAAAATACGCTAAAAATCCACCTTCCATGATCATATTTTTAATATCACCGAACGATGTGTCAGTCAAAGGTCACTGCACTAAATATTCGCATTTCACGTTTGTGTGGTTTCATTTGTGTTTTCTCTGGTCAGACTTTAGAATTTATCCTAGTCAATTAAACTTCTGTCTTAAATTAGCACAGGCTTTACTCTTGTTTCAAATAATTGTAATTATGGTTTAATGTTAAGAGGTCCAAAACGGTCTTTGGTGTCTGTAGATTGAAAAATAGATTGTTTTGTTTGTGAAGACAATTTCATCGGAGCTTTAAACCGAAATTGCAACGGTGTAAACATCAGAACGATACACTAATAAAATGTAGCAACATTTATATTATATTTGTTACCCTCGAAAAACATCGTTTTTTTTCTTAGTTATACTCCGTTTCTGTATACGGGGATTTACGTTTTAGTTATGTTTAATTCGATCCCAGTCTGAAGACAAAATTGGCAAATTATATTAAGCTGATTCTGCAATCTACTAACAGACTCAGTACGTACTGCTATGTCATCCGACCATTAAGCAGAAAATAATTATTGACACCGAAGATACCGGACCTCAGTTTTCATGCAATTAGTCTTGACATTAAGCGATGAAAAGGGAGATTTTCCCTTGTCTAGTCCCAATATTACTGTATATATAAGACTATGTAATAGTCTGTAATTGTACCATTAGAGGTCTTAATAGAGAACTCCAGACTTCAATGCAAGCTTTCAAATAAATTTTTAATTTATTCAGTACAATCGGTCGCCTCTTTTTCAGAGATACTTTTCAACGATTGCTTGTATACAAAATAAATACTTTGCTGCATGTATATCATCTACTATATGCATATTTAGTTATAGTTGCAATATTTCCAGGTAATGAGTTCGGGTGTATTTGAATTGTCAGTGTTAAAGCTAAACAATAATAGAGGGGTTACATACAATGGCCGCTGTTGTAAAGGACCGTCTACATATCCCCCGTGTGTTGGAGAGTGTGACACGTTTGTTACCGTCTGTCTCATGCACTATGTCCAGGTATGATGCAACTAAATGTAACATGTAATATGTACTGAACCAAAAAAGAAACTTTCGCCAGATTTAATTGGACTGTTTCCACATATGTGTATATTAACAGTTTTTGTTCGTATTTGTTATTGCGCAATAATTCAAAATCGATTCATCAAAGTTCATTTACAGTCTGAAAATTATCAATTTCATTGGATTTTTTCAATTCCATTTAAGCAATTTTTTTTGCTTTAGTAACGAGTATGCCCATCGCGAACGTTGCTAACAGCTTGGCAGCGACGACGCATTGAGTGGATGAGATTATTAATTTGAGCCTGGGGTATATTATTCCACTCTTCTAGCAAAGCTTCACTGAGCTCATTGACCATAACCATGGGGATTTTGACGTTGTCGTACACGGGTGTCAAGATTATCCCTAAGGTACACGATGGGATTTAAATACGGGCTTTTTAGGGCCAGTCGTCTATGAAATCAATATTGTTGTTTCGCAACGGGCGACGAGAGCACTGGCGTTGTCTTGCTGAAACACAGAGATAACTCTGTGATTTTATAAGAGAGGAACAACGTGTGGGGCAAGGACATGGTCTCTATACTTTTGAGCGTTCAAATTGCCATCAATGATTACTAATTGGGTACGATACCCATACCCAATTCCGGTCCAGACCATCACGGAACCCCCACCGCCAAAACGGTCCCGCTGAAAAAAGCAACAGTCAGCGTAACGTTCATACCTACGTAGGTAGACCCTGTTCCGGTCATCACATTGGACAATGCAAACCTGGATTCATCTGAAAAAAGAACCGTCCGCCAGTCTTGCCTTGTCCATTTGATGTGCCTATCAGCCCATTGATCACTGTCACGGCGATGACGATCCGTTAATACTGTTCCGACGTAGGGACGACGTGCAGGTAATTTGTTCTCAGCCAAAACGATTTCGTACCGTTTGAGCGGAAAAGTTCCTGGGATGACAGACGCTGTAGCTGTCGCAGTTAAAAAACGATTACGTAAATGTTGTTTTAAAATATAGCGGTCTTGCGTCGGCGTGGTTACACGTGGTCTACCGCTTCCGTGCTTCCAGTCTGCACAAACCGCCGTCTCAGACTTCTGACTGATCCAACGTGCGCAGTAACCTTTCCGTTGAAGCTCCTGCCTCCAGCATCCCAACGGCTCTCTCTCTTAAATGTTTCCCAATTCGAGGCATCGAAATTTTGCCCAAATTGTATCGATATAAAGTTGTTTAGGTATTTTTATGACTGTAGTCGTCAAGTGCAATAATCTGCATTGAAAAAAGTTTACACGTGTAAACCAGATATGTCCATCCCGTGCGTGCACATGGAAATGGATATCGCATGATATCACATGATATCGTTCGACATGAGGTGATTATCTGACCGGTTTCCCAAACTGGGACGTCAGTGTTAACTACTACATATACACATTTTTCTACATTATGTGTTTAACCTTATAAGTATAAGACCTACTTTGCGAAAGTTTCTTTTTTGGTTCAGTGTATATTCAGTCCTTGTATTATATATACTGTAATTGTATTATACATGTATATACTGTACTTGTATCATATATATATACCGTAATTGTATTATACATGTATATACTGTACTTGTATCATATATATATACTGTAATTGTATTATACATGTATATACTGTACTTGTATCATATATATATACTGTAATTGTATTATACATGTATATACTGTACTTGTATCATATATATATACTGTAATTGTATTATACATGTATATACTGTACTTGTATCATATATATATACTGTACTTGTATCATATATATATACTGTAATTGTATTATACATGTATATACTGTACTTGTATCATATATATATACTGTAATTGTATTATACATGTATATATATATATATATATATATATATATATACTGTAATTGTATTATATAAACGGTTTACTTCTTTAAGTCGACCCTTATTTTGTTTTCCGGGGGATCATGCTGTGTAGCTGATAAATAAAATACTAATGCAATTATATAGCGTGTAAACAATACGGGCCGAGTAGACTGTGCGGATAATTTGTAAACCTCGAGACGTCATCCCCGGTCTTAATAGATTGGTTTTGCAGTCATATAAAAAAGACTTGTACTGCTATGACCTCGTCGTATGGAAAACGACAAATAAAGCATCAGTGCATAGTTACACGTTTACTATTCGCGACATATCAATGTACACAAGATATTACATGCGTGTTCTTGTATCCTATATATTTTTACTATTCATAGCAGACATAAATAAGCTGTTTATTATTCGCTTACGCCGGCATATATCATTAGTATATCAATTATATACTACGGTCGACTGGACAAGTCATACTCCTGGGTAAGTAATACTACATGTCAACGACATTTTTTGTGTAGCTCACATATGGGTAGATGTTATAATGTCAATTGTCACGAAAAATTATAACCCTTTTACGCACAATCACCCGCGACCTCTACAGTTCGCCGTTCTATCGTCTTAGCTCACCGTACGGGCACAGGTATAAGCTGAAAGAAATTTATTTCGTCGAAATACGAACTGTAAAGGCTACTTTGTGTGTCTATAGTTTGACCTTTCTCTTTTGCTTGTATTTCAGTCACTGCCGTCAAGGCGCATGTGCACATACGGGTCCCATAATACATCGTTATTGGGCGGTAATAACATTGCTGCAGACGAATCGAATGATGACAATATGATTATGATTCCTATTGATTTTGGATGGCCGGTATGTTACATAAGTCGTTTTGATTGAACATTAATCAAATTAGATAAACTACGAATCAAGACACACATATTGTTGAACTCAGATACTCAATGATCTGAGAACATCAGTTTTGACTTATTATTTCCCTCTATTTTTTTATACAAGACACTCATAATTTCAGATTTATCCCACATTACCGACGAATAGAGACCGTATTTGAAATAATCATATTCCATTAAAAATGTAAACAATTTCAGTTTCAAACTAAATTTGTTTATAAATATTTGGTTTTGAATTAGAAAATCTACTTAGCTTAATACTACAACAAATGCTGAAAACTTCACTTCCTTGAGACAAGTTATCAGTGTTTACATGTTGCTGTCTTGTTCGAATTTATCTAAATGAATCGAATAGAGCTTTGCTGATACGATAAACAGCAATATTATTTTTTATAAGATAACATACTAGACTTACCGAATGTTACATTGGGTTGTATTTATAACATGAACTAGCGTTTCATGTTGACAGACATGCACTCTTGTAGACATATAACCCGGTGCCTATAGTTTGAACCATGTAATAAAGTAAGGCAGATATTTGATAACCGTGAACACATCTTGAAACCATCATATTAAACAGTATCTGTCACATGAAGAACAAACTTGGTTTATGTAATTAGAATTTGATAGAGCAAAATACTTAGATTCAAATTACATTTCTATACAGAATGGTTCGCGTTGTCAAACTTGTTTGTAATGTTTTTTATACTTTAGCTTTGCTGTGTACCACGACTAATTACTTCATTACAATATATTTATTAGGGATGGGAACGAATATCAAAAATGGTACTCGAATATTCGATTGAGATATTCGAATATATTCGAATATTCC
Organism: Lutraria rhynchaena; assembly: GCA_008271625.1. NCBI lineage: Eukaryota > Metazoa > Mollusca > Bivalvia > Venerida > Mactridae > Lutraria > Lutraria rhynchaena. The sequence continues at coordinate 2,869,232 of VIBL01000012.1, forward strand.
TTTTTGGTCCATTCTTGTATCTGTCCGAATCTGTTGCATCTGAAAACAGGTGTAGTTTGTAGTTTTCATTCTGTGTTTGTATATATTTTACGACTCTTACCTTTTCATGCGTGTAATTAACAAACTGTATAATTTTAAAAGGTGCTAAATTGGTGCTCTTCTTACAACGCTATCAGTAATGTTCAGATGTAGGAAAACATCATTTTCATCTTACTATCTTATTCCTCGTTTTCTAGCCATTAAATATATCTGAGTGCTACGTTATAAGGTATACATGATGCTATTTCTAGTTTTAATGAAAACAGTTTCCTGGTACTTTCATATTACGTAAAATAGACAAGGTACAAAGAGGTAACATTAAAAAATAAATGAAAATTACCCACAAAAATACGTAGACGATGACTAGAAACACCAATTACACGCAGCAATTAACATTGCATCAAACGCCGATTTACGAGTGTCAAACTGTCAACTTTTAAACACTGCATCCCTGGTTAATTACAACAACAAAATTGGGGCCAAACATGAAGTTGCTAATTAATGATAAACTGGTATTCCATGTTGCAGTGCACCAAAGTCTCTGTACACCAGAGTCAACGGGTACCAGTTTAAATTGATGATAGCTGACTGACACCTCTGCCTACAATATACGCTCTAGTTAAGTGACATGTTTTATACAGTTTTTCGATTTTGAGCTTTTTATTATTAATTTTGTTTCCGTTTTTCTTAGACCAAAAATTTCTGTCTGAAAAATTCAAATTTTCCAACAAATATTCGTATTCGTTTTTCATGTTCGAATATTCAACCAAAAACCGAATATTCGAATATGCGAACATTCGGCCCCATCCCTAGTATTTATATACATCGGTAAATTATTATATATGTATAAGATTAATATACATGTATCTGTAATAATTACGACATTGACTTCTAGATGCTGACAAATGAATGTTTGGTCGGCTATATTTCATAAGAATTCATACGATTTTTAAGTGAATTTACATACATTTATATACATTAATGATACAATGTTGATATATATTTTTATCATGTATGTATATAAATGTATGTAAATATGCTCAATAATCGTATGAATTCTTATGAAGTATAGCCGAACTGTAAATATTCCTTTAATTTACCGTGTTCAGAAGAATGTAATCAAGAATATTGAAAAGTCGATGCCACCCATTATGTAAAAAAAACTTGGTTCGTTGTACTCGATCAGAGATAAGACATACTTCAGTAAAACATGGCGTTTTCATTTAGACCAACAAAATATGCAGATGAACATTAAGTTATTAAAACCGCAGTTTACAAGAAATACTTAGGTTTTCACAATGTCTTCATTTTAAGGAACGTAATTTCATAGAAACTGAAAATGAGTATTATATTTTAAGTAAGAACCAGAGGTTAATGATTTAATAAAAAATTCTTCTACCTAATACAAAACTTTAAAATGTTTTACGCGTTTTCATTTTAGTCACTCTACTTAATTATTTTAGAAGCTGGAGAAGATTGGTTCAATTGGCTGATAGTGGTTAAAAAATGAAGACATTGAGCTCACAAGGATAGATAATTATAAAAATATAAACTTATTTAAAATTTTCACCACAGGGGAAGTTTACTGTTATTGTGGAAGCCTGGCACAATGTGAACGGCGAGTTTAAGGTTTTAGGTAAGTTAACACGTTTCCATTCAAGATTTAATATCATCATAATATTCACAGGATTCTAAAAGATGGGCGCCCGTGAATGTACTTGTAGCGACAATAAATCCGATATAAACATAAGCATACTTTATCTCGTGCAATCTAATACTGATACAAGTTTGTCTGTCTAGATTACAAAATTACTGTTGAAATTACTCTCCATATAATACAGATGAATATAAACACAATATTAATAATAAAGTCATGCAAGTCTTTGATAATAATTTTTGTCTGCCAAGTCTGATGTTTTATAAATTAAATATAAACAAGTTCTTTAATATCTGAAGGATTTTAATGTGTTTCATATCTGGAGTGCAATCATTTTCACAATCGCATATTGTTTTTGTAAACAGTCATTAATTATAATAAAATTATGAACGTAGTCACCAAGATTGCTTAGACATATAGAACAAAAACGAGTCAGACAATGTAAAGACATTCATCACTAAAATATGTTAAAAACTAGTAAAAAGTATATGTATATAACTTCACCACCATACATAACGTTACCAACCTAGATAACATTACCAACCTATATCATCTCACCACCATACATAAAGTTACCAACCTAGATAACATTACCAACCTATATCATCTCACCACCATACAAAACGTTACCAACCTAGATAACATTACCAACCTATATCATCTCACCACCATACAAAACGTTACCAACCTAGATAACATTACCAACCTATATAACTTCACCACCATACATAGCGTTACCAACCTAGATAACATTACTAACCTATATAACCTCACCACCATACAAAACGTTACCATCATAGATAACATTATCAAACTATATAATATTACCAACCTATATAACTTCACCGACATACATAACGTTACCAACATAGATAAAGTTGCCAACATACCCAGCGTTACCAACATAAATAATGTTGCAAAGATAAATAACGTTACCAACATACGTAACGTTATCACCGTACAAGCTTAGAATGTCTCGTTTTTATGAAGGAAGTTGTTCACCAAATATAAAAGTTTAATCAGATTGTCATATCGTCTAAGTTCCTATTGTTTTATTGACAGATACATCTCAGTTGATCATTCAGTCATTTATCTCCACTACACTGGGACCTTCAAATGATTGGTCACTGGATACAACAATTACTCCAACAACCGAACAACAAGTTCGATATAGATTACTCTGCGACAGGCATTATTTTGGTCCCAAATGTGACGTGTATTGTAGACCGCGTGACGATCAGTTCGGTCATTTTAAGTGTGGAGCTGACGGCACGAAGGTTTGTGAGCATGGGTGGCGAGGAAGATACTGTGATGAACGTATGTATGATTTTATTCACATATTGCTACACAAGATGAAAAAAAAATAAGTTAATTCGGCAAACAATTTAAAATAGAGGAGAATAAAAGTGACATTTACAAATACGAACTCAATCATTTGTAGTAAAACTGATAAATGTATCCATGTTAAAATGGTTCCGATACCCTTATTCTCTAATAATGATATTTTAATCTCTAAATGCGATTTTAAGAGTACTAACATTTTGTTTCTTACAAAATCTCTACCATGTCTTACTCAATACAGAGTCTACAGACTGATTGAGTACCGAAAACTATGATGGTATACTTCTGTCCTCAGATAACAACTTAATTATCAGTTAGTAATGTGATTAACGCGTTACGTAACTAGTAAGTAGTTTAATTCAAAAATGCACGATAGTGCCAAAATCTAACACTAGATCTACTTGCATCATAATATATACGTGATAAGTGGGTTAACATGTACTTATCATGACAGCAAGAAAAATATCTGATAATTATCTAGTTAATGCGTTAAATATTATAGTTTTTTATGAAAATACAAGCACATTAAACCTTCAGAATGGGAGAAATTTGTATTCTCTAATGAAAGCACCAAGTTTTTGTTCCATGTTCCCAATAAACAAAATGACACAGTGTGTGGATCACAAGAAGAAAGTGTACTTGAGGTTACTTGTACAAAGAAAAGTGTTAAGCTAATGATGTAGTGAGCAATGGATTGTCTCATTTACATACAGTCCCTAATTGAAAAACTGTTACAACTGACTATTGAATAAAAACATGTACATGTACTTGCAAATAACTAACGCCAGCATTAGTGCGTTCTGACGATACGGGCAAAATTGACAAAAAGCTTGTACGCAAAACAGGAAAGTAGTTTACCAACAGCATGGGACTACCCCACATACGACGACCAAAATACAAGAATGTTTGACAGAAAACGCGAATAACTTCAACAACTTAATCAGTTGTTGTATTTGTTGGTTGTATTGGGGTTTAACGCCGTTTTTCAACAATTTTTCAGTTATATACGGCGACCGGTTCACTTAACCAGTTTTCCTGACTGTATACTAACCAGTACTAACTTACCCTTCCAAAAGAAGCCGGCAACTTCTCCACATATGGAGGAAAATCGACATTTTTGTCAAATTTTCATGGAAGGGTATGACCTGCCGCGACCGGGATTCGAACCCGGATCTCCGGGCTGCAAGTCCAGCGCACTAACCACTTGACCACGGCCGCGGCTACTTAATCAGTAAAGATAACTAACCTTGTAATTCTCTAGATCTGAATGTAATTGAAAATCTATGGAGCATTCTAGGCACAGAGGTGTATAAAGACTCGTGAATCTCATTGTACAATGACTCAATTATGACGTCATGTATACGTCATACCTGCCGTAACATTTCTTAAAATCATCTTATGTTAATAGCTCAATCAATGCCCAATAATCATAAAAATGTTATATAAAGGTGGTCTGTCAGGATATTGCATACAAAATTTCATCAAAAATCACTAGAATTGTTGTTTGTTTGTCACCATTTATAAATAAAAACGAACTTTCTTTACACCCTTTACAGAAGGTATACCTAAACTAGACCCTAAACAGAAGGTATACCTAAACTAGACCCTAAACTGAAGGTATACCTAAACTAGACCCTAAACTGAAGGTATACCTAAACTAGACCCTAAACTGAAGGTATACCTGAACTAGACCCTAAACAGAAGGTATACCTAAACTAGAGTCTTTACAGAAGGTATACCTAAACTAGAGTCTTTACAGAAGGTATACCTAAACTAGAGTCTTTACAGAAGGTATACCTAAACTAGACCCTAAACAGAAGGTATATCTAAACTACACCCTAAACAGAAGGTATACCTGAACTAGACCCTAAACAGAAGGTATACCTGAACTAGACCCTAAACAGAAGGTATACCTGAACTAGACCCTAAACTGAAGGTATACCTAAACTAGACCCTAAACTGAAGGTATACCTGAACTAGACCCTAAACTGAAGGTATATCTAAACTAGACCCTAAACTGAAGGTATACCTGAACTAGACCCTAAACTGAAGGTATATCTAAACTAGACCCTAAACTGAAGGTATACCTGAACTAGACCCTAAACAGAAGGTATACCTAAACTAGACCCTAAACTGAAGGTATACCTGAACTAGACCCTAAACTGAAGGTATACCTAAACTAGACCCTCACCTGAATCGAGTGTAACGGTAATGCTCAGAATTTGCAGTTAGAAATTCTTCATACAAATATGTCAGGGCAGAATGTCTATATACTTTAAAAACATGATTTAGAGGAAGTTACTACTCTTCTACTTCTATACTGGCAACCATCATAGCTGCTTAAAATGTTGTAACTCAACACGACGTCTATAATCAAGATCTAAGAATGATAATAGTTTTGTATTGTACCACTTGAATCCTGTTTATACCCACGCAAACGCAGTTATGCATTGTCGAGTGTCGCGGTCAGCAGAAATACAGACCGACAATGCGAAGCGAAAGTGCGACAATGCAAAATGACATCACGACACTGCGATACGACACTCAACAATGCGGAGTGAAATTTGAATAATGTTATTCTGTTTTAGCCATAATTAAATGCAATAATTCATTTAGCATTGCCTAGCGTCGCTTTGCATTGTTCAGCGTCGTATCGCATTGTCGCGATATCACTTCGCATTGTCGTGTGTCGACCCTAAAACATTTTAAATGGCACGGTCAGGATTCTTTACTTTCGGAAACTTTTTCAAATTGTTTATATGTATTGTGTTTGCATTGAAGATCTGAACAACATATTGATAAAGTTGCCATACTTTGCAGAATTAGGTCCCCTTCATGTCAGTCATTTATTCCGTTAGAAAGAAGAATATTTAAATGTAATTTTGAGGGAATTTTGTTCAATTTTTTGTATCGTAGACAATATATTATTCATGCTGAAGTTGCCATACAGTGCAGAATTATGTCCCTTTAACCTTAAAGAATAGCGTTTGAATTGATATGAGAGATTGTCCTCATTTTTTGTCCCCACAAACGAATAGAAATTGTGTATTAGCTCTAGGTCCTCTTGTACTTGTTCCACTAATTGCATTTTGTGGGGATATTTAATAATAATTCAGTGATAAGTCTAGTCTTAGATTCTTATTAATACTAAAATACCAAACAGAACAGGCGTAATCAAAGTGGCATTGTATTAATGACATGGCTAGAAGTTTTTATTTTAATAAAAGGATAAAACTTTCTATTTCTGTATAAAAAGTTAAATCTTGAACTTGCTTTGTTACAAATAGATTTGACAATAGACACAAAACTTAAAACAAAGACCCAAGGTACCACAAAATACTAAAGACTTGTAATATTAATATACTGTTGGCAATCTGGTTAATAAGATCCTAGCCATAATAAATCATATTTATAAAAACCAAGCATTACGAATTCAAAAAAGTACAATTTGACCAATATGAAACAATGTGTCAAATGTTTTTTGTACATCAAGCAATATTATACCTACATAATTACCCCTGTTCAAACTAATTCCAATAAAGTCTGTTGTATGATTAAATGTGTGGAGATGGTTCAGTGATATCTGTCACTAAGAAGTGTATAGTGACCTTGATTCCGACGCACTGTAAACATGTTTTACTACTGTATTTGGGGCGGTGACCTCATATTATGCAATAAAAATATACATAATTGTTTATTGATGATGTACTTCGTACTTTTCAAATTTTACGACGGTAGTCAAATTGTGTATATATTTACATTTATCAGTGGCATCCAGAACACAGGCTACTGTTCTAAAACATGAACCATACATCATAGTAAACACTTTACTCACTAATTATTGTAATTATTGGTTCAATGTGATCTTTTAATTAATTAATGTTCGTCCTTGTATAGAACAATATCAAAATGTTAACTTTTCGATAATATATTTTGATTTTAGCATTTTGTAGTGAAGACTGCATGAAGAATGGAGGTACGTGTGACAGACCATTTCAGTGCAGGTAAGGATCATAGTTACATGGTAAGGATCATAGTTACATGGTAAGGATCATAGTTACATGGTAAGGATCATAGTTACATGGTAAGGATCATAGTTACTTCAACGATCATTATTTCAGTCTGACTCTGATGATTAATTCAAGAACGAGACTTAAATATCACAATGATCGTAGTGATATTTTTCAAAGTCTATCAATATGCGATGTACACGATACATCCGTAAAATATGAATCTTAAAACTATATAAATGCAAAAAGCACTAAGCCAGTGCTTTATAGAGTTAATAAATCCGACTATAGCAATGAGTACATTGCTGCATACGTGTGTTGAATCTACTGAAACCTTATCACCGGGAATCTCATCATGTTCCCTCATCGTATTCCAGGTGTCGTTTAGGTTGGACAGGAGAGTCATGCGGTGTATGCCGCCCTTTAACTGGCTGTCTACATGGTTATTGTCATCAACCATACCAGTGTATATGTGAGAACGGCTGGACGGGGACACTCTGTGACATAGGTTAGTTCATACTTGCGGTGAAAAAATCGAATAAAAATTACGCTATCATCGAATTTAATGGTAATCGTTGTCTCGATTCAACATCCAAAATAATATAAAGTTAGCCTGTATTACCGAGTCAAGCAAAGTCATGCAATAACAATACCAAATGAAAGTGTTAAAATAAACATATGGACTAACTACATTGATTGTTTATTCAAATAGTATTTTAAGCTTTTTAATCAGAATGTCTAGTGTGAAGCTGGAAATTGAAAGTCAGAACGTTTGTGGTCTGTATATGGAAAAATCTGCATTTGTAAAGCCTTTCACTGTGGCTTATAACTGATTCGAGCAACGTCGAATCGGGTGCATTGAAATTGAGTTGTTAACGAAGACAATTTTGATTCATTCGATGATCATAATTTCACCGGATGATAAAATGAATAACATGTTGATGAACAGTGGTAGGTTGAAGTATGCAATTATAAGAGTTTATGTATTATTGGTATTTTGGTTTGCATTTGTTGTTATATATAACAAAGCACAGCACAGCACTCTGAAATGTTTATTAAAATGATGGCCTTGCGCACAACACATGCTTGTTTACGGTTTAATTAATCGATCACTTAAGTGATAGTTATTAAGTTTAGTTATTCTCACGAAGAGTTCGTTCCTTCGAGCAACATTAGTGAATATTGTTATAATGATTCAAAAATCAATTAGAATTGCATCTGTAAAACAGTATGAAGATAAATGTTGCTATACCCTATTTCTGTATCGTACAATCCACTTGCACATATACATATGGTAATGCATTTTTCCTGGACAGCGGGATATATTTATAACTTAAAATGTTAATTTGATTGTTTTTTTGTAATATGTGAAATGTTGGACATGTCCTATTTTCCAAGTCTGCCTGCCTGCCTCTTCCACATATGAAGATACCTTATCCTGATTTAATCTACTACTGAATTTTCGTCAAGAAATGGTTCAGGATTACGACATGTTTGCAGTGTTTAGAGAAAACAATCGAATTTACCTCCGCGTTAATTCTTAATTTGCTAAAATAGTTTAAATGCATGGTTACATGCCATTAAAATCATGATGTATACCAAAGAGATAACTATGTCACTAAAATCATGATATATGCTGAATAGATATCATGTCACTAAAATCATGATATATGCTGAATAGATATCATGTCACTAAAATCATGATATATGCTGAATAGATAACCATGTTACTAAAATCATGATATATGTCAAACAGATTACCATGTCTCTAAAAATAATGATATATGTCAAACAGATTACCATGTCTCTAAAATAATGATATATGTCAAACAGATAACTATGTCACTAAAATCATGATATATGTCAAACAGATAACTATGTCACTAAAATCATGATATATGCCAAAGAAATAAAACAACTTGGATCAGTATTAGAAAACAAATGTACCTATTCATAAATATCTTAAACATTCTTTGAAACGTTTCCATACAGTGCTCATAGTATACGATAGCATTATTTTATGTTTTACAGACATTAAATATTGTCAGACACGTCAGCCATGTTTTCATGGCGGCACATGTGTTGCTGATCACGTGACTAACTACACGTGCCTTTGTCCTCCCGGATTTGGTGGAAGCAACTGTAGGAATCCTCTCTGTTTTGATGGATATTGCCAAAATGGTGGATTATGTGAGGTATGTTGAACATTTCCACCATATTTGTTTATAGTTGATTTTATGTAATTCCCAGCTGTCAGAGGCTGTAATGCATTGTGATAAATAATCCGCGAAGCGATAATTGCAACGTGAATGTTCGCCAAAATTCATTCGTTAATGTTCGACACTAAAAGATTAGACTATGGCATGACCAGCTGCTTTGTGCGAGAAGTAAAACAAACAGCGTGGAGTTATTACGTTATCTGGAAAACTTTTCGACCGACTGGTTCGCAAGCTGCCGGTTTTATGTCATACTACAGTTTGTATTTCTATTATCTGAGTTAGGACTGTGATACTAATTAAATAAACAATACAATATATTTCAACTTTTTTTCGGGGTAGCTGTTTAAAGATCGAATGCAGATTGACCTCTGAAATTGTGATTAAACCAATGAAAACATCTATTAACGAAATAACAATTCTCCAGAGAGCATTTTTTCCTTTTATAAGATAAATTGTACTTGGATAATATTGCCTCTAAAAGACCGAACATTTATTGGTCCAAAGTCATTACGTCCGTGTACTGCCTTTCGAAATGCACGAACAATTAGCGATTATTACAGGTCCAATTAATCAAAATGCATAGCATTCCTGTAATGTACTTGTGGAAGCGTTTCATGCTTTGTGACTAGCAGAAATTCCATACAAAACTATAGTAATGAATGTACCTTAAACAAGGAAAATTAAATCGTCCTATTTTGCACACGGCACTCGCCAATCTGTGGGAATGCGTATTCCCTGGCGCCTCACTAGACATTTTAAAATTCAAATTGTTTACGCATTGTATTTTGGCAAGTCAGATGGACTAGCCTACCGCATGTAGATATTAGTGAAGAAGTAGACATTTCATAGTATTTGATATATTACCACGTTAAAAAAGAAAAATATTAAATGTAAACACGAACAGGCGTTGCACTTTACACAGATGTGTTTATATCCTGTCTTAACATGACCCAATTACATAGCGAATAATTCAAAATAGGTAAAACACAAGGCTCGAGGCCTGGAGGTCCCGGGTTCGATTCTTACTCGAGTTGCCCTTATTTAAATTTCAATTGGAAAGTTCTATTTTCGAAAAAAATTAGTTTACCTCTATAATATATGATATCATTTCAGGCAGCTACTAGTTTAATAAGACTTTTGCAAACCTGAATAGGGTTTCATATAAATTTATATCACATGCAGAATAAAATGATTTGATGTATAAAACATGGTTATTACCTCCCATTAATTAAATATATTCTGTATTTCAAAAATAGTCGATTTAACGTCAAGAACTCTAAATGGCGTCCGTTTCTTTGGACATTTATGACATCAGGTCATGAAAACAAAAATGCTCATTCCAGTGATAGAAGTGTTGCTGTTAATGATTTCTTCCTTGTATGCTATTTGAACTTTTAGTTTACCCGTATGTTTTATACTACAGTATATTATATAGTGTATAGTCTGTACCGCCTCTCATTCAGTTATCATTACAAGGACATATTCAATTGTTCCATGTGGAAATTAACTTAAACAGTGTTAAACCAGAGTGTATGGACCATTGTTTAGTTATCTGGAGAAGAAAGTTAGATTTAATATAATATATGTTTAAGGTTAAGACAATAAGTTGTCACAAATAACATGAACCACATACAGTGTAAGGATGATCAACAATTGCTCGTAAAATGAGGTCGTTAGTTACAATTCATCTTTCACAACAGAACTATATTGTACATACACCATCAACTGCAATATCATATCCATTAATAATAATACGCCAATAATCTTTTTTAAAATAGTTCTTGTTTTAAGCTGATGTCAATTCTGATGTAATATATCTGTTTATCATAAACACAATTGTTATTTATATACATGATTGTGTAATCCACATTATGTTTTTTTTCAAATGTTTCACTTTTTTTGACAGACAAGAGATGGTGTCAGAGAGTGTGAGTGCCAGACTAGATTTTACGGCGACCGTTGTGAGGAGGAAATATTGTCCTGTCAGGAGATACACTGTTTGAATGGTGGGTCCTGTAAGACGGGAAGGTTTGGTGGATATTGTGTATGTAATGATTTGTACACTGGAGACTTTTGTGAAACGAAAATCAAACCATGCATGTTTAGACCATGCCAAAATGGTGAGTTGTTTGTCTTATTATCTTTGTTCAGTTCATACTTTGATGCTTCATACTCAAACTCATCTGATTTCGTCTAGCATAAAAGGTTCGTTTCTATTTCCATGAACGAACAATACTTCAAGTACCGGTATTTCGATGTTTTCTGTACAGTAGAACCCCGCTAATAAGACCATCTATGGTTCTTTGAAAATGTGGTCTTAATAGCAAGACTGACCTGCAAAGTAGTTTGTTTTAAAGTATGCAGTATGCTATGGGATAGTTACTCTAAAGGGACAACACACACAAATGTGCTATTAACTAATACATATCTAAAAATGTATATCTATTTATCTTGGTTAGTGACTATGCTTGTATAATTCGCAAGACAGCATAAACAAAAAATATTTATTCCAATTTTTCCCGTAAAGTACGTCTACGTACGACAATTCAATACCGAAAATATCGGACCGTACAACGGGCCTTTATTCATAATTACTATAATTAGTTTTATTCGGCAATGTTCTGTCTTTATCATTGTACATTGTTAGATAATCAGTGGAAGTCTAAGATACTGATGAATATGTTAAGGTGAAAGTAGATTTTCGGTAAACCGTTATGTGTTCCAGTCAAATACAGCCAATAAATTGATATTTAAAGTTTAGTAAGAGTTTTCAAGAAAACTCCAGTGTTTACGTGTTGATGAGATTAACTTGTATACGGAAAACCCTAAAACAGCAATTCATACAAAGAACAAATTTGTCCTCATATAGACGAGGAATCGCTTATTGAAGTTAGCATTAAAGCAGTAAACAAAAAAACTTCCTTTCTTTGCATCTAGTGAAAACCAGCGTTTGTGAGGAGGACGACCGATAGACATTTAAATATTTGTGAAGTCTGAGTAAAACGTGCAGGGGGTACATGTAAATTGACTGATATCTCTTTTATTCTATTTTGTCTCACAGGAGCTGAATGCCGAGATGCTGATTTTTCATCACTTGGTTATACCTGCATTTGTCATCCAGGATACGGAGGCATAAATTGTTCTATACCTATTGATCCATGTGCCGCAACAGTTTGTTATAATGGCGGGAAATGTAAATTCGATTCAGAAATAAACAAACCATTATGTACATGTGAGGACGGATATTTTGGAAAATATTGTGAAATAGTTTCGGATCCATGCGCGGGTGTTTTATGTTTAAATTCAGGAAAATGTAAAGCTTCATTGATGGGAAATGGATTTTTGTGTCACTGCGCGATGGGTTACCATGGTGAAATATGTGAACTGGAGATGAATCCATGTGAAAGTTCTCCGTGTAAAAATCACGGTACGTGTAAAAGTAACATCTCTACTTTTAAATGTATTTGTCCAAAACAATATTCGGGAAAATTCTGTGAGCATGAGAAACACACCAGTGGTCACGTGATCTCAACCCAGCTTGACAACCATGTATCAAATGACAGCAATATTCTTGGTACAGTAAAAATTGGCAAAACGCTGACGAATAATTCGAATTCAAAATGTTATTTGGAATTTCATGCAATTATTTTTTGCGTTGTTTCTCTTGTGTTTTATGTTATAATTTAGTTATTTTTGTTGTATTGTAAATACGTGTAAATAAAATACATGCTAATGTCATCGCTAGAGGTGTGCAATTGTATTATTGTTCTGTATCATTGGAATGATTTGCTGAGATTTGATGGATAGATGATGGCGTAGTGATAACCTGACAGATAGCAACATATATACTAGAACGAAAAGGAAACGCCGGGTAACCTATTAAGATAGTTGTAAAGGAATTTATTTTTGTATAAAATTTCATCTGTATGGAACCAGCTTGTGAAGTTTCAATCGATTTTCAATGCTGTTTATGCAAAAAATAACCCCCTTTTAACGATGACCCAGCTTGTTTGGTGCAACACCGCTGGACATGTCAGTATCTTGTGTGTCCTCCATGCGCTGCTGTCGCAGCCCTGATTCTTCTATGCATGGAATTCATCAGGGTGTTAATCCTGGCAATGGGGATGTTATTCCACTCTTCATGCAAGGCATGTCTGAGCTGGACCAGATTAGTTGGGGCATTTGGACGTCTCCTAACCCTCCTATCCAGTTTGTCCCACAAATGTTCTATCGGGGACAAATCGGGACTGAATGCTAGCCAATCAAGTGGGTTTATATTACTGCTGGCATGAAGTTGCTGGCAAACTCTAGCGACATGGGGCCGGACATTGTCTTGATGGAATATCAAGTATCAATATCACATGGGACGGCAACTGTGCGGAGGATTTCGTCTCTATACCTGACGCCGGTTAAATTACCGCCAATCACGATCAAGGGTGATTTAAACCCATACGAGATACCGACCCAAACGCATACCGAACCACCACCACCAAACCTATCCCGCTCAACGACGCACTCGTCGGTGTAACGTTCCCCGCGACGTCGGTACACACAACGTCGATGAAGAATACCCGTCTTCATTGACTCATTGGAAAATTTCTTGGTGAGTGTGCTACCAACCAAGCCAAACGGCATTGGCGAAGCTCATGAGTTAGGGGTAGACCAACATAGGGACGTCGGGCTCTTAGGCCATTGACGCGTAGTGGTTTTGAACCGTATCAGGATGAATATGGCAATTATGACTGTCTATGGTGTTATTTGCAGTTTCACTAACTGTGAGATGGTGATTACCTAAGTGAGAAAGTGTTACAAACCGATCCCGACGTGGCGTCGTGACGCGCGGACGTCCACTTCGCGGTCGGTCGTTGACCCTCCCCGTCACACACAGACGTTGGGCAAGACGTTCAATAGTTCGAATACGCAAAACAAAATGTGCAGCTTGCTGTTGGCTATGACCCTGCAAAAACATTGCTACAGCTTGTCCCCCCTGGACTTCCGTCTGGCGTTGCATAGATGCAAATTGCTAAATTTGAATCTAACTCGTTATGAATACTTGAACAGAATCGAACAGACTGAAAATTTCCTTGGGCAAACTCAATGACCTTCCCCTGCACGAGATTCTTGCAGTTGAGCACGTGACTCTCATGGTGCAAAGAGGTTAGGTTTGTGAGATTTTAAACATATGTACCGTTCCACATCGAGCAACACATCAATCTCAACGATTTTCATTATTCTAGGCCAATCAATCAAATATACGTTGCATATTTTATGTACCTGGCGTTTCATTTTCGTCCTAGTATTATTATATTGGGAAGTCAATCCAGTTATCTTAATCTTTAATAAAAAATCAGGTATTAACACAAGGGAGACAAATGTTAGTGTTGGGTCATACATTTCACATGCATAAGTAATGCAACATATAAATATGACATGTAAAATATCATTTCTGTCCGCAGCCAGGTTTATTCATCCAGGTAATAAACACAGACCCGGGAAACACGGGAGCCTGGGAAAAGATACATCTTGGAAGCACAGCTCACACATAAACGAGCCAATGCATAAAGCATAGCTCACACATTAAAGAGCCAACGCATAAAGAAGCACAACTCACATATCTACGAGCCAACGCATAAAGCACAGTTCAAACATCAACGAGCCAACGCATTAAGCACAACTCACACATTAACGAGCCAACGCATAAAGCACAGCTCAAAGATAAACGAGCCAACGCATAAAGCACAGCTCACACATCAACGAGCCAACGTATAGGGCACAGCTCATATACAAATGTAAAGAATCGTAATAAATTTATACTTATCTTAGATGAATTATACTGTAGCTCCTTTCCCCGATATATTATATGCACTAATTTACCATCTATTTATCAGTATAATTGTTTAGGTCGTTTACATACTGATCACTCTGTGTCCATATTAACCGTTTACACACTGATCGCTCTGTGTCCCTATTTACCATTTACACACTGATCGCTCTGTGCCTGTATTAACCGTTTATGTACTGATCACTCTGTGTCGGTATTAACCGTTAGCCTGGAACCCTTTGAATATTTATATCCCGGTCTGCCAGAGTTACCTAACTTCAATGAAGATGGCAAGGCAAATAGTACGGCATTTGAGACCCGGCGTTTTGATGTGAAATGTCTCTTTAAGGAAAGTTATAGTCCTGTTCATATTATCAGGGAGGCAATCAGGAAATCCTTCAATGGTATCGCCAGGGGTGTTCTATTACATTTAGGTGAGCGAACTTCCGTATCGGACATCATTGATGAGCTTGACGGCATTTGTGGCATTGTTCAGTCAACTGAAAAGCTGACGGAACAATTCTATGGTGTATTCCAGAAGCCAGATGAATCTGTGGCATCTTATAGCCTAAGATTAGAAGGTCCATTGTCGGAAGTACCCGGTTATTTAGACCGAGGAACTCGCGACACTATGTTAAAAACAGACTCTGGTCAGGTTTACGGGATTTAGATGTAAAAAATGCATCGAGGTTTTTATTCTAAAACCCACTGATTTTAATACCTTGAGGAGGGAACTTCGTTCAAAATCATTTTGCTATACTCATCAGTAAGTGTACTGAAATCTCTATTTACGTATTGCATTCTTAGTGAAATGCTATTAGTCAAACAAATAGATGAATTATTTAAAGTTATTTGGTGCTATTCATTTTTCATGGTACCCTTTTCTACAATGGCAACACAATTTTGGTTATCCGTATGCCAAATTAATTGCTTACCCCTTGGCTACTGGTTTTTCAGTTCACTTCTTGTCTGGTTTTTAACATCTCCTGGTAACTGAGCTGTACATGATGTGTTCCTGGCAAGTTGTCGTCCCGCGACTCTCTCTCTCAGCGACACATCCCGTGGCGTAATGACCTTCCTTTCCGCACCTGTAGCAAATGACTGGCCCCATTGTTCTTCCGGCCATAAATTCTCTGTCTGCTGCGAAAGGAATTTTGTCGAAAAACATAAGAGTTGTTCATTACAGAATTAGAATGTTTTTTGTCCATTTTCGTTTTGGCTTTTTCTTCGGCCCGCCTGGTCTTTTTGTCATCGTCAGAATCACTGGCGAGGTCTAAGGCCTCATATTCGTCTATCCGAGTTATTAGCAATCCTTACCATCTTATTTCAATGCTTAATTGCAGACTTAGCCTCGTTTACAAATTTGATAGCTTTGGTTGCTTCTCTAAATTCAAAAGATCTTCCAATATTATCGATAATGTCAACTATAGAGTTATTAAATTCAAACAGCTTCTTATTGTAAATTATTGCACAAGAGATTCAGTTTTTACCTTCTTCAAGGTAAAAGCCGTTGTCAATTCGTGTTCACGTTCAAATCTCTCTTCAGATTGGCAGAATGAACAAACTAGAATCAAAGCATAATAATTTGGAAAGAGAATTCAAAGAGCTCCGTGGAAATTTTGATAAACTTGATACTGACCAATAAAACTTCAGAACTTGTAGCTCTTTCCTCTGAATATCAACGTGACAGTTCCAACCTACATGAAGTCATGAGACCTCTAGACATTCTAGCAACAGAGAAAGTGAAGCATTCATTATATTTGAGTTCATGTATATTAGGAGTGAGCGACGACGCAAGAAAACAGGCTAAATGCAAGCGTGAAAAAACGTGATATTGCTTACCCAAATACACATTTCTCTAAAGACGACATCACTGATATAATTATGGTGTATTGAGGAAATCCGAAATGAAGACGACAGAATGCTTAATGTCAAATTCTGTGACATGAAATCCAAAGTCAACTTGTTCAAATCACGTGATAAACTACGGAGAAGACTTAGTTAACACCCGACTTATATTATGGAGTGACCATGGCTTAGAAATTATTTCTTTTAACAAAGCAGTTATTCTTATCTCATGAATACCATTGTATACAATTCTTTTCTTGTCAGACAATCGAAAAAAGGCTTGAACTAAATACCTAAAACATGTGCATCTTACCATCAGGATCAAACGTAATAACTTCAAAATCACATTCCCTGAATTGGTACATCGATCCATCATTGATGCATCTTAGAAATTTTGACACTTAGCAACCTGCGAAACATTTTCAGGAAGGCGATAGAATTCTCTGTGAATCCTGATGTCATGTGCTTAGAATGTTGCTTACAAAACTTGAGAATTTGCTTTCATGTTAAATATCTGAGCCAAGATATGCAGGATTTCCATTTCAGATCATACATTTTTAGAAATCTTTAGAAATATCCCCTTTCTTCATAGTCGTCCTATTTCAAAGCATTGAAACAAGCCTCTTCTGCTGCACTCTTCATCATCATGTAGCCAAGATTTAGAGCCAACGATGGAATCTCATTCATGTTATTGGTCGAGTCAAACTTGCTTACTTTCAGAAAACAGTAAATGTGTCCCAGTTGCAAGTTTTCATTCAGAAATGGAATGAATGTTTCTCGTTCTTAAAACAAGTAGAAGGCGACCTAATTCACGCATTTTGTTTGATGTATACACATTCATGTGGTCTTCTCCTTGCTTGTCATATTCACACATTCCAATCTCCAAAATTAATGTATCAGTCTCAACAGCTTGTTTCACAGCATCATCTCTCATTATATTTAAAATGTTTGTTTCAAATTGTTCATTCGTGCATGTTTTTGGAAGCAACTTTTTTTCCCAGCTGCAATTGGGCCCAAATTAATTTTTGAGTCACTGTTGTTCCTTTCAGTGCAATACTTATTCTGGTGCTTCCAAGGATCTCTTTTCTTGTAGTATCCAGGACAAAAGAAACAAGGGACCATACTGCTACGAATGCCTTGCAATGTTCTTTGCAATAAAAACAAGCATGTTCTTTGTTACCTACATTTCCTTTAGAATTTTTAGAAGTATAGTGGCTTTGAGGTCACATCTATAACTGGAATCTCTACACCCCTCTTGTTCTCATGTTCAATGCAGGGAACATTCTGCATCTTCTTCTCCTGCCGTAAAGGAATATGTACATCATTAGGTCAAACCGTAAACACAGCCTAAAAATGGTATATTTTCTGAAACATGAGGCAGTCCTTGTTTAATTCCTCGTGTTACAGAAAACGGACCATTAAGGTATGTCATCCCTAATACTGTATATTTCTGATGTATTTGCTCAATACTACACAAAAATGTTACTATTACAAAAATAGTATAGCCCAGTTGTCGTTATTTCTTTGTTAGTTATTAAATACTTCAATTCAATTTACAACTCATTTTTGAATTTTTTAAGAGTTGTTGCGCATGTTCAAAAATAGAAAAATTATTTCTGTGGAACTTGGAGTTCTGTTCCACCCAACACGGGGTTCTCTGGCAGTTCTGTTCCACCAATCATTGGGTTTACTGGTAGTTCTGTTCTACCCAACATAGAGTTCTCTGGCAGTTCTGTTCCATCCTCTTTTAGATTCATTGTAGGTTCTGTTCCATCTCTTATTGCATGTATTTTCAGTTAATTTCATCTATGATATCTACTGTACGTTCTGTATCCTCAAACACTTGATTCATTGTCAGTTCTGTTCTCTCTATCACTGGATTCTGTTGTGGTTCTATTTATCACTAGATTCTGTGGTGGTTCTGTTCTATTTATCACTGGATTCTGTGGTGGTTCTGTTCTATTTATCACTGGATTCAGTGGCGTATCTGTTCTATCAAACTGCTGACAAAAGTATCAGAGCTGTGTTAAAGTTATTGTCACCTTCATTACACAAAAATGATTATTAGCTGTCAACGCCTTCATATAAACAAGCTATTCATCTAATACTGTGGTATCAATTTTGTTTGCACAGGACTGATACGCATCTACCAGTGTAGAATATAGTATGATTTTGCCATCAGATTTTGACTGATGTGAACAATCTCAATGCTTCTTCATATCCATGACTATTCTAAACCTGGACACTGATGTGTATGCCTTTCGTAAAGTTTGTTCCTTATAAATTCATACGCCTTGGTTTATGTACAGATATAAGTTACGTTTGAATGTTGAAATCGTGCACCATACACAATGTACAGAGTTCAGTGTACTTCTGTATATGCGATTTACATCATCCATGAATATGAAATTAAAATTTCTATAATAATAGCCTATCCGAAGATTTCAAGATACAATATTAGGATTAGAAACTACCTAATCGGAAGAAATATATATTTACTGCACCCCATTTAAATAAAATTGTGTAAGATTCAACGCGCCTTCTGTTTTTCAATTCGGAACATCCTGTCTTGAACAGTGAATACATCTCCACAATACAAACGCCTCTCATTGATACCAAGCTGAAGTCTGTTAAAACACCTGGAAACAACGATATTTTTTCAGCTCCTAAAATGGATCTTAAATGGACACTTTCGAAACGGTTGACATCACTAAACGTTATTTTTTCTGAATGTTTTAATACTTGATAAAGCCACCTTGTGGATGAAGAGACTAGTAAAATGTGTATCCATTAGTGACTTGCATTGAGTATATTGTGTAGTGACTTGCAGTGTGTTACTGTATCTGACTTGCTGTGATTCATGTAGTGATTGGCACAGTGTGTATCCGATGTATGCTACTCACTGTGAAAGCGCACTACATCAACCAATTCCATGAATAATGCCTGTATGGAACTGCCTACTGGCTACCTTGTAGGAACACGTTTTAAAGAGAGCAAGTCATACAAGAGCAGTCAGAAGACCACTGTGCTTGATTATTTATGGTACATAGTCGAAAAAGAGACTTGTTTTAAACTATTACATCAAACCAAAACCTTAAACCTTGCATACAATTCTCAGATCAGATTTGTATGTAAAAGTTTGCACTGAATTCAATCAAGTACTTCCTATTGTTTTTAAAGAGGGGGTGTACCCAGATGCTCTTGTTTAAAGTTTAATTGAAATCAAGTTGATGGGTTTTGAGATATTCTAAGAAGAAACAAGAGGGTCAAGATAGCCCTTTTCGCTCACCTGAGTAAAGATTGCAATTGATTTGACCTGATGGCCTACTGTTTATCCCATATTTTTGAAAATATTCTCTTAACATCTCATACAGATAAGCTGAGTTATTTTCCAGGTTCTCATAACAGAATTGCATTTAATACGTTCGGCGCTCATCTTTTTAAATATTATTCTTGTTTTCTATTTCGCTGAAAGTATTTTTACTGTAAAATATCCTCTAAAAATGAATACTTTAAATATCTGACTGATATCAATGTAGATGTAATTTTAAAACGAAAGTAGACACTCTATATTTAGACAAAAGACTTCGAATTCCTCAGGGGCTAAGTCTATAATGATTTATTTTAGCTCGACTTCGAAACGAACAATTTAGCTTATATCAATCACGCTTGGGTCCGCTTCCTTGACACTACACCAGTATTGCGTCCGAAAGATGGGATTGTGAAGTTCATGAACGAAACCCATCGAAGCCGGGATTCGACCTTCGGATTAGAGGCGTAATTTAAACGAAAGTAGACACTGTAAATTTACCTAGAAGACTCAGGGTCTTAACAGCTTAAAAGCAGCAATCTCTCTGACGTGTCGAAAGTTACAAAATGGAAACGGTTCTCTCGTTGAACTGAGAATATCAGAAGAAACGCGGAAATTCAATCTTACACGAATACATTCCATGATAGACTAAAGCAATAGTATTGCAGGTTTAACTTACTATCAATAATTGTACAAGTAATACATATTGGTGGATCAGTAGTATTGAAGTGATGTTGCAGAACTCCAAACCATGTTTTCATTTCAAATGATTAAATAATTTATATAATGTCTAGTTATATTAAGATAGCATTAAGATTAACAATTCAATGTCATTTTCTGTGGTGAGTTTTTATTAGATGTGAGGCTAGTCGTTATTAAGGCGAGTAATTCCCCGTATCATCTTAACAAGTAATGTGTAGTTAAAAATAACTATCGTGTATAATAATCCACTGATGTAAGACAGATGAACGATTATCTCTGAGGGTGTAATGTCTCGCTAACTGAACCGTGACAGTACTCATTCCAGTGCCATTAAGGGTCCTTATGGAAGGGATATAGTCGAAATTTGTCTCCAGGCTTCCCATCGACCGAAATTCAAGGGAAGCTACTTTGTTTGGCCATGAAAGCTGGCGATACAGTACTTATACAGAAACTGTGCGGAAAATTTATGGATCGCAATTTATGGATCTTCAGTCCAATGGTTTTACCTTGGCCCGTTTGAATAAACAAAGTAAAGCCACGTCCGTAATGTACAATGCAAATGGATGATATAAGTTTAATAAAATGTTTTATCAGTAATTTAAAGAATTTCAGAACTGTTCTATTCAGTTCTGTTTAAAAAGTTTAAATGTTTGAACAAAACATAAAAGGTAATTTGCTTACTTACGTACATTCTAAAATTTCTCAATTTCAACATCCGGCACGTTTTTTTTCTGTGATCACAAAATGAATTGTTTGTTGGTGGCTGTCAGCTTAAATGTGCCATTCAGATGTACCGTAATGCATTTTGTAAACACGACCAATACCATTGTTATTTAAATAAAAAGTGCTTGCTCCATTCAGATACTCCTATTATTCATGTATGCTATGTACAGGTGTAAGGTGTCTGTGTATTATATCAATTCAAGGACTACATGGCTCGTGCGCACGTTTTATTTCGTTTTCAACTGTGTATCAGGTTATAAGACAAGCAGGAGGATGGTTGTAATGGTAATACAGTACAACCCCTGAAAACAAGACTCTCTGAAAACCGGAATTCTCTGAAAATCGGACATTTTTTTCACGTCCCATTTTTCCCTTTAATAATTAATAGTTCTCTGAATACCCGAATTATCAGAAAAACGAACATTTGGTCCAGTCCGGAAAGGGTCCGGTTTTCAGGGGTTTTACTGTATATCATAATATAAGGATGGAACTTTGATCATCAGACTGATGGACTTTTTCTAAATTGTATCTAAATTGTCTATTATATGTACACCTTAAGTAATATGGAGACTGCTGAATGGTTTCTTTTTCTCTTACATTCGTGAAATATTCGAAAAATACTAATGGTCAACGTGCGGCGAGGGTTTTTTTAATACTAATTCAGCCAAATGATAAGTAACAGTTATTTGTTTTGCTTTTGGTTGATTATTTATGTGGATAAAAGCTCATATTTTTTGTATTTATTTGCGAGTAATAGAATTTGGAAAGGAACTTGTTTTGGTAATACGATGCAAATGAAATATTGTGTGCTTTAAATGTGTAGGTCCTTATATTAACCTACTCACTCACTCAGCATAATCGGATTTGTTTTTTTTCGTGACAGAAACCACTACTGAAAGTCTAAATTGCTGTTTATTAGTTAAATTTGTATTTTGCTCTGTTATGGTTGAGAAAGTTCGGCGCTCAACTTAAAGCAACATAGGCTTCGGTCGATCTTGAGACACGAAAGCACAATTTCAGAGTAACCTTTCCATACATCAATGAGATCAGAATAGGATAAAATGACGCTAGAATCTGAATATCTTTCTTCCATGACAAGTAAATTTAGTAGCGGAATTATCAATAGTTTTAGATGTTGTGTATTTGTATAAAACGCTGTCGCATCGTCGTCATCATACATTCATACATGAGTATAAACAGTATTATGAAAGATCTTTAATCAATAAGTGAATTACGTATTTAATTAACAATTATAATTTGAATTAAATGCTGGTATAGATAAAAATATATGTGAAAATATAATGATCTTAGCCTTTAAGCGTTAAACAACATTTTAGGCTGGTGAAAAAATGTTAGGTTTTTGGTAAAAGAGAAAAAAAAAACGTTGAAATACAATCATGTCCACAGTGATTTTGGGTTTCAAGGGATACTTCAGGACAGAATGATACTGCGTAGGTTTATAACACAAATAAAACGAATGGTTTCAACATTTCTGGATGATATCACCAACATACCTTAAGATTTCTATTCCGTATATCAAACTTACTTATCTCATTACAATGCTGGAATATTAACGACTTTTTGTTCGTTTATGACACACAAGAACATACACATTTCCGCAGAATATTTTTACTGTGAGCTGTAATCAGCAAGATTTTCACATCGTAGAACATGAGTTATCATGAAACGTAAGAGACATACCCACTGGAATGTTTTGTATCCATAATGATGAATAACCTACACTCTTATTTGATATTGCTTGTTCAGTATTTCCAGACTCTATATTTAAAAGTAAGTTTGAATTTTCAAGTTGTTAAACATTTCGGACTGTGCGTTTCAGAATTAAGAACACAATTTACCAAATCGTTTTTAATGATAAGAAAAGTTATTTCATTACAGCCATTTGTATTGATTTGAGGTATGAAGACCGTGTTATGTACACTTTTACTGCATCGTAAAACCCGTAGTTTGGGTGAATTTGAATTATCACTGAAAACACGAAAATAACGTGTTGTATTTGTCTGTGCTAGGTTTGAAGTGTGGGATTTGCTTCAAAGATTACAGTGTGTAAAATTTAGATCGTAGCGGTCGAAATAGAATTGAAATTATAATTTCTCTATTTTTTTCTAAAAGAAATACCCAACATGATTACGTTTTATTTTTCATCATTTTAAATGTGATTTTAAGTTCTGTGTACAAGGTATATCAGTGATCATTATTTATATCGCTAATTTAGTCATTTTTTATTGTTGATTATCTTTTAGGGTCTGGTTCTTTTACATCAGTTAAGTCACATTCGTCCGAGTTTTATCCAAATCGCCACGAACGGATGAAATATTCCATTGTATACTCATATAGTGAAACCGCTCTACACCGAGTCCGGGATCAGGTCATTTGGTCGGTTTAGAGAGGGTGCCAGTTTATCGGGGATTTTGATTTGATTGTAATGAAGTCGAGACCAGAACATTTGGCCGATTTTGAGGGGAAACCGGCTTATAGAGGCACCGGTTTAGAGGGTTCCCACTGTATTCTCAAAATCTAAACATTTAAACTCCGTATTGAATAAACAAGGGGGTAAGTATTAACAATACAATTGATGAGAAATTTGACTATTCACAGAGTTAATTTGTTGCGGTTTAGTTGCAGACGACAGGCACAAATTAGTATAAATCAATGTTTAAACAAATAATTGCGATTACTAAAAAGTTCATACTAACAAAATCGTATTGTTTCATTTAAATCTAGTTACAGACCGTATATAAAAGGTATACAGTCAGACCTCGATAATGAGATCACGTCCAGGACCCGAAAATCAGTTCTTATATATATATATATATATATATATATATATATATATATATATATATATATATATATATATAAAATGAGATGGTCTCATTATCAACAAGAATTATATGGGAGTTATTGAAAGCCAGTCGAAAATAAGTGGTTGTTATAACGAGGTGGTCGTAATATTTATGCGGTCGTTATTTACAATAAACTGTTTAATTCATTATGATAATACCTCTCATTATTTCTATATTATATTATATTATTACCCTGACTATTACACTAGGTGAATACTGTTCAATCAACGTTATTCCTGGTATTCTGTGAGTTGGGTAAATTAATTGATATCTGTACTGGCACACATGACCACACTATATTCAGTATTCAGACCTCGGTACGATCCTGTTGTATGAATTAACATTTGTATTACGTTAAATGTATTAAACGCTTATTTGCATATCCAACGGAAAATGACTCCAAACCCTGCACTGAAACGTTCTCCTGCTTTAATTTGAATTTAAACACCGACCTTTTAACTTTTTAAATCAAAGTTTTTTTGGCCCTATACCAAAACTAGTTTTTTTTGCCCTATACCTAAACTAGTTTTTTTTTGCCCTATACATAAACTATTTTTTTTGCCCTATACCTAAACTAGTTTTTTTAGCCTTATACCTAAACTAGTTTTTTGGCCCTATACCTAAACTAGTTTTTTTGGCCTTATACCTAAACTAGTTTTTTGGCCTTATACCTAAACTAGTTTTTTGGCCCTATACCTAAACTAGTTTTTTTGGCCCTATACCTAAACTAGTTTTTTTGGCCTTATACCTAAACTATTTTTTTTGGCCTTATACCTAAACTAGTTTTTTGGCCCTATACCTAAACTAGTTTTTTTTTGGCCCTATACCTAAACTAGTTTTTTTGTCCCTATACCTGAACTAGTTTTTTGGCCCTATACCTAAACTAGTTTTTTTTACCCTATACAGGTAGATCGTTATATGATATTTGTATCTAACGCCTACACTTATTACGTTAGAAAACGTTTGAATAGAAATAAGTTCAACTGTTCCAACATGCCACAGTGTTTCAGTTTGATAAAAATCACAAGATGTTTGTTTGACATATTGCCATTATTCGTATTTCAAACTAACTAGCTGTACAAGATGCTTTTTTTCGATAAACCAACTGCCACACTGGATAATGTTCAAAATTCAGGTATTTGATAACACGATTACTAAACTTGGAAGAACTTCTGGTTTACTTATATTTCGCAAATCAATTTTGAGAAATCCAAGCATGTCAGCATATGGATGACCTCTGTGGGGTGTACTTTGTGACGTGAGAGTAATTTATACATTATGTTACCAGTAATTAGTTAAAATATATTCTCCTGTTTGCATCATTTCGTAGTGTGACAAATGAAATATCTCATATTGATATAACATATTTGAAAGGACCTAAATTAATTATCCAAAGCTTTTGACACCATAAGCGAATTTCATTATCAAGGTACTTGCATACCTTATTAAGCGCAAGTCATCGAACTATATGTAAAGAAAAATGAAAAATGTTTTGCGACCTACGTACTCTATTTTTTCGGTCCATAAACTGTAAACATGACTCTTGTTTTCTACCTTAATGGACTTACACGACTGTGGCTTAATATCGTTGCCTCAATTATCATATATCAAATGATATAGCGGTGAATCATGCAATATATAATCATTTATTACTTAGCTGTTTGAAATATTTAATTTTGTAATGTATGAGTGCATCAGTTACCAATCATTGTGTTTGTATGAGTTTCATAACTCGATATGAATAAGCATCAATTATTTCGCTTCGTATAATTATGTTGGTTAAGTGAGAACGAGAGCAATCAACTTGTTTTACAACTTACAGTCAATTGTAGTCAATTCTTTGAAAATTTTTGTTAACCATCTATCATTTATTTATGTAACTTTACTGTTTTGGTTTTGGTTATTGGCTTGGTAGGTAAGTGTTAGACTGTGTCCCAAACACTTGCTTTGCTACAGACAGTTTTGCCCTCCATCTTTTATGCGCAGGTGGGCTTTGGTTGAAGATTAGGAAAAACATCAATTTGGGAAAGGTGGAATGTTCTGTACATGTTGGTTTTCTATGAGTCCTTTTTATCTCTGTATATCCGTGGACAATATTATGGTCATGGTAATTGAAGTAACAGAAAAAAACATGTGACGTATCCATACCAATCAATTGGTTACAAAATACCAAGTTGACGTAATCTGATGTGTTCATTATCTATATAATGAATAAACAGCTGTCGCGAGAAACAGTAAAACACACTTCTACCCGTACGAAATAGAGACTATATATAGAATATAGAAATATATATCACATAGATATGGATCAATTCAGATGACGTGCAGGTATCTGATACACCATAAAATCAAGTGCCCTTTTGTAGAGGTTGACAGTATTCAAGTGGTCAGCCAGTCAGTTAGATCGTCATTGAAACACTCAGTTAAACAACAATAATGGGTCACACTTTGATCTGCCTTTTCGTGCTGGTGACGATTTGGGGGACTGCAACAGCGTGTTCGTGCATAGAAAAGTCTCTTGAACAAAAATACT
The DNA here is from genome assembly GCA_008271625.1 of Lutraria rhynchaena. Classification (NCBI taxonomy): domain Eukaryota; kingdom Metazoa; phylum Mollusca; class Bivalvia; order Venerida; family Mactridae; genus Lutraria; species Lutraria rhynchaena. Next base: position 2,896,302 of record VIBL01000012.1, read on the forward strand.
GCGAGTCACATTTTGGTAAGATATTTATGTTCTTTTTCTTTAAAAATATGTGTGTAATAAACAAGTACATAATCAATAGAGTATTTATTTTGGCTGATAAATGTTTCTAATTGTGGGGTTATAAATAATTAACAGTAAAAGTTAATAGTAATTTCATACTAATAAAATACGTTTCAATACGTTTAACGTAAAAACTATTTTTACGGCATGTTCCACAAAACTTGTTTAATCCCACTGTAGCTTTGCTATAGACCGTTCCATGGCGGTACTCTCCGGGAGACTACATTTCGTTCTCCATTTCTTGTATGTTTTTAGTGTTTGATGGGATTGTGGAAGTATTTTCTTTTTTTTGGGGGGGGGGCTCAGTGATCGAGTGGTTATGGTATCTTACTGGTAATCACAAACCCTTCACATGAAAGTATGCCGTCAAGCTAGCTAGCCGTCGGCGGCTATCCAGGTGTATGCCTACAGTCCTGCTCCTGGCGCGACGTTAAATCCTAGAGAAAAAAGTTTTTGGGGTGGGTTTTTTTGTAAGTGTTTCTGAGAAACCTTTTTTTTCTTTTTACATACAGTAGTCAGATTAAGGATTCGAAGCGAACTTATTGTTCCAACCGAAGAGCCTTTTGGATATTATGAGATTAGAAGCAGTTTCTGGAAGGTAAGTACGTGCATAGCTTTATAATCCAGTCTGATCTGAAAAGAATGTAAACTCACCACGCGCACGGCAATAGTAACAGACCTGTAAAAATAAATTTTTAATAAATTTTATGTAAAAATACCAAACTTACCTAAAGGAAAAAAATCACCAAAGATTACGTCACCGTTCAACAACTTATATACTGAGAAAAAAAAAGTTTAGCAAGTTTTTGTACGCTTTTGGTTTTCGTCTGTAAATCAATGTCACTAAAACGTTTCCGTATTGAACAATTGTGCCCATTCATTGACAGCATGATTTCACTTGTTTTTGTACACTAGACCATTATGTAATCGTGAAACGTCATTTTCACGAAAATCACGTGCTGTAGGTGCACAGCAAATTGGATGATCCTCCGCGGGTCACAAAGTACACAGATCGAGAGCTTCCTTATCGTAAGCACATAAACTGGGAAATAATCTTCGAAAATCAATGATGGGACGTCGGCCTGGAATGACGTTTGAGCAACGTGAGAGAGCCATCGGTATGCTTACCGCTGGGATTTAGGCAAGAGGCGTTGCTCGACATTTCCATCGCCAAAAATCGACAATAGGTCGACTGCTGAACCGATTTTAGCAAGCTGAGAACGTCGCAGACCGATCAAGATCAGGCAGACCTCGTAAAACCACGCCGCGGGAAGACCGTTTTCTTTCGACGTCATCTCGACGCAATAGATTTCTTTCTAGTCGAAAGTTAGGTCGTTTGCTGAGGAATGCTACTGGCACAAGAGTTTGCGACAGGACGTTAGGAATAGGCTACGTGCCGCTGGATTGGAAGCGTGCCGTCCCTACGTTGGCATTCCGCTGACGTTGCGACACCGTCAAACAAGACATCAATGGGCCAGGGTTCATCAGGATTGGACTCGCAGGTAATAGCGCAACGTTCTTTTTTCTGACGAATCTAGGTTTAATGTGTCATTTGCTGATGGTAGGGTTCGAACTTGGAGGAGACGAGGGGAGAGGCTGGACCTAGATAATGTTGTGGAACGTGACTGTTATGAGGGTGGTAGCGTGATGGTTTGGGTGGGCATACATCATGATAGGAAGACAGGTCTCGTCATATTGCCTGGTAATCTCACTGCTCAAAGGCACTGCGACGAAATCATCGAGCCTGTTTTTGTACCGTATTTGCAACAACGTAGCGTTGGGATTTTCAAACATGATAATGTCCGTTCACACACTGCTAGGCATACCCAGAACATTCTACGCATCCATAACGTCAATGCGTTGCAGTGGCCTGCAAGATCACAGGATCTCTCTCTCCCATTGAGAACTTATGGGACCACTGACGTCGTCAGGTGAGAGAGCGCCATGACGTCAACAAAATCCGTGATCTTGAACGTGCCTTGCAATCTGAATGGGTGAGGATCCCATTGCAGGTCTGATTTGCAGCATGCGACGTCGTTGTCTGGCAGTCTTGGTTGCGAATGGTGGGCACACTAGGTATTGAGCCGTGTCCGAACTTTTACGCCTGACCCCCTAGTTCATTTTACGTCCGCCAGAGACTAAACGCCTCAAAATCATGGAATAACATTGACGTGAATCATTGGTGATAAAAATCAAATATCTGAAAATGTATTTGGTTTTATGATTTCGTACCTACCCTTTCCCCAGGAGTCAATCCTTTCTGAACTTGCTAAACTTGCATGGCGTGTAACTCTTCATTACGGTGAAGCACCATTTTCATGAATGTAAAATTTGGATATATATATATATATATATATATATATATATATATATATATATTTAAGAAGCATATATGCGACCACTGCAAAATAACTTAATTTTCAAATACTAGTGCAAGATTTTCGCGAAATCGACGTGTTTTTGCAATACAGATTTTTTAATGTTACAGCCTTATCACTAAAAACGAAATTGGCCTGTCAGAAATGGAGATGGCTGTGTAAGACAAATTGCATTTACGACATTTTTACATACGTCCTTAAAAAGATAAATGAACATAAATATTTACGTATGCATTCACGCATCTTGAGATTTAATCGCAATCTAATTATATCGTCGCAGATGGTCATTGTTTTGAGAATACTCGTTAATTGAAGCATCAAAGCTTTTCCCTTAACTTGTTAATAATGTATCAAATGCCATATTACAATGATCAATCAAGCACATATATGTTTGAACATTAGTTTGTCCGCAATCGATAACACATGTCGTATATATATATATTCATGATAAAATCTAAGTGCTAAAGCGTTTGGTATTTATGAACAATGAACTTGTGAATAATCACTGTCAGATCTTACAGGCATATGGTCACTAGACCTACGCTGATCTTTGAAACCTTAGCTATGTATATACACGAATTAGCCAGACTTTTACATGTGTTATATAAAGAGAGAATTCAGGTACTAAAGACATATGTCAATCCAAAATTGTACGGTAAAAAACAAGGACAAAGGAAAACAAGAACACGAATGACGTTCTCCTGAAACTCTTTAAATGCCCCATGGTGTTTTTAAATCGCACCAGCAATACGTCCAAGTCCAAGATGGTCGCTAAGTTTTAGAAATACTTACGTGATTTATGAGAGACTTTGGCGTTATTTTGCTTGAACACGTAAAAGTCATTTGCTTGAGGCGAAGTAAATATTGCAACTACGACAGGTTTGAACAATAATTATCCAATTCTTATCTTACGTCTTTTAGTTTATCTTTAACCAAAATGTCGAATTGGTCTTCACTCTGCTCATTCTTTTGTTTCCTATGTTTTCAGTTTCCACATAAACCTTTCGATCGTTTGTATACCAAGGACAGTTCTGCACTTTGTGGTGTGACTTGGCTAAAACCAAAAGCTAGATATCTGGTTTCAGGTTAGTAGCATTTTGTATCGAGATATGAAAAATGGATGCCTTAAATAAAGTTGTAATTCACTTAATAGTCACACTTTGAAACATCTTTAAATTACTAAGAAATGTGAATGAAGTGCAATATGAACGTTCACCACTCAATACTAGATGGTATACGACGGCAAAATCTCATATAACTTTATTCATTGAAATGTTGGCTTTGCTTTAATTGTTAGTGTTAACGAAACAACAAATGGTGGAGAAATATGATAGATATAATTGGTTAGAACAATCATAATCACGGGATCACATTAGCCTCTTGTTGATGGTCAGAACCTATTTCGTACATCAAGATTAGGCGTAAAATAAAAAGTCCCTAGTTTTTCTACTAACATGAGTGTTTCTTGCCGATATTTTTATAATATAATAAACAATACCTTAGAACAATATAAATATATAAATTTGATAAAAAAATTGCCGAACTACTGACCCTGTATTTTTTTGGATGTTAGTGGAAACGTTTAACTGATTCTTTTGCATTACCTTAAGTTTCTTGGCTTTCACGTGTGAGTTATGCATGGTCATTGCTGTAGCTAAGACGTGTCCTCAAATTGATTTCAAATGCAATTAATCCATCATTTATTTAAATATGTACCAATTGTGTTTGTAGGCACAGTCGAAAATGAACTACTGTGGATCGACTCCTGTAACTCGATCTATCATAAAGGGAGATTAACCAGAGATCACCTAAAATTAAAGCGCAACCCACCAACCTGCGCTTAGTAAGCAGAAAAAACGTTAAAATGGTTACCACAGTGCACACAGTACAAACGCTTTAATGTCTGGGATTTTATAATATATAGGCATATCTTAGCTATGATAGCAATTTTTCAAATCAAAACTCTTGCTAATAGGATTCATAAATATTTAAATTAAATAATATTAGCAATAAAAAACTAGATATTAACAAGTTGATAACGTAGATTATTTCCAAAAAGTAACAGTTAACATGTATTAGAACTTTCGTTCAACTATGCGATTGTTTCAAACGTATTTCCGAAAAGCTGATCCTCGAGGGTGATAACACCAAATTTATAAAAGGGCAATCTAACACCAAGAACAACTAGAGGGCATAACTTAATTGTTTTGCAAAGGTACTTCCAATTGGTATGAACGATAGGCTGTAACAGTCAGCGACAGAAAACGTCAGGCTTAATGACGCGCAGTTCGGTTGTAAAAATATGCAGTACAGTCTATATAATTTTCATATTAAAAGTCACTTATTGAAAAGCAATTTTGGAGGATAATCAAAATGTTTTGCTGCTTCGTTGACTGTGCGAAAAAACTAATAGAATGAACATATAATACATTTTTTTTTAAAAATTGGGAGTAGATAGAAATTTATTCTCAGTTATTTGCTTTATGTACCAAGATGTAAAGTATGTGCTAAACATAAGACTTCAATTTCGGATTTTTTTTTAAATTGGACTTTTGTTCATTTCAAGGTAAAATAACATCACCAATATTTTTTCATTATTTCTAAATGATATTGGAGATCATCACAGTCATTATCAGCAAAGCAAAAGCATTACGCGCAAGGCATGGACTACTATTACCACATTCGACGTTCCAATATAAATGTTTAACCCCTTTTCTTTATACATTGCTTCAATTGCAAACTACTCATGTGAGATTTGGGGATTTTATCAAGCCGAATAAATCGGGAGAGCACACCGGAATTTCATTAAATGTATTCTACACGTGAAGCCATCGACAAATTCGCTTGCTATTTACGCGGAAGATGGTAGATGGTCGTTGATGTATATTAGGTGGGCAAACACGCATTCATTAAATATTGCTTACAGATATTCCAAATTAAAATCTCAAATTTCGTAATCAATACTTTAATTAAAAATCAAATAAAAGGTTAGACAATAACACACAGGCCACCAATGTGCGTATAAAATCCGACATCTACTTAATGAAACTAGATTGTGTTATTATTATACTTAAAATAATGTAGAAGATATCGACTTTTCCGTGTGTTTTTATTTGCCCTTATAGAACTAGACCTAATATACACAACTTGTAATTATTGTTCACCTTTAACCGCTTGCGATAGAAGATCTACATGAAAATAATAAGACAAAGGCTTTTTATTTAAAAACAATGAATATCAAAATTTTAAAGTGTAAACATTGCTATCTTAGCTAAGGTATGTCTGCGAAACGGACACCTGGTGTTATTTTCATTGTTCTTTTTACTGTCGATTTGAAGTAAAGCTTCTGAACTCTTTTCTTTCTATTTAATGATTTCTATGCACAAATATAAGCACAATAAATGTCATTGTAACCAACGAAATCATATTCCATTTTGTTCAAATTCTATATGTTCGGTAAAACTGTAAATTGTTAACCATTTTCCTTTTTAATAAATGTTCCTTATACCAGACGCCAGCGCTTTCTTATGTATTAGGATACCCATAGAATTGGGAAAGCTATAGAAAATGATAAGAAGAAAATGCACAATTTTACATTTATTTGAATAATTCACAGACACAATAACTAGTTGAAATGCATTATTCTTTTGGGTTCTATAATATCAAAACACCTGTCCCATAATTCATCGCCCGCCTAGAGGGTTGCTCCATCTCAATTAATGAGATCTGGACACATGCATTAACGTGTTCGTCTCTACAAGCTTGTTCAGTACATCATAAAGTTTTCTATGACGTTAGTGTCAGAAAAAAATATAGAACTATGCTAATTTGCATATGATTCAAAAACGTCCTTCTGAATCACCAAATGTGTTTCTCTAAAGGTAAAAAATGATAGATAGATAAAGCAACCCACGTGCCAGATGATTTTCTCATAAGGTTTTAGTCATTAATTTATCAGCCATACCATATGTTAACTTACAAATGCCAGGGAAAATACGAATAAAAAATATCATTCATGTTGTTATTTCTTAAATATCATACATGTTTTAAATTACAAAAAACCTTAATAGTCTGGTTGATATGTCACAGGGTTGAATCCACTAATTTTTGCCGGTCCGAGATAAAATTGGATAATTCCCTATGATCCCGAAAGTGCACGGTTCAAGGTTAACCTTAAGATCAGTATCCGCACTTACACCTTATTTTGTTTTCAATTTTTTTCAGATTAATGTTTTTGACATATGTTTTATACATGTTTTGATTATTTAACTTATATACAGTATATAATTTTATCATAGTTAACGTGGGAATATTTATATGATAGCGTCACAAGTTTTCGTGGTGTACAAAAAATTCGCCTTTTAACGCATAGTTGCCACAACTCCTGGATTTTAAAAAAATGTCACATCATCATGAAACAATCTTTCCACGGCTCGCAATTACAAACCAATCAGATGGAAAATTTTCAAATGATATGAAAACATCCTAGTTTTGTCACCTTTTACTAACAAAGGTGCTTGTTTCGACCCAGTAATATTTTAGCCAGTATGAGTCCTGATCTTACCCAAATTTGCAAATGAAATCTCACCAGATACTTTATCGGTATTCATATACAGGGCACAGATATAAAAATTTCAAAGACTTAGGGAAGCAGGCATAGCCCTGGCTCATATGGCACTGAAGATGATGACAGCAACATTACAGACTCAAACTTGGATTCGGTATAGATATGCCCTAAAAGTAATGTCAGAATGATTCGAAGGGGGCATTTTTAAGATTTTTTATATTTATTTTCCCGTCCCCTGGTAGATTTTTAATTAGAATAAATCTTAAAAAACAAAACGTAAGAAAAACAGTGTCTTACGAAGTGTGAAGTGTTAAATTATATTGATATATAGTATATATGATGAAATGTAATATTTGTTAACAGCGAATTTGCGTGAATATAATGACTTTTAAAAAGCAATGGACTGCACGTAAACAATACGTTATGCGGTGATAGATGAAAAACGCAATGTTGAGATTTATTTTTTCACAGTAGTCTCCTATTGTCACGGCAAATAGTCACTATACAAGTGGTTCCTGGTATGTGAAAGTTTTAACGTAAACTATATTAGTAAATAATCAACTAAAATACAATTTCTTTAATAAAATAAGTACTGATTGTGTGTGTTCCCTCATTCATACTGAATACATGTGTATTGATAAATAACATTATCATATGACACATATTTTTTTTTCATAGTAATGTCTTTCCTAGATATTTGAATTTAGACAGTTGTTATGTTATTCATCAGGGAAGGGACCAATTTTTGGGTTTCCTTAGAAGATCATTTAACCACCCCTGATATGTTAATTTGAATTATCCAAATCTAAAGTGTGCGTGCCTTTTTTGCAGGAAATACCAAAGTAGGTTTTAAAGATATATAATGGTGATATTATAATACTTTTCGGACGGTCCATCGAAAAAAGTATGTTACTAGAATCTTTGTATACCTGAATGAATATGAAAGTGCTGTCTTCTGTAGAGAACTTCTTAATGAAAAATTATTTAAAATGAAGGTTTATTGAAATATTTTTAATTCAAGCCTTTCACATTTAATGACTCTATTGTTGTTTTCATATCTTTTTATGACGCATTTTCATCAAAATATCTGCGAGCTGTCAAACCTGTGGAACGCTCTGTTAACAAATAATGAGTGGCGTGTGGCATGCGGCGAAAACCGTACGTATATAGATACCAGGTTAACTCGCTGCGCCTCGAAAACCTGTTACTCGACCATGTTAAGAAATTGAGACTTAAGCGTAGAGACTTTCAAACACATGTTAGAATAGTATGTTAGCATAGTTTAAATTTTGATAACAAAGATATAATGTTTAAACAAATTACTAAATGTAACAAAATGACAATTACATAAATACTATTTCAAACATATTTGGCACACAAACACACATTTCAATTGGTCGGCATAATACTGTTATTTGCATACTACTTCGGTAGATGATTGGTTTATGTGTAGGTTTTTGTTGATCTTGACTCCGTAAAATTGTGGCAATTGTGGGAGACTATCTAAAATAGATTTTGTTTGTGTAACTGGAATGAAAAAGTACTCATACAATGATCGTTGTATAAACTACGTAGTGTGGATCTAAGACCAGAATCGAGTAAAGAGAGATAACTTATATCTACTGAAAACTTGTGAATGCATGCTAAAGTTGTCCTTGCCAGTTTGATTGAAAAATCATAAAGACAGATCATCATTACCAAAAACTGCATATCATTTCTTGAGTAAGGTCCTACCGTACATCGTTCTTTTCTTATATGACAAATTTCGTGATTTGAATGTAACTAACAGAATCTGATATTAAGAAATTTAGCATTGGATATATTTATTTACATTGATCGTTCAATTTTTACAATTTTATTTTTTACTGTCGAATATTACGAACACTAGATACAAGCGAAGAAAATCTACTATACGGTATTTACAAGGCCGAGTTCAGCGTCCTTATTGTGAGTTGGATGTGCAGTATTTGTATGAGTTAGATAGAAAAGTGGGAGCATTCAGTGTGTTAGAGAAAACTATAGATTTCCTTGAAATATGATAAAAATATGAGTATGTTGATCTAATTGGAGAGGAAGCCGAAATGACGGAACCATGAACTAAAGTCATCACAGATGTGATGCTAGCATGCCAATGTTCAGAAAAGCAACAAGTTGATATCAAAACATTTCTTGGTAAGGAAAGAAACTACAAACATAGCCGTATGAAAAAATAACGAATATGAACAATGAAGTCTTACATTTTGAAGTGTAAAGTAAAGGGTAAGCTAAAACACGTCAATCAATAAAGCAAATAAATCGAATACACTTCAGGAAATGCATTTATTTCATATAAGCACAAAATAAAAAATTGATCAAATTTGACCGAAAGCCCCTTCTGTCGTGTGACCGGACACATAGTCTCGTTTAGGTTTTAAGTCGACAAACTTAAGGTCTGTAAAAGTCCAGCTAGCTTACAGAAGGTCGGTGGTTCTATCCAGGTATATGTGTCGTCAAACTCCCTTGGTTGTTGGTCCGACATTAAACCTCAGTGAAAAACAATGGAAACGTGCATGTAAATATGACATTATTGCATTTTTTTCCCGTTAATTGTAATAGAAATGTTAACACCTTCTATAAGTGAATTATTTCACAGAACTTTATGTTACATTTTCTTTCATGGAATAACCCCACATTCCAATCTTTAAATCGGACAACTCAATTTATCCGAAATTAACAGATGTATGATTTGTTTAAATATTATAAGTATTTATACAAGCATTCGGACTCGGCAATTAACATTTAATATTTATAAATATGTATGATAATCTAAAGATTGCCGAGAGGTTTTATAAAGGGGTTAGATTTAAAACAAGGCTGCTCAGCTTCTTTACTGTGATTATAGCCTGATATAAATACTATTTGCTGATGACTTAGCCTTATCTTCTGACAACATTAAAGATCTTCAAAAATTTTGAACTTACAAAGACATTTCTGTAAAGAAAAATGACAAAATTTAATCCTAATAAAACCTAACATCATGCAATTTTAAAAGGAGCTGAAAGCTACTTAACAAAGAGAAATGGATAATTATGTAACGACTAAGTTATTGAAGAGGTTATTAGTTTTACATACCTAACAACTATCATTCCTTAGAATGGTAAATGACCAATCAAACTATTGAAAACAATTTTTGTATATGTTTGGAACACTATACAACTTTAGGTAGCTACCAAAAACATATTTTTCAACATTCTACACTACAATATGTACAGTACTTTTATAAGGCTCATAAATTTGGGGTAAAACGCCTCAGTAATATATTCACAACTATGCTATAAACAATACGCATACGTGCATCAAATTACAACAAATATGGCAGTTTTTTGGTGATTGCGGGAGACTCCCCATGAATATGAATATAAACTCAGAAAAAGTAGAACTTAGACGTAAAACTATTAATAAAAACGTTATCTTATGTTGAAACATTTGTAACTTCCAAAATCCGGACTCTCTGAAATCCGGAAACTTCTAAAGTCTGAACACTTTTCTAGGTCCCGAAATTTACCCTTCTGTTTTCTATGTAAATCAACCTTCCGAATTCCGGAACTTATGAATTCTGATCGTATTTTTTCACAAAAATTTGGTTCATATCAATGCAATTTTACTCCCAAAATCGGAACTCAACAAAATATATGATCAATTACTTGACACGATATTATAAAAGTTTGGTATTGTTCAATATCAATTCTTTTAAAACTAACTATTACAAATGCCTATTTGTATTAATGCTCATATTGTATAAAATGGTACACTAATACAAAAGTCAAACTGTAGATGCAAAATATGTAATGTATTATTTTGCCATGTGTTTTTTTTGCCAATTACTAATCCTTTTTGTGTAATATGCGTGTACATATCGTCATAACTATCATAATACGTCATTTACTTCGTTTCGAATAATTTTGTTGGTCAAGTGGTAGGTTAGGGAGAAAGAGAATAATGTTTACTGTCGATTGCAGTTTACTTCTGTCATAATTTTTGTATCCATCTATTATTTAATCATGAAACTTTATTTTATTTTGTTTTCGCTTAGGTACGTGTGACGTTGTGCCACAAAACTAGTTTAAACCGGCTGTAGCTTTGCTACAGACATTTTCAAGGAACCCCCACGGACTTTTTGTTCTCTATTTTTGTATGGTCCTATGTGTACGGTGGGTTTGGGTTGGGGATAGATAGTTTTTTGGAAGAGTCTCATCCCATCCGAAAGGTGTATTCAATATTTTCCTTACTATCAACTTTCGTTGAATTGTTACAGGGGCCAGGAAACCAGAGGTGTCCTATCCGTTATCAACAGTCTTTATGCCCCATTAGTTTTGCTGGCCCCAGTAACAATTCAAGGAAAGTTGATAATGAGGAAAATATTGAATACACATTTCGGATGGGACGAGACTCTTCCCAAAGTCTATGCTAAAGAGTGGACAACTTGGACAGAGTCATTGTCCTACATAACCCTGTATCTTGAGATCCTATACACCAGAATCATTAACTGAGTCGTCAAATATACAATTGCACGTGTTCTGCGACGCCTCCATGTCTGCTGTCCCAGCTGCAGCTTACTTTACCATTTTATCAAAAAACAATGTGAGATACGTCAGCTTTGTTATGGGTAAAGCAAAAGTAGCCCCCACTAGTGGACATACTATACCTAGGTTAGAACTTTGCTCAGCAGCCCTCGCTGCCCAAATATCGAAAACTATACAAAAGAATCTTCATGTCAATTTAGTTGAGGTAAAGTACTATTCAGACAGCAAGATCGTACTCGGATATATTCATAATAACGACAAAAGGTTCTTCACCTATGTGAGTAATAGGGTTGGAAAAATGAGAACACTTAGCAACCCTGTCCAGTGGTATTACGTTCCATCGAACTTGAATCCTGTGGACGAAGGTACAAGAGGTATACACGCAAACAAATTAAAAGATTGTTATTGACTACACTGCCTCTCTTTCTTGAAAAATGAAGAACATTACTTACTTCAGAATATAGAATCCCCATTGATAAATCCCAACGAAGATTACGAGATTTCATATCAATATGTGTGGAAACATGCAATTAGGTTCCGAAAGGTTCAGTAAATCCTCATCTTGGAAACGATTGATTTTGGGTTGTACTTACCTGATCCGTAAGGCAAAGAGTCTTAGCAAAGTTACCAATGATAATATAGACACTAAACTAGAATTACGTCTACGTGAAGAAATGCTCATCATTCGAGAAACACAAAAAGACTTTTATCCAGAAGAGTATCCAAACATAGTAAAAGGAAAACCACTATCTAAACACAGCAACATCATTTCGCTTCTTGGATGATAATCAAGTGTTAAGAGTCGGTGGAAGTCTTAGAAATTGTACAAAATTATCTACCAATGAAATAAATCCAATAATTATCCCGGGAAAGTATCATATTGCAACACTCTTGATCAGAAACATTCACAAGAAAATTCACCACCAAGGAAGGCACCTAACAGAAGGGGCGATTCGTTCAGCTGGTTTTTGGATAACCGGTGCCAAAAGAATAATAGTTAAAACACTCTATGACTGCGTCAAATGTCGCAGACTACGATGCCTTCTTGAGAGTCAAACAATGGCCGATCTTCCGAGGGAACGACTAGAGGAGTCCCCTCCATTCTCTTACGTTGGAGTAGATACTTTCGGTTCTTGGGAAATAGTCGCTCGAAAAACAGAGGTGGTCATGAATGTAGTAACAGATGGGCTATCCTATTCACGTGTTTAGCAATTAGAGATGTTCACATCGAAGTAGTCGAAGAATTAACTTCCTCAGCCTTCATCAATGCTCTTCGTCGATTCATAGCTATCCGTGGGCCAGTGAAAGAGTTTCGTTCCGATAGGGGCACCACTTTCTGTGGAGCCATAGATGACGCCGGTTTTCATTCAGTAAAAGTCGAAGACAGTCCGACCCAAGAATTTCTACTTGATAATAAAACTATATGGAAATTCAATCCACCACACAGCTCTCATATGGGTGGCGTCTGGGAACGTTTCTTTGGTTTTTCCAGACGGAAACTTGAATCAATGCTAAGTAACGTTAAATCATTAACACATGACACTATTGTTACTCTAACGGCAGAAGTAACTGCTATCATAAATTCTCGTCCTCTAGTACCAGTGTCATCCGACCATGAAGTGTGTGATATCCTTACTCCTGCGACAATTCTCACACATAAAAGAAGTGTTGAAAAAGTGGAAATCACTCATCTTGACTCTAAAAACTTGTACCGTCAACAATGGAAACAAGTTAAGCACTTGGCCGATACCTTTTGGGCACGGTGGAAGAAAGAATACCTGCAAAGACTCCAACCACGTAAAAAATGGCTGCAAGAACGGGATAACTTGTGTGAAAACGATGTAGTGATAATGAAAGATAGAGACTCTGCAAGAATGGATTGGCCAATTGGTAGAATAGAAAAGGTTTTTCATGATGTTGACAATAAAGTGAGAAAAATCCAAGAGGTTGTTGTGAAAGACGGCAAAAAGCATTATTTCATTAGACCAGTTGTGGAAGTAGTGCTCTCAGTGAAAAGTGAAAATTAATGCTTAAATCGATTACCACGTTTATAAGTATATTTATTGTAAACTACCCATTAGTGTCTATCTAGAATGTTAGTCATAAGCTATCATACCTTTTGTTGAAGTGTTTGTGTATAATCAACTACATTTGAAATGTAGAATTTCCTTTGCAAACAGTATGAAGTTCATGGTTCTGATTTGTCTTTTACTGGAATTTGATTGAAACAAGTTTGAGTAATTAATTATATTTGAGCTATGCCTTATTTGTCTATTCCTATGTTCAATTTGTTATTTTTCCACATTGCTTGAATTATTTTTGCTTTATTAATTGTATTGCTTGCTTTTACTATATGCGCTATTGTTCGAATGTTTGCATCGCCTTTCATTGCATTTGTTAGCTTCTTTTTGTCATGTTCGTAATATTTATGTTTGTATGCCTGTATATTATCATTTATTCGACTTTGTATAATTAAGTACCATATGTGCTTGTTATTTTTACTGTGCTTCGGCACTTACCTTATATAATGCAATCATACATTTATTAATTTCGTTGTTGATGCTATGCTTTTTCATCCACTCTCTTATTTTGCATGTTACGATAAACCTAATTTATATTTATATTGTCGTGGTATTAACAATATCAAGCGGGGAAGTGTCACGTAACAATGTTACTAGTTACATATTTCTTGTCATTGATTATAATTTTGAGCCCCCTTTTTGTACTAATAGACCTACTCAACATCGTTTGAACGTTTTCCTTTCTATGCTCTTTTATTATACTCTTTTCTTTTCTTTGGAGTGACGCTACATTACATAGAGAAAAATTCAAAACAAGTTTGAGTGATACGCGATGTTCATCGCTTCGTTATTTATTATGTTTCATTAGGCTCCCTCACAATGTAAGTAACTTTTCTGCATTGTTTATCATGTATAGAAATTCTCTTATTCGTCGTGTCAATTATAGATTAGTACAATTTCAATTTGTATTTATTTTCCAATTACTCGGTTGAACTTCGTACCAAAACGTTTCGTACGCAGTATAGATTTTATATCATCTATTTACAGTCTTCATAATTTTATGGACGATAAGATTATAGAATTTAGTATTTATTTGTAGGTATTATTATGTTTGTTTATTATATTACTTGTTTCAGGCCGTAATTATTTTTGTTTACCGATTTTTAGACTGGTGAATTTATAATTATTTGGATAAAGAGGTTAAAGTGGCTGTTATGTTGCTTATATATATACGGAGACAGCACAGGTAGGTTGTTCTATAGATGATGTTTTTTTGGAATCCTTTTTATCCCTCTATATATATTGACTGATTTAAATGGATTCATGAACACTATTATGGTCATGGTTATCGAATGATGAAAGTAACAAAAATCATGTGACGTATTCATACCAATCAATTTTTTACGAAACACCAAGTTCACTGTAAACTGTAGTGTTCATTATAAGGGTAGACAGCTGTTGCAAAACAGAGGATAACACACTTCTACCTGTTTATAATAAAGACAGAAAATCTATATCACATATACTACTCAAAATTTGCTAAGGATCACCTTTTTGACATTGCATATGTCAGTCCTATTATCATCATATTAAAATCATATTTCCGCTAACGATACATCTGTACGGGACCTCATAATTGTGTGCTTAAGTTATCGATTTGTCATGTACACCTTTCACGATAAGCACATGGAAAGCATACCCATGGAAATTTGGTGTTTTATGGCCATGTGCTTTCACTTAAACGTGTACAAGCAGCAAGACTTCTCTCGTTTTTTTTTGGAAAACTGTGTTCGAAATTAGCAAACCTATGGCAAATCGACAGGTTAGACGTCATCTTAGTGCAGATGAGATGAACAGGGGTATTGGAATGTTGGAGGCTGACCGTTCACAAAGACACGTTGCCAATGTCCTTTGGGTATCCCAGAGCGTTGTCGCCAGGATGTGGAACCGATTCCAAACGACTGGAAATGTCTTGCAGGGCCACGCCGGAGGACCGGAACGTTCAACGACTCCTGCCCAGGATCAATTTATTGTCCTTCAGGCCAGGCGCCAACGGTTCTCGAACGCTACGACCTTACGTAACGACTTCCAGAATGCAACTGGTGTGCGTGTAAGCACACAAACAGTTAGAAACAGGTTACATGATATTGGGATGAGGTCACGGAGACCAGCAATTTGCATTCCATTGACACAACACCATATTCAAGAGCGTTTGCAATGGGCGCAGACTCATGTCACATAGACAGTTAATGATTGGACCCCGGTCCTCTTCACTGATGAGTCAAGGTTTTGTGTGGACTTCACGGACAGACGGGCTAGGGTTTGGAGAAGTGCAAATGAACGCTTAGCTCCAGCATGCGTTGCAGAACACGACCGTTTTAGAGGGGGTTCAGTCATGGTGTGGGCGGGAATAAGCGCTCAGGGGAAAACGGGCCTACACATCATTGAAAACGGTACACTGACGGCAGTAAGGTACGTCAATGAAATCTTAGACGTCCATGTACGCACGTACGCTGGTGCAGTCGGCCCTGGTTTTATTCTTTTGAATGATAACGCCCGTGCACACAGAGACTACATCACAAACCGATATCTTGAGGAGGCAACTATAGTCCGCATGGATTGGCCAGCGAGGTCCGCGGATTTAAATCCAATTGAGCATGTTTGGGATATGCTGCAGAAAGTCATTTCTTCACGCCACGTCCAACCAACAACAGTTCAGGAGCTAAGACATGCACTCGTGGAGGAATGGGATCAGATTCCTCATCATAAGGTCCGCAGGATCATTAGCAGCATGCGGCGGCGATGCCAGGCCGTAATTATTGCCCGCGGACACCATACTCGTTATTAAACACCCTACGCAAACCATTTCCTGATTTGCAAGATTTTTTTAATTGCACTATGTGATATCCAAAATGTTGATTTTCATCCTCCGCACTCTTTCTGCAACAGGCACACGTCATGGAGCATTACCATTGTCATTATTTTCATAAAAATCAATTCCGAACTATTATATTTAATTCATTTTAATCAATTTGCATATGTATTACAAATACACAAAAGTAACGCACGGTAGGAAAAGTGATCCTTAGCAAATTTTGAGTAGTATATATATGGATCAATCTACATGACATACAGGTATCAGATATACCATGAAATCAAGTATCTTTTTGTAGCCAGCAAGTCAGTCAACCTATTATTGAAACGGTCAGCTAAGCAACAACAATGGGATACACTTTGATGTGCCTTCTCGTACTGGTGACGTTTTGGGGGGCTGCGACAGCGTGCACATGCGTAGAAATGCCCCCTGTACAAAAATATTGCGCCTCACATTTCGGTAAGATATTTTTTATTGTTACGTCTTCTATAAAAGCACGTGTTTATTAGCCCAGGACATAATCAATAAGTTATTTATTTGGATCCATAAATGTTGTCACAACGTGTAAAGCCGGGTCGCCAGATGAACTGGTTTATCTCCCGGAAGCGTTGATCTACTGGTTGTCCACCGGAAGTGTCTACCTGGTGTGACTTTCAAATTGCTGCAGAGTGACTACGTTCCATGTCATATAATCCGAGGACGGAACTGTCATAAGGACAGCGAATATCCGATCTCTACAAGGGAGAACCATTCGTGGGGGTATATATCGATTGGACGTACTGCATGATTCATACACACTACCTTATCCTGAGATAAGTAAATTGTCACTAATTGGAACCACGTGGAGGAACATTGAACTTCCAACATTTAAAGAGTGAAAGAGTGAAGAAGAGTTTATAAAGAGTAATTTTGTTAATATTGTCATATTTTTTATATTTATTTCATTCATCATATATATATTTATCATTGTTTTTGTTCTGTGTAAATAAACCTGTTAATTTGTTCAAGAGTATTGTTATTGTTCTGGGTTACCTGTTGTGTTTGCCTTTGTTCGGCCGTCTTGTTACGAATGTTATAAATTTAGTATAGTAAACATTACTGAGTGAATAGTAATTTTATACTAATAAAATATATTATAATATGTAATATATATGGTATTTTTACAGCATGTAATGGATTTTCATATCCGTTTTCCTCTCTATAGGTGATCTTAGATCTGTTAACTTTAGAACATCGTGAAGTTAATGAAAATGTGTATTTGGAATCGTACGTAATTTATGTACCAAGCAAAACCTAGATAATTCAAATCAAAAAATTAATTGTGCGAGGCTGGTCCCACAAACTAATTTGAATCCACTGTAGCTTTGCTCTAGACCGTTCCATGGTAATTTCCGAGAGACTCCACGTATACACATAGTCTTCCTCTATCGTTAATGCTGGGAAATCGCCAATGACCTTGATTACTGGCGCCACATTAAATCCCAGAAAAAATATTACAGGGAACTGTGAGATTTTTATGTGTTTCTAAGAAACCTTTGTTCTTTCCTTACATATAGTAATCCGTTTAGAGATTCGAAGCAAACTTATTGTTCCAAACAAAGAATCCTTTGGTTACTACGAGATTCGACTAGGTTCAATCTGGAAGGTAAGTACATGTATAACTTTATACTCCTGTCTTAACTAAAAACAAAATTATATAGTCTTAAAATTTTATTCTTTTAAAGTGTTTCGGTGGCTAAATTATATAACTCTTAGTGCACAAAGTTTTGAAGTTATAAAAATCCATCTATGGTTAATGGCTAATGATCAATCAAACTATTATTTAGTTGTGTGTCAACTGGGTAAATAAATCTATCAATCCGCGTATACTTGACACACCCTAGAAACATAACCCTTGTCATTTCATTGTAAAATACTTCTTAAAGTATCATTACAGTGTCCACTAATAACTTCCGTTTCATTGCGTTTTAGAATGCAGTAAAACCCTGAAAAACGGACTCCCTCCGGTTTGTTTCAGAATGCCGGTTTTCTGAGAATTGATAAAATCTGAAATTTATCCATACTTGATCTCATGGGTGACTGTTATGTATATGTATATTCTATACTTAGTTGTGTTGATATATAGTCCTATAAGGGTATTTAACCAAGCTAAGAATTTGATTAACTATGTGCCTTTGTCTAAATGGGTAGTTTACAGAAACATGTGCATTCCCGATAATTTAAGATCAGCAGGCCTGAGTAAACATAGCATTATTAAAAAATGAAAATGTTTATCCTTACTAAATATAGACGGTTTTTATTGATCATTTCCATTGATATATTTATGAAAATCGTAATTAAACTGCCGATATGTAATAATTACAATTTGTCATCAGTTTGTTATCAGTGAATAATTGCATTTTAATACTTACCGATACAATAATAGATCACAAGATGTGACCATTATATTTAAGCTGCATAATTACGCTCTTTATTGATTCTGTCTGATTGTTCAATTCTGGGATTCCAATTTCAAAGATTTATTTTGCATTGATTAAAGACGAGAAAACATGGAAAACTTGAAAACTCGTCTGATTTTCAGAGAGTTCTGGTTTTCAGGGATTCCGGTTTACTGAGGTTTTACCGTACTTTTAATTCATTTGACGCATTGTGAGTCTAAATAAACGCTAAATAATCGTGAAATAAACGTGAAATAAACGCTAAATAAACGTGAAATAAACGCATATCTAAATAAACGCCAAATAAACGTGAAATAAACGCATATCTAAATAAACGCTAAATAAACGTGAAATAAACGCATACCTAAATAAACGCTAAATAAACGTGAAATAAACGCATATCTAAATAAACGCTCAACGCCAAGATATAAACGACCATACTTCGCCTCGGGCTTTTATATTGTTCGGTTTTAAGAATTTAAGTACTCTGCGTGTGTACATTTGGACATCGTTTCATAAAAACAACTTTGCACGGTCGAATATGTCTATTTGAGTATACGTGCATTATATCAACAATATGTCCTCATAATCGGGATCGAGAAACCTGTTGGAATTTCGAAAGTTTCTCAATTTCAGAGTATTATTTAGTCAGAAGTTGTACTGTAGAATTGATCTCGCGAAATCGACGTATTTCTGTTTTTGACTCGGATATTTAAACTCTCACGCCGCCATGTCTCGCCATGAAGATTAAAACAATCACGTAACATTTATAAAAAAGACGGCGCTGTAAGATTAATTGTACTTACGATATTTTTTAAAAAGATATATAACCCTACAAATATGCGTGTGCACTAATGCATTTTGAGACAGAATGATTTAATCGCAAAATCTTATCAATCGTCACCAATTTTCATTGTTTAGAGAATACTTGTTAATTGAAGCTTCAGTAGGCTTTATGATAATGTATCAAATGACATATTGCAAAATATTACATTATTCCGATAACACAACGTTTCACGTTTATTTCTCTGAAAGTAATAAACAATCAATCAAGCGCATGCTGTGTTTTGAAATCAGTTGGTCCGCAATCGATAACACATGTCGTATATATATATACAATCAAGATAAAATCGAGGTGCTAAAGCATTTGTTGCTGCGAATAATCACTCAGTTCTCACAGGCGTGTGAACAGTAGATCTTTCTCGGTCTTCGAAACGTTAGCTACGAATAGACACGTATTAACATTTTACTTGTGTTACATAAAGAGAGAATTCGGGTACGAAATACGTATTTCATAAAAAAAATATACGGCAAAACAAATCAAACAGGTGAAACAATTCGGGTCTATTTCCACAGTCTACCCTCTGATGAATGACTAAATCAACATTGTCTGTACAAAATTGTCTCGACAAGGACGAAGGAAAACAAGTACACGAACGACGCTCTCCACTCCAGAAACTCTTTTTGTTAATCTAATCAGCAATACGTTCACAATACCTCCGATATAAAGATGGTCGCCAGCCATTAGAAACATTAAACTGATTTATACAATGTATTGGCGTTGTTTTGCGTGTACACGTAAGAAGTCAATTGCTTGTGGCAAAGTAAATGCTGTATCTACGACTGGTCATGATATTCTTGTAGCACGTCTTATAACCAATGTTCAAGTCAGTCTTACCTCTTCTGATTTTATTATTGCTTCCTGTGCTATCAGTTTCCAGGTAAAACGTTTTATCATTTGTTCACCAGAAACAGCTCCGCAGCTTGTGGCGTGACTTGGTTACAGCCAAACACTACATATCTGGTTTCAGGTTAGTTCTGTATGGAGGTATGGAAAGTACTTAGCTGAAATAAAGTTGTATCTCACCTAATAATCTCTTTTCTTTTTTGAACCATTTACATTTATAATGAACTTAGAAATTTGAATAAAGTGCAATTTGAATTTTGTTCTTTGGTCATACATAATCAACTGTAAGAGTTCATCATTTAATATAAGATGATTTAACTATTAAAACTGTTTTATTCATTGAGATAATGACTTTGTTTTGATAGTAAGCGTTAACGAAGCAAAAAGCGGTGTAAAATACTTTAGCTGTAATTGGTTAGGATACTCATAATTGCAAGATCAAAATAACCTCTGGTTGATGAACCTAGCCCATACTTTAAGATGACTATTAGGCATAAATTAAAAAAGTTCCTTGTTTATCCAATAAAACGACCTACCCTATTTTTTGCTAGCCAACCATACACATTTCTCTTCGATCTCTGTCATTTTATTTCTTGCCAATATTTTCATAATCATATATACAATATCTCCAGGCAATTCAAAAATATCAATTTGATGAAAAAGAAAAATTGCAAACATACCGACCCTTCATTTTTGGGATGTTTTTGGAATCATGCTAAAGATTTTTTTGCCTGACATTAAGTTACTTGACTTTCACATGTGCGTTATGTATGGTACTGTAGCTAAGACATGCTTGTCCAGTTTATTTCAAATGCAATTTCTCTTATCTTTTATATGCGAATAATTAATATGATGTAAATATGTGTAAACTGTGTTTGTAGGTACAGTCGAAAATGAACAACTATGGATCAGCTCCTGTGATTCGATCTACCATAAAGGGAGATTAACCAGGGCTTACCGAAATTTACGGCGCAAACCACCAAGCTGCAAAAATTAAGCATAAAAGGTTGACATGTTTACCGTAGCATATACGTTTTAAAGTATAAGACTTCATGGTATATTTCTCGGGCCCGCTTCATGGACATATCTTTGCTATGTTAGTATTTTTTAACTCAAGAATCTAGACAATGTTATTCAATAATAACATTAAATGAAATAAAAGCGTTATAAAAGCTTGGTAATATCAAGAACTTATGAGTATTTCAAAGAAATAGTTTACACTAATGTGCGTGCATTTTATTTAACTTTATCATTAATTCAAACGTATTCCCGAAACGCTAGTACTCGGGCGATCCAACAATCCAAATAGATCACTTGAAGGGGCATAACTCTGGTTAGTTGTTTTGTTTTGCAATGGTATTTACACATTTAACGATAGGCTGCAATAGTTAACGACAGAAAATGACGTGCGTACTGACGCACAGTTCATTTGTAAAAGTACACAGCACACGTCTTTACGAGCTCATTCAGATCATGACATCATTTAATCAACTTAGACGTCTGTTTGGAAAATGAAAAAAATATTATTGCATATGACCAACATACGCCATTTGAATCTTAAAATTCTGAAAATTTGTTTTCTCTAATGGTCAATATGGAAGACAGAGCAAACCACGTGTCAGAAGATTTTCTCATAAGATTTTACTCATTAATATAATTATCATTCATATCATGTGATAACTTACAAATGTCTTGGGAAATACACATAAAAGGTAGCGTTCTAGTTGTTATTTTTAACCTCAAATAAAGAGAAGAAACTTCAACAGTCATGTTGATTTTTGCATGGTCCGAGATCTAATACGATCGTTCCCTTTGACCCCGAAAGGGGAACGGTTCAAGATTAAACTAAAGGTTAGTCTCCAAACCCACATCTTATTTTGTTTTCATCTTCTTTCAGATTGATATAGGGCCGCGGCCGTGGTCCAGTGGCTAGTGCGCTGGACTTCTAACCCGGAGATCCAGGTTCAAATCACGGTCGCAGCAGGTCATACCCTTCTATGAAAATTTGACAAACATGTCGATTTTCCTCCATATTTTGAGAATTTGCTGGCTCCTTGTGGAAGGGTAAGTAAGTACTGGTTAGTATACAGTCAAGGAAAACTGGTTAGGTGAACATGTCGCCGTATATAACTGAAGAATTGCTGAAAAAACGGCGTTAAACACCAATGACAAACAAACAAACAAACAAACAAACAAACAAACATCAAATTAATATGTTTTTGTCTTTTTTTTAACATGTTCGATTAATTAAACACAGTAAATTGTGAAAAGTAAATAATCTTATTACAAATAACACGAATATATTAATATGACAGCGTCACAAGTTTTCGTGGAATAGACAAAAATCACCTTTTTACACAAATTGTCAGAACTCCTGTGCATTTTATAAATAATCACCAAGAATCATTATGAAACGATCTTACCACGGCCCACATTTACAAACCTCATAAGATAAAAAAATGCAATGAAGAACATCTAAATCATCCTAGTTTTCGCCACTTTATTACTTACACATCATGAGCAATAGGGCTTGCTATGACCCAGTTATGTTTTAGTCAGTGTGAGTCCAAAAACCTGTTCAAATTTGCAAATGGAATCTCTTTAGATACTTTATCAGCATTCATGTACAGAAAACTGATTTAAAGAATACAAAGACTTATGGAAGCAGGCATAGCCCTGGCTCATATGGCACTGAAAATAGCAACCTTACAAACTCTAAATTGGAATCATCGGTATAGATGTGCCCTAAAAGTATCGTTACAATGATTCGGAATACCCTTTTTGGATTTTTTTTATATATTTTTCCTCCTCCTGTGGATTTTTATTTTGAATAAATCTGAGAAACAAAAAGTGAAAATACTCTGCCCTTATGAAGTGTAATGTGCTAAATTATATCGATATATAGTACAGTATGAAGACATGAAATACTTATTAACAGTAAATTTAAATTTTGTTGATTGGTTCATGTATATATGAAGAAATTAAATAATTGTTGACGGTAAATAGACAGTGAACATAATGTTTTAAGCAATGAATTTCACATGAACAATACGTTATGTGTTGATAAATGAATAAAGGAATGTTGAGATTTATATATTTTTCACAACAGTCACCTATTGTCACCGCAAATAGTCATTATACAAATGGTACCTGGCCTGTGAAAGTTTTAACGAAAATACACTAAAAATTGCTAAATCAAACTATGCAAAATAAATAATTGAATCATTTTGTACTTTTCATAATACGATGAACGTGTGGTGCTTAGCAAAAGTTTAGTAATATATACATGATGAGAATAAACCAATATTACACCAACAGAAGTTTAAATCAATGAAACAAGTTTAATACACAAAATGGAACAGTACTTGGTACACGAAAAAGTATTGTACAGACTTATTATAAATTATTATAGCTATAAAAATGTATCAATAAATAAATGTACAATGAATAAATCAGCAATAAAATCGCGGCATGTATTTGAGGAACAAAATTGAACGACACAGAACAAAACCTATACAACAAACCTCTTGGGCTACCGCAACAGCCGTAATCAACATGACTCTGTCACGTACACCACTTATGCACGGAATGTAATAATAAAAAAGGTTGAATTCCAAACTCCGGATAGCCACAAGATGTAAGATAACTCAGAATTATCGTTCCTACGTGAACAAGAACACAAAAAGAATAAAAAACATGAAAAAAATGCAAAAATAAATACTTTTACACATCTAAATGTATAAAAGTGTCCAAATGTCTAAAAGTAAACACCGCAGTTACAGATGATTATAATGTTCACATACAATGATAATGTATTCACATACAGTGATAATGGGTTCACATACAGTGATAATGTGTTCACATACAGTGATAATGTGTTCACATACATTGATAATGTGTTCACGCACTGATAATAACTCGTAATATACATACATGTGGTGAAAATCTATGCATCTTCATGTTCAAGTTTATATGAATGAAGGATGCAGTTACTTCTATGAAATTCATGTTAATGATCAAAGAGTAAAGGAAGAAATAACAATAAAAAGGATGAATAGAATTCACTTTAGAAATGTAACTATTTGAGCACAAATGAGCACAAAACAAACCGAACTGATAAAATTTGCCCGAAAGCCTTTTTTGTCGTGTCTATGACAAACGTAATATCTATAAAGGTTGAGATAATATTATATTGAGAAGAAATAGAATCGGACTTAGTGACGATTAATACAAAACAGAAAAGCTTACTGTGATAGTTCGGATATTGCTACAAAGGCAAGTTAAATTTTGATTCAGAAAATATGGTATTAACACAGAAATCACACATGATAAAATTCTAACAGTAGTAAAAATGGAAAATAGGCATCGGCTGCCGAGTGGTTATGCTTTCACAATAGTAATCACTAGCCCTCCTCGCTTTGACTTCTAATCCCGCAAGATACCGAATTTCAAATGTGAGGAATCTGTCCGGCTACGCTTATAGAAGGTCGCTGGTTCTATCCAGTTGTATGCCCTGGGTGTTGGTGCTTCGTTAAACCTCAGTTAAAAAGGAAACGTGCATATGATACATTATTTCAGATTTTCCTGTAAATACAATTGAAATGTTAGCACCATTATTAAACAAAAATATGTGTTACATGTTCATTAACGGGGAAAGGCTAAAGTTGTCCTATCTAAAATGGACAATTCAAATTCATACAAATTTACAGGTGGTATGTGATGTTTGGATGTTCTAAATACATATACCAGCATTCAGACTCGACAATTAAAATTTCATACACACATGTTTGGTAATTTTTCAAGCGGTTTTATCGAGGGATAGTTGTAAAACAAGTCTGCCCAACTTCTTTATTGTGAATACATCCTGATACAAATACTATTTGCCGATGACTAAGCATCATCTTCTGACAACATTTTAGGTATTCATGAATATTGAACCTACTAAAATATTTTTGTCAAGAAAAATAACAAAAAATAAACACAAATAGAATCTTAAAAAGATAAAGATCAAGCTAGCTATTCAAACAAGACCGAAACTATATAGAAAAGAAAATCCTAGAACAATGATAGCCAAAGTAATCAAGCAAATTATTAAAACAAAATGTTAGTATGTGTTTGGAATTCTACAAAGCTGCAGACAAAGACGCCGCCGCGAAAAATAGTTTTCAACATTTGACACTACATTGCGTCCGGTGCTTTATACGGTTCAGAAATGTGAGATATTTAGGCAAACCACCACAGAAATCATTCACAACAATGTTTTTAACAATATGTCAAACAACAACAAATTTGACAGCTGTATGTGAATATATGGATTGGGACCTGTTTGTTTGTTTGTACAAGAAAACATTCATTATTTACACTGTACACAATCTTGTGTCCGTTAAATGACTCGGCACAAGCCAAAAGCGTGAGAGAAATGTTACAATTACTTTCTTCTTCCATTCTCACTTTATCGTTTTTTCCATTTAACCGAAAAATGCTCGACATAGCTTAGATATGTGGAGTAGTATACAGCCATTTGTTTATAACAATATAAAAGCGTGAATTCTGCATTCACGGTGTAATAATTATGATTTTCGTTTTTTTTCACTCCAAAACAGTGGAAAAACAATGCATTAACGTGGAATCGACACATGTTAAAGTCGAAGAATAGTTCATAATACTAGCATTCTTCAGTCTTTAATCAGTCGCCTCTGTTTTTTTACTCAATACAACAAACATACACACAATTATATATATATATCAATTACACATTCCTGGTTCCCGTAAGGTTAAACATTTAAGGTGAGAAGCGGAAACAATGACGAATTCACAAATAAATTTTATGATTCATTAATTGTCGATTTTATCGGAGTGTACCGATGTCGCTTAATGTTTTACTGACGTTTGTCGTTGTGAGGAATTGTCGTTCTGTTGAGGGAAAATACAGCGAAATTGCAGGAGAGGAAAAGAGAGGAAACTGTTCTCGAGCATGGTGTGTAGGGAGGGAACACTATACCTAAAAAAATATTGTGTTGACTTAAATATTTATAAATTCTAAATATTAATGAGTTAAAATCCTGAATTTGACATGAATTAGTTATCAATTAATCTAGCAATGTATTATAAATTTATAATAACCTCAAGTTGTAGAAAATTTCTGTAGATAATAGTGACTACTAAAAATGCCATTTTGGGTGACATCCATACTGTTAGACGCTAGGGTATTTAGAAGCAGTACGTTGAAAAAGGTCATATAAAAGTGTTTTGCTTATTGTGTATTTTTCGATTATTAACCGTAATTTTTGCAATACGTGGGTCTTTGCTTGTTCATATTGTGTTGGCTACTTACATAGATAAATCATAAAATGTTTGTGGTGTTCTATCGCCATTTTTTTAAAAAATGATTCTTACAAATGTCTATTTACATTAATCTGCAAATTATACTAAATGGTACACTAATACAAAAGTGAAACTGCAGACGTAAAATATATGTTATATAGCATGTTGCCGTGTATTATTTTGTCAGTTATCAGCTATTGTATTTGTATAATATGAGTATACTCGATAGACGGCGTAATTTAGTTCGCTTCGTATAATTTAGTTACTTAAGTGATAGGTTAGGAATAACAAGATTAATCAACTTGTTGTCCACGTTTACTGTTGACTGTTGTTTACTACTTTCATATGTCTGTATTCGTCTGTCATTTAGTTATGCAACTTTTTTTCGCGTAGGTAATTATAAGCGTGCGGTTGGATCCAAAACCATCCTGTAGCTTTACTACAGACAGTTCAAGGCGTAACCTTTTTATGGACTGTCTTTTGTCCTTCATTTTATGTATGGTCCTATGTGTAGGGCAAATTTGGGTTGGAGATTGAGAAAGGTGGTATTTTGGGGAAGGTGGAATGTTTTGTACATGTATTTTTTTCTAGGAATCCTTTTTATCTCTCTATTTGTATATATTGACTTGTTTAAATGGATCTGTAGACAATATAATGGTCATTGTCATTATATTTCAGTCATCTGCAAAGCGCACAGGTTTGAATGATGAAAGTAACAAAAAAAAACAACATATGACGTATTCATACCAATAAATTTCTAACAAAACATCGAGTTCACTTTAAACTGATGTGTTAATTATCTGCACAAAGAGGAGACAGCTGCTGCAGGACAGAGGAAAACGCACTTTTACTAGAATTAAACAGAGACAAAAACGTACATCACATAGATACAGATCAATCCAGATGACGTGCAGGTATCCGATGTACTGTAATGTTAAGCATGTCTTTTTGTAGTGATTGACAGTATATAAGTAGTCAGCCTGTCTGTTAGATCACTATTGGAACGGCAAGCGAAACAATGGGACGTCCTTTGCTATTCTTTCTTGTACTGATGACGCTTTGGGGGACTGTGACAGCATGTTCGTGCTTATATAAGTCCCCTGAACAAAAATACTGCGACTCGCATTTCGGTAAGATATTTATGATTTTTTTAGTCTTTCTCAGTGATTGTTTTACAATTTCACTTGATCGAGTCCTAGGACTTGCAGGATTAGAAATCTTTGGGTCCCCATGTTGAAACTGCGAGTCCTAAATTTTGAGAGATCCAAATGGGTGTAAAAGCAAAAAATAAACAATTACTGTGGTGTTATTTAATTTCGTTGGTCTCAATTTTCGTGTTTTTTACTAAAATAGTCATTTCATGGGAACGTAAATGTATGAATTTTGATTTTTTGAATTAATGCCTTAAATAAAAAATGCCTACAATAACCTCGCTAGTGAAGCAAAAATACAGGTAATTGCCCTCACGTGCCAAACGGGGACCCCATCAAATATTATACAACATGAGACAGATATCCTTCGATAATTTTTAATATACATGTCAAATTCGACATATGTCATTCGGAAATTGACGATGGTGCAAAGATGGAGCACATTTTAAGGGACCTCTCGTGTTAACACCTTCTTATTTACATCGTGTTCGTTATTTTAACACTATTTCAGCATGGCCTTCATATTTCTGTCTGTTCGATATGATATGTAAATGATTATTAATCATCATTGAATATAAACTGAGGCCTGTTTCGATACTGGTTTTTGGTATATATACTTTTCCAAATGATGATTACTCAAATAAACAAATAAATCTGACCGTCGCAGCTTGTCATTTACTAGTTTCGGAAGAAATTAGAAGTTGCATTGTAGCATAATTTCGGATACCGACATATTTCGGACGGGTGACGGATTAATATTCGTGGGGATTGATTTCCATAATAAGCCTACTTACGAAATCCACGAAATTAAATTCTTGACTAAAATTATTGAAATCACAGTATACACATATAAAGACGTAATATTTGTTGTACACAACAATTGATTATTGTGTACATTTTTGCTAGTTATTTCAGTTTTGTTCGTGTTTTTGTCAAAGTTCGTACATTTTTTTGTCATACCGTTGCACTTTTGAGCGTATGTACACAAAGTGCATTGCATAATGTTTTTTATCATCATTCGCTAGCCAACTGAATGGCTTCTTCAAATCTTTATTAAACATGTCTATTGTTTCGGGCGATTGCATGCATAGTTTGACTCAGTATTACAGAATTCAGAAGAGGTACTACTATTGGGCTTTAGAAACATCCAAGCGAAATTGTTTGTGTCTCATCATTCGTCCATTGCCTCTTGGGACCAATTTTGCTGACGAATTTTTAGAACAATGAACCTTCACCTTGTGAATGTTTACCGGTATCATCGTTACGACGAATTTCATTGGTTAAAACCAGAACGATTAGCAAATGAGAAACACCGTATAAAATACACTAACCGTAGCCACTGTGTATATTACACCCTCCCTATACAACGGACAATCTTTTGTTAAAAAAGCTTAAAATGCTGAATGAAAACAGGAGAAGACTCGTCACTCACCAATTACATGAGTACCGCGAATGAACATAAAATAAAAATTTGCATTCACGGCGACATTTTTGTTGACCGAAACGCAAGACGCTGACGAAAAAATCATTGTTTCCTAACAAAATGTATGTAATAGCCTAATACATAATCAATTGGGTATTTACTTTTGCCGATAAATGTTTCTGATACTAAGGTTATAAATTTAGTAAAATTAACATTACTGAGTTGAAGTAAGTCTACGTCAATAAAATATAATATATGTAACATATAAGGTATCTTTACAGCATGTATTGGGATTTCATATCAGTTTCCCTCTCTAAAGGTGATCTGAATTATGTTAACTTAAGGAAATTATGCGTGAAATTACAAATTAAAGACATCGTGCAGTTAATGGAAAAGTATGTGAACGAGTCTATTAGTATTTTGAATTATAGATAATTACTTATTTACCAAACAGAAACTGAAAAAATTACAATGACAAATTTAACTGTAGGAGGTTGGTCCTCTAACACTAGTTTAATCCAACTGTAGCTCTGTTGTAGACCGTTCCAAGGCGGTACTCTCCGGGAGATCTTCTCCATTTCTTGTATGTTTTGGTGAGTTTTTGGACGGAGGGGGGGGGGGCTCATTGTCAACATTACAGAATGTCAGCGGCTACCCGGAAATACGCCAATGTCTTCCTCTATCGTTAAAGCGAGAAAATCGCCAATGACCTTGGCTACGTTATATCACAGAGAAAAAAAGTACTTTTGGGCAGGTGTGAATTTTTGTATGTGTTTCTAAGAAACCTTTTTCTTTCTTTACTTATAGTAATCAGATTGGTGATTAAAAGCAGACTTGTTGTTTTAAACAAAAGGATTGGCTACTACAAGATTAGAAGCTCAGTCTGGAAGGTAAGTTCATGTTTAACTTTGTAATCCTGCCTTAACTAAAACGAATCGCGTAAATGTAAGCTTTCCAGGCACGCAGAGTAGAAATTAAGTTATAAAAATAAAATTCTGATAACTCTTCATTCAGGTGAATAAGCACCATTTTCATAGAGGTAAAATTATAAAACTAATCTAATGTTTCCAAGAAAAGTTTGCAGGTGTTTTGGGTACAATTGTATATATTTTGATGATTTTGATATCGTAAGCCTAACTCGACCTAGAGTAATCGAGCACGAAAGGTCATATTTTGACACGAATCCTCCAAGAAGCAAACATGCAACCAAAGCGAAATGACCTAATTTAAAAAAAAAACATATGCAAGGTTTTTAGCATAGTTATTGTGGGCACAGTGTAATTTCTGAATAGCGAACACCCATTGAACCAAATTTTCAGGTTTTCCGCAGTTTTCAGTGTGTGCACAAGTGAAAGTGTTTTATGCATATGCTGCTACTTTGCTGTTGCTTATGCTCAACACCATTATTCGTTCTATGTGAACATAATACAAAAGCCTCACTAATGAAGTTTGTTTTCAATCCTTCAATCCTTTGACATTTGGACGGCGTTTATTTTCAAGATCATTATAGTTCCTGAAATTACATTCTTTTGACGTGTTTTGTTATAAGTATATAACTCTTATTACACAAAACTTTGAAGCTGTGAAAATCCATAGCCGCGGCCGTGGTCCAGTGGTTAGTGCGCTGGACTTGTATCCGGAAGATCCGGGTTCGAATCCCGGTCTTGGCAGGTCACAACCGTCCATGAAAATTTGGCAAAATTGTCGATTTTCCTCCACATATGGAGAAGTTGCCGGCTCCTTGTGAAAGGGTAAGTTAGTACTGGTTAGTATACAGTCCAGGAAAACTGGTTAGGTGAACCGGTCGCCGTATATAACTGAAAAATTGTTGAAAAACGGCGTTAAACCCCAGTGACAATAAGTCACATGAAAACAAAACAAAAATAAATATCCATCTATTGTGAATGACTAACGATCAACAAAATTAGTTTCTAGTGAATGTGCCAATAACAGAGCAATTAAATATATCAGTCCGCGTATCCTTTGGAACTCACTTGGAACATAACTTATTGTCATTTTATTGTAAAATACTGCTCTTTGTATAATCACAGTCTCGACTTATAACTTCGTTTTATTGTATTTTAATGTACAGTAAAACCCCTGAAAACCGGATCCCCCCCGAGC
This sequence comes from Lutraria rhynchaena, assembly GCA_008271625.1. Classification (NCBI taxonomy): domain Eukaryota; kingdom Metazoa; phylum Mollusca; class Bivalvia; order Venerida; family Mactridae; genus Lutraria; species Lutraria rhynchaena. The sequence goes on from VIBL01000012.1 coordinate 2,927,912, forward strand.
TGGGCAAAATGTCCGTTTTCTGCGAATTCCGGTTTTCAGAAAACTTTTGATTAAATATAAAAAAGTAGTACAACAGTCGCTTGATGCAATGACAAATGGACACAGGTCTCCAGATTTTTCTGAATTTAAAGCTGTTTTTTCCTGCGCGAGTTGACCACGCTGGACAGTCGACCATTGCTGTACAGCAATCAGAGGAAAAATCAGGACCGAGAAACTTGTTCGAATTTCTGGTTTTTGGAGGGTTCGGTAGTAGTTATACTGTAGTATTCACCAATAACTCTTCAAAAGAATGAGTAAACGCATTAAATCAGATCTACAACGACTCGAATCGTCATGGCTCTATAAACAAAAATAACCGATCAGAAATCTCGTTACATTTGTAATAGCAATGAAGGAGTAAAATGAATTGCGCTTACGACAATTTTACAAATGTCTTAAAAGATAAACGAGCTTAGATATATACGTGTGCATTAACACACCTTGTGATGGAATGATTTAATCACAAATCTTATCTATTCGTCGCAGATGGTCATTGTTTGAGAATACTAGTTAATTGCAGCATCAAAGCTTTTTCCTTTCGCTTTGTGATAATGAATCAAATGACATACTACAAAAGCATTTTCCATTATTCCGGTAACACAACGTTTTATGTTTATTTCTAGAAAGCAATGAACTAACAAGCACATGCATCATGTGGTCCGCAATCCATAACTCATGCTATATATACATATATATATATATATAATCAAGACAAAATCAAAATGCTAAATCTTTTGGTGTTTGTCATTAATGCCGCGTATGAAACTGCGAATTATAGCTGTCAATTATTAAAGGCATATGATTACTAGACCTATATTGGTCTTTGAAACGTTAGCTATGCATATACCCGCATTAACCCGATACGTCCATGTGTTACATAAAGAGACAATTCGGATGCTAAAGGGGTATGTCAATCTAAAATCATACAGAAATAACAAATCCAACAGAGTTTACTTGTGAACAAACCGGGTCAAAAAACGCGGTCTACACTATGATCAATGACTAAATCATTCAATTGTTATCCTACGTCTTTTAGTGTATATTTTAACCGATGTTCGGATTGATTTTTCCTCTGCTAACTCTTATGCTTCTTATGTTTCAGTTTCCAACCAAAATGTTTGATCGTTTGTATACCAGGAAAAGCTCTGCATCTTGTGGTGTGACCGGACTAGAGGTAAACAAGAGATATCTGGTTTCAGGTAAGTAATATTTTGTATCGGGTGCCTAAACTAAAGTTGTAATTCACTAAATAATCACTTTTTGTAAAATAATTACATAATTATGTAATGCACTCAGAAATGTAAATGGAGTGCAATCTTTGGTCATTTGTTATCTGCCGTACAACGTTCATAATTTAATATTAGATGGTTAGCCTCTTAAAACGTATTTTTATTCCTTGAAATATCGGCTTTGTTTTAATTGTACGCGTTAACGAAACAATAAATAGTGAGAAAATATTATAGCTATAATTGATTAGAACAATCATAATCACCAAATCACATTAGACTCTGGTTGATGATCTGAACCTAGTTCGTATATCAAAATGCATATTAAACGTTCTTGTTTTTTACTAACACGACCAACATCATCTTTTCAGCTGACTTTTATTCGGTCTCGATCCTTTAATTTCTTGCCGATATTTCTTATAATCATATAGCAATATCTTCGAACAATAAAAATATCAATTTGATGAAAAGAGTTGCCGACCTATCGACCATATATTTTTGGGGATGTTGGTAGAAACATGGTTTTGATTTTTTGCCCTACTTTAAGTTAGTTGGCTTTCTCTGATTTATGTATGGTACTGTGTATAAGACGTGCCCGTCAAGTTGATTTCTAATGCATTCTTGTCCTTTGTTTGCGAATATTGGTTTATATGTACAAAACTGTGTTTGTAGGTACAATCAAAAAAGGAAAACTGTGGATCGACTCCTGTAATTCAATCTTACATAAAAAGAGATTAGACAGTGCTCACCGATCATTAAAGCGCAAACCACCAACCTGCAAATGGTAGACAGAGAAAGTAGAAATGTTTACCACAGTGTACCTTGCGTTTGGGACTTCGTAACATATTTCTTGGGCCCGTTTCATGGACATATCTTAGCTATGATAGGTGTTTTTGAACTTACAAAATTATTTACCAATCAAATTAAATAAAATAATAAAAGCAATAAAAAGCTTGGTATTAACAAGTAATTAGCATTTGATAACGTAACTTATGATATCATTGTTCAGTGTAGTATTACAATTGAACAACTGACCATCTATCTTTTATTGTCTGCAGATGATGCTCTTATTTTCAGAAACAGTAAATTTTGGATAGTTTTTATGAATATGGACTTATAGTCAATTTTTTTTTAAAAAAATATCAAGCCGAACATTTTGAGACAGTACATCGGAAGTTCATTAAATGTGTTCTTAACGTGAAACCAATGACAAATACGCATTTATTAAATACTTTTACATATATTTCAATGTAAAAGCTTGAATTGTAAAATCAACACTTTAATTACAAATCAGACAGAAAATTTAGAAAACGACACAAAAGACACCAAATGTGCATATAAAGCTCGAGATTTACTTAATCAATCTAAATTGTCAGAAGTGTATTACCCGGGGTCCGTAATATTAAAACATTTGTTACTGTATCTAAATTACGAATTAAAGATGTATAAGTAAATAGTAGGCGTATAAGTGCGAATATTTCACAATTTCAGTGCACACGATGTTATACAATGAACTTAACAGATCATTCGAGAGCTCACTCTCATAAAATATTTGCAACAATTAATGCACAGAAATATATTGTCAAAAATAAGACTGCCTGGTCATCAATTATTAAGTAAAACTGGTCGGCCTCCCAACATTTCAAGGAATGATAGATTTGTAATTATTGTACATTAAAGGGTATAGAGGATAATTTTCGTGAGTTTTTATTTGCTCTTAATACATCCCACTAAGAAATAATTACTCATAGACACAACATTCCCAGATTTTATAGAACTAGACCTGATACGTACGAGTTGTTATTCTTGCTTACCTTTATCCGCAGACAATAAAAGATCTCCGTGAAAATAATAGGACGAAAGCTTTTTATTATAAAACAATGAGTAGCAAGACTTTGAAGTGTACAAATTACCATCTAAGCTAAAGGATGTCTAGGAAACGGGCTCCTGGTGTTAGTTTCATTTTTCTTTTCACTATCGTTGTGAATTAAAGCCTCTGAACTCTGTATTAAATGATTTTATGCACAAATACAAGCATTTCCAGCATTTTTCCAAAGCTCATTGTGACCAATTAAATCACTTTCCATTTTATTCAAATTCCATATATTCGATAAAATTGTAATCAACGTTCGTTATTGCAGATGTTAGCGCATTACTGTGTATAATGATACCCATAACATTGGGAAAGATACAGAAACTGATAACTGGAAAATGCCAAAAAAATACATTTTCTTGAATAATTCATAGAAAAGCTTGTAGCTAGGCAATATTTATTTTTTCGGTTCGTTAATATTAAAACATTGGTTTGGTATCTCATAGCCCGAGTAGTGGGTTGATCCATCTCAATTAATGAGATCGAGACTTTTACATTAACGTGTTCGTCTCTACGAGCTCTTTCAGTTCTTGACATCATTTTATCAATTATGGCGTCTATTTAGAAAATAATATAATATTCGTCTGCATATGGCCAAAATACACCATTTTGAATCTTCAAATGTATTTTTCTCTAATGGTCAAAATGGTGGTAGATTATACCACGTGTTAGAAAATTTTAAATGGAGGTAGATTATACCACGTGTTAGAAAATTTTAAATGGAGGTAGATTATACCACGTGTTAGAAAATTTTCATATAAGGTTTTACTGATAAGTGTACCATTCATATCATGTGATAACTTGCAAATGTCTTGGGAAATACAGATAAAAGGTACTATTCCTGTTGTTGTTATTTTTTAACCTCAAATATGATTAAAAAATCAAGTCTGGTTAATTGGTCACAAAGTTAAATCCAGTAATTTTTGCCTGATCCGAGATCAAATCTGATCATTCCCTCTGTTCCCGGTTCAAGATTAAACTTAAGATCTGTCTCCATACCCACAATTTATTTTGTTCTTATTTCCCGTCAGAGTAATATGGTTTTGTTGTGTTATTTTAAACATGTTTTGATTAATAACCTTATATACAACATATTGTGAAAAGTATTTACTCTTATTATGATTAACGTGAGAATATTGATTTGATAGCGTCACAATTTTACGCCTTTTTACTTAGTGGCCAAAATCCCTGGATATTTTAAAAATAATCAACACCAGAATTCATTATAAAATTATCTTACCACGGCCCGCATTTACAAACCTACTACGATGAAAAATTATCAAAGAATATCTAAATTATCCTAGTTTTCGCCACTTTTACTAACATATCATGAACGATTGGTGCTTATCTAGACCTATTTTTTAGTTAGTGTGAGTCCTAAAATCTATCTAAATTTGCAAATGGAAGCTAATTAGATATCATTATCGGTATTTATCTGCAGATCACCGAGATAAAGAATTCAAAGACTTACGGATGCAGGCATAGCCCTGGCTTATTTGGCACTGACGATGCTTGCAGCAAACTTACGGAACTAAAATTGAATTTTGTATAGATATGCATTTGGGTGTAAAGTTACAATGATTCGGAGTGCTTTTTTGTCACTATGTTTTATTCTCCCTCCTCCTGTGGATTTTTATTTAAAATAAACCAATCTGAGAAACAAAAGTGACAAACTCTGCCTTAAGAAGTATTACGTGTTAAATCACAAACACATTCTTCATATACATGTATTGAAATACCTGTTATCAGTACATTCTGAGCGAACAGAATGTTTTTAGGCAATGGATTGCAAATGGACTATACGTTATGTGTTCTCACATGAATAACGGAATGTTGAGATTTATTCTTTTTCACAATGGTCGCCTATTGTCACTGCAAATAAGCACTATACAGTAAGTGACTGGTAAGTGTGGTAAGTGAAAGATTTAACGTCTTTAAATTATCCACCAAAATACAATTACTTTAAGAAAATAGATGCTGATCGTGAATGTCCCCCCTTCATACTGAATACATGTGTATTTGTACAGGATATTGTCACTGGGTATGTTGAATTTGAAGCCATCGTAAAATAGTATATAGGTTGTTGAAGACGTAGACTTGTGATATCAATTTACACAATTTTCATAAACTACATAAATATGTAGCTCAGGAAAAAAAATGTTTTTCGAAGTAATCACTTTCCCAGACAGTAAAATTTGGTAGTTTTATGTTTTTCATCAGAGAAGGGATGAATTTTGGGACTTTTTTCTTCAGAAAACATTTGCCTCTCCTGATATGCTAATTGTAATGATTCAGGACTGAAGTGTGCTTTAATGATAATAATTTTATCGATAAACAATGATAATTCTATATAATATGATATTATGATACTTTTGAGACGTCCCATCAGAAAAAGTGTATTACTAGAATCTCTGTATACTTAATGAATATGAAAGTAGAAGTGTTATCTTTTGCGTTGACCTTAAATATAGCATTTCTCGGAAACGATATTTTATTGAAATATTTTTAATAAATTTGTTTTTTTTTTCACATAAAATGACTATGCCAATAACATCAAATAATTGTACGACGCATTTTCGTAAAATTCGGCGAGCTGTCAAATCTTCCGGACACTTTGTTTCCAATTATTGAGTACAACGCGCGTAAAGAAGTCAGTGCGTATGTAAATACCACATCAACTCTTTATACCTTGAAAACCTGTTACTTAATCATATTACAAAATTCAGACTTGAGCTTAAAGATTAATCTCAGGTTTTAAAATTTCAAACCCACGTTAGAATATCAAGGGTCTCAACAACTCAACAACTGACATTGTATAGTATATAGCTTTGTTAAAGCCGTGCTCTAATATTATGGCAACGAGTAGAAGTAGATATAACTAAACAAAAAACAACAGGATCTGAAGATGAACTCAAACGGAACCAAAACTCACTAACTACGAAGTGAATTGTGATCAACCGGTAAAGCAAGATATATAATTTAGACAATTTCCCGAGGACCTGAAGTCACGTTACACAATAACCTGAACCACCTATCACCAGAATCAACTTGTCTGTTCGGACTTCGTCCGTACGGATAGATTAATACATTTAATCGCAATCTACCGATCATCAAGCACTATTTTTGTTGCACAGGTTCCCCCTAATTCCGAAATGACAGGGTAAAGTTTATTAAACTTGTGATCAGGCATAAAACTCAAATTTTATCTTCGTTCTCATTTTTTTGCCATAATTATATTCAAGTTCATATTCTTTCATATTATGCATGAGTATATAATCTCACTGTGTCTACATACAATCACTCTGTCTATAATTACATTAATAACGCAGCAATTTCACACATTGTCAATCGAGTGCCAGTCTCGTACAGTGAGAGTATATGTACACTTAGTGAGAATAAATACACACGCAATGATGACATATGCGCACGCACGCACGCACGAACGCACGCACGCGGTGGTGATATATTCATCAATAGAAACTATACACACGCAAGGATAATACGCACACACATTGAGACTATACACACACACGATGATACGAAAAAATACAGTGAGAATATATACACACAATGATGATATGCACAAACACAGATTATATACACACAGTGATGATATGCACAAACACTGATTATATACACACAGTGATGATATGTTCACAAACAGTGATAATATATAGGTTCATATAAATGAAAGACTCACCTACTTCCATGAATCTCAGTTACACTGATTGGCAATATAATCTCCGTCAAAACCACATGACAGAGCCAAATGGCCACACCCATTGAGGCCAGATGCGAACACTTTTATGTTACATACACACCGTGAGAATAAGTACACGTAAAGAATATATATATATATATTGAGAATCTATACATATCTGTACAAATGCATATATCTTCAGGTTTATGTAAATGGAATGTTTACATGCTTCCTGAAAAAAATGCAATGATTCTCGACATAGTGGCTGCCAGAACATTCAGTTTTTACCACTTGATAGCATCAAATGTAACATACTTACTGTTGTCATGTCGCTTTCAGTTCTTTGATTTGAATGTATATTGTTTATGTGCATGAGACTTTGCTGACTTTTGTGTCCCTTTTTGTAGTTATCTTAAATATACTGATAAGACGTAATGTCAATTGTAACTCACTATGCGTCTTGATTGTCACATACATTGAAATGACAATGACACTCAAAATGCTCTTGTTCGCTTTCATTTCGGTAAGTACAGTTTTTGGTAAAAAATGTCATCGTTCAGATCTGGATAAGAGAGTCAACTTATGATATTTTGTCATTAACAAGTGACGTAGATTAATGTGATATCCGTTATTAACATCCATACAACATACAATACGGAAAGGAAGATCATTGCATGAGAAGTAATGTCAAAAATGATAGATGACTAATTTTAACCTCCTAGTTAGATATTTAGAAAGAATAAATAATCTTCGTCAATACAATGATAGAGGGTCATCACATATACCGATATTCAACGACGTGTACAAATATGTATTATGTAACTGCATCTGTTTTTCCCAGGTTGTGTGAGTTTAGACACTCGAAACTAGTTACACACCCCAGTAACTTTGCTACGGACCGTTCTAAGGCGGTGCACTCCATGAATGTTTTGTCCTCCGTGTTCCTATGTGTTGGATCGGTTTTAGGTCGGGGGTTTGGGAGAAGGAAGGGTTTTGGGGAAATGTAGAATATGTTGCATGTTTTTCTTTTCACAAAATACATTTCTTATCTATATTCGTAACTATGTTACCTTCCTGCAGATCGTTCTCGTATCTTCCGTTGAGGGGAATTTCTGCAACGAAAGTAAGTCAATTGAATTAAATTAGATTTTACTAGAATTTTGAAATTGCTTTATGTTTAAAATATAAAAACATTGAAATGGCTGTAATGCTATTTAATTATTCTTGATATATGTATTGTTTTACTGAAAGACAGTTCATCTGCAGAAATGTGACATTTTTGTTGTATTATTATTATCATAAGAATGATGTATGTGCTAATAGATAGGTTAAAGTGTAGCATTACTCAAATATCAGCTTATCAGTTAGTTATCGTAAACCAATCGCATAGAGATCGTAATTGGTTGACTTTGACCTAATTTTATGTATGCTTACAAAATTGAACTCAATTAAGCGTTTATTGTTGCTTCCCTTGATAAACCAATATCAGAATAGGCTACATTGAAGCTACAAAGATTTGGTAACATTAAACTAACTGTACTGTTATTTATTGAAGGCCAAACAATTATTCAGATGAGTAATATTTCCGATAGGGCTAAGCATGGCCTACACATTTTGTTATATTGAAATTCTTTCTAGTTGCCTTAAACACATAAAAATTATTGTAAATTTATTTTAAAGTCGAGCAACGGGATAGCAGAGCAATGGCTTGGTATAGCAGTCTGTCCAAAATAATGTTTACATAGGAAGAAAAACCATAGAAAATACAAGTGAATCTAATATAAAACGAATTAAGTAAAATAAAATCCATTTATCAGATACACATTTACAGTATAGGAAATTATATTTGTTTCAGGTTCGTATGGAACGGAGTTTGTGTTTGGTTTCGTGAACATGAAACACTTTGAAAGACATACGGCTGTGGACACAAGTCTTAGATTGAGGATCATGTCCCAACGTACCTCAAACGTCTACATCACCATTCCAAATAAATCTTCCGCAAACAAGGGCGTTACTTTGGAAACATATAGCCACTATATTTATGGATATAGAGAGTTGTACTTTAATACAACATTCCTTAATGACCGTAACAATGATAGCATTGGCGGTGCTATTAAAATCACATCCCGTTACCCGATCTCTGTGATTGCCATGTACAATATGGGATCTTATCTTGTTTCCCCTCAACTTTTACCAACAAGCGTTCTTACAAATTATTACGTTGTACCATCTAATAAACCATCATCTTTATCATATAGTAACACAGAAATATTAGTCATCGCTTTGAATGATTCAACACAAATAAACATGAAAGGGTATGCCATTGGCAACTTCCATAGGAATTTGAATAAAATGGAAACATACATTCATCAATTGCGCGCCGACAGTAGCAGCGTTGAGGTATTAAGTAACAAGCCAGTTGCCGTATTCTCCACTTATAACATGGGAGATGTATCGTATAAAACTAGTTCATTGTATGATCATTCAATGACTATTCAAGTACCACCGTTTGATGAAAGCGGTTTCCATTTTATTGTGCCAACAATGGAAATCACCCGCGATCATAAAAATTATATAATTCGCATCTTCGCTAGAGATACGGGCGCCCATGTACAGATATATACTTCGTCTAGTAACGTCAAACACGTACATATCTTCAACGAGATATACTATGAAATCACCGTGCGAAGCTCTTATTCCGTTGAAATATTCTCCGACGCTCCTATACTCGTAGTCCAAATGGTCAAGTACCAATACGCAGTACAGTATATGACACCAATACCAGCTGTGTCACAGTATATGACGTCATATCTTGCGATTGATGCTGCATCTGATGTTGATAGAAGCTCATGGCATAATAATTATGTAATCATTGTACCAGAGGAGGAAGCCACTGGCATACTGGTCAATGGAAACCCATTACTTCATAATGTTGAAGAGGTATACTATCATATCATATAATAAATATGCATTTAAACCGAATCATTATAGGCATATTATTGGGTTGTCAGTAATGATAATTTCCAATCAGAACGATTACGCAAGTGTCCTCATTCATTATGTAAAAACTACCAAATAATGTTCAAATAAGCGATGATATTTCAGTGGCTTTGATGCAGAGAAATAAATATTCTAGTCCTAAATATAACTATTGCCGAGTTCTATTGTATCTCGCATTTGAAAGCATTTAGATCTATAGAAGCTTGTTCTTATTATATCCAGGTTACCAATCGTACCCCCGTTAGTAACTACACCGTCATATCATTGTCCATGAGCTCCCATTCAAAGGTTACACATGTTGGGCAAGTGAAGTTTGGGCTTTTTGTGTATCATCTTGCATATGGTCATGCTGCCGGGATGACATTCAATGTCACAGGTAATTCGAGCCAAGTTTTCCACGTCTAGTTCTTACTTGCGTGTTGTTGTTTGTTCAGATTATTGTGTCATGTTGATGGAATTTGTTGTTTGTTACTTAGGCAGGAATTTGCGTGAATCATAATGATATTGGGAAGTTGTGACTGTGTGAGTCTATATACGTGTGTATGTGTGTATGTGCCTCCCGAGTTAATTTTGTTATAATAATATAGTCTGTAGTGGAAAGTAGCTTATACGCATGTGACGTTTATTGGATCCGGTGAGAATTTTTCCAATAACAATTCAACCATATACGTATCGAAGAAACATCTTTCTAGGTATTTCGTCTTGCATAATTTTACAGTTCATGACGAAATGTCTGAAGTAGAAATATGCATGTGGTTTCCCGTAAATGAGAACAAACTTTCCGGATGTCTTATCTGTTGTAATAATATTTTCTCTTGTCGAATATATTTACACATATAACTATACACTGCTTACATATAACATGGTGACTCAGCCCCAAAAGTGGCAAATTTCGACAAAGGAACGCCTTCAGTCATCAAACAAAGCAATCTGTTTTGAAACAATAACGCAAAATGCTATGCTTTCAGGCATCAAACACGACATTCAGTTTTGAAACTAAGATCCGTGTCTGATTTGATAATTGTAGACGTTTGCCTTACCTTCAGCTTCATCTTCTGTTATAAATGCTCCAAATTTCAGTCAAAGTAGTTCGTGTTAGGCGTTGCGATACAGAGTGAGGTTATTGTTCGTGATTTTTTGGGATATTTCGCTAACGCTTTACTAAATCAGAATGTGCTAAATTCATTTTAACTAGGAATGAAACAATAGAAAGAATATCAAAATCAATGATTGTTTTTTCTTCAAACCAATGACATGCACAAACACTTCTTATGATTTGAATGATGTGATGTGTACTTTAATTATTTTTTTAATGCATTTCTTTTTAAAAATCAAAACCACTTATTCCAACATATAACCTTCCACTAAATTACTTACAACTAAAGGGTCAGATGTATTCGTTTATAAAAAAGTATTCAAAAACTATTTTTCAGGCTGTTTTGGGAGTCAAAGCCAAACTGGAAGTATTATCGGGTGATATGCTTGATATAGCTGTGACTAGTATTGGAATGAAGAATACATTACGTGGACTACAATACGTATATGAGAGTTGTGTTGCTTTTATTCCCTAAACATCATCCAGTCTGACCTATTTCCAATTCTGCAGACAAAATCCTGCCTTGCGTCACACACAGTGATAACAAGTGCACAAATTGCTGTAAATTGCAGCAAAAATTAAGACTTGCTCCAATAATTATCCGAGTTGTGCGCAGATAAAAGACACAAGCACAACTGCAATAAAGCCTTATTGTAATTACTGGAAAAAATAACAAGTTGACATAGCTATATCAGGCCTGTATTAAAATACAATGCAAACAACAAACATGTACAGCAATCGCATTTGTTACAACAGATATTCTGGCTAACAAGACATAATTGAGAAATAATAAATATACATGTATAAAGAAACACTCCCATGATAAAAAATATACATATAAATTAGGACTGTTTTATAGTGCAAGTAAAAGTAATAGGGTCATTGAATACTAGTACTTTATATATAAATAACGTCACTTTAAAAATATAAAGGTCGTAAAACCTCTTTTGTCAGCCGGAACATGTCTAATGTACGAACAGTTGACACCACAGGCTCAGTCAATTTGGAGTCCATAGTCATGGGTGACAAAACAAAGAGGAATTACAAATAATTTTGAATAAAATGTGTAACATTGCAGTATGAGGGATCTGTTAAGAATGTTCAAATTAAATTCTGTTTGAACCAATAGTTTTGTTTATTGTGAAAGATTAATACAGTCTCATTGCAAAAACTCGATTTTTTATCGCTTAAAGTGAGAAAATATGATTCGCATGTTCTTTCTAATGTTGAAAGTAAAACTGATGCTGCAAACGGTGATGACACGGATTTTAGATGAATGGATACAAATCAAATAGTAAAATCAATAAGAAGGTAAAGATTGCCCTGAATTCGTACACTTGAGGGTAATCAGTAGCACTGACATAATATAAATACTTGGAGTTTTATTACAAATTAATGAATTCTAGAGTGTGAGATATCAAGCATCATTTCATTTTAGTCAATGTAAATAAGTACAAATTTAAAATTTGTTAACACACATCATTTTATACATCGTAAAATGTCTGAAAGTGTAGTGTTTAAAGGTTTAATTTATAGTTTTACTTAGTGATGTATCTTTGACCTGACTCAGTATGACAATCATATGATACTTAATTGATATTTACTAACAACTTTACCAAGGTTGAAAAAATATTAGGGCAATTATGTCTTCTAAAAAGAATGCTGACACACAAAATATCTTACTTCTAGGCAATGTTATTTAGCATACTAAAATACGTCAATGGTTTAAGTGACTACCAATACACAGGTTATAAACAATATATAATTATAACAATCTTTACTCTTGTACTAGAACATCCAAAAACGCCTTCACAATCGCTTGTAGACATCCATCTGTGGACTGTGAACATACTGTTGTTTTAGAATTGTTTTTGATAAATGAATTTTAAATAAACATCTCGCAATAACAAATTAATTGTAGCTCGCTGCAGTAACCAAAGACCGCCTGTACCCTCAATTCCAGGAAGAGTCTGCAGCAGAAATATGACTCACGGTCAAGAAATAGAGCAACGAAGGTCATTCAGTTATTAACGTGTATTGTACAATCCAATTTACTACCGTTTAGATTTGGGCAGAAAACACTTTCATTTGCATTATTGTTTAAGTAAACTGATTTCCTCAAGCACAAAAGAAGTGTTTTTAAGAGAAACAAACATGATATTAACTGGAAAACCCAAACATGACACGACAGATATGTAATTAACACGAAGCTTTCAAAGAAAGATTTCGAACACTGCAGTTTTAGATGATCCCCGTTAATTAAACCAACCGTCTTGTTGAACTATCCATTGCTACCTCACCATGCCTGAAAATTAAGCGATTCATTGATACCTCAACATGCCAAAAATTACCACATCCCAAATGAACTCGTAACGAATTCGAACTTTTATAGATCACTATGTTCATAATCTACCTAATCAAGTGCGAAAGACAAAGAACATACTAACAATATTAGGTCTATCAGTTTCCCAATAAATAAGGTCTAAGACTATTTAGGGGGTTCAAGTCTATAGCTTTATCAGATCTGCTGTTATTCTACATCCGTTGGTTAGGGTAGATATAAACAAACACCCGTTTTACTCGGCGTGTTTATCACCTTAAGTCGGGATTCGACATACAATCGCTAATTAATTGTAAACATGATTTAAGTCTTGACTCGACGTTTACTCATCAGACATAATCACGCCTTCAGTAGGGATGCGGCTTGAAAGAACTGAAGTAAAAATACAGACAAACCTGTGAGAAATGTCATGAAAGGAAACGTTTTCATGCAGAGTATACCTTTACTCACACTTTTGGTTAGTTACATCAATAAATGTTTCGCGAAAGAGTAAGTGTTGGTTACAGATGACTGCTGATCCCATTTTCTCTTAAACTCAGGTTTGACTGTACCTTAAGTTTTTTGTCATGTTTTTCTCTTTGTTGATCATGAGCAGAAAGAGGTTATATGAATCATTTAATTTTACCAGTGTTGGGGTAATCAGATTAGCAAAATATGTTACAATAAAGGACCATAGTTCACATGAAAATAGATTATACCATGTAATGTTTAATGAATGATAACTATTTCCCACTGGAAATCTACACTGACATGTATTTTGCACACGCACACACGGCACAAACATAACATAATCATTGCTGAAAAGCTAGAGACTGCAACAATGAAAACTTTTTTATCAGGACTTTTTCTTTTGGCGACGTTTTGTGGAACTACCTCAGCATGTTCATGCTTTCCATGGTCCGATGTAAAAAAGTACTGTTATGCAGACTTTGGTAAGACATTTCAATATTTGATAATGTTATAAGTAATGTTCGAACCAATAAGCATTTGACTGGGACAAATTTGTTACATTTATCATGAATGATATACACCACGTTGTACCAAACGATGACCTTGAACACCACCTTTTGTAATGCGTATTCTTCCATGATACCATTAGCATCTTTGCATCAGTCTAGCTATGGTGTATTTCGCATATCAATGCAATAATTCCTGTTCTATTATTTACTTCCTTTCGTAAATTTTAAATTTAATCGTTCATTTCAAGATTTTCCAAATACAATGGCTATTGTCTATAAGTATTATTAATTGTCCGAATCTGTCAGAATGATGTTTACATATATATATATATATAAACATCATTCTGACAGATTCGGATTATATATATATATGATCCACTATGGCTACGGCAATCACTTTATCTTATCAACACAAATCCCCTTCGCTGTATTCTTTTACGTCTCTCTCTCTCTCTCGAAATGTTGGAAATTAGCCGAGAAAAAAGCAAAAAAATCCCATGTTTGCATTATGTTCCCTGATACGGATACTAACACTGATAAGGGATGTATGTTTACGATAAACGCATACTTATCATTAGTTGTAAATTATACATGATTCTCTATTATTATTGTTTTATTTTAAATGCGAGTGTTTGTTTACAGCGATGAAAATCAAAGTCAAAGGCAACCTGGAAATTCCGATGGAAGAACAAGCATATTATCGAATTAAAATTAAAGGGGAACCTTTAAAAGTAAGTAAGAAAAAAAATTAAGTCTAGATATTTTTAATTCTCCTTTACGAAAGTCGCAACCAAAAAATAGAGTTCGTGTTACCATAACGTATAAAATGATTCACCATGTTTTACTGAATTTATAAAAATGTCCCTATTAGTATTTGTTGTTTTTCATTAATGTAAAAAGTACATGTATTTAATTCAGTCTGATGTGTCTAACGTATCATTTTATTTTCCTACATGCGTGATGACTTGTGCAACAACAACGAAAAAATGTAAACTCCCGATTCCCCGATTTAGTTAAAATTCTTATCAAATAACGAAATTTTCAGATTTGAAAACTAATATGCGGTAAAGCTTGGCTACAGAGAAATCAGTTAAAGACACTGTGGTGAATTGTATACATAAAAATATCTATCTTTCGACTATATATAAATATAGATGGAATGAAATAATTAATCATGTCCCGAGGAATTTACTATTATAATGTATCTGGAATCAAGTACAATAAGTATAACTGTTTTGTACTGCATAATGATCAGATTCTTTTTTTCGTCGAATGTTACGCAGCCCTTCTACTTTATTAGTTTCTACAAGAAAGCTCAGTACAAATACGGAACCGTTTGTATACTGGAAGTGATAGTGCTTCGTGTGGTGTGACTTTACGTAAAGGAAATACATACTTTATTACAGGTAGGTATCTGATCCCATTAATACAAACATCTACTTCCGAAGAGGTTATGTCTAATTTTAATATTTATGTTTATGTTAGACTCTTTGCATTTCTGAATTCAGTAATAGTACTGACCTTTAAGAAGTAACTGAAACTTCTCCACCATGAATCATTCTAATCAACGGTGGTGGACGTAGATCTAAAGACATATTGTCTTCAATCAAGTATTCACAGAGGCACATGTGACGCGCCGATGGTTTGAACTCGTGAACCAGAAACACAAATACAAATCTAATTATTTGAAATAGATAAGAAACGGATTCCTAGTAAAAAACACAAAACAACTTCCCCCAATATCTATCAACCCAATATACAGGATAGGATTATACAAAAAGTGGATGACAAAACACAGTCTCCCGGGGGGCGGGGGGCTCGCCATGGAACGGTCAGTAGCAAAGCTGAGATTAAAATTTGAATTGAACATTTCAATATTGTGACTTTCTGTTCAACGTATCAAAATAGAAACGTTACATTCGCTTGATAATACATATAGATCAAACGCTAAATGCCAACTTGATCAAAGAAATTCATTATAGGCGATATAGGTATTCGAAAATATCTAACACGTCAAAAGCACATTGAACAATAAAAAACAACCAAACAAACAAAAATTTGCTTGCGTAAGAATTCTGAATTAGATAATTATTTTGTAACCACTAGAATGTGGCATATGTTTCGAAAGAAAACAACTCTAAAATATTGGGTCGTCAGAACTTTTTTTCAAACATATATTTATATACAATTATATACAGTATACAATTCATTATTAACGAAAATATTAGCAGACAAACGTTGACCTAGGCCGAACCAGACGCAATCTTCCGTCGTCATTGCTTTTACATTTTGGGGGCTATCTGATTGATCAACATTGTTAATGGAGCCATTGTACATGTGGTATAAGGTTATATTCCATTTATTCCCATTCGAAAATAAAATTGTTGATTTCGAGAACATTTTGAGCTATATTTTGGAGTTTTAAATAGAACGTAAATCATATTACAAAGGACCAAAAATCACAGTGTAAAAATAAGCCTCGCTTAGGAAATGAAGGTTGCGATGATAATATATATATTATAACTATTGCAGGAAATGTTAACACATATAGTGGTATAATGCGAATCAACTCATGTACTTCATTGGTAACATCCTCCAATGTACGAAAAACATACAGATGGTGGAGGAAGAATGAACCTGACTGCAATATGACTATGGTAATTTGATTTATTTTATTACAGCTCCTTTGTCTAGTGAAAATCTTCTGTAATCGATATATGTATGCATACCAAATATTTTACATATAATA
The DNA here is from genome assembly GCA_008271625.1 of Lutraria rhynchaena. Classification (NCBI taxonomy): domain Eukaryota; kingdom Metazoa; phylum Mollusca; class Bivalvia; order Venerida; family Mactridae; genus Lutraria; species Lutraria rhynchaena. The sequence goes on from VIBL01000012.1 coordinate 2,944,895, forward strand.
AGATTAGTATGTGTGTAAATATGTAAGTAGTACGATCTTGTATGCATACATTTTTTACAGAAAGTTTTATATTGCTTTATTTTTGGTCGATTTCTTTTTTAAAAATCTCTTTATAGATGAGGTTATTTAAATGTATAGCGGCAATATTTTCCGTCTTATGAGTAATGCACTTAAATAGTTCCATTGTTGCTTTTGTCTTTAATGTATCTTTATCATTATCAACAATACTATTTATAATTTTGTTCAAGACAACGTCAACTTATCCTTACTAAGTAAAGTCAATGGAAACAGCGAAACAACGGATGTGAACAAACGAGTGGAGATGACTTTTGCTAATTCAACACAGATATTTGAAAACGGATCTATAGCTGAACTAAACTAGACCAAACATTAGTTTAAATACTGCGTGATAGATTTTTAAAACACAATAATTTTGTGCTGTTTTTTTCTGACGGTCAATTTGAAAAATTCGATACCTTTCGAAATTGTGATATTCTCTTTCATTATCTGAAACATAAGCTTATTGAATGTCTATTATTTCTCTCACATAATATATGCACATAAGCAAAATGAATGGTATTTTATTGAAAAAATATCAAAATAAAGAAGCCACAAATGGACAAAAACACTGGACTGATCTTTCGGTTAAAAAATAAAACATATTGTCCCTCTAGTTTTACATTCAAATCATTAAAGACAGATTGGCTGTCATATTGTCCTCTTTATTGATCAAGAGTTGATAAAGCTATATGTAACATTGGCTGTTACCAGTGTTGGGATAATCAGATTAGTTAACATATGTTGCAATAAAAGAGCAAAGTTCGATATGAAAAAAAGATTATACCATGTAATGTTTAATGAATGATAACTATTTCCGACTAAAATCTTCAATGACAAGTATTATACGTATATATATATATCCATAGTAAGTATAGTTAGTCATTATGCCAATGCCAGAAAGAGCAACAATGAGAGGCATATTAACAGGGTTTATCATTTTGGTGACGTTTTGTGGGACTACCTCAGCATGTTCATGTTTTCCTATGTCCGATGTAAAAAGGTACTGTGATGCAGACTTTGGTAAGACATTTCATTATCTCCTTTTGTCATAATGATTTCACGAATGTATAAGTATTTTTTTGACTGGGATAAAATATTTACTTCATGAATGACCCAAGCCACATTGTACCTAATGTTGACAATATACACTACATTCTTTCCAGATACCAATCTTGTTTTGTGTATCAGTCTAGCGTTGGTATGATTTCTTAATTTCGCATACATACCAAGACAATAATTTCATGCTGCTTTTCTTATAATTTGTGCTGTAAACTTTCAATGCAATCATTTATTTCAAGATAGCATGGCTGTCCAAATGCAATGGCGAGTATTTAAAATATCATACATCAAGAAAAAGACATATAATGATTATTGTCTTAGTACATATTCCATTTGAATCGGAATTGTATTATTTGAAGAAACCTTAATATGATTATACAATAATAATTTTATTTCAGTATACACTAATACAAAACAAATGGTACCATATTCCATGAGCATCTATATTTGAGATGACAAAATGAAAGGATTAGATATGTCTATGTCTATTGTGGTCCCTATATATTGATGTCATGTTCATCTAACCCGGCAAGACAAAAATAAGGGATCAAACATCTTTTGTGGTCCCTTCTACTGATAGCTTAACACTGACACGTGATGAATGTTTATAACATGTATAAAATACCTGTATATACTTGTAAAGCATGAGATATAAATTGTATACTATCTGTTACTATTATTTTAATATGCGAGTGTTTGTTTACAGTGATGAAAATCAAAGTCAAAGGCAACTTGAAAATCCCGGGAGGGGAAAATGCACAATCTATTGATGCATACTACCCCATTAAAATTAAAGGTGATCCTTTAAAAGTAAGTTAAAACAGAAACGTCGATTGTAGATATTTTAATTATCTCTTTCAAAAGTCTTCAACAAAAATATATTAAGTTTTTATCAAAGCGTTTGAAAGGATTCAACTCCGGATTGACATAAGGCAATTATGTTATACTGAATACATGTCACTTGTTGTATTTGTTGTTTTTCATTAATGTTAAAAGTGGTTTATCTATGTAGTGTGTGTAACTAATCATTTAATTTGTTACATGCCAGATGACCAGATGGAAAAGTACGATTTATGTATTTTTTAACATAAATACGGTCAAACCTGTGTTTGCAACCACCACCAAATAAAGGTCATTCTTTGAAAACTGCCGTGGATTATTTTGTACCATTGACCTCCGAATAAAGGCCACATTTTGTCTTTCCCAAGGGTGACCTTTTTTCACAGGTTTGACTGTACTCTATAATGTCCTGATAATTTTTTTCTCGCCGAACGTTACAAATATCTTTTACTTTATAGTTTCTGAATGAAAACGCAGTACAAATATGGAACCGTCTGTATACTGGAAGTAATAGTGCTTTGTGTGGTGTGACTTTACAGAAAGGAAAGAAGTACCTAATTGCAGGCACGTATCTGATGTGGGTGTCTATAAAGCTACTCCCTCTTTTCAGTATTTCAGTTTTGTACTTGTGACCAGTTAAGCTATCGTTTGTTTTCCAGAATTCAGTACTAATACCGACCTTTTTCTCCACCACCAGTGATAGCAAACTTCTCCACCATGAATCATTCCAATAAAATGCAGAAGAAGAATAACTTAAGACATATCGTCTTTAGCCGAATTGTCACAGTGGAACATGTACTGATGATTTGAATTCGCCAACCTCACAAATAAAATTATTTAAGACATTTCTGGAAAAAATAAAACGCCAAAGATAAAACATCCCATCCATCTATAATACTATCTTCCCCCAAATCCGGAACCCGAGGCTCATCCAATACATAGGATCAAACAAAAAAATGGAGAACAAAACAGTCTCCCGGAGAGTTCAGCTCTGGAACGGTCGATAGCAAAACTAAGATTGCAATTTTAATAGAACAAGATGAATTTCTTAATTGATTATAAAATCAGTAACAGAAAGATGGTTTGAAAACTTAAGGAACTGACGGTATTAAAATCGAATTGCACATGGTTAATACAACCACACTTTAGGGATCTTAAAACGCCTACTTGTATTAATAAGGATTACTTATTTTTGCACTGGGTTCCAACGCTTTTTTTAAAAAAAAATATATTTCATTTAAAAAAGATTCAGTGTTTTGTCCTAAAGATTGTTTCAATTTCGATGTATCGAGTGATTTCCACCTTTTGTAGAAATTTGGTAAAAAAATCTTAGAAAAAATTTGACTTTCTGTTCAACACAACGCAAAAAAATAGAAACGCAATTTTCGATTTGAAAATGCTTTAGATCGAACAATGTATGCTAAAGTAAGCAATATAATTTATTATGGGCAATATAGATGGTCCAAAATAAGACTAGACTTTATGTCGCAAAGAAAAAAAAACTTGGCATTTCCTTATATCCCCTAAAATATCATAGGTCAACAAACTACTTTGGAGACATAATTTATTGGAAATGAATATTATCAAAACAAACATGGACTTCTTTTACACTTATTTACATATCAAGAAGCTATCATCAAAATTGAAAAGGCATCTTGTAGTAGACTGAGCAGCCTGTGACGTCCTGTAGGAGGAATTTTTATCAATAAATGGTTGAAAAATGTGTCACAAAACCACAGAATGTTACATATGTTAATCCGATCATAACCACGTAATACCAAAAGCTTAGTGTGCCATCGAACATCGGGTGAAGGCTATTCGCATGATAAAAACATATCGCCATGTTCTAAAACCTGATTGTAACCCAGTAGAATGTTATTTATTACAAGACGCAAAAGTACTTGTTACTCGATTAATTATTATCTTAGATAGTATTTTCTGTGGATGGAAGGAACCACCTTAGTCGGTGGTTATAGTAATCACTAGTCCATCGCCGCTGTGAGTTCGAATCTCATCCAAGAATAGAAAACAATTACGTGTGAGGAATCTCGTACGTGAAGGTTCCTGGTTCTACCCTGGCGTATGCCTAGGGTCTTCCTCTACCGCCCAAGCAAGAAAGATCGTCTAATGACCCTAGGCATTTGGTGCGACGTAAAAACACCAATGAAGAAAAAATAGACATCGATTTAGAAAATGTAGGTAGCGATGATAATACGTATAATATATCGAATATATTTTAGGAAATGTTAACACGAATAGTGGTATAATGAGAATCAACTCATGTACTTCATTGGTAACATCCTCCAATGTTCGAAAAACATACAGATGGTGGAGGAAAAATGAACCCGACTGCGATGTGACAATGGTAATTTGATTTGTTTCATGACAACACTTTTGCATCCTGATTTTTTCTAATTAATGCATGTACGCATACAAAACATTCTTATCGTAAATAATCACAGTGTCGTATTTATGCATAACGCATGAAATGAAGCAACTAATGTGATATGATTCCATTCATTAGAAGAGCTTTGCATTGAGTGAAATTTCATCTTGTATGTATACAAAACATTTTTACAGAAAGCACTTTGCATAACATATTTTAATTGTTTTTTCTTTAAAAATCGATATATAGATGAGTTTATTCAAATAAATGACCGCAATATTTTCTTAACTATGAATGAAAATCTTAGATATGTCAATAGCATAGTTAATTTTGTCTTTATTATATCTTGTCTTATCACTGACTACTGAATTATAATTAATTCTATTTAAGACAACGTCAACTCATCCTTACTAAGTGATGCGACGACGCGATACATTCAATGGAAGCAATGAAACTTGTGAACAAACGAGTGAAGACTTAATGATTCAACATAGATGTCTGTAAAACTAATTTAAATCTTTTACTAAACTAGAACAAATATTATTAAAAATACTTGGAGGTAAACTTAGGATATTTTCAAACTCAATTTGTGTTTTGTTTATATTTTTTGTGCATTTGAAACAGTTCGAAACGTGTAAATTATTGTGACATTCTATTTTACGTTATACTTGTTGAATATGTATTATTTCCCTCACACAAATATACAAGGAATACAAAATTGTTATTTTGTTGAAAAAAAAAACATAAAAATGAAAATCCAGCAAACGGACACAACAAATTGGATTGATCTTTTAGTCAGTACAATAAAACATTTCGATATCACAAATTTCAATGCTATTCAATGTATACGTTGTTTTCTTTATATATTCAATCGGAAAATGTTTTAAAAGTTTTCTTTTTCAGATTACTATCAGATTAATTGACCCATAAGTTTACATGGCTAATTACCATCGCACTCAATCATACATGCACATATAAAAATATGCATAAACAATAGGTAAGTTTTTTATGAAGGCAACTAATAATTAAAGCTATCTAACGGACGGACGGACGGACGGACGGAGGAACGAGCTAATTATTATCTGATGAATAATTAAATCAACCAATCCGATAATCCACCATCTGGTCAAACAATGTGTTAGATTTTTAAATAACCAAACCATTGACAACACAGATAAATTGTTTGCATAATTATGTACACCTCGAGTATACAACTATCAAATTATAAACGTTTCACGATACGTGGAGAAATATTTTACGATTATATAATTTATACATTCGTATAATCAACAAGCATTTGCAAGCAGATCTTCGGTTACAATGGACGAATAGTAATGCAAGTCACACTGTGGTCATTTAGATTATTTCTGTTTCCATGTTGTATCATTATATTTAATAACCTACAACTGTATAAGTATGTGGTTGGAAAGTAATAAAGTGTATCATCCATTGTGGCTTTGCTTATATTACTTGTAACCTGATTGTTATGTTTGTATCTTGATTGTCACACTATTTCATGGGAGTCTCAAGATGAACATCATTCTAGGTACAATGTATTCTCAATTCTACAAGTATCAAATAGCCATATACTCCGGTGGGCGGAGCCTATCAGTCATTAGTGAGAGCTATAGCTCAGTATACATTACACGGTTCCAGCCGACACCAAAGCCCGTCCGATTAAAAATGTATTTAACTACTGCTTGTAAACAGGTTTCTTCAACACTATATGCTTTTATTGCATGGCATTAAGTATGCTTTATCAATATTTCCTTGTAAGCAATGCTTTGTTTTTTTTCGGAATTCTTGGGAAATTGACACTCATTTACTGTCATTTCTCTCTAAGCGCCTTTTCATTCATGCATATTATATATATGTATACATATGTGTGTGTTTGAGACTTGTCGGGTACTGCTATGTAGGGCTGAAACTGATCAGAATTAAACGAATCCACCTTGATATTCGCTCTTATGGATCCAAATTTTGTTGTTTTTTTCTGTTCCTAATCAGAGAGCTAATTCGTGATTTGAACATAATTAATCTGGTACCCGTTCCATGTTGCAGTGCCTCAAAATATGATTAAACTGGTTCCCGTTGACTTTGTCTGTACTGAGACCTTTGGTGCACCGCAACATGGAACGGGAACAAGTTTGAAATATGTTTTTCTCTTATTTTAATGACCGCTTTTATGTATGTTTAGTGGTTATTCAGAGTAGTTCAAAATTAAAAATCTAATGTATTTCTATTGTTCACTAATCATGATAAAGGAAACCACGTTAGTATGCCATTTTGGCTTGTATTTTGATTTTAGTAAATTAAATGAAATCAATATACACTATTTATGAAGTACCATATTTGATGTAAACTCTGACTTTTGTTTTTATTGCATTGATCTATCTATTACTTAATAACTTGAGAGTTTAGTTATGAAGAATTTGATATTTACAAATAAATATGTCATACTTTCATTTTTATTCTTTATTGATGTTGGTAATGTTGCATTGCTCCATGTTTTTAAAAATGTTCACATGTAATTTAAATTGATTAAGCATAAAGGTATACATTTTCTCTTTAGTTGTGTTTTAATGTATGGTTGTTCAACATATGAACGAATGATAAAAATAGAATACTAAATACACATACAGTGTAATGTATTTATTTAGCAGGCAATAACATGGACCGATGTATTAATTATACAATCTATTCGTATTTTTCTGATCTTGCCCTTCTCATTTTTATCACGCATTGCGAACAGTACAATGGGTACACATTTATATTTACCACTATAAATGTATGTTTGTAATAACTAAAGAATTATTCTTAAGGTTATAAAATGATCCATTTTGTAATGTTGATACTAATTCTGAACATGCACACAATATTCCATCAAACTCAGTATAAAAAGTACTTATACATGTACATAGTATTAGAATTCAAAAATGAGTAAGGGAAGTCATTAAAGATTGCACTAACGAAGCACTGCAACTAATAACTGGGCAATGACGGTCCCTATGATGACTTGCATGAATCCACTCCTGACATCGCATGCGCTTGCTGAAACAAATAATATTTAATTACATAATCGATCATTTATGGGTTTTTGCATGTTTTCAACAGTATTTCAAATACATTGCAATTAACCCAACTAGTGTTACTGGTTTTTATAACTTGTTCTCATAAGAAAATGTCAATTTCTCTGCATGATTAATCAGCATCGGAGAACGAATGACCTAAGACGCAATGTCTTCAACTCAAATGTCACAGAGAACACGCCACGCCAATGCCTCGAACGTTAGAAGCCTAGGTCCGTGGACTTATCGTTCTACCTAGTGAATTGACGGATGTGATTAAAGTGTCGCTTTTTCATGACGTGATACATATATTTGGAACATATACCGTCATTCACTGTGAATTTTTTATTATTCTTTGGGGATTTAATGTCATGGATTTCGTGTGACGGATTGTTGGTAAAATAAAATACCCACGAAATGAATGCCGAAATAACAGTCAACCATCCGAAACTCCGCGATATCCGAAAATGTGCTACTTATTAAGCAATCGTCCGGTATCTTTTGAAACTGAGAAATTAACTTCTTCCGTTAAAGTTGAACAATATTCAGTTATCTTTTATTGTTTAGTAATTACAAACTTGATACAAATTTAACTGTTACACTATGTACCCAAGAATGGTGCGAACACATAAGGTCTCATAATTTGGCTGTATCTATGCATCTTCGTTAAGTTGCAAATCTCACGCATGTTCCAAGTATAATATTATTAACGTTTATATGTCCCATGATGTATTTATTTTAACGCGTAAGAGTCAGTTACCTGAATTTTACCCCACTAACTGGTTTATGTAATGACAATAAACGTTAAGGCATTTATAAAAATATCAACGAATTAACGTCCCCAGGAAATAACCAGTTAATAAAAGTCCTCGAAATTCAAGCCCAAGACACTAAATAAAAACATTGTATTTGTGTTCAAATTACATATGCTGAGACCATTTTGGGGGTCTTAATTGGTTTTGCTTTTGAAAAATGTCATTAATCAATTTGAAATTAAAAAAACCTGCTTCGAATCAAATTTACATCATAATGAGGACTGGCTAATGAGTCGTGTTGGTTTTTTGTTTGAAACGCGTTTTTGACAGATTAACGGTGTTCCAAATGAAGCAACCATGGCATTTTCATCTGGAAACAAATGTTACCCTTCACAGATAATATGGCGTATTACATTGTTGTGGAGACAATACCCTTTCAAGAAGGTTTCAAATTTTCTCCCTCGGGATATGCGGTTGTGCTCTACCTGCTGAGCAGTAGGGTGATTTTCAACACTTAAAGAATCCGACGACTATTTTTTCATTATTTATTTTTCTCACTGCTTTAGCGCTGCACCAACAGTCTGGGTCATTTTGAAGACTTTTCCAGCTTTAACGGTAGAAGGAGACCCTAGCCGTACATCCGGGTAGAACCACCGACCCTCCGTAAGTCACCTGGACTGCATCCTCACATGTGATTTATCCTGATCCCGGGTGAGATTCGAACTTAGGGCAGTGATTGGTTAGTAACTGGTGAAGACAATAAACACTCAGACAGTTTAATGAAAATACTGTTTCAATACATCTGCATGCAATATTTAAAGCGACAAAATATATCAAAATACTGAGAACTTTAAACAAACGCTACTGACATATGGAATATGAAATACTACCTGTTGTAATGACTGATGATGCTGTGGTTACATTTGCTTGTAGGTTTTCTCCATTTACATCGCTTAAAAAGACTAATGGAAAACTGAACATTAACGGAATGGAAACATATAGTTTTAATTGACCAGCGGCTGTCCGGATACATTTGTGTTATAACGACAATTAGAATAAGTAAGTGAGTAAGTCTTCTGATCATGTATGTCTCGTATTATGCTTTGTGCGATAATGGATGTATGGACCCTTCCGCATATGTACTTTCCCTGGAATCTGATTTTGCAGCCAGCGCGCTTTGCTTAAACAAGTTAATCGCAAGTGCAACTTAATTGAGAAAAAGACAAGTTAATTTCTTTGAGGCATAACGTCTATAAAATTATTTAATTTTGATATCGGCAGTGCTGTGATCTTCCAAATATGCGTAAAGAGCTCATTCAGTTCTTTTGATTAAGAGCTGCACTTTACGGACCCAATTAATTTACAAAGATAGCCATTTATAACCAGACCTATTGGCGATGGACGGCGTGCGAAATAACCATTTGAAAATGCAGCAAAACCCCTGAAAACAGGACAACAAAAATTTGTACCATTAATTGAATGGACACTATGCTGGCCAATGAACTTCTTGTTTAAATTCATAAACAAGCAACTTTAATTCCGGATACAAATTGACAAAAATGACTCACCTCCCAGAATTAGTAGGCACACACAAGCATATTGGATAGTATTTCGGAACTGAAAAACAATACAATACGCATACATTTGGAACGCTGTTTGTAGGTCACGATTCCAAAAGAATTTTCAATGAAAATCTCAAAGTAATAGTATCCAGATTTAAAACAACGAATGTCAAACTTAAATGTACTATGAGACCTCATTTGCTACCAGTTTGACCGGTAAAAATTACCGAATCGCGATCTAACAGGATATTCCTAAAAGAAAACAATCCGTTTTGTTAAGTTAGACCGAGATATGGATTTTGAACCGCCAATCAGAAAGTATTTCAGATCTGAGTGTATTTTTACGCTCGTATTCGTTGCGGAACGTATTCAAACTATGGACTGAGAGATTTTGAACCAGAAATTCGAAAGAAAAGTTTTTTGATATTTTTTTACTGGCCTTCTGTAATGATAGAACGCGATTCGGAAATTCTGAACTACCAGTATGGTGGCATTTCAGATCGGAGTGGATTTTTATGTTTATATTCATTGTTGAACATAAACATTTATTGTAATAAGTGCATAAATCTGAATTTCAACTTTGATTTCAAAAAGAAGAAAAACGAAAAGCGGACTGCATCCTAGAAATAGGGTTTTAAAAGAATTTTGGATTGTAAACTTGGCACGACTTACAAGTCGGAATGTATTTTAAGTTAGAAAAGAGTACAATTCTAAAATTCAAACCTACTGACTTAATTTAGAATTCCTTGTACGAAATATGTATTCTTCGTAACTAGAGCAGTTATTATCGAGTTCGATTTTTTATCGAATTACTGCGAATCGTTTACGAGAAATTAGAATTTATACGAGTTTTCGACCTGCCATCTCGGGGAGCTTCGGGTGTCGCCGTGGAATTTGATGTTAAATTTGACTGTAAGTAGTATGCATATTATTAAGGGTATGAATTCCAACCATGTTTTTTAAATAGCTAACTACATTCTAGAACACTTTCCTTGAAGAAATTCACCGTTGCTGCTGAATTCGAATTATGAATTCGCAGTGAGTATATGAAAACTTCTAACATTTATTTTATGGTTGTATATATACAAATCGCAGACTGCATACTGGAACACAGTTCGCTATTTTAATCTAGAACTGCGCTCAAGTTGATTACAACTATAAAATACAATGTTTTAAAGGAATAATTATGACATATTCCATGCACATAATTACTAGTAACCCCACTATTATTTTTTTTTGTTTTCATTTCATTATCTCTAAAAAAAACATTTATGTCCATGCCTACCAAACTCTTCCATTCTCTCTTAACCCCCGTCACTCCCTCTCCCTCTCCCTCCCCTTGTACCCCCTTATGCTCTCCGCAACCTATTTCTGATCCTTCCAACTTTTCCTTGTTTTACCGAGCGCAATGTTATTACATCATTATTTCGGTACAACATTGGATTTTCTACAATGTATTCACAGAAATAACGTGACAATGACAAAAAAGTAAAACCGCTTTAAATATTACCATGCATGGTATCGTTTTTTTAAAAAATAAATACAAATTTTACTTACTATGCAGATGCATGAAATGCATTAAACATATATTACATGATTAATTACTCACCATTGTCGCTGTTGTTTGAGGAAAAGATGTAAAATGAACCTAAGACGAAAGTTAGTAATTATCAAATTATCAGATAAAATGACGACCTCCAGTTATACTTCAGAGGTCGGTTTATTAAGGCCAGGGATTAAGAAATTGCTTACTGCATACCTAGTACAAATGTTCTCCATGAAGATACAACCATATTATAGTTAGGCTATGTCAACTGTTTGTATCTTATTATAGTATTAGGTCCCCGCATTTAGTTCCATGTTATGAGTGTTTTGTGGACGGACCTCGGCTTTATGAGTTTGAGCTTTTAACGTGACATAAACCTTGAGGGCAGTGTTATGACAAAACCGATTTCCGGCAATGAGTATCAATATGTTTTGAACGAATCAATCTGAGAACTCAAATTCATTCAAGAAGTTGAAAAATATTCTTACACCCTTTTGAAAGCAATAGTACCTAAATTGGTGAAATAGTGAAAGCCCGTATACTGTCTATTTCTGTTGGTTAAAGGTGTAGCAATTTTAGTTACTTTGCACCATATACTGTCTGTTCGTTATCTAATACATGCAAAAAACGCTAAATACCACATTTGGGATGCAAATATTAAGCCCTCATTTGTGTCCAGACTCATCATCAAGTTGAATAAAGAGGGGATTTATTGAAAAGCGGTACGGAAATAATTGGTCGTGATAACAAAGTGGTTTGAATCTTGATGTGATCTCCAAAGTTTTCATGATGCTGTTTCGTTTAAGTTTTCACTTGTTTGCATTAAACAAATAAAATAAAAGCAATGTATATTATTTATGTATTTTATGCCTTCTGTAGTGGATACTCAACGATACGAGGGTTGTCCAAAAATTACTCTGGCAATTGGAATTTAACATCTAGAGTCCAATTGAAAGACACTAAAACACATATTTTTGGAAACGCGTATAATTGTTTACTCGCTACAGAAATAATTTCAATTAAATTGTCTCACTGCAAAGAAAATTATTACAAATATTACATGTTACAGTAAAACCTCGACAATGAGACCGCCTTCGGCGCCCGAAAAAATCGGCCGTAATAATGAGATGGTTTTATCATCACATTGTATTATAGTGGACATATTGAAAGCTGGTCCGAAAATAAGTGGTCGTTATAACAAGGGTCGTAATATTGAGGTGAGGTTTTACTGTACCTATGATTCGTTTATTTTATTTTTTACACATAGTCCTGCTGTGGTATTTGTATACCAGAGAAACAATGTTACGATCTTTACTCTTTCATACTCAGCATCTAAGAAAAAAATCGCATGATTTGGACGAGTAACATTGTCACTGGTGTTTAACCCCGTTTTTCAACATTTTTTTCAGTTACATACGGCAACCTGTTCATCTAACCAGTTTCTCTGTACTGTATACTTACCAGCACTAACTTACCCTTCCACAAGGAGCCTACTTCTCAACATGGAAAAAATCTACATTTTTGTCAAATTTTCATGGAAGGGTCTGACCTGCTGCGTCCGAGATTTGAACTCGGATCTCCGGGTTACAAGTACAGCGCACTAACCACTGGATCATGGTCGCAGCCTGGAAGTGTTACACAAATTAATTTTTTTAAGTTGAGGTATGTGTACCTTAAATCTCTGAATATACCTGATATTACAGTTGTCAATTATCATATTTTCATGGAAGGGTATGACCTGCCACAACCGGGATTTGAACCAGGATCTCTTGGTTACAAGTCCAGCATACTAACCACTGGACCACGGTCGAGGACCATGAACTACTGTCTGATAAAAAAAACAGTACAGTAGAACCTTTCTAATCCGAACTAGTTCGGTCTGACAAAAATGTTTGGATTAGAAAGGTTTTCGGAATATAAAGGTTCTGGAAGTGTACTACAAATTTATTAAGTTAATGTTTGTGTACCTTTAATCTATGAACATACCGGAGATTACAGTTGTCAATTATCACCACCTCTTCAATAAACTGGTGCAGATTGTCGACGAAGATTTGATAAGGCAACATCTTTGACACGATTATAAAGCGGATGAACTATGTTCGTGTCCTTGTAAAGTCAAATGTTGACGTTGATCAACTTTTTTTGCTCCGGGTTAACCTTGATATGATAACTTTAATAGCTAATCTAGTAATAAATAAAATTGAAAATTGCAGTTAACATGCAGTTTAGATTCACGAGTACAACAACTTCAATTAAACAAACATTATAAGACTAACTAGTTGAATAACTAAATTATTGTTTTTAAATCTGAATTTTAATGCAAACAGTTTTTATGTTCTTTCTAACAAGTTGAATTTCACATTTTATGTAATACTGGTGCTCACATCAAACTGTACGGAAATGTTTAAACTCTATATCAATACATGTATAGTCTAACCTGTGTTTACGGGCAACTCCGAATAAAAGCAACAGTGTGATTACAAACCATTCTTTAAAAAACAATCATTGATTTTCTAGAACAAACTAACCTTCGAATAAAGGCAACCTGTCAATAATGGCCACATTTTGTCTTTTCCATGGATGGGCTTTGTTCACAGGTTTGACTGTATATGTATAATTTAATAACCAATCCGCGATAACTTTTATTACGTTTCAACAATGACGCAAAGACCTTATGGTAGTTTATTTGCAAAACACCGAACTAGATACACATGCTTAAGACATCTTATTGTTCGAGTTAATTCATGCTTTTGTGCAAGAAGTAAAACTATGTATGACCACATTCATAAAAAACCCATGTGTAACTGAATTGTGACAAATGTGATGTTATTCGTTACATGAAAATTCAAACATCGGCATTGGTCACATTTGTCACAAAATTTGTTACATATGTGACTGAGTTCCGCTTCATATGTGATCACATGTGTAAAACCTGTTACAAATGTGATCTGTTTCAAATGTGGTCTTACAAAGCTATCTTGAGATATTATTTCAATTTAAGATAATTATTCTATCACAAATGAATTGCTTTTTATACATGTGAATAGTTGATATACACTTGAATACCAAAAGCTGTAATTTAAGTTACATGCAAACTTCAAATCGCGCCAAGTGCAATTCAAATATTTTACAATCTGACTAGTTATCGGCTTACATCAATTACAGCGCATTAATACATATCAGTTAATGTTGATTAAAGCAATGATAAATTGATAATATCTGATAATATCCTGTAACAGTGATATGTATATTTGAGTTATCCTGTAACAGTGATATGTATATTTGAGTTATGCAATGTTCTTATCTTTCTTTACTTTATATTGCTTCAGTTCGCTAAATACGATTTATTTACATTACCTAGCAATTATACAAAAATGTACATGCATTAAGTTGTTATTTATTTATTAATTAAACCCATTATTAATATCAATATCAGGTAATCCATTTAACACACATGCACATATAATTGTATGTATACATATATATGTGTGTATATTTTATGACGATGAGCTGTTATGCTTAAGTCTAAATACATTATTTGTTCTGTTCTTCAAATTTTATATGAACGGCTTTTTAGGGGTCATATGCTTAATGCATTTTACAGGCACACAGCTTTTCGGAATTTATTAATAAGCCCATCAAAAGTCACTGTAAATATAGAAAGGAAAATAATTCCCGTCTTCCCCAAGACACCACCTAAAACCCACCAACCAAAACACTCAACACAGAAACATACAAAAGGTGGAGGTATAAACATCGTCTGCCTTAAGGTACCGGCTTGGAACAGTCGGTAGCAAAGCTACTGGCGGTTTAAACTGATTTCTTCAATCATATATACATTCAAGAAAAAACATAATACATGCCGTGTTTCCATTAACATTCCTTTAAATCGCTTCCTTAGAATGGCAATGGTCTATCTGTACTTTATGAAGAACAGATAAGCCCTTTTTATTCTAAAGTGGTGAAATATGGGGTAGACGGGTCGGCAAAATCCTTTTTTAGCTCATATTAAAATGAAAATAACGGCTAGAAAAAAATCACCTAAGCCGAAAAAGTGCTAGGGTAGACTTAAAAAATATAGCAGGTCGGATTAGCGGAACCAGTGGACTTTTTCACTCCCGAAATATTAACATTTTGTGGCTTGGTCAGAGGAAACCAATGACGTTTTGTTTTGTGCCTTACAAATTCACATTTTTTGTATGCATCATATCCGCTATGTGCAATGATTAACAATTCACGAAATTTGATAATTCGGTGTGTCCGGGTTATCTCAATTTATCGTCTATAGACAGATCATGAGTATGCAGTTGACAATTTACAATTTAGATGTTAACTATATAGGATATTAATTACACCTCATTCATTTACATAAACATAGTGAACATTTAAAACATCAAGAAATGATTAGTAAACACTTTGTCAGCTGTATATTGTACCCTTCAGTAGACTTTGTCTTGTCTCGCATTTTTTGGTATGGTCTATGCGTTGGGTGGTGTTTTGGATTGGTTTCCGGGAATGTGGTATTTAGGAAAAGTGGGCTTTTTTGCATGTTATTTTCTTGTTATCCTTTTCTTAACTAATAAACATTCATTATTATTAAGTTGTGTCTAATGGTCTTTCGACATAACAAGTGAGACCAGATGCCCAGCTATCTAACGGAAGGTCAATGGTCCTACCCAGGTGTAAACCGAGAGTCTTCCTCCACTGTTAAAGCCGGGAAGTCGCCAAAAGACTGTTGTTGCTACAGTGCGAAAGAGTTATTGTTAATTGCTGTATACGCAGGAAACTACAAGAAATATCAATCACGTGAGAAACATCTGGAGGGCTAATGTTAAAGTACTGTAACTCGGAACAAATTGCACCATTGTGTACACTGCGCGTAAGTTATGTACGACAAACAGTTACACTCGGCTTTATCAATATCAAAGTACGTTTAAAGTTACAAATATCTGTACTTAACATCCGATATCGCTCCAATGTATTCAGTTTATCGCTATCCGGGACTCAAGCACATACTTAGAGGAAACATATCTGATTGCATGTTTAAATACGCAGTCACTTTGCCTGACACTTCGTGCAAAATTTATAAATCATCGAGCATTGAAAAAATCCCCGTTTACAATTACTTGACCATATAATTAGGTAGATGGGTCGCAAAATTTCTCATTTACTTCTTTCTAAACCTATCACTCGCACCACAAAGGAGGTACAGTTCGCCTACAAATAATGTTCGTGCTTTGGACTTTGCTGTTAGGAACCGTAAGGACGGCGCCAAAGAAACAGGGGCGGTCGGATAACCATAAACGCAACCACATTTTTCTGGTCAAGCATAAGGGATGCAATTTATGCAGAGTCATGTTTCCAAGTTTATTTTCACGAATACAAATCATTTATACTTGAGTGCATAATATCTACAACAACTGGTATTGTACAACATCATTAAATGAAGGCTAATCAAGGTACATGCGCATTTCCACCGCTATATACAATAAATCTTTATGAATTAATTATTTATGTAACATAAGGATATAACTATTTCAGAATATTGGTGTTATAGATACAGTATAACCCTTGAAAACCGGACCGCTTTCGGACTGGGCCAAATGTCCGGTTTTCTGAGAATAAAGGTTTTCAGAGATTTCAGAGAAATATTGATTATAGAAGACAAATAAATGGGACTTGAAAAATAGTCCGATTTTTCGAGAATTCCGGTTTTCATGGAGTCCGGGTTTCAGAATGTTTCGAATGTTTAGACAAAAACTGATGTAGTGAGTTAAATTAACTCAGGAAAATGAGTAAAATAAACGAGAACGATGGTATTGCGTTCTTTAGATTTGTAAAACCTCACATAGCGACCACCTCAATATTACGACCGCCTCGTGATAACGACCTCATATTTTTGGACAAGCTTTCAATTAATCCCCTATAATTTAACTTTATGATGAGATCAACTTATTATTACGACCGGTATTTCGGGTCCCAAAGGTGCTCTCATTATCGAGGTTACGGTATATAACACATGTACATTGCATTGTTTCCCCAATACGTATACAATTTATAACATAACGTTGTACGCCAGATACGCTTACAAGCCCCTGTGCCTTCTTCGATTATTCGTTTTTTTTTTTTTAATAAATTGTATGAAGTCGTAGACTTTTTACGACAAATGGAAGGAACTGCATAATGATACTCAAATAATTTAACTGTATTTCTCTCCCTTTGAAATAATGATCTTCAAATGTTCAATACTCTGTTGTAGGTGCGTAAGCAGTGCTCGTTTGTCATTCGTTCAATTTTGTGTGTACAATTCTGACCCATAGGATGAATCGAGTTGGTCGCGTGCTTAAATTTTGAGAAAGTTTGCGGAGGTCAAATTATGAGCATACAATATGACCATCAATTCTTTCTTAACTGTATGCCCGTTACATTATGCGTTGTATAATTACTTTGCATGAATACATTTCAACTTTTATACGCCCGTCTTGATGAGACATAATACAGTAAAACCCCTAAAAAGCGGACTCCCTGAAAACCGGAATTCTCCGAAAATCGGACAATTTTCATATCCCATTTTTTCTCTTTTCTCGGAATTTTCAGAAAAGCGGCCTTTTTGATTAGTCCGGAAGGGGTCCGGTTTTCAAGGGTTTTACTGTATTATAGGAACACCTGTGGTTTACGGGCAGCGTGCAAAAGTTTGGTGACGATTAATATGGATTTTTTTAAAATTTAAGTGGCGATTTGGTTCGCAGAGATGCATATCAAAGACGTTTCGTTCATGACAGTCCTGACTGTTAATATATGAACTAAATCTAACCGGGTGTATTCAAAAGGAAACACAAAAATAATTTCTTTCACAGTTTGTTTTGTATAACAAAGACTACTTGTTACAATAAAACCTCACATAGCGACCACCGCAATATTGTGCTCACTTTATGGTAACGACCACTTATTTTCGGACTGAGTTTCGAAAACTCCCCTATAATTCAACTTGATAATGAGACCACCTTATTATTACAACTAACTTTTCAGGTCCCGATGTACGCTTAACTGTATTCAGAAGTAAAAACAAACGGAGATATAACGACATATCTAACAACCTGTTTAATGTTTTAGTTACTTATTCATCTAAGACTTGATCTTATTTTATGATATATATAAATTAAATATTCAGTATTGCTATTAATTCAGTTTCATTATTATCACGTAGAACGTGTTCTGTGTTGAAATTTGGTTAAAAACATGTTGAGAGCCTTTTGTCTACCGCGCACGGAAAAGTTGGCTGTTACTTGCAGAGCACGAGTTAAGTACTGCGTTAGAATCGAGAAACCCTGGTTAGATCAACTTCTTGCCGGTATATGACTCAAATTTTCTTAGAAATAGTGTAAAATCCGACTAGTTAAATAGAA
Organism: Lutraria rhynchaena; assembly: GCA_008271625.1. Classification (NCBI taxonomy): domain Eukaryota; kingdom Metazoa; phylum Mollusca; class Bivalvia; order Venerida; family Mactridae; genus Lutraria; species Lutraria rhynchaena. Next base: position 2,963,577 of record VIBL01000012.1, read on the forward strand.
ATTCCTATCCATATTTTTCTGTTTAGCTTAGGATAAGAAAAAATCCCCTTGGTACATTGCAGAAAATAGCGCTCTTTGCGGTGTGGTGTTAATTATAGGAAAATTGTATTTTATGTCAAGTACAAAACGTACAGTCAAACCTGTGTTTGCGGCCAACTCCTAATATAAGCCATCCTGTGAATAAAGGCCACTCTATGAAAAAACACCATTGATAATTTAGAACAAACTTACCTCCGAATAGCCATCTTTGTCTTTCCCATGGATGGCCTTTGTTAATAGGTTTGATTGTATATATTTTGGAATTATTTTCAAAGCTCCTCTAATCATGTTGTGTAGCCTTGTTTGTACATAAAATATCTGGAGCACGTTAAGTCACGCGCTGTGACAACCCCAAAGTTTGGGATTTAACCCCAAAGTGCGTTACGTACTTTGGGGTCAAGTTTTGACATCATACAAACGACCGCACTTTGGGGTTGCATGATGCAATTAAAAATAAAATTACTTTAGATGCCCATGTAAGGTTTAATGCAGTACAAGAAGCGGTCCGGCAAAGCACGGACAATCATAGTCTTACGAAAGGCATACAATGTAGGTTTACAAGTTAAATTGTTGACGCCACAAATTGTATAAAAGAGCAGAAAAACTGTATAGATCTTGTAATTATACATAGTTATATGAAAACATTATACCGATGAAATAGATGCAAACATAACGGATTGATCGACAGAATCATGATGTTTTATTTTATTTCACATTCTATACACTATATAATAATTCAAAATGGACCTTTTTTTTAAAAAAAGAGTCTACTAATCATGAAAGTTGCACATTTTTCTTTTTTTACTTTACAGTATATACGTAAACGTTATCTTTTATAAGCATATATTATATGTTTTAGGTAGGACTTAAATTTTGTACAAGTACTTTGACATAATCATGTGAATTGTAATAAATGAGGTATATTATTATTAAGAAAACTCATGAAAAATCATTCTATAAACATGCATTAAGAAATTGTATGAGAGAAAGACGGTTGTAATTCATTTGTGTATGCATGATAAATAAAATGGGTATGTTCAGAATCAATAATAACACCTTATTCCACCACACGGAAATGCCGCTGTGTGCTTGAATGCCACTCGGGTCGAAATAAATCTTGCAAGTGAGAAAATAGGCAGATGTTTACGGAGGACGGTGTTAAGTACTGGAACTTCCCAGGACAATGGTTAGGTCAACTGTCCGTCTGTACATGACTGAAATACTGTTAAAACGAGTTTTAAACCCAACAAACAAACACGGAAATGTTCAGCTTCTATATGTATCCTGGAGTTGTACTAATGTCGGCCACTACCGGGTACCGAAATAAAGTACTCGCTTTTAATTAAAACATCTAACTTGGGAGTACGCGTGTATGCTTTCGGTTGATTCTTTCAACCCAGCTGTTTTGTGCTTAATATTATATAAGAATAAAGATATTAAATAGCTACACATGCACTTAGCTCGATAATTTTTATGTCGGAATGATCAATCAGAGCATCCGATAGCCTATAGGGGTTATAGACAGCTACTTCAGGTTTTGGGTTCCGTTTTTAACCCGAGCCTTGCATGAGAGGGACGTGCCCGGATATTTGAGTTGGCTGTTTTCCTGTCCAAGTTTCACCGAATTTCTCCGTGGTCAAAATGAGAACTGCATTTCAATATACTCGAAGCCGCCTTCTGGCGACGGCGAATAAAATGGCACCAGCGAAGAGAGCGAAGTCATCGTTTGCATGATTCTGATCTTAAGCTGACATTGTACTTCATTCACAAAATTGTGATGTTATTATATGGTTTAACTGTTGTCTATAATTACTGAGAGCGTAATGCGCAGAACTTTTGAAAAACATGATCCTAACGGGTACATGCATTAGCGAGAATGTCTTACAGTAAGAAACGCCCCATCGCATTAACACTAATTAAAAATGTAATGTGGTCGGGTTTGGTTAAAATAAGACTTGTACATTGCATTGCAATGACATACATATATATCCGAACCTTTCCAATACGGAATCCTCTCTAAACCGAACACGTCGGCTGATCCTGATTTTTTGTTATGTATTTAATGTAAAATTACTTTTGGAAACCGGAACTTTTGTATTCCGAAAACCTCTTTAATCCTAGCATTTTGTCTGTCCGAGCAAGTTCGGATTAGGAAGGTTCAACTGTAATAGGCTTTGCGGTTCTACGAGAATTTTTTTGACGTTGAGAAGTAAATGAATACAGACATTTTTTTGATTTTATATTCCATACACTTATCATGATTATATCTGAGTTCCAAACACTGGTTGAGTACTACTTTAGCCCATGTGGTGTGGACAAAAATATGAAGCCACAAATAGATTACATAAGTTATTGATGCTCCAAGCAGATGTTCATTTCGCAGAAAAAAAAAACAAAACAACTTAATAATATCTAAACTTAGAAATATTTATTAGACAAAGAAGAAAATGAAAGTAACGTCTTGGCTTCATTATACTCCAATGTACTTAGAGTGTTCAGCACAAGACAAGACTATAACAATGACAAATCAGCTGTTATATGATGACTCTTTCCAACTTTGTAAGGTCGTTGAACAGTTTTTTCAATGTTCACACACTACATAAATGTGATCATTCATTGAGCAACATGTTCTTCAACTCATACGCTAGCTACGATGAAAATGCCTTTATTACGAAATGATGATCATAGAGATTAGAGTTTATAAGCACAGAAAAACAAACATTCTCTAGGTGAATCAGTCAATGACACATCAGGTCTTGTTAGTTAAACAGAATAACAAACAACTCGGCAATAAGGGTCGCAATTATAATTGGCATAAATCCACTGCTGACACCGACGGCCGAATTTCCTGAAACAAGAAAAGGGTAACATTTAAAAAATCACGTAAAAGATAAAAACAATAGATATTTTAATTGATTTCATTGGGCCGTTCATTGGGACCTTATGAACACATTGAATCAGTAATGTAAAAAAGGATATTGTTTCGACGCCCTACTGACACAGTTTAACTCTAAGTTTATATTTAGTAAAATAACGTACATGCTGAAAGAATTCCACGTAAAGCATATAGGGAATAAGAGCATAGCAATCAAAAATGATATTTTTCAAGATTTCTTGTTATGGGCACTGCTTATTGCGCTGTCAACGATATTGCTGTGTATTGTTAAAAAATGTGTGATCCATGCTGCAGGTTGCTTCTGTATTTTATAATGTGTTTCTGTTAGTTTCTGAAGGTGGCCTCATTATCATAAATTTTATTCAAGTGATATACAATGTCTGTGTGTATGTTGCTAAATTCGCCTGTAAAATCGCTAAAAATAAATTCGCGAAATTGTAATGATTAATTAACTAATAGCTAATAAATCCTAGGGTAATTTCGTTAAAATTAGATCGCAAAAATTAATTTTAATTCAAATCTGAAAATATGTACGCGAAAACAACCGGATTTACGGTATTTGTTCTCTCCAATTGGTGGCCCGTATGCTCTGGTATGACGGTATGAAGAAAATCATAAACTATACCTCCTGTCCCGTTCCCTGTCCCTGTCCCGTTCTGTCCATTCACTTCAGTGAAACAGACTGAAAATACACACAAAATAAGAATCAGTAATCCTACCACAAACACCGAACATCGAAAAATCGTCGTTGAGACACAAAATTGGTGACAATGTACCGCTGAGAAAAAAATGATAGTCGCAATTAATGACTTTGTTTATGATTAAGCGCACTATCATTTAAAGGTTTTTATCTATTAAATTTGATTGATAGAATATTGCCGTCATTTTATCTTTTAAATTAAAATCCATGTATTAGTGTAAATGGACTTTGGTCCATACAATTTATAGCCAAAATAACGTTGTTTCTTAGAAAATGTAGAATCTAGACAACATGCACAGCCAAGTCTGTTTTCAGAAACAAGTGCTGGGTAAGTTTACAATGCTTGGAAATTTTATAATCAATATATCGTTGCCTTCCGATTCGATTCAATGATCGATAGCGATTTTGGTCCGGTTTTGAAAAAGTAGTAAGAATCATTCTGATAAAAGTATAACTTGTTTTGATTGTTCTGTTTTAGCATTTTTTACATTTATTGATGTAAATAGCTTTCAAGGTCTACTTTATTTATTCAACATCTGATTGTATAGTATAAAATTAGAATTGCGGAAAATAAATTCTGAGGGGTCTGCTTTGTATCGCTCCATTTTAACTCGTTTCACATTAACATAATTCGGTGCATATTTGCTTGTCATTCAAAAACTCTGTATAATTATGCCAAAGCACGTCGAGAATGCGAATAATTATGTTGTCCTTCTAATCAGGATGGAATCATAATTATGTACTTGTAACCTCATTATGCATGATAGTGTAATTAAGCATGTGAACATGTTATCCAAGAACAGACTATAGAATAACCAAACATTATTTTATTGACTTTATTTATTGCAGCGTTCCACTAAAGACCAGAATGATGTACATGTAAATTTATTGCTTATCTAAACTTTGGTTTTGTTGTATCAGAACAGGATGTGGTGCCCAGAATCACAATCTGTTTACTAGGAGATATGAATCGTTCATTTATTTCACATTACAACACATTCTAATATTGTGATCTAATACATAGGTTTCATCTCCCATCCGTACTCTGCAGATGGATTTTGGCTAACGAGACCGCCAATTCAGCTCAACTGGTAGAGTCACGTCTACGGACCTCGGATTCGTTAGTTTGAACCTTTCTGCGCGGCACTTGTGGCTCTGTGGCTCTCTATGACACTCTATGACTATTTGGCTGGATACATTATGTCTCAGGCAATCCATTCCTATGAAGAAGTTGACTGTCACATGTAGTGGATAAGGTTAGTACTGGTACAGAATCTAAGAAATCTTGTTATGTTAACTAACTACTAGTACATGTCTGAATTACCGTTGAAATCTGACGTCAAACCGTAAAAATGTTCATCCATTATCGGAAGCGGATTTTATGCAGCAATGCAGAAGTGTGTATAATTTATAGTACAGACGATAAGAATCAATAAAAATATGATATACATACCTCCAACAAGTAGTACACACACAAATAAGCACAGGGTAAGCTTTGGAAACTGAAACGAAATGATATTAATTTGTTATTTCATCATCCAAACCAACACAACACGCATAATTCTCCACATGTTATCTTATCTCAAGATAAGCCGGACTCAAATAACTGACTAGGTAGGGCTTAAAAGTCCCTTGTTGGGAAAGTTGGTGGTCTCATTGTATTTTTTCACCTAAGGTTGACAAGTAGTTCAGGATTACTTGACTAAAATATTAGGGAGGGTAGGTTTAAAACTTCTTTATTTTATTTATTTTTTACTGAACATATCTTTTGTGATAATACTGTGATTTATCCCCAAATATATTCGTACATATGATTTTGCCGATAGAAACTTAAGGGACGCCTTCAAAAAAGGATCGAGTCTTGCAGTCATATACAGTAAAACCTTATACTGCCACCACCTCTAAATTACGAAAACTTTGTTATAACGACCTATATAACGATATATATATTTTCGGACAGGATTTCAATGACTCCCCTGCAACTCAAATTAATAATGAGACCTCATTATCATTACCGATTTTTTAGAACCCGAAGGCGGTCACATTATCGAGGTTTTTCTGTACATGACTACTTTTCTGGCCTAATGATATTTCGTAGCGCAGTGTATTCTAGTTATAAATTACATGTCCGTTTACAAAGAATTTAGCTCTGATAAAGGACCCGATAATCTCCATGGAAATGAATACACACAGATGATAAACAATTTCATCGTAAATTATTTTAACGTCACATGCATTTCTCATATCTTGTTTTATTCATTCAATTTCAAACATAAGATGCATGCGTTAAACCGGCGAAATATCGTTGTAGGTTCGGAGATAAAATTCATAAGAAAATGAAAATAAAGGCAAGAACAAAAATTTACTGAGAAAAAAAAGAAAGCTTGGATCGGCAGAAAAAGTAGGGTCTCTCGGGTTGGTGGAAACCAGGATTTTTTACATTTCGCCTTATCGCAACAGAGGTTTGACGTTAGACAATTATATGTGGGGCTGCAAAATAACAGCCCAAAATAAAGCGTATTTAAGAGATTAAAGATACGATTCCAGATTCAGTTTTTGTAGAAAAGGTTGGCAATTATATCTCTATAATTTATAGATCTCCCTACATTAAACTGTCAGCCGTATTGTTCAATCCCAAAAATAATGTAAAAATGAATATTTTAAACACTTAGCATTTTAGCCCGTGTATTGTACGAGTAATCGACAACACATCCGCTTAATTAAATATCATGTAGACTGATAGATAATTTATTTTCAATCTAAGAGATCAGTAGGACTGTGTGGAGAACATACAAAGTATAAGCGAAAACTTACTGACAAACATATGTGAAAAATGCGGAGATGGAAAAGACAACTACACTAAACATTCACACATAACCGTAAATAGAAGATATAATGCATGTGCATGTATATCAATTACATGTGATAATATTTTTATTGGGATATATTGCTCACAAACACTTCGACATTTATAACAAGTCAGACTGTATCGGTCAAAGCTTCTATTATAATTCTAAACCACATTGTTGATCTCTTTGAAACAAAAGTATGTTTCTCGTTTTATCAAATTTATTCTTATAACTGATACACTTTTCCATTCTTCCTTCTGAGAGAGATAATCATTTCAGAATCACTTCATTGTGGTATTATTTGTATCTATTTTTATCAATAATCTGCTCTAGCTTTTCGTTCCTCTTAATTGTCATCACGTTCATTAAATCAATCATAAGTATTACGTATCTAAATTATCTTCTATAGAATTATTACATAGCGCTCTATTCTTCAATCTCCTTATCATAGTCTAAATAAGGAATTATACATTTTTATGAATATGATATAAATGCATCAAATTTATTGAAAACAAAAGTTTATTAAAGAAGCGCCCTTTGCAGAGAAATATATTAATTAATCTCGAAGCAGAATAAATTGAAAATTAGTATTTGATAACATACCATGTTTATTGCTGTTTTAGACCACTTCGGATGTCGCAGTGTATCCTTTGCTGTCAATAATGGAAGAATAATTCGATGTCGTTTTATCATGTTAATGTAAACCACGTGATATCAAGTTTAGGCCAAATGTGTACAGATATAATTCTTTGGTCCATAAAGAAGTAGTGTCAGTCAATCTACAACATCTAATGCGCGACCCAAATGTGGCTGAAAGTACGCTATTTGAAACAGCCATACGAATACTTCTATAGTATCTCCACCTTTCTTTTTTTACACTTTTTTAATTTGATTGTCATTCTGTTCCTCAAATCATTAATTGATTATTAATAAAATTAAGCTGACTGTTTCATTACAAGATTTTGTTTTATTAAACAAATTAATTATTGCCTTCCCGTTTAATGTTGTTGAATGTTGTTCTCAACATGTTCGGTCGTCTTTCCATTTTTGCCATAACCTTTACTTAATAGACCCTTTCCGACTATTTCCATGTACAGTGAAACCTCACATTGTGACAGCATCACTATTACGATCTCATTTTAATGAACATGCTTTTCCTAACATCAAAATGATAACGATACAGTTTCTATTTTAGATCTAATAACTTATTTCCGGTCCCAAGTGTGGTCTTAATATCGTAGTTTTACCATACTTTTAATTAGTTTGACTTATTGGGTCCCGATTTTTCAGTAGTTTGTAGCTAAAAGGTCATAAGCTGTTACTTGGTCAAGCAATTCTAAAAGTAGAGAATTAACGTACCTAAAATGGATAAGTGCGTCCATTTCTGAGAAGGTAGCCTTAATGACCTTATTACGACGTTAAACCCCAGGGAAAAATAAACAGGGGTAAAAATATGCATACCCCAAAAACTAAATATTTTTCTATGACCAGAATGTTTGAACATTTTGATCAATGAACATAAATTTTCTAACGTCACGAGCTATAAACACATTGTAACTGGATTTGTTTTATTGGTAAGTAATTGGAGGATAAATAGGTGAAATTGAATTAAGATAACACTAATTGAAAGTAAGATAAAACGAAGCAACGAAGTTCACTGATACTAGGCCAGAAAAAAAAGTCATGTTTCCACTTAACTGATCCACCATATTTTTTGCACCGACCATAAAGTTTCTAGTTGCAAAATCCAAAGTTTGAAAGTATTTGGGATGAATGATATCTCCGAAGTAGGAAAGATTAATTTTGTTTGCAAAGAAAAGAAAAAAAAATGCAACCTATCTATTTTGATCAAGTAACCGGAAACACGTCTTCTTTTGTCTGACCTATTGTCAATTATTTACTCTTGATTCAAAAATAGCTAACATCCATGAAACAGTCGCTTTGAAAGATTAACAAAATGTTAATTAAAAAGTGAGATGTGGTTTCAATTCCTTATATGGCATTTGCACTGAGTTGAGGAAATGATTCATATGATTATGGGAGTGTATTAAACATTTTAGTATATCTTTCGACTTGTAGAATGTTGTTATGATAATAATATTAATCTTTTATTTCCTCCAAGATGCATGAAGAGTAGAAAACATTATATAAAGTATAATACGTGTAACAATAACAGGAACGTTTCGAGGAAAGCAGATATATTTACAATAGCTTTATATACATATTTAAACACATATGTAAACAGGCACTCTCAAACAATACATACAATACAAAAACATACAATACGAAAAAAAACCAAATCAAAACAGTATAATATTAAAAAACATGTCATATAAAGACTATATGTGATATCAGGTGTCTAAAGTGTCTTGAGATGATAATGTTAAAATTAACAACATTTGTAAGACACATACAATCGACTTAAAGTCTATATTCTACTACAAAAGATTTTAATAGATACATGATATTATTTGGTTATATTTAAAAAACCAATGAACATATTGCCTTAGAGAACGCCATTCATTTTCTCAAATTTCTTATCACATGCTCACAAGTGTCAATAGAGCAACACCTTGCTCAAAGGGTGTTCTATGTATTAAATTGGTAAATGCTAAAAACGATACGTTCTGTAAAAGAACAAGACTATTTCGAAACAAGATGCGTACACGTTTTGGCCCTGGAAATAGAAGAAACGGGTTAAATTACAGTAAAATCTTCCTTAAAAAACCCTCAATATTACACCCCCTCATTATAACAACCGATTATCTCCGGACCAGTTTTCAATATTCACTTTATATTTATGCTTGACAAAAAGACCATTTCAATAAGAAGACGAATACTTTGAGTCCTCAAAGCGGTCTAATTTCGAGGTTTTACTGTATCTTACTAAATTTTCTCCAATACTTCTTCAACTGAAGAAGAGACGAGAAAAATCTAAGGTAATCAGTTTATCCTTGTCATTCACCGAGCAAATAGACCATCGGATATATTTATAAGCAGTGTTGTCTATCTTATTTAACTCAGAATAATTATTTCTCAATGACCATTTTAGACAAATACTCACGTTGAGGATTGCTGGTCGAAAATCAGTTTTTACCTTTGCGAGAATAGGAGGAATGATTCATCCTCATATATTTTCGTACTTTGAAGTTTGCCTTCAGAAATTATAGGACCGGTCTGGTAAACGTAAGCTCGTATTTCTTCTGGCCTTGTCCGTTCCGATGACGAATGATAGTGAATCACTTCACCAATTTTTTATTTTATTCTTCCGCCAACGTCGTGCTTTTCGACGAATTTGTTTTTCGCATCATATCAATATTCAAATTTGGTTTACTTAAAGCCTGTATTTGCATGTTTGGACTAGTTAGTTCAAACTGATAAGATGGTTAAATATGCAATAAATATTAATTATTTTAACTAAATAGCAAACTATTCTCCATCATTGATTGTAACATTCATAGAAAACAAATTTACGATAACTGAATTTGCTCTTTTTTTTAAAGTAAACAAGAGGTCTGATGACACGTTTGATAACGTGTGTTGGATAAATAAAAAATCACGAGATAACAAATTGAAGTACAGTCCAACCTCTGTAATCCGAACTTTGCCAATCCGGATCCTCTTTAAACCGATCACGTCAGTTGGTCCTATTTTTTATTATGTATTTAATACTAAAAACTTTGTAATTCAGAACCTTTGTACTCCGAAAACCTCTCTAATGCGAACATTGTCAAACTCGGGACAGAATTTCAAATGCGAGGAAGCTGTCCAGTTAACTTACGAAAGGTCGGTGATTATAACCAGATCTGAGATTTTGATGGGTGTTTGCGGAAACCAGGTATTTATTTTGTTGGCCAAATGATGCTTGGAAGACGTATATTGACGGAAACAGTATTGTTTTACGAGTATTTCATTATTTATCCCACTGTTCTGAATCACTTTAACATTTTGAAATATTTTGCCTTTAAATCACAACCTGATACAATGATATATTCCCCTATCCACTCATTGTACAATTCAAGACTTATCACGATGTGTGCTAATAGAAATAAATAAAATGATAAATTCAAGTTGTAACATATCATTTTTGCTGCTCAAAGGTAAAGACGCGGTAACAGCTACTTCATATAAAAATGTTTTACTACACCGGTAACAAAATGAGAAGCTCGACCATAATAAATATCATCCACTCATTCAGTCCTAAATACACGGAAACCCCAAAGTGACATTCTGCACTTTTTAATGTAAACACGAATTATTACTATTACGTAATTTCGAAATAGTAACGTGTAAAAATGAAATAAAAGTTCGTATTAACGAAAAAAGTCGAAAAAGAAGATTGTTGCAGCCAAAAAAAAACGAAATAAAAGGAAAATGTTTCAGTTCAAATAAAAGTGTAGAATGTCACTTTAAGGGCTCCTGTCTGGCGTTTTGATTTGAGTGCATTTTATGTTATGTTGTAATCCATGTCACTTCAAGTTACAAAGTCCTCGAGATTGTTTTCAGTTTGTTTTCAGTTTACAATCATTTATGACAATATTTTTATGGATAATTTTAGAATATCTGAGCTGGAATTAAAGTCCATGTTATAAACCACATTTTTAGCATCATTTATGATGTTGCGCAAAAAGCATTCTCCGTGCTATGACGTCACGTCATTTGTCCATTTTTCAGTGTCTATTTAATGATAAAGAATTTGACATTACGTCAAACGTGATAGTTGATCCAAAATACTTTTGGCTCAGAATAATTAATATTTCATTTGGACTTTATGTTATGATATTATGCTACCCTAAGTTTTAATCGACGCCATGTTAAGTTGTTTTAAGTCAATAGGCTGTTACAAAAATGATAAAATGTTTAACCGTTTTCTCGTTTAATATCTATACTGTATTGTTACAGATTGCACCGCAATTACTAACAATTATGAAAATTGTCGTTGCGGACGGTAGAATGCACATACGTACTTATATACATATAGTTACATACAGGACAAAATGTTCTTATTGTAGTGGTGGTGTTATCATTAAACTGGAACAGCGAAGAAAAATTTGAAGCTGATCCGAGAATGACTGATCGTTATGATGAGATTGTCATAATGATTACTCAGGAATCGCTATGTGGAGTTTTACTGTATAAGGAAACACGTGGCAAATAAAGAGAGTAAGCTGCAAATGCACATGGATTGTTCAACAAAATTTTCACCTGGCGGTAATAACGATCATTTTTGTTAATGTTGAGGCGGTCTCATCGCTGAGTTGCAATATCGAAGAAAAAGTGGAAACCGGTATTGTTTTTTATCAATGGATTTAACGTCGTTTGTCATTTGATCATATATAAACGACGGCCAATTCACCAAATCAGTTTTCCTGGTCTGTGTACTAGTCAGTAACTAACATACCCTTCCAAAAGGATCCGACAACTTCTCCACATTTGGAGGGACATTTTTATCAAAATTCCGTGGAAGGGTATGACCTGCCGCAACCTGGGTTTGAACCCGAATCTCCGGGTTGAAAGTGCAGCGCACTAACCATTGGACCACGGTCTCAGCCTCTGGTGCTAAAATAAGTGATAGTTATAATTAAATGGTCTTAACATACAGGCGGTCGGTACGTGCGGTTTCACTATTCTTACTGTCGTTTTTTTCTAGTGCATACCACAAGTACACTCTCATATCTAATAAAAGATAAGATAGCACTTCAAGTGTGAAACAAGAGGATTTAATCTTTTAAACTCTTCAAACAGTATATAACTATGATCAACAATCCACATAACAATTGGTGACATGTTGATACAGGAAAATTAGTTCACTTAAATAATGGTACATATATTGACGCATATCTGAAGGAGGAAAATCGTTTTCCGTACATAAGAATTTCTCGCTTAATAAGGGATATATTTTTTGTCTTAAACACGAGTACCGCACTACAAATTTGGAGATGAATATAATTCAGATGATATAATTGAGGAAGCACTGGAAAATAAAATATATAACTATGGATGATTTGGTACATAAATAATCCATATTAGATGTTTGATGGAATATTTTTACGATACTTCACATTCATTTTTTTCTAAAATATTTTGTAAGGCACCTCAAGGCATATATTCATTGCAATCCATTGACAGACGCGATGGTTGTTATAAGGAATTTAAGTGTATGCTTGAAGAATTATTTCAATTTATTACTGTGGTTTATGACGACTCATGTTTGGAGGAAAGTTCTTAAACGTTACATGTTTACATGTTTAGAACACCTAATAATTTAATCATAACATTAGGGTTCTCTCTAGTTCATATTATTCATTTACTTAATCTTCCTCACCCCAAAAGGAGCATAAGATTTCTCCATTGCTAACGATTTTGCGATAATATTTCAGATCGTCCCAAAGCTATACCATGATTATACATCTGAACATATTGATATGTTACTTTTATGTAGGCACATGTCGGCGTATTAGTGGGCTTATCATGGCAGATTTACGTTAGTATCTGATTAAACACTCATGTTCATGATTTATTGGTTTTGTCCCTGGTACGATAGGACAGAGTTGCTACTGTTTTGACTTCCTGTGGGCAGATCTATCGTGTATTAATATTAAGTAGGAATACGTAATATAACTGCAATATCCTGCTAACATACCTGTACAATTACTACGCCACAAAAAGAAGTTCAGCACTTACGTCCTATTTTACTCATAAGCGCTTTTGAACACAAAGGTCTTATAATACTTATAATATTACTACGATTTCATTCTTTCTACAAGTTTCTTGGCGTTTCTAACTTACAGTAAATTTCACGTAGCGACCACCTCAAAATTATGTCCACCTTAATATACCGACCACTTATTTTTGGACCAACTCCCCTGTAATTCTACTTGATAATGAGCCCACCTCATTATTACGACTTTTTTTTCGGTACCCGAGGTCTCAATATCGAGGTTTTATTGTACATTCTCTAAATGACGGTCCTGGATTTGAAGATACAATAAGATTTGAAAGCAATGATTATACATCTGAGCACCTAGCAGTATATTTGTGCTAAGTATGATATCAAGGTATATCGCGCAATTCTTCTCTGTCATTGGTAACCGAGTCGTCTCCATTCCAATCGGGTCTCAGTGAATCCGTTATTAGTTTTCCCCTACACTGGCTAGCTCATTTTAATTCTATTAAATCACTTATGACTGATATTAGATATATTTGACCATACAGATAGTTTCCGCGCAGTTTTACTTGAGTGTTCTCGGCTTCGGGTCATGGATAATTTAGAACACTACATTCCTCTCAGTGCTTTGATTTTACAATATGATTTAATATCCACACGATGCTTAAAACAAATAAAAGATATTTTTACAATTTAACAATCCAACAAACCAGGGCCATAGAATTTTACGACTTGAACTATGTATAATTAATCAAAATCAACCACATTTTATCGTCTCTTTCGGTTATTATTTTTAGAGGTCACGTGATAAATATTTATTACTGTTGTTACTGTTGCTATGGTTGTACACGTACACAAGCACGTTTATTTTTTATAAACGATGCGTAATTTTATCATTTGTTTTGATTAATCTCATAAAAGATCGGTGGAAATTCTATCGTACACTGAATCATAATTATCTGCTCGCGATTTTATATTTCATAGACATTTTTGATTATCCACGATACCAAGTGAGTCTATCGTTACGTATCTAAAAATACAAGAAACTCATTATCTTCTAAACTGACAGGATGAATTAATATAGTAAATAATATTGAAAGTGTCCCATTCCACTGAAATAAAATGAAAAAGCATACCTCTGCTGATTAAACAACGAACCATTTGATGAAATTTATCAAAGTCCACGAAATCCGAAGGGGTCCGTTTCATGGGTAAATTAGTTAAAATTGTTAAGCCATTTTTAACTTAAAAATCTTTAAAAACTCATTTTTATAAAGCAAAATAGTTTATTATACTGAACATTTATTAAACTGGACTTTGTGATCAACTGATCATTAGAAAATGTCTACAATGTATGTCATTGGAAATATTTTCAGTCTCAAAATTGTTATCTTAGCTGAGAATTACTTAAGAGTCCACATCCAAAAATGTGGTATACAGATTAATAATGCTGATCTTGAAATAGTTTTGTATATTTTAGAGTAAATCATTTGTCACTACGTCTACTATATGGCATGTTTATGCGTTTGATGTTGGTAAACACCTTGTTTCTATGGGGGAGACAGATAGATTACGTATGATATCATTTCAATATTTATGTTCAGGAAATTTAGCACGCTCCGATATCTTGTATTTGTTATCTGGTTTTAAGCCAATGTCAAACAAAATGTCAGTTATATATCGGCGTGCGCTTACATGAAACAAGTATTCTTGGATTTTGTCCTGGTATCTTTGTTCGCCTAAAAGTAACTGTTTTCTACTACTACGGTGAACAAATTTTCTAACCAGCCAGCTATATTTTTTGATCAATTGAAAGACAACAAACAGACATATTTGAAAGTTCAGCGAATTTTCGATAGATATTTCCCCAATAACTCAGTTTGATACTGAGACCACCTCATTATTTCGACCAATTTTTCAGGCCCCGAATTTGGTCTCATTATCGAGGTTTTACCGGTAGGTAGAGGAATGACAATGCATGCTAACCATAAATATAACTAAAATACACTAATCCAGAATAATCCAGGAATGTCCTACCACGTAAAACTAACAAAATCGTCCAGTCCGTCATAGATTTCCACCTCTCTACGTCATTATAATTCTGTGAGCTTCAGCGAATGAAACATCTCCTTTTAAACTATTACGGGGCAAAGGTCACAGACTCATAATACATGTATTTAAAGCTTCAGTCAATGTGACGATTTTTGTGGACTGTACGTGAATAGAACATTCCTGGATTATATTTTTGCGCTGGATCAGTGCATTTTAGTGATAGTTTTGGTGTGCACACATTGTCATTATTGTACCTGTTGTTTTAAGGTGTATTTTGTGTGGTAAGTCTGGTTGATTTGGTGTTGCGAAGTCGAGGTCGAGGTTGTAACCCTTGTATATGTTTATATATAATATATGTGTTTTTGGTCCGTTTTAAGCCCATTTTAAGCCTCATATACCATTATACATCATCCCTTCAAAGTGCTAGCTCCCTAATGATTACCTCATTATAAAGACCGCTTATTCTCGGACATATGTTCAAGCTTTTCTTTATATTTCAGTTTGATAATTAGACTACCACAATATTAAGACAATTTCCCAATCCCAAAGGTGGCCTTATTATTTTATTATTGAGGATTCAGTAAACTTTCAAACAGAAGGAGTTTCAGATTTTCAAACATTCATCTACATACCATTTTCTATTATTATATTCTATTATTACGAATTTTATGAAGGATGCAAACATGTAAAAATATAATGCTAACAAACTATTAATTGAAACTGCACTAGATAAGATCGTTTGAAAGTTGCTAAGTGTTCATGTAATTTTGTTTGATATTCGGGTGTTTTGCTAGTTTTTAACTTTTTCATAAACCTGAATTGTATCAATGTTTAAAGTATTGATGGGTTCTGTTTAATTTAATATTACAGGTAAGCTGATAAGGCATGATAATAATTTAAATAAACCACGACAGTAACCAGATCAGAGAGGGGAGGTAACCACGCCGGAATTTAGATTAAAATGTTTCAAATAATTGTCTCCCTTGAATGCAATTTAGAATTTCCTCTCTTTCATTGGGTTTATCTGAAAACTTTTCTAGCTTTAACCGTGCGGGAAAACCAATGCGTATAACCACCGACATTCCGTAAACGGGCTTGATAATTTTCTCACATGTGAACTTTGTCTGGTACCGGATGGAATTCGAACTCACGACGTCGATGGGCTAGTGATTACTAAGCTGATACCATTACCACTCGATCATAGATACCGCTATTGTATTATTAAACGCATTACATTCTGAGGTGCTACCATTGATTACTATTGTTGGATATTTTAAATATTTGTTTGCCTACAAATATAAAATCTAAGCTTAATTTTGAGTAGATATAAGCTTATATACAGTTCAATCTATCTAGACTAGAATCGTAGGTCCGAAGGGCGTAGCTACCATGACGCACGCTACGCACGTGCATAATGAAAAAAAATGCGCACATAGGTCGGAGTTGCCATTTCGTCTTCAGAAGACATAAAAATCGGATAGTAAGCGCCTCAGTTTGGGCTCAGAATGCACTTATATGCGTCCTGGATATCAAACTTTTCTGGGGGGTGAGGTCCCCAAACCCCCTCTCGTGCATTCCCCCTACTTGCACATTCGGTGCGCGTGTGTAGTATTTTGTTTTCCATGGCTACACCCCTGGGTCCCACGATATTTTTCTGCCTTTCCTAGTTACATTTTATGTAAATACAAATTCATCTACTTACTAAACTAATATATTTCGTTTTATCTCGGACGTATGGCTTATCAGCGACGGATTGAAATGTTGGAAATAGAATACTAACATGAGTTGTCATTCAATTAACATGAAACCAAACATCTCAAAACTTTTAGACAAACAAAAATGCGGCATAATTCTCAGTGATCTGAATCTAACCGCGCTTGTTGAATGACCACTCAAGCACGCGTAAATCTAAGTTTAACCATCAGAATTTCTTTACTAGGCTTTTATTTTCAAAAAGAAAAATCGATCTAATATTTCTGATAAGAAATGAACGTTTATCGTTAACAACTCTAGTACTTCGTTATACAAATATGGAACTTATTTCCAGTGAGAAAAAGTATAGGCGTTATTAATAATTGGTTCATAGATGTCCACACGATATCTATATTTCATGTATTTTTGTTTCGTTAGTAATTAATCTATTCTGCAAATTAATGTATTGATATAATTCTTAAATCGTGTGTGGACATTTCTGAATGTTAGATCAGCTTTGAACATTACCACTAAAGAAGTTATCACTTAAAACATCAATGAGAGTTACTGGTAAAACGAAATTGAAACTACAATACTTGATTTCTTTTCACGCTAATGGTTCTATTATGCTTTCAAACCATCAAGAATAAATGCCTTTGTTCTCGAAATGAAATAATTATATTAAGTATCATTTTGATGACTTTCTACTCACAAAATAAGTAGAGAATTGCAATTGTTTGATATTTCTTTAGACTTACTATTTAACAGGAGGACACATTTTGCAAGATAAAAACATATTTGTTATGAAGAATTGCCGTAAATTTATTCACAGAATCTTGTAATGAGTTAATGTGAATTCTTGAGGACCCGAATGATTTTTTTTAAAATTTAATCATTCTGCACTATATCTATGGCAACACAACAAGGGAGGGCGTGTCGGAGAAGGGGGTGGAATAAGTACTACGTCCGATTCTTAACTATTCTGGAGTTCACCATAATTGTATTATACCGGTACCGTATCATGAAAAAATCTGAAATCCATGTCACCTCAACTGACACTCATATATATAATCATATTCATAATAATACGAGGTTTGATTAAAAATTACAGCATTTTACCGTTCAGGGCAAAACCTTTGGGTTTAATCATGAATATCTAACTATTCATGATCTTAAGCTGTCATGTATTCACTCTCATTGTATACCCTATAAAAGTCTGAACAAAGATCATTTCTGCATATTGGTATTTCTCTCCCCTCCATTTTTACTCCGCCATTGTTCATTGGTTTGACAAGTGGTTCCACAGGTCAAAACAGAACCTCTAATATATATTTTTATTTTTTGTAACCGTTTCTATGGCTTTTTACCCCGACAAAACAATTACGAAATGACCTCTAGCGTCAGAGTCAGGCGGAGATTCAATGTTTATTATTCGGCAGCTATTTCGTACCGTTCAGAGGACTGGATACAATTTGTCTTCATTGCGCGTAAGCTGTCAAAGATATTGTTATACACTGTTTGGTTAGAATTAATCCATTACCGTTGATGCTGTGTTTCTTTGAAATTCCGGTTGAAAACATGGCGCAATCAAATGAACGTCAATGGCTGTCAGCCTATACAGTGTTCGGAACATTTCGGGCACTTAGGTGATTAAACTTAGCATGTATTACTTCAAGGAATGAGACGAAAGTGTTCCGATTTTTTTAAAAAAATATTTAATGCAAAGAAAGAAAATTAAATTCCACGCAAATGAAGTGTGATTTAAATTCGGTTGTGTAAACGCTTATTTCAGTTTGAAAGCGGCATAAATACAGAATTCAATTAAAACGATATAAAACATTGCATACATAATAAAGATATTTCTATGCAAACTTAAAGACTATTTGTATGACAAGGCGTTGGTTGGATGCGCTTTTTGTAATAATTATAATGCTTGTGTCAATTCCGTCGAGTCACTGATTTTTTCAATAAAAATGCTGTCATAATCACCACCTTCACAATTTCAATGGTATGCCTAATTTTATCATAAAAATAGCAGCATCGTAATCCATCCGGAAGGATCGCATTTAATTTATTTTTTAATATCAAGACAGAAAAATAATAAAAATCTTAATAAGGTCAGCTTTAAAAAATATTAGTTTGCGGTCGCCAAACCCAATAGTTTAATAGTACGTAGGTAGGTAGGTAGGTAGGTAGGCAGGCATTATTCGTTATCGTTTTAATTATGCTTGCACTGGAAACTTGAAGCTATAATAATGAAGTAAAAGATGGTCAAATTCGTCAAACATTGGGTCGGATGGGGGAATTGAAAGAGTCGATCGCGTAACTGTAGACAATTTTGTTACGGATACCCTGAGTAAGAGTTTTCTAACGCAAATCTAATGAGCTTTGTTTTACATCCAGGGTCATCAATTGGTGTGTCATTAATGATTGTTCAGCATAACAATATTTGCAAATCCAACACGCTTCTTACAAGTCAGAAACTATCGTGAAACCAGCAACTCATAATTTTATTTATTTGCATGTGTGTTAGGTTCAATTAGTATAATTACTACAAACAGACACACTGAGGGTACAAATAACTTACCAATGATTACAATTAACTATCATTCAAAATGTCTGTCTGTGTATAAATAAATTTTAAGCGTAAACACGCGATATGTGATTAATCAACTGTCTAATAAGTTCTTGGTTCCCGCTAACACGACACACCAAAATTTCTTTTATTAAAATTACTCTACCAAATTTTGTGGGGACCCAGACAGTCTTGGAACTTTTTCTCGCTGAAAAATGAACTATATCTCTGAACCAACAAAAAGATACCACAAAAAGTTTTGTCGACCCTGTATTATTAGGCGGGGATGGGGGTGGGTGGTAGCGGAAACCACATATTTTGGCTTTATAGATAGATATTTAATTTGAGCGATACGTTTAGTTGTGTTCGATTCTTCTAAACAGTTTTCCCCGAACTTAGCTTTCTTTCGTTGTTAGTTATTTTTTCTTGTCGGTATTTTCATTTTCACATAAACTGCTATACTCTAGTCTAAAAATACAATTAACAATGTTCGGCCAACTCCCTGGTTCTAGAGTTTTGGGGAACGTTAGCGAAAACAAGGATTTTTTTCCTAAACATTTTTTTTTAAAATCATGATCTCGACTCAAAATAAACGACCATAGACCTTTCAGTATTACTTAATATTTTTTCTTGTGAAAAGAATTTTGTGGAGAATTTGCGCTATTTGCGTCTCCCGATTTGTGCTAACCCCGTCGTTTAACCTTTATTTTATTCGCTCTGCTATTTCGTTGTCTCTGTTTACCGTATCCGTGATGTTGGTAATTCTTACAATGACTCTGTCATTTATATAATAGCTATTATTCTCAAGTTGATATTGTCATTTTGAATTATTTTTACTTTCCAGAAAAGAAATATAAGAAGGATACTTACGTAGGCCGTGGAAATAAAACTGAAATAGACCCCAAGTTAAAATAATGATTGCTGTTTTTTTTTTGGTCCGAAACGAGATAAACATTTTGATGTACTGTCAAACCTGTGAACAAAGGCCAAACTTTAGGGAGACAAAATGTGGCCTTTATTGACAGATGAGCTTTATCCGGAGTGTCAGTTTGTTCTAAATAATCAGTGCCCGTTTTTCTCAGAATGGCTTTTATTCACAGGAAGGTCTCTAATTCGGGAGTGGCCACAAGCATAGGTTTGAATGTATCATCAGACAATTTCAAGTATCAAACTGACGAAGAATTTGAGACATAATGCCTTAGAACACTTTGCTTTCAACTACCATTTTACACACCGAAAGAAAACGGAATGAAAACGACGTATGCAATGATTTATAAGATGCAGTGTACACATGTCAATTCAGATTAGTTTGTATGATTGTATTATAACATATTTTCGCGATATGCTGCTCATTATGGTCATCCGTACAAATGTTGGTTTTCAGTTACGTGACCCAAACTTTTATCAGTAGGTAGGTTGTACGCATTTTTATTAACATTTTATGCTTGTACTGAAAATAAAAAGCTAGTATGAAGAGCAAACATTTTTTTATCTAAATCGCAGAAGTTTTGGGGTCTTGGATCATTAAATAAGTCGGTCGGGCAACTGTAAACCAATAGTTTTTAAGAAAGGCCTTTCTCATGCAAATTTTCAACTTTATCCAGATGTTTTTCATATAATTCACGTCTTTAAATCATAGATCGATTTCATACTTCATTAACACTATTTTTTTCGGATTTACGGTTTATAAAATGAAAGAAAAATATTTAGAATTAATGCGATAAATGCAGGTATTACAACCGCGTTAAGATCCGATCTCAATTATGATTCATTTGATACTTGTACAAATTACAGAAAACATGCTCATTAGTGTAATTATATACTCCAACATCCTGACAAGAATAAATCTTCAGTCACAGAAATGACCTTAGCTAATTAACCCTCATGGCGTATTTAGCTTCGTTAGCTAAAGTCGAAGAATCACCTGCGACAAGGGTTGTTAAAAATGTAATGTAGTCACCACCGCTTCGTAGCTTTCATATGAAACGACAATGTATTGCAAATATATTATATACAAGAAGAGAAAAATCAATAATTTTGACGTTAATCTTATATGTAACTTTATGTAATAAAGAGATTGTTGTTATTCTTTTTTTGCTTGTTATTATATTCTAATATTGTTGTTGCTAGTTTTGGTGCTGCTGGTGCTGCTGCTAGTGATGATGCTGATGCTGATGATGATGTCGTTGTTATAAAAGGAAGTGGTATTTTTGCTAGCGTCATGTATAAATTTTTTAAATAGGTTCGTTAATTCTTCTAGAAAATCTGATTCATTATATTGACCTATCGCCTGAACAGAACACCTTTCCATCATGTGCCAACCCATTTAGAAAATGTAAAGAAAACGTAACCACGTATCATTGTCTAAATGCTTCAATTTTACATTTTTGTTTTTTAGCTAAATTTTTACTCTATTTGATTGTATGACTTAAAGAGCCTAATTGCTTTGAAGGAGGTCTAATTTGTAAGGATAATTTGTAAATCATATGATTTAAGTTACAACTGATTACTGAGCATGTATTTCAGCTATATAATTATGCACATGAAGTTCACATGTATAATGAACACGTTTTTAATCATAGAACCAATATTACGTGGCTGGATGTATACCAAAAAGCATGAGTGACGCAAAATGTTGCACAATCATTTCACTGTCAAATCATTCTAGGACAATGACTAACGATATAACAATATAAACTTATCTAAAATCACCCCATGCATTATTCTACGATAAAACATGTTTGGCTGTTCCTTTTAACCCATCCGATTGCAACTTTGGAGTTAGTATCAATTGTAAACGAGTTGTTTTTACACACAGGGGGAAACTTATAGAACCAACTGAAGAAGTAGTTCTTGTTTTTTTTTTGGGATTATAGAGCGTATTATAGTGCTTAGAGTCGAATATTTGTTCCTATTTTAGTTAGGTTCATCCACTTAGGCGTTTTTAATCACTGCATTGTTTTCTTTCTTCTCGTTCTTGTTCAACTACATTGTCTTTTAGATATTAAACTCTATTTCTCTGAAGTTACACCGTCGATTAAAATTGTTAGTGCTTGGTCAGATATCTCAATAAATAACCATTTGCAGTATTTACATATACTTATATAGATCTACATTGAGTTGCAAAATACAATAGAACACGGTTATCGTGAATTCTTGGGGACTCGAATAATTACTTCACTATATCCATATTTAATCATGAATCATAAAATGCAATAAAGTAAAGCGTGTATGGGGACAAAAATGAAGAATTCGCCGTATCCGAGTTCAATATAAACGTGTTTAGATGTATTGGTTTCCTAGGTCTAAACATCATCTTTTTTTAACTATGACCCTATGGTACAATTTTGATACGATAGCAGAATGCACAAAAACGTACATGTTTTTTTTTGTTTAAATGCTGTCGGCAACTATTTGTATCGCGATATTTAAAGATTTCATGGGATGGGATTAATGTATCAGAGACGTTAACGATGTAATATCAAAATATCAAACCATTCATAAAGTCTTTGCCCGATCGGCTTAAAAAGGAAACAGTGTGAGTGGGCTACCAGGAAAACATCAAACTTACGTAATCTGGGAGCATTGTCCGTTTCTTTTTACTATTTTGGTAACAGAACTAAGCATTCACTATCACTATCAGACAAACTTGACAGACCACTTAGCTAAGAAATAGACATATTAGTGCAATTATACGGCGATCATCATACAAGAAAAATACCACTGAATTCAAATTAGTGCGGTCTGTCTACTAGTGATTTAAGGAGAACCATCTCTTGCGCAATACCACTTTCAACGAAACACCTTCGCTTATATCTGTCACAGAACACAGCAATATACAGTTGAACTTCGTTTTATGACCATTACAATACCAATACCACATTTTTCATACAATCACTTATGTCTGACGGGCTCAATATTATGGGCTGACTTGGTTGTATAGAAGGTCCTGACAATGTGATTTCGTTGAAACTATGGCCTCGTCTATTTATCAACCCCGATCACTCTGTCAACGGTTTTGCGCCACACCGTCGGGTAAAATATAAGCCGGGCATGTTGAAAAACAGAAAGATGAACGTTTTTATGTCCGATATCAAAGACAGAGTTTTAAAACATCACACGGTGTTTTGTTTTCATTTAGATTAGGTGATCATAACAAAACGGTGGATTAGTTGGCCAAACCAGTGTTCTTGATTAATATATACCACTCTTGCTACCAAAGTCTTTTCGAAGTCAAGTCAACTGGAGCTGACTTCAAATATTTGTTGGTTAAGGAGCGCATCACATTTCAATCAGAACTGCGCTATACAGACTGAATTAATCAGGCAGATTTATTGTTTATTGCTTATCAGAAAACATTAAAGTCAACATTGTTTCCATTGAACGTTTATCAAAAACTTACAGACGCCATCATTAACGCTTGTTCGTTGTGTCAGTCATAATTTATTGAAATACAAAGAAACTACATACTGGGAAAATGGATGACTTCACTTTATTTGTGTTGTCGATAAAGCGAGGCAAACATGGCCACCTCACGATTATCTGTACAACGTTTACCAGACAAATGATTCATTTATTGATAAACAATAGCATACATTCAACAACCTAGCCGTTGAGTTCCGAAAAAAACGTAACTGATAGATGCATAATGATTCTTTAGGGACCTCCATGGTCGAGTGGTTATGGTATCTGACTAGTAATCACAAGCCCATCATCCCTATGAGTTCTAGTCATACCCGGGATCAGAAAAATCACATATCAAGCTGCCCAGCTTGCTTACGGATGTAAGTGGTGTACGCCTTAGGTCGTCCTTCACTGTTAAAACTGGTATAGTAACCTTCGCTGTGGGTGCGACGTTACTCCCCCCCCCTCAGCAAAGTGAAATACATATTTGTCAGAGGGTAAGACATTTATTGCAGAAAATACGGACATTTCATCTTTTTGGGATGGTCTTATGTGATGGATGGATACAAATCGGTAATTTGGGGAAAGTAGTATTATGAGGTAGGATTTTTGTGTTTTTTTTAGAATTACCTATTATTCTTACCTATATTCTTTAACTTCATTGTATGCGAATAAAATCGGAAACTCTGATCTCATATGCGAATATTTGCTTGTATAAATACCGCAGAATTATGATAATATGTATCGGAATCGTGTGAAGATTGATTGCTATAGGATACACAGGTCATGGATACTTTAATTAATTACGACTATGATATGTTTATATCGTTATGATCTGTGGTCAACTGGCGTGAATAATCACACGTTTAACAGGAATATTAATTTAAGTATATACATGTACATAAATTAAAAAATGGAATCAGTATACCATATGACTTCAATGTCTAGTAATAAATCATATTTGACAGCTGAAGCCAATGTTTCACCTTAGATGGTAAGAAATTAATGTTTGTAAAATATTATGCAGTTCGATACAAGATTATTTGGATGAATTAATGATTAAAAGAATAAAAATACAATTAGATGTGCTGAAAACACAATTTATAGACAATCTTATGATATTTTGCACAAAAAATGTAATTTGAACTGCATGGTCATCAGCCTCACCCACATACGATACGAGTCTACTAATAAAAAAAATCAGATGCACACATTACCATGAAAGTCGTACTGTGGTGAAAGGTACGTTGAAAGATAATATTATTCAATTTTTGATGAAATACAAATCTAATACAAATGAATTGTTAACATAAGACATAGTTTATCTACAAGCTCCTTTGAATTTTAAACATCTCAAACTGTTCGGAATTTTAAAAAGCAGTCTATGTTTACAGACGTTGATTCATTGTGTATTCGACTGTCATAGATTTCTTCCGCATCGTAGCTTAAGCCCTTAATGCAAATTTTAACCAATACACATTTGAAGAATATCAGACTAAACAGCGCCTGACAGAATCTTTACATCGTATCGTAGATTCTTAGTGTCCTGTCAGATTAACGGTAATCTAATACGAACAAATTTGATATCCAATATTACATGGAAGGCAGTTTTCGCCTAACTTGTATCAATTACCGGACTAATATCTTCTTTGTACAATGCTATTTCACTTTTCAATACAGGAGAGAAATTTCTAGTAAGTAATTCTACAAACTACCGCATTAAATCACATAAGAACACATGATTTTGTATGGAAACAAAATGAAACGCTAACTTCAGATTCATTATTCCTAGCTATTGGCTCACAGACTTTGCTTGCAAAATACCAAATAGACTTACAGACAAATATAATTAGACGTGTTACTACGCAGTTCTCGTGCTTTCTTTGTTTCGTCTTTCATTTGTTCATTGTTTTAAAGCAAACCACCTCGGTGAGTATTTTCATATAGAGTGCATGTACATTAAAACCTCTTATAGCGACCACCTCAATATTACGACCACCTTGCTATAACGACCACTCATTTTCGGATCGGATTTCAATAACTCCCCTATAATTCAACTAGATACTGAGAACTCTCGTTATTAACGACCGATTTTTCGGGACCAGAAGGTAGTCTCATTATCGAGGTTCTACTGTATATTTTAGTTTTCCATATACTGTGGTTTCACGAATTTTCGTGGAACATTAATTTTGTGGATTTCGTGGGTGAACTTATCCACGAATTCGAGTACCTACATATTAAGATTTCGTAGAATTACGAATGTATCTGAAATTATATATATCCGAAATTTAAATATCCACGAATTTACGTACCCACGAAATTACTGATTTAGACATATCCATGAGATTTGGTTCCAACAAATTAAATGCAACCATAGTATTCAAATTATTTGTAACATGGTTTGTGCACTTTAACACAATTGATATTTTATCTGTTATACGTGGAGCTAGCCGATCATTATCTCTTAACTTCGTTCAAAAAGTATAACATTTGTCCCGATTAGCAAAGGACATAGCGCCCCTAACCAAATGAACGAGCATTGGGTATTTTTTCTCCTCCAAAACTCTGATTCGCACGGATACAATATGCAGAATGAAACATGTACTCAACAGAGTTCACAAATTGCAGTTGATTTCTCTAGTACCTAAAATGTATATACATACGTATTCCACCAGTGTATTTCAAGAGTTAAATTCATCGGTTAAATGTACTTTAAAGTCTCGCTTTAAACAAATTATTGAGATAAATGACTATACAATAAAGACGAAGTTTTCCGCAGAACAGCAAGAACTAAAACAACGCATCGCTTAATCAGATTTCTAGCCAAACTTTTGTCAGTCTGTGACACAATCATGTAAGCGAAGAAATCTACAGTAGCTTTCGGAGACACTGTAATGACTTCCTTATTGTATAATGTGTTAAATTCTTGTATTGAGTTACCGTTTATTAAACGTGTGTCAGTTATGAGCGAAACACTGTTGTCTAATCAGTGCTCCTAGGTTGTACGTATTTCTTTGTTACTTCTTATATTCGTAAGAACAGTTTTACTTTAACATAGCTTTGTAAATCACAGATTCATGCAACACTGTCAGTCCAACTGTCTCAAGAGGAACAGATGCAGACTACTTCATGTGCTCAAATGATGCAAATCAGGCTAATCACGTGTTGCAAAGGAATATAATTAAGTTTTTTTTTCAGATATCAGGGTTTTGTTCCAATAGTGACCTTGCTCTCTGCAAGTATCTAAATTGGCATGATAAGCAATAGAGGAAGAATAACATTAGACATAATTTCCTTTACCAAACCTCGCTGCGTCCGCGAGCACATGTGTTGCACCCTAACTCAGTGATGCAAAATCTACTGCAGTTAATGTCTAGAGTTTTATAAACATTTTTCCAAGATATAATGGTAATGTATATTAAGCAAATTATTTCACGGAATGGTTATAAATCACTGGAAAGCGAAAACAAACTACGCTAGACACGTGACGACTCATGTTTTGTATGTTCTGTCCATGATTAATGGTTGTGTGGACAGAACAAAATACGAAACATGACTTGGCGATTGCTTCATCAGTCAGATACTGATTGATATCAGATTCAAAGAAGCACGTTTGTGTAAGTGGAACTTTGGTGTGTTTTTTTCATCTCTTGGATCGCTCAGTTTACTTACAATTCTCTAGTATCGTTTGCGTTTTAGCATCAAGTTCTTTAAGTGATCCACCAAATGTTTCTTTCTTTTTATAATGTAGTTTAGTACTTGCAACAATTTAGTATCTATTTCATAGAGATATGTCAATTCTAATGAAACAAATGCGTCTTGTAATATAATGTAATGTTTATCACTATGTGTAACTATATACCAGACAATCTATAGTGATTTGTATACTACTGCGATATAGTGAATGCAACTTCAAAAGTTGCAATATAATATTAACACAAATATTTTCGAGGTGTCTGCAAATTATTTTGTTTTCACTTGAGTTTAACATTGGACTTATTGCAGTCATTTGTGACTATATGCTATATAGTCGTCATTAAAATAAAATATCCCTAAAACTATTTGTCATAAAAAAACATTGAAATTGAGGTTATTCACCTATTGATATAAAATCTCAAATACACGAGATCTTTTTTTGCATTCAGACT
This sequence comes from Lutraria rhynchaena, assembly GCA_008271625.1. Classification (NCBI taxonomy): domain Eukaryota; kingdom Metazoa; phylum Mollusca; class Bivalvia; order Venerida; family Mactridae; genus Lutraria; species Lutraria rhynchaena. The sequence continues at coordinate 2,991,599 of VIBL01000012.1, forward strand.
TACCTAAATTTGAAGTCGTTTCTATGGATTTTCTAACGTTCATGTTGATAGTGCCGGAAGGCATAAAAAATACTGTCTGTCGAATTTCAACGACATTCCAACTTCGGAAATTCACAAAAACATGGTTCGCCTTCTTCGTATTTACAATTATTTGGAATTACAGCACTTACAAATTAATTGAACCCTCTTCAGTATTAGGGATTATTCCCCTTTTTGCACCTCGTTATGCCGTGTCCCCTAAGAGTACTTAAATAGCGACAAAGTCAGCTTTACAGCTACATAAACATCGCCCCTCCAGAGTAACACAACTTCGTCTTCAAACCTTTATTGGGAATGAAGTCTATTTGTAAATTACTGAATACTAAAAGTGCCAAAGATAAGAGAATAACTTTCGTTAGATATACTTTTTTATTGGCACTGTACTGTTTTTACACGAGTATTTATGTCACACGTAAAGTGATTACTTCAGAAAAAAACGTACCTTGCTGAAAACGTCTTGTATACAAACACAAACTGTACTGGCCGCTATATTTACTAGTGTGCTAAAGTTATTATGACAGGATTCAAATATCACTGATGCGTGCCTGTTTCGAAGTCATTCGCAACATATATATAAAGGCCTAATGCTCTAAGCTTAGTCTTAACTGTATCACATCTAGTAACAAATAACCAAACACTTTATTTAGTGATCAGTCACAAAATGTAAAACTGGCGAAAGCAATAAGCCATCATGCGATTCAGATGTTACTAACGAAGACGATGATTCATCAATAGCAGTTTTGTTTGTTGGTCGCCCATCGAAAGTATCTAGACTGATTACCCATGTGATGACTGATTTTATGATAATGAAACTGTTTCGCTTCAAGACGGTTCTTGTTACGACGAGGAACAGGCAGTGTGTATGAGTAAAGTTGTTGTTTATGCTAACAAGAGTAAATAATTGAAGATGATACAGACAGTTTGACACTACATCCGATTTCCTTTAAATTTTCATTACCTGATGCATTTTAGAAATCTTTGTTCTGTATCGATATGTATGAGTCCCTCTTTAAATCAAGAAGTGATTTGTAGTATAAAGTATGCAATCTTTAAGCGATTACAAAAACGCAAGTGACGAAATCTGGCCGTAACAAACATTTTGCAATGCACTCAATCAGCTACAGTTTATGCTGGGTTCGGGAGAGCAAGCTCCACTAAACAATTAGGTAAATGCATCGTAAACTTAAATATACTATGAAATTACGAGATAGTTCAACACGATTTGTGACAAATTGCATTTTGGTTAGGTTGGGAAGTGATGTTTACAGTCTACAAAACATGGAATTAGTGCGTATATTTAAAATTTTTAAAACCAATTAGAAATTTGTTTGGCGTAGGTAACTCTGCTTGATACTTAAATACATAGTAAAATTAAACCGACGAATTATAGAATTGAAAATACTCTGCCTCTAAAACATAAAGTAATCAGGCACAAGGAACGTCTCAAATTTATAAGAAAAAGATAAAAAGCGGATGCAATTGTAATTTGTTTCTTGCCGTTGGACAATATTCAGTCTAAATATAGAGAAGCAATCACAGAGCGATGTTTCCTTCTTTGTACGATAAACACTGTCATAAATCATTGCAAAACATACAAAGCATCGGTCGTCATTTGACTCGAGTAGTTTAAGCTTCATAGAAATAAATACTAGCCAGTTGGTAAAAGAAATTCCGCAAAGTATTTCCACTGTGTATGTTGACTATAAAATGGTACCGTCAGCGAACCGACACATCGATATCTGGCCGATTTGGCAAGACTTTGTCCGTCGCAAGAGGAATTAAAACCTTATCAAGTCCAAATTACATGAACCCATCATCTGAAATGTACACAGCAGCGATGAAAGTACTGAGACATGAAGAAGAAGATCTTGATGGTAAAACTAGATTTCTTGACATACATTGTAATATAGGTGTAGATAATCATAAGACAATAAAGGGTATATTCTACGAAACAAAATAAGTACAGCAGGAGAGAAGAGGGACTATATAGTAATTTTATTGTTAAAATGAAAATGACACGGAAAATAAACACAAATGACTAATGGAACTGAACACTACAGACTAGAAAGGTCTGAAATGAATAGAGAAATACTAAGAACCGCAAGGAATAAAACTGAGAGAGAAACATACAGAAGCAGAACGCATACGATGGAGAAGGGATACCATAACAAAAGATGTCAGAATGAAACAAACAACATGGATATACCACTTCACAAAACAATACAAAGGTTTATAATTCATAAAAGTATTAATTCAACAATGAATGCTAGGCATAAATGAGATGACAGGCCCTCATATAGTTTCCAATGGATTAACCAAATTTATTAATAGCATTACATATCAGTTACATAAACAGGTCACATGCTTGTGTTGTACATAACTAGTACAAAATAGTACGCCCCATCCTAGACCAGTTTGAAATTTATGGGAATCAAACTTGTTAGAATTAAATCGAAAAAAAAATGAATCTGATAAAACTCAAAGAAGGAGCATTGTCACTGTGTAAGAGATTAGAAACCGTAGAATGCAACTTAGACTTTGGACTTTTTTTTAATTTTGAAACAATCTTGTTAGAAAATACATTTAAAACGGCTATAATGTGACAGCAAATGTGTTATTCAATTGCCCTGAAGCGTGTTACATCGATTTGTGTTCGTCGTGCACCGTTAAATAGTTCAAGTGTTTCATTAGTCGGTTCCTCAAACTCAGACTGGCTTGGTTACTTAGGTTTGTATCATAGTCTGAACAATTTTTTAACATTAAAACATACTGAAATGGTAAATAGCGTCCTAACAAAAAAAACTATAAACAAAGAATCAAACAAACAAAGAAACAAAGAAACAAACAAAGAAACAAAGAAACAAACAAACAAAGAAACAAAGAATCAAACAAACAAAGAAACAAACAAACAAAGAAACAAACAAAGAAACAAACAAAGAAACAAACAGACAAACAAACAGACAAACAAACAGACAAACAAACAAACAAACAGACAGACAAACAAAATTCTAAAGACAAGGAGTTAAAGTATGGGATGTGTCTAAATGTATTAGATAAATATGTTTTTAAAGTTTTCCAGTGTTTACCTGTGTTCAGTTACTTTTCTGCAGGTAATTGACTTGTCCAATTTTCTGGATTTAAGTACTAACCATGTCCTCCACTCGTAACTGCCAACTTTTTCACATGAATAATAAGCGGCATGAATATATTGCGTCACTGGGAAAATGTTAAGCGTCCAGGGTTCGAACTCACGAACGTAAGATCGCACACCTATGGCTCTACTCAATGAGCAGAGCCGAAATGGGATTTGTTTAAAAAGCTTACGTACTATTGGACCACATTGTATAATGGTACGTTGTTTTGGACTCGACTTAGCAAGTTCCATTGCTTACAAACTATAAAAGCTGAAGTAGAATTGATTTATAGTAACAATCAGATGAAATTGTGCGTATTAAAATGAATCAGTATTACTAGACTATATCATTCTTATTGCCTTATTGCGAGATTTCTGTGGCTTGAATTTCTTTTTCTTTTTTTACTTTAAGCTATAAAACATTATGAAGTCAATTCAGTACAAACGTGTATGAGTCATTCTGATGATTTTGATAATAATATTCTTTCTGCACAATCAGTAACATTTTCATCGCCTGGTTCTCTTTTATAGTTTTGTATGTTCATAGCATTCATTAATCACTTTCAATTATACAAAAGAACAGTCAACATCGGGATGATGTTTTGCACAGAATCTATCGTGAGTAATTAATAACTTTTAGCGACGAGTTGTCCCAAATCATTCCATACATTTAATACGTTATCGTTCTTGGCTATCAAATGTGGACAATTAGACCAATGGTGTATATTCGTATATCTCAGTATCACGGCCAGATCAAAGGATTACGAATATTTCATAGTTAGTAGGATATTTGATGAACTAAAATCAGGTTGTCATTCATCAAAACTTGTCATCACAGGAGGACGGGTTAGGTATGATGACAAATGACTAAACAACGATAAAGCATACGTAAACACTTGCTTTCATTACATTGCCTGTCAAAGGGTTCAGATTAACAACAAAAACTCGTGTTCTCCATTTGTGTATGTCTATGAGTTAGTGGTTTTGGATTAGAGGAGTTTGGGTCTGTAGTTTTTTCGGGGAAGGTGTTTTTTTTTATTTTTCTAGGGATGCCTTCATTAGCTATATTCATAATTTTGAATGTATTGTGCAATGTCATTCATAAACAATATTGTCGTTAATACTATACAGTTTGCGTGACTATCCATTACAATGAAATGAAGAATGGTGTGGACAGGAAAAATAAATGCTTCACTGTATCCGACTCTTCGTCATATGCGAGATCACTATAACAGTGTTTTAGAGTACATGTTTTCTCTATGTACTTGTGTATGCAAGCTCGGGTATTGTTGTAGTAAAATAAAAGCACCAGTAAAAACTATTTTTTTATTATTACAGTTACTGTAGAACCTTTCTCATCAGAACTTGTTTGGACACACAAACAAACACTCTATTCGGATTAGAGAAGTTTTTTTGAATTCAAAGTTTCTGGATTACCAAGGTCTTTAGCATTAATTACATAATAAAAAATCGGGGGCCAGTGTTAGGTATAGCGAGGACATTATTAGAAAGATTGGAAATGTTCGAATTAGAGAAGTTCGATCGTATTTTTATCATAGATTCATGAAATCATTAAAACCAAACATTTCGAAAAATAGATGACATGGCGACTAAGTTATTTTTACCAACTGCAGTTATTTGCAATATTGCGAACACAAAAAAACAAAGCAAATGAATACAAAGTAATTGTTGAACTTATATCGAAAATCAAATAAAAGCCAAGACATACATGAATACATTTCTTTACGATAAACTAATATTAAACAATCACACATCAGCAATGGAGTGTACCATTCAAGCAGTATATCAAAGAAATGTGCAGCATTGGATGTTTCTATTTATCAAACACGACAAACATAGTCTACGCGAGTGCATTTGATACAATTAATCACAAACGCGAGTATACTTTTATAAAGATTGACAAGGCTTTTAACAAGCGTGCATTAACTGGCATATTATTGAACCAGTTCTATGACAAGAAATTCTATATTATTAATAAATGAAAATAGTTTTGTCTGAAAGTTGAAGAAATATATGTCTTACAGTAAAGGAGACCCAGTTAATGACGCCATTATTTTGGCGACGGTGATGTTTTAGTGCTGTTGCGGGACGTATATCGAACAGGGCATAAATTTGGAAGAAATCCTACTGTAATTGATTGACACTTCACTTAATTCTATTTGGTGCATGATTGTATACACAAAAAATTAATTGGTAAAAGGTAATACTGTGGGTGTGAATTATTCCCATGCGATTCACTGGGCGTCAGCGCAGTGTATATTGATAATTAAGATTAAATTAGAAAACAGTTAATCCACTGTGAACGTTTATTTATTTTTTGTGTGTTTTCAAATGAAGTTGTTTGTCAATAAACTTGTGACCATTTAATAATACACCATGCGCAAATATGTTGAGTCTTCCCCCTTAGTAACATAAAGCGAAGCTAAATAAATGTGGTATTAACTAAAGTGGAAATCCGGAATTTACCGTAACAGTAGATAATAAACATATATAAAGTAATAAAGAGGTTTTCTTTGCACAACAAATCAATCATCATAAGTTTTGTGATGAGCATACTCTTCTTCTCTGGTAAGATTAACCAAGTACCTTATAATGGTAAATGCATCAATATCTGCCGTTGTACAAATTACTTCTACAATGGTTCCTTTCCACTAATTACTTAACGTTGGTATACCGTAGTCAGCATAATTCAAGCATAATGAAACTTTCTATGTCCACAAATTTAGTTATAGGATGGCTGTAAATAATTTCTACCTAGCCATCTTAGGTTATTTATACAATTAAGAGTTGAATGTAAAACACAGGGAAATCCTTTCACACCAAGTAAAAATGCATTAATGCTTGTGGCACGTTTTCATCGGACGTGTTGCGTTGCGAACTACAAAATGCCCTTGTTTTGACACCGATTCATTATTTGCAAGGACGACAAAATGATAAAAAAAATGATCAGGCCAATACCTTCAAATAACAAATGATTAATAAGATCACCTAAAATTCAAAATTGATCTAAGAACAATGGAAAGAACTATTGAAATATCATCAGTAATAATAATATTCAAATGATAAATTCGTATATGTATGAAATATTTTTCTCAGGGTTTAACGTAGAAACAGCAGCCAGGGTCATTTGACAACTTTTCCAGGCATACTCCTGGGTAGAAACACCAACTGTTCGTAAGCCAGCTGGACGGTTTGTTCATGTGTGATTTTTTCTGGTCCCAGTGGGATCTGAACTGATGACGGTGAGAGACAGGTAATTAATAGTCAGAGACCATGGCTACTCGAAAGTACATGTATCAATAACACCATACTCAAGGATTTGTGTCGAGATTTAAATTCAAATCGTGAATTTTATTTAATTCAAATGAAAAAGAAAGGTCTGATATTTTTAGTTAGATGCGTGCAGTTATCTAGTTTCATGGAAACAGTACCAGTGCTAACCTTGTTCTCCACAAGTTACTGTCCACATTTCCACATATTTGATTGGTGGTGGAAGAAGGATGGTCTAAGACGCAATTGGAGAACAAGTGTCGCCACCAGGGTTCGAACACTTCAACCCAAGGTCCGCTGACATAAAGTTTGCCTACTGAGCCAGACGGGCGGGAGGAAGTCATTTGAAATAATAAAGCATGTGTTAAACTTTCGGTCTATCCGAAAGTATTAAACTTATGGTCCATCCGAAAGTGTCAAACTTATGGTCTATCTGAAAGTGTTAAACATATGGTCTATCCGAAAGTGTTAAACCTATCTATGTGTTCAATTTTATCAGAAGAAGAAATGTTTACTGACCGATATTTGTCTACACATACGAGACTCTAGGCTGATCAGACAAAATATGCACACAAGCACAATTTTAGAATTCATTTCGATCATACCGTATCAAAAAGTAGAAGTATATCAATCATTATTTCCAATCACAACGAACGGCAACACCGTGCCCCTAACTGTCAGCTTTGATTAATTACAACCTACGGAAATCACTGAGCCTAAATACTCCAATCTGTTTAATTTGTCGATGGATCTGCCAAATTTCGTCGGACTTAACACATTAATACCGCTGTTTACTCAATGGTTATTCACACCATTTGGCTGAAGATCACAACGATATAAATTCATCATATTCGTAATTTATTAAAGTAGCCACAGCCTTTGTAACGAATCACAATACATCTGCAAATATCAATAACAACATCGAGTGATGTTGTATTATCCGCTGTCCATATTAAGGCAAAGACAAGGTAAAGAAAATATTAGGCTCTCGTCCTAATGGAAGCACAGTATAACACCGATCTAAAGACTCCATACAGGACCCTAGTAAAAATCGGTCGTAATGATGAGGTGGTCTCATTATTAAATTGAATTATAGGGGAGTTATTGAAAGCCGGTCCTATTATAAGTGGTCTGTCTCTGAGGTGGCTGTGATATTGAAGTGGTGGCTATGTGAAGTTTTACTGTATACTAAATGGTGAAGCATCATTACCTGTATTGTTTTCATACAAAACAAACAAACAAGCAATGCAGGAAAGGTCACAAAAGATTGTTACAATATTTGTGCAAATCATGAAACACATTCTCAGACCAAGGCTGAGTTAGTTCTTCCTACACATAAAAATCAATGCCGATTCCTGATTTTTGTGGTAAGTATGACTTTTTTGCACTTGTTTACAGGTCTTTTACTGTCTGTTGTTAAGGGTAAATTATTGAGATATTATAAATCATGGAAATTCTGACACGAACGCCAGACTTTGTTTAATCTAGATTATCCGTAATGAAATGCAATATAATTACGATTTGAAGAATGAATAATTCAATGTTTCATTACGAGATGTCCGCTGGGTTTGAACGCAGATGGGGAGATTTAGAATCCACCTTTACATCCGGATATTTTGTACCACTCTTAATTTAAATTGTATAACTTTGCTTCAATTTTTAACCAATTGTAGGATGTACTTTTGTCTATTTTAAGAATGTTTAGGACGCTGTCAAATCGAATTTGTGGCACCATAGGTGTACAACATTAACATGATTTTTTTCACTGGGTTTAACGCCGTTTTTTAATAAGTTTTCTTTATATACAGCGGCCGGTTCGCTTTTTTCCGGACTGTAAAACTAACTAGTACTAACTTACAACATCTGGAGGAAAATCGGTACTGTGTAAAAATTCATAGAAAGCCCAGGAAATAAAATAATCATGGTAAAATAATCAAGGATGTCAACAATATAAGATTGATGCAGATCAAAATACAAGAAAGAACGCACAATGATATCCCCCTGGTTAAGAATTCTTGGAAAATTACTTTCTAGACATTGCAGTCGGAAATGGACTGTTATTCGATAAAACCTATAAAGCAGCATTTGTTATATTTTACAGGCAATTTTGTGTTTCGTCTCTATGTGACTTATTGTCACCGGGGTATAACGACGTTTTCAACAATTTTTCAGTTATATACGGCGACGGTTAACCGAACCAGTTTTCCTGGACTATATACTAGCCAGTACTAACTTACCCTTCCACATGTGGAGGAAAATCGATATTATCGTCAACTTTTCATAGAATGGTATGACCTGCCGCGACCGGGATTCGAACCCGGATCTCCGGGCTACAAGTCCAGCGCATTAACCACTGGACCACGACCGCGGCTCAGGCAATTTTTGAATTCATCTTCTTCTATACCATGAAAAAACATCTAAGAATTAGCTCTTGTCAGAGTATAGCGAAATGAAGCATATTATTTAATGCCTAGCGCAACAAAGCATTGTATATCATAGCAGAGCATAGCAAACGCTTCATTAAACATATGCATTTTCATAAACATTTGACCTACTGTAGAACTTTTATCGTCCTTCAAACTTAAACGTATATACACCGCGTAATAATTTAACAGTGTTCGTTCACAAATAACTTCACTACAGACACGATCAAATTCAACAGACTGCATTTAAATTCTCCACATGCAGAACCATTTCATTTAATAATTTACAGTGTTCGCTCAACGTCTAAATTATAGCCTTCTTTTTGTGTTGTTTGAATACGGAATGCGAGTAAATTCTTCTTAAAATAAACCTGAAAATGAATTGAAGAATCTTGTTGAATATTCTTGTAGAAAGACATACTAACCTTTAACTAGTACTTGTTAAAACCACGCTTAGCTATAGGCCAAAACAATCTTATATCTGGTTTCCACAAGTATCCTATAATAATATAGAGTCGGTTGGTTGGCGGATTTTTTTTTCGAATATTGGTTTTAGTTCGGAGATATAGTTCATATGAAAATGAAAATAAATGCAAGAAAAAAAAACACATTAACCGAGATCTCCAAAAATAGCGTCGATCGGGTTAGCGGAAACCAAGCACTTTTTATGCCTTAGCGACCACTTCAAGATTGGGACCTTCTTACTATAAATAAACACCGGTTTTCCTCATTACTTCTGTATTTCAATTAAATAATGATATCATTTCAGTATGAAGACCATTTTTACTAATATCGAGGCTGTATCATAATTTCGGGTATTATATTTTATACAAATGAAAGTATTAAGACCATCTTTGGAACCCTAAAAGGTCTTAATATTGATGTGGCCTGAATATCAAGTTAAAATATAAGGAAAATATTGAAAACGGGTCCGAGGATAAGCGGTCGTTGCAATGAGGTGTTCATAATATTGAAGTGGTCTCATCATCAGTTTAAAATATAGAGCATTTACCGAAAACCAACTCAGAAAGAGTAATCTTTTTAATGAAGTGGTCGCTATGTTGAGGTGCACCCTTTGTGAGGCATTACTGTATCACCTTATTAATGTCCTGGAGTGTAACAGTTAATTTGAACTGTCAACTTTATTCCGTCTATCCCAACAAGCGTTATATGTCTATCTGAGAAGCTACATTTGAGACGACAACGATGCAAATTCATCGAAGTCGTTAATAATTATTACAACAATGCATGTCCTTTTTGGTCTCATCGAAATGTTAATAACAGCATTATCAATGAAGTAACAGATAAAATCAGTTGCTATTTACTCAGTTAAAGATACTTTTATTAATTCAATTCGATTCGCATGCATTTATATTTTTTCTCTAGTGAACGAAAGTATCAAAACTTCGGATGAAATAAAACACCGCTAAGATCAAATAGATGTATGCTCATTTAAATCTGAAAAAATGTGTGTTAGACTTATCGAAAAAATAACCTAAGAGCAATAGCTTTGAGATTTTAGTGGAATGTATTCTTCTTTACGTACAACAAAGTCGCATTATTCTTCAAATTCTTCAAAAATATAGTGGGAATTTTTTGGTGTTTAGCGGGATTTTTAAAACAAATTGTCATATTCATTTAAAATTGTTGACATAATTAGTTTGACACTTAATATTGTAGTCTGATAAATTGTGTTTATTCCATATGCCATTTTTTTCTGTACTATATATATTTTTCTTTTCCTATCATTAAACGCCTTTGTTTCTGTATACAAAATATAGCGTCGCATTATAATTACCTCCCTTTAATAATGATTTACAAATACTGGAATTAGCGTACGTTACCTGATGACAAGAAATATCAAAAATTAAATAAAGCATAAAAAAATATATTTGTTATTGAAATTATGATTTGTTTTGGTTATTTTTGGATCTTATAAACTAAATTTACGATTTTTAATTTTTGTATATAAAGTTTATGTCATCGTTGTATTGGTACCTTCCGCAAGTAACTGTCAATTTTAACGATAATGTGCTTCTAACTCAGAGCGCATTGTCCATTATTTGAATCAGTCTTACTGACTGGTAAGTTGGTTGATCCGCGTAACGTACACACTTGGTCGGTAATGAAATGTGAGGTTGTGATCTGAACTCAAGTCATTATGTTTCAAGTTATTCAAGAACTGTCGTAACCGAGCTAGGTTGAAAACGAAAGTGAGACTTGAGAAATGAGACTGGTAAGAGATAAAAATTTTATAACCTATTCTTAAAAAAATTCTTTTACGTTCGAAATTCTTCAAGGAAATCTTTATTGCTGACAAAACCCTTTATTTTGCCTGGCAAATTTCTGATTCTTTTATTTTTTGGCAATTTATATGAGAGGGATATTTCTTCAAGGCTTGGAAATCTGACCTACAATTCAATTAATCCCTAAAATAGACACACTACATTCAATCTAAACCTACGCATCTAAACAAACATGATGGATGTGATTTGGAGAAATGAAGTTCAGTCACCAAGATTTGATGATGGCAAGAATGTCACTAATACAAAGGAAAAAGTATGACTACCGACTTTTAAGGGTAAAACAAATGCGTGGCAAACACAATCTACCTACACAAGTAATGGAAAAAAACTGAGTATATATTCATTGGAATTTGCTATCATTTTCATACACAAAGTTATATAATACATTCCTGTTTTCATTTTATTTTAGAATTTTATTTACCTATCCATAAATCTGAAAGCATAAGAATAATGTCTGTATATTACCTTGAATTTAATTAAATGCATGCATAAAAAAGAATATTTTTAAAGTGATTCTCTGATATAAGTTATACATGTTATATTTGTTACTTGCATTTTTTGTAAAGTAAATTTAGGAACAGATAAAGTCTGAACCTAAGCTGCGGCCGTGGTGGTGTGGTTAATGCACTGGACTTGTAACCTGTAGACCAGGGTTCAAATCTTGGTCATGGCAGGTTGTACCCTTCTATGAAAATTTGACAAAAATGTTGATTTTCCTCCACATGTGGAGAAGTTGCCGACTCCTTAGGTAAGAAGTAAGTTAGAACTGGTTAGTATATAGTGAAAACGGTGTTAAATCCTGGTGACAAGTCACATAAAAAACTGACCCTAAATGAGGATATAACCAGGGACACTCAACCACATCGTTAGAGTTAACCGAACTGCTTGGAAGTGGTCCATATTCCTATCTTCATTGCGTGCTTGTCATAATTAATCTTTGTCTATTTGCGTCTATAACATAATGTCACAAACCTGTTCAAAGCATTCAAAGCCTTTGTCAAAAGTTGTACTTCGGTTTTATTATTCATTTTTCAGTCTGATTCAGTATTCTTTTAATCAAATAGCGTGTACTTGCCTAATTTACACAGGTGGACTTGTAACCTGGAAATTCTGGTTCAAATTACGGCTGGTCATACCCTATTATGAAAATTTGACAAAAATGTTGATTTTCCCCATACATGGAGAAGTGCACCAGTCTCTTGTGGAAGGGTAAGTTAGTACTACATGTAGTTAGAATTCAGTCCAGGAAAACTGGTTAGATGAACCAGTCGTGTACATAAATGACCAATTGTTGAAAAAGGCGTTAAACCCCAGTGATAATATCGCATAAAACAAATAAAAACAAATAGTTTACCTAGCAGAGCTTGCAGGCTATTCATACTGAAGTAAATTACCTCCCTTGAATAAAAAATAAACATGAATAGTATTTTTTTGTATATGCTAGTGAATAGAAATATATGATTTCTTTATAATTAGTAATTATTAAATCAGTATTCATCTTTGAATAATTTTTGGAAAAAAATGGAGATGAAATTTAGTGTTTTTGTTATTAATATTATCAATCAATATTAACCTTTCGCAGACCCTGAAGCACGTGCTTAACCGCAAGCAACTGACAACTTTAAACGCCAATGTGCACGTAACTCATTGCGCATTGCCCTATATTTGAATCAGTCCGATTATGGGCTGAACAACGAAGGGGGTGCGGAATACGAGTTAGGCGAAGCAGATCTATGATAAGAAAGTTGAATCCATTGTATGTAAAAAGACCTTCCATTTAACTGCATAAATGTATGTGCATGAATTCTTTTACATGTTGATAAAGCAGTATTCTCTATTCTTGGAAATATAAAATGTTGAATAAATAAGCTTTCAATTACTTGGTTTGCGAGTAATACATATACTAACTATGGTAAAAATAAGTTATATCGAAGTTAATCGGCCTTACTATTCGCTCGATCCTTCACTTACTGCAAATTAGGTCACCACACGTTTTGGGTAAGACGAGACGGAGCAAAAGAACGACTAAAATCTAAATGCATGTTTAAAATATTATTTTTGCTGATTATCTACGGAGTTTAATTAATTCAGGCATCTCTTATCTGCATCGTTCACGTCTTTCAATTTTCCAATTTAATTATTTAAATGAAGCTTGCATGTTTATGCTCGAGCAATACAACTAAGTTAGATGATCGAGGTAAAAGTCCTCCTGGATAGTTAGCTATACATGAAGAAAATACAGTAAAACCTGGTTAGTAAGACCACCCTCAGACCCTGAAAAATGGGTCGTAATAATGAGATGGTCTCATTATCTAGTTGAATTATAGGGGAAGTATTAAAGCTCGGTCTGAAAATAAGTGGCCATTGTAACAAGGGGATCGTAATATTTAGGTGGTCGCAATGTGAGGTTTTATTATGGTTGGTTTAGTAATTCCTCTATGTCTTTAAAATAAAGGCTTATTATTTTTGCGGATGCGTAAGTATTGAATAAAATTCTAGAATAAAAGGTGTGGGTGCAAAGGGGCCATTTAACCAAATCTCCATTTAAATAGATGGGCACCATCACATTCAATTAGTAAATAAATGAAGAAATTAATCAGTATAATATAATTATGTGTGATATTTACAATATGATCACGCATGTCGTCGAAGGCTGTTGGTGGGATATTTACTACATGAGACATTGATAATTTGATAGAGGGCACAAGAAACGTCCAGTCTTGAAACTACATTTATGAAATATCTACATTTTTATAGAGAAAATGTTCCTTACAACTTAACCCTTGAATCTTTAGTATCGTTTATCAATAAAACAAACAACTGCCCATTTGTCGACTAATCAGAATATAGATAATAAAGATACGGAGATGCTAGCAATGTTTTATCGACAAATCAAATAAATTGAAATTATCTATCTTCTAGTGGATGCTTTCTTTGCATTTCAATAAATCATATCTGACAGAGAGAACAAACGCTAATGTTGGTGGCGACTGTTGGGTCCTGATTGATGTTAAATACAAACAATGCTGACTTTTAAGTTTCCTGATTTCCTGAAGATAAAAAATTGCCCAGATATATATAATTAATGGTCGACTTTTTACTGCAGAGGAAATATGAAGAGTGTGAGATTTGAATCTTTGTTACGGGCGTTACGAGTGTTTTGCGTGTTCAAGCCAAATTTGTTCAAATGCAGCATAAAATATGGTTTGTGGATGATTAGGTGTAAAAACAATTCTTGATTTTCTTTAACCTGACCGACCCTATTGTCTTCTACAGCCACTAGACTCTTAGACCGGTCTCGGCCAGATTTTTTCTTGCCGATATTTTCATTTTTATGCTGACTATATCTAAGAACTAAAAACAAGATTTTTGATAAAAAGCTCTGCCTACCGACTCTATATTTTTGGGGTGTCAATCCGGGGACCAGGTATTTAATTTTTGGCCCTAACAAATGAAGACGTAGCGAACCAGATTTTGATAGAATTCAACTGAAGAATTCACATATCTTCTACGTCATTTCAATGACCATCAATCTCTGTAAAGAGTTGTCGTTCCTCATGGAACTGGTGTGGACAGACAACTATCTTCCTTGCGGTACATCAATTCATGATGATGCATATTTGAATTGAATAACGGTGACAAAAAAGTAAGATAAAATATAAAATCCTCTTATAATAATTTTATTTTCATGATAATTTGGTTTGTGAATTTGATATTTATTGAACTTCGTACAGTACAACTTTCACATGCAGACAAAGTTAGGACTAAAAACAACATTCAGTTTGTTGCATCATCAAGTTAAACCATAAAGAAAATATAAGAAAAAACGACCCGAACATAAGCAGTCTGCATCAATAAAGATTGACCTAACTGTATGTTTTTTTCTATTTGTCGTGTCTCTGTTGTATTATCATCGATACGACCCTCGTGTTATGAATTATACATTCTTGTAACTTAATCTACAGATGTCATAGCTAATAGTGTCACCCAACCATGGATTACATATTGTTTTAATCATGGGATATTTACTGGATATTAAAATGACTCTAATTTGTATCAATTTTCTGATAATAACTGAAATTACATCCAGAATTGATCTAACAATACTCGTTTGGTTATTTTATTCTTGATTTTATATCGTACAGAATTGAATCTTAATGAATCGGACGTTGTATTGTCATTATGGTATTAAATTGCGAATTATCTACATGATATAAGGACATGCTATGATATTATATCGATGTTCCATCCACAGAGTAGAAAATTCCAATATCTTAAAGTCTAAGAGATACATTAACAACTGTTCTACATGCTTATGGAAGCGTTTAACTGTGAAAAGATCCAAATATTTCGGAATGTTTACATTTTTCCTCGTTTAATTTAGCGTGAACATAAAGCGGTTGCCTTAGAGGCGTCTTTTTGTCACGATGTTTGAATGTATTGAAGATTCTGATGACCTTTTATTGAATGTGTTATTTTGAAGCATGGGTGTTCTTGTTCGGAGTTTCATGATGGCGAGGTACATCAAATCATACCAAACAAAACGTAGACCAAACGTACTAGTTAAGCTAAGCGGGCGGGTCTCTATGTCAGCTAATGAAACTATAATCGATAACAAATTCTTTTGTTAAAAAAAATCGGACAATAACATTTAAACCATGCAATAAGCATAATTCTAGTTGTCTGTATTGTCTGCTGTAAAATGGTACAGTTAGGCTATCCTTAAGAAAAAGTTGATCGGCAGGTCCGCGACCGACTCATGCCAAAATCATCCAACCTGCATATTTTGGCGATTTTGACAATTCTTTTTTTCGTTTGTTATTCCATTTATTCGGCTTTTGGTCTTAGGTACAAATATAGAATATTATCACAAAAACACCTACCTACCTACGTACATACCTACCCACCCATCAACCTACCTTCTTACGTACGTACGTACGTACCTACCTACCTACCAGTCCTCCCGCCTACGTACGTACATACGTACGTACGTACCTACCTACATACATACATACCCACCTATGTACCTACCAACCAACCTATCTACCTACGCACCTATCTACCTACGCACCTACCTACGTACCTACCTACGCACCTACCTACCTACCTACCTACGTACGTACGTACATACCCACATACCTGCCAACCCACCCACTTACCTAGCTACCTATGTATCTACCCACCCACCCACCTACCCACCTATCTATATACCTATCTACAGTTAAAACTTTGCTACGGGTAACCGCAAGCCAACATTTTTAAGAATGGCCTGTGTATAATGTACAACATATATTAAAATTATTTTCATAAATACGCGTAAACATGACATTCATCTGTAAAATTCAGACAGAAACGGAACTTATTAGTTTTAGATATTAGTCTTGCGCATGTCATTATGTCTGAAACTTACTTCTTCTAGGCCTATGCCTGTCTCATTAAATAGTTCAATAAAATTTATTGATGTATGCAAATAGACATGAATTGAATTCTACCAAATAGTTCAATGTTTTGATTTTTACTTACAATTGTTTACTAATGATATATGAATCTTCCATATTAGGAAGTCCTGGCCTAAATAGATTATCATTCCTTCGGGTTCCGTTTCAAAAACTTAGCTAAGATATCAATGTTTCGATATGAAACCTGCCATGATCACCTACCGTATAATATGGATAATATGATCACGCTTGGGACAGAATCTCAAAGTAATCAAAAGTTTGGCACTAAATAGCGATCTTAATATTGGAGTGATTTATGATCAAAGTATATACGGTCAAACCTGTGAACAAAGGCCATCCTTGGGAAAGACAAAATGTGGTCTTTGTTCCAATGTCAGTTTGTTCTAAATAATCGGTGACGATTTTTCAAATGACCTTTATTCACAGGGTGGTTTTATTCAAAGGTGGTCGCGAACACAGACATGACTGTATGTAAATATAGAGGTATTGTTGAAAGTCATTACGAGTAAGAGATCGTTATAAAGAGGTGGTCTTGGAACGGACGTTGTATCTATTAAGTTTGAATATAAAAAAATAACCGGTCAGACAAAAAAAGTAGTCTTCATGGTAAGGTGGTATTAATATTGAAGTGGTCTCTATTGTTTTACTGTTTATTGTAATCAAATTAAAACACTTACCACCTCAAACTACATTCAGACATTGATTGAAATAGGCATTCCACGGCTCATGTCAGAAAAAAAACTTTCGGATCAATTCATCATTGGTGGAAACAGATGCTGTCCTTGTACGATTTTAGACTTTTCTTTTATGGCAGCATAATAAATTAATTATAGTTTTAAATAACATAGAAAATGAAAACTAACTATGCATGGTTAGATGCACAGTTCGTATATACAATTAAAGCAAATGTTTGGTCAAGAAAACAGTGATACCTTCAAAGCGATCATAATGTCCGTTTCCGCAATTCGATAATTGACTTAAAATGTGATTTCTAGTTCTAAAAACTGCAACTGGCTTGAAATAATCTGATTGAAGTTGATTTCAGTCACGCAATGGAAACATCAAATACATCTTAATAGGTCAAACACATGTCCCTGATCGGCAATATATCTGTGTCACAAAGCACGTAAGGTGCATACATGTGCTGATGGCAATCTAACATCATGCAGTTCCCAAGTGATAGAATCATTTGAATGTGTGTGTAAATCAAACGCCACTCAACTTCACAACTCAAAACCAGAATCTCATCTATTAAAACAAGCCACGAAGATACATTCATCAACAAAAACAATGTCGAAAGCAAGGTTTTGTCTCACACCCTCTGAACGACGTATACAGACCACCAAACACATTGCACATTAACCGACTTGTTTATAGATACACGAGTTTAATCATAAAACGTATGTTTAACAAATTACCCCATCTCTGACTAGTTCGTAGTGAAATCAACGATTCTGATTGGATCATGGTGGTCACATGATACGGTGCACATCCGCCTCATCTCGGTGGATATGAAACCTACTGACCATCTAAAGACTATTTGTAACTATTAATGCACCTTTGCATCAGATAAACATGTTTCATCTGGGTATGGCATTATGATAAAAAAATTATGTACGTTAGTAAGAATTTTCCGCAAGAGTCCTGGACTTTGTTGGGTAGGCCTCGAATTTATGAACTATGCCGTTTATCACGACTGTGCAATAAATAGAAAGTATCTACACTTCAATGCGCTGGTCACTACAGAATGGGTCATGACACTTACTTTTCTATATTATGAAAATTAAAAAAATCATTGATTATATCGTTTATGTCTTTTGTTTGCGACTATAAGCAGAAAAAAACATCCCTGGAATGACCAAAGGCCCGTAGAAAACGCCCAGTGCGATATATACTTAATTATACGAGGACGCCAGGGTATAAAACTTAACAATAGCCACATAGTTCAATTATCATTTTCATTTTCGTATTATAATGGCTGAATCTTCGAGTAATATCTAAATACATTAAACCCGTTTCCATTGTTAATATAAACCCGTTTCCATTGTTAATATAAACCCGTTTCCACTGTTGATATAAACACGTTTCCATTGTTAATATCAACAATGTCTTATCACAATTAACTTCGAAATATGAAATGACTAAACGAGAACGAGGTCAAATTTACGACCTCAGGACAAGAACAATAACACACAAAAATGCTAATGATGAATCTAAAGCACTGGAATAAACACATAAGAATAAACACCACGAGGGAACAGAAAGAACACCAACACATTCACAAAGGAATACTCAAACGTTCTCTTAGATATGTGGGCTTCCCATTAGTTTTGTTAATTAAAAAGCACAGCGGAACACTGCGTTAGTTTAGTATTTGACCCAGTTAATCTATTGTAATTAGTTGCAACACAAATCCTTAGTGACATATTGAACTACTCGTACACTTTCAGCAATAAGCATTGTGTTTAGAATGATTAGCGGGAAAAATAACAACATAGCAGCTTCAAGTTTGTTGGTTGCACAGATGAAAAACGTTGATCTTAAATGTATATGTAACAGATATATAAACAAACTTGATCTGCACCCAACGTAAATCCATGACAAGATTTTCAAAACAAAACAAAACAAAAAAAAAACAGAAATGACATTCACGTTCTTGCCAGGATCTGCAGTCTTGTAGCGGCTGCATTTTGTACGTCTAAGTTTATCGGAATACACCAAACAAAAGGCAAATAGCCATCAGCTAATCGCCAACACAAATTAGAAATAGAAAGGCGTATTTGTCTACTTAGTGAACTTAATCAAATTTATTTTCAAAAACTAATGCATAACTTTATCTTCTAAATTAGTTTCGCAATGAAAGCGCATTTGACGCCTTTGAAACCCACGCTGTACTGTAAAGTATACGGAGTACGGAATTCGGAATCCCTGATGCTAGAATACGTCTTAAGTGAAGTACAGGTACTGGTAATACGTTCATTGTCCCCATTGGCCTGAATAATTGAATTGATAATTCCAATCATTAATATGTAAATCCCATTATTCCATTATCTGTTGTTTCCCTGGCCTGAAATAATGTGTGAATGCTGGTTCAGAAACACTGTATTAAGGATGTGTTACCTTCTTTCAAATCACCATGAAGAACCATTATGTCTATTTATATTGTACAGGCTGTGTAATGTTTTACCGATTGAACTCACCAAGTAGGCGTTGAGGTTGAATGTTTTAACACAAGGATGTTTAATAATACCCTACGACTATGCGAGAAGCATACGCACATGCTTTGCACGTACCTATATTATTTTCCAAGCATGTCAGTTTATTGTTTATCCTATTTAATAGCACTTATCGCAAATATTTAAACATATAATTTGTTTTAGAACACTGGCGTATTGTATTATCTAAGTTTCTCTGGATTCTGACTGAAGTATCTGTCTAGTACATGCTTTATGCGACGTTGCTATGTGAAACACAATGATCGAACCATTGTGAAATAAGCTAATGGTGGTAGAAACTGTAGTTACCATTCTCCCGATACGACGCTCATGTTTGTTTAATAAAGAAAAGCATGTTTAAAATAGCCTATACTCTCTAAATACTCTGCACGTGTACTTGTAATCACCTTTAGAAATTGGACGCCAGTGGTAAAAAAACGCCAAGTTACTGCATGACAGAGATGAAATCCCACAGTTAGAAACAACAGGCAACAAAAAACACTGGGTCGTTGTTCTCTAATAAACACGCGTTCATTCATCACACGTTTAAAACATTAAGCATTGTAATTGTTACAGACACTGCATGTTAAAGTCTGTTACAATTCATTATGCCTTCATGAATATGATATCTTAAGCACGCCAACTTTCGGTAAATGTGTAGTAGAAAATACAAATGCAGGTCGTGGTATGTTACAACAATAACGTCGTTCATTTAAGTTTACACTCAGGAAAGTCTTGCAAACGTGCGACACATGACTGATGGCTAAACATAAACACTGATTCAGCACCTGTAAGCAATCTTTGCTTATAACTTCAAAATTAGAAGAACTGCCTTGATGGAATCCCATATGGGTAATATGTTAATATTATGTTGTACTTGAAAATAACTTTTAAAATCAAAATGGTAATAACAGTTTTATATTGTCTGAAGCATGCAATCTCCGAGTGGATATAAGCACAAAGCTTTATGCGTAACATATCTTTAACATTTTTTGAAAATTAGACTATTGGGTCTCGTTTTTTTGTTAAATTTATTTGTCACCTGAATACCATGCTATTAAACCAAACCAGGTACAGCTGAAAAGAAAGCGATTTAAAACAAAAAAATGATAATTCATTATTTTTAATATAAATTAATTAGTATCAATACACGAACTATATGTAAAATACTATGAAAACAGTATGCTTTATTTATCTTTTACACATTCGTCTAATTCAACTTCTTTCAGTACTAAGCGTAACGTAATATTTGATAAAATATCACATGTGAGAAAACTGTCTAGCTGACATACGGAAGGTCGGTGTTACTCCAGGGGTCTTCCGCCACCGTTAAAGCTGAAACAAAAACGTCTGAATATCAGACTCATTTACAACCATATATTAAAAACTGGTCCGAACGTTATTTTTCATTATTGTGTGGTGGTCTTCGCAGCTTTTGAGGAAGACGTTAAGTTCTGATATAATGTATACAGTGTGTGTGTCTGACGACGTGTTTACATACATTATGACTAAACGAAAAACTCAAGCAAAAACAAAATCAATGAGACCCGAATAGTTAATTCAACATATCCATTTTTCACTACGCTCATCAAATTATAATAAAGAAGTGATCCGTCCGGAAAAAATACTTAGTATCTAATTCTTCAAAGGCCGTGGCCGTGGTCCTGCGGTAAGAGCGGTTTTCCCCCATATATGGAGAAGAAGCCGACTCCTTGTTGAAGGGTAAGTTAGTACTGGTTAGTGTACAGTTCATGAAGACTGGTTTGGTGAACGGACCGCCGTAAATAACTGAAAAATCGTTGAAAAAACGGCGTTAAACCACAGTGACAATAAGTCACATACAAACAAACAATGATTATTCACCCCATCTGAGTTCCCCATTATCACAATCTTTTACCGTGCTTCCTCCATATCGAGGCTGTTTCAGTTATGTTATAATGTTTGTTTTGAAGTCTACTGAAGTGTACTTAAAAATACGTTTTCTATGCCAGGTCTGAATGTGAGAAGAGATTTTATACTGTTCGCAGTTTATTTATACAATCCCCTGTGGTTAAAATATTGAATTATTTTTATTGTTTGTTTCAAGTTTTTCATACAAAACAAAACAAAAAAAAAACACTCGGAGATATGTGTACGTTAATGATAAAACATTACTTGAAGCTCGTCTTGAATCAAACGCAATTTCTACCATACAGATTTCCCATGAGTATATATACCTTCATGAAATACCTTCTAGATAATCCAACGTTTGTTGACGGAATTGAATAGATTTATTGCCGGCAATAAAATGACACTCGTTACACATTAAATAGTCACTAATAAGCAGCGACAACTATAAACACTGATATGGTGTCAAGAAGTTCTTATTTTCCGCCAATCTGACGGACCCTATTTTTTCCAGCTGATCCCAGACTATTCATTTAAGTCCATTTTTTCTTGTCGATTTATTCCCTTTTTCATATGAACTTTATCTCCGAACTGAAGAAATATGGATAGATTTTAGATAGATTTTATATTGAAAATGAGACAATACGTCCAACATTTCGTATAATTATAACAAAAATATAATTAAATTAACATATCAAGTTACACGGCTTTATCAAATGCATTTCTTTACAAATACACGTGTAGTGTATCATTATTAAACATATGTTATTATTATTATATCATAATCATTAGCCCACAATAACGGGTTTAATCAAGTAGGGAGAAGGCGTTTTTTAAATATATATTTGAAGCACAGCTCTTTACCGACCGAAATTTCTTGGGAAATTTTCGTGCAAACTATTTATTTTTGGTTTATCAGAGCCTTGTAAGTCATCGAGTACTGTAAATATGACTACTTTTAGAACGTTAGTTCTAACGATGTCTTTAATGTATCAATACTCCGACTGATCTTTCTATCGCATTGAAAATAAATGTTAAGCATTTAAGTCTTAATTTTAAATTATATGAAATTATTGTTGCAAGGCATCAAAGCCTGGTTCATGAGATGACGCATTCCAGTGGACATGTGTTTTTATCTAGTGCTCATAAATTGACTCATAAAATTACTGATGCGTATGCTTTTGTTGAATCGCTTGACCGTCGCTGAGTGCATGTGTATATTGGTTGGTCAAAGTGAACAACGTCGGAGATATCATGAAAACTGTTGGATTTAAAACTGAGTTAAGCCTTATTTAGAGTTAACTTCAGACTATGTTTCAGCCATAATACATAAACGTACCATATGAATAGACAAAGTTGACCATATCAGGTTTTTGTCTCTCAATATTTTTGGTGAAATAATAATCTTGATTTTAAAACAGAACCAAACTGTGTGGCGCAGCAGCAGCATGTACTCCATATTTTATGTATACAGATCAACCTCTCCAGAGCGGCCCTTTTTTGAACAACAACTCCCTTCAACAACAGCATGATATTTTCCCACTGTGCGATTAATTTAACTATTAATTTAACAACAACAACACAATTTTACGTCTTGTAAAGGGTGTTGCTTTGGAGAGGTTGCACCATACAAATCAATTAATATATAAATCATACTATTATATTTTTCATCCAGGACGTGCTATGTTACGTCCTGTTCTTAAATACTCCAACCGTATCTAAGCTGTAGACAGTTTTATGCCTGGAACAAAATTCCTAGACTCTCCGTTCCAATGATCATGTCACTGGAAGAACAATGTTCAATCTAACTTGACATTTATTCTTTTTTATCACTGAAACTAACAGTTGATTGTTTGGAATCGTAGATTAACAAGTTAAATGAACTTGACAAGATTCTAGGAATATAAGATTGGCAGGAGAAGAAAATCGAAACCGTTCGTAATGTTGTTCACAAATGCGCGCTGGGTGGGATAAAATTTGATACAACTCAAATATTCATTTGACCGAAAAAAACATGAAGTATGTTAGCAAAGTGAGTGTCATTATAGAAATCCAGTGTGAAAACGTTCTATAATCAAAGAATAATTAAAATACCAATTTATGTAAGTTATAGTATAATGGCTTGCAAATATCTCATGAAAGTCTTAAAGTGAAATTCACTCACACAACTCTTTGTGATTTTTGTTTTGGTATTAATTCAATATTCAGGAACCAGAAAAAAAGGCGTGTGAAGAAGCTTGCTACCTGGTTTCTGAAAGGTTGGTGGTTTGACACTGGCGTACGCCTTAGGTACTCCTCCTGATTTGTTTGTGTGTTATTAAATCCCAGATAAAACAATAAGGTCAGAAAGGGCGCTATAACAAATTGGAAAAGAATTCTTTCGACGACCTTCCTTATTTATGTTCAAGTAACTCTAAATATGACTATTGTTTATAACCTAATGCAAACAACAGTGTTCGTACTAAAGGCATATCGAAGGAGTAGAAATTTATAAATAGATATGTAGTTACATGGATTGTAGCACACAAAAAAAGAAATAGAGACGCTAGCCAAAGCAATTTAGACGTAATACAGAAAACAATGAACCGTATGTTCTTACCAAACTTAATCATACACGCACAGTAAAATGCTAACACATGCATTTCACTTTTAAATTAGTTTTCGTGAAGAAATAGTGCATGTTCACACATTCAACAAGGCAATGTTCGGTATTTTAAAAAATGATTTTGCCTCAAGCGCTTTCAGTTTGGCATTTATTGTCTGGTTTGTTCTCATTATTACTTCAACCAGAATTACACCATCTACGTATTGAATAAAGGTATAGTTCCTCGATATAGAGTGACCAAAACGAGCATAAAACAAACCCATCAAGTTTCACAAAAACATCTGTAGACCTGAAAGTAAAAAAGCACAAGTACTCAATATCCTATTATTGTCATAGTGAATATAACTTAATGGTCACCTCGTTTGAACAGCGTTTGATGGGTTTGAACCATTGGCCCCGAACACGTTCTCTGTGACGATTTTGTTCAAGACAGTGTGTTTAATGCCATTGGCCCCACATGTGCTGATCAGCTATATGGGTTAGTTCGTCTGGCTACATGCGGAGATCCAAGATAAATAATGGATCAAAAACCAGGTCTATTAGTCGTAATGCAACTGACATATAGTATAATCTCAAATAGCGACCACCACAATATTACGATCACCTTGTTATAACGACCGCTTATCTTCGGACCGGCTTTCAATACCCCCTAAAATTCAACTTGATGATGAGACTACCTCATTAATACGACCGACTTTCGGGGTCCCGAAGATGGTCCCATTATCAAGGTTTTACAGCACTGTTGAAAACATGAATAACCCCGAAGGCAAAAACGGACAAAAACAACAACAAAAAAAAAAACATAAATAAACTGAATGGACACTTAAGCAACCGTGGTCCAGTGGTTAGTGCGCTAGACCTGTAATCCGGAGATCCGGGTTTGAATCTAGGTCATACCTTTCTGTGAAATTTGACAAAAATGTCGATTTTCCTCCATATATGGAGAAGTTGCCGGCTTCTTGTGGAAGGGTGGAAGGGTAAGTTACTACCGGTTAGTATACAGTCCAGGAAAACTGGTTAGGTGAATCGGTCGCCGCACATAACTGAAAAATTGTTCAAAAGCGGCGTTAATTCAAGTGAAAATGTCACATAAAAACAATAAAAACAAATTAATCCACGTTTTCGATTTGTTTTGCATTCATCTTGATATACTGACGAATTAACAATATTTTCCTCTTATTCAAATACAAGTACTCTAACCTTAGGTGAATGTCACCCGTAAATAAATATCATGTTCTGAACAGCGGTGTTCTAAAAGGCACATTTGATTACAATAACAACCCAATAAAGTACTGGGATAAGGTCAACTGCGTGAAGGTCACTGTTTCTTCTAGACATATATCGTCCTTTGTACATAGTTTTAATTGTTAAACAGTATGGGAGTTCATTGAAAACCAATACCTAATTTGTATTGTCAGTACATTACAGCTAACAACACGGCTTAAGATTTGTTGAAATGTACGAAACACCAAATTGCAATCAGCTTTGTGAGAGAGATTGTTTTCATTGAACTTTTGAACAAATTTAGAATACAATGAAATAACGAAGAGCGACCCTGCACGTTTTGGCACTACTAACCGACAATCCCTCCCAAATTGTCACTAAAACCATCCCATGTAGTAAAAAAGTATTAAATATCCAGCTAATGACAAATGTAGCCACAGGAACTGAACCCAGAGATCAAAACTAGAAAATGAACGAATGAATGAACTAGAGTGTGTGAGTGTTTTTGAATGTTAGACAGCTAAATGCATTTATTTTGGAAACATTTAAACGGTCTGTACTGTACATCGATACTAAAACAATTAGATGAGAGATTCTGTCAATTACACATTTGGAGACCGATCGTTTGCAATAATAATATTTATAATAAAAGTAAGATGAAGGCTGTGTTATGTAACGTACGGACCTGATCAAAAACATTGACCGATAAGACAGCAACAAACAAACATGCCTTTCCTTTAGCTGCTAATTTAAAGAATATTTTTAAATTGAAATATTCAGCTTAGCGCGTCGTACCATATTGTCACAATGCTGAAGTACACCATATATGTCTCCTTGTAATGACGTATGTAAACTCAGTATACAATGGAATCATCGTATCAAACTAATACACTGGATATGCTACTTGATTGTGCATCGTTTCCTTCACAGACACATTAATTTAAGTGCGATATGTAAAAAAACCATTGCCTAATCGAATTGTGCTCTCAGGTTACTATACGATACTTCACGAGTAATATAGTGCAGCCTCTAATACAAACGACCCTCCTTATAGCGACAACAACATGATTTTCCCACTGTACGATTTAACTATTATTTCACCCTCTCTAGAGGAACAACTTCTCAACAACAATTATATTACAATTTTGCTTCTCCCATAAGAGTGTTGCTTTGGAGAGGTTGTACTGTACTCAGTGTTGGAGCATACCGGAATAATTTGTTGCTATATTTTGATGTCTCTATTTGTCCCTTAGCAATGTGTCAGATTTTATCACAGTTGTTAAGACAGATATGGTGTATATCTGATGTTGTATTTGTCCTGTAGATACAGACCATTTCTAGACGTAAACCTCTTGGGACAGTGTTCAGTTTCAGCGTTTTGTAGTTTGTTGGCAACGTTGTCTATGTCCTCTCGAATCATTTGGTTGTACACTTGATAGCCAGTTAAATGCATAAAGTTGCGATGACTTAATTAGTGATTTGGGTAACAATAGTGATTAATATAAATTAGAATTATGATACTGAGGTAATATGGATAGTACTAATCGTCAAAATAATAATGTTTTGTTGGCTATTTTAATCGTTCGGCTCTTTGTCTGTTTTAACAGCAATGTTTACATTCCAAAACATGTTTGAATGATCCTCTTTGTACATGTTTGCTCTCATGTGATAAAGTCTTGTTCAGCCCAGTAGCGAGTTGTCATTACAAGACGGTTACACTCAATGAGATAGGGTTTTGTCCCTTTTTGAAATTTTTCAGGGTGTTAGGGTTTCGGGTAGGTAGGTTTTGTTTCTTGTGCTTTTGGCATTTCTGCATTTACTTGTTTCTAGGAATTCCTTTCTTATCGATATTCCCGGAATGGTTTAATTTCATTTATGAGTTGATAGATCAAATACTATCGAAAATCAACCAGACAGCTCCTGTGCTATACAACATTACCTCTAGCAGACCGTGAACAAATAAACTCTAATGTATGGGCTTATCAGTGAGATTTTAGATTCATCGGTGGAATCAACATTAATCTATTACTTTAGAGTGTTATTTACAGGTTTTCCTTTTGGATTTATGATTGCAGTGTTAATTGCTTGTAATGTTACGATATTATCAGGGTATATAACTTGCTATGAAACATATTAACAAATAACCCCAGAAAACAAGACATCGACTTTTTTAAAATATTATATACTACATCAATCCTCAAGTTTATTTTCTTGGCTACATGTTAATGAAAATCATCGCAAAATAGTTACTTTCCTTGACTGTGTATAGTAAATATAGTGTATAGTGTATATGTGTTTAATCATTTTATTTTTATTATTGCTTTCAACTAGACTTTTGAAGCATTTCTACTTGGTAAAACAGTCTTTGTTGTTCTATCTTGTTTTCTATGCATTATTGATGCATAGCTCGGATCATGAGAACAAAAAAAGAAATTAAGTGCATCCATTCTGCATATAGTTGCTTCAAATGCAAAATCTTGTTTAGTGATAAAATACCTTTATATCTTAGAAAGTATTGCCACTTACACTTTACGAGTTCATCAAACCACTGCAATGCATAAATCTTGGTCGTACCGCGAAATGTTTTTGTGGACTTATCGACTCACGAACAGCCAGAGTCATTTGGCGACCTTTCTAGTTTTAATATTGGGAAAAGACCTCTGGCGAACACTTTGGTAGAACCGCCGACCTTCCATCCATTAGCTGTATTGCTTCCTCATGTGAGATGTGCTTGTCCCAGGTGGAATTCGAACTCGTGTCAGTGAGGGGCTAGTATTATTGGTCAGAGACCATAACCACGGAGGCCCCCACATTTTTGTCACAAATGTGATTTTAATAGGCCGCGAGCACAAATGAAGACATTGAAATAAGAAAATAATATCATTTTTATTCGTCATCATTATTGCCAGGTCACATAGAATGAATGAAATAGAAGAACAAGCCATGTTTTATCGAAGAATAATATATGGGTTGACTTAAAGTTTATTTATATGCGCAATATTGCAGCTCCTGTTAAAGTAATTAATAAAATGATTGATGCTAATTACTACCAGTGTCGTCAATGAATATATTGTGCTATACACTAGCTTTATATCAAATTACAGAGTTTTACAGAGCATTTCTGTATTAAAATGGATCCATGTCGGCATATAACAATCTTTGACTGAACGAGAAATGTCCATTTAAGGCAAAGGTCAATCAAAACTGAAAACAAAACTTTATCACGTTTGTATTTAGCGAAATCAAGATATATGTGCTTCTTCCAGTTAATGTTTATCTGCAACGGATGATGCAAACGATTGTTTCACCATTGCGTGATTAGAAAAATGTGGGTAAATGCGTTGCCTATACTTCATATACGTACTATACATACAGTCAAACATGTGAACAAAGGCCACCTTTGGGAAGGACAAAATGTGGCCTTTATTAACAAATGGCCTATATTCGGAGGTCAGTTTGTTCTGAATAATCAATTATGTTTTTTTTCAAAGAATGAGCTTTATTCGCAGATGGCTGCAAACACAGGTTTGACTGTATAATTCAGTCGAATTCTGACAAAACTATTTAAATACATTAATGGAAAGACAGCTAACAGCTATTCCATCTGAAAATAGACTGACAATACAGCGTGTACTTACTTACCCAACTTAATCAAATCCACAGTAAAGAAACTAATACATGGATTTAACTTCTAAAATGATTAGTTTTCAGGGAGAAACGGTGAATTTCGCACATTCGAAAACCCACGCTGTCGTTTGATAAACCCAAAGTATTAATTATTTAAACTGTGCATTGTTTTAGTAGCAATAGAAAAAACAACGGAATAGCAAGTTATGTCATGATACAATGATTTTTTTCCTTTTTAATGCAGATCAACTATTAAAACAATACGGTCTACATAAAAATAGCTACATAAACAATCTACTAGTATTCAACACAAAATAAACGAACGAATCCCTGGGGAATAGACTTCGACCAATACTGTAGTTTTAATTCAATTTCATTGGTACCAAATTTCGTGGATTTGAATGAATCGGTAATTTCGTGAAGACTAAATTCATGGATTTTCTAGATGCCATAAGCAGGGTAACTTGTCATTACATTTTGTTGTCTCGTGTGTAGACTATGGTTCGTAAAACACGGGGGCAATTCGTTTCATTATCGTGCATGTCATGAATACTTAGTCTAGTGTATGTATTATCTGGAATGTTCGAATTTTACAAGCATTTCATTTCGTGGGCATTAGATTTAGCGGATAGGTTCATCCACGGTATTCATGAAATTAAATGTACCACGACAATTCTGAAGCC
The DNA here is from genome assembly GCA_008271625.1 of Lutraria rhynchaena. Taxonomy (NCBI): domain Eukaryota; kingdom Metazoa; phylum Mollusca; class Bivalvia; order Venerida; family Mactridae; genus Lutraria; species Lutraria rhynchaena. The sequence goes on from VIBL01000012.1 coordinate 3,021,491, forward strand.
ATGATTAAATCAGAAAAATAATCGTGTTTCCATTTACTTGACAACAAACGTATGGTAGGTAAGTCGCACAAGTGTTTTTGCTCCATCATTTTAAACAGCAAGCAGAGTTAGGTCTGTGTTGACCGCTAACTTAGGACAAAAACCACCATAAACTCGTATGTAACGTGTGTCGCTTTTCAGCACGCAACCTTTGATATAACATATCTATTAAACTATTAAATATATATATAACTTTTTTTTGTATTTTTTTTACCTTGGGGATTTCATTCTCAGATTTTCACTGTATTTTCATCGAACTACATAGTCTGCCAACAGATTTTCTTATCTTAATATTTCATAGAATGTCTTTTAGGGGCGAATAGTAAAACCAAGTATCATATAATTGACTATCAAAAAATCAACTATCAATTGATCTTTATAATTATCTAAAATGAGATTTCAGATTAAAATCCTTCGTTTCTACATTATTCAATGAGAAATTTTTACGCAAATGTATATTACAAAGACACGCTACAAACATAATATCCAAAGTAAAAAAAACGTATTATTATGAAAAACAATTCTTTGTCATGAATAAAAAAACTCTGAAAGTGATCAACTCAGTTAGAATTCAATTCTGTAATTAGCTTGAAATTATAAATAATTAAAAACAATATTAATCAATTTTGTGCAGTCATTATCAGAAGTTAAAAGGTTTCGAATCTCTGAAAGGACTCATCAATATTAATAAGAGGTGTTCATGGCGTTTTTGTTAATTGTTTTTTGCGAAACAAAAACATCATTTCTTGATGAAATGTTCGCAGACACCAATCTAATTATCAATGTTGGTGGCGTCACGATGTCTTTGACATTCATGATGACAGGACAGCAAACAGTGTTCATGACGAATTCCACCTCAAACATACGAATTGAGACTTTCTGATATTTATTTTTTAGCGGCTCAAAGAGATGTTACGCATATTTTGTGGACATATTGTTTTGTTTTTTTTTATTTCTTTATTTCTTATTTGCCAATCGCTAAAATTAAGACTGCCATATATTTTGATTGCTCAATAAGGGGAGCAGTTTGTGAATATTTAGTGAATTCCAAACTACAGTTGGATCGCAACTAACGTGTCTACTGGTTGGAAACTTATTTTTGATTACGATATTCGGCTTAGTGCGTAAGTAGGTCAGTTAATCACCACAGTCAATATGCCCCAATGATACAGACATTGTCCCTGGCTGGATGACACGTGGTATTGGCCCTGTATTGACATTTTCCAAATAGATGGCGTGTTTTGCGATGAACTCTCTTTAATATTGAGAAATATATTGTCATCAATCAGGAAGTGACTTGAGCATTGACCATGCACTATGCTTGCTCAAAACACCATGGCGCAACAATCTTCCGAATCATTCTACCCGGTCCATACGTACGGTATTCCACTGATTGTTGGTCGAACGTGAGTATCAATTAATTAACTAATTAGATTGGTACTTAATGAAAAATTAATACGATTTACATGCTGACTTCACATCAAAACACAACCTATTTTAAGTCGAGGTCCAAATAGTAAATACTCTCATAGAAGAATGAGGATGTCCATTTTAACAATCTACTCGTTGGCTGTGAACGAAATAATGGTGCCGGTACTGATGCATGCTGATAAATTGGGACATCTTTTCTGTTGAATTGTGATACAATGACCCAGCATATCATGAATTGGTCTCTGACCAACCAAGGAAACTTGTCCAGTCCTCGTACCAAAAGGCTGTGTCTGATGACCGATCGAGTAAAAATTAAAAAAAATATCATTTCGGAGTCGCCCTGAGTATCTGGGCAGAACACTACGCGTAGAGAGACTGTGTTTGGCACCCGTTGTTAGTATTTTTCCGCATGTTGGATGAGTTTTGGGCCTGGTGATATTTTGGTGAAGTTGGGTTTTCTTTGCTAGTGGTTATTTCGGGGAATCTCATTCATTTATCTACGTTAAGTAGACGCATTGGATTTCAACAAAAAGGTTCATATATTCACAGAAGTTTTAAACATGATGGAGTAAGTTGAATTGTTTTATTTAGTGTATATTGATGTATTAACGACTCAACAATTTAGTCTGGAGGACATTTGGTTATATTTTCTGATTTTGTATTTCTTGTCTGAGTTCAAAAATGTTTTACACTGATGAATATCAGTTTTTGTATGAATCAAACTTGCAGAGTAGTTTTCCAATGTGTGAAATGCACCTTGATTCCTTGAGAAGTAACTTCGGAGTTGAATAGAAGTATTAGTTTCTGTTTGGTTTATTTGATCATTTAGGCAAGTAAGTACAGACTACAGCGCTTTCCATTTTCAGTTAATCGGCCTCTGGCTATTTTTCTATCTATGTGGGAAAAGGTTTGTCGTACAAAATAATTGTCTGAATAAAACTTTATTGTTTTAAAATAATTCAGCCCCGTGTAGCATGTTGAACATGTAATTCCCCAAACCCCAAGACAGCAGGTTTTATTCACTGGAGTTTAACGTCTCATCAACAGCCAGGATCATTTGGCGACTTTCACACTTTAACAGTGGTGGAAGACCCAAGACGTACACTTGGATAAAACCACCGACTTTCCATGAGCTAGCTGAACATGAGGAATTTGGTCCCAGATAGGAACCGAGCTCACGATGGTGATGGGCTAGTGATTACGGAGGCCCCGGAAATCAGGTGTAACGAATAACGATGTTTCTGGAATAGAAAACCATCTTATTATTGACCAATTCATAACTGTCCGATCTAATTATGCCCTGTAATATTGCTATAATTATGTATTTCACGTTTCACAGACATCTTCGGTCCAACGTTATCAAGTAGGCACGATGTTGATTGAGTCATTCTTTGCATCCAGGTTCTTGTGTCTCTCTTCAAAGTTCATACTTTGACACATACAGTCAAACCTTTCTTATCCGACCTTTTTTCGGACGTACCAAAATGTTCGGATTAGAGAGGTATCGGAATAGCAAAGGTTCCAGATTACTTTTTTTTGCATTACGTGCATAAAAAAATCGGGACCAGCTGACGTGTTCGGTTAAGAGAGGATCCCAAATTGGAAAGGTTCGGATTAGACAGGTTCGAGACTGTATTATCCGACTTTGTCGATTTTGTATTGCCATTATTGTGTGTTATACATGTGTTAACATATATATTTTATTTTTCCCTTTATCATCGTGTGTAACGAAACAGAATATTATTAAAAGACGGGGACCTGTATTTATATGGGTCCTCTTGAATTATTGATATGATGTTTGCTTTATTTTTATGATGCTAATGAAAACCGTCAGAACAGACAACAATATATTGTTATCGAATTATGGACGTAAATTTATTGAAGTTCAGCTGTTTTTATTGTAATTCTATTTAAATCCTGATGGCCGTCTTTAATGAAATGCAATGCATAATTTATATAACCCACAGCTGTTGTACAAGTACAAACAATGATCAAACAAAGACATTGTTCCACACAGTCGCTTGTGTTCGTAATAATTTACATTAGTGTATATCAACACCCACTAAGCGATTTTGTTTTAACGTAAATAAACAACATTGATATATCTGTATAATGTCCCACACGGCGCTTACAGCTCAAAGCAAAAACGTCATAAAAACAGGGTTCGATTTTATTCGCATCACAATCGTATAATCCCAGAGTATTGTCAAGTCCATTTAACTTGTTATGTACGATTCTAAACAAACTTCTGGTTATAGAAATACAAAATAATAAATGTCGGGTTGAACTACCATTGCCATGTTCAATGGAATTGTCATTAAATTTGATTACGGCATAAAGCCGTCGACAAATTGGACTGGATTGAAGTAAGTTATAACGTTTTATAGAATAGCCTAAATGTCTTATATGATACTAAATGATATTTTATCAGATTGATAATGTTTTGTCAGTGATATCAAGCAAAGAAATGTGAAAATAATTCTGCGTAATGAATGTAATGTGTGGACCATGTCTAGCTTTACATCATCACAGATTTATTACATATATTATTGGTAATGTTGTGGCGTCTTCATGGCCAAGTCTCGGGCTATTTATCACTAGTTATTCAAAACTGTGAGTTCGAATCCCTCCGGAGACCAAATGTCTGGCTAGCTTGTTGAAGGTCGGCGGTTCTACCTAGGTGTGAGCCTGGGGCTCTTCCTCCGCCGTTAAATCTGGAAATGTCGCGAAATGCCCTTGGCTGTTTGTGCGACGTTAAATTCCAGTGGTATCATTGAACGCTCGTATTATCTATTTTCACTGCTGCGTTTTTCTCTAAATATTGTAGGATACAATAAAACATTTAATATTGAACTATTTCTTGTCAAAAAAGTATTTGAATCTTCCTGTGATGCCACAACATTGTCACTCTCTTACGTGTAGAACGTTTTACCACCGCATTCCATACAATGTATACTTACAAACGACTGTACGTGCATTGTTCTAAATAGAGGCCAACAACAGGTTTCCGAAAACTTCCCAAAATTATGATCAATAGGTCGATAGACCTTTCTTCAACTTCATGTTTGTTAATATCGTTCGGATATAAAATTCATAGGAAAACATTGACATAAAACATAAAACATCCCATCTTCCTCATAATAATTCTTTCCTCCAAATCCCCCAACCGAAATTCACCCAACACAGAGGACCACTCCAAAGAATAAGGGAATGAAACACAATGTCCCGGATGGTACCCCCTCTGAACGAGCTGTAACAAAGCTACAGCGGCGGGTGTTGACTTATTTTGGTGGCATAAGCTTACATTTGCATCCAGGGCGGGGAACAAAAATAAAATAGCCACAACAATCAACAGCAAATGATTCAGTATTCTTACCGTCAACCTTTATCAGGAGAAAACTGTACGTCTTAAATGTACGATCAAAAATAAATCGAATTAATTCCAAAACAAAAATCAAAAACAGTTGTGTAAGCGAATTTCATTTAAAAAACAATATGAGATGTTTGCAAGCCATTATACTACAACTTACATAAGTTGGTGCTATTATTATTATTATTTAATAATAGGGGCGCGGACATGGTCCAGTTGATAGGGCGCTGAACTTGTAACCCGGAGATCTGGTTTCGAATCCCGGTGGCGGCTGGTCATACCCTTCATTAAAAATTTGACAAAAATGTCGATTTTCCTCCATATGTGGAGAAGTTGCCGGCTCCGTATTTAAGGGTGAGTTAGTACCTGTTAGTATACAGTCCAGGGAAACTGTTTAGGTGGATATATTATAAGTATATAACTGAAAAATTGTTGGAAAACGGCGTTCAACCCAGTGAAATAAATCGAATATACATTCTGTAACCTGCTTCAGTATATTTCTTGCTTTGAATAGAGAAACATTGACATCAGTGTAAATTGTTATTGCAGGCAAGCGGGCGGCTAACAAAGTCACTTAAGGCCGTATTGTGGTCATATTATTTGCCAGGTGAATATTGTGATTGATATTTAAATAATAATGCATACTAGTTATAATAGTGTGATAAATAATTTGTATTTATAACTAATGTAAATAGTGAAACTTTTGCCGGTAGCTTTGTGTCAGGAACATCTGCGGATTCATTCTCCTTTCAGCTGATCGTCTTATTATACACCTAAACTAGGTTGTCATATTTTTTCAATAAATATAATCGTCTTATCAAATAACTATCTTATTTCTAATTCGCATATGATTTACTAGTTCAAATTAACCTCGTTATAGATGTTATTCATATTTTTGCCAATTTTGGAACACAACACTACAGTAAAACCTCACATAGCGACCACCCAAATATTACGACCACTTTGTTTAAACGACCGCGTATTTTCGGACCGGCTTTCAATAACTCCTTTATAATTGAACTTGATAATGAGATCACCTCATTATTACGATCGATTTTTCAGGTCCCAAAGGTGGTCTCACCATTCAGGGTTTCCTGTATTTCATTTTTGACAGAAGAAAGCAATCATAGCGTGTATGATGAATGGACACATTAATTTGTTTTATCTCCGTTAACAAAGGCGACATGTATGTTTTTCTCTCATCTTTTGTTTATTTACCATTATTTTATGTTTTATCCCATAATGCTCGGACAAATATTTATTCTCTTTGATTTCTGTGTTTATTATTTGATAAATTGATGTCTTGACATAATCATTAATGAATATTAATGACTCTGACCCACGCTTTATCATTCCAAAACAAATTGAATATTCAAAACACTATGTTGTTCAACCTTATACGTTACGAATTGCCGTAAAAGACGGTTATGATAAATTCCTGGGGACTTGATAAATTATTTCATTATAACCGTATTTCACTGTAAGTATAATAAAGCAAAGAAAAACGTAACCGGGGCAAAATACTCCACTGTATCCAAGTTTACCATGACACTTAATACTATAAACGTTATTGCTATTGTGAGTAGTATGTGAAAACTTGACTTCAAAAAGTAGGACCGTCGGAACTGAACCGCTTTAAATAAAACATTCATGAAGCCAACCAGTAACAAGTAACCACCAACTTTTGGAGGGGGGGGGCTGAACAAGCAAAACGTTAAACTACAAACAGGTCCACTTATACCACTTTGTCTTTGCAGCAACCAGCACCAGACGACAAAAAACGTGCTTCAAAGATGTCTATATTTGGAGCGATGATAAACAATACATTTTACCAGAGATAGTAAATTATTCGGCAATTTGGTGAAATAGATGCGGAGAGCATTCATCTTGACTTGACAGAATGTGTACAAGGTGGTGATTCGGATGAAGTCGATACTAAAAATCTACGTTACATGTTAGTAAGCGCTGTACACAATCTATTGACCTTCACTTAAATCACATTGACTGTGAATAATTGCAGCCTGGTATAAGACATTATAAAGTCATTTATAATATTCGCAAGAACACCTTCGTGAGTAGATTCAGATATTAAATGTTCTACGCGAAAAAGTGATTTTTGATCTTTCGTTCTTAACTGGATTATACCGTGACTTTGTCTCTACTTCATAGACACTGGAGAAAACTTGAAACAATGCTATCATATAACCAAATGTGTATAATACGTTGCTGCCTACATGCTATGACCTTACAAATTCTTGCTTGCAGTTCAGTTGGAATTCAGTGGCATTCACACGTAAATATTGATATGAAAGGATCTGGGCCCAAGGTTACAAACTTAAGAACAGACTCCGAGCTCAAATTTCAATTTTTTCTCAAAGTATTAGGGTTGAAAATATAGAGAGCATTAAGGTTTAAATATATATATTCAGGTCAATTATGCTGTTAGAATAATATACTACATGAAGTATCAAAATGTTACTATTGTCTGATCATAATTAACTGTGAACATTAAGAAACAAGACATTAGATTTAAGATCGGAGACCAATCTCAAGTTTTATAACCTCTGGTCCTGTTTTAGTCGATAAAGGAAGAAACCGCGTCTTTCACGCGTGCGCACTCTACGATAATGACGATTTAATCAGGAACTTTTGCGGGATAAATATACACTCAACGGCTTTAAAAACGCAAGTTTTGTTTCGCATGAGAATTCCCGTTGGTTTAATTTGTGTTCATAAAAGAATAACACAAACAAATACTACATGTATGTTATCATATTCCAATAAATTCATTCACAGATCAATCATATTCAGTCAAATGTTTTCAGCTTATACCAATTTTAATCAGGTAAGTGTTGAACATCAAAAAAGCGTGTTTTAAGTAAAGCATATAAAAAGCAACACATTTGAAAACCTTTTTGAAGCTGTTAGGTAATTGTTAGAAAGATCGTACAATACACAGCCAAATGATATTACAGTAAAACCTCATTATCTCGAGGACTCATCGGAACAGACTGAATGCTCAAGATAAACGTGGTACTCGTAATAACGAGGTATTTCTTTGTTGATTTGAAATTATACACAACTAATAACAAATATTCAAGAGGCTTTAAAAACTCCGCGAGATAATTCGGATGCTCGTGATATCCATACTCGTAACAGCGAAGTTTTACTGTATTGCCATAGAACTGAAACCTTACACACTTTGTCATAACAATGTATAATCAACCGACGAAATCATGCCAAGTATCATAATATGTCAAACAGGAAGGTTCTAAATTTTACATTAAAGAAATAGTTAAAATAAAAATCGTTAATTATCTACAGTGGGTGGCATATCATATGTATATTGGTACTCTTTTACCGGTCAAAATTCAATTAGACTTCCCGGTCGAAAACTAAAAAAGACTGGAATATGGATCAAGTACAAGGAGTAATCAGAGGTCAATGGAAATATGATGTGATTCATAAAAGCACCAGCAACAACGTATAATAAATAGATTTTTTCCGCCATGTTTTGGATCTGTGCTTTTGAGTCATTATTTAACAATCTATGAGAGCAAAAAAAAAATAATTTATCGAGTTTGTTTAGGCATTTCAAAGAAATAGCTACGCAAGGATAATTTTTACAAACGTTTGAACCGTTTATCGTACAAGTAAACTTTTCCATTAAACTTGGTGTAAATTGTTTTATGGTACAACTTTCAGACATAATGGGTTCGTTTGAATTTAAATGTGTTCTAAATGGGACTTAAAATGATGCGGGGTAAATGTCACCAAAAATGAAGGGAAGCGCCACACACTTACAACTAATTAACAGAAAAACTAATGAGAAAAAAGGTAATTAAAGGTTCGCTTAGTGAACTTGGCAACGAGAGAAAAGTCATATTTATAAATCCTTAAATTTTCACACAGTTCCCGTGGGTTTCGAAAAGTACAATGAAAGTCGTTTATACAAGATGGGTAGAAATGTGATTACATTAAAGCATGGTTAAAGTTTACTCAATGTCATCATTTAAAAATTGTTTCTTTGCTGTAACGCGACCCAATATTTTTTTCAGTGGGTAGGTAGATGGGAATTTTTGAAGAATTAGTGGAACTTGTGCAACAAAAACCCATATGTCCAGTATCTATACATGGGTATAATTAGTTTCAAAGAATACAAGCTTTTGACTGAAATGATTCAATTTATATGTCTTGGCTAGTATAAGCAATTACTGTGATAGTCGGCCGTGACCGTGGTCCAGTGGTTAGTGCGCTAGACTTGTAACCCGGACTTCCGGATTCGAATCCCGGTCGCAGTAGGGCATACCATTCTATGAAAATTTGATAAAAATGTCGATTTTCCTCCATATGTGGAGATGTTGCCGATTCTTGTGGAAGGGTAAGTTGGTACTGGTTAGTATACTGTCCAGGAAAACTGGTTAGGTAAACCGATCGCCATATAACGAAAACAAATGTTGAAAACGGCGTTAAACCCCAGTGACAACAAGTCACATAAAACAAACAAACCAACAAAACATAGCTTTGATAGTCACATATTTTAAAGCCAAATCAAAAACATGCAAAACATGGAATTTGTAGAGAACATAGCCGACCACCTAAAATTTAATGAGCGGAAAGACAAAACTCCATGAACGCAACTACACTCGTATTAATAACTGGACGGTAAAAATACCGGGAGGGTTAAAAAGAAGTTGAGCCGCGGCGAGTTTTGAGTCGGTCGTGTTACAGTAAACGTGATTTTTTCAGGATGGCCCAAATATAGTGAAGAATCGGATAAAATAATAAAGTATTTGTTTTATTGAATAAGCGCTTCTTTGTTCCTTTGTTATGGGTATAGTAATTATAGAAAAATGTTACATTTTGAAATTATGAAGTAATTTTTGGATCCCCGGGAATTCATAACAAACTTGCTGTTCCGTAATATTGAAACTATGTTATGAGAAATGAGGAGTAAGTTAAATGCTGATACTAAAGACTTACTAATTTCTTACACAGCTACCGATTTCCGCTGTCAAATTTAAAGTATTAGTACAACGTTTCAGGATGCTGTGAACTCATTCTTCACATGTTAGAACAATCATGGACAGAATAATTTCACGTAAAATTACTCTATTATTGGATCGAGCGTGAATATCTGTAGCCAACGTTTAGCGGTTAACAATAGATTCTATGAGCCAATAGTCCTTTTAAACCCATTAACGTGAGGTCATTAACCAATCACATTGCTCTATCCACATAGTACAACAATTATGTGTATTGGCGGACCATTTGAGCCCAGTAATAAACCGATCATATTAAAGTATTTGTGATGATGTAATGTTTCATTTTGTATATAACAATGTCTCTCAGACATTTTTACGCTCGTGTCTTTGGCAAACGTTTTGATATGTTAGATTTCATATTGCATGTCTTTATTAATGCTTGTTGTGACTTCAAAAAAGTCCACTATGTATTTTATTCGAAAGCGTGATTTTCTTAATTATCCGCTTTTTTCTAAAAAAGGGCTCGAGAATGATATTTTATCAAAGAAATACATATAGTACTACATATCCTTATATTTCATGCAAAATTATGATAAAAGACTAGAAAAAGAAAACACATTAACAGATATATTGTCTGTGATAGGTTAGTGAAAATTTTTATCTTAACTCGAAAAGATTAATACGTATGTATTTGATTCCGTTTCTAACATATTGAATAACCACGCGAACTGAATACAAATTAACGTGCATCATATATCATCATGTATCATAATAAGTCGCATTTTCAGGGATATACAATCACCGGGGTATTTTACGCGACTTACGAAGTATCCTCTGACGTGAAATTCTTCTGGTCTCGAGTGAAATTCGAACTCACAGCAGCGAGGACTAGTGATTACTTGTCCCCGACTTAAACAAATCTAGATTTACAGGTAGTCTACGCAAGTTTAACTCAAATGAAAACCCTGGTATAAAATAAAAACACAAAATGTTTGTTCTAAATTGATTTTTTTCATGTAGCTTTACTTGGTATGCAAAGAACTTATAAGCCCCCTGATTCAAATCCTAAATGCTTGGCTTTCGAATATTTCGTCTACCGTTATCTGGTTCTTGATGGTTTTTCAAGACTTTACTCTAAATCACTTTCTTTCGATGTGATACATATTTACTGTTGGCCTACAATGTGATAATAACAAAAACAAAGTGACCCTTTTATACTTACATATTCCACCTGTCGTGCCTTGTCGGCATAAGTAGTTCTTTCCGCTCACCCACTGAATCCCGTAGGCTTCCAGCATACGCCACATTAACAGACTCGTGCTTGTCTGGAAATAACTATTCATTCGCGGATTATTGATAAACTAAGATTAATTAGTGCACCTAGTGAAATATTCATGACTTAAAAATGATGGCAAAGATACTCATTGATGTTTTTATCCAGATCATTTAAACTCTGGAGTAAAACTACATCATTCTGAAATAATCGGGAACTAACTGGAGTGTGAATTCATGGTAACAAGATCTCCAAGTATCAACCAAACCAAGATATGTCTCTTATTTCACCCTGATTTGTTGTGTGTAATTCTTAGCTTGGATAATCATAAAACATTTGTCTTGGTAACTCCTTTACCGGAATTATAACAAGAATATCAATGTTTCTAACGATTGATCGACGTGGGTCCTATTGAATTAAATTAACGCAGTCACTAGTAAATGGGTATTGATGTCGGTGAAGATTCGTTTTCAAGTTACTGGGATCATTAGAGTGTGGCGTTATTGAAGCAAGAGAGTTGAAGCGAACGTACGATAATTGGCTCAGAGAACTTACCAAAACAATACCGCTAATGACAATCACGTACAGTTGCCTCTTGCATGAGGATCGTTTGACGTCCACTTATATTAAAAGAGTGTTTTTTCTAGATGTAACAAAGACTTCTGGAGCATTTTATTGATAGAGAAACACGCTTATGGGACGGTATCACAGTTGTGGAACATCCCAACATGTGATAGTATATAGATAAGCCGGTGATGCTTGGAATACGGGCTGAGATTTGATCCGTATTTATCGTCTTGTTAACTAAGACTCTATTAAAGTTAGAAAATTAATGTAGATAAGACAATAGTTTAAGACAATATTTGTCATCGCAGGGTAAATAAATAAATGTGGCGAATTCTCGGTGAATTTATTGTGTAAATTATTGAAGAATATTTCAGTAAGACTTCTGAATTGAATGACACGATGAAAATATTTCATTCGAAGTATTTTGAAAATATTCTCACAAGACTGGATGATTTTACTGGACTACTTAATTTGTGTGAATATTGTATTTTTTGTAAATAATATATACAGAATAATTTATTTTCCTCTCATAAAAATACTTAGTGAACAATGACTTCAAAATTCGCGAAGTGCAAAGCGATAATCACGTGTGAAGTTGTGCTTCTGTTGTCCTTAGTTCTGGAAACAGGTAAGCCTGCATTAAATATTTATGTCAATTTTCCACTAAATGTATCCATATTGACTGATGTTTATGTATACAATCACTTCAAAAATAATTCGTTACTTTGATCGATTATTACCCTTTTGAGTCTAGCATTTATTTTCCATTGTTGCTATATGTCAATTCCAATTTATCAGTTCAACCATTTCTTTATCTCGAAGCTTTCAGATTAATAAACGAAAATCGCGTTTTTATTCACAACCAGATAGTTTAAATGCCAGTAAACCGTTTCTTCAGCTATCGTTTCAATAAAAGGAATGTAATGAGCGACGAAGGAGATTGATGTTGCTGATTTTGAAGCCATGAAACAAGTGTTAACTACATCTTTTGGGTATTTTTCTCATTTAGATAAAAACATCAATTTTAATCTCGAGGAGATAACGTCTCAGAAAAGCTTTTCAGTGTTTGTCATACAAGTAAAATATTCAATTAAACTTCGTGTAAATTCATTTAGGAATCGGCCTTCAGACGGAATGAGGTCGTTACGACCGTAAAAATATGTACCGGAATGATGATTACGAAATTTCCGAATTTCCGAGGAAAGTCTTAGAAATGTTTCAGAAATGTCTTTGTTAATGAAATTAAAGACATTGGAACATTGAACTGAGTACAGAATCCGAGATTAAAAGTTATTTGAATGTATTTACATTAATGTTGACATACAGAGAAAGGCCTTAATACAAGCGTCGCATTGTCATCGACCAATATTTCAAATATTTTACAGCACATAATTAAGAAGATAGTTATAACTAAAGAGCAATTTCTAAGATTATGTAACATCTTCGGATGAATCGCGTGGACATGATCGACCTTGATATCAAAATCATTTCTTGCGTGGCAGGAGTAAATTTGAGAACGTAAAACGAATACGAAGTTGATGTAAGTCATTGGCTTTTCGCATTACTCTGTCCGACTGTGGTATATAATGATTTCTTATGTGGCAGGAATTAACTCTTGTTAAACAGAATGGGAAATTACTAATTAATGGTGTTCTGAAGTTAAATTAACTGTAGTACAAGGGACTGCTATTACCAGTTAAGTGATAATGGTTTAAATGGTGGTATTTTTTTTTAAAAAAATATATATTCGTAATTCTAATTTCTATCTGCAAGAATTTGCACTTACAATTAAAATGAAAAGTCAGTAACATTTTTAAGGATTTAGGAAATTGCGTATTGAGTTGTAAAATGCCATTTACCGTTAAAGATGACATTTTCTTTAATTACCAATACATATTATGTAAGATGCCCTTCTGAAATTGTAGAAATGGAAAAAGATAATTGACAATTAAGAATATATTTTACACAATTGCTACGAGCTTCTGTTACGTTTTTTTTTGTTTTGATACGACGTATCAAATTAATCACCATCACAAATAAACGAGACAAAAATGGTGTCATTGATGTATTAAAAGAAAGATTACATTTTGATTTTAACTATGAATCTTTAAAATATCATAATATTATGATATTTTAAAGATTCGTTGTTAAAAGCAAAATGCTGCAACGGTTTGTTTATTACAAACAGATGAATGAGTCTTTACCCTGTCCACTTCTATACACATGTTTCCTACATGACTAATTTTACGTTTGTACTGATTTATTCTTTATTCTCTTACATGCCGATTTGGTTTTATCTAGATATACTTCCGTTGATTCTACCCTGAACGTTATCTATCTTGAATTCTACAATTCGGTTCTTTTAATCGTGTTAAATATTTTATTACTTTTACCACATTTGGAAACGGTTCAGTATTAAGACAATGTTGCTTAACATTTTTGTTTTGAGTATCCCTGCCTAAAAAGTTGAATATTATGACGCTTTTTGTGACAACTATAGTCAAATGACTTTAATAAGACAAGTATTAGGAAGATACCATAAAGTAAAACCTTCAGTAAAGATACTTGCACAATAATAATTATTTGTTAACGCCATTTTCTTTCCTAATTCTCATATTCTTACTGATGTTGCGTTTTTCTTTCGTATGGTAAGAGTATGTCCAATTCCAAAAAGTATGGCGCGTGATTCACAATGGATTGTACAATGACCGACATCCTTGAGGTAACTAGGACACTCCTCTACTTGTAATTAATTGTTTAATAAAACTCTTTGATGAATGTTGCCTGTGTGTAATAATCTACGATAGTGACTTTCGCTCTCCAAGTCTGATATTCGGTGACTTGTCTATCCGGACAATATAATCCTGAATAAGTAGTTATTCCCACCATCGGGAATTGGATCCAGCATTAGTTGCATTAATTTTATGCGCATTTTATTTCACTGGAGCGGAATTTGTATCCGTCAGTCATTATCTCACTTTATAGTCCAATCTAAGCAGTCATAATTCTGAGTTTCTGATAATCGCGTTAATTTGCCTGATAACTAGGCACATACAAAGATGGGACAACATCAGACAAAACGTCTGACGCTTCAAGCGGAGACGAAATATTGCCCATAACTGCCTGATATGTCTTCCAAGTACTCATTTAACATAGACATTTTTGTGCAGAAAATCATAGCAGTGAGGAATATTCCTATTATGATTTGGCTTACATTAAGGGCATTCATTTCCTATTTCTCGACGCTTCATTGCTGCTACCGCTCGTATTTCGTTCCATCTCGATTTTTGTATCTTGAATTCTACGCTTCGGTTCTTTTATTTGTCTTAAAATACTTTATTGCCTTCCCGACATTTGGAAACGGTTCAGATTATTTTCGGATTGTTAAGTCACTCAAGACGTTTGTTCTACAGTTTGTTAATAGATTGAGACATTGTTGCTTAAGGTTCTTCGATGTGAGGCACGAAAACTGCCGTACGAATTTATACAGTAGTTTTTTTTCGGAGAACAGAATTCAAGAATATCCAGTTGAAAACAATGTTGCTGAATTACCCAGCTGTAGGTAAAACGTTAAGAATGTGTTAAAACAGATGTTAATAATTTCTAATTACCATTAGTGAACAACTTTATAAGCTGACCATAAATTCATTAGTTTCTCATCCATAGAAGAAGGAACATCGTTGAGGATATTTCTTCCATTCCAATGTCATGAGGTAATTACTAAATTGTGAAGAAAAGTGATAACGTATGGAAGTCTTGTGCTTCCTATCAGAGACAAAAATGTCTCGCCGTGTTATTTCTTGTCACTTGATTATATAAACCAGATGGCCAATACGTTGGTTGTCAAATGCAACATCATCATCTGGTCAATACAGTACGAACGTGTAGAAATGTTACGAGTCACGAAGTAATTTGCTTGATTCCATTGTGTTCGCTCCTTCTTCATCTTGTTATTGGAATTGGAGTCTGTAATTATTGTATTACCTACTGTGGACTATGATTATTTAGATGTTTGATGACGAAATAAAGCAATGTTCTCTTAAACTGCTCCGCAATTTTCACCATTTCTAGAATTCCCGTTCTTGTTGACTTTTATCACCATGGATTTAGAAATGAATTATGAAAAATGTATGAATCGAGTTAATTTCTTTGTAAAGATATTCATCACAAACTTTGACAAGAAAACATCTTAGTGGTCTTGATGTAAGCTATTATAACTCCGTGACATTCCTCATTGTAACTTCAATTAACATTGACTGTAAATCAGTATTATGACTAACAACAAGTCAACATTTACCGTCTTCGTTTTGCAAATCGTGTCTTTTATCTCTCTGTTTTTCATTTCACCGACGTACAAGAATTTACTGAAACTACAATTGCTCAACAATAGCATTAGCTCTACTGGAATCTTGAATCAGATTCATTTCGTTTTCGTCACAACCATGCGAAACTTTGGGATTTATATTGGATATAGATACTTCATATGTTGTCTCAGTAAATTCAATTCGGGTGGAAGATGTTTTATCTGCATAGAAAATATCAATAATATCAATATTTGTTGTACGTGCATTTTTGTAAATACATGCATTTTTAGTCTTATTTCAGAATCGTTAAATAACGTCAACATAATATTATTTGATATAATCTCATTAATTGTTTTACGATTTGATCATCAAATGTTTGAATAATCGGGTAAATGTCTTGTTATGGTTGGGTTACTATAGCGACTACTTAGTGAGATGTGCTGGTTCTTTCCGAGTGATGTTCGAGCCACCTTTTTTCATTCGTTTTTCCTATTTCCTCCTGAAAATGTCAGATCCCAGACTCTGTAGAAAACCGGTCGATTAACATGTTTCCAATATATTACTGTACTAATTAACTGTATTTTGTCTTGTTATCTAAATATATTATAAAATGAAGACATCAAAGTCGAATGTCAAAAGAACACACGTCTGGGTAGTTGTTAAAGTTTAATCGTTTTCCATCACCCATAGCGGTATCTTATATTACAATCAGTTTGAAAACATATGTTATCAAATATTCATGATGCATCGGTGAAAGACTAGTATTCTCCTATAGGTTAACCATAACGAAGTTTAACCAGATACATAGGAACAATGTCTACACAGAGGGATGGGGGCTACCTGTAAGTAGGCATTGAGCCATGACACAAATGTTAGCAAACAAACATGACATCAATATGTTCTTTTTACAGTTAATTACAGGCTCATAATAACAATTTATTTCAGTTTTGTCTGTCTTGACGTTATATTCCAACTGCATGCGGGCTTTTACATAAGATTTAACTCAATGTTTTCTACTAAGGTTAAACAAGAAAGCTGTCGTATTTGTTCACTTCAAGTAAGCATAATAAAACTTAATTTTCCAATCAAGTTAGTAAAATATACATAAAATTACACAATCACTGCTAAAATAGTTCCTTTCCCTAAATCAGCAATAGGCAAAAATGACGAAAACCACTGTAAGAATTATGGCGAACATAAAATGTATCTCATCTCATATTTCGGCGTTGATTTTTACTTTGGATTGACGTATGATTAGTGGGTTGCCTTCATTTTTTGGCTAATGACAACTTCCTCGAATGGCCTTTTTAACATTAATGAACTATGTACTTTCTTCCACCCATTGGAATAATATGCAATTATATTCCTTCTATCACAATATGACCGAGTTAATAAGTACGATCAGACAAATGAGCGCCTTATGTTTTGCCCGTACTGTAAGTGGACTCTGCTGAACGATTGTGTTGATTTTGTTTACCAGGGCAAGGTACCCAGTAGCTCCAGTATAGGACTGTTTAGTTGATGCCTGTACTTATATGCGCTGCAGAGCACGGCGGTACATAGTGAAATCCTGGGCACTCGAATGGCTACTTAAATAAAATTAAATTTTCATTTCTAACTATCATTATATCCGATTATTCAATACATTTTAATTAACAATGACCGTGTGAACTGAATATCCATTGGTGATTCAGTGTAGATGATAAAAGTATCTGTTCAGGGATTATGTTCCTTCTTTCTGATTCATTGTTAAACATACGCTTGATATCTGTTTGCAATAGTTTCAAACGCTCATTATATTACAAAATTTGCAATTGCTGGTTTCAAACCCCCTATAGATTACACAATAAACTTCATAGTGTTTGTTAGAGACACGTGTGTGTATCGTACATGAAGACGTATCGTAGATTTGAATAATTTTATATGCACCGAAAGATTTATTTTAACCAAGGTAAGAAAGAGTATAAATGCTTAAATATCCGCATCATTTCTGTAATTACGTTTTTATGTAATATTAAATAGACATATACCTACCATGTTCGTGGACACATCATACGCAGCAACAACAAAAAAACAACAACAACAATAAGATATAATTCCTCACAAACTTTATGGTACTATCATGCAAGATTCCGGGTTAAGGGGAACATTATGTGGGTGATTGATCAATTTATTGGACCGAACTCCTCCCATACACAGGGTGGGAGACGGTCGCAGTCCTAACGGCAATGGACAATTACAATTGATTAGTTTAGAATTGTACGCACATTTATTTCACTTTGGTTTTAATGAAGGGAACGTCCCTAATATATAAACCAGTAACAATGGTGCATATGTATCATAACTAGAAGTCATTCTGTCGGGAAGTAGATAAAGTTTCGAGAATATTTCTAGATTCGTGTACTAAAACAGCGCCATATCTTTACTGTCTGATAGAAATAACGAAATAATTGCACCTCTAAGGTTTATCAGGCAATTGCTGCATTGCTTTTTCGGCCAAGGAGGTCCTGGTTGTGTGGCGGCAGTAATAATTGCTCATTTCCTTTCTTGTTTGACTGTTGTGTTGTTGGAATAAGTAAAATATACCATAGCAAGTCAATTATGCGTTCATTTAATGTAAACATAGACTCAATTTCCATTGTTCAGTAAGATTGGTATCAGAAAATAAAATGCTACTTCAAAAACGTGATGTTTTGAAATGTGTTTCTTCAATTCTTGCAACAGTTTGTTATGAGTCTCTTTATTAATTGCGGTCGTCAATGCGTTTGTGTATGATGTGTGGTTGTGAAGTATTTGATTGCATCCTTGTTCTTATGCCGTAATATTTTTGTAACCGAGTCTCAAAAAATATTCATTACTAAGAGTATTTTCGTGTGGCACCATTTGTTTGGACACTATTTGTTTTTCTTCTTGTGTACAGTACAACCTCGATAATAAGACCACCTTTGGGACTGAACAAAATCGGTCTTATCATTCGGGTTGTCTATTGTCAATTTGAGATGTAGATGTAATATTGAAAGCGTGTCCACAAATATGACTGTATTGAGGTTGTTTTAATACTGAAATGGTCCTTACTAAATACTGAGGAGAGATTATAGTTTAATATACGCGTGTATGTTGTCATATAACCGTACTGTGGTATCTTACTAAATACTGAGGAGAGATAATTGTTTAATATACGCATGTATGTTGTCATATAACCGTACTGTGGAATCTTACCGAGAGGTTTGTCTAAATTGAATATACTTTGTTATAGTGTTTGAGTTTAAGGGACCATTGTTGACACATTGACTAATATTCACAGGTGACTCTTAACTGAGAGTTCAGAATATGAATATAATTATGTCTCTTTAAAGGAGTTTTCACTCGTGATATCTCTATTATGTTCATGTTTGATTGTGTTCGGTTTAATACCATTAGTCAATATTTTATCAGTTATTTTACCATCAGTCAGATTGTCTATTCAGTTCACCTGTTAGAACTGAACTGACTCCTATTTCTGTAAGCAACAACTGACACATGATGCGTGAATCATTGGCGGGAACCCGAATATATACATGTGTATATATGTAAAATCCTTTTCCCAATCGACACTAAAACATTGGGTCTACATACTACCAACCGACTGAACTAACGGGACGGGCCACCTCTAACAGGCTTAAAGCATTGATTGGTAAAATAAAGTATAATGTGAGCGAATAGACGCGGCCAACAAAACACTTCACATTTGGCATTGAAAACCGAATCCCGATATGCAATTACCTTTAAACACCGGCAGAGATATCCCCAATAAAGATAACATAATTGAATTGTGGTTATGACAGCGTAAGTTTTTATCTTCTCGCGATATCAAAGCAAGAAATAAATAATTCTGATCTTCCTTGCATAAAATGATTGATAACCGTTGAACAAGAAGCGTTCCGAACTACACCGAAACGCAATTATATGTTTAACAAAGATATGATTTACTAATGTAATAATGTCATTTGTCAGAGACAACCATACAAAAGAGATTCACCTTAATATAACACCGGAATTGAATGTATGCACACGGTACGGTTATTTAGATTTGAATAAATATTCTGATGCGTTATATTGTAAATATGTACGGGCTGACAATACATGAAGTTTATTTGAATGGTTTCGTAATTGCCGATGACGGAAATTGTCAGTTTTTCGAAGGTTAATTTCTATAAACAAATGACCTGTCAATATTATAGTAATAAATATGATTCATATTAAATATATCGATCTTACATTACCTGAGCACTACCGATTGCTTTGTGTATTGCTTTGT
The DNA here is from genome assembly GCA_008271625.1 of Lutraria rhynchaena. NCBI lineage: Eukaryota > Metazoa > Mollusca > Bivalvia > Venerida > Mactridae > Lutraria > Lutraria rhynchaena. Next base: position 3,041,757 of record VIBL01000012.1, read on the forward strand.
TTGGCGATCTGACGGGGTTTGGTGTGAACAGTGTTGGCGAATTTGGTTAAATGGGTTCTTTCTTTTTTGCGTGTTAAAGTTTTTATAGTTATTTTATAGTTGTTTGTGTTTTATGATGTCTTAGTTGAATTATGGCTCTCTGAAGCCTTTGCGGTAAGATGTATACTTTTGTAATTGTATTTTCTGGGTAGCCATTCTAATTCATACTTTGGTAACGTATCCGAAATAGTAAAAATCTGCAATCAAAGTTGTTTGTGTGTTGTTTTATATTTACACAAATAGAAATGAATTCCTGTTTTTTTTTCTTTTTGCGTAGGAATAGTATGGTGATAAATTCCGTTTTTTTAGCTGTTCGTATTAATCATTAATTTGGAATACATTCATTATAGGATCTGTAACAAATACTTCTGTTCAACATTAAACAAATAAGGTATTTTTTCAATATTCATTAGAAATTGTCGAAATATCATTTTCAAAACTCATTCTTCATGTCAAAATATGGATCTAAATTACAATATCACTTGATTTGATCGCATGCGAAAAACAAATAAAGATCCTTAGATTTTGGGAAAATTTTAACAATACTGAAATATCATTAGACCTCAACGGGGAAAAAGCAAGATTAATAAAATGAAAGTTCGCATATTATTCCTCATCTGTTACATTATGATAAATTGCTCGGAAATAAATACAACATATTCTGCAAATTGTTAATCAACGTCCTTCGGACAATGCGTCTGTTAACAATGAATCATACAACACCAAATATCTCCATTCTTACCCGAGATCTCATGGGCGCCGTGTTTTAGAACTAATACATCATGCTATGACTAGCCCACAACTGAACCCCAGATGAACACAGATAATTAACTTTTGTAATCAAAATCCATGTTCCCCGTTTTTTTTAGTTTTCTCGGAATAATTATATGGTGATTTATAGCTTCAAGGCCTTCTAACGATAAACTTAATAATACTGTTTGATTACGCGCACTTTTTTAAATAATAATTTGTCCGTGAATCGCGATTCGAACATTGAGATTGTAATAGAGTAGAAGCTAGACAATGCATTGACAAATCCCAGGTAAAATAATATTTTTTGTTAAACATAACTATTTCGCTTATAATATCCATTTTTCGCTTATAATATCCATTTCAGACTGTTACATATAACAACTGAAAAAAATATGCCAAATCTAACAGTAGTATATAACATACTTTTCCTATACCAAACAAAGGATCCCCAATTATTTTAAGTTAAAAAATTAGCATGGTTGAGATACGCCCTTAAAACAGGCCCACCACTAACTGAATCTTTCATTTGTCCATTCAACAGATTCTAGATTTTACAGATTATACACTTTTACAAAGAACCATAGAGGGTCTTATTGATAGGGTCCAGTTTGAAAAAAATGATGACATTCTGAGATAAAATAAGGCATATAGAAATCATGAGTTGTTTAAACAATATTTAATTACGCATAAAATGATAATTCCACAAGCACCCTTTTCACCAAGCATTTACCCGCTTCACAACCGTGTCTTAAACAACCCTGAGTAAAGTGAGTTTCATTGTACAACTCATAATTAAACAATAAGAGTGTATTAGTATTAGAAAGATAACAAAAAACGTTCATGTATATCTTCGAATTGGCGCAAAATGTCACCAATAATATTCAGAGGTGTAAGACGTTCACGACTCAACTAGTATCAATTACACGCTCACATAATCCTGCTCCTACAATTTGAAAGTTTCCAAATGATGTGCGAATCATCAGAGGGCGCTGAATGACACTGATACTCATAATATCAGACATTTTGTCACAGGTCCTCATAATTTTGTCTCAACCGATTCTTGAAGCGGCGACTCTAAGATCGGCAATTCCCTGTCTTGCCAGCTGAGCTAACCAAATAGGCTCATGATATAATGTATTTGGTATTCTCATATCGATATTTGAGTGGATTGAAACTTCAATTTCGAACGCAAGCAAGTACGCTAGCTCATTTTTCAAAAACAAAAAAAGAATAAATGGCTGAAATAGGTCTATCATTGAGATTTCTTAGATCGTCAGAAATATGGCTAATAACATTATTGTACAAGAACCACCATTCCACATTCAGACTGTTTCTTCATTCTTGAAAATTGTATCGAACAATTAAAATACGAATATGTTGTGTGCGTGGATCTTATTAATACATGTATACATATTCTATATCCTGCATTGCCGCTTTCATTTAATCCTTGTTTATGGAATAGTAGCATGCGAAGTGACATTTAAAAGCCAATTTTCTAGTCACTGTCCTGAACGATAGTGAAAATATTGTGCTTTGAGCTTTTGTAGAAATGGAATGGTCTCGGTCCAGACTGATAAATACTGAATGTGAGACTGTATAACTTAAAAAGCACATATGAAATCATTAGGGAGATGTTTCTGTGACATTGTACATGCCTGTATACAGATACAACTACAAACGCGTATCTTTTTATAACAAACTTACACTTGATAAGTTAAGAAAATATGTAAATTAACATCAGAGTCTTAAAGTTCGTTGAATTGAATTAGTGTATTTCCTCAGATAGATTAAACCCACAACTGTATATATCAGCCTCTTCGCCCTAGTTAAAAGCAGAGAAGCACAGTTCATCAAATATTAATACACGTTTCGCCTTTGTTTGATGTTTCCAACTAACATAAAGATGAACTCAAACAGTCTCCGACAAAGCAACCAGTAGCATGATTGTATATTATGACAAACTTGTGTACGTTGGGTATATCGGTAAAGTAGGATTTGGAATTTTCAACGTAATTCAAAATGAAAGGTTCAGCAACGACAGTGTTATCCAATATTGTTTGTACCCTAATAACGGTACAGCTTGGTACCCGAAAAGTGTTATTTCTTGGCTATAAATGTTTTATGTAATACTATGTGCTTCACTCGTGTCTGCAATATAATTATTCTTCTGTGTTTTTATATAGTTTTTGTTGTATTTGAGAACATTTGTGTGGTAACTAAGATGACATTAAAACGTCTGGGAACTTTTTTATTTTATTTATAGCATTTTCCCTCACTCAAGATATGCCAATACGAAAACATCACGTTCTTTGTCTTTGTAACGGACTTTTGACAAGAATGCATTATAACTGTCATATACCCGTACAAAATGTACAGAAAATGTACCCTTCCATGAAAATATGACAAAAAGTCGATTTTCCTCCATATGTGGTGAAGTTGCCTCCCATGAAAATATGAGGAATATTTTGAATTTCCTCCATATGTGGAGAAGGTGCCGGCTCCTTGTGGAATGATTAGTTAGTACTGGTTAGTATACAGTCCAGGAAAACCGGTTAGGTGAACCGGTCGCCCTATTTAGCTAATAATTGTTGAAAAACGGCGATAAACACCAGTGACAATGTCACATAAAAACAAAAACAAACAAACAGAATAATGCGGATACTTGGCCAAGTTATTCGAGAGTTTAGTAAAGTCTCTTCTTCAGGGAATCCACTGTCAATTATTCTTACTGATTAAAATCCACCCAAAATCGGGTGTAATATTTTGTACAATTTTATTTTTCTGCCACCTTTTTGTTTGGTGACTGGTGTATCATGGTTGAACGAATTCACCAGAAAGTCGTTATTCGAAACCCCAGACAGTTATTCATTAAAAATAATAGTCGACATTTTAACGAATTGAACTATTAACTTAAGAGCATAAAATGTTTAACGGTCAAAATTATTTCACCGCATCTTTTAATTTGGACGAAAAAGTAACAATTTAAAAATTGCACTCCGTTGACAGAACTATATTGCTTGCCACGAAGGGACAATTTGGTAAAATCGGCCGGTTATGATGATGCGCCTGTATTTAGTTCAACTTAACGACCCCATATTCTAGCAATATAACAATATTTCCTGTGTTACTGTCGTCCTTTCTTATTCTACCTGACCTATTTTGTTTACATAACTTCTACAATATTCACATAGAACGAAAATAAATATCTAACGTGATCAATACAGCACGAGTTCACCTTTGTATTTAAAATTAATTTATCCTTAAAAAAGCTCCGGTTTGTATACAAATAGAGGAACATAAACAAATGTGTTCAGGGTTAGTATTTGTTCACAAATGGTTGTTTAAATATTGCTTCACTTGATAACAGAATCAAAACACTGAGATTGTGTGCTCTGCACTTCAGAGAAAAAGTCAAAATCAGAAGGACGGAATCATCTAATTCCATTAACGAATTTGATTTTAATTATACGCCGTTTTAGCATTTAAAACGCCCTCGTGAGCAATTGAATGTTTAAAATCTGGTGATACGTGGAGCATGCAACTCCCGCCATTACCTCTGTGGCGCGATAACTGAAAGCATTAGTGATAAATTTGTAAATTTATAGGGATATTTTCTGCGTTAATGTTGTTCTACGGTGTTCATGAATTGCAAGAAATATTTTGTAAAAGGTATACACTCAAACATGACACGACAGCCACCATTTAATTCTTAATTTTATATTTATAATTCCCTCCATATGAAAAAAAGGATTGTATGCACTATGTTTTAAATATCGTACAGCCACTTTATATTTGGTAATGGGCTCCAGTAAAAACAAATTGAATATGTTGAATGATATGAAATAATGTTCCTGATTATGGTTGCGTGCAGCATAGAAACATTAGCTATTGGTTTTTGTTCTGTTCTTTTTTCTGTTTTTTTTATCCTGTAGACGTTATGCACTGCTCAAATTTTACGGTATGTATTCCACTGAAGTAATGAAGTTATTCACTGAAATAAGCTATTTTCAAAGAGATAGCTATTGTATTTCTATAGTAACTGCTGCAAAATGATCACAGTATTTAAACGACAAAAAATAGAACAAAACAGCTGAAAAAAGAAAACATACCAGGAGTAGGGATTGAACCAAAGACACATAGTTTGCAATTTTTTTTATAAATCTTCATTCATTCCACCCAACCACCAACGATTACTACTTCACTAATTTCATTTGAAGAAACAATACATTATTTCAAGGGGAGGTAACTCTGGTATTTTATATTGTATAACCCTCGACATAATGGATTTCAAGCGTGTTTCAAGCTAATAAACGCATTTTAATTTTGAGACTTTTTACACATTGAATGAAGTGTACAGTCAAAACTGTGCACAAAGGTCATCCTTGGGAAAAACAGAATGTGACCTTTATTGACAGGTGGCCTTTATTCGGAGGTCAGTTTGTTCTAATCAATATTGTTTTTTCAAAGAATGACCTTTATTCGTAGGGTGGCCTCTATTCGGAGGCGGCTGCAAACACAGATTAGATTGTATTTAATTTTTGCCTGCGAATGATCGAAATAAAGTAAGCTAACTTTAAGGAGTTTAAGAAGACCTACAGTTAATTAAAGTAACTTGAATGGTATAATGTGTGTATGTTATGCCTCAGGGATACCCATATTGACTAGGAAGAGACAAAACAAAACCTGAGATGGCAAAGATTCGTTCATATTTATTTAATCGATATTTAATTACTACGAAGCTTTACTAAGACGCTGCAGAATATGAACGAAGCGCCCTTGAAAATTTTGATTTTTTTGGTGTTATGCGCTGAAGTGATTATTAAAATTAAAGACAAGAATTTGAATAATTAAAACAAAAACGTTTTCTTCGTGATTAAGCAATGTTTTTAGAGCGTTCCAAGTAATTGTCATGGATCAGTACCATTGTTGATCTAATCAACATTCGTTACCACACATTTACATTTTAACTCCGTGTTGCCTTATGCAATCTATTCGTTTTTTAAAGAATCTTAAATCGATCAATCAATCAATCAATCAATCAATCAATCAATAAAATACACAATCTATTATCAAAATTGCATAATTATTTAAGCAACTAGATTGGGGAAAGTTCATATCCCGTTAAATCCTTACAAATAAATAATGCAAGTCGATCTATTGTAGAAGAATAAACAAGGAATAAACAAATGTATTTTTTGAACTTAAAAACAATGACTCTTCATTAAGCAATAATTTGAACATGCTTCAATAATTGAATACATGACTGTAACGACCACTGAGTGGTTATTTCCACTGTTAAAGACGTACACTACACGAAGGGTTAGCGCTAGTTTTTTATTGGATACGGATACTTTTTCCTGAAATTGAAATATGTTTGACCTGAACATTCATATTCTTAAATATGTGTATTATAATCTAAATTGTTATTTTTTCTGAAACTGTTTCCGTCTGGGAATACAGTAAAACTCAATAATCTTTGCCTATTGTACGAGTTTCCGTGTGTATAGTAAATTATAAGAACAACTGCGCGCAGAGTCTCAGACAAATTGGTTTTCCATTAAAATGTATTATTTAGTAGTTGCGTATGGCTCTGTTTGTGATCAGGATTTATATTTTATTACTTGTATTCGATGGATTTAAATCACGGGATGCAAAAATATACGGGAACGAGGCAACTTATTAACTAAATACATGTAAAACTAACTTATACTAAGATTACGTGCTTACAATAAGGTTTTGTCCTGCATATAAATTACGAGTTTAAGTTAGAGATGAATTTAATAAGCACGAATATTTAATGATATTTAAGAATCGTTTTTTGCCAAGAAACGCAGCAATTGCCGAAAATTCTTTGTTTTTTTTTTGGTCTGCTATAGTTTACGATAGCAATTCCCAGAGTTTTTTTTTCAGTAAGTGCCACAATCACACGTCGTTATGGCAACCATATCGCGTGCAGTATATATAATACACGGGATGATATACTCATTTATTGACGAGTGTATAAAGCCAAGTAGTAAATATATAATGATTCATTCTTTATTAGCGCAAGTCATGGAATCATTATTTCTACTTGGACGCCTCAAGTCACACGTAGAAAATGTGAAAGCCGAGCCCGTTGAATCAATTTTACCGTCTGTTGTGAGCCGCAGTCCGAGCCATAGCGGTACCCCCGGGATTTCATGCAATTTGTGCTATGAAGTGTGGTCTGTGTTTTGTTGTGAGTCTAAACAACATTTTTGTTGTCATTTTGTTGATTTATTTGTCTGTGTTGAAGGGTCTGATTTTTTGCATATAAAAACTACTCGTATTTTTTTATTTTCCAAGAACAAGCATAATACGTCGTCTCAATTACAAGGAAGTACAGTGAAAACCCTCTAAACCGATTCATTTATAAATCGGCCAAATGTTCTGGTCCTGACTTCATTATTTTAAAATTCGAAAATCCCTCTAAACTGGCCAAATGACTTGGTCCCGGGCTCGACCGGTGTAAAGGAACTCCACTGTAGCAGGTCCACAACTGATAATTAATCTAACACGAGTTCATGACATGTTAACTAGCATACAAATACATGTACTTCCAGTATCTTTGAATGATTCAAATAGTTCGAATTTCGTTGAGGAATGAACCTTGCATTTTTTGTTTGTTTTTGGTACTTACATGCATAATTTTCGTGTTGGCATTTATTTTAAAGTAAGGACCAACCCTCTTCTTCATACATCGAAAAAAGCTCTTGAAGGTCAATATCAATTTCAAACTTTTGAGAATTAGAACACTGTACGATATTAGATCGAAAAGTATCATATTACTTAAAACCATATGTTACAAGTATTGATTACAAACTGAGACAACAGTCATACATAAAAGGAAATGCAGCATCTTGATTTGAACGAAACGTAATCATAACATCATATCGTCAAACATGGGCGTCTGTCTGATTGGCAACAGGAGACAAATACAAGTAGACAATCAACAGTGAGGTCCGATACAACTCAATGTTTGATTTATTCTATGGAAAGTCAAACAATCACGCACCATTAATCAAACAAAGTGGCAAGAACCCAAGCATTTCATCAATCTAAATAAACCATACTATCTGACGGATATATGCATTTTTAAATGCCTACAAATGAATCCAGATTTTGATGAATGATTTCTGTTCATGATTGGGGAAAATCGTATTTGATAAACTTGAACGATTTCCAAATTAGATTTTATTAAATAACCTTTTTGAGGAAAAAAAGCTCTCCCACACAGCGGTCTGAACAATATCATTATTGATCATATTTATACGAAACGAGTATCAACTTATTAGACGATGTCCTGTCTAATCATTTGTAATAAACTCTTATGTCCTGTTTTGAAATGTTGAATGAAATTGCTAATGCTTGAAAAATTAAACACACAAGCTTGAGAGAACGGTAAACGGAACGAAAACAAAAAAATGCACCAAATGGCTTCGATACTGTTTGAACTAATTAAAAGCGAACGTACCAATAATTGAAGCAATTGTTAGTGTGGGGGACGACAGAAGAATGCCAAAAGTTGTCTTGTCTAAAGGTTGTGTCCTATTGTCGTTTACATGTAATTCAAGAACTGTAAGTCAATAAAACACAGATTCGCGACCTAGAGGCCGCGACCGTGGTCCGGTTGTTAGTGTGCTGGATTTGTATCCCGGCAATCCGGGTTCAAATCCCGGTCGCGGCAGGTCATACCCTTCTATGAAAATTTCACAAAATATCAATTTTCCTCCTTATATGGAGACGTCGGGGCTCCGTGTGGAAGAATAAGTTAGTACTGGTTAGAATACAGTCCAGGAAAACTGTTTAGGTGAACCGGTCGCCGTATATAACTGAAAAATTGTTGGAAGACATCGTTGAACCCAGTGACAATACCAAGACCATGGTGAAACTTATGGAGAAATAGGTTCGACTTACCGGTGTACTTTATAGACTACTGTGGTTAAACTATATTCAATCCAACAGTTTGAATTGAAAATCTTTTATCAAGTCTACAGATCTATGCACAATGGTTAATCAGTTAGAATTTCATTTAACAGCAAAGGTCAATATGCAGATTATATCAATTTAAATTGCAATATAGTTGATAAATCCATCATTAAATCTTAGTTTTGAACGTGCATATCGTACTTGCAGTCAATCATATTAATTGTATATCTTTTCATTTCTTACCTTTTACATTCTATAATCCATATGCAGTGCAATCTTACTCAGATTTCCGATGGCAGTTGTAGTTTCCTCTTACGGCAATCGCTACAATGAGCATCCACGCAACTCTTTGAGGTGTAACAAGTCTGATCAGAGATTCCTGTACATGCACTGATTAGACGCATTGATTGCTTGTTGGTCGATACTTTTATACGTATTAATTAATAGAAGTTACTGAAAGATGTATTTAAATGTCCAAAGAAAACATAATTGTATAGTATGGCGACTTGTTGAGAATTATGTACTGCCGTACGGGTGTGGTGTTTTCTTTAGACGCACCTACTGCAGCCGTTTCCTCTTCTTCATTAATTGAATGTTCGTTGCATTCAAGATGATACCCATAGAGTTGTCATTGATACTAGACAAACTGAAACATTTATAGAGAGTAGCTCATAGATAAGACTTTACACAAAACATGCTTGTTTGCTCGTGCGGAATTTAATTAAGTTTCCGTACGGCTCGTCAAATGCGGGTTTTAGTGCTAATTCAATTCAGAATGGTTTGGGTGATAAAACGTTGCACACTCAGCATGCAGTATATTTATCATACAAAACACACCCATTGGAACTGACTGTAGCCGTTTGTTGCCACCACTAACGTTCTACATAATAAAATACCTTGAAAAATGTCAGAATAAAATCAATTAGTACCAGTTTTAGAATTATAAAATGTATGCGTGTTCTCTCCGTGGTAGCAGCCGTTCTGCAGGTCTACAATACTGTTGCATTTTACAATAGCATTAAATATTTAAACAGGGCACTGAAAAGTGTGATAATATATATTCTACACAAAAATCATGGATTAATGAACTTTTTGTACCATATTGGTATGTTATTCTTAGAACTATGAAAAAAGTATACCCGATGAGTTGTTTGATAATGTCTAGATGATTTCATAGTAAAACTATTTAGGAACTGGTAAGGATGTATCGGAGGGGCGAGCACGTCTAACACCGGATCAGTCTAAACAATATTTTAACAAATACGTTAAATAGTGCATAATATTATGTAATTTTTACATATGATTATTTATACAATAACATGCAATTTCCCATGAAAGTTCTATCACCAGTTTGAAAATTCTGATAAGACGTAAAGCGCCATTGCCCAGTTGCTAGATTTGTGATCGAAATGATACTTTAATTACAAACACTGTGCCATGTAGTTTAAATGGAAATACATTGCATACGGGTTCAACTTCATGAACCCAAAGAAAGCCTGTAATATTTAACCCTATTCATAATAATCAGTTAAACACTGTCTGTAATACTGACATGTTCGCTGCAAAACATGTTATAATATAATTTAAAATACAATTTAATACCACTATCAACATTATTTTTATCGTCTTTAATTAGTTTGCATGCTTTGTTAAGATCCTAACATATGTATTCTCTTTAATACTCACACACGTTAAACCCTTCTAGACGGTAACATAATCTTAAGACGGTCATTAGGTGTAATATTTCAACATTCAAATTGGCGCCAAGCAACGAAATCTTTCCTAGGAAAATGATATAATTTTCTAACAGACTGGCAGCACAAATAATCATCAATTACAGTCCCATACGAACATCGAAGATCTATTCCTTAAATAACACGATTCCCACCAGGAGATTAATAACAATGAACCCAGGAAAAGTACGATACCGGGCTATTGAATGTTTATTGAACTATGTAAGAATTTAAGTTACATTCACCGTGATAAAATGATCATTTATATGCAACAGCGAGTTTATTCAATCACGAAGGAATTCCCTAGTGACCTACTTATGCTAACTAGGTTGGAGTGTTTCCAATACGATGGTGCGTCACGGAGTTTGTTTATAATTTCATAACATAACCTTAATTTGCAAAATGCTGTCGGACGCAGTGTGTCAAAACCACGTGACATTTTGGTGCTACGGCGAGCAAAGTTTATCAACAAACCGCTCGATTCGAAATCTTCATCTTCACGTATTTTCTTACTTTCTTTACCAAATATGGGTGAGGCTAAAACTGTGAATAACAAGCGCAATGTAATGATTTTTGCGACAGATGAACAGTTTTAACCCGAAAACGGGATAATTGTATTTTGCCGAACAAAATTTGCAGAAAAATACTATCATGTTTGATAAAGAAATAAAGAACTTACGTGAAGTTGAAGATAGATTTCGAATCGAGCGGTTTGTTGATAAACTTTGCTTGCCGTAGCACCAGAAATGACGTCAACGTCACGTGATATGGGCAAATTGTCACGGTAATCGTTCACATACATTCATAGTCAAAACTGAAAACTTACGAAATACGAATTCCACTTTCATTCAACTTTTAAATGAATTGGTGAGCGTAAATTGATAATGTAAATAAACTTTGTAGGCGCCAAATCGCCCACAGAACACGGTTGTGAATTTAATTAAACAGTTTCTCAGCCTTCGTACAGATGTGTTCAACACGAGGTGTGAGGATTTCCGTCTAAGCGCATGATTTGTATGAAACAAAGTAGGAAATTGGCCCGGTGATGAAAGGTTAATAAATATATTGGCCTCTTGAGGGTTTTTTTTCAATCGCGCTTAAATTCACTCAAATGTAAACATACAGTAAAGCCTCAATAATGAGGGCGGTACCCAAAACATAGGCCGTAATTATGAGATGGTCTAATAATCACGCTGAATTATAAGGGATTATTGAAAGCCAGTTTGAAATAAGTGGTCGTCATAACAAGGCGGTCGTAATATTGAGGTAGTCACTATTTTTGGTTTTACTATGTATTTCTGTGATTACTTAATAATTATATGAATGATTCTCGTGTACTGATATGTCTGAATGTTCTTTTTCATAACTCGTTCTATGTATATGATTTAGCTAAACTAAAAAAAAAAATAAAAATGAAATGTAATTGGTTAACGTCAGTAAGATAGCTTCCAGATATCTATATTTCAGTAAGATACTCAATATTTTTAAGTTTTGTTTCATAAATATTATGTTCCAAGGACTATAATTTAGTAAGTAAGCATTTCTCCATGTTACCTTCTAAAGTTCTATGCACTTAAGCGTTGATAAATTGAGTGGATCCTCTGATTATGAGACAAACACTCGAGTACAGTATAACCTCGATATTAAGACCATCTTAAGAAACAGAAAATGGTAACCAACATAGTCGTGGTCTCATGATCGTGCTGTAGATACTGGGGAGAGAGGTTGAAAACCGTTCTGATAGTCAGTTCTTATCGTTATGACGTGGCATCATTAACGAATTGAAAGTAAAACCTCGTTATCTCGAGGAGTCAACGGAACAGACTATCGACTCGAGATAAACGTGGTGCTCGTAATAACGGGGTATTTGTTTGTTGCTTGAAAATTGTGTACAACTAAAAACAGAAAAATTGAAGAGACTTTTAAAATTCATCGAGATAAGTCGGGTGGTCGTATAAACCGATGCTCGTATAAAGGAAGTTTTACTGTATTAAAATTTGGTCTGAAAATAAGTGGTCGTTATAATGAGGAAAACTTGAAAATAAGGTGGTCATTCTGTGAGGTTTCACTGTATGCCTTACATTGAGTAACACACCTTTACCAAGTGTTTGTAAGAAAGGCTGTTTTATGATGAATAATATAGTAATGGAGGATACGGAATGCCGTTCTTGCATCAATTATGGACACATAACACAGTTTTGTGCGTTAAAGGTTGTGACAGCACTGTCAAAGATGATCATGTATTTTATGTCTACCATGTCTATATCGATGGCACAGTATCAATGAAGAGAAGTATTTCTGTCCTCAAAATATTAGACCGGAACAAAAAAGGGTTCGTTTAAGGTTACATACCCAAAGAATATGGGTCGTAGGTAGGGATTTTTTCTTTTATGCTTTTTACATATATCGGCAACACTGTTGTGAAAATTACAATATAGCACTAAATTTTGGATGCTGTAAAAATATATAGAGTCGGCAGTTAAAAGATGGGTCGGTCGGGTAACCAGAAAAAAACCTTTTTTAGGCCTTACCGCCCGCTAAGCTCAAAAGAGTGCTGGGTTTTCGGATCTTAGGTGCGTGGGTTCGAACTACGGGCGCACGACATGTGGTAATTTGATGAAAGGCGCTGCGTTTCAGGCCATTCGTCCTCCACCGCAGATCAATCATGTACAGAATCCAGGAGAACAAGTTGAGCTAGCTGGCTGCCGGTATATAACTGAAATTATATTGAAAACTGGTGTAAAATCCGACCAGAATGCAAACAATATTTTGCGGAAATATTCGAACTTTTTTTTTTATTAAGTATCAGTAATATCCCAGAGTGGCTTTGTAGCATATTATCAAACCAAACTCACCTTCAAAACTCTCAAAAAGCGCTCACGTGACGTGCTGTTCATTAAAACTGCACGTCGAGCAGGCGGGCCAACCTTGATGTCATTGACATAAAACGAGCTAGCAATGTTTTGTTGAGTCATTACAAACATTCTGTACATCAAACATTGAACTTTGAGTCAAATATCACTCACAATGCACCAAACTACACGGAAACTGCATAATACATGTAAAGTACCCCTAAAAGATCCATAGACGGTATATATGAGATCTTCAAAGAGAATATCAAATAAATATTGAAAGGAAAACAGATTATATCAAACGGGCGGTAGGTCTTAAAATGAAAAATCCCCAATATAAAATTGGTCATGTGTTGTTTGCAATGCACAAAAAAGTATTCTTAATATCCATGTATGGAGTGGGTTAAATCAGTTTCATATTTTCAGAAATTCGTTAGTCAAGGTATTACCTTATAGAAATATGGACTACAGTAAAACCTCGATAATGAGACCACAGTCGGGACCCGAAAATCGTTCGTAATAATGAGGTGGTTACATTATCAAGTTGAATTAAACGGACGTTATTGAAAATAAGTGGTCGTTATAACAAAGTGGTCGTAATATTGAGATGGTCGCTGTGTGATGTTTTACTGTATTAAATAACGATAAAATACCCTGGACAATAGATTCATTGCTGAGGATCATATTGTGCATACAAAAGTTGATGTTCAAGTTCTAATAATTAGAAAATATATTTTGTTTGTGAATCCCTGGGGTGTAATACGTGTTAATAGAGCATCGCTTTTAGTGTATGAAAATTGATTTCGGTAATAATCATTATAATCACATGTATATGATAGTGTAAATCTTGAAGCCGGTTGTTGATCAAATGTTATGGCTGTGTGAAGTTAGCCTTCTAACTAGTATTATACAATGTCAATTCTGTTTAAATATTTACGTATGAGACAAAAATGAGAAAACAGTTTAGAAATATCGCGTATGACGGACAGTCGTTGTCACAAAGGAAACAAAAGGTAGATAGAAGCCTTTGTATCCACCAGTATGTATTATAATTTGAACTAAACATAAGGTAATTACATATTGTCAATGTACATCCATTACAGTTTTAATGTTTGTATGTTGACAACTACAGTGCAGCCTCTCAAAAGCAACCGTCTCCTAAGCAAAAACCTTCCTTCAACTAAAGCATGATTTATCACACTGCACGATATTAGTATTAAATTTACCTCTCTAGAGCAACAAGCTCTCAATAACAACATGAATTGCGTCTCCCAAAGGATGTTGCTTTGGAGGGGTTGCCCTGTACTGCATCTAAAGGTTTAAACGACTAAGACATAGTTTGTTAGTACATGAACCATCAGTTATCAAATGTTGACATCTATGTATTTGAAAAGTAATGGATAACGCCTTGCCTTAAATTGATACTCTTTTTGATTACCAAAGTCTCTGGAACACCTGCGTACACTTCTAGAACTCTGTAAATAACAAAGTTCGCTTACATGTTTATGTTCCTGCTTGTAACATTGGAGCAGTGTGCTTGTCATATGTTGTTATAACCCAATTATTTAACAATTCAAAACGGAATCTCGGAATATTATTCTAAGTTTGTTCGGTTTTAACGAAAGCAATGCTCCCAACGGAGGCATACGTGTTTATAAAATGTAATAATATTTCCTCATGACATAATAATCCGTGTTTTTGAACCAGTTATTCATTTTTGTCCATAACAAAGAGCAATATAAGTGAAATCCTTTGACAATATAAATCAACAATAGCGGGAACTTTCTTTTGTTCTCGTCCTTTTTATATTGTTTAGATTCTCATTATAACAGGCATGGTTTTACGTTTTATGTATGTGGTAATTTTTGTATAACGTACATGCCACATATGTGCAATAAGGCACGATTTGAAAGTTACTAGTTGAAGGATGGTCTATAGCAAGACAAAGTGAAATATGATGATAAAATTAAATCATTTTAACAACATCGGGTTACCCTTTTTCACTGGTTTTAACGCCATTTTTCAACAAATATTCAGTTATATAGAGCAGCTGGTTCACCTAACCAGTTTTCCTGGACTCTGTACTAACCAGTACTATCTTACCCTTCCACTTCTCTACATATGGAGGAAAATCGACATTTTTGTCAAATTGACATAGAAGGGTATGATCTGAGGCGACTGAGAATTGAGCCCGGATCGCCGGGTCCCAAGTGCCGTCCACTAACCAATGGACGCATAACTGCGGCTCATCGGGTTACTGGTGAATAATGTCGTCTGTGATCATTTAAGGGCGACCAGTTGTCGTCTGAGAGACAGCTCTATCTACTATATTAGACCTTTGAAAAAAACATTTGAAGTTTCATGTTTCGGCGTTGTTAAGCAGATAGTACGGCCATTTTAAATGGTCATGATAAAATAATGACTATAGGACCATACACAACAGGAAACGTCATATGGTTTGTGACATATTTCACAAAACACCGGAGTTTAACGTTGCACCAACTGCCAGTGCCACTTTGGCGAGTCTCCAGTGAAAGAAGTTCCCAGGCTAAAACCTGGATTGAACCACAGACCAGAACAGCTTCCACACATGTGGAGTTTGTTCCGGGTGGGATTTATACTCACAGTGTTGAGGGGTTAGTGATTGCAAGTCAGAGACCATAAACACCCAACCAGGGAGGCCCCTACAAATTGTTGTATGTTAGAATTCCGGAACATGTAAATCTCCACCTGTACAATTATCCTGAACGGATCTAAGAATGTAACAGTGCAGTTATTGTATAAAATGGATCCCTTTGGATAAGACATGGTCATACAAGCCTGTATGTAATAATTAATAACCGAAACAATAAAACTAATTACGCCGAACGTCTATTTCAGTGAACTGCCATTTCACCATAAAAACATTGGCAGACTTAATAAAACTGCTTCGTGTCGTATAAGAAATGTCTAATTGAATGTAAAGTTAAATTGATTACTCGGCAAGGCAGAGGAGAATCTCTTAATAGTGCAAGTAGTTTGTTTTCTCAATTATTTTAGATTTAATTGCGACCGGCTCTTGTTTGCGTCTCTGGAGAAACATCTTTCTTGTTGGAGATATTATGTGATTCAACAATATATTTGCAAATTATATATTTAAATGAAATTCCAATTTGTCTGAATCATCTGATTTAGGTTATTAATATACCGCAAACACGGAAACAAGAAGTTTATTCGTCGGCTTGAAAAGTTTAAACGACCATTTTGTGAAACAGCGAACAGATTGGAGACGCATGCAAATGTAAAATTAAATCGTAATTATGTTTGGTATTTCAGATGGGAAACCTTATACACAAACAATAGGAATTTGTTTGCTATTTTCTCAGTATCGTGTGTTCTATTTAAAAAAAATAAGTTATCTAGTTTCCTCAAACAAACCCATCCCACTTTCACAGAAAAGTTGTACGTTAACGTAACATAACACATACAAATAGCAAACGCTATAACGCGACAAAAATGTCTTGGGTGATTTCGCAAATGGTCTAAATGTAGTTTGAACAAACGAATTTTTCTTGTATTTCTAATTTGCTAATTATAAGTAAAATCGTCAAAGTATTTAGTGTGTAGTAGTTATGGTATCGTTTTTACCCTTTACGTCATAATATTGCATTTCCCTCGAATCTAAAGCAGACAACTTTTGAAAACATCGTGACAAAAGAAGTCATTGCTTGTAATGAATGATGGCTTTTTTGCCACAATGTTTTCCACTCTGTCAGAGAGAAAACAGACCCAATTTTCTTAAATAAATAGAAGTTTTGTATATTTGCTTTTAATTTGAAAGAGTCAAAAATATAGTTGTGAGGCAAAGGGCTAAAACGTATGCATGGACGAAAATAGCTAGTTGTAGTGTTTGGTCGAAATACACTTATTGTGGTTTGTCAAACCCCTTGCATGCAAAATGAGCTTTGATGACATGGGAGTCTTAAAAACATTCTGAATAAGTGCAATTTCAACACCCGCGTGTGCTTTAAAACTGCTTTGATGTTTGAAGGTTAATTAGATTAAACTGGATAAGTAGGCGATATTTACACTGATGATTGAATTGCGTAGGAATTGTATTTTAATGTCAGAGCTAGTACGTATTATGTGCTGCAATGAAATGGGTCTAGAATTTAAATACTTTGAGTTTGTATTGAGTTCAAATGGTTATCGAACGCCGATCGTGGCATGGCAAATACTATTCCATTGACAAAGCCTAATATTTATTCCGACTCACCGGAGCATATGTTTGAAATCACTCTAACTTACAAAGAATCGGACAAAATGATAGCATTTTTCCACCAGTTTTTAAGAAACTGCCTTATAAGTATATGAGCAGCAACATTGAATGGTAGCGGCTCAGTTAGAATTGATATATATTTGTGAATGTTATTATCTCAACAATAAGACGAAACATCGTTATATTGAATTAATATATCTCAGATAATTAAGTATGAAATTTATTTGCATTTGGTAATGGGGACAATAATTAAGTTATGGTAGACAAAGTGTGTGTACTCTACCCATCTTATTGTAACGTTCTTATTTATAATAGCATGTTGGATGGTAGGCAATTAACCACAAAGGGAAAATTCAATACGAAATGTAAACCTTAAAGTCATATCAATAATTAATGGCCAAAGCCTGGTTTGGGTTTGTGATCTTACATTACTTATTGGTTTTACCCGCAACTGATTGCACACTTCGTACGAATAAAAACGGCATTATCTCTATGAACAATAGTTATACATTCCAGTGCCATGTTAAAAGCTTTCATTACATAAACAAACACATGAATAGTTACCAGCCTGCAGTATAACTCGTGAGGCCAACGACACATCATCTGTATTCAAAACAAAACACTATACAAAAATGTATAAAACATTATCAGAATTTGACAGCAAGCACTTCAATGCATCGTATAGAATAAATACATAGCATCGACAAAGTTTTGGGAAGTACATAATTATACATTTTACGCCATCTGCCAATCCTTTGTAGGGAGTGATTGAATCTGAGAATTTATTCAAAAATTTTAATTTTAAGTTGATAACTTGAGACTATCTCTGAGGATTGTGTAGACAGCTAAAAGTTCTAAAGTCAGATAAGTGATTTGGCATGGTGGGTGGGATTATCTCTGAGAATCGTGCAGACTTGTAAATGTTTTTTGAATACCACACCTAATGATATTTGTTTATGTCAAAGAATGAATTCAGTACTGTTTCTATATTTTAATTCTGAGAATGTATATTACTTAAAAGCATATGATAAAGTTACCATCTAAAAAGAATCAGAATGAAGTATTACAGAGATGGTCACCACTAACAATGATTAGGTTTACCAAATTTTTCAACATGAAGTACCAGGTACATAAAAGTATCTTGAACTGCATTGAAACCTCTCCAATTCAAACATGTAACAGACATTCACTAATTATAAGTTGTATCTAATTGAATAAAAGAGTTATAATGTACTTTTTCTGTCTGTTTTCTCTTTTTAGTGGTTTGTTACTGTCCTGATGCTGACCATTGGAGTAGATGGTGGAGTTATGGTGACGGTTTGTCAGGTATCTGTACATTTTGTTCTTTAAAAAGTACATCATGTTGTAACCCTACAGTTTAGTTTTAAATTATCGTTTTACGTTTCAATCCCCCCGGGGGATAAGTGTGAGATTGGGCCTACAAAACTAGTTAAACCCTCTATAGCTTTGCTGCAGACCATTGCAAGCCGGTACCTTCCGGGAGACTATGTATTATCCTTATTTTTGTATGTTCGCGTGTGTTAGTTGGATATTGGGTTGGTTGATGTTGGAAAATGTAGTAATTTAGGGAAAGGATGTATTTTGTATGTACGTGTTTTTTTCTTCTGGGAATCCTTTTCTTATCTATTTTCTAGTTTCCTTTCCTGTATCGTATATTACACTTTTCAATTGGGTGTTGCCATATATGTCACTACCTATCTTTGACTGGGTTCGCCATCTGTAAGATTCATCGATTCTTCTTTCTTATTTTCTGGTAGTATTGTATGGCTGTGAATGTCATTGGGATTGCTTTTTTGTTTCATTGATCAATTCAAAATTTCAAAACAACACAGGATGGGTACACTTTGACCGTTTGGTGCGCAAATAAACAGTTGCAAAAGTGCTTGCTGTCAAATTCCAACTAGGCAAACCAATGCCTAATTTATTCTATCATCCTCAAAATATAGGGTCAGTAGGTCAGCAGAACTTTTCTCAAATATGTTTTAGTTCGGAAATATAGTTCATATGAAAATATAAATATAGTTTCGAAAAAAATGTCCAGGACCGGACAAAATCTAAGGTCCGCTGAACCAGTTATCGGAAACCAAGAACTTTTTATTTAATTTTAAATAAATTTTAATTTCACTAATGTCAAGTCAGAAAAAGCAAGTTAAAATGTTGAAGAGAATCTATATTTTGTCATCAGTTCATTATTATCATAGAATTTATAATTGCAACATTTTGGGATAGGGATTAGACCTCCAATAAATACCTATAATACATTATCTATTTCTGATAAGGATGGAATCATTAACATAAATATACATTTATTTCAAACATACAGCATAAAGTCCACAGTTTACATGTCAGTGATATACAAGGGCAATACATGTATAATTATTATATATTAATTATGATTGAACAAAACATACTTTTATAGATTTAATAGATAAATAATATTACTATTGAGCGGTACAGGCGAATCTTAAATGATAGAGTGTGTGAAAAAAATTAACCATATTCCAATTAATGCGAGAGTGTTGAGAGAACGTTTTGGATCAGCGGTAGAGGGTATCGTCACGTAATTTAAAACATTTATGGACATATACCGAACATATGAATCACTTGCCTCTCACCGCTGTGAGTTCGAAACCTAGCCGGGACCTAATTTCACATGTAAGAAAGCTGTCCAGCTAGCTTACGAAAGGTCGTTGGTTCTACCAAGTTATAAGCTTGGGGTCATCCTCCACCATTAAAGCTAGAAAGTCGCAAATGACCCTTGCTGTTGGTTCGACGTTAAACTCCAATGAAACAAAGAACATATGAATTTTTAACACAACAACATAATAATTCATACATTTCTAGAACATGGAACACATTATGCTAACTATCTGATGTAAAATGTGAGAAAGCCATAACTTATAAAAGAGCAAAGTAATTACCTAAATACACCACCAATGTGAATAATTCAAAACAAAATATGAGGGTTCATTGAAAAAGCAATAAACGCTGAACCATTTGAAAACCACACATGTCATTCGTAAACGTGAACATGCGAAAAAAATGGGTCATACCAACATATGTCTTTGGGGTTGGAATCTAATTGGAAATTCCAAATTTAATGTGCTATGGGGGATATAATTAACTTTCGAATGCAGCAAAACCAGGAATAGCAGACACACATATACAGACCAGAACTGTATACTAGAAATGGTGTTAAAACTGCAATTGTATTGGAAAGAAAACAGTTGACTCATCAAATTCTAAAATTCTATTTGTTTACACATGCAGTCAATAGAGACTTTATTTGGAAAATGTAAAATAGATACCGTCCATCAAATAACATGTATTCTAACATGATCTGCGTCGCTGGCAATATGAACAAATACAAAAAGAATTGGTTTTAAGGTTTTATACAATCATGTAATGTCTAATGTCTGATATCTCCAAATGAAACGGACAGATTCTTGGAACATTTAAAATTGTATAGGTATCTATGATAAAAAATGATTAACGTGTGATTTATCAAGACTGTGATAATCCTTTGAGTCATTGTCCCTTTATATTTGTACTAAAGTCTGTGGGAGCAAACAATTTTTCAGAGATTAAAGAAGAATGAAAATCCATTCCAATGAAAGCTCACGGCAAAAAGAAGCAAATCACAGTATCAATCCAATTTAACTAAGAAAACTACAAGTCACCTTGCAATGTCTTCAGAAATTTATATTTATTTCTATTTTTTCAACAAGGGTAACAACCCTTACAAAATGTGTTGTAAAATTGATTTTAGGTTAACTATCAAAGAAACGGCAATAATTGGGCAATACTTTTCTGAAATATTAACATTTTAGTAACATTGAGCAGTTACATAAAAAAGTACAGTATTATGGATTTAACAACACAAATGGTTGTTCCTTTTCACCCATCTGGATAACCCAGCAATTAAAATGGATGATAATTGCATGAATCGTCACTTGTTTCTACACAGTGGAGTAAAATCTAATATCGGACAGAAAATGTAGTTCTTGTCATTTTCAGATAAAAAGTGTGTTTATAAATGCGGATCATCATTAGTATTATGCGTTCAAGATTTATTTTTAAGCAGCTGAACCTCTGCCCAAACTTTATCAATTGATAATAAATTGGAACAAATCACTTCTTACTTGAACGTCTTTTGAACTGAAACTGGTCCAGAATAGGGAGGGCAGTAATAGAGTACTGATGAAGGAATCAAGAAAAGCGTTGTTAAATTTTCTCCGTACGATTCGCGTCATTGTTTCGATATCTAGTGTCGCAACGGTATCTACAATGTCTTTGACAATCACACGTAATACGTTTTGTTTGTCTGTGTTTGTCTGACTGGGAGTAAAATGTCGAATTAGCTCCTGTCTGATCATCTGTCTTTCTAACACATTATGTACTGTTTGAATTAAAGTACCAGAACATGGTGATATTTTATTTGTTCTAAATTCTATATATATTATATTGTTGTGTTAGTTTTCAATGTACTTATCAATATTCAGATGTAACACTTTCCTTTTGAAATTATGCAATATATCGTCCATTAATATATCATTGCATACGTGTAGAAGGGTTCATTTATGGTGACCGTTTGTGAATTACACATTTTACGTCTAAACCATTTTCTGTAAGCTTGCCATGTTGTATTGTAACTGACTAAGAAAAAACTCTGAAACTAAATTCAAGTTTAGCATACATCGACATTGTCTTTATCTTTTTTTAGTGATAATGCTAATTTAATGAAACAATTTGAGGACCCAAGAGTCACTTGAAATTTGTACTATAGCTTTATCTAGAACATTCAAAACATATAACAAATGCAGTAAATGAAAACACAGATCCAAATCACTGTCATATATTTCAATTAACGTGCTGTTTGTTGGCAAAGCTCTAGGCGAGAAATAATATAGTTGTGTCATTGGAAATCTTCACACTACAAAAACATCATTTGTAACAAGATTTAGGCGCAAGTTTGGCTGTTTTACGCACAGAGTTGACTCTAGAGAACAGTTTCATCAACTCAATGGTTTAATGCTCGGAATATTAAGAATTATGAGGAGATGCTTTGAAATTAAACGATAATTTTGAAATTAAGAAAAAAAAAACGATTTGAACACATAAAGTAAAACGGAGATAATGTCTGTTTGCTCTGATTTAGGTCGATACAACCTTGTGCTAGATGATTATATTGCTTTGCTTATGAGTTTAATTTTTTTTCAAATAACGTTTTCCAATGAGTTCATTTTGTAAGGCTAGACAAAATATTCATATTTACAGTTACTTGACCAAAAATGGGAAAAATAGGAAGTAAAACTTTTCTATTTATGAATCTATTTTCGTACTTCGGATTTTGCTGCTAGAAACTTTAATGTCGGCGCCAAAATGATAGGTCGTTCGGGTTAAACTTTTTTTCTGGCTTTATAGAGAATTGAGTATGAGAATTTGAAATTATTTCCCTAGAAATGCAAGGAGTCATCTCAGTTGATTTATCGTGCAGGCATCTATTTCAAGTATAGATTTGAATTGATGGATTTTACGGACTCTAACGTAGAATATTTTCATAATTCCTCCAAAAGATCGTGTGCAATTTTTTTGCACCTTTTTTCTAGATTATTGCGCTGCTTGTCGATGTACATTTTCTTAGGTTACTATGTTTGTCTATCAACCTAATGTGTCCTCTACAGCAAAGATTACTGTACTAACAAAACATATAACCATATACTGCTATACAACTTCGATATTAAGACCATATTTTGGAGCACCGAATTTTTAGTATTAGATTGACGTCATCAAGGAGTTGAAATTTAAAGGAACCGTACAAACTGGTCCGAAAATAAGTAGGCGTTATAACGAGGTCGTCGCGAGGTGAGGTTTTACTATTGCTCGTCAATTTTGGAATGGGGATATAGTCAATTAAATGTTGGGTCCGAAGAAATTCACAAAACCGTGTTCTACTGCACTTATTTGTCTTATTGTGCTAGATATGGTTTCAGATTCAAACGTTTGTCCTCCTTGTGTACCTTCTCCATATTAATTACAGTAAAACATCAACATCAAGACAACCTTTGGCAATCGAAAATGGTCTCAATACGGGCGTGATCTTATTTTGAAATTGAAACATAGTGAACATATTGAAATCCGGTTCGATGATACCCGATCGTTATAATTAGGTGGACTCAATATGTAGGTGGTCGTTAAGTATGGTTTTAGTGTAATTATAAGAACGATCAACTCACGTTATTGTGTTGAAGTAACATGTGTTATCGGTTCTTATCATGAGCCAACTGAATTGGCATGTATTCATGTACGCAATAGTTTTAAACGAAAATACAATTATTGAAATATTCGTGATGCATAGATATGATTACGAACGGTAAGGTTTGTATGTCCCTAGAGGTGTTTGTAGATACAATATCGTGATTCATTTACTTACACGGCATGAATTCTAGTCTGGAGAACCAAACAATAAACTCGATAATTTTGGAGTCGTTTTATAGTTTTCTTTCGTGCGTACGTCAGATTATGGATCCTTTGGTTTGGGAACAAGAACAATTGGCATAATAGAGGCTTATCAATTTGATAGAAGATATATATAAACAATTTCTTAGAAATGCCAATACAATTTCAGTTTAACAGGCTATAACCTGATATTATCTACACGAATAACGCACGTTCGTTCTTCCATATTGCTTAGAAATTAAGTTTCGCAAGGCCTCTTGGGTAAAATTATTATTTGTGGGAATCAACAAAACACGTTTATGATTTGATATTATAAAACGTATCATCGATTTTTTCCAAGTACACGTACAAATTCAATCCCTGATCGTAATATACTGAATTTTTAGATTAACTGTGAATATTCTAGATGCTCTGAAATTTTCGATATAAATTTTCACATTTCAGTTGAATTTTGTATTTTCTTCATTTACATTTATTATGTATAGTGTAGAAAGTAGATCTAGATCTATTTTTTCGCTAAGATTTGAAACGAAAAGCTTATGGAATCGTGTTTTCGATAAAACCGTAATATAATCAAAACCCGTGAACAAAGGCCACTCTTGGGGAAGACAAAATATGGCATTTATTGACAGGTGGTCTTATTCGGAGGTCAGCTTGTTCTAAATATTTCATGACAGTGTTTCAAAGAATGACATTTATTCACAGGGTGGCCTTTTTTCGGTGGTGGTGGTTGCAAACACAGGTTTTACTGTACCCGATACGTTCATGATTCGCTAAGAACGTAAGAAATTTTCTTGGGAATCTTTAGCAAAGGCATGTACTTTGTACTTACGGATCGATTAACAAGGAAACTTTTGAAGGAACCTTCTTTAATCTTTGCATGTTAAGGTTTGGTTATTTCGAAGATTTTTTCCCAATTTATTTTTGGATTATCTGTTTACAACACTTATATATAAATGAATTATAAACATTTACACAGATATTTCCAGAATATGAGATTAAATGATTATGTTTAGTAGTTTTGAAGCTTTTTTTATCACGTGGTATGGTCACATGGAGCATTGACAGATGAGAACACCACTAAAATCACAATCACCAGAACGTGAACAATACAGAAAAATGAAAACAGATTCCAAGAATGTCCATCAACTTGTTCAATGGCCAAACGGATTTCCAGAAACTTTTCCATAAACCTATCAATAACTTCAAACCAATGATGAGGAAATGCTTCGGAAATGAGTTGTCATAATGCGAGTCTTTGACGCACGATTTAGGCTGTTCTTCATTTTCGCTGGACCGTTCTTGTTCATAATTGGAAATCTCAGTTGAACGGCAAAAAGAAACATGAAACTTGTAAAGAATATCATTTCGATTAATTGTTGAAATAACGTCACATATTCGTTTTCAAGCATCCAATAAACCAACTCGTTGAAATAAAAACAGGAAAAGAATGATTTTTGTGGTTCCCATTCTTCCGTTTCAAATCTGGCGACTTGCTTCACTTCAGTAAAAAAATATTCATTTTTACGTCCAATAAACGAACACAACGGCAATAAAATGAAGAAAAGATAATACTGCTTGTTTTTTATTATTCTTTCCGTATCAATGGAGCTCTATAAACGTTTGTTTTAATACGTTTGAGATGTTTATCTAAGCTGGTTGAGAAATATTAAACGCAAATAATAGTGCAATGAAATGAAAAATAAACCAGTGGAAGAACAAAACATCAAACAATGGCAGTATTTAAGTGATCGTAGAAATGTTTGTACAGGCGAAGGTTTAAATACTTAAGTATTTTTTTGTAATATTTGGTGGGCATTGATTAAACAGTTTATTTGTATTGGAATTCTGTCCATACAAAAGTAAAACATGCACAGATAGGAAATGATTACTTTCTAAGTAATTTTGAAAAAAATCAGGATACAACATAATGTTAATAACATTCATTATTTGTCTTTTGTCGTCATAAACATTGACTTCAGGTTAGGTATCTATGAGCAAAGGTTATGCTGCTTTCAAATTAATTGGCTCGTCGCCTGGCCTATGGTGTTTGCTAAATTGGAAAGCCACGAACCATTTCGCTTCCCCTCGACATTACTGATCCCATTGCGTGTACTGTCCACTGGGTGTTTTTTAGTCAGATAATTGTACGCATGTCATGTATAATATGTGTCCTGTATGTAGTCTTCGGCTACATATTTGGCATTGAGTGTAGAGGAACCACTCATATTTGGACTCCTCAAGCTCCTCACAAAAGGCATTGACAACTTTTATCCTGTGACAGACAAAACTAATCGAAACGAAAGTCAGTACATAGTACGAGTGAGCTGAAAATACTTCATGAAATATTCGCTAAATGTGGTCTTCGTCTTTGTATTAACAGATCAGTAAGCTGGAAGTGTTGCATTGGAAAAAAAGTTCTTCTTTATATCGTGGGATTACAAATTGTAAAGTTCACTTCGTCTGTTCGTCTGAACACGACAATTGTTTGTTTTACATTCAATACTTTAGCGGAAAAAAACAACCAATGCATTTGATGGCCGCGCATGTTTACTGTTATTGATTGTAGTTTAATTACTTTTAATCTCAATTGATCAGTCCAGTAACACACTTAAATGCTTAATTAAGATAAGTTTTATGGTGAACTGGTATGGCTTCCCCCTTTATAAAAACATATGTGAGTACATCCTTGAGTGCATCGATAAAAGCTAGTAGCTCATTATGATAGATATAGCCATTTTAAAAACTTCTTAATGAACTAAGTACTAGTTAAAATAATGTTATTTCTACAATGCACGACAAATGTCGATAAAATCAGTGTACCTGTTTTCTTTTGATATTAAGAACTAAGATGGATATTTTGTGACCCATTTCAGAATATATATCCATAGTTTGATACATTTTCGTTTATTTTCAAACTACTACTTACAATACAACCTATTGAATATGAAAATGTCATTTTTAAAAGAAAATGGCTGCTGAAAACATATTGTTCAAATGATTACCAATAAAACCATTCGAACTTATGGCAATGGTTCGTTTCTAACAACTATAATTCACATTTCCGTTTCTGTTACATACTTTAATTCAAGTGTTGTTACAATCAGTGAAAGAACTAGCACAGTTCAAGAACCATTTAATGCCGCGGTGCTTTCCAGCACGATATTAACAACGAGACTACTTATTTTCACATGACAATACAACAAAAGGTCTTCTTACATAGATCTGAATCCTGACCTCGTGTTAAAGTATTACAACCGTTGATAGAAACCACAGGATACCGTGAGGTACTAGGAATTTAAGTAAACTTCACGCAATATTGAACAGTTTCTTGTTGTGAGTAAAGGATTACATTACAACTTAGGAATATATTGGTTCATTTTAAAGATATACTCAGCTGAACGCATACCTCCTATGTACAGAAATCCACGTAGGGTAGTATGTTCTTAGAGCCAATCCACATCTATTCGATCTGTGTTGTCAATATGCCTCCACCATTGATGTGTTACCATTGCGCAATGATTGAACGGTCTGGGAATCTTTCCGCTCATATAAACACAGTGTGCTTTCTATTATTACACAAACTAAATGCTTATTCATTGTTTGTTTCTCACAAAGTACTGGACAATACTGCTGTCCTTTTCAGAGACAAACAAAAAAAAACACACAAAAAAGCAACGTTATTGACTCTTCTTATAACCAGCAATGTAACCCATACGATACTTCGCTTTTAATCGCGTGTAACACAATCTTAAATATCATAAATACATTGACACTGAGATATTTTCAATCTGCATACTATTTACAAAGCTAATGGAATGGAATATTATGTTTTCATAAACGACATCCCCGAAGAGTCGTATATTTACGTTAAATCTGGCTAGATGCGGTGCGAATAACAGAAGATTGTCTGCATGAAACGTATAACGAGTATGAAGAAAAACGTATGGCTGTAATTACTTATTTGTTTCCAATTTATGGCATACACGTGTTTGTTTTACGACATCCTGAGCCTTGCTTGCATTTTACAGCTTGCGAAAATAAAATACTTGGAAAATGAAACTATTTGGAATGCTGATCCAACATTTTTCATTAATTTGATAGAATAATATTACACTATTTAGAAATACAAAGGTTAGGCTCAAAAGCGCGTGTATTTGTTGTGTTGATTTTCTTGCTCCGAACCGGAAGTGTTGGTTAAAAAGGGGGAATGCACCGTACTAGTGTTTAAACAGGCTTATCACGTGACCTAAATATCCGATTAAATTTTACAAAGTACGAAATCTATGTTTTGTCGCATGATTTAAAGAAAAGTAAAACTCGTTCGATTTCCTGTACGTCACGAAATTCACAAATTGGGAGTACACTTTAGAACATTGATTCCTTAAATGAGTCTCGCACGCAAATCACATCTTTGACTTTACGACATTAAAACTATATATTACACCGCTCTTAATTGTTCGTGTTTTTCAGGAGTTTCAAGATGGGGGAAAGATGGAAACGATGACTGGAAAATTTGTCAGACTGGTAAAAACCAATCACCAATAAACATCTTGCCACAAATTTTGCTTTATGATCCCCAGTTGCAGCCTTTGAAGATCGAGACGAATCCGGTAATGTCAACATGTCTTCAGTTTAAATACTAATATGTTGTTTGATTTAGATTAACAATATTTTAAACGGGAATACCATGAGTGTGAATAAAGTTAGGTGTTTAAACCCATATTGATAACTCTTGGTCAAGACGTTATAATTATGTTAGTGCTGGTTAGTATACAGTCTAGAAAAACTGGTTAGGTGAACCGGCCGCTGTATATAACAGGAAAATTGTTGATAAACGGCGTTAAATCAAGTGAAAAAAAAACGCCACATTGAACAATGTTTTCAAGGTTTTGATTATTATAAATATAAATTGATACAGAAATCTTAATTACTGATCAGCTTGTTATGTTCAACCTTTGACTTACAGTTGAAATAAAATCTAGACATATCATGTTATTTTTGAACATTCTAGACTGTATCATCTTTGCTTTCCTCTCTGTCAGTACTGTAAATGTTGCGTAAGTCATAGACGTACGGTTTATTAGACCTTTATTTATAACTGTCAATACATATACCCTTCTTGACGTAGACAAATTATTAATCCAAATCAATACCCACTGATGATATACTTCATCATACAATTTCATTAATCTAATCTTATATCATCTATTTGTTCAATATCCATATTGTATTAAGATGTTATTTATGACCAATACATCGAAATTTCTGTCAGGCGAGAAACACTCCTCCTTTACCAAACAATATTTATTTTCGTGGTAATCATTTGGCCCCATGACAGTTAATTCTCATCAGAAATATCGACAAGGCTTGACAGGTCGGTAGATTAGAGTTTCTAAAGTAATCGCTTATAATCTTTATTGTGTCAGATTTTGTCTATCAGTCATTTTGTACATGAGCGTGTCACGTGAAAGATGGAATTTGGTAAATACTGACAATTGCTAAGCAGGACACCCTGACTAAAGGAGATTACCATTAATTGAATTTATCGAAGTCTTTATTGTCATTTTAACGGTAAAATCATTTAAAGTCACTTCACCAGCTTGAAAACTTCTTCACATGACTTAGCATCAACGCTCTTTTCCTTTTATTTACCGCAAAGAATACGGACTTTGTATAGATGTAACGTCATGTTAGAACTGGTTAGTTCACGAAATTACTTTCAAAATAGTCATCCCTAGAACATACTGAATTCAGATTGAAATATCTTTTTAACAGGTAAATGGTGTTTTACAAAACAATAGACGGGATATTACATATTTTATACACAACACTAGCAAGCCGAGTGTCAATATAACATCCGGGCCTTTGTCATACACTTATAGGTAAGTAGAGCCTTATAATTCCAGACAAGAGTGTAATTTTGCATTGACGTATTTCATAATATACGTCTATTGAAGTGAGTTATATTTCTTTGTCAACAATATTTCTACTTGGCACAACTGAATAATGAAATTGTTCTGTACTTTAGAGAGCTTTTAACATGCATTTTGTTGATATTGAATTTACTGCATATTTTAAACAAATATTTTCTGATTTGAATGATTATAATACGATGACAATGTGTTTTGTACAGATGTGTTTGGGACATGTTAATGCTTTGTTTCTTACTATATTTTTATATTAAACAGTAGAATAGTAAAACTTTAATTAGCAACCTGTAAATATTTATTTTTTTGTCTTATTTAAACGACTACTCATTGATGGATCGGGTTTCGACATGAAATCTTCAGTTTTGTTTATAATGGGACCAAAATTAAGATATGTTTTATTGTAATTAACAACTGCAAGGGTCAAACTTACTCATATATAACCATCTCATGTTAAAGATTAGTTTTTTTTCTATTTTATAATTCACCATAACTAGAAGCGCATGAAATGATTATTCAAGTGCCGAATCAAATATTTGTCTCGCGGTTGAATGTAAGGGTTAAACGCCTACCGTAAGAGGCGAAAATAGTTTACCTCATAAAATGGAACTCACTAGTAACAACATTAATAATGGTATAACGAAATTGTAATAAGACTGAAATAAGTAACTGCTGAATGACATAAATTATAATTATCTCTAACTTATATCACGACAGCTTGTCGCAGCATTTTTAATTTCAAATTCATTTATAAGTCTTTTAGAGTTTAATCGGAGCGATATTACACATTATGTGGCTTCATACATGCAGTCTCTCTATCAAATTGCTAAGGAGTAGGTCCGCTATAAATCTATTAGCCTTGCTTAAGTCAACTGTCCGCCGAGTATAACAATACATCTTAGCAAAACAAGTACGACTTAACTCACGTGATGTTGCTCTTTGCCAATAAATAACATTATCTCTCCTAAGAGTCTAATTTACTTAAAATACTTCATACTTTCACATGATTTGTACATTCTTTATCGGTATTTTATCTACATTCGCTAGACACCGTAATGCATGTCTGAATGCGTCACATAACAGTTATTGATATGCCAAAGTTGCTTTATAGGGTGGTTACAAATCTGAAAATCTGTCTGCTGGAGTTTGGTAAATGTCAGCTCTGTTTCACGGAATTAACGAGAGCGTTGTTGTTTGCCAAGATACATGCCAATAAACTTGTCAGTTGATTATGAGGTGCGGTGTAAGCTTCAATTCAGCCATTATGCCGTATCCTCGGAATGTTTCATTTGGGAATGTAGCATTTTTTAATGTGTTCTTCTTTCTCTAAGAATCCATTTCTTATCTATATCTGAAAATTGTAATATCGGAAAAAGCAGGCGTATAGATGTTGCCAAAATGACTGAATAGGTTTGAAGTAAATACAACTGTTGACTGGCTCTGGATAGAAGTGGCCGCGGTCGTGGTCCAGTGGTTAGTGCGTTGGACTTGTAACCCGGAGACCCGGGTTCGAATCCCAGTCGCAGCTGGTCATGCCCTTCTATGAAAATTTGACAAAAATGTCGATTTTCCTCCATAAGTGGAGAAGTTGCTCCTTGTGGAAGGGTAAGTTAGTACTGGAAAACTGGTTAGGTGAACCGGTCGCCGTATATAACTAAAAAATTGTTGAAAAACGGCGTTAAACCCCAGTGACAATCAGTCACATAAAACAAACTGGATAAAAGAACTCTTTTAAACATAGATGAAAAAATTGATTCACGGGTCCCTGATTTTAGATATACAACATAAGAAAGGGATTTCTAGAAAATGAAAACATACAAAAACGTACCTCCCTCTAAACACTACTTTTTCCCAAAAGCACCCAGCCAAAACCCACTCTATCCATAGGAACAAAAACATGGAGGACAAAACACAGTCTTCCGAAGGGTACCGCCTCGGAATGGTCCCACTTTATTAAATAATGACATATATTTGCATACAAATGTTAATTATAGCGTTTAACAATTACTGATCGTAGTGGAAATGTTGTATAAATCGCCCGTTGGCTAACATTTGCAGAACAAATTGGTAAAATTATTGTAGCCTATATCTGCATTAAATAAAAAAACGGTAATGCTATTAGCATTTTGTTTTGTGACGAATAATATCAAGCCAGTAAACGCAGATATCTTTTGAACATAACAAATGATTCTACAATATTAGCCCACTAATAAGACAATATGTGGTTCTTTTAAAAAGTGGTCTTAATAGTCAATATATAGAGGGGAGGGAGATATTGTATTTAAATGTGATGTCGATATGGAACTTTTTATTAAATGTGGGTGTACAATATAGATATAACAGTTTTGGTTTATATATACAAACGCATTGTCGTCTAAACTGGACTGGTGCATCGAATATACTTTTGATGTTTCATATTGTTCCAGATTGTACCAAATCAAACTTCATTATGGAATGAACAATTCGATAGGATCCGAGCATAAAATCGATGGTAAATCATTCGTTGGTGAGGTAAGTGCTTTCTAATTTGTAATTTAGACATTCAGTAATCACTTAAAGATTACTATTGCTTTAAGACCACCTTATATTTATGATAACTCACGTTTGAGCATTTTAGTATATGTAATTTTCGGTCGATTTTGTCCGTGTTATTTTTGTTTGCTACAATATGTTTCCACAATCTCATTCATTGACCCACAAAGCTGGGCATTATCTCCAGGGAGTCGTAAGATGCGATTTCCTGTATCGCGATTAGTCGATGAGCAGGGCGATTGGGCAAGAATATATTGACGATGATAGATGTGTGACGCTGACAAACGATACTAGCAAATATATATATCTTTATCTTGGAGATACCCATTGTCCACCTCCAAGTGTTGATATATAATTATTTATGATCATCTACGCAGTGACACCATACGGACCCTAATCACGTTCATAACCTAATTATGGATTATCGCAAAATCCCCCCTTAAGTCGGGGATGTCCTTTGTAAGCCAATAAAGGAATAATATATTAATTTGCTTAAATTAATAACGGTTCTAGGGTTAGAATAATCGCAGAACGCTGGTATATTGAACAGAAATATTCCTACATTGAGTAAATTGTGTACAAAATCACGTTTTTTCTACTTGATGGAATTAGTGCTTTAGACAATCAATTCATATAAAACACTGCCCTAACGTAAAGGATTTTTTTTCTGGAGGAAGTCTAAGAATGTAATTCTAAACTAAGAGTCATCAGGAATATTTCACTAATTTCTTTTCAAAAAAGCCACGTAGTAATTCGTATTAGCAATGGGCTTGAGTTTTAAAAGGTAGTGGCCAGATCTGTTTCTTATGCTTATTCACTGAAACAACTTACACTGATTGGCAGCACGATGTGTAGCTAAGTTACCAACACACACTCACCATTATTTACCATTTACATGTATACGTTTTGAGTACGCAACACTAAACTGTTTAGTAAATATCACAGTAAAACAAATAATCTATAAGAATTACACATCATGAAATGCCAGACAAGAAATTGATCAAACTAGAATGAAATTATGAGGTCCAATTTATCAACATGTTCAAATTGCGTCAAACATTACCAGATACAAACACAAACGTATGTACATTCAAGGAATACTATTACTGGTGCATATTTCAGATACAATTTTTAGCGTACAACGCAGAATTGTATTCCAACCATTCGGAAGCGCAACAAAGCCCTCGAGGAATTGCTGTAATTGCAGTTTTTCTAAACGTAAGTTGTTTTCGTGCTGTGCTAAAGGATAAAATTCCATATCACCCCTTTTGGGCAAGAATGGTTAGTGGGCATCTCACTACATATGTCACATTTAATTTTTCCCCTAACTCTGTTTAACGCATAAATCCGTTAATTATGATGTACCTATGGTGTTTGTTTAGAAAAAAAACGTGATTTCAATTGTCTTCAAATGATATTATCTTCAAATTTACACGTCTTTCACCCATAAATTGCTTGGGACATTTGTGTACACAGATGGTGAGACCTGTTTGTGAAAAGTACGTTTATGACGTCGGGTAACCTTGATCCAAGTAGTCGTCAGGTGATTATGAAACCACACTTATTAATATCGATAATGAAACTGTTGGTATTTATAGTTAAAATTCTTACTCCTTATTTAGTCTAGAAGATTTTGAGTTCATTCATCCTGCTTCGAAAGAGTAACCATTTAAATATCCATGTTTTATATACAACTGTCCGTATTTTATTTTCAGGTGGGGGAAACAGATAATCTGGCATTTGATATGTTCAGTAAGAAATTTTCTGACATAAAACGATCAGGTAAGCACATATGTATATCCTAATCAAAGATGTATCTACTTTGGAAATGTTACTGAACTCTGCAACGTACTTTTGTAAGACGGTTACAGACTTCTAGCAATCGGAGCATTTATCACTAAGTTTCAATTCATTTTAAATGAATCTCATAGATTATGTAGCAATGTTAATGACATAAACAATAGCACATACCGGTGCGCTTTAGGGTCATGTAATTCCAAATCTGAAGGCTCTTCTTTAAGTTCTCACCATTGGCGAGATTGAACACTGTTTTCATACCGCTTTAGTGATTTTAAATAACAGCCAATGGTGATTTATGGTGATTAAAAATCACAATGAACAAATTGTGTCAAAGTAGATGAAAAGTACATTTTACTTCAGCATGAGTCTATTTGGTCTAAATAATTAACTAATGCACTTTTGGGGCAAATTAATTTACGATATCTATCATTTTAGTGTGTCACTTTGTCTTGTCTTTATTGACCTGTCACAACTACAAAGTCAGTGTCCCAGAACTAATTCATTATGTTTTCTGTAGTAAAATATATACATCTGTGTCTCCTTATACAAGAAACGGGTCGATAGTTTGGTAGGCATACGTGCGACAAACGTCTCTGTTCACAAAACATACACCCTTTGTGTAACCAATAATTGAAAGGAAGCTGAATTGAGTTGAAAGAAGTTTTAGTCCTTAATTTGAACAATTCACGTTTTTGTGTTCTCTTGGTGCAATTAAGATGGAGTGACAAACGGACAGTTTTATTTTCTAATCACTTACAGAAAATTACTCACTTCTACATTTAAATGCAAACGTTTTGCTTAATTGGACGCTATTCTTGACATTGGCAATAAATACTTTAAAACCAGCTCCTATATCTTAATTGTATATTGCTTCCTTCAAAGTCGAAATATGAGTTTGTTTACGTAATTTCTTTAAATTTTCTGCTGCATCGCAAATTGTTTATGTATTTACTAGTAGTTCATTAATGTCTTTTGTCTAATTGCTGGTGATTTCCTTACATTTTAAGCCATGTAGTTATTTAGTATGTGGCTTGTTTGGCATATACATTTCCACATTTATATGTTCATATTTTGGTACATTTTAAACGACACCAATCAGCGGATGCCGTGTGTACAGCCGAGTTTGGTGACTATTTTAATGGGCAGTGCTAGTCAAGTCACGATAAGGGGATGTAACTAAACAGCCTTTGCACATCCGCAGCGCCGAAGCTGCACGGAAATTGACTTCATCTGAATATACAACCTGATATTTTATTATGCTCTGTGTCTGGGATATTTATTCTAAATCAGCTCATAATCTAGTACATCAACA
The DNA here is from genome assembly GCA_008271625.1 of Lutraria rhynchaena. Lineage (NCBI taxonomy): Eukaryota > Metazoa > Mollusca > Bivalvia > Venerida > Mactridae > Lutraria > Lutraria rhynchaena. The sequence continues at coordinate 3,077,393 of VIBL01000012.1, forward strand.
TCATATACTAGTAATGCCACAATGGAACCAAACCTTTGGTATTCGGATATTTCTTACATATCAGAATTTCTTCGGATATTTCTTGACGTGTACAACCTTGCTTACCAATTCAAGAGTTTGATTTATACGACTATCTTGCAGGCACATGCGCAGAACTAAATGGTTTACCAATAGACAAACTGTTACCACGTACTTTACAATATATGACATACAGCGGCTCCCTAACACAACCAGGATGCAAGGAAACAGTCACTTGGGTTATCCTTAATAAGCCGATATACATTTCTTCCAAACAGGTACATGTATTTGTTGTATGTTATGTCAAGTGCATGCACATCATTATGTAGTTCTTATCAATGCAGGGTCTGGAAGTCAGTAGAACTTATTCTTTTCAATAATTCACGTGAACCTGAAAATATCAACAAGAAAAAAGTGATTGAGAACGAAAAAAGTGTTAGGTAGGCAAAAAAGTGTTAGGTAGGCAAAAAAGTGTTAGGTAGACAAAATACAGGAACGGTAATGTTTGCGGAAAGTATGATATTTTTACGCCTTATTATTTCAAAATACCAGACTCAGAGCAACAGGGTATTAAGAAGTTGAGATGATTATTTCCAGGAAAAATAATATTGCGATATATATTGTGATATTTACTATGACATTGCAAAGTATTGTAATATCTGGTGAACCATTTGTTTTTACGCGTACAAACAGAATAGTCTTAGCATTCAAATTCATTCTTCCTCTAAACATTTTATGTGTGTTTTATATTATTGTAACAATTAGTGATTTTAATCTAAAACTTCAAGCTAATGCTATAGTTGTACCATACACAAACATGTGTAAAAACGTGAACCGAATTTGGAAAATTATATCGCGATACTATATCGCCTTTGGAAGACATCGCGATGATCAATATGCTTTACCAACAAAAGTGTACTATACTTGAAGGATGTATATTCTCTTTAACAACTACTTTCAGTTATTTGACTTACGAAAGACACCGTACCAGGAGTGGACAGACTCTAATGCAAGACCTGTGATGCCTTTGAACCATAGGACCGTCCGAACAAATATAAATATCAAGAAACGGGTACGTAAACGAGTTTTTATACCGTCCGAACAAATATAAATATCAAGAAACGGGTACGTGAATGAGTTTTTATACTATCCGGACAAATATTAATATCATAAAAAAGGGTTAGTAAACGAATTTTTAAACTGTCCGAACAAGTATTAATATAAAAACGGCTTCGTCCGAATTCTATACCGGTCTTATCACGAAAATATTAACAGTCAGTATAGCAGAACTAGGTCTTAAAGTGAAAGATATTTTATGTTTTTAGCCAAAGGGTTGTGTCTCTTACAAGACATTTATATATTTCCGTATGGAACCATGAAGGAAATATCACCAATAGCATGTTTAACCGTCACATTACTAATACTCCGATACTGATTAATATCACATTTTATGGACAATAAACACATTGATAAGCACATTTAAGTTAACATTGGAAGACAAAAAAAACTTAACATTATACCAGAGCCACCCATAGCAATAATATGTTCCTAGCTTTATGATCACTTCTTAAAAGCATGACTAGTCCGTTCACATTAGTCTAATGTGTTGGATGGCGAGTGCGTCATGCCAAATATAGGTTTGGTCACGCAACGCGTGGCATATGTCCATACCAACTAATACGTCTGAATGGTTTTATTTGCAAGTATTTGATGATTCCAATGATTTCTTGATTCATAGGACGAACCCTCAGTCTGGGATTTACTCTACGGCTTAATTCGAAACTGACATCGTTATGTAATATGTAATACAGGTTTTTGTGTTTGGTAATATAATTGCAAATGTGCAAAATGTGTAAAATCAAGCCTAAATGTAAATTAGTGGGTGTATACACTAAGGCATGATATAAGGAACGATCACTATGTAGCACACATCAGTTGATACTAAGAGCACATTGACATCTGGCTCTGTCCAATTTGTACAAACGACCTGTTTTTTCTCCTTTTTTGTTGTTGGTGTTGTTCACGGGGTTTACTGTGTTCTCTGTGCATGTAACGACAGTTTATGAAGTCTGTGATTCCATTTGTATGATTTCACCTCACTCGTTTATGAGTTCTCCAGTAAGCATGTTTTGAAATGAAATATACACTATCCTTTTAAATAATATAATAAAATATATGTACAGGACTTTCAAACTGGATTTTTAGTATTTTCGAAAGTGGAACTAGTTTTTATGTCTCAATGCCGTTTTTCTCATGACTGCACGTATGCTCATACTTGGTTAAATGTGTAATTAGGACACATTGTGTCATTTCAGTCTAAATTGTGTAGCATGGAAGTCACGAAGAACTATGAAGGTAAGTTTTATTTTAAGTAAATTAAACATATGTTCATTGGATTATTTACACATCTAATGTTCTTGTACCGGTCATTCATGAAGAACAGTTTTATGAAAAATGTCCTGATATCGTATAATACCCCAGGTTACCAGGTTTTACGACTCGAACCAGGCATATAGTTAGAACTTAAGGTTAATTACATAAAATGAACTGACCTGTATTGAAAATAAAGAGTCAAACACAAAAACTTTTATCATGAAAATGTAAAATCAGTTTCCTTGCATGTTGACGTCATATTGCCGTTTGGAATCGTTCTTGATACTTCCCTACCTAGTCCCTATATACATATTACATTGAGATAATTCTCTAATTTCAGTGAATGTCCATACTCGGAGATAATAATTATATTTACCTAGCATTACAACCTAGATGCCAAAATGGCTGCACACAGAAACAGCTCGGAGCCGATATTCAACGACTGTTTGCTACTAGAATGCTCAAATACTATATTTCTTATTTCTAGCGGTTCGCTAGGCAGCTCCTAGTTGCTGTAGATGAGTGTATTTATGGGACGGGCGACCTCGCGGGGAAAACATAAATATCAACTATACAACTAATGGGCTTTGTTTAAAGCTTCGTCTGCGTGGAAAATGCAGTCATGTGTTTGTTGCAAATATAAACTAGATGTTCATGTTATAGGAAATATTTGCTTGAATGAATACGCAGCATAGAATTAGAATACACTGATGAGATTCGATATGCAGAAATATATAAACTTGTCTTCGGTATACTCTTGCATCTTTGTCAACATCGGGGAGAATAAATCTATTGCTATGGGATGATTCGATGAACGCCATGACAATAGTCTCTCTCAAATTGTCATACATTGTTTGATCATTCTGAGAACAAATATTGGTATACGTATTTATATTTTCTGAAGTGTGGCGTGGATTTTCCATTCGGTATAAGAGGAACTAAAATTCCACTTTCACCACTTAAAGTATTCTAATTTGGATCAGTTTGAATGGTACTTGATTAATCGACTTAAGATGTAGGGTGTTACAAAATACGCTGACTGCACGACTTGGAAAATAATTATTCAGTATTTACGGTTTTTTTGCGCCGTACCCACATTTCTTATGCAAATATTGCGGAGGAAGGATTTCGTAACACATTAAGAACAAAAATGGTGTGCATGGTGCAGCAACTTATGCTGACATTGAATTTGAAAAGTAAATTCTGAAAGGCATAGTATCAAATGCGTATTTCCTATGTCCATTAGTAGCGTTAAAGCAATGTACAATAGTGTTGCCAATTGCATAATTAGAGAGATCATCGCTAGATTTAGTCAGTAAGTTTTTATACTGTCGATGCTATCAGTGTCTTTTGCATGAACATTGACAAAACTGTTCGTATAAACTATTATTACCCTATCATTGTACATCGCTAATTACTTATTTGAGGTAGATATTTTATCAACTGTGTAGATGGACATCGTGTAACATCGACTATTCAATGCCTAATACATATATACCGTTGTAATACCATACATCTAAAATTAATATTCAAAATGTGTGTCTACAAGTTGTTAAACATTTTGTTTGGGATCAATTTGACCTGAAATACGGCAGATAAAGTCGTCATTGGGGTGTTAAAATAATGTATGTCTATAAGTTGCTAAAATTTTTTGGGGATCATTTTGAGCTGAAATACAGCAGACCAAACCTATTTGAAGGAGAATTTTGGTGTTGAAGTTATTCGGGATTATTCCTGTAAGGTGGTCATTGGGATGTTACAGATTTTGCGACCAAGATAAATTAGACGTTTGTGAAAATGTTTAAGATTGTGTAAGCAATGCTTAAAACTACATAACTTCTGTTTTGTTGTATTTAAGTGTTTGTACGATTTTATGCGTTATGTGGGTTATGGGTTTGTCGGTTTTGAAGGAGGAAGTATTTTGGGAACGATGGGATAGGTGTATGTGCTTTTTTTCTAGAAAACCTTTCTTATTTATGTTATACTTATAACGATGTGCTACTTTCGTTTTTAAAGATCATACAATCTGGATGTCATTTTGGAATGTGGTTTTCTTTTTGGGGCATAATGAAGCCAGCGGCGATAGAAAAATTGTTACACGTTTATTCTTTATTGTTTTCATAATGAAAATACGGCGATCTTTTTAATATTTATAGAAACTAGAAAAACTGAATGCTGATTACATCCGTCTGGAGATAAGTTTCTCTAAAATGATCGAACTATTGAGCATCCTCTGTGGAAAAGATATACAAGGTCGTTTATTTACAGGATAAACTAATTAAGTCATCTGAATTATGTATAGATAGAAGAAAAACGTCTTTAATTGAACTGGTAAGTTTAGTTAAAGTTTAATGAAGCGTCCACTTAACCAGAGTTCTACTCGTTACGTTTATCATGACTTTCAAGTGCGATTTCCCGACTTCCTTCCAAGATTAGACGCGCCTGGTGTTTTACCAATAAATCAATTAGTGACTCGGTTGCGTGTATTAATAAGACCTTTTTGTCATGTTTATACATGTCTGTTCTAAGAACAGCTTAAACTGATTGGATTTTATTAACACAGACGTGTGTCACAATAGGGTCTATTTCAAAACACGCGTTTTTAAAGCAGTCTTTAAAATTGGTGAAATTTCAATGAATGTGACGTGCGCGATAAAATAGTAATTTCATGCAATTAAAGTGGTATTGTACGTTAAATAATGGTAACCATTTAAACTTGCGTATTACGTTTCTGTACGCTTTCCCAGTGGGATATCGAATGACAATAGGTGACTTCTGCGATTTTTCTGCTTCCAATGGCTGCGTAAATGACAGGACATAAAACATTAAGTTGACATCAGTCAACTTAGATGTGTGTAAGTGATCGTTAGAACTATCATTGAAAATGTCAATTCGGTACTTGAGAATGGCTTCAAATAAATACTTAAGGCGCTTGAAAAATAATAGGTGTGAACTAATGTTACATTTCTAGTAAAAACACCGATAAAATTTAGCTAAAGAGAGCTTAGAGTGCAAAATTCAACAATAAGTGAATACACTTGTGATGGTTGAATCTTAAACATCAATATGTTTAAAACAATCAACTTGTTTGTTTATCTTCATTGAATATCTTTTTATTGAATGCAGTAACTTTTTTCATTTGGACGAATGTAATTGAAAATGAAATCAATTTTCCTCCGCTGCTTTGTCCCAGGCCAGAAAAAATGTCGTGTTTCCGGTTACCTGCTCGTCCCTATTTTTGAGCCCTTGAACGTTTTTTACAGCAAAATTCAACAAAATGCAACCAATCGCGGTTTACGAAACTATTTACGACGAATCGCGCCTCAAATGTATGAACGATATGTAGAGAAAAACATAGCAAAAAATATGTTTTATGACCTACAGACACCACCATTATTTAAATCAATATCAACCAAATGCAATAAAATACGTATCTATATTATCGGCCGGATAAACACTTCTTTAAAATTATTTATTTTTCGAATAAAAATGAAAAGTCTTATTTTTTCTTTAAAAAATTAGCAACCAGTTCTTTCCATTTTTAAATCCATATTGATATATGTATTTTTAATTCCGGTTAGCCGTGGAATCTCTATATTAGACACATCAAATTAGAAAAAAAATGTGTAGCATCCAATACTTTTATTAACATGATATATAGTTTTAAGTTACACTTACTTAATGGACAAAAATATTTGAAAAATTATCCTCATTTATTAGTTCATACTGACTGACATGGAAAAATGGTCAATGTCTTAGCTACAATGTTTTAAATACTCCTTGTATCAATACATGTTTTATAAAGCACGGAAGAGAGACATGATAGCTTTCCCGTATATCGAAGAAAATGGCGCGTATTAATAGCGAGTAGTTATATTAATAGAAAGTATTGAGTATAACTTATCCGCAAATAATACAAAGGGTAATTGTACGTTGATCGATGATGTATCAATTGTATGACTGAAAACAACGGAAGGACAATGGAAATGCCAATTTCACAAACAAATGCCGACGGCCACGGAATTTGTTTGGAGTGGAGAGGTGGGTGGGGTAAATGGTATATAAATCGTTATCATTGTGTATACAGTCATATGTATGTCTGTAATAAAATCATGCATAGATGAATACTTTGTATGTAATGTAATTTATGTTAAGTTGTTATATGTACCTTTTTTAATAGAAAATCTTGTACGGTGCTATAATATGTATGTATGTCTCATATAAGTCAATGCATATACGACTGCTGTGCGTAGCTTTAGATTCAATAAAAATGTTAACATTTGTTTAAATAATAATGCGTTTTGTGTTTACTATTGTTTTGTTTGTTTTATGTGACATTGACACCGGGATTTAACGCCGTTTTCAACATTTTTTTCAGTTATTAACGGCGACCAGTTCACCTAACCAGTTTTCCTGGGCTGAATACTTACCAGTCCTAACTTACCCTACCACAAAGAGCCGGCAACTTCTCCACATATAAGGGAAAATCGACATTTTTGTCAAACTTTCATAGAAAGGTACGACCTGCCGCGACCGGGATTTGAACCCGGATCGCTTTGTTACAGGTCACAAACTTGTGTTATCAAAACTATGCTTGCTCGAAAATATGTTTCATATTTGTTGTGTAAATATGCATGTTTTCACTAGCCTCAGTCAAACATTCTCGCCTCATTCAAACATCTTCACTTCATTCTTACATTTTGGCTTCATTCTAACATTTTCGCTAAATTCTAACGTTTTTGTTAATTTCAGCATTTTCTTTGCATTCTAACGCGCCCGCTTCATTTCTACATTGATATTTTATACCCATGATTGACTCTCGAGTGTTAGCAAAAGTGAAAGTCTCTACAGAACAACTCGCCGTGACAAAACATATACCAGAACACGTACAGGCGCTTGAAAGGTGGGGGGGGGAGTTAACTCAATACATTTGATGGCTTATACTGGAGTGGAACCGCAATTACAACTCTGTCTGATTGATTCGTTTCTAAGTTAGGCGATTAAGTGTGAATCGAGTGCCATCTACCTCGAAATTGTAACTTATATTGAATCAGACCATAAAAACGAATTGCAAAACACTCGGCAAACATCATGGTTACTATACTTACCACGACCTAACTTTTCATAAAAAGTCAGTTAACCAAAGGTTATGATAAGAATTTTAAAAACTGATTGAAGCAAAACACAAAAAGAAATACTTCAGACTGCGGTGAAGATTTAAGTTCAACATGTATTGTTTCACAGTCAGTTTCCCGGCTGTCCACTGAAAAGCATAATAGCGATTTGGTGTTTTTATAGTCGTAGACAAAAAAAAACGATATCGGCCAAAGTGAGGCAATCATTCCTCCGATTACACCAATGTGATGTGGATTTTATATGCCAAATTAATGAGTTATTTATGATGGCATACGTCCATATCAAACCAGACTCCTGTCAAAGCCATAACCTCGCTGAACATGACAAAGCAATGATCGATTTCACTATAACTCATGAATATAGGACATATCTGTCCTACCTAATCCATATGGAATCGGGTACATGAGGCTAATTAAATACACCTTCATTTATATCTCATACGTCGTGAAAACACTGTGTATACACTTTACGGAGTATGGATTAAAAGCACTGGTTACTGTCCGAACCTAACTAAGCCCAGAATGTACAGAAAGAAAAATGGAATTTCAGAAATCGCACGTGTAGAGAATTCCATCATACCACACCAAAATCATAACAAATAAAAGATCACACTAACTCAAACAAAATAGGATGCCTGCGTGATCAAGCGGTTGTGATCCCGGGCTTGTAGATATTAGACCCTCACAGCTGTGAGTTCAATTTCCATCTGGATCGATCAGACAAATTTCACATGTGAGGAAGCAGTCCAGCAAGGAGGACTAATGAATAATTGATGGTTCCAACAGGTGTTTGTTTGGGGAGTCATCCACATGGTGGCATATTTCTGCATAAGATTATTCGAATATTTTCGCGAAAATTAACCCGATTTTCATGAAAAACAGACATTTTCACGAAAATTCAATAACTTTTATTTACCAGATAGTAAACTTATTTACAGAAAGGGGCTATTAAATATTTTCATGAAAATAAAACATTTTTTCAAGAAAACTTAAAATACTTCCGCGAAAAGTAACTCGCTAAGTGTATGCAGAAATATGCCACCATACTTCATCAAGCATGTATGCTGGACACGCCGCCAAATGACCTGGTTAATGATGCGACGTTAAATAATAAACAAAGACACACATACACAGTTACATGGAATTTCAGAGCATTACAAAAAGCGCAAACCTGTCAGCATCGCCCATGTTCAACCTCGAAAATTCAAAAATGTGTGAGAAGTAAGTTCGGTGTATAAAATGACATATGGTAAAGGCACGACTGCTAAATTAAATCTAAAAGTCATTGGTTCGAGCCTCAAGCAATTTATATGTCTCTGTGCAATAATGTGCTTGACTATGCTACCAGCAAAGTTGTATGTTTCGCATTTATATATCTAAGTTGCTCGTACAGGAATGATAGGGGAGTCCTGGGGCATAATTATGTTAAGCAACATAGACTTGAACTAAGTGGATTATTCCTGTATAAGATAACGTGTACCGATAGCTTTAGAAGATTTCTGGATAAATACTCGAGCACGTATTGGTTCTTAAAACAATGTTTGCTAAACAATTGTAAAGTTGGAATGCAGTTCGCAATTCAAATCATGAACTGCGTTCTAGAATGCAATTCGCGATTCGTATCACGAACTGCTAACTGCGTTCTGGAACACAGTCGACGATTCAAAATGAGTCAAATGGCGAACTACTAACTGTGTTCCAACTTTATACAATTTTGCTAAACAGAAATATTATATTATGTTCATTCCGATTGTATTGATTAAAAAACGCAAATTTTGTTCAATTGATAAATACAAGTGAGTTATTTTCATATCTGTTTAATTTTCATACAGATGTACATATGACTAATCTATTCAATTGTCATAGACATTGTAAACAAACTGTCCATAAAAATCTACCTGAATACAATTTGTACTTAAAGTCATATTTGAAATTTTACATACTAGTATTAACGTTTTAAATCGGTTCAGCGTATAACTCCGCGATTACAATGGTATGGGCGTAATTCCATTGATTTATAAACAATTCAAGCATTAAATATTTAAGAACCGTTTGTTGTTTTATACTTCTGTGCTCTTTCTAATCTGCTTTAACTATTAATAGCTCTGTTTAGAGATACACGCCATCAAAGAGTAATTGAAGTCAGCAATCATCGGTGAAATCTGTACTGTCAGTAACCCTTCAGTTTTAGAGTTTCATAGCAGCACAATATCAGAACACTGACATATATTCTTTCTTTATTCTGTGTATGGTAAAAAGCTACTAAAGTGTGCGCAGCCTTTAATGCCATTTTATTGATCAATGAGATTTTTTTTAAACTAACTGTGTGAATTAGGGATATTCAGTTGTAGATTGTATTATTATAAGACCCATCGACGTTAGATCAGTCGGTAGAGTGTAGGTGTTTTATGTTTAATGTCTCAATTCGAGCTTCAGGCAAGTCACGCATTCCGATGTTACAATATGACGGAATCCAGACAAGAAATTGATCCCTGGAAATGTACATTAATTTTGAAGCAATGGCTCCATTCCCTGTATCAAAACTTACGTAAAACAACATGATTTCCTGAGATTTTGCAGAATTTGATTGTATCCACCGACACTCAGTTGTCCCTCATCCTTCCTCATTCTCGCTCAAACTCTCTCAATCTTTCTCTATCATATTACGTATAAGTAAAACACGTAATATGTAATCGTAGAATTATTTAAGTTAATTTTCCACCTACACAGCCGATAACAAGATGAAAAACTCATCAAAAAACCCATTTCTTCGTTCCTAACAAGCCATTGTATTTACAATGAACGTAACAAAAAAATCTCCTCTTATTGCATGAATAAAAATGAAGCAAAAGGTCAGGGGTTAATGGCAACAATGAAGTTGAGAGATGATAAAATGTCTAACGTAAAGTAAGAGGCGCTTGGAACGTCGTTTAACACCACTACGTCTGTTTTGTCAGACAAATTTAACAGCATGATATAGAATTGTGTTTCACATTATCAATGGGCAAACATGCATCCAAGAGTTACTCTGTAAAATTCGTCTTAATTAGGAAGTACAATTTGCCGCTGCAGTGGAACCAATAGAAACATTCTGATTCGAGTTGTCTTTAAAAAATACTCAGAATGTCTTCAAATATCATTAATTTTGAACCTCAGTAACTTGGTTACTGTGATTGGGGTCACGAGTTCAATCACTAGTTAGGAAAAGTGATATTTCCCGTATTTTAGCATTAAACCTAAGTCATGGATCTATATGATTATAAAATTAACTATGTTTAATCGTTTAAAGGAAGACTTACGTTGGAATATTGACATATTTCGATATAATTGCGGATCAAAGTGGAAGCTAGCCCAAGTCCTTGACACTAGTGTCCCATGCTTTACCGTCTTTAAACTTAACATGGAATGGTAATGACAACAATCCGCACGTGTATATAAACAATAACCTCCACTTTCCGCTCCGACACCTTGATTTACAAATATTTGTTTCAAATAATTTAGCTAGTTTTCAACACTTACAGTATTCCAGTTATATCCCGGCGAGCTGTATACGTAATCAGTTCATCTGAATTCTTTATCAGTACTAAACTTGTTATTCACAACTCCAAACCGAAGTTAGTGGTTGCGCCAAAATGATTGAGCTGGGCTTCTTTCGACTGAATATATCTGTTTGATTTCTCAAAACACCTATTTATCCATTTATTCAGATTTAAATGATATATACACGAGTATTCACTGGGATTCAAAGTTCAAAGTCGTGAGTTTTTACAATCATTACGTGGAGGACGAATGGTCGTAGACGTGACAGTTTCAACCAAATTGTCACAGAGAACATGTGCCGCGCCCGCTGGGATCGAACCCATCAACCCAAGGTCCGTAAACCTTACCCTTTACTTATTAAGTTAAGCGGGCGAATGGCCATGAACATGCAGATTCCGTGTGCATACGATAATAGAACGATCATGCTTAATCAAGTTGGTTCATTAAATTTTCATCATTCAATAAATGGATGGAGCTTTTCAAATCCTGCACAGAGGTCTTGTTTATTATACATCTCGTGCCCAATGATAAAGTCGCCTGTCATATCTAACTGACATTTAAATCTTCACGAAACACAATACATGGGGATGTTTAAATGAGGCTTGAAAACATAGTTATGTTTAGGGCTACTGACCCGAAAAATAATAAATGTTGGTCGAAAAACGTGTCTTTTCTGATTGTTTAAGATGTAAGATGATCAAACGAAATTTCCTCCTTCCTTTACTTCAACTTTTCCTTTTCAGTACAAATATAATTGTAATGACAAGAAACAATTACGATATTTTAAAAAATTCTTACCAACCTAACTGTTTGGGTTGCGTAATCGCAAAGCAAGATGTCTTAATGATGGCTTTACTATGACTATGTTCAAAGACTTAAGTCAAAGCTGCATACTGTCAGATATACTATATATGTAATCACAATACTTATACAATTTTTAATTTCATATTGTATTCTCCATTACAAAATATATGAAGTTTATATCTGTAATACCCAAAATTATTATCTCAGAATATAACAGGCAGATTTTTGGAACAATCTTAATTTCTATGGGCTTCCATGAAAGAAAACGATTTACTATGTTTTTTTCAAAAGTATTGACAGTTCATAGAGTTGTTTCCCCTTTAAATTTGCATTGAAATTAGAGTTTTCAAGTATTCAGAGATAAAGAAAAAAGGTCATTTCAATGCGTCAGATCATACCTACTAGGTTCGACTATTATAGAACTGTCTTTTTAGCAGAGTGGAACACAATCCTTACGAGAAGGATAAACGCCCTGATGGATTTAATGCACAGGGGGCATTAGGGCCTTGGCAGTTGGAGAGCATATCCAATACAGAGCACTACATGCCCAGGTCAATTTGAATTTACAATTTTCTGAGGTACTTTATAATTGCTTTCAATAACTCAAGAATGAAAAAACAAAATCGAGTGAAATTTTCTGAACTAATTGATTAAAGACAATAGTCGATGGTTTTATAAACAAATATTGAAAAACCTTATATCAATCGTAAATTTTACTCTTCGTTTATGTTTTGTTTGGGTATGTATACCATAGTTTTAAAAAGTCTTAATGACATGTTATCAACCCTAAAATATAAGCATCTTAATGTAACAGCCAAATAAACATTAAATATATTTAGCATCACATTGATCCATAGACATGGAATATCCATTTATTTCCTAACTTTGAAGTGTAAATAAAAAAAAACCGGTCCAAACTACAATCAAATTAAGCACATACATTTTAACTGTAACATAACAATATATATATATATAAACACCTGTCCCATTACTAGGGTAATATTATTAGCGGTCACATTGCATCATTTAGCTGACACATATATAATGCTGAATGAGTACAAATGTAATCTATGTGTATAGAAAGTCGATAAAACAATTGTTCACACATGACTGACATGTATAGATCACGAAATTAAAATGTAATTTTTGCTCTTCAAAATAAAGCGACAAAATTCCTTAGATTTATTCAAGTTAATGCGTCTTGGCTGGTAAGCGTATGATTACCTGTTATTTTACTATTCATTGCTATGTAATAAATTATTAATATAAAAACAAAATGATACTAAATTTCATATATTAATAAATAAATTATACAATATATTTCAGCAAGCATAGATTACATGCTGAATGACCAATGCATTGAATATCAGAAAACACCAAGGGAAGTAACTGTGTTGGGCTAATATTTTTTTACAATTCGGTTACTTCCCGTTTTGGATATTTAAAATCGAAAGAGGAAGTACATTATTTTTAAAGAAACGTACAGGGTTATTTTTTTTCATTTACTTAAACAATGGCTAGTTATCGGAATGCCATAGATCAGGTAACTATTGATTGATCTATTTTTGTATATATTTTCGATTATACCAAGTTTTTTCGCTTTCTACCTCCTACGTATAAATGTTTAAAGCATTATAAAAAAAATTAAAAAGAATAATTTCGTTTTGAAATCAGTTAATATGCTACACTTTTCAAATGTAAATACACCGCTTTAAAATAAGTACTCTTATTGCAGAGCCAGGCTTCGATCCCTGTCAAAAAGTTGGCACTAGAGAGCAGAAAACTGGTTGCTGCTATAGACTTTGGTACCACTTTTTCCGGATATGCTTTTCAAACCCGCGAGGATTTCCAGAAAAATCCATTGAAGAAGGTATATCTAATATATTGGTATTTCAAATAAATTTAGGCCGCGGCTTTGGTCCAGTGGTTAGAGCGCTGGACTTGTTACCCGGAGATCCAGGTTGGAATCCCGGTCGCAGCTGGTCATACCTTTCTATGAAAAGTTGACCAAAATGTGGGTTTTTCTCCATAGGTGGAGAAGGTGCCGGCTCCTTGTGGAAGGGTAAGTTATTACGGAAAACTGGTTAGGTGAACCGGTCGCCGTATATAACTGAAAAATGTTGAAACCGCATTAAACTCCAGTGACAATAAGTAATATAAAACAAACAAAAAAAAAACACACATAACAAATTGACTTTTATATTCAATGTCATCCTGAAAAATAAGCGGTTACGTGACCCAAACATTTAACGATGGTTAGGTAGGTGGGCGTCTTTGTGAAACATTATTTATGCTTGTACTGTAATTAAAAGAGTTTTCGTGTTGGGGTTGTCTAAATGAGTAGGACGCGTAACAGCAACCAACTATTTTTAAGCTTGACCTAAGGTAAAAACATTTTCCTAAGTTTAGTATGATAATAAACTATTTCGTTCAAATAAAAACTAACTGGTTTAATATAAAAAATGAAGTTGCAATGACCAAAGCCAAGCTTTAGATTAAACATATTTAAGTTGTAACAATTAAAACATTGACTTGTACACCGGACTGACGTATTATCAATATCACACAATTTATTTGAACCAAACGTCTGTGTACAGTATTTGCTGTCGCTTATCTATGGGTTATGTATATGTATAGTTATTTTATAGGATGTAATAATATCGTACAGTACTTCAAGTTACAACTAGTATTTAACCACTTTCAACTAATCAGGACATATCTTTACTGATTAACAGATTTAAAGCTTAAAAACTTGCTAATGGTATCCAAATACTTCAGACAATTGCCCAAACAACTGACATTATAACCCCGCAATACTCCATAAGATAAACTTCAATTTACAAACAAGGTGTAGCAAAACCTTTTAAGATTAACTAACTGCTATCTTACTTAAAATATGTCAATGAAACGGGTCACAGGATTGTAAAATGTAAAAGTGTCTCAACAATTTTTTACATGTTAAGTTTTAGAATTGTAAATTCGTTGAAAAGAAATAGTTGTAATTTAACCTAAGATTTGACACCATATTGTCGACATAAAGAGTTTAAACGCAGTGACCTAAGTTAGACAAGAAATAGTATGTGGTTTGTAGACATCTTTTTTTCTGATAAAGCATAATTTTATAAACATAGTGTCATGCATTTTGTTCGCTACTGTTTAACGCCGCACCAACAACCAAACCTTTAATTCAATTAATGTGTTTAATAAATTTCGTTAGTTTATAACAATTTAATAATGCTGAATTTCAGCTTTAACTGTGGGGAAATACCCCCCCCCCCTGCGAACACCTCTGAGTAGATCCACCGACCTTCCGTGAGCTAGATTTACTGCTTCTTCAAATGTGAAATTCAAGTGGTCCAGGGCAAGAATCGAACTTACGTCGATAAGGGGCTAGGGATTACTAGTCAGAGGTCATAAACACTCGACCAAAGAAGCCTACAAATACAACAATTGTCATCATTTGTTTCAGATTCACTTAAACGACTGGAGCGAACAGGGGTCCAGCGATTCTTATAAAACGCCTTCCTGTATACTTTTTAATGAGAATCAAGAATTTGATTCATTCGGATACGAAGCAGAAAGGAAATACAACAAACTTGCCTCTGACGATATAGACTCAACAAGCAAATGGTATTACTTCAAGAATTTCAAAATGATGTTATATCATACCCAGGTGACTATGTTATTTACACGCCATAATATTAGTACAGTGAACCCCCGTTATTGAGGCCTTCCGGACCCGAAAAATCGGTCGTAATAATTAGGTGGTCTGATTATCAAGTTAAATATTTAGGGAGGTACTGAAGATTGGTCCCAAAAAAGTGATCGTTAAAACAAGGTGGTCGTAATGTTGAGGTTGTCGCTATTTGAAGTTTTACTGAATAAAAAACTGTGCTAGAATTTCTGTTTTATCAGCATGTAAATACACGCAAGATTTCACTTAGCGACAACCACAATATTAGAACTACCTCATCATAACGACCACTTCCCCTGTGTTTCAATTGGCTAGTAAGACCATCTCAATATCAAAACCGATTAATTCGGTCCCATTTTCAGCAAGGTTTTACTGGAATCACTTATTTAATTTTTTTCATATTGTTTATAACACGTTGTACGTACAGTGTTTTATAATTAGTAATGTACGAGTACTTATTTTAAACGAAAGAATTTCCTGAAATTGAAGAATTCCTTCACACGCTATTTACTCCTTATTTTTTACAGTTTTACATGTACTTCACTATCAAGACCACATTTGTAACCGATTCAAATCTTTAAGTGACTTCGTTATCAAGTTGAAATATTGAGAAAATGCATGTATTGGTCCGAATAAACAATACTAGTACTAAGTTTATTTATTGCATTTAAACATAATAAAATTAACTTAGCTATGATTAGCTATTTACCGACATGTTATAAACGATTTTGATAATCATTGTGAGATATCGTGAAGCCGATGAGGTTTTAGTAATGAAGTGTATATTATGTGAGGTTTTACTTTATGTAATACCATTCGTTACGAACACAATTTTACGTATATAATTATAACACAATCAAGCAAAACATTTCTAAGATATTAGGCGTTTGATATAATGGCGTAACGATTAAGAGCCAATAAAATTAAAAACAAAAAAAAGTTCGTGGCTGAAGCACGACTATTTTTTTCTGGCTTTAGTTCTCTCTCATCGGATTTTGTGTCGTTTACCTTACAACATATCGATTGCCACGGCAGCAAAGTAACTAACTGGCATACAAAGGTTAACACATTGTTTGTTAGAAAACCTTCCTCATTTAATCAGCGAAGTTTCTTTATTGAAGGAACTGGAACGGATAACAGAGCTGAGAGACGACAAATACAAGACGATGCAAGCAATAGAAGTTTTTACCAATGCTATTGGGTATCTAAAGAGACACTTACTTGACGCAGTAAAGTCAGCTGGTATTGGCACGAAAGAACGTGATATACACTGGGTAATCACGGTACCAGCAATTTGGTCTGACAATGCGAAGAGATTTATGAGGGAAGCAGCCATTAATGTAATTAATGAAATATTTTGACATTTTCTTTTCATTTTAAATACTAGGTATTAAAGAAATAACTTTTAGAGATTGCACCTAATGACATTTTGTTTCTAAACCTTTAGGCAATTCGTGGTACAAACATAGACAAAATGTTGGGACGCTACGTACTGGCTAGTGTTGAAACGTGTTACGAACCAGATGTACATGCATTAAAGACGTATGACTAATACCGACGTTTTGAGCATCTAACATTCAAACGATAGTCAATTTTTGAAAATGCTATAGAGTGAATAATAATTATGCCTTTAGTTTTGTTGTTTTTAAATTTACTTTGCCTTTGTAAATACAAAACACTTTTCAGGCCGGTATTCACACAGACAAAATGTCATTGAGTCTTGAGCCAGAGGCTGCAAGTTTGTTTTGTAGATATATGCCAGTGCAGAGATTACAGACTACGGATGCCAGTATCGGGAGTTTTGGTATAGGAGACAAATATATGATTATTGATGCTGGAGGTTCGTAAACAAGTATGGTTGTAATAGTAGTGTTAATTCACTGACAAGTAATGATTTAATTTCTGAATTCTGAATTTAGCAGGATTTACCGTATCTTGATTAAGTGTTAAGTTTAATACGGAAACAAGATCAACTTATAAGGAACAGCATCTGATTTATGATCACTTTCGTTTCTGAATAATTTCTTACATTTTATTTTGATAAATTTGCGGTATTTATACAGTAAAACCTTGTTATTACGAGCGCCGTTATCACGAGCCTTCGATTTATCTCGAGGAGTTTAGAAGTCCCGTCAATTTTAGTTCTTAGTTGTTGATAATTTTCAACCAACAAATAAATACTTAATTAATACGAGCACCTCATTTATCCCGAGCATTTAGTCTGTCTACATTCATATATATATTGATTTAATTGTTAAAATCAGTGGCTTCATTATTTATAGTATTGGACCATGCGTTTAATAAACGTTCAGTCGAAAAAAAACCCGCAACTTGCAAACAATTACGTAATATTGCGTTTTTTTCATCAAATATAATACATAAGGTATGAATTTGTTTGCCCTATTTTAAAGGTGGCACAGTTGATATGACCATACATGAAGTACAAGAAGACAGTTCGTTGAAAGAATTAGATAAAGCTAATGGTGGTGATATGGGTGGTTTGAAAATAGATGAAGCATTCCAAAGCTTGCTTAATGATATTTATGGCTTCGATGTCATGGAGATTGTACAAATGAGATACCGTGAAGATTTCTTGGCAATAAAGCAAAGTTTTGAGGTACAGAAACGTAATATTACACCATCAACACACGGAAAGGAAAGGTTTCAAATACCCGCTTCAGTGAGTGAGCTGTACAAAGAGATTAATAAAATCGATATCACCGACGCTACTAATTTTCCGGAAAATTTGAAAGGCAAGATTACAGTGAAGAAAGACAAATTATTCGTAGATTCAGATATCATTAAAGGCTTTTTCGAAGAGGTCTGTCACCAGATAGGAGTTATTGCAAAGGAGTTTTATGACGTTAGAACCGAAGGCGGCGTTCCGAACGTTCTAATGGTGGGAGGTTTCAGCGAATCCAAGATGCTGCAAGGGAAAATTAGGGAGCTGTTTCCGCGGGTGCGTCTGATCATTCCAGAGGATGCTGGTATGGCGGTCGTAAAAGGTGCTGTGTTGTTTGGTCACAACCCAGCAATGATCACTTCCCGTGTGTGCAAATACACATACGGAATCAAAGCGTTCAAGCATTTCGAACCTGGATTTGATCCTCCGGAGAAGAAGGTTGTTTGTGAAAATAACATCATCCTTTGTAAAGATGCATTCAGCAAACACGCAGAAATTGGGCAACAATTCAAAACAGATGAAACTGTTTGCACTCAGGAATACGTACCCTCCGAGAAAGGAACGTCAGAATTGGATGTTTCGGTATATACTTCACCACAAAAGTTTCCACAATACGTCGATGAGAAAAATTGTAAGAAAATCGGAGAAGTTAGGGTCCCGCTTAAGAATGACCAAGGTGAACAGAGTCCTGTGTCCATTGAGTTCTCATTTGGTGCCGAAGAACTCAAAGTGCATATCATAGAATCCAAAACGAATAAAAAGACGGAAGCAAACTTCGAACTCTTATAGATGAGTAGCTACTAGGCTGAGATGCAATCTTGCATGAATGGCAGTGTTATTATAGCCAGTTTAAGTAATATCCATCCCAGGATTTAGTTATTTATACATGTTTCTTTCATCTCCGTACAAATCTATGCGGACGGCTGCATTGGCTTCATCAATAATGTATCGTTTTCATTTATTTTCAACAAGTGTTGATGCGCTATGGTAATTGTAAAATTATCTTTTTCCTAAATCCTTCATGATTACAGATGTAATAGAATAAGAATGACACTCATAATTATATTTGGTTCATGTCTCTAAAATTCACTCTAATTGTTTTCTTACTCTTGATTAAATCATGTGTTATAATGCATTTTTAAAAAAATTGTATGATACATTTGTAAAGCTAAGATATGATATGTATGATAAGATATGATAAGTTGTTGATATTATGACAAAAAATCGCATCTGTTGAAAATGCCGGGAATAAAACATCCGTGTAGGTTTAGAACCGAATTAAGACCATTTAACCAACTTCAGTAGTGTTTAAGTATATGAAACTAAGCTGACTTATACCGTAATTTGGATCCAAACATGTACTCACTTTGTTTAAAAATAAGTTGGGATGTTTTGTATTTTATTTTCTATGAATCATTTTCTTATCTTAATATCTAATGTGTATTTGGATTAAACAATAACACCGTAAATATGTTACTGTTGCAAGAAGGCGTCTCTTTCTTGGTCAAATGGAGATGCTTTAATTGTTCACGGGTTTCTTATTTTATTGATTCTTAAGTCTTCTACTCTAAGATGACAAATGGAGATAACAGAGTCCATACCACGTGACTTTTGGTAATACGGCAAGCAAAGTTTATCAGCAAAACCGCTTGATTCAAAGTTTTTATTTCTCCATCAAACATGACCCAATAAAGGAGAGACTTATGCCAAAAGCGCTACAAGCGTAATGTTTTTTTCTGATAGATAAACAGTCTTAGCCCGAAAACGGTGAAACCGTATTTGGCCTAATAAAATTTCGCAGAAAATGCAGTTTTCCCGTTTTCGTCAAAAAATGACATGAAAGCCATGTGGTATGAGCACACTTGCAAATGTGTAAATAATCCAGATATTTTTAACTTTAAAGCTTAATGTAGAAATTGATTAAAGAGGAAACTATTGTATGATAAACTGTAGGGTTAAACATTGGGGTATCCATGTTTTGTAACACATTTTGGATGAATAATTGTATTTTTTGAATTGGCGGTTTCAAAATTAGAACAAAAACTATTCTTACAATGTCTGGTGTTTAAATATATTATGGTGCATTACATAACAAAATGTATTTATAACACCCAAACTTTGTTTCGTGTAGGTATATAATGGCGGACTACATTTTTATAACACTCAAACATAGATATGTTATCGCTCTACTTTTTTTACAAGACCCTCCCTTTTTCTTGTGTTTAGATAACATACGGCACACGGATTTGTAAATGATAATATATATTCAGTGATAATGCAAAGTGCATGTCATGTAAGTTATGTTTAAAGATTGTTTATTTTCGTTGTGATATATTTTCAAGAGTACAGATACTCAGGTTTTACACAAAACTGACTTAAAAATTGTGCAGCACAGTTTATACATCGTCACACAATTATTATATAAGATGCATTTTTCTTTTGCCTCACCAAAGATTTATTTGTATATGGAATCGTTGTAATTATACCCTTAAATCATTTACAAATTCTGAATAGTCTGTTGTTTATTATGAGACAGGGTCAGGATAGAATGAACTTCATCACGGCCACAGCGACCAACAATCTATTTGATACCATTATCAAAAGGCTAAGTACTATAAACTAGGTTTTGAGTACACATCCTCGCTTATAAATAAAACATGTTTAATTAAATGATCGAGTTTTACCCGTGTATTCAACAATATTTCAGCAATATGTCAGTGATCACTTAACCGTATCAGTTTTCTTAACGCTACATCAGTACTAACATTGTTCTCTACAAATACAATCTAATTACCATCCTCCCTACACGAGTGTTCAGCAGTGGTAGAACACAGTCTAATTACCATCCTGCCTACGCAAATGTTCAGCAGTGGTAGAATACAGTCTAATTACCATCCTGCCTACACAAGTGTTCAGCAGTGGTAGAATACAATCTAATTACCATCCTGCCTACACGAGTGTTCAGCAGTGGTAGAACACAGTCTAATTACCATCCTGCCTACGCAAATGTTCAGCAGTGGTAGAATACAGTCTAATTACCATCCTGCCTACACGAGTGTTCAGCAGTGGTAGAATACAATCTAATTACCATCCTGCCTACGCGAGTGTTCAGCAGTGGTAGAACACAGTCTAATTACCATCCTGCCTACGCAAATGTTCAGCAGTGGTAGAATACAATCTAATTACCATCCTGCCTACACGAGTGTTCAGCAGTGGTAGAACACAGTCTAATTACCATCCTGCCTACGCAAATGTTCAGCAGTGGTAGAATACAGTCTAATTACCATCCTGCCTACACGAGTGTTCAGCAGTGGTAGAATACAATCTAATTACCATCCTGCCTACACGTGTGTTCAGCAGTGGTAGAATACAATCTAATTACCATCCTGCCTACACGAGTGTTCAGCAGTGATAAAATACAGTCTTTAGAAGCTATGTCTTCAACCAAATCGTCACCGAAAGTATACTCTCGAATTTCGTTGCCCAAACACTTAATTGAAGTAGTACAAACTTTCAATTTATGGAGCTCATCTTGCACTTACAAATTTTCAAATATATCGAAGATATGGGCTTGGCACTTGATGATATATGAAATCATACATCAAAACACTCGTTTCGAATGCAATTTGCAAGATTTACCAACTTGATTTGATGAAAATAAATAAAAAACAGTCAAACCTACCTTCAATTTTGGTAGTATGTAAAACGTGACAGATTTATCTAAAATGCAATAGAACTAACATTAATAAAATAAATTATTATATTCTAGCGCGCATTAATTACACGTAAGAACAGCCCGTAAAAATACCAGATATCAAGGGAAGTAACTCTGTTAGGCATAATAAATGTTGATAAACCTTTTACGTAAAACTCTTCAAAACTAAAGCGAAAAAGGAAGTAAATTGTTTGTGAAAACCCAAAGTCAAGGCTCTGATATTTTTCAGTCTATTCAAGCAATGGCAAGTTTTCAGGTAAATATACCGACTATCGTGTAGCTTTTCTTCTGTTTTACAATGATTTAAATCATATCAAATCGTCCACTTCTCTTCATTCCAAAGTTATGGTTTGTGTATTTTTTTTAAATTGAATATCATACGTGTTGTTAGAAATAGTATCGGTTTCGTTTTCAATTCATTATGTTATATCATTATGTCAGTTAATCGTAATGACTCTGAAGTAGAAAGTACAACCGAATTCCGAAGGAAAGTCAAAAAAAATCCACAATAAACTCTTAAAACAATGACTGCATTAAACATCAACGCTCGCTAACGTTACATGAACATTGAATAACAGACAGACAGACAAACTGGCAGGCAGGCAGGCCACAACAAAATAGCCTAAAATACGGAAGCCTATTAGGGCCATTTTATCTCAGCACTTTTGAATTTTGTCTTTGTACTTTTGTGTTAGAAATATCGTTTTGTGTTTTTTTTTTCTTATTTGTTTTGTCTTAGCTGTTATCTATTATGTGTGATGAAAGAAACTGGCGGGAAACGGACGATTACCATTGATGAAAAAAATTAAATTGCTAGATAGATGACAAGACTAAAACGGCAATTTTTGGCTATTTCCAAGGTCTTTGACCCAACATTAATTTGAAAAAAATAGACATGGTATCAATGAAAAAAAATCTTTAAGATATGACAGACTACTCTTCTTGAAACTGATCTTATTGCCGATTTTTGTCAAGTCATAATACATAAGACAGAAGTCTCCATACGTAAGTCATTAGTCATAAGACACAACTCCTAAGACAGAATGGCATTAATGGACTTCCGTAGTTACGTTTTTAAAGTGCATTAAGTGACACTATCCAAAAATATGAACTAACTAAAGGTTATGTACAATAACGTTGATGAGATGAAATGAATGGCATAAATAGAACAAAAGACTATAATACTCACAGTATGACATTCCTTTAACTTTGAAGTCAATCAATATAAATGTTACTAAAATGGTCAACTTTGCACAACTTGAACACTTCACACCCGTTCCGGCATTAAACGGTTTCTTTGTAGCATCCTGAAATGAACGTGTTGATGTACACCGCAAAAACAATTTGAGAGGACACTTACATATGATTTGTTAGTCATAGATGATGAAATTAATAAATTAACAATTATTTGCGAGGTTTATTGTGACGATTTTGCTACATTCAATTCAGTAATTTCTTTATGTCACAGAGATCGGCTGCTCTACCAGTTAGAAGGCTAGCGTTTGTTGATAGGGTTTTGGTTGCCGCTCTCGATTTCGGTACCACGTTCTCTGGATATGCATTTCAAATGCGTGATGACTTCAAGAAAAATCCGTTAAAGGTAAAAGACTCTTTTTCATTCATTCATTCTTTATTAGGCCAAAAGGCATTACAATGTATTTGTCCATTTACATAAATACTATTGTAAAGACCATACAGTACAAAATACAACATAAAGTAAGTTCAGCAAATTTGCAATATGATTTATATACATTTTTAAGATACAGATTCCAAAATAAAAGTAATAATACACATCAAAAATGAAATGAACTTCATGGACGAATTCTTGTTTGTATGAAATAGAAAATATTCCGAAAACCTCTTTAATCCGAATATTTTGCCAGTTCGAGCAATTTCAGGTTAGAAAGTTTCTACTGCAGCTGAAATGGCCATTCAATAATGCTAATATATCTCTTAGTTACACATGATATCATGATTTGTCGGATTACAAACCATTGCTATTATACTTCTAGATCAGAATTAACCACTGGGAAAACCAGGACTCCATAATTTCTCACAAAGCCCCTTCTTGTATACTTTTTAATGAGGAACAACAGTTCGACTCTTTCGGTTATGATGCAGAAACTAAGTACAACCAACTGGCTTCGGATGAGGTTACGGACAAGTGGTACTTCTTCAAACATTTCAAAATGCTGCTGTACAACACGGAGGTATCGTCGATATACAGTTACAACCCATTGTCATTTTATATTTTTTCATTTAATGATCCGGCCCGTGTTTTGGGGAATTTTCAGTTCCTCTTACTTGCGTCAAAGTCTGTGACGGCTAAATTTTGTTTTTATGACTTTACCAATATGCTTTTCTATGCCTTCAGCAACACGCCCGTGAAACTAACGTATCAAACAAATTTATTAAATTCATAATTGTATTTGAATATGATGTTAAGAAGTCTGATTGCGTGCAAATAAAGAAGCTTTCGATCCTATGCGTGTTGAATAGCTAAATTAGGATGGTAAATATTATAAACCTTTCGCACATTTTCTGTCATAGAAACGACAATGTTTTGCAATATTTTCTTTCCAAGGAACTGGAGCGCACTACCATTATCTATGATGATAAATACAAGAGCATGCAAGCTATGGACGTCTTCTCCCAGGCAATTCAATATCTTAAGAATCACTTACTTGAATGTGTCCATGAATCTGGAATTGAAATAAAAGAGAGTGAAGTGCATTGGGTTCTCACTGTGCCAGCAATTTGGAGCGACAACGCCAAGAGATTCATGAGAGAGGCCGCCATAAATGTAATCTAATTGATAATATGAGTTTTTTCCGATTGTCCAGGACCGTGTAGTGTATCATGTAATTATCTATATGTTTGTCTACAAACTTTTAATGGCATTTATAATATGAATGATCCGCACATTACATACTAAATTTATTGGATAGTTACACATGTATAAGAGATACATGCTTATGCTAACTAGGATTAAATCAATTTGCTCCGGAACACAAACTAACAATCGAACTCAACGATAAAAAAAGTCACTAATCCATACAGAAGTATGAGGTGGACGGGTAAAATTGAAAGTACCTCTCTCTATAAACTACCTCTAATTTGAAAGTTTCTTTAATAAGTGTACGACGGATGTATATGAATATATAATCGAAAGAAGTACAGAAAAAAATGATATTTTTAATGTTATTTAAGATAAGAATGAACGAAATGATCACCATATCTAAATGCAATTAAACATTAATTTTAAGATGGTAGAGAAAATAAAAAAAAATACAATAAGGGTACAGTAGTTGACATTCACATTAATAAAATAACGAGAAACTAAAATAACACCTCAGTAAAAGAATTAATTCATTTTAGTAAAAACACTTAATGTCGTTACTATCATAAATGTAACTTTATATGCATTGACCTGTACTGACCAAATTTATGTTTCAGGCCGGCATTCACACGGATAGACTATCACTAAGTCTTGAACCGGAAGCCGCCAGTTTGTTTTGCAGATATCTACCTGTAGATCGAGTGGAGGGAGCTTCTTCAACTAGTTTCCAAGCTTTCGGGATCGGAGATAAATACATGATCATCGACGCTGGAGGTAGTCACCTTTACAATCAAGTTTTATGTTGTAATTTTTGTATCAAAACTAAATTGTGGAACATTTTGTCAGATATTCTACATAACTGTAAATAGTTGATCAAATCATTTATTGTTTTACCACAGTTTTCAGTGTATTTATTTATTTCATTTGCAGGTGGTACAGTTGATATGACTATTCATGAAGTACTTGAAGATAGTACACTGAAGGAACTAGATAAAGCAAACGGTGGTGATTGGGGTGGTGTAAAAGTGGATGAAAAGTTTAAAGAATTTCTTAACGATGTATTTGGCCCTGATGTCATGGAAATCGTACAGATGCAATATCGTGAGGATTTTCTGGACATAATGAAAAGCTTTGAGATCAAGAAACGTTCCATAAGACCGTCCTCATCGGGGAGGGAACGGTTTCAAATACCTGCTTCAGTTACAGATGAATACAAAGAAATCAATAAAACGGATTTCAACGATCAAGTCAATCTACCTGTACACCTGAAAGGCAAGATTACTTTCAAAAACGGTAAGATTGTAGTCGATATCGAAATTGCCAAAGGTTTTTTCGAGGAGGTCTGTCACCAGATAGGAGTTATTGCAAAAGAGTTTTATGATGTCAGAACCGAAGGCAGCGTTCCGAACGTTCTTATGGTGGGAGGTTTCAGCGAATCCAAGATGCTGCAAGGGAAAATCAGGGAGCTGTTTCCGCGGGTGCGTCTGATCATTCCAGAGGATGCTGGTATGGCGGTCGTAAAAGGTGCTGTGTTGTTTGGTCACAACCCAGCAATGATCACTTCCCGTGTGTGCAAATACACATACGGAATCAAAGCGTTCAAGCATTTCGAACCTGGATTTGATCCTCCGGAGAAGAAAGTTGTTTGTGAAAATAACATCATCCTTTGTAAAGATGCATTCAGCAAACACGCAGAAATTGGGCAACAATTCAAAACAGATGAAACCGTTTGCACTCAGGAATACGTACCCTCCGAGAAAGGTACGTCTGAGCTTGAGGTGTGGGTATATACCTCACCTGAAGTATTTCCACGGTTTGTTGATGACGAAGGAAGCAAGAAAATTGGAGAAATGAGAGTTCCGCTGATCAACGATAAAGGTGAACAGAGTCCTGTGTCCATTGAGTTCGCCTTCGGGTTAGAAGAACTTAAAGTACACATCATAGAATCTAAAACGAATACAAGGAATGAAGCAAATTTCGAACTTCTGTAAACAAGTAGTTCGTGAGCTGAAAACTAATTGTGTTTAGTGTACATGAAAATGCTGAATTGATTTACGGTATGCCGCAAAGACATGACACACTGTTGTACTATTTTATATCTCATGTTATTATTTTCACAAATATTCAACTAGTACCACTTTGAAATTTAAAGATTGCTAGCGATTTTCCATTTGTAGAATAACAATTGAGATGAGTTATAATATTACTTTGTAAACTCTGATATTGGAATGCATGTTTATAAACGCCTGTGTGTACTTAACGCACTTTGATAAGTTCAAACTGCATTGAAAAATATGAAACTAGCATATCACAATAAAACTGGTTTATCACAATAAATATAGTGTATATTGTGATAAAAGTGTGGAAATGTTACTTTTGCTGTTTTCACTGGACCAATTTTATACTCACGTAAGGAAATCACATTAGGATTGATATCTTTTGAAAACATGCATTGACCATATATCTGTGATGACTTTAAAACCGGGACGCGCTTGTTTCGCTTGATTGATAAAATTAGAAATCAATAATTAATACCAACTATCGGCCACGTATGTATTACACGATTATTATAATGAAAATACATGTATACTATTTAACAATGGAATATTTATGCGTAATATGATTCTAGAAATGAATGATGTACACAAAAGTTATGTTATTTGTTTGTTTCTTATGTGACATTGTCACTGGGTTTTAGCGCCGTTTTTCAACTATTTTTCAGTTATATAGGCCTTTTGAGAAAGTAATTTACCTCCCTTGCAAAAATCTGTCGCTTTCGGATTCCTTCGGACACTGAGTAGTATTTGTGATGATGGTGTCTTGAGACTAAGAAAATCGATATCGAAAGTGACTTTGTGTTGAGGTATCAAGAAAGGTGTTAATTGAAAATAATTGATAATCATATTAATCAACTGTTATGAAAGGTGTTAAAAACTGGTAATAATTGTTGGTTAAAGTAGAATTAATCCTGCTACCTTTGTTCAATGTGTTTATGTAGTTCCTATTAGAAGTTCGTGGTATCCATTAAATGCAGAAATGTCGAATAATAAACGCAATAGTCCTAGATAGCATCGTATTTTACCAGTAAAGTTTAGCATAAACTCTTGCATACGAATTAGTTTTGGTAAAACGAAATTTAACACATAACCGGATGTGCGTCTGTTTACCTCAATGAATGTAAATGTGTGTATTTTTTGTATATTATATATATGTTGTATATTTCATCACTTTTTAAGAATTCTTTCTTTTCATGTGTTATAAGGAGGAAAAGGAATTAACACAAATTAATGCATTTGAGTAATTAATACAATCATCTTGACCCTTACATTTGTTTCTTTAATCTAATTCTTAGCTGAGACCAGTATACACATAAAAACTTCAACACACATAAAAGGTAATCTAATACCTATACTACGCAGAAATACCACTGGTTTTCTATGGCAATGCAAAAAATGAGCAAAGTATTTTTGTATTCATATTGTAGAGTGGATCAATTTCACAGTCACGTTTCAAATGAAATATTTTTACACTATTTTTGGCAATCAATTGAAAAAATAGTTCTATGAAATACAACTGTTACATCGGTTTGTTTGATCGCTATTTGCGAGAAAACTTCAATTAGTACATTCTATCAAATATTTCGGATTTAAATACTTGACGCCAGAAAAAACACAATTGAAAAGACGATTTTATGCCAAAATCGTGATTTATCGGCAGTTAAATATCAGTTACGCACTCTGCATCTCTATGAGATAATACCTTAAGTGTTAAACGTAAATTTTAAAAAAATCCACATAATTTGCCGCGATTTTGTTGTCTTTTTCATTTTTTCCTGCTCTAAGGGACAAACAGTCAAGGAGGACAGGGCTTTCCCTTTATAGGTCCAAACTGTCCTACAAAATGCTCTCTACACAGCATGGTCAGGTCACTGTTCTCAATGGCAAAGATAGGCTGAATTTTCTTACATCGCTGAATCCAAACCTGTCTTATTTGTAAACCAGCTGAAAATCGATGCATCAACATCTTTTCGTCAACTAGTCTCCCAACAAACTTTCTTCTTTCATACACAACAATACCATTGGTGATATGGCATAGCTATTTTGTCTATTAAATCAGAATGTTCTATCACTTTTGATATTTAGTTTGATTACCTTCGCTTCCGGGATTATAACTTTCATAGCTATTATAGCTTTCTAAGGCTTTTTAAAATTTGTTTTATGATAAAACTGGGATTGGAAACTACTATATTATTATACATTAATTTAGGCATTAGTTACAAGTCAGATATGCCTTTAATTAGGGTACGATATCTATGGAGTGTGAAAAATGATGTGAAGCGCAGTACCACCGTAAGTAGCAGATAAGCGTTTTTCATCTCCTAATGAAGAGCTATCAAGGGCAGATAAATCATGTTCCTGAATAGGCCTATACGGCGGCCAGTGCACATAACCAGTTTTCCTGGACTGTATACTAATTTCAAGGACATATAGAACGAAACCTATAGGGTGATCCCAATTGTAGAATACAACAACTGGGTTAAATTTGATGTTGGGTCAAGAAGTTAACCAGAAACAAGACGGCCGGCCGCTGGATGACCTTGGAAATCAGACCAGAAAACAGACAGATATGATACAAAGGACTTTTTACCAATATCAGAAACTTGGTTTAAACATTTCCTGCGTTTCAATTTAACCAAATTTTAACCAAACCTTCATAAAATTTAACCTAGTCTCAAATTTCACGCATTTGTTAGATTCAACCAAAGTTTATATCTAACTGGGCGCTGGTGAACCGATAACGTAAAACACATAACATGTAACAATAATACAAGCTAGAATATGAAAATGTTATAAAATGTAGTTAGCTTCATTGTCTCCTTTTATTAAGGTTGTTTAGAATAAGGGCATAAATTCATCAGAATTGTCAGCGTATTTTCAGGAATCAGCGTATTCACAAAAACAAATTGGTTTGGAAATATATCAAAAGCAATAATAAGACACAATGTCAGTAAATTTATCAAACATTTCTCGGAGTGGATTTCCGTGAAGCTATTGTCGTGTTTCTCTTAGTTACCCTGCATTACAAGCAAATCAACACCAAAACCACGTTGAAGGATTATATTAAATTAAGTCAAGTCATTGATTGGGAGATGTCCAAACTGACACTGAACAGTGGTTTGTAACATAATACACTCTGATCTGTTTTGCATCAATTTCGCTGATAAATTGAGGACGTATGTTAAGAAAGCGCCGAGTAATTCCCGTAAATGTAAATTTTTATGCGGTGACTTGATGGCTTATTGTTACAGCTCAGTCTGATAATTAATCTCAAGTTCTTTAGGAAGAAATTTAGAAGTTTTTTTATGGCTTGCTTTCCTTATACATACATGTAAATACAATGCAACCTATCCAGAGCATCCCTCTCTTTTGCAACAACCTCCCTTCAACTGTACGCTTTAACTATTAATTTATCCTCTCTAGAGCAAAAAACACTCAATAATAACATCTTCTGCTAAAGGGTAGTGCTTTAGAGAGGTTGCACTGTAGTTTCTCAACATTCGTCCGTTCGTTCGAAAGGACGAAAATAAAAATGGAGATGTAATGAACTGTAACATATTTCCAGTATGTATTGTTTGGAACTTGCAATGTTTGATGATACGTTTCAGCACATACATATATTTGTACAAATTGTTATTTGTCTCTCGTGTGATGAAGACAATTTTCACCGGCAACCATTTACAATAGTATTCTTAGAAACTACGAAACTCAATTTCACACTATAGTAATTCACAATATGATAACGTTTACACAGTCATTACACGAGCCATGTCA
The DNA here is from genome assembly GCA_008271625.1 of Lutraria rhynchaena. Taxonomy (NCBI): domain Eukaryota; kingdom Metazoa; phylum Mollusca; class Bivalvia; order Venerida; family Mactridae; genus Lutraria; species Lutraria rhynchaena. Next base: position 3,108,025 of record VIBL01000012.1, read on the forward strand.
TCTTTGATATACCGTTATTATTCAAAATATTTGTCGGTCGGTGTGGTGGATTTCAAAAGCCATTTCGTTTTTGTAACGTATTTTACGTACTAGTATATCAAAACGGTCTGATAGTAAATTTGGGTTTTCACTAGATTTTAGATTTAGATTTAGATATTGATTCGAATCAAATTTACCCTGGGCGAAGACTATTTCTCTCTTCGGGTGATTTAATGCTGTTTCTGGACAAACAGTAGTTGTCTGTGTATTTTGGCAGGTCCCGTGATTGTAGGTTTATGTTTATATATGTGTCTGTGTAACGTGCTGGTGTTGGTTTTAGCATGTAGCTTCTCTTGTGTTTTCGTTTTTACCTCCTATTTGTAGCATTTGTTTTAAAGCCCCATTGTTTGAGAAGGCATACATAAGTTATATTTGTATTTACCACTTGTTTGAAAGGAAAATTTCATTTTGGAGGTATTGGAAGTACACTTGCCCCTCAACCGATTTGAGTTCGAATCCTACTCGAGATCAGAAAACCTGTGTCCGAAAAAGCTTTCCAGTCTAACCCGAGGGTGTCCCTGTACAGTTTAAGATGTAAATTTATTATTCTAGAGCTAGGGAACATTGGATTGTTGGGCTCATTTGATAAGATTTTCGTGGTACATGTATTGTACCTATAATGACAATAAAGTCAGTATGTTCGGCCCAGGCTTTGGTTCAACAAGAGTAATGTGTGACGTGTGACTGATCTTCTTGACGCGGAAGAAAAAAACACGCGATGTTACAAAAACATCTCACTTTCTTGGAAGTAGACACACTGTGGATGGCTTTCTTTGAAATATAGAAGCTTCACCCGATTCCTTACGGGATACTAAATAACATGACATTCGGTTATTGTTCGTCTTTTTATCCCATCATTACTTGACTACTGTATCATACAAATCGTATCTGTAATGATGTTACTTGATTGATACTAAGAATCAATCTTGTTTGTTTAGAACTTTACTGTTCAATGAAGGTGCAATAAATTGTCTCTAAAAGGATATACAACCCTCCTGGTAATCGATTTAGTGCCTCTAAGACTTAAGCTTTATGGAACTAACAGTTGGGGAGAGAAAAATTATCTCCTCTGGGTGTATAATCACCCTGTCAAACAAACACTGTAAATTGGTGTCTCTGATGGCACATTAGGATGCGTCATAATCTTCAGAAAAATCAATGGATTTCCAGTTTGCAGATATGACTTTTTCTCATTCTTGTCTTATTTTTGTGCATTTTTTGTAATAATCTTGTAAGCTTATTGGCCCAAACTACCAAATAAAAAACTTTCACTAGCGTGCTGCTTAAATTCATGGGACAGTTGTTGGATAATCATGGAATCTTTCTCGTTGAAAGTGTACAAAAACATTTGAATGTTTGTGGTTGCGAGATTCGGAAGACCTTATTTTATGTTATCAATTATCAATTAAAGATTTTTTCAGAAACTAGACAACCTTATCATACCTTCTATATAAATGATCTAACCGTGACATAAATTGATTGTGCAAGTGAAAGTCACGCCCGGCCATTTTTTTATTTTCTGCAGTAAATGTGTTTCATGTTGCATCGATTACTATAATAATTACTATAATTACAGAGTAGAAGTTAGATTTTTTATCGTCTAGTTCTAACTCTGGCACCATCTGGTATTTTTTTCTTGTAGAAGGTCATAATAGATACACTTTTTGTTTATTCATCGAAAACCACATTTTTTTTAAAAAAATCATCATAACAGTAACATCCACCACATTTAGTTTAAACTATCAAAATGTTTCATCCAGATTGTCATACAAACTAGTGAATCTTCGGGCTTTTTAGAAAGACTAAGTATTCATAATTTCAATTTTTTACCATAGAATTCACATTCGCATTTTTACGTATTTTACACATAAACCATAAGGACTACATATTTCTTTCGGCTCATGCATTTTCCTCTACGGCGTATGAACAAGTCGTCAGTGACCATTTTAATAGGCTTCAGGGGTACAATCAGATGGTTAAAACGAACCAGCAGCAATTGTGTGTTATTGCAGAATAATGTCCTTGGCATAATTTTATTTTAGTGCAGCATGCATAGTGCATGTTGAGCAACACAGTACCTTTTTTAAGACGGTGATTGCATTAAAAAAGTCAGTATTAAGATATATTTAAGTCTTTAAGCCAAATTATTGGAACCTGCATAATAAATGTTGAGTGACAAAATACCTTTTGTTCAAGATGGTGATTGGATTAAAAAGTCAGTACAATTTATTTAGATATTAAAAGTATTTGACATTGAAAGTGAAACGTCGGTGGTTGAATGCACGCCAACCACACGAGCGACCTGTTTTCGATTCCTGATTGGTCTTTATTCCTAAAAGAAAGTTTATTTCTTCAGATAATGAATTTATCATTATATGCTAAAAGACGCGCTGACAGGCAGAATTATCGTGTTTGGCAGAATAATGCATCGGACCACCTGAACCTGAACGATGCATGAACAATACATTAATTCTAATCAGTGTGTATGCATGTATTGGACGCACGTGTCGTACCATTTCTTTAGCAAAATGAATCCGATTGTTGGTTTTGTTTATAAGACTGGACAATTTCTTCGCTTGATAAACTAAGTTCATGTATACAGTGCTACATCTCTTGAGCAATAACCTCCCTTCAACAACAGCATGATTTTTCCAGTGTACGATTTAACTATTCATTTAACCTCTCTAGATCAATAACTTCTCAACAACAATATAATTTTGCTTCTCCAAAGGATGTTGCTTTGGAGATGTTGCACTGTACTTATAATGGACACATATGAACACATTTATATTTGCTAAAAAGATTTAATTGAAAATTGCTAATAACAAAATTATTAAGAAAGAACTACATTTTAAACAAATTACCTCTAACAGAAATGAACTTAAAATGGAATTCAAGATTTAACATTGCAATTTAACGAATACGTTATCAGAAGAACAACCGTTAAATCTCAATTGAAGAGTAATTTAATCCTTCTGTTCAACATTTTTGTTTTGGAAATCTGATTATTGTCATTATTTCCATCCAAGTACAAAGAAACGTTGTAAGCACCTCTGATGATAGCGAAGACGATGCTTCCGTCGCAAAGTAACCTTCATCTGGAAGCCAGTAATGACAGTTTATAATTCAGTCATGAATATGGCTAAACCGCAATGTTCAAGGGTTAAGGAAGTGTAATTGGCTGTTTCGTTATATCAAGTTCTACTAATTTAATTCAATCAACCATAATTGTGTTCAATTGTATACAGAGTCCATTGTAAGTAATTTGAAACAGATGTTGTACTTGGTTTGTCTTCTATAAACCCATATCGTATGTAATTTACATATGTTTGAACTACAGTTATGACTCTATGCGTAAGAATATTTTACAAAAAAAAACCTTGAAGTAACAATAAATGTACAAGGAAGGGAACCGTGCCTCAGATATTTTATAACCTCTTTTGTTCATTCAAAGAAATGCCCTAGTTTGCACACCTCTGACAATTAGTAATACGTCATTTATTATACACTAAAACAAATATCAAAATTCTGAGGCACGGTTCCCTAGATAAGCATTTCCGCAACAACAAAAAAACGAAAATTGCTTTGAAATCCATCTCCATATAAGTCGACAATCTTTATTAAATGACAACTCCTACTGTATGTTTTTAAGCGAACAAGGAACAAAAAAAATGTCAGATCATTATCGTCTCTTGTAATCAACTATAATTATTCAATTAGTTAATGCTCTCCATCCAATTTAAACAGCTAATCAAAAGCGTTAATCGTTTAGGGTTCAATTATTTAAACCACTCCCAGTTTTGATGTTAGAGTTTTAATTACGAATAATTTTCAAGAAAGTATCATATCGTACCAACGAATTATACAACTGGTGAGATATCACGCAATGATAGAGCTCTCAACGGGGAAAATGACCGATAGGGAAATTGAATTGTGAAAGACCGATGTATCTCAAGAAAGTAAAAGCTATATATTTATTGTAAAATTATTAATTTAAAATGTAATTGGTTTATAATAAGTGTGTTTGTTTCTGTTAATGCAGCGATTTAAAAATAACAGGCAGTAGTTTGATTGCAATGAGAAACGCGACATATTATATCATAAACTAAAGTCATTTTACAATAAAAGACCTATTCGCTGCAAATTTGCCGTTCCTATAAAGGTGTAAGAGATGACATTGTGGATACGTAATGACTAAAGTAATTGTTGCTATAAAGACAAGTTCAAACAGCCGTATTGTTGCGCTAACTCTTTTCCAAAGATTCACCTTCGGCGTTTTGGTTCCTGGATTCTATCCCCGGTTTTATTTTACCCAGTTTCCCAAATATCAAATTAGGCATTATGAAAGCTACATCAATGTTGAATTTACTTATACATAACCACAGCTGGATATTTCTGAATTCCTGTTGCTATCAATAGCAACTAAACACTAAATATGCGCAACATGACAATCGTGTCATCGTTCATTCTTATTATCGACAGAATCGCAGTTTTCAGAACAATATATGTCTTAGCTATGTATTCAAGAACTACACAGAAGTCAATGGGGTTACATTAATCTAACGATCATTTATAGAAATGAATCATGGAATGAAGATATGGAGTTATTTTAATACAAATCATTTGTATTCAAGAAGAAACCTTGGTTCAGTGGTTGAAATCTCCCCTGCCACTCAGAAGGTCTAGGTTTGATATCCGTATAAGATTGAGATTTTAGTCTGCCTGACAATTTTGACAAAATGTTAAATAAAGTACTAAGTTATACCCGGATACATATATTATGTTATACGGAATTATATTATGCCAAAAACCACGTTTACAGTCCCAATGCCCATATGGATAGATATTAGTAAAGATAACATTTTAATAGTTTTAAAAAGTTGTATCTTGCCACCCCTTGTATGTACAGAAAACTGATATTATGATGTTAAAAAGCAATTGCTGCAATTTCAATGACAATGACATCCGCGAGAGTTTTCGTTTAAAATGTGCCGTCTAAGATATGTCTTTGAAATAGGCTACTAAATCATGTCGATATAATTTAGCACAATGGTGACATAGATGTAATTTTGCGTGACTGCCCGAAGCATTAGATTCCCTTTCATTCAAAAACATTTTTATAAAAGTGCTATTAATTACTTTTATCGATCATTCATCATACAAATGTGATACATTAATTGTTGAATCGGATAGTGGCGTGATAGTAAGGAAATGTTTTTGAAATACTAACTTCTCGAATCAAGGTAATGGAGGTTATGAATTAGTATCACGTGATGAGAGTCTCAGATTTATGTTCAGGAATTAACTGTTTGTTTCTCAACGTACATACAATGATTCCATGTTTTTACAGAAGACCAGATCACCAGAGTAATTCAGTCAGTGTAGCGTGAGGCTAAGATACAATTCGTCTCCTAATATTTTCGTACTTTAGATTTTGCTGTTAGAAAATTATTTAATAAAAAGGGTAAGACTGGTAACTGTAAACACATTCATATTTTTCTCGCCTTAGTGATGCGTCGCCCTTGAACACTAAATGAATGGACTAAATACTGAATATACATGTACATATATTATCAGTTAATTGAATAAAGGTGCATTTTCTGAGTCACTTTTCTGAATTGAATTTATTATATTGACTTTTAGTTCCAAGTCCAATCATGTAACATTGAGTGCACCTTATGTTATTTTTGTATCTTTTCTTTAGTTTAAGCACGATATGAATGTTGAATAAGTTGTTCTGTTGCTACTGTGTATGTGGAATAAACATTGTGTCGGGATGTTTAGATCAGCAATTTTGTCATGATGGTTAATTCATGACTTGTGTTCAGTTCGACCATAGTTTATACTTAGCACAAAGCGATTAGTGTATGTTAACTATAGAACTACCTAATGACAAATGATAAATTATCACTGATTAGGTAAATGGTTTTAAAGATACATTAAGTCAGGAAACTTGATGAGCTTGCGAATAGAGGATGGTATTTGCGTGGGGAGTATCCATGTGCGGATTGGTATTCTAATCTATCCGAGAAGAAACCTATGACTTCATTCTGTATTATTTTAACAAATAGTAACATGGTTGTTTGTTTACGCCAAATTGTAATGATATATTGATGCTTAGTGATGTAATTTGTTGTTTTTGAATGTTATATAACATGTCATATTATGTCCAATTTATTCAACCATACATTTAATCAAAATGAAAGTATGCCCCTAAAGAACTGCCCCATCTTTAAAATATGATTACGACGCACTGTTATTTTTTCTCCATTGATCTGCATATGTTTAGACAAAGTTTGCACCTCACAGGGGATATAAGGACAATCCTGAGATTGGACAGATGAACATACTTTAGATCGTGTTCCAACGGTACAGAAGTAAAAATGTTTTCTGTATTACTTATCTCCATATTTTGTGCAGCGCAAACATCCCTTGCGGAATATCACAAGAATGTTATAGAAGAAACGAATAAAGTTTTACTTAAAGGCAATGAAGACGAACACCTAACGGCTGATTCTATGGACGCTGAAACAAACAACGCGCTTAGAGGAAACTCTGAAGAATTAAACACCATCTACAGTAGAATAAATAACGCATTCAACACTCCAAATGAAGGCGTGAATACCAAAATAATTCTCCAGAAACGACCTGTGTTAGACTTTGGCTATGGAACGAGACTTCGAACTACCAAAAATTCTGCGAGACTTCAGAACGGAAGAGGTTTGTTCGGCGAACATGGCCCTGGAAAAAGAAATTTTCCAAGAGAAGATAGTTTAAGTGTTCCATCAGAACATGGGCAATATTTGTATAATTTGGGAGAATTTAAACGTGAAAGCAGAGGGTATGATGCGGGGTATGGCTCCAGAGTAAGAACATCTCAGCGACTTGCTTCACATCACAACAACAAGGGGCTTTTTGGACCCGATGGTCCAGGAAAATAAGGGACCATTTTATCATTCCGTGATCAATATAGTATTAGTAAATGTCTAAGCTGGAATTAACACGTCGAGTCAGGACATTATGATCGAAACTATGTACTTTTCAATAAATTTATTATACAGCGTGTACTACTTATAAAAACGCTATAAATTATTGGATATATTTTTGGTACATTTTTAAGTTTTGAAATCTGTTATTTGAACATACACTAAATGTCTATTGATTCAAAATGTCTGAATAAAAAATACACGCATTTATAATATTGTAATTTGATTTTTACTTATATGCAGGTTCGCTAACGTTATTTGTAATGCTTTGATGTAACTAAAGGATGTAGATTTGGGTCGAGCGTACGTACAGGTTGATGCAACCAAAATTTCTATGTATTGTCAAATTGAGAAAATGAACTATGAGTTTTACAGTCAAGTTGCCTTTTATTAAAATGCCTAATTGGTCTGAACTATCAATGTATTTGAGTGTGATACACTGTGGTAATTATTCAAATGTTACATTAATTCACGCTTTACTGTACAAGTTGTTCATGGTTGACCATTATTCACAGGTGACCATTATCCACAGGTGACCGTTATTTACCATTCACAAGTGGCAGTTACTTCAAGTTCGGCTTCATACGATTTATAATACACTATATCAGAGCAAGAAGTCTTTTTAGCTATAGCCTTACCCCCACATTAACCACACCTTCGTACCTCTGAGAAATAAACCACATCAATAACAATACATGTTGGAGTCAAAGTTTCATTTGGATGGAAATACAATACACCGGTTTGCAGTTTTGGGCTAAAATGTTAAACGAATTTCCACACAAGCTGGCATATTATACGCTGTGCTACAGTTCGGGCGATAGCATGCAAATGTTAAGTACGAAGATTAATTAAACTGGGCCTCATGGCACTTATCTCTACAGTAACATAATTAGCTGTATTAGGAGATATAATAAAGTGAGAAATAAGAAAATATGATAGAGGTAAGAACGTTTAATCGCTATGACTAATTTCAACTATAATTTTAAGTTAATACTAGTCATTTAAACATATACCTCGTTTACATGAAACACCATTATTTTGCATTAAATAAACATAATTAAGACCATTTATAGGAACACAACATTGGTCTTTATATTATAGTGGTGTCATCCAGTTGAGATACGGAAGAAACATTGACGAAAATGTCCGAAAATAAGCAGTCGTTAAAATGAGGTGGTCGTTATAATAAGACAGTCACAAATTGGGGTTTTGCTGTTAATGGATTTATGTCAGTATATCTAAGGTAAATTACACTGCCGAACGAACAGTATATCATAGTTACGGTTCTTAAGTGACATTTAATCAGCCGCGACATAATTGGTGTTGTACCAGTTCCAGTTCCAACTGGTTCTGTACTAATTCTCCGATCGCATCCGTCAAACGATATATTCTGGTTCAGACATACACTTATCTAATTCCTTACGCGCTTAGACTAAAGTTCTTTTCTAACTCATTAAGCCACTCTGAATAAGTCCACTTAACAATGTATACGCAAAACACGTCTTCAAGTACTACTGGTAAGTATAATTCAACATTTAACGTCTATTTGTGTTGGAAATGTTCCGACCGAGGAACAATACTATAGGAACATATTCTTCTTAATTTGTTTCTTTTTTCACTAGGATTCAACATCGCACCAACGACCAGGGTCATTTGGTGAATTTTCCGGCTTAAACGGTGGAGGATGACACCGGCGTACGTCTTGACAGATCGACCTACCTTTCGTAAGCCAACTGGGCGGTTGAAAATAGTCTCGTCCCGGGTTGAATTCTAATTAACAGCTGTGTGTTAGAGCCCAAAACCACTCGACCACGGAGCTCCCCCCTACTTTACCATTTGTTACACTAATGAGGCATTAAAAAGGGAAACTGATTGGTGGGAAACGTTTTCAAGCACATGAAAAGAATTCAAGATATTGTTACCGTCCCGAAACACGGTCTCCCCACTTGGGTATATATTGGAATTGAATACAAAAAAAAACCACTTCTAATTTGTGCAATTGTAATTAGAAGATTTGAGTTAGTTTACAAGAGATAAGTCATTTTGTTCGCTTTTTTATCCTTATTTGGCGAACTGCATGTGTGGAATTTTAATTCCAATACACAAGTGGATTCTTGGTTTGATTTCAGCCTATTCCCATCCAATTATTGTAACAGTGGGATTAAAATGTACTAATTAAAATACGAGAGTTCTACATAAAGGTAGACACGGGAGTTCTAGATCCAATAATTGATATTTATTTGTTCCAAACAGTATAAAAGGTTACGTAATCTTGTTGAAGTAAAGTATAACGGAGAAGCTGTACTCATTAGTCGATTATCATTAAAATAAAAACATCACGCTTTAAACATTGAAATAAATTTTGTACTTTTTGTTAATCTCTAAAACAGTTAAAACAGAGACTCCTCGGGACACGCAAGGTGCATTAAACATTGTATGCATAAACGCGGCTATTGTTCGTACATCACGTGCTGCATGCGTAGAAAAGCGTATACACGTTTTTTCCGTGTTTTTGTTATTGTCTCAGGGATGATAATAACAGCAGCGATAATGCAGTTGTATGTTTACGTCAAGTAAATAAAATTCAGTGGAATATCCAAAGGTACTTCTCTGACAAGACAAGATGTCCACTTATTATTCACGACAACACGCGACTGCGGAAATCTGGAAAATTCTCGAGGCATAAGACAAATACATTTGTACGAATGTATAATCTATGACAGTAGACGTTATAGGTTACAATCCTGTGTATATCTTTTAATATCTAACAAGAAATAATGGTCAGCATCTATTTACTTTTATAATTTCTTTCTCAATTATGCGATTCTTACGTGGGTGTATACACGCTATTATATAATAGCATAGGTTTGACTGTGCACAAAGGCCACTCTTGATAGACAAAATGCGGCCTTTACAGACAGTTAGACTTTATGCAAAGGTCAGTTTGTTTTGAATAATCAATGACGGTTTTCAAAGAATGACCTTTATTCTCATTGTGGCCTTTATTTGGAGATGGCTGCAATTTTTTTTTTCTTTTATCGTTTTTTACTTAATAGTTATGTTATTATGATATTATTACTCCCACATTTATCATTGTTTATGATTTAAAAGCGAATAACATTCCATTGAGTGCCCATTTTTGTTTTGACGAAGCTTCATGTCTTAATTCACGCGAAAAGAAACAAGAAATAAACAGATCCATTCTATTAAGAATTTATTTCTAAACATCAACGAAGTGATCAATTGAGAACAGACGCTTTACGACAATTGTAAGGATATAAAAATGAAGTTCTAAACTTAAAAATGTTTCTTTAATTATAATTATGTACTTTAAATACGACTTCACTCTTTGTTTATCGGCTCATTGTAGTGTACGTATGTGGCATTCTTACGTTTAAAAGATCTGTTGGTCTTTCACCACCAGGGGGCGTTACCCACGAGGTTTCTTCAGTGCTTTCGGCTTCTTTTTTCAGTGAGATCGTCTGCAGCTGGAAAACATCGTTCATTTGTTCATTTGATGAAAACAAGATAAATTTACACCGGTACTTCTGAAATAATTATCCGGTAACAATATCAGATGACGAGGTTTTCCTATCGGCTATGAAATACAAATATCGTCTGTGACTTGATTTATGTTCCAAGCAATATTTGGCGGATGTTGAATCTTGACTGACTTCTGGTTACTGGTAATTGTTGAAATGAAGTGAGTTGTATTGCCTGTAAGCCAAGGAAATTATTGAGCTGAACACATCGCTACACACTTGACACAGGAAACACTCCACATCTAGCGCATTCAGTGACTTGTACACAAAAGTTATCCGGTAGTTGTTTACAATGGCATCAAAGTGTTTAATCGTATCATTATTGTTAGCAATAAATGCGTTTGTAAGCTTTAATATTAATTCTATTGCAGCACTTCCATTAGATATAGTTACTGATGATTTTGGAATAATTTTAGATGCAGGAAGCAGCAGTACAAAAATTAGAATTTATTCTTGGACTTACGGCAATGGAAATGTACCGTTATTTAAAGAAATATTTTACAAAAAGGTATCTCCCGGTGTTAGCGATTTGGAAATCCACTCAAATGAAATAGAGACATATTTGAGAGATATTTTGCTTATTATTGAGAAGGAACTTATGTTCATACCCGAACAGTGGCCACAGATCCCACTCTACTTCATGGCAACCGCTGGTAAGTTCATTAATTATCAAATATTTCAAATCGTATTATTAAAGGGCAAAATGTTCTTAAACTAAAAGTTTCCTAACAGTTATTCAAAAAAAAAATTAAAAGTATTTTCTTTTCGGAAAAATATTTCTTTTTAAACACAAAAACCAAGTTTGATCTATGTAAAGTTATATCTTATATACCGACCATCTCAATATTAAGCCCAACCCATGATAACGACCACTTATTTCCGATCTGTGTTATTTACTTTATATTTGTTCAATATTCCAACTTCATGAGACCATCTTAATACTAAAACTAATCCATTTGATCACAAAAGTATTCTGTATATTATGTTTTTACTGTATATGAAATGCGTGATTGTACGAATCTCTAATTGGATTGCAAACATGTGTGACAATATTTTTACGTTGGCATTTCCATGTTCCAATATCAAACCTTCGTTTGAAAAGTGACAAATCAAAATTCATGATATCAACTTGGCATAGCGATTGATCAACACTACATACCTCGTCACCCCGCTAATGTTCCCAGCATAACTGGGCGAAGCATCAATTGATGGGCGTAGCTCGGCTGTTCATGTCTATGTTAAGCAGATCAGCCCTTTTTCAACATGATAATTCAGATTGATCAGAAATAACTGGTCATCACTTAGGGGCCTCCGTGGTCGAGTAGATATGGTCTCTGATTTATAATCACTAGCCCCTCACCGCTGTGAGTTAGTAACCCACCGAGAATCAAATTTCATTCGAGAGGAGTTTGTCCAGCTAGATTATGGAAGCTTGGGGTCTTAATCCACAGTTAATACTGGAAAGACGTCAAATGATCCAGGCTGTTGGTGCGACGTTAAACTCCAGTGAAACTAGCCATTACTCCGCCTATCAGAAATCATTTTACCTTTTTTATACATCCAGCATATTGTATAATATATCAAGCTTAGCCTAGTGATAGTTTATGCTTTCATAGTAGTTATTTTTATTTGATCTGCCTAATTAAAGTGAAATCACATTTTCCTAGAACACTAGCTGACAGACGTCCAACAACTACTTTATGCCAGTCATCGGATGTTTTTTTAATGCCCCGCTTTAGTACACATTTACTGATAGAATACAGTGCAACCTCTACAAAGCGACATCCTTTGGGAGAAGAAAATTAGTTGAGAGGTTGTTGCTCCAGAGAGGTTAAAATAATAGTCAAATCGTACAGTGGTAACAAAATTCATGCTGTTATTAAAGGGAGTTGGATCTTAAGTTGGAACTTATATACGAGTACTTTGTGCATTATGAAATATTTAATATATGCACAAAAATCTCACTCAACTATCACTTCTATACTAAAACTCTACTATGGACAACTTATTTTTGAACCGGCCGTGGCCGTGGTCCAGTGGTTAGTGCGCTGCATTTGTAACCCGGAGTTCCGGATTCGAATTCCGGTCGCGGCAGGTCATACCCTTCCATGAAATTTTGACAAAAATGCCGATTTTCTTCCATATGTGGAGAAAATGCCGGTTCCTTGCCGGTTGCTCCCCCCCCCCAAAGAAAGGGGCAATGTTGACATTTCATTTCGTTCTTTACTCCCGTTCTTTGCTCATGTAAAGTTGACAAATTGCCTACCTATGTAACCAAACTTTGATTCGTGTAACTGCAAAACACCATTTTAAGTATGACTTTACTCTAAGTTTTGTCATAGGTTTGCGCCTTCTGAACGAAGACATAACGAGTTTAATAATGGCGGCAGTAAATGACGTCTTATCGAACGAAGCCCTCAATCAATTCTGGTTCGAAGAAGGAAATGCCCGGATATTGTCGGGCGAAGAAGAAGCGCTGTTTGCATGGCTGACTGTGAACTATTTCAACGACTACTTTGCTACAACAAGGTAGGTAATTCAGTTGACTGGGATTGTTCTTTAATCAGGTTGTACTTTTCCCACCCACCTTACTTGGTGGCTTAATTATAGCCCCATACTACCCAAAACGAATTTCATTTTCAAATTTGTTATCCGGCTAGTATCACTAGATCACTTTTCGAACCGGAAGTAGGGTATCTATTTTTAGACATAAAAGAAAGTAGAACCAAAATATGTATGTCACTAAAATCATGCCAAATTTTGCAAAATAAAAAAAGGTTTCGGTGGCAAAATATTTCATTTGAAGGATTAAAAACACAAAGTTTTTGGCTGTATAAAACACAGAGAAAAACGCCTCGCAGCTCAGAGTCTGAAGAATCTTGACTTCTGATTGCGGAAATCACCAAGTTTGTGTTAATAGTGTTATAGTATTATAAAAACTTAATTAGGAAGCAAACTTAGGAAGGTGGAACTTTGAAGTCTTCAGATTTACAGCTAATACATCATGTACATTGTGAACTGGTTTGTGTACTCTATAGCTCTTGCGATGTTCTACCTTGTACAATATTCACACAGTTATCTGTAGAACCTTTGTGATTATAGATGCTTTTATTATTTAAATATTTCAATTATAGTAAAACCTCACAGAACGACCACTTCTATATTATGACCAGCTTGCTATAACGACCACTCATTTTAGGACTAGCTTTGGATAACTACCCTATAACTCGACTTGAGAATGAGAACATCTCATTTTTACGACCATTTTTGGGGTCACAAAGGTTTTCTCATTGTCGAGGTTTTACTGTATAGGGAAATTTTGTTAGGCTGTGGAACTTTGTATATTTCTGGTTTAATTTGTATTCGGCATTTTAGCTGTCGCTTAACAAAAATTTCTCCGGTGGAACACAGAAAATTTTCCAATGACACGAAAACAATTTTGGTCTTAAATTGAACTATAATATTATCATAAAAACATGCAGAGGCACCATCCCTTAAAATCATTTTCATTTCGAAATATCGATGACAAAATGGTCATATAGATAACTAATTAAACATCGTACGACAAATCTGATTACGTAGACAGATATGGTTTCACACTCTTATATCCCTCATTACGTATCTTCACTTGAAGACAAGTATTCATTACGCGCGTCAATGTATTTATTAGATTTACAATATGGAGGTAGGAGAGATCATTACCACATCATATTTCTATAACTAAATTTCTATAATGAACTTTTTAGCAATAAATAAATGGTTCATGTCACGCGAGCAGATTTTTCATCTCCCTGATACCATCCAGTTTTTCGTTCTGTATAAAAGTGCAACTTGGAAGAAGTAGTGTAGGTATCGCTCTTTCACGCATGCGCATTGAAAAGCGTATGACGCCATAGAAAATGTTTTGATTTCAACATTTTTGGTATGGACTGTCGGCGATATAGATTATATACATGTCAAAGAAAAAATTGGTTTTAACCCTACGCTTAGCAGCACTTGTTTTATCGTTTTAACCTATATCTTGGTAAATGTTTTTTTTTCTGTTATAGCATTTGCTGTTTTTGGATCGTAATAGAATGCTGTATTAAATGATGTGTTACGAATGATTCCAACTGAAATGCTTTCTTCTGCTAGTTTAATGAAATAATAATCATGGTATTTCCTAATCAAAATATCTGTTGCACGCGTTAACTACTCCGTTAATCTGGTGTAAAATATTCCGTAACAGTCAAGAAGAGCGTGCTGTTAGCACATGCAACAAGGTTTTTATATCGTAATTTTGCTTCGAATAGCTTTCTTTATCCGATTTATTCAATCTAAGCACGCTGGTGATTCGAAACATCATTTAATTAGCTCGGTTTAATACGGCTTCTGAATTAAATAATTAATTCCAATAATGACATGTTGATTTGCTTTATTGTAAAGTATTTAAATTCCGCGCTATAATCCAAGTATTGCGAACACCTTTGTTAACAAAAGCAAAACTGGTCCAAATTCCAATTAACCACCATGTGGTACTCTTTAGCAGAATTAACAAATCCAAAACACTTATAATATATGTTTGTTTAATTATTTCAAATGAATTAGTCACATAGTAATCAGCTTCTGTCTTGCATTTAAATTATATTGTAGCACTCACTAAATATAAGTAATTAAAAAGACAATCAGGAGAACCTGTGAGCGCGGTCATCAGCAGTTAGACTCTGATGAAATGATCATGCATTGCCCTCCTGGTTGACGCAATGACTGGAGTATCTCACAATACCACACACGCTATTTGCTCAAATTGATTTAGAATACATTAAATAACGCATGTCCACCATTCCAAATTTTGGATCTCAACCTTGACAAAAATAAACTTGTAATCGATGAAAATGCAACACAGCCCATTGTGTATAATATTTGTGTATATTCACAAATGCAAGCTTTCGTCTGCACAATTTCACCATATTCGTTTTGTTATAACAAGAATACAGTTAATGACATTACTAATTCATTATGTGTGGTTTTCTTGTATGCGCGTTTTTCTATGAATTATTTCTTATTTTCATCTATTTTAATAAAAAATATTTTAGCTCGTTGAGTGAGTCCTTGGGATTGGTTGAAATCGGCGGAGGGTCAGCGCAAATCGCCTTCATACCGGAGGATCCGATCTATGCCGGGAAGATGCCAGCAACTATCGCCGGGCGGGAGTACGGTGTGTATTGTCACAGTTTCCTGTCATTTGGAGCTACTGTGATGGCTGAAAGAATAGCTGAACATCTGATACGAGCAAATCCACATGCTAACACTATAGCGAATCCCTGTATGTTGAAAGGTAGGCTTAAAGTATAGTTTGAAGTACAATCATGTCTGTTTATCACATGTATTTTCAACTATAAACCATAGGGGTGTAGCTATCTGAAGACACCAGTTATTAGAAATGTGTGCGATTTCTGAAAAGGTTACGTAGTGATAAACAAAATGTCATTTCGGAAGTTTTAACCCCTGCATATATACATATATATATGAGTGTGTATTTGGTCCGTGAATAATTAAAGAAAAAAAATATTGGCCTGAAATTATTCAGAAGGAAATCTCATCGGATACTTTAGGCTGTGTATATATGCAGTAAAACCTCAAATTACGACCACCTCAATGTAACTACAAACTCATTATAACGCCTGCACAATTTTGGACCATTAATCTATATTGATACTTGATAATCAGACCGTCCCGATATTAAGACCGCTTTTTGGGGTCTCAATATGGAGATTTTACCGTACACTATAACGCTACTAAATTTTAAGAGGTAATACTATCTCCATTTTGTATCTAATTCAAGCATTTTCGTCACAATATTGTTTAGTAGAGTTCTATATATATATTCTTATTGAACACTAAGATTGCAAATATCTTCTTTCGAGGTAATATCATGTAAATAACCCATCCTGCGGAATATTTAAATCACACATTTTTAGTCATTACCTTTATATCAAACATGCTGTTTTTGAGCTAAGATGATGTTTAATGTACCTAAAAATAATAGAATTTACTGAACATTTCCTTTTTAGACTAAATAAATACAGAACAAATGAACATCTGATTTGCGTATTTGATAACCCCTAGTTGCACTGTAACAACAAAATTTAGTTCAGTTCATTGATAAAATACGTTTGTTTCATTTAAGGAGACGATAGGAATGGCACCTTGAATGATAAAACGATTTACATGATTGGTGGAGGGAACGCCACGCAATGTGAGAATGTATTACGTCACTTCCTGTCGCGTGCCGATCCGGACATGTGTTCTCCTAAACCATGTACAATTGGTCAGGTCTATCAGCCCCCTGTAAGGCACCGGAAGTTCTTCACTTTTGGCTTGACTTACTATCTGGCCAAAGACTTCACAACAATTACTGGGTCCGATTCTCTGAGTTGGTCTGAACTGCGCGAGAAAGCTATGGAGTATTGCGAAAAGGTAGGTACCCCTTACTACATTGATAAAGAACGAATTATAATTTACGGTACTATTGTTCAAAGGCTTACATCGATATCGAACATCCGTGGTACAGGTGTTATGGTCTCTGACTAGAAGTCACTAGCATCACACCGCTGTGAGTTCAGATCACATCAGGGATGAGACAATTTCACATGTAATGGGGTGGTCCAACTAGCTAATGGAAGGTCGGAGGTTCGACCCTGGTGTACATTTGGGGTGTTCCTTCACCGTTGAAGCTGATGCGACGTTAAACCCAAGTGGAAAATGCATAGACATTTTGCTGTTTGTAATCAATAGGCAATATATGTGACTGTTCATTTTTTATTAGTGTTCATTATTTTGTAAACACACTTGCATATAACATAAAACTTGTTTGTAACATGAGCGAATAATTACTTGAAAACATATTTATCATGAATGGCCCAATATCCAGAAATTTATAACGTCATTTAAGTTTCTAGAAACCTCGTTCGTTTGATAGTTATGATGATGTAAGTTTGATTAAATTATACAGTGGAACGAATGCTGGTTTTATTTACACAAATACACTTGCAAGGTCTTCAATTATTCAAGAAAATGATTCCGTGTATAACGCAATAAAACTAATTAATAATGCGTTGTTTTGTTGCACTTCAATAATCATATGAGCCGCGGCCATGGTCCAGTGGTTAGTGCGCAGGACTTGTAACCGGAGATCCGGGTTCGAATCCCAGTCGCAGCAGGTCATACCCTTCTATAGAATTTGACAAAAATGTCGATTTTTCGCCATATGTGGAGAAGTTCCCGACCCCTTGAGGAAAGGTGTGTTAGTACTGATTAGTATACAGTCCAGGAAAATACCGGGGAAATTCTCATTGGTATTTGCAGGATGATTATTCAAATCTTTCACCATTCAATCAGAAAAAAAAATGTTTATATTACCATATAGTCACATAATTATGTGTATATTATCATATAGTCACAAAATTATGTTTATATTACCATATAGTCATATAATTATGTTTATATTACCATATAGTCATATAATTATGTATATATTACCATATAGTCACATGCTTATGTTTATATTACCATATAGTCATATAATTATGCAGTTACGGATTGCTTATAATATAAATTGGCATATGTAAATTCATATTGTTGTCGCATTATGCTTTTGATAACATCGTTTTTAATGCATCCAAGGAAACATGTTTCTCAATCTCTCTTATCATTGAATACAAAAGAAAAAAAGAACACTTTTTTCATGATAACTGATATAAGCGGCTCAAATCGTATATCTATTGTTAGCGATTTACAAAGTGTAATAACATTGTTAACCTTGGGTCATAAATCCATAACTCAACACACTATTCCAAATGCGCTTGTAATATGTTTTAATGAGTACATGTACTTTGCATACGAATTGGAGTTACTTTCTGATGAAGCACCCAATATAAAAATATGTACTAAGATATCTACTAAGTAATCTTAATTACTTTCATGGTATTACGTCCATAAGTATCTGCCTCGCAACCGAAACGGACTTTTATGATAACATTTTCGTCATTTATATTGACACCAAGCGTTGCTTAGTTTCACTCAGTATTTTCCTTATCTAGTTCATGTTGTTCCACATATTTTTAGATTTCCAATACTAGCAAAAATGGACCCCATAAACACACCACTATAAACTCATTATCATGAATAACATAAACGACGGAAATGATATAATACGTATAAATCCCTTCAGCCCGATATGCAGCAAATACAAAAGCACCGGTTTGAAATTGCTTGAACCAGACACCCTTAACATTTATAACCAGATTTTAACAAAAACGGCAACAATGAACGAGTCGATATCTTTAGAACGCATTGCATGAACCGATGTTTTATTTTTTCATCTAGCTGTCTTTTCCATACTTGCATGACTCGTGGAGAAGCCATAGGAGTATCTTCAGTACATTAATCTTGTGTAATTCTATTATGTATAAAAACTATAATGCACGAAAGTCTCCATGGCTTCAGCTGTTCTTCGGAACAAAATGAAAATAATTCCCACTCTTGACAGTTGGTTTGTATAAAAATCTGCGAAAACAACAAGGCAACCCAAATGCTGCTCAGAAAACTATAGAAAACAACAAAAAAGGAATCCAACTTTTACTAATATCAGGCTGGTTCTGTGCTTTGACCTTTTCGCCAGCGAAAGAATAAAAAACTATTAGATCTATTAGATCCTAACTTCAATGAGGCATTAAGTTCAGGATGGTTTAATACTAAGGCCTGATATAAACCTTTTAATATTAAGTGAAAAGCAATACACACTTCGTACAAGAATATGTTAAGTCCGGTCCTAGCGCCGAAATAGAGAAAAGCTAGTTGATTCAACGTTTCTGGCTTTATGTTCTTAATTCATTTAACTGATTAAAAATGAAACCCTCGGCCTTCTGTGTATGTAAAATATCACATTTACCGATGGTATATCAGACAAAAAAAATGGGTCTCTAAACCATGTGAACTTTATCAAAATTATGATAAAAATTGTGTTTTTTTTTTCAATGTCTTATTAGTACAATAAATGAGTTTCCATTATTCAGAATCGGCTACATAACTTTATAATACATGTATTAGTTTAAGGACTGAAAACCTGTACTCGCGGCAAAACCAGGTTGGACAATTCAAATTCTGAATGGAGTGCATAGAAATGTACTCACTGAATGTAATCAATCGAGGAGATTTTACAATTTAGATATTGTATATCAGCTGAGCTTCTTGTATGTACAATTAACGATACGTTAAAGGGTTTGTTTGTTTGTTTGTTACTGTTTCCCAAACAAATATTGACCCCATGAATCAACCAGCACTGGACTTCATTAATCTGAACCAGTCACTGTTTTTGACAGATGATGCAAAAAATGTCTGGCACCAATTATAGCGTCTTATTAAAGCCTGGTCTAGCTCATTTGTGGATCTTTATGTAAATGTAAAATGCCATACGGATAAATGACGACAAAACTATGATCATTACTGCGGTCATTAACGATTGGGGATGGTGGCTAATTGGACTTTTCATATCTAATACACCGTTCTTTACCAGGAAGCTGTTTTTATAGCCGTCCTGTTTTATTTAGCTGACTTATGACAGTCTTTGACACCTTTGGACATACAGAATAGTAACATACTAATAATGCTTTGAGAAAAAAAAACAGTCAAGTAGCATACGTGTGGGGAACAAGGAAGTATGTCGTAAACTGCAGGATGGCTCCGTTCTAAGAAAACTTTTTATCTCTAACACACATCGGGTAAATTGCGTGGCTTGATCCGTTCAATCTATTTATTCTTCTTGTGTTTTTACTTCAAGCTTATGATTGGTTAGTTCAAAGTATATCATTTTAAGCAGCTCTGTTCTGCCTTACCTATTTGTTGACGGATGTCAAAGACTTTCGCCAGCGCAATTGCCTTGTGTTTTCAAGCAAACATAACAGTAGGAATGTCCAACAACAATTTATGTGTGCAGTGCGGGTGGATTAGAATTATGTCGGCAAGATAAAAAGGCGACAGGAATATTATTTCAACAGACAAAAACATTCTGACCTAATACAGGATAGTCGCATAGTTGTCTTGTGGATAATACTGTCCTTGTGAAATTAAAAACGATAAGACAGCTTGTTGCATTTCCTGGAATGTGTTTATGTACATTGTACTTCCAATCCTAAGTTATTTAATATATATATGGTGAAACTTCGATAATGAGACCACCCTGGGGACCCGAAAAGCCAGTCTTAAAATGAGTGGTCGAGATAACAAGTCGTAATATTGAGGAGGTCGCTATCTGAGGTGTTACTGTATATCTCCTGGTATCCGATCAAATATTATGTGGCAATGTACTTAAGTAAATTCACAGAATGATGAATCACATGACTCGGATTTAAAATATGGCGGGAAATACACTCGATTCATACACTAAATCAATATTATTTCTATTAATTTGCCGTTGTTTTTGACGGTTTTTACGTATTCTATCTTAAGCCGACAGACTTGTGATTACTTTTCATACCAGAAATATGTTCCGGTCTGTTTTAGTCTTCGAAAACACTCGGGGACTTTGGGGCTTTTATATCGGTCAAAATCAAATCAGTAGAAATACGATTTAGAGGTAAAATCTAGACATCTTCATCGTCATGTTTTCGGATTAGTGTCACTTGATTTTCTACACAGATATTGTATTGTTGAAATATATAGTGTTTGTACATTGCAGAGTTACACCGAAGTCGTTGACACCTTGGGAATATCACCGAGGTTTGCATCCAGAAACTGTCAGGACGGTCTATACGTCCCACTGCTCTTCTCCTCGCTCGGACTTGACCTTAACAATGTGATCGTGGGAAAGGAAATCAAGGGAGAATCTGTTAAATGTATTCATTAATACAGTAAAACCCCTGAAAACCGGACTCTGAAAATCACAATACTCTGAAAATCGGACGAGTTTTCAAGTCCTATTTATTTCTCTTCCATAACCAATAGTCCTCTGAAAACCAGAATTCTCAGAAAACCGGAATTCTCAGAAAATCAGACTTTTGTATTAGTCCAGAAGGGGTCCGTTTTTAGGGGTTATACTGTATCATTAAAATTTTAATAAAATAAACCATGATTGTACCGATTCACAATAATTATGTATATAACAATTCGGACGATATTTCGTAATATCTTTGCGCAGTATTTCATGATAAAATTAATACATAATTATCTCAATCCGCCAGTTTCACTGGTTGAACGGCAGGTCAATGGACCTCAGGTTCGTGAGTTCGAAACCTGGGTTGTGCACATGCCCTCTTTGACGATTTAGTTGAAGCCATTGGGTCTAAGATATTTTCTCCGTCCATCGCTGATCATTGATGATAAGTTAACTGTTAATGATATTAGTACCAGTACAGAGACCATGAAAACTAGTTGTTATTACTGCATGTGTGTAAATAATTACAATGCGGTTGAAAATAGACATAAAATCAAATTTGTTTTGTTCTTAAGTCGCGTTCCCGATCGTGATCATTCACATATTTAAGCTTGAAGTCAGTCCTTATTTTGTCCGTCCTTAATTTTGTTTGATGATTCCCATTGTACTCGCTGAAGATTGATTTCTGCATATGGTTAGATATGAGCTACAGTGCTCCCTCCCATAACGTCACCCCAAAGATCTCCAAGAAATGACAATAAAAGACACAAATTAGCAACTCCCCCAAAAAACTCTTTGCGACTCAGATTAGTGTTGCTCTTCAGAGGGGGCACTGTATAATGACAATCTAAACGTTATTCATCAAGTCGTTGTAATTTCTATACCAGGCTTTGGAATCCATGCATACTGATAAACATTATGACTGAACTGTGAAATTGTTATGATCATACCTTGGGAAATTTTACAGGATGATTCAATCATTTGACAAATCTTGAAATTGAAAATAAATAAGATTATACATGAAAAGCATTATTTTTCAGCATGGAGCGTGGGCGCGATGTTGTATGAAGAGGAGAGGACAAGATATCAGTTGTTCAGTGGTCTTCAAGGGTAAAAAGAAAGTCTTTCAAAGTCACCAACATTGACATGTTAGACTTTAAGCGCCATCTTGCTACAGCGAGTACCTGCTACATTTTACAGTCATTCGGTTTTCTTTCATTCTTGGCTTTAAGACTGACACATTGTGTAAGAATACAGACAAAGATTTCACGTGGTGTGATTTTAGTCCCATAAATTATATAGCATTTAACTGATCAGTGTTATGATTATTAATTACATCTGTTCAAAAGTATAATGTAAACAATACCACACTCTCTATCTGCCAATGAATCCATGCACAAATTCATCAATAGAGTTGTTTTATCTAACTAAAATCTAAATACATGTTCAATGTATAGGGTATCTGTACTATTTATATCTTTAAAGTCAAATTTTATGAAGAGCACCTTCCGTAAGTGTCGGTTGTTCTTTCTACTCAACAATCTATGAATACACTCACCGATAGCGCTTTCTACTTAACAATCTATGAATACACTCACCAATAGCGCTTTCTACTCAACAATCTATGAATATACTCACCGATAGCGCTTTCTACTCAGGAAACTATGAATATACACACAGATAGCGCTTTCTACTCAACAATCTATGAATATACTCACCGATAGCGCTTTCTACTCAGGAAACTATGAATATACACACAGATAGCGCTTTCTACTCAAAAATCCATGAATATACACACAGATAGCGCTTTCTACTCAAGAAACTATGAATATGCACACCGATAGCGCTTTCTACTCAGGAAACTATGAATATACACACAGATAGCGTTTTCTACTCAAAAATCCATGAATATACACACAGATAGCGCTTTCTACTAAAAAATCCATGTATATACACACAGATAGCGCTTTCTACTCAAGAAACTATGAATATGCACACTGATAGCGCTTTCTACTCAAGAAACTATGAATATATACACCGATAGCGCCAGAAAAGTTTGCCAAGTAATCTAAAAATGATTGCCTATATACTAACTCAGCCATACTCTAACCATTGAGGTTCACACCAGAACACACGTGACAACTTAAGATAATTCTAACTTATGCATCAAATAGCATAAGAAGATTTTTGAAATGCAATCACCAATAAAATGGGAAGTGGGGGGGAATTAGAATACAGGATAGTGCAAGTAATGACAGCCAACTTTCCGTGCAGATATAAATCCATCTCTATCCCGAAAAGTCGTTATGTATCACTAACATACGAGTACATCTGTCAACGTCTGAATGGTAGGTCCAAAAATGGTATTAGTAATAAGTCTGGATACAGTATGGATATACATTGTAAATATTTTAGGCGTAAGTACAATTACGATTACGATAGAATTTCCACGTGTGACTGAGTCAATATTTAACGGCGAGGATTACTTTTAGCGTTGAAAATTGAACATTAGTCCGATGAAAAAATGACCACAGGGATTATTTTTCAAAGGGGTCAAGATTGTATGCTACACTGCCCGAACGGTACGATTAAGATGCAAAACAACTGGCATGTAACCATCGAAGCTAGGCCATAATTCTGATGGACCATATTTTCAATCACACTATCAGAATCGACCTTTAAAAAGTTAGAATTCTTCAATATTTAAAGTCTTTATTTGATCTGTCTATATCCTACGTTGTATGAAAAGTGAGCACGTGTAGCGTGGTATTTTTACGAATCATTTTGTACATATAGTGAATACAATACTTGTATCGGAACGCAAAGGCACAAATCACGATTGAAATAGTGTACTACCTCATCTTCAGTTTATCACAATTTAATATGTAAGACTTAAATACGTATTTATTGCTGATCTCACCCAGGCCAGACAATTTCACATATGAGTAATATGTTTACGGAAGGTCGGTAGTTCTTACCGTGTTCTTACCGGTTTCCGATGCGTTAAAAGCTGGAAATGTCGCCGAATGATCCTGGCTGTTGGCTGTTGGCTGTTAACATTAAACCCGTGTGCAAACGTTATTATGGACCTCTGCATATAATGTTTATATCTTTTGTATGTATGTATAAACATACTGAAGCGACTTGTGTAAATGTTGCGTGTACAGGTTTACAAACAACGGCTTTATATAAAAGATATTTATATACTAACACAAGTGAATGCATTCTTATAAGATTGAATTTCAAATTTGAATATAATTCAGTTTGCAAGATATAAAGTATACAAATCAACATTTTACATGCCATGGTTGGTGTATTCCATTCAGTCAGTATATTATCGTGTTTGTTAACACGCACGTAGTAAACTTTCAGATCAACTTTTTGCGTATCATATTACATACTTTACAAAACAAAAAGCGTAAATATCTATTGTTATGAACAGAACGCATGACTACACATATAAATAAATGATCAGTATTTCTCTTGTAAATATCACAGTACACAAATTAGCCTTAAATAATAAATCTTAAATAATAATTTGTCTTACATAGTTTATTCACCAGTTGAAACATTTGTTCCAATAATTGGTCAAACAATCAAATTATACACCTTCAAAAATGTCTGCATACTAAAATAGTACATTAATAAATCATTTGTAACTATTGACACGCGCATAGACTGAGAGTCTAACTTAAATAATACAAATGAATTAAGAATGTAACTTCATAGTTTTACATTGAGTTTCTCATGTTTTGATTTCAATCTCTTTAAATCTAAATGACTGAATTTGATCCCAAAGGCTTATGATTAATGTTGCATCGGCCTCTCTGTATGACATTGTGTGAGGTCCAAATAATTCTTCTGTATTCCTTAATAGTGCTGAATGTTTTTCACCTGTGTCAGTAATGACTTGAATCATTTCCTTTTCCCCGATATTAGCATATACATAATCATCATTATCTGTGATGATTTTAAAGGACCATGGATTTTGGTACGCGTCAACATTAGAATGACGTGAATAACCAAATTTTGCTGAACTGTAGTCATATATAACCTGGCCGGTTTTCTTAGAAATACAAGTAACCGTTCGTTTAGTTTCCCCATCGGCGACAAACAGTTTGCTACCGTCAACATTCAGAGCTATGTAAGATGGTAGATCAAAGGATACAGAATTGTCAGCCTCCGCTCCAATGATTTTCTTTGTCTGTCCGCGCTTATCGAGAATATAAATTTTGCCTCCACCTGGGTTGTCATGGCAGGAAATTATTATTTCACTGCCGAATGTGGCAACTCCCCAACACATTCTCTCAGTCTGGATGGTGCGTCCTTTCCGCAGACCTTCGGTTATATCAGCATGAACAAACTGCAACTTCTTCACAAAAGGTAAAGTTGTTACAACCCAAGTATCGTTAGCAACTGCTACGTCCCAAGGCGCCCCAGCTAACTTAAGGCCATGCTTACAGTCAAAGTGACGATCTAGCAATTTTATTTTGTAATTATGCTTATCGCATATCGCAAGTGATCCGTCATTTAAAAATACTGATCCGGTTATTTCACAATCGTGGTCTCTATCATCGTCAGGCATTCGAACAGAATGAACCAATGTTTCAACAACTCTCATATTCTCTTCTTTCAGGTCTTTCAAGCTGATATGAAATGCTTTCGGAATTAGTTTCACCGACGGTTCACCAAAAGATGTAATTGTTTTAAGACATTTATCTACATCGGTATCGCGTTGTAAATCTAGCACAACAGTGTACGCCTCCCGCTTTATTTCCTTCAAAACACGTTGGTATTCTTTCAATTTCTTATTTGCTTTCGTGAAAGCTGAAAATATCGCTGTGTTGTTTTCAGTCTTGTTAACACCATGAATATTGTCTGCTACGTCATGAAGTACTTTCGACGCTTTATCACATGTATGTATATGATCTCGCATGATAGGCAATTCTTTAGTGTGAATTTTTTCAACCTCCTTTTCCAAAGCTTCTTCCATCTTATCAAGTTTTGCATTGAATTCGTGCCGAATACCTTTAATTGAAGCTTTACATTTGTATATTTCTTCATTGAAGTCCATGATGTCCTGTTCCCTTAGTTCGAGAATGTTTTTGAAATCATTTACAGTCTGTTTTAGTAGACTTTCAACTTTTTCGATTTCTTCCTTTTTTACTTCAGTATTAGAATAAAACTTCATGGATACCACGCTGTCGCATATTTCATGTTTTAGCTCTTTGCATTCTTTGCACATGACATCAACGTGGTCTTTGCAATAATATTCCACAGGATTATTCGGATGATACTCACAAGCTGTTAATGATTTCTTCACCGGTTTTGGCATCAACAGTCCGTGTACGATTTTGTGACTCCGTGTTGATTGAAACTTTCGATGAAATGTTTCGCATTTCTCACATAAATATTCACGACAAACTCGACAAAATCCTTGAGCTTTATTATCAGAATTTTCGAATTTACACGGGTCGCACGTGCGCTTGACGAAATCAAGCTCGTCGTCCTTTTGCGTCGTATGTTTGGTACGCTTGATATTATGTGACTGCGGTGCAACATGCTCTGGGCCCTGATCTTCAGGTTTATCATCTTTAGCTTCGTCAGACATTCACACAGTCAGTATAAATCCTTAAAGAAACGTAAAACAGCAAATCTCTCGATACGCTCACCTTACAAATGAAGGAGTAAGTTTATGTTAGAATGATTGTGAAATGATATGAATACTATAGTTGTTGGACAAACGCTATTGATAAAGCGTAGCTGAAATTTGGTAAATCGTTAAAGAAAATGCACAGATAATAGTTAATTGCTTCAATGCACCCTTTAAGACCTATACTATGTAGTAAAATGAAAAAGACAATGGCATGGTTTCGTACAGAATATTTGACCAATCAAGCTGAACATGATAATTGTATTATTGTAGAACATGTATAATTAGTTACTAAATACGCTGTAATAACAAAACATGAAATAGATACTTATGAAGATATACATTCGGGAGTTCGTAAAAAATACCAATACATTTGGTTATATTACTAATATTATTCGCATGTTTTCAGAAAGTAACATTTTAATAGTAATACATTCTGTTCGAATAATTTAATACATCTCTAATTTTTACCATGGCTAGTGCACATATGCGACAAACAACCCTTAAACATATACGTCTGTGCACAAAATATTGTTTCAAAATACATTTATTTGTCTACATATTTTCTTTTTCTTATTATTTGAAATTTATTCCAGATGAAACACAAACATGGTGCATTTATTGTTAACTGGCGAACTCACTTAAATAACGCACATTGCAGAAAATGATTCAGTGTTAAGTAATGATCTCCCATCAGTCATCTTAATCCACCGACAAGCGCGGTTGCCTCCCTTTGACCAAATAAAATTCGTCCTGTTTATAAATTTTAATATTTTATTACTATTTTATATCTATTTTAATAAAAATTGTACAACTTGATAGTACAGCTATGATTAGCTGGTTCATTGGTAATGCCTTTAAAAAAACAACTTTTTTATATTGTATACATCCATCCAGTTCTACTGGGTCACTATTCAGATACAACTCGTTTCTACAACTTTCGTATGTGCCTGAACCTAATGTTCTCGACTGCAACCATGGAGACAACTGAACTACGATATAATATTTTCTCCTGATTTATTCGCATTAAAGCCATATCAATACATACACGTGATTAATATGACAACTTTCATTGTCATACTTGAATTCGCCAGGGAGCTTTACACTTTTTAACAACCAAAATATGTAATAAACCTAACCCGAAAATTGTCTTATATACATATTATTGGATCGCACAAGCTGCATAGGCTAATAAATAACTTAAATTACTGCTTTTGATATTAACGTTTGAATTAATTATTATCCAAGTGTATGAAAAATAACAAAATGGTAATTGAAAATGTTGAATTGAAACATTATTTCTTAATAACTATCCTTTTGCACAAACTCCAAGGGTAGTTTCATGAAAGAATCGATACAAATACACATAAGTATATTATATGCATAAAGTATCAATATTTTTTGTCTTCTGGTTCCTGTAAGCAACTGAATTTCACATATTTACAATATTCTTCGGAGGTCACTGTCTTATGATCTAAATATGTACAGGTCAGTTATATGCATCAGTCAAGGGAAAACATACATCAAATAAGCAAGCTTATCATTATTTACAAAAGCAAATACATATGCATAAAACAATAGAATGTATTGATTATTTACAGTAAAATTTGTAGCGTAAATAACCGGTTAAACATAGACATTTAGTATTTAGATAAAGCGCTGGATATTATGCGGACAAAATAATCCACCATGGTTTTAGGTGGTAACGCCTATTATGAAGACTTTGTGTTCCTCGAAACAGCCCTTTGTCCCATTCTCTCTATTGATTACTTTGTATGCAGTTTTGCGGCAGAGAAATCCTTGCTTAAATTATCAGCGATCATTTTTGACAGTGTGGGTAAA
The DNA here is from genome assembly GCA_008271625.1 of Lutraria rhynchaena. NCBI lineage: Eukaryota > Metazoa > Mollusca > Bivalvia > Venerida > Mactridae > Lutraria > Lutraria rhynchaena. The sequence continues at coordinate 3,136,999 of VIBL01000012.1, forward strand.
TTAAAATCTCCAACCGTTTAAGAGGAATAGTAAAAAGTTGTTATATGTAAACATCTGAATTCATACAATAGCACGATTGATGTTTTGTGCCATGTTTTGCTAATAATCACTAACTAAGAAAGTTTACGAGCTTTTCCGTAACTTCTGCTGTGGCATATATTATGAAAAACCAGTTCAAACGGGGTGTGCTACAGTTGACAGTTTTGAACATAAACCTTCCCCATTTACCAGTTTTGAGTTCATTATAGATCTTCATTTATCCTATTTTTTCGGCTAGTATATCTTCTGTGCAATCATCTGAAGTCATATTAATCGCCTTAAAGAAACTGAATGCAAACCGACACTTATCGATTAAGAGTAACAATTGTAATCAAGTGTACACCTCTGAGTTCAAACACTAACATGGATGAAGTTTTGAGTCATGTTTTTTCTCATAACCACTAACCAAGAAAGTTTACGAGCTTTTCCGTAACTTCTCCTGTGGCTTTATCTTCCACACTGACCTTGATTTCAGTACCGCCAAACATGAAACTAGTACCGAATATTCTGTTCCGACCCAGTGACCGATCTGGAATATCTACCGTCAACGAACCAATTTTTTTACAGCATTCCTCAGTAATGAAATTGACCTCTGCAGAAGAAGAAACGTATATATCAAATGTAAGTTTTGATTGATCATCATAAACAGGATGGCATTTTCGTTCACGTTGTTTCTCTCCCAGCTTCACGGTTGTTCCTTCTTTCACATGGCACCCAAACATATCATAACATCTTAAGTCTCCATTTTTATCAGTATCGACCCTACCTGGTGGGTGTTTACATGCTTCAGACTTCTTGTGAGTTGATTTTTCACCATATGTCCATTTGCAAACTCTTTCTGAAATCGAACTGGGACAGTGACCAAATATTACTGCTCCTTTCAACACGACTAGGCCAGCTTCATTAGGGACTACTATCTTCATGTGTGGAAATTTCTGCTGTACACTTGACTGCAACATTGGCGATTCAGAAAAGCCTCCAACCATAAGGATAGTTGAACAACCTCGCATTATTGGCTTTCGGAACAACTCTTGAACGTGGTCGAGTATATTTCGGACGGGTGTTTCGAAAAAGCTTTCGGCAACTGACCCCGTAAGTCTCATCTTATCATTTACTAGTGTAACACTGTCTCTGTATTTTGTTTTGGTGAGGTACTCATTAAAAGATAGACCTGTGTCCTTTTCAACAAGTTTTGTTAAAGATGTCGGTGTGCGGATAGTAATTTTCGAAGACATGTTTGGTTTGATTTCACGCTTCTTAACTTCAAAATCACGAAAAATCTCAATGTAGTCATCTATATGGTTCTGTTTGAATTTTGCAATTGTGCCATTTCCTACAATTTACAAACAATGTAAGATATATTTCATATAGTCCGATTAGACATATTATTAACAATACAACTGGAACTTCTCTTTGTGATAATTACGTTCTGCGTTAAAGTATAATTCATTGAGTTTAAGAATTAAGTGTTTTCGGAGCTACGTCTATGGATTATCTTACATACGTTTTCCTACTGATTTTATGTACACTTCTGTATACATTGTAGTTTACGTACGTTGCTATGTATAATAGAGATGACACGAAAAGTTATGCATGTACTTGAATAATTATCACATACACACCAGTAACATTATCCAAGAAGTCTTCGAATGCATCGTCTACTTTAGTACCGCCCCATGCTCCACCACTTGCTTTATATAACTCTTTCAATGAACCATCAAGCGCCACTTCATGAACGGTTACATCAACTGTTCCACCTACATCGATCGGAACGTAAAGAAAACTTGTATTAAGAGGTCCAAAAATGATCTTCATATAGTCAATGGATTATATCTCAGAAATTCATACCAAATACATAAGTACTGTATTACGAACATCTCATAGACATTTTTGCACATAAATACGTAAACATAAAGACTGATAAAACACTGCTCATCGACAAATTGCATCAAATATAACACTGTCGCTCATTTGAATTGCATTCTACAAGCTTTCCTCTAAGATTTCTTTCATAACAAATATATACCTCCAGCATCGAGTACTAAATATTTGGATCCACTTCTAAGTGTTGACAAAGTCATTTGTCTTTCCGCGGCTTTTTCAATCTGTAGATACCTGCAAAATATGCTGGCAGCTTCTGGTTCGAGGGCAATGGTGAGTTTGTCAGACGATATTCCTGCCTGTATAAATTATATATGGGTTTGAAATGATATCAAATTCGGATATTTTAGAAATGTAAAGTATGCTACCTTACCTGACAGCTTACAAGAACGCACATACGTCAACAACAGCGTGTTATTATAGAGCATTTCATAAAACACGAGGATCTGCATAAAGTTAATAAAAAGACATGTCGATGATTATGTATGTATGTAGTGGGTTATAAGAACAACATAATATTATGAACTGTTTCGTTTTTGTATTTTCTCTATTTTGGGCAGGTTTGGGTCAAGGAATATAGAAGGTGGTATTTTGGGGAAGATGGAACTGTTTTCTGTGTGCTTTTGTATGAATCCATTTCATATGTAATCAACAATTGAGATAATTTACCTCCTGTGCGGCCTCTCTCATAAATTGTTTAGCTGCATCATTCCATATCGCAGGAACAGTCAGCACCCAATGAATGTCATTGTTAGTCAAACCATCACCCGTAATACGATTCTTTGACATTTCTAACAAATCATCCTTCAGGAATCTAATGGACAACGCAAACACTGTTTTAGCTGACAGCTTTTTGCCTGTTGCATCCTCAATCAGTAAATTACGTTCAATACCCTGCAATTCCACATTATAAAACGTACAAAAACAGTAGACTTAGAATTTCAAAAAATGGTATGCATTACATTTCTGTATTTAATTATCAATATATGCTGCAGTTTACACTTTTGTTTTAATTATTACTATTTAATTTGCATTGGTAGTGATAACGAAATGTTATAATTAATATCAATCTCCCTCAGCGACTGCTTCTGAAGTTATGTATCAACTCTCTGGACGATTTAGGCTATGTGAAAATCAAACAAAATTTCGGCTTGGACTGGACTTCACACGTTTGTCCCTTCAGTCTGCGAAACCATGCATGGCTACTAATTGGATACAAATATCCATGTCCCGGGCGAAATAGTGGATGTCTGTTCCAGAATAAATTTAATTATTCAATTACTGCTTACAATGCGTCCATAAAGTTCCATCTTGAAACGTTTGAAAAAGTAGTACTGTTTATGGCATTTGTCTTCAGCGTATTCGGCGTACTTGCTTTCTGCTTCAAATCCAAATGCTTCAAGTGTTTTACCATCACCTTTGATCAGCGCACATGTAGGACCTGAAATGATGCATAATGTTATGTTGCATTATTATTATATTTTTATTTTAGTTTCCTCCACCTCCGCTGTCTTATGACTGTAAATATAATTAGCCAGTCAATGTGTCCTGTACACATTTTCTGTATTGATAATCATTTGGTTAAACTATAAAGATAATAAAAGATTTCGTAAAACATGCAATATACATGAAGCTCATGGGTTCATTTCTGAAATGTCTACTGTGGTTTTGAAGAACGAAATTTCATTGGGCAATGTATTTGTAATTTACAGTACTTCAAGATTACACTGAACCATTATACATTATCAACGTTTTTGGATCGAGTCCAAACCACCAAATGTTTTAAAAGAATTGCTGAATAAATTTACCTCCCACTTAATCTTGATATAAACCTGTATGGTATTAAATAGAACATGAAATAGATAATATTCGCATAGGATAAAGTCATAATGTAGTAGTAGTTGTTTAAACCTTTATCAAAATCGTGTATCAACAGACATTGCACGGCCTTTCAAAACTGGTATTTAAAATTATTAGGTATCGAAGAAGCCGGTCGCTTGAACATAACTATGTAACTCTTGTTTGTGTTTTGTTTGATACAGACAGACAGTATCCATGATGTATTATGCATGTCTATATTATTGTTGTCGTCATGTCTCATGTGATTCTGTTCTGGTTTTGTAGTCAGATTGTTTTGCTGTTTTGTGTGTTCTGTTCTTCTATTTTTGCTGTATTTGTACAGTATTCTTTGTGTTGTTATCTCATTGTCAACCATATCGGTTGATTTATTGCTTCTAAGTTGCAATGAAAGTGGGGCACCTGTGTTATGAACATGTACTATGGAAAATAACATTTCTCTTTCCTCAGTACCTTTATTTGATACCAATTGTCCACCTGTCCATTGCTTGGCTGATACTTTAGTTGGATCTCGGTCAAACTCGTGTTTAAATGAGAATGCCCAACCGGAATATGTTGTTCCAAAGTCAATGGCAGCCACAAGTAAAGGCATGTTGATGGCTAGTCTAAATAAAAAAGTTATAGGACAAGTTACATAAAAAATTCATGTTTGTTGCTTTTGAAACAACCTTTGTCAATGAATCTCCTCATTCAATTTCATTTTTAAAAGTTCAAAACATGAAGCCTCATACAAATCTCATCATGAAAGTAATGAAAACAGGCAACTTCGTGACTTTAATGCGTAAATTATTAGCAGACCGACCAAAGTTTTCATGTGTGCCTTGTCTAACCATGTTCATAATCATAGGCGGATCCAGGATTTTAGTTAGGGGGTGGGGGCGGAAACTGAACAAGTAGGCTGGGGGTCCAGGTCCAGGGCAAATTGTACGTTATGTCATTGTGTGTACTGTACCCCCCCCGGGTCCGCCTATTATAAACATGATGATAGTATTCCTATACCATAGATGGTACATTGTACACGGCACATGGACAAAACATATGACCAGACATATGACGTATGAGACATACCTCTTAGTTCATGGCCTAGATTTCATACGTAACCACAACTAGCTGGACATGAAGCATACGATAAATTAAATGGATATAATTTTTGGGACGATTCGATAGAAGATAAAGCTGATGGATCTGTGAATCAATGATTCACAAAATGACCTGTTATGAAATAAATTTGGCGGTGATAATACAGCAATTAAAAGAAAATACAAACCGTTATAATTTCATCTACCGGCAAAATAATCCGTTGTATGTGATTGAGACGTTTATAAATTAGTTATTTACGTGGAAATGAAATCGATTTTTGATATAATTTACTTCCTGGTCACTTCTGCGCAGTTAAATGAATGAATATAAACTTTTCGCCAGGGGACATAATTTTAAATTGAATGCCGCAACTTTTGGGCTTGAGAAAAACAAATTATCTGATTTTTTATCGAAGTACTCTCTCTATGACAGAATAAATCAATTGTGTACGACAGTCGGAGCCATTTATAAATACATAGCATTTTTGTTTCAAAACATAAATAAATATTTTAAAAAGTTTCAAATTGATTAGTCAGTTATGAACATGTATTCTCACAATAAATCATCAAGTAAACACTATGTTTTATCTTAAAAAAGATGAAAGTGTTTACTGTAACAGCTTACCTTTCAGCTAATCGCTATAAATTGACAATGTATGCCAAGTGCAGACTTCTTGGTACGAATGTTATGCTCGACGACTGCGAGCTTGGTTACGTTTAAAAAACATCCTGGTTTTATTATACAATTAAGATTTAATCTATGTCATAGCTCACGATACTTAACCAAAACAATCAGTATAATATGACTTAATATATATGGACTTCATAAAAATACATAAAATGTATAAGTTTTTTTTCCATTTTCTAAAAAAATATTTAACACATGCGATACATAAGAATCTTATTTTGTTCAGATAGATATTTCAAGGTAATATTAATCATGTGAAGTATACATTTCAAATTACAAATATTAATTTAAAAAAAAACAAATAAAAGAGAAAATAGTCAATGTAACATTAAATAATCAGAGTAAGAAATGAAAATAAATAAATGACTATTTTAAATTATGCGTTCTACTAAAATACTTAAAAATAAGTTACAAATTAAATTAAATTGCTAGACAATGGAGTATATAAATGAAAACAAGTGTAATTTTTTAGTATACATCAACCATTTAAAAATTAACCATTAAAAGTTGAATTACCATATAATTTCAACATTTGGAAGTACTTTCTGAAGAATACATAAATGTTTTTTGAAGAAAAAAAATTATTCAAAATAATTCATATAATTATTTTAACAAAACTCTAACACATGCAAATGAAACTACTTAAAGGGTATACATTTTGATCTTGTGACCATTTCAACCTCTCTAAGATGTTTTAAGTTTTTAATCTGAAAAAATAGAAAATTATGTGTTATATGGGTATTTTAGTTGACCTTGAATTTGAATACATTCTTCACAAAGATATCAGAATATTTTGTAAATGAAAGGTACAAGAGGAAAAAACTGTTAAAATTTGCATTTTCTATGAGAGATCATTTTTTCTGTATGATGTATGTTACACAGACAAAACATTTTATGAAGCACCTATATGTTCATTGTGCATTAGAAAAACTAGTTTAGCAGAACAAAACAATTAAACATTTAGTTATAGACGTTTTGTAAATTAAAATAAATAAAGTTGACTTTGTCATTGTCGATCTGTGGTCCAGAGCACACTGAGAACTTTCTCCAAGGTTTTGAAAATGTCTTGAATATGTCAGTCTTGTTAGCATGGCATCTTTCAATCAATAGCTGATTTTTAAATTTCAGTTTAAGGAGTTCAGTATTATGTATGATTTTTATATTTTTACATTCAAAGATAAGTTGTTGAGCTAAAAGTATGGCATAGTTTGTTTTTATTTTGCAAGTAAGATATCTAGCTTATAGTGTGTAAGTATTCATGGGTTAACCAAATGTATTATCAAATCAAGATATCAGAGATTGCTAAAAGCAATATACATATTAAAGAATAAGTGCACAATAGTTCTGACTATTGATTAGACAAAGAACACAAGCATTAAGTCCCATTTTACTCAGCATTCGGTTTGTACATACTATTCTGTGATTTATTCTGTATTGTAGCCAGTGCAAACTTGAGTCCTTGGTGGTACGGAATGGGATATCATAAGAATATTTCCAGTTGAAGTTTTGATTGAGATTCAAATCCGCATTCCGTTTCCTTTGAGATTTGGAAGTTTTGTATAAAAGAGTATTGCATCATATATTCTTCTACATCCTTTTTTACATCCTTTTTTCACCATAGATAGTTTCAATAATTGAAGGATAAATAGGTAACTGAGACTTATATTCAAAGGCATTTGGATTGGAAAGTATTCAGAACTTACTTAAACAGTTAATTAGACTATAAAATTATAAGAAATTTGCTTTAACATTCCACTGAATACTGAATTGGTCGTGTGAGAATAATAATTTGGCCATTTTCATCAAGAAGATGATTAATTATCTCCAAAATGATTAGATTTTGTACTACATAGAACATATTACTTACTAAAGTTAAGATATTTCTGAAACATCACCCCAAAAGAGGCTGATCTTGAAATAAAAAATGTATTCTATGAATAAAATCACATTATTTTGTTTTCTTCAAAGATTTTTCTTCAACAAGTACAATTTAGTGCTGCTATAAACTTTTTTATGCTTAACATTCTCAACCCTCCATGATAATAATCCTGTGATATGCAATCTCTTTTAACTTTATCAGGTCCACCACTCCATAAAAATTTATAATATAAGTTTTGTAATTTGTCTTATCCGAAGGTCCAAAAACAAATGGTTATTTTTTGGTAAAGCTAAAGACTTTATGACAACAATTTTACTGATAGGAATTATTAAACTTTTATTGAAAACATTTATCTGTGCCTTTGGTAAGATTCAATTCCATAATACCATTCAGATTGGTTGAGAAGTTAACACTTAACAGAGTAAAAATTTCTCAAGTCTAATTTAGGACATAATGGCATATTGTCATTTTTCTTTGAACCAATCCAAACGTCTTTTATTTTGTCTATATTTAAAGCACAATATGTAAGCATAAAATTTCAAAATCTTAATTGTATTACGGATGAAAAATTCAGGCCCACCTGATAAAACTGTTGCATCGTCTGCATACTGTGATAATATACAATGTATTTCTTACCAGTTCACACTCATCTTTATTAGGTGTCCTAATAACGTAAAAATAGGAAAACGGCAGAACTTCGGCGGAAAAATTAATGTTTACATGTACTTAACCAAACTTTTCTACTTACCGTTATATTGAAGCCGGGCTCAATCCTCAGCCAATGAAATGTCCGTCTACAAAAGCTTACAAGGCGAAGGTCAGGAAATTAAAATGGCGTAGAGGGTCGGAAAGAGACGACTCGTCGAAGATATTTGCTAATTGTACGTTCATAGTACACTAGTTAAAGATTTTTTTTTCCCTGGATCGGTTAAATTAAGCGATATTTATGAATAGCGAGAGTTGTATATATTATGGGCCTGAATATATATATATATATATCAGTTGGTGTTTTTAAAGTCACAGTTGTTGATTGTATACCAAGTGTGAATTATGCCAAACATGATTGCCTATAGAGCTTTTTCATAAGAAACCATAAGGTTACTTAAGCTATTACCGACTAAGTCTATTTTACTAGATTCGTATGAAGTACACTGACACTATATAAAATGCTTGTTTTATCTATGCACAAGAAAGAAGATCGTTATGTGCATTCCCTTTGTATGTGTACAGAGAACTCTCGCAACTCATTCTTGCATTCATTCGTCATTTTCATACCCCTTAAATCTTACAATTTACACCTGAATATATAATTAACAGTGCAAAATACAAAACGAACAAAGTACATGAGTGGATTCTGTTTTGTGAATACGCTAATCCTACATTTATGAGCACAAAGACTGTATCTAATTCTTTGTGCATTATGTTATTAACAAGTGGTCATTGCTAACGTCTAGTTAAAATATTTCATAAAACATTATTTTTTTTAATACAATTTCGAAAATCCCTGCACAACTTATGCAGACATAAAATCGTATCAAGATAAAGCGTGTACTACATTCAGGTACATATGTGTATCAAAAGTTTGTCATGTGACCGCGTTGTTGAACAATTTCAATGCAAATAAATACTTGACTGTAAATAAGCTATTAATAGTAACGTTTCGGGTGATGTTTCGCTAAATATAGATTCTCCGAAAATGACTTTAAGACTTGATTTTTTGCTGATGGTTATTACATGAATTATATATTGACAGTTATGATTAATGGCGAGTTTTGAAACAATTCTACTAACTTTATTTAAATATTTAAAAAAAATTTCATAATTGTTGCTTTTGAAACAACCTTTGTCAATGAATCTCCTCATTCAATTTCATTTTTAAAAGTTCAAAACATGAAGCCTCATACAAATCTCATCATGAAAGTAATGAAAACAGGCAACTTCGTGACTTTAATGCGTAAATTATTAGCAGACCGACCAAAGTTTTCATGTGTGCCTTGTCTAACCATGTTCATAATTATAGGCGGATCGAGGATTTTAGTTAGGGGGTGGGGGCGGAAACTGAACAAGTAGGCTGGGGGTCCAGGTCCAGGGCAAATTGTACGTTATGTCATTGTGTGTACTGTACCCCCCCCCCCTGGATCCGCCTATTATAATCATGATGATAGTATTCCTATACTATAGATGGTACATTGTACACGGCACATGGACAAAACATATGACCAGACATATGCCGTATGAGACATACCTCTTAGTTCATGACCTAGATTTCATACGTAACCACAACTTGCTAGACATGAAGCATACGATAAATTAAATGGATATAACTTTAGATATCTAATAGATTTGGCGATATTCTTTATGATAATACAGCAATTAAAAGAAAATACAAACCGTTATAATTTCATCTACCGGCAAAGTAATCCGTTGTATGTGATTGAGACGTTTATGAATAAGTTATTTACGTGGAAATGAAATCGTTTTCTGATATAATTTACTTCCTGGTCACTTCTGCGCAGTTAAATGAATGAATATAAACTGTTCGCCAGGGGGCATAATTTTAAATTGAATGCCGCAACTTTTGGGCTAGAGAAAAAAATATCTGATTTTTATCGAAGTACTCTCTCTATGGCAGAATAAATTAATTCTGTACGACAGTCGAAGCCATTTATAAATACATTGTATTTTTCTTTCAAAACATAGATAAATATTTTAAAAAGTTTCAAATTGATTAGTCAGTTATGAACATGTATTCTCACAATAAATCATTAAGTAAACGCTATGTTTTATTTTAAAAAAGATGAAAATGTTTACTGTAACAGCTTACCTTTCAGCTAATCGCTATAAATTGACAATGTATGCCAAATGCGGACTTCTTGGTACGAATGTTATGCTCGACGACTGCGAGCTTGGTTACATTTAAAAACATCCTGGTTTTATTATACAATTAAGATTTAATCTATGTCATAGCTCACGATACTTAACCAAAACAATCAGTATAATATGACTTAATATATATGGACTTCATAAAAATACATAACATGTATAAGTTTTTTTTCCCATTTTTTAAAAAAATATTTAACACATGCGATACATAAGAATCTAATTTCGTTCAGATAGATATTTAAAGGTAATATTAATCATGTGAAGTATACATTTCAAATTATAAATATTAATTAAAAAAAAACATATAAAAGAGAAAATAGTCAATGTAACATTAAATAATCAGAGTAAGAAATGAAAATAAATAAATGACTATTTTAACTTAGGTGTTCTACTAAAATACTTAAAAATAAGTTACAAACGTTGTGCTTTTTAAATTAAATTGCTTTGACAATGGAGTATATAAATGAAAACAAGTGTAATTTTTGAGTATACATCAACCATTTAAAAATTAACCATTAAAAGTTGAATTACCATATAATTTCAACATTTGGAAGTACTTTCTGAAGAATACATAAATGTTTTTTGAAGAAATTGAAATACATCAAAACTATAAATGTGACCCATTGTCTATATTCAAAATAATTCATATAACTATTTTATCGGACTCTAATACATGCAAATGAAACTACTTAATGGGTATACTTTTTGATCTTGTGACCATTTCAACCTCTCTAATATGTTTTAAGTTTTTAATCTGAAAAAAATAGAAAATTATGTGTTATATGGGTATTTTAGTTGACCTTGAATTTGAGTACATTCTTCACAAAGATATCAGAATATTTTGTAAGAGAAAGGTACAAGAGGAAAAAAACTGTTAAAATTTGCATTTTCTATGAGAGATCATTTGTTCTGTATGATGTTTGTTACACAGATAAAACATTTTATGAAGCACCTATATGTTCATTGTGCATTAGAAGAACTAGTTTAGCAGAACAAAACAATTAAACATTTAGTTATAGGCGTTTTGTAAATAAAAATAAATAAAGTCGACTTTGTCATTGTTGATCTGTGGTCCAGAGCACATTGAGAACTTTCTCCAAGGTTTTGAAAATGTCTTGAATGTGCCAGTCTTGTTAGCATGGCATCTTTCAATCAATAACTGATTTTTAAATTTCAATTTAAGGAGTTCAGTATTATGTATCATTTTTATCTTTTTACATTCAAAGATAAGTTGTTGAGCTAAAAGTATGGCATAGTTTGTTTTTATTTTGCAAGTAAGATATCTAGCTTAGAGTGTGTAAGTATTCATGGATTAACCAAATGTATTATCAAACCAGGATATCAGAGATTGCTAAAAGCAATATACATATCTACCTTCCTTTAAAGAATAAGTGCACAATAGTTCTGACTATTGATTACACAATGAACACGAATCATAAAGTTCCATTTTACTTAGCATTCGGTTTATACATAATATTGTGTGGTTTATTCTGTATTGTAGCCAATACAAACTTGAGTCCTTGGTGGTACGGAATGGGATATCATAAGTGCTGCTATAAACTTTTTTATGCTTAACATTCTCAACCCTCCATGATAATAATCCTGTGATATGCAACCTCTTTTAACTTTATCAGGTCCACCACTCCATAAAAATTTATAATATAAGTTTTGTAATTTGTCTTATCGGAAGGTCCAAAACCAAATGGTTATTTTTTGGTAAAGCTAAAGACTTTATGACAACAATTTTACTGATAGGAATTATTAAACTTTTATTGAAAACATTTATCTGTGCCTTTGGTAAGATTCAATTCCATAATACCATTCAGATTGGTTGAGAAGTTTACACTTAACAGAGTAAAAATTTCTCAAGTCTAATTTAGGACATAATGGCATATTGTCATTTTTCTTTGAACCAATCCAAACGTCTTTTATTTTGTCTATATTTAAAGCACAATATGTTAGCATAAAATTTCAAAATCTTAATTGTATTACGGAAGAAAAATTCAGGCCCACCTGATAAAATTGTTGCATCGTCTGCATACTGTGATAATATATATATTATGGGCCTGAATATATATATATATCAGTTGGTGTTTTTAAAGTCACAGTTGTTGATTGTATACCAAGTGTGAATTATGCCAAACATGATTGCCTATAGAGCTTTTTCATAAGAAACCATAAGGTTACTTAAGCTATTACCGACTAAGTCTATTTTACTAGATTCGTATGAAGTACACTGACTCTATACAAAATGCTTGTTTTATCTATGCACAAGAAAGAAGATCGTTATGTGCATTCCCTTTGTATGTGTACAGAGAACTCTCGCAACTCATTCTTGCATTCATTCGTCATTTTCATACCCCTTAAATCTTACAATTTACACCTGAATATATAATTAACAGTGCAAAATACAAAAAGAACAAAGTACATGAGTGGATTCTGTTTTTTGAATACGCTAATCCTACATTTCTGAGCACAAAGACTGTATCTAATTCTCTGTGCATTATGTTATTAACAAGTGGTCATTGCTAACGTCTAGTTAAAATATTTCATAAAACATTAAATTTTTTAATACAATTTCGAAAATCCCTGCACAACTTATGCAGACATAAAATCGTATCAAGATAAAGCGTGTACTACATTCAGGTACATATGTGTATCAAAAGTTTGTCATGTGACCGCGTTGTTGAACAATTTCAATGCAAATAAATACTTGACAGTAAATAAGCTATTAATAGTAACGTTTCGGGTGATGTTTCGCTAAATATAGATTCTCCGAAAATGACTTTAAGACTTGATTTTTTGCTTATGGTTATTACATGAATTATATATTGACAGTTAGGATTAATGGCGAGTTTTGAAACAATTCTACTAACTTTATTTAAATATTTCCAGTGTTAGTGGTAGTTTAACATAAAACATAAATTAAAAAGGGAATAATCATCAGATTGTTTTCTGTGCTCGGGCAAGTGACCAGCCAAATTTGAAAGGACATTTGAGTCAGTACATAATGTTGATATTGAACAATGTTTGTCTACCGGACACTTACAATCTCAAGTAGCACATGAAGAAGGGACATAATTTAATATCATAACATAACTTCGGCATTCATTATTACCTCCCTTTGTAAAATTACTGGTTAGCTGATGTTTTCTCTGTTGGGTTTAAAATTGCACCAACAGCCGAAGTAAAATCGCAACTTTTACATCTTTTAGTGATTGAGGAAGGGACATCGGCATACCTGGGTGGAACCGCCATATTTCTATGAGTTAACGGGACAGCTTCCATAAAATGTGTTTCTTCTCGGACGGAATTGAAAGTCACAGCGATGAAATAAAATATGATTTAAATAAAACTTGATTGAAATTAAACACGATTTACGTTAATATCTACAACAACAGATCTCAAAACCCATAATTCATCAAACAAGACACGCAATAACTTTGATGAAACAATGAAGACATTAATAACAAACGAAGGAAAAGTCATTTAATCCATCGAGTTAAGCATACTTAGTCTCCTTGTATTGATGTATGCATGTACTTTTATTATTACAGTTTTTTTAAACAATACCATGAATTTATATGATTGGTGCTAGATGATTTACCCTATTATGTAATTCAGATTTTTTGTCCTTGCATCTGGCGGTGCACCACATTAATATGACAAGAAGGGGTTACTATAGACTAGTGCTATTAAAACATTATAACCATATAATAAGTAGGAATCCTTATAGACTATAAGACTTATATCTAAAACATTTCAAAATACTTGTGTTTGATGGAAGGTGAAATGAGGTTGTTCATAAATGTCTTGTTTCATAAGCATATCTGACAACAGCGGTGCGCGATGGCCTTTAGGACCTTGTGCTACAAGAGGGTGTTTTGCTGTTGTTTACGTCTTAATGTACGAATGACACATATTATTACCTAATGTATCGTTGTATATTTAATTTGGGGCTCAATGGATCTTAATGGGCTCTTCCTCCATGAACGATTTTGGAATGACTCGTTTCTTATGCACATTTGTCATTATTTCCAATGGACTTTCATTGCTACCGACGTATATTCGGGCATGAAATTTAAGCCTTCAAATTTGGCCGTGTGGTCACCAGTCCTGTTGTCAAGGAGAGGCATGTAGCGATGATTTTATTTCCATTCTGTAATATTTGACTGTAGATACCAAATTCGTTGAATGTGTTGCATGTATTTTTGTTCAGATTTCATTCCCAAACATTAGCAAATACATTTTACCTTGCTTTGGATGAGATAGGAGCGTTAATATCGTACATATTGAGTGCATAATCACTACAGAATCTGTCCATCGTCTTTCCGTTTTGTAACCAGGCTTTTCGCATATGCATAATACATGTAATTATATAACTGGTCTTGAAATGCAAGTGTTTTCAGGCGCTGATGCTGATTTTTGCATATAATAATTATATAATTGGTCTTGAAATGCAAGTGTTATCAGGCGCTGATGCTGATTTTTCCATATAATAATTATATAATTGGTCTTGAAATACAAGTGTTATCAGGCGCTGATGCTGATTTTTGCACATAATAATTATATAATTGGTATTGAAATACAAGTGTTATTACAAGCTGATGCTGATTTTTGCATATAATAATCATATAATTGGTCTTAAAATGCAAGTGTTATCAGGCGCTGATGCTGATTTTTGCATATAATAATTATATAATTGGTATTGAAATGCAAGTGTTATCAGGCGCTGATGCTGATTTTTTAATATAATAATTATATAATTGGTCTTGAAATACAAGTGTTATCAGGCGCTGATGCTGATTTTTGCATATAATAATTATATAATTGGTCTTGAAATACAAGTGTTATCAGGCGCTGATGCTGATCTGTTATGACTTATTTACTTGTATGCATTCATATAGTTTTCCTCATAGAAAATTATTCCACATAAAATATTGAACATAGCATTAAAGCAGTTTGTGATAAGCCTTCTCATTATATCGATCGTCATATGATAGTAATTTCCCCATAATAACGTGATATAATATTAAAATATCATTGAAATGATATAACTTCACTTAGCGACCACCTAAGTTTAATTACCACGTATATTCGAACCGGTTTTTAATACATACTTTATGTTCGATCTTGTCAATTAGACCACCTCGATATTAAGACCGATTACGTTGGTCGAAAAGGTGGTTTTAATATCGAGGTTGTGCTGTAGTTAGACACATTAACTTGACGAGCAATTATGATGTCAAAATCATCTTTTCAAAAAAGTGTCTCTTCAGTAATTTTTCTCTTTCGCAAGTTTATAAATCAAACCTCTGACCCAGTTATTTGACAGAAAAAAATATTACATATTATCTAACTAAAGCGTCAAAGGACGAAATACTCCACCGAGTATATTTACTGGGTATTAGCCCAGATTAAATATTGATACTTTCAACCAAGCGGTTAAAATTTCAAATCTAGGAATACAAATTAGTATAGCACAGAACTGTGACATCTATAGTTCTCATGGGTTTGTTTTTACTATTTGTTCACCGTATTGCCGCGTTAGTCTATGCATGAATGAACCATAAATAATTAATAAGAAAAGCTGGTAAAGTAATAATATAGCGAGACACGATGTATTAATGATAGGACTTTCAAATATCAATAATCATATTATTTTGACCATTGTCAAGTTGTTCTTGAACAAGTTTTTGTGTTAGTTGTATCGGTAATGATATGTAAATGTTTGTTTTGCTTCATATTTGACATGAATAATTGCTTAAAGCTTATATCTTCAAAGCTATTTAATGCGTTCTAAGGAATATGTAAGATCTTGATGTTTATATACCAGCTAGAGGCTGAGTTTTGTGACATTCTGTTATTCGCCTCTGTTTACATTCACCTTTGTCCTTCGGTTCCAGCTGTGTGTCAATACTCTTACTGCAATATAATCGGTTATCATCCTACCCTTGTATTTAAATACATATATGGCCTATTAAACTATCGCATCTTCGGACCATCTTTCCTTTCAAGGGGCCTCCGTAATCGAGTGATTATAGTCTGACTAGTAATCACTAGCCCATCGGTGCTATGAGTTCGAATCCAACCAGAATCCGGCGAAATTCACATGCGAGAAAGCTATCTAGCTAGCTTATGTAAGTTCGGTAGGTCTATCTAAATGTACGCCTATGGTCTTTTTCTACCGTCTTTAAATCAGGGAAGTCGTCAAATGACTTTTAACCTTAAACAAAAAAAAACCCATTTCATTCCGGAATTCCTAATTATACCATGATTTATTCGGTAGTTTTCATGCTTGTATGACTTTTAAGTGCTTGTAAACATTTATTCAAAAAATGCTAAACGTCATCATTGTTCAAATATTATGTCATTTATGCAGAATTTCATTTAGCCAAGATATGAAAATGACTGATGAAAATATCTAACACATAACAGTGTGAATATTGACTCATTACATATTTCCGATCATCTAATAAAGTCACCGTTCAAATATGTATGTAAATTAGTTATAGATTAAATATAATTTATATACTCTAAAATAGCATACAGGTTAAAAGAATCGTTAAACATAGGCTGCTTGCAATAGTGTTAACCCCAAAATGAATTGGTGTAAATATGCTTTTGAACCAATAATTGCGTATTGACGTTAGGGACCCAATATCACCAGAAAAAAACTTGATAATTGTAACATACTTAAAGGTACGCTAAATGTTTAGTGTGGGGTGAGGTGAAAATACTGACTGTCCCTGACAGTTGATGTATTGAATATGAAGTGCGATTAAATGTAATGTTAAATGTTAAGCGTATTTCACTATTAAGTGAACACGAATATGGATATTCTCAACATAACTGAGTCTGAGATCAACAATTGAGATTGGTCTCCAAATTCAAACCTCAATCATGTTTATTGTCAACCTGTTGCAGACTTATAAGCATGCTTGCAGTGTGTGCAAGTGAGGTTTTAGTCTTTTGAAAAAATATAGACTTGTACGCGGTATATTGTTTGAAAATAATGTAATAAATCGTAATAAAGTTTAGAATATTTAATATACAATTTAATATTTCGAGCTAGGCGATCAGTATGAATCTCGGACCATGAAGTCCATAGCAATTGAACTTGTCAACAAACACAGCAACCTTGATCCATAAAATGCTATGAAATCACATCGTATTATAATCACAATCAACTGAGAGATGACATACCCCAGATTTCGAAAACTGGCGTATAGTCCTTTTAAACAAGAACAGCAGACTTGGTTTGTTTCATGAACAGAAGCCAGGTTTTAAGCCATCAATATTTTGACTCCCACCATGGGCCATCTCTGCATTGTTTTAAATATTTTCAATAATCACTATGGAATAATAGACATCGCGTGGCAGACAACGTGATGCCATAGACCAGAAATGTGTTCACATATTATCTGATGATAAACAGGCATTGTACTTTACTTACAGATGTTAAAACTAGGATAGAACATGACGTGAAACAGCCGGTATAAGCTACAGTCAAACCTGTGTTTGCGGTCACCTCCGAATAAAAAACATCCCGTGAATAGAGGCAATTCTTTCAAAAAACCACCACACTGATTATTTAGAACAAATTTACCTCCGAATAAAGACCACCTGCCAATAAAAGTCATGTTTTTTGCTTTCCCAAGGGTGTCATTTGTACACAGGTTGAACTGTACATATTCTCTAGCTGTACCCCGTTGTCTTTCTTGAAATAAATTAAGTTCAATATAATTATCGCAGGTTCGCGCGTTTAATAAACTAGATACAAGAATTGTATAGTCAAGCGTTCCGCTGTAGCCGATCGATAAACAAGCGTTTGTGCAATTAGATAATTAACCAATTAGCGAAGCGTTTGAATGATTCGTAATCGTACACTCTTTTACCATGGTGATGTTTTTCCACTGAAGGGATTCTGTATGCGACAAATTTCTAATAGTTTCCTTATGAGTGTCTTGATAAACGTTTAATTAAACATGCATTAAAGCAATACGTGCGAACTGGATTATGTGGCTGACGTGTTGTTCTGTTATACTCGTCACGCGTAGGTATATGGAGGAAATGGATATAAATTATGAATTACAACTGAATTCAAACTGATCCACCGTAACCAGGAATAGTTCATTAACTCAATAACGAAGTGCTGTCTTTATTATGTATCTCAAGGGCGTGAATAGATTTCGCCCATTTAGAATGAGTTGAAATTACTTCATTTCTCAATTGATTATTTGTATGAAATGTGCGTTGGTTTTGAAATGTGTTTCCAGAGTTTGTACAGATAAAAACAAAAGTTCAATTGTACTTCACTTGTGAAATATGTAAATATCTAAATTTTATGTTTATTTTATAACGCACGATTGACGATTCTTGATACTTGAAAGCTAGAATTAATGAGGCGCTGATTTAAGTTTCTTGAACCCGTGTCTCTACAGAGAGGGTGGTTCAACTTCTGAGGATAATTACTTAATTCCGTATGGAAATAAACTGGCTTTAAAATTTGATTCAAACTGCAACATGGAAGAAGAACTTTAATATATCAGCTTTAATCTTGTGATTTATGGAGAATGTGTTGATTACACTGTATAAAGTTGGATATCTTAGCTATGGATATAACGCGTGTTCAATGTATGCTTATTTTAGTCATGGGGATAGTTGAGTGTACAGATAATGGACTGATAGGACAAAGTGGCCCAGGCGTTCGGGAAAAGACAACGAAAAACAAAACAATAATCATTGATAGTGGAGATGTAAGTGATCGTAAAAATAACACATACTCTGTGCAGGCTGGAACTGAAGGTACCGTAAAAAATAATGCAACGAGTGTGACGGAGCGCCAGATGAGTCCCACCCCCGATAGTCCCGAAGAAGGTTTACCAGTGACCATATTGGTGGCTAGTCCTGCCGTTGCTGTAGGTATCATAATATTTATATGTGTAGCGTATAAATGGCATACAAAACAATTAGATGATCAAGCGAAAGAGCTGGCTATTCAATTGGCCGCTGGAATAGATGATAGTTCGAGCCCGTGCCTTCCATGTTCTCCCAGCGGTTCTGCACAGCGACCATTACCAACAGTGCAGTCCTCTGGCTTACGCGTGTTATGTCATTCGGAGAGTGACCTACAAGGACCCAGAAGAAAAAGCCTGCGAACCCCTTCTCCGACTTCTCAAATACTGTTATCACCAGCGATGGGAATAGGGGACAAAAGGGGCTCAAGCTGGAGCGCCCTCTCTGACCAAGAAATCATAAGCCATTCTCCAAGACGCCATTCCACGTTTTTGTTGTGAACATGCTCTAAATTTGACTATTTGAAGATCTTCTTCCCAATACAGGTGTATTTCTCGTTTACGATACAAAGTATCATATTTTATCATGTGAAAGCTTTCATTCATTTTTTTTATTTTTAAAATTAATTTTAAAAAATAGTTTACTGTAATTTAAATACTGCAAGACACTATTATAGTGACTTCATGTTGACTCAAAAATTACATCCTTAGATTTATATTTTATACATACATTTATTACACTGAATTAAAGAAATGCTTATTTTGTGAAAAAACTTCATTACAATATCCGACCCTCCACTATGTAAGATTTCAGTATAACCGTGTTTAACTGTTATTATATCGCATGAATTGCTTATAGACTTAAAAGTCCAAATGCTCAAAAAATACTAAGATATACCAAACGGGTGTGTTTTTCTCTCCAGGATTGTGGGGTGAGACCCATTGCTTAAAATACATTTATTTTTGTGGTGGTGTACCGAAGTAAGATGACAAGAAGTGCTATACAAATCTTCTTAATTCACTTTTTTTGCAGTGCTAATATCTAAACTATATCTTAACAAGTGCTCCACATTTGTTATACATTGTGTACTGTTGAAAATGTATTTTTAACAAGTGTTCTGCCTACAGATGCTGTAAGTGCTCTATGTACTGTAAAAATAATATCGAAACTAATCGACAAGTGTTATTCAAATATTAATTATACATAATTTTACTGTAGAAATTTCGTAATGAAACATTGACCGGTGTTATGTGAATTTTATCAAAACATTTTTTACTGTAGAAATTTCGAAACGAAATCTTGACAAATGCTATATACATTTTGTCAAAACAATTTTTTACTGTAGAAATATCGAGTCGAAACTAGACAAGTGTTATGATTATGAGTTTATCAATACACTTTTTTTTACTGTAGAAATTTCGAAACAAATCTTGACAAGTATTATAATTATGAAATTTATCAAAACATTTTTACTGTAGAAATATCGAATCGAAATTAGACAAGTGCTACACAAATTATAATAATTAGATTTTGCTTCAGAAATATCAATTTGTTAATTTGTGACAATGTCTGTAGGTCCCTACAAATCGTATTTGTACAATTTTATTGCACAAATTTCGATATGTATCGCATACAATTGCTATATGATATATTTATCACAACGAATAGTGTATATATAAAACACTTTGTTATTTCATCGACAATTAATCTTAATTGCCCCGAAGTCGATTTGCATAATTGTTGCATGCAGAAATGTATGATGGTATCAATTTGACATTAACGCTGCCTGACGCACCAATCATTCAGTTGTTGACACATGGCATTTAACCATGGATAGCTGATTCCAGGAATCCGTGCAGGAATATTGTTTCAATGCGATAAGGATGTAATTAAATAAATTTACCATTAAATTGCTCTCTGGTATTGTCATTAGAATTAAACACGCACCTTTCTCTCAAAACAGTCAAAATGTATAATACGAAGGCTTTCATATGTTATTTATAAACATTATTTAATCTTTATTGTATAGCGTATTTCTCATTTCCTTGCAAACAAATGTTGTCTTTATTTAAAAAGACACAGACAACACCCTATTGATGAAAGAAATACATAATTAAATTACTAACAAATTTTTTGATATATATTAATACTTCATTTTGAAAATCAGGTACCGCTGAATTTGGAATTTGGCAGATAATTTCTTCTGCGAAATTAACTATAATAAATATATCTTTCGACTTATCAGAAGACCTGTACACGTGATGTAATCAATAAACCCAGAATTCCATCATTCTTCCGCTTGTTTTTTTATAATAATTATGGAATGAATGAGTTTTCTAGTTTACAAAATAATAATAATAATAATAAACCTATGATCTAGTCTAAATTTTTAATTAAACTTGTTTCGCTGTAGTTTGGTTCGTGAAACTGGGCCTTTGTTGTGTCTTTATTTCGAAGTGATTGTGTAATTTACAATTATGGGACGAACGATCAGTTATTATTGATTCCAGAAACAGTACACAAATTGCTTTTAATGATACCATCTTTTCTCAATTAACTAATGACCACGTGCACCGTGCACGTCATTAGTGTTCTTGTCTCGTACAACGCCTACGTCGCTGAGGCAAAGATAATGATTTGCGTAATTTCTAGCTGTTGAATTGCTTCTGAGCAAGTTTTGTTTTGAAAATTTAAACTTACTAGGCTTCCAAACATTGCCTACGGAAATTTAACTTTAACATTTCTTTGTACAAGGCGAAACGCATTATTATGCGACATTTCGTCACACAGTATTTTAATGCTAAAGTCGTTGTTTGTTGAGCATTTTGTACAGTGTTAGTCCATCGATGCTAAATTTAACCGTTCGCAAAATAGTAATCTGATTTCATTTAACTGTATTATTAATACTCTCTCTGAGCGCCGCATTTACTTCTTACTTAATTATATTTACTTGTTCTAAACTACAAAGAACATCTCCTAACTACTACAAGAGTACAGAAACAATTTTACAAAGGATTATACAATTAGTCAAGTAGTTTTACATCTTTCTGATATTTGTGGCCCTCTGATAACAATTATGTTCCTATGTTTTGTATTGAAACTTCAATGTGATTAACTCGTAAGCAGATAAATTTTTCATCTTTTGAAGTATGTTAAATTAAGAAGTAATTGTATGTACATGGTAATAATTCCATATCAATACGCGATAACTTTGACACAATACGTACCGTGTATATAAATATTTTAGTAAGAATAACGGACTAAAATATTAATTTGCATAATTCAGAACACGTTGTATTTTTATAAATCAACTTAAAAATGTTCCGATGTTAGGTTAGACATCGCAGTTTAACCGAAAACGGGAGGCATCGTGGTCTAGAGGTAAAGCGTCCTACCTCTGATCCGAAGGACCTGAGTTCGAATCCCAGGATCGACGGATTTCGTTCATGAACTTTGTAATCCCATTTCCCGTACGCAGTACTGGTGTAGTTTCCAGGAAGCGGACTCGAACGCGATTAATATAAGCAAAATTGCTTGTTTCACGATCGAGCTAAAATAAATTAGTGCCAACTATAACAGAGAATTGACCGTTTGGAACACGGTAACAAAACTATTCAAGTAATGGTTGACGTCGATCAATTTACTGTGGAAAGCTTATCTATTATTACGAGACCATTTGCCTTACGAGCCTGGCATCTCAGTTCCTATTTAGGTGTAAAATGATAAGGTCCTGGTTTCCACTTAACCAACCCTATTTCTTTCATGCTGTTTTTTTAGACTTCATTTCGGTCTCGGAAATTTTTTCTTGCTGATATTTTCAATTTTACTTGAACTGTATCACCGAACTTTAAGAAATGCATTCAACAAATTCTGCCGACTTACCGACCTTATATTTTTGTGATTAGTGGAAGCATGGTATTTTGGCTTCATGATTTAATGACATTAATGATTTAAAGAGGTCATTTGTAATTAGAGATCTCATTTTTTATATTTGGTTTTGCAGTTTCTCATTACAAGTTGTAACAAATGCATGTGATGTACATTTTCGGCAGTATGCAAAAACTGAATCGCTACTCAAGACATTGTAATGAAAATGACTTTACAGTAAAACTTTATTATTAATACCAACTTTGAGACCTAAAAATACGGTCGTCCTATTGAAGTGATCTCATTATCGAGTTTAAATATAGAGGAAACCTGGAAAATCTGTCTGAAAATAAGTGGCTTTTATATTGAGGTGATCGTAATATTGAGATGATCGCTAAGTGAGATGTTACTGTAGTTGAATGGGAACGTGTGGAATCAATCTCCGATGGTAACCTTAACATCGTTGTAGAATTAACGTGGATACTTCGTGTGGAAACCAGATGGTCTGTCTCACACCAGGAGAGTAATTACACCGTGAGGAAAGACCGGATAAACGTTAGAGTCTTTTACTGTATACTGGAATTTAATTATCTCAGATAAAAACACGACCCATACGGGATTTTATAAGAAAAGTGTCTGCTGTGAGGTAACCCTGTGTTTTAAACACAAGGTCAATATTCTGGTTACTTCGAATTCTGCTATCTATGTAAAGATATAAGCCAATGCTTAAATACTTATCTATCAAAAAGGCATCTAATTCAAGTCATATATTCTAAATAACTTTTCGGGACAATGAGACTAAATATGATTTTTTTAAACTAAAAATGATAGATGAATAATACTAAGTAGGTGTAATTTATAGTAATACAGTCAAACCTCCGAATAAAGACCACCCTGCGAATAAAGGCGAAAAATGGCAATTCTTTTCTTTGAAAATCGTCACTGATTATTTAAAACAAACTGACATCCGAATGAAGGAATCTGTCAGTGAAGGACACATTTTGTCTTTCCCAAGTGTAGCCTTTGTTCACAGGTTTGACTGTAAAGCGTGTTTTCTTTGCTTTTGCTGTTATGATTTTCAGTACATTATATGTACCGTAACAGCTAGATATCAATCGTAGCTTGTAGCCCGGAAACGGTCTTAATATTGAAGCGTTTTCATTACCAGTTGAAATACAGAAGTAAAGAAAATCGTTGCGTTAAGTAAACGATATTAATTTTAGAAGTAAAGAAATGTTTGTTTTTGTTACATGCTAATAAAAGATAGTTCGAGATTTTTTATTAGTATTACTATTCTTGAAAGCCGTTGCTGAGATAATTTTATGCGGGGAGGTAAAAAAAAGTGAAACAACAGATGTTCCGTTTCTCGGGCTTAACAAAAAGTGTAGGGTGGCGAGGAAAAATTAGGATAGGCCGTTAACCAGAAACAAACATTTTTTTTTACAATGACGAAGTCTTAATATCGATGTGGTCTCTACGTGAGGTTCAGCTGCACATTACTTATTCATTTTATATTCTAATATTTAGTTGGCCTTCGTATTTAACTGACACAATTATTTAGAAATTATATCTGGAAATTTTGATTTACTCTGTGTTTTGTTATTGAAATAAACTATTTTAAGTTCAGTGACTTATGCTATTTTATCAATTGAAATGGCGAGTCTGGAAAATGACCCAAATCTCACATTTTAACCTTGAATTCAACTCAGAATTATGATTATGATCTATCGTTATTATTTCTGGCTGAAAATGATTAATAACTTCTCCACATGAACACAAATTAGTGATACATGTATATTGTTAAACATCCATCTCCAAAAGTCACTAAAAGTGAGGGACTGGGTGTAAAATGTGTTACTAAGGAAAATGGTTCAACGCCTTCGTAAAATCAAAATTAAACCGTTGTATCCATGAAAACATGAACGTGACGCAATGCTTAAAGTTTCAACCACTTTTTATTCATAAAATAAAATAATGTATTGATTAATGAATTTTCTGAAAAGACCACGTGGTGATATAGCGAATATGTCTATACATCATGTGAGTTCACAACATCTGAAGTACGGTATGTTCTTATCTAATGCATATTACATTCCACGCGGCTTCTTTGTTCTACAAAGATAACGTATCAGAAACATGGAGTAATAGTAAAACGTGTAAATTAAGCATTTTTTCGTGCAGTTCGGTTTAATACGGAATCCTATAGCGTCCACAATAAATTTCGACAGTACCACTCGATAATTATGGTTTTGAAGGTGCCAATTGTGCCTAATTTAGAAATCAGAGACACTTATACCTGCCCTAACCCATCAGACGATAAGTATCGCCTTTAAAACGATAATTATAACGTGGTACTTGCGAAATTTAATGTGGACGCTATAGGAGTCCGTAGTTCAATACCCCGCTTTATTATCATGTGCAATTTATGATACACTTGAGATAACTTTCGAAAGAATTGATCATAGAATAACAATGAAGACTGGCTATACCGGTGTTGACAAAGAATGCCCGAACCAAACAATATATTATGGATTTACATCACAACAAAAACTATAAAGAATAACCTATTTATGACAATGAAAGCACGTTTACTTACTGGTGTCTGGGCATAAAAATGAACTCATGAACCGAAAGAAGCATAGAATCTCTTTATTTGATTGGACAAGTTTTTAATATGCGTTATCAAGACGCGCTATCGTGCCCTGGAAGATGCATATGTCAAACATTTAGAACGAGGCGCAACAGATGGAGTATCTTTCTTGTGTTCAACATGATCAGTCGTGACAAACACATCAACAATAAAGTGCTGTTCAAACTCTGATAATGTAATACTTCATAGCTTATATACGTGTGTGGGTTTTCAATCAAAACTTTTATATGAAAACATTACGCAACGAAACCTTCCACAGTAATCGCGTACTAGACATCTCAGAAAATTTAGAATGAAAGATTAAATATGCTACCAGACAGCATTGAAACAATTCATGCATCCATAAATCAAGAGCAATATAGACCACATTAACTGAATCACGTCAAGATTCATTATAAAGTTATTTCATTGCTATTTAGCTAGAAATTATTGCGAGCGTATTTTAGATAAGAAGAGTAGAAATAGAAGTAGTTTGTCCTCGTCAATAACTCATCATTGTAATACGATAATGTCGTGGAAGTAACCAGATAACAATTAAATGAAACCATTAGAGTATCCATGTTCTAATCATTATTTAAAATCGTTATGATATATCTAATTTCTATCATTTTGATATTGGGTTCTAATGGCTCACTGTATCATCTATACCGTCATTATTAAATTCATGGAAGAATTGTTTTAATGAACTTCCCATGATTTTGCTTTAATCTTTAATTGTGTATATTTAAAATATTGCATTTCTTCTGCATTTTTTAATTTACCTCCAGAGCGGCAAGGATTTTTGTAATAACAAATTTTGAGAACTTGGCAGGAAATATGCGCGATCTCTAGAATCGCTCTAAAACTTACGCTCCTAATTCTTAAATTGTCCTGCACGTATTTTGGAATACATGAGCTACCGGTCATTATCGTAATTACGAAAATGCACGGGGCAATTCTCTAATTGCTTATATACCAACCCCCACAACATTTTACACATACAGTGGAACAGTGTGTTGAATTCTTAGGGACCAATGACTTCAGTGATATCCATATTTCACTAAAGTCATAACAATTAAGTAAAGAAGCGAGTGTTTGGGAAAAAAAACAAATTCACCATAACCTTATAGATACAGAACCCATGATATGAGATACATTATAACTATTCATTAAATGCAAGTAATTACGTACCTTGTGCGATCTAAAATGTAGCCCAATAATGACGTCACAAAGCCTTCACTAACTGTGACCAAAATTTATATTCATTTTCTGCGCATCCGGTCATTAGTGATGATTTTGGTTGTTTCATCCATTGTAATGAACTTATATATATATATATATATATATATATATATATATATATATATATATATCGCATTAGACATGTTTAGTTTTGAAATGGTATGATGATATTATCCGTGGGTGTTCACTAGTCTGTCCTGTACCATTGTTGGATTCTATTCATGGGGAAGACATTAAAAAAAAACGATTATTGCGATTAGTCTGGCCTGTTTTATTTGGAATTTTGAAGACCAGGTATTCAGAAAACCTGACTGTAAGAAAAAAACGGCAAAACCGGGAGCTAGAAACTTATACATTATTTCAGGTGTTTTTTGACTGTTTTTTTTGGAAGGTCCGTTTATTCAGTACTTATACTGAACAGTGCAACCTCTCCAGGCAATACCTTTTGGGAGAAGCAAAATTATGTTGTCGTTTGTAGGCTGTTGCTCTACAGAGGTTATATTAATTATTAAATCGTACAGTCACTGTGGGAAAATCATGCATTTTTTGAAGGGAGATTGTTGCTTCAGAGAGGTGCGCTCTGAGGAGGTTACACTGTATGTACTTTTACCACGATAGCTTTAAAGTCAGACTCATAACAAACTTCCCTAAAATGTCTACGAATGTCCTTTATGACTGTGTGAGTTCCTATCTTGACGGTTTAAGATTTCTTGTCAGCTTAGGAATGCAAAGCATTTTTACGGGTTTTTGTGTGAAATGCATTTGCAAAGAATAATTACCATAGTTGGCCTTTACACAACTCAAAATTGGATAAGGACCACTTTTTCTTTGGATTGCAGCATAATTATAACAAATACAAGCTCTTAATTTTTAAACTTAGTTAAAGAAAAATATATTGGACATATTCACAGATGCATAAAAGTTTGATTTTACACGTGCACGGCGGAACGGAAAACTTGGAAATTCTTTAAGACTCAAAAATGAAGATTCAACGTAAAGTCAAACCTGTGAACAAAGGCCACAATTGACAAAGGCCTATATTGACAGATAACCATTATTCAGGGTTCAATTTGTTCTAAATAATTAGTGACGGTTTTCAAAGAATGGTCTTTATTCACAGGGTGGTATTTATTCGGAGATGGCCGCAAACACAGGTTTGACTGTATATGTTTGCTGAAAATGCGATTGGTGTTCGGGGTTTTCCTTGACAAATGACATTTTGCTGCTTGTTACAAAGGATATTATGGTGAATTAAGGACCAAGAAGGCATCTTAGCCTTATCATGCTGTGATCTGGCTTTACTATTGATTAATTGTTTGATGGTGTTCTATATGGCGCATTGACAACTAGCTGTCATGTAGCGCGCATTTAAATAAAAGGTACAGGAAACAAGTATTAACCGTGTAAAAGGATAATACATTAATAAGAATGAAGGATAATTGATATACTTCACTAACTGTTGTATCTAGGTGAACTAATATACAATATACACACTGAAATTTTGATTTATTCTTTGGGTCATTAACATGTATACAAGAGTATGATAAAGATCTACAAACCTACATACCCCACTTAATCTAAAACAATTAATTCTTTAATCTTTGTAGGACAACATGCTTTACAATCTTCACAACAGCTACTGGCGATAATTTTCCAATTTCTGACCAAGGTTAAATGTTGTAGCAGAGGTGATTACAGAGTTCAATGTCTTGCAGGAATGATGTTACATTTTAAAGAGCGCATTACATTTTCAACTTTCATGGAAATGTATTTTGAGCTATATGGTAAAATATGCGGGTTGTTTTTCTTTTCCACTCCCAAATATACTCTAATTCCGTTCTTTAAAAACTCGGTCGAATAGCGGGGCGGTCGTAATTTCGGAGAGGTCCTAAGTAAGGATTTTACTGCAATCATTCTATGTTTATCTTCAATGACTACAAGTGGAATTTTGTTTTAAGCTGCCTTCAATATGTACTATACAATGATGTTGAATAAAGAAGATGTCGTTTGTAACATTCTACGTAGTCTTAAATTCTTGTGTGGACATGAGAACCAGTTGATGGGTTTGAGATTTCAAAACATCAGTTCTGTCTTTTTCTCAAATCCTGTACATTGTATCTTAATGTTTCAAACATAATTATGATAAAACATGGTTGATATCAATTATACATTATTCAACCAGCGTTATTGACTTGATGGTGTAGGCCTATATTTTTTCAGTCATAGTACAGTGCAACCTCTACAATTCAACACCCTTTGGGAGAAGCAAAATTATGTTGTTGTTGAGATGTTGTTGCTCTAGAGAGGTTAAATTTATAGTAAAATCATACAGCGGGAAAAATCATGATGTTGTTGAAGGGAGGTTGTTGCTCAAGAGAGGGCCGCTCTGGAGAGGTTGGACTGTACATTGAAAAACATTGGTCTTTAGGTCCAGAAATAATATACGTTTTAAATTCTGAGATGATCTTTTTTATCTAGGCCTGCCAATCTAAGAATATATAAATACAATTTATCTTGTTTAAAGCAAGTATATATATATGTATATATATATATATATATGCAGCGTGCTTTAAACAAGGTAAATTGTATAGAATGGAATACATTGTAGAAATATTAATTTTAGACTCATTTGTTTCTCCATTGGAATGTAACGTACAAGAAACAACTTTAGACTGACAACTTTTTGGGCTCTATTTACTGAAAATACCGCATGATAAGGTTATGATGAACTCGGATATAGTGAAAAATGGCATATAGTGAAGTAAATACGTCTCCCCCGAACAAGTCCTTTTTCATCTCAACGAGTGTGAGGTAAAATAATTTCATGTCCCCGGGAATTCATAATAACCACATTCTGCTGAAGGTGTACAGTAAAAATGTCATTTTCTACTTGCGAAATACGATTTGATATATATCATACGATAAATTATGCATACAAAAACACAGGTGCGAAAATAAACTGCCTCAGAAAACATATCAAGCGTACAAACTTTCGAGCCAACTTCCCGTAATTTTTTTTTCACAAACTAACTTTAAAAACATAAACAATAAACCAGCATTTGTTATTGTTGTACGTAAAAAACCTATGAATGCCTGTATGGAAACTCATATATTATTCATAATAATTTTTCAGTTGACTGATCACAGATGTATATTATATGATTTTCCACGGGTTACGCATGAGCACTTCAATTCCCTGCTGTATTGTTAACGTTGAAATATTTCTTGTACGAACTATGGACTACAAAACATTGTATTAGTCTTGACAATCCGATGATCTACTGAGTAATACCATGACATCAAACTATGGAACAAAACGTCCAAAGTCCTCCAGAGTTTGAATAATAAATGTAACAGCATGGTTCAATCAATTTTAACAAGCATTTGGAAGACTGAATACGCCATACATTAGGTCATCCTTAAAAAATATTCGTTTGCAGTTACGCGAGTGACGAATTCACTCCAAATCCTCCGACCGAAAAAAGTTTTAGAGATTTTGACGAAAAAATCTTCTGTGCTTTATTCCAGTTTTTCATTTCAATACATGTATATACATTGTACTGTTAACAAGAAGACTTGCCTGCCCACTTTTTCACACGTAAATGCAAACCAACATTTTAAGGACGGCCTTAAATGCAGGTAAATATTTTATACGAAGCAGAAAATCCAATACTATATATTTCACGTAAATGCCACAAAATGCGCTTGGAATATTCCTCATTTTTATAGTTGGCGATTGTGATTTTATTATTGAGTTGTTGCCTCCAGTTAGACTGTACAGCGAGATTGATTATCATCATTAATTAAAAAAATAACACTAAAACGT
Organism: Lutraria rhynchaena; assembly: GCA_008271625.1. NCBI lineage: Eukaryota > Metazoa > Mollusca > Bivalvia > Venerida > Mactridae > Lutraria > Lutraria rhynchaena. Next base: position 3,167,668 of record VIBL01000012.1, read on the forward strand.
CAATATTAAGACCACCTTTGTACCTAAATTGACAGTCTTAGTATTGAGGTAGTCTCATTATAAAGTTGAAAAACGGGAAAAAATATTGAAAAAATGGATGGTTTGTGGTCGTTATAAGAAAGTGGTTTTATATTGATGTGGTCCTTAAGTGAGGTTTAATGCACGTGCAATAAATTAAGGTCCCCATGGACACAATTAACGCCTGTGTTCAATTCATTCCTCGTACAGGTAGGTTCAGATTGATTAGCAATGACTTAAACATATAGCAGATACAGGTAGGTGTATGAGAAATATACGTGGTCTTATTAAGCCTAAAAAATAGATTGATTCCGCTGCCCTGGCAGACCCTATTTTCGCAGCCGACCCTATGATTTTTTGGTCAAATTATTGTTCTGCAAAATAAAAATGATTTCAGTCATATTCTGGAACAAAAAAGTAAAATAAAAAAAAATAAATCTCTACTTACCGACCCTATTTTTTCAGAGCCGGTAGGGGAAACAAGCTATTTTTGGCCTTATTGTTCAGTGTATATCTACAGTCGATCGAATAATCGGCAATCTTCGGGTACTTCCTTGATAAAATCCGTTGAGACAGTAGTAGCTTTAGTATGTTGTTTGTATATCCAACAATTTTTATCAACCATCTCGCCTTGACCGTTTCCGGTTAACTGTATGCAGCATATAAATATGACAAATACCGTTGAACTTGGTTATAGTGAATTCCTTTGAACACGAATAATCTTTTCATAATGTGCTTATTCTTATTCTAATATACTAATAACATTGAAATGGAAGGAATGATTATGTTCATGGTAAGAAATGCTTCACTGTATCCCAACCTTCACTATATCAGAGTTCACTATAACCGTATTTTGCTGTAATTTACTGTAATTCAGTGTATTCGTTTGTAGAATACATCAATCATGTTCAGGTCATGCAATCAATAGTTTTATGCAGTATTTTTACTGTTAGTAAATGGCATTTTTGTTTTCACAGACGTCACTTTGGTGACAGGTAGTCCAGATATCCGTTAATGTTTCTTTTGCATTTTGTTCGGCTTTATTTGACCAATGAACCGGCTGTCCGACTTTATCGCTTATCAGAATATTCGAACGTACCTTTGTCATTAGACTTAACATAGGTTTTTATTAATAATATTATTATATAGCGTCTGAATTCTGAGGCACAATCTCCTCTTTTTCATTCTAAACTGCTTGCATCTGAAAGAAATGCCTCTCATCCAAAGAAAGCTCAATCGCTCATTGGGAATAGCTGCTTGATCCGTACAATAATTCTTCCGCGAAGTTTACCACACGACTATTTTCATTTTTTATCAGACATTTGAAAGGGAGACAATTCATGTCGATTATTTTTACTACCGTAGCGTTTGCCTCCCTTAATTGTGTACTTCGTGTATTACGCGTCACATGTACTGTTTGAACGGTCATGTGATAGAAAAATCATGTTAATTTGAATAAGAACTCCTAGATTCAACGCTAAATCACCATAAAAGATAAAAATCGTGAAATGAGTGATTTCGCAGAATGAAAGATTTAACTTTAAATTTATAAAAATTCTACTATCACACATCCGTTACTCCCTCTAGCGAGTGATACACGTGTATATGAATGCAAAAAAGCATGTCAGAATAGATAAACCACGAAATAAATTTTATCTACAGGAAGTGTGAAGTACGTTATAATTATACGTATTATTTCGATTGTAGTACCAAACAGAATAGGGTATGCCGCGACCGTGGTCTCGTGGTTAGTGCGCTTGACTTGTAACCTGGCGATCCGGGTTCAAATCCCGGTCGCTACAGGTCATACTCTTTCCATTATATTCCGTATGTGGAGAAGTTGCTAGCTCCTTGTGGAAGGGTAAGTTAGCACTTGTTAGTGTACAGTCCAGGAAAACTGGTTAGGTGTACCGGCCGCCGTATCTAACTGAAAAATTGTTGAAAAACGGCGTTAAACCCAGAGACAAAGTAACACAAAACAAGCAAAACATTATAGGTGTGTGGTACGAGGTTTCCTATCTAAACATGGCAAATACCAGCCGGATAAGTTAAACATTAAACTGTACCGTAAGCTTGAAGTTTGCTAAATACAAGGAAAAATAAACGAACAAAACAAATGACATGAAGATAAAGATGACATTTATGACGTTAAAGATAAGTTAACAAAAATAGATAGAGAATACATAAAAAGTGGTTTTTACATTCTGTAAATACAGTCAACTCGTGTCTAAGGCCTCTGTGATCAGCGACCACCCGAGATAAAGAATAGTCATTGACTCTCTGTAAGTCTAGACAGGTTTATCTGTATCTGGATAATAAAAGTAACAGCACATATGCGTACAAATGTAGACAATTGTTTAATATACATCTATATTGCTTAAAAATAATGTCAGTATTTTAAGTAATCCTTGGATATCGGTAGCCGTGATGTTGTGTACAGGTATATTAAATATTTAGGATCAATGGTCGCCTGCAAATGACAAAGCTTTTGATGGACACTGGAGACGCGACCCTAAACTTCTATTTCAAAATATAACGTGTTCGAAATGACGCATCAACATATATGAAACAAAATGCAACTAAACCTTTACAGAAAATTAGATATTTCTCTTAATTCATTGTGAAAGAATTCCTTAAACAATTTTTGAAGTTAGACGCACTACTGGCGGTGAGGCGTGAATGAGTAATGTATAAGACATTGTCCGTTTTTCTGCTTTTCATTTGTACGTATATCTTTAGGGTCCGACAAGCAAGACGACCATAATCAACTTGGCTATCTTAGGCTACTCACAACAATCATAGATATTGATCACAAGCAGGGAATGTGTGCCGTTAGCAATGCTTTAAAAGGTTGTTGATATGCAACAGATGAAGTGAAACAAACAATGTTTTATAGTGGTCATGATTTTCATGGAACAGTAAATATGTGTATATACATGTACTTGTATGTAATTTTACTTATACATATCGAATATAAAATGTTAGTAAAACATTAATCTATAAAATACAATATGAAAACAGATATGTTGTGCCTATACGAGTATTCAGATTCACCGACCGTTATGAACGTGCTGACAAGGACATTTGTGGTGAATAACTTAGTTTCATTATATGTAGTAAAGAGTATAAATATACATCTGTTATGAGTGATTCATTTAATGAGATAGCGTGCATAAATAACAGGATATATCAACAGATAATGTATTTTAACATGACAATGTTTGGTACATGTTACAACATATATTTAAACTTTAACAGCAGCAGACTTTCCGTATGGTCCCCATGGATTATTATCATACTAAGGAGATTTTTTGACGTTAGATGTAAGAGATTAAATTAACATGAGCAAAAAAATGAGCAATGCACAAGGATTTTTATCATGGAATGATAGGTTTTAGAATTATGCTCGCGAATTACAGTTACAAATACAACCATTTCAAGTGGCAAAACATGTGTCCATAATACACACATTGCTTCTATCATATACAAGTCTTGACATCATCTAGCACACTAGAACGTTAACTATAAACCACACTGCCACAACCCTAAGTACTATGGTGTCTACATATAAATTTAGATGATTGCTGATTGATTTTAAATTAGACCAACCGAAACAATTATTACATAAGGAAGATCAAGTATTAGTATGAAGTCGTTAATTATACATGATACACTATGTTACTTATGACATATGTATTTCCATTTCTGAATGCAAAATTAAAATACAGCCGAACACGGTTATAGTGAAACCCTGCGCTATGAATAATTACTTAACCAAAAGCTTCACAGCTATACCCATAGAAACAAAAGTAATCTGTAGTAGGCAGAAAAAAACACATCATTGTATACGATTCTTCACTATATAGGAGTTCACCATAACCGTGTTTTACTGTATTATATTCAATAAATAGACTTCGCTTGTAAAACCTTTGGCCAGCAAAACACGTAGGCGTTATACGCTAGACAAGTACCAGTGTTGTATAAGCAACCATGAACTTTGTTCCACTGGTCTTTTAGGTATTAGAAATATAGTCCACTTTACATGTGAACATCGGCACTGTTCGCGTTATTTACATCGTATGCGTTGCTGGACTGATTATAATTTTGTTGGTTTTCTAGTTCATACTGTTCATGACCTTCAGATACTGTAACTCTAACGTCATCATGATGACGTATCTCGTTCGAATGACACGTGTCATTGTATTGATAATTGTTATCGTCTGGATTATTCTCGTTTTGATAATTTTCTGCATTATAGTTATCCGCATGATAATTTTCAGCATCATAATTGTCTGCATGATAATTTTCCGTAGGATAATTTTCAGCATTATAATTGTCAACAGGATAACTCTCGCCAGTTTGATTTGTGTCAGAATAATTTTCATGATAAGCATTATTATCAGGATTAGGATAGGTTTCAGCTTCAGTACTATATTGGTTATCATCAGCTATACCACAACTTGCTTCAAATTCGTGCTCGTCAGATCCCGGGTCGCCCGGATACGCGCCGTTATCATAGGCCGTTTGTTGACCTGATGATTGCTCGGTCGGAAAAGCGTCACACGAATTTAAAACTGTTGAAACTCCTTCATTTTTCTGATTCAATGCCTCGTTTTCAAAATCTGGATTTTCGTCCGGATACATCTCTTTGATGACTTCAAAATCATCACGCGCTTTTGGTTGATACCCGGCGTTGCCATTCTCGTCTGCTTTATTGTTTGTCGATGACGATGAAAGACTAAAATTCTCTAAACATCCGCATGAAAATAAACTATAACAACACCGCCTACACCTATTTACAGAGCAAGAACGACAACTCGGTCTGCATATATGGAAGTTGTTCATATCCGGATCTGGGACGTATTTATTGAATTCTTTAATCAAAAAAGGAAGTCTTATACCGTCAATGATCCAGCCAATCCCGAGACAACCAAAAGAACAAGCGTACAAGATCCCCCACTTCTTTCGACCTAGGTAAAAATGATGAAGTCCGAACAATCCGAATGGAAACCAAAAAACGTAAGCCTCATCAGGGTACTTGTGTTTGTCTTCGTCTGCGTAACGCTCATATAAAACCGGAAGTCGCAACATATCAAATATCCAGCCAAATCCAAAGAGACCAAAGGTTGCAGCATAAAAGCCACCGTTAAGATATCGTTTTAAGTAAAAATGATGAGCACCGAAAATGCCCAAAGGCGAAACACACAAAACATACGCAGTAACTTTTGTGGTACCATAATCACTAGCAGGGTCATTAGATGCTCTTACAAGATCTTTCATCCTAAAAAGATCCACAATCCAACCAATAGTGAATATACCGCATGTACATGTATACAAAATCCCTAAAATATAATTCCCTAAATAATAATGGTGAGCCCCGAACATCCCAAATGGCGGCATCGCCATTATATAAGCAGTGCCCACGGATTTCTTATCTTGTCCAGCTTTCCGCACTAAAGTTTTCATTCTGAATAAATCCATTATCCATCCTAAAGTGAATATTCCGATCGTGCAAGTATAAATTAATCCAAGACGAGTATCTCCTAAGTAATAATGATGTGCTCCAAATATACCAAAGGGAGGTAATGCAAGAATGTAAGCAGTTCCCAGTGACCTTTCTTCCCGTTTAGAGTTACTGTCTCTTACCAAATATTTCATACGGAAGAGGTCTACGAGCCATCCCATTGTTAGTACTCCTAAGGTGCACGCATAAAATATACCGAGTTTCTTGTTTCCCAAGTAGAAGTGGTGAGCTCCTGAAAAATAAAAGACGGTAATTTGGTCATGAAGAAAGATCAGGACGTTTGTCTCAAGTGAAATTCATGCGTACGGCTTCGAAACTTTCTCCTTCGTTTTGCTTTTTAAGCATCATTGATCTATTTGGCCAAAGAATTAACAAAGGTATATGGAATTGAAGAATCGGAAGTGGACATCCGTGGTCAAGTGGTTATCACTGGTAATCACTAGCCCATCAACGCCGTAAGGGCGAATCCCACTCAGGATCAAATTTCACGTGAGGAAGCTGTCAAGCTAGTTCATGGAAGTTTGGTGATTCTACGCAGGTGTATGCCACGGATCTTCCTCGGTCGTTAAAGCTAGAATAGTTGGCAAATGCCCCTGGCTGTTGGTGGGACGTTAAACCTCAGCGAAAACGAAGAAGAAATGGACAGGTATACAAATGCGATTTCGGAATATAATAAGCAGTAAACATGTTGAAATATTGCCTAGAAGTACCAGCAAAATAAAGTTCGTAACTACATTTGTATGTAAGTCACAAAAACTGCAGCGAATGTTCTGACGTTTGTGAATAAGATCGAAAAACGTTTTTACGCTTGGAAGCAAATATCTTATATATAGCTGGCATTATTGGAAGGAAACTTTGTTATTCGAGATTATCAATTTCGAATATATGGATTCGAAATTAAAGAAATCTGACCGGCTATTGTGCCAAGCCGTATTGTGCATGCTGAAATTCCATCAATTATTCATTGAAAATCTCACACAAAACCAATTAATGGAACAGGTTTATGAAAGCATTTAAAACGCAATTTAAAGGTAAAAATGAAAAGGGGTCTAACATTACACTTATTTATGGAACAAAATGTCACAATATGTGACCCGATCCATTGGGCTTTTCATCAGCAATTGCATACATTCAAACATCATGCTGACAAAAAATGAATTAATTATTGAACAGGTGCGTGATAAGGCAGATTGTATTGAACAGACCAATACAATCAATATAATAGCTCCGTTGGGTAGAAATATTTGTTAATTTTATCAATACCTATCCCTATTATTATATTTCTCTTTTTTAATCTTTGCATAATGAGAAAATTGCGTCAAAGTATTTGAGTAATATAGTATCATATTACATATAGTACAGTCAAACTTGTATTAACGGCAACCTTCGAAGAAAGATCGCCCTGTGAATAAAGGCCATTCTATGACAAATCGTCACTGATTATTTAGAACAAACTGACCTCTGAATAAAGATCATCTGTCAATAAAGACCACATTTTGTCTTTCCTTAGGTAGGCCTTGACTACAGGTTTGACTGTATTAAATGAATATTTCTATTATTGTACTAGTTTGAGTTAATAATTATACAATCATGTACTATTTGAAACAGCTTTTGCAATGATCATGTTCCTACAAATGTTCAGACTGAAGTATATACACAATTATGATAAATGGATCAATATGATTACATATCAGCATAAAGGTTTACAAGTATTCACTCGGGATAGATGAACAACCGTCGTTAACTTAGTATAATGACAATATACCAGTAACAGTTGTTGAGTAATTCATTTATTGAATCTCCATTAACATTTTCAATATTATCTCTGTAAAATATTTCTTCATGTGGTGCATTTCTAAGAAATGAAATAAGAATGTCTGAACTTATCAAACGTATCATGTATATATCACTAGAGTTGCATGTCCCGTATATGTTTTTTTCATCGAATCAAAACTGATAATTGTTGTAAATTATGTCAGAGAGTATCACCTACATGTATTCTTAGATTAATCATTAAATCACCTGCATGTTTAACTCTCAGGAGCCGCGGCCGTGGTCAAAGTGGTTAGTGCGTTGGACTTGCAGCCCGGAGATCCGGGTTCAAATCCCGGTCGCGGCAGGTCATACCCTTCCAAGAAAATTTGACAAAAATGTCGATTTTCCTCAATATGTGGAGAAGTTGCCGGCTCCTTGTGGAAGGGTAAGTTAGTACTGGTTAGTATACAGTCCAGGAAAACTGGTTTGGTGAACCGGTCGCCGTATTTAACTGAAAAATTGTTGAAAAACGGCGTTAAACCCCAGTACAACCAAAATGTTTAACTCTCAAATCTTCAGCGGTTAATGTTTGCCAGGATTTTAAACAAAATTTATTGTGTCCTTAAGCTGTAAATACTGAAGAGTCAGCGTTTAATTTTACATCAAGTTTTTAGTCCATCCTCAAAGAATTGTTGGTATGTTGTAACGCGAACTGCTCATTAACCCCCCCACCACACACACACACACACACACACGAACACAGACCCAAAAACCTTTTTTAGCGTTTATAATACTTTTTCATCGTTCTTCATTTCAGATTTTCATTTTTAATAAAGGCATATAATTTAATAAAAATGATTAAAGACTACCAACCTACACGCTGTTAAAAGTTGGGGTCGCGTAACCGCAAACCAACCATTTGTTAAGTATGGTCGTATATACGTTCACTGTACATACCACATTGTAAATGAGATTATTTCACTATGTAAAACATACAAGCGGACGCCGGTGTAGATATATAAAATTCCCAAAATGTTTTATTCATGTAATATTATCATCCTTTAATAAGACGCATTTTTTAAACTCCTGCTTTATAGACACTAACCCCAAACACTAGATTTGACTGCATGTTGCAAGTTCTCATACTTTTTTTCATACAGAAAATTTGGGTTATAATGAAATAGTTCGGTATACTTGTTAGTGCTTTGATAAAATTCATTTTTTGTTGTGAACATTTATATACAGAATAGTGAATATTGAGCCTTTATTTCGGCATGTGTTTGTTAAAGGCAGTTATTTCGCAAATCTTCACATATCCTATGCCACTGGTCACGTTTCAGTAATTTCATGTATGCAATATTTGTTGAAATGGGCCTCAGTGCCTAATGGTTCCAAAATAAATTTATTACATGTATTACTATGAACGCGATTTAGGTACGGTTGGAATTCAATCCCATTTATGAAGCGTGCCGAAATAAATCGGTTAACATCTCTTTACACTAGTTCAAAAGTCATGTTTTACGCTCAGATAGACAACTGTACTCAATATGTTCGAAATGGTTCCAACAGCCATGGGATTGGCAAATTCTGATCAAAAGTGTTAAAGACGATGTTCAAGTTGTATTCAGCCTTATACAATATCCATTGAAAGTCAGACGTAAGGAGTGTGCTTGTGTCTTTATTCAGGCATATCACAATCTAACACGGTTTTAATAGTGTAAGTAATTACTCATACCCGTCACATCAGATTTAACACGTACATTTATATTTATAATAAATTGAACTCACGTCTGACGAAAGATTTTTTTAAAAATATATTCGTTGTACATATAAATAGGACGTGACTTATATGATTAGCAAGTATTATACTAGATACGATCAATAAACAGAAATATTTGTCAAATCACTCGTCAATTAGCCAAATCTATAGAATTCACTTATCCTGAATGATTGCTTGACTAAAGTTATTTGAGAGTTCATATTTCAAAATATCAAAATACATCGTGTCAATATTTTTTCACTCTAGTTTAACGTCGCAACTACAGCCAGAGTCATTCATCGACTGTTCCAGAACACCCCATGTGTACACCTGGGTGGAACAACCTCATTTTCGAGACTTTCATGTCGCTGCAGTGATTCATTCAGTTTGCTTATTCTTGAAACCAATCAGCGCGGTACGTGACCGTTCACAGAGTAGTGACGGGATCGAAACCAGGGCGTGACACGTGTTTTGTCAGTGACAATTTGATGGAAGACAGCGCATGAAAATTCATCTTTGCTTCACTTCAGATTCACACAACATGAATATTGACAAGAGAAGGAATTCTCAGAAACAAACACATACAATAAAACCCAATCTTTTCTGAAATAACAACTCCCACAAACCTACGAACTCAAAACCCAGCACACACAGAGTCAAACAAGATAGGATAAACCTTATTCCCCCTGTTGTTCGTATGGGAGTTAATTGCCGACTAAAAGGTAACATGTCTTCACGCGTAAGTTATCTATGAGGCCTGAAAAAAGTCTGTTTCCGGTTACCCGCCTGACCCATCTTTTACCTGCCGACTCATAAGTTTTTACGCCATCGAAATCTTAGAACTATATTGTAATTTTCACAACAATGTTGCAGACATATGTAAAAAAACATAAAGGAAAAAAATTCCTACCTTCCGACCCATATCTTTGGGCATGTAACCGGAAACAAACCCTTTTTGTTTAGGCCCGAAAAATAATTAGGGAAACAACCAAGCAGCTAAACTTAGGTAACCTGTCTATAAAACTTGTTGACAAAGAACTTCAAATCAAATACAGTCAAACTTGTGTTTGCAGCCACCTTCGAATATGGACCGCCCTGTGAATAAAGTCCATTCTTTGAAAAACTGTTAGTGATTATTTAGAAGAAACTGATCTCCGAATAAAGAGCACCCTGTGAATAAAGGCCATTCTTTAAAAAGCCGTTACTATTTAGGACAAACTCACCTCCGAATAAAGGTCATTTGTCAGTGAAGGCCAAATTTTGTTTTTCTCAAGAGTAACCTTCGTTCACACGTTTGACGTGCAAACAAACAAAGAAGCAATACGGAGATTGTTCAATGTTATCAGCAGTTTTATTGTGTTATGTTATCAAAATTTAATACATGTACATCTGTTTTGCACAAAACATAGTCTCCGTCGCAGATAAACAACTGAATACATTATATTCATTTTATGACATGCGTTTATTTTGTAATAAACAAACAATGGGAGTAGTTCATGGCGGAACAGGCGTATGTTTTACCATCATAACACGACATTAAAACCATGTTATAGACGAAAATGCAGACATTATCATGTTCTTGACCTTGAACTTGGAATCATGCGCAATGATTTTGTTTAATATTACAACATTTACAGTTTGTATGATGTGAATTTGGTATATCGTATGGAATCCTATAACGTCCATATTAAATTTCGTTAGTTCCACGCGATAATTATCGTTTTAAAGGTGAAAATTATCGCCTGATGGGCGAAATCCGAGACATTTATACCTGCCCTAACCCATCAGGCGATAATTATAACCCTTAAAACGATAATTATCACGCGGTACTAGGGAATTTTAATGTTTGGCGAAGTAGGATTCCGTATTAACGGAAGGAAACAAGAGTTTTATATAGCTAGAGAAATAAGACGGCGCGCTTGACGTTTTGAAGTTATCAGCGCTGCATTAATTTTGATGAAATTCGCACAAGTGCATTAACAAAAATGTAATGGGAAAATGTTTGGCAATTTAGAAGACAAATATGCTGAACCAGAATTATTTTGAGATACTTTTAGAATTCCTAAGTTACCATAAGATGGTTATCTTTTGCGAAAATTGTAATTGATAGCATTTTAGACATTAACAGTCATTTCCTTCATATGCAAATGTTGGATGCAGCCAATCTTTGTACTAAATACACTTGTGCCACTGCTCAAATCAGGAATGTAGTCGCTGTAGATAAGCGATTATTTATTCTGTAAATTCACATAATCTTAGGATGCATCTGATGACATTCGTTTAGGCGCACCAAAGGAGTAATTTGGGTAATTTATAAAACTGAAAATGACGCAAATTATTACATATGTTTATTTCGGATGAAATGTCGGCTTGTCCATGAACAAGTTATAGGTCTGAGGTCCGGTTCGTAAACATACCTTAGCTAAAATAGTAACTCTTAAAATTTAAAACTCTTGCTAACCCTTGTTTTATAAATGTAAGTGTATTATTATATTGCTTTATATCGGGCTTCCGGCGAATTTCAAGCAGGTCCAATAACTTTTCGGCGAGTATCGTACCAGATGTATGACAGTCGGGCACGATTTACAGCTTTTATCACTTGTTTGTAATATATTCGGTCAGACAAATTTTCATTTGGTCAGACAGAAATTCTATTTTCGCCCGACCAAATGTTAAACAAGTAATGGAGCAGTTTCGAGGGGCTGGAGATTACTAGTCAGGGATCATAACCACTCTATCACAGAGACCCCCTTCCCTGTTTAGCAAGTCAGTCGGTAAAGTAGTCGATGAAGTAAAACAAAATTTTTAATTACAGAAATAGAAGAGTCAGTACATGTTTTCTTGAAATAAATTTATTTATTCACAAGACATGAGAATTCCTAATTATGTGATGGGGATCGAATATAATCAAAGCACTGACAGTACTGTTACATGAAGGTACAAAGGAATACCACATTTAGGAGAATGTGCAAAAGTGTGTAATTACCATTTAACATGTAACAATTGCATATTCCGATTATATATATATACCATTTAACATGTAACAATTGCGTATATATATATTGATTATATTACATTATATTATATTATATATATATATTACCAATACTGAAGATATTCTTACAATTTATAACATTTTGTCCATTTAATCAGTTACTCGATAGCTATACTAGTACTATTAGGAGTTGATTAAGTGTTATTGGACATATCAGGTTTTTATTCCCCTGACATGAGCTCCCAAGCTCCGCAAAATTAGAAACATATGGGGTAAGATCACACTAGGGCTGAGTTTGTTACTATATCGTAAAACAATTATCGAACCTACGCGAGCGCCAGATGCTGTGCACGAAGTCTTTGTGTCTAGTACAAAGATTTGACACTTTGATAAAAGTAACAAAGTAAAGTAGTAAATTTTATGGAGTGAATCGAGAAGTAGTTTGAATTCATTAAGCATGTCACTACAGGTTTTCGACAGGCGAAAATAAGCCAGGAAATGGGAAGAAAATATGATGTTGTAAAAAGGTTAGTATCAAGTTATCATAATGCACAGTAACAGTATCAGTTGTCAAAACAGTGTAAATAAAGTTAGTAACGATATTAACGTTGAGATAGCTTGATATCTGGTTACGGAGAAATGTTACATAGAAGAGCACGACTGTAGTGAATTGAATTTTCTGTGACCCGAAAAAGACTACTTTATATCCATATTTTACTATATCCATAACAATGAAATAAAGACAGCCGTGTTCGGTAAAAATAAATACCTTATAGAGGGATTTCTGCGGAGGAAATTTTTCTGTGTTTCGGCGGTCTCTGATTAAAACCGCAGAAATAATTCCAGCAGAATATTTTTCACAGCAAAAATGAAAGTCGCAAAACAATGCAACACTTGTTTCCATATGTACGCTTTTTTTCACTATATCCGAAGTAATCAGATTTAAAGACGACGGCGCGGCCTAATTAGCAGCAATTACTGTTCTTATTGGTCTATCGTATAATAATGTTGCTTCAAGGTGGTGTTTATTCAAACATGTGTTACTGTTAATTGATTGCGAGTTAGTAGTTGAAAATAAAAAAATTCTGAGTAAAAAATGTTTATTGACTAAACATATACGCAAGTTTCACGTCCGTGTTATTGTTACGATTACACCGCTGGAACTAGAAGCGCAGAAATTCATCCCTAGTGAGTTTAGATTCGCAGAAAAATAAAAACCGCAGACATTATTTCCTCCATTTTTGCGTAAAACGCGGAATTCTTTCATCACAGAAACAACCCGTTATATGGTATTTCACTCTATCCGATTCTTCATTACATCGGGGTTCAACATAACCATGTATTACTGTATTCGTTTTTGTAAAGGAGGTTTCATTGCATAATCGGTAAGGTTTAAATCTTTAAATTTATCAACGTTTTGTTTGTTTTTCGTCTGAAATATTTCGAATATTTTGAATATCACCTGATGGACCGGATATGAACACGATTAAAACCCACACAAAAACAAGTCATTGAAAAGGATTCGACACTCCGAGAATGTTTTATTCACACATTTTAACTGAACTAATATTGCAAATATATTTTATACAAGGGATTCATCTATCATTCAAATATTTGACAAAAAATAAGCCAATGGTTTTTATGACTTTATCTAGTCATTCATTTTATTTCTTGGTAAATCGGAAATTAGCCTTTAGTCATAACAGAACAGCGCATAATTAAGGTCTGTATAATACGCACATATTAAGTATCAGTGTGTAATGTTTACAATAAGAATGCATTGATTTGTTTACTACATTCAAAATAAAAAGCTTTTGATTAATTGGCGGCTTTTAATTAACTCAATGAACAGCTAAAGCAGCGCAAGTTTTTTGTGAGCCCAGATTAAATATTTACACAACACAGTCGAACAAATTTGGCAGGCGAAAAAAGATTTATAACTCATAATGTTTGCCTTGTTTCGTAATAAAGTAAGTTTTGTACATAATATTTACATGAGCTTTTTTTTCATGCGGTCGATAAGGTAAGTTAAGTTGATAATAGTCCCACGTACCACAAAATACTTCAAATGCGAAAAAATTGTGATAAAAGAAAACACACAAAAAACCAGGTCAAAATTTCGCTAATTATTTATGCTAGTCTATCGTAATGTGTGTATAAGTTAAATGGGTTAATAGGGCCAACAAAAATCAAATTGTGAGCTTAGGAGAACCCGTCCCTGCCCAAGATTTTTTTATAAAATCTCTAATAATTGTTTTTTGTTCACTGATTTACGGTCGAAGTTAGTTAAACGATTTTACTCAGAAACACTTGATGTCTACTCTGCAGAGTTGTTTTCGGTCGTTGCCCTAAACACAAATTTATTTTGGCCTCGCAAAAATCGACGATGATTTATTATGCAATTATATCGTCACCAGAGCTTTCATTTGACCCTTAAAACAGCGTTTTGGCTCTTGAAATCAGTATAATCAAGCTTTTGACTCTTAATAATTGGTACCAAAGTGGTCAAATTTACGATAAAAATTAGAAGGAAATTTTGTCGACTCTTCGAATTATCATCAGACAAGAGTCGTTTTTGACCCCCAGCTTTTGATGTTTCTGCTAAAACCCGGTGTTACGTTCTCTCGAAGTCACCCAGGATTAAACACAGTAAGAAAAATACTATGACTAATATTGTGTTTGCCCCAAAGGTGGCCTTCAAAACGAGGTGTTTCTGTAGTTCCCCCAAATCTAAATACTTCGCAACAAGTTGATGATTTGTATCGCATCTTAAAGAAAGTAAAAAAAGTATCAGTGTTTGTTTTAATTTTATAGTAAACCATATAAAGACCACCTTTGGGATCAAAAATCGGTCTTTATATTAAAGGGGTCTCATTATCAAGTTAAAATATTGAGGAGATATTCAAAACGGGTCAGAAAAGAAGTGGTCGTTATACTGAGGTAGTTTTAATATCGACGTGGTCGCTAAGTTATGTTTTACTGAGCCTTGATCTGATATCTTATTATTTCATTAATTGAATTATGTATACAAAATGAATGGATAGAATTATTCATTTAACACATGAAGAAATGATTTGTCTTCAGATCAAAATAATCACGATATAAACATGTATGTATGTATTGATCTGACTGAATTATCGTATACATGATCCAAAATCGATGGAAACCTCACCAGTTTATTTGTAAAGATAAAATAAGAAAATCGTTACCGAAGATTCCTCCAAGGACACCAATCAGGTAACAATCGGACACCATCTTCGCATCTGCTCCGTGCCTGTTAGCGTGTCTCACCAACCACTTCATCCGAACTAGATCAAACAAGTACCCGAGCCCAAATAACCCCAGGGTACAAGCGTAGAGTATGCCAAACTTCTTCCGTCCTAGATAGAAGTTATGAGCCCCAAAGAGCCCAAACGGTATACCCAAAATGTAAGCTTCCGCTAGCTTCTTCTCACCCATCTTGTGAAGTTTATATTCACGTATTGTCCGAAGAAACCGAATGTGTATTTTGTATATTCCAACGTTAGTTTATACTGGTATGATCTAAATTCCACATATTTCCGTTCGCTCAGTATTTAAATAAACCGCTTTGTTATTAGTGCTATAAGCGAACGTAATTGTCCGGTTTTTCTTTAATATCTCAGATAAATAGCACATTTATACAATCCCGTAATAAACTTGTCAAACATTTCAAGCATAAACAACTTATGTCATACAAGTATTACACACTATTTATTAAACATCGTATGCAACATGAAGGTTGGGACGAAAATCCATACTTAAATGCCATCAACCGTAACAGGTGTGTGTTTATTTCATCTATTTATAGAACAACGATAATGGCGTGTTATAACTGCAGGTAAGTTGTCCGTTGGTGGGCGTGTCCAGACGCAATTAATTACCTCCCTTTGAGTTTAACAACGAGTTCAGATTTCCGTTGATTTTGTGCAATTGTTCATAACTTAATTAATTACCTCCCTTTGAGTTTAACAACGAGTTCAGATTTCCGTTGATTTTGTGCAATTGTTCATAACTTAATCTATGTTTAATTTAATTTCTTAAACACACATTAAAGTAATTTGTCAAAACAAAGTTACGCTGTTTATCCTTTAAATAACCATGACACAATTTCGTCCTTAAATGTTAGTAATTGAATTATTACAAAATTATTTAAAGGTTGATTTAATTTTGAACATGCATGTCAAGCATTTATCGAGTCTATATCAATCAAAAGGTTTACGTAAGGTTCCGTCAAATAGGCCGCCACCGTGGTCCAGAGGTTAGTGCGCTGGACTTGTAACTTGGCGACACGGGTTCAAATCCCAGTCGAGGCAGGTTATACCCTTCAATGAAATTTGACAAAAAAATCGATTTTCCTCCATATGTAAAGAAGTTGCCGGTTCCTTGTGGAAGGGTAAGTCATACAGTCCAGAAAATTGGTTAGGTGAGCCAGTCGCCGTATATAAGTGAAAAATTGTTGAAAAACGGCGTGAAAATACCACGGAAAACTCTCGATTATGCATCTACACCATGACCTTGTATTTGTATATTTGTTTAAGACTAAATATAAATAATCTTTCAGACTTATTCTTATGTTTTCGCCATCCAAATAAATGAATAAAACTGAGTTAAGGGTATGTTTTTATGCATCGGGGCTAACTGGATTCCCGTGAGAGAGGGGTATCTTTACAGTGAAATCGAAATTATTTGGAATGGCATGCAAAAGTTCATGAAATCCTTTACTGAGGTTCAAATTATAGGCTAAAATTAAGTGTTACGCATACCTGCAAAAAATATGATAGCATTTCATAGAACAGCATCACAACATTAATCGTAGAATGAAAATCCAGGATCTGTTTGTCTGGTTGATTTGTTTTTCATTGACACGTAATAGATTTGAAAAAAATGTTTTTTAATTGACGTGTAATAGATTTGAAAAATAAGGTCACTAGATTCTACACTGAGCCAAAAAAGAAACGTTCGCAAAGTAGGTCTTAAACTTATAAGGGTTAAACACATAATGTAGAAAAATGTGAATATGTAGTAGTTAACACTGACGTCCTAGTTTGGGAAAACGGTCAGATAATCACCTCATGTCGAACGATATCATATGATATCATGCGATATCCATTTCAACGTGCACGTACGCACCATATCTGGTTTACACGTGTAAACTTTTTTCAATGCAAATTATTGCACTTGACGACTACAGTCATAAAAATACCTAAACAACTTTATATCAATATCGTTTGGGCAAACTTTCGATGCCTCGAATTGCGAAACATTTAAGAAAGAGAGCCCTTGGGATGCTGGAGGCGGGAACTTCAACGGTTGCCGTGCACGTTGGATCATTTGTGCAGTAATATAGAAGTCTGAGACGGCTGAGAACAATTTACGTGCACGTCGTCCCTACGTCGGAACAGTATTAACGGATCGTCATCGCCGTGACAGTGATCAATGGACTGATAGGCACATCAACTGGACAAGGCAAGACTGTCGGACTGTTCTTTTTTCAGATGAATCCAGGTTTGCATTGTCCAATAGTGATGGTCGGCTCAGGGTCTACCGACGTAGGAATGAATGTTACGCTAACTGTTGCGTTCTTCAGCGGGACCGTTTTGGCGGTGGAGGTTCCATGATGGTCTGGGTCGGAATTAGGTATGGGTATCGTACCCAATTAGTAGTCATTAATGGCAATTTGAACACTCAAAAGTATAGAGACCATGTCCTTGCCCCACACGTTGCTCCTCTCTTACAAAATCACAACGTCGCCCGTGACAATATCCAGTTCTTGCGAAATAACAAAAAGCCCGGATCTAAATTTGGGATAATCTTGACACCCGTGTACGACAACGTCAAAATCCCCCTGGTATTGTCAATGAGCTCAGTGAAGCTTTGCTAGAAGAGTGGAATAATATACCTCAGGTTCAAATTAATAATCTCATCCACTCCATTTAGATGAGCATACTCGTTACTAAAGCAAAAAATATTAGTAGACACCTGCCTTAAATGGAATTGAAAAATCCAATGAAATTGATAATTTTCAGATTGAAAATGAACTTTGATGAATTGATTTTGAATTATTGCGCAATAACAAATATGAACGAAAACTGTTAATATACACATGTGTAGAAACAGTCCCATTAAAGACTCGCGAAAGTTTCCTGTTTGGTTCAGTATATATACAGCAAAACCTCTAAACAAAAAAGATGAATAAAAAATCCGGACTGACAAACTGTTGGGAATTTGATTTCCGGAGTATAGATGGGTCCTGAATCCAAGTAATTGATATTTTCCAAACATACCATAATTCTGTCATTTGATCACCACACATTTTGAAATTTCCGAGTTTTTATTACATTAAAATACATTTCACACAAGGGAGAGAAATATTGGAACCTTAATTACAAGTAGAATGAGTGTTAAGTCCCTTATTCTTAGTGCAAATGTACTGATTTTACCGACTAGATAACCATCCAAATATTAAAACATGGGTTCATGTTGAATTTTAAACAATTGCAATCGTGTGACGTGATTAACTAAAAATGTATAAATTCGTCTTGCCTTTAGGTCCGAATATTCAATTAATTATAACTTTAATTACGACATTGATTAATGTTAAATGTCGGAAAGAAGAACTGTAAGCAGGGTGGTCCAACGTGTCTGGTAAAAATAATACCAGAGCTACAATCAAGTTCAATGACTCATGAAATTTCTTCTAAGAGTCAGTCAGGGTACTTTAAAAACATTCATTTCGGAATGCGCGTGTTTTGAATTAAATAATATACAGTATAACTCCTGAAAACGGGACTACCTGAAAACCGGAATTCTCTAAAATATCGAACTTTTTTTCAAATCCCATTTTTCTCTTTTATAATCAATATTTATCTGAATTCTCAGAAAATCAGACTTTTTGCCCACTCCGGAGGGGGTCCGGTGTTTTTTTTTGGGGGGGGGTATTATACTGTGTTACCATTCATTTTTGAGTTTGTAACAACTATATCAGAGACATATATGAATTTCTCATTGTCTGAGGCGTGGATATTATATGTATGTAGCCAATTTTTGTTCATAATTAGTTATATTGTACTATCTCAGCGAAATTAGGGTATAATATGGTTTGTTTGGGTTTTACACACAGCTTTCAGAATCAGTCCAAATTTTAAAATTTAAGGCCCATACTTTAATATATACGGTAGCGAATAAGAATATTTATCTCGTAATTACTGCAATTTACATTAACACGTAGGCTAGTTTCATTATGTGCATTTTATTTAAAAGAAAATGGAGCGACATTCTAGATGTAGAGCGGGATAATATTCTCCATAAATGCCCTTTTAACGTTTTAGTTATCTGTATATACAACAACAGTAAAATAGACTTCTTAAAGTAGTAGCAGTTGACCGCTCTGTCGCTGTTTTGCGCGGCTGATTGACCATATATCACATTAGGGCTATCGTATAAACTAACATTTGTGAATATATACTGTTCAAATGATGCGGTGACCTTTTATACCAAGGTTAATGACTTGTAAAGCCCCACCATCAACAACACAAACAAGTTGAATGTGTGAAGTTTGTGCCGCTGTTAAGAAATTTAGCGATTTAGGGCAAGGTCAAATGTCTTCGTTACATAGACCTACTCGAGAGATGAATAGCAAAAATCATTTTAAGCAGTTAAATTACTCAATGAATTAAAATGTTTACTAGAATATATAATATATACTCATATTTTTAGGTTGGTTTGGGCTTCGGCAACGAACCAAATAACACAGAATTAATCGTTCTGATTCCTCTGAAAAAAGATTCAGCGTGGGTATGAACTGACAAATTAACTCTAAATTTATTTATTGAATCCGACATTTTCCTTTTTAATCTAGGTTTGAAATTATGGGCTGCAATCTAGATTTGATGTTAACAAAATGTAAGCCGGGGAGAAACAAATAAAAATTGTGCTTAACATGTTCCGATGTAAGCAAAACTTTATGGAATTCTGGCGATAACAGAAAATGCTATTTTTTCTGCCAATTTTATTGGTATGCTGGAATTAATCATGAAGACGCGCAATGAAGTTTTAAATATGATATTTATGATTTATTGTGAGAAACCATGCCAGGGAAAAGTTTCACATTGAACTAGTTTCGATTTATTTATTTTCGACCACGCTGTAGATCGTTAGTACAGATGTGGTGCTAATGTTTCTAACAGTTACCATAGATATGGAATGCAGCAAAAAAATACTAATCTTATGTTGGATTGCATATTTTTATTCGAGTCTGATACCTCTTACACAAGTCTGTACTGTCTTATGACACAAATATCATGTCTGCCTGTCATGGCGAACATGTGCAGTTATCACGATACAGCTGGGTATTATCGAATCATTATTCAAAGAATTTGAAAAATGACGGAACGGGTCAATTTTTAGCCTTAGCTGCGCTGAAGTTCGCTTCGTACTCAATATAATTCGTACGTTAAACTATGTCACATGATTTAAATGTTTTGCGTTTTAATTGGTTTGCTTTTGAAAATTTATGTCAGTATATCTAGCGGGCGTGCGTTGTATTAACCTCAGTGATAACACAGCCGCAGAATAAACCTCAGTACCAAGGAAGAAAATAACAACGAATTACAAATTTACACAGACAAAACTATTTCAGTGTTAAATTACACTCAATCGGCGCATGCTCTTAATGAAGGCTTGAATCGAAATATAAACCTTATTATTTGCCTGATTAACTTTAAATCTAAATAAGACGGAATATTTATTGCTGACTTTATCGTTTCCTAGTTTCGTGTTTATACGCCCGCGCTTGTTTGTGGTGTCGTTGGCTAATTAAGTTTTGTGATGAAAATTGCGGATGAATAGCGTGCATTGGATTTAATCGACTTGTGTGAAATTTAAATATTTGGGATGCAAATAGGTACTTGACAAAATATCCGTGTCTATGCGTGTGTTACATGGATAGTTCAATATTTGAGAATTTATCAGTGAAATGTTCACATTTATAGAAAAATATAGTCATTAAACGAAAGTAAGGGATAACAGTGAATTTTTATTTTTTTTATTATTTGGAGACGAGTAAAATGATGACCATGCAAAAGTTAGGTTCGTACTTTATATCATCAGATAAAACATATTTTTTTTTAAAAAAAGTTTTTTATTATCTATAATAAAGTTTTTGTTCATACTGATGACTAATTGTATATTACTTCATCAACAAAGGGATGAATTGCGCTTTTGGTGGTATCACAGGACTAGTCACTGCTGATGTAATTATAACTGACGTAAGAATGATACTATTTTGGTGTTCAAGATATTCAGCAGATTTTATTTAATAAAATACAGGCGACTCTCGTTATGACAAACTCGCTTGAAACGAAATTTTCCTAGTCACACAAAAAAACGAGTCCCGTGTAGTGTACGTCTGTTTACATATGAAAGTTAACAAGATATTTATATGTCTAAATTTTTGCGTTACAACGAACAATATTCTCAAAATTCATAAATTTTGTCATAAAGAGTGTTGACTGTATCTTACGATGGGCTGCGCATGACTGCAAAATGGTTTGTAAAAAACAACATAATTGTACATATAACGTAAAATTAAATTTGTAATTATTTCAACCAGAAGGAAAAAATAGCAATATTCTTAAGAAACCGTAAATTTTTATTCAGATTTTCATTTGGTCTGAGTCGGAGGCGATAATGCGTTGCTATGGTTATAAACGTATTCGGTATAACTTGAGTGTGAACGTACGTATCATTCCAAAATTTCACTGTAGAAATCGAATAATAGTTTACAAATAAGTGATCATTTTTAAATTTAGAGAAGAAAAGAAAGAAAGAAAAACGAAGTCTACGAATTTCTGGGACGACGCTTGTACAGTAAAACATGTGTGAAAAAGTGGCGGTTATTCAGAGGTGATCGTTATTTATGACAAAAAAAAGTTAAAAGTCGTGTTTATGGTCACCCGACTCTATGGTTTTAACGGCAAAATACAAAGTACGAAAATATTTAGGGATGAATCGTACCTCGTGTTCTCACAAAAGGTGTTAAGAAATAGAAGAAGTTGTTCGACCTACCAACTTTATTTTATACCAAATAACCTTAAACCTTTCTAGCCCAATCCTTCTTATTTGTACAAAGCTATTATTCTAGACTTATTTAACAGATACTAGAATCTAAAATAGTGCATTGCAATTACAGTTTATTTATTCTATTCAAAACATTGTGTGTAGTAATTGACATTAAGCAGTCCTTATTTTGACAGTACGGTAGTGACTTGAATTAATCTCAACACAGCAAAACTCATCTAATTTATCAATGTATTAAACTTTGAACGACTGAATTTACAACTACCGAATCTCAAATGCATCTTATAAATTGCACAGATCTACATGTTCTTAAAACTTTAAGAATTTTGAAAACTGATTACGTAATAGCATCCGATTTAAGCATATAGTGCGTCATAGTGACAATTTCTGATTATTTTTAATGTTAAGCAGGATCTTTACTTTCGAAACCTGAGCTATTTAACAAACACATTTCTTCTTGTCTCTAGGAGTCCGGTTGACAAACTGCCTTAAGTATATCTTATACGTAATTTTAGCATTCAAGTAGATTAACATCCGAAATTACTCAATATGACCTATAATCATTAAACTACTTGTAATAAGTTCATAACAAATTATGCTGTAAAACAAATGCTATACTGTTATATATGGCTTTCTTTACATTAAGTTCCCGGCACACTCCGTGTTATCATAGTTTATTATACGTAAATGACGGTGCGAGATACGGACTAGGTACCATCAATATGCTTTTACATAATAAAACAATTTCTATTACTGAAATGTTTATAAAACGCATGAAGAATCGATTCTAAGACAATATGAATAATGAAATCCGTCAGATTTTATTCAGTATGTAAATATCCGCGTGACTTATGAGGTGAAATGTTACTTTTTTCGACACCAACTTAACTGTATAATTAGATATTCATTGTTCGGTAAATGTAAAGAAATTCAGTAATGTTTAATATAAGCTAAGTCGTTATTATATAATATTTTAGAAGAAATATTTATCTTGGAATAATTCGTTAGATCGAATATACATACTGACAGTGGAAAATGTCATTAAAGAAGATATTGTTTTGCCTGTATTACACGTAATATCAATAATGGAAAATAGAACACTCTTTTCTAAGAACTATCAGCTTTGAGGTTCATTCTAAGCGTGTTTTTGTTAAAACAAAATAAATGTTATTAACACATGCGCGCGCGCACGCGCTTAAAATATCTCGCATTCCATGCGTGAGACACACGTCGTGTTTGTATAAAACGATAAACCTGTGGGGTTCCATTGAGATTTGGCTTTCATGAAACTGATATGAAATCTCACAAAAATAATTATGAAACATTATACACATCATTGAAACATGCACAGTTTGTTTTCGTGATAAAATCTAACTACACAGTTCTAGAAATAAAAAAGTAGTGAACTGAAGTGCATGACGCGAATTCAGATGTAGTTAAAGTATTTAATATTAAAATTTTAAGATGATCCATAGTTAAAATTCCTGTGATATCACTTTTATTTAGTGCAATAAGAACGCCTACACCAAAAGATAAGATTGTCCTGAAACTAAAATACAAACTAGCAGTGTATATATCAGAGGGACATGATTATTAAATCGTAGAATGAATCATTGAATCTATTGACAGTAAAACCTTGATACAAATACCACCTCGGGGACCAAACGGAGAAGTCTTAATGTTCAGGTGACCTCATTATTAAGTTGAAGAGTAGAAAGTATATAAAAATATTGAAATCCGGTCTCTGTGGGACCTACGTGATTGAGTGGTTATGATTAATTATAACTAGCTGTGAGTTCGAATTCAACCTGGGACCAGACAGAATTCACATGTTGGGAAGCTGTCTAGCTAGCTTTGCGAAGGTCGGTGGTTCAACCCAGGTGTATGTCGTGGGCTTTCCTCCACTGTTATAGCAGGAAAAGTTGCCAAATGACCCTGGCTGTTGATGTGACATGAAACTTCAGTAAAACAAAGCTCCGATGATAAGTGTTGCTATAATGAAAATGTCGTAATATTGAAGTGATCACTAAATAAGATTGTACTGTACATGCCTTTAATATTATATTTGTATATCATAACTTACTATTTTTTTATAATGAATCATAAACAACAATTAGTATTTATTTAGCAAGTAGAAAGAAAAGCTATACTTATATCGATTCACAATAATAATTATCTAAATCAGTAATGATATGTTGTTTTTATATTACAAAAAATAACCCAAAGACACATTAAAGCCCAGGATTTTCTTGGCTGAAAATCCATCCAATAATGTTCGATAACGCACATTTATATGAATTATATAGTTACAATGCAGGCCTGGCATATACAGTAAAACATGGTTATATTGAACTCGGATATAATGAAGAATTGAATAAAGTGAAGTAATAATTTTCTTCTGAATACATCATTCTTTATTTCATTGTTATGTATATATTGAAATGTGGCTATAATGCAACACGGTTATAATGAATTCCTGTGTACCCGAACAATTGCATAAATCCATAGTGAAATATGGACATCCGGGACATTTGTTGATAGTGATAAATGAATTGAGTCATTACCTACGTTTACCTACTTACCTAATCATGATACCTACGTTTCTATTCAGTTTTAATTACATATAAATTGTTAGTCGCTAAATTAAAGACA
Source organism: Lutraria rhynchaena (assembly GCA_008271625.1). Classification (NCBI taxonomy): domain Eukaryota; kingdom Metazoa; phylum Mollusca; class Bivalvia; order Venerida; family Mactridae; genus Lutraria; species Lutraria rhynchaena. Next base: position 3,192,469 of record VIBL01000012.1, read on the forward strand.
CCCACATTTCACATCAGTTGTCGAATCTTTATCTTTGTACGGTATATTTACCCGCTAATTTGAATACATGTATGATGTTATACTTAGCAACTTATAGTAGCGTACACCGCAGTACAGTTAATTAATAATTATGACGATTCTCAAACGATTCCTTGCCGGTCAATAAATGTCGCTGCTTCTGCTGCCGATGCTGCTGCTGTTGATGATGATGATAATAATGATAATGATGACGATGCCGTGGGTATTGCAAATATTAGTGTTGTTGTGATGCTGACAGATGTCATAATGATAATTGTCTTTATTGAATTATATTAAACAAGTTTTACTGTGATAATTTCGCCTTATTTTTTCTTCGGAAACATTCTTTGTCTACCAAGAAGCTCTTCTCATGTAAGCTGATCACTATACGCAAACAGTTTAAAACACAATGAGAATATGTATAACAAGGAATGTCTAATATAAAATTTGGCTGATTTGTGGCCTTAATTTCCGGTCAAGATTTGAAATTAGGCTAATTTTTTTCTGCCAACTGTAGACTTGGTTCGGTCGCGGTCAATTGGTTTCACCCTGACATTTTCTTTGATGTTTATCTCGAAACTTGAAAAATATTTGAAAAAAAAATCTGCTGACGCACTGACCAAATATTTTGAGGGTATGTAAGTGGAAAATGATATATATTTGCAGTATGTATTATGCCAAAGTACCTAAAATGTTGATATTAAATAACCTTCCAATGAATACCGGTCCAAACTCGATTCATTAAGGAGTTTTATCAGTTAAGCTAATTTGAGTTTTCTTATTTCAGCAAAACTATCACAGTGCAACCTCATCAGAGCGGCCCTCTCTTGATCAACATCCTCCCTTCAACAACAGTATGGTTTGCCCACTGTAGGATGTAACTATCAAATTAACCTCTCTAGAACAACAACCTCTCAACAACAATAACATAAGTTTGCTTCTCCCAAAAGGTGTTGCTTTGGAGAGATTGCACTGTGCTCAAAGTACTATTTTTGTTTGCCGATCCTCTTAAAACCACATAATTGAAGGGATGTGCTAAATGCCAGTCTCTGTTTCGACAAAGAAAGATAGATGCCTTCTTGCATTGACCCCTAAGGTGCCTTCTTGCACTGACCCCTAAGGTGCATTCTTGCATTGACCCCCTAAGATGCCTTCTTGCACTGACCCCTAAGGTGCCTTCTTGCACTGACTGACCCCCTAAGATGCCTTCTTGAATTGACCCCTGAGGTGCCTTCTTGCATTGACCCCTAAGGTGCCTTCTGGCATTGACCCCTAAGGTGCTTTCTTGCATTGACCCCCTAAGATGCCTTCTTGCATTGCCCCTTAGATGCCTTTTTGCATTGACCCCTAAGGTGCCTTCTTGCATTGACCCCTAAGGTGCCTTATTGCACTGACCCCTGAGGTACTTTCTAGCACTGACCTCTTCGATTATGTAAATTTATTGAATCTTGGCAAAAATGTACCCGGCATTGAGTATAACAGCCTGGTACAAATTATCAAATCTATGAACAAATACATAATGAAAAAAATCTATAAAACAACACAATCATTACAAAACAGCATCTAATTTGAATTTGTGTTTTGGTAAAACTTCGTTATTACGAGCATCGATATCACGTGCACCCGACTTATCTCGAGGGATTTTTGAAGTCGCCACAATTTTTTGGTTATTAGTTGTGTATAATTTTCAACCAACCAACGAATACCTCGTTATTACGAGCACCATGTTTATCTCGAGCATTTAGCCTGTTCCAGTGACCACTCGAGATAACGAGGTTTTACTGTAATTGCAGATTCCGAGCGACACTGTACTTGACTACGGCAAGCGAGGCTTACGTATTTCGCTTTGTCTTGATCACACTCTGAGTGAAAATTTCTGAATTAATGATTAAAATAAGGACGCTAGTTAAAGACGATGAGTGTAATTTTGTGCAAGGTTTATTTACATTGACATGTTCATACACCACGTCAGTACAATAAAGACGATGCGAAATTAAGTTTTATATGACAGTGTTGTGCCCTTCAATTTGCGTGAGGGAGGATCCATAACTGATGCGTGACGGATAGTGGGGACGGATTGTGTCTATGTGAAAACGGAGTTAACGACAGCTATTAAAACTTATAGTAGGGTTTTAAATAGCCAATATTCACACAGGGATGTTTAAGCAGTTCGTAAAATATGTTAGGTATTTAAAATCTTGTAATGTTGGGTTATCAATATCAGGTTAAATCTTTATATTCAGGTGTTTTTGTGCATCAAAACGTTTTATAAAACACAATTAGCGACTAGGGCAGAAATTGACAAATTAACGGCGAAAATTGGATTTTATATTGAACTGTTATAAGTAACCATGGCAACTACGGTAGGACCGGAAATAACTACCGGCATTCCGAATTGCAGGGAGGTTGAACTAGCAAACATAACAGGGTCCAGAGGTTTTGGGTAAGTTTTACCTAAACTTTATTGATATCAGTATTATACTAATATGCTAAAACTTTTAACTTTTTGATCTGTAAATATTTAAGAGACATGCACGAGCGCCGAAATCACATTCATTACTTTATAGTGTAACCATATTGAAGATGTGTATTGAATTATTGTTTTATTCTTGTTTACTACAAATTGCTCATCTTATATATATTCATTCACTTATCAACTGATCATTAATTAAAACGTTTACGAAGGCGTTTTGATTTAATCTGCCTCTTCTCGTGCATCACCATGATTTTAATTTTTCTTTCCAGAGATTGCTTAACCACCGCCACAAATATTTAAATTCATATTTGCATTTTATTTCTTTAGTCGTAACCGTCGGGTATTTCCGTAACTAACAAATCATTATACATTCAACTGTCGTAAAATCGGGTATTTCCGTAACTAACAAATCATTTATACATTCAACTATCGCAAAATCGGGTATTTCCGTAACTAACAAATCATTATACATTCAACTGTCGTAAAATCGGGTATTTCCGTAACCAACGTAAATAATGATGGCTTGGCTGTTAAAATGCCTCAAACAATGAGGTCAGCAAAGTCGACAATAAAAGTAAATTGCCCTTATCTATAAGTCATGTGACAAAATGATGAATAATACCACGCAATTGGAAATTATTCCTAATAAAATATATTTTCAATATCAAACTCCTTACAGTACAAATAATACACCCAAATGAATATCCAGACACGGTGAGACGCAACTGAACATATTGCTAATCTCAAGACGCATATTTTTGGAGTTGCTATCAATGCTAACAGTTAAACTACGCGATATATTCACGTTTTGGCGCACGCTAAATAACTTATCATAATTATAATTCATTACTAATTGAATATCTTAGGTCAAGTAGATGACATTACAAACTGAGTTATATTGCATTATATTTATATGTTTCAGTATAAACGTCATGGCTGCTTACCTTGTCGTATGAAATACATGCGCATGCGCAGTTTGTATGAACTGGATTTAATGCATTTTAATGATTGAATAAACTTTTATTTTTCATTGGGGTTTAACAACCTGTGTCATTTGACGAGTTTTCCGCTTGTAAATGGTGGTGGAAGACAACCAGGCGTACACCTGGGTAGAACCTCCGATTTTCTGCAAGATAGCTGGACAGCTTCCCTCCCCATGTGATATTTGTGTGGTTTATAGTGGGATTCCAACTCACAGCGGTGAGCGCTTGTGATTGCTCGTCAGAGTCCGTAACCACGTGACCACAGAACCCGCTCGTGTATCAACAGGAGCGCCAGTATGTGTGATGTACAGATAACTAAACTAGTATTTCTAGTTCACCTGTCTGTAATTACATCTCTCATTAAACCAAATCCTTCCTGACAATATAAGGGAATCAGTGGAGTTTTAAAAATAATAAATTGTCCTGGAGACATTTGCCGCATTGCCTGGTCTAGGTTTCGAACCAATAGTCTTACGTGTTACTTTTGAGCTTATTTGAAGGAAAATTGCTGGTGCGTTTGAACGTAAGTTGCTATCTTCACTTAAAAAATCCTCCTGAAGTATGTGCGCACCAAATAAGGCCATACCAAACCGTATCTATGTTTAGCGTCCGCGGACGGAAAGGTTTTGATAACCTGAGTCAAATAAAAAAACATATCGTAATATTGAATATTTGATCATTTGAAATATCTTTATTGGACCATTACATGCTGGAACGATTTGCTTTGTATCAATATGCTTTCTAGTCGTCAAAATCGACCAATATTATGCTTTTGTTATGATTCTGAGTGACTGTTTGAACTTCTGACAGAAGCTAATATTATACGGCAATTAAGAAGGAAATTTGTTTTTCTTCCTGAGGCAATTGTTTTTTTTTCGGATAGCTAGATAGGTTTTTAAAACTTCGATGTTACGCTAAATATAGACGCGATTTAGTATCGCCTAATGAGCAGACGACACACGAGTTTATTAGGACATGTAGTAGGTAGGCGCTCAATTTCGTTGCATGCTCGTATTATCAGTTATCAGCTCGTAAAACTCATACTTATAAATTGGTTGCTAGATTGTTTGATGAAGTAAATAAATTAATGTCTGTTTGCAGAACAATCAAGCCTGTTATGGAGAAATATCAGACTGCGCTGCTGCTGCTTGTTGGATTCGCTGGCATTTCCATAATTCTTGCTTTGCTCCATCGATTGGTCAGAAAATATGTGTATAAGGATGTCAACAATGTAGACACCGCCTTCGATGCTGGTGGGCGTGTCAGTACCAGCCTTACAGCAGTAACCGTTGCTTCCCAGTTTCTCTGGCCAGGTGATATTTTACAAAGTTCAACAATCACTGTGAAGGTGTGTATAACGCGGAATTCATTGGTTTGTACCATTGTGCACTTTGCAATTTTAATGCAAAACTGATGACTTGTCCTTAAATTTTATCTTCTCTGGCGGTAACAAATGACATATTTAAAACAAAGCTTATACACGTTTTTGCTTTAATTCATAAATATAATTTGAATTCTTGCTTACGTTAGCCAAATTATTATTATATATATACGTATTATAGGTTCATTCATATTTCATATTGTAAGTCGCATAGCTTCACCGATCAGATGTATAAAATACGGATCGATTTATCATTCTGCTATCTCTTTCTTGTAGAGCGGTATATCGGGACCATTGTGGTACACCGTCGGGGCAGCAATGAACATCGCCTTGTTCCCGATTGTATCTGTGTACTTAAAAACGAGAGCACCTGGTGCCAAAACCTTCCTACAGGTAACACTATCTAAAATGTTCTATACCATAAAATCTTTTTTGTGAGACACGATGAGTAAAACTACGACTTCAGGCCCGTTTCAGAGCAACTTAGCTAAGACCGGAACTTTAGACTTAATTATTTTGCCATTGGTATACATTTTAGACGCAGTATTGTTAATAATTATTATACATTTTAAAGGCAAAATGCTAGTTATTAGTATATATATTGCATCGTCACGAAGAAACATTCAAAGTTCAAACATTTTGTTGATATGGTGCGTGTTCCTGCCGTGACAATTGTGTAAATATTAGAATGTTTGTTCGTGCTATCGCTGCCAACACCTGACATCGAACGTGCCTGTATTCGTACGAATAATGAAACATTTGCTCAAATAATAATGAAAATGGATTTTCAATTTTTTTTAGATTATTAAAGCCAGGTATGGAAAACAAGCGCACATTATCTTTGTTGTTTTGGCATTATTAGTGAACATCTGTGTCATTTCTACCCTCATTGTTGCTGGTGTGGCGACAATTCAGTCATACACGGTTGAAGCGTCGAACGAATTCTGTGTCATGATCATAGCGGTTTTATTTGGGTCCTACTCCTTTGTAGGTAAGATAAGACAGGGAAGTGTTATTTCAATTTCATTCCGGTCTATTGCGCTATCAACTAAATTCAAACAGGCTCATAAAAGGTTTAACCCACCGTATATTTCATTGAGTGAAATGGCATACTAAAGCAAAGATTGTGCCCGCAAGGGCATTTCTCTGATTGACTGTTTTTATTACGTTCAAGCTAAAACAAATTAGCGGTTTTAGAAGTACAGCACGCACTACTGTCTCGACTTTAAGTCTTTTTCAAGCTCTGACGACAGATTATTTGACCATTATCATGCTCTACCAGTGGAAAACGCAAAGAGTTATTTTTGCGCCCTTATCTCCAAAACAATGTATTGTGTTGGATGCCATTGTCGAATTATATTCAATATTATATAGGTAGTTCTATATAACTCACTTGTTTTGATATATCAGGTGGACTTGGCACAACATTTTACGTGTCTTATTTCAACGCTGTTCTCATATTCGGCATTCTGATAGCCTTGAACTACAACATTCTCTACTCTTCGGATAATGAATCTGGTGTTGGGTCCATTAGTACAATTTATGAGAGAATATCGTGCATTGTGGCTCCTGAAGGCAATGAAGAACGGAGTTATTTCACGTTTCAGTCGGAAAATGGACTCGTTTGGGCTTTTATGGGTCTCTGTGCTACAGCATCTCTCACATACTGCGACCAGGGTATGATTCAATTTTCTCCTCATATAAAAATCATTTTCAGAAACAAAACAATCGCATCTCTCTCAAATTATGAACATTCAAAATAAATTCATGAGTTTGCCGCCCAAGTTAATGACTGTCAAAAATGCTATTATGTTGAATATGTAAATAAATCGTAGCATGACATGAAAAACATATTACACGATTTAATTAATTCAAAAACATGGTGTTACGTATTTTATAAAGTGATGGAATTGTAACCTTTCTTTATTTAGTAGTTAGTTACAATATTGAAAATAGATCTTGTGAGCTGATGATTCATTACAATAATTAAAAGTGTGATGAATGCTTTGAATGTTCTTTCAGCCGCTTGGCAGAGTCGTATTGCGGCCAAACCCCTACAAGGTGTGTTAGGATTCTTAATAGCCTCCTACATTTGGTTTGCTATTCCTATTTCAATATCAACGTCAGCTGGCCTGGCTTATCTTTCAATGGCAATGGACAATACCACAAGTATTCTTTCACCTGCTGATGTAGATGCCGGTAAGTGGTGTGGTGTAGGTGCTGTTTTTCATGTTTTAAAGTCATAAAACACTGACAATATGTCACCTGAGGTTCCATTCACTACAACTATGTTACTATGTCATAAAAAAATCTATTACTTACTGACGATACTGTTGCTTTCCTTATTGTTTCTATGATTTATGACATGCGGTTTACAGATGACTATAAACTAGATTTAAGACATTAAATGATTTATGTAGTTTTCAAAAAAAGCTATATCTTGAATGGTTGTAAACTATAAAATACGTTGTCAACTGGTGTAAGTTATGGTATTTTAGAAATGCATAATGTTCATAGGACATTAGGAACTGAAATACTGACACAATGATAAAGTTGGTCATAATATGGACGTTGGATGTAAGCCTCGTTGGTGTCAAACAGATATATTCCATGTAGTTGGTTCCAACGATGAACATGAACTTGAAGCTAAGGGAATAAATGCCAACTGTAAATACATTTCCGGCAAATGCATGATTGTATATAATTGTTTATTAATTATCCATCATTACAAACCAGCCCGCTTAGCTCAATTGGTAGAGAAATAGGTGTTCGGATCTTGGGCTCCTGTCTCCGAACCCAGAGAGCACCAAAATTATGTTCTCTGTGATGATATTGAAGACATTACGACTAAGGCCATTCGTCCTTCAATGCTGATCATGCATGAGGAGTAGGTGGCAATCGGTTAGTTGGTTGGTACTAACACGGAAACCAGGAAAACTGGTTAGATCAACTATACACCCAGTGGTTTGTGAAAAAATACCATTTATTATTACAGGATTGATAACACCATTCATGTCGGAAACATTGCTTGGTGATGCGGGTGGGGTGTTAATGGTAACTATGATAGCTATGACATTAATGAGTACAGGGTCGGGTGAAGTGATGGCTGTTTCTTCAATTATTGTTTACGATATTTATCAAGTATATATTAATCCGTTCAGGTAAGTTGAATTAGATGTTCATTTACGGTATCGTTCGAAACGCTATTTTTTTCGAAAATACACGTGTGATTGCATTGATTTCTGTCACAATGTAATCATGTAACAACAACTACATGCTTGTTTGAATTTGTCTAAAGTATAAAAAATCTTTATATATTTATGCACATATTTCTGGTATAAATTGATGTCTTGGCCATCTTGACATTAAAAGTATTTGTAAATGGTTAATGGTATTGCATGCTGATTAAACCAATAAACTTCTAAACTTTTATGTTATAGTGTTGCCAAAGAAAGATTAGAACTTTCTGATCAGTATTTCGTAACGTCAACTCTATACTCTCTGCAGCAGAAGTTTTGAGTTCTTTAGGTGTTAAATCTATTGAACAAAATCATCCTGAGTTTTGCAAGCAATTTTTATTTATGATAATTATGGTAAATTTATGACAAAGAATCACATGAGGTGACCCAACTATGCATTAAAAATGTTCAAATACGCACTTATATCGTGTATAGTAGAACAGGATTATATTGAATTCTGTGGGTTCCTAATGATTAACTTTATTACATTTGTATGTCACTATGTCCGTAACAATGCAATAAAGAGGGGCATATTCGATAATAAATACTCCACCGCATCCGAATTTTTACTATATCCGAGTTCATTGCAGTGTTTTACTGTATATTACAATTACAATTCGTTACTTAAAATCTTCTTTGTTTTTTAACAACTGAGTCGAATACATTCACATTTCTTGTAAATTAAGTAGATATTAAATGGTTTTATAATTATGAACTTCCACTTACTTCACGTGCGCAAAACAATCGTAAAATTAAACATGAATTCTTAGTGATTATATAATCATTTACATAATGATTTTCTAATCAAATAATCATTATTTCGTAAAATGGTAACAAATGTGAATAGGTTTTAGAATATTATTCTCGTCAATATTTAAAATATAAGTGGTTTCTAGGAAGTCCCACAATGCGGAAGACTGTATATTGTGCAACAAACTCCGCCACAAGAAGTCAAAGACGGAAGATACTTGCTGCACGTGTCCGAATGTCACCACGTGCGAGGAATGTAAACGAGACGAAGAAATTAACTCAACAGAAGGCCTCACGTACATTGGGTATAACATACTTGATTGAAACTGAAATGATGTGCCAACAGATTTGAAATTTTGATTAATCGATTGTATTAAAGGATTTATTTAATTAGTAGATTATCATACTTGTAAGTCTTATAGTAGACCAGTATCTTGCTTACTTGTATCTATATTGGTTTCATACAGCTAGGCATATATATGGACACCACCAATCCTTGGCAACGCAAATGAACATCTGTTTCTGTCTCTCTGCTAAATATAATACATACAAGTCATTTGTTCTTTACTTCTGATTAATGAAGTAAGATGTTAACTGGACAGAATTTGAATTTGAGGTTTGCATTTGTTGATAAGCCAAAATAATTGCTTGATTTTTACAAGTATACATCCCTTTGACACATGTTTTGTAATCTCTTTTATCATATACAATGATTAATAAAACCAATATGTCATATTATCTAACTAGAATATTCTCCAAAAACAACGCAGTAATTTGTACACTCTAGTAGTGAATAATTTCATGTCACATGTGACGCAATTTATGACGTGTTGTTAGCCACGTGACAACTATGGTGGCATATTTCTGCACACGAAAATCATAATATTTTCACAAAAATCCACCAGATTATCATGAAAAAAAACTTTCATGAAAATTCAAGAACTTTTCATGAAAACTTAGAAAGCTTTCGTTCAAATGAACTCTCTAAGTGAATGCAAAATATGCCACCAGAGACAACTATTTCACTAAATAATCAGTGAATTCAAAAAATGGCCTTTTTTTCTTCATTCGGAGGTGGCCTCGAACACAGGTTTGACTGTATAACCATCGAGCAAATTAAAACTGATATATTATCAGGATTGCATGCTTAGGTATATTTCTAATCGTTGCAAATTCAAAATTAGTATGTCACCTCCCATGTATTTTTGGTATACATCGTACAGGTGACATAACAGTGACACTGTTGTATTTAAGAATTGTTTGAACACAACAACATCTCAAGTAATTTTTGTTTCTATTTGCAGACAATACAGATGTCAGTATCACGGTCTTTATAGACAATATCTGGAGAGAATGTTGTTGTATAAAAGTTGGTGCATATTGTGGGTGACACTTGCTATTGTACCATTAGGTAACTCATGATCTGAGTCTAGTAAGATTAGACCTCAGATTTTTTTGTCTTGAACCACTTCTTATTTGTTTGTTATTGTAAAAGACGAACAAAATCAAATTTACAAAGTATTATAATGTTGTCTGTAATCTAAAAAAACGAGTACAGGTTTCGTTTAGTAACAGAGTAAACAATGTTATAATTAGATTTGAATTACGAGGTTGAAAAGAGCATGAAATAAACTCAGAATCGTGATTTACAAATTGCTCATTGACAAACACACGCATGGATTATTAGTTAATAAAATATAAACGTTACTCTTCCTGATGTGAGCTTCATGTCTTTTACTTTAGATTTAAGTACATGTAATATTAAAATCATTGGCGGAGTTGGATTTATATATTCAATCACAAAATGTGTCAGAGAAATCTCACCGCTTCACCAATGAAAAACTAAAAAGAACCAACTTCGCATTTATATTTTTATTTTGGTGAACACGATTATTTTAAACAACAAATGTTGTTATCACCTGCTTAATGAAATCGCGACAGAAGATCAAAGAAACTGACTCTAGTGTTTATATTAACGCTATAAATGCTATGCTCTTTTATTTTCATGCAGGTCTAGGAGTGATATCAACCGGCGTAGATCTGAACTGGTTCATGTTCAATGGCTTCATTATAACACTACCATGTTTTCCTCCGGTGGTCCTGTCCATTTTCTGGAGTAAAACATCAAAGGCGGGTGTAATTTCAGGTAAAAAAAGGTTACCAGTTATACCCTCTCCGAAAATAACTTCCTCCCGTATGTCCCTATAAAAGTTAATCCGTTCAGATCCTAGATTTTGTTTTGGTTGGAGTGTTAAAAAGCAATATAGGAGGGGTGTCCCAGAATTACGTGGATTTTTGCTCTATTTCTTTCCTCTTTCCACAGAAATTGCTGAAAATTTGTAGAAAAGGAGCCATTTCTGATATCTTTTGTTTGCTTCAATTAATGTATTGTAAATGAAATTTTAACATGTATATTGAGTCACTATTGTATCCAAAATGTCGCCAGGGCGGGGCAGGTCAATCAGGTACATGATTGTATTATATAGGTTCTTTCCGAACAGACGGTTATCTAAGAAGGGCAATTTATTCAACGGACGATATGACTTCTTTTTCTGTATTTCTGGTAATTCTCTCAAATGTATACACATATCTTCACCTTCTTGTATTCATATTTTGTCATCTTACAAAATAATAAGGGTCGGACAATTTACTACAACATTGAATTCCTATTTATACAAAATGTTTTATCGTCTACTTTCTTGCATCTTATGAAATACTGCGTAATAGTCTTCGGAATTGTATAATACAGACGTTTTACCATTATCAGACCTAAAATTGTTTGTTTCTGGTTACATGCTCATTAAAAATATGGTTGGCAGGATTATTTTTGCTTTTTTATTATTCTTGTTATATATTATTCTTGACATTATTTTTGTACAGAAAGGTAAAAAAGTGAGACACTGGATTCCTTGAGCCCAATAAGAAGTACAAGGTCGCGGGGAAAATTAGAGTAGATCAGGTGTAACTAGAAACAAACATTTTATGTCTTAAAACGAGTCGTTCTGGCCCACGATGAATATAATATACAGGAGATCTTACATAAATGGTTAATGTTTACTGGATTTATTAAACTAGGTTTGCATTTTCTTACCGGTATAACGGAACGACTCTTTTACAGTTATATTCATTTCATAGGTTCCATATTTGGCGTGATTTGTGGGGTAGGCGTAGCCCTGGGCGTGGCTTCAACATACGAAGGTGGACTTAACAACTTTATAATAAATACAACACAGAATTATTCAGTCATGGCCGGTGCTGCAACAAGTATAGGTGGGTGATATTTTAGAACGAATTCAGAACATTAACCCAAATACTTAATCAGTTCATTAGTTGACACAGTACTTTGATATCTAACAACCTACCTTCGTGCAGTTAATTAATACAATACCATAAATACATTTTTTTAGCGAGAATATATTTACTCAAATATTTACGTGTGTTCACAGTTTTGGAAAAAAAGCAAGTGAATTTAAGATGACATTTAGCTGATAAAATCATATATGTCTGATAAGGTTTCCGGTTAAATATAAGTCGCTAATTGAATGTTATGCAAATTAATAAAGTTATTTTTTGAAATAAAGATCACGAGAATTTACGGTGTTTTACAGCATTTAAGTGCTTGTCAGCACAAGATGTTTATGACACCGTTGTAAGATACAAAAAGTTGCGATTGTTCAGTGAGATTCATTTAAATGGAAAATGACCTTGATGAGTGTATTTCAGGGGTTAGTTTTCTAGTGACACTGTTAGTGTCATGCGGTACACATCAGATACGTTCACAAGCTGATAAAGACAGGGAATGGCTAAAACTCCGCGATATTGACAACCCACTTCATCCATGGTCACAACTGTACGTGGAAGATATACCCGGCATCACAAAGGGAGAGAATCCGTCAGTAGAGGATTTAGATAAAATGTTTCGAAAAGCACGGATTGTCGCCTACATTGGGGGCATTTTTACAGCCGTGTTATTTATTGGTATTATACCAGGTATAATGTTAAGCCTAAACGTTGTGTCTGAACAACAATTTGAAACATGGACAATGGTGTTGCAGATATTTTGTTTTTCAATGGCGGCGGTTGTTGTAGTTGTCGCCCCTGTTGAAGAGGTGATACAAATATGTAGGAGAAGGAACGAAAATTTGAAAACCAAAAGACAGTCTACTTTAAGTTCATACACTAATGATATACATCTTAGTAACCAGTGAATTCTTGCTGGTAAACATAACTTTTGTACATTAAGCATAACATTATTCTCGATTTTGTATATGTTTGTGTTATAAATGTTAACATTTGTACACCGACGCAAATCTTGTTTTTTTTTTCTTATTCAATTTATAGCAATTTCATTTTATTCCGAAAAAAAACTAAATGATTAAAATTTAGGGAAATAAGAAAATAATAAGAATTTACAATCTAAATTCCCAGAACAAAACAACCAAATCCTTTATTTTAAAGTTTCACCAGATAGAAAAAATAGTGGGTAGATGGATCTGATTTTTTATGAATGAGAGCAAAATGAAATGAAAAAAAGACGACGAATATACGTAATGATATGTACACAATGCGACCAATTATTTTAAAAAACAATCAGCATTAGAAATGATATGCAATTCAAAATACATAGCTTCCTGTAAACAAGTTGATAAAACCTTGCAGATTGTATTATTTCCCAGTATTAAGTTGACTCCTATATTTGAGCGAAATGAAGATAAAGTCAGAGTTTGTTAAATTGTCCGATGATATCAAAAATACTGTCCTTCAAAAATAGTGACAGGTGTCATTCAGTTCATCAGAACCTAGTGGCACAACATGAGTGTTATATACTGATTGGAGTATTTCTGTTATCTCCTTCCGTGATAAGAAAATAAGTAAGTTTTAGCTCGGATTAAATGCCTTCAAATTTGTTGTTCTTCGGTGTGACACACCTACAATAGAGACACATTCCTTAACTAATTAAAACAAACTCTCCAAAAATGGTCATGAAGCACACAATGTTTTTCTTATTGTCATTAGGTTTAAAGACAATGATTATCATGAGGAGTATAGTTCACTTAATCATTTCTCTCGTGTTAACTAGCAGTATGTAACAGTGTTTCTCTTACCAAGTTAGTCCAAATGTAATACTCATTAATGTTTCAAACATTATAAAACAACTCACCATCAAGGCCGTCCTTATAATTGTACTGGTTTGTGCGCGACCGGCTCATTAAAAGATCCCCGATCTAATTTTTCTAGATATTTTTGACAAAGAGCATACAGTATTAACCTCAAACTAATTTTTGAGAAAAACCCGACAGACACGAAATTTTGCATTAGTTTTGTTCTTATTCGTATCTATGGTGTTTATCTTTACATTGTTCAACTCGAAATATTTAGATTTTTTCACATGATCTCAAACAAGACACAACCAGTGCAAAGCCTTGACAAATTATTCTAGCTTACCTTTTTCTGCTTTCCGCGCATCTTTTGTGCGTAGCAAATTACTCCAGTAACAAACAGTATGAAAGCCACCGGTACCACTGTACCTAGAACAATCGCCAGAACATTCACATTCGGAACTCCATTGGACGTTTTTACACAATCTGTAGATAATTATATTGTATCATAAATCGCAAAAACAAGCATTCCTTGTTACAGAGCCTATTTTATATTCATCATTTAACTCATTATAACAGAACAACATAGGGTAAATTACAGTAGCTTCGCCTATTAACGTGTAGTTAAATTACTTCAGTATGAAACCCTGGTTCTCTTTTTACTTTTTGGTTTGTTTAATTCCTATTAAAATGGAAATAACTATAAAGCTGATTGTGCGCTTATTGCATGCAAGTAAGTACATGTAAGGTAAAAATTTAATATTCCAATAATATCAAATTGTTTCTCTATGTCCTTGATTCAAAACCCACAATGAAAATAAGAACTACCATTTTATTGTGAAGTCCAATATGTAAAGTGTAATATACTTCGTGGTATTTTGTTAACATTATTTAGATATTATTTTACAGAACAACCTTCCAAAGCAACTCCCTTTGGATGAAGCAAGATTATATTATTGTTGAGAGGTTGTTACTCTGGAGAGGTTAAATTAATAGTTAAATGGTGCGATGGGGAAACATGCTGTTGTTGAAGGGAAGTCGTTGCGCAAGAGAGGGCCGCTCTGGAGAGGTTGCAATGTATATTGTATGCATGAACCAGTTATTTAAGAGATGTATGATAGCTGTGATTTGTATATCCCATTCTGAAAATTGATTTTATCTTTTGTCTATAATCACCTTTTGTCCACTGAAATGGATTCAGTTCTGGGTAACACTTCTCACAACTTTTGTAAATATTGTAGTCGTTAGAGGAATAACACCGTCCATTTATAAAACATGTTCCATCCTAATAAATAGAAACAAACTAATAGAGACATAGATACATCACCTCTACTATACACAACAATACTTCAAAATATATTTAATATTTATTTCAAAGTATTTTGTTTATTTACTATACCAACGGTGTCGGTTAGGTTTCATATTTTGGTAGTCTGTTAAGCAGAGAGTTTTCATTTCGATTGGTTCTTTTGGACGTTTGTCTTCACTTTTCACTATATACGTGCAAGAAAAAAAACGAACAAAACGTTCTGCTGGTGCAAAGCACGAAGAAAGTGAAGCGTCAGTCATGTCAATATATAAGGCAATCGACAAAACGAAACACAATAACAAACATGCTATACAAGGTCTCCAAGCAGGCCCATCGTAACTAGCCGAAAATATTCGTTCAACGGCGTTTAACCCATTACGAAAACAAGTCATCCCTTTTGCTGTGTCACGTTGCTGAGTCAAACGTTAAAACAAATGGAGTTACCAAAGGGTGCGGGTAATAGTAAGTATGCAACTCTTCTTTCTATGGGACAGTACCAACGGGACCTCCGTGATCTAGGGGTTATGTTATCTGGCTTGTAATCACCAGCGCCTTACCCCTCTGACTATGGATCCCACCAGAGATCAAATTTCACTTGTAAGGAAGCTGTTCAGATAGCTTACGGGAGATCTACCCGGGTGTAAGCCTAAAGTCTTCTTCCATGTTAAAGTTGGAAAGTTGCCAAATTGCTGCGATGTTAAACTCCAGTGTAAAAACATTAACAACCAAACACAAAAAGACACGTGGACTAAAACAATTGAAAATAACTCAACTCCCCTTTAGCACAAAAATGGCGTCGCCGTTCGAATCTACGGTCACCTCCTGGCAGAGTGAGTCCATTACAACAAAAAGAACACGATTACTTAAGGTTTTCCCATCATTGCTAATATAAACATCATACGTCTTGCCAAGAACCATTTCAGATTTACCAACAGATCTCTTCCTTCTCATTGCACTAATAAAGCATTCTCCATTATAGTTGTCGATGAATACGCCTTCCTCAACGATAGGTGGGAGTTGAATTTTACTTCCATTTACAAGAATCTAAATATTAGAACCGTAATATTATATATATAATAATAAAATGTATATAAAATCATAAAAGACACATACTTCTAATATATGAAATTAAATTAAATCTTGACTTTTCCCTTCCATTTCGGAAAATATGCAGAATTAAATAATTGCGCTACCCGCCGTATTCGCACAGCAACATTGCTTTATTATGTATATCTTTTTATGGTCTTAAAATACCACCCAATTGTTCATCGTTGCATAGTATATCATTGCTAAGAAGTATAGTTCAACTTTTAATGCATGGAGAGAAATTGTTTATCTACACTACAATCAAATAAATGGCAACAGATTTCCCGAAATACATATGTAATATACTTAGTCGAAGTTCTAAACGCCCACCTTATTAAACTCAGTTCTTGGAGGAAATCAAATAAGTGAATTGATTTTCATGTTTTACCATATTGCGTCAAGAGATCGAGCATTTAAAATAAATGTTGGATTGAATATATTAAAATCCACCTAGTATTTATTCAAGTATGATCAATGACTTTCTCCCAATGCTATAAAGTACAAGGTGGACATTAAAAATGCAGCTTACAAAAAATACCTGATGCTCAATGATTTGGCAAACAAAGCCTTCTGTAAGATCAAATGTATACATTTCAAATCTTTCACAGTCGTCCCCGTGTTGTAAATCGCAAATACCATTGCCCTCAACACCATAAACATTCAGTTTTGACGTCTTCGATATTGTACAATCGGAACCAGAATATCCTTCGTTGCAGTCACACACACCTTTACGTAGAATATTTTATTTTAAACGACCACTCATATAAGAAGCTAGAAAAATAATACAAATTTACCCGGCAAGAATTTGAAATGTTTTTTTTCTATGTGACATTGAGTAAATCAAGAAGTCCGTGATGATATCAGTTGTTAGAATTATTAGATCCAAACCGGAGGGTTAAAATGGAACAGTCAATCGTTTTTATCGTAAAATAATATATGGGTTGATTTCTTATATGTTCATTTAAGCAATGTACTTATATTTTTGGAACTGACGGCAGTAAATCACAGATCTGTTACATTAAGGTTCATGGGTTCATGATTTATTTCTTGAGTCTGGAAATCCAATTAAACTGATAGCAATAATATCATTAAGTAAACCGGAAGTACATCAACGGTATAGAGTTGCACGGCGGCATATTTCTGCGCAAGATAGTCAGAATATATGTCGCGAAAATCTACCAGAATTGCATTGAAAAACAAAGACATTTTTACGGAAACTTTTCATGATAAGATTTCTTCACCAGACAGTTAACGTACTTATTAAGTGGAGATAAAATATTATACGAAAATAAAACATTTTTCACCAAAAACAAATTAACTCGTAGTGTATGCAGAAATATTAGTTGGTTTTCTTACATAATTTATTGTGATATAATTTAAAGTTCATGTTTTGAATACCGCAATGTATGTTCTTAATGCTAAGGGGTGTGTAAATGAGCACATACATTATTATAATGAAACAGAACGACCCTATTCTATTTCGGAATATATCATTCAAAACAGGTCAAACAACATGGATATATCAACATACCTTCCTCAGTACATACTCCGTTGCCTGAACAATTAGACAAGCATGATTGTCGTTCGAAGGTTTGAACTTTCTCCTTGTTAGCCTCCACAAAATCTGGATCTTTTTCCAAATTAATCTTTACAACTGTATTTAGAGCCGTCTTGTAATCTACTACCCACTCATCACTTTGACCTTCCTAAGCAAGGGAATGACAGAAAATTGCGATAACTTGCATAAGTGCATCTCTTATCTGTCTTTCAAATTTAATTTTTAACATTCGTATACTCATAACACAGTCCACAGTAGAACGTGCAAAACAGGATCTGTACACAGACCTGACCTTTGTTCGGAGATTGATTTGTATCAATAACAGTAAAAGAGTAAAAGAATGTTTTGTGTACATAATGGCCTTTATAGGCACAAAGCCGATAAATCTGGATTGAATCTATTTTAATTTATGTACCACCTAAGTTTACCTTATCATCTACAATTGTCTACATTATGTCGACACCTTTTTAGAGTTTTCAAAGTCACAGATTATTACGTTATGGCCAATCATGTATGGATTTAAGCTTTTTACCAAACTTAAAAGATAACTTTATAGAACTACGTAAGGCTAAAAAATAGCCAAGTTTAGGGTTCCTTCACCCAGTATGCCTTTCGTACTGTGGAGTGCGATTTGTCCCGAAATATATTCCTACTTTTGGAATTTAGAATGTTGAGTGTAGGCGTCAAAGATAGTGTCGGTCAGGTAATCGTAAACACGACCACATTTTATCTGGTCTAATGTAAATAATCAAACACAAACAATTTGAATAATCATCGCATGATCATAGAACTTACGAAAGTATCAAAGACACAATCAGCTATTGCTTGTGTTATGTTGAAACCTAAGACTGCTTCTCCAATATCAGCAACAGCTTCTTGGTTGTCAATTGCATTCCTACACAATTCTTCAGCATCTGCTTCAGTATAGTTTACTGCTTCTCTCTGGTTTTATTGAATAAAATACATATTCGAATAAAACGATTATAAAAGGTTTCATATAGTCTGAGTTTGATTCGTATTCGAAGTATATATACACCTTAAGGTTTAAACTTTGGTGAAACTATAGGAGGACACTTGTGTAACTAAGTTAAAATATTTTTAAACGTGAACTATAAGCTTATACTGACACATCAACAAATACCACAGGAAGAAGCCGCTGTTAGAATACTAACCTTTTGTCTAACTGGCATCTCGTAAGACAATAATGCGTTAATTTCCGTCTGCCGTTTCCTCCTATTACCAGTACATTTGGTTCTCCAAGACTTGCATTTATTCTTTACTTTCCCACTATTGTAATTCGGACAAGATAAATACTGGGACGGTGAACAATATGGAACTTTTTCTTCACAAACACCTTCTTGGTGTAAGCAGCTACAGGTGCAGTAAAGTGAGCTTCTCTTTTCCTCCCATGTTTCTACTCCGTCAAGGCATCCCTTGTCATGATTAAAGTAATTCATTCCAGTTACTCTGTGTACGATATGAGTAAGGGTATTGTTGAAATCTAGTACTTTAGAGGGTAACTTTAATGATTGTTCGCATCTATTTGCATTTCAATCTACTGGGCTTTATGTTCCATAAAAAACATCTTTGTATATATAAATTCTAGTTTTCGAAGGGACAGTCATGCTAAATACTGTTAAACCTCAGTCGACGCTTTGGGTTCCGCAGATGGTCTTATTATAATGGTTTTACTGCATAAAACAATTATTGTATAAATGTTCAAGAATGCAAACGTTACAGCTAGACATATCAGAAACTGTGGTGGGTAAGTTTCGTTTTATTCATTAACTTCGCGCATACAAATAAACAAAATTATATGGGTATAACAGAAAGACTTTTGATCGGTCACCAAGTATGGTCTAATATTTTATCATCGTGTTTTCAAAACTTGTAAATTAGTAAAGATTATATGTGTTCATGTATACAAATGTATACAGGCATTAGTTAAATGGCTCATGATATTACAAACTAATCTATGCATCGCGATCATTTTCTGGTAAGCAGAAAACTTCAATTACTACCCCCAAATTGTAACACAAGGCTTACTTCCAACTTGTAGAAAACACGTCATGATAATTCCTGTTATTATGTGTTATTTGGTGCGTGATTCCATTGCTATCAACGAGATCGTTAGACTGTACTCCGTCAAAGTTTCCACAAAGGCCTTCGACGTTACCCTCATCTTTGGGTGACATTTTTACCACCATGTTCATAAGACCAGTGTGTTTCCACAAAGTGATAGAAATTTTTGTCCCTATTGGAGTATTTATCTGAATAAAAGCAGGAGTGTTTAATAAATAAGTACATAAGATTATTTACAGAAATAAAAAACAGATCTTTTAAGTATTATCAAGTATTTGTAAATGCATTTGTCAGGGTAATACATAATGCTGTGAGAACATGTCCGATATATTGAGGATATATGACCGTGCAAGCTCAATATCATCAGTGTGTTTTGGTGCATGTTTGTGGATTAGAAACAAAATAATGAATGTATTGTCAGTTTTATTCGAATGAATGTAAAAGTATTTATTGAGACAATGTATGCTCTATTTTGATTTCTATTATAGTTCATTTTTACCAAAGAAATTTACTATGTATAGTTGGTTCTTTACAGGTTCTATTATAATGTTAAAAAAGACTACTAAACTTCATACTTGACAAGAGATAACGAACCTCTATTTTTTGGTCGTCCATTTTCGTAATGTCCAGAAGTCCACCATCCAAACATGACGTCATAGTGTTTATTCTTTTGCTAAGGTCGCAGTGGTTAACTAGGAACACATCTCCACCCGCGCGAACAGCAACTGCGCATGTACAATACGCTTTATTGTTGTTACATAACTTCGTCTTCATTTGCACCTATCAAAGAAGTGTTTGATCATTACAGAAATATGTCTAACTAGTTTATAGACAGAGGAATTGAAACAAATAATGAAAAACGTACATTTTGGAAAAAAGAAATTATTTCTGTTTAATAAATAAATTACATAATGACTACATCTGTTGGTTTTAATCTTCCGGCGTATAATGTAAGTTCGTTTGTTTTCGTCACGAATGTGAGTGATTCATGAAATTTATGTGGGGCCTAAACCTATTTTGTGTTGTCTATTTATTGTAGTTGGTATTTGTAAAACAAAAACAAACAAAAAACAAAAAATGATCCATCCGAAAAGATACTTTCCCTAGAGACAGTAAATATTTACAACGGAATTGCGCTGTTGGGTTAGAACACAGATGAAGTAAATAAAAAAACGAAATTGATAAACGGTAGGAACACTATTTACAAAATAACCACGCAATAAGCAAATCAAAATATTTGGTTATACAGCGCATGCGCATCGATTTATTTCTCCAGGAACGGGTGTGGCATTTACAATGGTGAGGACGGACGCAGTAAAAGTAGGAAGACAATTAATTGAGCCATACATGTCTGGAACAATAATGTCGCTTTGTATTTGTGAGCTAAATAATACCGCTCAAACCAATTATCCAAATTCATATTTGCATTAAGATCCCAAAACCACTACGAGCTCATGATTATTTACCTCAATCGGGTATTTCTTGTTCTTATACAAAACAAACTCGCCGCCATACTGGTGCTCGAATGGACTGAAAAAAATAACATCAAATAGCTATAAACTCACCGTGAATCTGAATTATTGGAATGCTATCCAAGTATATAGGCATATTGTGTTATTTTGTCCTTCCAAAATGGTTTCAATCATAATATATTACTACCAAGCAGTTGAATCTTAAAATGATGTAAAAACTTACTATCCATCCGATGTCGTCATATGGGGATCATTGGTTGATCTACAGAAAGCATGTTTGTATTTTTTATTGCCGTGTACTATAACCTGAAATATATTTGGCCAAAGAAGGCATTAATTCCTTCCCGAGTGGCTTGCGTGTTTGGTTTGGTTTTTCATATCGGGTATTCAGTGACACCAGAGTATCGGTATGTTTACAAGTCCATTTTCAACCAACGATTTACTTCCTCCAACAATAATGAATGGTAGAGAGGTAGAAGAATAATGGCCCAAAATGTGCCATTTTCATTAAATTAAATGGGGAAGCATGTTCGTTAAACTGTGTCTAGATTTAGAGCAACCAATTTAGTTAATCGAGTGAGCAAGCAACGCAGTCAGCCAACATAAATCTAATAAAACATACAAAACATTAGACTACACATGCTGTACTAATGAGTGAAAGCGTCATAGAATAACTATATGAATTTGTAATCCCCTTGATATGTTCTTTTACCAATAAATGTTGGAAAATTAATAATATTTCATGCAATACCGAGATATCTTTCAGCTTGTAATTGTCCCATACAGGGTGCTCAACACTCTTCTGCACCTGAAGCTGTAAAACATATCTTCCCATATCTTGTTCGTTAATGTCTTTGCTTGCTATATCCATCGTCACGGTTTCTGGTTGCCATACATCAAAAGAGCGGAGGGCCTATCAAAATTGTTTATATTACAAATATTATAATTTCAATATGGGGTCAATTCAATTTTAAAGAATAATTGAATATTGTTTAAAATGATCATATGAATACACAGGTACGTAACTTTGTTCTTAAGCGCAAGTCTAAATAGCAGTTCTAATTTCAAAATTAGAAATAACTAAGACAATGCAATAAATAAAAAAATATAGATTCAGCATGCTTATAATGGTAATCCCATTTATCATATCAAACATGATTGACAATATCAATAGTTGACTTTAGCTAATTAACACTATATTCAGAAAGGTTGGGCAACTACTTTTTGAAGCCAGAATTATACCTTGAAGCCAGTACCACACGCTTTTTGGTCCGCTTCAACCGTCGCCAAAATGTCATTCGAATTAACTGTGCAAGCTTCATCATTGTATGCCATTTGGACAGATCTAACTAATGGGTCTTTTATATCTTTATCTCGTATCCCGATGGGCAACGTGTTCCTGAGATGAACAGTCGCTTTTCCCGACTTTTCTAGGTATACTTCAGGCGTGAGAACCTACCAGGAAACTCTGAGAAATTGCTACACAGCTTTCATGAACCTTGGTTTAAATGTACGTTCAAACCAGACGTTTTATTTTATTAAACACTAAAAATGCACATTATACTTTAATAAGCTGATTTATAATAATTATTAATTATATTGGTATGATTTATTCAATATCCAAAAATTCCAATAATTTGTTTCGAATATATCGTCAGAAACAATTCTTACCTCGATACCAGCGAAGTAGTTATTGCTCGAGACGAATTCAGTCGTTTTACCTAATGGTGACTTCTTCAGTCCAACACTACATGATATCTGAATAAAATTGAAATTTCACAGAGGCTATAATACAAGGATCTTTAGTATTCATCAATATTGACTTCTAGTCTCTGTGTGATATATAGATCAGGTAGTATTTTGGAGAAGATGGGATTTTATCAATGTGGTTGTTTCCAGAAATTCTTTCTTTGTCTCCATCACATTATTACTGTGTCATAATTTCGTACTGTGCAAAAAACAAACTGTATAACAATGCATTTCGTTTTTGGATTTAGTCGATCCCTCTCGATTAACTCAGTGGACATAGCAAATTCGACTCACATATGCGATGCTAGGTTTGACTGACATTGTTTTATCCACAGTCATTCATTTCCAACATTTGGTTACTATATCGGATTGGAGCGGATGATGCCCACAAATGAACAAGATAACATTGACTTGCACCTTGTTATTCGGTTGGCATTCGCCGAATCGGTCCGTAAAAATAGCTCCAAAGAATATGTTTTGGACATTGCCGTCTATAAAGCTATAAATAACCTTTTCACCTGACTAACAAATCACATTCAAAAAGTAAATAATTTTTTAAATATTATATCCGATAATCTCGTATCCACTATACGTACGTTTATTCCTAATCCAGAAAGTTCCAATTGGTTTTCTTCAAATGTTTCTGTATTTTCTAAAGTTGTGAATGCCACAAACAATTCATTATTGACGTACCTAAAATGCCAAGTTGGAAGAATATACAAATAATCTGTACTCTGCATTGATGATGTTACTTGATTTCAAATTATTAGGTTTGCATCTATAAAGTATAAAGCAGAAAGAAAACAGTAGGAAATATTGATAAAACAACTTCCAACATAGACTTTGAGTGTTTAGAAATAAGGCGACTTGAATTGATGATACATTTGCTTAAAAAAGAAGGGACACATGAGCAATATATACAAGATATGACAACCTGACTGTTTTCTCATCTTCGATGCTTCCAGGCGTATATACAATTTACTCATTTCCTTGTGAATAAGAATATACTTTAGGAATGGGTAAGATTAAAGTTTTCAGAATTAAGAAAAAATGACAGAAAAGACATTTTTAAGTTCTTACCAATACGTATCAAACAGAAGGCCAGTCGTGTCCCCTACCGTTTTCACATCGCAATCAATCATAATTTTCGGAAGTCGATTAATATGTTTTAATGAAGTTCTTATTTCCGATTTTTCAACTCTTACGTTTTCCGGGGCGTCTTCAAAATCTTTTAGTAGATCATAGAAATTGTAAAACAGGAAAATTAATTGTAAGAAGTTGATCTGGAAATTGCATTGTGATCAGGCTAGGAAAAAAGGTGTGTTTACGGTTAGCCTACTTGACAAATCATTTCCGGGATAGGAGTTAGAAAAAAACTTCCCTGATTTAATTTTTTTAAAAACACATTTGAGAGAATATGAAGTACGGTTCATCTCTACATATTTTCGCACTTTGTATTTAGCTACAAGAAACTTTATTGTCGGCGCCAAATTTTAGGGTCGGTTCAAAGGGAGCTGACACATATAGACCTTTAGTTTATGGAAAAACAACACGTACAAGCAATTTGATAAAAATGAAATATAGATTTTATCTAGAGACAAGGGAATTTACTCCAACTCACCCTTAAACTGACAGGCAAAATTGCACATAATTAATAAAATGTCATTATATCAATATTTGTTTTCTGCTTATCATAAGGACATACAATGTCATACGTCATTAACTTTGAAAAACTAATATAAACGTAAAATAAAGAGTTAATTATCCGTGAATGAAGACGACACATATTTGTGTATTATTGACTGCCAATAGAAGAATATGCACTTTTCCTAGATGTAATATTAACAATAATTTCCATTGCATTATTGATATGCCTTATTTAGTTGATAATTTATTAAACATTATTGAAAGGCAAAACATTACCTGTAGCATCGGCATCCTGGATTGCTGGAGGGTCTGAAAGACAAATGTAATATATACAAATGCAGGATAGTTTCCATATTTCAATATTATTTGTATTGCTAACA
Source organism: Lutraria rhynchaena (assembly GCA_008271625.1). Classification (NCBI taxonomy): domain Eukaryota; kingdom Metazoa; phylum Mollusca; class Bivalvia; order Venerida; family Mactridae; genus Lutraria; species Lutraria rhynchaena. Next base: position 3,217,698 of record VIBL01000012.1, read on the forward strand.
ATCACTAAGTATATTTTGAAATACTCAAATAGAAGATTACAAAAATCCATACGCAAGTGCATTTAGCCAAAAGTAACAAAATAACATTTCTGAAAAGCCAAAACAACATCTGAATTACAATTACATATCAATACATAAAAATATGCATGTGTGTTAATAGTGACGGAGAAAAAAAACTTGGAAAATAAATACGATAAGTTTCATTCAGTCCCATTTACTTCAAGGGTTCAATTTGAGTAAATAAGGTTACCGAAGCAATAGGACGAGTATAAATACTCTGTCGGCAATAGGTGATACTGAATCTCATCATTACACTTTCTAATTTGAATGTCCAACTTAGTATCACAATCGCTAAATTCCGATCTGACGCATCCAATCAGAGAAACGCTTGTCTCTGTTAAAGTACCGATATCTGGATGTACACCTAAGTCATAAAAATAACACAAATATTATTATGGTTAGGCATTCATTTACAAATTAAATGGTCAATTTTATCTGATAGCTCAAAAAGACTCAAATTAAGGACGTTTATATCACTTTGTTGAAAATTAAAATCTTTTATTTAACACAACTCTTTCATTCATTATAACTGAAATGTCAATTTCACCCGAAAAAGTTACCGCATTCACCAAATTTAATGAGAAAATCGTTCTTTCCCAAATAGTCTTATCGTTAAATCAATTATGAAAAGTACACAACCAGAAATGTATATAGGATAGTGAGCGCCACATGAGCTAAGGTTTGGAATCTTGGTACTGTCGGGTATACGGTAAGTGTCTCCTTCATACAATGTTGAATACCATCCCGACGACAAGTTACTGTCATCAAGAGACGATGGACTAGGTTCTGCAATCCTAGACCGAATCCCCAGCTGTGGAATCTTCGCGGATTCACATTGACACTCTAAAAGACATACAATGTAAAAAACGAGTTTGATTCAACATAAGTTTTCACTCTAGCATTATTGAATTTGTAAAAATGATTATTGATTAAAATTTATATGAAATGATCGATTAATATTGTTTTATTGTAGTATCTTTAAAGAACTTACCGATGTATAAAATTCGAGTTACTATAATGTGGAGAAAAAATAGAATCCGTGTTTCGTGCATCTTGAACAGACTGTACCTTATCCAATGTTGAAAGGCTTTTATAGTTTATTCAGTGTGACGCTTATGAAGATATTTTGACATGGCCACTTTATTAGTAGGCAAAGATTTATTAGAAGTGGATGATTTAAGATATATTAAGATATAAAAGTATAATTTCAAACTTGCTTATATCACCACGCACACTTCTTTCAAGGGTTGCGATATATTTCTGGAGTGTTTTATTGCCTCTGTAAAATCTCTGCGACAATACTGCCATCAAGTGTCGGCTTCTGTGAAATATATCCTGTTTTAGATAATTCATATGTGCTGATTCATTTTCCTAGAATATTGCACGAGATAAATAAATCATACATCATTCAATATGAAGTATCGAACGTTTTTTTAAAGAAAGCAATTTACTGACAGCATGACAGCAGGTCGTATATTTGAGGCATCGTTTAAGTGCCGGACATAGTATGTGAATTTAACCGAAATTTGAGGAGTGGTTTTGAGGTAGATGATAATGTAAAAGTAATTCTGTACGTTATAAGCAATTAGATGTTGTACGCCTTGTCGTCTCCTACCGTGAATTAGCGGAGCATGAAATAGCGTATTTAACAGAAAAGTCTTTCCAATTCAGATTACGGAGTTAGAAAATAAAATCAGGAATTTGTTGACGATATGACATTACAAGCATAAAGAAGAGTAGAGATACAGAGGCCTATTAACTTGATATAATATTTTACTAATTTAATATATTTAAAACAAATACACAAATAAGACTATTATAATATACATAGAAATATATAAAATATATTACTTTGTGTACTCTAATCGACCAACAGTGTAAGTTGGGGAGGACTCGAACAATCAACTTATTATTTATGTTGAACGTTAATTGTATTGTAAGTCTTTCGTTTGAGTATTTTTTTTTGCTCTCTGGGAAGTAAGAGTGAGGTTGGTCAATTTAAAAAAAGGTTAACGTAAGACGGTTAAGAAGCGGGGAACCTACGGGGAGATTGTGTTTTGTATTTTTTGATAGGTTTGGGATTTAAGTCTTGTGGTATGTTGGGAGGGGTTTCCCTGTATGTGACTTATTCTGGGAAATCCCCTTTTTATCTACTTTTTGGAAGACTATCAATGTTGAGTACATGACATCATTGTTTACAACGCAAAAAGCTGTTTTATGATTGTACTTCTATAAATTACCCATGCCGTTCAAAATGAATGCGTGGGTCCTCTCTCTCTTATTTACTGTCCTTGTGAGTGTTCGTGAAATTAAATGCAAACATGTTTATTAAATAATATCAATAAATTAAACGTAATGCCTGAGCGTCCTGAAGTGGATCAGATTTATAACTGGCATGTATGGCAGCCCACATCGATATCAGATAAGTGGTATTTGAACGTAGCTCACATGCTTAATTTGTCTTTTATGTGTTCGACGAAACTCTATTCTTTGTTAAAAGTGAGTTTCTTGAATATAATCAACAACATCAAAATATAATAATTATGATAATCTTACATATGAAAGAATACTTTTTGACAATCTTTTGATGATGATGCTATTAATGTTTTTATTGTTGGCGTTTTTTTCGAATATAAATGGTAGTGTCCAACAACAGCAACAGAGTGACTTACGTCTAGTGCACTACACTGGACCAAAAGATAACATAATTCAGTTACTAGCACAGAATGGATTTACGTATGTGAGAGAGGTAAAGCATTTATTCTCCATTCTCTTTATCAATGTGTTTTGATGGACTGTAAATTTCTGCCTTTGCGCTGTAAAGACTTTGTTATATTTGCTTCTTTTCAAAGCTTAATACCCTGCGTTATTCACAGGTTCTTGGGAAATGATACAATACTATCAATACTTTACAAGCTTGAAATTTTGAGTATTTTGTCCACCGTTAACTGTAAAATGTTCGAAAAATTTCAGTAAAATACACATGGTCGTAAATATGCAAATCTTGTACAGCAATCATTTCTACAAGGTAATTACGTTCATAATCTTCAAAATTATTATCTCAAAATAGACCGGTCAGATTTTGAAAACGTTTAATTTTTTTATAGGCTTCCATTATAGAAAATTATTTACCTTGAGATTTTTCAACAACAATGACAATCATTTGAGTGACTTTCCCTTTAAATCTCTATTAAAGTCTATGTGAGTAAGTAGCCAACTTTCAAAAATTAAAGAAAAAAGAAGATCCATTTCAATGAAAACACCAGATAAAAGGACGCACTACACCGTACCAATAACATCTGATAGAGAAGAAATATAGGGCACCTTGCAAAATCTACAGAAATCAACACTTTTTTATCTTCCAACAAGGGCAACAATACTTACAAAATTGTCATGATGTGTCGTTAAATGAATTGATGTACATAGCATAACTATCAAAGAAATTAATGATAATTGGTCTATACTCTCTTATAATACGAATATTAACATTTTTGTTAAGCAGTGGGCAGATACGTCAGGTGTGTAAAGCATTGGAGATATAATGTCATAAATATCTGTGTGATATCAACTTTTCGAAATGATCTCTAGTATGGTTATACCCGAGATAAATACCGCACTTAAAAGAATTTACAACAATATACTTATTCTACAATACTAGAATCATTAAAACATCTATATACGTACATGAATTATACTGCTAGATGACTTTTGAAATGATTTCCATATTTCAGATAGTCCCCGATTTTTATCAATTTGTTAGTAATCCCAAGAAAACAAAAACGTTTTCCAATGATACTGACATATTTGAAAAACTGAAAAGGAAGGATGAAAAGGTAATAAATGTCTTAGCCTTATTTGATGAAAAAAAAAACATTTACTACCTGCTTAGCCATTAAGAAATATAGGTGATAGGCTAAATCATGAGCAAATCTGATACATATCTGAATTCATACCTGATGGACTATGATTCTATGACCAATCCTTATTTGGAGTTTTTTCTGCACATCAATAGTTGGTGAGATCGGATGTTCACGTATGTTTGTCATTGTGAACTTTCCACTGAATACTGTAGATAATATTAGTTATCATGCCTTATTTATAAGTTAATTCATTATCTTAACGTAACTCAGTTTGTAATACTTACTTTTTCCCTATTGAAAACTGCATGCGTCCACACTGCTTTTACCAGATAAGGAATATTTACATTTTTTTATTCGCAGTTGAAGTCTCTGTACCGAGAATTCCCGCTAGTACGAGATAAACGCATTGTTCCAAAAGCTCAGTTTCTTATTGATGACGCAGAATGGCCTAAACAGTGGCATTTGGTAGACATTTATTTTATTTTGTGTTGTGTTTTAATAAATGTATGAAAAGTTGCTATTAGCGAATCACACTTCATCAATTATGTATTTACAAACACAGCGCATTTCCCTGGATTTATGATATCTAGGCGCTGTGATGATGTTTACACCTTTCAAATATCACGTAGCCCAAGTGAGCAATGACCGATTCGACGCCAATTGTCTAATTCCATGGCTGAGTCATTTCCCTACATTTAAAATTTCTAAAATAATGTTTTATATATTTTATCTAACTGGTCATCAAAACTGTTTAAAAAACTATAGTTAAGGACAAAAAATCAATTTTGTGTTGTTTAGTACATGTATAATCAAGTAATAATGCCGTTGCTTACATTCTTACTAATACATGTTAAATTAAATTAAATGTTCTGCTGTCATCCTTTGCAGCACACTGACACTGTTCCATCAATGAACGTCAAAGACGTTTGGGAAGATGGTTTATCAGGCAAAGGAATAACAATAGCTATTGTTGATGATGGAATTGATACTAGCCATTCAGATCTAGTTTCAAATTATGTAAGAATTAATACGTAGTCTTAGTTATATATTTTAAACTCTTGAACCTAAAATATTAATACAACATTTTCAGTCAATAGAACAACCAGTGTTTCTTAGTATGTCAAACATTGATAGATGTAATAGACTTTTTTCTCTCTGGGGTTTAACATCACACCAGTAGCCGAGGTCATTCGGCAACTTTTCCAAATACAACTTTGCAGAAAGACCCTTGACGTACACCAGGGTAGAACCAACGACTTTCCGTACGCCAGCTAGGCAGCTTCCTAACGCGTGTCAAGTGTCAAGTGGGATTGGAACTTCCATAGTGATAAGCTGGTTATAACTAGGCAGAGACAATAACCATTCTGCGGTTTAAGCGAATTAGTTGAAATCCGAATCATTATGATCCAAATTTTACTATATCCGTAGCAAAGATATAACGAAGGGCGTGTACAGGAAAAAAAGGAATACTTCATTGTATCCAATTCTTCACAACATCTGAGTTCACTACAGTTGTATTAAAATGCATACACTATTAAAACATGGCCAAGCCCTCGTAACTGTAAACGCTTACCACTTTAGCATGAGAAATAGAAGTCTTTCAGAAAACCGATCAAAACTGTCCCTGCATTTTTTATAACAAAAGGAGACCAACATCAAACTTTTGACCGCATCCATTCACTAGGAATTAAATAGACATTGGAACTCTTTCATACAGAGCTGTAGCCACAGCGGAACGGTTCAAAATTATATTTTAATGTAAGGTTGTCCGACCAATATGGGTGGTAATGATAAATACTTTCTTAACATGTAGTGTTTCTGTTTTATTTTGTTTTGTTGGCTTTTTGTCCGGTTTAAAGTCGCGCCAACAGCCGATGTCATATACCAGCTTGTTTTCCGGCATTGATACAGTGAAGGAAGACCCCCAAGCGTTCACCTGTTTTAGGTATAACCACCAACGACACCTTTCTAGTGTATGTAATTTTGTTGGTCTCGGTTGGGATCGAACTTACATCATTGTGGGGCTAGTAAGTACTAGTCAGAGATTTTTACCACTAGACTATGGATGCCCTTATGAGAGTTATTCACAAAATAGTTTTATAATAAATGACTGATATAAATAAGTATATAACAGGACCCATCAACAAGTTACGATCTGATTAAGAACACAACAGATCCATCTCCAGCAAGTGATGAGGATAGGTAAGACTATTTTTATATTTAATATTATTACCAACTGACTTCTCTAATCTACATTTATTTTGTCTATTATGATTCAATTAACACTGTAAACACCACGATGAAATGAGGTAAATAATTCAGTCTACAGACACTGCTAAATACAACTAAAGGAAAATGTATCAAACTTCAGACATGGTACCAATTGTGCTGGTGTCGCCGCGGCTTCCAAGAACGATAAATGTGTAATAGGTATAGCATATGCAGCATCTATTTCAGGTGCGTTCCTCAGATGTTCATTCTCACCTTTTATAAATTTTTGACTAATATTTGAGTGTGTCATATTCTTATTTAATTAAAAAGTCATATTTCAATCAATTAATTAATTGATTAATTAATTGCAAATTCCACGTGGTTCCCATTGATCAGATGTCAGCTTGGGCGCGTTGACTAAGAGTTCATGGCATTAACAAGGTTCTTGTTTCTACGCGTCAATTAGGAGGAAGCTATAGTATATATTACATTATCCAAATTTGTTTGTCTTCTTCGCAGTTTCACTGTAATGAAGCATTTTTACGAAATGATGACAAAAACGTCGACAAAAATCTCCAAATAACCCTTGCTGCTGTAGCGCAGCTAAATCCACGAGAAAAAAATAGCAAAAAAAATTCTTAGTTAAAATACCCATCGTACTTTACTGTAATTCTGTGAACAAACTGCGTTGCGTTTGACCTCATTCAAACGGAATGCATTTTCTCAAACAGTTCATTTGACATAATTATTGTACTATAATATGGATATGCACTTTATAATTTGTTGTTAATTTTAGATACTGTAGAATTTAATATGTTTGATGAGGAATAGAACTACTAAAAACGTGATGACTTTTTTTCTTATTATAGCAATCCGTCTGTTGGATATCGACTTTCCGGCCACTGCTTCCCAAGAGGCACTCGCTTTGACCTATAAACTGGATGCAATAGATATATATAGCAATAGTTGGGGACCTCGCGATGATGGCAAAGGTTTTGATCAAACTGATGCATTACAAGAAGTTCTGATTGCTGCCCTGAATGAAGGGATTACTAAGGTAGATTCTTTTATAAACTGTACTCCTTTCTATAAACGATTGGTTTAAGTAAGGTCATAACATCTTGTCTTGTCTACGGGTAATTTCTTAAATCTTTTTAACAACATTCGATTGTTTGTAATGGGTTTGGTGAAAGTAAAATAATTCTATTCATCACCCATTCTCTAAGTTTCATTTCGAAATTGAATATCCAAAATAATAACTGAACATAAAGTTTTGATTTAAAGATTTAGAAAATGTTGTCTTGCAGGAAACATGTATAATTTCTAAATATATTTTACAAAAATACTCATGCCTATTACCATTCCCTTTCATTTTTACACTTCCTGTACGATGTATGACACATCAAGGTCACATCAAATATAAGATGAAGTCGTACATGCTGAATATTTTCACCTATTTTCCGACCGACATGTTTTCAGTGTTTCCTCTGTATTTGAACATGTTTGACGCAAGACATTTTTTAGACGTGTAGTCTTCATTCAGTTTATAAAAACATAATCCTTATGAACAACATTTTAAGGGAAGAAATGGTAAAGGTGCTATTTATGTGTGGGCGTCAGGTAATGGTGGAGATCGGTTTGACGATTGCAATGTGGATGGCTATTCAAACAGCATGTATACAGTATCAGTAGCAGCACTAGCACCTGACTCCTCTCCTGCCTATTATTCTGAGGAATGTACCGCTATACTGACTGCAACATACGGTGGTGATTATACACAAAACACGATCGTGAGTATTACATGAGCACTTCACTGAGACAAATCGGTATTTATGACAAGTTTCCATTCCTTTGGATTTTTTAATCTTCGTATTCTTAATGTGGAAGTTTCAAAAACGATTTCAAAGTACTTTTTTGACGCTGGTCATTCAAAGCATTTATTAGTATCAAATGAATTTCTGTTTAACAATAACTACCCCGAGATGAGGGCAACGTTATTTCAGTATCCATTGCTTCAATATCGTTGGCAAATCACCTTGCTAAATCTTAGAAAACCATCTAATCATTTTCAATGTAGTTGCCGTCATATTCTACTTTTCTAAGTGAACAACACAAGTTCAGAAATTTGTATAACTGTTTGGTGTTTTATTCATGCTCTTGCTTTGGGGTTAATGAGCGTCAAATATTTTCTACATTAAAGAGCAGATCCATGACTACTTAATATCAAAGGTATATTTCTGTAAGGGCTAGACTCGCCTGCACAACTATTAGAACAGAACGAAAACACGGATTTTATGGATATTGATCAAGTAAAGAATTGACATTTTTCAAGCATATTATCAAATCCACAAACATAGCGAAATGAAATATGGTTTAAGGGCATACACGTTTAAGATTATATCCATGTTTGAACATCGATTACAGCAATTCAACAATTCAATATATTCATTATTTGGTATATTTGTGTTTCAGGCTACTACTCAAAACAACGATGAATGCATTGATACTTTTCAGGGTACGTCCGCGGCATGTCCAATGGCTGCGGGAATTATTGCTCTTGTTTTAGAGTCAAAGTGCGTATAGTTTTAAGTAGAATAATACTTGGATAATTAACATATTTAAGAACTGCATGAATCTGAGAATTTATCTTCTAAAGCATTATTGGAGAAAATATCTGTTAAGGACATTCTATTAAAAACATTGAGCTGAATAACTAGACATGATTTCTTAAGGCAACATTTTTATAATAAATGTCAAAGTTTTATTTTTTAATAATTATGGTATAATATAATTATGTTAACGTGTATCATTTGTACTTACAATAGCAATGAATTGACATGGCGAGATATTCAACATTTAATTGTTGAAACTTCTGTCAGTAAAGCTGAGGTGAGGGGAAAATTCTACGAAAATGGAGCTGGGAAGAAAGGTACAAGTAACGTTATCAGTCTGATACTGCAATCATATTTCGTTTATGTACGAAACGATCGTAAATGAAGTCAAGCGAAAATCTGGGCGGAGTATGTGCAATGACTTTGAAAATATTAGTCCCAAATTGAACAATTCCGTTATTTCAGTATAAACTTTTATTATAAAGAACATTTTATACGTGAACCAAGAAATCTTTATTTGTCCGGAACGTCAGGCAAAATGACGTACACCTCCGTCTCGTTGTGTAAGTGCGTAATATGTACTTTCACTTTCGTTTTTTATCAATACGTTCAAAAATGAAGGCAATATATTTGTTATTTTGTTGTAAATACTATCAAATAATACTATTTTCGCCCGTATTATTTAAACCGCTTTTTAGCCAGACGATATGAGAGAAAACAAAATTTGTGTCAGAAATTTTTAAAGAATTGCTTACGTACTGTAAGAATGTTAAAAATGTTACCCATATGACTATTCTTTTGATCTAATGTGCCATTTATTTTTTGTAAAGTAAGTCTGACTCATGGCTTTGGATTAATGAATGCTGCAGCTATGGTAAATATGTCTAAAAACTGGAAGACATTACCAGAACAAATCAGATGTGAAGGAGACACACGAAATACATCAATGTAAGCATGATATGTTTAGTTTTGCACTGAACTCGTAAAATGGAATTCAGACAAATCTCTTTATTAAAACTACTCTTGAGAAAAATGTCTTATTGCTAATTTGGCATTAATTATCAAGTTGAAATGCAATAGAAATTTTGAAAATTGTGTTGTCTGAATATTGAGGCTGTCTCTTAGTGAGAAAATTAAATCATTTATTTTTTTCAGTTCCTCAAGCGGACTTGCTAACATTGTCGATATCTATGTAATGGCTGGTTGCTTTATAGATCACATTGAACATGTGTATATTGATGTTGGGTTTAAATCTTTGAGGCCTGAAGCGTTAAGCATATTTATAACTTCACCAAGCGGAACAAAAAGCAGAATACTAAGGCAACGGAAATTTGATACTAAATCTTCGACTGTTCAATGGACTTTCATGTCAGTTCATACTTGGGGAGAGAAAGCGGCCGGTGAATGGAAACTTGAGTTAACTTCTGCAGAACCAGAAAATGGTATTAACTATCCTAATTAATTTTAAACTACGTATTTCTGTTTATGACTGTTAATGATTTCATACAATGATGACGGAGCTGCTCAATAGTTCATAAATGACTCCTGCGGACGTTTGATACGTTTTTCGTACAGTATTGTATGTGGATGCCTAAAATGTTGTCGAAATGCAATATCGATCGGTTTAAGTTTACCTTTGTTCTCACCGTAACATTCTTGTTTTACTTGAATTTAAATATACTTGTATTACACATAAACTCAATTTTTATACAGAGATGACATTGCATTCTTGGAAACTTAACATATACGGTACTGTAACGAATCCACTCGCCGGCAAACCCAATGGTAAGCAGACAGCGCCTCAAAACTTTTGAATGTAGTTGCCTACTTTGAATAAATAAACACTGATTTTTATTCGTTTTTTCGTTTCTCAAAAACTGTTGATCAACATTTTTCTCTTTCCCTCGCCATTTACTTTCAATGTTTTTGCCTTTGATATGGACCATATAGCTTGTTTACCCAATGTTCATTTTCATTATTTTAATGCCTCCTTTCCTAATCTCCTTTCCTGAGTTTGTGTATATATCGATAATGAGTTATTTCATTATGTTTGATTAATTTATCATCACTCATTTCTGGTGTTACTCCGTAACAATACTTAAAATAAAAAAGTTTTTGTTTCCACAAAGTCAACCAATTTTTTCTGCCGACCTTTTACTTTTATTCGGTGTCGATCAATTCTTTCTTATCGATATCTTCGTATGAATTTGAAAGATGTTTGGCGACGTACAGACATATATTTTAAGGGAATGTTTGTGGAAACATGATATTTATTTTTATTGCCTAATGAAACATGTGTACGTAGATCATACTTTTGTGTAGATTTTCGTATTCATGGATGTTACTTTAAGATAATTCTTTCATCAAAGTACTTTTATGCAGATGGACAGATTGGTGGATTTTGCTCTCAAACATTACAGTGTGTTCAAACCGATGCTTTCTGTCTTGATGAACACAATATATGCATCAATTGTTCAGGTGGATTTCACGTCATAGATGGCAAATGTATAAAAGGTATTAATAATACTGTTATTCAGTAATTGTTGCAAAACATTACGCATCTTAGCATAGGAACAATTTTGTCCAATAAAAAGCCTGACCCGAATACGCTTCGGTAGTTTTTAAAATCTCAGTCAGTCTCTACGTAATAATACATGGCAAAATATGATATTTATTTTTTGTATCGCAATTTATTTTCTAGATGGTACATTATCTGGATTTTGTAGTGAAAGTATTGAATGCATTTACTCTGGACAAGGGTGCAATTCATCTTCCAATGTGTGCGTCATTTGCAATGAAGGTCATCGTGTAATTAGTGGATTCTGCATAAAAGGTTTGTATTCTAAGCATTGCATTTTATAATTATGAAACATCCTTCCCCACACCACATCTGTAATTTGTTTGTTTAAGAACTGGGCCTTAGAAGGCTGCTGACTATTGATAATAGAACCAAAACGGGCTTTGTATGTTTAATGTTTGTAATACTAAAATATATAATATCGTGGGTACATAGATATACTACGAGAACTATGTACTAAATAACTTATATTCAGAATACATGAATACCTGTCTTGGAAATGCACTATTAGATGGAAATACAGCAGAAGATGGAGACAATTGATAACAACAGAATCCAAAATAAACTATTTAATTGACCAAGCCTTACTTGTTTGTACAGTTAGTCATTCTATATGTTTTAATCCTTCACATACAATATATATGTCCCCGTTTAGTTGTTCGAGTCTTTCCGTTTTTCTTAATTCGTGAATAATGATAATTCATATGAATCACGTTTCATTTTAAAATCTTTTTGGAATGTTTGCATTTTTAGAATTTTTGTCTAACTTCTCTCTATAACGTTGTCAGTTCACTATTTGATAGTCACGTTTCTCTTAGATTTATGTGACTTTGCAAGTTAGTATAGTTAATTAATTAGATATGACATATATTAATAATTTTCTACCAAACAGATGGTACACAAGGGGGTTATTGTGACGCTGGCATTAAATGTATTGGTATGGATATTGGATGTGACCTTAACGCAAATATATGTGTAAACTGTACACGTGGTTATAGCGTTATCAACAACAACTGCATTCAAGGTTCGATTCATTTTTTATTTAGAAAAGCTTCACATCCGTCTCAAGAATTTAGCTTTGCTTTATTTGTCAGTGTACCTTTTATATTTGTATCTAAAGATAGTTGTGTTCAATATGCACACTGAATATGTTACGATACTATGTTTTATCGGTGTGTTCTTTACTATTCAGATCTGAATTCATTTTTGAAATTCTTAGAGATTTCCTCAAATCGTAGACTTTACGTTATGTGTTTTCCTTGTTTCACAGCAATTCGTTTTGAATGTTTTTTATTATTATCTGTTTCAGACGGTACATTAGGTGGATTCTGTAGTTCAAATATCACTTGTGATGGTTCCAACATAGTCTGTACTAACGACTCTATTTGTATTCTATGCAATTCAGACCAAAAAGTAGTGGATGGATTATGTATGAAAGGTATTTGTTGTGTTCAAATTGTATTCGAAAATAAAAAAGACATGATTATCATAATTGTTCTCTTGAATATGTTTCTTTTAATGTTTTCAAAATAAAACTTTGAATTGCTTAACATGGCTAGGATGTCGTACAATACAGGTTTGTCCATTTCGAAACATTGCGACAGAGTATGTCAGAGAATAAAGAGAATATTCTTGTTGCCAACACTGCAATACGCGAGTGAAAAATAAAATAAAATTATTCCATAATTTTTCATGGTGATACCTGATTTTCACGTTTACGAACCCACATGAACATTCTTATAATGTTTTATTTATATTTCAGTTACTACCAAAGCGAGTGATGACAAATTCATTTTGATAGTAGCTACGACTACCTCTTGCGCTGGCTTTGTTGTTGCAATGATAGTTATCATAATTGTATTAAGATTGAAATCCAGGCGTTTTAAATTTGTTTCAACAGGAACAATACATTCAAATGGACCCAGTGTAATAGCGGACAAAAGCGCTCAGAATGTACAGCATTAATGTCGATAGCGCAGTAATTTTGGGATGATTTTAATTTGACTCAACTCCAGATTGGCTTTCGAAAATACATATCAAAAACGTACAGATATAGATAAGAAAATGATTACTATTAAAAAATAAATATGAAAAAATATCAACACCTTCACAAACCAAACCAACACATAACATCAATTTAAGTATAATTCATTATTGTTCTGATATGTTTTATTATTGAATAAGAATTATATGAATATAAAAGACTAGAATTAAATCCAACTTTCACATTCGCATTTCTGGAGCCTAGTCCCTTTAATTAATTAGTCTTGTTTTATATCGTTTTTGGTTGAAATAACCATCTTTTTGTGTCCAGATGAATTCCGATATTTTAAAGCAACGGTTTTGTTTGAAATTAGTATCAGTTTAATGTACAAATTTAATGCATTCTTTCATTTGAGTTGCAATATTCCTCTTTACATTTTTATTTTGCATGTTACTAAAATGTTCTATATTCACAGATATATGCATGCTGTCTCGTTGGTATTTTGACATTTATGCTCTGTTATTTACGTGGTACCAATCCAACAAACACTATGGTTACCAGACAATTTAAGTATAAAGAATTTAAGATTTGTTAGCACCAATCAGCATATCTACACGTGAAATAATACTTATCGTTGAATTATTTTTAAAATGACTTGACTGAAAGACAACAAAGTTACCAATGACATTTCTTACGTTCATTTTTCTATTGATCATTAATACAAAGAGCTTTGTACACCGTAATGAGTTGATTTTCAGATGACATATCAAACACTCGGCATCATCATTTGGCAAACAACAAAAAACAAAAATATCACCTTCTCCAAAATGCTACCTTACAAAAAACGGTGTCTCACGGAATGCACTGACTTGGAACAGTCCGTAGCAAAACGACAGTGGGTGAGGGTTAAACTGATTTTGAGGGACCAATCTCATTTACCTCAGTGAAACAGTACAAATACATACATAAATAATACACAGATGCAATATAACAAGACATTAAAATCAACTGTAAGCGTACATGACCAATATATGGCAGTCACGTTCAAACAAGATTTCTATGAATCCGCATGCCATAAATTATACCTTTTCACTCCATGCGCACTACAAGCAAGCAGTACATACCAATTTACACACCGCAGCATATAATAATATAATCCGTCAACTAATCATCATGATTGATACCGCTGTATATCAACCAAAATTTATCATTCAAATGGACACCTAAAATCTAATCCAAAGAAGATAAAAGCGGGTAAATCGAGAGAAAAAAGGGTCACAAGAATTAAAGTGCATTTGATATTTGAATACAAATATCTGACAGGATAGAAAAACGTTTAAGAATTGTCCAAGAAATTGAAGAAGTTTGACTGATGTTGAAATCAAAACGAACTACGAGAAACGTACACATTTTAGTCTACCTTTTATTTATTCTTATTGCATACATGGTTTATAACAAAGTACAAAACAAAAAAAAAGGGTTGGATCAGACGACATATTAGAAAACATTTGATTGCTTTCCAAAATACACATTTTGAATTTCTCTTCGGAGCTTCTGTCCATTTTTTTAGATCGGCAGAATAAATTACGTTGACCTTTCTTCAAACATTAAAGGGTTATTCTTCACCTTGTTTTCCATACGAATCACGCCTCTAGACATTCGTGAACGTGTTTATACCCGACCAGAACTTGTTATTTGAATAATCAAAGAATACCCAATACCATAAGAAGGCACGTAATTAGCATCGAGTTGGTCGATTAATTCATTCATCAATATTTCTTCAGTATTGTTTCATTTTCGTGTCCTAATATTTAAATTGTCAAGAATTTTATTGATGTGTGTTTGAACAGTGATAAGACGAATTTCTTGTTTACGATCATTGAACAAAACAAATGGGTTTGTAAAGTGGTCCTCTACCGAGGTTGTTTAAATTTCTACCCTGGTATCAAAATTGGCCCCGCCCTTGCTGTCACTTGTTTTCCTTAGAATATAATATTATAGAGAAAACCTGTACAACTCTTCTCTGCCGAGGCAGATATTGTTCAAATTATGACCTGGGGTCAAATTTGACCCCGCCCCGATGGTCACTTGTTTCACTTATAATTATTATATTATAATATTATAACAGAAACCTTTAAAAATCTTCTTGGCTAGAAGTACATGACCTAGAGCTTAGATATTTAGTGTATAAAGGAGAACATGTACCGAGTGGAAGAAGACACCACGAAATCAATGACAAGCTTACTAAGAAGACACATTCAAGTAAAACGGATAAAGCCGAAACAATAATTTTAATGTTAATCCCTGCCTGGTCTATTTTATTTGTTTACAATATTGTTATATTGTTTACAATATTGTTATACTGTCTACAATATTGTTATATTGTCTGCAATATTGTTATATGTTACATTGTTTACAATATTGTTATATTGTCTACAATATTTGGGTCAGTATGTAGAGATTTTTTTCTTTTTCGTATTTTTACATATATCGGCAACACTGTTGTGAAAATTACAATATATCACAACGATTTGGATGCCGTAAAAACTTTTGAGTCGGCAGGTAAAAGATGGGTCTGTCGGGTAACCGGAAATAAACCTATTTTAGGCCTTATTCAGTAAAGCATTATTTTAAGCAGTATTGGAATCGAATCTGGGGAAGGTCTTATACGATCGCTGTCAGTTATCATTTTCTTTACTTTCAGCACATTATACATTTAATGACAGTAATTCTTTTCAATTCATATTTGCATCCAGAGATTAATGTATTATCCCGGTATAGTGACAAATCCCCTCGCCGGCTTACACAACGGTAAAAGCGCGATTTAATGCATGCAACTATGTTTTACCGACTTATCATTATTTCGGAACTGAAAGTTTCTATGAAGAACCGATCTTATTCCTAATTCCGTTGTTAATAGGTAATATTTTCTTATCCAGAATGGACAATCTATGGTTCTTGTCAACGATACTTTTTGACAGTGTTAACGCCTTCACAGACACATATATAGCATCTCCTCCTACACAATGTCGGCAGATATTTAAAGTTCAACCATTACCCAGTTCAAGTCAACTATAATTGATAATTGACAATGTCATGTGCCATCAGCAATAACTGTCTAAGTTCAACTTGACTTGGAACCCTTGAGCGAATAAAACAGTTTAGATGATTTAATTAATACGTTTAAATCAAGTTTTGCACAACAACCTTTAAGCTTATTGGATGAGTGACAGATCGACTATTTTGATACCATACATTATTGTATAATGTATAAGTAGACTAATTCAGAAAACCAAAAATTATCTATGTTTTTATCTTTCAGATAGAGAAATTATGTTATTCTGAAGAAAGTGCGATATGTTTTGATGCAAACAAGACAAGTGTGTGCAATATGTGTCAAAGTACGCTACTAAATATCCCTTATAAATATTCAGAAATAAGAAACCTTGTCCATGCATCTTGTTTTAACAATATTTACAAAAGCTCCTACTTTGTAATAATCATAAATTTAGGTGTTTACTCTCCAAGCATGCGCGAATATCATTATGTCATCATAGCTTTAACGCAAGGTAATTGGGCTAATGAACAAATTCGTTCTTCACAAAACTGGGTCTGAATGTAAAAGAAGTACGTATTGCAAAATGTTCACAACGACTATTATAGCATTAATAATCTTTCACATTTTACACTGAAAAACGCTTAACAATATGTACAAAGCTGAAACGCGTAAAAGACGCAGTCCAACCGCATGATTCAAAGAAATCTTCTCTAAAAACACAACTTACAGTGGTAGCATAACAACACGCACGCGAATGTTCCAATTCTAATTAAGTTCTAAGTATAACGAGTCATAGTTTAACCACAATAACGTAACTGGTACTCACAAAGGCATCAAAAACAACACCTAAAAAATCTGTCCTGTCTCCAGGCCTAAGACTTCCCGGGCAAGACTCCCCAAGACGGACTTAGCCAGAGTCCTTTCACTTTATTTACTCTAGTTTTGTATAAGGCGACAATGGATGATATTATGTAAGTAGATGGTTGCTGACTTCTGTTTTTGTATGACGATTACAGGATATAGACAATCATAATTGCAGTTAATGACAATTTGTCTGCAGTATAGCTTGCAATTCATCAATCATTGTTTACATCTTCCTCTTTCTACTCCTTAACAACAATTATCTTCAGTACAACTCCTACACACGTCATTCAATAAATAGGAAATACCATTGTATGATCATTAGGTCTGTAAGACTGTATTACATATATAGATATCTACATTTCTATCTTATTTCCACTGTCATGTTTATTTATTAGAGATGCCGAAATAAACCACGTGCTTAATATATAAATAAACAAATGTGTGTACTTAAAAACCATACTTTTAGAATTACCGTAGAACACGACTATAGTGAATTCCTGGTGAATAATTATTTCACTATCTCCATATTTCACAATATTAAAAACAATAATGAAATAAAACATGGCTTATCTCGGAGTAAAATAATATTTTACTGTAACTGTTTCTTCACTACATCAAGGTTCTCAATAACCGTGTTTACTGCATATATTTTTACAAACGAATTCACGAATGCCATCATTCTGATTTTTTCAGATATTGTCGAAGAAAGTGATCTTGACAATTTTTTACTAATCGCGGCGTCATCATCTGCTGGCTTCATACTTGCTTTGGTCTTGATATCGGTTGGTTATTTCTTAGATTGAAAACCTGGAAAATTGAATGTGCTTGAACAACCCTTCCAACATGCTTGAAAAAAATGTTCTGCCGACATACCGATCTATATTTTAGGGGATGTTTGCGGAAACTGGATGTTATTTTTGACCGTATAATTTCTTAATAGATTTGAGCTTTCCATCAGTATATGTAAGAGGTGATGTGGAAAATTGGAGACTCAAGACGTGTTCCAAAGGAAAACACACGTTACCTCACTGACTGTATAGAAGATTGATATTTTTATCTGCACTTATGATCGGGAGGTCGCGTGTACTTACAATACTTGGTTGTGTTTTAGAGCAGTGCTCATGGTGGTTTGTTGACAATAAATCTGTACGTCTTGGTGTCACATAAATGTGCTTAATGTCTTATCCAAACGCAGAATTAAACGAGTAAACAATGTTTTGATATTCTCTTTAATGGACAGACGATTCTGTCTTCAAACTTAATTCAAACTACGTAGGTCGTCTCAAGATTGATAATTGTTTGTCTGGTGAAACAGTTGTAAATGACATTTGAATGAAACAGTCAATTCACATCTTAACTTAAACGTAAACAAACACAGCCTTGCACTGAAACAAAAACGAGAAACCAGCTTAATATAGTACAGATATTTGTGTTCTCATACCGAGTCATTTAAATTCCGCACGGGTCCTCTTTCTGTTCGTTCTGAAAAAAAAATACTTAAGACATGTACATTCAAGAAAGCAGCAGGGCTACGTACATTACATTCATGATGCTATATGTTATTGCCTGTCTTCCTATGATGGTGGTTTGGAATAAACATTAACTATTACTATTGAATTTGTATTAGTTTGATATTGTTCATCTAAGTGACCAGTTTTATCAGAAAGATTACTGTAACAAGGCGGCTGATACGCAATACCTTATTTTGCTTGGTCCAACCTGTTCAATAGTTTTCCTTTTTGCAGCTTTACAAAATTGTACTTCTTATCAACTTATTATTAGGTACAATGTGAGGTAGTTTAAACCCCTCCCAGTTTTGCAACAGTCCATTCCAAGGTGGTACCCTGGGAGAGATTGTTCCGTATCCCCACTTTTGCATGCTTTCGTGTTTTGAGTATGTTTTTGGCTGCTGATTTTTGGGGAGGATGATGTGTTGGAAAGAGTGGGACTTTTTGTATGCTGTTATTTCTGGGAATCGTTAGCCTATTTATATAAACGAGAAAATCGGATGCAAACGCGGCTTCTGCGTTATTTTGAATTCTTCCATGTACTCATACCATTTTCTTTTTTACAATAAATATTTTACTAATGAATAGCATGTAAATAGCATGTTTGTATAATGGTATCTCGTTTTAATGGCCTTTACTCACGAGTTTGACCCTTATATATGACTAAATGGTTAGGCGTTGTTTTCTTAAAGTAAGGATATTTCATTACCATATCAGCAGCTAGACAGATGCCGCGGGTTAAATTAAGTAGTCCAATTACAATAACAGATAATTGTTTTTTAACTAACCAAGAGGTTGCCTCACAACGCGCTTGTTTGTCTGCTTTTTAATTGATCGAAGACAGTGAAAAAATTCCATAATAGTAATCTAGTAGACGACTGACATTTAGCGTCGTGTCAATGATGAACTTTGTTAAACGAATTCAATCAATTATTTTGGATATACGTTCATCATTTATTTTTAAAAGTAATAAAATTATCGTTCGATACTCTATTTAATAGTTACATTAAGAAGTTGCGTAGGAAGATGACATTGAGATTATAAAAATGAAATTATTTGTTCCCGGTACTTTTGTATTATTATTACTTCAATGAAATACCAAGACATTTGTTTCATTTTCAAAGCATTCGCTATCTGTATATGACGACCATTGCACGTGAGCGATGTTATTTACCGGCACCAACCCGGACTCAAATCGCAGCAAATAGGTAGAGCCGAGCACGCGTTCTGACTCTGTAAGAATTCAGCAATTGGACAAAATAGAAACTAATTCAGTAATTAACCACAATAAAATTCCGGTGTTTTTGTCTTAAAACATGTAATGAGGGTATGGATAAGAAAATGACTCTTAGAAAAAGAACAGTCAAAATAATTATGTCAATGTTTTGTCTTAAGAAAGGCCATATGCACTAACCTTGATATCGTTATGTAAAGAATTATATAAATGAATAATAAAACATGGAAACATGTACATTGACATTAGCATATTATATCAAATAATCATATTTTATTTCATTTTTTGTAATGTATAATGGCGACCGATGCTTGTCACATGGAATCAGATTTCGCCGCGTCGTATGTTAGACAAGAATGCCAACGAAAAAAAGCGATAAGCGTTAGATGTCTCGCCAAAGGGATTGACTCGTTTGTCATTACGCAAGAAATATATATTGATATTCTTCGCGACGTTTTTGCATTGATCAGTTATAACAGATAGATGTATAAATTCGATGACAACGAAGGTAGGTCCTTTTATTTTATCTATTCTTGGACATTTCAGTCAACGAGGAGGGATATATTCAATATGCAGGTAATACTTATGTTAATGATACTAGAAACTATTAGGAAATAATTTATGATTATTGTATTTATCTAACGCAAATATAGTATTTAATTTGGTTTTTAGCAATAATTAATTATTGAATACTTTATGCAGGAACATTTAAAATTGAATTGGAAATATTAGAATACATTTGTTTCGATATGTAAAAGTGTTTGAGCTGTATAAGTGAAAGACAGATCTTGCTCTTATTAAATGTACGTAATATATTGAAAATTTAAACACAACTCTTCTGTGCCATATATTAAATTAAAATAATTCAAAATACTTCTAAAAATCAAAAGATTTGTTATCCTTTCATTCACATAAAAATAAAAGTTAAACATTAAGTGAGGTTACCGTGGTTTGATGAACTAATCCTACCTTGGAACCATGTGTAGACTGAGGCAGATATTGCGTGTTTTGTAACTTGGTCCTTAAGTGCAATCATAATGATATTATTTCAAAATGAAAATTCATACAACTTTTCTAATTTCTAATTTTAAAGTCTATAACGGATGACATTTATTGTGTATG
This sequence comes from Lutraria rhynchaena, assembly GCA_008271625.1. Lineage (NCBI taxonomy): Eukaryota > Metazoa > Mollusca > Bivalvia > Venerida > Mactridae > Lutraria > Lutraria rhynchaena. Next base: position 3,238,789 of record VIBL01000012.1, read on the forward strand.
CATAACAAAACATCCGGAAAATGCCAAACTATATATGTGTGTTCAAATTGAATATTTGACCAGCAGCACGACAAAAGGGTCCTTATGATGTTACCCTTGTTGTCTATAAACGAGACATGAAAATAGGCTAAAATCGGACACTTCTGACCTTCTGATTATTGTGGACACTGTCTAGATAAGGGATGGTATTTTCTTGCAACATGAAATAAAAGATCAAATGTCAGCTCATTTCGTGAAAAATTGCTTTTAAAATTTCACATTTTTTCTTCTGTTTTTTTTCATAAGATTCATGATGAAAATACTCTGCTATGAAAACTAAGCTCTCTTTATGCTCGTGAATCAAACACTTGGTAACTTTAATATTCAATGTTTTTGTATATTATTTAATTAACAAATATAGTCCTTTCATCGCTGTATATCAAAAAATTGTCAATGAAGTGCATGCCTAATGTGCAAGATCATGGACAAAATTATGACGTTGGAGACGGCATTTTTCATATAAAATAACGTGCTTGTGAATTGTTTTGGAATTAATGTGACTCGCGGAGTAGACAAGACACAAAACTACATGAAACTTTTGTCGAAAGGACCCTTTTGTCGCGCTGGCGGCCATTTACTAATTAAAATCACGATAATTATTAAATGGAATTAGACTCAAGACGATTTTTTCAAAATGAGGAAGCAATAGTGCACTGGTCAAGGATTTAAATATTTATTTTATTTACGACAATATCTACTTAAGTCCTGTAAAAGATTTTAGGTCCTGTATCTATAGAAGAAAATTTGCAAAGTCGACAAAAGTTGAATTCAGCAGTGATATATGCATAACCCCAAAAGCAAAACAACATACATAAAGTAAATTTTCACCATATTCCCTTTTATGTCAAGCTGGAGTCGCAGTAACTGGAATCGCAAGAACGGTCCTTTTCAATATGAGTTTGCTTTCTCTTCAGGGTTACACTGGATGAAACTTCTATATTTTATGTTTCACAAGCATTATGTCGTTGTAGTAACTTTACCGACACTGTTCCGTTCCACTTCCACTTTGTGTCATGCCGTCAAGACTTTCCAATGGTTTAGACTTAAATCAAAAAGGGGTTGAAAATAATGATTGAGATAATGGAATATTTACAAGCTTTACCGATTTTCTAGTTTGGTAGTTCTCGTTATTCTATCCATTTTTATATATTAATTTGAAACATGGACTTGCTACTTCAATGTCCACCCTCTACCACCAGGAAATGGTACCGGCAGTTGCTGGTTGAGAAACATGTCTCTACTGGTTATAAGCAAGTTAATGTGTACATCTGACCAATAAACAAAATAATTGTCCATGATAGCAATAATACCGACTAGCAACTAAGCACAAATATATTTTTAATTACAAGAGATTATGTTGTATTGTATCGATGACATTAGTTTGGCCATATATAGAAACACCAAGACTAAATGAAACGATTAAACCAAAAAAGAATTCTATTAATAAGTTAAGTACATTGGCTGACAATTTTAATTCTTAGATGCCTGGAATTCGTGGCTCGATGTGAAAATAAACACCAGCTGGCTTTTATACTTTGACAGATCGTGAAATTATAAATCCTTTCAGCATTACAGGATATACTTTAACCATAGGGATTGTGTGGGGCGTAATTATAACACCAAGCTTGTCACTAATATAATAAAAGTACTTAAATGGGAAATGCCACATCAGGCGGAAATACAAAAACAATTTGTAAGCGATAATGATGTCAATCTTAATTCCCTGGCTGTTGTATAATTCACGGTTTGACAAAACCCAAAGGCATTCATTTTATTCACAATCAAAGTGAATTGAACATAGTATCCGAAGAACTGTTAAAAATTGCCCATACTAATTTTATGACAAGTACGTTCAGAAAATAAAGTTAGAAAAGAAAAGTTTTTCGTCCTGCATATCCTGATATTTTTAGTCCAGTAACCCTAAACATGGCTGTTATTTCTAATGGCTCATTGCACCCAAGTAAGTCGCTATCTTACCGTTAGTCTTGACATACGATATCTTATCCACGATATCGTACGTCAAGACTGACAATAAGATAGCAACTAACTATTGTCACTTTAAGAGAGGGTTTTTGCACTCTTAACTTTACAACAAAGACCTAGGCTATGGAGCACCGTTGAATTTGCAACAGAGGATTCCCGTAAATGGGTTAACTCATGTAATTCACAGGTTGGCGTATCGTATTCTGGGTATTACTTAAGGTCTCTGACCCATATGAGAATATATGTATTTTTATTTAAATATACTGAAATAAACGTTTCCACTGAAAAGTGATTCGAAGCAATTTTCCAAAACATTGTTTTTGTTCCTGTGTCAGTATAAAGAAGGCCAATAAGTGTGTTCACCCTTCATCTCGTTTTTTGGGGGGGGGAAGGAAAAATGGCAAAAATATTTCCATCCCTTGTGGAGAAATAAATAAGCTTTCAAACATCTCCCTTTAAAGTCATGTTTTAATAAAGATATACGTTTCTAAAATGGAATCATTCATATTTGTTCTATAGTTACTAGACATATTACTGTATGATAGACTATTTTCACATAGTATATAAAGCCTATTCCATTGGCAGCCATGTTGTTTATTGCCACATGCGCGCCATGAATCACATGACCAAAAGTTATACGGCGTCGAGGTCTTTTTCCACTTACAACAGCTTTTGTCCTAGCTAAGATATGCCAGTTACGACGGGGTCTGTGAAACTGCCTTATCTATAAGTTTGTTCGTAAGTTACGGTAAAACAGTATCTAAACTATTAAATGTCTTTGAAACGGGCCCCGAACAGCTTTTTACGAAAAGAAATTACATAATTTCAACAGAATATTTTGAAAATGAATGATCGGATTATACCCGATTGATTCATAATCATTCTTAAAATGATACAAAACAATGTATTTTTCATATACATTTGTATACATTTTTTTTAATTTCAGGGTTCTTTATTCACCATAGTGGCAATTGCTTTGCTCAATACGGTACAAATCTCGTTTTCGTCAAATAAGGATATAAGATCTACACATAAAAGAACGGTCCAACTTCTATCGCATGTATTCAAGTCGCATAATAAACATTTCAATCAAAATAATTCAGCTAACGACTCTATGGACAAGAAACTAATCAACAAAACAATCAGACAAGTTCCTGAGAAAATGCATTCAACTTCAGAAGTAAGTAAAAATGATAGTGTACTCGTGCAGAAAAGAACTGAGCCGACTGCTATGCCATGGATATGCGATTCTAGAGAAGAATGGACAGACCTTGGCTACAGCAATTTTCCAAGATTTGTCAAAGAAGTAATATGTAATGGTACTTCCTGCGTTCACGGCTTCTACACCTGCAAACAACGTCTGTACAAAATAAAGGTACTGTCCGAACGGCTTAATGGAGGGGAAATCGACTTTTCATTACCTAGAAATTTGCGACAAAGTTGGAAATTTATGGATATTGACATATCGGTAGGCTGTTACTGTGGCAATTAAACGCAATACTAACATAATTTTCTGTCAACCGTTTGTAGAATATCAGAACGACTACAATCACAATGGGATAATAATTAAACTGCTGTCAGACATTTCACTATTTATAATTTAATTGAAATTCGCTTGCATTGATAACATTTATGTGCAAATATGGTGTAATACGTGATTTTTTATTTAACGAAATTATGAGTTATTTAAAGGATGAACTTATTCCCAAGAAATGATGCATGCAGAGTATTCGATTATGTATGTCATGTATCTGTATGTAAACACACAATATTTCAAAATTATTGAATTAATGTATTCCGATACAAATAACCAACCCGCACTAAAAGATAAATTCTGCTTTGCCGAGCATGGCTTTGAAGACATTTTACAAGTAAATGTAGCATTTGCTTGCACTAGATAGAAAATATTTTTAAATAATTTTACTTAGTTTATCGTTTGTTTTATTTCAACTAGTGTTCATCATTAGAAATAGGACTTAGCGATTACCTCCCCTCGCAAAAACACGAAAATTTCTTACCTTCTCGTAATGGCTATGGAAATGACCCGGAAGATTTCTACTAACTTGTTCAAGTTCCCGTCAATATTCTTGACCACATGTGTTGCTAACTGTGCATTTTGTTGCACATATCTTTGTACAGCTATTAATTTACGAGCTATTCAAAGTTGGATGGGTCTTATAGGTATTTGCTGTGATATTCTTTCAAACATAGCCTCTCTCTACATATCGTAGTTATTTGGGAGCGTAGCATTTCTGACATCTATTTCATGTCGTGGCACGACTGATAGTGTATTGTTTCTACTTTTTCCTCTTTCAACATTTGTTTAGTAGTTTGAGAATTACACAATTCTCAGGGGAATTAGTTTGCTCAATTCAAATATTCCCTTTAGATTATACTTTCTTTAATTTGTTTGTAGCCTTGATGTAAAATACTTAATATTCTCGGAGACATGACATCAATCAAATGAGTTGGATGTATGTCAGTATGTATGTATTGCTATGGAACATCTGGTTGGTCCAGAATTATCTTAACATGATTCATCTACATATGATTATTTCTTGTTATTTTTCTGTGTGTTTGTGATATCGTCTAACCAATATCCTGTTCGTGTCGTATCTAAACATGGCTTTGTCAATGTTTTGTAACTATTGTATTTTAACTCATGTACCCTCTAATTCGCCCGAATCAAGATGTAATTATGAAGCTATAGAACGCCCCTTATTTTACCGGTAAAAAATAACTTCGGATCGGTCACAATCAGATAGAGTATGACCATTTATCCTGTAGTCACAAGCTTCGCGCTGCCAGTATCAATTTGGCCTGACACATTATATGCAAGGTGTTTGGTCTCCTTAGCTCGCCGTGCGCTATTCTGCTTTGGTAATCTTGTTAAATCTCGGTAGTTAGTACCACTTTTAGTTTTATCTATAGTATTACAGTTAACTAGTGCTTGTGATAACGCCGTGTGTGGCCAAATAGCTGAAGACGTTTTTAATCCCAACAAGAAGTTAATACATAAGTTTTTTAATAGATACGTATTACCCGTCCTTGGGTTAAGTTCTTGTACTCATCTTTGAACTATCTATTTCGTACAGGACATTGTTCAGCGAATTTAACCTTTAATTCTTCAACTGTCGAACTTTCGTGAATGTATACTAAGTCTGTGGGAATCGGAAATTTCAAAATAAATGCATACGTTTAATAAATGAATATACACTTAATTAACAAGTTTTTTTGTTGTTGAACTGGAACACAAATTGTAACAAAAATGTATAAAACTATTTGCAACGGAATCACACAAATACAAGAACCGATTACCTTCTATTGCATTTAGACCAGTTACATTAATTTTGCACTCTCCATTGCATTTTATTCAAATGGTATTATTATGTGTCCTGTGGGCAAGAAGTGTGATAATTATTTATTTGTTTTGTTTATAACTTATTTATTTAGAATCGTAACGGAGATAATAAAAAGGCTTACCGAAAACTGTGTTCAATTTTAATCATTTTGATTTGTCGTATTGTAGACAATGCAACAGTTGTTCAACGAATTCGTGTAATCTTCCCATATCCGAGCTTGAAGACTTGGATGTTAATTGATCCACTTCAATAACACAAAAATGCTTCCAAAAAGATGAAAACATTCAATGCAACAATAATACTGAATTCCAGATCGGTCTTTGTATGTTTACGTGCATGCGTACATACACATTACAAAGCAAAATCCTGCGATAAATGACCTACGTCGAAGTACGAATGATCATAAAGATGGTGTTCATAACGGAAAAAAATTATTCAATACTAATGAAATAATGAATGGTTAAAGTCTCCGACTAGTAATCACTAGCCCCTTACCAACGTGAGTTAAAATACTATCAGGTACCAGTAAAATTTCACGAGAGGAAAAGCTGTCCAACTAGGTTTCGGAAGGTCGGTGGTTCAACCCAGCTGTAGGTCTGGGTCATTCCTCCACCCTTAAAATCTGAAATAGTCGCCATAATTATGACCCTAGCTGTTGGTGCGACTTCAACAAAAAACTACTGAAATAAGATTACCTTATAGATAATATTCAGGCGATTCGTAATTATAGCGACTTTTCTTTGTGAAAGCTGGACGGCATCTGCTCTGAGAATTATGGAGAATCACGTTTAAAAATTCTACCTGATTCATGAATGCAGGATTGCAATCTCTCTTCAAATTACGGGGGTGTTACTCCAATGTCGTTTTTTCCATCAGGGACATAGAACTGGTTTGACATTTCTATCACATTGTGCTTTTAACACCTACAGTGTCTATATATCAATGATAATTACACTAACGATTTTCCCACCTTACCACATGATCCAACTCTTCGTGTACAATTAATGCGATAGAAGATGACTTTTTTCTAACTTGTGACAATAAAAGCCAATGACGATAAAAGGTCATTCCTAAATATATATAGTATCAGTGGTTTCATTCCACCCTGGAGTTTTTAATATTTGAAATATAATATTCGTCAGGGAGAAATAAATACTTATTTCCATTAGAGTTAGTCAAACAAGTCACATATATTTTTCAGGGTTCAGTATAACCAACTTTAACCCGATTTTTACAAAATAATTCACTAACACTTATACAGTTGTGCCCAAATAATTATATGAAATAGCATTGTTCTCTCGTACCACTAAACAAGTGACTCGCTATTTTAATTTATTTACATTGTGACAAACTTTTAAAATATTTATTTTCAAATAAATAACACGAACATGCATTCCTTTCTATATATTTTATAGCATCTCTGTTTGGTGAATGTTTAGACGTTCACATGGTTACACGGCGGGTAAACAGTAATCAGCAAATGGAAAAACGAATTACATAAATAAGTCAAAACATTAAAATTTCAAAAATAGTGAAAAATGTTATAATAAAAACCACATTCTTTAATTGACCAACGAGGCTTAAAAGAATCACATTTCAAGATATGCTCTTCATTTGTGTTGTCGATGTGTCATTCTCGTTCTGTTGACGGAGTCGCGAACGCCGTATAAAAACGAACACAGCTAAGTTCAGACATCCGCCAATGTTTGAAAAAATTACAACAATGTAGAAGATAATCATCGGGACACTCGTTGTCAGCAAAGCACAGGCGCTATATACGCCAAGTGGTGTCCACTGTATGAAAAATGCCGCAACAAACAGGGACATTGTCCTCGCAGTCCTGCTGGACGCTTTTGCTGACTGAGTATTTGGGCCAACAGTGCGTCCAATAAGCTTTGTTTGTTGATGAATACGCCTCCATGTCAGTGCATATAGCACGATATTTATTGCCACAATTACTAACAAAGGTATCGTTGTGAACCACAGCACAGCAATACCTTTCACGCCGTCAAAGTAGCAACTAAAAGTCAAAAATTAAATATTATTCATTCAAATAGCGTTGTATTCATTTATTTAGTTAAACTGTATTACGTTTAAATGACAGTAAACGGTCAAACTCCGATGCTATGTTTTAATCATAAATTGTTTTGTGTTCATGGATATCTTAATACCTTAAAAGATTAAATCTATAATGTTATTTGAAAAAAAGAGTGGGAATACGAAAATGTAATATATGTAGTACGTAAAATTGCAAATTTCGCCTCTCGCAAAAATGTATATTTGTAAAAAAAACAAATTTCCGAACTGACAGTGCAATTAATCCATGGAAATATTTGAAATGTTTTCAAGTTCGATATTGCGATAAATAAAAATGAGTCCGGTTCTGTTTCAAAAAAAAGGAAATAAACTATACATGATAATTTATTTGTAAACACAAATTGACAATTTAAATCAAATCAAACCGTAATTCATAGGATAAACGTAAAATGATCTTGCTCGAACCCCTTAGGAAAATTGAATTACAAATAAGGAATATTATATGGTATACTTACTAAAATCCCGAAGGTCCAAATTGCTTAGCCACCACTGCCGCTATGGAACCGGCGAACGGTGCACCAAACGTCCAAAGCAAAAGCTTCCAGTCGTGACGACCAAAGTTTAAATTGATGTTGAAGTACATGAGCATAAAAGCATTCAACGCAACGACATTTACTAATAGCATTTGTGCAGTTATAAACACGGCAATATTGAAAGCATAAAATTCACAGAGTTCCTTCGGACGAACATGGTCCTTGGTGATAACAATGTGAGCATGATCTAAAACATGACTGACATTAAAAAGAGCATCGCACATTGCCAGGTAAACAACAAATCTGTCACTTTTAGACCATTTTTTGAAAAATTCGCGCCCGCTCTGATTCTTGAAAGAGAAAATTATTGAAAGCGACGCACACACTAAACTGCTTACAATGCATACTAATGCCGTAAAATGAAGGGAATAAAATTCACCGTTGTTCAGACCAAACACTGGCAGGTCATATCCGTCTAACAAAAGAACAGGCGCTTCAGATGTTGGAGTAATGTAGAAGTTATTTAAACTAGAACTAATAAGATCTTCCCCTTCTGTTGTCATGTTTGCTGTTAATAAACTGTCAAAAATAGCGCTAAAATAACTAATAGTTCAGACTGTAAAATTACAATTATCCAACAAAAAAGTCCAAAGCTGCTCACGATTTTAAATTTTAGTGATTCCGTCTGCCGTTTTTATCTGTAACAACGGTAGAAGACCAGTCATTGATTGATTTACAGCTTTATGCCAAAAGCTTATTGGTAAATGATGTACGCATAAGCTATAGCTTTTTTAAATAAAAAGTGCTTGCAATTATTAGATGTCCAATTCCCTGTGGTTAAATTAATTTAAATAATAATTCTAATAATTGCTTTGACTCTATATAAATATTTCATATAAGACAATTATAATTATCGTATTTGCATTTTGTTGCTAATGAGTACAATCCATTTTGTGCGCATTGACATTGACGGATGGGAAGCGAGTTTTAACTTCGACCTCCCTTGTGAATTTGATGCACCTCAGATGGAAAAACACGCAAACGCATACCAGGAAAGTCGCAGGAATGCTATGAAATCGTCGTTCCATAAAGTGGACTTTTCTAACGATCTTACTATGATGACAACTTTGCCATCTGCGCTACAGTAGTCCTAAAAACTAAACACAAACAATACACAGAGAATGATATTTCGGATTACCGCTTTAAAACACCATACATTCAACTATACATTGGGTCCAGACTTCAGTCTTGCTCATTATACTAACATTAATTCAAAGAAAACGCCAACGCCAAATGATTTGAACAAATTTCTTGGGGGACCTCCCTCGTCTGGTTAACTGACTAGTAACCGCTTTCCCCACACCGCTGTGAATTCGAACCCCACCCGAGATCGGAATTTTTATACGTGTGGAAGATGACCAGACAGTTTACGTACGGTCGGCTGTTATACCTAAATATACGCCTGGATTTTACTTCACTGTTGAATTACACATTAGAAGGTAAAAATAAGCAAAAACTGCGGGTTAAGTCGTTCAAGCCATCATAATCAGGTCTGTTATCAATTAACAGGGATGTCATTCACCTCATATGGTTATAGCTGCACTACGGGAGATTTCGAGATTCCTTGACAAGCGCTAAATGTATAAATCGTAATGATATTATTGGTAAAAATCAATGAGATTATAAAACCACTGGGTCTCGTTTGTTGGATCAAAGAGGCAATTTGCAGACCATGCTATCCCTCATGATATTTTCATATTTTTAGACTGCCCCAATGGGAAAATTTCTAGGCATGCATCAGTATGATTAAAACATTTCAGGCAATCCAATCTGGAGTATTCAATCGAGAGTTTTAGTCCAGTCAATTAAATAGATGAGGTAGTACTAAATGGTACAGAACTTATTTGTTATAGAATGATTACGTATTTAAAAACATACATCAAAAATAAAGTAGGCTAAATTATGACCTGATTTAACAAAATGAATGAGCTTTTCATTTTCCGATAATTTTACTATCCGTACAAGCTTTGAATTGAGCATCCGCTTTATTTGCCCGATTTCACTCTTTCAGACTTACATCTATGTCCAAAATTAAAAAAGGCCATTTCTGGTACCAACATTTGGTCAGACAATGTCATACATGCAGTTTAGGACTTTTTAACAGTCAATGAAAGGACTTCTTTAAAAATGGTACTGGGGGCCCTTAAACATCGCTGGTAAAATTGTATAGATACTGAAGGGGAATAATATTGAAAGATAATGTAATATGTTCGCCAAAAGGCAATCAGCCCTCGTAATTCATATAAATTGTTAACAAGCGATCACCAAGATAGAATAAATACTTCTCCAAAGGTCGTTGAACTTTACAACTGCATGCACATGAATCAAAGCACTGAGAGGAGTGCTGAGGAAGGCTTTGAAATAATCCACGTGACCGGCGTCTGGAATTTGAAGTAAAAATCGTAACGAACACCAGTCTGCCTGAGCCGGCAAGAATATTTTATATATTTAAAAGTGATATCAATGATTTAAAACCCTTATTTTATGACTTTCTTCATTTAAACGTCATGATATTCCAGCAGACAAATAATACTAGAAATACAAGTAAAGATACCTGCTATACAAATATTAAGCTGGCTTTGCCAATAAAAACTGTAGTTACAAAAACTATCAGTCAACAGTATCTATTATAAGTTGCTGTCTTTGGCAAACCTAAAGCAATCTATAACTGTAAAAGATGAACATCACAATATATTACGCTACAAGCGCAACAGAACCAACTAAAGATAGAATAAATAAAAGTCATACGTTTTTTGTTTTCTTAGAATTCGGTGCTAAGTGACGATTCTAACTGCCAACAACCACTGTATTCAGGTTGAAGCAGAATAACAACACCAAAGACAGAAGAAGTTCAGGACGTTCTTTGATAGCATAGTTAGTACAAACACACCCCCAACTGCAAGAGCATTGAACGCTAAAGAAATGTTTTTAATTGATGCATAATTTGTTTATGAATAAAATTAGAAATCAGTGCAGTACTTTTTCAAATGAGTAAACAGACTTCCATCCGTTGGAAGAATTTCTGGTCATTATGAGTATGTTGACTGTCTACAAGCCCTTACACAAACAAGACTGAGTAAGTAAACTTAAGTAAAACACTCGTCGTCATAGGAGATGATACAAACATGCTGCTTTTATTGAGCTAATGTGTCCAATCAAGGAATAAACCTAGGCAGTGCTTTAACTATCCCACATCGAAATGAGGCAATCTCTGTCATATAGCATCCTATTATGTGAAGCAATAAAATGGGTGTTCATTTTACATTGCATACATACTCCAGTTAGACAAAAGAAACAGCTGTTTGTTATTCCTCCTGATCAACCAACTAAACAAGGCTCCTCTCACGAATGATAAAAAACACAATCCATCTCAAACTACATTGTACACATGGAGGTGTTAATGAATGACAACTAGGTAAGTTGAAATTAAGATTAGAAGTGTATACAAAAGGCCCATGATGTCTCTATACCTCTCTGAAGAGAATAATGCCAAATATTGATGCATGCACGCATTTGGTTAACGTGGCTAGTTTCAAGTATTGGAGGATTTATAAGACAAATAACCATTACTACATACCAAACAAATATTACCTAGAACTAGTGTTTTGATGCAGCCAAAGAAACGAAGAAAGAATGACGAGTGGCATAGCAAGTTTTGACTGGATGGACATGAATTTAAGGATTTAGGCACAGAATCACTTTACTTGGCTACATATCAAAACTCAAGACTGTTTCATGTTGGGACCTATTTTGGAGCTTATTTAAACTATAGAGGTAAGAATTGCTAAATTTAGATAGTGAATGGGTTTTCCTTAATCTCCAGGAATCTGGAAGAGATCTACTTACTTAAGTGTCATATCTGCAAAGATTTGTAAGGCTCATATGTATTAAACTACATCAAATTTGAGGTAAGTTTATGTTCGTATATTACCATAAGTAGGGGTGGCAATTTAATGCTAAATGTTTACTTGAAACAGTGTAAATTCTGAAACACTCTTCAGCATGTTGTCTTGAATGTAGGAATGTTGTAATTATTTATAAAATGTAGTAAGTATGTTTTATCAGATGTATCTGGCAAATAAATGCCATTCGTTAATATGATATTAAGGTATTACCTTCCTAATTTCCATAATTATTATCTCAAAATTGAGCACACAGATTTTGAATTTTGTTTAGAATTTTATAGGTTTCCATGATAGAAAATGATTTACGATGAGATCTTTCAAAAACAATGTCGTCCCCTTTAAAGTTGCATCAGTCTATGGTAGTTGCCAATTTTTAAAAAATTGCAGAAAAAATCCATTTCAATGAAAACTTACGGTAAATAGATGCAATAAAACAATATCAATTTGATACAGAAAAATATAGGTCAGCATGCAATATTTACAGAAATTATTATTTTTCTTTTTCTCAACAAGGGCAACAACTCTTACAAAATTTCCAAAATGTCATAAAATGAATTGAAGTATTTAAGGTAACCATAAAAGTAAAACCCTTAGTTTGGGCTACACTATTTTTGAAATATTAACATTTTTGTGTAGCATAGAGCAAATATGCCAGAAAAGTACAGCATTAGGGATACCTTAATTTGTTTTTTAACAAATGATGACCTATACACTGTACAACTGGCAAGTACAATTATTCTATCCTGATATTGTGGAAAGTCTTAACTTTGAAACAAGTGCATATTTCATTCCCGTGTCATTTTGTCCTGGGTTTGGCCAAAATTCGCTACAACCTGACAGGACTATATGTTTGATATGAGATACAGCTGACATTTCAAACTGACTATCAATTTAAAGACAGAACTTTTTATGTATCCATGGTTATTTTTTTTCAGCGTGTATTCATTATTGTCAAAACAAATATTTAATGTTTGCAGGTAATGTTAAAGATTTTTTTCTTGTTGAGTTATAAAATTATTTTAGAATACAAAAATATCAATTATATCATTATAATAAAATAAAACATAACTACAATTGTGTGATATGACACAACACAATAAATATGTACCATGACACCACACAATAAACATGTGACGTGATGCCACATTTAATTACCGACATTTACATTGTAACTATTAAAATCGACATAGGTGTGTTACAGCTGTTTTTTTTCTTTCTTTTTTTTTCTTCTACAAAACCTGCTTTCGCGCCCACATACTTTGGGATACAAATAGAAAGACAAACTACTTCTTGGAATTATTGGTATTTTAATATATATTTATTGCTCATCATGTTGCTAAATGTACACTTGTTTTACAAAATAGGACCAAACACACTCACAAACACATTAGTGAAACATACAAAGGATTCAGCAGATAAAATCCTAAGAATTTTCTTAATAAGTAATTAGCACTAATTCCAAAATCCAATCTATGTTTAGAGAATTATAACAACTCAGAAGATATTGATAATACTCAATTTCTATAGCCTGAATTTAAAATATTCTTTACTTTCATAGAAAATACACTGAAAACCTTTTTAGTATGGACCTAAATGATACTGATTTTCAAACTGAAATTTCTTCCAAATATTGTCAGCACTGAAATATGCCAATATTTGAGGGAAATTATTTTTCTACAAGAACAAATCAGAATAATTATCAGTGCCATGTGCTACACAGCACTTTTTGTTTTCTTTGAATCAAAATGGAATAAAGTCATTTTCCTGTTCTAGTGTCTTTAGTTAATTTGAATAAAACAGGCAATTAGAAAAGTAGGGTAAAATATAGGAAATAATCATCATAAGCAAATATAACATAAACTATTGAATTCATGATATGATTAAAGCAAATATGTTGAAGATGTTCAAAAGAAATGTATACGATAATTACATACATAAAAAGCTATGGAAATTACACATAAAAGCATTTCTTGCTATTTTAGTCTACCAATTATTTAAAAGGTGTGGTAGAACTGTAAAAAAAGAGATTCAGATGGCTTTCTAAACTATGTAAAGAGATTCTCTAGAGGAATAAAGCCTTCATAAATCCATGCAGTGACAATTACAAACATGATATGAATGAATATACCTGAATAGCTAGCAATACACTGCTTAGGTGTGTAAAAAAATAGAAAAATAATAAAGAAAAACTCATATCTGATCTTCAGGAAAGTACACATACATAATTACTCGTACATACACATAATGAGAATCAATGATTGTTTGACTGAAATGTCTAAAGTTAAAGTATTCAGTTATCTTTTAGATAAATAGAAAACTCTGATGCCATTTACACGAAATGATTTCCACATGATTAACAACATACCACTCTGTATAATTCCTGATGTCTATAGAAAAAGCTGTTTTCATTATTTTCTCGAGTGTCATATTCAAGGACATAAGGAAAAATTACCAGGAAGTTGGGATCTTATCACATACACGTAAGCACTTTTTGGCCATAGTACAGATATGATTATAGAAATAATTTATCAGTGGTAAAATTACTTCAAACTACAATCAAGAAATTTTGAAATCACATGCTTTAAACCAGAAAATAGACACTTTCTCTCATGGGGTGGGAATAAGGATTATGGCTTGTGTGAACAGACCATAGGTTACACTTTCATATGCTCTTAGATAAAAAATACATGGTCGCTACTTACAGATTGTAGCTTTTTAAAATATCACAAAAAGCAAAAAAAAGACAAGACTCAGGCAGATGGCCTGAACAAGGATACAAAATACATAAAACATACTCTGTATCTATTCAACTTCTGGATTTGAAGGTAATTTCAGCATAACTCATTATTTGTTACAAAAACCTTTACTGTAAGTCCTTGAAAATCAAGACAATGGTTAAAAGCAGTAGTATTTAAAATATAACCATCCTGTAGCTACAGAATTGAATGATTTATTTTGTATTCATGTTATACATGTACAATGAAATATATATAATGGTCTTAAAATTACCACATAACCAGATGTGACAAAAAAAAATCTCTCAAATGTCAGCAATTTATTCCTTGTAGTTGTGAACACCCAAATTATCTCACGGTGTATTGGTCCTCATAAATCATCAACTGTTTAATGAGATTGTGTAATTCTCCAAACGTTTAGAATTCAGAATTCAAAATAATTTATGACAAAGAGACAAAAAAATATGTATAAATACTTATTCTCATCTAACAGAGGTCAAATGTAAATTTCAAAAGTCTTAGGCAAAGAAAAAATAGTTATGTTTATGTCTACTCGACCCTAAAGTTTGGCAAAATCCAACATAAGAAAATATTAGGGGATGAACTCAGCCCCATATTCT
Organism: Lutraria rhynchaena; assembly: GCA_008271625.1. Lineage (NCBI taxonomy): Eukaryota > Metazoa > Mollusca > Bivalvia > Venerida > Mactridae > Lutraria > Lutraria rhynchaena. Next base: position 3,254,063 of record VIBL01000012.1, read on the forward strand.
CAATAAAGGTTTTTAGAAAACAAATAGAAAAAATAAAAGTTTTTTGGCATACCTATGTTTTTAATTTTTGTCAAGTAACCCTAAACATGACTATATTTTTGTCAAACCTAAACATGATTCACTAATAATAGAAAATAAGATAAAGTCCAATAGAACATGGTCTAAAACCTGAAATATTGCAAACAAGATTGATAACCAGTAAAAGCATACAGTTCAAGTTGATTTTGATTATTCATATTCAACAAAAAATAATGAAGTTTTTATAATGGAACAAACTACATGTGCAAGCTACAGTCAAACACGTTCTTAAGACCATCTGACATCACACAGCGACATGTTTGTTCTGAACCCATCATAAACAAGGCGTGAGATTATAAAACTTGAGATTGGTCTCCTAGCTCAAACCTGTGTATCATTCTCGACCAATTCTAGCTTATTAAATTTGTTCTCAAGATGAGCATAATTCATTCACATGTACACAATTTTCAGTCTGAAAAGTTACATAATCTTGTCAAATTAATTTGAGATTACTGAAAAACTTCATATTGAGATTTGAGCTAGGAGATCAGTCTCAAGTTTTATAACTTGTAACAAAGTTCATTTCTACCACAGGACACAAGTAATTACAAACATTGGCAACATTGGCCCTTCCAAAAATGGTCTTTACAAACACGTTTGACAGTACAAACAAATGGAATGATATTTAATTATTCTAATAGTTTGATTGCTATTCTTTATTCTATGGCATCTTTAAAGTTGTCAGTCATTTATTGATCTGGTCTTGCCGAAGTTCATACCCTTCTGACTGGCACCTTTTGTATAGCCATACTGTGACCCAATGACAGTCTGACCTGAAATACACCATTCAAAGCACATGTAAAAAGAAATCCAACATGGCATTAAATCCATCAGTTTAACACAGCGCAAGTTCCATGTTGCATGAGGGGGAAAAAAGTACAATTAATCTGGCCAGCTGGTATAAATGTCAGCTATCCACCAGAAACAGATAAAAAATTCTAAGAGAGGATCAAAATATTAGTCTGAGTTAAAACAGGATTGCTCTTTTAAATTTGAATATTAGAATACAATTTATGGCATCTGCAGATTACTAGTGCATACTGAAGAGAGTACAATTTGCTTCAAAAATGTTTTTGATACCTTAGACTGAAATAGTTTCCCAATCAATTTGACCATCGAAGACTTTATCACTTGACTATGCAAAATTATTCACATGTCAACTCGTACATGAGAGACTATTTATTTCTTAGTGTAGATTTTTAAAAAAAAAATATATAATACATCTGCCAACAACCCCTTACATGTGACATGATATTAGACCATTATAAAGTCATCAATGCATGTCCAGGGATACACTTTATGGTGTCACTAGGACATCACAAAATAAGAAGTCTAAATGAAATTTTAACACAATACAGTATTAAGATGTAGATCAGGAAAAGTTGTAGAAAATATTATTTGGTCTGTAAAAATTATGGAATTGTTTTCCTGATTATGTCTGGGGGCGTAATGGAATTCTTAAAAATAGCTCTGAACTTTAAAATACCACCTGGAAATTTATGCAATTAAGGGAAAAATATATAAAAATGAGAAGTCACCAAATGGCAACATGTCAAGCCCGCTAAGGTTCCATTTCTCAGTCTAGACAAGAGAAAACATGCCAATTTTTGCCCTTTAAGCCCCAAGTGTGACCTAGACCTTTGAAATATGGACCTGGGTTTTGTGCATGACACACCGTTTCATTATGGTGAACAATTGTGTCAAGTCATTTTAAAATCCATTGATGCATAGGGAAGTTATGGTCCTCATGGCCTCCCAAGACAGGCACTCCAGTCCACATCAGTTTCAGCATATTTGTCAACAGGACTGGTATACCCACCATAGGAAACCCCACATTACACCACAGCCCTCAACCAACCCCTGCAATCCTCCAGAAAAATCCCTGGTAAATGTATGTAAACCATGCCATTAAATCCATGGCAGTGAAAGGGTTAAAAACTAATAATGAAAAAAAAAATCCGCCCCAATAATTCCCTACCCACTTACATTATTTTTAATGAGCACGTTACCAGAAACAAACAATTTTTTACACCCGCAAATCAAGTTTTTATTCAAAAGCTGATGTTGGTTTGTAACATTTAGTTACAGAACATATGGTAATGGAAATAGATGAAAAATAGCTTAAAGATAGACATAAACCAGAGTATTTAAATAAAATATATGTTTGTACAAGTTTTGTAAATTTGATGTACTAGTGTATACAGTACATGCGTACTGACGGCTTAAAATAAAACACATTATTAGGAATTAGGATAGATGTACTGTATGTTTCGTGATCAATAAATTATCTGATACAAGTGCAACTTTACTTTACATTTTAACCATTTGCCTCATAATAATACATTTCCCCACATTTGAAGCAGATGGCATTTGAATACATTGTGGCAAAAGAAGCCATTGCTTGAAATAAGTAATAGTATATTTGCCACAATGTTTTCCACTCAGAGAGAAATAACCCAATTTTCTTAAATAAATTGATGTTTTGTAAATTAGCTTTGAATTTACAAGGGTCCAAAATATGCTTTTGAGACAAAGGGTTAAGTAAAACACATTATTAGGAATTACTACAGATTTAAAGTATGTTTTAAGAACAGCACATTATTGGCTATTAATAATCACAAATTTACATCTTCACACTGTTGATAGTTAATTGGTCAGGTAATTTAAGGTTATTGGTAAAAAAAGCTTATACCTTTATTTAATGTTTCTTCATCAAAATTTCTAGGATTGTACTGGGACTCTCGTGGACCTAATGTGGGTCCTGAATATTCATTTTTTTGTGCCTGGAAAAAATGAACATCATTTCAACTTCTTTACTTATAATACAGCTGGATATCTTTCAATTTTAACAAATCCGACATTTTCTAAAAAAAAAAACATTTGTTATCCATATGGCAATGAATACATTTCATTAATATCACGATAAAAAGTGTCTATAAGGGGATTTAGGCCTTTGAGACTTTCATGGTAGTAAGCCATATTTTATGGAGACAAATGTTGGGATCCACAAACAGAAAAGAAATCAGACTGATTTTACATTTTTCTTAAAAAGAAATAAATACTTACAGCTCGCCCAACAGCATGCAAGCAATTTAAAACATGGGTCATCCCATTGTTTCTATCTGTAAGGTTCGGTGTTCCAAACCTGTCTGCAGTAGCTACTCCATACTTTCCAATTGCTGTAAGAAAGTTTTCAATGTTTTCCATATCTTTAAATTGCTTAAAACTTCCAGACTGAACTCGGTTGATTTTCTTCACAGATCCTGGATTTAATGTGTTAATCAATCTATCAAATAAACATGAATGTAAAGTTGTATTGAGTTGGTAGAATAAATAAAAAAAATTAGAGATAATTTTTTTGCAATTTTGCGATTTATTTTTGACATAACTTGCATTGTATACCAGTTATATGCAGTTAACTTAAAAAGCTTTTCTAGGTTCTATACCAGTCCAAACCAGGTTTCTAGCAAATGGAAATGTTTTAAATCAGCAAAAAATTCATCAATCTGTTACACCTATGCCATTTCCATGATGGTGTTCAGTTTATCATTTTCTTTCTCCGGAGTTTTACATCACACCAACAGCCAAGGTCATTTTGTATTTTTTTCTACTTTAACAGGGGAGGAAGACCCCACACACACTTTATTAGAACCAATAAATTGCATATGTCAGTGGGACAGCTTCCTCAAATGTGACAGTCTAGTCACTGTTGAGATTCAAACTTAATGCAGTGACAGCTGCTGGTCAGAGACATTAACCACTCGGTCAAAGAGGCCCCTTTTTACCATATCATTAAATGTGTACCGATAGGTGACTGTCATACAGAGGTAGCTGTTATAAACAAGCGACTGTTGACACAGGTTTGATTATAGTTCATACAGTAGGTTAGACTCATAAGTCATATGACTAAGGGTTACATATTAGAATATAGTGCAATCTTTCCAGATCGCCCTCTTTTTTCATTGATGCTTGAAATCCTAACATTTGAAGTAAAAGTAACATGAAGCTTTATATTTCATTTGCCATGTATATTCAGAACTATATATTCAATATGTCAATCTTTCCTTCATTCATATATTTTTATTTTCTGTTGTTTCCATGGGGAAGGTGTGAGGTTGAGCCCATACGGCCAGTTTACCCTCCCCCTAAGGTTTTACTTCTAACTATACAAAGTCAGTACCCCAAATAAAACTCTTCTGTCCCCCATTTTTTGTTTCTGTGAAAGTGGGATTTTTTGTATGTGGTTATTTTTGGAAGTCCTTTTCTTGGCTATATTCATAGTTACCATGGGTTAGAGGCCATTAGTAAGACAGTCGAAGGATATGAATGCTTACTCGCACAAGATAACTCCATCTTTCAATGCATTTTGGAATGCTACTTCTCCCAATGGTTGACTTCTATCAGCTCCCTAGAATGAAATACATATGTCGATGCAAACAGTGAAGATCACTAAATCATTGCCAAATAAAAAATCAATGTAAATTATGCATCTAAAAATACACCTGTACACTAAAACCAGAGTAACAATTTCAACAAGCCCAACCCACTAATATCAATGTAAAATCTGCATATCAAGTCCCACCCACTTTCGTTGTTTTAAAACATGCTAGAGCTTAATATTGCTTGTATTACTGAAAAATGCCCATTCAAATAAAGGAGCATAATTATGATAAAAACATTTGACAGCTAATGGTAAAAAAATACACAGGTTCAGTTATTTGAAGTCGATAAATCTTAATCAATGAGCTATAATCCTCTTTCTGGTGTTTATATATACCCAAGTAACACAATAGTCATAACATGGAAATAAATGAATTGAAAAGAACTGATCTTTAAATAGAGAAGAAAAAGCATCTGCTCAATCCATGATCTGCTGTAATACTAGATGATTCAATGTTTAAATGGTATTTTATAATGCTTGTTTCAGCAAACATATGGTACAAAAAAAGTTACTGTGTTAAATAAGTCAAGCAGAGTCAAGTTTTATGGTAACTGAAATACATAGCACTAAATATGTAATTTGTAATTTATGGCTTGGGTAAATTTTCCTCCTGGGTCACATAAGCAAAAAACTAATACCTCTAGCTCAATTTGTTCTAAATTAATACATCAAAACTGGATAGTGATAAAGGCATAGCCTATTTGATACACTTTTGATTCCCATTTCACAAGAGAACCAGCCCCACCCACACTTGATACTTACAGTACATGTTAGGATAGATGATTTTAGCAAAAAAACACTGGATCAAACAAACCAAAATCATTTAGATATTTACATGTATGTGATTGGCCAAAAACAACAACGTGATTAATATAATATAATGGCATAATAATTCAGCCTTTCATGCCCAGCATAAAATTTTGAGGCATAAATAGAACAATATAAGTTGTAAGTCAATTAGTTTCATCTAAAATGCTAACCAAACAATTACCACTAATATGAAATTTGGTCCTAGGTAAGATTCGAACACAATGATGAGGGGGTAGTTATTATAAGATCACAAGAGACCATAACCATTCAACCACTGTAGCCCCCTTCTATTTGTAGAGCAATGAATTTTTGATCAAAAGGTTAATGGTTCAAAACCCAGACGTTTCTGTGACAATATGATGAACATTGAGTATTTATCTCCATTATTGTTACATAATCCCTTTTAGAAAATGGTCAATTGATTTTTGGACAGGCCATTATATAGGACCAGTTGGTAAACAGAAATAATTTGTCAGGTCAACTGCTTAACAAAAGTTTGTTACTTTTCTGTTAATATACCCAAACACAAACAAATACCCCTATTGTGAATTTTTAATACCACAGCATACATAAAATGTTTCATTCTGCTTGTTTCTTCATGTCAAAACCAACTCTTATATCTCATATCCATTGCAAGCTTAATAAAAAATCAATGTAAATTATGCATCTAAAAATATGCCTGTATACTAAAACCAGAGTAATAATTTTAACAAGCCCAACCCACTAATATTAATGTAAACACTGCATATCAAGTCCCACCCACTTTCGTTATTTCAAAACATGCTAGAGCTTACTTTTGCTTGTATTACTGAAAAATGCCCATTCAAATAAAGGAGCATAATTATGATAAAAACATTTGATAGCTAATGGTAAACAAGAGGGCCAATGTGGCACTGCATCGCTCACCAGAATAAATATTAATTAAATTGTTACTAAAACGATAATAAAGGTACACTTGTGGGCAAATAATGGGGAACAATAATAAACTTGATAAAGGACCATCAAAGGATACTACAAAAGAATATTCGTGATGACTGAAGGATGCCACAGACCAAATTTGGTGATGATCCAACCGCTGGTCCATGAAAACAAGTCATTTTAAGGTATTACTATTTTTAGCTCTAGCGGCCCCTTATAGGGGCCAACCATTTTTATTTCAGCAAATCTGAATGAACACTATCTAAAGATGCTAAAAATCAATAATAGGGGCTGACCATATTTATTTGAGCAAACTTGAGAGAGGACCATCTAAGGATGCTACATATCAAGTTTGGTGATGATCTATCCATTGATTCATGAGAAAAAGATGATTGAAGGTTTTTCTATTTTTAGCTCCAGCGGCCCCCAAAAGGGCTAACCATTTTTATTTGAGCAAATCTGATAAAAATCTATCTAAGGATGCTACAGATCAAGTTTGGGGATGATCCATCCACTGGTTCATGAGAAGAAGATGATTAAAGGTTTGTCTATTTTTAGCTCTAGTGACCCATAAAAGGGACCAACTGGTATAATAAGAGCAAACTGCAGTGAGAACGTCAAAAGGCTTCTACAAAGCAAATTTGAAGTAAATCCGACAGGCAGTTTCTGAGGAAAAGACTATTGTTGATGCCAGACGTCGGACGACAGACGCCGGAGCATCCACCTACCCATCCTTATAGCTCACCCTGAACCATACAAACAAAGGAGCATACAAAAAGGAGCATATGAACAAATGAGTATATGAGCAAAGGAGCATACAAGCAAAGGAGCAAACAATCATAGGGGCATATGAACAAATGGGGTATATGAGCAAAGTGGTATACAAATAAAGAAACATACAAACAAAGGAGCATATGAGCAAAGGAGCATACAAGCAAAGAAACATACAGGCAAAGGAGCATATGAGCAAAGGAGCATGCAAGTAAAGGAGCATATGAGCAAAGAAGCAGATGAGCAAAGGAGCATACAAACAAAGAAGCATACACACAAAGGAGCATACAAGCAAAGAAGCATACAAGCAAAGGAGCATATGAGCAATGTAGCATACAAGCAAAGGAGCATACTAGCAAAATTTGCATAAAAGCAAAGGGGCAAACAAGCAAAGGGACATACAAGTAAAGGAACACACAAGCAAAGGGGCATATGAGCAATGGAGCATACAAGCAAAGGAGCATATGAGCAATGGAGCATACAAGCAAAGGTGCATATGAGCAATGGAGCATACAAGCAAAGGTGCATATGAGCAATGGAGCATACAAGCAAAGGTGCATACTGGCAAAAGGTGCATACAAGCAAAGGGGCAAACAAACAAAAGGCACACAAGCAAAAGAGCATATTGTTAAAAGATGCAAACAAGCCAAGGGGCATACAAGCAAAGGGGCACACAAGCTTCTAATGAGTTGCAAAGAAACATCACTTAATATGCATTTCAAACAAACCTCAACAAGCTCTTTATTCAAAACTTCTTCAATCCATAATCTGGCTTCTTGTTCTAATTCCAAGCTGTACTTTTTGTTAATCTAAAAAAAACAAAGAAACAACAAGTATAGCAAAGGTAGATGGAAAACATATGTGAATAATACTGGAGGAGAATAAATTGCATATTTACTGTACACTCATTAAGGTTGTATCAGTAAATTTTCCTGAACAACAAAAAAAATAAAACAAACTGCTTGTTAAAATTTCAAAATCCATGTTAAGGATTCCTTGCATGGGTATCAGGTATGTCAGCTCACTGACAGAGTATTTGTCAATTGATTTGTACTAACTAACAGCAGGCAGAGAATTCCATCTCACTAGTAATCACCAGCCCCTCACAGCTGTAAGTTTGAATCTCTACCTGTACCAAATTTCACATGTGAGCAAGCCATCCATGTACGGTAGGTCAGTGGTTCTACGCAGGTGTACGCCTGAGGTTTTCCGCCAATGCTAAATCTGGAAAAGTCACCTGAGGACCCAGGCTGTTGGTATGATGGTAAACCCCAGAGAAAAAGAGAACAAGTGCTTGGCTCATAAAATTTCAATATGAATATACAGGTATACGGGTTCATTGAGCCAAAATTCTGTGTTACAACCATTTTCATGAGTAAATAGGGATCTTTATAAAAATCTTTATTTTTGAATGACCATACCTTCCTATTTACTTCTCCAGTTAAACCATACCCATGGGGACGAGTAGCCATTGTTGAATTGTCCCAACACTCAGAATAACCTGCAGAAGACAAAAACATCCACCAAAATTAGCAATGCAAAATTCCTTGTGGGTAAAGACACATATGCTTGAATGTAAAAATATAAAACAATTTTATGATAATATAATAATAATAAATATTGTAAAGTGACAAAAATGAACCACTCCACAGCTTAGGACCCCACATTCGTTGGTCACACTCCTCAAAACTCTTCGCAAAAACAGCTAAAATACCCGTCTTCAGATGAAAATGTCAACATATAATGAACTAAAAACATATAATTGTATTCTTATCCATCACGCTACCACCCCCATCAAGGTCACATTCCACAACATTATCTTGGTCCAGCCTCTCCCTTCGTCTACTCAAAGTTTGAACCCTGCCATAAGCAAATGACATGGTAAACCTAGATTCGTCCGAAAACAGAGCGTTGCGCCACTGCCTGCAAGTCCAATCCTGATGAACCCTGGCCCATCGACATCTTGTTTGATGGTGTCGTAACGTCAGCGGAATGCCAACATGGGGACAGCACGCTTTCAATCCAGCACGCAGCCTATTCCTAACCGTCCTATCGCAAACTCTTGTGCCAGTAGTATTCCTCAGCGAATGACCTAACTTTCGACTGGAAAGAAATCTATTGTGTCGAGATGATGTTGTGAGAAAATTGTCTTCCTGCAGCATGGTTTTACAAGGTCTGCCCGATCTGAGTCGGTCTGCAATGTTCCCAGTTTGCTGAAATCAGTTCAGTAGTCAACTTATTGTTGATTCGTGGCAATGGAAATGTCGAGCAACGTCTCTTGCTGACATGCCAGCGGTAAGCATACCGATGGCTCTCTTCTGTTGCTCAGAAGTCATTCCAGGTCGACATCCCATCATTGATTTTCAAAGATTATTTTCCAGTTTATGTGCTTACAATATGAAAGCTCTCAAACTGATCATCAGATTTGCTATGCACATACTACACATGATTTTGGTGTAAGTGACGTTTCACGATTACATAATGGTCTAGAGTACAAAAACAAGTGAAATCATGTTGTCAATGAATGGGCACAATTCTTCAATAGAGAAACGTTTTAGTGACATTGATTTACAGACGAAAACCAAAGGCATAAAAAACTTTTTCTCTCAGTATATAAATGCTAATAACATAGTAGGGAACATAATCTAGTGAGTGTGTCACTAACCTGAAACATGTGGTAGTAAGTAAGGAAGATTCCCAAATCTCTAAAGAAAGGACATCTACTATTGTAACAAATGGTTAACCAGTGCTTTATTACACCAAATCTACAGTCAGAATAATTCTATTTACACTTGAACTCTCCATGCAGTCATATGAGAGTGTGATGTCCAAATTTTTTTTCTTTCCAATAGAATTAATGCCAATGCAATAGCCATAAACATTCATTCACAATATGTGCTGCTAAACACTGTTATAGTGAACTCAGATATAGTGAAGAATCAGAAAAAATAAAGTACAATATATTTCCATATGCACACAGAGTGTATATGCTTTTGTGGTATACAACAAAATACTCATTAAATGACAAAAAAATACTGAAGGCAGTTTGTTTACAGCCATTACACCACACTTGACCAATAAACTATGTTTCATCCTGTCAATAACCTCTTAAGTTGTATTGTAAGAATTTCATAAGAATATTATATCATAAGAGTGTCAATATATATATAGTAAGTGTATATTATTGCATATACATAAACAAGAGTTCCAAAGAGGGGCACCAATGCTCATCAGTTTGACATCATTCTATTTAATAAGCAATTTTAACCAAAATTTAAAGGGGCATAACTCCAAAAAGTATACTGTGTCTTGTCATGATAATCAAGTATTCCAAGTGTTGTGTAAATATCTTTTTTTGAGTAATGGGCCATATTAAAGATTTTGTACCACAACAACAACACAGCATAACAGCTCTACATTTTCTTTGAAATAGACAAGTTAAAAATGTGGTTTTTGTTAGGTTTTATACCTATTTTCAATATTCTTTCAGTTATATCCAAATGGTTAATCTAACAAGTTTTCCCAGATTATGGAACAGTGCTGTCAGAGCTAAAATTATGGCTCTCAACCTCACAAAGTCTTAAAATTGACATCTGGTATATATACCAGTAGATGAGTCTTAAAACTAAATTGTACATCTAACTTTAGACATCAAACAGAAAACTTGAAATTTGAAAGGAAATATATGTGGTGTAGCTCTTTTCTTATAAGTACATGGGCGACAGTTGAAATTTTTTAAACAAAAATGCAAGGTAGGTAACGCGACAACAAACAACCAATTCAGTCAGGACAAGCAAATTCATATCGGAACAGGAAAGAACCAGAAATTCCAGCACAAGTGGGAAAACTTTCAGCTATGCAAGTGTAGTTTGGCTGAAAAATTGTACAAAAGTTATTTTCATGAGCATCATAAAAAGAATGAGTAGAAAAAATCTACAGTTTTTATCTGTTTATTAAGGTAAAAATATCTTTACTTGTCAGTGAATCATTTTTGAAACCCAAGGTCAAGCTGTTTTACTTTAAATATTGTTCACAAGACAAGACTGCGTAAGAATACTTAAGATTTTCAGTTTCCCCATAAGGTACCTCACTGTTCATTAAAGGAGGTAAATAAACTTGAAATAATTCGTAAAATCATGTCACCATAGATCATAAAAATGTCGTTGAGTAACACAACGTAAAACTTCATGGTTCGTAAACTGGAATTTATGAATGAATTAGTTATCTGATCATTGTGCATGCAAGTGTTAAACGTTTTAAGAGACTCCTATCAAAATAAAGGAGTATTGAAAATAATTGACAGTCGTCAGTAAAAGCAATACAATGGTAAAATATAAAAGAAGTTAGTAGATCACAAGACAGTCTAGCTTCCACTATGTATAAATTACTCTATTAAATTTTTAAAGGCGTAATCAATAAATGTTAAATTTTATGAACTAATAAACTGCCCATAATTCAAATTCCCCTTTATCTATATTCACTGGGGTTTAACATCCCATCAACAGCCTGGGTCATTTGGCAACTTTCCAGCTTAAACAGCGGAGGAAGACCCCCATGCCAGGCTTACAACTGGGTAGAACCACTGACCTTTGTAAGCCAGCTGTACAAGTTCCTCACATGTGAAATGTGGTCACGGGTGGAATTCAAACTCGCAGGTGTAAGGAGCTGGTAATTACAAGTCAGAGACCATGTGATTTCAGAAGCCCCTCATTTCTGTATTTAAACTCATGTTCATTGACTATATTCATACATTACTTCACCTAGTGTTCATAAGACTCGTATTTCATATAAAACATACTGATAGTAAACTGGAATAGTTTAAATTTCCAGCATATCTGACAATCCTGATTTCATTCAATTTGTTCTATATAAAAAAAACGAGCTTGCGACACTTCCAAAAATCAATTTGCTCTCTGAACTTTTCAGCGTAAAATATGTAAGCCATTTAAAATGAACCAAATAAGGACAGAGTTGAAGTTGTTCAAATATTTTAGCTAATCTTTCTTAAAATCAGTTAAACATTCCTCGATTTACATATTCATTGTTAAACAAGTGATACATGAGAGCATATTTATGTATGTACTTAGCAATGCATGCATGAATGTATGGGACGGTTCATATGAGACTGTATCTCGTAGCAAAGAATATAGACATCACAGTGTCAAGTCGCATAATGAGCTTGTGTGTGGGTAGAGTTACAAAGAAAAATGTAAATAATGCCACATCATGTAATTAAGTGAATATGGTTTGGTTTCGTTTGCATAAACTCATTACACTGTACACATAACATTACTTAGGATATGTCTGAATACTGATGCAACTTTCACATGCAAAAAATTAAAATTAAGGTAAGTTTGGGGTATAAAGATTCATTCATTGATTGCGATGAGAATAATTTCAGTCTATCTTTACTAACTCTAAATATACACTATTGTCAAATAGATTACAATTTCTTAAAGACCAGTCTGCTTAAATTAATTTGTATTGGGTCCTCAGACCTTGAGTTTGTGTGTTCAAGCCCTAAGCATGGTACATGTACACTGGAGTTCATGTCACACCAACAGTCAGGGATATTTCACAACTTTCCAGTTTTAACAGAGGAGGAAGACTCCAGGCCTACACTTGTATTGAGCAATTAACCATCTATAAGTATACAGGACAACTTCCTCAAATGTGAAGATGGGATTCTTATTCACAGCAGGAAGGGGCTAGTGATTACGTGTCATAACCACTCAACAATGACACCCTACCAGCACATGTTCACTGTGACAATTTGGGTCATGACATGGCATCTAAATTCTGAGTTACGAACAGGAGTTGGCAGTTACTTGTGCAGAACAAGCTACTGGTACAGAATCTTTGAAAACTGCTAAGATTAACTATTGGTTGGTATACAATTGAAATTCTGTGGAAAGCAAGCTCCGACCACTCCCCCACCAAAAAAAATCCATAGCTTAAAACTCACAAAAAAGATAAATTTTCTGTAAATCTACATAATCATACATTTTTCTGTACCTCAGGTTGTTTGTTGCATCAAAAATGATTTGCACAGTTCACTGTTTCACTGTTGTTATTGGAGTTAAACGCCATTTTTCAACAATTTTTCAGTTCTATACTGCGACCAGTTCACCTAACAAGTTTTCCTGGACTGTATACTAACCAGTACTAACTTACCCTTCCACAAGGAGCCGGCAACTTCTCCACGTATGGAGGAAAATCAACATTCTTGTCAAATTTATCATAGAAGGAAATGACCTACCACGAGCGGGATTCGAACCCAAATCTGCTGGTTACAAGACCAGCACATTAACCACTGGACTACAGCCGCTGCTAAATGTTAATCAAAGTTATTTTGCTATTACAGTAATCTATTATCAGCTAATCAGCCAAAGTACTGAAAATCATTGACGATCATTAGTAAAGGAAATACAGAAGTAGAATATCAAAGAAGTTTGTAGATCACATGACAGTCTAGCTTACACTATGTATAAATTATTTTGTTAAAGCAATGGACATTTTTTGGGAGAGGTTGAAGCTTGCTTTGTATAATATTGTAATCTCTACAGCTGTTTGTCAAATAAACTAGACATTGTTTTTACTCAATAATGCCTTCAAAACATAATCTCATTCCGATGAAGCAATTTTGATTAATTGCCTTACGTTCTAGATATTGATCAGCGATTCCATCTAATATTTTATGTTTTCTTTTATCAACAGTTTCTCATCAATAACCCAGCAGTAAAAACAGAATCAATACATCAATCATCTATCACTCTTAAGTCAACTTATTATTTTTTTCTTTTACTTCAATTTTTTTTAGCAATTATCTAACCTTTATTCTATTGGCTGATATCCAATTAAACACCACTTTTAATTTTGCACTTAAATTATGAAATTTTCAATTCTGACTATCCCTAAATACAGTTTTATGTGTTCTTCAATTGACTTTTTTGTTGGTTTTCAATTCTTTGTTTTCATTTATCTTGTGTTTACTTTTTGTTAATCATTTATCATAATTATATCATTATTTAACTATACTTATTATTTTATGTGTTCCAATACAGAGTAATTGTGATAAAATTAACAACAACATAATTAGATGTTAGGATAAGTATCAATACTTCTCAGACACACAAAATCTAATGCCACTTAAATAATCCAAGACAGAGTGCATTGCTTTGCGTACTCAAATGAAACAAGGCAACAGTTCGTGATTTGGTTTTTTTTTTTAAAAAATTGGACAATATACTCCATTTATTATTCCATGAATGCAATGTAATAGTGACAGTACCATAGTAGCCTGAATCCATTTACACCAAATTCATGAGCTTCATAGAGCAGGCTGATAAAAAGACAGTTACTTTTCAAGGACAAATAACTAACTAAAGATGAAATGTAGAAAACAAAGTAATTATTTTCTTCTTACAAATATCAGGTTATCATAGTGCAGTACCATTCACATTGTACTAGATGTTGGAAATGTTGTGTCCCTGAGGTATACATGAAGAAGTAAGAAGGTTTGTTGTTTGATCATTGAATATGGAGAGAATATTGATGTACTTTTAAAAAAGAAAAGTTCTAAGGCAGATGTAGATGAAGGTTTTTACCAGCTTATGGTTTGCGTTTTTATGGACATTTAATACAAATAGACAGACAAACTGTGATTAAACAGCATGTTTCTGCAGACTGTCATTTTGTGCATATGTAAATAAGGATTTCTTATTACAAAGAGTTCAAAAAATGTCTCATATGCCTATTTACTGAAAGTTCTGAAAACATTTAGTGCAATGTTGAGATCAAAACATGTGTTAATGTAGTTTACTAGTATACTATCATCTTGCATGTCAAATAATCCAGTAAAGGAAATAGACACATATGTATACATAAATATTGCAACACCATAAGTTATAGAGCCTTACTTGAGAATGAATTCTCTGCAGTTGAACATTAGTATGAAATTAATTATAGATAGTGCGGTAGCCTCACATAGGACCAGCTTAAAGCTGAAGTTTGAATATGAAAATAACATACAGTACATTAAATGTGAAATTAAACCCACAATTTAATATATTTTCATGACACAACCTAATTACATAATTATATACATGTAAATATACACAGATTGCATCAATGGTGAAACACAATTTCAAACACATCCATATCCCTAAATCCAAGTATGGAGGCTTCTGGGTTACATACCAATATCAATCTGATTCTCCTAAATTTGCACAAAACTGTCTACTTTCATACAAGATGTGTGAAAAAGGGATAATGAAACAAATAACCTCAGTCAATTGGTCACAGAGAAACATGAGTTAATTCCCCACATTGAAACTGTTACCTTTCAATTTACAGTCCAGTCCAGTCTTTTACAGAATAAAGGAACCAAACAGTCACTATTACATTTTGATATGTTAAATTTGTCGAGCTAAAAAACATATGCATCACTAATGGATAACTGTATGACAAAACTACAGTGCTGAAGCCATGCATGGTAATTTAACAGTGTTCCATAATTATTATTAAACAGTTTAAAAAAAAAACAAAGGTGAACACAATGTTATCTAAATATCACACAAGAGTTGGGAAGGGACTAGACAAATCCTTTTTTCCACTTGTACTAACAAGTAGAAATTGACTCAGGACGAGTTGAAATTACTGTAGAACTATCTAAAATTCTTAGCTGGTTGTCCTGTAGGATGAGTACCCTGAAAAAACATTGTTGAGTCCTGGGGTACCATGTATATTTAAAACTTAAAGACCAACTTGAGTCCTCAATTCTGAAATAATTATCGCATACAATTTAATCTCCACTTTCGGTTTTTATTTATTGCTTAATGATTAGACATGTTACTTCAACTGCTAGGAGATAAAAACTTTTCAAATACGACTTTGGTCATTCCTGACTAATCTTCTTTTACTGTCAATATACAATGTACTTAAAGTGTTTAAAACTATAAAACAAAAAAAACATGCCTTTAATAAGTAAAAAGAAATGAGATTGCATTATAGACATTAGACAGTTGTCCAAAAAATGTCTCAATTGCAGGAAAGATATAGTCATTTCTTAGCTTTAATTAAGAAAAATCCAGACAAAGGCATATAGTGTAACCCTGAATTTAACAACAAGTTTTATCTTAGCTGTAATCATTTGTCAGCCTTGAGATTGCGCTCAAAAGTAGCCAAATGGATGCTTTTTTTGTTTTGTTTCATTTAAGAAAATGTATCCTCAATACTCGATCTTACATAATTGTTTTTAATGAGGATTAGCAACACTAACTACTAATATTTTGAAAAAAATGACATTTCAAAAATTTTCTAAGAACAAAACCCTAAAATTAACACTTCCGCATGAAACCATTCACATTTTTAATGGTACTTGAAATGTGTACAACTTTCGGACATAACAGTCAGTAAATCTATTTAATATTAAGATTTACTGGTAGTTTAGTATGACAACTGGAGAGTCATTATACAAGGTCATTATACAAACTGTCTGTATAAATATTGGCATATGACCAGAAGCTATTTCATGAAGTGATCAATCAAACATTTATTAAAAGTCTAGACATTATCATAACATAATCTAAACAATAGATCTTGTGTTTACATTAAAATTACCACATGTCCATAAAATTAAGTTTTTTGTTTAAGGAAAAGGGTAGTAGGGAAAAAACAGTTGAAAATATTAAAATATCAACAGAAGCAGACAACAATTATGATCGGGGTGACCAGATGCTTGTGACAGATGGATGATGAACAGTTGCTCATAAACTGTGGCATTGGAAATGAAAATTTATAAATTTAGGCCACTTATAAACAATGTTTGTTTGTTTGTTTGTTTGTTCGTTTGTTCGTTCGATCGGTTGGTCCGTTGGTACATCCAATGTTGACCTCATATTCCAAATTAGTCTAGACTGGCAGGATAGAGTCGACCAGTTTATGAAACAAACCATTATTACATACTTTCAAAGAACAATACATTTGTATTAGATCTATTACATAGAGGTTGACATATGAGATTCTAATCATGCACATGCAATCATTGTGCTTTAAATATTTTATGAGATAATAAGCCACCAGAAATACTCTTGACAAAGCAATTGGTTTTCAGAAGATCCTAAAATTACTTAAAATAAACATATAATATGTGTATATTTGATATGATAATATACTGCTGTAATTCTTGACAGTTAACTGTTAAGGAGACCCAAAGGTTAAAAATGGCCCCTAAAGATCAGTTTCAGAATGCAGTCTTACAATGGTATTTTTTTGTACTTTGACTTCAGGTGTAACCAAACAGAGGTTTGAGATTTAAACAGGTTCTACATGCACAGTCCAGTCAACTTTGTTTTCATTATAGCAATATCCCACAAGAGGTCCAACTAAGCACAAGAAATAACAAATAACACAAAGAAAAACTTGTCTGCACAACAATTTTAAGTATGTGCACACCCTAATCATCCAAAAATTCTGTGCAACTACTTGGTTCAAGATGTTCAGTCTTGAAACAATCCATTTCATGGACATAATTTAGATACTCTATCCTGAGCAGGCACAACAACGGAAATTCCGAGATTACATACTTCAGTCCAATCATACGCTTCATCTAAGTGGCTTCAAGTGGGAATCAATTTAAACACTTATGACCGGAATACAGCATATAAATATCAAAAATACATTACAACAACAAATTGACAATTTCATCCGCAAAGTGCGAACATGCATATCTCAATAGTTCACAACAATTTCTGGATGAATATTTTGATAAATTTTGCATGATGTTGTTTTACCAAAAATGCAATAAATTATTAGTGGTATAAATTCATGGAGGTTCTGTTTGGCAATTGTTACTCCTAATATTACACCACAATTATGAAAACTTAATTAATTACAGGAATAGGAAAAATGCCGAAAACATTCTCTATTCATGAGGCAGGGTAAAAGACAATTTTTGATACTTAAAACCAATCTTAAAAAATGCATATATTATTGGTATTCTATCTACGGGGGTTGATACTGAGGTGTGGCACCCAAATGCCTCCACAAAGGATTATGCAGCAAGGGAATATGAACATGGGCAGACAACACTTTGCCAATGTTTGTATTCAATGTCAACAAAAGTTGTGTTTTTACCTGACTATGTTTGGTCATTTCACACACAGCTGTCATAACAGGTTGATAAACATAATTGTACAATAAGAATGAGGAAGAAATATGAAAACTGACTGAAACCATAGATATACACCACATACAAGAGATAGGAGCATTCCGTGAAATACAATATTCAAATAAAACATGCTTCATTATGACTTCTTAACAAATTAAAAGTTGACAACTTGGACTGATAATTATTACCCAATATAACTAGAATATCTTGTTATACTATATTTTATCAACAGTGCTATCACACCGTACATGATGCTGATAATTAACTGGTCAATCAGATGGATAGAAAAGGGACATTGAGATTCAGATACCTAAGAATACAATACACAATGAAGTTTATTTTAAGTATTTGTAAATCGAAAATGACATTTACATTCTGCAAACATTTCAATTCAAACAAACATGATTTCGGTATAAAACTTGCTGTTTGCCCTCTGTGCCTGAAATACTCTCATTTACCCAAGTACCCAGTAAAGCAAACACAGGTCAACAACGGAAGCAGGTAGGGGGTAGGCAATTAAATACTATGCTGCTTATTAATGCAGACATGTATGGACAGTCTTGTGTATATTTACAATAAGTCTGTTAAAATTCAATTGCAATGCTGTTCTATACAACAACTAATTTAACTCACATACACTTTGCAGACTTCTAAACATCTGTCCTCATCTTAAAGCATTGACTTAAACAGAACAAGTATCAATATGTACTTGGTTAACAAGAAACAAAATCTTAAAAAACTGCTGAATAAAAAGTAAAAAGGGTTCAATACCTTACTGGTTGGGAAAGCAATGAATACTGCAAGAATTGATACATTAGAAATTGTTGAAGCGTTCAGTTATACAATATACTCCTCGACATTGTTCAATCAACCAATTTTTTTTTCCACAAAAAGTTCATAAGTAAAGTGTTAGCAAAATGAATGTCAGCCAAAGTTTTTCTAAGTGTTCACAAATATCAATGTATTGATTAATGCACAATGACGCTCTTTCTCAATAGTGTAAAAAGTTCAATTTCACTTAAATGCAATAAAAAACTGACCACTTTATTGACAATAGGAAATCTTTATGATTCATTGGATAACCATTCATATCTGACATTTTCATGAGATAATACAAGCTGAATTATAAAAAAATAACTGGGAAATGTGATAAATGTTACAACACATAAAATGAGAATGAAAAAGTGACCAAGTGTCTTAATTAGTCTATGCATGTACATCGTATTGCATGTACATGTATCTCAGTGATTTTCTTGCAATTTTGGGAAAGGGTCCAGGTCTGGGCCAAATGGACAAAATGTGTGGTGTGATGCAAAAATTGGGAATTTATAGGTGGGGAGTTGGGAAAAATGCCTTTATTTTCAAGTTGGGAAGTGTCCATTTACTAGACCTAAACAAACAAGGAAAAAAATACTGTATCTAAAAAAAAGATGCACACTGTCTGCAATAACAAAATGAAAGGTTTGCTACTTTCATCTCTCTTTGCGTCTTGAAGTTCAGCAATATATAATATTTCTCAACATATTTGTATGGCTACATTATATTTACTGAGACTTGAGGTGACAGTTTGTCAACATCATTTATTGCACACTATATTTATACATGGATTATTGATTTAACACAGTTGATAGAAGTTTTGTGAGTGATTGACTAAGTTGCTGAGGGACTCTTGTTAATAGATATAGGTAACAGATTGAAAGTTAAATAAAAGATAAACCACTTTAGAATAATCAGGGGTGTAGAAAAATTTTCATGTAGTTAATAAGCTACTAAAAGTAGAAGGGGTGGGGGGTGAGCATTCCCCCAAGAAGGGGGCAAGCACCAACACCCCGTGGGGAAAAACAGCCAGTGAGAATGCTCAAATTGCCAGTTGATTTTATTCAGCTTCTGGCTCATTTCTAAGCCCCTGATAACAGAATGACTTCATCAAACAACTGTTGCAGACATAAAGTACAGATGACTATAAAATTGATCCAGGTTGGTAAAATTTAACTTTAGTTTGTTTATGCTTATGATATATGATACAGTTTCAATGAGTGGCTTGAGATTTTGAATCTGGATGTATGAAATTTTACATTCAGTTATTTTAACACATATTTAATGTGAACAAGAAACACAGCAATGTCCCAAACAAGCTTTTTTAACAGGTCAACGGTTTATTGCTCTCATGGTCACCAATGCACTAACAGCCAGGGTCATTAAGCGATTCTTCTAGCTTTAATGGTGGAGGAAGACCTCCAGGTGCACACCTAGGTAACAACCAACCTCCCATAAGCTAGTGAGTGGAATTTGTCTGATCCCAGACCAGTTTATTCAGTAGAAAATCTCTTTCTATTAAGAAATAGTGACTAGGACTGTAACACCAGAAACATCAAACTCAGCCAAAAGCTTAGGTCTTTGGCAGCAATAGGTCAATCAAAATAAAGGTCTTCTAATGGAAACCAACTACTTGACATCACTGACCAACCGACCAAGGACAAACCTAAAACTAATAATCAGGCTTTTCAATTTTGTTCAAAACCTGGTGAAAATAGAAATTTCATGCTGATACAAGGCCATTCTTACTTATTCTGAGCATGTGATAATCCAGGCATGACATAACAATATTTTTGTATCTAAAATGTATTATAATTATGAACATGATAAGGATTACATAAACACAAACGAAATGATCAAACATGAATGAACATATTATGAAACACACATTGAAGAGTAACAAGAATAAAGAGAAATATATATGTATTTCTGTAGTGGTTAAAGTCACTAACTGCAGCTCAGTGGTAACAGAATAGTTGTGTAATTTGAGACAAGCAGGGTGCTGTTTATGATACATTAACAGTAGATACAAAAGAATAAATTAATAGTATAATAACCATTATATAATTCAAGTCATGACAACCATATTAATAATACAATGTTACCAAGAGTCAGGATGCTGCATATTTTATGCAAACTTACAATGTTACAGTGAAATATTCAGAGCGAGGTTTAAATTTCTGAAACGTGTGAGAAATTATTATTCTACCAATTGTTATTTTATATTTAATGCGAAAAATGAGAAATTTAATTGCACTTGAAGCGGCAATGTCCACATGTCCCATATACATAGGACAGTTAAGTCATAGACTTTTTGGAGTAATGTAAGCAGAAACGTGTTGTTTTTTTTCTTCACCTTCAAGTCACCCAGCCTACAGATTTGAAAAATAAGGACTATTTAATGGCATTGATGTAATGGCTAACTTTCTACTTTGTCCTGGGAAGAGGTTGGCAGGTCGCAGATAAATCCTTAGATAACATTATATGGTCAAATCTCTTAGACTGGTGGCCTTTCACTATAAAAGACTGAAGTCATAGATTAATTTAGTCACTTGAATATTTGTTTGATAAACAAAATGGTTAAAAATTGAAATACATTTGGATTACTGAGGGAGTGACCCCAAATACCTGCTGATTTGACAGTAAATATATATACACATCTGTTACAAATCGGCGAAGAATGTGTGATTTTACTATATAAGGACATCTCTTAAAATGGACATGGGGCTCACCACGGGGAAGTCATCTGGCATGTGTTAATTGAAAAAGAAATGAAAATATGATAACTTTTTCTAGGTATAACAAAAGGTGCACCATTAGATTTTAACAACACAATCCTTACTAATCAACAACTTAAAACGCGATCGGGTCGATAATGAACATTTGGATACTAAGACTACCTGTATTCTAAGTATATACATGTACATATAAATGTATACAAACCGCGATACGACACCGTACTGTAACGTATCATGCCGGTGAAAATTATGTGATAAAATTTGTAAATTTGATAAATCGTGAAAAGGGGTCCGAAAATCTTACCTTTTCGCTGTTCTTTGATAAATGAAAATTGGATTATGTCGTCCAAAATGAACCAGGTAATTAACTGTCCGATGAAAAGTTCTATCCAACACACAAGTTGTTTAATTCATACAATCAACAAGAGTGACAATCCTTTATTGAGTCATGCCGGTTGATCGCTAGATGGCGCTTTTTACAACCAAAAGTAAACCGGCCCGTTTAAAATATTATGTCGTCTGCACAGGAGTAGCAAATGTGATTAATGGTAAAAGATAGTCAAATTTCAGAAAAACAGTTTCGCACATTGACTTAACAACGTGTAGTCGAACATTTTTATATTTATTTACACAGAACATACATGGAGTCTCTGTTTAAGCAAGAAATATACATTGAATATATAATTATATGAGATATATTACAATCAGAATCGAATTGTAGGATACCAGGGTATGTTCATTTTGTTCCTTATTGAAATCAATCATACGCGGTCGCTGTATCACGAATATTTACACATACCCGCGTGAAAAATGATAATCTAACATAGAAAACATGTCCACGTTGTCAATAGCCTCTGCTGACTGTAAATACGCACCATGAATCTACCAAATTACTATTTTTAAATAGATTGATATTCATTCATTAATGTATGTTATTATTAAATAATTTGAGGGCATCCAGCTTTTATAGGTTTCATAGGTCTCGGGAGAGGAATATAGATCTATAAAGACAAGCGTCTAGGTCCCCGTTTTAAAGGTCTACATATTTATATTAGCTAATGCAGCCGTTTTGGGACTAAAACATCATGCTATATCTTTAAATTGTTTGTACATAAAAAGTGCGTTATATTATAGATTTTTAGGGACCTATTGTCAGCTGTTGAAGGTAATTGTCCAAGATGTATTTCATTAACATTTCTTAGGAACAAACCTGGTATCTGAGCTAAGATATGTCTCAGAAACGTGTCCCAGGAGCTTACATACATAAGTATTGTCATTGTGTGCCTTAACAATTCTGCTTACAATACATATTTCTGCTTTTAGTCTAAACTGGTCCCCGTTCCATGTTGCAGTGTACGTACACCAGAGCCAATGGGTATCAGTTTACTTTCAGTCTTGGATGGATGCGGCTAAATTCTACTGTCCGTGTTCGTGTAGCACGGGACGTGTCTGTTGGCAAGTAATTCAGAGTACTGTAAAGTTTGTTCAAAGAGCAGAAATTGCATTAGAAGTTCGAGGGTCATACATACCCACAGGTTTTAAAGTATAGGAAATGCCTAGTACACGTAAGTTTAGACATTTTATTTTTTTTATTTTCAAGGACTATACCTAAAACCCTGTATATTGGAAATTGAATAAAAAGGACAATTTTAGGCTTCACCATCGACATAAAATATGTCCGCATAAGTACGAAATCGTGACGTTCGTGTGGTGTACAGTATCCTTAAATCGGGTATACGTCTTTCATGCAAATCTTCTTCTAGTACAATTTTTTTCACTACATGACGTTTTGATATGGGTTTATTACGCGAGTGTTCTTGTCATGATGTAACAAATATTCAAGTATATAAAATTCAGACGTAAATGTCAGATAATTCCCAGACGCAGATCTCAGATGGTGTTATCATGAACAAAACACAAAAGTTCTCATTCACAGACTAGCATTCGACTTATTACATTATTTCATAGCAACACAGATGTTTTCAAACCTTGGGAGAACTTTTTGAGTATTTACACCAAGGCCGCAGATTCTTATCATTGATGCTACGACTACGATGATCGCGAAATATGAATCATTTGTCAATATTCACCATCAGTTTGGAGTACGGTGTGCCGCTTTGGCCTTCTGATTTTTCAAATACCACCGCGCTAGCATGTTTTGAGACTTTCAAGTTTTCCTTTCCGTACTTTCAAACATCGTGATTTAAAAGAAATGCTGACAAGAGAAAGAATGGTTTTATTCAAATAAGGAAATGAAGTTAGTCGTAATATTCATTTACTTATATTAATTTTCGTCACCATAAGGGAAAGAAGTCAGATGGGATGGACGCCCCTATGAGAGAATGAGTTAATATTTTCAATAAAAAACAATAACAAAACCAGGTAGTGAATTTATAAATATATGCCCCCATTTACTTAGAAAATCCTGAACTGCCCTTTTTTCGATTGACGGAAGTAACGGTATCCAGCCTGGGTCCCGGCATTCCTTCTGAAATGCGTGCATGCGGGAACCTCGCTTTCAGAAGGAATGCCGGGACCCAGGCTGGATACCGTAACATTCGTCAATCGAAAAATGGCGAATGACTTACCTTTTAGAATTTCAGATACGCAGAATAGCGAAATAACGTTTTTTTCTTTGCTGATTTGAGTCGTTTGATGAGTTTAGAGTAAAACATTAGGTCTTTTCGGGCGCATAAATCATGGAAATCGAGTGCCTATGTACTGCCCAGCAGTCAGCGTGTAAACTTAGAATCTACATATTCCGATACATATGCGGCTAACAAAAAACTGTACCCAAGTACGCAGCTGAGTCAACATATTTTTTTCAAAATAAATAAATAAAATAAAAACATATTTAATATATATGGTATGAATTACATCAGGGTGGTAAAATGGCTTTAATAAGACATTAAAATCAATCAAATTATTGACTAAGATAGGGTTAAGTTCCGGTTAATCTAACTACTTTCAGAACGTATCATTAATATTCTTGAATTCACCTCAGTTTAGACTGGCTACGCGCCTGTACATAAATCTAGATTTAACCTATTTTCAACATCTTTCAAATACGTTAACGTTGATTTGACAAGTTATTCCATAGATCTACAGCTGGACCTTTATTTAGTCCGTTCGTGAACGTTTTGACTTATCAGATATGTTACATTTTTTTTTAATTCAAAAATTTACTTGCATTAATCCCGCGCATCTTAAACGCGAGTTAATTTAGCCGAGTTAGTGGAAAGTGTAAAGCCAGAAATGATATTGAAAATTGTGCGATGAATATCGTAGTTGGGGATGTGGCTCAGTGGTAGAGCGTTCGCTTTGCATGTGAAAGGCCCCGGGTTCGATCCCCGGCATCTCCACTTTTTTTATTTTTTTTAAATATTTTTTTTTTATTATTTTATAGTTATTATCAAAGATTCTTATCTTCCTCTACTTGTTTAGTTCTACTACCCAGCAATGAATTATAATACAGTTCAATGAATGCGAATAGTTTTTTTTATTGGAATGTGGGTACGATACATACACTCCCAATAAACATTGTTACTTTAAACCCATTTGTTTATGAGCACCTAACCAGATCACAGATCCTTGTAAGCCTACGTTAAACTTCCAATTTTGCAAGAATACAATTTCACCAAAATTAGATTTTCATAAGAAACTTCATGAAATATTATCAAGCAAACTAATACATTTATTCAATTCGAACAAAGACACAGTTTTTAGATTACAAGGCTTGCATCTGCATGTACTATCTTTGCCTTACTAGAATGTCATCTGTTGAAAAAATAAAAGTGTGTTGTACAGATGTGTTACATAATTATAGATGTGAGGCATGTATGGTAATTTATTCATGACTGAGAGTACAATGTATAGGCAAAATTCTAGCGGGGTCCGGGGCATGCAAACCCTGGAAAATTTTGAAATCCTAGATTCGTTAGAAGTGATGAGATCATGCCTCAATAAGTGTATCATCTCCAGTTTTATCCCTCCCCTCCTCCCCCTTCGATTTTTATTACATTTTTGGCATTTTCATTTTTTATTTTTTTCATTTTTGGAAATCGAGTCCAGGCAATTGCCTTGAATTGCCTAATAGAAGCTACGCACCTGACTGATTGCATATTCCTTTTTTCATTATACGGTAAAACACAGTACTTAAGGCGAAAAAGAATTGCCCTTCTTCCTACTAACCCGAGTGACTCTATTTTTTTCTGGCCGACTCTAGATCTTTTTGATCTAGGTATTTTTTTTCTTTCTGATGTTTTCATTTCTTTGGGCCCTAATGGGAGTATGAAACTGGAAGTAACAACCGGAAATAGTTTGCCTTTCTTAAATTTCTGTCTTTTCAGAAGTTGATTTAATTTCACATGAACTATATAACTTCGAGCAAAAACATTGAAAATATTTCAGGTCTTCAGGAATTCAAAATAACCGTGTTCTTGTACTATATCATTTTTTATTCTTACCGTGAATAACAATATTTGATGCTAACAACATATCAACAAATAGAAGTTAATAAAAATACAATTCTTCAAACAATAACAAAACCAAACAGATTATTCAATTTAATATTTAAACGCAAATTTATAATTCTTTGTGTAACTGTTTTGCTAAAATTGGGTATGCTGTATTCAATGACATTTAGAAAGCGAGGATGAAATAAAATTTATTTCACATGTAAAGCATGTTTCTTTCCAAATGTCATTAATACATGAGCAGTGTAGCCTATTTGTTTATTTTTTCAAAGCGAAGATTACGCATGGAAAGATAATCAAGTTCACTTTTTTGCTGACATTAATAAAATATGATAAAAATAAATTAAACGTGGAAGGCTTGCATTCAATTTGTGTTCATTTAATAGGGAAAGGCACCTATTCACGTCTCAACGAGCCAAGCGTGGCGAATCGCTGCTATATTGTCGGATTGTTATTGTTATTGACAAACTGAAAGTGCATTTGCGGTTATGGAAATGGTAAATTCTTACTATTAAAAAAAACAGACAGACATGACTTTGAAGATACTTGTTATAAGAACCCTCTCAGTGAATGAAAGTACAGAATGAATGATAACCCTCATTTAGGTGAATAATGAGGGATGTTAAAGAACTAGACTTTTAAGAGAAATTAATATAATATATAAGAGCTCGAATGCCAAGGGCTGATTGAGTGTCTTCATTCAAATCATTCATTTTCTCGAACTTCATTGATTTTTTATGACCAGTCATGGGTTTCTAATCTGTATAATTGCCATTGTCTACTAATAACAGAAAATATTAAAACAAATGCTAACTAGTGGCGTTTATGTGCAAGAGAAATTCTTTTCTTTTGCAAAACAAGTGTTTTTTTTTTTGTTGAAATAAATGGTCTTACCGCGAAACAACTGATTATTTTGGAAACAAAGACGGCCATAAAATACAAATACCTGGGGTGAACTAAAAGTCCAAGCAAAGAATGATTTCACTTGGAAGTACATGTATACAGCAAGACTGAAGCAATCGAAGGGCTGAAACAAAATTTTTGGAACATTATTACTGTTTTTCCTCATTTTGGACTATGTGACATATGACATGTGAAGAATTACATGTACCATCTGGGACCAATATACACATATTGGACCCAGGTACCATCAAATTAAGTGAGATGGATTTGAATGAACGGATGCCTGGAAAAGGATCTGACTGTCATGAAGTTTTGTGTTGTCTAAGAATCCAATCGTATCGCTATTAGCATTTTATATTGCACATTAATCAGGTTTGGCAAAAAAATAGTCTATATGAACATTGACTGGACTGGTGGTTCAATTTGTGGTGGTCAATTCTGGTCGATGTTGTTCAACTGGCAAATACTACTAAAGGCCACCAGCATACAGACTATTGTCTGTGAGTCAATGCAGTAGTCTATATTGGTTCATCATTAGTATAAGGAGGGCAGTCACGTTAACACAATTTTGTGAACTTCATCATTTTGTTTCTAAGCGGTCAAGCACAGAGTGAGAAATAATGTAATTGTAATTTATGAACAAATGATGTCAGAAGTTGTTATGACTGTAGACTGGTATCTAGAACACTGAAACGGTCACTCATTTCAGTTAGCATTTATTCACTTTAACCGAAACCAGACAGCATGAAGTGTAAAGCACAAGTAAATAAGCCTCTAGCATAAATAGAAAAGTATGAATATTTTTTAGATAACATATTGCAACAATAACAAAAAGAATCTACCAAATTTTCTCAAATAAGGATGTTTATATGTGTAATAAATTGTAACAATAATTTCAGTTCAAATCATTATATTTTAATAAATTAATAAATGTTTACAAAATGGAGTAAACGTTTAAAAGTTATTACATGACGTGTAACTGTTTAAAAATTGCAAACAAGATTGAACTCTATTTTCTCATTAATGCCCTTAGGTGAGTTACAATCCCAGAGTTTTTCCATTGAACTAGTTATTGTTTACACTCAAAGAATATAATTTGAAGAATCATTTCAGAATGTACCGTGGTTGGTGTTTTTTTTATCAAACAAGATCGGTCTTAAAGGTGGTGCATTTATTAGGGGATCTATGTCAATGTATTCAGATGATTGGGACTTACATAACAAAAGTAGTGTGTTCATATTTTTTTCTTTTTAAGTTATTTTTAAAAGCATGGTATTAGTACTGTTGTTTGGGAAAATCTGAATGTTACATAAATTGTTATTCCTGACAAATGGCCCATCAAAGGTCAGGTGAGAATCCTAATTGTTTGTTTTTGTTTTTATGTGACTTACTGTCACTGGGGTTTAACGCCGTTTTTCAACAATTTTTCAATTATATACAGCAACCGGTTCACCTAATCAGTTTTCCTGGACTTTATACTAACCAGTACTAACTTACCCTTCCACAAGGAGCCAGCAACTTCTCCACATATGGAGGAAAATCGACATTTTTATCAAATTTTCATAGAAGGGTATGACCTGCCGCGACCAGGATTCGAACCCAGATCTCTGGGTTACAAATCCCAAATGAAGCATCGAATTTAATTGTCCTGCCTAAATCTCTATTCACAGTCTCTCAATGGTCAACTTGTGATCTTGTGCTGTAGTTTCCATCAGTAAAAGTAAAATACGCTGATCTATGACAATTTATTTGTATTGGTTTAGAAAACAAAGCAAACTTAAGTTATAAGCATTGTCAAACTAAGCACTGACAAAAACACCTTTTGTAACATAATACCCATAAAGACCAAAATTAAAGTGAATACTCTTTGTCCATAGAAAATCAATGAAGTCACATGTTTTTTGATATTTAATGGTCATGAACAAAATTAACATCAGTATAATTGCATTATAACAGAAGATGTTTTTCACCTTTTCCAAGGTGTCCAATCAATAGTCCGATTTGTAATTGACCAAATTTCAAAATAATAATATAAACATTTGTTTCAGCAATTAACAAGAATTCATAGGTTCTTTTAATGACAGGTAGCACAGTCTTGTAAAATGGCAAAAAAATAATAAATGAGTCATTTCTTTGAAATATGCTGAATTTACAAACAGATGTAACATATCTAAGATAACTGACAAAGATTTGCTGTGTGCTTTCTTTGCTTCAAATGAGCCTCAATAATTTGTCCAAATTCATTTCTATTCAATAACATATAAGCCAGAGGTAGTAACTGAAGTATAGTGGAATGAAACACTTCGCCACCATACGAGAACAGGTCCATTCCAAGTTCTAGGCCTTCTCCATAATCACACTCATCGTTAGCAAACTGTACCAGAGTTATGATTTCTTGTAATGGTTCAAAGTTTTTGTCTCTTTCTGCTTCAGTCTTACTATCAGCGATCTTCTTAAACATCCTTTTCAGATCAGCTGAAACAGCAATACAAAGAAAAATGTGTGAAGATTTAACGCCTACGAGATGACAGAAGTGAATGGTTCAAAGTTTATAGATACATGTATTTCAGCATCAATCTTACTTTCATTTTTTCTAACATACTTTCAGGATCAGCTGGATGAATTAACACAAAATCATCTATACAGTTATAACAACTGTTCTTTTTTTAAAAAAAATGAAGGAAAGAGGAATAGTTTTAGAAATGACTTAATTTTTTTCTCAACTTTATTTAACGACAGGATGATATACCTTACTTAGAGACAGCTGATACAATACAACAAAAAGTAAAAACTTGCTTAATAATAAAACACATGTCATAAATTTGTTTACAGAGAGAAGTTGTTTTAACACAAACACAAAACCTACCATTTTTTAAAATAAAAACATGATTTAATCTTAGAAAGACTCTAAAAATATCAGAAGGAGAGCAAGGACAACAAAAAATGAATCTCTCCACAGTATTTATGTATGACAATTAAAATTTATAGGGTAACTCCATGGTCGAGCAGTCATAGTCTGACTGGTAATTATTAGCTCCTCACTGCTGCGAGTTCAAATCCCATCCAGGAACTGGAAATAAAATCAAATATGATAATGCTATTCAGCCAGCTTGTAGTTGGTCAGTGGTTCTACCCAGGTGAAACCCTGAGGTCTTCAACAACTCTTAAAGCTGAATTAATCACCAAATGACCCTGGCTGTAGGTATGACTTTAAACCCAAGAGAAAAACAAGAGAGCCAAGATGGCACTTTTTCGCTCACCTGAGTAAAGATAGCAACTTCTATGATTTGACCTGGTGACCTAGTTTTTAACCTGAGTTGACTCATATTCAAACTTGTTCGTGATATCATTAATAGAAATATTCTGACTAAGCTTGAGGAAGATCCAATCAAAACAAGGTTTTCCAGGCCTGGTGACCTAGTTTTTGACCCCAGATGACCCAAGTTTGAACTTAACCAAGATATCATTAAGACAAGCATTTGTACAAAGTTTAGTGAATCTCCAATCAGAACTGTGACCTATTGGGAATTAACAAGGTTATTTTACGATTTGACCTGGCGACCTAGTTTTTGACCCCAGATGACTCATGTTCGAACTTTAACAAGATATCAATAAAAAATCACTTTGACAAGTTTGGTGAACCTCCAATCAAAACTGTGACCTATAGAGGGTAAACAAGGTTTTTCTATGATTTGACCTGGTGACCTAGTTTTTGACCCCAGGTGACCCATGTTCGAAATAGTCCAAGATATCATTGAGACAAACATTCTGACCAGGTCTGATGAAGATTCGCTCAAAAATGTGACCATTAGAGCATTAACAACCTCCAGGTGTGGACGACAGACACCAGAGTAGACTGACTGATCACTATAGTAGTGCTAAGTGAGCTAAAAAATATAGATACCTGGAGTCTCTGGGACTTCTCTATAACCCACTTCATTCTCATCAACAGGGACAACAATACCACAGCGATGAAAACTCTTACACACAACCTTTTTCTCTCGTTCTTTGATACGTTTTGACTTCAAGTCTAATGAGAAACCATTCTTCTTTGCGTAATCTTTCAATTTGTCGCATAATTTTTTCAAACAGTCTTTTTTCGATGTACTGAGATCTTTGGACTTTAATTTTTCATCAATGTAAGAGCTGCAAAGAGACAAAAACATAATATTATATACCCTGTATTTTTTTAATCAAATCATAAATGCATTTTTTTCTGATTTTTACACCTGCTTATAACAATACTTCAGTTAAATATGACAGGCAGTTAACCAAACTCATGATTCTGATACCAGAACATCTGTAATCCATTTTCCTCAAGTTACAGCCAAGTTTTTGACATAATCACTCAAATCTGAGGTGGAGAAAAAATGGCTTTAACAAAAAGTGTCCACAGCCCTATTTGTTACATAAAACATAAATGAAGAAAGTTAGATTCATATTCATTAAAAAAGAAAATACACTTTTTCAATATCATACATAGCAGACACAATTATTTTGTCAGGGCATCATGACAAGATGAAACAGAACAATGAGATATCTTTTTCTGTGAGTAGTAAACTTTCTTAAACTTAAGTTGATGGATATAACTTCCACTTTTACTAGTATACTACTCAAAATTTGATAAGGATAGCTTTTTCAATGCTACATATTTTGTAACATACGCAATGTAGTCCCTCAATTTTTGGTGTGTATATTTATTTGAGTGTTTACTACAAGGTACAGTTAGTTTTACTGCGGTTTCCCGGCCCACGGTTCCCGATTTGCACGGGGAAAAGGCTACCCATGAAAAGAGGCGTAGTGGCCACATGTACAATTGTACACACTTTCAAGTTATTCACTTGAATCTAACACATTCAGCTTAAAACTTACTGAATACGTAAAATATGGCGAATTTGCGCGTACGGCATCGTTTAAGTAGGGAAGAAATGCATATGGGGGTCGGGATGCTTGCAGCAGGGCGTTCTCAGCCTCACGTGGCACGTGCACTCGGCGTGTCACAGAGCGTAGTTTCACGGATGTGGAACCGTTACCAAATTTATGGTGACGTTACCCACAGGCATGAAGGTGGTCGTCAAAGAGCAACAACGCAGGCTGAAGACAGGTTTTTAGTTATACAAGCTCGACGTCACCTGTTTATGAACGCAACAACGCTACGTAATGACGTTGAAAATGCAACGGGAGTGCGGGTGTCGACTCAAACAGTACGAAACAGACTCCATAGTGTTGGTATGCGCGCTAGAAGACCCGCAATCCGCATTCCATTGATGCGGCAGCATTTGCAAACACGCCTTCAATGGGCCCGAGGTCACGTCACATGGACGTTGAATGATTGGACCCCGGTACTGTTCACCGATGAGTCCAGATTTTGTGTGGACTTCACGGATAGACGGGCACGGGTGTGGAGAATGACCCATGAGCGTTTTGCACCTGTTTGCATTGCAAACCATGATCGCTATGGAGGGGGTTCCATCATGGTGTGGGCGGGGATCAGCATGCAGGGCAAGACTGACCTTCATATCGTGGATAATGGCAGTCTGACGGGCCAACGGTACGTTGATGTGATCCTGGACGTGTATGTCCACCCGTATGCTGGCGCTATAGGCCCTGAATTCATTTTAATGGACGACAATGCAAGTCCACACAGGGCCATGGTGACTAACAGGTACCTCCAGGATGCCACCATTGTCCGAATGGACTGGCCGGCACGTTTCCCCGACCTCAATCCCATAGAACATGTATTGGACATGCTGCAGAGAGCCATTTCAGCCCGCCCTGTTAAGCCCACTACAGTCCAGGAGCTAAGACGGGCCCTCTTGGAGGAGTGGGTTCGAATCCCACAAATCTCAATCCGGAGGCTTGTTAGCAGCATGCGCCAGCGATGTCAGGCGGTTATCAATGCAAATGGACATCACACTCGATACTGACCAAGAAATTAATTCAATTAATTCATTCGCATCAAAATTTCACATTTGGCACATCCATACGAAAACGTCAATTTAGCACCCATTCAACTTTTGGCTTCTGTCACGCTTCAATGAATACACCAAAAACTTATTTCTATCTTCAAACAAATAGACAAATGCATTAACTTTCAATTAAAATTATAAAAGTTTGGTAGACATTTATATCCAATCAAATATAAGCAATCTAAAAAGCTATCCTTATCAAATTTTGGGTAGTATACTATTACTACTATTTGTACAGTTAATGTTAATTAATAAATTGTACATAAACTTTACCTAACAGCTGCAAAAAGATTATCTCCCTTGATTGCAATGATACAATCAGTTTTGGCAGAGTTAGCTCCCACTAATGAAGGCAATTCTTTAGGGTCATCCCTGATAATATAAAACATTAGTAAACACAAACATTTATGAGTATTAAATGCACAAAATAAGAAGTTTATGAGAGCAATTTAGTGCATGTATGTACTAAATTATTTGTTTGATTCAAAATGATCAACAGTATAAAAAATCATTCCTGATGGATACATTTGGTACACCTTGGTCAACTCCATTTAACCTCTACTGTACCTGGCAGACTGACATAGGAACTACTTAGAATATCACTGCAAGTAATATAGACAAATATGACGGTCTCTTAACATCAATCTAGTCTTCGACAGACACCACATTGTAAGAACTTAGTTGTAATACATCCTGAGCAGTAAATTGGCAGCCATATGACAGATGTAAGGCATAGTTGCATATCATGCTACCAAGTACAATGAATGTAAAATGGAGGTATGGCATTGTTAGAGGTGTACCAAATGTGCTTAATAGGAACTATATACAAGAAAGAAGAAAATTCTGACACTTTGACATTATACTGTTTTGCACAAGAACAGTGCAAGCTTGTACTAAGATAAAGGTACAAAATTTCAATTCTAATACTGATGTAGACTTATCAACGTAAATGTATTGTGCTTAAATAAACATTATGGCATGATACTGATACCGTTATGTGACGTAATTGTGTAAACAAGTAACACTAGTGTCTATTCACTCAATTGCATGATAATGACATATTAGAATGGAAATAGATCATGACGTTTTGTTCACTATTGTTTCATATAGCACGATTTTTCATTCAGCCACATGCAATTAATCACTCAGGCCAATCAGCCTTTGTGATTTGATTACTACATGCCGGAACTCAAAAGCGTGCTACATGAAGCAATAATGCATGCAATGTCATGATCTATTTCCTAATTTCATTATAACAACAAATGGAGCAATGCCACAAAACCAGGATTTCAACACTTACAGTTTACTCAGTGGAAACCATTTTCCTATTTAATCCAAAAAAGCTAAACCTCCATAAATTACTACAGACCAAATTGGTAGCAATATGTCAATCTACACTCAAGTTGTACAAGAGGATCATGATGGCCCTGCATAGCTCACCAGAATAAATGTTAATTAACTTGTTACTAAAAAGGTAATAAAGGTACACTTGTGGGCAAATAATGGGGAACAATAATAAACTCAATAAAGGACTATCAAAGGTATATTAGTGATGACTGAAGGATGCCACAGGAAGGAACCTTTGGTTCTGGTGAGCTAAAAATGGAAACAAATTGTTTGATGTCACCACCAGCCTATCCAAAAACATAAATGTTTTGAAAACCTGGTATTCGGCAAATAGGCAGCTATTAAGAGAGAAAAACTTAATATTTAACAGGAATTAATGATTTCAGGTGACCTTTGTTTGCAGGTGGCATTATTAACTCAGACTTGACTTGGTCTCGTTACCTGAAGTATCCCATATGGAACTGTGTTTGATCGTCTCCACGTAAAACAGTCTGGAATTCAGGAGGATCATAATAATATCGCCAATGTAGTAAATATTTAGGCCGTTTTCCCTGTGAATTTTTTGTAACACCTTTGTGTTTTCCAGCTAGAACATCATATGGTCCAACAAGCTGTAAGCCTGCAGTTTCCCATAATGCATCTGAAAAATAAAACAGGTTTTACACAGGGTAAGAAAGTTATATTCCAAACAATTGATTATATCTGTCTTCTATTTTGTACACTTATCTTGTTATATACTAAACAATGTTTGTATGTATCTTAACAAATATATAGACATAATTCCCATGCCATTCTTAGGAGGAGTCTAATCCAAGGACCCACTATAAATTACAAAAAAACAACAAGTTTCCCAATCTTATGAAGATTTCCTTTTCCAACCAGTACCTACCAGCTCAGAAAAAAATACTGAGCTGGTGACTAAGCAAATTGTTAACATACTTGTTGGATTTTTTGGGTTTTCCGTCTTACAAAATTCCCAAAATTGGTAGAAATCATCTGGCATCTCAAATAGAAACTTTTGTTTAATACTTTCTTTAACATCTTCTGGAGATTCAGGAGCTTCATCTATATCATCCTCGTCATCACCTGATGTTGGATTAGCCTCTTCATCACTGCAACTACCAGATCCTTCAGCTTTAGAAATACAGAATTACAAACTATGTAAGTACAATATGGTCCATACTCTAAACCTGAATTAATGGCCACCTGTTGATAAAGGCCACAGTGTAGAGTTATATTCTTTGGCACCAATTTCTAAATATAAAAGACTTATATTAACCTCAACGGCCGTGCACACAGAACATATTTCTTCTCTCCCTTGGATGGCCTTGTTCACAGATTGAGATATTTATATATTTACATAGATTTCAATTTCAAATTAGCAACAACATATTCATTAGACAATACAGTGAAACCTTGTTATCTAGAGGAGTCATCGGAACAGACAAAATGCTCAAGATGAACCAGCTGCTTGTATTAACGAAGTATTTGTCTGTAGGTAGAAAAAGTTTTGTGTTATTTGCCCGAATGAGCATAGTTACATAATATTACAAAATACTTACACAAAATGTGCTCAATGAAGTCAGACAGGAGCATAAATGTTTGTTGATTGCTTAGATATATGAAGCTGATTGACAAAACAAAGTTTTCTATATATATTTATGTTTTCAACAGTACAATAAAGTCTGAAAATAGTATCACTTTCCTGCTAGCTCGAGATAACAATGCTTATAATAAACATAGCAATTTATAGGCAACTAAAAACAAAAATTGATGGGACTTTAAAAACAACTAGTTGAACTAAAGTTGGATGCTAGTGATATCAATGCTCATAACAAAGTTTTGCAGTTTAGTAGTTAGTACAATAAAATATATCAATCTCCAGTAAAATGACATGCCCCCAAATCCTACTCCTGTCGTAAGGTGTCATTTCCTACAGAATCTACAATGCAAAACACTGACTACATGATAATCAGGTATCATTCCTAAACTATTCGCATGTAACATGTAAACATTAATTTGTAAAGATAAATCATAGATATCATTCGCACTAAAAAATTACAAATTTTCTTGGCAAAAAATTGTGCTAATTTAAATTTTAATGCAAAATCAAAATAAATCATGAAAAATAGGACAGGTATCCAGTTCACAAATAAGTCCTGTATTTGAACACTGTATTTAAAACGAAAAATACAGCATAACTACCTCCATACTTGCTCCCACCGCTATCATAATCACTACTGTCACCTTGCAATGGAAAACTTTCACCTTCCTCATTATAAGTAGGATCCACCTTCTTCACAGCCTTTTTACCAAAAAAGTCATCTATCTTCTTCTCCTTCCTTTCCTCATTGGTATTTTTCTGTCGTTTGGCAGGTTTGGATTCTTTATCCTGTAGAAGATAATCAAATCTTCATTAAAAAGTACTGTCTTTCCTTCTTTTGCTACACAATCATGATTAAGTACATTTGAAAAACAACACAACTCAATAATTCTAAATGGAGATGTAGAAATAAATGTAGTATTACAATACTTGCTTATATTACAAATTTTATAATCTAAGTATCTTCATCAGTAAAAATGGTACGATTATTTTATTAACTAGTTTCCATTTGAACTATAACAAACCGTGTCTGAATGTACTGCAATTACATCTAGTATATGGCACGGTGAAAAAGATGAAAATTCCTAGGATAAAAACTGTCATATCATTCATAACTTTGTATTTTAGCAATACTGAAAACTTATTTGATACTACAGGACATTTTTGTTACATGCTTAAAGGACCAATCTGTTGGAACTAGAAAACAGGTATGAACCCATTGAGATCACCACAATCTTTTTTTTATCTTTTAAGCGTTATATTAAATGAACAAGTATTGATATAGCAGTTGATATGTAGTTGATCTTGGTTAAAGAATTTGTAGTTCAGTCTGTTATCGTAGCAACCCAGACTTGCGGCGTACGCCGAGCGGGTAGGTACACGATAAGATCAGTAAAGTAGTATTTTTAAGACTTTCAATACATAAAATAGCGGGAAATTTTCGTAACAATGTTCCTGTCATTACAGTGGAATATTGCGATTTCTTGAAATAAGAAGCATGACAACAACTTAACACACCTCGTCTAAAGTTCTCTTTGGATGACGAAATTGTTTTAGATGCTGGGGGTTTTTTCTGTAGCATTTTTCGCCAAATTTGCACAATGTTTTTGGGTCAGTGTTTGTCGCCATCTCTTTTCTCCAAAAATGAAGAGTGTTTGTAGGGAGGGATAGATATATCAAATTGTGTTCAAGTATATTAATTCCATTTAAAGAATTTAACTCTCATATAGTAACATTTATTATAAATTCATAAATTTTAGAAATTAAATATTCTGTAATTTAGATGTAAATGATTCAGAATTTCAAAACATGATAAAATAACCTTTGTTGCAAAAAGCTTATCCCTCATGACGTCATCAGTTTTTGTGTATTTACACGGGTACCTAGGCGAGATACGTTGGAGCAGGACTTCGACGTTTAGTTATCTTTCTGAGCGATTTAATTTTACATTAAAGCGATGGTAAATGTGTTATATTATTCCAATATACAAAATGTCATAATATGTGTTGACAACTTTGCAAAATATTTCATACCTGCCTCTATAACATCTCATGGTTTATGATTGAAGCCTTAACATTCATTATATAAAATCAAGAATCCATGACTGTTGGGATATGAGATTTGTGCGTAAATCTATCTGTTGAAAAAATCGTAGTTCTTCATGGCATGTGGGGACCTTGTATAATCAATGATACGCATCCCCTTTAAAAGAATTGGTTATAGATCAATGGTTTTGCAAAACTTAGTAAATTTGGACCAAGAAAAATCCATGGTCCTAACTGTGGATTGAACCCAGGACCCCTTGTACTGGTGGAGATTCAACGACTCGCTAAAGAGTTAATCCAACAGTAAGGTTGTTGAAAGTGGCCTATATTCTTATAATCACTACCAGGCTCCTTGATACTGCTGGAATACTTGTCTGACATTTGGTCAGGCAATGTTAGAATTTCTGTCTGACCAAATGAAAATTTGTCAGACTGAATTTATTATAAATAAGTGATAAACGCTGTGAATCATGCTCGGCTGTCAGATATCTGGTCTGGTACTCACCAAATAGTTATTGGGCCTGCTCGAAATTTATCTGACATGTCCGATGGTCTGGCAACTTTGGGAAGTCTGCACTACAACATGTAACAATTTAAACTAGCTAGGCACGACATAAGGTTGCATACATCAGGTGGTAAGCATAGCCAGAAAAAGCACATTTAACAAATGTGATATAATTCCCAACCTTGTTTTGTTTTTCTTAACTTGGTCTGAAATCTAGCATTTATTGTTACTGATTATACTCTGTATTTTGAAAATGAAGAAATCTGGTGTGAATCCAAGTCTGTTCTTGATTTGGTTATTAATGTCTGTCAAACAATTTATTTATGGATGTTTATATGAACTGATTCTATGGTCATTGCAGCCTGAGTCAATCAGCATTAAAGTAATAGGAAGGAGTCGTCCTTTGACAGCAGAGGAACAAAAGAAAAATGTCAAGATAGGTGTGTCTGTTTCTGGTGATAAAGTTCTTGTAAAAAGTGGAAAGGTTTGTATTTAATAGTTCAGAGTCAACAGCATATACTTTGCATTACACATTTTATCAATAAATGTCGAACAAAGTTTTCTTTTTTTTTCCCTTTTTTTATATTAATAAGCTAAAACAACTCAAATGTTGTTAATGTTTAATCCTGGTTTTACAAACTTTTATGAATTCCTGGATCACTTTAACACATGTGTTTCAATAAATGA
Organism: Lutraria rhynchaena; assembly: GCA_008271625.1. Lineage (NCBI taxonomy): Eukaryota > Metazoa > Mollusca > Bivalvia > Venerida > Mactridae > Lutraria > Lutraria rhynchaena. The sequence goes on from VIBL01000012.1 coordinate 3,293,339, forward strand.
TAAAGATATTACTAAAGCAGCCTGTGTTATTATGAGCAATTAGGCTGTCATTGACTATCTGCATTCTTATCTTTACTTCAGCCATAATTTATAATGTTTTATTATTTCTACAGGAACAAAGTTTCAGCTGTGATGGAGCTTATCCCTCAGAATACAGCAATGTAAGATTTTAATTTCATTCCTCTGTTAACACAGATATATGCATTATATTCCAGACTCTTACTACTTATTGTAGTGTTTCTAGATAATTTTATTCCATTTGCTAGAGGACAATTTTGTGCATTTGCATTTCATTTACATTAAATTATGTCTTAAAAAATATACATAATTCTCTGAAAATAAATACACCTATCAATAAACATCTAATTTCTTAGAATATTGTTTTATCATGTTAGTTATAGTGGAAGTAATTATTTGAATTGTTATATTTTGTACAGTCCAATGACATTTCATTAGACGCATGCCAAGGTACCAGTAATTTAAATTGCTGTTATGGGTGGCTTTTTTTGTTATTTAGCAACAACTAAATCTGTACTTTCAGAGCCAGATATACAAGGAAAGAGTGGAGTCCCTTGTACAAAGAGCATTGGAGGGTTACAATGTGACTGTAATGGCATTTGGAGCTGTGAGTTTATTTAACATTTCCAAACTGATCAACAGAATTTGATAAACATTCTTGCATAAAGTTTGTGTTTTGAGTGGGGGGTACGGGAGGAGCTGCATTGGTTGAAAGAGGTTTATAGACTCCCTTAGTTTGTGGATGATTTCTAGCATTCACATGCTGCTCATGCTTTTACTGTATTTAAAGGCTTGCACACATTAGAGACATTATGAACAAATATAATTATAATTATTGATATTCAAAGAAATTGAACTGATTGCTGGATAAATCTGAAGGACTTATGACGTCACAAGGTCTATAAGCAAGTCACATTCTTCACCATTCTATGCCTAGGCTTTAGAATCAGTCTGTAGGCATGTGCACATGTTATAATATAAAAAGGTGTTCAGAGCCTTCATTTTCATTCAAGATTTTATTATTTAAGCATTACTTTTTTCTCACTGTTTTCAGAATGGATCTGGTAAAACTATGTTGATGTCTGGTATTGATGATGACCCAGGAATGATCCCTTGTGTGAGTACCTCATGTATTTCATGAATGGTCATATATATATAGTATGGAAGCCTTTTCTGAGTTTCAGCTTTTGCCATTTTGATATTTAATTTTTCCTATGTTTGTATATGATAGGTCAACAGGAGTTAGTAGATCAACATGATTGGCATATTTTTCCAAGCATAATGAAATATTAAACTGATTAATATCATTTATTGCCTTGAGTTGGCAATTTTAATAACATGCATATTGATGCAGCAATAAAACTGATGAAATAATTAAACAAACTTGAGAGAAACTTCACAGAACGTGGCTTTTTGCAAAGTCCTATCTTGTTGCATTTGCTCAAGTCTCAGTTATAGTATTTTTATTTCAGGCAAACAGAAGTATATTTGAGAATGCTAGTAAACTAGGTGGCAAAGATTTTATGATCAGCGTCTCATACATTGAGGTAATATTGAATTACATATAAGTACAGTCAAACCTGTGTATTTATTTTTCTTTTCAGGCAGAGAAGTATTTAAATGCAAGTTATGTTTGTGGTTAAAATTGAAAATATGCACATATGATATAATTATTGCGCATTAGGACTCCTGCCCATACTTAATTGACTGATAAAAAATTATGGGAACATAATTGTATTTTCCATAATCTCAAAGTTTCAAAATTTATTGCAGATTATTGATGAGAAGATGATTGATTTACTGAACCCTCATCCAAACACCATGACCATCAGACAACATCCAACAAAGGGAATGTAAGTATACATTCAAACATGTGATCAGAGCCCCCCCCCCCAAAAAAAAAAAGGGGGAGGGGCAAAGAAGAAATGCAATGTTTTTGTACTGTCGTATTTGTGCACAATATATGAAATATTATGCCAAGGAGTGGTATTTGTTCATTTGTGGCCTTTTGCACAGTTCACTTTTTTCACAAAGTTATTTTGTCTAACACATTGATAAATCTAGTGTTGTGGAGTCAGCTATTGTTCATTTGTGGCCTTTTGCACAGTTCACTTTTTTCACAAAGTTATTTTGTCTAACACATTGATAAATCTAGTGTTGTGGAGTCAGCTATTGTTCATTTGTGGCCTTTGAACTGTTTGCTTTATTCACAAAGTTATTTTGTCTGATGCATCAGTAAATCTTGTGCTGTGGAGCCAGCTATAGTTCATTTGTGGCCTTTAATCTCAGAATGCTATTAGCTTGGTTTTAACTACAGAAGCAGTATTCTTTGTGAATGTTTACGATTTCTGAATAGTGCTTCATTTAAAATATTCTATGTTTGCTGTCTCCTAACAATTGGTTTTAAGATGGATAGGTAGGTAGATCGTATTTACCAGAAATAATTTTATAAAAATAATGAAATGAATGAAACTGAAAGCCTACCAACATTTCTGGTAGAATGTGCTTTTATGAGTCTTTGAATGACTGGAAATGAGCATTGTTTGATATGGGCTTACATTTTGTTGTTTACATTCAGTGCCATAACATTTGTGATAGATGTAAAGAACTGTGATGACAGGTCTATTCTTTCATCTTCGAAAAAGTTGTACTAGATCTATAATTACATAAAATCATTTTTATTCAAATTATACACAATATCAAGTGTCTTTCTGTTTTTCTTGATAAAAATGAATCATTTGCTTGGCTTTGTTACCTTGAAAATTATTCCCAAGAAAGTTCATTGAACTTTGTTAGAGAGCCATATAGGTCATCATCACATTTACATATAAGTGCATTTGTACTTCCAAATGTCGATGAACCAGCATTCCTGGTATTGATTGTGTCCTTGATCAAATACTAGTATAACATTATAATCTCATGGCTTTATTCTATGGACCATTAGTGGTCTGATGAAAGGAATTACAATAGGATTGAATGTTCTTTAATTTAATGTTGTTTTATGGCACATCAACAACTAATGGTATTGTAGCACACATCTACAAAAAAATTGAATGAAGAAAGGAAGGAGGGAAAGAAAAAAATAGGGGGAAAAAGGCAAACAAAAAATTTCTTTTGTGCACATATTGTGGAGAACACTGGAATAAATTGGTTTTGTACCAGGTTTTTTGACACATGTTTGGAACTTTTTTACCGACTGGCATGCTTTGCTGAATAACTCCTGACTCTTCTTTGAACAATATATTCCCAACTACCCTTTCCCTATGTGCACTAACTATCCATATTTCTCTTTATTCATGATTTCTTTGTGGGTGTATGATATTAAAATTATTAATGTTTAAAGTATATTTTACTGAAACGTAATGATTTTTTTCAGCTTCGTTGAAGGTTTGTCAGAAATAATTGTTAAAAGTGCTGATGAGATTGCCCAATACTTTGAGCAGGGAACCAGAGCCAGAAAAATGGGTGCCGGCGATATGAGAGCTCACAAACCAAGGTATGTGGGTCAGTCAATCATTATTTGGCCAATTTTTATTGTAAACAATTTAAGTTGAGATCTTTCTTAAATTTCAATTTTATTCCTAAGAAACATTTGCTAGACTAGGATTTAATCTAGAAGTATCAGATGTCAGAAAAGTGTTCCTTGAACACAAAATTGTGTATCTTTTTATGCAAGGTCATCCTATTAAAACTTAAGACTAATGCAGTCTATGGACTTGACCAATGCCCAAAACCTGTCCCTTTTTGTTAGTAATATGTTTTAAACTTTGTTAGTAATATGTTTTAAACTGTCTTCCAAATGTATGTTCTTTCTATAAGTGTTTTCTAAGAAATCAGCAGTATGCTTGGCATTAAGTGATCACTCCTGCATGTTTATACTTTGGATGTGTCACACTTAGTACTATGAAACATGGTAATAGCAAACTTGGATATACATGTAGTAAAGAATCATGTACAGTGAGTAATAATTTCCCCATAACATGTCTTTCTTTATTTCATGGTAATAGATACAGTGAGGTATGAATATAATAAAGTAATTGTTCAAGTTCCCAGGAATTCATTTTAACCATGTTCTACTGTATTGCTTTTATGGGACCTTTATGAAGTAATGATAACAACAGGAAAACAAAATACATGCACACACGCACACACATAGTTTTTAACTTCACATACAGCATTAAATTTTCTTAGAGATGACTGGCGTTTTTGATTGAAGACAGCGACAGGCTGTTTCTGAAAGCATTCTGTTGTATTAGGATGAACTATGTTTATCTCTTTGTATAAAAATACCTTATATAACTTTTATATAATGTCTACTAGAATATTGTTATTAATAACTATTGTCATAAGAAATGTTCATTTGACAAATAATGTCTTATATTTCTGTATCATTTGTCAGTATTAATCTGCAAAATTTGAGGTAGTTTGAGCTTTTTGTTTCAAATGTTTATGTTTAATATAAAATGTTGTTTGTGATGCTTTTGTAATGATAAACTTTACTGTCATGTTTATCATTTGATGCCTATAGTGTTTCAAAATCCAGACAATGTGTTTTACATTATGCCACTTATATATACTCCCATTTTTTATTTTATGTAACCTATGAAAATTAAAGGATTTGTGTGTAATAGGCAAAATGGCAATTTAATTAGAAGAGGTCATTCTTTGTGGGTGCCTTGCTGAAACAGCTGTGACTTGTTTCATGTCATAAATCAGGTTTTTTCCATTAAATATATCCAATTGCTTATTCAGTTACCACAGAAATATTACTTGTTCTCTTTTAGTAATAAGAATTAATTTGTCTCAAAAGAAGTAACACATTATCCTTGACTTTTTTCATCCATAAACAAGACACTTGTGTACAGAATCAGGACATGATGACAAATAGTTTGCCTGGAAACTGAGATGCTTCACATTGTATGCTTACAATGTCCTTGCTCCAGGGTTTTAATTGCAGCTTAGACAAATAAACATTATAACATTGTGAAAAGAAATTAGGTCATGAGGACAGCTTCTCTGGTTTAATACAAGCAATACCCCACTTTATTAAAATATTATGCTAGATTTAACGCTTTTGTCTCATAATACTACATTTCCCTGCATCTGAATCAGACAACTTTTGAAAATATTGCGGCAAAAGAAGCCATTGCTTGTAATGAGTAATGGCTTCTTTGCTACAATGTTTTCCACTCTGTAAGAGAGAAATGACCCAATTTTCTTAAATAAATTGATAATTTGTGTATTTGCTTTGAATTTGGAAGAGTCCAAAATATGCTTATGAGGCAAAGGGTTAAAATCACTGTTGTTAAATCAAGAATCTGGCAATCTGCCAATCCTTAAATCATTTATATATTCTATTGCTTTGTATGCTCATGTAGTGGATCTCATTCCTGTCCAACGTTAGACTGCTGGTATGACTCCTAGGTGCTGTTTTCTGTGATTATTTTAATAGCCATCAGTTCTTAATGGTGTATTTTCTTAATATAGCATCTGTCATTTGGTTGGTCAATTAACTTTTAAATACTATATTCTGATTGGTTATTTCTTCAGAGCCAATGCTGTATTTTCTGTGATTATTGAACAGAGAGAGAGACAATCCAGCAAGGTTGGAGTGCGTTCCATTATTCATTTTGTAGATTGTGCAGGTAAAAAGCATTAATGTTTTTATACATACATCATTGATTGACTTTCTTACATTCAGAAACCTGTGTATGTACCATTTTATGAATGATTAAAACCCTGCAGGGTGGATAATGTAAAAAATCGTTTGTCCCACTTACCCAAGTATACATTAAAGAAACTGGCAGCATCTGAGTTGATTTGCTTGACCATATTGTTTGGCACCAGCCCCAAAGATTCTAACAGCAAAATCCTAAGTATGAATATAATTTGGCATAGATTGTACCTCACAGTCTCACATAAGTGTTCAGAAAAAAAAATTTGTTTGGTTAAGTGAACTTAAACATGACTATTTTTTCTAGCCTTATAAAATATCAATCAACCTGATTAGGCTATTAGTTATAAGATAATGTATTATCTAGATTGTAATGTTAAAATTCTCTGTTTCCCTGTTTTAGGTAACAATCCAGGGGGAATATCTGATCCTGAGGTTCTTGCAGGGTAAATAATTCATACATTTATGTATTTCTTTCTACCATACTTGAATTTATGATTGTAGGATTATCAGGCTCTATTCTGTAAAATTCTTTACTCTCAGCAAATGGTGTTTAATACATTGAGTTATGTTACAGAACATCTGTCAACATGAAAGACCATTATGCCTCAGTTCTCTGGTAAAAATTTGATGATTGAGGACTGGAAATGTTTAGAGAATTACTGATTCTCAGGTTCAGTAAAATTTTCAAAAAGATTCAAGTCTAAACATTATGGTCCAGTCATATTTTGTCCGCTCCAGTAATGTTTTCAAGTTTGTCAATTTTCTGGTTCAGTAATAGTTTACTGACTTTGACATACATTGTGTTGCAGCTTTTAAGTAGGAATAAAGTAAATTAACTGTCAACAGTGTTTTGAATACATATGTATATGTTTTTAGCATTCAGGGGGTACAGAATGTATTGATGGCATTGGGAGGCCCAAGAAAGGGTAGTGGGGTACCTTATAGGGACTCAAAATTAACGAGATATCTTCAGGTAATATATACATACCATGGTATTTAGTCTATATTAGGTAGTTTGATATGTTATTTCATAAATACAAAAAATATTTTGAAACCATTGTATAAGATTTTTATTGCTGCATTTTAAAAGACCAAATTACTTTGAATGATGAAGCCCAGTTTTGTATGTCAAATCGTTCATAATATGTGAATAAAAAAATAAAATCACTTTGATAGTTGCTGTTGTACATAAATGGGGAATATTATATGTATACCTTTCTATCATGAAATTCAACCTACATTTACAGGAATCTCTTGGAGGCAATGCGATCACCGTATTGTTTGCTCTTGTGTCACCTCTGGAGAAGGCACACCAGGAGAATATTACCACATTACAAGTGGCACAGTTTGCAAAGAATGTGAAGAATCGTGTCAAACTAAACCTGGTAAATTCTGGTCTTGTTATAGTTTGCCTATTGTTTATAAACATGAGGAAAGTCTCCTAGCTGAAATTTTAATTTGATTCTTGGAGTATTTTAGTTAAAAAAAATATCCCTGTTTAATTTTTAAAAGTGGTAAATCTATGTATCTCTGCTTCATTAGTTTGAATCCTTGGCATAATGTATGGTCTATGTAATGATTTGGTTGGTGACATCTAAAAACCTATATAAATATGATATTGCTCTCCATAGATGAATTATTGTCATGTTTGAACTGTAGTGTTTTATGTTTTTTTTTATCTTTGAATTATAAAACTATGAAATTATTTTTTTACCATTTTTCTAGGATGAAACTAATGAGACTATTGCTGAATTGAGAGAAGACATTGGTAAACTCAGAGATAAGATTGCAGCAACATCTGAACCTAGTAGGGAAGATGTTCTTAGAATGGAGGTATGTGATGAAAATATACCAATCTTAATAAACGTAAATCATGCCTTGTTTAAATAACTGTCTCTTTTTTAATACATGTACTTTCTACTGCTCAAAGTGTTTGAAATTAGTTTTTGAGTCTTTTTGTTTGTGATATTAAGAGAGTATGTTGGTTTTTATTTGGGATTTTATGACTTAACTCTGATTTCAACTCTTGCTAGGATCTGGTGAAGGACCTGCAGATTGCTAAGAAACAAACTTGGGACGAGAAACAAAGGGCTTCTGGTAGATTTGAGGAAGAACGAAAGGTTAATCTTGCTAATCAGGTATGCTGTGCTTATTGTATGATCACCCTGAATCAGCTCACTTTTTTTCAGGCTCATCTTATTTTCCATACTGAGGGCATAATATAATGAATGTCTTTTGTGGATTCTGATTTTAGTGTTTTTCTGTCCATTCGTGACTGCATTGTAAATTTTGGAAGACATTAGTCTGCATTAGATTAAAAATTTCATACAAATTATCATTAGCATTAAACTTTGACCTAAATAGAATTTTGAGACTAGTCTTAGAATACTTGGTTAGAATAGATTGGTTATATTGTTCAACTGATCTCATACAATCAGTTTGCCAATAGTATAAAATTCATACTTAGACTGTACAACAATTGTTACTAGTACTTTTCTATTAAAACAAGGTGTGACTTTATTTGTAATTATAGAAAGTGCTACCTTGACTGAGAAAATGAAATGAGTGTCATAACTTTTGACAGAGTAATGCCACAGTGTAGAAGTTGAAGGTCAAAATTGACTCTTGGCTGATTATATTTCGAACAAAATTTCCTTCTAATTTTTTTGTCAATTTGACCTTTTGGTACAAATTCTCAGGAGTCAAAAACTTTATTTTTCTGATTGTGAGGGTCAAAATGCTGTTTTAAGGGTCAATTGAAGGTCCTGATTACATTATAGGGAATCCTTGAGTTTGTTATGGATGATATGAAAAAAGGAAACAAGGAAGTTCAGGAGAAGATCCAGTTGTTACAGAAAGAGAAAGATCAGGTGATGGCAGCTTATAAAGAAAAACGAGCCATTGTTGATCAGCTGAAAGCGGAGTTGCAGAACAAGATTGTGCAGTACTCAAAGTTTGCCGAAAAAGGTGAGGCTTTATAATTAAAAAATAAAAGCCTAAAAAGCAGAAAAAAATGGTAAAATTTGTAATAATTCGTTTATTCTGATTAGCAACCTCTTGGCAGTAGAACTGTCAATGCTAGGTTAAAAAAATATGAAAGAGTATTGTTCATAAATGTATTATGGTTATGGAATAGTACAGTCAGAAACTTACATACTCAATAATATTAAGCATTGTTTTCTGCAGTATTTGTATACTGGATTGAAAACAGATGTTGTTGAATATGTAATTTAAAATCATGCAATATTTTAATTAAAAGTTTCGGTTTTATGGTCATTTGTGTTTTGTTTAAAGAATTATATCATAAGGTCCAAAATGCTGTTTTCTTGGGATGCTCTTCATTTACCTGCTACAGATAAAAATCATCTGTTTATGACAGTGCCTTCATTTGTACTTAAAGGGTTGAGTAGTTATCGTCTCTGACTTGTAATCACATGCCCCTCACTCATATAAGTAAGAATCCCACCTTAATTTCTTATGTGAAGAAGCTGTCCAGCTAACTTATGGAAGGTCAGTGGTTCTACTCAGGTATACACCTGGGGTCTTCCTCCACTGTCAACACTGGAAAAATCACCGCATGATCTTGACTGTTGGTGTGATGTTAAGCACTATTTTTTTCTGGGGTTTATTATACAGTCAATCATGAGTTAACAGCCAAAGGTGAATAAAAACGCAAAAATGTTCCATTCTTCCCTTTGTGAACTTGTTTGTTTGTATTATTACATAATATCATGATAATGTACAAATATTGATTTATTTCAATGGAAAATTAGCTGGTGATAAGGTCGAGAAACGTAAGTCTGTAATTATGCTTGTCTGTGTTAGGCTGAAGTAAAATATGTTGTGTGTGATTTTTTGGGGTCAAAGGGTAGTAACTATGACTGTATTGTATGTTGTATGCTTAAAATGTTCTCTATTAGGATTTGTTGGGTGTAACTTATAGAATAATTAGAATTCAGTGGAAAGTAAATTTTGGTGCAATAAAATATCAGAAAGGGATAACTTTTGTACTAAAACCGCCCCATTTTGAAGGTGTACTGTTTTGGACAATTGTTTGAACAATATTTGATTACATTAATATAAAGTTAAACACCCTGTTATAGTTGTTGTCATATGAAATAAAAGTGAAATATTTGATTGACAGATTGAGCAAAAAAAAAATAAAGATTAAAACATTGGCACGAGATCTTCTACAAAATCAATGTGAAGAATGCTTTATGTGTCGTTACTGTAGTACACGATTATATTGAATTCCTAAGGATCTGAATGTCTACTTCACTATATTCAAATTTCACTATATCCATTATATTGAAGTAAAGAAGGGCTAAATTGGGCAAATAATTTTTTCACAATGTCTGATGCTTCACTATATCAGTGTTCAACTGTAACCGTGTTTTACTGTATACTAAATTACTTGTGGTTGATTGATGTTCTTGAGTGTTTATTTTAATCTTTTTTAAAGTTAATCATTGAACATCAGAATCCTTGTATCAAATATAAACATGACATATAGTGAACTATTTCAGTTGATATTTGTTAAGCAGATGTGTATTAAATTATGTAGATGTTTCACCTTTTATTTATTTATATTAAATTGATACAAAAACATGCATGGACTATGATATTTCACTATACTGTTGAACCTGTGAACAAAGGCCACCCTTGGGAAAGACAAAATGTGGTCTTTCTTGGGAGATCAGTTTGTTATAAATAATCAGTGATGGTTTTTCAAAGAATGGCTTTTGTTCACAGGGTGGCCTCAATTCGGAGGTGATAGATGGTATTTTGATGCGTAAATCATTAAATAATATAAAATTTGTTGATTATTATTCAACATTTCTACAGGTAAAACATCAGAATCTGAAAATAAAGCTTTGGTGACAGCAATTCATAAACTCAAAGAACAGCTTAAACAAGAAACTGATGGACTTAAAGTGTTGAAACAAAAACTTGTGGAGGTCCAAGAAAGACAACAACTTGAAAAGGAGGTGAGAACCATGCTGGATTATTTACTTCTGTATTGTGTAAAATAGTATGATAGGTTGCTTTTTTGAATTAGTTATAGAACTAATATTGGTCAGAATTGAGCTATTTAATAATGAGGAGGCCTCTGTTATGGTCTTTAACTTTTAATCATAAGCCCCTCACGGCTCTGGGTTCAAATGCCATCTAGGACAAAATTTGACATGTGAAGAAGGTTTTCAGCTAGCTTACGGAAGGTCAATGGTTCTCTCAAGATGTAAGTCTAGGATCTTCTTTCAACATTAAAGCTGGAAAGTTGCTATATGGCCGTTGCTGTTGGTGTGGTGTTAAACTCCAGTGAAATAAAATTGTGAGTGTTATAATTGTTAATGAGGAACCCTTATATTTTAGGGAGCTAAAGCACAGATGGCAGCCATGAAAGGAAGTGCGGAACTTAGACAGAAAATTGAGGTACATTTTTTACTTTATGGAGTCAAATGATACATTTATTGATAAATTTTGTTTCTTGATTATTTTAGGAACAATTAACTCTATTTTTGGATGAACATTTTAATCTGTGCTCCTCTGAACAACAGTGCGTACTGATGGAGGCATTTTTCTCAACTCTGTAAAAAATGACAATTAGGCTTTTGTTTGTCTATATAAATAAATAAAATGGTCCTGAAGAGACACCATAACATTTATATCATACATTTCTAAATTCTTATGCATGTTCTACTAATGTGAGAAATAGTAGCATATGCCATTAGATCATTGATACAGCAAGGCTGAAGTTGTGTGACATGGTGTATGATAAAGTTAATCCTTCAATTTTATTTGCTGAGTTTGTATCAGGCATTAGGGGATTTTATATATTGTTGGGATGGTGTATAATGGTTTATGTAGGCATGAATACAGTATATATACTTATTAATATGTATGATAAATATATTGTTGGTCTGTGTGGTATTTCAGCCTTCTTACTACATAGGTATTAGGAATACATATCATAATATAATATTTCTACTATTAAAATGTTAAAAGCTGGAGGAGAGACACAAGCTGGAAGAATCCAACAAGTCTTTGGTATTGGAAGAATTAGAAAGAACAAGACTTGATGTTGATGCTGAGAGAGCTGAGATACAGATGAGAGCTGCTGAAGGCAAGAAATATACCTCCAAAGAAGGAGAAGAGTTAGAAATAAAAGTGGCAGAAATGAAGGCAGAGAAATCTGTTGTTACTCTGCAAGTAAGTTATGTTTTCTCTGTGTGCCCATTATCAAGGAGTGTCTGACTGTCAGCAGGGTTACATCCAGGATAGTTTTTCACTTTCTTAGTGGAGTATTTCCCTGTCAACTTTCTCCATGTCTGATCAAAATGTTTATGGGCATGATATCTCACTCCAGTTTGATAACCGGCCTTAGTGACATTCGAAATACAGCCCATGATTCCACAATAAATGATGAAGTAGGCACTTTTTGCTTCCCAGGTGGAAGAGTTCCTGTCCAGTTTTAACCAAAGTATTTTGATATGCTCTTTTTGTGGCAGTTTGGCATTCTACTTTATGTTTTACATCTCGTTAAGTTGATCAAGATTTAAAATAGGTGTGTACATTTTGTGATAAATTATTTTCATCAGTACATGCAATCATTCTATGCATGGTTTATTGATTTGTTTGTTTCAGTTGCAATGTCTACAACAAGAGAAAGCCAGACTGGCTAGGGAGCTGGAAGAGATTCACAAACTACACAAAGAAGAAATGGAACTACAACAACTTCAGCATTATCAGGTAGGAACTAGTCTGTATTACCTAACTAGTCTGTATGACATAGTGATGGATGGTCACCAAGGTCAAAGGTCAAAGAAGTGTTTTTGGATACCAGTCACATAATTCAAATAAAATACTTCCTCTACCATTAAAGCTGAAAAAGAGCCACAGCCATGGTCCAGTGGTTAGTGCGCTGGACTTGTAACCCAAAATCTGGGTTCGAATCCCAGTTGTGCCAAGTCGTAGCCTTCTATGAAAATTTGATAAAAATGTCGATTTTCCTCCGTATGTGAAGTTGTGGGCACCTTGTGGAAGGGTAAGTTAGTACTGGTTATTATACAGTCCAGGAAAACTGGTTAGGTAAACCAGTTGCTGTATATACCTGAAAAATTGTTTAAAAACAGCATTAAGCCCTGGTGACAATAAGTCATGTAAACAAAGCTGGCAAAGTTACTGGCAATTGATGCCATGTTAAACGCCTTTGAAAAAAAGAAGATCGTAGTGTTACCCTCAGAATGGTTTTCTCTATTAACAGGTTTGTCTGCATATCATGATTTCTAATATTGTTTACTGTAATTTACAGACATTCCGCAATTACCGAGAGATGTTTGAGGAACAAAAGGCTGCCATAGAGCAGCGTTATCGTCATCTGTTGGAAGATTCGATTCAGGATGCCATTTTTGCATCATCACGCAGCAATGAATTGACCAATGAAAACCAAGAGTTACGACACCGTTAGTTTCTCTCTTGAAATTTATTATCTTATTTCAATATCACATATCAATTAAACTGTGTATTTGACCAATTTTATTTTTCTTATATTTGTGTGTAATCTTTTCTGCATTTTTTCTTTTGTCTGATAGTTTTCTTGCTGTGTCCATTTTTGTGCTTCAGTTTAAATTCATTCATATTTTGATGGCTTTATATGACTTGACTTTATAGTAGGCTTTGGCTTGCACCCTTCTGAAGTGGCTCAGTTGTTGTATTGTTCTTGATGCTCTTAAAGATTAATTTTGAGTTGCCATTCTCATGTGTATGTCAGCATTGGTTCAACCTAATACATTTCTCTTATTTTTCATACCAACAGCCTGGATGATCATGGGGCTCATTTTTGTGAAACTTGAGATAATATGTTGGGGTTATATATGAGGAGGATGGGGATTCTCCACAAATGTCGGTGGAACCAAATTTGAAACATCACAATTGCCTGTAGAAATACCAGTACTTGTTTCTGCCCAATTTTTCTGTTTAAAGAATGCCAAAAATTTCCTCCCCTGATTAACGACTAGTCATACACCTGCATCATATCTTTGGATATTTTGTTTCATGATTTTTTTGGTACCAAACATTCATATTTCTTGTACTGTTGGAATAATATTTTCTTATTTTATTTCAGAAATCAATGAAATGAAAGATGTGGTCACCAAACTTGGAGGAAGATTACCTAATTCTGTTGAATATCCAATGTAATTTAATTGATAAAGAAACTTGGAAAAGTTTGAGGATGATCAACTTCTGATGTGTATTATGGTGTGAAATTTTGAATTTCTGATAAATATTTTTAAGATGACATTTTACCTCAAAGTTTGCCAACATGCATGTGTTAAAATCCCTGGAAGAACTTGTTGAAGTTTTACTTTGTGCATGTTCTTCTAAAAAACATATTAAAGCATGTCATTGAATGGTTGACATTTATTTACGATGTTCTAAACTGGTTTTAAAAGTAGGCTTTTCTATGATTTGTTAATTTGCCAATTAAAGTCACATTAAGGAATTGGAATTATTAAGTGATTTAATATGTCATATATGATTACACTTTTTGTGAAGTTTAACTTTTAATATATTAATTATGGAAGGAAAAAATACATTTGGTATAAATTGAAATAGAATGCTGGCCATTCGGGATATTTTCATGAAAGTGCTGTAGTGAATGAAATAAGCCTATGTGTAAGACTTATTATTTGTGCAGGTAATTAGTTACAAAATATTAGACAGAGTTTATGTTCGCTTGTCATGTAATGGTTAAGAGTTTTGACCCTGTACACATTCATTTCAGACACTGTATCTTGCCTATTCTATTTTATGAAAAATACATGCAGAATAGTAGAAGACTCAAAATGTCACTCTCAGAATTCTTGCCACAAAAAGTTCTAATATTTTGCTTTGTAAGGAAGATGCTTATCATCAGAGAATGCCCTTAATTTATTGGGTAATTTAGCAATTTTTATTTATAATTATTATTGTTATTATTATTGCTCAGAAAATGTCTGCAATTATTTAATTAGATTGTGCATTTATATTTTGGTCTTTTTGAATTACGCTCCATTTATACCCATACAACAGTCATTGATTGATTGTTATTTTGTAATGCATTTGTAATGAATTTATTAATCAACATTCCACTTGTCAGAATGTATATTAGAACCTTTTTGTGAAAATTTATCTTTACTTACATATGTACTTTATTTTCTGTGATATAGACATATAGTAATAATTTTTTTAACCAGATTATGCATATGTCAAAATAATTGTATTTACACTGGTATTTGATGAAGATCTTAAACTTCGATTTAAATGTGACAAAAATGTTGATTTTCCTCTATATATGGAGAAGTTGCTGGCTCCATGTAGATGGGTAAGTTTGTACTGGTTAGAATACAGTCCATGAAAACTGGTTAGGTGAACTGGCCACTGTATATAACTGAAAAATTGTTGAAAAATGACGTTAAAAACAATGAAAAAAGATGTTTTACTGTGAGAGAAAAACAGAATGAGATTGTACCCTTGTCTGAACTGTCCAATCAAAATTCTTCAATCACCTGACCAATGATCTGAAACTGTCTGACTGAAGACTGAAACCATACCACTGAAACTTTTATATTGTTCAAAATGTATTTATATTTGAGATTTAAGTCAGCATCATTTATTTTAGAACACATTATTAAATTTTTTTTTTTCATAAAAATATCCAGAAAATATAGATAACTCTGGTTCCTATGGGTATTTTCATATGAATGATTTAATACACACCATATACAATTGTTTTTCTTGTTGTTATTGTGGTTGACAATCTGTCCTAGCTTGTGATAGTGAATGTAAACTTTGATTTTTGATATTTACCTCTTTATTAACATTTTGTATCATTTTAAATTTTTTTTTTGATACCACAAATATTTTTGTGTATGCATTGTACTAATAATTTGTATGTTTACGATCTTGAAAAAAGGGACAAAATGTCTACATATTTACATAGATGATGCAGTTTATCAATTATATTAACATCCATTATTATGCCAATGTCTGTTTTTAAAATGTAATTCATTGCTTGTATAATTTATTTATTGTTTTTGAGTAATGTTCATTTATGATTAAAATTCCGTCCATGTTAATGTGTGTTGCATTGAACTATTAGCTTGTGAACTATATATTTGCTTTTGACAGTTTTTTTTCTGTTTATTGTTAATAATTATTTATGCATTTACACATGTAATATCTTATTGTTTAATTAATTGCTGAATTATTAGACATTTGACTTTAAATGAATTCTTAAGAAATAGATGATGGTTCATTATAGAGGATTTCTAACTTTTCATGTTTAAAACACTAATTTTGGCGATTGGGATAAATTGTTTTTTAGTGAGACAATATTTTATTGTGACACTTAGTTTAGTTTCTGATTCAACGGCATGCACTTATCATCTATCTATGCATGTAGTTTAATAGTAGTTTGTTAACTTATAACATTCTATTTATCAGATAACTTTGTTAATATTTCAGTTATGTAGAAAAATAAAATTAAATGGAATATTTAGGTATTTATTGTAAATAAGAAATTATTTTTCTATTTGTCTAGGTGCTGGCACCATTTCCTGCATTTTTCTTTTGACTCACAAATTGCATTTATTGTATTTATAGTCATTTTTGGATTTCTGTTTTTTTTTTCTTTTCATGTTTTTTTTAAATAAAAAAGATGTTATGATTGCATTATGAGAACATTTTTTTATTTACATATTAAAGTTACATATTTTTATTCCAAATAAATTTGTGAATTCTTTAGAAAATTTGCATACAATGTTAATCTAATTAAACATCCAATTATTAATCAGGATGATGACGGAAATCAACTATGATGATTCAGTATCTGGTTAATACTTTCTACATTCAGCTGTAATTCAATAGTATTTCAATAAAAAGTATAGACATGTACATTATAGTTGTTGTATTTTGGGTCCTGTGTTAGATTAATCAATTGAGAGAAGGACTGCTGATTGATAGTTCTTGCTTGGAAGACATGGGTCCAAGATTACATAACTTGAGATCAGTCTCCTAGCTTAAATATATAATTTTGTCTTTTAATGTCTCCAAATGAACCATGAAATATAAAAATGACATTTAGCATACACTATTCCTTCAACAGAATTGATTTGAAAATGTATCCAAAAATTAAAAAATGATACTTTTAATCAAAATACTTTGTTGAGATTGTTCTTAAGGATTTTACTTTTGGACCTGGGCAAGCCTTATTTTTCTGTGATAACTTGGCTAAATACTATATTTGCATCCTAAGAAATTTCACCTTCTCTGTGTCACACAACACTTTGAGATGTTGAAAGATGCTAACCTAATGTTGAGGAATGTGGAGAAAAAGGTTGATACAGATAATGGTAATTTAGTAGCCATGGTTACATCAACTTATAGCCAGTCTCACCCCTCTTTCATCAAAATCCCTCATAAATACATCAGGCAAGATTATCTAAACTACTTAAAATTGTGAAATGGATATAAAAGTTATACATTGCTGACAACATACAATTTCCATTTGCATATACTTGGAGCAATAAATTTACACCCAATGGTTATTGTGATAGTGACAAAAATCAATTATGATAATTAAATCTCTAGTGAATGATTTAAATGTTTGAAATAGTTGTAATTCAAAAAAATGTCAGTAATTAAAAAGTATACTACAAAACTGCACCAGAATATTTTAATTCTCCAAGTACCATGAAAGTGTATTCAGAATTAGACACCTATGTGATACAATCATTGGCATTCATACAAATACAATGTAGTCTCTATTGTGTACTGGAAATAACTTCTCATACAATTTATGTGCCATAGCGGTCCATGCATGCATTTTGACATCAATAACTTAGACTCTGTACACAATACAGTTTAAAAATAGAACTTTATTATTTTGTGTTCTAGATATATATGACATATCTTTTTCATCAAAATCAGGAACTCTATATTAGTAGAGTCACTGTCAAAGTAAACAGTACATAAAATCTCCAGACATAGAACAATTTGCAGATAAAAATGTTATCTAGATATGTTCAGGGACTGCACAATGTGAAATCCCTACAGATGAATATTTTTGTACAAACTCATAAAAACTAAAACCATTTATATCAAAAAGTATGCCTTGCAAACGTGCGCTTGGCTGGTTTACTTATTAAACTTTTTTATTCTGTCACACTTTAATCATGACTAATATTCAGCTCTAGCAGAGAGTTAAGTAAATGTTTTAAACATGCCTCTCTATATAATTACGGGACGAGACGGGTTTTAATGGCGACTACATCGTTGAGATGAAAATCGTGTAAATTTGCTATGAAACCTCTTTTTTATATGCTTCAGATGTTAAAATTCTGCAGACATTGACGTTAAGTAGCGTAAATATATTTGATTGATGTTTGTTAGTTGTATTTATTCACCGAGAATGTGTTTTTTGTTAAATGTGGAACGGGGTGATTATCTAGGACATGGACTGTCAGTATCCGTCCTAGAAACTAATAGAACCGTTCCGATTTCTTTATTTATATAGTTACAAATAACTTCCTTATATTTCTCATTTATACGAGCTTTTTCGTTGTAGATTGTTAGGTTCTCTGTTGATTTGGTCGTCTGCTGACTTTAAAGCAGTATTTGCCCAGAGTGATTCAGAAATCTTGGATCAACATTGTGATTCAGAAAGTTGCAATTCTGTAGAAGTCAAAAGGACAGAGAAACCAGCTCAGACTGTTGAGAAGAAATATACTGAGTTAAATAATATACAGACAATGTCACGGGAAATAGTTAAAATTGTTGAAAGCCGGGAACAGGATGAAGGTATGGGCGCCAGAGTTCGCAGAAGTATCGGTAATTCTCAACTTAGAAATCTTGACCCATTCCTTATGTTGGATGAGTTTAAAGTGAAGAAACCAGCTGGATTTCCAGATCATCCACACAGAGGCTTTGAAACAGTGAGTTAAAGTTATAGTAGTTTTGGTTGCATTTTATCTTCTTAGACTGTTTAAATACAACTAATTCTCCACCACTATCACAGGCTTCTCAAAACCGCTGGAATATTTGCCTGACATGTTACCCGACTACTAACCCAATTTGTAGACCAGTAGTATGAGTAGTTTTGTAAATTCATATGATGACAACACAGTTCAGAATGTTATGACAAGATTGTTTATTTTTGGTCACTTCTGATATTGGAATTCAATAGCGATAGAACCCTGATACACCCTGAAATAAAAATGTACATATGACAATTATCTTACTGACTTATGTGTTTTCATATCATGCATTATTTTACATTTATGTGATATTCTCATAACAATGAAGTTATTACATTTAATGTACATTAAAACTATATTTACATGTACATATTACATAACATATAGCATTACACAACACGGCGAGACACATTTACATTATAAACAATACCTTATTACCAAAAGTACATCACTTAATAACCAATCTATGGGATAAAGTGTACAATACTTCTCTCTGACTTCACTTCAGGTGACTGTTGTTATTTTTGCAAATTTAAATGTTAATCCTGAATAGAATGACAGAGTAATGTGAAGATAGGTTTAAACAGAAGAGGATAGGTTTAAACAGAAGAATAGGGCAATTAAGGGTCACTCCTAAACAAGTAATACAGAGTGTTAAGTCGCAATATAAACAAGGCTCTTAATTAACAAATAAACATAAGAATCTAACCATTGCTGAGTAGCCATTCAGACAAACAATTAATGAAACACAAAACATGAATACCCAAATTACCATAACCATAGTCTTCCTAAAAATAAACATGACAGCACCTGCAGGGATCCAATAGTGCAATGACAAAAGAATGGGAAAGAAAAGTCTCATTACAGAAAAAAAACAATGGAGTGTATCTAATCCAATCCATTTAACATCAAACAAAGAAACAGGTTTTTTATTAAATAACTAAGACTAGGAACCAGTCACCCTATAGGTAAAGTCACAAAAGCAGAACCAATCCATTTATAGGATGGACATCATAAAACAGTTCACCTATAATGACAGACATTTGGTCAAGCAAAGATAGAATTTCTGCTTGACCAAATGAAAATTTGTCTGACCTTATTTATAAGTAATAAATGCAGTGAATTGTGCCTGACTGCCAGACATCTGGTCCGATACTCACCTAAAAGTTATTGGACCTGCTTGAAATTTGCCTGACATGTCAGATGGTCTTTCTGGAAGCCTGCTGTCAGCCAAATCCAACTAATTTGAGTCTATATACTGTTTGTGACAGTTTTTGATTGGGTATCTCCCTAGATAACCTGTCTAATTCAGAATGAAACTTTAGTATCAGTGCCAAAAATTGCACTGTTGGGTGACTGTAATCAAATCTATTTTTCTCTGGCCTGATTAATATATAATAAGAGATGGAAAATAAAGTTCCTGACCTTCTTCTTGCAAGTCAGCTGCTCTACCAACTTAGCTAATGAGGCTGACAGGCATACATATATATATACAGCCCTGTTACAAATAATCTTTGACGCAGTTAAAATTTAATATTTTTGATTTGTTTTTACATTTTGTTCAAAGGTGACATACATGGTAAATGGATCATTCAGACATGAGGACTTCTGTGGACATAAAGGTGTCATTAATCCAGGAGATTTACAGGTTTGCATTTCCTAATAGATGGAATATATATCTAAATCATTTTAATGTTTATCAGAGCTTTCCTTTGACCCTTAAAACCGCATTTTGACTAGCTTGAAATCAGAACAATAAAGCTTTTGACTCCTAAGAATTTGTACCAAAATGTCAAATTTGCAATAAAATTGGAAGGAAATTTTGTTGACTCTTTGAATTATCATCAGCCATGTGTTATTTTTGACTTTCAACTTTTGACGTCTAGTGAAAACCAGATGATTATTTATATGATATTTAATTTATTAAAAATATGATTTAGCGCACAGAATTAGTTATTCTTCATTTTCTGGACTCTCACTTACAAACATGGCTTTCTGTAGTGGCTTAATTTATTTGTGTGTTTGTTTGTGTGTGTGTTTTTTTTCCAAGAAAAGAAAGTTATCCTTTTGTTGTAAAATGAAATCCCTGATTCACTTGTTCCTGAGTAAATATACAGACCGAATATGTATGAATCAAGAACTAATTTTTGCAAACTAAGGTATGACTAATAATTATGCTTGGTTATTTATCAAGTTTAATTTGTTGATAATTATATAGTAAAACCACATTTGTGACCAAAAGAACAGTAGTTTTAGTATTGAGGTGAAATTATTTTTATGTTTGGTCTTATTGATAATTTGACAGTGGATGACTGCAGGACGTGGAATTCTTCACTGTGAAATGCCAGAAGGTAAGGAAGTGGGTCATGGACTACAACTGTGGGTGAATTTAGCTAAGAAAGATAAGATGGTAAAACCAGCCTATCAGGAATTACTTGACAAAGATATACCTAGAACAACAAAGGATGGTGTTACTGTGAAAGTTATTGCTGGGGAATCACTGGGTATAAAGGTATATTGGTTGGTTTTTAATGAATAAGTAAGTAAAATGTTTGTTTGTGACCACCTGGTAATCTTGGTCAACAGAGCACTAGTCTGGAGGTTATAAAACTTGAGAAGTCTCCAATCTCAATTTCATTCTTGAGGTATTTTGATTGAAATAATGTCACTGTTTATTGTTTACATGCATAATATGGTAAACTCAGGTGAAATTGATATTGATTGCATCATTTTTATTACATTTTTAACTTAGAAACTGTAAAAGAAAAATATTAGATTTGAGCTTTGAGTCTGATCTCAAAGTTATAACCTTCAACCCTGGACTGTTGATGGTGGTTGTGGGTTTGAGTCACAATTGTCATTTGCTTGCAGTAGGAAAAGTAAATACGGATTGGTACAGGAGAGACTCTATTTAGATCTATTAATATGGCGATTTTTTAGTGGCCAAATATCGACAGTGCATTCTGTGTCCATATGAAGTAAAGGATCCAGACACTGAGACACTGATTAATTTAACGAAAGTGGTTACTTATTGGTGATTATGTATCAAAAAAGCACTTCATTAAGTGCATCTGTATGAGGTACAAGGTTAACATGGTATGAATATATATGACTTAAGTATTATCATTTTAATCCTCTAGTTATTAACTTATCTCTAGTATCTTTTTGAATTTATAGAAGTTTTATGAAGTCATTTTTCTCCCACTCCTGATGGGGGAACTTTAGTGTTTACTTGATATCTATTAAGCCGTCAATTTCAGCATTTACCATTGTTTTGATAATGTTTTTTAATGCTTTGCATGCATGTGATACTATTTTAGTGTTTATCTTGTATTATTTCATGTAGCTAAATCGTTTTTTATATGCATCATATTACCAGTATTTTCTTGTGTATTTCCGTTATATAAGTGTTTACACCATATGGAATTTTCATGCTTATGTTCTTTGAATATAAATATGTTTATGTTTCAGTCACCTGTATATACAAGAACACCAACCATGTACTTAGACTTTAAACTAGATAAAGGGGCAACTCATACACAGGTTGTGCCTGAAGGATGGAATGGTTTTATGTATGTACTTTCAGGAACTGCCATGTTCGGTAAGTATGATTGGATCCCTACTTCAATTTTACATGGCTATGATTTTTCAGTTGATTTGATAGTCATGAGGGTCATTTTTGTGATAAACCCATTGAGAAAATCTGAAGTGGTTTATGGGAGTGATAAGCCCGTTCTCCTCAAATGCTTCATAAACACATGTTAATGCATTACAGTTGCCTGTATAATTACTTTACTTTTTTTAACTTTACATACCGGTAGATGAGATTAGCAATTTCCTTGGTTGACAGTTGTCACCGAATTATGATGATAATTGTCAATTTAACTTGCTATTGTATGTAGTAATAAGTATTTTTATTGTATGACTAAATATATTCTGAAGAGACTAAAGTGACATTCAGACATATTTTTGTTAATTTATTTTAATAATAATTTATTTTGTATTTAAATTTTGTTAGGACCTGGAGACAAAGCCAAAGTTGGTCCAGCTCACCATACACTTGTTATGGGACCTGGGAACTCAATGGAAGTTAAAAACAATGTAAGAATGTTATCACAAACCAATTTGATACACAGCAATAATTAATTAAGCAATAATTTAATTATGTGTGAATATTAGTTGGTATATAATGAATAAGAAATTAATTGGTTCAATGAATTATTGATTTCATATTTATAACATTCTTTACTTCATATTAATATGTAACAGTGTTGTATATATAATATATGTGTTTATACTAGTTTGTATGCCTGTCTGCCTGATTAGCTCAGTTGATAGAGCAGCTGACTTGCAAGCAAAAGGGTTCAAGCCCCACATCGGGAACTTTATTTTCTGCCTCCTATTACAAATATAATGCTATATTTCATATTCAGATTATTCTGTATGTCACATAATTCTGTATTTCATATTCATGTAATTCTATATTTAATTTTTGTATAATTCTATATTTCATATTTATATCCATATGTATTTAATATTTATATAATACTTTATTTCTCATACAATTTTATGTTTCATTTTCGTGCAATTTTATATTTCAGATTTATGTCATTATGTATTTCATATTAATGTATTTCTATATTTCTTTATATATATAATTCTATATTTTATATTCATACATATATTTCTATATTTCTTTATATATATAATTCTATATTTTATATTCATGGATTTCTATATTTCTTTATATATATAATTCTATATTTCATATTCATATATTTCTATATTTCTTTATATATATAATTCTATATTTCATATTCATGTATTTCTATATTTCTTTATATATATAATTCTATATTTCATATTCATATATTTCTATATTTCTTTATATATATAATTCTATATTTCATGTTCATATATTTCTATATTTCTTTATATATATAATTCTATATTTCTTTATATATATAATTCTATATTTCTTATTCATATATTTCTATATTTCTTTATATATATAATTCTATATTTCATATTCATATAGTTTTATATTTTGTAGTCATACATTTTTGTATGTTATATTAGACTTAAAAACAATGTAAGAATGATTTCATAAACTATTTCATCAAATTCTATATTTCATAATTATGTAATTCTATATATCATTTTTGTATAATTCTATATTTCCATTAAGAATTTGTTGTTTCTTTGATACTGCCTTTAAATGCATTGTTTACAGGTTAGAGCTTTGTTCCAAAGTATCGCCATCTTTAAAGAAAAATGTAAAAATCCTATATTTTACTCTCAAAATTGCCAAACACTCACATTTTGGGTGAAAAATTTTAATATTTTGTGAGAACTTGATTCTATAGTGCATATTTACATGATTCTATATTTCATATTTTTATGATCATAATTATATAATTTTTGTAATTATAATTCTACATTTCATCTTTCTTCTTTACAGAGTGATGGTGTCTGCCACTTTGTTTTAATAGCTGGGCAGCCAATCAATGAACCAATAGTGCAATATGGTAAGCGTTATGTTTTATTTCTAATTTGGTAATAGATCGATTTAAGTAATGTTATTTTTGCATGGGATTTAATACACTGCTAATAACTGAATAACCTGATGAACCATGGAATTAGCGCACTTGGCACTAACTTCCTGTAATCTACAAATCTAAAATTTATGGCTATGAGAACAAATGTGATGGTACATTAAAGCTCACTTCTCATGTCAGCATCGCTTTTATTTCATAAATGAATAAAAAATAAATATAATGCATTTTTACTATTATCTAAAAACTTGTGGACAATTTTATTTCTAACATGAGCTAAGTTTCATAATTATTGCACACCATTGTTAGTGTGACACTAATTGAACTAAAAAATGAAATGATATGCTTAGTTCATCATAAAAATTAACCCCTGTTACATTGATCCATGTGTGTTGCGGGGCTTTATTCTGTGTCTCAAAATACTGAACAATGTAAAAATTGTCCCGATGATTTTTAAAATAATGTATGCTCGTTAATGCCATTTCCAGCTGTTTTCAATGTCATTTAGGTATTTAATCTTTAAAGATACTGGATTCTCAACACTTGGGTACATACATTTAAAATCAGAAAGCTATCACAAATTCAGAAAGTAATTGTACATAAAGTGCATAAAGAGGCTACTTTGGAGATTTAATATTTCAAGACTGTTTAATGTCTGCATTCAGAAATCACCTTTGAGGCATTATTTGTCTTAATGTTATCTTAAAAAGTCAGCCGTTTTGTTTCAGGTCCTTTTGTTATGAACACGCGACAAGAAATTCAGGAAGCTATTGATGACTTTCGCTCTGCTAGAAATGGCTTTGAAAATGCTGGGAAATGGCAGTCTACTGTTACAAAAGGATGATAATTCATGCGCCTTTGTCTTGCCTTGAAACTGCGAAAGATCTGACTTTGTTTTGTGATTTTGTTTCCTTACATTTGTTGATGTTTTTTTTTCTATATTTATTGATTGCTTTATTACACTGTGTTTATCATCTACTATGACTTGAACTAACAATCTCATGTAATCTTCATTAATCATGGAAGAAGTTCAGAACTGTAATACAGGCATCTGCATAATGAATGAAGTTATTGTATTGTTCCCATCTATGTAATGTATTTTAGGTACCTGGGTCATGAATACTATGGATGACATCAAAGAGGCTGATAGAGATTATTATAACGAAAGAAATGGATTTGAAGGTGCACGTTCGTGGAACTCTTGGGTGGCATATGAATGATTTTTTATCAGTATGTTTTGGTTTTCTATGTTTTGTTCGAATTTGACCAAGCAATTCATTCCAATACTATCAGTTCTTAATAAAACATTAAAAAAATGTTTATGGGTTCTCTGGGGGTTGGTTATAAAGCATTGACTGTTCTTACGTTAATTTATAGCATGTTAATAGCATACTTGTAACCTGGAAGGTTTGATCTAGCTGTGGAGCACATATAATGCGATTCTTGAGATTTTGGATGGCACTTGTTTTCCATGACAATTTAGATACATATTTTTCTCATGTGATCCTTGATTCTTTATCTGTGATTTGTGCGTAATTCTGGTTGGAAAGCAAGATACACTATTAGCTGAATACTGTACAATGACGGAAGGATTTAATTGATGGTACAAAACCTTACAGACAAGTTGATGGAACAATTTTTATTGAATGGATTTTGTTGTGTTAAATAGTGATTGTTATATGGTCAGGATTTTACATTTTGTGTCAGTGGGAAAATGATTCAATTACTTTTTATGATAAATATTTTATGTTATTTGTATGATTTGTTTCTCATATGTCTTTCATTGTTCATTATTTTATTTTCCGTTTATACTGATATTATATTTTCGTGTCTTAATGACTGATAAATTATATTTGTTAAGTATAATATTCGTGTTCGTGTTTTCATCTTTTCAATGTCGAATTAACTGTTTCAGTTTTGAGAGAAATTTTCTGCTAAATACTATGACTAATTGATAGCTTTTGTAAATTGATCAAGTGTACTATTTAAGTTTTTTTTTGATTTTGACTGCTATTCAAGTCACATTCAGTCTCTTAATGTTTATAATATTATTTAGGCATTAAAAAGTTTCTGGATTCCGCTAACCTGCCCACTCTTTGTTCCAACCAAACAAAAACAAAAAAAAAACGTTATTTTGCAAAACAAGATCGTAATTCATGAACCAGACAAATTAACTCGTGAATGCATTTTACCACTTAGCTTAATTCCATTAAAACACATAGAAAATAAACCAAATTCATTTACGTCATTGGGTGCTAAAATGTCGCTCTACGTCATGAATTCGTATGGTGTCTGGTGGCATGTAACATGTAGATAGCGTATGAATCAAAGAAGACTGAAAATAATAGTGAGATAAAACTTCAGTCTACAACTTGCAAAAAACTCATTGAATGAGCAAAGTAAACTCCCTGATGTGGTATATTTCGTATTTTAACATGCACTATGTTAAAACTTTTATCATTTGTAACATATGTAAACATACTATTTTTTGATATACGTTGGTGTTAAAATTAAACTTTCTTATTTTGTTGATATTTATTCATGAGTAATATTCAAATCTTGCAAGGACTTGGTATATGTTTTAGACGTGCCTCTATATTGTTACGGGATGAGACGGGCTTTAGTGGCGACTATAACGTGAGAAATTCGTGTAAATTTGCTGTAAGATCATCTTGGACGTATCAGATTTTAAAATCCTAATTACAATGACAATATATAACAAAAATATATTTTAGTAACGCTTTTCAACTGCATTCGTTTTCTGTGACTGTACATTGGATAATATATAGGATGGGGTGATATTCTAGGACATTGCCTGTCAATAATCGTCCTAGTTATTATAAGAACTTTTTTTGTTGATTACTGTACACTTAAAATAATTATTGCAAATACTAGTTACTTCTTGATAGTTCTAATTTATGTATTAGTACTCGCTGCGTTTCGTTGATTTCTCTGCTGATATGGGTACGTTTTGACTTAAACAGCAGTATTTACAGACTATGCTTCAGAAGTCTTGAATTAACATTGTGATTCATACAGTTGTAACACTGAGGACAAACTAACGGAGGAATACGTTCAGAGTGTTGCGAATATATCTAGTGAGCTTTTATATACAATGTCTCGAGAAATTATTAAAATTTTTGAAAGCCGGGAGCACGATACAGGTATGGGTGCCAAAATTCGCGGCAGTATCGGTAATTCTCAACTTAAAAATATTGACCCATTCGTTATGTTGGATGAATTTAAAGTGCGAAAGCCGGCTGGAGTTCCAGATCATCCACACAGAGGGTTCGAAGCTGTGAGTAAAAATACTCTTCGTTGGATTTGATTAACTTAGACTGGTTTGATTATCGTCGTACAAATGATTTCGAATGTCAATTTCATGTTTTATCAATTTGATTGAATGAAAATACTTTTTAACTAATTTCGCAATAGTTATGTGCCAGAGAAGAGGAAGGCCCCCTATGTCCAAGATATTTGGACAGGCAACTTGTTTTCAAAATTTTTACAACCCCATTTATGTTTACAAGTTTAGTCTCAGTAGCGTGAGTGTGAGACCCATTGCAAAAGACAATCGCCAGACAGCACGGCCTTCTCATGCTCC
The DNA here is from genome assembly GCA_008271625.1 of Lutraria rhynchaena. Lineage (NCBI taxonomy): Eukaryota > Metazoa > Mollusca > Bivalvia > Venerida > Mactridae > Lutraria > Lutraria rhynchaena. The sequence continues at coordinate 3,321,209 of VIBL01000012.1, forward strand.
CTATGAGGTTTCTGAAGTCCTAGCGGGGATTGCGGCCCATTCTTGCACCAACACAGTCTCAAGCTCCTGATGCCTTTAAGTTGCACCTGGCGAGCTTATATTCTTACCTGCTGCTCATTCCACATGTGCTCAGTTGGATTTAGGTCGGGTGATCGAGCTGGCCAGTTAAGGCGCTCAATACCCCCCCCCCATCTGCGGGTAGTCCTAACCACCCGTGCCCTGTGGGGACGCGCATTATCTTCCATTAAAATGAATTGATAGCCCACTACCCCGTCATACAGCATAACCTGGGTGTCTAACATCTCATCGATGTGCCACGGACCAGTCAATGTACCACTATTTAGCACAACGTGGTCAATCCGTCCATTCCAGTTGATGCCTTCCCACATCATAACTGAACCACACCCGTAGCGGTCATGCTCAACAATATTTTCGACTTGAAACCTTTCGCCAGGTCTTGTCTAAACTCTCGCATGCCTGACAATAAAGTCTAGGCAAAACCTAGACTTACCAGTGAAGAGAACATGTCTCCAGTTTTGTCCGGTCCACCTATCATGCTCCCTCGCCCAATTCAAATGAGCCTGGCGGTGAGGACGAGTCAATGGAATTCTTATACAGGGTATTGACCCCAGAAACATTAAGAAAGTCATTACGAAGATGCCTTTCTGTTGCAAACCGTCCTCGACGGGCCTGCATGATCAAGAATTGGTATTGAGCTGCTGTCGTCAACCTTCGGCTGTCTCCGCTATGCCTCCTGACGGATGTACCATACTGCTGGTACTTTGTCCAGGCTCTGATGATGATGATGGTGTGGTGTATACCAAGCGCCAGACCAACCTCACGGTGTGTGGCACCCTGCTCCACTATCTCTACAACCCTCTACATCTCTGCTTCACTCAAATGTCGTCTTATACCGTTTATCATGTCAAGTGACCAATATAAAAAGGTCTCACCTTTAAATGACCATAAATGTGTAATGTCGGTATATAAGGACAATAATGTGTCTCTGCTCTCTCACAAAAAAAAGAAAAACAAGGGGTGCATATTTTCCGTGACCACGTGGCGAGACCTGCCCGATAAAACAGCTTTCATTTAGGTTGGGGGCCATCTCAAAACATTACTGAATCAAACTATGCAAAATAAATAAATGAATCCTTTTTATCCTTTTCATAATATAGTGAGAAACTTTTTGTGCTTAGCAAAAGATAAGTAGCATAGTTGTAAGTGAATTCTGCAATTCAGTCACTAATGCTAGTCAGTTAAATATAATTTTAACAATTAGAAGTTGTAACGTAAATTTGACTTGAAACAAACATTAAAAAAACATTAGTTACATAATTTGTATTATGATTGTAAATTTCACTCCCACGAAGAAATATCAATTAGTCTTATTTAACCCAGTTCAAATCAAATATTGTTTTTACTCTTTGTTATTAGGTGACATACATGTTGAATGGATCATCCAGACATGAGGACTTCTGTGGACATAAAGGTGTCATTAACGCAGGAGATTTGCAGGTTTGCATTTTCTTATGTAATGGTATTTCATGTACATCTAAATCACACCATTATATGTTTATGTCCAAATCATCTGCACGTAAATTAATGGTCTAGAACACGAGTAAAGGGTCGGTGTCGACTTCACGAGCTTATCCTTAGAAATGCAGCTAAGTGAAAAGGATTTATGCATGCTTTGGTGAATGGTAAATGATTAATTCTTGATTGTAAAACTTCATGGTGTTCACAAAAGTTTGCTTACAGTTACTACAGAAAAATATTATTCCTATGTTTATTATAGAATTTGTAATCGAATATAAGCAATAACTTATAGATTATAGAATAAGTATTCCAGGACATAAGTTAGTGGCCTTATTTCACCCCCAGATTAGTCAAATTACGTCCCGAACTGCAAATACTGTTACAAATACTGAATATGATTGAATAAATAAATAGCTTAAAATAATTTCCATTGCTCACGTATGATCTTGTTGACAATTTGACAGTGGATGACAGCGGGACGTGGAATTCTTCATAGTGAAATGGCAGAAGGTGAGGAAGAAGGTCATGGACTACAACTGTGGGTGAATTTAGCTAAGAAAGATAAAATGGTAAAACCAGCTTATCAGGAATTACTTGACAAAGATATACCTAGAACAACAAAGGATGGTGTTACTGTGAAAGTTATTGCTGGGGAGTCTTTGGGCATTAGGGTATGTTGGTTGGTTTTTGTTAAATAATTAAACGACATATTTGTTAAACACCATACTTAAATAAAATGATGTCAACGATCAATTTCAGCTTTTAATTACAGCGTTTTTTCCCCTTCTTTGTTTTGGTTCGGTAAACGGACGCTTCCCAATCGAAAATACAGTTATTTTTCCCAATTCCCGACCTACAAATTCCCAATTTTGGAATCACTGCACATTTTTCCCAGTTGGGCCGGACCCCGAACCCTTTCCCAAAACAATTCACTGAATTTTCTTTTTGTGATGTTTTTTAAATACATTACATGCATGAGAAACTATTGCAGTTTTTATATTGTATTATTTTCATGTTACTAAATCATTTATGTATAATTTTGTTACTGGTATTTCCTTGCAATTTTCTGTTACATTTGTATATTAATGTTTGTACTGTACGGTATTTAGGTGTTTTATGTTTTTGATTTAAACATTTTTATGCTTCAGTCACCTGTATATACAATGACACCAACTATGTATCTAGACCTTAAGCTAGATAAAGGGGCCACTCATACACAGGCTGTTCCTGAAGGATGGAATGGTTTTATATATGTGCTTTCAGGATCTGCCATGTTCGGTAAGTATGATTGGTTCCTGCTTTAATTCTTGGGTGTGATTTTTCCGTTGATTTGATAACCATAGGTGTCAATTTTGTGATAAACCCATTGAGAAAATCTGAGCCGGTTTATATAAGTACTGTCGGGATCTGCCATGTTCGGTAAGTGTGATTGGCTCCCTGATTTAATCTTACATGGATGTGGTTTATTTTCGTTGATTTGGGGTCAGTTTTTGTGATAATCCATTGAGAGAATCTGAGGTGATGTATGGGATTGATAAACCCATTCTCCTCAAATGCTTCTTAAACGCATGTTTATGGATTACGATTGCCAGAAGAATTACTAATACTTGTATTAATCCAATTATTCCATTTTTAGAATGCTTCCTGATCATATTCTAATTTAAAGTTATTCGTATATCGTTGCCCTTCACTAAATGAAAGGTTTCTGATACCATTGTTTTAAAATGTTAATATGAATTTTCTATCTATTGAAGTATCATTTATATGTTATGTCGTGTGCTCGAAATCCACATCTTTGTGCGTGTATTGTATTCGTCCATGTAATGTATTGCGAATGTCTCTACTTGTTTATTTTGTTTACATTATATTAATGTATATTAACGATAATATGCATATTGTACCTTGTATTTTATTATATGCTCTCCGTTTGGTGGAAATAAAGATATATATTCATTCATTTATCGTATTAACAATTTACTGTCAGTTTCTGCCCCTCGTGCGCCCAACAACTCAGTACGTTTTTCTTGCAACTGGTATATTTCTTGTACAGGTAATTGTTGTTTCATTTTATGCATATTATTTATTCATTCATTGTTTTATTATATAATGTTTGTTTTGTTTTATGTGTATGATGTTTAAATGTACATGTATTTGTTATCCCTAATTAAAACTAGGTAGTTCGTTTTTTTTCTCGTTGCTGGTACCGTTGTTTTTTAATATGTGAATTTTCAGGACAAGCAAAAAACGCGTAAGAGCCCTATGACAGTTATTTTGTGTGTTTCTTCTCATTTGAAATTTCCTTGGTTACCAGTTGGTACAGAACTGTTATGGCAATTGTCTATTAAACTTTATGTTGCAAGTAGTAATTTGTATTTATATTGTATGACTAAATATTTACCGAGGAGACTAATGTTACAGTCAGATTTATAAATAATATTTTGTTTTGTACATAAATGTTTTTATTGTTAGGTCCAGGAGACAAAGCCAAAGTTGGTCGAGCCCACCATGCACTTGTCATGGGACCTGGAAACTCAATGGTAGTTGAGAACAATGTAAGAATGTTTTCATAAACCAATTTGATACACAAATAAGAAATTAACTTGTTTGATTGATAATTCATTTGAAATTTATAATATTCTTTATTTTGTATTGATATAATTCTATATTTCATACTCATGTTACTCTGTATTTCATTTTCGTACAATCTACAAATCGTATGGTTTTGGGAACAAATATGCTGATACATATAAGCTCACTTCTCTTATTAATAATATTTTCATGTAAGAATTATTATTTAAGAATAATGATTAAATACATTATGACTGAATAATACAGTTTTACTATTATCTTACAACTTGAAAGTGTTTTCATATTAATCCGTTACATATGCTTAACGTCGTTGTCATTGCACAGCATCGTTTGTGTGACATTAATTAAACTAACATTAAACATTATAGTATCATAAACTTTAGCCTCTTGCTTTGTGCTAATCTGATCATGCGTGTTGGAAGATTTCTTGTGTCTCTATGTACTGTACAATATAAATATTATCCAGACAATTTTTGAAGATAATATATACTCTTCAAAGCCATTCCCTGAAGTTTCAATGTCATTAAGGTATTTATTCGTTAAAGATACTGATGTATTCTAAACACTTTATGCCAAATTATAATGCAAATTATGCCAAACAATTCATTCCATTGCTATTACTTCTTACCCATCATTCAAATATCCATGGGGTTTCTGGATATATGTCGTAAAACTTTGACTGTCTTAATGTTTGAAGACTATCATGATAGTTATATCTTAGTGATCTATACTGATTTAACTTACTGAGTACTTCTGACTGCAGTTCTAAATGTTTTTATGTGGCACATGTTTTGACATGACAATTTCGTATTTGCCATTATTTATTCTCAACCTGACATATTTTCCACCAGATTTCATTGATGTTTTACCTATAATTAGAAATTAATTCTGGTTAGAATCTCTGATACCCTGATAGCTAAATTCACAGATGGAAGTGAATCGATGACACGAAACCTAACACTGGCAAGTTATAGCACCATTCTTCTTCTGTACAAATATATGTATGGGATTTTCGTGTTTTGTAAAGCGGTAAATATTTAACATTTTGTGTAAAAGTATAATATAATAATAAATATAAAACGATTATTTTTATGATATGTGTTGTGTTATTTGATTATCCTAATATGTCTTTCATTGTTCATTATTTTATGTTCCGTTTATACTGATATATGTTTTCTTAAATACAAATAAATTATTTTCGTTAATCATATTATTCGTGTTCATTTTTTCATTTATTCAATGTAGAAAAGAAAATGATTCATAGAAAAAAAGCACACGCAAAAATCTTACATTAAGCGTCTTGATTTTGTTTGTTCTTCGATTCACGTTAACTTTCATAAAAAATAATCCGACCGACCTTTTATTTTCCAAACACTCTATGTACGGGTAATTTTTCTGCTTGCCAATACATATATTTTCAAATGAACTATTTATCCAAATATTAAACATATACATATACACATATTCAATAAAAATGCAGTAACATGTCCAGCTAATTATTTTCATTCGCCTGTTATGTTACTTATTTTTTCACATATCTATAAAATTACTGACCATGATATTTGAAGGAGAAAAAAACATAGTTCATGAACCAGTCACGTAAACATGTGGTAGATTTTTACAACATAACTTCCACCCATCAAGACGCTAAGACAAAAAGCCACTTCATGTACTTCATTGGGTATTTTAATGACGCTCTACGTCATAAATTTGTCTGTCAGTATGGTTACCGGGGGCAAGTCATATCACGCTGTTGCAAGCAGTATACATTATTCTCTATCCACTATCATGCGCTTAGTCAGAAGACATCATGAATTTTGCTTTGTTGCTTACTACACCCGGGATGTCAAAGAGTAACGTCTCTTCAACTCTTCAACAATACCACCATATTATCCTCACGCACGATCGGTTTCAAACATCAACTAGGACTGATAGGAAACGAGGGGTATCACCAGAAACGCACCAGTCGGTCTACCGTACTTCAACGACTTTTAGATGCCCGAATAACTGCCCATAATGCATAGATGAGTTGACACCAGAGCGTCAATGATATAAAATAAAATGTTCCAGAATAGCTTAGATACCACTATCCAACTCTCTGAAATAAACCTGTACTTTACAAATGGATAACTAAACAACTAGACCATAGTACGATTGTACGTTGTAAAATATTCTGGACGCTAATGATGTCATAAAAATACATGTATTATTGTTTCATGACGCTTGGTGATATGTATAAACTGGTTTTAATGCTTCCATAACCTTGTACGCTTTCTTTAAAAGAAATGTAAATGGTTTATGCGCCAAAAGTGGCCAAAGAAATTTATGCACGTTCTAAAATGAAAATTCTTTTCTAGAACTGCTAAAGTGGCAGATTTGTCCAAGTTGAATCTCGTCTCAGATTTATGATTATAATAGAAATGGTGTATTAACCAAAACTGACCATATAAAACAGCAGCAAATTAGAACTTCAATTTACTATTTACATGTGGGTCATGTGGGACTATACAATGTAACTACTTGATATGATTATAATAGAAATGGTGTATTAACCAAAACTGACCATATAAAACAGCAGCAAATTAGAACTTCAATTTACTATTTACATGTGGGTCATGTGGGACTATACAATGTAAATTGACCTGATGTGATTTAGTTAACTACAATTCATGCATGCATTATAATAAAACTATTATCATTTGTAGCGTACGGTATGCCTTGATAACATACCATTTTAATATACGCTGGTTTCAAAATTAAACTTTCATATTCTGTAAACTTAAACACTGATTAATATTCAACCCTTTCAAGGAGTTTGGTAATTGTTTTACACAAGTCTCTATATCATGACGGGATGGGACGGGTTTTGATGGCAAACACATCGTTGAGGCGAAAGTCGTATAAATTTGCTGTAAGATCGTCATTAACGTTTCAGATTTTAAAATTCTGCGTGAATGGACAATATTCAACATAAGCTTACTAAAGCTTGTTAACTGCATTCGTTAACTATCATTCTGCTTAATGATTACATACGATTGTTAAAGTGGGATGGGGTGATAATCTAGGACATGGTTTATAAATAACCGTCCTAGTTATTATTAGAACGTTTTAGGTTAATAGACATTGTTACAAATGCTAGTAACTTCTTTATACTTCTAGTTTATATATTGTAATTACTCGCCGCAATTAGTTAATTTCTATATTGAGGTGGATGTCTGCTGACTTAAAAGCAGAAATCTTGAATCAACATTGTGAATCGGAAATTTTCTATACTTAAGCTAAGAGGACAACGGACTGAGGAAGCAACTCAAACTGTTGAGAGGAAATCTAGTGAATTATATAGTATTCAGACAATGTCTAGGGAAATTGTTAAAATTGTTGAAAGCCGGGAACAGGATGAAGGTATGGGCGCCAGAGTTCGCAGAAGTATCGGTAATTCTCAACTTAGAAATCTTGACCCATTCCTTATGTTGGATGAAGCCAAAGTGAAGAAACCAGCTGGATTTCCAGATCATCCGCACAGAGGCTTTGAAACTGTGAGTAAAAACAATCTTCGTTGCATTCAATTAACTTGGACTGTAAACTTAATATAAAATATTAAAATAATTAAAATAAATTATATATATATATAGACTATTTTCGATATGCTACTTGCAGAAAATTCAGAATGAAATAGGCTACAAATGGCTTGAAACAATAACCTGATGATGTATGGAATATGGTTATATTTGGCACATTTTACCGGTGAAAATGACAATCTCAAGATTGGATGACAGGCAGTGACTTCCGTTTAAGAAAGATTCTTTTTAATAGGCTACGTCCCGTCCGTCGCAAAATGGTCTTTGTGCGAAAAAAGTTATCCGAAATGCCAAATTGTTATCCTGGCTCAAAATGTAGTATATTTAAATTCTACCACAATTATTAAATTATAATTGGGTCCTCAATTTTATTGAAACAATCAAATCTTAGTTAAACGAATTGTAGTTATTGTAAATATCATAGACAGTGAATGCTGTTGATTAACCACATTTAACCCAATTCAAATTTAATTTGTTTTTACATTTCATTAATAGGTGACATATATGCTAAAAGGTTCAACCAGACATGAGGATTTTTGTGGACATAAAGGTGTTATTAATTCGGGAGATTTACAGGTTTGCAATTTCTAAAGAATAATATACGTGCACATCTAAATCTCGTCTAAATCTCATCTAATCTGGATGTAAATCAGGTCGGAGATATTTCCTACTTTTTTCAGTTAAAAATGTGGTTCTCTGGAGTGGATTTGTGCATATTTCTTTGGCGAATAGAAAATGATCCTTAATTGTAAATGTTTATGATGAGCACAAAACTCAACACGGTTACTACAAATATTTATCATCATATTCAATACAAATTAAGCAGTAACTTCAAAGTCTACTGCATCTATTCATGGACTTGGGTAAGGGGTCTTATTTCAACCGAAAAGTAGTCAAATGAGGTCCCAGATTCAACTGTAACTGAGTTACAAAAACAGAGTAATGTATGAATAAATGAAAAGCTTATCGGTGCATTGCACATATTGTTCGGCGAAAACAGTAGTAGTTATTCATTCACCCTATCTTTGTCACGCTGATATATTCAGGAAACAGATCATAACGTTGCGTGAATTATTGCTTCATTACTTCGTATAGCACGCTTTGAGTTAAGGCGCGAAGTCTTCAACCACTTTAATCACGAAGGCGATAGTGCACAAAACATCATGATCTTTTTCCATTCTAGCACGTCATTTACATGCAATTGAGAGAGTAGACGCCGGTGTTAACACGGTGGTGTCACGTAATGGTGAACAGCATCATGCAATATCGCTTATTTAAACACAGTACGTTTACGTTGAAAAGTCGTCGTCAGTGTTAGAATAAGTTATTTCAATGCATACAATACATACCTAGTGACATTTATGCACTGTAAGATTTTGTTGCTAAGACCATCTTCAGGACCAAAAGAAAAAAAAGTCTTGTTATTGATGAAGTCTTATTTTCAATATAAATGACAGAAAACCTGTCCGAAAATAAGAGATTATAACGAGATAGTCACAGCAAATTTGTTCTTAAGATGTAAACTAATGTTTAACAGTATGATTCATTTTCCAGGTAATGATAACGCATGCAAACTCAATTTTCGTCATTTGCCCGTCCAGATAGTGTTTTTGTTAAATATTTTCATGGCTTATGTTTGGTCTTGTTTGCAATTTGACAGTGGATGACAGCGGGACGTGGAATTCTTCATAGTGAAATGCCAGAAGGTGAGGGAGAAGGTCACGGACTACAACTGTGGGTGAATTTAGCTAAGAAAGATAAAATGGTAAAACCAGCATATCAGGAATTACTTGATAAAGATATACCTAGAACAACAAAGGATGGTGTTACTGTGAAAGTTATTGCTGGGGAATCATTAGGCATTAAGGTATGTTGGTTGTTTGTTTGTGACCAACTGGTTATCTCAATTCAAAAGGCAAGGGGTGCTAGTTGGAACTTGTCTTCCAGCCCAAATCTAATTTCGTTGATATGTGAATTTGCATGAAATGTAAATGGATATTACAATTAATTGACTAAAACCCATAAAACTGTCTAAAAAGTTGTATAATGTGATCTGAATATTGAGAATATAAATGTGAGTTTTCAGCTTGGAGATCATATTGAAGTTTTATAACTTCGGACTCTGAGGTTATAAAATTTAACAACAGTCTACATGCTCAAATCTCAATTCAATCCTTGAAGTACTAGTATTCTGGTTGTGTAATTGTTGACTTCACATTCAGATAAATTATGCTACCAGACAAATGTATGATTAATTTCATAACTGTTTATCGTGACTGATTTAGAAACACTAAGAGAAATATACGAGATTTAAGCTTAGAGACTGATTTCAAGTTTTGTAACCTTCGACCTTGGATTAATTACGGAAGTCATTGGTTTGAGTCACATTTGTCACTTGCAGGCAAACGGAACATAAAGTTCGATGGTACAACAAAGACACTGCTTAGATCAATGAAAATGGCAATTTACCGGCGGTTAATATCAAAAACGCTTTTCATGTCCACGTTAGGTAAATGGTCTGGACGCGAAGATGTCTGTATTAGGTAAATGACTCTGGAAATGCGTCTATATGAGATAAATCGTCTAGACACGAGTTGCGTCTGTATGGGGTAAAGGGTTAGCACTGTATTTATGACTAAGGTATTGTCATCTTATTGTCATTATTTTGATAATGCTTTTTAAATATGTATATTTTTATTTTTCAGTCACCTGTATATACAAGAACACCAACCATGTACCTAGACTTCAAACTAGATAAAGGGGCCACCCATATACAGACTGTTCCTGAAGGATGGAATGGTTTTATATATGTGCTCTCTGGAACTGCTATGTTTGGTAAGTTTAATCAGTTCCCTGCTTTAATCTTGGATGTGATTTTTCCGTTGATTTGATAACCATTGGTGTCATTTTTGTGATAAACCCATTTAGAGAATCTGAGCTGGTTAATGGGAGAGAAGCCCATTCTCCACAAGTGCTTATTAAACAAATGTTTATGCATTACGATTGCCAGTAGAATTACTAGTAGTTGTAACGATCCAATTATTCCATTTTTTGAATGCTTTCTAGTCATATTTTGAAAGAGTCGTCCGTGCCATGACAGAAAACTTCCCCCACCGGATCAGTGACTAATCACACACTTGATATCAAGACAATGGGATTTAAGCCACTCGTTGTATAAGTTTGTCCATTGTTGAACGAAAGGTTTCTGATTTTGTTACCAGTTGGTACAGAATTGTGATGTAAGTTGACAATGAAACTTGCTATTGTAGATAGTGATCTTTATTTGCTTAGTATGACTAAATATATACTGAGAGGACTAAAATGACAGTCGGATGTATTTTATTGATGTATTTTTGATGATAAATTATAATTTATTTTTAATTAAATATTGTTAGGTCCCGGAGACAAAGCCAAAGTTGGCCCAGCCCACCATACACTTGTTATGGGACCTGGGAAGTCAATGGAAGCAAAAAACAATGTAAGAGTGTTTTAAAGAGACATTTCATTTCATTCTACATTTCATATTCATATGACTTTATTTCATACTCATATAATGCTGAATTTCCTGTTCATATAATGCAGTATTCCATATTCCCATATTCATATAATTCTATCTTTCAAATTCATATATTTCTAAAATGCTTAAAAGTCCTAAAAGAATCCTATTCATATAATTCTATATTTATATATTTCTGTATTTCATATTAATATAATTCTATATCAACTTCTTTATGTAACCCCATTTCTATTCCCGTTCATAATTTTTACTTTACAGAGTGACGGTGTCTGCCACTTTGTTTTAATTGCTGGCCAACCAATTAATGAACCAATAGTGCAATATGGTAATATTTATCTTTTATTTCTAATTACTTTAAGATCGGTTTAAGTTGTGTTTATTTTGCAGTGGACATTTAATAATTCACTGGTAATAATTAAAGACCCTCACAAACCATAAAGCTGGCACACGTGGCATTCACTCCCTTTTAACCTACAAATCATATGTCTTTGAGAACAAATATTATGGTGCATTAAAGCTCAATTCTCTTACCAACGTTATGTTATTTAAGAAATATTATGTAAGAAGTCAATAAAATATAATTGAATAGTACATTTTTACCATTATCTTAAAACTTGATGGTGTTTTCATTTCTAATTATTACATAACCTGCGCATCATAGGAATGACTTTAATTGAAGCAACAAATAGAATCATATGCATTATTTATCATAAAAGTTAACCGCTTGATTTGTATTACACTGGTCTATGTATGTTGAATGACCTTATCTTGTGTCTCTATGCAAAATAAACATTATTCAGAAGTTGTGTTAAGATAATGCATACTCTTTAATGGCTTTTCATCGTACTTACAATGTCATTTATGTGTTTTTTCTTCAATTCAAAGATACTGTTTGATTTTTAATATATGGTACATTTTTGCAACCAGAAAGCTACCCTAGATATCTTTACAGAATCTTATTTCATAAGGCGACCACTTTCGAAAATGGTGATTTTATTTTTCAAGAATGATCGATGTCTGCATAAATAAATCACATCTGAGACGCCATTTGTCTTAATGATATCTTACAAAATCATCCGCTTTATTTCAGGTCCTTTTGTAATGAACACACGACAAGAAATTCAGGAAGCTATTGATGACTTTCGCTCTGCTAGAAATGGTTTTGAAAATGCTGCAAAATGGCAGTCTAGTGCCACAAAAGGATGATAATGCATGTGCCTTTGTCTTGCCTTAAAACTGTGAAAGATCTGACTTTGTTTTGTGATTTTGTTTCATTACATTATTAGTTCACCCGAGCACGTAAAAAACTAGGTTTCTAGGTCTGTGCACCAGAAAACCTTGTTAATGCTCTAAAGGTTGCAATTTTGATTGGAGGTTCACCAAACCTTGTCAAAATGGTTGTCTTAATGATATCTTGGTTAAGTTTGATTATTGGGTCACCTGGGATCAAAAACTAGGTCAACAGGTTAAATCACTGGAAAACCTTGTTAACCTTCTAGAGGTCGCAGTTTTGATTGGATCTTTGTTTAACTGTGTCAGAATGTTTGTATTAATGATATCATCAACATCTTTGAACATGGGTCAATTCAGGTTAAAAACTAGGTCACCAGGTCAAATCACAGGAAAACCATCGAAGTTGCAATCTTTACTCAGGTGAGCGAAAAAGGGCCATCTTGGCCCTCTTGTTTAATTTTCGACTAAGCTATACATTCTAATGTCATTACTTATGAACAAACATCAGTTTTTTAATTTTTTTTCTTGACATTCTTTGTGAGGCTTTGATTGTTATTTTTTAGCCTATATTCATTGATCCCTTACCTCTGGTTCGAGGGTAATTCTGATTGATAACCAAGATACACCATTACCAGAATGCTGCACAATGAGGCAAGGATGTTAATTGATGGCACAAAACCTGACCGACAAATTATTGATCGATTCTTCTTTGTATTATTTATATACTATATATTTGTTATGTTACATAGCCATTGTTATGGGTCACTATTTTACATTTTGTCTAAGAGTAGCGAATGACTAGAGTGCTTTTTATGAAAAATGTTTTTTAATATAAATATTTTTTATATGTCATTTGTGTATTTCGTTTACCTTATGTCTTTCATTGGTCATTATATTGAATGTTTTTTGTAATAATAGATTACTAAAATTACCATAAAAAGACTAATAAAATATGTTTGTTAATTATTTTGTTTGTGTTAATGATTTTATTTAATCAATACGGATGAGAATTGTTTGCTATTCTTCAAGTTGCTTTTCGTACAATAGAATGCAGCGCAAGCTATAACATACCGTTCCGTTCTGTAATCAAAATAAAGCATGTTTAAAGTCTCAAATTTCTGGTTAACTTATTTCAATACATATGTCTTTATGAATGGCACTTTGAAACACTCACTTTTTAACGGAGAATTATTTTAATTTTATTATTCTGATGTAATGTAATACAAAGTAATTCACCACAAATATTTTCAACATCATAATTAATTATTTGTCATACAATAAATGTTCTGCAATTATATATTCAGGAAGCCACATACATAGGATCAACAATATTGACAGAGCTTTGAAATACTTTTTCCCCATTTTTCAACAAATGTAAAAGGCTGTAAATGGGTCCAAAATCCGTCTTTTCCAGACTGTCTTGTATTAATATAAAATACCCCATATTGAATTTTGTTGATTTCTAGCCAGCAAGAATATGTAAAAATGTCAGGTTTTTAGAAGTTGATTTGTCAAATGTCCTGGAGCTACAGGGGTAACACTAGCTTTCAGAAATTCAGGCCAGAAATCCCCTTTAATTTTCGTTTTATTTTTTCTGTAACAGTATACGCGCGTATTTTTAGGGTTTTAAATTTATTCAAACCTTGTATCATGATCTGGAAGTATAAATATGATTCAGCAGCAAAAACACGCATTTGTTTTAAAAATATTTTGGTATTCCGAGTTAGGCCGTTGTATGGCGATATGCACCGGTCTCGCTTCGAATTATACCTACATCGCACGATTGTGCATCGATCCATTACGATCCCTCTACATTAAGATACATTACAAATTTGATACAGGCAATTCGTTGAAAAAAAATGAAAATAGTAAATTGTTTTAGCTCTGCGCTATTCTTTTACATTCTTCTAATATACACATGAACGATGTCACGAGCAATAATTAAAGTCGTTGAAACTCGAGAAGAAGAAAATGAAACTGGAAGTAGATCTCGTCGGATTATCGGGAACTTATCGCTAGTAATTCTAGACCCATTCGTTGTGGTTGATGAATTTAAGGTGCAAAATCCAGGCGAATTTTCGGATCATCCACACAGAGGCTTCGAGTCTGTAAGTTGACTAATTTGTTTCATATCTTTTAGATTAATTTGTATCAATACATGGAAGCACAATACACGGTTGATATTAAAGACTAAAATCGACCCAAACCTAGGATTTTAATATTGAGATGGTTGTGACTTACCGTTGAACGTCTCAACGTTAAATGCCGCAAACGCCGCTAAATCTTCTGCCGTTAAATGTCGTATTTTTTTTCCACCGCTAATTGTAACATTCCTACTTGTTAATGTCTCAATGCGTGTTATAAGGGAAAACTCAAAGCATCTATCAGGAGTATACTGTTTCAATCGACAGGTAAAAAATGGTGAATAATTATTTTGTTACTGAATCTTGAATAACGGGGGTCTACCCATCTGGCTGCTCCTGACGAAATAAGCTTGTTAGAAACCTAATAAAAATATTTTTTCTAGCACTGATCTATCATTTTTCAGTGACACATTATATTCTCCATGCAAGGAGTTTCCCGGGTACAATAAGCTTCAAAACCAAAATATTTGGGGAAGGTCTATCGACATAAATTGCAAATTTGGTGAAGGCTGTGAAATCCAAGGTGACGACCAAGATGGCCGCCACCTTGACTTCTAATAAGCAGATTTAATAATAAACGGATAAAATATCTTATTGTAAAGAAGAAACACGGGTAAAATAACTGCAAGCAAGTTTTCAAACTTAAAGTAAAAACTGTTACGTTTAGGGGTCCCAGAGGGTTACAGGCAAGGCCAAGGTTTTCCGAACCATTGAAATACTTCGTGTTAACGAATATTCTACGCCGAGAAGCCGATTTTGCAGAGAATTACGAATTAGTGACCATGTCTGTGTGTTTTGTGAGAATTATAATTTTTGTCTATCAATAAAGATGGCAGTAATTTAAGGATTACTGTTAATTTAATGAAGGTATGCTGCAAATTGTTCGCATTCTTTTGCACATTGTATAATGTTCGGCTGTGCAAATTATATTGCAATATAGAATAGGTTCAGATTACAAATTTTGTTCATTTTGTACAAATTCAAATTCATTTTTGCAATAATACAAATTTACCTTGTACTGGATAGCGTTTTTACATTTGCCATAATATAAAATTTTATGCTTCGTAACGTAGATTTAGAGTTACCTTTCTATGCATACTTCAATTGAAAATAATCCCTCAAGGAAGTGAAATATGAAATCCATTAATACAAAAAACCCTGATTATCATACCACTTGTTTGTTCACTGTTGAATATTTAACCAAATAACTGACCTTCTCCTCATGCCAGTGTTTTATGCAGTAATGTTGTTGTCTCATTCTGTGTGTATGTATTTTGAGGTTTATAAATCAGTGTATAACGTTTACGAGAATATGAGTTATGATAAACACAAAATCTCAGATGATAAAACCTTATAAATTTGTATAAACACCATCTGGACTTTATACCATAATCAGAGTAATAAAAGTATATAAACTCTGACTTTTAATATATGATATATTTAGTTTGTGGTAAATCTAGAAAGCAATAACCACCAATTTCCCCATTATTCAACACAACAATTGAGGAATCAATTAAATATAAAAGTGGGTAAGGTGGAAACAAATCAAATTCTCTGTGACCATTTGATAGAAGTCATTGCTTCTGAAGCTGTTCGCTCTCACCCCAAACATATTTTGTAACTTTTTATTTCCAACTTGAATGGCGATAAGGGCTCCCGCTGCTCTACCTCTGAGTCTATACACTCGAATCCTATCTTTTAATGCTGGTCGTTCACACTTTGTTTGTGATTTTTTTATTGATAACGCTAGAAAAAGTAAGTGTCAGATATTGGTAAAAAGATAAGAATAATATTGAAGGAAAGATAAATTCCTTTCAGAAAACTATTTTCGGTTATAAGATAAGAGATTTTGAACCATATACCTTTATGTCCACATATTATTGATTTTTGAGAAAGAAAAATAACTAAAATGGTGAAGGAGCAGTTTTAAAATGACCTATTAAGTGAGTCAAATGATTAAAACATATTTATAGGTATTCAAGATATACAGTCTATTTAGCAAATAATTTATTTCGTGATTCAGGACCAGAACAAAAAAAATTGAAACGTGTATCAGTTGTCTTTGTCTTGCTGAACATTTTTTATCGGCATTAAAATACTCGTAAGATGTTGTTGATAAATATCCACTATAAGGCTGTTCAATGCATTAATCTATCTACCTGAACATACACCCATATTTTAGTATTTCCGTTACTTCGAGGATGTTTTAATCATGCGCTCCTTGCAACAAGCATGGAGGTCGAGCTTTAATGCAAAAAGTAATACTGAATGTGTTAAACAAAAATAGATGGTCTAAAGACATTCAAAGGTGTTTCATGGGATTTGATTTGCCAGATGTTTCGTTACCGGAGAATACTGGGCATGGTCTAAGATATTTGTTTAGTATTTACATTGAATATGTCCCTATATAAGGCTTTTTGATTTTTTTGATACATTTTATGTAGGCTATGATAATGTTTCATTTGAAAGTATGAAATTCCACTTACAGCTAATTACAAAGAAAAATGTATCAAAATTCGTACAATGAAAAAATGCATTCTTACATGCTTACAAAAGTAAACATGAATTGCAATGCCATTTATGTATTTGTTCAGTCGCATTTCAAGCCTTTTGCTATCTATAACACTTACTTACTGAGTTTTGTATTTCAAACAAGATAAAAAGGTCAATATTTCAAAATAACAGCATATTTCGTCACTAGAAGGCAGATGAATAGAAGATTTTGCGACATTTAGCGGTGGTTGTGACATTTAACGATAACCCTGTGACATTTGACGGGGATGCGACATTTAACGGTGCCACGATAATCTTATTAACAATTTAAAATAAAGGGTAAATATTCAGGGCCGAAAATAATTGGTCATCTTTTTAAAGCGGTTTTAGTTTTGAGGTGGTTTCAAAACAGATTGCTGATATTTTCTCGGCCAACAAAACAAATAGTTGCATATCAGACATCGAGTTGTTGGTTATAAAACATACAAGGTCTGCAATATCTCGAAAATATCGATGATCGCGATATCTTTAAAAAAAAGCAACATAATTTTCATGGTGATATTTTGAAAATATGTATTTATAGGTTAAAATTACTTAAATGTTAAAAACTTTAACGATGAAACAAAATAATGTTGCAGTTGTTACCTGATATATATAAATAAACTTGAAGAAACAATGTCCTAAAGATCAGTTTCAACACAGGTATCATGCTTTGTTTTATTTTTGTCATATCAACTTTCACCAATTTATGAATTTAAAAGCTAGCCTATGATTGTATACTTAGATACTTTCACTATGCAGAGTCAATTGCAAGTGGTTTGAAACAAATATGATATATGGTTCGTCCTCTATAAACCTGTATCGCTCGTAATTTAAGCGAGGTTTAATTTTTATTAAAATACATTGGTTTTTACATTCTAACTCGTAGATCTTTGTACTTTTGTCCTAACATATTCATAGTTAAATTTAAAGTTAGTTTTTATTCTATGTTATTCGGTGTTTAAATTGTTAGTCTCGTTATGGGGTTCCACCATTGCATTGGTGTATTGTTCCGAATAATGTGAAATGTTTTGTAACTATGGAACGCCGTTGTTATGATTCGGTGTAACTATATGTTCACGGTTTCTCGATATGGAAAATAAATCTATTCTCATTGTTAATACTTAATAAAACATTAGTAAACAAATATCATTTGTATTTAGGTGAATGCTCGTTCATATCATTTTTTCATTTAGTTATTTAATAACTCTGTGATACCTAAATGCTTGTTTGCCATACTACTCTGAACTTCAGTTAATTGGTGATCCTATAATTGTGGCGTGTTTTTTTGTAAAAAATATCTTGTGTCCACACTGCACTGTGGAATTGAGTGCTGAATTTGTGATATTTTATAACCTGCAGCATGTATGGTGAACAATAGTTTACTATTTGTATGGTGCATGGTGTATCCCAGTGTGGTTTGTGCACTGAACAAAAATTTGATGAAAGAAAACAAATACAAAGCAATTATTATTATGAACACAACCTTAATCCGATCACTGAACAGTCGATCAAAATGCCTCTGACATCATCAATAAATAACAACAACAATAATCGAGAAACTCCAAATGACATGAAACACCTTCAGAAGCTTAATTGATATGCATACAAATTATCTTAACTGGCATAAAATCGCCTTCATAGATCACAAACCGTGAGTAAATTTCTGTGCAGTCATACATGCAGTCTCTTTTAAGTTTTCCAACCTGTTTTTCCGCTAGTATAAGTTCTCAGTCCTTTGAACTAACGCCTACACTCTAAAATCATAAAGCCGATTCTGAAAACCCGAAACTTTAATTTGTCGTACAACTAATAAGAATACAATGAGAAAATAACACCATTTTATCATAGTTTTGACAAAGCTCACATCGTTCAAAAACATTTTACAAGATATACGTGTACTAACAATATGTCAGCTTTTGTTTACATGCACAGACGGCCGTGGGTAATTTGGTGTATGGATTTTAAAAATCGGTTGCCATATCAGAACATAATGATAGAAACGTCAAAATCAATTACTTTTTTCTCAATTTCGGCGCTAGGACCGGTCTTAACACATTTCCGTGCAAAAGTGAGGCTGACTGATCTCTTTTTTTCTCGGTTTTATTCAGGCTTCGGTCCGGAACTATTCAGGATTTTATCCTTGACTGGATCTAAACGTCCGGATCTAAACGTTTACGATTAGTTCGATTGCAAAAGGTTCAAAGCACAGAACAAAAGTTCCGGATTTCATTTAGACTTTTCGCTGTTTTCTATAGTTTTCTGAGAAGCACAATTGAGTTGTCCTGGTTTTTTCTCGCAAACTGTCGCAAAAATGAAATTATAACATAAGTCGATATCTTGGTCACTTGTAGAACTACATAAAATTTAAAGAATGAAACACTTTCTGAAGTTTATAGACTTTCCAATGTTCTTACATAGCTGCTAAATGTTCTTAAGATAGAGACTGTACCTGTTCACTAGTATCGTTACATTCTGTGCTTTCGTGTATTCCGATATGTTTGCAGGTGACATACATGCTTGCTGGAACTATCCGACATGAAGACAGTTTAGGACACAATGGTGTTGTAAATGCTGGTGATTTACAGGTCTGTATATCATAGGTGTGAAAAGGAACGTTTATATTATACATAGTCGTTTCACTGATGGTTTTCGAAAATGCCAGACCTTGTTTTCGGGGACATTAGGATTCCATCCGTACAGTGTTTCATATTTTGTACGGTCTCATACTGACGTTTAAGCCAATCAGAATCTCTTAATTACGTCTATTTTGACCTAAAACCTTCCAATACAATTTTTTATCAATAGGAGATAGATGGATAATAAAATCTAGTGAAATCTAACTTACACAATATTTCAGTGATAATTATCATTGAATATAACATAACTATAATGTCTGATAATTGTTATCATGTTGGCCTGTATGAAGTGTGGCATGTAACCAGTCTCAATATTATTGCAATGACATGCTAACACATGTAAACTCTTTGCGATAGAAAAATAAGAATTATCTTTGTTCATGCATGCGTACGAACACATATACAATCAAATATACAATCAAAGTTAACAGGGCCTGTTCACAAGCGTCCTCCTGATGATTTGTTATCAAAAATGCTGTCTTATTCACAGTGTATGACAGCGGGGCGCGGAATACTCCACTGTGAAAGACCTATTGGTAATCGGTTGAGTCATGGACTAAATGTATGGTTAGGTTTACCTAAGAAATATAAGATGGTGTCACCCGTCTATCAAACAGTACTTGATAAAGATATACCAAGGACAACAAAGGATGGTGTAACTTTGAAGATTGTCGCTGGGCAATCGTCTGGCATAAAGGTATGTATGCAATAAATTCTAGGCATGTGCTGAGCTATTATAAAATGTTTCGCTTTTGACATATTCATCATTTGTTTGATTAACTTCATTCAAGTCACTCATAACACAAGCTTCTTCCTACCTCTCAGAAAACATAATTTATTGTTATTTCTTTCTGAAAAGTTATTTGTTAGATATTAGTGTATTGAGAATCGATCAGTGTATTTAACTTCGTAATTTCAGTCCCCTATGTTGACGAGAACACCGTATATGTTTCTAGAGTTTAAATTGGAAAAAGGAGCGAGTCTAACTGAAGCTATTCCTGAACAATGGAATGGTTTCGCGTATGTTTTGTCAGGTTCTGCTGTGTTTGGTATGTATGAAATGGTTTGCGTTTCTAATAAAAGTGTAGGTAGTCACGTGGAACCAAAAAAGGAAAACATTGCGTGCAAATCCACCCAATTCAACCTCCAAATTGAGGATTTTCTGTTGATTAATTGTTGTTTTAGATGTTTTTTATTGGTCTCTTACTGGTTGGAAGCCTGTTATGGGGATCATAGGATTGTGTTTTCCGTCCTTCCGAGTCGGCGTGTCGTGTACAACACCTTGACCCCCTAGTTAAAAGTTCCACAAAAAGTCCCCCAACGTTGTTCAGTGCAGATCTCATTAACTGACAAAACATCCTCATGTGTATAGATTCAACCTTGATTTTGCCAACTTGTTGGATCAGATACTACTAATGCCTTTTATCAGACGACTTCAATACCAACACATAGATAGGGCCCCATCCTTGATCTTTGTATCTCAAACTACAAGCAACTGATAGCTCAAAAGTACCCTGTGTACTTCTCCGACCACCATATTATAGAGCAGATTCCCAGGGATAGTGTGATAGTAGTATTACAAATTGATTATCCTATTAAAGGTCTGGACAATAAAAATGGCATTGATTTAATTTAAAATATCTCACTTTTCAACAAAAGATAATCTAAGATCTATTCCAGTTTCGTCTTTTATCTGTCACTTTCCGACTTGGATGCGAGAAACTAATACACAGTGGTGATTTTACATAACTCACTATTTGTGGAATGTTATTTATGATATATATTATATATAATGACGATCTGTCTTTTTCAATTATGTCCATGCAATGTGCTGCGATGCAATGATTCTAAAAACATTTAAAAAATTTAAATAATTTATCGTGATGTAGTGTACTTTTATGATTTTATTTACCTCACATTTAAGTTGGAAATCTATATTTCGAAATTTAGGTCCAGAGGGCAAAGCAACTGTTGGACTAGCACATCAAGTACTTGTGATAGGATCCGGAGAGTCAATAGATGTTAAAAACAATGTAAACTTTCCGTCGTACTACCAATATATCTTAAGAATTGCTATTCATTATTTACTGTTTTGTCGTGATAGTATGATAATATACATGTAGATAGGAAAGGAATTCCTACAAAAATAACCACGTACACAAAATCGCTAGAAATTGATATCATCTAATGTCATGGTATAACACTATTGGATGAGTAAAACATCAATCAACTACAGTCTTATGACTTCTTGGTGCTGTTTTTTTTCATAATCTTTTTGATAGAAATGAAAACACAATGTAAGCAAACAGCAAAATAATAAAAGGACAACTTCCGTGTACAATCCCTGATAAATATTACTATTGTCTACATTGTACATGTACTGGTATTACATCTATGTTCATGTCTGTATTGCTTCCTGTTTCATTTACTTAATATGTTAATTACTTTTATCCAAATTCTTTAGCAACTTGTTTGTAAATAATTTTAAAATTTTGAAACCAAGATTGTTGCCTGATACATAATTGCCAGTATTTGCATTTAAATTAAGACAAGTTTCTTAATGCAGGGTGACGGTGTCTGCCACTTCGTCCTGATTGCTGGTAAACCTCACAATGAACCGATTGTGCATAATGGTATGTGCCAATGTTTATTTGTCCACCCTTTTGCCATTATTTTGCCTACATTGTGTAATTAACCGGTCAAAAAGAATAAAAAGATGAATATTCTTATATCTAAGACATTCATTCAATTGACTTTAATATATCTAATGTGTAACAGTAAGATAACGTCTACTATGCTGAATATGAAAGTATTCATGTTAAGAATGCATTGAAGACGTAATAATTCAAAGTTATTCCGCATGAATTCATCCAATGCTAGAACTTGCGTAGGCGTGGAGTTACTAATCCAACATTGTTGAAAGTCCTGTTTATAAGATTGGAGCAAGTTCTGTGACGTTAAGCAATATTAAGGGTGTCCATTCGATAATAGCAGCTTAAGATTTATCTATTACTTAACTTGGTTTATAGCAAGTTGTATTGGTGACCTAGTTTTGGATTGTATTTGAGTTCTAGTATTATGGCCGTTATTATTGAAAATAGGAAAACGGGTTCCGTTCAATACACTGTTGAGTCCTGATGTGGTAGCATCGTCGCGTTTCTTATTTACTTGTAAAGTATCAATACACAATATTTTTCAGGCTTGTTCGTGGTGAATGAACGACATGAGATTGATAAAGCTCAGGACGATTTTCGGTTTGCTAGGAATGGGTTCGAAGGAGCTGGAAAATGGAAATCTAGTGCTACTATCTAAATGGCTGGAAACTAATGCATATTTGGTGTAGTGTTAATTAGTATCATAAATAAATTATTTCAAAATATAACAAGTTGCGAATACACTTACACCAATGTAATCATCTATTGTTCGAAAACTAAACAAGCCATTTCAAACTCATAATACGAAGCATCAAGTGTCGAAGAATTTACTTCAAAGCACACAAAGCTACTATCAACCTCATCAGCCCCGTTAATAAGTAATGCATACAAGTGGTATTCTATTTTTTATAAGGAGTCCGCAGTCCAAAACTTACATAATCAGAATATAACGCGGTATTTAAAATCTTTCCCACTATATTGATGACACCAGTAAATTACATTCCTGAAAATTCATCATGTAGAATTAAATAACTGTTACATTATTACATAATAGTGAATAGTGAACCCACATTGACTCGTACAAGCCAGGACTTATGACATTGGTGCTTGGACTAATAAAGTGGAGTTACTGGTCCACTGCACAATGCAACATTACGCCCAGTGATCATGCGTTCATTCGTCTTTTTCTTATGCATTATTACATTATGTATTTTAAATACTGTATTTATTTATATACACGATGATTAGTAAGTTGGGAGTGTCGCTTGAAATAGTAATCCTCCTTGATTCGTGCCAAGGAAAGCTGTACTATAGAATTATTTCACTTTTAATATTTTTATGTTATTTAGTTAATGATATTACCAGTATTACTTGATAACTACCTGTAAACAACTACGTATACAGAAAATGAGCTCATCAAAATAATTTACCATTGTGAATACATTTGTTTCAAACACTTATAACAAGCAAATGCAACGCAAAACTTATGTAAACGAAATTTCACGCACGATAAGACAATATGAAGCTACATGACAACTTTGACACACATTCATCTCGTTGTAAACGGGATTTGCGTGAAACGATGTCATGTGAAATAATTAAAGTTGTTCAATGTCGAGAACGGGAAGTTGCAACTGGTTCCACCTCTCGTCGGATTATCGGGAACTTGTCATTAGTAAATCTAGACCCATTCGTCGTGGTGGATGAATTTAAGTTGAAGAAGCCAGGCGAATTTTCGGATCATCCACACAGAGGATTCGAGTCTGTAAGTTATTTAAATTATTTTATATTAACTAAATTAATATGTACCAAGATATGAATGTGTAATAAACCTTCGATATTAAGATTGCTTTGACTACCAAATCTACGGTCTAATTAATGGACCCATTATCAAGTTAACACAGAGGAAATATTAAAAACCGGTCCTAGAATAAGTGATCCGTATAATGAGATGGTTTTATATAGAAATGGTGTCTTACTGTGTTCTGCTTAATTGATTTTGCCAGATATCCTCCCCCAAAAAAAATCCCATACCTATAATTTACACCGTAGACTTTAAACTGAAGTATTATGCACCTTTATCAAAATTAATTGTCCATGAAAATCTGATCATCTTACTTTGTGTATTATTACCAGAGATATGTGAATAATACTAACATGCATGAATGTATGTTGTACAAAATTCAATCCAATTGTCTTCTTTGATATCACTCAAAATCAGATTTAATAATTTTATTTAAACGATACAAGACGGAAAAAAATAATATAAGGGAAGGAATTAATGTGCGGAATGGAATTATTGTACAGAATGGAATTAATGTACGGAATGAAATTAATGAACGGTGATCCATTGCTTGCTTTCCAATCTGTTCAATTCATTTATAAATGTTGTGATTCATTGACTTATATAACACGTATAATAGACCCTACTGAGTAATATTAAATGGTTGGTAGGCATTTGAAATGAAACATATTTTAATATCACAATAAACCATTAATTATACACACTAAATTAATCGTAATCTTCACTTTGGATTAGATAAAATTTGCTATGGCCTTCGAAGAATTCAAATAAATGCCGGGACATGCTTCATATTTGAAATATGTTCTATCTTGATATAGACAATTTGCAAAATTAAACAAGAAGAGTTCGTAGATTAATTTAGTTATGAGGAACACTTATCAATGGGAAGCCAGTCTACACATGTACTACCAGTCCTTACCAGGCCACCCACAGTTGGTCACTGCCTGCTAACATCTGACTACCACCAGCCCACAAATTGTCCCTGCCAGCCTATACCTGTTCATTGGCTGTCTACTGCTGGTCACCATTAGCTCACTGCTGTTTTACATTTTTATGCAATCAAGCGTAACCTGGCACTTACGAATAAATAACTGATGCTGGTATGCCAACACCACACAAAAACAATTTGCAAAAACATTCTGCTCTTGCGATATTCTAACATTCGTCGAAACCATTTTCATCACAAGAATGAAACAATACCCGAGGTGCATGGATTTTATATGTTCTGACAGAATGACTTGGTGTTCTCAAGACAAGGACCCTTTGACATTTTACTAGTAACGTTACATTTTGGGCTTCCATTGTTTATTCATGTATTCTGTTCTGCTTGCAGGTGACATACATGCTTGCTGGAGCTATTAGACATGAAGACAGTTTAGGACACAATAGTGTCATAAATGCTGGTGATTTACAGGTATGATATTCTTGGTTTGAAAAATAAAACGTGGCAATCAAGTTTTGGTTCGGCATTTACTCTTCAGTCGTTTCAGTAATTTACTTCAGCAGTACCATACCTTGGTGGAAATTCAAAACATATAAGTAAATGTTCTAAGTCATCACAAAGATTCTAAAACTATTACTCGTATTTAATGACATGCACTTATATGCGTACACTTTCTTAATAATTAGCAAATTTGCCCTTCCACGATGATATGACCATAAATTCCTGTTTAAACAACTGTAAAGTAATTACGACCTAACAATAAGCACTGCGCTGATTTCGTTTCCATTCATAAGTGCGTATGGACACATAATATTATAGTTATGTATATACGGATTTCCCACAACAGTCCTTTGGTGCTTTGATTCCAATTTATATTCACAGTGTATGACAGCAGGGCGTGGAATACTCCATAGTGAAAGACCTATTGGCAAGCGATTGAGTCACGGACTGAATATATGGTTAAGTTTATCCAAGAAATATAAGATGGGGTCACCCGCCTATCAAACATTACGTGATCAATATATTCCAAGAACAACAAAGGATGGTGTGACTATGAAGATTATTGCTGGGGAGTCATCAGGTATTGAGGTATCTATGTGATAATTAAAATCCTAGTGTTTTCATTGTTGTATATTTGTATCCCGATAAAATGTTCTGCTACGTTTGTTTATATGTGACTTATTGTCACTGGTGTTTAACGCCCTTTTTTCAACATTTTTTTAGTCATATACGGCGACCGGTTCACCTAAGCAGTTTTCCTGGACTGTATAGTAACCAGTACTAACTTACCCTTCTACAAGGAGCCGGCAACTTCTCTACATATGAAGGAAAATCGACATTTTTGTCAAATTTTCATAGAAGAGTATGACCTGCCGCGACTGGGATTCGACTGATAAAATGGGATACATTTTATTGTTATTTCGTACTCCTGTAACACTATCATCTGTGTTCATCTTTTTTGTTGTGACTGCGACGTATTTGTCATTGGTTAAATAAAGTCCGTTTCACCTGTCTCATAGATTATTCATTCCTTCTTGCATACGTATTCTGTCGTATTCTTTCTAAGAAGTCGTCTTGAAAAAGTCATGCATCAGCTTATTGTTATGAATCGATCCTTAAACATAATTTTCAGACCCCAATATTTACGAGAACACCATGTATGTTTCTAGAGTTTAAATTGGAAAAAGGAGCAAGTCTAACTCAGGCTATTCCTGAACAATGGAATAGTTTCGTGTATGTTTTGTCAGGTTCTGCTTTGTATGGTATGTGTGAAATGTTTTGTGTTTCATAATGCAAATTTCTGTGAGATTATTTTTTGCACAAAGCCTTAATTCAAGGTACTTGTTCATTTATTGATTAGCCTTAGATATGTTATACATCTTATCACATTCCCGCTGACTTCCGATGACTTCTAATACCTGTACAAGGTTCCAAACTGTTGCAGTTTTCGGGAACACTCGGGAAGTTGGGCTTAATCTTAAGGTTTTTTTTGCACCAGTACAAAGCCATGTATTCGTTTCGGAGTGAAATGATTCTTGACCTTAATAATATAATGATAATGGAAGGATATGTTGTTTCTTTGACTTTTCGTCAGTCCATCCTCGTTTAAACATTTGGTTATGGTATAATTTATTTTTTAATGAATAGCGTTGAAATGCAGAGAATCTAAAAATTCAAGAAAATTTTAAACATTTAATTTGAAGTAGTGTAATTTTATGATTTTATTTACCATGGTAGTAAATCTACGTTTCCAAATTTAGGTCCAAAGGGCAAAGCAACTGTTGGACTAGCACATCAAGTATTTGTGATGGGATCCGGAGAGTCACTAGATGTTAAAAACAATGTAAACATTCTGTCATAACACCAGCATATTCCCAGAATTGCTCTACAGTACATTTTTGTATTTACTGGGTTTACATCCCATTCTATATATTAGATTATCATAAAAATGTTATGGTTAACCTGCGATGATTTACACATACATGTATTAATCAATTACAGATTCATGATTTCTTGTATATTTTTAAAACTTTATGTTAGAAATAGAAACAAATTGTGAAAAGGCAAAATGGACAAACCGATGTTTAAAATCACAAAGTTCGAGTTTTATCCCTGGTTAATATTATGGTTGCTTATATACAGGCATTATGTCTACATTCATTTCTGAATTTGCATATCTCATTAAAGAATGTTAAATGGTATAATTTCAATTCCTGTAAATTGAGTGTGAATTACTGTATAGAGAAGCCAAATTCTGATACTATGACCATGGTTATTCAGTTGCATGACAGATTTGTGTGATTGTTTATGTTATCATACGATTCTCTTCATGCAGGGTGATGGTGTCTGCCACTTCGTTCTGATTGCCGGTAAACCTCACCATGAACCAATTGTGCATAATAGTATGTGCCACTTGATTTCCTCTGTGATGTTTAGTACTTGTGAAATTTTTTTTAAAAGATGAAAAAATGACGAATACTCTTACACATACGCGATCATTCATTTGACTAAATATATTATACATGTAACAGTAAGATTATGTCTAATATCAATGTAGTGGAATCACGTGACTCCGATATGAAGGCATTCTGAAAGATATACAAACCATCAAACCATCCGAGTGTTAAGTCAACAAAAGACGGGAACAGAGTTCAAGTACTAGAAGTAATCGGAAACAAATGGGCAAATAATGTAATTTTAATTAATTAAGGATTCCAAAAATGGACACAAATTTTGAACAGCTACAATGTACTCTCATGGACCTAATTTACTTGTCACTACGAGACAATGATTGGGTACTATCAAACATCCAAAACAGCCCCTATTCAATATAAATACATTGACTTAGGAGTTGAAGCGAAATATGATTTCTGCCATTTATTCATAATGGAGTCAAGTGATTCCTCTGACAAACCAACCATGCAGATGATGAAATCAGTCCTAATGGCCAAACATGTCATAATACAATGAACGTTTTGAAGACAAAAATGCTTAAATTTACAAACCATTATTCTGCTTAGAAATCATCCAACGCTAATTATCTTGGACTTTGACCTCATTTGTTTTATCATTAACCAACTGTACTTGAACAATTTCTTCAGGATTGTTCGTCATGAACGAGCGGCATGAAATTTACAGAGCTATCGAAGATTGTCGTCTTTCTAGAAATGGGTTTGAACGAGCTGGAGAATGGAAATCTAGTGTCACCAAAAAGAAATACAAGTTCTCGAGTCTTCCGTTTCTTTAGCTTGTTTGAATGAATGTAAATGTTTTTCTTTTATTTGATATAGTCTCATAAGATAATTTAATGCAGTGGTGTTTGTAATGTGTTTATCATTTGTGGTAATGTTAATCAACTCACTGTATTGTTGTGATGTATTGTTAATTAGCGTTATGAATAAAGCTCTTTATTGATTTATATTGATATAAATTTTATTAAGTTTAATTTATTAGTCGATTTCTGATTTCATACACCTTTTTTATACATTTTAAGGCTTAACCTGTAAATGCCTTAGCCATTAGCATCCCTAATTAGAAAAATTGTTCTGCTCTTGCTGATAAAGCAATGATTCAGAACTTGTAGTATAGAATTTCCTTTTTTTTCAAACCATTCCTGTAGTATTAGATGTTTAGTTTGTCATTCACCATCGAAACTGTTGTGTCAGATGGTACATAATATTATGTCTTTAGAATTATATCAATCTATTTTTTATGATAATCGGAGACTTACAAAGAAATTCACATTCATGTAATGATAGTGGGGCTATTATCATTGACTTATTTCTGAACTCCCACTCGCTCGAACTCGCTGGGACTAATGAAACAGTTCTTCATAAGCGGGGTCAAAGTCAATAGGAGTTACTTGTCTAGAGAACATTGTGAACTCATATTCATTGATTACATGAACTTTCTTCTTTGACTTCTTTGCCTGATGTTGTGTCACATTATATCATTACTCATATATAATTACTAGTATCATTTGTACTAGTCAAAAAAGAGTATTGAATATTATTACAGAGTGTTTGGTCAAAATCCTTATTCTATGACTTCTTGTAAATGCCCAGGAAATATGGACTACGGAATTAGTTCTTGTTCAAATGATTTGTACATTTCCTAGATAATGCTAGATAATGATGTTACAAATATTAATTGTTAATTATTTGTGTATAAGTATATGCAAAAGATGAGTTAATAAAAATATTTATTTATTAATTGTTAATTTTGCAAATGTCCCTGTGTTTGTTTTACTTATTTTTTTGTGTCGTTCAGTGACATTTTCATGTACGTTTATGTTCTACAGCCCAGCTGCTTAAATTATTAGGTTCGTTGGGTCGGGTTGATAAATTCGTACACTACGCGCGGCTCTTGTCCTGAGGGACGATCTGGAAGCCTTAGATACATTCTCGTCCACTGCTGATTCATATGGTGAAGTTGGTAGTCATTTGTTTAGAACAATGTTAGTACTGGTATAGAACACAGGAAAATTGGTTAGATTTATATATATTTCATTTTCTGTCAACAGTAAAACATCCCATCACTTCAACGTGTTCATTACTTCTATGCTACTTTACTTTTACAAAGTACAAACTACTATCGTATTTATGGACATATTGTCGGTAAGTCCAACCTGCACAGAACAGAATCATCACTGCTATAATGTCAATTTAGTTACAAACGTTTACTGGTATTATGAGGTTTCCATCGTACAGTCCACAGTCCTGGTGCAGACCTCAGTTTTCAATTGTACAGTCCACATTCCTGGTACAAAGCCCATGTTTCAATTGTACAGTCCACAGTCCTGGTACAGACCTCAGGTTTCAATTGTACAGTCTACTGTCCTGGTACAGAACTCAGGTTTCAATTGTACAGTCTACTGTCCTGGTACAGAACTCAGGTTTCAATTGTACAGTCCACAGTCCTGGTGCAGACCTCAGGTTTCAATTGTATAGTCTGCTGTCCTGATACAGAACTCAGGTTTCCATTGTACAGTCTACTGTCTAGATACAGAACTCAGGTTTCCATTGTACAGTCTACTGTCCTGATACAGAACTCAGGTTTCCATTGTACAGTCTACTGTCCAGATACAGAACTCAGGTTTCAATTGTACAGTCTACTGTCCTGGTACAGAACTCAGGTTTCAATTGTATAGTCCACAGTCCTGGTGCAGAACTCAGGTTTCCATTGTACAGTCTACTGCCCTGATACAGAACTCAGGTTTCAATTGTACAGTCCACAGTCCTGGTACAGAACTCAGGTTTCAATTGTATAGTCCACAGTCCTGGTGCAGAACTCAGGTTTCCATTGTACAGTCTACTGTCCTGGTACAGAACTCAGGTTTCAATTGTACAGTCCACAGTCCTGGTACAGACCTCAGGTTTCAATTGTACAGTCTACTGTCTACAGTTCAACATCTTCTAACGATCTTTTAATGACGCTGACATCTGCTCGGCATCATTTATTCTAAAACACTCAGTAGAAATCATACTTTCAAAACATTTCATTTCTATGCTATTCTTTTCATTTATTAATTGCCCAAAATATTATATCTTAAAGAATGTATAAGGAAACATAGAATATTGTCTGAATCCAAAATGTAGATGCAATCAATAACTTGATTATGTAATACAACGAAGTCAGCATTAAAGAACTCGACCACATTGAAGCCACTGAAATTCAGCATGGAGATCGTTTGGAATCACTCATACACTGCAGATTGTCGAAAACCATGGATACATATATATATATGTACCGGCGTTTACATTCTCTCATTTTTACAATCGGTGCACCATCTTATTTTCTTTCCCCCAAAATACCTCCACATGAACCTGATGTTTGTTTATGAGTGTAAACAATGTCACAATGTAGTTCAGTTATCTTTGAAGTAGATATCTCAGTGGGATGATGTCAATGCATATAAAATGTTCATGTCTAAGCTTAATGCAAATAATTATGTTCCCAAGTTCCTTATTTTATCATTTTATTATTAATTCCACGAAATGAGCGATTATCTTGCTATGGCTTAGGTTATGCTTATAAGAGAGTGTTCAATACTAGTTGCTGTATTGTCGGGAGTACGTTATACTGAGATACTTACTATTAAAAAATTCTAAAGAAGTACTTGAAAGTTTTAAAAAAGAAGTTAGAAGGTATGTTCCTGATTATTTACTGTGTCACTTGCTTCTTTGTTTCATTGCTTCTTTTCATGTTTAGTTTTCGTTTATCATTTTTCTAGAAATGAATAAAATGCAATATTTTTTCATGATTTGACCTCAGCGTTTATAGACTTCCTATGATAAAAATTCAAGACATTTAAGATGTGCGACTGAAAACAGCACATAAGTCTGATTAACGCATTATATTTAGTCAAAATGTGATCTTTATAAACAACTAGCATCGATCCTTTTTAATTATTGAGGTTAAGAGAATATTTTTAATATCTTTGAATAACGTAAGTATCAAATTTTCAACAGAATTCCTGTAAAATCATGCATTCCTGGTGCCTTATTGGCATAATTGTTGGGTTCCTGGTAAAAGGTTCATCATCAACGCATTTTCGTGGAGCGATCATTACATGGACACCCGGTATTGATCAGGTAGTTAAAAATAATTCTCTCAGACTGTTTTAATTATTAAGTTTTTAGTTATTAAGTTATGCACAAAAAGGGTTTGCTTATAAAATTTTACTTTTTAAAAAAATCAGTCACATCGGTTCATCTGCTTAAATTTTGTACAATTCATGCATAAACAACAGATTGTAATTAACATGAAACGTCATCGCAGTCATAACATACGTTACGTTTTTACATCATAACATAAGAAATAATTATCTTAATTATAAATGTAAGTCAAAGAGGATGACAGGATTGACAGTGCTGTTCGTTTCTTTAACAGAATGAAATAGTTGTCGATTACCGTATATCTTGGAGAATGACGTATGGAAACCAGTTCAATTGCGATGATCGTATCATACAGACAGGCCAAACTGTCCCTGGTGAAGGATCGCTAGAATGTTTCTCTGGTTGTTCAAGGTCTTTAGGACCACTAAGTTATCAATGTACAGATTACAGTACAATAGAAGACTGGTCCTCGGGGAAAGGCAGGATTACGTATAGATCAAGCTCCTCTGTATTTGAATTCGGGTATATTGAGATATTTACATAATATTTAAATATATAAACGATTGATGCCTTTGCCTTCGATTCCTTTATTGAAATTCGTAATAATGGTCTGGACTAAATAAATATTTATAATGAATTTGAATTCTGAATAAAATAGGCATAAAGTAGGTTTTTTGTTATTTTGTGTGAATGAGTTTCCATTTATTAATAGGTACCTGCATATACACAGAAAAGCTCCTGAAAACCGAACTCTCTGAAAACCGGAATTCTGTGAAAATCGGACGATTTTTCAAGTCAACAAGTTTTTCTTTTATAATCAATAGTTCTGTGAAAACTGGAATTTCCAAAAAAAACGACTTTTAGCCCATTCCAGAAAGTGCCCGGTTCTCAGTTTTTTACTGTATATATACATTTATATATATATTTAGATTCACAGGCAGTGCCTGGATAAGTACCCTGAATTACGGAGCTGATGGAAGTTGGCGATTAAGGGTTATGGTCGACTTAAGAATAAGAGGAGACACCGGTAGAATTAATTCTTCGCCAGTAGCAGAAATCTCACCGATTGTAAGACTACAGTATGGTTGTACACATACTATACATATACCAGGTTATTTTTTCATTTTGCTGAAAATCTGATGAAGTTATGAAAATCTGATTTAATGTTTTGGAAAATACTGTGTGGCATTGACCTTGAAAGGAGGAACACTTTTCTAACAATCTAAATGCAGATGCAGTATAAACCACAATCTGTACAAAATGGAAATTTATCTGTACGCAACCTCTATATTAACTGCGAGCAATCAAATTTATGCTTTATTATGAAAAACAATGAATAATAATGAATGATTGTTCTGTCGACATTTTTACTTGCCCATTATTATACGACACATTTACATCTGAGGGAATCTGATGTATTTTAAGTTTACATTGAATTAAATTTCATGTAACAGTACATGACTCGGACCAAGATATTATTCGATGTCGTTGGGCAAGTGGTTCAAATATTTCTACATCTAATGACGAATGCGCTGATGTCTGTGGGGCATTCCCGAATGCTTTTCTGGACGAGGTAAGCGTTACATGCATTCTGGAATAATGATCTTTCAGGGTGTAATATAAGAAAATAATAATGCCCGCTCAGATATCTTTTGAGCGGTTTGTGAAAATAACGTGCAGACATTCGTATGCTTCATGCGTATGTAAAACTAAATGGCAATACGTCGAGCCCACTAAGGCACTAATTAATTATCGTACTTTTTACAGTCAGGACAAAATAAAACATTCCAATTTTTGCTCTTTAAACCCCAAGTATGTCCTTGACCTTTGAGATATGGACCTGGGTCTTACGCGTGATACACCGTCTCATCATGGTAAACAATTGTGCCAAGCCATTTCAAAATTCATTGATGCATAAGGAGGTTATGGTCCGGACAAATTCGGACGGACTAACACACGGACGCACGCACGCACGGACGGACGCATATATATGGAACCGCCATTTTGACAACTATGCCGGTCTCACCGTAAGCGAGCTCGACAAGAACAGACGAGCGAAATGGGCAATCGGCGATTGAACTTTTTATATTTTTTTGTTACTTACTTAAAAATTACTGTAAATACTCATGCATTCTAAGTTAATAACATCCACTTATTTAATTAATATACAATGCATTTCAAGGATGCATGCACATTGACATACACGGCTATGTATAATACGGGATGGTACGCTATTGCAATACAAGTGGAAGATTTCGCTCATTCCTACGACAAAACACCCCTGAGTAGTATCCCAGTACAGTTCTTGGCTCAGGTTTATACTGGGAGTGGTTCATGTACCGCTAATCCTGAGTTTATAGGCAACACACCAAGTGATGGAGAATGCATTGTCGTACTTCCTCATGATGTATTCCAGCGAACAATTTTTATATCCTCAAACCGAAGGTATGACCGTTTATACAATAAGCAAACTTAGCAAAAACATGTCATATGATTTGTCCTGTGATAACAGTAAGTATAATTACGAAACAAAAGAAACAAACTTATTTATCAATGGGACAAATGATAAAAATCCATTCACAATGGATGCATATAAACCACCTGAGGCATTTTGTCTTTTCCTTTTCAAGAAATTTGTCATACGATCAATGAAATTCACACTTTTTGAAGTAACAAAAGAGCCACAAATCTTTAATTTGAATAATTTCGGTTCAACGTACTATTTGTCATGGAACAATACGTCAAAATAATCTAAAATGTAATGGATACTTTTATTTGTAACAAATGTCCACTGGAATTTAATACGATATTGCGCGTAGCGTCCATTATTATTAAAACTGGAAAAACAAACAAACCTTTTGAAACTATTCGATGCCTTCTATTTAACACGATGTTCTATAAATCTGAACGGAAGTAATACTTGATTAGACGAAAAACTTAGCATTGTTCGAAATCTAATCGAATAATAGCTAGGTCATCCACCACTAAGAAATAAATTCAGTTGCCACCCTTGGCACATCAAATATCATCATATAAGTATAAGCATGTATTCAATTAAATTTATCAAAATTACTGACGTAATTTAACTCAATAATTGTTTAATAAGTTAAACAACAAAATGTTGATATTATTTTATTTGCCTGTGGTCTTTTTTCAGTATCGCTGAAATTAAGACAGTTTCACCTCTTGGAATGACGAAGTCACCATTGAATCAAGTGAATAGTACGACGTGGAGCATGACTGTCACGTGGTCTCCAACATCGATCAACACTACCGCAAATGTGTTCTGTTTCACAGCTGTTGATACAAACGGGTACGCTTACTTGATACGTTATTAGGCCGAACAAAGTTTTTGATCTCTAAGGGCAACTAATTCTAGAGCGAATAAATATTACTTCGACGTTTAAACTGCTTTTCAATACAGATTTCCCGTTACGTCCATTATTCAACATCGAAATCAAGGCCACCTTTAAAGCCAAAGAAAAATAGTCTTATTGATAGAGTGGTCTAATTAACAAGTTGAAAGACTGGAAGAAGGACAGTATAGGGTGTTTGATAATAAATTATACTAGGGTAGATTCTGAAACCAAAACCTCACCATTACCTCTGAATGTATTTGTGTATAAATGCACGTACTCGTTCTAGTGACTGACAGGTTACCCTTTTCAAGTGCGGTTGTGCGCACCTCTAAACTCCATGCGTTTATTTCTTCAAATTATGTTAAGTTTAAAGGAGTAGTCTGAATGTTTACAGACAAGCGTAACAATAGCGCAATGCTCTGCGTCTAAAATCTCAAATACTTCAAGTGCTCCTTCTGTTTGAAACCTGATATGAATGACTGATAAGCAGCATGGGCCGTCAAACGTAAACAAAAAATGAAAAATATTTTGTTGGTGATGTGAGAATTTTGTTTTTAAGAGTTTATGACTATAATCATAAATAAGATAACAATAGTCATGTGTCACGTTTTGTTATTTATTTATTACACTTCCAGTAAACTCGTGGTATTTCAACAAGGTCGAAATCATTATACACTTACGTTGTCAATAGAAATATAGACTATAATTTAAGTGCTGACTTAATTTGCTGAGGTCTGATAACTCCCAGATCGATACATTAGTTTATAAAGCCAAATTATGATTTTCAGACAAAGAAGTGAGAAAAGATGCATTACACTTCTGGCTGGAGGTTTGTATGCCAAATGGTTTTATAATATTTCCTTGATAGCCAAATCTTTTAATTTTCATTACATGTAAGTGATATGATACGACGCTCGTTGGGGTGATTGACTTGAGTGCGCTATTGATAAGGATAACACAACACGCAGTGACACTATATAAACATCATTGCTTTCGTCAATAAGAATTATTCGCAGGCGAGTCTTTCAACCAGAAAACCTTCCGTATTATATACCATAGATGTTTTCAAACCAATATGATTCTGAATAATAGCAGATGTGTGTGACAAAATAAACTTAAAATTCTCGTACAATGAAATTTACTTCCTTTCCTTTGTATGTATATTCCAGTACAAAGACCCATTCTAACGCCTGTAATTGACCTACAGAATGGATATGTTGATCCAACTCAAAGACTTTGGACAGTTTCTGTGGATATACCGGTGTGTGTTATAAGCTTCTACGTTCAATTATTGGTTGTAAAATTGACAGCATAAACCATTATCGTGTGCCTGGAGAACTTGCAATTTAAAGTGTAACCTGGGTTAAGTAATCAACAGTCATTTTATTATGCAACCCGTCCAATTAACTTATCACATGTATACAAGCAAAAATGTTGCAAGTGAAATTTATATATTGGCTCCGCAAACGGATCCCTACATCAAAAACGAGGCACAGAAAATTCCATTACAACACTACACAGCAAATTAATAAATGTTGATTACATAAAAACTAGTCGTTAGGTTGTTCTCGAGTTTGCCATAAGCTTCGCTCTTTGTAGGTAATGTTTCTGATCATCTGAAATAATATTTTGTTACCAGTTTGTGCGAGGCTCCAACCACTCTTACATTGAACTCTACAAGGGCTATGGAATGTTGGTAGAACGAATTGATGCCTCTGATACAAGCCGTGTACACATTAATCCATACAACCAAACATTCAGTTTTGAGACTTCAGCAAATCTCGATGTGAACGAAACTTACTATTTCAACTTTGATAAGGGTAAACTTATGTTCCTTACCTTTCTTAGAACGCTTCATCTTACTCTAATATTAGAACGCTTCATCTTACTCTAATATTAGAACGCTCCATCTTACTCTAATATAGGACGCTCCATCTTACTCTAATATTAGGACGCTTCATCTTACTCTAATATTAGAACGCTCCATCTTACTCTAATATTAGAACGCTCCATCTTACTCTAATATTAGAACGCTCCATCTTACTCTAATATTAGAACGCTCCATCTTACTCTAATATTAGAACGCTCCATCTTACTCTAATATAGGACGCTTCATCTTACTCTAATATTAGAACGCTTCATCTTACTCTAATATTAACACAATATTACGAGTGTAAGGGCGAATGCATTTTAGAATATTTATTGATGGTGCGAAAACAGATAACAAGTTATCGTCAAACATTATCAGCTTCGACATCCCCATAGGAGCACAGCTGTACGATCTTGGCACTAAATCCGCCATAACAGCAAATAAGTCACATGATATTAATCGTGTTTTAAATGTGATGAGTCGAGAGGGAGAAATGAAAGTACATTGTAAGGGAACTGGGGAAACATAATAATATGTCCGAGTCGATTATTTGGATGAATATATTTTAATATTTAAAGAACAGGATAATGGGCTATTTTTAATTGTTATGGTACATGCTCATATCATATTCATTTGCATGATGCTGCATGAACAGTTCTTTCATAAACTTGTTTTGTATCTAATTGTCAGGTGTTGTTAAGAGTTCTGCGTTCTGCGGGGCTGACTCCTATGCTATTCGAAGTCCAAACATATGGACCTTCTATATAGGTTTGTTAAAATGATATGTATATCGCTTAATATATTGTAGCGTTACCGGAATCATAACTTTTAACTATACAAACATCTATTGAAAACTTACATTATATTGTAACATGACAAAGATTAGGACTCATTCAGTCAATATCTCTCATGATTTTAAAATACAATGTACACGTAGTTTTGATGCTGCGAAATGCAATGTTTTTGCTTATGCATGCAATAAAACGGGTTTCTAGAATTTCATTTGCAGACAGACAATTTCAGATAATCTATAATTTCATGTTTCTGCAAAGCTTGTGACAAAGGATAACAAAGGTGAATTTACCATGTTGTTAAGATCTCTGAATCTTTTTTTCAATCAAAATGTACTTATTTACACGAACATTTTCCAGAAAATGTGCCGGTACGCCTGGTTGGTGGTGCTGATGCATATTCTGGCAGAGTTGAAGTGTTTCATGGAGGACGATGGGGAACAATTTGTGATGATCTTTTTGATGTTGGAGCCGCAGAAGTGATATGTCGTATGCTTGGAATGTACAATGTGGATGGGTATCGTATTTTTTGAAAATTTATGTACTCATCAAAACTTGTATCGCTCTTTGATACTTGCTTCCAAATAAAGCAAACATTGCTGACATTCAGACATATCGACCTCTTTTTCAAGTAAATGAACCATAAATATTTCTTGCACTATCATTACGCTAACATTCATACACTCCACAATTAGGGGTTCTCTCACATGTAGGCTTATATAGATTTAACAGGCATTGTTTCAAACAACCGATCGCACCATTGTTTTTTTTACTAATTCTGGACTGATGAAAGTTGATCGTAATAAGCGTAGAATCTATATGATGTATGACTGTGTGTAATTTTAATGTAGATGTTGTGAGTGCCACCTACAAACCTGTGTTCACATGTATAACATGTGACACATAACAGCCATTTATATTTACAATGGGCTTCTATGCCTCAGAGTGGACCTTGCACTTTAATTGGAAGAAGCAAAATACCAGGCTTCAATTAGTGCTCGCCACATTCACAATGTGCCAACTGGCCGGAAGAGGCTACTTATTTAAATCATAACAATCACCCTTAAATAAGTTATAAAGTTTGTTGCATACCCCCAGCGCTTGTGGCGTAACAGTTTTTATTTATGTTTAAGCAATGCGATTCATTTGTTCGGACATCCAGGGGCCTGAGTGGTCGAGTGGAAACTACAAATCGCTATTCTCGAAACGCTTTGAGTTCGAATCCCACCTGGGAACAAAATATGTGATGAAGATGCTCAGTTAGCTTACGGAATGTCGGTGGGTTTCCCCAGGTGTATGCCTGAGGTCTTCATCCACTGTTAAAGCTGGAAAAGTCGAATTTTGATTTTTATCATCAGTATGACTCACTTTGGGTGAGTTTTTGTTTAAAATGATTATTATACAATTATCATACTATATTCTCACAAATGCTTTTTCCAGTATTTATCGCGTATATGAAGGGGCACACTTTGGACCTGGTTCTGGACCAATTTTGTTAGATAACGTTCAATGCAATGGAACTGAGTCTAGTATTACAGAATGCCAGTCAAATGGATGGTTCAATCAGGACTGTTCCCACTCCGAGGATGTTGGTGTAGCATGTTATGGTACGTGTATCATAAATAAATATAAATTTGTGAAGAGATGAATTGAGTACCTTTTGATTACATGAACATTTATATATCAATCTAGCACTACATGATTAGGCAAACACAGTCTGATCAGTCAACGCTGCGGGGTTTATTTTATAAAAATAAATTCATAAATTCAAATATGTTTATGATTAGATAAAAAGATTCAAGATTCAAAGAAATAACACATTCTTCATATTCTTTCAGAATAGTATTAAAACGGATTTTTGAAATATTTTGTTTTACATAACAGCTGGAACGCCAGTGAGACTTATGAATGGATCAACACCGTATCAAGGACGTGTAGAGGTATATTACAATGGAACTTGGGGAACTGTCTGTGATGATGGTATGGACAAAGACATTGCAATTGTCTTCTGCAAGATGCTGGGTTTCTATACAGGCCCTGGGTATGTTATATTAAATATCAGTATTGCGTAAACATTTAACGACTTTCTTGTCAATTCATTCTTCATCGTCGTAACTTAACTGAATCGATGTGTTCCTTTTCAATGGGCAACTTCTTTGACTATATACTCGTAACAGACCAGTAAGCAGCCTAAAAATATTAACGTTTATTTCAAATTTACTTCCAAATTGATTATAATTTAATTAAAATGTACTTGCAAGTTCGACAGGTCTAATTTATTCATAATTCAGAAGAATTCGTCTATCCATAGGATTGTCACTTCATAGAACATATTTATTTTCATATTGACAAAAGAGATGTTGTTGCATATTTGGGTGCATACTATGGTGAAGGTAACGGACCAGTTCTCTTAGATGATCTTAACTGTAATGGTATGGAACTTTCAGTGATGCAATGCATGTCAAGACCTTGGTATGAAAACGATTGTAGTCACAGCGAAGACGCCGGTATTGACTGTAGAAGTAAGTAGATATGCTGCGGGTAATGATATTAAGTCATCCTTAAAGGCAATCCAAATAACTGTAATTAGTACAGTGACACACGGTAACAGTGAATTCCTTTGGACATGAAGTTTTTCTTTATTGTGTCCATATTTCAGTTAAAAAATGCATTGAAAAACGGAAGGGCTTGGTTGGAGGAAAATACATGTAGATAATTCACTACATACACCGATTCCTCACTAAATCTGCGTTTCACAGAATACTAATCGATCCCATCTATTTAATTCTTTTGCATAAGCTTAACTTACCACACTATATTGCTTAAACCTTTGTGCTAAATCAAAGTCTCTTGAATTTATTTTCTTATTTACTGCTGTTCTATCTTTGTAAGTCATATAGAGTTCAGACTGGTTTACGAACCAACCAGTTTGCTGCAGGTTTTTTTCTATTTCTGTTATATATATTTAGGTCGTACAGAGATCAGACTGGTTAACGGACCAACACATTATTCTGGTCGTGTTGAACTCAACCAAAACGGAATTTGGGGTACAGTCTGTGATGATTATCTGAATGAAAATGCCGTTAAGGTGTTTTGTAAAATGTTGGGAATGTACATAGGTGACAGGTATGTTGTATTTTAGAATTGTTTCATTGCTATTGAAGGACATGTACCTCCAAAATAGATGAAAGGAACTGCGTCAGTTGATAGAAAGCATATACACACATAATTCAGGAGAAAACATATGAAAACTATGTAAATTGTCCGTGAATGATGTATTGTTGGTGTTATTCACAGATCCCCTAGGTAACAGAAAGTCAAAGGAATGAAAATCAGCAAAAATGTAACTTTAAGAATATTAATTGAATCATCAACAATGTAGTTATCTTATGACGTATTAGATTAAAACATAATCATAATCAGCAACAGTTTACTGTGTGATTCACGCTGTGATATTGTTCTGCATGCCTGAGGATCTAAGTAAGCATGGTTGTAACTACATACAACATTGAAACGCGTGGTTGATACGCGTTGGTTTTACTTTCCTTATACAAATACTTGTATTCAGGTTTTCAGATTTCGAAAATAAATAAATCTGGAATCCAATACAATACGTCTGTTGAAAAAATTATGAGTGAATAGTCTAGCGTTTCCAAAATATGATTGTGAAATGTATAAATGATAGTGCTTATAATTATTTTATATACAGTTTTGGAGTAGGGTACAGCCAGGCTTATTTTGGACAAGGCAGTGGTCCTGTTATTCTTGACAGATACAGTTGCTATGGTAACGAAACGGATATTAATCAATGTGTATTTCAAACCACATGGTCACATAATTCCTGTAACCATAATGAAGACATTGGAATAGACTGTCATGGTAAATATTCTTTGTATTAATATAAATGTAAAGGACGAGTATAAGCACTTGACATGCATTTACCGTGATTATTTAAATGGAGTTGTTGCGCTCAATGTCAAATGTGATTCTCACAACATGTGATTGATAGGAAAGCGGTTTAATACTGTCAGTTCACCCATAAACACTAGTCGTTGTTAAGTTTGTCCAATAACTTATTTGTACGGAATGAAAAGAAATATCGGTACCGTTTGGGAGTTACGTACAAAAAATGTGTTCGTTGAATTGCGTGAAGTCGTTATCGATGTGTACAATGCATCTTTTAAATTAAATCTTTATTATCATTTATAATTTTATCGAAAAGGAAAAAAGTAAAATATAGGAAAAACTGTATTATACCAAAGAATGGCTACATACCCAAAACTACTGTTTAATATTTATTTGTGTTTTATGGTGCATCGACATCTAATGGTCATGAGTTCGATTTCCTTTAAGTAGTTAACAAATTTTAAAACTACTCTCCGGTGTGAAGATTCATTGTATTAATTTCATAGAACCGGAAGTAAATTAAAGACGAATACAATAATGACTGATTTGGTCGATTTAAAAGCTGAATTTTATTTTTTAAAAAAAACTTTATTATATTTCATAAAGTATATTTTGATATAATTTGCGTAATGCATTAAACGTTATTTAAATCCCGCATGACACCAAGACAAGGAAATGGTTTGTGCACACAGCCTTCATTAATTCACACCTGAAAAATTAAGATTTAATGGAAAAAATGAAATAGTTGACAAAACTTTGTGCTGTTAACTTTCACCAAATTGCACAATACCATTACAGTCGGAACATGGAAAGACTTACGGTGATCATCGAAGTGTTCCGAATGCATCACATAAAAGGGCACGAAAGAAAGTGAAAGATTAGTTATTTCTGAATACTGAACAGAACAGGATACTAGTACCTAGAAACAAAACATAATATATAAAACTC
Source organism: Lutraria rhynchaena (assembly GCA_008271625.1). NCBI lineage: Eukaryota > Metazoa > Mollusca > Bivalvia > Venerida > Mactridae > Lutraria > Lutraria rhynchaena. Next base: position 3,364,373 of record VIBL01000012.1, read on the forward strand.
CTATCGTCTCCAAAATACTACCTTCCCCAGATTCTACCAAACCAAACCCCGCCCAACTAATAGAAACATACACAAAAATTGAGGACCAAATAGTCTCCCGGAGGGTTCTGCCTTAAAGCGGGTAGTAGTAAAACTATAGGGCTTTAAACTAGTTTTATAGGCACATCCTTAAACGTACCCCAGGAAACAGTACTTTCAACAGGAGACGTATATAACATGAATGTAGATAGTATACTACTAAAAATTTGATAAGGATCACTTTTTAAAGTTAATGTAATTTGAAGTTTTTATGATTACACACAAAGAGGCTCGTATTTTCTTATTTTAGTGTGTGTATTCTACATAAACAGTAACATGTCGTATCGGTTCTGTATATACAGGCTAGCCAATATGCGCGGAAAAGCAATACCCATGAAACAGTGGGATGCACCTTGACATGTACGTTGTGTACATGCTTCAGATCTACACTTGTAGCTCAATCATTCATCTTGAAAGTAGTTCGAAATGACTAATTATCGTGTAAGATAACGTCTGTGGGAGAAATGAACAGAGGGGTTGGGATGCTGGAAATAGGGGCGTCACAACGTCACGTGACAAGTCAACTTGGAGTGTGAAACCGCTTCCAAAGCTGGTGATGTTATCCACAGACACGGGGGAGGTCGTGAGTGGGCTATTACGCAGACAGAAGACCGTTTAATTGTGGTACAAGCCCGACGTCATCGCTTCATGAACGCCACGGCCCTCCAGAATGACTTCCAGAATGCAACAGGGGTTCGGGTTTCAACTCAAACCATTCGAAACAGACTGCATGGTGTTGGCATGAGGACTAGACGACCTGTAATTCGTATTCCATTGATGCACAACCACATCCAGGCACATCTCCAATGGGCCCAAGGTCACGTAACATCGACTTTGAACGACTGGACACCGGTACTTTTCACAGACGAGTCCAGATTCTGTGTTGACTACTGATAGGCGTGCCCGAGTGTGAGAACAATCAGAGTCCAGATTATGTGTTGACTTTACAGACAGGCGTGTCCGGGTGTGGAGAACAACCAATGAGCGTTTTGCACCGGTATGCATTGCAAACCATGATCGTTATGGTGGGGGCTCAGTAATGGTTTGGGCAGGGGTCAGCATGCAGGGGAAGACCGATCTGCATATCATTGAAAACGTCACTCTGACAGTTCAGAGATACACCAGAGAGGATTGGATGTATACGTTCGTCCAAATGCTGGTGCAGTAGGTCAAAATTTCATTTTAATGGACGACAATGCCAGACCTCACAAAGCCAGAGTGACCAATGAGTGCCTCCAAGCTGAAACAATCGTCAGGATGGACTGGCCTGTGAGGTATCCAGACCTCATATCCATAGAACATGTCTGGGACATGCTTCAGGTTGCAATACCTGCACGCCCTGTTAACCCTACCGCCATCCAGGAGCTACGACCTATCAGTAGAATGAGAAGACAAAGCCAGGCAGTAATCAACGCCAATGGGCACCACACACGATATTGAAAAGATCCATTTACTTTTGACTAGCTTTTAAAATCGTTTCACTTTTGACACTAATACACTAAAAACTTAAAAAGTCACCCCTATCTAGATCCAGCCTCAGTGATAAATCAATACTTAAAAATCAAATACCAAATGCACATTTAAATGTAAAAAGTTGCAAAATAACAATTAAAAATCAATAAAAAAAATAATACCCTATGAAATATATACTAGTACCATCTATTAAGTGATCCCTATCAAATTTTGAGTAGTATTTAGGATATAAAGCATGCATGAGTTTCATGGATTACTTGGGCCTACATTGTGGTAAAAAGACAAAACAAGACGGTAAATATAGATAGAGACATACATAAAACAAAGGGAGACTATTTGTAATTAGATGATTTTAAAACAAATTTTTTCACGACCATGCATTTACATCGTATTGGCAATAACCATGTCATTGTTTATGCCAAAATTTAAGTACAAACATATTGTTTTTTTGTTTTGTATAATTGATAATAATGAAGCACAATATTTCGTTCTTCCGACACAATTGACCGGATTATATGAAGTCATTTGGTAAAAAATCTACACGAATTTATGATAATGATAACAAAACCTACTTGTTTGGATAAAACTTTCCATCCGAGCCACATGTTAGATCATACGAAGTCGAGCAGTCAATCTCGTCCCTATGTGTGCAGAAAACGGACCCCAAAATGTTCATCAAGTCTCCAGAAGCATTCGAGGAAGTGGCTGCCGTGGTAGGCAATGTGGTCGTGTCCACTTTAACAGGTGGTCTGGAAGTTGCTGAGACGATAGGATGGCTTGATGTCGGACTGCCGCTAGTCGTTGATGGAGCTATTGTCGGTGATGTTTGTGAGTTAGTTGATGTCGCTGTTGCTGGCGATTTTGTTGGTGCATTGGTGTTCACTACTACCTGAATAATTGCGGTGGCCAGTTTTGTTGTTGAAGGGCTTGTAGGCGCATTAGTGTTTAAAATCACGGATTGAGTGGTAGTAGACGCCTGTGTAGATGGTTGTGTTGTAGTTGTCACACATGGTCCTAAGTAACGGATGTTCAAATCGAAATGGATGTGGTGGTCTAGAATGTATCGGCATCTGGCCTTTACGAACTCACAGCTGTAAAATGTATAAGACACATAAGCACTATGATCTAAATAACCATGTTTATGTTTTGCTTTTAGCGCTGTTATTGCACCAAATGCTATGCAGTCAAACTTCGACATTGTGGCCACCTTATGGTCTGTAAAAATTGTCTTTGATAACCGCTCCGAAATAAGTCGTCGTTTAAATGTTATGGGCTAAATACTAAGGTGGTCGTTTAGTGGGGTTTTACTAAATAGAAAGAATAGTAGATAACTAGTGTTTCATTTCTGTGACTTTAAAACAGATGGTAAAATGTTGATGCAAACTGGTTTTGTAACTCAATCTTTAGACAATACTTGATTCTCCGACTTGGATAAATGTGGTAAATACGCACTACATGTATATACTATTTAGTAAATAAATAAAGTATAGTAATAAAGTGTTGATCTTGGAGTGATGACACAGTTTTACTGTCCAAAGTAGCAAATAACCAAGCATTATCACGACTCAACCTATGCAAAACACCAATGTATAGATACCATATGGTTGTAAAGATACGCACTGTTATTCCTAACACAGTAACTCCGCTGAAAACCGGTCTCCATGAAAACCGGAATTTCATGAAAGTAGGACGATTTTTTCAAGTCCCATTTTTTCTCTTTTATAGTCAACAGCTCTCTGAAAACCGGAATTCTCAGAAATTCGGACCTTTGTATGAGTCCGGAAGGTGTCCGGTTTTCTGGGGTTGTTCTGTACAAGCATGGTCAGATTTAGTACATCTGAACTAAAACTACTGTTTCACTCTCCTGAATGATTACTTTATAGCAAGGTTTGAATGTATAATAAACAATACGAACTGTGATATGTACGTGTGTCCGTCTGTACCACAAATCTGTTCATCATCAATGAGAGTATGATCTTCACAATGAACATGTTCAAATGCATGGCAAATGTGATCGTCAAAATGATCTGAAATATGATGTAGGGCTTCGTCGATCAGGTGACAGTCAGGTCCACAATCTGGCGGTGGATGGTGGCCGTCCGGTTCGTGCGGGTGCGGTGGATGATGAGCATCTGGTGCATGTGGATCCGGTGCGTGACGATCTGATCTTGGATTACCAAGGCAACCTTAAATGTTGAAAGACAATTTGAGAAAATATTTGATTAGGGTAGACTTCTGATAACGTTAAATAGACCAGGTTGGTCGGCCATCGATCGAGCGTACGTCTGTCATAGGGAAGTGAATGCAATATAGTGGCAATATAATTATGTCGTATAAGTAACATTATAACATTATTTGGTTGCAAATTGAAAATATATAAATTTGAATAAAAACCAACCGTGTGCTATCAAAAATACGAATAGTCCCGTAACGTTCATTCCACACAACCAGTGTAACTAATGAAAGATTCGCTTCCGATCGTTCGTGTCGTTACGTATAGTACTATTGTCTGTTTGCGAGATGTTATACCAACCTTTTATTATAACAGTCGCGAATGTTGTTGAAATTTATGCCGCGCATAATCTCTATTCCCATATCTCGGGTCCCCGAGTTGGGGGATCTTATGGAAATAGTATTTATGTGGATGCAACTATTTTTATTTTCTGTGTACATATAAGTAAATAAAAATATTATTCTGTTCGAGGTCAAAATCCCAGAGAACGTAAAGTCATAATTATGGTATATAAATTAGATTTGCATATCTTAATAGCCATGAGCCAACATTGCATCCATTAAATCACATGAAGAATTACAGGAACATAATTTCTCGGGACCTGGACATAACTTCCTGCACTTAATGTATCCATTAACCTCTGATTAAACCCATCTCTAATAAAGGTGGACTTTGTTGGCAGGTGTGACGGTGTATGATTGGTGACTCTTTGTTAGCGGCTTCCACTCTGGTACCCATTTTTCCTCATCACATTTTGAAATGTCGCAGAAAATCCTGGTTACAGAAGTTAACAAACAGTGTGTAGCGAGCGCTAAGATATATTTCCTTTTTTGTTTGTAAAGTTCAGTGGTTCATTTATTCTCTATGAATTCAAAAACTTACTGTAATAACTAGTGTTAAAACATCGGTTCAAAATCATAATCGATTATCGGTTGGAATCGGTTGCGACATCAGAAGTGATTTTCCGATTATATAATCGGTTCTAGTGTAGTAGTGTAACTTAAGTAGACCACTAGTGTTTGATTCTATTTATGCACCCTTTGGTTCTTAGCCATCCTCAGCTTTATGCTAGTTGGCATTATAACATATAAACCTGGTGAAAGGGGTGTGTTATCCATATGAACCATTAACCTGGCTCTATTAACATCAAATGACTTGGGGTGGTCAAATATTTGTTTTTCGACCCGATCGACGATGTTTTTCGTCTCAATCGACGATCCGCCATCTTTTTCTAAACAACGCGAGTGATTTCCCTGGAATGCGTGTTCAGTTTGAGGCATTAGTAGTTAGTTACGGTGCCTAAATGAGATAGACCGATAATCGATTATGAAAAACTTTAATCGATTATCGGGATCGGCAGACGTTATCACGCCGCTAATCGATAGTATCCGATTATCGTTTCATCACTAATAATGAACGTATGTTTTATGCGGGTAAAAATGTTCGCAATTTCGCCCCTAACAATATTTTGCGATTTTTATTTTCGCCAATTTATTTTTTACTATACCAAGGAATAATAATGTATGTTTTATAATATTTTTTGCACGAATTGTTTATTTGTAATTAACAGTACAAATTTCGATGTTTGCAGTAAAGTTCACGTGGGTGAATCACACAACGAAAACAATAAGGTCACATGTTCATTGAGATAATCAGATAACGTGTCCACGTACAATGTAGGTTAAACATCCCTGTCTTACTTAGCCTGGGCTTATCTATCATCTGTAAGTCATCTGGTACAGTTGCAATTTATCATTGGATGTCATACATAAAATGCGAGCTCATTAAATATTACGATTCATCAAATAAGTATCGGTTAACGAGTACAGCGTACAGCTCGGTGCATTGAACACGTCCATGTTTCGTAAGTTCGGATATAGTTATCTATTAGTGTCGAAAATCCGACCTACTAAATGAATTCTGAACATCAATGATGATATTGAAAAATCTTGAACTATACGTCGTAAGAACGGGGATTCAGGCAAGACGTCATATTTGTTGGTCTATCTTACCACAAAGCTTATACTACATTTTTTTTCTTCAATAATTACTGAGCGCAGAGGCTGCCTTATTGTACCACAATAACACAAACAATGAGAAAGCTCGCGTGGCTAAAATCCTGACAATCAATATGATAGACTTGTAAGTCTAGGAATGCACATAGATCCCGTGCTTGGAGCATTCTTGCCTCCTACCATCTACCAGACATTCCACTCGGCGGCATCAATTCGGCATTTTTCGACATCAGCGTTACATTGTCAAAATGCTATTACATATTTACATTAGGTGGTTTGATAACATTGTTAACTTGACATTCTGATGTGTCGCTTTTGTGAAGGTCATTCGGGATCTGGCTTGTTCATTATTCTGGCAAATTGACTCATCAAAAGGGCAAAAACCATGGTGGAAATCATGTACGAAAAACATCACAACATTTCGTTGTTTTTTTCTAAAAGGGCCTGTATGTAACAAGCTCCGCCCACCTGAACAGAATGTATCATACAGAATGAAAATGCAAATTTACTGTTAACGTCTAACCGCTCCCGAGTTAGAGTGGCAAGTTAGTCTTTGCCTCTTTTATCTTTAGAGCGTTAAATACTCAGCTGGTATATGTAGAGCGTTTTTATTTGGAAGCACCAGAGAAGAGTTGATGACGTAATAGTTCTAAATATAGCAATGTTACACACGAATAAGATAAATCACAAATGAACGTTCTTTTGGCACTCGGGTCGAATCACACTAAAAAGCATGGCTACCTATGATGTAAAACAGAAACACGGCTTACGCTATTATTGCCCCTCTGTCCGGATCCGGCCCAGCATGGAAAGGGTGAAACTATAAAAATAACCATAATATATTGAAAGAACTAAGGCAACCTTACTTGCGAATTTGACAAGGGAAGATGATAAAAGGTCATCACCTCGAAAACGTCATACATTACTTTTTTGCTTTCAAGTTTGTATGTAAGTGCAAATCTTAAAGATATTTAAAAGGTATTCTGATACACAAAAACAACTTACATTTTTGATCTACATATCTGCATATATGTATATATTATACAGTCATCTGAATCTTAAAGGGACATTAAACATGTACGAAAGTGTTACATTTCTTTCCAGACAACCTGTATTTCTGTAATATATCTTAGTAACAGAAAATTGTAAAATTTTATATCGGAATTACTCGTTATACCGAAGTGATATACTCTTCTGAAAGTCTTATTAATTATTTTAGTTATGTTTTTCTCTCGAACAAAACTATTACTTTCATAACACAACTACTACGAGTATGACCAGTTTGTACTAATTTGAGAGCAAGGTATGACTTTCAAGTAAGTTAATATTACAAAAAAATGCGAACGAGAATTAAACTAACGGAATGTCCTCCACAATCTTTAAATTCCGCTAAGACTTGGTAGGCGCAGGGTTTACAAGAGATGACTAGAAGAGGAACTCTCAACTCTAGTCACTGCCCGAAGACCAAATTAAAGTCCTCGCAGCGTACACGACTCATAATTACGATAATTACCCACTACCATACATTGACGCGTGCACCTAATGTTTGGAGTTCTCTTATCTAAACGAAACTAGTGCATTGAGAACAATTCTTCACACAGTGAACTCATGCTCTTCATAAAAATGCAATTGTGGCAACATGTGCATGGACACATAGATTGAAATAAATGCACGGAAAGAAAAAAACTTATTACATGTATCTGTCTTTTGAAGGCGAACATTATTTCTTTATTTGGAAACGTGTATTATTAAATGCGTTCAATCTAATTTGAGATTAATTTTAGTGGAAAAAATGATAAAATCTGACTGGAATATCATGCTAAGTATATTTGTCTTTTTTCAGGCAGGAGGCACGGACCGACACTCCCACCAACTATTCTGACCTCGCCCCTGACCTCACCTTATACATCAGGTTTATTTCTAGTTACTTTTTATTTGTTATCTATCTTTTTATTTATTTTAATGCAACTCATTGTATACGGTTCAACGCCGTTTTTTAACAATTTTCAGTTATATACGACGACCGGTTCACCTAACATGTTTTCCTGGACTGTATACTAACCAGTACTAACTTACCCTTCCTCAAGGAGCCCGCAAATTCTCCGACGGCCGTGGCTTGTCTATTTGTAGAGCTGTTTGTTTTGTTAGGATTAAAACTGAAACCTTTTATTAACGAACTTAGAGTTCTTTACTGGGGCTGTCGACCTAATTAATGCTCCTGGAATACAACCAGTGCACGCCCATTCCTTCGCAAGCAACTAACAACTTTTTCAAGAAATGTGTGATTAAAAAGGAGAGATGACCATGAATTTAATAGATAAATGATGTTGTTATGGAGACGCATGTGCTCCCTCATTCAGGGCACGCACCTGCAACTAAATGAATATCATACCGGGCTGCTAACATGACATGTAAACGTGAAACGATCATTACTTAAGGTCGAAGTATAACTTTTAGTTACATAAAATATGCCATTCTGACTCACCAGGATCACAATGCATTAGAATTCTACTTTAACTGACTATGTCAGACCTGGAAATTTGGTTACAGAACCACTCAATGTAGCTGGGCTTTTAAATACACTACACGTATTCAAGTGTTGTATTAATATTGAATTGAACTCCTGGGGATTTATAAAAAACACAGAGTAAATGATTTTTTTGTGTTAGCCATTTACATGATGGAATATCTAAGTGCATGTAGCATTTACAATATACATAGTGATTATACAAATGATATACAACTATTTTAAGGTACATTCAGCTATAACACGCCCATCAGATTAGTAGACGGATGGTCACCATATTCCGGACGTGTTGAGGTTTATCACAATAATGTATGGGGTACAGTCTGTGATGATAACGTAGACAAAAACGTTGCCATTGTTTTCTGTAGAATGTTAGGATATAACTTTGGAATCGGGTAATCGTTGAATCGTTTTCAAAATTTAAAGCGCTGAAGAGAAATTTCGTTATTGAACAGGATATTTGATATACAAAATAACATAAAAACCAAGAATTTTATGCCTGTAATTAGTACAAAATTTATCCAATGTCCGGTAACCGAATTAATCTTCTATGGTCACCCAGAGCGGAAAATCACGTGACTCCAAAACAAAAGAAAAAATAGAGAAAAATCGTTCGATTAAACCCCCAAATCAATGTATTTCTTTTGATTAACAATTGTTTAAGACGTTTTCATGTATCCTGTCATATACCTACTAATATCCGATTACTTCTTATACCTGAACAATGTCTAGTGTAGTTATTGAGAACACGCGGGAAGTTAGACTGCATTTTGACCAGCATAAAAAACTACAATGCACATCTCGGCCTACTACTTTTAACACCAGGTACGGGACCAGTCAAGGTGTTCCGAGTGTTCAAAAAGCCTCACTGGTCACTGTTCACACAAACTAAAATATTTCCACCAAAGATTCGACCATTTCTCACATGGCTCCTTGTTTTAATCTCTGAATTATCTTTACCTTGTAAGCAATATTCGAGTATATGATGGCGGAAGTTTAAATAGACCTGGTGTTGGTTCGATAGCTCTGGATAACTTGCGTTGTAATGGAAATGAAGATGACATAACACGATGTATGAGCACTGCTTGGTTTTCTCACGACTGCTCTCATACCGAGGATGCTGGGATAGATTGTTACCATGGTTACAGTAAGTTATAAATCAACAAAATTAAAGAAATAGGATACCGATTTTCTGGTGTGATTCTAATGATACATAGTCGTTGCTTATCGCTGGCTTGTGGCATGCTATGCTGAATTCTGATTTATATAAAATAATTTCTATACATAATACGACTTTTGCTAAGATATGTTGCTAAGAAACAGCTCTGTAGCATATTCCATACAGGTTAAGGAATAAATACATTGTACAAATATTAAGATTCTTCAACATCATATTTTTTCCGATTCAAACGGTTTAGGCACTTTAACCACGATCATCTATTTTTAGACTTTCTTTCTGCTTTAATTGAATCATTTTAGGCAACTACACCACTTGGCAATATTCGACAACAACGATCTATCCAACAACGTCAGGTACACAATCATACAACGTTCATACTTTGTTTTAATGCTAAAGTTTTATTATATAACGTCATTAAAAATGCTGGGTTTGCTGTTAGGCGACCCAGTCTTTTAAACGTGGGTGGGTTGGTAGACATTTTTAGGTAAGATATGCTTGTACTGAAAACGAAAAACTGTTATAAAGAACGAAGCAGTTATTTTGTTAAAATTGCTTGAACATTTTGAGTCAGGAAATTTTGAATGAGTTGGTCGCGGAATTGCACACCACTTCGCTTTGTTCATAGATACACCATCCCGTATGAAATTGATACCAATCAGATTATCTATTTTCGTTACTTTTTACGTTGATCAGAGTGAAAATTTAAAATCATTTTTATAAAATATTGTTGGATGTTTTTCTTAGTAAGCAACCAAGGTTGCTCAGACAATTAAAAAGATCATTTATATGACGTATTTGCAGGCTACAGTTTGGAAGACGCGATAACAGTCAGATGTTCGGAGAATGGGTGGGATGTCGAAGTAGATATGAACATTCTACGACAAATACATCCGGGTGCTGTAGCCTCGGACATATATCTCGGTGAAAACTCTTGCAGTGGCACATTGAGCTGGAATATCCTGTCCTTCAACCAAGGATTGCACGAATGTCTAACCTCTCAAATGGTATATTAAATTTTGATCCTACGTGCCAATATAAACATTATAACTGAATATGAACGCATACATTATTCGGCGATAAAACACAGTTGGCTGTTCCATTCCTCCCTCCCGTTATGAAATATCAATTATCACAGCCAATGTCATGAAAGACATACTTAAATTCACAGGAGCGAATCTAGTTCTTGTCGTTTTGGGGGTAAAAAATGTGCAAATGCAAAATATTGTTTTTTGGTCAGAACCTAAATGAATTATTATGTGCCCATATTTAATAGTTGATAAAGTATTGGCCGTCATTCGGTAGCGGATAATTATTTTACTCGACCATTGAGATGCACAACTACTGCCCATTCTTTATTAACAGGTAAAATATGGCAACACAGTAAAACCTTGATAATGAGCCTATCTTCAGAACCAAAACAATTAGTTGTAATAATGAGGTGGTCTCAATTTCAAGTTTATTTATAGGGGAGTTATTGGAAGCCGGTCCGAAAATAAGTGGCCGTTTTAACAAAGTGGTCGTAATATTTGGCCGGTCGCAATTTGTGGTTTCACTGTACATGTATTTGTTATTTCTTTGTTAAGTGTTTAAGTAATTTGACAGGCAACTAATGCATTAGAATGAAGTACAATTTATTTATAGAACTAGTTTCTTTTTCAGATTCGAAACAACAACTTAATTCATCGTAACGAGCTGCTCTATGCAGAACGTGATCCGGTGCATCCGTTTCTGGTCCGACATTATAACTGGTCCGTCACGGTGGAATGTGACGTACAGCGAAATGAAACATCTACCGGTCTGTAACCTTCCTTCTGATTGGTCGAAAAACGTTAACATTATCAAGATTTCTTCTTTCTAATTGGTCGAAAAAAATAAAGCTATCAAGATTTTCTTAGCTATGTATTTCCTGTCCAGATCTCAATGGTGCAGGGCAACAGTCATAGATTAAATCAAATACATAATTAGTATCTTTCTGGCGGAATATTTAAAAATTTCGACCACGTCTAATTCTTGAGCGTTTGTATCTTTGCTTCTATCAAAGTCATGTCATTACATTAAATCTTATAAAAAAAAGTCGATATATACATTTGTGTTAGATTTGATAATTTGCCAGGCGTAAAAAGGTGATGGTTTCTGCCAACCATAAAATATTTTTTTCAAACTCGGTATTGTTTCTAGTCGGCACTTTCATTCCATACGAACAACATATCAGAAGTAGTGAGATATAATTGAAAAACATTAAGCCGACCTGCTGTGTACAGTAAAACGCCTGAAAACCGGACACTTTCCGGACCGGGCCAAAAGTCCGGTTTTCTGAGTATTCTGGTTTTCAGAGTCCGGTTTTCTGAGCCTATATAGTACCCTATAAAGTAATCTTTTTGCGATATTAGCAGAAACCAGATATTCACTTATTTTGCCTCATCACAGAATATTAACATTTCTATGATTTTATCGGTATGCTGTAAATATGAGTGTGGTATTGAAATACTATATACGAACAGGTTAATTCTCCGTACTTAAGCTACATGAGGGTGATAGGGTTAGTGTACAAACTGACATTATGAGGTGAATTCCGTACTTTGCATTCTGGGGTTAGAAAGAGTAAATTGTGACGTTAAAACATCAAACTTTAAGGAAGATCAAAGGTATATTATAATACTGTAGCTCTCGAACGCTCGTTCGTTCATATATTTATATATTTTCTGTATTTGATCAGGTTACATTCATCACGATAACGATGGAAGTCATTCGATTGCGAGCTCCAGTCATTACAGTGTGAATATGACATTTTACTCTGACCCTAACTACAATAATCAAATACAGGGAAATCCCCTACACGTCACATTCGGAAGTGACGTATACGTCAAAGTTTTCACGTCCGCACCTGATTGGTCGGTGAAGATGAAACTGAACAACTGCTACACAAGACCGACACCAAACTCTCCTGACGCTCTGAAATACGATTTAATCAAAAATGGGTAACATTTTTACATATTTTACATATTGTTATCTTTTTTGAAACTAATTCGTTTATGTTGCGTCAGTCATACGAAATTGCATGCCCACTTTTTCCGTTTTTTAGGTAATTAGATTTGTATAAATCTCCCGAGTGTTTTAACAGTCATGGACTGATCAATTTTTCAACGCTATCAAATATTGAAATATCTAATTTCTTACGTTTGTTGCTATTCTCTGAAAAGTGTAAATCTCAAGAGTAAAAAGGAGTGGTCCGATTTCACATGTTTTTTTTTTAATTTCCGTGACACCGTTTTTTTCTAGTCTTATTGAAAAATTATTTTGCGTACACATCCTATTAGGCACAATGGTATTACTTCGCCTAAAGCAAGAAATTGTCATGTTTACGGTGACCTCACTTTTTGGCACCGACAGTAAAGTTTCTAATATCAAAATCCAAAAGATACAAAAGATATGTTCAGAAAAAAAAGAAAACTTAAGTCTACCCTAATTATTTTGGTCAAGTTATCATAAAAATGACTATTTATTTCTAGACTAATTATTACCCCAATTTCGCCCTTTTTCAGATGTGAAATGGACGGCAACACCCACGTCATATCGCAATCTACTCACGAGACAAGATTCATGTTTCAAGATTTCGCATATACAAGTCACCATGAAGGCATCTATGTTTACTGTGAAACCGTGTTTTGCCGAACCAACGATTATAGCAAGAGCTGCATGCAAACTTGTAATCCATGACGTCATGCGCGCGCAACTCCTCCCGTGTGAATGAACTGAAAGAAATTACATAATTGACTTATCATTTTTTCCTCCGTACACTATAATTTACCAATGCATCGTGATTACCATATTATGTTTGACAAATTAAAAAAAATCTAATCGAATTTTAATTCTTAACTAAGGGAAGTAACTCATCATATCTATATATGTTTGTATTGCATGAGTTAATTCCCTTGGATAGTTTTTTACTTACAGTTTACTTATTTCAGATAGACTAAAATAATGCGATTGATTCCAGATGTGAAGTTCGATGTGATTGAGGACTAATGCCATCAAATTATGAATAAAATATAAACAGATGTATTTTTGTGATGACGTATCAAGCACCCGCAATATTGAATAAAACATTGAGCCAGAAAAAATAGTCGTGTTTCCTGTCATTTAACAAACAGAAATATATTAGATTGGTCACAAAACTTTTCTTTTCACTTTTTTCTAAGCATATTTTTCATACTTTTTGTTACGATTCGTCCCAAATATCTTTTTTTATTTTGCTGTTAGACACTCAAGAATTGGCGCTAAAACTTAGGGTCGGTCTGGTAACTTGAATCTTTTTTCTGGCCTAATGTGCAACTACATAAACGATATTCACTCAACCTGCTGGATAAAGAAGCTATATAAATCGTAAAAAATATGCAGAATCTTCACTGTTTTGATCGCATAATAAATTCTGCGCGGCGGGTCTAAAGACAAATGTACGAAACGTATTGCACAAAGTATATGGTACAATCTGTGTCTTAAAAGGGACAGAAAACGAAGTATTCGTCTCATGTAAAGACAGTGCAAACTCTCCAGAGCAGCCCTCTCTTGAGCAACAATCTCCGTTCTACAACAAAACTGACTTTTTCCACTGTACGATTTAACTATTAATTTAACCTCTCTACAGCAACAGCCTCCCAACAATAACATGAGTTTGCTTCTCCCAAAGGGTGTTGCTTTAGAGAGGTTGCACCTTATTGTGTTTAATTTTGTATTTTCTTTTTAGTAGACTGCAATTCGGATTGACAATATGAATAAGAGGTGGGTTATCAAGTGTGATAAATTCTGTATAATTATCATAAGCTTCGATATTGATAACATATCTCTGGGGGTCTCCCTGGTCGAGTGGTTCTGGTCTATCCCTCACTGCTGTGAGTTCGAATCACACACAGAACCAGACAAGTTTCACATGCAAAGAAGCTGTCCAGCTAGCATACGGATGGTCAGTTGTTCTAACCTGTCATGTCTTACTTCAAGATAATAGCAAGGACAAGTCGCCTAATGACACTGGCAATTGACTCCAGTGAATAAACGACAACACATATGGAAAACTTGATAGTGAAAAATTTGAATTTATTATCTTAATCAAACGCAGTTAATGGGGAGGATCACATGCAATAGGGCACCTACCGATTGTAAAAACGGATTAAACATCCGAGTATTGTGTCTTGGTGGTTCATACAAACCTCTGAATATAGACTACCTCAGATAAAGACCACTAAAGCACCTCTGTGACAAGTTTATTAGTACCATATGTCTCTGCATTATTCCGCCCAAACATTGACAAACATTTCCTGAAACATTAAAAAACTTGTAATGTTCGTGTACAGTAAAACACGGTTATAGTGAACTCGGATAATGTAAAATGATTATTCCTCCAAGACCAAGTCTTTCCTTTTTAAATGTAGGCCCTAATATATATAATGAACCAATTATTTCCCGTCCCCAATCAAGCACTTCTTTATTTCAATGTAATGGGTTTAGTGAAAATTCGCTATAGTGAAATAATTTTATTCCAGTGTATTCACTATAACCGTTGACCTTGGTAGTAAAACAACATTTAATACCATAATCGGTCTAATTGTAAATTTGTCAAATAGTGGAGGGAGTCACATTATCAGGAAATATCAAAAAACGGTCCGCAAAATATGTAGTTTATTCAATTAGCTGTTCTTGATTAAGAAGTGGTGACTATACAAGGTTTTACTGTATGTTAAAGTAAGACATAGACGTCTATCTATTCTTACAGAAACAAAAGCAAAATATCTTCACGTTTAAAACCAAGTGTGTAGGTTTGTTACGAGGGTGATATAACAACACAACATCATCATTATTACTATATCAATTAATAAAACAACCCTAAATGTCTTCTAGTATATACGTTACATTAAATTTGTCACAACAGTAATAATGTCTTATCGCACTTTGACAGGTTGCTTGTCGTTAAGAGAAGGAAAAAACGACCAAACACACTCGCAAAACTATTACGTTACTTTCGCTTTGTGCAAGCGATCTCACGTATCAGAAAGAACAAATGTCATTAAAAAGATATTTTGTAACTAAGACTACACTTGTTTGTAAAACGATATTAATTGCACCGTCAAGTAATAAATTTTAAGATTTCAGAGGTTCTATCGAGCTGGTACTTTGGCGGACTTGGTGACATATTTTTTATTTCTATTTAAAATGTGCATTGCTGGTTCAGCGTAGTACACAGGTCTGTATTTATATTTATCGAGAATGTGTAATGACAGGAAAAATAACGAATTCTAGAAAGTTATGTCATAACGGTCACTGGCACGGACATTTTTTGAACTACAGTAGGACACGGAAAGTCTTTGAATTTACGCCACTCTATCCAAAATTCACTATATTGCGATAAAGAATGGTTCCGTCGGGGTAGTAATTAATTCGCTGTTTCCGATGTTTCGCTATATCCGAGTTACCGCGTTTTACTGTATGCTTGTTCGATAGCCATTTATTTCAAACTACTTGGATGAATTGAAGAATCGTCCAGTTTTCCACACATACGCAGGAAGTTTATGTTTGTATTGTATTTTGTTTGGCCATTGCATGCATGTGTACTATGTACTGTAAAATGAGACCATCTTCGGGACCCGAAATATCGGCCGTAATAATGAGTTATAGGGGAGTAATTGAAAGCCGGTCTGAAAATAAGTGGTCGTTATAACAAAGTGGTCGTTGTATCGAATTGGTCATAATGTGAGGTTTTATTGTAGTTCAATACAAGGGCGTTTGCCTCTTCAATATAAGTCAAGTCAGAGTCCTATAATAATATAAAAAATCGTTAATTTTCATGTTTTCAGCAATATTTAGTTGTATACTAGAGGCAGCTTACCAGTTTTCATGATCTCTTTACCAGGACTAACCTTGTTCTCTGCAAGAGTGATAAGCGAAGGTGGGCGAATGATTTAAATATAAATATCTTCAAGCAAATCGTCACAGAAAACACGTGCCGTGCTCAGGGTTCGAACTCACGAACAGGATATCCGTTAACCTAACTCTCAGTCAATGTAACAAAGCGGGTGAGATCTGGTGATTGTTTGTTTGTTTTTATGTGACATTGTCACTGGGGTTTTAACGCCGTTTTTCAATAGTATTTCAGTTATATATGGTGACCGGTTCACCTAAACAGTCCTCCTCGACTGTATATTAACCAGTACTAACTTACCCTTCCACAAGGAGCCGGCAACTTCTCCACATATTGAGGAAAATCGCATTTTTGTCAAATTTTCATAGAAGGGTATGACCTGGATTTGAACACGGATCGCCTGTTTACAAATCCAGCGCACTAACCACTGGATCACGGTCGCGGCTGAGAGGTCTGGTATGATAGGAAGATGTTTCAATGGAACCATGCATTATTGAGGTCAACCAAGTGCTTACTAGTCCACGTTCCTAGGTTCATGTAGATGCATTTTTATGTCTTTTAGGAAAAAGCGGTAGACGACCACATTACAGAGGAAACTCTCTAAACCGGTTCCTCTGTAAACCGGCTTCCCCTCTAAATAGGCCAAATGTTCTGGCCATGACTTCATTACTATATAATTAAAAAATCCCCTCTAAACTGGCCAAATGACCTGATCCCGGCCTCGGCCGGTATAGAGGGGCTCCGCTGTAATTGGTCTGCAGCTAGATTAGGCTCAGAAATTCCTTAACGCATTATGTTATTTGTCTTTAGTTGGACACTGACATCAGATAGAATTGTGCCTTAATTTTGTGTGATTAATTTTCGTAGATCATTTTCTCATATATCAAAGACTATTTGATTTGTATAAGATACGTCAAATCCGTAGGGAAATATATTCAAAGGCTTTACTTTGAAATCAATCATTTTTCACATTCATATTTTGATATGAAATACATACATATAGATCATAAATTGTATACATATGAATGGAATGTTTTGCAGTTTTAAATGGCTGGAAGTGACTATACATCAGCACCTCGATAAATAGCAAAACTCCACGGTAAGACTCTGTTTGTTACTAAAACAACTACAGCAACGGTGCGGTCTGATTATCAAGCCGAAATGTAGACAAAGTATTGTCAACTTGTTCGAAAATAAATGGTCGTTATACGGAGGTAGAGTTTATTATTGAAGTGATTAATATTTAAGGCTTAACGATAGATAAAAAAATGACTCGTCAAAACTTTGTATTTTTCACATTCTAAATGATTTTCTTGGAGGTTGCTCGATAAATCTAAATATGGTAAAACTTGAAAACGAAAACTACCTATGTCTACGTGATTCCATTCCACACAAATGATGTCATCTTTTATCAGACTTATGCAGATATCTTAAGATTGTACAATTTCTGTACATACCTATACAATGAAGTACAAAGAAATGTCTGAGTGATTTTTTGTCTAAAACCCTTGCTCATTGTTCGGGAATCATTTTTACAGTATATTTTATAGTACTATTATATTACATTCTTTATTTTGCATTATATTATTAGCAATGCGCATATTATAGACAAATAAAAGCTCGCTTGATTTACAATGCTTGGCGTTGCTATATGTCGCATCTTTTTGTTTATTGACGTATATTTCCGCTGCGTTAATCATAAAATACGATTTTAAAAAATGAATCAGTTCAGGCTGTGGTTATACTTGGCGGTAAAGACGTTTGCTTACATTTTTTTTTGTTTTCAGCCTAAGTGTTGTATCCACTATTCTCCATATTTCCCGGACAATGACATCGTTGACATTATCGTGTTAGAGCGAATTTCGTACAAAAAGTGATAAGCAAAAATATAGGGCACACACCGACAGTGTTAATTAGCCAAACGGAGAGATCGTTAATTAATGAGTTGACAGCAATATCTTGTCATGTTTTAATGCTCCGCCTTATACACAAATTAATTAGCGGGCGTATTTTGTAGTTATAAAACATATACTTACTACATGTGAGTTATAAAACGATCGTCTCAAGCATATTTAGTATCATTACGGCGTACAAAATTGTCATAAACTCGTAATAATTGACCACCTACATGTGACTTGCGTATATAACCAAGGTATCCGAAAATAGCGTTCATCTCTTCAATCTAAAGGTGACTTTTTTACATTAATCAACTTGTTTATTGTTTTGTACATACATATGTAGCTGCGCTTTTGTTTTTTGTTTCCTAATATGGTGACATGGTGACTATTTGGTGTTTTGGTTCCATAAAGATGATTGTTTAATCGTCTGATGTAGATTTTGATTGTAAAATTACGCAAGATATAATTGTTTATTGATACGATCAGTCCTCCAATTACAGAATCCAAGTAAGCAATTCTAATCAAATGCTTTTTAATGTATGAAAATATTGTTAAATGTTGTTATACTGATGTATATATGAATATACTAATTTTTGTCAACGTTTTTTGTACGCCTTTTGTATACATGTGTTATAAAACCCCTTTAATTCACACCTTCTGGTAATCGGATTCTCATCTTCGACCCTGCTTGAAATAAAGTTTTAAACCTGTACACTGAAAAGTACTTTCAGGCTCCACTTTGTAACCACTTCAGCATAAAGGCCATCTTATTATAACGACCACTCATTCCGTACCTGTTATCAATATTTTCTGTGTTTCAACTTGATCTTACCCCCACCGTTAAAACTGGAAAGTTGTCAAATGATCCCAGTTGTTTGTGCGACATTAGACCCAAGAAAAAATTACATACTAGATTCTTACAGGTTATTTATCCTCAAATATAAGAATTTCTACCGAGAAAGGATCAGAGTACGCAATGACAGCATAGGGCCTACAAATACATTTACGCTTCACTTAGCGACCAACAAAATATTAAGGTCGACTTAATATTAAGACCACCCCAGTGAGACGTTTTATATTATGTTTGTTCATTTTCTTCTTCAACTCGATAAAGCTGGGGGGAAGTCATTTCACTCGACCAAAAATACAAGGAAGTACGAAGTACGTTCAATCCCCAAATATTTTTGTATTTTCATTTTGCCTTTAGAAACTTTATGATCTGCGCCAAAAATATAGGATCGGTTTGGTAACCGTAAACGCGACTATTTTTGGCCTAATGAGAGAACCTCAGTATGTAGACCCTTTATATTTAGCACTACAGGCGGATTTAATATCGCGTTTAACTGTGTTGGACATAGGAATTTTAGTTGCTTCGCTCTATTAAGCGATCCGCAATGAATCAGCCATGTATTATAGTTGGTTGAATATGAAATATAAATTGGTTTGTAAGCAGTTTGTAAGTTTAAAACATATTTGTATGACAGCAATATAAAATATATTGTTCGAATACTAATATATGAATCCATCTTAATAATGTGTATACATAATTTTCATAGTTCGTTATTGCTTGTTTGACATAAACATGATGGATACACTGTTTGTATTTAATAGAGATTAAATTTTTTTTCAAGGGGAAAACTGTAATACAGTAGAACGCAGTTATAGTGAATTCTTTGGGTTCCGAAGCAGTTCATTGTATCCATTAAAGTAAAATAATAATGGTAAATTAGAATAAATTAAATCTGTAAGACAGGAAATTCACAATGATGTTATGGCGATTCTTCACTTATTTAATGTAAATGAAACTAATAATAAGGGGTGGGTTATTGACGTCTTAATGACGTGTTTATTGGGGTTCTCTCGACAGTTCCTTTCATATACGTGCTTGTAAGTTTAAATAAAGAAAATTAACAACATAGCTACAACCAAAAGCTATTTTGGTGGGTGCGGTAAGTATAACCTATCTAAAAAATGTGCCAAAGACGATGAACTGGCATATTCCGTCTAACCTCGGTTGTACCAGACAAGCCGACATTGGAACTACTTGGAAACATCACGTTAGTAAAACAGACACATATGGCGGCTTCCATGAAAGAAGCGCCAGTCAAGTTTTTTTTGTTAGTTGTACGTAATGTACTGACGAAAGCAATGTATTACACTGCTTGAAGGACAATTATACAAAGAAAACTGTAAACAGCCTTCAACAGATACCATTTTATGTTGTTTGGCGGTAAATCGGCTGTTAAATTATTGTTAATCCTTGAATTCCTAAGACTTTGAAGTCCCTTCATTTAACATCAGCTCGCCCGCTTAGCTCAAGTGGGAGAAAGATAGGCATACGGACCTCGGATTTGTGAGTTCGAAACTTGGGTACGGAACTTGTTTCCTCTGGTGATTTGGTTAAACACAGTTTGGCTAAGATCAATCTGTGCCCTCCGCAATACGGAGAAATTGGCCGTTGGTTGCGAAGATCGAGGTTAATACTTGTAAATAATCCAATAAAATTGGTTGGATTAACTGCTCATCAATATATTACTAATTTACTGATGAAAATGCGTAAAAAAACGGAAAAAAAACTTAACTTGCAAAACGTTTTACTTCGTAAGCATAAATTCGTTCATTGTGAGTGACCTCCCTTGTAATATTATTTTTCTTTAGGGGTAATTGAGTTTGTGTAGGTGGTGGTTTGGTACATTATGACTAAAGTTTAGATTATGTATCACATCTCAACATTAGCTCTATGTGATGACAGTACATAAAAACTTGCATCAACAGATATTTACATAGTGACTAACCTTTTGCGGTATAAATCAAATCTAGATATTTTAACTTTCTTTACATTTTTAATTCTATTCATGATACTAGGTTGTGAAACGCTGCTTGTGATAAAATAGAAGAGTGAATTTTTATTTAGCGCGAAATATTTATTACTAATGTTACGTTACATACATGACTTTTTCGTAACCTTTGAGACATGAAATGCTTTTGGAATCAATTTAAGCTTTTCTTAACAAATTTCAAGATAATGTTTATGAGAGAGTCTTTTATTTCTACGCGATTTATGCACTGTGTGAATAAAAAAGTGTCCCCTTTAAATCATGTTACGTTGGGAAAATATTTAATTCCTGTGCCTTTTTTCATGCGAAGGAAAATATTCCGTTTAAAGAGATACGAATTCATCACCAGGCTAAAAAATAAATACCTGGCTTCAGCTGACATCCCCAAAAATATAGGGTCGGTAACACTTTTTTTTAAATTTATACATTATTTTCAGCTCGAAGGTATAGTTCATATGAAAATGAAAATATCGACAATATAAAACATTAATTGAGACTCTAAGAAAGTTTCAGGCCGTCAGAAAAAATACGGTCGATCGGGTTAGCGGAACAAGAACATTTTTACGCCTAAGTAAAACGATGAAAAATATAGAAAAAAAATCTTTTGACGCTTAGTTTGGTATTTCAACTATTTTTGCGAATGAGTCACAAATTTGAATTTGATTTATCCATAAACTCATTTATA
The DNA here is from genome assembly GCA_008271625.1 of Lutraria rhynchaena. Taxonomy (NCBI): domain Eukaryota; kingdom Metazoa; phylum Mollusca; class Bivalvia; order Venerida; family Mactridae; genus Lutraria; species Lutraria rhynchaena. The sequence continues at coordinate 3,386,209 of VIBL01000012.1, forward strand.
AACTGCCTTAACTTTTTGTTAAATAGTTGGGGTATTGTGTTAAATTATGGGTAAATACGTGATAAATTTGTTTTAGATATTAATTATCTGTAATTAATTAGTATATTAACTCAACAATATCATTAATTATTTTAATTTTCTTTATGTATGTTTTAGTATTGAAAAAAAGTAGTATGATTAATATGATTAATTTATAAATACAGTCAAACTCTTATCCTTTATCCATGATCGGACTATAAAATTCTTGTTGGATTAGAGAAGTAAAAAAGTTGGTAGGCTAATTGGTAGAGAACCGATTTGTTGGTCCAGGTGCACAGGATCCAGTACAAAGTTGATAAGTTTGTACAGTGCAACCTCTCTCGAGCGGCCCTCTCTTGAAAACAACTTTCCTTCAACAACAACATGTTATTCCACTGTTCGATTAAACTATCAATTTAACCTCTCTAGAGCAACAACAGAAAAATTTTGCTTCTCCCAAAGGGTATTGCTTTGGAGAGGTTGCACTGTAGTTCGATTTTAGACTAAAGTAATTTTGTTTTACAGTATACCTGTAAAATATTAGCCTTATACACAAAAGTAGCTTTCGTGAACAACGCTTTTGAACCACCACTAATAAAGACATCGATGCGATAACAACCAGTTTAGCATTTTTAATTCCGGATTGTCGACATTACCAGATGGGAGAATTGAGACTGCAGGACTGATGCCTACACAACAAAACAGTTAAGGTCGAACCTTGCGGTGCAGCCAGATTCTGCAAATTAGTTTGTCAATGAATCACGTAAACGTTTTGGTATTGTTTCGTGTTACAGTTCGAGACGATGCGTTGCATATATTTTTGCATATATTAAATCACTACATCCATATCATTAAAATAAAGAAGGACTTGTCAGAGGAAAGATGACTACTTCATTTTATCCGATTTTCACTATATCCGAGTATACTGTAACCGTGCTACATTGTATTCAATAATTACATTAATCAATCATTGCCGCGATCGGGAAATCATTGATGAACAAAATTTACAGTCAGTTACATCAAACGACGGAACAAAATTCTCACACCGTCTGACCGAATGGACAGAACGTGTTTTAACAGCTCCTGTCTTACTGAGAAAATTTCAGCATTTTGTCGGACGAAATAAGTCTACAGCTGAAGTTTTCGGCAAATAAGTAAAAATAAATCATTCATATCACTTCTATTTTCCAGTCGAGATGTCTGACAACCTTTTGGGACATTATTGTACGTTCTTCTGTTTATTAGACATTTCTCTTATATACACGGCTAGACTCGATCGACTAAGGAAGATATAGATGAACTATCAAGTTCCTGGAAGTGCTGTTATGTTGAAATTGTCTGGAAAATAGCTCCACGTACTGCAAGAGTGGAAACTTGATAGTGAGTTGACGACAACTTGATTAGATCACTACCGTATACTCATCACGTGTTGAAAAAAAATGCATACAAAAAAACTATCCACAGAAAACGTAATTTTTGCTAATTTTGTATGTTCCTCTTATTGACCACGAAATTAAAAAGAGGGATTTTGATGATTTGTCGTCTCAATTTTAAAGTGATTGTTTACGTGGAGACAGTTCATTGTTCGTTGATTATGAACATATTTCGATATTGATGATGTCTATAAGTTTCAAAAATATCACCACAAAATGGATATATTAAATGCTATTGATTTTGATGCAAAAGAACACGGTTATAAAAAATAATAATTATGTTATTATCATTATTATAATTATTATATCCATGAGGTGAAAAAACAGACAGCGTGCACGGGTTAGAATGAGTAAAGTAATCAGATTTTTCACTATATCCAAGTTCATTATAAGCTTGTTTTACAGTGCATGTATTTAGATTAAGAGAAGGAGGTTATTTCTATTATTGAAGATGGTATCTCAACCAGGAAACTATTTACCGAATTTAAAGTCTTCATTTTGATATTGTCTCAATATCAAGTTGGAATGTAGAAACAATACGCGGAAATATGAGAGTAATAAGTTGATAAATGAAGATATAAGTTCAAAAAATGAAGAAATCAGTGGAATTAATGAAGACATAAATTGGAATATTGACGAAATAAGTTCAAAAAATGAAGAAATACATTGAAATAATGAAGAAATAAATTGAAATAATGAAGAAATAAATTGAAGCGTAAATGAAAAATATTGAGAATCAGCATGAGTTCCCCTTTAAATTTTTCAGCTTGATTTCAGACATTTTTATTTTTCAATGGATTTATTTCTTCTCCTATAGAAATAATTAGTTCATAAGAGAGCAATGTAGCAATATTAATGTTTATAATGTATGCAAAGTGGGTGCATCCGTTTATTGGAAACATTTTATCATTCTATAAAACAGTTTGTCATTTTTTAAAGATTTTTAAGTCTGTTTGGTGTTCTACAAATTTAGCATTCTACTGTCAGTATAATAATTGCATAATTTCCGCGTAAGTTACCATGGTAACTTAAAATAATGTCAACAGTAAGGTAAAAATAGATATTTCAATTCGCACCAGCAAAGATTCATAAATCATAACTCGCCTGGCATTATTCTAAACCCATGTGACTTAATTGATTTTACAACTTAAATATTATCACGAAATATGATTATTGTTAATTAAGATTTTATTGATCTAGACTCCTCTCGTTCACACAGTATAACGGTGTTCGCTGGATTCATTTTTTATTAAGTTGCAATACCTATGCTGAAGTTATCTGCAAGTGAAGACCACCAGACTATAGAGGTTTGTATTTATTTCAATACAACAACTTGCACCTTTGTTTTTAGCCGCGGAAAAAGACAATTATCAATGAATACTAAGATTTTTATACCCGTACCTATCTTTTCTTCACGGGGTTTAACGTTACACCAACAGACAGGGTCAACTGGTAAATTTTCCAGCGTACACCTTGGTAGAACCACTGACCTCACGTAAGCTTGTTGGACAACACCCTCACAGGTGAAATTTGTCTGGTCTTAGGCGTGATTCGAACTCACTGCAGTGAGAGGATGGTGGTTACCATTCAGAGACCATAACCACTCAACCACTGAGGTCCCCGATGTGGTCTTCACCGACAGGGTTGACAGTCGATAGCTTACAAAAACTACCTTTGAAGATTGTTTTGTCGGGCAGAACTTTAGTTCCCATTCAACAATTTTCATTTCACACCACCAAATCAAAAAACAACTTCAAATGAAAACCACTTTGTTTCATATGTTTGAGTCTACTGAAAGTTTCATTGTAGATAAATTGTATGTGTATTTTGTAAGACTTCTTGTGAAGTGTGACCTCTTCACAGAAACAGTATTTTGTTTCCCCAGCAATAATTTAATGTTTTGATACATACGAACCAAATCAAGTACGCTTTGTTACTTTAAACACACATCAGAAATTAACCCAAATTTGTGACAAAATGTTCAAGTGCAGTTGGAGTCAAATTGAGGCTAATTTGGTTCGTCACTTCCATTGTTGATGTCTTAACGTGAAGTGTTATGGTCATATGTGATGGTCATCATGACCTGTCATGTGCTTGCTCCTTTATCTATGCCCTGTCCGAAATTGAAAAACCAAGACGCTTGACCGAGCGTGATCCACGTGACTTAGGCGCTTGAATAAATTTTGAATTGAAAATCATTGTAACTAAATTACGTTCCTCTTCAGTTCATTTTGAGTTGAATAGATCAAGAGGAAGATTCGTTATTGCCCATATATCAATCTTGACACTTATCTCTAAATACTTTACTTAAAAGCCTAATTATCCTATTAAATAACAAATTAAAGTTTTTAGCTTACATTTACGATTTGATTTCAGTAGATTTACGCGTAAACAAATGTACCAGAAAAAAAGACATTTCGGTCGTAGTGTGTGGCTTATTTGTACACTACTTTGAACTCAGCTTTCGTGGTTTCACTAGAAATACACAACAAAAGTCAGAACCGTATAAGTGAAAACCTATAATCATTATTTAAGCGAAATGTTCGTCATTCAAAAATAATGTTTACACGATTACAGTGTAGAAGTAACAATTTCCAATACAATTTGATATACAGATCCGTGAATTAAGAAATGTAGTACAACGCTAGAACGATAAATCAAGTCCTTGAAGTCACCATCACGACCGAAGAGGTCCAAATGTCTCAAGATCACGCGAGAAAACGGAAAAAATCGAGACCATTTCAGTGTCAGGTAACAGATATAAAAACTAATTTTCGGCTCCCCTTTCACAGTAAGACGAACAAGCCAGTCAAACGGAAAACTTTGTTGCAGACGGATTGATGGTACTCTTAAGGTGTAATTCGACACTTAAACATATTTTGTACTTCTCTTTAAACCGGTTAAAAAGATTCTTAAAGGAATTATATTCCCATTTTGCATTGTAATGTAATTTAACCAGACTCCCTGAAAAAAGAACACACGGCCATATCGGTTAAGGATAAATTAATAACGAACCTTAATCTGATTTATCTATGTTGGAGGATGTTTAAAGATGATGTGACCAGAGTAATTACTCAACTATCTCCCAAACTTAGTCTCTGTTTCAACATGGGAGACATTCTTTCTAATCCAATCGACTGGACGAGAAAAATACACGAAATTATCCGTAGGAACTACTTCATCACGAGTCTCGCGGTTAAAATTATCCACTTGGTTAAAATAAGCGAATACCGGTTGCTGGAATGCTCCAGACCAAGCAATGAACTGAACCATGTGTATTCGGCACACTCCGGCCAATTCTGAACCTCTATTTAACCTCGGTTGTACGTGGTAAGCCGACATTGGAACTACTTATTAAAGCAGATATGCAGTATCTCTACTCATAAAAAAGCAAAGTCTGTAGCAGCTTCTATTTAAAAGAAATGTTTTTGTCAAAAAATCAAACAAGAATTGTATCACTAGAATTTGAACGTTGAGGTAATACATAAAAAGTAAAATATAAAAATGGATCATTTGTACGATGATTAAAAACGGAATGATTCTTTTTCATTATTTCTTTGTCTACGTAGACTGGTTTGCTGTCATTATTCAATAGAGTCCATTGTTGATTTGTTTGTTGTTTTGTAATTGCCGTTTGATTAAAGAACTTAGAACAATATCGTCTGCGAATCTGATTGTCACAGTCGATACAAGATGAGATACGTCTGCTTTGATAAACATAATACAGACGCAATTTCGCAGACGAATTACGGAATAGTACTTCGTTCAGTGTTATTTACGCAACCAGATCAATATTATTGCGTAATGATTTATATAATTTAGTGTAAATAATTATGCAATTATTCTGTTTTTAGGATAGTCATACTATGTAAGTTTAATATTCACTGCGTGACATGTTAAGTAATGAATACCAATACCATTTAATCTTTTTTGTATCTAATAACTCATTCATTGAATATACTAGAATTTCTCTTTAATGGATTCGAATCTGCGAACTCTTCGACCGACTGCACATTCGCCATACATAAACCACAACTCATCTTTGTGTATTATTGTACACTTTTATTGGATCCATATTTTTTGAAAGTTTTTTCCCTATTCTTCGGGATGAATTTTAACAACGGGTCAGGGGCCTCCTCGGTCTAGTGGTTACAGTCTTCGACATGTAAACACTAGCTTCTCGCCGCGTTGTGTTCGAATCCCACCCGGGGCTTGACACTTTTCACGAGTGTTGAAGCTGTCAAGCTAGCTTACAGTAGGTCCATTGATCTACCTATGTGTATGCATACTGTCTTCCTCCAACGTTAAAGTCGCCTGATAACCCTGGTTAAATTATTTATCAACTACCGATGATTCGTGCCTCATTCTGTGAAACTGTAGTCTACTTTCTGATTGGCCTATCAGTACTGCTCAGAAATTCAGGAACTTTCTTAAGAAAAGGTTAGAAAAAACAATCATGTTTACGATTACTTGACGAAATATTTAGGGCAGGTAGATCGAAACATTTTTTTCTTTCCCAAACATCTTTCGTGAGAAATGAGTCGTCCTCAGTTTTTTCGTACTTCAGATTTTGCTTTAGAAACTTTAAGATCGGCGCCAAGAAGGGTTGGTTGGGTACCCGTAAACACGACTGTTTTTTTCTGGCCTTGCTCTAAAAGTCTGTTAATGAAAGTCGTAAAATCAAACACAAATAATTAATTTACAACTGTCTAAAGAAGGAACCATTGTAAAGCGCCGTAGGTGTAAGTACTGGATAGGGTTTGCTATTGACAAGGAGACTGCTTCGTAATACTCAAATGAGGAGTGGGGCTGTATGAAAAGAGAGATTACACAGTTTGGTAGACTCGTTTTCTGGTCTAATGAGCGAATTCTCTTGGTCGCTCCAAACCCAGGAATCAAACATATTACTCAGTATTTTACGATATCTATTAAATTTAAATATTTATAAGTGTGACGATAAATTACAACATTTAAAATGGTATTGATTAAAATAAATCCGTAGATGAATTACATTAATTAACGTATTTCTAATTAATTAACAGTTATTGTTCCATAACTATTCTAATTACCCAAAATGACCTAGAGACCAGGAGTTGACAAAACCATATTTTGTACATCAAATATTTGATGCTGCAATAGAAACTGATGACAAATGAAACTTGCTGCTCGATAAACTGTCATCTTATAAGGTAAATGAAGCGGCTTCAAATTCTTGAACTCCCTATGATAAAAAAAGAAAAACAGAAAAAAATCTGATACGTGTTATTAGTCTCCAGATCAAAACTTTATTCAGTATTCGTGATACAGTTTCTATGGTTACAATAGAAACACATGTCCCTCTAATTGCTTGACAGCTTTTATCAGGTGGCTACATTTAATAACAAAAAAAAAAACAAGAAAAAAAGGAAATAATGGTACATTCAGAATTAATTGTTACCTTAACACATTGCATGTGCGATTTCTTAGAATAGCGTAATTGTTAAATCTGATTGCGTAATATAACCATTACCATAGCGACGAGGTGCGTAAAAGTGGCATGAATATACAAAACTCTTGATGAAAATTGATCTGCAATTGAATATAAGTGATTTGAATCGCACTATTCATAGATGGTGAATTTACTTTTCTCTATGGTAATAAAATAGATATATTGTAATCAATGCATTAAAGTTAGTTTTTCCTGAACGTATTTTACCCTCCATTTTTAACCATCCGAAATCAATTGAGTTTTGGCTGGCACTGAAGTGAAAAATATGTTTACAACGATAAACCCAGTTGTTTCAACATCGGTCAAATAAAACCAGCGTGTTTAATTTGAGGCTAGGTTATACAATACGTTAAAGTTTGGGAATACGATAGTATAAAATTTTGGTTTATCTAACCCTAATTAATTCCCGTTTTAATTGAACCAGAGTGTCTGATGCTAGATAAGAAGTCATCAAGATTTTTAGTTTCTCTTTTTTACTCGTTTGAATTGTCAAGGTAGTCTGGCGTTTGGTACCACAGCCCTCTTGTTTCTGATTAATTGTTGGTTAGCATATTAACCTAATCTCCAATTAAGCCGCGGCCGTGGTCCAGTGGTTAGTGCGCTGGACTTGTAACCCAGAGATCCGGGTTCGAATCCCGGTCGCGGCAGGTCATACCCTCCCATAAAAATTTGAAAAAATGTCGACTTTCCTCCATATGTGGAGAAGTTGCCGGGCCCTTGTGGAAAGATAAGTTAGTACTAGTTAGTGTACAGTCCAGGAAAACTGGTTAGGTGAACCGGTCGCCGTATATAACTGAAAAAAAATGTTGAAAAACGGCGTCAAACCCCAGTGACGATAAGTCACATAAAAACGATAACCTCCAATTAACCCAGCGGTTAAATTTAACCGATGTTTATGCAGTTGGGTAGTGGTCAGTCAACTGCAAACTTTTTTCATAATGAAAGCCGATGTATGAATAAAAAAATCGTATTAATTTGTGTTCTTCCTTTTCTCTCAGATAAAGGTTCAAGTTTCAAGATTGCGACCTTTCCAGCTAGTCTAATTCTCTTCTTGGTGCAACGTCATTTTTATTCTTTTTTTATATCAATTTCAATCAAGGAACAGCCTAAATCACGACAATTTCCTAATCACAATCCCGTTTGTGTCTGGTGAAAAAATTTTACGCCTAATTATTTCATTTCAACGCAAGAAAAAAATGATATGAACAATGCTAATTATGACAAACTTATTGTTTTTAACAAAGTTACTAACGAATTTGTACTAGTAAATGAGACACTTAGTGCAGCGTGTGGTGAGTTCCGTACACTGATAAACAATTTCACTGATTTCAGTGAAATAATTGCTAGACAATTATGTACAGGTTCGCATATCCAGGGAAAAAAACAATTTAAATAAATGGACCCGACCATCACAGAGCAGTCGTTATTTTATTTGATAAGCGGTGCTAATTCGCTACTCTGATTAGAACAATTATTCACAATTTCAGGATGAAAACAAAATTATTTTTAACTCGGTTCTGCGAATTAATATTGCTACAAACTATACGTAGGTCAATATGAAGAGTGTACACGCATTTTGTCTTGATACAGGAAGAAAGACAGGGGCATAGGGTTGTAGATTTATCAATATCTATATAGACATCGTTATTATCCGTTGCTCCCCTAAAGAAGAACGAGAAATTGATTGTGGAATGTTTGCTAGCAGGAACGTAGCTGTCTGTAACAGTCGTAAGGATGTGTGTAGTGTTTAAAAGGACTCATCTTCTGGTTTATGATTTATATATCAGAATGTGAAAACTTTCATTTAATAATTGTTAAGATACATAGTAAACTAAGGCGAGCAAACGTTTTAAAAATGATTTAAATGCTGCATTGCTTTATTAAAACACTCGCTTAGATTATATATATATGTATGCAGAAAACACCTATCGTGTTAGTAACATCAGAAATATGCGATAGCTAATTTTGAATTCAATGGTACATCATTTTTCAGTTTGCAGAATATTAACAAAATCAGTACTTTTGAATGACACCATACCCTGATGAGACGTGTTGTAAGTTTCTCTTCTTATGGTTTCTGACGTCAAAATGGAGACGAGTCTCTATAAGATTTACTATTTGCGTAACAATGAATATGATTGCTTGTAAATCCCAGAACAGCAATAAACTAACCACCACACAAATAAATAAAATATTCGGTTAAACAAATGTTTAAAAAAGTGAACCAAATGTTCTTCGCATTTTTAAAATGATGTTACTCAGAAAAAAAGTTTAATTGAGCGGGTTCTCGTTTATGATAAAAGAAGTCAATGAGAATTGAATTGAACTTTAAGTTCAATTCAATTCTCATTGACTTCTTTTATCATAAATTCACACAAATATTCTAGTCATAGAGTCTACTTTTAGTTTATGTTTGTTTGTTTCACTGGGTTTAATGCCGTTTTTCAACATTTTTTTCAGTTATATACGGCGACCGGTTCACCTAACCAGTTTTCCTGGACTGCATGCAAACCAGTACTAACTTACCCTTCCATAAGGAGCCAGCAACTTCTCCACATGTGGAGGAAAATCGACATTTTTGTCAAATTTTCATGGAAGGGTATAACCTGCCGCGGCCGGGATCCGAACCAGGATCTCCCGGTTCCAAGTCCAGCGCACTAACCACTGGACCACGGCCGCGGCTCTAGTTTTAATTGATATAGTTCCACTTCGCCACATCGTTTGCTTCACGATTGCGCATGCGCGACGGCCATTTTGGTTACATTTTTAGTAGCTACATGCGCACTCAGGATGACTATTTTGCATATTTCACAATTTTCCATTTGATGGTAGACATCATACTGATTTCAGTCAGGGGTGTAGACATGTTTTCATGAAGCCGGTAAGCTACTAAAATTAGAGGGGGACTGAGGTTTCCCCCAGTACTGGGAGAAGGAGCAACACCCTCCTGTGGGGAAAAGTAGCCAGCGAAAATGTTCAAATAGCCCGTTGATTTTTCCGGCTTCCGGCACATTTGTACACCCATGTTTAGTAGTCGTATTCACGTAACATGAAAACCACGCTCTGTCATATAAGACTCACGCCAAAATATCTCGTATGTATGTGTTACTGAGGCAGTTTGTGATCGAGTCTCAAACCTACAACCACATGCACAAAAGGCGGACGCTCCTACTCAAGGCTTGTAGGACATATTAAACAACAACAGACACCTCCATTCTTCTGTTTCCCAATGCAAAAGCAAACTTTAATTCAGCGCTAGATATTTATAAATGCTTATTACATGCTTAAACAATTTCACAGTGGGACTTATACGCGTATAGACATGTTGTTGAATTGTCTTTTGAACGTAATATTTTATCAAATATATTCACGCGGTCCCAAACTAATTGGCTTAAGACGAAAATTACCAGAATAATGGAGAATCTCGGATTTTACCGACGTGTAATTTCGTTCGATGGCATCTAAGAACGACACAGGCGTCTTCTAAAAAAGATTGCTGCCGTTTTAAGACACGATGCGTATATTTTATTCAATACTTTAATCACGCCAAAACGTGGCGTTACACTGACTCTGGTAAAACAAACTCGGTTATGAAAAAAATCATAAATCGTGTATGATAGTGCTACCCTGATATTACGCCCAGTCTAAGACATTCATCTGGGGACATGTTCTTAAACAATTACACAATAAGAGCGAAATTGTCTGCATCGACTAAATTCTATTGTTACATTTTGCATAAACATATTTCGCTGTTCCGACACACAATATTAAAATGAATTACTTGAAGGCCAAGCAATGTCTTCATAGAACCCGGGGCTGCATCCCTGCTTGAATAAACAGAAGAAATAACTCATAGTTAAATAATTATGAATATATTCACCCACACAGAAAACGTACCAATGTCTACTATATAATTATTTAATAAGGTAGAGAAACACCTAAGGTTAAATCTCCTTGAATGTCTAAATATGATGAACATGCATTTATCAGAAAGATAATGAATGGCCTTAATTAACAGAATAGCATACTAATATTTATGTATACAGCGCATCAGGAGATGTTAGCGAACTAAGTATATCTACATAATTATTATTAAAGATTCAACAAACATCTTTTAACCCACGTTCGCTTTCAACTTACCACCTACCATCAACACAAAGAAAGGAAAGAACATATATGCACGTTATGAAACGCATATTTTTGACTGCACATTTGAAACTCATTCTACTTTTCATAGTAATTATAAGTACAGTAAAGCACAGTCATAGTGAACTCGGATAAAGTGAGGAATCAGATACAGTGAAGTATTTACTATTTCCCAACACGTCTTTCCTGATTCCATTGTTATGAAAACATTAATATATGGATATATTTAATTTGATTAATCGGGTCGACTGGAATTCAATAAAACCGTATTCTACTGTATATATTATAAACAAAATTAGAATGCATCATTATTATTGTGTGGATATTATTAATAATACATGTAATATCATTATAGTAAGTCTTTTTAGTTATTAACTTCCTCATAGAATTGAGAATAGAATAGAAGGTTCTTTCCTGGCAACATTACGTGGCATGTCTAAAGTAAATGAATGATTGGAGTAGGTGAATTGAACCTCAATAATAAGATCATTATCGAGACCCGGACAGTCGGTCATGATAATCAGATGGTCTCATCATCAGTTGAATAATATGGGAGTTATGAAAACTGGGGCGAAAAAATAGTGGGAGTTATAAGACGGTGGTTGTAATATTGGGGTGGGTCGCTATTTGAGGTACTACTGTAATCGTCGGCATTGAGACTGGTCAGATTTTGTAAGGACAAGCGATCGGGGGAACCTCTTGTCGGGTGGTCATCACTACCCCAGATGTGAGTTCGAATCCATCCTGACAATATCAGTTTCACATATGAAGAAGTTGATCTGCTAGCTTACCTAAGATCAGTGGTTCTACCTTTACCATTATAGCTGGAAAGGTTGCCAAATGACCCTGACTGTTGTGGCGACGTTAAACCCAAGTGAATAAAAAGAACGAACGAGCATCAATTCGTATTAAATAACGTTGATATTTTTCGGATGAGGGACCCATTTCATAGACAGATCTAACCTAAGAGAGCAGTTTTTAATTCAATAATCTTGCAATCTTTTTTTTTTGTCAACACCTTGTACAATGCATTTTTCCTATTCATTGTTTTGGGAATCTATTGTCTGAAGCGTAGATCATTGGCGAGATATTTAAGTTCAAAAACTACGTATAGTTAAAATTTATGAAAAGAGCCCCTGTATTGCAGCGTAAGTAATGGTACAAGCACCGTGTCGACATGAACAAGTGTTTTCCTATGTCTTCCTATTTTTCTGATAGTTTTATTTGTGAAATGTAAAATGTGTTCTCTTGGTATCTACGACAGACGGAACCTTGCTCTGCATTTACTGTGGCTTTGCTTATCGTGGCATCAGGACGCCATACTTATGGTATACTTGCTGTTTCTACCTTTTAGTGCCACAGAAACAAGATCCATACCACCATATTTTTTAGATTGTGGCGTGTGGATTCATCGTCAGTAGAAATGATATTATGAGTTTTGTTTTCTTTCACGCGCATATATTCTCATTGCATCCATGTGTATGTGATAATCTCTGTTTCTCTGCAAGTGTCTAAAAAATTCCCCACTCGTGTACATGAGAACCCTGTAAATTGATGGCATGACGCCCATTTATCATACACACCACATCAGAACAAAATACCAGGACATCTTCGCTAGTTTCAGTGTCCATGAAAATATGAATTAATCACTACTTCATTCGTGTATATCCTTTCACAAATAGCGTGGCCAATAAGCCGTGAATGCCTAAACTCGCCTTAATAGCTTCACAGTGGCATCACGCCGTAACTGAATTATTACAAATGAAATATGCCAATATTTTGTTTCCTCATTTGCATAATATTTGCAGTCGATACAACGGGCTGTCGCGTGCGACGGAAATGCGAATCATCTCATGCGCCAAGATGTCAAAATTTCAATAGTAAGACATTGTCAATAAAGCGTTCTGTTGGATTGCAGTTTGTATAGTGAGTCGCACAATCAAGTTTTGATCTTCTACTGTCGTTTCCTCCAATAATAATCAATGATAATTTGTCAGATTGTACTTTCTGGTGATAGTCTGTCTATCATGTGGATCTTTGAATAGGGAAATATTACTTAAACCCTGGAGTGGTACAAACAAGCAATTTCCTAGATTAGATTTTGTATGGAACGCCGTGATCGCATTATGAAATAAAGATTTGACTTTCCCATTAATTCTTTGTCTACAGTTGGAGAAGGCAATTTCGGTTAAAAAGACATATTTTGATACCGATTATTGGACAAATTTAATCAGTTTTAAAATATCATTCATGCAGTGTTATGTTACATACACGCTATAAAATGAATATAAACCTTACAAAAATAGGCGTGCAACTTGTTCCTTATTGTGAAGATACGTTTTACAAAATTTCCAAAATTCGATGGAGATTTCGACATGGTAAGAATTCCGCACCTGTCCCGGTCAAAAGTTTTACCGTACAATGTAAGTTCCGACCATTTGTGCCACAGAGCCAAACTGAACCCAAAACTTACAAAACATCGTATAAATCTTTGTTTCGAGTTTTCACATTTATCATTTTAGCCTTTGGCCTACAACAAATATGAATGATATATATAGAGTAAAACTTCGCTTTCACGAGCACCGATATCACGACCACCGACTTATCTCGAGGAGTTTTTAAAGTCCTGTCAATTTTTGTTCTCAGTTGTGCATAATTTTCAGCAAACAATTACCTCGTTATTACGAGCACCACGTTTATCTCGAGCACTTAGTCTGTTCCGATGATTCTTCGAGATAACGAGGTTTTACTGTACTTAAAAATTAAATGGCCTGCGTATTTATGTAGTTTATAGATGGTTCTGGCCACAAATCCATTTTTTCTTTGACATTTGATTGACTCTATAGCGTATTATATTGTACATGTATTACTCTTCCGGCGATTCATACTTGAAACTATTCAAGCGATTTATATCTGTTAAGAATTCTTTTAACGCAAACAAATGAACAATTCTTTCATTGATCATACCGAATGAGAGTAAATTTTGTGAAGTCAACGAAAACATGACAATGAGTTGTGGAAATGGCATAGATCAACGATGTCCATTTAAAGTCGGTAATGTCGCCCGATTTCTGAAAAGCGGTGATGTCGCCCAATTTCTGAAAAGGTGCTCGACAAAAATGAGCACGAGTGTTGTATAATCAAATAATCTTTCGAACCCTTAACGTTTTAAGTGAAATAAAACCTATCTGTCAATTACTAATGAGGGAATCGACATTTTCAATGGTTAAAGGTTTAGTTTGTTCAAATTCAAGTATTTGCTTCCATGAATAACTTAAAGATCTCTTTGGTATGATTTTACTGCAGAGGAATATCTTTAACCGTAGTTACCAACACCATGTGCATGGGTTAATGTTTGCGTAGGTGCCTCCGTGGTCATGTGGTTATGGTCTAGCCCCTCGCCGCTGTGAGTTCGAATCCATCAAACAATTTTCGCATGTAAGGAAGCTGTCCAGCTAGCATAGGGAAGGTCGGTGCTTATACGCAAGTGTACTCCGGGACCTTACTGAACTTTTAAAGCTGGAAAAGTTGCCATGTGACCCTGGTGTTGGTGCGACCATAACCCCATCAAAAAGACTTACGTCCAATTTATTTCAAACAGAATGTTTTTGGAAAGGATAGCATCCAACACAACATCCACTTTTCACTGACCTTGATGTAAGCAGCCTTTCCACTTTGCTCAATTGGTGAAATGTTACGTTTACGGACTTTGCGTTTGTGAATTCGAACCCTTTACGAAGCACATTATCTTTGGGGCTGTTTGGCTGAAGACAATGAACCAAAAACATCGTACTTCATTGATGTTTATAAACATTGAGAGGTTTGCACTTACATGAGGAGAACAAGGTCAGCACTAGTACAGAATCCAGGGTATTGTCAGATCAACTGCTGGTCGCTATATAACAGGAAACCGGCATGCAAAATGACGATTGTTAGATTATAACATTGCGCGAAATACAAAAGGTTGACATGATTTTTAGGGTTGACATGTGTGATCTTAGCTGCGATATGTCTGTGAAATGACACCCGTGTGAAACGAGGAAGTATGCATTTATTTGTAGGATAAGAGTGGCAACCCGATCATTCAATGTGCAGTAAAATCTATTTGAACTCGAATGGGATTCAGCCTAAAGAATTTGTTCGAATATTGGAGGTATAATGGCAGAGAATTCATTCATTATTTTAACAATTCTGCTATATTCAGTAAAATCCCACTTAGCGACCACCCGACTATAAAGACTATCACAATATAACGATATTATGTTAAATATTTTCGGACTAAACCTCTTCCATATAACGACCAATATATATGGTTCCAAAGGTGGTCTCATCAGCAAGGTTTTACTGTACTTAAACGTTATTTGGGATCGACTGTTGTGTTCGGACAAGAGGGGTTCGAGCGTGTAAGGTTCCCATGCACTTATAGATAATCCAGGAACTCTGGCAAGGTCATATGAAAGTCATAAAGACATAAAAGACATAAAGTTGATAAATAACACTACACCAAGTATTAACATACAAACGTTCAGCTATTGGCATTATCCCTGTTTTTAAGTAATTACTGTGCACAGTGTATCTGTTATTTAATGGAACGATTAGAGGCAATAACATGCATTAAGCGGGGTTTAAGTCACTGCATTTAAATTCCAATTAACTACTGCACGTATTTTGTTCCAACTAGTCTGGAAATAAGATCTTGACAAACAGTACAATTACGTTATGTTTCTGGAATGATCCCCGCTGATATCATAGTGATAATGGCGCTTCTTAACCGATTGTCGTCTGGTATGGCAACTTTGGACTGTTCGTCTCCTATCATTGAGTATCATTGTCTAACTTCGAGAATTCTTTTGTCGTGTAGCGATCCATTAAATGAGTCACACGATGCTCCAGCCCAGGAAGAAAATAAATGGAAAATCAGTCTATGAAATTCTGAAGAATACCGGAAAATACCGGAAAATGTCGGAAAAATCCGAGACGGTATAAAACTCCTCATCTTCGTTTTAATTATTGTTATCGCGAAACGTGTTTGGCTGTGATTCCGTCTCACCTCAAATTCCTTTAATTTCAGCAATTAAAATCAAAGCGTATGGTTGTCTGTATAATTAACAAAGACATGTTGCAGATAAGAACGGAATAAATGTATATTGACCTCAAACATATAGTATGAGAACATTCAGGTTAAATTTCCTAGGCTTGTATCATATTCTCATCGAATTAAAACATAACAACCAGTCTCTCACGTGATCTTCGTACAGGTGATCGTTGGGTGATAAATACCGCGAACACGTGACTGAAACATAATTAGCGACAGCAGCGAATGTTGTTAATTAGGACATAACATACTGCGTTCGAGGCAATATGATCCGATAGTTGAATCTTGAGGCTTCGAACGGAATTAAGATTGAAAATAATGCAATTAATCAATTAACTATTTGTCATTATTGCAATGTGTTGTGTTCGAAGATCAGTCATACTTGTCAGTAAATTATTGTTCCGTGTTACACAATGAGAACTTCTGAAGGAATATTTGAAGGCAGCCCCGCAGTAACTGCTGTTGTTGTTGTTCTTGTAGACAATGATGAGCCAACCGCTGCTGCTGATGACACTAATGCAATTGATAGTGGCAGTTGATATTGTTGTTGCTGCTGCTATTGATGATGATGATGATGATGATGATGTCACTTATGCTTCTGATAAGTGTTGCTGTTGTTGCCTCGGCGGCTAATGATAATGATGATGATGACACTGGTGACGAAAGCGACCACCACTACAATAATGATGACCATACTAAGGTCAGGAAAATGTTTCGAACAGTAATTACCATACATACGAAAAATGTATTGCGAAAAATCGTTCCTCGTTTTCTCAAAAAGGTAAGAAAAGGAAAACAACGAAGGCCAGAAAGTTTTTGTCTTACATTTTTTTTCGTAAAGTAAGCGTAAACAAGACTTTTTAATAGCCTGACGATAATGATAAGTAGTTAATGGATGAAAAGGAAGTGGTGGTGTGTTTGATCACACGCATGATCAAGTACGACGATAATTGTTTCAAACTGCTTCTACTTTCCCAAAAAAGTATGTATTATCACATGTTAAGGCCATCTTTAAAAACATTTGGTTTGTGGTTACGTGGTCCAAACTTTTAACAGTGGATAGGTGGGTAGGCCGGCGTTTTTTTTCCAAAACTTATAATTATGCTTGCACTGAACGAGCCGAAATAAATTGTCAAAATCGTTAAATAAATGGGGGCTGGTTCATATTTGAATAATGAGTCAGTCGGGTAACTAGAATCCAACATTTTTGAGAATGTTCGAACGAATTGCAACATTTATAATCATTCGATGTAAAAAAACGAGCACGCCAGACGTGCATAGTTCATAATGACTCCTCACATAAACCGGATGCGGTGTATGTACAGATGTACATAAGACCCTTCATCTTTAAAATTATCTTGTATTCTGAATTAAAATAGACCGCATGAACCATACGAACACTTCTGAACATATAAATACGAATTAGTCCGAACAAATAATGATTTTTTGGGGGGTGTTCGTTTTTAGTTTCATTTTTTACGATAAAATCAAGAAATTATTGGTAGAGGTTTTACTACTAAGTAAAATAAAAATGTTTGTGACCCGAGGCTTGTTAAATGGCCCAGTGTATAAGTTAGTTGTGTTTATGGTTATCCGTCGTTTTGGTATCTAACAGCAGTACGAAAACATTTGTGGACGAATCGCACCTCCACAGTACGAAAGGTATGATTAGAAAAAAGTAGAAAAAATTTTTTTAGACCAACATACCTTTTTTTGGTCAAGGAATCGTACATAGATCTGGTCTAGCTTTATATGTATACTCCCTGGCCTAAACCAGGGTCCTTGCATCCTCACAATATGATACGTTTTGCCTGCATTTTGTGTCAATAATATTAGGCTCTCCATCAACAGGAAAGTTAAGCGCCTCTTAATTATCAGTAATCGAGTATTTAACGCAATAATTTAGGAGTTATTATTCAACGATAAACACAGAAGGGTCCCGAATTTTTCGTGTTATTATTAATCTCCCACGCGCATTTTGTTATTGCCTGACGTTTTAACATTTCCATCAATTAAGTATTACTTAAGATGTACATTTAGCATGGTGTTGAACTGTGAAAGATGATAGTTAAACAAAACAACAATTAAGCGGTGGTTTTAACACCATGGTAACGTGACGTGATTCCACGCAAATAAGTAAAACTTGTTATGAAAGTATACGTATATGTCTGTCTTTCTTTAAAATCGTGATTCATATGTTCGAAATGAAATTTCATTTCATACTAATACATTCGTTGAGCGATATATGACACCATCTTGCTTCGGATAAAACCCGGATCATTATTTCCGGAACTGTGTTATTTTCATAGCGTTAAGTTCGCCCGAATCATGTTTTCTGAACAAACGATACGATATAAAGTAAGTATTATAAAAAATAATTCAAACAACAAATATATGAAAGTTTTGGCGGACTTAAGGTAACATTTTAAATCCGGGTAATATTATAATATTACAACAATGAGTCATTATGTCACTTTCAAGACTCCGTATCACGGACCATTCTGTCTTGTAGTCGTATCTTAAAAGCATCGCAGCCACATAAGGTCAATATATAGTGTCCCAGAGCCCGACACTTTCAGTACATTCAAATCATTATAACTGGTCAGTCATATTATGATATGAAAAACATAGATCAATATCATGTCATAGAAATGCTGCAAAAACATATTCAATGTATATGAAACATGCGTAATGTATATGACAGCCACATAGTAAAATTGTGACGAGAAATTGGATATTGAGGTCATGTGATACTAGCTACCCATACAAATTTCTCAACTGATGTCACTTTTATCACACCATGGTTGGCGATTCCTTTCATCAGACGCTTGAAATTTGATTCAAAGCATCTAATCGAGGCAAAAATCGGAGCCAGCTATAAATCGATGATCAAGGTTATTTGAACGCTTTACATGCAGATGACAATCGCTCAATGACATTTTCTGTTTCACCTGTATGCTAAATTGACACGAACTAAAATCATTAAATGACAAACTACAAATATAATATCCTACACATGATTGCATTTCAATAATACATCGATTTATTAGGCAACGACAAGTGACATTCGTTTGTGTAATTATAGCGAATCAAATTAAAATGATAAAACATGCTATTCAAAGTGATACAAATCTTTGAGTCTTACACATCCTGATAAGATGGCTAGAATTAACGCGGGAAATGTGCGGACACAACACGTGGTTTTAAGAATTTCTGATGACACGGAGACCGTTTTTCAGGGATTCTATATAGAGGGCGTAAAATGGGTTCGGGGAAAAAGGAAAACAGCAAAACCATGATGTTATGATCGTATTTGGGGCCTCGAAAATAAGCCGTAATTTTGTAGTGGTCAAATAATCAAGTTAAAATATCAAAAAATCTAGTATTGGTAAATAAGTTGTCTTTATAATGAGATGATCCTAAAATTTAGGTGGCTTCTAAGTCAGGCTTTACAGTGCTATGATTATTGCCTTTGTGTTGGAATATGAAGATAAGCTAAATTCTCAATGCCTCACAACCTAGACTATAAGATGTATTAAAATGATGAAAGTTATTTGAACAATGAAGTGACAGGGTCCATAGGTCATAAACGCTTATGTTTAAGAATTTATGTCAAGATTAAACAATATGCGAAGTAAAGCTGTATGGTATCTTTCAAAAGGACAAAACTGGTATAATAACGACAATTCGGTAAATAATAAATTCATAACAGAGTAGTTTAGTAACTGAATGTTTTAAAAAGAGTCAGCGTCCGTTCGTCCGTCCGTCCGTCTGTCGAACGGTTCTGTCTGTTAGTTAGTTCCATATGGACACTAGGTTATGTTTACATTTTCTCGGGATTTTGGGAGCCCATATTCTGGTTAAAAACTTATAAGTTAAGAGTTTTGTCTATATATGTACAAGTATATCTATCACATGAATTTGTAAAATAAATTATGAATTGATCGTAGTTTAAGGTAAGACTCTGTGGTAAGAATACCATGTCTAGTTGAATGTTGATAAAGTGCGGTATTTGGCAAAAAGCATAGAACTCATCAGCTGATCTTCCCGGAGGCTGTATTCATTATAAGGTACAGAAGTTTGGGACCCGCATTCCCTTTCACATATATTTTATTATCTCGCTGTAAAATCACTGACATCACAAATTAGCTGTTACTATCACTGACATAACAAAACTATATGCAAATATATAATGTGTGAGTTGTATGAACCAAGTTGAACAATTCATCGGGGTTCAATGATAATTTGCCGTTCACATAAATATAACATCATCATTGTGAATAAAAACATAAAGAATGAAATTTACGCGAAAGCTGGAATAAAAGAGTTGAGTTAAAAAACAAATTGAAGACAATTGGTTTTTCCATGATAAAAGCAATAAAAATTCACCAGAATTTTAAAATCTGTTCATAGAATAGAAACACCACCTGTTTGCCGAGTTGACACCAAAAACTGTTAACCCCTATTCAGCCACCCAGATAGGACATTGTTAAACATATTCAATAATTCACATTTATTATCCATTCAACGCCGTTATAATTACAAAAAATCTCGTTTCAGACAATCCATAAATTAAAATATTCACTTAAATTTGCAAAAAGGCATTTTAACAGCTCAGCTGACGATTGCCTTTCCAATAAATCGCCTCCCCCAGAAAAAAATTGGTAAAAAATTCAAGAGAAAGGTTACATGATAATGTTGTTTTTTGCGAGTTGGCGCGAAATGTTTTTTACAGATTCTTCGTTCCGTATCCCAATAACTGTTCGTTATTCTTTTGAAACGTATGCGAGACGATAAGCAAACAAATATGTATCGTTAAAATAAACTTTCCTCGTGAAAAAGTATTAAAATGTATGCTAACGTCATACTTGTTGCATTTCAAACGAAACGTGTGCCCTTCAAAGTAGGTGTTAAACCTTCTTGGCATCGATATATCATTGGTATAGATATTACCTGGGTATCGATATGATCTGAGTATCGATATGTCCTGAGTATTCATATTCTGGGCAGCTATCATTTCGATGATATTACATCTCGTGTCTGAATTAGCATTTTAACCTTTGAACAAGGTCACCATGTGAACATCGACTACTATTTGTACGCACTCATTAACATGATAGACGATACAAAACCCACAATAAAGGCCAACTTTGTATAAAAGTCTATGTCTTCTTTCAATTTAGTGACGTTAGCCCTCAAGTTTGACAATTTACGTTAATAAGTTAAAAATACGAAGTATTAAATGATACAAGATGATTGTAAATTAAGATGTTTAATTATTTGACTTTACTGTCCGGGACATCCTTAAAAAATGTTGTTTTGCGATTACACCCACAGTGGGTAGGCCGATATGTAGGTACTTTACAACATGGTATGCTTGTACTGACACTAAAAGTTGAAATAAAGAACGAAATACATTTTAACATTGTTGTAAAATCAGTGAAAACTTGGGTCGGGGATTTTTAATGAGCCGGTCGCTTGGCTGCAAATCAACATTTTTTAAGTATGGCCTTACAGAGCTATTATATATATACATCTAAAATAAGCGTATTGATTTCTATGAATAATTCTTTTAACTTACTATTAAAATCAACCTACGTAAAAAATAGTTCCATGGCTATTCGTCAAAAATAGTCCCTACCCAATACGAATAAACAATTATATGCATATTTTGTTTCATCAACATTATAAATATTTGGTATATTGTACACGTAGGCGATGCAATTTAAAACACGGATATTCAAGGCGGATAATATCATTTTCTTCTTATTGTCATTGAAAGTTTATCTTTTTCACCTGTACTACATGCAGAATGATATATAACACTCTCAAATACGAATTTAACTTCACCCAAATTTTAAAAAGTCAAAGCGATATATGAATGCAAACTACAGCATTTGTTTTACCGACGTGATTGTACTTATGGGTTTATGAAAAAAAATCCTTATAAAATTACCGAGATCATGATGTAAAAATCATCATTATTTCATAAAATACATGTACGTGGAATATTTTATTGTGTAATAAATGGAAAATTTTTAAAAAATCACACCATTTATTACAATGTTTTCATTCTAGTGTTTTCCTTGTTAATGAATTATACGTAGTACGAAATTTGAATTCACTTATTGATGAAGTTAAAAAAGTCTAAAAAGTGCATATACAGTGCAATGTTGTTGTTGAGAGGTTGTTGCTCTGGAGAGGTTAAACTGATAGTGAAATCGTGCGATGGGAAAAACCATGCAGCTGTTGAAGCGAGGTTGTTGCCCTAGAGAGGGTCGCTCTGGAGAGGTTACACTGTATTACATTCGTAAAGAAGACGTCTGGCCAATTGACCAGAAGGGTAGACGCTTTCCCTCTACGAAGGTTCTGGCTTAACTGTGTCAGAAAAAAGGACCTCGAACCAGCGCGTATTTTGGAGTTAGCTACTTAAAATACTTTTAGGGGCATTTTTTTTAAAAAAAGGAAGCCAACTGTGCATTTTGAGAAATGTACAGTCAACGTTTATACGCAGCAAGAAAAAGTTATTTGGATCAAGATATTTGGATCGTTCCCATGGACACCATCCGCCTATTTACTCATTTTTTTGCCACACATCAACTAAATTTTCAGCGAACGTATCTTTTTACAGATAATGTTATAAAATCCATGTATTTTACAGAAGTTAACAAACCAATCGCTCGTCTTATAGATATCAGAGAACAAAACTTGATCGCTATCTTCATAACAATCGAAACATCTACCGCCATTATCAAGACAAAAAAAACTTAAATAAAAACTACACGGATAGTTACTTCAACTTGAATCATCAATGCCACGGTTTAATGATTGTTTCATTGCATGTCTCTAAACAAATTAAGAGTTTTTTATCTCATGGGTCTACCATAAAGACTTGAACTAGCGCCGTATCAGGTTCCTCAGATCGGGGATTTTATGCAAATTGTAGGAAGTTTGGTTTCAAACAAGCCGTGTGTGTGTTAGCAACATCGCTTTCAACATTAAAGAGGCGTTTTATAGAGATATCAAATTCATCTACTGAACAATTTTATCATTCAAAATTCTGTTCAATAAATTCATTTGAATTTAGATGGAGCCGTGCTTTTTTTATAAATGGAAATGATTTCGATACGGAATTATTCATGATTCTTGGAATGATATTGGAATGCATTGCAAAAACTGAGGGAAATACATGAGCATCTCTGGAGAAAAGAACTGCATTGAATGCGTAAAATGACGGATATATTACATAAACTGTACTGATTAATATATCACTGAGCTTATCACTGCATGATACCATCAATAGATGAAACGTCTAACAGAAATGGATATGTACTTTAAACATATCTATATATTCATACTAATTGTAAACGAGCCATGTGTATATTGTATTATTTTTTTCTGTTTTGATGTTAAGTTCTTTTCATGATTTCATATCAAATTCTACTTTTTTGTGTTTATTCCAGAAGCACAACTAGGCTAAATGATACCCATATTAAAAGTTTGACAACTCCTCGCAATCAGTAAACATACTCAGAATACATAACGGTAAAAAAATAATGATAAAAATCAGCATCAGTAGCAGCTACTGAAACAGCAACAGCAGCAGCAGCAGCCACATCATCAGCAGCAATAGCAAAAACTGAAACAGATGCAGCATCAACAACCACGCCATTAGCATTAGTAGCAACAGAAACAGCAATACCATCATAATCATCATCATCAACAACAACAACAGCAACCATAAAACATATGGAAAGCAACAATAATTCGGGTTATTTCGCACGTAATCATCGAAATAACTTTACTGTCCCTTAGGAAAACTGATGGTCGTAGTTACAGGTGACACGTATCATAGCATGAATCAGAGAGAGTGTTTCCAAGAATTCTTGTCTGAACTACTCGCATAGTAACTAATCATAATCACATCAGCAGAAGGAAACAATATAAATATGATTAAAAATATGGCCTTAGTAATAATTCAATGATTCTTTCCACCTTTTTACAAAGGCAAGATTTCTCTATGGCGTAGTAAAACTACGATTGGGTTTCAATACCAAGTATGAAAATGTGATATTGCAATTACAAAAATGGTGTCACGGTCTCCGTAACCAGAAAGTAACGGACCATTGATCAATATGTTAGTCAGATGAAAACTCAATAAAAACAAGACCACATTAAGCTAGGACAAACACAGTAACACTAGAAATATTGTGAAAAGGAGAGACTGAAAGAGAGAGGAGAGAGAGAGCGAGTGAGAGACGAATCCTAACGCTTGATGAATCAATACGGAACCATGAGAGAAAATCAGTGTCATATAAACGGATCTTTGTATAAAGGGTTGGTCTTCGTAATTGAATACTTCCCGAATAAACAGGATTGCCTGATTGTTTAACCGTGTTTTGTTTATGGTGCAAAATGATACCAGGGTTGTCAACGATGTATGTTGTTTGCGACAATACAAACATTAACATTATAACTCAATGCATCCCCCAATGCTCTTTAAATTAGAAGCATGGTCGATTTTCCAAATTATTGAAATGGTAGCTTCCGATATCAACCTTGTCAAGTCACTTGATTGCATTAATCTTTCGATGCATAACAACTACATTTATGCGATACGATATTAATTAACGCATTAATAAACACAGAACATGTGTATGTGTCTCGATATGAACGTACGCAGAACATGTGTATGTGTCTCGATATGAACGTACGCAGAACATGTGTATGGGTCTCGATTTGAACGTACGCAGAACATGGGTATGTGTCTCGATATGAACGTACGCAGAACATGTGTATGGGTCTCGATATGAACGTACGCAGAACATGTGTATGGGTCTCGATTTGAACGTACGCAGAACATGGGTATGTGTCTCGATATGAACGTACGCAGAACATGTGTATGGGTCTCAATATAAACTAGTGGTGCATAATGTTACTGTTTTGTCAGACCAATGCAGTTACAAATTTAGTGCTTTTAGTTGTGAAATTAGCTTCGTGCGCGGCGCTGCATGTGATCTTATAATAATTTTAAAAAAAGCACTAAGTATGGAGTAAATTACTAAAAGGCAAAAAGTATTGTTTGGTAGAAGGATGTTGTTAACAGTTTGTTGGACATTTAGCCTACTGAAATTCAAAATAAACATATGTTTTATAATGTTTTCATGACACTCTAAGTATTGCAATACATGTATGTATTGCAATACGGATTAGCTGTACCGCAATATATCGCAATACGGGTTTGACCGTATCGTTGCACCCCTAATATAAACGTACACAGAACATGTGTATGCGTCTTGATATAAACGTACGCAGAACATGTGTATGGGTCTCGATATAAAAGTACGCAGAATATGTGTATGGGTCTCGATATAATAAGTACGCAGAACATGTATGTATGTACGCAGAACATCTCGATATAAACGTACGCAGAACATACGCAGAACATGTGTATGGGTCTCGATATCAACAAATACAAAACATGACTATCTGGGTATGTACGCAGAACATGTGTATGGGTCTCGAGTACGCAGAACATGTAATGTAAGGATATGGTACACGCGCAGTGAAAACGTTCTCTTTTGGATTTCTAGACTAGATAACAATCCTTTTCAACTGTGTGCCGAACGGAGTAGGGGTTTTACTTAACCGACCTTAGTATATACATTTCTAGACTAGATAACAATCCTTTTAAACTGTGAGCCGAACGGAGTATTTTACTTAACCGACCTTAGTATATACACGAAAAATCTTTCTGCGTATTTTCTTCCTATATCAGAAATTATTACCAGTGCATTATGAACTTTCGGTAAAATAATTGCAATGGATTTCCAATATTTTCCTCCCTCGCAGCAAAAACAACTATTGTTTTTGCCATCCATTTCTGCGAGTCAATAGGAGACACTTGTTATTCATGTAAAATACGAACTACAAAAAATGTACAACAGAATAAAAGGAACTGCATTGAATAGCAAACTGCGTTTATTCTTTTTGTTGCTATAGATATGCATCGGAAGTCGTGGAGTTTTTCCAATATTGCTACAAGAGAGGAACGGTATTCAAATAAATTCAAATGCTCGGCTCATATAATCAACAAAGACATTAACTACCCTACTCAGCCGATGTCGTCATTGTCTGCATGTTGGTTTCGTCTAGGAAAAAACACGCCAAGCTACCTGGTGAATGGGTGGGGTAGAAAGATATTTTTCCACAAAGACGTGGAATCTACGTTTGAAGTATTATTATGCTGTTCAGTATTTATACATAGCAATCATATGGTGTTTTATATAAGTCAAAGTCAATTTCTGTTCACTTATCGACATAACTTCATAATTAATTCCAGCATGATATATTTACTGCTGATGGCGTGGATGCCTTCTACAGCCCCTGGGATGTCATTCCACGCGTTAAGTGACAATGTAGTTCGTGTTTTACTGTCATAAAAAATAACTAGATCGAATAATAATGCTAATTAGCCCAGTTGTCTTGGTCAGTCAATATGGGTAAATATGAGTATAGATAATCAATCATTTAAAGCCAAGAACTCTTCAGACGTGGAGGAAATAAAGTTGATTGAGACTAGTAGTCATTTTATGGATGTAAAGAAGTAAACATGAAAAAGGATAATCGGAAACCAGTTTTATCAAAATGTTCAGTTATGCAATAACGCTGACCTCGGTTTAGCTCTTGTGATGGCCACAACAGCACACCGAACTATACCTCAATGTGTTGGTTAAAAAGTGTCCGATTCCCGTGTCAATAATTTGTCGATCCGAACAAAATCATGAATGATCATTGTTTTAATTGCAGAAACTAAGCGCTCGCAAGCCTAACCAATTAACGTAATTGAAATAGTGATCGATTTATTAAATAATTAATGTACTTGCATACAATAGTAAAACTTGAACAAGCACTGGGACGTCTGTATCTAATATCAGTATTCCACCTCGTTAATAGATTAACTTAAATGAATACACTGCGGATGTTCGATGTTTTCACGGAGATTTTCCTCGTCTTGTAACAAGCCGGCTCTTGGCGAGTCGATAGGTCAATATTGAATGTGTTTTAACGCAAGAAAAACACAAAACAATTATGAAGTAAAGTTTTTTTTCTTTCATTAAACATAAAAGAACACATTAAACAATTGTAGAATGAAGGAGAGTGAATTCTAGTTAAACTGTTCGCCAGGATTGTCATTATTTCATCTTTGGATAAGTTGTTACTAAGTTATTATGGTTCGGTTATCATAAAACAACAATGACATTCTGTCACTGTTTCTTTTGCATTTTTCACCGTCAATCTGCATTACAGTGAAACACGGTTACAAAGAACTCTTATATAGTTATGAAGACGATGAAATATTCATTTCCCTCGAACACCTCTTTGAAATTTGGATATCATGAAGTAATCATTTATATCCACGATAATTCATCATAACCGGGTTTACTGTACTTTAGATACTTCTGATTCTGTTTTCTCTGATATCATATAACTAAACAATCAACCACAATTTCCTGTATGTTGTAAAAGATGCGTATTATGATAAGCATGCTTAATTTTCGGAAATTTGGAAGTTACCATTTCACTTATTGGTTCCCGTATGCTGATTTTTACGAAAGCAACCTTATCTGTGGCTGAATGATACGATGTTCATTGAAACATTGAATTCATATCTCACGTAAAAAGAGCGTTATCTGGTTTGATTGACAGTCTGACGAATACACTAACTCCTCGGTTGAAGAGTTTCGATGAGGAGTTTGGTCTAGAAAGTGTCCACGCGTGTTATACCTGTAAAAAAGGCCTCCTGAAACATCAATACCGCACTAACTGTAACATTGTTTTTAATTGTTTTTTCAACGCTGTCGACCTCTCTTGAAAGAAACAAAATGTTTTCATAATTCCAATTTTAGAAGGACAGTGTATACGATCAATCTCGTATAAAGAGACCAGAAATTATATTCCCATGCTTTAGCAGCATATGGTCGTTTACTTTAACATTTGAATAAAGATCACGTCTAAATAGACAGGTTTTACCGTTTTTATTCGTGTGAAAAACCAGGACCAATTTTGTGGATATATCTTAAGTAAGATAGTGGTCCTTTTACATAACATTTTTGCTACCCCTCGTTTAGCACAATTTTGACAGTACGTAAAATGTCATATTTTATAAACACATCGTTCTGTACATGCGGCATAGGTTCCTGGGATAACTACTTTTGTCCATTTTTTTAACCGAATTCCCATTGAGCTGTTAAGTTGACCATTTTGTCGTAATGTTAATATTCTTATTCTACTATTCCTGGACAATTGTGCATAAGAGAGAGATAAATCGTCCCTCAGCGGAACACGCGCTCCATGAATTCAAATATGCCCAGTCTAACGTATTAATGAAACACACCATATTTACACAAAGGGGCAAGATTTCTAGAAAAAAAAACATGATCGCAAGAAAAAAAAAAACATCAGAATTTTGCAGAGGTTCCATTTTTTTTTTTTTTTTGAATTTCATGACTAAATTTTATTTCTTAAAAAAATCTGACAATCACTTGAACCAACAAAAAAGACGTCGGCAATATTTAAGATGTTGAAAATATGCAAACGAGGGAAATTAGCCCTGCAGTTTCATCAAGTTTTAAACAGCAATCCTCAACTCTTGATTCAGTTAAAAATCAATGACAGAATTCGAAAATCTCCATTCAAGGGGACACGCTCTCTGCTTGATTAACATTCAAAATTGTTAAATTGTTATTCACAAATCTCAGTATTCGTTGAGATACTCGGCCTCAGCCAACAAACATTCGAAATGCATTTATTTTCGCGAGTGTGTCAATTCAATTTTATGTCTCCATACAAAAGAATGATACAGAATTCAAAGAGATTGTTAAACCCACAGGGGTCCGGACAAGTTAGGGCTTTTTAATATCTAGAGAGAGATTGCTGGCAATATCTTCTAACGTTGCCAGATACTTGACTTTCACTGCAACTTTTCAATAAATACAAACTATATTATGTATCTAGACATTTCAAGATCCGTTTCGTACACTTGGTCTAGCACGTTTCAATTCAAAACACAAAAGAAAGGGCGTCAATTTGAATAAAAACATACTCAAATCTTAAGGGGCTTTATTTGTTTGTATCTTTGAAGCTTAAGTTACGCTGAATGCAGCTAGCATTTCGTTTTCTTAAGCACGTGGTGTTTCGTGATTAATTCGGCGTTATAATTAATATTAGTGTTATGTCTGTCGTCGCATGAATATAGACATTTAAATCATGAATAATCATAATCTGACTCATGCTTAAAAATTTCGAACTTTTTGCTTGTTGGTGGCAACGAACTGTGATAAACAATAACGTATATACACAGGACGAAATGAAGAATGTAGTTCGTAAAATCATTTTTGTGGTAACATGACCTGCTCTTGGTATGATTATTTAATTTATATATATCATGCTGACTAATTCAGATTAATCCAAATGAAATGTAACATGATTTTAACATAGCGACTACCTGAATATTATAACTCCCACTTATTTTCGGACCGTTTCTCGATATATGTTTTCCGCTAAATTTTAAACTTGATAGTGAGACCTCCTCAATATTAAGATTAATGCAGTCATTGTTATTTAAACAATCAATATATATGTCAACAATCAACAAACATGTGTATTCATCGTAAACATCGTTAAGTACAGTTTACGCAAGCATTTCCTGTTGATATTGTAAATACAACCATTTACTGGCAAGACGCACATTGTATTTTTCAGTCAACAAACAAAAACTTCATTATTACGAGCACCCTGTTTATGTCGAGTATTTTGTCTGTTCCGATGACACCTCGAGATAACGAAGTTTCACTTATTATTAAAATAATTTTAGAGCCATAAAGGGGGGTCTTACATTAATTTTAGCTATGCATACTATAGTATTTCAATGGATACAAGATCAAATACAACGAAGATGAAATCTTTAAAGACCTCAGAGAATATCCCATATAACCATGGGCATGAAACCAACCAACTTTTTAAATAAGCATCCGCCAACAAAATCTACTGTACAACACGGTCATAATGAATTTGAATATACTGAAAAAATGGATACAGAAAAGTATTCAGTTCCATCTTTCAAACATATCTTTCTTTATTTCATTGTTATGAACGCAATGAAATATGGGTATAATGAAGTAATTATTCGGGTCCCCTAATTCACTATAACCGTGTTCTACTGTACATTAATTTCTCAGATTCATTTCGCAGCAATAGATCGACTACCTTCACCATTGCTTTTCTTATTTAGTTCTTGATTTTTTCTTTGTTTTCATTTGTTTCACCAGAGAGTTCTTTTCAAGCTCAAGGAGATGCGTTTAACAAGATGTTAATTTGTAATATTAGTTTCCCGTAGTAACTGCATAAATAACAAAGCAAATATCGGGTAGTAGGCTATTCCAGGTTACACCTATGTGTCCTGTAAACAAGCAATGTTAATCATTTTCTACTTTTCGGCCTACGCAGTTATACTAAACTTTGTTCATGCCTAATATATACATGTTTATGAAAAACAGAACAACAGAAAAGACTGAATCAGAAAGCAGTTGATCTCAACTTCGGTATTTTTGCGATATACGTACATACATGTAATATAACGCTAGCAATTGAAACGTGTTTTCTCATTGGTCAATTTTAAAGCTTAGCCTTATTATCAACCAATCAAATGTTGTTTGGCAACAGGACATCAAGATCAGGAATACAGCGCTTTATATACTAGTAGTTGTTGTTTTTTCTAGAACTTCCTACCCAAGCTTTGCTTGACTTAATGAAAGTCATTAATATGATTCTCTACAAATAAATAAGACACATAAACTTCAAACGTTCGTCCAGTTTTTTATTTGTTTGTACAAATTGCGCTCATCAGAAAAACGGATGCAATTACGTTTGAACACCATCCGAATCATACACTTAATTTCTCAGCGTACGTGCAACTTATTGAGTAACTTTGTCGGCTGTACTGACGAAGTACGCTGGGATGCGTGGTTGCTAAATCGACCAACGCTTTATGACAGGTAATGCTGACATTTCTTAATTACGAGCTATAAACAAGTAATTAGCCAAAAAAGCTTGTCAAAAATTATGTAAATCAAGACAGTATTTTGACAGCATACAGTTCACACATCTTCAACTCTTCATTAACATCATGTTAGAATATTGCCCCGCAGATAGATACGTACATCCGTTGTATATACTGATCAACGACAAGTTTATGACTTTAAGTTAATAGAGAGTAGAAAAAAACTTATCTTTCGATCAGGAATTGTTTGTTATGTGTATTCTTGTCTTTGGACTGATATAAATTATATAATTGTCTGAGTAACTGGGGTTAAAGCAATATCAAGATTTCAGGTCCTTAAACATGATTTACAGCAAGGCAAAAAACAAACGTTTATCACTAGCACTCCCCAGAAATATAGGATAATGTAGATCGGCAGAATTTCCTATAAAAGTAGTTCATCGTTATGTTCGGAGATAAAGTTCATATGAAAGGGAAAATATCAGCAAGAAAAATCGGCCGAGACCTAAAAACATTTAGGATCAGGAGAAAAAGTAGGGTCAGTGAGAAACCAGGCACTTTTTTACGCCTTAAGGTTCCCATATAAACCGACTTTTAGGCGGTATTTTTTTTATCTAATTCATTTTCTTCAGCTGGAGTTCTATAATCGTCAAGAGTAAGCAAGAATACACTCAAATCACGCGCTATTGACTAATTAGCCGATAATTAATCCCCACTTTATAAGCCTGAACGGCCTTCCATACTCGTTATTCAAATACCCATGAAATCCATGTAGTTAACTTGAGACCAAACCCACACACGCGCGGATAAAGGCGTACATACCATCAATGAGAAACGCATAAACTATACTGATATTTAATCTTACATAACTATTAGCGTGATTGATTCCACAACTTCGTGACGTACCGTGATATGATCTACTTAAAATGTTTCTTTTCTACGTTAACATCACAGATCAGTTTGAATAATACCAGACAGTTGTAAGCGCGACAAAGGCGTTGGATTGCATTGATCTTGTAGGATCATTTGCATAATTAATAAATCTATGGATGGAAAATGAATGTATCGTGGGCTAACAATCGTCAGCTAATAAATAACGTTTATTATTTGTTTGTACATTTGCTATGACTATCTATACTTAATCGTGTATCGATCAAGTGAGTGTATTGTCTTGTATGATTATTAAAAGCGTAGGTTTTAAACCTGAAAAGGTTATGAGGTAACAAATAAGTGCAGACCTTAAACTTAAGAAACATGTTTACGCTATAATTAAGCCGACAGCTACGTTAATATCTGTCTGAAAACGAGGGTAGCAAGAATCTTTGACACCTTGATATTAAATTCAACAAAATGATAACAAAATGATATATATGATGAATTATGAAATATAACTTATCGACAGTTCCACTAAAAAATGCATAACATCGATGCCCGCGACCAGAGAATATTTTTTGATACAATATTTGATTGCAGACTACGTTGAACAACGTCCGGATACCGGTCTAAGAATGCAGTCATACCATTGGTCAGTTTTAAATTGGTGCTCACAAACGTCCAGACGCTTGAATTACAAGGCACGCGCCAAAATGCGGCTCTTTTACCGAAGCAATTATTTGCGTCTTATTCGTGCAAAGCTGATAACGATAATTCTTAAAGTTGACCAATATACTGGTTTCATCCTTAGATTGGCCCTCATTTTTCAGACATAATTAAAACACATTAGATTCATTATTTTGTCAGCATACAGTACGAACGGCAGCATACAGCGTATGTCTGCAGTAAAGCACGGTTATTGTGAATTCGGATATGTGGAAGAATCGGGTACAGTGAAATATTTATCTAACCCTGGACATGTCGTTTTTTTATTTCACTGTTATGGATATGGAGGCATTTGAATATAGTGAAATGATTATTCAGGTGCCCAGGGATTCACTTTAACCCTGATCTTTCTATGTAATAACTGCACCCCCCCCCCCTCTTCCGTGTTATAGCCTTAGATACATAAACATGTCTACTCAGCGTAATAAAACAGTCATATTTGTAATACATCCCTGATTTCTACCAGTGAGATCTTGTTTAAGGCCAGAAAAATAGCTGTGTTTATGGTTACCCGATCGATCATACTCTTTGACGCCGATCCTAATATTTCTGGCAGCAAAATCCTATGTACGAAAATATTTTGGGACGAATCGTACCTCCAAAGTGCAAATTCAAGGCATGTCCAGAAAAAAAAACAGGAAAGCAAAATTTTGCGACATGCCTGCCCCTATTTTTGATCAAGTAATAATAGACATGACTATTTTTCCAGCCTAAGCAAGCGTGGATTTCGTAACCGGAATTCTTAATATCATTACATTATGAAGACGCACTGACTAAAGTGAAAACATATACTAGTTTCAGAGTTCAGGGAACTTTTTACGTTTGTTAATGTTCCGGTAACAGAATTATCTACTTAAAATAATAAAACATCGTTAATTTATCAATAGATTCACAAACACGCGTTTCCAGGAATATTGCCCTGTATATCCGTTAACACGCCACAACGTCAATCAAGAAACGAGTACGCTTTTGTTGGATGTCCAGTCGATAGAAAGGAAGATTTTCCAAAGGCTGTCCTTGAAAATGTCCCCTTAGAAATTGCCATAAATGCTGTATGGTCTCAAATGTATGATTTATCCTTACAGTAGGTACGCTATTATTTGCTTACAGAAGAACTTTTTAATACAGTGAAACATCTTTCAGTGACCACCTCATAAATACGACCTCATTACAAGGACCACTTACTTTCGCACCGAGTTTTAAGACTTCCTCTCTATTTCAACATGTTCATGAGATCACCTCGATATTAATATCATTTTTTTCAGGTCCTAAAGATGGTCTTAATTTCGAGGTTTTACTGTACGATCAAACACGTGAAGAAAGACCACAAAAAGGAGAGAAGAAATAATACCTTAATACAGAGGTGATCTTTATGCAAAAATTTATCCAGTCAATTATATTCATAAATGCATGCTAATAATGCCCGTTCTTCGCATTGTTACCATGACTCACCGGCTAGTCACATTAACTACCGCCTGAAAAACACGTGTATTTAGGTATCTACCACGTTAAATGTAACCTGTAAAACACGCGAGTTTAGGTATCTACAACGTTAAATGTAACCTGTAAAACACGTGAGTTAAGGTATCTACCACGATAAATGTAACCTGTAAAACACGTGTGTTTAGGTATTTACCACGTTAAATGTAACCTGTAAAACACGTGTGTTTAGGTATCTACCACGTTAAATGTAACCTGTAAAACACGTGTGTTTAGGTATATACCACGTTAAATGTAACCTATAAAACACGTGTGTTTAGGTATCTACCACGTTAAATGTAACCTATAAAACACGTGTGTTTAGGTATATACCACGTTAAATGTAACCTATAAAACACGTGTGTTTAGGTATATACCACGTTAAATGTAACCTATAAAACACGTGTGTTTAGGTATCTACCACGTGAAATGTAACCTGTTAAACACGTGAGTTTAGGTATCTTCTACATTTGTACATTAAATGTAACCTGAAAGACACGAGTGTTTAGGTATTAAATACTGATGGTCAAATACTCGAATTCTGTTTTTGTACGCCATGAAACCAAAAACCAGTAAGATTAATAATGGTTTTATAGCTCAACATTTATTATGCAAAGGTTTCATATTTTATGGCGTTTGAAAGTGTGTTGAATTCTACTAAACTGTTGTGAATGCAAAAAGAAGTCTCATGTTGTCCGTTTTGCACGCGTTGTATTCAATCATGGTATACAAAAAATGTGTTGGAAATGGAATATACAGTCAAACCTGTGAATAAAGGTCATTCTTGAGAAAGAAAAATGCGGCCTTTATTGACAAATGGTCTTTATTTGCAGATCAGTTTGTTCTAAATAATCAAAGACGATTTCCAAAGAATGACCTTTATTCACAGGATGGTCTTATTCGGAGGCTGCAAACACCGGTTTGACTGTAGCCTCTAGAAATGTACAGAAACAATACGATGTTCTCGTAATGTTACTTGCCAGATGAGAACTCGTTGAGTCCAATAAGAATTGCAAGATAGTAAAGGTCCAAACAAGACACACTGTGTACTTTTTTCCCAGTAGTTTAACGTCGCACCAACAGCAAGGGTCATGTGACGACTTTTCCAGCTTTAGTGGTAGAGGAAGACCCCCAGCTTACACCTTTATAGAACCACAAACATTCCGTAAGCTAGCTGGACAGCTTCCTAACATGTGAATTTTTCATTCCCGGTTGAAATTCGAACTCACAGCGACGAGGGGCTAGTGGTTACTAGTTAAGAAATTAGAGACCGGGGAGGCCACGAAGCCCCCCCATACCGTGTACCGGCTACCTTGCTGTTACTGTACATCAAAGGGGTTAAAATCGTGGAGGTAGACTGACTACATTACCAGTAGAAGCACGATCATCAGTTCAGGCGCCCCGGATATCTAATATCACACAAGCTGACTTATTAACAGCAGACACGCTAAATTATCTCACGTTCTGTGCATATAGCAAGTGTCGATGGGAGGCCAGGTCAGAACACCATGACAACAAATTTTAATTATTTTGATTATCCCATACCAACCATAAACCAGCCAATGTCGTAAAATTTAGACAGTGATGTCGTAAAATAATAAAAATCCTAGGCTCGTATCCTTACAAATGAACTTACCAAGAGGAATAAATCAGAAACGCATAAATGAGTACTGAGCATTCACGCACATTTTTAAACTGTCGTTTTGTTCGGTGTTGAATTAAACAAAGCATAAATTTAGACAGCTCAAATAACTTGTAAGCGATCTTCCGTTGACAATTGTTCGTCACTAATGTAAATTAATACGTTCGATGTTTGTCTCAGATTCGGATGCCGTCGGCAGTTTCCGTGGCTACGAAGACAACGCCTCTCACATCTTGAAAAGCAAAAATATTCCGTGAATTCAGCGGTAGTTATCTTAAAACGGAGTACCAATTAAAACTGAAAGTTTTATCTGTCAGTTATTTTAAAACGTGGAATTGCGTTCATTTACAAAATAAATCCCCGATGATTTTGACTGCGTAAATCGTAAAAAATAAATAGTACACATGCAATCAATTTCGAGGGCAAAAATGATTTTAAGTGATTATAAGACGAAAATATAAAACATGTTAATTGAAAGATAGAAAATTTTGCTTCCGAAATATTGTTAAGATATTATAATTACACCATCTGATAATTATGGAAGTATGACGTCGCGTGCCTATTACTGGGTCGTATATCGGTGTATGTTCGAGATAAACCAGTCTCGACTTATAACAGATTGTGAGGTCAGTGGTGATTTAACAGTTTTTTTCTGTTCTTTGTGCATTTTATAAATGGTGTAACTCGGGTGAGAAAACTGTTCCGATATTTGAACATAACGAGTAAAGAAATAAAATACTTCATTACCTCAACTCTGACCAATTGAACAGTCATTCTCTTATGCAAACGTATCCTTAAGAGAAACAGTCGGGAAAAACTTAGAAGTGAGTCACTACTGAATGGCGTAAAACTCCGACCTTTGTGTACATAAATAAATCTACCGGGTCAGATATTAGAGCAATCAAGATTTAGATTTTACCTAATACGTAAACGCTGGATAAGTTTGGGTCAGGTAAATCGACACAATAAAATCAAACAAAGAAATACAAGAATCGTTCAATCGATATCTTTGCTGTTTGGTCGATAAACACAAGTCGTGAATGGATAGAACACAATGAACAAAAAAAACGTACGTTTACGTACTGATACAAAGCTACATTTAGCTAGACTTAAACACTAAAGACACAAGAATCTATAAAGATAAAATAAGCGTGTCGTTTTAGTTCAATTTAACCTACTTGAGCGCGCGCCATCCTGCGGTTATATTTACCCCAAATAATGCACCAGCGGTGTTCAAGATTAGCGTTTTTCAAAGCTTAAGTCTACCTTTATCTCGCTGGCTACATAATGATGTCTGAATTCATACTTACTGTAAACGCAGGACGAACCTAGATTTTTACATTAAGAATCCAACCACAACTTCAGTTTGTTTCGACATAATTTCCCTTATATATTTATATTTA
The DNA here is from genome assembly GCA_008271625.1 of Lutraria rhynchaena. NCBI lineage: Eukaryota > Metazoa > Mollusca > Bivalvia > Venerida > Mactridae > Lutraria > Lutraria rhynchaena. The sequence goes on from VIBL01000012.1 coordinate 3,423,573, forward strand.
TATATATATATATATATATTCACTTATGTATATATGTCTTCATCTAAACAAATTCTGACATAATTCTTTAATAATTTTCCTCATTGAACGTATACTTGTGTCACGTTTTCACACATTTTTGAGTGAGTCATAATACTGATAAAATCACTTAACAACCATCTCAGTATTATAACCACCTCAGTCTTATAACCACCTGAATATTATAACCACCTAAGTATTATAACCACCTCAATATTATAACCACCTCAATATTATAACCACCTGAATATTATAATCACCTCAGTATTATAACCACCTCAATATTATAACCACCTGAATATTATAACCACCTCAATATTATAACCACCTCAGTATTGTAACCACCTCAATATTCTAAAGACGTACATGTTGTTTAAATCACGAAATAAACTTCTTAATAGAGGTCATCTTTGCATAACAGATGCGTCTTCCCTTCATTGTTGGCCAATGTTTGCAAGCATGATTGTATTTCATCTCTCACTTGGGTGACCTTTGTTCACAGGTACACCCATATTTCTTCTCCACAATTGGTGGCCTTTATTTAAAGGCACACCTATATTTCTTCTCCAAAATTGGTAGCCTTTATTTAAAGGTACACCTACATTTCTTCTCCACAATTGAAGGCCTTTATCTAAAGGTACACCTATATTTCTTCTCCGCTATTGGTGGCCTTCGTTCACAGGTACACCAATATTTCTTCTCCGCGATTGGTGGCCTTTATTTAAAGGTACATCTAACTATATTCCTTGTCTACATTTGGTGGCCTGAGTTAATAGGTATGACTGTATTTAGAATGTAAGCCTGAATTCATTTAAATTGAACTATAGTGATATGGTTGAAAACAAATGTCACAGGGGTTTAATGTTGCACCAACAGTTCGTGTCACTTGATGACTTCCAGCTTTTAACAATGGAACAAGACTCCAAATATACGCCTCGACAGAACCTATCTTCTGTAAGCCAGCTGGACAGCTTCCTCACTAGTGAGAATCTAGTCCAGGGTGGGATTCAGACTCACATTGGTGAGGGGCTAGTGATTACCAGTCAGAAACCATAACCATTCAACCATGGAGGCCCCTCAAAAAATGTCAGTATTTGAGGAATGACCAAAAAGTTGGCAGACATGTATTATTTTTGGATGTTTGTTCATGATATATCGAGCCATAAACAGCCACTTCGGAAGAAAAAGTTTTCTTAGCAAGTCAACCAGTCCTATTTTTTTAAACTTCATAACTTAAGAAAAAACAACATACAATTAAACAATGTACTTATTTTTGCAAGAAATGAAATTAACTATTTCAATTAGTACATTATTAATTGGGCAGTAACCACATTGTATATCATTAATCAGACGTCATACTAATCATACATACAAAAGACCTTTATCAAATAAGCAATAATTGTGTGACCTAAAAACGTAGAATTATTGTTAATGACGTTTTAAAGAGATGTCCTACGCTTATTCTTAAGGATGTCCTTCGAGATCACTCTTAATAGTTTACATATTATGCGAGACTAAACTCCGATCATGAGTGAATCACTTAACTCGCGTCATGAGTGAATCAATTAACACTTAAAAAACAAGTTAACTTAACCCGCTTATAAGGTCATTCATACAGTTTAACAATTCTTTGTCACTGTTTTATTTTTTCAGTTATATACAATGTACAAGAATGTGAATCAGAAATATAAATATGCATCCTACAATATTACAAACACCTTTGAGACAAAAAAATGGTTGTTATATTAAGGTGGTCTCGTTATCATGTTGAAATATGAAGATGTATAAAGGAGGTCCCAAAACAGGTGGTCATTATAAAGAGGAGGTTGTAATATTGAGGTCACTAAGTGAGGTTTTTCCGTATTATTTTCTGTCACTAAATTAACCCTCACTCACATACCATTTTTTTTAAATATTGTATCATTAGACTGGAAAATATAATAACAGTCAAACTCAGTCTTTAAAACAATCATTAGATTATATCTGCCCCCTGTAATTAAGTACAACGGAAAAGGATGGGACAAAACGTTATGTTCAAAATCGACCGACCACGAACAATCTGAATAGATCGGGAGTACAGATAAGCCGCTAGAAATACTGCATTCATTGACTGTTCTGTTACGAAAACAACTTAACTTGCTATTCAAATAACAAATTTTGGTCATAGGCCAATAAAATGAATACCAATTTTCTCAAACAGTAAAACGTAATCGATACTGGATTTGCAAGCTTTACCTACATTAGAATACATTAAATAGGTAAATACACTACTTTGTTGATTTTTGAATAAACAAAATCTCAATATTATTAATATCATCAGGTAGATATATGAACAGTCAAACTTAAGCTTAATCAAACAACTTTGACCAGTTGAACATTGGCCACTTGGACACAAAGCCTTCAAGCAAAGGCACACTCTGCCTAGGGGCCATATTTTGTGTCTTCCAAACTAATGTATAGGGGCCATATTTTGTTACTACATCAGTTATTCACATGGACCAGATTCTGTGTTTCTCTGCAATGCATAGGGGCCATATTCTGTGTTTTCCTATGTAATGTATAGGGGCCATATTCTGTGTTTCTCTGCAATGTATAGGGGCCATATTCTGTGTTTCTCTGCAAAGTATAGGGTCCATATTCTGTGTTTTCCTATGTAATGTATAGGGGCTATGTTTGGTCTAATGCTAATGAGTTCTTTGTTTTTAAGTTACAAATATTGATATACAGGATAATCATCAAAATCAGATAACAAAAGGCTTAAGTCATAATTCTTTTATTTCTACATTTAAATAACAATTTATTCAAAATAATTACAAATTATGAAAACATTTCATTAACAAAGAAGATTTTTCTCAGTGATAATAAATAAAATATTTACAACAGAATGAAGCATAGGTACAAATTTATGTCTTATTTACTCAAAATGAGAAAAGGGTTTAAATGAATGTTTGATAAAAAGTTTTAGACTTGATGCTATTTCAACTAAAATGCTATAAAAGTGAAACTTCAGGTAACATTTTGTTCATAGAAACTGTGGATTTAATACAGTAAATTTACCTGTACTGTACAGTTGAACTTGGCATAAAATAAATTCAGAATCTCTAATCATGAAAACACAAAAAAAGCCAAACTATAGGAAGTAGAATTAAACATGTTTTTTTCATTCTTATAGACCAACTTACGTGTTTAAGCTAAAAAATAATCAGAAACAGGACATATAATACTTTTGCAACGAAAAACAACAAGTAATTATCACCAGTCAGTTGGATCCTCATTCAACCTATTTTTATGTTAATTAAATGCATACAATTAACTGTAAGAATACCAGTATTTGATTCTCATTAATTCTTCTACACTGAGATCATACTCAAAATTAAATACATGTGTATGATGTAAGTTGAAAAATAACATAAACAAAGTTAATGTGACGAACAATGACGCATGTTGTGAAGATGTTTTTTCCTAAAAATACTCAAGTCATAATATCGGTGTGATGATGTAAAGTGATATTTCAATGCCAGTGTTAATTAAAATCCTACATTAACATAAATCTAATACAATATTTTCAAAACATAGGTCAGACTTAAAGCAAAAATTGGTATTTTGAACTTGTTACACTAACATAATATTGATTTCAAATTAAAATCTAACAGCCATGTCCTCAGCTTCACAAAAAAGCTCAATTCTGTTGTTAAGATTTAAACTAAAATATGTATGCAATTTAGAATCTTTTATATGATAACTTGAGTTCATGCCTGAGCTTAAAATCACAGGTAACAACAGCCTTAAGTTTTTTTTTGTGAAAATGAAGCCTGATTGTATGAAACTAAACCATTACACAGTGTCAACAAACAGTATTTATTCTGACATCCACAAAGTGTAACTTGTACCATTTGTCTTCAAGATATATACATAAATGTAAACATCGCAGTTTGTAAAAACATTTCACAAACAAAACATTTTCACAAGATAACAGCTACCGGTTAAAGTTCAATTCAGCATAAAAGCCGGAATTGAAGTTCGTCCTTTAAAATTATTAAGAGATAGCTATGTTAAAATACATCTTTCCGCGCTGTCCACATCAATTAATACAAGCATTAATATAACCAAGACAATGCAGAAGTTTTTGCAACAAAAATTGTTAAGCATTTGAAAACCCCAAAGTAATTTAACATGTACTAACATTAAGAGGTAGAAATATTTTTATCCATTCAGATAAAGTGACTCATTCAGACATTTGTAAATTTAAGGCAATAAGACATTTATTAGTAGGTGACTCGGACAAACTCTCGCACAGCAATATATTAAAGATCAAGAACAGACTGGTGCAGTGTGTAAGCTAATATCAATGTATCCTATAAACATTTAATGTGACTGTGAAACCTGCCTTGAAAGACCTTTAGAGGAAAACAGATATGGTCTTTTCTACAGAGGTTTAAAATTACTGATATATATTTGAACTGAAATAAAACCACTTGTCAACAGTGTTAGGTGGTCTCCCTTCATAGGTGGTCATAAACGCAGCCTGCTCTAAGTACTTCTATCATCAATCAAACATTATGTGGCTCTTTCTGCAATTACACTTAACATTCGAAATGAAGAATAATTACTTTGACAATAAAACATGCAACAAAATTTGTATAAAACCAGTTAAGATGTCAGATCAGCTGAAAAGTGATTTGCTGATCAACATTTCGTAATTTGACTCATCAAAGAATATGTTCATGTACTTTGTTCTTAACAGGTAGAATCATCTAAAAGTGATGTCTAGGGTCAAAGGTCAAAGAACTTGAGAACAATCTCTCAAGCTCAAATTTCGTATTTTGTCTTCATGTTTTTTTTTTTAGTTAATCATACATAATTCAGTCAGCACAACTGGTCAGCATATACACTTGAAGTTTCAACAGTATAAGTATTTTGACCAAAATAGTTTGAGAATAAAATTGAGATTTGCATTTGGAGAATGCTCTAAAATTTTTTAACACCAGGACCAGCAATTGATGCAACCATCACAGCTGTCTCTATACCCCAAGACCCTATAAAATGTTATGAAAAATACTCTACATACTGCTGTGTATTGAGTTTCCTTATTTTTGACATTAGATGAAAAGTCCAAACACATAATAAATAAGTTAACTGGGAAAAAAGCATTATCACAAAAATATTACCTATACATTCATTGTGTATGATACAGTCGGTTGTAGAAATGTTAAGACATACATAAATAGCAGATTTTTTTGTCAGCATTAATTTCTAATGGCCTTTGATATAATGAAGCATAAAAAGGCATAATACGAGAAAATGTTTCATTATGACTAACTGTGTCCAATAAATGGTGAAATGAACAATTAGGTCACAAAAAACAGAACAGTTTCCATGACAATGTTGGATGAAAACGATATTTTCGTTCAAAAATGTAATTTTGCTTTCAACTCAGCCCCTTTCAAAAATATTTTACACAAAATGAGAGACTGAAAAGAGGAGACATTAATGATATAGTTAACAATACTGTAAAACATGTAAGATAATACTTAGTGGTGTAACTTATAGCAATGACAATGTTTTACTTCAGACAAAAACGACAGAACAGTTAAAATAAAGATCACATTTAAAGTCACAGGATGGTATTTAACCACTTCAAACCATTAAATCAAAGTCAGGTAATACATTCATCATTACTTTCACTAAATAAAAGTAAATTAGATTCTTAGTAAGCACTTAAAGGTCAGATTAAACTAACGTTTAACTTTAAAGGTAACAAAATTGACTTTCAGATACCATGGATTTAATATTGTCTGTATAACATAAAAAGAAGATTGGGAGTGCTATTGTTTCTATTTTAAGATTTAATTCCTAGATAGAAATTTCACCGTGAGATTGAACTTGGATCTCTCAAAATGAGTTTTAAAGACTTAATTTGAAATTTGAGACCATGATCAATTTGAGATTCCATAAAAAGTTGACACTTACATGTACAGTGGCTTTTATTTTGATAAAGCAAATAATTTTTAATTTTTAAGCATTACATTATATCTTGGCAAATTTATCCTGAAATTCTTGCCATAACTTATAGGAACTAAAGACAAGATGTTTCTGATGTTATATCGAAAATATTTCCATTCTCAATACATCAGTCTAGAAAATGGTTTTAAACAGTAACATCGTTATACTAGAATACAGATAAATTAAATCATGTTTTACTTTGACCTGACAAAATAGTATTCGGTACTATAACTAGGCCATGGTATTAGAACTTATATCATTGTTACAGGATATTTACTGAAACCTTACACAACACAAAATCCTTTTACGGAGATCTGGAGAGAAAGTCAGTTTTACAATGAGACAAAACAATATTTTATTTACACAGCCAATCAATAACTCATGTACATTAGTTTCTGCTGAAAGAACCAAGATCACAGCCAACATGATGTTATCAGAATAACAAATACTCTAATTCTGATCTTGCCGCAGAGTTTTTGAGATCGAACAGGTTTGTTTTATCATTAGACAGATATTGGAAGTGAATTTGTGCAAGTTAAACATTGCTACGGCTAGCAGAGACACACTGGCTCAACCAATTAATGCTTTTATGTCAGAATACGGAAAACATTGGACAAAAATTAAATATCTGAAGTGGGAACCACAAAAAACAATGACAATCCTAACATTTTGTGGGGAAAAATGAAATATTACAAAAAAATATTCCATAGTCTAGTTTTTTTTAAAATGATTCAAATTTGGTAAAAACAGTAAAACACATTGTTTTAGGACACAGAAGATTGTCAAATAAATAAAAATCTCCAACAATAATTATATTTTTGTTTGGAAAAAACGTCATCCGTTACAACACCATTAAACTGAGTGATATTTTTTTATTTTAAGTAAACAGCATGATCATTAAGTAATAATTATGACCTTTATAATTACCATGTCATTAACAAATTAATAAATATCAGTCAACAATGTTATTTCAAACAATGGATTTTATGTCATTTGTCGCCTTAAGCTACAGTCTATAGTCAAAATCAACCCCAGTATAAAAATATGTCAACCAGTCCCATCATGTATATTTATCAGTGGCTCCCTCTAGTGTCACAAAGTCACTTGTAAATCATTAAAAATTAAAGTATTTAATATTAACCATTATGCTGATGACAACCAAATGAAAACACATGAAACAAATCCATATAAAATTAAAAAAGAACATTCAACTAGAAGACATACTTTTCTTTGACAAAAGTAATTGTTTTATCATATTTAATATCATTGGAAGTCTGAAAAAGGCATGAAAATTAATTTCAATTAAAGCTTAATTGATACTTTTTTGAAAAATTTCATCATGAAATCAAACTTTTCAGCCCTCATGAAGCAAGATTCAACAATATTTCAAATAATAAAATTTCATCACTAGCATAGGCCTAGATGTAGGGAAACAGCACTTGTATAACTATATATTGAAAAGAGGGAAAATTTGCAGTAAGAATTATGGTTAAAGCTCAAAGCAAAATTTTCAGTTCGAGAACAAATACAAATATGCTTTCATAATTCACAGGAGACCAAGCCACTCTAAAACTATTAAGAAATTATATTGTAGGACTTGCTTTTTGCGGCATTGCTCATTCGCCAAATTGTCAATAAACTGCTCCGCTGGTAGATCTGATGTTCCTTTTATCTGAACTGTTTTGGCTCGTTTTGACATTTCTGTCTCAACCAACTACCGCCAATACTTTATTTCCCCATTTCTACTACAATTTACTGGATGCTTGCTACAGAGAATTTATAGATAATTATCAAATGATACAATGAACTGGGATTGTTGACTTGGCATGTAACTGCGATGAGAATCATAGATCACTCCATACCGTCGAGTTTTTAAAAAACTTTCAACATTCTAAGCAATTTTGTTTTTCATCATTGCATTCATATAAAAATCATTGTTTTAAATGGAACTGGAAAATTACTTCATTTAAGAGTAATATTCACACTTATAACTATATATCTGTAACACTTGTCAGCAGATTTGAATACATTGAAAGAAAATTTATTTACTATATGCATGTTTAACTGAGAAAATAGGAAATCACAGATCTTTATCAGTTTCATGACTGACTAATGAGTGTACCATATTCAATACTAAAATAAATTATAATCTAATTAAAGCCCTCAGTTACTTGACAGAAAATCAACTAACTGAGCTATCATCAAGTCCATTAAGATATAAAAACCTGGCATGTGATTGGTCACTCATCCGAGGAAATGAAATTTTTGCAATAGCACAGACGTTTTCAAAAGCCAAAATATGACCAGAAAGCATTCTAAAAATAATGTGATTGGAAAGATAAGAGTGCAGGTATATTTACTGACAATTGTAATGTACAGTAAAACCCCTGAAAACTGGAACCCTTCCAGACTGGGCCAAAAGTAGAGTTTTCTGAAAATTTCAGTATTCAGAGAACTATCGATTATCGATGAGAAAAAAAATGGGACTTTTGTCAAAATTGTCAAATTTTCAGAGACTTCAGCAGTTTTACAATATCATCATTTGTTCAATAAGCATCTGGTTCCCCATCCACCTCCACACCTCATATAACCCCCTCACAAGATTTCTTATAGCTCACAAAAATAACCCCCATGATCAGCATATTCCTGAACCACACGTCTGAAAAACTTGGGATATTTGGATGAAGATACTGTTATTTTCTTGATGGTTGAAAGTACCACACAATATTTCTCCACCTCATTTCACTGAAAAATAATTCTGAACCATTTAAGAGGGTGTTCATAGACAGACAAAGCCAAAAAAACACTAGACACAGACTCATCTTTCAAAGATGTGAAAATATTTCAACAAATTTCAATCAAATCCCACCCCGAACTTGTGGTCCCGCCTAAATGTTTATACCTGCACTCGGTTACCCCAGCCGGAAAATTGACAAGAGTGGTTCATTTTATTTCGGTCTGCCATTTTCAATATTGCTTAAACTAGCAATTAAGTCTGTATCAATTCATTTCTTATGCAAACACTGAAGTTGAATTTCATATCCATACAAATATGCCTCATGAACAATGGCTGAACAAAGTACCATGATGGGGCAAATAGCAATGTAATTGGATTCTCCGCTAAAGTTACAAAAAATTTCAGTCAAAGTCACTGAATATGCATGGTTTAACTCAATGTCACAATGCTGTTGCAAAAGGGAGTTACCCCTATTGTATGCCGTAGAGAGATAGCCCCTTAACGTTCCAACCCCAAATTAATAACGATGTCCCTTAATAAAAGTGTATCTATCGCAGCATGTTAAAGCCCCTTTAAAAAGGTAACAAAACTTACAATGAACAAATAAAAAAGAGATACGATTTGAATGAAATAATCTTTGGATGACTTCAATGATACGGACTCAGATATTCAAATGTTTAGATACAATAAAAATCTTGTCTGTGTTCACGAAATATGACAGTTAAATACAAACGTTAAGTCTACATAAAATCAAATCAAATACAAGTATTAGGAGTTTCTTAACAACTATTTTGTTACAAAATAAGTTCACTTTATCTGCTCTGTTTAAACAGATGAATAACTTTACCCTCAAATAGAAAATTAAATGTTGATTATGCAGCCATAAACTGCTATCAATTTACATGTTTATTTTCAAACTTCCATTTAAAGGTTTAAAGATTTAAAATTAGGCAACACTAAACAACTATCAATCAGTGTGCATTATCAAGCTGGAGTATCATCAGCACTTTAAGTGGTGTGACGCCTACCGTTCATTTTCATCATTTTAAAACAAAAATTTTAAGCAAAACTGAAGATTTTAAACATTAAACGCTATTGACTGAATTTCAATTAATCGCAAAGGAGGACATATTTGTTATCAATAACGAGTTCTTGCGTTGACTATCACTTTGAATCAATGATATTAGCAACTACTTATCAAATGATTATTCTTTTGCACACATGTATACTAATGAAAACATTATGCATTACTTAGATGTAAAAAACTAGGCTAACATTAAGCATACAAACAATGATTGTAACATAAATGACTTCATAATAGTGAAAGCTGCTATCTTTGGTTTTAAACCATGATAAACTACATCAAGATATTTGTTAGATCGTAGATAGTGATTTTGAGATAAATATCATTAAATGGATTCCATATCAGAGATTTTTTATGAAGATATTGAAACAACAAATACATAATGTATCAATGATTTAAATTTCCTTGAATACATTGAAACAGTTCCAGACACATGTCCGTTAAAATGTTTGACGTACATTATAATCGTCCATATTTTATCGTTACAGAAATAACTTAAACGCCAGTATCAAACAGTTTAAGCCACAATTTTGTGTTCAAATTTGCTTAACTTAAAATGATTGAAAAATGCCATATTGGATCATTTTTCATTTTCTATCTATTTATGTAAGCATGTGATTTAATCAATAAGACCACGTTTATAAGCAGATTTGCAAGCCAGCAGTTTCTCAAAATTTTCACAAGAATTCAATTCACCATAAATCATAGACCTTGTTTAACCATTTAACAATGACCCATAAATAATAATTTTCAATATTTTCCAGTAACTGACAGTTACAAAATCATTTCCATTGCTTGGCAATAGACGAAACAATTTTCTTTCTTGATTTCAATATCTATCCTGGGCGTTCAATAATTTATAGATGAATAATACAGTAACTTATCAATAAAACTTGAAACTGTTTAACTCATTATACTGTGAACCTACATAGAAAGGTTACATAAGAAAGCATATATTGATTATAACAATAATGATCTTAAGCACGGGTGTACAAAAAAAGTATGCGTTTAACGGTTTCATTTGTTAATCATACATAGCCAGATAAATCATTACAAGTTGTTTAAATGTACTACATAACACTACTTATTTAAGTAATTCATTCATAGTGTGGGTTTACAAGCCACTATAGAAGTACAATGAATTTCCATTTAAGAACGTTTAACAGTGTTTCTTAATCACTGACAAATCTTTATAGAAATAATGTGTCAATCAACCGTTTACTAACACATTAAAATTAATTGTTTCATGGATAGCAATGATTTCAGCCTATTAGAAAATAATAAAACATTCTCAAATGAAATTGTCTTACTAACTTATTATACAAAATTTTAAAAAATTAGTCCAGTTTTAGCATTTTTAAAATTATGTATTTCTGAGGTAAAAATAGCCATTGCATAAGTTATACATATTTTATTGTATACAAAAGATTATGAAATGTAACAGGGAGTAACTACTCGATTATATTTCAACAAAAAAGCTTCATGAAAACTTTTAAGACCTTTTAAACTTTTTTCTTTGAATACATAAATCATCTGACTTAAGTGCTGTGACTGAAACCCCAAAATAGTGAATGAGTTAAGTCATGTCTTCCCTAAAACATTCACAAAAAAAATGGAATAAAATATACAAGATGGTAATAAACTAATGTAAGTGAAGTTGAATTTTGAGTATGTCAAAATTACTGTCCAAATGAGTTTGCTAAGAATTTGTATCGAATCACAGTATAAAGAAAATTATTCAAGAAAAGTAAAATTCCGATATCACGAGAAGCCATTGGGACAGATCAAATGCTCAATATAAACTGCATGCTCTTCACAATGATGTATTTATTTATTGGTTGAAAATTGAAGTGATCTCGTTTTGTACTTGGTTCGTAAAATTATCAAATAATACATGCATATCTGATTCAATGGAACATTACAAATGCAAAATATAATGTTTGTGAAATTAAAATCAGGAAAATGAACAAAATATATGGTTTATCCAACTATCATTCAATACTTGAGATTAAAAATAATGTAAAAATAATGACTTCATAAATATAAAGCATATTATACTGAAACTAAGATTTTGAAAATATGATGAAGTGAGGATGAAAATAAAACATTAAATTTGAAGACTTAATAAATAATAATATTAACATTAAAAATTATGAATGAATATACATGTGTATAATGAAAATGAGAAAATAAACAAAATGGTTGATAAATGATCAAGTTGTTTGAAGTAACAAGTAACAAAACAAACTTCCAAAAATAATAGTGTTTTGGTTACCATAGTGTCCTTTTAAAAAATAAGGTAATTTTCTTTAAAACATCTAATGTATTAAAATCTGACACAGCCAAGTGCCCAAATAAAGCAGTTTTTACTAATGATGTATTTATATTGTGTTTTCCACAATTTATCAAACAGTACAATAATATTAATATTTGCTCACAGTACAATATTTGTACTCTGTAAAGCAATATCTTATTGATAAATGGCTGGTTTAATTTTAATACAAAAACTCCAAAAAGGAAACAAAGCTAAATATGAAAGTAGAATCGACCTTTAAGTCTTAGAAATCATCTGCAAAATAAGACTTTCAGTTCAGTAAAGGCTAAATAGTGATTTGAATCGAGGCAGCACGGTAATATTTAACCCAAATTCAAACTATTTCTAATGACATTTTATTAGAAATACAACAAAACTTTGGCCTCAGTAGAAGTCAGAAAAACAAATAATGTGTTCCAATACTGGCGAACAAATCACAGCATGTCTATAGCTACACTTAGAGATAGATAGTTGACATTAAAAGCACAGTGTGTGAAAAATAATCCTACAACAAAATATAATAATTTTCACTTTGGATTGCCTAAAATTTCTTCGATATCACACCAATTTGCATCAGACGTTTGAACATCAAAGAAGTCAGTGCTTTGATTTGGTGCAGTGTCTAATAAATTGAGAAAGTCCTCTTGCGATGTGCTAGACTGAGGGAAACTATTCCCCTGTTGCTGTTGCTGTTGTTGGGGTGGCGGTGGTTGTGGCTGTTGCGATCCCATTCCGTACGGAGGGGTCTGCCGCGTATGACTCGTCTGACTCAATTGTTGTTGTGACATCTGCATTCTCTGTTGCTGTATCATCATTTGTTGTTGTTGGGCTTGTTGCGCATGAGTACTCCCATGCTGCATCATCGCTGCTTGTTGCTGAGATTGCATTGAATCCATGTGCATCGACCTTTGACCTTGGTGGTGCATCTGCATCTGAGAGGCGCTTGCAGAATGTCCGTCTGAGGAGTATGATCGGTACTGCATCATTCCAGCTGATGTTGCAGGTGACCCTTGTCTCACAGGATGTCCAGACATGGGATTCATAGCACGTGGCCACTGGGCAGCAACATCTTGAGGATGTCGCGGATTGCCAACAATTGGCTGGGAAATATTGAGTCCATCAGGGCCTATGTTAACATTTGGAGGTCTCTGATTTCTCATAATTGCACTAGTATAGGTAGGCGCATTCTGGGGTCGTGGAGGTCTTCCAGCCATATGATGAGACAAAGCCCCTGGGTAAGAAGCCTGTCTCTGCATAGACTGGTTTGAGTAGTTCATTTGTGCCTGAGACATGGACATTCCCATTCCTGCTTGTTGCTGCTGTATTGCTGACATCTGAGCAGAACGCATTCCATTCTGCATATCACTGGCTTCACTTTTCACTGACGGATATGCTTGATTAGGATGAGTATTTGTTTGATTTACCATATTTTGAATTGTCTGAAGAGGGTTTGGTCCCATACTATTAGGGGCCATAGCCCCATTCATACTGTTATGTTGCATTTTGTATTCAGGCGGAGGTCGATTCATGTATTGTTGCATTTGAGCCTGTCTTGGGTCAGAATGCATTTTGTTTTGTTGCATCATTTGTTGTTGTTGCAATGCCATTTGATCACTAGGCATGAATGTTTGAGACTGTGATGCGTTTGATGTATTTGGAACCACATTTGGTGGAGACGCAGAAAACCCCTGCTGTTGTGTGAGAGAAATGTTTGGAAATGGTTGTCGAAGCTGAATTTGTTGAGTTTGAGACATCTGCATACGATGAGAACCATCCGAGACCTGCATATGCTGGGTTTGAGTTATTTCCATCTGAGGTCCTTGGTTGAAGTGAGCAACCTGATTTTGTAACTGTTGAAGTGATGATGGCCCCGTGTCTGCCTGAGAACTTGGGGTATTATGAGAAAAATGAGTCATTTGTTTATTATTTGGACCAAAAGATGGCAATGTTTGTTTACCTGTCTGGTAACCAATTGCAGGCTGATTTGGGTATGAACTTGTAGAACCTGCACGATTCTGCATGCCATTGTAGTATTCCTGCGGAGAATAACCATTTCTGGCAAAATTACCAGTTTCCGATAAATCACTAAAAGGGTCAACAGCAGATTTGACCCCAAATTGTTCCTGACCAGGATGATGTTGTTGATGCTGAGCAGCCATCTGTTTCAATGCTTCTGCAGCTAAACTACCTTCAGACATTGCTAAACCACTATGTGACTGATTTCCCCGATAAGGCGGGGTCCGAACTTGTCCTTGACCCTGACTAGGGTCCATATACATGTTTGATGGGAACATATTTCCACTAGAATCAGGAGTTTTTACAGAGCTATCATTCTCTTCAGAGTCTTGAACACTTTTAAACTTTTGATAAATTTCATCAAATATATCAAGTTCATCTCTTAGCGCAACTGGAATATCTTCACCGCCTTCTCTATATCGCATTAAAATTTCAACTAAGTCAGATTCTTCTAAATCTTGATCATTGTTATTATCACTATTATTATTGTTGTTGTTATTGTTATTTGAACTAGACTGGTTCTTAGATTCTTCACTCGGTTCTTGTTTACACTCTACATTAGTTTGAACATCAGTCTCAGAATCGGTCTGAGATTTTATAGTCTGGTTCACAGTGACATTAGTGGAGATCTTTGGCTCTTGTTGAGAATTTCCGCCATTAATTTGATGAACTATATGCACAGATACACTAGATGAGATTCCTGCTTCTACAGTGGAATTACTAGTCGATGTTGTGTGAGTTTTAGCAGACGATGGTGTTTCATCATCTTCAAATTTATAAACGTTCTCGGGATGATTTGGTTGCTGCTGTTGTTGCTGCTGCTGCTGTTGTTGTTGCTGCTGTTGCTGATTTTCTAAGGAGTTGTTATCTAGCTTGACTTTCAGACGTTTCTGAAAAATATAGCAAGAAAATGATCAATCATCATTGTAAATGGTAGCTATCCTGCTACAATGGCATTCTCTATGGAGACCATATTGTTACAAGATTCTAAGGTCGTCTGCCATTCCAAGATAAGATGCTGGGTTCAGTAACTTTGATATACCAATTTAAATGCCAGACAATGCATAATGGATGAAATGAGAGTATATACGATGATATACAATACTAAGCTCGATTGCAAGCACCACCCACAGGACTTATATCTTTCAGACAATCTAAAATATTAACTTGAAATTATATCTGAACTGGGAACTTTTTCAGGATTGGTGGGTAAGCTGCTTCTTATTTTCATGACTAAAGCAGCTAAAATCTTAATGTACAAGTCGCCATTATGGAGATATATTTACAATGTACTGTGTTATCTTACTGAACTATAGTTAAGCATTTTAATGCTAACTTCCCAAATAATTTAACAAACATGTTTAAGCAAGTGTTTATGCCAGCAGGTAGACATGTAATTAATTACATAATCCACGTTTATCAATTAGGGTTTGCCCCCTTTTTTATCAATAAAAAACAATTATATCTTTCGAATGTTACACATGTATGAATATCTCAAAATATATAGTTAGTACTACTGCATTTAAGTTATCATTGTCCGATAGCCATTCTTTTCTTCAATGGATCATTTGAATGGTGGTAACATTTATCCAGACATAATTTTCAGTTTTCATGAAGTAAATGTGCATAGACAGATAAGAACTGAGAGTTCTAATTTATTCAACCTACATTGCAGGAAAAGTGTGTCATTTACAGTTTCCATCATAATGCTAAATCATTTTACACCACAGCCAAAGCAGTGTATACATTATACCAAGCTGAAAACTCCAGCTTGTAAGCAAATATAATGATAAAATTAAGAGAAAAAAATCTGAAATGAGCTTATCAACTTAACTGCTCTGAAAGTATTTATAAATATTTTAGTATTGACGGGTACATGTGTTCTATTTAAAAAAAATCATGACTACATTGATATTCATAGCTAGCAGATTCTGATTATATATAATAATCAGATTAAATTAACAAAACAAGTAGAGCACAAATCAAGGACAAGACATTCATATTAAGCCTTCAAAGAAAATGTACAGACACATAAATAAACAAGAATAGAAACATAAGTTAACCAGAATTGGTTCGTATTTTAAATTAACCAATTAGACATCAAGCACTCTGAAAATTGTAATTTCTACACACTTCAAAAGGACAGTACAATTGAAATGAAGTATGTAGGCACAAAGTCAAAACATATCAATGATAAACGAAATTATCCGGGGACCATGCCGCACATGTATCATAGGTTTTTCATCACATTCTTCAATATTAATGGAGCCAGATTTGGCATTTAGTAGAGCATTTAGACTTAAAATACGAAAAACTCATTCAAAGAGACCTGAAATATTCCAGGAAATGAACCCAAAGGTACAAAAAATAGGATGCCAAACCAAAAGATACAAAAACTAACAACAAGAGATGTATTTCTAGAAATGAGGCCAATGTTACGAATACACGAGTTATTCCACAAAAAAACACACATCGAGAGAAACTAACACAAGCAAGCAAGAAGATCAATGCTTCATATGAAATAGAACCATAGAATAGTAAATTATCAAATAGTTGGTACAAATTAATGTAAGTATGGTTACAATAATTTTCTTTAATAATTCATATATATTCCATAAATGGCATGGAAACAAGAGGATTCCACTACAAAAGTTAACTTCAAAATTATTCTTATTATCTAATCAGGGCTTTTGACCATTAAAATAGCATTTTGACTCTTGAAATCAGTAAATTAAAGCTTTTGGCTGTCTGGAATTTGTACCTGAGGGTCAAATTTACAATAAAATTAGAAGTTAACTTTGTTGACTCTTCAAATTATTGTCAGCCAAGGGTCACTTTGGACCCTCAACTTTTGATGTCTAGTGAAAGCCATGTATAAGTCCGAGGCTTACTATTGAGACAACACTTAAAAGTTCTGCACACAAATTTTTTATTGTTTGGGGTCTAACATCGCACTAATAACCAGGGTCATTTAGCAACTTTACCAGCATTAACACTAACAATGGAGAGACCCAAGGTGTGCACCTGGGTAGAGCCATTCACCTTCTGGGTGCTAGCTTCATAACTTCCTCACATGTGAAGTTTGCCTGTTCCTGGATGGGATTCAAACTCAATGTGCACTTAAACAAGCCATATATCATTTGTTCTGAGACCAAAGCGTCAAATGTAACTAAGTTTGACAGCCAAAAAGTTAACCATACTATGAATACTTTAATTTCATGTACTGGTTATATATTTTTACAAACGATATAATATCAGATGATTATCTCGCAACTTAAAGTAGAAATGTGTGACAATATTATCACTAAGGAGTTAGTTGAGAGCAAAAATACAAGAAATACATGAAGAAGTAGGGGATAGATTTCAGGACAAATTTTACGTTTATCTATTTGGACACACAGAGAACTCTAGTATTTGTTTAATCAATAAGCAGACGATTATGTCGTTATATTGATATCCTTTACATTTCTGCTTGTACATGTTTTTGTTTTACATGATTACTTCTGTATTGTAACAATTGCACTTACATGCAATACAATACAGCCATGTCATATAATGTCGTGAATTATTTCAAAATTATCAATGTTTACACCTTTATCAAAATCTCTGATACTCCTATCTGAATTGTAATGTAACTTGTAGCATGCACTGTCAATGAACAGTCTTGAAATAATTCTATCAAAGAACAGATAACTGTGTACTGAAGCATCTATCAATTTTTTGTCTCACCAGGTGGCGTGACAAGACAAGGAAGGGACACTAGACATATTTTAGACTGCAGATAATTTTAAAAAAATATGTGCATTATAGTACTCCTTAAAAAAGAAAAACTGCCAAGACATCTTGAGTCCTCCAGCAAAATTTTGATGACATTTGGTACAATTTAATGAATTACTGGCTCTCATATCCAGTAAAAGTCCATTGATTTTTTAGTGAAAACATCAGTCATACATTGATGGTTTGTAATATTATGCCTGGTCCAATAAATTACACTTTCAAGTCCATCAGTCCTCCAGACTAATATAAGTTCAATGTCTTTAAATACTCTGACATAGTCACTTGAGACACAAATTAGGCCAGAAATTTTAGACGTTATCATGTACACCAGACACAACCAGCATATACGCAAAAAAATTAGCATAATGGCTTAAATTCAGACAACAAATTTTGAAGTTCATCAAAAATCACCTAGGCAAACCCTGTGTATTTTCTTAAACCAATTAGCACAAATCATGAAATGTGATAGAAGCTTTTTGGATAAATACATATATGTATATCCTTCTTATCACTGTACATAATTAACTAAGTATAAGCTGAAATGTTCCAGATAAAATGCACAGAAATATTTTCACAGATACCAATTATTATCTTGGCGCACAAAAAACAAGAAAAAAACTGATGAAAGCAAGATTTCATTCGACCAGGTTAGACAAGCCAGTGATATTTCACATGCTTGGTTTTATCTGATACAACAAACATAAAATAAAGCATGAAGATAGGAAGTGAGGCAACCACCTGTGGAAATCTTCACAAAATCTATCTCAAGAACCTAACCACAGGAATTCTTGTTTGCAGTCAAATTCTCTCTCAGCGTCTATCATATTAAAAGCATAAGCCCCTTATTGGTGGCTGATTAAGCACTTATCTCGTAGGTTTTCGTATCATTCTAGTTCTATCGACTGGCAAGGTTTGTTTTTTGTGGTAATTTTAATTGATATGATAAGACTTAACGTTGGAAATTTCAACAAAAACAAGGGGAAACAATTTTGAATTTCTGACAGTATTCCTTAAAATCTAAATAAATTCAGATTCATAATATTCACTGTGATATAAATGGCATTATTTACAAAACATGTGGTATGTAATAATAGAACTGAAGACACTACATAGTGAGTTTTATGAATTATCCAATCAAAGAGCACGAAAACTACTTTGATACACAAAAAAGCTCTTAATTTTTACTCATCTCGGAATGCTAAATTTAAGATACACATAATTGTAAGGCATTGCAGGCAGCTTCTGCATCAAGCTAACAATGAGGCACCATGAACAAATGAAGAGAAAAATATGGAAGACCTACAGTCTGAAGGTGATAAGACTGTTAGCATTTATAAACACAACAAAACTTAAGGAACAGTTCAAGAAACGATCGCTAAATCATAGTAAATGTCTTTACAACTATAAAGTGAAAGTTGCCACATAAGAAATAGCATGGGGTGAAAATACACACACAAGACAACAGTCGCTCTACAACCATTGGAGAATGAGGTGGTGGTGGAGGACTCTCTCTGAGAATTGTCAACAGCTTACAAATAGATATATTCAGTGTTAAACACACAGTGACCAAGATCCTAGCCAGCTGTCACCTATTGACCTAACAGTAGAATACTCAAATAATTAGTGACCATATTCATCTAATTACAAAGCAAATAAATACAACAGTGACCATAGTTGCTTTAAACAGTGATGTTCATAAATAAGATACTGACCATAGTTGCCTAACTGCAATTTTCATGAAGAAAATAGTAACCTTAGTTGCCTAACTGCAGATGATGTTTGTTTAAATTACAGCAGGGACCCCAGTCACCTAACTGTGAGCGATGCATGAATAAAGAGGTAGCAGGGACTCTCTCAAATGTGTGTGATACATGTGTAAATGGTTATCAGTCACCTTCTGCTGACCTTATCTCAAGATTGTAGAATGATATGCATGCAATCATTATACACAATATCTGATACCTGTCTGCATGTTGGTGAACTATAGATCAGATTTACCCTAACACACAAAATGAAATTGAAACCCTGGCCGTTCAGTTTAACTGATAAAGGACTGAATTTAAAATTCAAATAGCGTTACAAGAAATTAACAAAAAATGTAATCTAACTTTAAATACACCATGGTTTATTTAAACCAAAAAACATTAATATTGTCATGTCTGCAAATTGTGAATTCTTCACAGTAAATAACAGAAAGAAATGACAGTAGTTGTGGCTGAATGTGTTAGGCAAAAAAAGGTAATTACCAACTATTTGAGTAACGCATTTAAGTGCTTAACAAGTATATGTAAAGAGGTCTAAGAGGAAATCTTCAGAAAGACTTAATTTTACTGTTTATGACTAAAAATTCACACAAAATGTGGCAGCTAGAAAGTTAAATTGAAAATCTTTGCTATTGAAAATCATGAGCCAGCACACAGAATTGACAGATAATTAAAGTAATTAAGGTATAATGGAAAACAATTATTTTGAAATTTTCAGCTATGGAATAAATTTTGACTTCCTTTTCAAACATTATGATTAACACAAATATTCTAAAATCAAATGCATATTATCACGTGTATATGCCATTGAAAACCTTTTTAAGAGTATATTGATAAGTGAAAGAGTTTAGAAAAAAATGAAAATAAAAAATTGCCAAAAAGCATTCCCGGTTTAAGACAATAATTTGTACTGACAGTCGATATTTACAACGACACTTTTCATAAATGAGACACTATCTTGTGATTTAAATAGACTAATTATTGATAAGAAAGTAAGTGTCCAATGTCGCTTATTCACAAAATTTCACACTCCAAAACCACTACAATAAATTATCAACGAAAACGATCGAGAAATAGCTTTACCTCTACTTAAAGATATCAAAACTTAATGCGCTTCTTTAAAAACACAAAATTATATTTACCTGAGCATAATAAAATTAAGATCAATGAATTTCCAACTATCAGAATAATACACGTGTTAATATCCGGAAGTGTCCACAAAATAACGCATTAAACCTTAAAATAAATATATCCAATTCATCACAGTGAAACCCTTCATGTCCTTTTATAATAAAAGACAACATTTATTGTTATCCCTCTCCAATAAAGAAACATAAAAGATTTATCCGGTTAAACTACTGAAAAAAAATTTCAAAATCAACATCGAAAAATGTACGTCCATATAATCAGTTGACTAAAACTCGAATGATTGACACAATTGGGTCTTCGAAACGGCAGACGACAAAAACTTCATGCGATATTTGAACCCTTAATGAAGTCAGGTAAAAGCAAGACAGTATAGCAAAGACATGTAAATGAAAACAATTTTAAGTATTTTCATATACACTGAATAGGCTAATCTTAGACCAAACATTGATCCTTGGTGTATAATAAAACACTCGCAAAGTAAACATTCCCCCAAGTAAATATAACGAAATCAGAAAAGGCCAGATTAGGACAGGCTGTGGATTTATCTCATCCGATCTACCTGTTACAAATTTACAAGGATATAACACAAACACAGCTGAATACAATACCCTAAACACACGGAGAACCCATCATCTAAGGAGACATTCAATAGGTTTAACAATCACGGTGAAAAATCCCATCAAAAGACGAGTGTTCAATAACGCTGGAATACAAAGTAAAGAGGCTGTTTATGATATGGTTAAAAGTTTAAAGAAGTCAGAAGTCCCTGCATTTTACGAGTCTAGAATGATTCATTCAAAACAGCATTAAAATTTAACATCCTTATAGTTGCAGGGTCGTTGGATTGGAAATGAAGTGGAGTGAACGTCTTTAAGTAGAACAGACAATGTATTTGAACTTGAGGGTTTAAAGAGCAACATTCCTATCGAAAACAATAGCGAAGGTCTTTAAGTATTAATAATGCTGAAAATTGGACCATAGAAGCTCTTTTATAACGCTTTTTTCACACAATTTAACAATTTAGGACTATACAATTAGTGAGCTTTTAGAAATATTTAACTTCAAGTTCATTTTCATGACTGAAGCTAAGTATTATCACACACCATGAAAGGACTTTATTGTTTCAGTCAGAATGAACTTTTAGACCTGCCCACAATTAAACTGGTTGCATTGATAACTCAAATATACATTTTATATGCAAATATAGACAGTACTGGATGCATGTAAATTAAGGATGATAAAACAACTGGATATTGAGTTATTACAGTTCAGAAAATCACTAAGTCATGTAAATAGCAAGAAGTACTCAATCCTAACATGAATCCTTCTTCATCTGCTGTATCAGGGGTGTAGAAATGAGCCTGAAGCTGATAAATCAATCGACTATTTGAGCATTCTCACTAGCAATTTTTTCAAAACAACATTGCCCACTTGCCCCCAACTGGGAGTGGATTCACACACCCCTCCACTTTTAGTATCTTACCGGCTTCATTAAAACATTTCCACACCCCTAGCTGTGTATACATTCTGCATAAAACATTTTTGTTTTCTGCACACCTGACAGATCCTATTTTTTTAAAGTTGATATTTTCATATAAACTATTCCTCCTAACTAAAAAAGATATATTTAAAAAACTTTAGCCAACTAAATGGCCCTAAATTTTTTGAGATGTTAGCAAGAATTAGGTATTCATTTTATTGGCCTAAAATGCAGAATGATGCAACCAGAGGCACATAACAATCAGAGAAAATATGGACATGTAGGCCTGACAAACTGTCAAAAAGAAAGAAGATTTAACTAAATTGACTTCAGATTTTAGTCATGTCCGCAATACAAACTGTCAGATGACATATGTACCATAATACACTGAATAAAATAACTACGTAGAACTACGGTGTAAATAACACTTCAGACAATACTTGATCGGGAATAAAAGAACTACAAGTCTCAGCTCTATGGAGCAATAATGGATATCTATCCAACTTGTAGTTAGTGGAATTCATGTGACAATTACATAGGAAAATGACGAACAACAGTGTCTGACCTATTGACAACAGAATTTAGTGCACTTTTCGTTAGCAACCTTAGCATCAAGTATTACAAGACCAGTAAGGGACTAAGGCATGTACATGATTTATACAAATAAGCCTAATAGCTTTTAAACTCATACAGTTAATTTTACAGCTATCAAATTTTATCGAAACAAATTCAGATACACTTATAACAGTCTTTGAATCATGCTAACTATCTCACACAGAAAGTGACTGAAGCCATATTATGCCCAGATAAAGATCCAACATGTTCACACGCTGAGCAGGGAAGCCAATGCATGAAATATCAAATAACAGCGTCCAGTCAATCGCCTACAATTGGCTACAGATAATTAGAGGTCAGAGGTCAGACTCAAAACGTCTCAGTAGTGAAACCACAATACGCACAACACCTCAAAAAAGAATTCTTAAAGTTAGACATTGATGATTCGGGTTTCAATCAGAAATACCAAGACTCTCGATAAGGAACACAAACAACTGATATGTCTGACCAAATATCAAAAGAAACCCAGATTAGGCTAGAAAAAAATAGTCATGATTATGGTTACCAAACTGACCCTAGTATTTTTGGCACTGGCCCTAAAGTTTCTTACAGGAAAATACAAAACTAACTGGGGACAAATTTTACCTTTGAAGTATGCACTAGGTATTTTATAAAAGAAAACAGAACAGTTTTGCAACCTACCTACACCATATTTATTGGTCAAGTACCCATATACAAATCTATTTTGTTTCTAGCCTTAAGCCCTTACTGAGAGTTGATGCATTTTTAAGAATTTGTCAAAGCACAAACCACAGAAAATCTGCAGACATCCATGTATTTAAGTATCCCTAGAAATCAGAATGTTATTAAAAATATCCGTAGCTAGCAAGATACGTCATCAGAATCGAATTCCATTTAAATATCATTATGTTCACATTCCATTTCTCGAAGAGTCAAACAACCTTATTTGCTGTAATAATTACCATACAGAGTATATACCTATGCTACACAAATTGTAAACACACTAGAATCAGGAAAGAAGCATCTATAATCTTGCGTCTTCCAATGGCCAATCACAGTTAGCCTTCATAAGCAATATTCTTAATCATGTTGACTTGATCATATTAAATAATAATGACAGACATATGATGATATACTTGGCTTCCAGTGAAGACTGAATCGCAATATTCAATAACCATCACTTAATATACAATAACTGGCGTTATTTAATTCACACATACGAGGGGCACCGATCACAGAGGTACCGATATAAGTATAAAAATCCACACTAGTATATATCTCCTTTGATAAGAATAAATGCAGACCTGTAAATGTGACATCGATAAAACAACACTTAAGTGTTCTCAGTAGCCACTGCCCAAGGTCCATTCTGTATGAATTAATATTCCTTACAGACAAATTTCTAATGAATACTCCACATAACCATCCAGTAAAGCAATGTTACTTGTAACAATTTTTGAATATTTAATGACCAAAAAACAAATTAAACACTTTTGCTACTTTGATTTGTGTTCAAATGTTAAGACAGCGACTATATTGAGAAATGATATTTGAGTTTTTGGGGAGTTTTCTTTCATCTAAAAAACAACCTCCTGCAAACATGCATGAATTTTAGAACAAGCAAACACTAAACATTGAAGCAGAACTTGACATTTGACCGAACTTATCAATTTCTTTTAGTAATTATACTAAACTTTGCAAACTTCGACACAGTCTAAAACGATTTCTTAGTTATGATTTTAGATACAAAAAAAGAAGTTAATATTTTGTCTATAACAGTGGTTGTGTTCAACAAGAGGCATGTCAGAATATCAATAAATCTAGTCAGAAAACAAAACATGTACACGTAATTTAATTATAGAAGAGCTTAAACTATGAAATTAATACTTGAACTAAATTTGCCACAACTTAGGAAGTTAGTATTTCAATTATAATCAGAATAAGATAAATCCAGTAGACAGATAATAATCAGATTAATCTGGAGGTAACATTAAATGAGCAACTTAAAATCCATATTGTTAATCAAATAAGTATTGCCGTTGAGCCAGTGCGACACGATTGTTAGCTTAACAAAATTCGATAATCACCTCAATACAATCTTAACTCCAATATATATTAAGAGAGTAGTTGCCCATCGGAAATTACAGGAGAGAAGGCAATATTTAAGTCTTTAAGCGAGGTAAATCCCAAAATTAACGCCAATTAACACTTAATTACCAATTAACACGGAGCACCTGCAGTAGAAAATGTGACAAGTGAGGCTGTACAATTCAATCCGATTAACTGAAGCGACGTTACAAATTTTCTGCGCTCTGTATAGAGCGAATCATGGTAAATTTAGTTACACATCGCTAGAGATTATTGTAACACACTGTAAGAGTAGGAACGGCTCTGATTGGTTTATAACACAAACCGGACGGTTCTACTTCAAATGTGTGGGTCGATCGTACCAAGCATCCGATGCGTGTATACAAACGAGTGTTCTACATGTATACAGTATTATGACGGCACAAAGAAAATGTAAACTTACCGCAACTATTTGGTTTCTATGATCAGAGCTGCTATTGTCAGACGATTTTGATTTACTTTTCGAAGCCTTTTTCGCTTTACTTTCCAGCCACATTTGTCTAAGCGACAGAGCCTGTTGTTTTTGCTGGTCATAAATTGGCTTCTGACCGTACTCGTATCGCTGATGAACGACTGTCTGTCGTCGGCGGTATAATTCTATACGCCGACGGAGCCTGTCAACTACGTCCTTCCTTTTTGGGGACATATAGTCCCCCATAGTGTCATAGAACGCCGTATTGTTACGGTAGTGTGTCCCCTTTAATGAAAAATATCCTGTATCACTCAGTGTTTACATCCGAATGTGGGACACGGTTACACTAAACAAAGCATTATTCGTTTAAACACATAAAGTTATTTAAACAACCTTGTGAAAATGAAACAAGCGTATTTATCCGTCAGTTTAAGTCCAATTTTATACACATGTCGTCTGCTAACTTTACCAATCCATGTCAGTCACTGTCGATCGTTATGATTCAATTGTCAAACAGCTCCGATACGTTCATTAATAACACAGGAAGCGAAGATAATGCATAACAGTTCGCTTTACGGAGTAGGACGTGTCGATTATTGTAAACTAGGGGTGCGCTAGTGGCGTGGGAAGAAGTTGCGTTTTAGCTGAAATGTAGGACAGAGATGTAACGGTAATCGTGCACTGAACGCATTCAGAGAACACGCTGGGTATGAGTAATTTATTAATTATTTTGTATTAAAAATTCTTACTTGCGTGTTTTATACAGGTGTAAGTTAACAGAGTGTTTTCTTCTCGACATTTCGTGGTTAGTCACACTTCGTACACAAAATTTACCCCGCAGGGTAAACTCTACGCCTGTCAGTGATTGTCGTCTGAAGATGCTTAGCGAAATAAATATTATTGTTGGTCGCAACTTCAGATTAATGTCAAACAAGTCCAATTTAGAAAAAAATCCAAACACGCGAATCCTGATAAGTTAAATAAACACTTTTTTTAGATTCATATTTCGTCTACCCAGCTGGGACTCCACATGTATACATACGTATTTAGAGCCCCTGACCCAAGGTCTGTCCTTGAAGTTGAGGCTCGATAGAGAACGCTCTGTTAATTTTTAATGACTGCACGAATATTATTATGTTAGTGACAACGTTGATGACGGTGAAGATGGTGACATGTTTGCGATAATGATTGGCTTTGTTAATCATTATGCTGACGACGATGATGTTGATTGTGATATTATAGATTATTGTTATGGTGATGTGGATGGCGATGATGATAACGGCGAAGTCGATGATGATAAGAGCGAATGTTTCATGCAAGTAGGTCTTGGCAGTGATATATAACGTAACAAGAATGACTACTTTATGGGATTATACTGCACGCACCGTCGAGTTATTAATTTGTTTTTGATTTACCATACAGCTTATAATGTATAACTGCCGTGTGAGCGATTTATTCACTCTTATAGCTTAAAACCCGTCACTTACACGGATATTTACAATGGTTTGAGCTCATATAGGCGAAATAGACTAAAATTTACGTACAAATTTGGGGGGACCACCTTACAAATGAAGATATATTTGCATTGTTTATTGCCCTTAAGTTGTGACTTATACTTTCCAGAAATTGTCCACGAACACTGAATGCTACGGAAGTGGTAGACAGATTATAGTAGAGAGAAGACACAAATGATGCAGCGGAACAAAGTGAATGGTTGGATTTTTTCACTTACTGTCAATTCGATTTTTCCTTATCCATTGCACCCTACTTTCATATTTGTAGATATATATAGCTAGAGTAGTCATGTTTCTTGTGTGTGAGCTGGGCATCTGCTGTCCATATCTGTTTTAAACGAACAGATCGTTGAACAAATAAATATTGCTTACATATACAGAAAAACACTCAATATCGTGACCACTTTATCATAACGAACACTCCTTTTCTGACCGGTTTTCAGTAGTTCGTCAGTGTTTCAATTTGGCAAGGTGATCACCTTAGTATCAAGACCGCTTTTTTAGGTACATAATGGTGACTTTAATATGGCATACTAAA
Organism: Lutraria rhynchaena; assembly: GCA_008271625.1. Lineage (NCBI taxonomy): Eukaryota > Metazoa > Mollusca > Bivalvia > Venerida > Mactridae > Lutraria > Lutraria rhynchaena. Next base: position 3,451,081 of record VIBL01000012.1, read on the forward strand.
AAACTGTCCGGAATTTTCCGGAACCTCCGGTTTTTCGCAGGTCTGTACCCTACTGTTTTTTATTGTTTCCTCGGCACCGAGGTTAAGATTTCCGTTTTTTTTAAATTCAACTTTCGCCAATGATATCGGCATTTCACTGTATTGTTAAGTAAATCGAACACACTCATACGTGTACTTGTACACGTTTTAAATATAAAAAACGATTAAAAAGTGAGTCATCGTCGAATTGAAAATGAAACAGGATGTTGAAAGTGCTGCCGAATTTGCTGATGGGGAAACAATTACTGTTGTATCTCTTGAACTACAAACTCATATTTTAATGTAGAGTTTAGATGATAATTCGTTTATAATTTATGCGGTTGGAATTTGCTTTAAAATGTGTCAGTGTATTGCTTGCTTTCATTGTACAAAATTTGTCTGGCACATTCTTCAAATAATATAATGATTTAAACCATATCACAAATGAATAATTATCACGACTGATCTACATAAGGCCACCAAGTTGTTGGTATGGTTACTTGACCGACCCTTTTCATTAGCGCTGAGCTTAAAGTCACCAACACCAAATCCAAAGTACGAAAATATTTGTGGACGAATTGTCCATCCCAAGTGCTAAAGGTATGTTTGTAAAAAAAAACATCAAAAAGGAAGAAACGTTTTCCATCTAGGTACCCTATTATTTGGTCAAGTAAACCAAACCATGAATATAATCTTATCTAGCCTAATAATCGTATTTGTTTGTTTCAAAATTATTGTCAAACCATTGAACAAGGAGAATACCAAAAACAATGGTTGTCAAGGGTCGCCTGGAAAAAACTATTTTACCATTTTTTCAGCACGTACATAAGTTCAATTGTTTACCGGCGAGTAGTTGATCATAATAAAATTATCAGTTTTCTTGAATTCTGTACCAGCGGTCACCTTGTTCTCTATACGAGCAAATGCCAACTTATCCACATGAATGGTCAGCTATGGAGGACTTCGGAGGTTTCAAATCTTCGCAGAGAATCACTGCACTCTAACAATTCAGCTAAGCGGGAAATCGACCTCTATCTGAATGTAATGGTTAACCCAGGTTTGTATGTATAGTGAAACCTCATTTAGCGATCTTCTCAGTATTACGATTACCTAATTATAACGACCGCACATTTTCAGCCCAGTTTTGCTTAATTTGATAATAAGACCATCTTTATCTCAAAACCAATTTGTCTGATACCAAAGGTGGTCTTCATATCGAGGTACTACTATGTTTGACACAAAAAATCATGGTTGATACATTTTACAGGGTGGCCAATTTGCACTACAGGTTTACAGATGTACTTAATAAGATGATAATTATTTAGACACACACGAGAGTAAATCTAATGTCAACTGATATACCCACATTACCTGGGAAAATCACTTATTAATCTTTCACAGCATCATAAACTGCACAACGGTAATTCATTCTAGCATTTTATTAATTCAGAATGCGTATCACACAAATTGAATTATACGTAGCGGAAAAAGCATTTAATTTTCATGGTTAATTCTCATTTCCTACAAGTCACGTACAAACTGTCAGCGCGTTGAAGACGTAACGAAACTTCTCACACGACATCTCATTTGAAATTTTTCTCAAAACAAATTAGCAAATTATTCCATTTCCTTTGAAAGAAAGAATTTTATTAATACATGTACTTCTGTCTTCGAAAATGGCGATATTTAACTTTTCAAACCCTAATCCTGACATTAGGAATCATCCGTGATCAAAATTTGAAGGTCGCTATTTCGGCATTGATTCGCTTGTCAATATTTGAGATCTGAGATTTTGGTTCTGACTTTGCTGTATCGTGTGCTGAGATGATGAATATCGTGATTTAAGTATTGAGGTTGCAGAAATCTGAGATTTTAGCGCTGGCTTTTAAGTATCGTAATTTGAGCGCTGTGATATGAGTATTGTAATTTGAATGCTGAAATAAGAGACTTAGAGATTTAAGTGCTTAGACATGAGTTTCAAAATTTGAGTGTTTGGATATGAGTTTCAAGATTCGAGCGCTAAGATATGAGTTTCAAAATTTAAATTTGAATGCTGATATATAAGTCACGTGATTTGAGTGCTGAGATACGAGTTTCAACATTTGAATGCCGATATTCAAGCGCTTATTTTGGGATTTGAGTGCTGAGATTTGAATGTTGAAATGTAAATGCTGAAATTCGACCTCTAAGATCTGAGTATTAGATATGATTTCGTACACAGGTCTCTGGTATATGAATGGATTCAACACTAGTACGTTTATAATGAACTTAATCTCTTTGTAGAATGTTCTAAATAACGCATTGGCATGGACTGGATTTACCTTATTATATGCATCATAAACTGCGCAACGTGGGTTAGATTGGAAACAAAACACCCCTAGTTTTGGTAATTGATAGCGTAACTGTTTTTTGGTTTTATAACATGCACACGTAACAATGGGTGGTATTACGTTTCACAGGAAGTTGCATTAATGCATCATTGTTCTTTTTTTTACCGCACCCTCTCTATATTTCATCGGCACTTTATTCGAAACACTTCGGTTTTTATTGCATAATTATCAGTTCAAGTATTTTATTTTCCAGTTATTTCACTTTTTTGTTTCGAATTTTCTAAACAATTTAACCAAAGTTTTGTCAAATTAAGATTTGTTACCAAGGTATGGTGTGTTTTTAAAGCATTTGGTCGTAGGAGCATGTTTTCAGTTAGAAAGATTGTCATTGGTTCATTTTTCGACAACTATCGGAATTGACAAATCAGTGGCACTGTTGTGAAACTTGTCGAATTAATTCAGAGTTGCATACATGTGTCTAGAAACTATTCATAAAAAGAAAAAATCCGGCTGAGATATGCATGTTATAAACATTGATACGCAGCGGCTAACCTTTTGTTACTCTTCCTTTCCTCAACCTGTAACTACCTCATTTCTTCTTAAGATGAAACAAGGGCCTAGCTCTGGGTTCGAACCAACGACTTACGGATTAACGGTCTTCTCCTTATCGACAAAGCTAACCGGATGACATTCCTGACAGAAATGAGACCAGAGCGTATATTGGTGTGATGGAAAATTTACTTGTTTATAACATCTAGACTATTTTCAAATATTTGTGTAAGATGTGTTCAAAACATTCGCCCTCGTATTTTCTATGTATACTAATATCTATGAATCTATCTAGATGCATATTATATATATGAAACAGTGATAAACATTGGTAATATGTACTACACCGGTCCGAAAATAAGTTGTATAAAATAACAATACATGTAGTGAATAATATACAGTACAACCTCACTTAGCGACCAGTTCAGAATTAAGACCACCTGATCTTAACGACCACTTATTTCCTGACCTATTCTGAATATTTCCTCCGTATGTAAATTTGATTCATGTGTAGTTACGCCTAATTTAACGACCAGTACTAACTTACACTTCCACAAGGAGCCGGCAACTTCTTCACATATGGAAGAAAATCGATATTTTTTGTCAAATTTTCAAACAAGGGTATTACCCGCAGCTACCAGGATTCGAACCTGGATCTCCGGGTTACAAATCCAGCGCACTAACCGCTGGGCTACGGCCGCGGCCTTAAAGACCGATTTTGGGTTCCAATATTTGGCTTTTGTATCGAGGTTTTACTATAACTCCAAGGAACAATGTACGAGAATACCAGAAGGGGGATGTGTTTTATCTCGTATCAATTGTTCCGCTGGGACAAAAAATACATACGTAATTTTATTGCAGAAGCATCTTTTTATTCCTGATTTGTCCGAACCTGGAGGAAACCGAATTCTACGGTTTTCCGGATTGGATAGGTTTTTATATTAAGACAGTAATGTAGGAAGTTTTTTTCAGGAAATTATTGATTTAATACTCTGTACCGACAAATCTGGATGGTATGGGGTTTCAAATTAGCAATTTTACAAGTTTGTTATTATTTTGATTTAAATCAATGAAGTACTCAAACCTCCATAACCACCGACAAGAAATTGTTTGGGATTTTGATGTCTTTGTGCTCTTACATATCACGCCAATTGGCTGTTTTCGCTCCTGATCAAAGTGATAATATAGACAATATATTTCCGATATTCAAGCACATGATCTTTATACATTGGCTCCCTCTTTTCAAGGTGTTCGGTATCTGGTACAAATGTACGAGTTAGTCGAAAAAATTCCCAATAGAAAAGTTTTCGTATATTTATCTTTTAATTTGTACAAATGTAGTGACATTCCCCCGAGCTTTTTCCAGAATAGATTTCAAAATACCTAACATGGTAACTTGTCGTGTTAGAGCAAATAAATTCCCAGTGTACAATTGATGCTCTGACGTGTACACGTTTATCTACCATGACAACGGTTGTGCATTTATTGCTATAAATTAAAACAATAAGGCTGTCCTTTAAAAGATTTTGGTTTGCGGTTACAAGATCCGAACTTTGAACAGCGGGTAGGTAGGGAGATGGGCAGGCATTTATTTTTTTTTCTTAACATTATATGATTGTACTTAAAACGAAATGCTGGATAAAAAACGATTTTGGTCAAAATCGTTTTGATCGGTGTATTATGAATGAGTCGGTCGCGTAACTGTGAATCAACAATTTTTATTATGGCCTAATTGAAATCTAAGTAATAATTTTTGCAACATTTGTGATTTATAAATTGTCTTCTCTACAACACCATGCGGTTTAGAGAAGATAATTCTGTATCTTTACATTCTCAATTCTTCAACTTGGATGATTTAACGTATTTAGTTTTCAGTTTTGTTCCATAAAAAGCTGTCTGTTCTTATGAACAGATGATATTTGTAATACGTAAGTCTGTGTTAAATTATCATTGATGAAACGGCCTGGCAGTGTTTTTTTATTTCCATTGGAGGACTTTTACATAAATTGATTGATGCGAATCAAGACCCAGCACACACACACACTACTAAGTCTTGAATGTAACTACAGCACTAAATGAGGCTATTCCACCCGACAGGACAGGGTGGTCATGTCCAGCGAGCTCACCTAAACTTATTTATCAGTACCGATTGGTACAAATTTTGCTTTTTGTTACAAAACTACAGAACCATGAAGGTCTATTCACAAATTAGTGCAATCCGAAATTGAACAATTGGTAGGATACGAAGTAAAAAATAAGAATTTCAGGAAATAAGCGAACAGAGAACGTTAAATTGATTGAATTTCAAATGACAACTTACAAAAGAAACTTACCTCTGCTGTTCCCATATGCAGATGCCTTGATTCTTTATTATGCCATTCTTGATTTTACCACAAGTCGTTCAACACTTAGCAATACTTGGATGTTAGAAACCCATATTTTACAATTCAACGATATCAGATTACCTCACGTTGTACGAAACACAGTGATAGTGATATAGACTTAAAGTTTTAGACTACCTCTACATTCCAAGAATTGTCGGAAGAAGTGTCGATATAGCCGCTCAATAAATGTGTGATAAATAAAATTCAAGTAATAATAATTATGTTCTATTTTTGTACATTCTCGGAACTCCTTGATTTCATGGTTTCAAGTGTTGTAACTAATTATGGGCCAACAACACTTCTATTTAGCCGCGGCCGTGGTCCAGTGGTTAGTGCGCTGGACTTGCAGCCCGGAGATCCGGGTTCGAATCCCGGTAGCGGCAGGTCATACCCTTCCATGAAAATTTGACAAAAATGTCGATTTTCCTTCATATGTGTAGAAGTTGCCGGCTCCTTGTGGAAGGGTAAGGTAGTACTGGTTAGTATACGGTCCAGGAAAAATGGTTAGGTGAACCGGTCGCCGTATATAACTGAAAAATTGTTGGAAAACGGCATTAAACTCTCTATATACATTTATATAAAAAATGATCATCTAACAACTTATGACAAAGTGTTGGTATTGGAATTTTGTGATTTCTGCGAAGTAAAACATGTTTACAATGAAGTCGAATGTTGTGGAGAATGGTATACATATATTTAGGGTTTTTATCACCCTCTCCGAACATACCCTTCTGTATTTGATTGTTAGGGATATAGTGAAATATGGATATATTGAAGTAATTAGTATTTGGTTTTTTTAGGGGGAGGGGGATTCCAGGAATTCACCATAACCGTGTTCTCCTGTATTCATCTAATCATCAGAAGTAGATTTAGGCAGTTTGAAGTAACTTATTGTACTCCAAATGCACGGACAAACCAATGTAGACTTATTACAAACTGATATGTTAATTAGTATGTGATGTGTATTCATAAATTTCGATTCTTTTTCGTCTAACTAAAGCTTTGTCGATCCGAAACTGACAACTTTGTCACTTCTCAATCATAATCCGACGTGGAAATTTGAATGAATGCATTTCATGAATTAACAATATTTAGATTAATGCTCAAGTGATCATGTTTGTCGTTCGCCGCTTACATTACAGTGCTGGCAAACTTTTATTATGTTGCCCTTTTAAATTTGAACGATGCAGTTTATCAACATTTGTGGTGAGAATAACCTCGCTATGATTATTCTAAATTTATACCAAGTGGTTACAAATGCATTTATACATAATTTGCAATGCATAAATCTACGTAATTATGTAACTGCGCAAATCGCTGCGTCATCTGTCTCATCTCCGACAAACTGCAAGGTTTCACCTAGATTTACAGGGAACAGAAATTACGTTAAGGGACGATTGTGCAATGGACTTGGGTACAGTTGATGAAGTAAGATATGCCAAGTTCATACCCCACAACGGTCACTCGCAACTATTCGCTGCTTTAGACACTATGTGATTCATATCAGTGACGTTTCATCAAAATCTGACATTATTAAGCTGAAACGATCGATTTCTTACGCCAGTACTTGGAATCACGTGACTCCGATATGAAAACATGGCGAAAAACATTCGATTCAATTATTTCTACTGAATCACCATTGTTTTACTTATTTCCATGTATCCTATTGTATGCCCGCGGATTCTCCTATCATTTCACGTACCTGAAGTATGTTCCGGTCTGTTGTAGTCTCCGAGAATACTCAGGATGTTTGATTGCATTTTTAGGCTTTTGTACCGGTCAGAATGTCTTCTTTTCAGAGACACACGATTCCCACGTTCTCAACGGGATTAAGAAGGGAGAATGGAACTTCATTTTTTATGGAGATAGTGGAAAGTTGATTTATGTTATTCGTCATAACGGGCCTCTACTGTAAATGTAATCTATTGTGGATGTTATATGAGAAATGCTACTGGAGACGGTCGGCAATATACTTTGCGTCGCCATATAAAATCTGATTAATTAAATTCTGGATGATATTATTAGTTGTATCAAAATGATAATGCGTACGCTGTAATTTATTCCACGATCCTGCATATTGATGATTAAACAATTTTAAAACAGTCGATGCATTTCTTGAAACACTTCCTATTTGCGAGTACAGTAAAACTACACATAAAGACACATAAAGAGGCGGGTTCTCAGGATAAAGTTTTATGCTGAAAACAGCCCCGAAAAGGGGTGTTAATATGAGATGGTTTTAATTCTAAAGTGGTATTTAAGTGAGGTTTTAGTGCACTTGTTAGAATATAGTAAAATAAATGTTGTTGCTTGAATAAAATAATAATGCTGAAATTTGTATGACATACCCTCTAATCGAATGTAGTGGTATAGGAGATAGAACTACTCAGATAGTCGGGAATATAAAATACTTCTGTATGGCACGAACCGACAAATTATGTTTTTTTTTCAAGCGTCTAGACGTCATATTTTACAAGTTATAACTGAAAACACGTGTGTAAGTACGGCGGGACTGCTCCATTAGGAATTTAATCATTTAGATAATAGTACAATCCTCGTGCTGGGCTCTGTGTGTGGGTTCCTCAATACATTCCACAAAGAAGGGGCTATCGATTTAGAGAACTGTTGACGGTGTATTATACTTCAAATTTCGGTCAGGAATTCGATGATATTGTACGAGCCGTAACTTACCAGCAACCCCTACAAAAGAATATGGCAAATTAGTTTCTTATACACGCAAATGTATATTAATAGGGTCTATCGTAAAGATTGGGAAATATGGGTTCATAAAAATGATAACTTGATAAGGATGATGAATGATGGGGTGTTTTAATTTGGGTACTAAAGGCCTAAATTGTGATATCGCGGGTTTAGTCCTTATTTGGAAATACATGTAATTCTATTGAACCCAATCCCGTAAAGACAATCTGTGACTTTGACTTTTGTAAGATTTTTCTTCATTATGTAAACATTATTGCCCAACATTTACCATAGATCTTATTTTGATCCACGAAGCAAAAGAACTGTTGTATAAATACGTTTGAATGTAGCCATATTATTGAAATACAAATGTATAAATAAAGATAAAAAAAATGTCTTTTAACCATTTAGCCTTTTGTACGATTACATTATTATAATTTTCTAGTGTCAGTCTCTAGATGAGTTCTTTAAATAACTTTGACAATACAACAAATAAAATTACGCAGGCTATCATTCAGTCGATCCACCCCTACGCACAACCATAAAACAATTCACATAAAACACAGGAGTACATTCCTCGGTTAATAATTAATGACACATTTTTAGCATTCTAAATCAAGATATGATTTCAGACTGTGGTTAAATCATTAGTACTAAAATAGACTCCCCCGCACGACAAAACTTGTCAATTCAACCTTCAGATACTTGTTCAGTTTCCTGTTTTGATGAAAACATGATCTTATAAGCTGTTGCTGTAATTTCAGCATTTCTATTTTAAGGCATGAACGACTGTGTTATTATTGATACGCACGTAGGCGATAGTTCATGTAGATTATCAATGGTTATACAAATCCTGGAAAATTTTCATTAGCGATAAATATTCTAGAACTTGCAGTGTGGACTTTTTAGAAATGGTCACCTGTTGCAATTGATATGTCACTCATACGCAAAGTTTCAATGTTTCTGACTAAACATGGTATCCAGGAAAAAAAATGAAAACCAGTCTCCAAGCATTCTACAGGTTTTATTTATCCTCACAACTTTCCCTTTGTCTTTGAATTTTATTCCACAGAGCCGCTCCTTCACAGTTCTCTTATTATTTATCATTCATTGGCTTTATTAATATAACCACGTGTCAACTAGGTTTTGCTTTTTGCAAAGCTTTGATAAACCCTTCATTATAACAGTGCATTATATGTCAAGCCCTTTATTATGACAGTGTATTATAATTATGTAATTATGTAATGAGCACGGCAAAAAAATCGGTACACTATTTGAATTGGCAACAGTTTACGAATGAGATATACAAATAAAACACTAAAATGTTTACTAATGAAAATTCACGTTGAATGGCTGTTAATTTTATGTTTAGTTTGTATCAACTATACAGATTCAAAAAGTACTAATGATCGATAGTTTGACAAATGTTACAGACGATAAAAAGATTAGATGCGTGTTATTAAAGAGACATGTCGAGTTTGTCACGAATCTGCTTCGTTACATAACAAACATCAATTTGTGCCGCACAAACTTTAATACAAAAATACACATTTAATATTGAACGATATCTATGTTGTTTGAACGATCCTATGTTACAAAATAAACGATATTCCTTTTTCAAACCAATGAATTCCACCAAGGACTACCAGCCTTCAATTTGCATCAGCGTCTAATGTGTCATAACTTTCCAATCCCATTACACAAATACATAAACAAAACCAATTTTTGAGGCATTTATCTAGGCTTGATTCATACGTTTGCCTCTCTGTATCCTACAACATTCTTGTTATCAAAATCTGTAGATTTTGCAGGAATATATCGAATCAAGACATTCAAATTACTAAACGAACGCTAGAATTGATAATATGGAAAGCCGTAGGTCTTATAAATTTGGTGTTATGTTTTTATATACGTCGGTATTAATATACCGACTGAAGATTAAAAACGGGAACGCCGTCAAATTCTAATAAAGATGCATGCATTTTCTAGATTTGCTCGCTGATATTGTTCTGTTTTTTTTTCAATTGTTATTTCTTTATCAATGTCAGCAGGGATCTCCGTTGTCGGGCGGTTATGGTCTCTGACTTGTAATCTCTAGCCCCCCTGTGAGTTAGAATTCCACTCGGGACCAAATTTCCCATGTTAGGGAACTGTCCAGCTACATTTCGGAAGATCAGTGGTTCTACCCAGATGTACACCTAGATTCATCATCCACCATTAAAGATTAAAAGTCGCAAAATGACCCGAGCTTTTGATGCGAACTTTTACCCCGAAGAAAAAATAATGATGTTAACATTTTGGATTTTACCCCACAATTTTTATTTGATGTTTGTCGGTACAACACAGTAATCATTCTTGTCATATTTTCTCACAAACTTTGAAATGCCCGACATTTTTAACCCTCTTTAATATTTGATGGTTTTCAGAATTATTGTACTAGCATATATAAACAGTGCTGTTATACAATGAGAGAATAATAATATAACAGTTAGAAGAATACCGTAGATCATAATTATTGCGAATTCCAAGGGACCCGATAAAATAATTCATTATAATTATACATCATTATATTCATACCAATGATAAAAAGAACGATGTTTCCTGAGGAAAATAAGTACTTCATTGAATCCGATTCTTTATTTTATGCGAGTTCATTATAATTGTGTTTAACTGTTTGTTTTTTCATTTCCGTATGACTTTCGGTAATGCATATTTCGTGACATTCGTACTGTTGGAATCTATGTTTGTTTCCGTTTCACATATACAATGTACATGCATTTTGGACGAAAGTAATCATTCTCATCAGCGAAATTGTTCAATGTTGAATGTTTTATTAATTTCCCTTATGAATCGAGTATAAATAATTACTGTTTTATGATTGTACGCAAATATGGCGCCCCATAGTTTCTCACGTACATTCGCCTCTCATAAAAGAATGCAATTGTATCTAATTTTGAAACTGCATGCCTTTGCCTCGTTCTTATATGTTTTCATGGCGACTTTTAAATTAGTGAAATTACATTGATGTGGTTTCCTGATTATAGTTTATGTATATTGATCTTATGAACCATTTGGTTAATTCATTACTTGATGCGCCTAGAAGGTATTGTCAGCGAAAGACAGACAGAAGCTCTGAGGCTGCGGTATTGAATTTAATGTAGCGATGTAGTTAGTTCGAAGAAATACGAACGATTCCCCGTTACAAATTAACAACAATCATATGTCGTATATCCGAGTATTGCCCAATCCGAAAACGATAAACTTTCGGTGGCACTTACATATATTTGTTTATTAACCTACTTTTTACAATGATTGTTTACTTTAAGATTTCCGTGCCAATTTACAATAAAGAACTTGAATTGTCCGCTTATTTCCCAGCTGACAACTGAAGCTTAAGGTGAGAAGTTTGTTATGTTTTCAAACCATGTTGTTTGCATTATTCAGACACGGTTTTGAAATTAATAAGTCTCTTAATTTCAGAATAAGCATGATTAGGTGAAAATGTGAACGCCTGCACGTATGAGGATCTTTCGTGCGCTTCTACCGATTGGTTTTAAAGATAAATTATGCAAGACAGTAATATCAAAAACAATCGTGCACAAATTCTTGAATGAAAGCTTTCATGGGCTTATTAGCCTAGTTCGCATATTTCATTGACTACCCTATCAAAATTGATCAGCACAAATGTACATGTACGACATTTATTGACTATATTAAACCTCCCGTAGTTTTGCTGCCGACCGTTCCAAAGCGGTACGTCTTGGGAAGATTGTGTTTTGCCCCCCTCCCATCTTTTTGTATGCCTGGGTGGGATTTGACTGGCGATTTTTCGGGAAGGTAGGATTTTCTATATGCGTTAATTTTGTAGACATACTTTCCTTATCTATAATTAGCATGTTTGAGGTAGTTTACATAACATTCGTCTGGTTCATGATGTTTTCTTGCACTGGCTTGGACGAAGCAGAAATTATGTTGTACATTTTGTGACTCAGACTTTGTTGGCAGAACATTTTTTATGATGAAGATTGACTTTCACAAGCTTCGCGTGCCCGATGCTGTTAAGATCTCTAATTGGCCGACTGGACGATTAACAACGGCCATAATTCTGTTCATATGCCGTCTGCAATCCAAGGACTTGACTTATGGGAACTATATAGAAAACTTTGTTCATATATCATGTCATATGATGAAATCAAACCGAAAATAATCTCATGATATTTGCTTGCGCCGCGAGATGACATTCTCCAATGTTCGGAGGTAGAATTAGATAGCCATCTATTCGAAGTCGCACAAACGCTTGTTCAGCTCACAGAAGTTAATCGATAACGGGCAATGCAATCATCTAATAGACACTGACTGCTAAACGTACTTCTGCAGAAATGATGTGTTCAGACTCCGGGAAGAAAATTAGTAAATTAATCACTGCTTTGGTATATTATTGACATGTTTCCTCGGATAATTTCAAGAAATCGTGTCTTTTTTGCGGGCAATCGCTCGACATTTATTACAATCGACAGACCTGTTTCATTGCAATGATATTGGAGCAACTCTAGTTAAACTACATAGAGATCTTCATGCTCGTTTGTTCAAACCAGAATTAAGTAGTCAGATGGGTTTAAAACCATATTAAGCTAGAAAAAAGTTATGCTTAAGTTGCTTGAGTCAAAAACTAGGGTAGGTTGGTCACAAAAGTTTTCTTATCTTTTTTTCTTGACATCTTTCGTTCCTTGAGGTACGATTCGTACCCAAATGTTTTCGTACTTTGGATTACACATTTAGATGTGTTAGGTTCGGGGCCACAGATAGGGTCAGTCGGGTAATCGGAAGCATTACTAATGCTTAAACGACGGAGGAAGATCCCAAGCTTACAACTAGGTATACGTAGAACCACTGACCTTTCGTAAGCCAGCTGGACAGCTTCCTCACATATGAAACTTATCTGGTTCCGGGTGGAATTCGAACTCACCGCAATGAGGGGCAAGTAATTATAAGACAGAGACCACAACCACTTGACCATGGAGGTTCCAAATTTGGCCTATATACGAATATATACCTACAATTTAAAGTTGATTTGATCTGTAATATTAATAAATCTGTGCTTAAGTGTAGCAGATGCTTTGCATAGTAGCCTAAATGCATAGGTGACCTTTAAAATTGATTTTGCGGTGAATTGATTGTTTGTTAAGTTAAATTACGGATATCGTCGCATAACGTTTGCAATATGTTGCTTAAAGTATCGACATGAGTGACAGAAAGCACTTGTTGTGAAGATCAACTGTCAAAGTCCTAGTTGAAAAACATACATATCTTCTTGATCTCTTAATTAAATGCTCGAAGTCGAAACCATTACGACAAACGCTTGACAAGGAAATCAAGCGTTCGTTCGTACATCAGATTGAAATAAAGATGAAAAGTCAATTCACGTGTACATGTCCATTGTGCGGTAAATGTCGTAATATAAGGCCATACTTAAAAAATATTGGTTTGCGATTACGCGACCCAAACCTTTAACAGTAGGTACGTAGATACATGAGGATATCATTTTAGGGTAACATTTAACGTTTTAACTTAAAACGAAAAGCTGAATTAAATAACGAAAACATTGCCAAAATCACTAGAAAATTTAGATCGGAGGATTTTGAAGGGCTGGTCACGTAAGTACAAACCAACAATTTTTTAAGGGAGGCTTAAGCAAAACCATCCACCAACTATTTTACTGATACTCGTCTATGTACTAAGAAATACAAAAATCTTCAGCTTCGGCGTATTGTTTTCCTCGTCAAGTTAATTTTAGTTGATATAGGTCTATTAACCATTGGTTTAAAGCGTCTAGGCAGACTCGATTTTACATTAAGCGTCTCTATCATCCTGAATTTTGTCAATATCCTATCTTCTGCAGCGTTTAATTACATGTGATGAATTCATGATTAATTTACGCATAAGATGTATTCATTCTTATAAACTACAGTAGATTTCCCAAAGGAACACCGTATTATCCACATAAAACCATAAACTAAGATGTAAAAGTCAATATTTTTGAATTGTCAATTAATATTGAGCTTTGTCACGGAAACAATGTATTAGATATTATCCAGCGTATTTCAGACCTTTACTGGTCGATAGGCGCTGAGAGGGACACGTTTATAACCCTTTTACATGCTGTACGCTAGGAGTTTGCACTCTTTGACACTTTTGACGTTGGTGCCAAAAGGTTGTTTTTTGTATTACGTCTTTTCACATTTAATAAACTAACACACTGACTGTCATTTTTGTACACTTCAATACACACGTCTCATTGTCCATAGTCATATCCTTTCATCCTATATCTCCAGGTTCCAGTTGACCGTCTCTCTCAAAGCACATGCTTTTCTATTTTCTCTGTTTGTTTCAATAAATCGTCCATGATACTTCTATGTCATTATTTCTTTTGATCCTTCAACATACATGGCTGTCATCTTCAACCTATATCATGTCCGTTTATGAGCACTTCAACATGCGTCACATCCGTTTGCTAACGCTTCAACATACGTCACATCCGTTTGCTAACGCTTCAACATACGTCACATCCGTTTATGAGCACTTCAACATATGACGCATTCGCTTGCAAACGCTTCAACATACGTTGCTTCCCCTTACGAGCACATCAACAAATGTTGCTCCCATTACTTTATATTTTTGCGTCATTTGTTAAGCTACGAATTGTCTGTCGTCTTATTACACATAATTGCAGATACTGTATTTATATCGATAAGAAAAGACTTCTTAGAAAAAAATCTCACCATACACAAAATACTATCCACCCTAAACCCAAATAAAGAACAATTCGTCGATTCCAATCTTGCTAAAAACATTGAAAAGCTGTTTTGTTTCGGGGGCCTCTTAGCATGTATCAATTCTTAAACCTCTTAGTGAACTTTCATGATGGATTGATTTGACGACCAATGGATTTTGTTTATAAATGTTTTGCGACAGTTTCTTCTCTTTCTGTTGTGCGGTTAACTAATTACGTGCACTGTTGATTGGGGTTCTTTGGTACTCGCGTCGTATCCAATTATAGATGAGTGACATTTGTCTTACTTCCTGTTTCATTTTTAGTTGATTTGAGCATCGTATTTTGAAGTACAAAGATGATAGAGCTATTTATAGTGGCATATTACGTATCCAATGAAGTCTAAGATGTGGTTTGATTGATATAAATTTAACGCATAATACCACAATAATAAACAATGCTGTTTTAATTTGATAAATACGTTACATTTACCACATATATAAAATGTTTTTTCTTCGTTTATATAACAAGCTAGTCGAGAGGGCCGCCTAGCTTTTTTCAGATGCTAACATTGTTTGTCTCGCAAATAAATTTGTTTTCGCCAAAAGATCAGACATCGTTAAATTACAATCAAAAGTCGCGGATTCGAGACTGAAATATTTACGCAAACATTTTCAGTTCTGATAAAATTAATTGCACCTATGTCTGGTCACTGTAGAGAATATTTGTGCCAAAACTAAACGGTTTCTTAACAGCTACTTCAATTGATAAAATCTCAGCTTAGCTTATTTTTTTCATTTAGGTATGAGGTAAGGTTTTGTCGACAGAAACAAATGCCATAACATTTAGTGCTGATTCTTAGGCTAAATATTAGTCATTTTTCATCGTAATTTGACCAATCATTAAGATGGGTAGGTTGGAAAAATATTTTGTTTTCTTTGGGGTACGATGATTCGCCCCGAGTACAGTCGCTGTTAGAAACTTTAGGGTCCGCACCAAAAAATAGGGTTGCTCGGCTTTTTTCAGGCCTTATTTAAATATGTGTCCGCCGATAGAAATATTCCTAGGATATTAAGAGTTGCCAAATGACCCTGGCTGTTGGTTCGACGTTAAACCAGAGAAAAAAAAATAAAAAAAGTAAGATTTTATTGTACAACTAATTGTCATTTTAAAGCAGTTGACATCACAAAATAATATGGTCGAGTGTTTTCACTGCCTTATTATCTGTTAACTGCAGCTGATCAATAATAAGTTGAACGAACGTGTGTATAAATATGAAAAAAACTTCCGGGATTTCATAATACTGCGCATAAAGTACAGGAGCCCTTGAACAAAGAATTCATCACAATTCGGAATAATTTACAGGTGCCGATTTTTATTCAATTAAGCATCTATGATAACATTCTTGTCTAAAATCGAATCCTTTTTACTCCGGAAATCCTTCTAATCCGTGCTTTTTGCTGGTCCGGACTGATTCGAATTAGGTTGGTTCTGCTTCATAATTTTCCTTTGCGATGTTTAGAAATGAACAATAAATTGAGAGAATTGCCATACACATTCAGTGATAGGTTTACAAAATGTACTTTCAGTAGATCAAACAGCAAACCACGTTTTGCAATTCGATTCTATTCCAGGAAAAAATATTCCACATGCTGTCATCACGTGTCATTGCAGACGACGTATTATAATAATTTACTATCAAACAACCTATTGAATTAATGAGCTTTAAACATGATTGTCTTTAAAATGATGTTTTTGCGTCATTGTATTCATAGGGGAAAATAACGGTTCATTTTTATCCTACACGTAATAACAATATTATTGGAACTTAAGCCTAAATGAACATTGAACGACTGTACATTCCTCTACCATATTGTTGGGTTAATCCAACTTCCATCTTGGTGAGGAGACATTTTCCATCGGTTTCTTCTAGCTGTTTGCAAAGTCATGTGGTAAGCTTGTTGTAATCTAAACTGTAAAAACACCACGTCAAACAATCAGTTTGATTAAATCATTTGACGTTCAGGATGTTTCAGGTTGACATTGTTGCTATTAGTGGACTTACGTGATAGTAGAACCGGTGATCACGCTGCATTGTGATTCAGAGATGGAATGCGTTGTTCTTTTGGTATTCTCAAGAACGTTTCTATACATTGATAGTTAGCATGAAAACATTTAAAGGATACTAGTTTTATACATTGACTAGAGCCCCGCTTTTCCATTGATTTTCATCTGTTGTGTACTTAATCTGAAACAAATTCGTGGTATTGGTTATACATGTACATGGAAAACACTGGACATTGTGCTTAGTAATGTAGACTAATTTTTTAGATTTCTTCTGCTTGGAAATGAAATGAATGTTTCAGTTTATATTATACATATATTTCATCTTTTCACCTATTCATATCTACATTTTCTTCTAGTATACGCCCTTTTAAAACGGCTAGTCTAATACTAGTACAGCAGAACACGGTTATAATGAACTTATGGGAACCCATATAATTACATATAGTTCAATACCTTCGCAATTCATTACATCCGTTGCATTGCAACATAGTGCGACATTGTAAGGGAAAAATAACTACACATACTTCAATATATCCAACAGTTCACAATATCGGAGTCCAATATATCCGTGTTTTACTGTATTTACAATCCAGTTAATGTGTTGTATCAGTTTGTTGATTGCATGCACGATATCACGTGTGTGAGATATAATATGTGAACTTTGTTTAAAAATCTATTAAGAAGTATAAACACTAAACAGATACATAATCTTACATTGTTTAAGTTACTGTTGAACTGTAGGCAACAGTGGCTGTTTGATTATTTGCTTCAAGAAGTATCGAAATCACGTGATAAACCGTTTAAGATTATTGCGCATTGGAGTTAATGATGTTTCCGCGACTGGAAGAGGAAAAAACCCGAACTAGCACCGATTCTGTCGCTGTACGGATAATTTCATAAGCTATGACCATATCTCTGAAGCTTAATTATCCACTCGGCTCGAATAATGTGTTTTAAGAGACATATCATAAATCAATGATTGGGGAAACACAGTGTATCAACTTAAGAGAAAAGTTAACGTATTTTCGCTGTTATACTCGACAGTTACTGGCGGCTTCTAAAACTCTTCTCGGAATATATAAGCTTAAAATTGTCTACTATACACAGACACGTCTTGAAAAAAACTTGAAGGAAGGGAATACTCTAAAAATGATTTCACCGACTTCATGCAAATTTGTTAACAATCAGCACTTAAACTTCTGATGAAATTTTGACTTTATGAATTCATGGTAAAAAATGACATGTCTGAGGTCATTCGACCTCCACCGCTGATTCGAGTAATTCAAATGGAGAGGTTGGCAATAGTCTATTGAGTACATGGTAAGTACTGGAACAGAATCCAAGAACGCTGGTTAAGTCAACAGCCCGCTGTGGTACAACTAAAACACTGGTGAAATCAGGCGCAAAAACGTACAAAATTGAATGAAATGACTCCCAGTAAAAGAACGATCAGAATATGACCAATATGAACGCTTCCTTATAAATGAATGAACTATCGTCTGCTCACACTCTACATTGACACAGCGTGACATTGAGACAGGTTTCAAGCATGTTATGATTCAAATGTATGATAAACAGACTACACTATGAAGTTACTGTCAATTTAACGATTCGATTATTGCCGTAACACCAGTACTGACGTATCATACCCGATTGACAAGTCTATTTCCTCCAGACGCATATTGATCGAATTTTGTCTGCTTTCAAATATCGTCTGCTTTAATGCTATAATTCGCGGAATTATTCACCTGCAAATATCAACATTGTCTAATAGAGCACAAATTTAACAAACATCTTGCTTAAAGTAGCGAAAATAACTCGGTTGACAAATGTATTCATAAAACAACCAATCAGCGTCCTCAGATAACCTTATGCAGGTTGTAATGACAAGATTTAGCACACGATAAAATTAAAGCATAATAAAATTCCTCAGAAGCTCGGACATATTGGATTTGTTGGTTCCTACTATAGGGATTGTACTCCATGCAGAGATGTACTCCAAAGCAATCCCTAATTTAATCTGGTTCCCGGTATCTCATTTTAGGGAAAAGAAATATTTGGTAGTTGGCATCCTTAGAAAAGGGACCAGTTTGCACGAAGCAGGGCATTGAGCTAGGTATTGCAAGGGGACATTTATCAACACATGATGGTATATACTGACAGGTAAGGCCAGAAAAAAATAATCATGCTAAGAGTAATTTGGATATTTAGGTCAAAATCTTTTCTTTTCCGATCTTTTTTTCTAAGCGTATTTTTTTATCTCTGTCAAGAGTTGTCGTTATTTATCATTCACATGTATCTCTGTCAATGTCTGAAAAGTAGTTCAAAACATATCATCGAGTCTATTTTCGTTTCTGTCTGATACTCAAATGCATGTTCTTGTTTTTCTCTTAATGTGTATTTGTTGTCATAATTTATCACGACTACGCTCTACTTCTGCACTTTAAGCGGTTGAACTTTGTAACCTAATTTCTGAGTATAAACAAACACTTCCGTCATGTAATATTGCGCCTTATAAACATTTTTTTCGTGATTTTCGTAAATTTATGACATCTTTTGTCTCCAACGTATTGTACAAAAGAAATTGTTTCACTTAGCTGTGAAACTTATACCATTTGTGGCTTTCTTGTTTTACTAGAATGTTGTAAAAGATTAGGCGTTGAAAGAAATGTATGTGAGGGATAACGAGCGACATCTTTAGTCAAAGATTGCTAACTTTTGTGATAATGCTAGGTACGATTCGTCCTAAATGTTTTCGTACTTTGGATATTGTCGATAATGCTGACGTCAAAAAATGGAATCTTTCGGGAAACTGTTAACGCGACTTTCTATGGCTTAATTAGTGTTGAACTGTTTTAACTGGACAGAAGAAGTGGGGCTCAGCATAATAGTCAATGAGGAATTGTCCAAACTGAACACCGCATGGCTGTTTCTATTGCTGTATGAAGATTGGTGCGAGTCGTGTTGTTGGCGAATGTTGGTTAGAGCCTTGTTTGTAGGACTGTGTGATTTTCGTTTTTTTTTTTAATTTTCTTTTCCATGTATGTACCATAAAAAGTTGTTTCAGTGCCTTTTTCATTGTATTTGAAGTTTATGAATTATTTATGCTATATTGTCCAAGTGTTATAAGTAATTCACGGGTTTGCTCATGGTGTAAATGATGGACGATGCCAATAATGTTAATATACCAGCAGAACGATAATCATAAATCTGTCGCCCTAAATAGCATATGTTATATAGTCACCTAAATTATTAACAGAATCCATTTTGTAAGTGTTCACGGTTTTAAAGTTATCGATTTATAAAAAAGTGCTTGTATGTAGGACTTTACATAGACACACATTTTAATGACGGTGTGACATTTATTATTAATTGAAGTGACAGTACTTAAGCAGTTGAAATTATTTGTAAAAAAAATATGGTTCCGCTGGGGCTCGAACCCAGGACCTCTCGCGTGTGAAGCGAGCGTGATAACCACTACACTACGGAACCGTTACACTTTAAGGAAACATGAGTAACTTTGATTTTTTGTGTTATACAACATGTTGCGTTCAGATAATGCATTATAAACACAGCTTTATTATTTATGATGTTATACAAGATTCATTACCTAGATAATACCATTAAATCAACGGTCCAATTTGTGACTGTAATTATCTAATGGATTTTCTTTGAGTCTAATGTACTGTGACACTCCAAGCTGACGGTAACATAGGTTTACTAGTATCAAGAGCTAAGAGAAATAGAACATCTATTCATGACTTAGCAGCACAAATCCATAGCAACAAGCCGCCATCAAGATTATTAGCCAACACAGTAAAACAAGGTTTGTGTGGACCCGAATATAGTGACAGACTAGGTATAGTGAAGTTAATTTTATTTTCCGATCAAACCCTTCTTGATTTCAATATAAGAGGTATAGTGATGTATCTATGGATATTCTGAAGTATGTATCCGGATCCCGATGACTTCGCAATCACCGTGTCCTACTGTATACTAAGTATCTGATTAATTTGTTAATATAAGATAGACTGTGGAGGCTTGAGCCTCATTTTAAGCAGAAGTCTAATTCCTTTATGCGTATAAGTTGACTTTCTATATTTATTTAAATGTCTGTCTGTTATAACAGACTAACAGAAATAATACCTCATTGTTTGAATAAAATGAGGTTTAAAGTAATTATGAGTCAAGTTTCCAGTTGAATATATTACACTGCAAATCTGCTTATTTAGATGAATGGATGTAATAAAAAAATGGTTCCGCTGGGGCTCGAACCCAGGACCTCTCGCGTGTGAAGCGAGCGTGATAACCACTACACTACGGAACCGCACATGATCACAGCTGACGCACTATTCGTGAAAATTCCATTCATCCATATTTGGGAATAATTTTCTTTCTGAGCGCAATAAAGATAAGTTGATAAATATTTTCTGTTATATAAAGGTTATACTGATAAACTTAATTTGAGAAAAAATGAAATTCATAGAATTATAGATCCCCCCTTTAAGATTTTGACTCTCACTTTTTTTTCATTTTTAACATTTTTTATTAACTGGATTAATCTAACTGAAAGATTATTGCGCATGAAAACAAATTGCACGATCTGTATTCAATATTGAACTATAGCATTCTCATTCATATAATATGACTACTGTGCCTAGATCAGGATTTTTGTCTTTAGTCTTAACGATTATTCCTAGAGGTTATTTAATGGCGGTGAGGGCAGAACAAATAGTCGCCGACCCTAAAATTTCAAACAGCGAAATCCGAAGTGACGCGCCTACAAAGCAGGAAAGGTATGTTTCGACAAAAGTGGAGAATATGTACGAAAATATGTTTTGAAGATAGAATTAGAAAATAAAGGTTCTGCGACCTACCTACATTATCTTTGATTGGTCAAGAGGGTAAACACAACTTTCTAGCCTAATATATGCGTTCATATCTGAATGGAAAGTAACTTTGTAATTCATATTTCTGGTACCTGTGTTCGCAGAAATTAGCCCAGCCCAACTTGCAATGAATATTCAAACGCTTGACATTCATTCCCACCGATAGGAAGTCACAAAATACAATGTGCATGTATTTATACATCTACACTGTATGTATTTGCATTAAGTATATGTATAATTGACTCAGACAGGCCAACAGAAGATAAGTCGTAAATCAATTATACCAGATTTGAATTGAAGTTTCGATGATCAGTCTAAAAACGCACCAGGTAAATCTGTGACAACCAATCAAATCCTAGTTTTTAGACCTGAAAAAATAAGTCAGGTCTTAGAATTCTTTTGCAAACATCGCTATGTTACTTGTATTGTTCACACACAACCTGCCAAGTTATTAAAATACAGAACAGTACCTTGTTATTTTATATATTGCGCAGTGCTTTGTAATTTCAACTTTTTATTCCGATTATTGACGAAATCGCTGCTTTGTGAATAGTCAATCTGTCAGTGACCGTACTAGTACGTCAACATATGTACTTTAAACTATACTGTTCGTGCTGAGGTCAGACATGCTATGAACTACAAACAATTACATCCTGTATATCGTTTTGAGAATAAATATTTCAAACAAAAATAAACGGAAACACGTCACACAGCCAACTGTCGTGGAACGTGGGATAATTTTGTCATTATTCTGAGGTCAGACTGCATTTAAAGAAGCATAATTAAGAGTCACGTTTACCAGATATTGCATTGCCGCAAATCACACTATATGTCATGTCAGCTACAAATATTTCAAATAAAACACAATGCCGTTACACAAAAATAAGACAGCCATATAAGACTGTCTCACATTAAATGCCAAAGCTAAATTGGTCTCTAAGTATACAGGATTTCAGTCGAATGGAATATTCTTTCAAGTAAAGAAGAAATCGTGTATTGCAATTTAACTTAAAAAATGCGAACATACAAATAAGAAGCAGATACCACTGTATACTGGTAGTTGAATTCCATCCTTGCCTATTCCATATTAGTCTTTCAGATGATTTATTGCAGCGTCTTCTGTCTCAGTGCTGGTAGATCCACGATAATACTTCTCCAATTTCCAAATTGCAAAGTGAAAAGATCCGTCATTTTTAAACCTTTTTTCAGTCTGTTGCTGTGCGTGGAATATCTGCCTCGTACATAGCAACTGAATTCCAAAAGAAATCACTTACGTAATACTTTGGCGCGTGAAATAGTCAAACGTGATGATGTAAATTTACAAATCTTAACATTCACATTATCATACTTCATTTCTTTTACATAGATCCGAGTGTCATGATTTCTAAATCAGATTGTATCTTTGAATGCTGTAACAAGCTATAATACTTTGTTGTTTTGTTCTGCTTCCACTAAAAACTTCATAATAAGGCCTAAAAGAAGGTTTGTTTCCGGTTACCCGACCGACGCATCTTTTACCTGCCG
Organism: Lutraria rhynchaena; assembly: GCA_008271625.1. Taxonomy (NCBI): domain Eukaryota; kingdom Metazoa; phylum Mollusca; class Bivalvia; order Venerida; family Mactridae; genus Lutraria; species Lutraria rhynchaena. The sequence goes on from VIBL01000012.1 coordinate 3,474,311, forward strand.
ACTCATAATTTTTTACGGCATCCAAATCTTAGTGCTATATTATATTTTTCACAACAGTATTGCCGATATATGTAAAAAAATCAAAAGAGAAAAAAAATACCTACTTACCTACCCATATTTTTTGGGCATGTAACCGGAAACAAACCTTTTTTTGTTTAGGCCTAACTGGCGTCAATGACGTTTACCTGTATAAGCAGTTTAGTCAGTTGAGATGGACAAGGGAAGTAATATTGCGCAAAATGCTAATGTGCCGTATTTCAACTTGTTTAGTCAAACACTACTTCCGTGGGCTACTTTGAGTTGAATATAAATGTATGTATAAGCACTGGGTGTCATTTCATAGACATATCTTAGTTAAGATATCACTTCCTTAGCTTAGATATCATGCCACAATTGGTTACATACCTTGACCAGACATTTATATCTAAAATTGCTAACTTAACCAAAACGTGTCTCTGACATCACAACACCCTAGTACCGATACTGTTATTACAGGAAAATGTATATCATGATGATATTATGTAATTAACGAGGAGATATTTGTTTTATTTCTCTGTTGTATTTTAGTTTTCTACGACCATTTTGAATTCTGTAGCCCGGACGAATATGACTTTTTCGTCTGTCGTAGTTTGGTAGGTTCTAAATGGTTCTCCGTTAAGGTTTTCTTCACTCACTGGGAATCTGCCGGCTCAGCTCATTTGGTAGGTCGTTTTGCCTATGGATCTCATTTCGTGGGTTCGAACCGTGGTAGCGACACAATTATGTCTCTGTGACGACTGGATTGAAGACATTGCGTTTTAGTCAATACGTCCTCCATCACTGATCATTCTTGTGGAAAAATTGGCAGTTAGTTGCAGTGAACAAGGTCAGTACTGATTCAGAATCCAGGACAACTGGTTAGGTTAACAGCCCGGTCGTATGCAACTTGAATTATGTTGGCAACAGACGTAAAACCGGTTCACTGTCTCATTTTGATAGGAACAACAGAGACATAACCTGTAGTGAACTCAAATCTAATTGCATACACGTTGTTTTTATTTATTTGTTATTTATCGTTAGTCATTTTCTAATATTTTCACTGTGGTTTTAGAAAAGTTACGTTACTCGAAATATTTGCATGTACGAATAACTTCATGAGGAATGTGTTTCACTGGGGTGGTCGTTTGTAGTCATAGAATTGTGCTTGTATGTAAATATATGTTTGGATATAAATGTGCGTTGCATTTGAATACATTCTGGGAAAATTTATATCAAATACAAAATATATTACAATATATATACAAATATAGTTGACTAAAAACTCTAAATACCAAAACAGAATAAATGAATCAGCGACATCATTTCCGTCTCAATGTTGGTTATCAACCGATTCACGACCGATAATCGCGCAAGAATTATCTGATGAGAAACGTCAGGGGAGTATCGCTTAAAATTGTAATTGACCGTGTTCAGACTGGACACGCTTGTAGTACATAACAAAAGAGGTTTCCGAGCTCATAAATAAGAAAATTAAGCCTTTTACCAATCAACGCGTGATTATTAACCGAACACCACTGGTGCCTATTTCCACCCCGATTGACAAATCTATTTCCTTCAGACGCTTATTGATTAATTCTCGTCTGCATCAAAGTATCGTCTGCTAAAATTCGCGGTTATGTTTACCTGCAAACAAATTCTATACTTCATTACGTTGCAACAAAAATCTTGATTTGTTTAAATGAAAAACGTGTATGTTTCGTATAAACAAGGAGTTGTGATGTAAACAATCTGCAGCTATCCAAGACATGTTAATAAGCTGTATACAATAGTTTGATTTTATACAGACACAAAAAAACCCAGCGATTCGTCAGCGCAATTTGTGGTGAACATAATCTATACTTTGTTATTTTGTTGAAGCCGAATTGATAATAAATGTTTTAAAGTTTCTTATTCCTAAAAATCAAATTAAGACACATAACTTACTCTTAATGTCAATCTTTTTCCCCCACTTCTTCGTTTTAACTGATTGAACCTTTTTCTTGGCCATTGTTCACAAATGCAATAAATACTTCGAACAATGTTTTCTTGATCATTGATTGTGATCACTTGTATTGTTGTTGTTTTGTTCTTTGTTGATATTTATTTTTGTTATGCGCTGTATTGTAAACGTCTTGATTGAATAACTCACAAAAACGATTTCTCCATTAATGTTATGGGCAACGCGCGACATGTTCTGCAAACTTTTAAAGTACAACTTGTCACGTCTTAAATGTGGTTGTCCTCATGTGGGTGTATCGGGGATGGGATTTTTTACTGAAGTTTACCGTCGCACCAATAGCCAGAACCATTTGACAGCTTAAACAGTGGAGATAGAATGGCCGATCTTCCGTTAGCTAGCTGGACAGTTTCCTCAGATCTGGTCTTAGGTGAGATTCGAACTCACACCGGTTAGAGGCCATAAAAACTCGACCACGGAGGCCCCTTGGACGTGATTTTAAATTTTAATCAGTTCCAGACATACTTTTTATTTCCCTTTCAAAGATAGTATTTAAGCTAGAAAAAAGTCATGATTGCTTTTTAGGTACGATTCGTTCCCAGATATTTTCGTGCTTATAATTTTGCTCTTAGAAACTTTAAGGACGGCGCCAATATATACGGTGGGTCGGGTAACTGTAAACACGACCAATTTTTTCTGACCATATAGAGACCTTGTGTAAGATTCGTCGTGATCTCTTCACCTACATTTCGTCCGACAGAATGTCCGATACAAGGATATCGAAGCACACTTTCGTGGTTTTGAGACACGATTCATCCCCAAACATTTTCGTAACTCCAAGATAAGTTGATTTTTGGATTTTGCTGTTGGAAACGTTAAGGTTGATGCCAAGCAATTTGGTTGTCGGGTAACCGGAAACACGACTATTTGTCTTCTCGTTCGTGGGGCATTATAAAACCTGTTGAAAGTAAATGGCAAAAATATGTATCACTGTTGTGATTTCTTTGTTTTAAATTGTTATCTTTGCAAATATATGCCTCCGAAGCGACGGTGTACGGTAGGTCGGCGTAATAAAACTTGCCATGGATGATTTTGAGCCACTTTTTTACGATTTAATGCAAGCTGCGTGAAGTTATGCAAAACATAAGACTCTAACTCTAGTTAATATTCATTGAGAACCGTAAATACATGTATACACATGTAATATTTTGTTTCACAAATTGGCAATCGACGAACAAAATTGACACATCCAAGGAACAATATTTGTTTGATAAAACTAAATTGTCTTTTTTACAAACTATCGGTGCGAATAAGAAGGATTGGAATTTCTGTTCTTAATCTTTGTTCTCTGTTCTATCCATAATAGTTCGTTCTGCAATAAAGCTTGCATCCTTTGGATGCAATTTACATGTTAATGTTGATGATACTCTCACATTACAGAATCCTCATCGGAGTATTGCCGTAATGAAATAAAAAAAACATAAATTGCAAATCAATCTGACCTGAGTTGATGGCTTCCTGTGGATAAATGCCAACTGTGAAGAACGGACACTTGTGTAGACTTTAATGCCGACTGGACCTTTAAATAAAGGTTAACTGTTCCTGAAGGTCGTACTGATTCTTCCCTTTGGTCGTTTTTGTACATAGGCTGGACTTAAAATTCAGGACTGAAAATAAAGTGGTCATGCTTCGGGTTACCCCCTACTTTTTGATGCAGACCCTATAGTTGCACCCCCTACATACCCTAATTTTTGGTCATATAACCGTAAACATGACATTTTTAGCCTTATGCACGCATTAAAGACGTGAGCTTTAGATATATATTTATTAATTTATATGAAATAGGAAAAAGCATACTTAGAGGTTTTGTAAATGCGGAAAACAATATATCCATGTATAAAATATTCAGGAAAATAAAAAAAAATGTACAGTGCAACCTTTCCAAAAAAGCACCCCTTGGGAGAAGCAAATGTATGTTATTATTGAGAGGTTGTTGCTATAGAGAGGTTAGATTAACAGTTAATTCGTACAGTGGGGGGAATCATGCTGTTGTTGAAGGGAGATTTTTGCTCGAGAGAGGGCCGCTCTGGGGAGGTTTCACGCACCACTTATCAATGCTTAACATGAGGCAGATTGACTGAAACAAATATCTAATGGTAAATCGTTATAAATCGTAAATTTATAATCTTAGTTCTACAAAAGAAGTGTTATTAGTATTTCTGGACAATCATATATAAGTCACGTGCAGACATCGAAGATGATTAGTCTTGACTTGTTGTGATTGGGTCGGTGGACATGAAAGTGTCAGACAGGGCTTGAACTGTCAGTAACTCTTCGTATTGTTCAATATTAGAAGTTCTTGGCGCAACAGAACGTAGATAATTCAAATGAGTCCATCGTTTGTTGTTGATTCTCACGCGACCGTGTTGTTGTTTAGGGCTAGACTTCTTATGAAGAAACATTAAGTGTTGAATTATTACTGCATTATTGTCGTTAACGTTGGTTCAAGAAAAAATGTTCCTTGGCCTATGGCGAACGAGTGTTAAAGGTTGTTTCTAATTAAAGTCTGAAAATTAAAGGCGTCTTTCGAGGTATACTGATATCTGACTCGCAGACGGTCTGTTCTGAACTTAGTGGTCTGCCGACCATTATCAATAGACCCCTCTTTCTGCTGTGCTGCCTATCAATGGTGTAGTTCCAGGGCGTGTATTTTGTATGCTCGAACTCAGAACATTAGTTAATTAGTAGATTGTTCTTGTGCCGTGTTAATTTAAATGCTATAAATATATAAAATACTACATGAATATAGACAAAATCCCATTTGGGATCTGTTATTAATCACCATCCTTTTAATGATCTGTTCATATATATTACATTATAAACATTACCATACGCAGGCTTGTTTCATAAACCTATTCTAGTTAAAATGTAACACTATTCAGTCTGTAAACTCTTGGTAATGACATACATTTCCAACAAACGGCTCAGTTGGCAAAAATCCCCTAAACAAATATTTGAATGTAACATTAATCTACTTCACATATGAAATGTCTTGATTTTAAAGTTGTAAAAAATCGATCTTAGCTATGGTATGTCTACGAAACGGCCCCCTCCTGACCGGAACAATGCAATACAAATAGCATTATAATTACTGTTAAACTTCGTCAATGTGACCACATTTAGGACGCAGAAAAATCGGTCTTAATAATGAGATAGTCTCATTATCAGGATGAAGTATGGGGGAGTTATTGAAAGTCGGTCCGAAAATAAGTGGTCGATATAACAAATCGGTCGTAATATTAGGGTGGTCGCGATTTTGAGGTTTTACTGTTCATTAATTCGATCAGCTGATTGTTTCATTAGCTATGATGTTTGATAATCACAATTATCATGTGATGATATGTTCTTAGTTTTATACTTTAAACGTTTTACGATAGACGATGTCCTAAAATATGGCTTGAACCCAGTGTGAGTGCATAAAGCAAGTATGATAACCGTTACACTACGGAACCAGTCTAAGAACCAAAGTATGTCTGAATGGGTTAGGACCATTTGTGTCACCAATGATTTATTTCGACTTATTTTGATAAGGAAATACATGAATTGTAAAGAATGGCTGTAAAAATGCAACAATGTGAGTTAAGAAACATGGTGACACTTAGATATTAAGACGGTGTCTGGTGGAATTTTACGACAATGCCACAGAGTGAGAATTGCTCATTTCCGAATGAAACAGACAACTGTTAGAGCATGAGGAAAGTTTTCAATAACAAGTTGTCCTCGTCCTCAAGTTAAAAGAATGCATTCAAAACTGGGTAAAGATAAGTGGCCGTTATAACATGTACTAATATATCTCAATATTCAAATGATTGTCAAGTTGGGTTTTACTGTACTAGCCATTGTATTTTCAGCAAGTAGGTGATAAACTTCTCCTATCTTTATGAAGGAGTGTAGCATTACCTTTGTCTCTTAAGACAGCAAAGATATCAATAAAAAGCGTCGTATTATTATCAATAAATACGCAGTCATTTCTATTGATACAGTATATTTAGCACCGTAAATTATTAAATCGCATGAATTATTAACAGACACAAAGCAACATATGGCCATATGCAAAAAGTAAAAAAAAAACATGGCTTTGAATATAGAGTATGCGGTTCCGTAGTGTAGTGGTTATCACGCTCGCTTCACACGCGAGAGGTCCTGGGTTCAAGCCCCAGCGGAACCATATTTTATACCCAGGTGTTAATATCCCTAATTTTTAACCCTATTTTCAAGGTTATATGACAAAGTCTTAGATCAAAAATTGCCTGGAATAAGCATGTGCTGCTATCATATTGTAAGATGTATATTTCAAATGTTTAATGATCGGTTAATATTAGCACCAACTTCTTTATTCAGTTAAGATACAATTCTTATTAATGTAAATATTTAGTCGGTTTTGTTTGCTGGTTTGATACGTCCAACGTTATGTCACTCTATGTCGCTTATTTGATAAAATTTCATTCATAGTCAATTTCATATTATCAATGTTTCTTCATCGTGTTTCTTGTTATTATTCCTCAATAAGATGTAAAATTTTTTTCTTTAATTCGAAATGTTTTACATTGGTCCGATGACAGATATAGTCAACTCCATCTTGTGTTTAAGGTGAAAAGGTTATAGTCTCGGACTAGCAATCACTAGCCCCTCACCATTGTGAGATCGGATTCCACCCGGCACCAGGCAAATTTCACAAGCAAGAAGCTGTCGAGTTAGATTACGGTAGGTTAGTACTTCCACTAAGGTGTACGGCCGGGTTCTTCCTCCACCGGGTTCTTCCTCAAGCTGGAAAGTCGCTAAATGACCTTGGCTGTTGGTGCGCCGTTAAACCCCAGACAAAAACGAAACAAACCTGTGTTTGTACTTTCATATGATATAAATGAAATGAAATCATAGGATAGAGAATGTAAATGCATCTATAAATATATTTTATGAGTCAGAAAAAAAGTAAGTGTATTTAGTTCACATTTGAATAATTGATGCATTGGCAAAACGTCCATCAGCCATATGATGCGCTTCATAATACTTCATAATTGCTTATTTGTTCACGTGATTCTATTTCTTTAAGTCCCTCAAAGTTGGCTTTTCTAGACATTACATTGAAAGAAAATATCTAATATTAGGCTTTGCTTGTTGTCAACAATATGTTTTAAGTCGAAACACAATTAAGACTATTTTATTGCGGTAAAAATTATTAACCACTTCTAACAGTACAGACTTTACATGGATATTTTACATAATCAACCATTAATTGCATACAATTCATTCAACATTTATCAAAGGTATAAAAAAGTAAAAAAAAAATGTACCTTGCACCAGCGATAATGATTTCAATTTCTGATTATGGCCAATAATTTACGCACCGGAAAGAAAATCAAAATCTAGAACAAAGTCTGAAGCATAATTCAAATGCACATAGAGTAAAGCTTAACCAGCGTCTACCATTTTCTGTAACTAACATCTGTGCCATTAGAATTATTCTTCGGCGTTTTGTAAGCTGTAATCTGGCGACATTTCATCTGCCCGTATAGATTGTCTCAGCGTATTAACATTATCTGTCGGTTAATCAAGCGTATATGACTGATTAACCATTGTCAAATTCCTAATTGGTTGCCACTAATGACTTTGTTTTCGCCCGTTCTCATCAATGCAAAGACGGCATTTGATTACTTTTCTGAGGATGAAGAGAGTTAGAAAATAATCAAAGCCGTGTTCAAGCTGTACTTTATTTTCATTGTGTTCGAAGCGCGACAAGGCACAAATGTATCGCGTAAACATTCGCTAATACTAGTATCTGGTTTGCTCTGTAAAAGACCCCATGATGACGTATTGGATTAGGGATTTTGTTTTTAAGGGAAAGCACTCTTCTCGCGCGACTTAGAAAGATCAATGTGCCGCTTTAGAAAAAAAATACCGTAAAACCTTAATATTACGACCACTCTCGGGTCCAGTCAAATTGATCTTGATACTGCGGTCGTGACTTTATCAAGTTGACATATAGATGGTACATTGAGAACGGGCCCAAATATGAACGATCGTTATATTGAGACGTCGAATTATTGAAGCGGTCGCTAAGTGGAGTCTTGCTGCACCGGTATATGCAAGACTGGAAATGAAGAGGCTTTCTGAATCGTATTATGACAGCAAACATTTTAATACGTAGAGATCATGATAAAGATGCACCTTTCTTTATCCAGAAGTCACCTTAAATCGGACATATTGATACCGGTTTTTATTCAACATCTTTTATATAAATCGTCCGGATTGGAGAGGTTCCACCGTACTGCGCTACTGAAACGTGACATGATACATTTCACACAGCCAAACACACGACCTGGACACCGGCTAATCATATCCTTGATTAACCTTACACAGACTGATGACATGTAGACTGCTGGTATCAATCCGTTACTTATACTTGTACGTACGTGATCTGTACTCGAACTAACGATATCTTCCCGGAGAGTCGGACACCATCCAAATTTATCCAAATTTTAAATAGGACACGTACATTATGTGTATACACCTGAATACGTGTCTCTAACCAATTTGAATCAATGTTTTATAATTAAGATATTTCGTTAACACTTTAAAATTATTCATTGTCTGTATAATGCCAAAATAATGAAAATATACAAAAAAAAATAAAAACTTCGCTGAAACTGTCAGCAAGACTTCGAATATCGAACTAATCTAACCAGGACCCGAAATTGTTAACAATACTCACCATGCAGCACACAAATATCTGCATGCCCACTCAATTTAGTCTTATGAGTCTGAGTATAGAGAGCTTTTGAGTGCTGAAATTTCAGAGTTGAGTGCTGGGTATTGGTTTTAAATATAGGCTCTGGACATAACATTTTTCCCGACAATGACTCTTTGGGAAATCATTCAGTGACACTTTTTATAGGATTAAAACTTACCTAAACAGCGTAATTAAAATATCAAAACATTTATCTAAGATGAGGTTTCACGAGAAAATGCGACATTTTACCGAGCGTGAAATTTACAAGCGTGCTCTATCTCCGCGCACGTGTTTCCTTGAGATGAACGGATGATTAAAACAATGGAGTAAATTATTTGACGTGTAATTAGTATCATTTCTGTGCTGAAAACTGCGTCTCTCGTGAAATATTGCTTATGAAATACTTTAAATCAAATTGTGACATTTTATTCTTTCTGTGAACTTATTAGAGACGCGATACGTTTGTGAAATAATTAGAAAAATAACCTTTATTTCTGACAAAAATCTCTGCTGGAAAATATTTACACATGTTGGTATGCGTAGAATTGAACAGTTCGTGAAAGCATTTATTATTAACTAAATAATCAGACATAATGATTGTATGTTTATGGAATAAATTTTCATCAAATAAAAAAATGAGAAGCTTATTATTGGTATACGCTATTTAAAGGCACCCCCAACAGCCTGGTTTCCACTAATAGTCCAAAAATATCGTGTCAGTAGATGGGCAGAAATTTTATCAAATATGTTTTTATTTTGTTCAGAGATGTTCATATAAAAATGAAAATATCGGAGGGAAAGAAACTGACAGAAACCGAACAAGAACTGGATGAGGAGGAAAAGAAGTAGCGTCGTTAGAATCAGCGGAGACCAAAGACTTTTTACATCTGATTAACAAGCCAGTTTTTTTTTTCAGAACAAGTACTTTATTTCGGCATAACAGCTCATCTAGAAATACATACGTACAATTATATGTGCATGTGTATTAAAGAGATTACTTGATTTATATTATGTGTGATGAATGAATGAATAACAATTAAGTACATGTATGATCGAAAAAAATGGTGGAAATAAATCATATTTAGCGAAGTGAACCAAAGTAAATCGAAACACAGTGAATTGAAGATAATGATATTCCACGAATTTCTTAGTTTAGAGTACAGTCGACCCAGTCCTTTTACCACCTTTTAAGAGATCAACGATATATTTTGGAATGTATTTTGAAATTTCACAACCGAAGCCGTGTTACTCAATAAAAGTGCATGACAAACTTCAGCGAAACAGCTGAAATATGAACCTAGATTCAGTAAAAAGCTTCAGAATCTATATTTCACATATTCGCGTACTTGATTCCAGAAGTCGCTGCTCACACGATGTTATAAGACCAATTAGTGACACCATCTCTTACCTCAGCTATTTCCATTCTTTCGCCCTCTGTATTAATTCCCAGAACAAGATCATTTATTAGATACTTAATTAACAGTAAATATTATAGGAACTTGGATATTTTCAAAAGTAATTAGGTGAATTAATTGCTTCATAACACGTCGAATTAATAGAATGTTAATGCTTTATAGAGTTGAATTTAAAGCTCGGTTGAGCTGATAAGTTTCCTTGAAGTACATTAAAGTACATTTTTGTACCGTGCATTTAGAATTCAAAAAAATAGACATGTCTAGCGTTACTTGACCAAACAAACGAGGGTAAGTAGATCAAAATGCTTTTATTTTGTTTTGTTTTTCTTAAGCACCTCTTGTGAAAATACCAGGTACAAACCCCTCCAAATATTTCATCTGTAAATTATCCCAGAGGCGCACGAGGCTCCCCGAGGTTCGAACCTGCGACTTTCTATCACCAGTCCAGCGATCTACCGACCGAGTTAACTTTGTGTGGGCTACGTACGGTCGTTCCAAAATTATTATTCTTATTATTATGATACATAAATATAAGAGGAACTATCTCTCAGGTGTGATTCTTTACACTTCTTTGTAAGAACATGACAGCGAGTTTTTGAGAAACAACATATTTTAAAGTTCAAATATGACCACAACGGCACATGAAATGGTATATTGTTACACAGTGTAAGTAATGGATAAACTAATGCTATTAAATAATGTTGTTATCTCCTTCCATCTCGCCCCATCAATTTGGTAATCGAGATAGACCTTTTCCAGGACCTTGAATGAAGTATAACCCTACTCAATAGGACTTCGTCATCTTCTTAGGAGACTATATCTATTTCTTTCAACGATTTTTTACCGAGAAATAATTATACTGAGAGTGTGTCTACACTTTGTGAGTCTGTGAAAAACCATTCATACAGCCCGTGCCATCCTCTGAAATTGCGAACCTTTAATTTATTTATTGTTCCTACTTGGAGATATTTCGTACGTGAAGTTAGTTCCTAGTCCTTACAAACGCATACATCAAATTCAACTAAATTAGTACTGTGCAAGACTGAAGAAAAATAGCTTAAAGCAACGTATGATATATATACCAATGTATTGTTGGCGCCGAGGGGAACGAAATTAAAGATAGTCGCTTGTGACAGGATGAAAACGTACCATATATAGCTTAGAGAGAATTGTGGAACGCCGGGGTTAGCGACATAAGCGAAACTAATCAAGTTTAAGCAAACATAAGATTGGGAATTCTTCGTCGATCGTGTGCATAAACACATTTTTCTTGCTCTAGATTCAAGTATTAAATTGTTAAGTTCCAGGAACTATGGATATGGATGAAGTTTAAGACGAATATATGTCAATGATTATCACGGAAAGAGTCAAAATCGTCTGTAATTGATTAACACAGATCGATTACCATGAATAACCTATGATATAAATGACGTCAAACCATGCTTAATTAATCAATCAAAATTAACAATGACCAATTAATTTTAAACCAAATAAAACAGACAATAAATAAACTTAGCACTTATCATGGATGCATTTGTAATTCCAGCCTAAACAATATGGATGCTTCTTTGTTTGATGTTATTAGCACCGATTAAACCCGACTGTTGCTAACTGCGATGACTGACAGTGTGGCATGGAACTTGTACCGCGTAAAGCATTGGTTTCCAATCCGACACAACAACTCGGAATCTATCATTTCAGAAATCAAATCATTGCCTAATTTGTCAAAATATTTCCGGATGTATCAAGTCATTTTGGAATTTGTCAAACCATTTCCGATTGTATCAGATCATTTTCGATTTTGTCAAAATATTTCCGAATACGTCAAATAATTTTGGAATTTGTAAAAACAATTCCGAATATATCAAATCATTCCGAATATATCAAAACATTTCCGAATCCTAAATTCATTAAAACCTGTCTTAAAACTGAAGTGGTCTCTTTATTAAGTTAAAATGTGCAACCCGAAAAAATGGTCATTGTAATGCGAAGGTCTTTATATTAAATTGGTCACTAAGTGTTCTTCTGTAGCTCAGTATGAAAGTTAGATAAGGTACCTTTTCGTCACAAGATATTAAAAAACGCGACATTAACATTGTCTCATTTTTAACCCAAGTTTTGCGCGTATTGTTCGTAAAGTACGACAAAGCAAAAAAAAAAAAACACGTGTTCATATAAACAACCTAACAAATAAACCATATTATTTCAGCTTGCATTCATATAAGTAATAGTTATGATAAAATAGTAATAAAGCTTAAGGTTTATATCTTCTCTAGTAAAACGTGCATTTTCCATAAAAATGTCATTTAATGATAATGGTGTTAATTTTTTATATGAATAAACATCTGTTTTACAAATGTTGCGTCATTTTTCATGAGTCTCAACATTTGTCATTCGGATATGAACGTAAGAATGCGAAATTGTTGTGACAAAATAGAAATTAATTCCCGCCTTGCTGAGCTTCTATTGCGCTTGCTCGGGAAAGAATTAAGAAATTTTGTAATTAATGAGTTCGATATATGAAGTGAACTGTGAACCTTGGAGGTCGAAAAAAAACTAAATTAGCGGTTTATTTTTATTCTGATACAGATGAAATACTCTCGGTCGATATCATATTCCCTAGATCGATAAATCTCATATTGACCTCACCAAATGTGGCTTGTCAATTTGAGCTTGATTTGAATGAAAATGAGTCTAAAAATCTGTGGATGATGACGTGAATAATGACACTTATTCCGGAAGTATAGAAATCATGAGAAAAAAATAATAACGTAATGACATTCACAAAAGGCGAAGGTTCAAGTCGATTGTCGTCCCGTCTGTATTCATGTGAGGATTAAAATTTATTATATCCAATTTCAATCTGATAGTTATACGCTATTGCTATCAAAATATCATGATCGCAATGTTCAGCGTGATTTTGCGTTAAAATTTGTGATAAATTACAAGGATGAAAACATGATACCATTTCGTTTTGTCATGTCAGCTAATTTCGTTTTAATCCTACAAGTAAATAACTTTTGTTAAAGAATATAAAGGTTTTATGCGAGAATGTCCAACAAGCGAGACTGTCCAACACTGAAAACGAGGCTCGCTGATAGTTCGGTCTAAAGATCAGTCCCGTCCGGCATAATCGTGAATATGAACTATTGAACAGCGCATCAACTCTGTCTCAGTGTTTTCAATTAATACTATGTACGCTCCAAGGGCGATTTTTGTTACGACTCGTCTAATAAACAAAGGCGTAAGAGAAGCGTCTTAATGATATATGGCTAATGAAATACTCGCTAATCAAGCAAAACGCCGCACAATGACCGCACCGATCTACAAGCCGAATGACCAGAATAATAATTTGTGATCATTTTAGCGTTGGTAAATTGAATTCTGCGAGTTTTACAGGGGAATTTAGACATAACTTGGACAACCGTTTAGTCTGGTGGTCATGATTACATTACACATCAGTGTAAAGTTATGGTGTCAGCAACAGTCCAGAATACTTGAGAATACATTCGTGTTGCCAAAATGCAATCATTTTCATCTCGGCCGTTCAATATTTAAAGCAAACGTGAATCTATCGTGATTAGTTTATGAAAAAATCCTGCGTTTAATGAAATTGTTAATAAATCATTATAAATGATAAACAAACATACAGTAAAACCTCCATATGAAAATATATTCGGAGCCCCTAAAAACAGTCTTGATATTAAGGCCGCCTTATCACCAAATTAAAATGCCGAGGACGCATCGAAAACCGACCAAAGCGTGAGTGGTCGTTATAATAAAGTGGTCTTAATATGAGGTTGCCGCTGGATGAGGTTTTATTGTATTTAGTTCGTTCTTCTATCAATGGAGTGATAATTTAACGATCATTAATTCAATTTTTTGAAATATTAATTGAACCTTACAGAATTTAGATTCTTATTTTAGAAAATATATGATAAATCACTTTGATGTAGTACCGTATTACTGGAACTAAAACTATCAGAAAAATTCATAAAAAAGCGTCTAGTCACTGAGGATGTAAAAGAAGTCGCTATGACAACGAGGTTGAAGTCAAAACGTTTTGTTTGGCGGGATTGTCGCTACGAGACAAAAACCCATATCGGAAATAAAAATTTTAAAAATCCTAATGACAAAAAAGTTTCACCTAATGAATACATTACTGTAAACGTGAATGAGAACAAAAACTAACAACCATACACATCTGCTGTAATGAAAATGTATAAATGTACTTCGTACAGACAAAGTATCATCTTACACGAAAATTACTGGTTTTCTGTTCCTAATTGTGTGTAAAACCTCACCGTCTCATTATTCAACTCATGACATTCCTCCGTAGTACAGTCATACCAGTTTTAAGTTCAGTCATATTCAAGATGTCATCGAAAAGTCAATACAAAATGCTTGTAATATATATTGATAAATTGATCAGACAGGTCGTAACATTACGTTCTAAACACAATTCCCGTATGATTTGTGAACTAGTGTCAACAATTGTACTTCGACTTTCTGTTTTTTTTTAAAAATTCCTCAGAGAAATAAAATTATTCGCTTAAATCAACAGATAATTCAATAAAAAACACTCTTCTTGTTTGAAATTCTTTTTTATCCCAGTTTTGTATGGCGTTGTTTGGTAACAAGGGAAGGTATATTATAAATTAATGTTGTTGAATAACCGATAGTCTCGGAGGAAACTGTTACAATAGTCAGAAATTGGGGAATGGAGGTGAAGACCACTTTTACATTTTCTGGAAAGTTATAAAGGGTCACTGGCTTTAAATCATATGAAAATAACTTTCCCACAGTCTGCTTGACGATAATATTTAACAAAAAAATAATAATGAACAATACGTTCAAGTTATTAGAATTATAATATTACCGTTAGTTGTTGTTTTTGGTGGTGGTGGTTATAATAGTAATAATGTTGTTGTTATTGTTGTTAGTGGTGATGCTGGTGACGTTTTTGTTGCTGATAATCGTGGTGATTGTATAATAAAAATAATGATTCTTCAGATGTCAGGGGTATTAATAAAAGAAACGCTAAATTGTCAAACTGATTAAGCAAGTAAGTTATAATAAACATAACGTCTACTATCTCATTCATTAACGGTAATGATCCATTAATTAATGGTAAAAACAACACCTTTTTTCATAATGAGTATAACGATGGCAAAGTAACTATATCAATTATGGTACACAAACGTACACAGAAGAAAACATAAACTTCAGCATTACTCGTTTTTCATAAGGACTGTACGTACTCTTCGTTGCCAGGATAATTTTAATGAACGATTATAACGCTCCCAAAACTTTGCTTGTCCATATTGTTTGTGCTGACTATTAATTAAACTATGATTTGTGAGACATACAACAAAACATTAAAACTGATGGTGTTAATATCGTTAGAATAGTGTTTATTCATCAAGGCCATGGAGAATAATGATTAAAAAACTAACCCCACCCGCCACTGTCTAAATCCAGCTGATCAGTAAATACCATTTTTTATTTCATAAAAACGAACCTACAAACTACATACCTGTGTTATATTTTTAAGTATATACTGTAAAAATTTCCGAACAATTCTAATATGAAGAAAACAGATGTTTTTCGTCTTCGGGGTCAATATTTCATTAACTGTAATTATCTAAAAACCGACTTAAAATATTTTCTAATAACAACTGAATTCCTCGGTAGTTCAACGTTTAATTCATACTATACCAAAAATTCCATATCCCATAATTCTTACAACAACAACAACAACAGCAACAACTCAACATTGTTGTTACTTTTGTTAAAGTTCTTACTGCTTGGTCATGGAACTATGAAATTGAAACATGCGTTTACAATGAAAATTTATATAAAAAGTTTCCAAATGTTTCTACAAACTCAAACATCATGCATGAATAATTTTTTGGCATCATTTTGCGCATAACATTACTGATAAGCCCTCGATAATTGTACGTCGGCAGATCGCTTTGTTGTTTTTACTGTAGGTTTGTGTTATATCATTACATAATAAAAACGTTTATATACGTATCCATTGCACGGGACGACAAATGGGTCATTTCACTAACACGTGCTCTCTATCTCCAAGAGCATTTCTGTTAGGAAACAAATGTGTTTCTGTAAAATTTGAGAAGTGCAAGATAAGAAGTGTAGGCTCTGTACACAAACATTACAAGTTAGCGTTGATTTGTTTATTATATCGAAGAAAGAAATACTTACTTTTTGTATCAATATTTACAGAATGCACGCGCATTTAGATGTTCCACATGCGTTGAGCGTACATTTTGAATCGAGATAAATTCGCGTAAATCATTCTATAAAAAACTCCAGATTTTCTCTCCTATGTTGAAGATCTGTGTCTATTTAAGTGGAGATTTGAGACTGTGTGGCATATCATTTTAATAAGTAACTGTTACATTTTAAATCATGTACTATTTTACGAGAAAATGTGGTTTATTATGTAGATTTAAATTATCCATTTGTACTCAGCGTTAGACACTGATATTTATTCACAGGGGATCCATTTCTTAAACATATTTAAAAACCAATTTTAGAAAGTAAAAATCTAGCCATTCCTGAATTAAAGGGAAGAAACGTTATAATGTTAATTCTAGTGTTTGTGCAAGAATTGTTTGCTATCTGGTACAGAGAACTGAAATAGGTACCAGTGGCAAGATTTTTAAGTTTAAATTTGCTGTCTTAGCGAATATATGTCTTTGAACATTTATCCATACAATGTAAATGTATTAAAACATACGAGGACTTCGTAGGTCCGCAATAACTTTTAATTCATCAGTCAATTAAAAACTTTATCTTTTCCTGTCTGGCCATCCATTAAAATGTTGGTTTGCAGTTACGCGACCGACTCATTGAATATCCCTCAACCCAATGTTTTTAGGGATTTTTTTTACAAAAAAAATATTCTTTATTCTAGCATTTCGTTTTCAAAACCGTCGTATAATGTTACCAAAAATAATACACTATTAAACTTTCGGGCCAAGTAACTGCAAAACAACATTTTTTTAAATATGGCCTTATCAGGAGATACTTGAGCGTATATATACACAGAATAACATAAACATTTACAATCAAACACAATCACTAATAAAGAGAACTTCGTACGTACATAAGTTAAACTAGTTTATTATGAGTCATTGATGCAATTTGTGAGGCGTAAATGCCTATTGAAATATACAGTATAACTTAATATACTGCCCACTGCAGCTTACAATAATTAGCTTACAAAGGTACCGTTTTAGAAGTATGGATTTTTTTCATAGCTTAACAGATGTTTCGTTGGTGGGCCCAATACTTTTAATACCCACGTAATTTAGCCCAGATTACTCATTTCACATGTGAATTCCTCATCTAACAATGAATGTAAATCATGTACAAATGTTTGTCTCATGACATCATAGTTGGTGCATTCTGTTAGCACATGCACGAGTTTCTCGTGGAGTACCACTCTACATATGGCATATACATTGTACATTATTTTCCCCACATTGGGTCAAAAGAAAAATCGTCTTTACTTTGACATTCTCTTTTTACAAGAAATATTGAAAACCGGTCCGAAAATAAATGGTCGCTGTAATCAGGTGGTATTTATTTAGAAGTTGCCGTTAATTGAGGTTTTGGTGTGTGAATGTAAAACAATTCTAGCACATATTTGATGACTGTGTAGAACATCAATTAACTTTTTTAAATTGACTTCAAAATATAAAGAAATGTTTTTAACATTAAGACAGAGTGATTTAAATATATGAAATAAAACTTGGTTTTACTAATGCATATTTTTGAATTAGAAATATTGTCAATTTTGCATAAATAATTAGATACAGGTGTTAATTTATGTTTTGTAAAGTTTTATTGCCTGTAAAAATATACTGATATAAAAAAGATTATCTGTTTATAGGATATACCTGACAATACGTCTGTTGATTAATTCTGAGATTATTAATATTTATAGTTTCGGGACACCCGAAGTTCATCAATTACCAGTTGCACTTGTAGCGTTTGAGAGTAAAATTCTACACATGAACGAACCGTACATAAAACGTGTTATGTGTTATTGATATATTTACTAATATATAGCGTATGATTAATATTTGAACATTCCTAAATCATGACACATTCAGATCCTTTTGTTTGAGATTAAATTGCCAAATATTTATGTCTTTATTAATATTCAAAGGTTCTTGTTGGCTATTTTAACACAATTTATACGTAGGAGCATTGTAAAAAAATAAAACAAAATACTTGTTTAAAATCGTAAAAGTTCAATAACGTATTCATAGGGGAAAGTTGTAAATAAGAAAACTACGCATGTTTAAATGCGATAAAACCTCACCTGTACGACCCCTTCATGTAAAGACAACTTCCATTATAACCACTATTCTTTTTTGAACCGGTTTTCCATAACCCCCAAGCTGGGTGGTGGTTAGAATTCCCAGCAGAGGCTTTGACTCACCACCTTGCTTGTAATAAATCTTGAGCCGGTCCGTTCAATGTATACAGCATGAACGCTCTTTTTGCTAATGTCACGACTAGAGCAGTTACTGCTTACATAATAGAAATTTGACTTCAAGATAATCTTTGATACTTCCTCAAAGATTTCATTTTTCAGTGCATACAATTATAAGTAATGTATCCAAGTCATGTATTACTATGTGTGTAGGATAAGTCCAAGGCAGCTTATATCAAAAAGTATTTCTTTTTTTTGTTTTCACTGGGTTTTAACTTCGCAACAACAGCTAGGGTCGTTTATAATTAGCGTCATTCAATGCTTTAAGGGTGGCGGAAGAACTTAGGCGTACACCTTGGTAAAACCATCGACCTTCCGTTATCCGGATTGACCGCTACCTCACATTTGGTCCTTAGAGGGACACGGACTCACAGTGATGAGGGGATAGATATTGCTTTCATTGACCATCACCACTCGAACCTGGAGGTCGCCTACCAACATATTAATTTCATGTTAGATTTCATCATCTTCGTTGATACAAATTAATTTTACTCACTCTGTACTCCTCCCTCTTATTTCTATAGTTCAATGAATGGTTTATTGATATTTCTTGTAAAAACTGTGATCTTGATCATCATGACATTATGATCACTTGTAAATGGTCAAAGGAAATGTAAGCCGATAAAACCAATACATTTATTAACAAACCAAATTACCAAAAATGTCGATGCGCCATTATACAACAGTAGACAAAATGACATTACTTCCTCCATATTTAGCATGATAATGAGACCACCTCAACGTTAAGACCGATGTTTTACAGTAATTCATTTTCACATCGTTGTCTAGTACGTAAATCTACTTCTTATGCTAACATGTATAGAGATTTTACACGCTTTGTTCGAGGACGTATAACTCTTATGATGCAAATACATTCAAGCCTGTGAACAAAGGCCACCTTTGAGAAAGACAAAATGTGGTCCTTACTGACAGACGGCCTTTATTCATGGGCCAGTTTGTTCTAAATAATCAATGGTCGTTTTCAAAGAATGGTCGTTATTCACTGGGTGGTTGCAAACAGGTTTGACTGTAAATGCATTTTTCGGACTTCACGCTATTTCAGTTCTACGCTGGCGAGCATTTGACCAATCCAGATTCTTAGGTTCTGTACCAGTACAAACCTTGTTCTCCGCAAGTTACAGCTAACTTCTCCACATAAGTGACCAGCAGTGGAAGACTAATAGTCTTAAACATAATGCCTTGAACAGAATCGTCACAGAGAACACATGCCGCGCCCATGGATCTAACGCATGAACCTACGGTACGTCAACCTAACGCTCTAACTAATAGATATTGATTTACGCGATCGGGCTCTGTGTGATTCAGAAAATTGGGCTCCTGTAAATGTTTTTTTCCGAATGGTTACTACATTAACCAAAAGGACAGAAATCCACAGAAAGTTTGCAGAGGACTGTTTTAATCCCGTCTTTGGATCTTCAGTTTGGTTTTCTTATTTTTGTATCTTCTTCAATGTGCCTTTGTCTTTTCGATGGCCATTGCAACAGTCTCAATGACTGAGTTAGGACTAGATGACTGCATGATTGATTGTCTCTGTTCAAATTGTCTATCACGTTTTCAATTCTCGCAGTTTGTCTCTCGTTTACTGCCTTATTCGTTCTCATGAACCACATAAATCCGTAAACTTCACGTGAAACATAATACAGAGTGGTTCATATTAATTTTTGAAAATTTTCATACACCAGGAAAACATTATAAGTTTTAGTTACAAACTTTCAACAGAATTCTATAATTAATGGAAGCAATCTGAAGAAGAAACGATCTACTCACAGGGAGAAGCAGGCTGGAACGGCGGAGAAAATAAAATATCAGCATTTGCCTTGCCGGGGATAATTTATACGTTTATATGAACGAGTTTCCTAATGGAATTCCTGGAATTCACTGTCATTAGGGAGTCATTGAATGCAACCTATACATTACTCTTGTTAATAGATTATTGATTGGAGACTTGGAAATAATATGTTTTCATATAACGGTCAGTTTCTTCCATATTTGTTCAGAACTGTACTCTAAGTTCCGTTTAGTAAGCTTAGTTGGAAGGGTACAGGACTGTTGATGAAAGATAGCAGGTTCTTGACCAAAGTAAGACACAAACTTCACGTGCACACATTTACTTAAGTATATCATATAACCAAAGTTTGTGGTTTGCATCTGATCCCTGATTCAAATAATAAGTAAAAGTTCTTACGAAATGATGTGGGGGCATTGCATTTAGAAAGTGGTAGGCAACTCAAAGAACCAGGCATTAACAGAATACGAACGAACAAATGGGTGAAAGAAAAACATTAATCTTATAATCTTCATATTTTGGAAGTAACGAGTGATCATTTTCTTATTTTATTGATAAATTTTGATGTCAACTCAAACAAAGGGAGGTAATCCAAATCTAAATAATTCAATTTTAATTTGACAGTTATCTCCCGTTATTAAATGTGTCATTCTTTAGTTCCTTTTTTGTATTAAATGAAACATATTTAAACTATATTATACCACCGACTCATACGATTTGGTTCAATGGGGGAATAAACACGTGATGATTACTTGACACAAATTTCCCGGTAGTATGGGGAATTGATTCTGACACAGTTAAAACCCATTACGACCCGTCTCTCCGGACCTTGTAAGACAGAAAGTTTTATTTGTCCACAAATGTTGTTCAATGCCTTCTGTATTATTCTGTGACTTTGGTGAACGGATGAATGCTGCGATTTTTTAAATCATTTTTTCTACAATGGCTCACTGATTTATTATTATTTAATATGAAACCTCCGGAGTCCCAAAAAGTGTTGTTCTTTGGAGGGAGTTGTTGTTCGGAGGGAATTGATACATTCGCGACAGATGTTTTTTATGTGAATGTATGCTTTTTACTGTCGTTTCTTGGCGGGAATCGGTGGGAGCACTATAATAGGATCAGAGTCCTGTGATGGAGCAATATCGCACGTGTGGGATGTTTATATTTGTAACAAGAAGACATAACTCATAACAGTGACAGGAACATCTGGGGCTTTTATTTCCCAACAATCACACCACCAGAATTGAAATGTTCGTACAATAGAAAGCCAGAAAATGTCGAAAAGTGCTGACCGATATAGCCTTCATCGGTATGACCATTCCTTACCGACACCGATTGACCAGTCTTAAGGTTAATGACGAGCATTTGGGATGACTGATCATATGGATGCGTATACAGTTGGGAATAGGATACACTGTCAATATCAAAATGGGCGGAGTAACGTGAGTGTGTTGCATTATGTACATCTCGGCCCATTACAGTCGCGTGAAATACATACGTGCCATCAACTGGTGAGACAAAGGTTCCGCTAAACTCGTTAAATGCGTTGCCGATGTTAGTGACAACGTTATCAAATGTAAGAACCTGGTTGGATCCCAAGTGTTGAACGTCATGTTGCGAATGCGTCGCATAGAAACCAACCTCCATCTCTGGCGCTTCCCGAACTAGAAATTGAAATTTACCAAAATGTTTCAACACGCTGATATAGTTCCTATCAATTTGTTCTAATTTGTATATTGAATGAGGTTGTTAATAAGTAGAACATGTTCTAAATACTATGTATACACAAGCAGTTCCGTCCCTTGATATCTAAGTGTAGTAATGTTTATTGTTACACTTAATGCTAGGTTCAAGCCGCAAAGTTTGCTGCTTTTGACCAAACATCTAAATCTCAGTTATGCGTTTATCACATTAATCACTATTCCAGTTTACAGCTGATGCGTATTCAGTGTTTCAATGTAATCGACTATATCAATTATAACCATGCAAATACATATATATTATGTATATCATGTATTATGAGTATGCATAAGAACATTAAACCGAACGAAACTTTTCGAGAATAGCAAACCACAAGTATAAGACAGTATCAAAAAAGTTGATTATATTCAAGAATATTTTATGTATTCATTAGTATTATTCATATACCTATCCTTTGATGACGCTGTTTATGCACATGCTCCTTTGTTGCTGCCAGTCCCTGGCGAAAGTCTTCATTTATATCTTCAGAGCCGCCGTCGTTATCTTGTTTCTTACAGTCTCTATTCAGTAAGTCAATGTTTGTTTTCAGTTCGTTAACTTCACTAACTAACTTATCTTCTCTAACTTCCAGCTCATTGATTCTAAGTTTATTGACAGCATCATTTAACTCAAGTTGTTCCATTCTAACAAGCAGGGCATCTAGTACGTCCGTATTTTCACCTTTACAATTCACAATAGAATACACATATAATATTAAACATGTATAGACATGTACATTCAAAAATCTTGGTAATGACATGATTGAATTCCACATTCGCTATCCTATAATGAGCAACTGTACAAAGTTCAAATTCGTTTACTTCTGTAAAAATGTTTGATAACTTAATTTGGACGACAGAAATCTATGTAGGTGCTTATCTCAAACTACACATTGATGAACGAGTTATATACAATCTGACGACCTATTTATTTTATCTGACATATGATAACTGCGCTTTTCACAAACAACATTGAATTAAAGCATAACATGTATCACATGTACGTAAATTGAATTATTAACAAAAAATACCACTGTTTAGTATACAGTATCCATAAAAGAGATCTTTTATCCATGTGTCAAAACGAACTTCCCATATCTTAATAACTTTTTAGTACAGGTGGCCTCAGTTCAATAGTGTTCATCGGACAAGGTTTGACAGTAACACTTATTTGAACTCAAACTAACTGTTTAAATCAACTGGGTATATTTTCATTTCCTCAACCGGTGCAGATTGACTGATCCTGGAGAACGAACTGTGGCGTATGAACTTCATGATCTGTTTGAGTTGCCTCCCCTTAACTGTCATTTTTCATCGATTTGTTATGTTTAATCTTGGACACTTTCATAACAATTTCGTTTTGAGTCGTAGATTTCAACGTATATACATTCGGGTAAATGTCTAAAAGTCATTGCTGTTTAAAGAAATGAATGACACGTTTTCATTACGAATCTGGTATGACTGACAGCCCTTTGGTCGCCACTTGCAAAACATTATTCAAACACAAATCTGAATACCGGGGAGTATTTATTTACTAACAACGCCACCAGGTGGATAATGTTGATACAATAAAATCCAGAAAATGTGGAATAGTGTTGCCCTACAGAACCGTTATTTAAAACATCATTTCTCAACGCTACCTTATTTCTAGGCTTATGGATAATGACCAGCATCTGCAATGGATTAGTCTAAAACCGTTTTATAGAATTTTGAGTACCGTTGATATCAAACTGAGTATGCATGTGTGGCTGGAATGTCGATATCCATAATTGTTGCATGAATGACATAGGTTCCCTCCACTGGAGCCACAAATGCACCCGTGTTAGTATTGTATGTGTTCCTGATGTTGGTTACAGTTTGCTGGAGCGGAAGAATTTGGACCGTTTGAATGTAATGTATTTCATCCTCGGAATGAGAAGCGTATAATGCTACTTTTTCCTCCAGAGCTGTGTGGTCTGAAAGTAAACATAATGTACATACGAGTTGGTGCTTTGACAGATATTTTTCTAGAACAAAACAATTTAAATGCAAAGTATCTTTAAGAGTAAGGGAATTATGGCAGCTATGTGTGTAAGAAAAAAAGAAGAAGTGTGACAGTAAACGTCTAAATGGGCCAATACATTAATATATTAAACCAATCATTCCTGGATGTTGGAGGCTCACAAAGAAATAAAAAGATCCATTGTTAGAGTAATGTTTGACAGGTGTTTAAATTGCATGCAATTTACTCTATAATAAAAGTAGAAACATGACAGTTAATGTTAGGAGGAACTGCTGGATTTAACTTGACCACTCCTGGAGTTTGGACACGCGCTTCCACAGCAAAAAAGAAACCGGATCCCAATAAACGCCTTATACTAGTATCGTCATTTCGTTTCA
The DNA here is from genome assembly GCA_008271625.1 of Lutraria rhynchaena. NCBI lineage: Eukaryota > Metazoa > Mollusca > Bivalvia > Venerida > Mactridae > Lutraria > Lutraria rhynchaena. The sequence goes on from VIBL01000012.1 coordinate 3,498,946, forward strand.
GACATAATTGATGGACCTTTTAATCTTTATGAATAAAGATGAATTAAGAGCTCACACCCCAGTATTCGTATGTATTTATTACTCAATATACGAATAAAACATATTACATGCAGTATTTACTCTAAAACAAGTAACTTTTCTGAATTTGCTGTCTGGACGCTTTATACAATTGGTCCATGGTCGTTATCAGTCCAAGTCTTCCTATTTTTGTTGATTTTCTTTTGCTTCGTTGGTCAATTCAGTCAGCGTCGTCCACAGTCCATTCATCCGATCCAGTATAATACATTCTTCCTGTTTAAATTTCGCCTCCATTTCACGCATTATTGATTTCAAGTCAATTACATGTATTTCATTTTCATATTTTTTGTTCCAGTTCAAATTCTGAGTGCATTTCATCGACTTTTGCTTTTGGTATTTTTAGGCAAATGGTTAAACTATAACACATTAAGTATAACGATTATTTGATAAGGCAGCAGAATGTGCTTATTTCTCACAGGTTTCCGTTTTATTTTAAGCGATATGGTACCTCATAACAGTCAAACTAGATGTTTTAAGAAATCAATTGTAAAGACAAGTAATGATAAAATGGGTTGTATTAATTTACATGATTTATTCTTCATAGCCATCATTTTTGCACTTTCAACATGATCACAATACACCACTAAACAAAAACAGTCTTCTGGACTTACGTGTCTCGTTTATGAATCATTGTACATGTGATGTTCCATATTTAAATATATACATATTTTCCCCATCATATGGAGATATAATATCTTTGTTATAAATCAGTTCTGTAAATTGTCAAAAAGATAATCATTAATTTACCTTCATCCAGAAGTGCTACTTTACCATTACAATTTGTTACCATCGTGATCTTTGTTGATTTGTGAATGGTTTGTTTATGTGTTGTTTCGAAACTAACAGCATGAACTCGTGGATTTGATGGTATGGAATGAAAGTTCGGATGTGGTGTACGTGGAATGTTTTTTTTAAATCTATATATATGTGACAATTTTACAATTCAAACCATTCAAATTAGGTTCAATAGCAACAGATTGAAATTTGTCTGAGTTATTCGTAATTTGATGTAAGTACATTACAATGCTGTCCCCATTGTATTCAGCTATGTTTTGCTTAAACTTGTGCGTAAACTAAAGTATTTTTAGTGTTCCACTATAAATTGACTTACGTACATTTATAAATGGACTTATTTACATTTACTTATCCTATTCAATCAATGACTACTCCTGCAACCTGTCATTCGTTGTTGTATGCATTTTGTAAGTTGACTATTGCTCTGTTTGCTTTGTCTTCCTGTCTTGTATACATTTGTTGTTGGATACGTAAATATTTTGTATTATTTGTCAAAATATGACAGGCTGTTCGGTACTTAACCATACTTGAATACTAAAAATGGAAGAGGGAATTAGCTACAAATAATGAACGTACAGACCGATCTTAGGTGCTGGGAAATGAATTGTTCTACTTGCGATATGAAAGAATGACAATTAAAGATTATACTTTTGTCTGATAAAAGCAAACTTCAATTATGGGGACACTTTTTCACCCTTACAGGGCATTACTTATCAACCAAATTTAGTTGTTGAGTTCAAACTTAGTGATGTGCTGTCAAAGTGCTGCGAAAGAAAACATATGTCTTTAAAGGGATAGTTGATAATGGGACGACTTTAATCACATGTCAAACTGAACTTTCAAAATTTAAAAAGGTTTTACAAGTAGAAATTTTAGAGCCAAATGTATTTTATTCAATGGTGTTCATCAGATCTTGTTTGGTGGAAGGTGTCTTTGTGAATTAATTTGAATTTTCAATCAGTGCAAAAGTAATAGATCCTTCAGAAAGAAAACAATCATATACATATATACGACTTTGTTGCATCCCGTGTACTGCGAATTGTTCGTTAACATAAGATTAGAATGCAATTTTTATATAGAAACTATTCTTTGTGTCATACTTTTGATTTTCGACTTATTTTCTCTCTGTGCCTTTGTTTAGTATAGCTAGAATATATCAGAGGAGTTTCGCCAAAGTACTTGATTTGACTATAATTCGACCTGTGTCCTAAGTACATGGCAATTTCAATGAATAGATTACGACTCGTTTACAAAAAAAAGAATATCGCCTTTGAGTTCTGAAGGTTCAAAACATAAAGCGATCGAATATTTCAAACATAATAAACCAACTTAAACGGTACTTCTTATTTACCAACAATGTTACCAGATGGAAAATGTTCATACAATAAAAATCCAGAAAACGTGGAGTAGTGTTGACCAACAAATCCAGCATTAAGAACATCGTTTCTCAATGTTACTGTATCTCCAGCGTGTAGTTCAATTACCAGCATCTGGGAGGATTGGTCATAAGGTGTTACATAGAATCTGGAGAACGTAGTACCGTTAACATCAAAGTGAGCATGCATGTGTTGGCCGGTTGGAATGTCAATTCCCATAACTGTTGCATGAATTACGTATGTTCCGTCTTTCGGAGCAACAAATGAGCCCGTGTTATTGTTGTAAGCGTTCCCAATGTTGGTGACAGTTTGTTGGAACAGAAGAATTTGATTGGTTCCTATATGGTGTATGTCATGCTCGGAATGTGTTGCGTAAAAAGCTACCTCTTTTTCAGGAAATTCCCGGTCTGAAAGTACACATTGTTTACGCTGTTTTGTTGCTGAGGCATTGATGGTAATATGGTAAAACAAATTATTGGTTTAAATTAAAATATTTTCGATATTCAGAAAAGGAGCAATATGTGGCAAATCGAACAGAAAATATTCAAAAGGAAATGAAAATGTGGCAGTAATGCAGTAAGAGGACAAATATATTAGACCGACCACTCCTGGAATGTGAAGTCGATGTGAATGTGAAGTCAATGAAAGATACGATCACCTAAAAACGCCTTATATCATCATTTCGTTTTAGATGTTATCAGTAAATCGCTTAATCCTCGTAAAATATTTAGTGTCAGCATCTGTGCAATCGTATGAAGTTATTATTTAACATACGTATAAGAATTAGTACATATTATTCTAACAAAGGTACCTTTTCTTATGTAGCTTTCTTGACCCCTTATATAATTAGTAAGTGGTAGTTGTCGATCTAAATCACCCTCATCTCTCTGCTTTTCGTTTGCTTCATCGTTCAACTCAGTCAACGTCGTCCTGAGTCCATTTATCTGATCCAGCATATTATTTTCTTTCTGTTTAAATTTCGCCTCCATCTCACTCATTCTTGATTTTAAATCAATTATTTCATTCTTATACCTAGTCTGTTCCATTTTAAATTCTGCATGCATTTCAGCAATTTTGGCTTTATTAGCTGCATCCCTCGCTTCCAGTGACTCAATCTTCTCTAATAACACATTTAGAAGTTCACCATCGTTGATCTCTATTCCCGCTGCACAAACATCTTGCACCGCGAAATAAATAACATATATAGCACTGATAAGTTTTACAAGCGTCATCTTGAAGACAACAAACGGAATGATCTTATCAGCTTAGTCTTGATCAAATTAAAGTAGAACGATGTTTTGTCATGACGATTTGTAGGCAAGGCCGTTTATCGTAACGACATAGTTTCTAACCACAGAGGAACCAACAATCAAGATTTCGAAGGGTTTCAAGGCGTTATCTGGGGATTCGTATTATTAGTGTATTGTTCTGTATTGTTGTATAACTTTGTATCTCTGTATTCACCTTTCTTGGAATTTTACGTTCTAATTAACAAGGACGCTTGTATATTTACAACAATTTAAATAAGTACACGTATTTTATTACTATCATTATGAAGTTTTTTGTCTTACATTACAACAATTATTGAATATGTCCAGCAAGTAACTAAAAGTACAATATGAAGGTTTATCGTAATCATTGATATCCATTTTGGTACATTAAACAGAGGCAATATCATTGTACTGGATTTACGTCGTATATAACGAGCTTTTAATGTATTTTAATGAACAGATTACTGTGTGTAAAGTATATATAGTTATTTTGTTATTCGTTGACATTATGTTATTAGCTTTGATCATCATTGATGTTCGTTGTGGGTTAATATACTGTATATGCAAAGATAAGTGAATTAAATTGTTGCTTTTGTGGCTTAATATACTGTATATGTCAAGATAAGTGAATTAAATTGTTGCTTTTGTGGGTTAATATATTGTATATGTCAAGATAAGTGAATTAAATTGTTGCTTTTGTGGCTTAATATACTGTATATGTCAAGATAAGTGAATTAAATTGTTGCTTTTGTGGGTTAATATACTGTATATGTCAAGATAAGTGAATTAAATTGTTGCTTTTGTGGGTTAATATACTGTATATGTCAAGATAAGTGAATTAAATTGTTGCTTTTATCGCGAACTTGCGTCCACAGAGTGTTGCTACGAGAGCATGAGTATACTGACTGGTGCGCTTATTATTTTGCAAGGGAATAATATTGTAGTGCATGTATTTGTTTGTACACAGCATAGTTTAGCATTGTTTAATGCATGGTTCAATTGAGCGTGGGGTGTTTTTAAGTCTGGAAGCGCGATTTTTGATTGGTATGTTGTTCTTAGATAAGATTGAGTTAGCGATGGTTAGCACTTAACTGTCAGTTTTAAATGGAAGGCGAACAAACAAAGAGCAGGAGAAACATAAGTGGTTATGACGGGTTCTGGATATTTGTTGCATAATGATCGAAAATGCTGCCACAACACATTGTTCTAAGCAATGAAAGCTGAAGGTACAATTTCAAAAGCTGTCTTTGTTTGAACAATATAGCTTTCTTATCATCGAACATCGATTATAATTTAGATAAGTGACTTGTACTCATTCAGCGGACCTTTGTGTATATGGGAAAATGTTACGATGTCCTGATTTTAAAACCTGGGTATTATATCAACTTTTTATGGAACACCGCGGTACTCTCGAATTGGCGCTTATTAATTTGTGCTATGACAATAAGCTTTTATAGGCCAATGTAACTTACTAATAGAATCATTCTTTCTCTTTAAAACCCATAATATGCTGACTACATTAACACATAGAATCAGTAACAATGAACGTTTTCGACCACATCATTTCTATAACCCTCATAATAACGGTCGTACCTTTTTCGGACTGATTTCAATAGTTTCAACTTAAGAATGGGCCCTACTTAATATGAAGACCAATTTCTTGTGGCTCAATTGTGGTAGTAATTTCGAGAATTTCCTGTATACGTGTGTATAAAAATAGTTAACGTGCTTAGTACATTACGCCAGTTATAGACAATCAGTCCTAGTACGAAATACAAATATTGAAAATGTTCACATTGCGCAATGTAATTCAATTTTCAGGAGAAAAACCTCACCGTGATAAACATTCATACTTCAATATTCTTGTGAACTTTTTAATGCATATCATGTAAATACATCTAAACTGACAAATGCGTATCAACAGTTAGTGGATATTATTTATATTTACTGATTTATTTATTTGCCAATAATTGCTCCAGATGGAGGATGTTCGTACAATAAAAACCCAGAAAATGTGGAATAATGTTGTCCAACAAATCCAGTATCCTGGAAGTCATTTCTTACGGTGACAGTCTGTCCAGCCATCAGATCGATGACAAGCATCTGGGATGATTGGTCCCCGGGGCTTACCCAGAACCTGCAGTAGGAATTACCATTAACGGCGATGTGAGCATGCATGTGGTTGCTTTTATTTACGTCGATACCCAAAACGGTAGCGTGAATGACGTATGTGCCATCTACAGTAGCCACGAACGCACCTGTCTCATTATTGTAAGCATGTCCGATGTTGGTGACAACTTGTTGGAACTGGAGAATCTGATTTGTTCCTAGATGATGGATGTCATGATCAGAATGTGTGGCATAGAATGCTACTCCATTTTCGGGAAGTTCGCGATCTGTAGGTATACAAATATATTAAGGCGATCTGTAGGTATACAAATATATTAAAGTTTACGTCATAAAAAACATATTATTGCTGGTTATAAAATTTAACTAAAAGAGACGAAGATATCAATATTATTTTAAGTCACATTACATACATAATTTATAAATTACATATAATATATATTACATATAAGTGACAAGCGAAGAAAAAACAAACGTCACAAAAATGATACATATAGATTTATTAACAATCAGACTTCATTTCTTAAATAAACAAGAAAAACATTCCTTCCCCAGCAAATTCACTTCACTCATTCAACAAGTTTGGTAATTACTGATAAGTAATTGTGTACTGTAGCTGTTTTTGAAGAAAATGTTTTGCTTCATTTCAGCCATAAAATATTTTTACATAAAATGTTCATCTTGTATATGTTCTATGTAGCACTTGTACATATATATATATATGTGTGTGTGTTCCTTTATATAGATAATAAATAATTTCTATGCAAATCTGAGAGAGATTATTTAACTTCTCAAAATCGAATGTTTGCATTTCTATAGTACATAGTTGTTTTCAAAGACGTACCTTTCCGGAAGATGTTCCGCTTCATGTCCTTTGCCTCTGACGATTGACAGTCTACGGTGTTTTGTTTATGATTTATTTCGTCGTCTTTTTGTTCCACTAACGCTGTTTTAAGCTCATTTAACTGCTTTAGCATCTTGTCTTCCTTCAATTTGAAGTTCGCCTCCATTTCATTAATCTTCAATTTCAAACTCAGTATCTCTTGTTCATTCTCAGTCTGTTTCCTATCAAAGTCCGATTTACTTACTTCAAGTGACTCAATTCTTTCAAGTAAAGCATTAAGCCGTTCATCAACATCATTATCAATTGCTAACGAGTTAACGCCTTCAAAAACGAAAATAAAAATGTAAACGTACAAGAAACTTTTCGCCAGCGCCATGTTTCAGACAAACGGAATGACCTATTTGTCTTATCTGTTCTTGTAAAATAATACACACAGATAACGTGTTACCGATTCTTTATACTTAGCCTTCAATGTAACCATCTAAATAAGTTCTAGCTTCTCGAAAAGACAAACAAGGAGTTTTTCCTTTTGACACATGAAGTGATAAACTGAACGTATAGTACAACCTCGATATTAAGGTCACCTCGTTATAACGACCCCTTATCTTCCTACTGGTTTACAATAGCTCCTCGTAATTCAACTTAAATATGAGACCTCGTAAATACTAAGACCGATATTTTTGGTCCCAATGGTAGTCGTTCTATCAAGTGGGCATAGTTTAACCAGTCAAACATTTGAATTAACTTTTTAAGGCTGTTGAAGGAAATGAGGAAATATGGCCTGTATGCACACTTATTTTTCATGCAGGTTTTAATTTGGACCATTATATCTATAGTTACATGCTCAATAGTGACTGCTTTCACAAGGTGACATTTATTTACAAGTGGATGTTTTACTCAGGTTTAACTGTTGTAATGAAAAGATACGTTGCTTCAGTACAGCCTTTTATAATAGTGTAGACATTTTTGGCGACTATGAATAGATAATAGAAAACTGTGTGTAATGGCTTATCTCAATTTATGTCGGACAATATCTAAACACAGCTAACCTTTAGTTTGTTAACCATACAAACCAACTGAAAATAAAATTGTATATCCTGTATCTTGACAAGCAAACCAGGCTCAGTTGTCACTATATTACTAAAGAATTCAACTTATCAGTGGAATAAAAGAAGTGTGGCTTATTGCCTTTACCAAGAGTTTGATATAGAACTCGTCATTTTTATAACATTTTGTAATTGCCAAATTATTTGGTTAAAAAAATAACATCCGCAAACATCCCTCAAAAATGTGGGCCGAAAAATAGCCTTGGTAGGGTTAGCGGAATTTTGGAACCTTTTTAGGCTAAGCTAATTTGAATTCTAAATGTAAGCCATGCTAGTTCCACGGTAAAATGTATCTTTTTAATTGATAATCATCTAGATGGCTTTGTCCAAGTCAAGTTATTAATGCATTTACATATACACTGAAACATTGATAAAAATACATGTCCCTCATTTGAACCGATTTTAAGTGGACTTAACAGTGCGGGTGTTTGATTATACATGATCAAGTTGAAATATATATATGAAAATATTGAGAACTTGTGCTAAATATAATGAAATGGTCATTATATGAAAGTGGTAGCTCAATGAAGTTTTACAGAATATAATTTATGATCGGTCAGATTTCAGGAACTGTGAAAGCTAGTCAGTTTGGTCAGTTGATAGAGTATGGAGTTTAGTCAGAAATCAGGCACTCCATATTTTGCGATTACCACGTTGCATATTTTCAAATAAACGCATCTGAAAAAAATCGTTAACAATTTTTTTGAAGTCTGATTGATTGTTTATTTTCCGACAATATTCCCTGCAGAGAAGTTCTGATACAAAAGAAAACCAGAAAATGTGGAATAATGTTGACCGACAAATCCTTCATCTGTATGGTCGTTTTTCACAGACACTGTGTCACCGGATTGTAGAGGTATGATCAACATCTGCGACGATTGGTCGTAGGCTGTGACCCAGAACTTAGAATATACAGTTCCGTTGACGTCAAAGTGGGCACTGTAATGTCCGTCTTTATGAATATCGATTCCCATCACTGTAGCGTGAAAGACGTACGTTCCATCTACAGGAGCCACGAATATACCAGCATTTTGGTTGAAAGCACTCCCGATATTGGTGACAACATCTTGAAACTGAAGAATTTGGGCGTTACCTAGATGCAGGACGTCATGATCGGTATGCGTTGCGTAGAATGCTACCTCAGTTTCTGGCACCTCACGGTCTGAAAAAAAAACATAGCTTGTGACCATAATATCGAATAATAGTCATTTTCTATTCACTTGAAACATATATGCCACTTTTGTTTATGTTCATTTCCATTTTCAAGTGTTTGTGTGAATATCTTACTCCCAATTGTTTGTATTGATTTAGAAAACTCATTGGGTGTGATTCTTCTTCGATGCAGACCCTATTTTAGGATGTTAATACGTCTATGCAAAAGTATTTGTATTGAAACGAGCATGCTAATTGGTCAATAAATGCTAGTCATACACCATTCCCTCTTTAAGCCCTACCGTTCGTTACAAGAAAATCAATTTATTTAAAATGTAATACTCGTTTCATACCAAATGTACAAAGCAAAAGATTGTCGGTAGTGATAAAAGTACTTACATTTTCTAACACCTCGACGCTTCCTCGATTTCTCGCCTTCTTCGTCTTGGTCAGCTCCCTGTTTTACCTTACAATCGTCATCTGAACATGAACGGACCACTTTTGTTTTTAATTCGTTTATCTGATCCAGCAGCTCAGCTTCCTTTAGTTTAAAGTCCGCCTTCATTTCGTTAATGTTAGATTTCAGATCAAATATCTCGCGTTCATTTTCGATCTGTTTCATTCTAAATTCCGATTCCATTTCAGTGATTTTGGCTTTATTCGCTGCCTCATTGGCTTCCAATAACTCAATTCTCTCCAATAATACATCGAATATCTCACCAACATCACCGATTACAGTTCTAGAGTACACCTCTTCAAATACAACAAATAAGACGTAAATGTAAACAACCAGTTTTATCGCTGCCATAATTGATACAAAGTGAATGGACTTATCTATTCAAATTGTAATTATGACGTTTATTATATACATCAAGTCACTAAACTATGTAATACTGAAATAAGAATTGCCGTCTGTAATTTCGATAACGCACTGTTAGATTATTTCTATGATCATCTGCTCAACGTACCATTTGTATGTAACAGTGTGCGTGTGTGCATGTAGATCTAGTGTTGGAAACGCGCATTCCCGGTTTTAAGTATACCATTATTTTGGTCCAGTGGTTAGTGCGCTGGACTTGTAACCCAACGATCCGGGTTCAAATCCCGGTCGCGGCAGGTCATACCATTCTATGAAAATTTGACAAAAATTTTGATTTTCATCCATATGTTGAGAAGTTGCCAGCTCCTTGTGGAAGGGTAAGATAGTACGGGTTATTATACAGGCCAAGAAAACTGGTTAGGTGAATCTGCCACCATATATAACTGAAAAAGTGTTGAAAAACGGCGTTAAACACAGTGACAATAACTCACATAAAAACATAAACAAACAAACAAATAAACTGACTAGTATATATGCATGGTGAACTTCCATTATATTACTAACTAAACAGATTTGCAGTTCCGGTTTTACTAGATATATATTCTATATTGTTATCACATAGTTCTAGTAAAGAAGAAATATAGAGCCAATTATAGTTCTGCATAGATCTAGTTAAATATTAATCATAGAGAAAATACTGTCAAATATTAGATCTATGTGACTTATACATAATGTAAGTATCTCTGTTAATAGGAAAAGTACGGCAACATGTACCTAATATGGCTTTCTTTAATGTTTGACTGATTTAGCGGAATTGTTACGCCGCCGAACTGATGGAATTGAAGCTCCCGACTGAAGGTCTCTCTCAATATGTATAGACTTTGGCGTATTAATTTAAATAAAATTTTACCATCCAATTAGATCAAGTATGCTTTTTAAGTACAGGTCAGACAATACATTTTCGCATTGCCTCATTTGGGTCGCACTTGAAATATCGTAAACAAAAAATTTACTTAAAATCTTATTGACTGTTATTTATTTTCCAACAATAGCCTGCTTAGAGTAGTTCTGATACAATAGAAAACCAGAGAATGTGGAATAATGTTGACCCACAAATCCTTCACCCGGGTGACCGTTTCTCACAGAGACCGTGTCACCCGAACGTAAAGGTATGATCAACATCTGCGACGATTGGTCGTCAGTTGTAACCCAGAACTTCGAATATACAACCCCGTTGACATCAAAATGAGCACTGTAATGTCCGTTTATATGAATATCGATTCCCATAATTGTAGCATGTATGACATACGTTCCGTCCACAGGGGCCACAAATGCGCCCGTGTTGTTGTTGAAAGCATTTCCAATGTTAGTGACAGTTTGTTGGAACTGAAGAATCTGGTTTTGACCTATATGGTGTATGTCATGTTCGGAATGAGTAGCGTAGAATGCTACCTCTAGTTCAGGAACTCCGCGATCTGAAAAAAAACAGTTGACGAATTATTGCTACGTTTTCAACCGGTCAAATATTCTCACAAGAGGCATTGAATTAGTACTTTAAAACAATTTCCAGTTTAATATTTACACATACATGTATATGTCAATTGTTCGTGTCGATTCTGATTAGAATTTAGGGTTGTGTACCTGGATAATGGCTGATTGAAATCAACATAAGCTTCACAATACTTTAGCGTCATGATCTGGGATATACGATGAAAATTTTCTAGGCCTAGACAGAACCGGGTGTAGATCCTTCTTGTATGAAGATGGTTATTTATAAAAGCATATTGGTCTAAAACACGTTATCTGATTATGGCAATAAGGGACGTTTATCGGTTATTCTAAAATACTTACACTGTCTAGCACTGCTTCCTCTAATGCTGAAATGTCGCCCTGGTAATTTCTGTTCTCAGCATTTCTTGTTGTTTCGTCATTCATATTACCATTACCATCGGAACATGAATGAACCAACTTTGTTGTCAAATCGTTTATTTGATGAAGCATCCTTCCTTCCTTCAGTTTGAAGTTTGATTTCATTTCATTCATTTGTAATTTCAAACTAGATATCTCGCGTTCATTCTCTATCTGTTTCATTCGAAACACCGATTCCATTTCAGCAAATTTGACTTTATTCGCTGTCTCACTTGACTTAATCCTCGCCAGTAAAGCATTAAATAGTTCTCCAACATCACCGTCTACTGTAGTAAAACCCTCTCCAAATGTTGCAATTGATATAGAAAGGAAGACAAACAGTTTTTTCGATGCCATGCTTGAGACAGATGGAGTGACCATATCTCATTCATTTTAAACGATAAGGGTAAAGATAACAAAAGATATGGACATTTTGAAAAGATTATTCTATTCTTAAAACGCTTATGTTAGGAGCTTCAGAATTAAATATCAGAAGTAGGTCACTTTATGTTGTGAGTAGGAATTCTATCATTGATACTGCGGAAAGCCATGTCCAGTTTCTTTCTAGCGAGTGTAATATAGGATTTTTAGTGCTATTGCTCACCAAATCAGACATATTACAAGCTAATTTTGTAGTGTGTGATTCGGATTGTATATCCATTTCATTTACCAGTCTTAAACATTTCAATATGCCTATACATGTATGCTTTGTATAACTTTCAACAGTCTTAAATTCCAACAACCGAATAATGCCTGACGCTATGATTCATTTACCTTCATTCCGACCGGTATATATTCTACATACCTTTTTATAGCGTTTTGTATTTTGTCTAAACATGAATAGAAATCAGTCAATTTATGTAACAAAGGCTTCTGCATGCGTTTAAATTTACATGTATTACATAGACACCAATTAGCAGAGAGTTTACATGGAAACCAGTTTGTAAAAAATATGCATGAAAACCAGTTTGTAGAAAATTTACATAGAAATCAGCAAGAGCCACCATGTTGAAAAAGAAGAAGATAAGCACTTCTTGCATGCACTACGTGAATTATATTCAATAGGGTACTGACGCACTAATTCTTTTTCTAACCTATATGAAAAGATCATAAGAATACTTGGTTGATCAACAAGATGGCGATTGTGACGAATTTCTTGACTGTTCTCCTTTACATGTTTCCAGTTGTGTCCAGCAACTGTAGATAGCGATGTTGATGGACTGCTTCAAATGCTACTGGAGAAGATTAACTCATTTGAAGCCAGTGATGCAGCAAACAAAGCTAAAATTGCGGAACTGGAATCAGACTTTAAAATGTATATGGCTGAAATGGAATCCGCCTACAAACAGAAGGAAGCCAATATGCTGGAACAGATTCAGGAGCTGAGAACAATGTTAGCTAAATCTAATGATGACAAATTGCAACGACAAAGAGAAGGCAATAGCAACACACACCGACCACAGACAGAATCAAAGAATAGTAAGCGACATGGAAACAACATGACATTGTTTGCTTGTATTTGCTACATATCATCATAATTTAAGTTTTTAATGCACAGACCTGTTAGGTGTGGAAAAGGACTTGTTAGTCATACTGATATTGTAGGTGATTGTGACATCAACAAAATCTTCAGGTCTTAACATTGTGTCTAAGTTAAATTTACAAATTGAACTGGTTTCCATGGATGGTATCAGCTAACAAAATTTCATGTATGTCCTGGTTTCCAGTCTAGCTTTTTATGTCAAATAACCAGTTCCATGGTCACCATGGTTACTAAAATTGTTGCCATGTTCAGTCTCTGTTATGATTTCCATGTTACCTTCCACTGACTGATTACCAGGTAGGAAATCAACAAATAGATATCTATGTGTAATCTTTAGAAACTGGTTTCAATGAAGTTCAATGAAGGTGTCAGTCTATGTTCAGTGCAAAAAAGGTTTCAACAAATGGCCTTTACAAATAGTTTTTCGCTGGTTTGTCTCGAAAAAAGTTGAGCTATTATGATCACTGCATCATTGTAAAAACATTTAATGTAGCCCATCACCCAAACACTTTTAAAGATATCACCACAATATGCGAAAGGCTTGATTTTCATGACAAGCCACATGCAGTTGCAAGACAAGGGGCATTATTCTGAAAGTGATATTTTTGGAGTTATGATGTCCCTTTTTGAATTAGACTTGGTTGAAATTGCTAATTAAATAGAATGAGGTCAAACAGACAAGCATTGGCACCCCTCTGCAGAGCTCTTGTTTTATATTTCTTGTTTATAACAAATATTGCAATGTAAGGACAAAACATTGGTCATGGATAACTTTTACAATTGGTTTCAAGTATGCTTTTTTTAAAAAACCTTTTTTCACTTAAAGTCTTTACTAGTTTCAGAGTGAGGACTCCAAAATCTAGTTTCCATGCACAGTTTTTATAATGTGTCTTGTTTTGTGATCATAGCAGACTTTAATAACTGGTCCTAATTTAAGATTCTATAAATACATTTGTATTTCCTATTTAAGACTCAGATAAACTGATTCTCACGTATGATACTAAAAACCTGTAACCTGAAATTACATGGAAATAATGGCCAGTTATAACTACACAAATGCCTCAGCTTTGGAATTGTCAATATAAATATTTGGTAAAAAGGGTTTTCGTAAAACAATTGGACAGAATGCCAACCCCACATTCACAACCATTAACAGGACCATTTGGCCATGTGCCAAGTACCCACACTGTCTTCTAGAGCAATATCATAAGTTTATGTCTCTGTTTTGTAAGACAATAATACTTACACATAACATATATACAAGGATTTCACTACGCTGGTTATAGATAAATGACAAAAGAATAAAATGACTTTAAAGCATTTATTGCTATTGGTTGTTTAATCAAACTAATGTATCCAAGAAAAAAATGTTCAGAATACCTTCATGTATATGTAGTACATGTATTTCAAAAAAACAAGATGAACAAACATTTTTTGTTATTAAGTATCTTTTCCCATACACCCACATACCTATTTTGAACAGTACAACAGTTATCTTAACAATAGACCCAATGAGTATTTCTTCCAACAAACTCGAGGTATTGGGTAATATTAATAGCGTTATTGACCCTTAGTCATTAAGGACCACCATAGGACAATGTACAAGTCAATTCTATTCCAGGGGTCTTTTTTTCAGAGGTTTGATCAAATTATAAAATTTGTAAAATGGTTTTCAGCAATGGTTTAATTTCAAACACTCGAGATTTCTTTAAAAGGTGGATAAAACAGTCAATATAAACTCTAAAGTAAAACAGATGGTCAAGAAAAAGAACTGACACTACTTATTGAATCAAACATTATGGATTGAAGAATTGTGAGAAGAATAAGGCAGCAATGTTCTATTAAAAAACAGATGATCACATTTAAATGTAGAACCACAGTGTTGTTATTTAAGTGTCTGGAGAGGCAATGATGATGATGATCAAAGTGATCAATTAAGTAGTTCATTATGTTATAATCTACGCAGCGTTAAATGGAATGTAATTATTTGGAAAAGGAAACTGATAAAAAAGATGAATATGGATTGGAATTTACCAATGTTCTGATGAATAAATCTTGGCACCAGAATTCTGGTACATAAGGAGGTGCCCAAATTACTGATAATCAACCCAGGGGAGGTAATCAAAACACTGATAATCAACTAAAGTGAAACGAGTAAATCCCACAAATAATTCAATGAAGGTTACTAAGGTAATCTATACTTTGACAAACAGCTCAAGGGAGGTAACTTAGATGTTGAAGAACAGCTAATGGGAGATTATCAAAATACTAATGAAAACTCAAGACAGATAACCTAAAGGCTGATGAACAGCTAATGGGAGGTGACCTAAATGGTAATGAAACTCAAGGGAGGGAACCAAAATACTGATGCACAACTCAAGGATGTAACCCAATTATTGTGTAAATCTATCCTTAATATTTTCTGCAATAAAAAAATTCCCCAAAACACAACTGTGATATATATCAATAGACAACCATGAAATTGTATTTTTTTTCAGAGTAAGTGATATACTACGATGCACAGAATTCAGTGTACTAAAACTTACCTAAAAGCCCAATGTATACAAATGGCAGCAATGTTTTACAATGACTTTGGCAAGTACACATGTGGTTCAAAACACATCTGTTCTACAAAAAACAATGCTTGCAAGCTATCGTATATTCAGATATCTGAGAGTGTGACCCCTATACGACTGATGTAGAGATTCAAATTCATCAGGAGTTCATTACATCTGCACAATCCCTAAATGGGAGCGAGATACTAGTACATAACCCCGGTACTAGCGGTACAATACAACCTAAAAACACATGCTTAATCTAAGCAGACTTTTAAGAAGTTCATGAAAGCTTGAAAGACTGAGATAAAAGTATTTGTAGTAAAATAATATCCTTATCAATACTGAAATGTCTACAACATATTTTTGGCTTATGATATATTGTACTAACAAAGACTGGTGTACAAATCAAGAGCTAAATCATTGTTACCCCTAACGACTGTGATACGAATAGATCTTTCTTAAATATGTTTCATTGCTTTAGTAACTTTTACATGTACCTATTTGAATGTATGCACAAACCATAAAAATCCAGATGTTATAATTTTATCAAAACAATTTTATGCTTTAAAAAAACTATACAATGATGATATTTTTAACACAAAATGAACAATTAGTCTCTTTAATTAGTCTTTTTAATTAATGTTGATAAAACACCATTCTAATCAGGTTTTCTTTCATACCAAATAGTCCATAATAAATGCTCCACCAATATTACACTTTACAGACTTTTTACAAAATGTCAAGAAATTATTCAAACAAAATTAATCTTGAATACATTTACAATAGTAATGATTGGAAAGAGGTTATATTTGGTGTTTTTTCTTGAAATTAGGGGGCCAGTAAAACAGCAGGGGTATTTACTAGAGAATATACAGTATATAACTATACATATATACATATTTAACTTAACAAACAAATGATTGATATATTTATAAACATTTATGATTGACCCAATAAACATTATCATAGCACCAATGCATGTTGTTATGATGATATGTAAAATGGTAATATGAAAAAAATCAAACATTAAAGTATTATATCTGTAATACAACTATACTATGCTTAATTTGTGTTAGATTCTGCACAGTAACCTTTATTTTTCTTTATTAATTAGATTGATACTGTGTTTTTGCATCTTTTTACTGTGAGATTTCATTGACATTGATCTTTTTTCTTTAATCTTCAAAAATTGGCTGCTCCCATTGACTTCAATGCAAATTTAAAGGGACAGCAACTCATTGTGTATCATTGTTTTTGAAAAACCTCACTGTAAATCATTTTCTATCGTGGAAACCTATGACAATTATTATTATGTGCTCCTTGTGACACGAATTTTGGACATTATGAATGTAATTGTATCCTCTGATAATACCAACACTTTCAACAAAAATGCTAAATTTCTCACTTGCAATCCAGTTTTCAATTAATCTAGGAAAATTAAAAAATAAAACAAAATTTGCTATGATGTCTAAGTAACATAATAAGGATACTAATATACATCATTGCCAATATATCCAGTTAATTTCCTAGCCATAATTTATCCTCTAATAAAATATGAGAACTTTTTTTATAGCTTATTATTTCATAAATGAATTCTAGTGAGATAACATTAATCAGTAATAATCAATAATGATCAAAATAATCATAAAGTTCTGTTTCACAGTTTCACAGTTCACAGTTTTATAAAATAAATGTGATAGAAAAGGCAGTTTTTGTCCCAACAATAAGTATAAGTTGACAACTTAATCTAAGTCATTAAGACACCAATGAAAATTATATATTTAAGCCTATGAAATTGTTTTTATGATTGCAAGCCAGTACAGCGCACATACTAAATTATGTTGACTGACTCCTCAGTATTTTTTTCATGATTTTCAAATCTAAAACAACAATATGCAAATTATGCAGATAATGCAAACACATATAGCTTACATTGTGAAATACACTTTAAAGCCTATAAATACAGTTACAGTATCACACGGTTATAGTGACCTTGGATATAATGAAGAATCAGATACATTGAAGTACCAGTATTTATATATTCCTGAACTTGTCTTTCTTTATTTCACTGTTACAGATATAATGAATATGGATATAAAGAAATAATTATTCAGGTCGGCTAGAATTCACTATAACCGTGTTCTACTGTATCTTGGTTAATGGTTTTCTTACTTTTTTTCAAAGTCCAATCAGGCAGCAACCAAATAACAATTCATTTAATGTAATACACAAGTACACACATACACAAATTAGGACATAATCATATATATAGCAGAACTGAAACCTCTGGTTACAGCTGGAAATTATAATATTTTATCAAACAATTACAGTAAAACCGGCTTAATACCCTCTTTTTTGAGATCAAAAAGTCTCATTTCAGGTGGTCCTCCTGCAAAGGTAATCATGGTTTTCTTTGAGATGGTTGTCATAAAAGTGCACAGATACAAACAACTCGTTGTTTAATTAATTATTAATTATATGAAAATTCTACAAACGTCCTGAACGACCCTCATAAACCTGACAAAAATATCTGATTTATGAGTCATGTGATCTTTGTATACAGTTGGTATTAATAACGTGTTTAAAATATGACAAAACATGTATATTAAAATTTGCTTTTATAACTCAATGCAAAACAGTGATTTATCTTTTTACAATAACTTTCTGTATAAAATTTCAATTTCAGATTTGTTCAAACAACAAATATGGAACAATAAATTATTACAGTAAAACCCCACTTACAAACTACCTATGAAATAAGACTGCTTCATAATTACAACTACTTATTTCTGGACTGGTTCACAATATTTATTCTCTTTCAACACGATAATGAGATCACCACAATAAAATGAGCATTTCTTCCCAAAAGTGGTCTTAATATGAAGGTTTTACTGTACATGTGATATAAACAACAGAAATGGCAACAAATAATACATAAACTATTTACAAAGATTAAGGCCATCCAATAAAAAATGGTTGGCATTTACAGGACCAAAACTTTCAACAATTGATAAGCATTTTTTGTTCATATCATATATGAAAACAAAAAGATGAAAAAAAAATGAAATTTTTTTGTCAAAAAAAAATTGGCGGTCAGGGGATTCGAAATGAGTCGGTCAAATAACTGCAAACCAACCATTTTTTAAGAATGGCCAGAGACAATGGTAGCTGGATATATATATCAGCATAAAAAAAGGTTTTATTCATCTAATAATTTTAATAATCTAAACCTGACAAAATAATCTAAAATCCGATTTAAAAATCTGGCTAATTCTCATCTACAGTCCTACAAAAATTTTGAAGTGCTGATAACTTGAGTGTCAATTTTTATGGAAAACTTAGGCAAATATGGATGAAATTCTTCTTTACCAAGTTACATATTATTACCAAAATAGGAAAGTTCAATAAATATTACTTTATTTTTACCAGTCTAATTTTGCCATATTCCAGTTTTCTGGCAAATGTATGTAAAAATTAAACCAAATTTAGAGACAAAACAAAAATCTTTTTTTCACACTTCAAGCAGTATTGAACAGTTTTGCTTACCTTAAAAAACATACTTTTAACAGAATTCAGAAAAAATATGAGACAAACCATCCAAACAGTAAACAACCAAAAACATGTTAAAAACATATTAAAAAGTAAATGAAATAGGAAAAAATTAAAATAAACTCGAGACATGATTAATATGGCTAAATTACAATAATGCAACAAAACGTAAAAAATGTAGAAAATTATAAAAACAAAACTATGACAAGTGTTAGTATGCATTATACCTAAAGATTTTCACAAAATTAATGGACAATGAAGAAATGGGTTTATTAAAGATTATTTTAAAAAAGTTGATAAATATACAGTACGACATGGTTATAATGAACTTGGATAAAGTGGAGAATTGGATAGAGTGAAGCATTTATTTTTTCCAAAATTCCAAAATTGTGGATATAGTGAAATATGGAAGTAATTCACTGGGTCATTAGAATTCACTATAAGAGTTCTACTGTTCTACTGAGTAATAGCTGATAAAAATCTCAACTGATAGCTATAGGAGGTGAGAATGAAGATCACCCAATCTTCATGAGTTTTTTTTAAATAATGACTAAATTCCAGCTATGATATCAAATGCCATTACAACTACCGGAAAATAAAAAAAACAACAAATGTATGTTCTTTTGAGAGATTACAATAAATCAGAAATGCATGTAAACGTGTCACACATGAACACAGAGTGGTTAGTAAGCCAACAACTAAAATTATACAAAAGTAACATAAAAGAACACAAAGAATACAAGTCAATTTTAAAAAGTTAAAGGAAAAAATCAATCAAAAAAATTAAGAACACAAATCAGCCATAAATGGAATTATAAGCTTAATGGGAGACAACTCAATATTGAAAATCATAATTATGAAACAGTAAAAAGTCAATTTAAAAGTTTGGTATGACTTATTTGATTTTGTCAATTAAGGCAAAAATGATCAATGCATTAATCGCTAATTCTTATAATAAAAACATTCTATAGGGCTTAAAAAATTTAAAAAATTCTCACAAAAATAGTGATACAATTTTACAGTATACTGACTTCGATAAGTGTTAAAAATAACATTATTTTGAAAGACTCTTCACGTGATAGGCAAGCATACATACAAGAAATTATTTATACAAGCAGTAGACTCTAGATAGCATATTGAAGCAAATTTATTTCAAATTTTTATCACACTGCAAAGTACAACCTATAGACCAAGCCAAGATAACATGAAATTTTACTACCATAATATGTATTTTTTTCTGGGATTTAATGTCCCACCAACAGCTAGAGTCATTTAGTGACTTTCCAGTTTTGACAGAGGAGGAAGACACCAGGCATGCACTGAGGTAAAGTCATCAACCATCCATAAGGTAGCTGGACTTCTCACATGTGATTTTTTCTGGTTCTTGGTGGGATTCAAACTAACATCTAGGAGGGGCTGATGATTACTTAGTCAGAGAGCAACCAGTGAACAAGGATAAACATTTAGCACTTAGTAAATGATTTACAATTAAAATAGACCAAATATAATACCACTAGAATTTTCCAATTTCCGCATACCATTGGAGTACTATAAATGTAGAGATGCAGTCAAACTTGTATTAACAGTCAACTTTTAGCAACAGCCATTTGCGAACAATAGCCACACTTCAGTACACATTTATTGATATTATACACCAAGTGTAGTTCTGTCTGAATACAGGCCAACTGTGCACAATGGACACATGTCTCCCCCTAGTTGGCTGTCATTGTTCACAAATATGACAAGAGAAGAAATGACAAGGAAGATTCATATTTTCCAAGCAATAAGCAAACAGCTGGGGAAGTCAAAGTTCACCATGTTAAAAAGGGCAAGGAGAACTTTGTCTAGTTGAGAATTTCTAGGCATCCTAACCATTATATATGTACCCAGTCTATTAAGACACTAATGCCAGTATATTTACAATTAGATAATTTGTGACAATAATAAGCAATAAGCAAGGTTAGTGAGATAGGAAAAAAGTACGTTTATACAATCAAAATATGAGACACACTAACAAATACAGATCTACATTCTACAATTTACACTTCTATATTTGGAATGAGACACGATAAAAATGAAGCATAAATATTTCAATATATTTCAACCAATACACTGTTAACAATATTTAGAAATTTACAAATCATTTTTCATACACCTGACTAGGTACTAACACACTGACCCGTTTTAAAAGCATTCAAATTTAACCACTACATACAAATTCACATTTACGAGAACAAAAAACTCAACGACATAAAGCCAAACATTAAACAAAAATATGGAACAAAAAGTATCTAAACTAGATCATCCAAGATCTAATCACAATATCTACAAACCCAATCTGTTAACCTTTTGCCTCATAAGTACATTTTGAACTCTTCCAAATTCAAAGCTAATATACAAAACATTTATTTATGTAAGAAATTTGGGTTATATCACTCTGACATAGTGGAAAACATTGTGGCAAATGGAGCCATTACTCATTACAAGAATGGCTTCTTTTGCCACAATGTTTTCAAAAATCGTCTGCTTTGGATGCAGGAAATGCGGTACTATGTGGCAAAGAGTCAAAGGCAGTATTACAAACATGCATACAATGACATATGAAATAATATGGCATGAAAACTGTATAAAGTTTACACAGAAATTTTGAGTCATAGTATTTTATCGTCCCTGGGGTTTAACATCACACAGACATCCAGGGACATTTGGGGATTTCTCTAGCTTTAACTAAGAAGGAAGACTCCAGGTATATAACTGGCAAGAAGTACCAACCTGCTGTATGCTAGCTCGATAGCTTCCTAACATGTGACGTTTGTCAAGTCCCTGGAGGGTTTGAAGTTCAAAGTAGTGAGGGTCTAAAATTATTAGTCAGACAAAATAACCACTTGACCATGGACCCACCCCCCATATTTTATTATCATAAACAAGGTTAAAACGAATAAAACAAACTAACCTAAACATGTAAAAATGTACAAAATAAATCATAATTCATCGTTAACTAATGTAACACAATAAAACCTACATAGCAACAATGTCAATATTCAGACTACCTCATCATAATGAGACCACCTCATTACAACAAAACCACCTAAAAATTACGACCACCTCATTATAATGAGACTACCTCAATATTAATGGAGTATATTTACAGTGTTTCTTTTTTGAAGTTGTCAATGCTTGGAGTTATTTTAAATTTGAGGCATTAGAAGTTTCAACTAGAACATTATTGCCTTGTTGAGTGAAGATAAATGACATTTAATCTGCCACCTTACCTACGGAATCATAATATTCCTATTGAATTTTTGAGGTAACATGAGAGCAAATTCAAAATAAACTGTAACAAAATAAATGGTCAGTATAACAAATTATTACAATAAAACAATTTGTTCCGAGGTCAGCAGAACATAATTTATTTATACCATGCTGAGTTTAATTTCAAAATAACTACCATTCATACACAGGGTATAACAATGTTTAAGCATTAAATGTACCAAATATTTTGAGTGGACATTAGTATATAAAAACACAGACAATTTGCGAACAGTGTGATTGGAAATATGCAGCAACAAGAACAACAGGCAAGAAAAATGGTCAAGATGGGGCACAGCGATGGAGTTTGAGTTACATTTTAAAAAAACTTAAACACACCACAAAAAGTGCAGAATTATAGTCCTTATTAAAAATGTCTAAAAAACAATATAAGAAAAAAAAATCAATTAATTTAAGTAAAAATAAAAACTTTTTTGACACAAAATGCAAATTTCGCTAACAAATAGATATGAACTTAATACATGATAAAAATATTGTAAACTTTCACAAAAAACAAAAGTTTACAGAATGAATGAAATAATATTACAATACAATGTAAACAATTAAGGTACAAACAAGACCATGTTTTAGATAAGGACAGTGGTGGCCACTACCCATTAATACCCACGTACAAGGCCAATAAAATACTAAAAAACTAAAAAAAAAATGAAAGTGAAATTAAAATGATACTCTAAGGACTGTCAAAAATAAGGCCAGAAAAATAAAGTCAAGTATACAGTTAACGATCAACTCCATTCTTGGTGCTGACCTGAAAGTTTCCAAAAGCAAATCCAAGCTACAAAAATATTTGGGGATGAATTATACCTTATATTCTCACAAAAGGTATACTTAGAAACAAAATATTCAAATATGTTTTGATCTACCTATCCTTCAACTTTTGGTAAGGTAACCCTAAAAAACACCATTTTTTCTAACCAAACATTAATTGTATCTACTCTTTAAAAGTTGTTATGCGACATAACACTGTTTAAATATCAGTTTTAATTAAAATTTTATACATTTGATTATCATCACATATAATATAATCATTTTAAACATTAACTGTAAAACTAACAATAAAACAATTAACAAGATCAATAGCTAAACAATTACACACCGAAAAAATGATGTTAACATACGTTTTGATTTTTACAGAATGGAAAAAATATGATGTACATAACTTATATCTCAATGTTTACAATATAAAACAATTCAACAACAGATAATTTTTAAATTTTTTCGATGTTAGGCTTAAGCATACCAGTAATAGCATAACATAGAGGTACGTGTGTAATTAAAAAATATGTCAAAAAGTAGCGAAATTTTACAAAATGTATGTTATATGCATATTTTTAGTAACATTGACGACACAAAAATTCGTTTGCATGACCAAGTCGCTACAATGAACTTGTAACATATCATTTCGTCCGGCCATTAAGAGTGTAACTTTCAATAAGAGAATAACTTCCAATCAATACATTTAGAACAAGTTACAACCATGTTGCACAAATTGAATATAAAAAACGAGCTTGCATTAGCTTATAAGCCTCGACAGTAGCTTAACCCTTTGCCTCACAAGCATGTTTTGAACTCTTCCAAATTCAAAGCCAATGCACAAAATATTAATTTATTAAAGAAAATAGGGTTATTTCTCTCTGACAGAGTGGAAAACATAGTGGCAAAAGAAGCCATTACTCATTACAAGCAATGGCTTCTTTTGTCACCTATTTTCAAAAGTTGTCTACTTCAGATGCAGGGAAATGCAGTATTATGAGGCAAAGAGTTTAACACATGATATAATTTATGTCAATAATTCAACACTAATTCGTAAACTAGCATCAATGATAAGCATCGTGAATTCTAGCAGCTTCCTGTACGATTACAGTCTCGTTTCCAAACATTTTCACATAAGGTGAAACTTCCTTCCATTTCACACTCAAGCCCTGAAAATATACAAAAATTGACTAAATCCACAAAAATAAAAATGATATAAAAAGGAAAAATTACAACTCTGAATTTTCAATAAACTTAAGGAAATACAAAGCACTATGTTTTTATACAATGTACCAGAATATAGGACTTGGTATATAATTCAGAACTAAATTATTAAATATAACAAAAAATGTGACAATGCCACCAAACAAGTTTTTCAATAATCCATTGAGCAGATATTGTTTTTCTATTTCTAGTACAAGTGATCATGAACACAGAACCCCAAAATAAAATTCCAAGCTGGGTCTCCATATCAACTTGCTACATTCTGCTCACCTCACTGACAACTTAACCCATAATCTAATAACCAGGCTTTCAATTTTGTTAATAGTATGGCTTTCATAGACTTAACATAGCTAAAACATAGCATTTTAAAACTTAAAAATATTGCCAATGGCACACATCTCAGTCATTTACCTTGATCTATCATTTGACTATAAATCCTAAAAACGATCAATAGGAAAAAAATTTTTACCGTTAAAATAGATTTTTTAATTCAAGCATTACCACCCACAAAGATTGTCTCAATATCAATTTGTTTAGGTTCTTACCTCAGAGATATTTAGATCAAATGTATCACCCATATCATAATGAAAGTTCCACACTTCTGCTTCCACCCAGGCATTGTCTGTGTTCCGAGGATCATCTAAATAACCCTTATAGATCAGAGACGCACTGAAATATAACCCAAAACAGTGAACACACAAATTATCAAAACCATCTCTGACAAATCATAAGTAATTTCTTTTGTCCAAGGAGATATTGAATAATTTTAAGTTACCTCATCAAGTAGTGAAAAAATCCATGAAAAAAATGAAAAGCTCAAGATATCATATGAAGAATCGTTCTGATCCTGTGAAGAAAAAAATAATCAGTTTAAAGTACATAAAAAATTTCATATTAGAAGAATTACATGTCAGAATCCACTTCGATTTTGTAAAAAGTAATTTAATTATTTCATATTAGAAAACAAATGAGGATGTAATTTGAGCTTTCTTACGAAGTATACATAATGTATGATAATAGAACAATTAACATACGAGAATCCACTTTGATCTGTGTCAGTTCTAAGATTAGTTCGACTCTCAGACAGATGAGGTTGAAGCATATATCCAGGCCTGGCTATAGGTGGATCAGGTGGTTGGAATGATGTAATAGACCCACCAACAATATTGCTGGCAAACTGAGCAAAGAACTGAAAAAATAAAACATTCAAAATTTTATCACATGGAAAAAAAATGAAAAAGATTTACTGTCAAATGATTTTCCAACAAGGGGTATAGTGTAATGACCCTAGTTATTGGTTGGTTTGCTGGTTTGGCAGTCGATTGGTTGGAAGGTCCGTCGAGATTTTTGAGGGTATAATAAAATACTTACTTGAGTACTAATGATAGACAAACAAAAGACCATTGACATGCAACAGATGACCCAACATTGAGAAGACAAACTCACCTCTATCATCTCACTCTGATCAAACTTACTGTACTGACCAGAATCTTGTTCATCAAATACTTGAGACATAAAAGATCTACACAATATACTGGAAGGATTACTTAACCCGTGAAGTATGTCCTGTAATAAATATATAAACAAATATGTGTAAGACATTAATATAACTATAATCTTAAAGCAGCCCCTTAACATCTTGTTTTATCCATATCAAAAGAATGGTCACATTTTTGGATGCCATCTTGAATTTTGGAGTCCAAATCAACTGTAGAAATTATATTGAGAAAATTTAGATTTTACAAACAATTTTGTATAAAGGCTTTCTACTCTCAGGGTAAATTTGATCTTCAGAAATGTAGTAAGTCAATCTTCTAAAGCCAAGATTATATTTAAGATATTTCAGTATTCCTGGGTTCAGAATAAAATATTTATGTTGATGCTTTCTTTAAAGTTCAGAAAAAAATTAATACTGGAAATTAAAATTAGAAACTATTGACAATTTTTTTTAAAAATAATTCTAGTTTATTTTATTAAAAAAAAACAGTACAATATTACAATAGAGAGGGCATTTAATAACATTTGAACAGATTTCACCTTACCCCAGGTAAAGCAAAGCTGGAATCCATGAGGGTATCTTTCTGTACAGTAATAAACTCCAAAACTCTTTTCCCCTCCACATACAGGAAGTCAGTCATAGAGTTAAGATCTGGACCATATTTACGTCTCCATCTTGTCACAACAGCTTTGATCACATGATTAGGGCCCCATCTCCACAGAATTCCCTTACCACGTAAACCTGTACGTCCCATTGGATTCCTACATATTGATAATGCAAATGAACTAATACAGGCTTACTGGTATACAATTTAATTAACTGTATCATGATTTATACTAAAATATTTTCAATTACAGAATAATAGAGTAGTGTAATTTCTAATACACATACTTATATGGACTTAAATATTGCCAATATACACACATACAAAGGAAATCAACCAATATATTATTCTACAATAAAACATGTGTGGCTGTTCCATTTTACCTATACAAATATAACATATCACTAATAATGGCTTTCATACAGAGGAGTAAAATGTAAAAAGCCGATAGAAAGCAGCCAACTCCTCTCAATGAGGAGAAATATTCATTATTTCTTAACCAAAGGTTTGTGAAAGTTCTATTGTGACCAATTAATCTGGTGATTAAATGAAGAAATTCAACAAATGTCTGTGAAAGTAAGTGGTTTGCCACAACAAAATCTTATGATATATTATACAACTAAGCAGAATAATCATCAGTACAATAAATCTATACCATTTTTTAGTTTTAAAATCTTACAATGGAATGCCAAGTGAATCAAGATGGTAGCGCAGTGGTTGATCGTCAATATTAATCCAAGATCGTCGATCAATCTCACGTCTTTCTCCTTTCACTTTATAGGAAGTAACTGCATTCCATTTGGGTTTGAATTCTGGGATAGGGGTCAGGCCCTCCTCTTCCTCTATACCTGCAGCTTGTCTCTCCTCTCTTAATCGTATCAACCTAAATCAAAAGAGTCACTTCGTAAGTTCATTACTGTTTCAATGTCCAATCCTTTAATTTTATGGCTTCATTGGAGATCAAAAATATAATGAAGAAAATAAAAAAAAAACATTGTATAAATGAATGAGTCACAAATTACTGGTAAATTTAATACGAAAAAATAGTACACATCTCTTTCATAAGTGGCATATTCTAATTCATATGACACATGCATATCTGTACCTTATTTTTCATTTCATTTCAAACACTCATAAACATATGAAGTGAACTTAAAGAAAAATTTATCATTAAACAAACTGTTTTCCATCCACCCCTTTGATTATATCAATTCATGCATCTTACAGATAGTAAACATAATAATCATATAAACAACAATTTGAAATAACTACATACTCTATCATATCAACATCGACATAAATAACCTCATGTTCAGGAAATTTGTCCTCTTTCAGAGTGTACGTCTTAGGGTCATACACATCATATTGAGCCTGAAAATATAAGTACAAAAATAACTTTAAGGATTTCATTTCATGCACAATTATTTAATCAGGAGTGATTGGCCACTGAAGGAAAGAAATATTTTGTCATGGTGTGACATGACATTCTTAAAGCCAGAATACGACTAGAGAAATAGAAAAATTGGACAGATATACGAACTGGTAAATGTACAGGAAATCATCAAGAATCACAGAGAACATGAGCAGTGCCTAGGATTTGAACTCTCACATCCGAGGGCTGTAGATCTTACCCTTTTTTGATTGAGTTACAAAGTGGGGCAGTTAAATTAAAAAGGTTTTAAACTAGAGTTACCTCCCATGGTACATATTTATCAAATACAGGAAATCTGGCGAAACTCGTTGCAGGATAGGGTGACTGTCGAGCAGCAACATGGATAAATCGTCCTTTCACATTTGTAATACCCATAACATCTGTAAACATATACAACCTGATAAGTAAAGCAGAACTCAAGGAATTCTCATGAAAGAGTCTTTTAAAGAGCAAAATAAACCTAAGACTAATGAAGACACAACCTTAACAAATCTATTGTGTGATTGTGTTAGTCTTCCTTTACATACGAAATTCTTATATCATTTGGAAATTTAAACGAGAACTCCACAGAGCAGTGACAATGCTTGTATGTTTTACATCGTTCTATTTCATAAGCTTGACCACTGACAACTTTAAAAGTGTTTGTGAAATGGGCTACATTAAAGTTTTGCCCAGACAACAATGTCACCACTGCGATTGTGATAGCCTGACTTTCTTCAAAACAGACAAGCTAAAAAAACGATACCAACAAGAAAATCAACAAATTTCTCAGCCATGCCACACACGTAGCAGTTAAAGATTATTTTTTTAAGTAATTAAAGCTTTATATCAACCAACCAGATTTTTCAAGCTTGTGAGAAATATCCTCTAGATAGACCCGACTTGACTGCATCATTCTTTCAAGTTCCATAACTCTGTCAGTTAATCGTTTCATACTCTTCCTATGGGTCCTTAAATCTTCTTGAAGACTGACTAATCTAAAGACATTGAAATGAAAATAAAAAAAAATAAATGAAGTAAATACTAATAAATTTATACAATGCACATCTGTATTCTGAATCATATATGAAGGTCCAAAAAGGATCAACTCACCAAGGGATGGCAAAAGGACCAATGAAATGTTTCTTTAAGCATTTATATAACATTCAAGGACAGCACATCTTCGAATGCTCATGGATTTGCATTAATAAATAAGAATACAAATTCTATGATCCATTTCATAGACATATCTTAGTTAAGTTAGCATTTTAACCTTTAAAAAGCTATGTAATTCAGGTATTCATCTTTAACAGTTGACAGCAGATACCCAAACCAATCAACAGGATAAAATACTTTTTCTGTTCACAACAGCAATATTTTTGAGTCTAAAAACTATTATCTTAGATAAGAAATCAATGAAACAGACTCCTAGGTTTTAAGACCATTGAATCAAGAAATGTGGGCTTACATATCTCCTTGTCTTGCTGCTAATGAATCATTCTCAGCCTTGGCTTCCTCACTTGCTGTATATTCTCTCACAACCTTCTTCCAAAACACAGTTGTATCCAGAGATGTTGCTTTGTGTTTGTAGCTCTTTGTATGCTTTCTCTGCAAGACAATAAGGTATATAATACTTACAATCAAACCTGTGAACAAAGTCATGAAAGTGAAAAAAGAAATATATGGCCATAACTGACAGCGGTTCTTTTTCCAAAGGTTGCCTAGTGTCTATTAGCATGACACACATACAGTGAAACACAGTTATAGTGAACTCACATTACTGTTAAGAATTAGGTACAGTGAAGTGTTTATTTTTCCCCTGTCAGAGATAAAGCAAAATGTGGATAAAATGAAGTAACTATTTGAGTAAGAGGCTCGACAAAGCCACTCATCCACTCGATATTAGGGGTAGAAATTGACTCAGGACAAGTTGAAATAGCTGATGAACTAATCAAAATTCTAAGCTGGTCGTCCTGCCAGACAAGTAGTCTGAAAAAAATTGTTGAGCCCAGAACCATGGAATAGACTTTCACCATACTCCACTGCATATCTAAATAAGTAGTTATCATATGCCAAAAACAATGCTGAACTCAAAGATTACCTTGTGGGGACACAACCATGAACTGCAGTTGTGTTTACACCGACGACATTGCTTGTAAATAAACTGTACAATCAAGTACACAAAGCTAATGATGGTAAAAGGAGGAGGCAGACTGAACCGTTCTATAAAATCTGCTATCAGAGAATATCTCTGAAATTTCCAGATATCACTGGCCATCTTGTCCACCTTGGAAATGGTTAATCTGTAAAATATATACCATGAGCTTGAAAGTTGTGTTGAAGGTTACTAAACCGAAAGTCATGTTTAAGGTTATTTGACCAAAACAATAAGGGTAGGTAGGAAAGTTTTTAACATTTTTTTTCTGGCCTAATTAATTTTATCACAGCGGTACATCTTGAAGATTATCAGACCAATTGCACATGCTAGAAAGTTGTCCAGCTAGCTTGTGGAAGATCAGTTGTGTACCTAGGTGTATGCTAGGAGTCATCTTAAACTATTTGAGCTGATAAAAAGACAGATTTGGTATTGAGGTTTTATTGTGAATAAATGTATATCCAAATACTTACGAAAACATGGCAAACAGGAGGGTGACCAACACAAGTTTACAGATCAACAAATACTGTAATGTTATCACATAACCTGAGAAACTGGACACAGAACATTCTGTTATATTCTTTATACTAGGATCTGAAAAAAGACAGTAATAGAACAAATTATATAATACTTAAACAGTTTAGTTAATATAATAATTAAGTATTAGGGTTACTTTGTGCAAAGGGGGCTAGTAAGTTGCTGGGATAATGAGTAATGGTGACTCTAGGCCTAAAATGGTCACACAGACTACAAACACACTTATCATATATTAACACCCCTATGATTCCATGTACACCGTACTGTCACTATATATGCAAGTAAAAATATCATAAAGGACACAATGATAAAAAATATTCGTGAAAGTTAGATAATGTAAACTAGACTTTAATTAAGCTGGTGAACGGAAAGTTGTTAGTTCAACCCAGATGTACACTTGGGTTCTTCCTCTACCATTAAAACTGAAAATGTCGCAAAATGACTCTGGCAGTTGGGGCTACATTAAACTCAGAAAAATTCAAATGTGTCATTATTTAATGTACAGGAATGTAGACCATTCACATTATAAAAACATATCATCTACTTATATACACTACCTGTGGCCTTATAACTTGATCCAGCATAAACGTCAGCTGGAAAAATAGAAAATATATGTACAAACTAGGTAGCTTAAAATATCTTAACATCGAAATCATGGCAGATAATTATCAGAGTGAAACCTCATCTTGCCACTACTTCAATGTCAAGACCACATCATAATAATGACTACTTATTTTTGGGCCAGTTTTAGCTATTTCCTCTATATATATTTGACTCGCTAATAAGGCCATCTCAATATTAAGTTCAATTTTTCAGATCTTGAGGGCACTTAATACTGGGATTGCACAATGCATTACTTAGTGTCTAAAATCATGTAATACTAAAGATACATTTAGGTAACTTCATTTCATTAACAGACTAGCTATAATTTTAAACTCTGTGATAAAAAGAAATGCACTGTATTCATTACAACCTATCACAAAATAGACTCAAATGTACAGCATCAGGTGAAGTACCTTGAATTCATTCAAATAATATTTACCATATCACAAACAATTCCAACACAAAACATACTTACGCTTATGACAATAGTCCTGTGTCTTGATGTAATCACCTTTACATGTTTCATTCCCTGAAATAAAAAATCAAAGCACTGAGAGTACTGTAAATATAGCATAAAAAGACAAACGCATTAAAAAAATGGAAAATGCCAACCATAAAAAAACTTCAACCCATGAACATTCATGATAAATGAATAAAATCTTCAAGAAACTATGCAAAGTTTTGTTAACAAGAAAAATATGAAGTTCCTTCATTTGCACAGAATTACAAGACTTAGTAAGTTATTTAACATTTTTCCAAATAATACAATGATACTCTATATCCCTTCACCAGCCCAACATCAATCTGTCAATAGATCTGTTATAAACAGAGGGAACACCAATTATGATTCCATAGTAGTCTTTATTATAATGTAACATCAGTTTTGGGATATACAGTATAACACAGTTAATATAAACTTGACTAAGGTGAAAAACTTCATACAAGTGAAGTAATATTTTCCACAGCAAAGTTCATTTTTATTACAATATAACAGTTATAGTGAAGTATGAACATACTAAACTAATATTTCAGATCACAAACAATGTTACACTATATTCTTACAAGTGATACAACTTTTAAGAAAACAAAAGACATATTCATACCATCTTTCATAATTGTAAACATGAGACTAGATCTCACCCAACACCTACAGCCATTAGATCAGGAACCTGTTACTGGGTTTTCACAAGACATCAAAAGCTGAGGGTCAAAAATGCCCTTTGGCTGATGATAATTTGAAGAGTCAGCAAATTTCCTTTTAATTTTATTGTAAATTAGTAAATTTGACCCTTTGGTACAAATTCTCAAGAGTCAAAAACTTTTATTTTATTTTACTGATTTCAAGACTCAAAAAGTTGTTTTAAGGGTCATATGAAAACCCTGCTGTTACTATGCATCAAGACCAGTAAGTTTTCATTACCACATTGTATTAAACAGAAAGGAGGAAGATTGCAGTCAATAGTAAAAGTATTAGACGCCAAATCCACTGGTCAAAGGTTAGAATTCCTTTAGTGTGCTATTTAGCAGACATAAATTTATCAATTCTAAAATTAAAGGAAAATGAAATCAAACACATCTATTTAACTTACCATCTAAATCATCAACTTGTGTGAGGAACATTCCATATATAGGTCGAGTGATGACACGTTTTATCAGTGTAGTGGTAAGGGGCCAATTAGGGTATACTGTAGCTTGTATAGTAACTCCACCCACTATCATAAATATCAGGAACATTCTCACAAATGCCACAAAATCATGTTTTACCTGAAGTATAGAGAAAATAAAGTCCATGTAATTAATTGTCCATTTTCAGAAAACTTTATTTTAATGTACATTTGCAATTCACCCGAATATTGCTAAAACTCATGTAATTGTTAACAGTAAATGTAGAATCCTATGCTAAATTATAAAACAAATACCTCAACCAAAACTGTAAAAGAATAACAATTTAAACCACCTTTCTGTCTATTATCATAGTTATCATATTGTTATTAAAAAATTCAATCAAATAATATTTTGGTAGACGGCCAATGTAGTTGAGTGGTTATGGTCTCTGACTAGTAATTGCTAGCCGTTCAAAGCTTCCTCCAAAGCTGAAATTCACAAAAAATGACCCCAGATGTTGGTGAAACGTTTAACACCAGTGAAAAGAAAATTAATGTAATCACTTTTTTACGTTTATTTGTGACAAAAATTTGAATACGAGCAAACAATTTCCTTGAATGTCTGAAACAGAGCTTATCGAAGTTATTTCACTTTTTATCATTCATTTTGACAAATTTGACAATATACATATATCTAGCAATCTTTTAGAAAATCATTCGAGTGTAGAGTTTTATCCTTCATTTATTTGTAGTTAAAAGTTGAACATTTTCAAAAAAGGACATCTAAACCTCGGTGTCATGGAAACAATAAAAACCAGTAGGGTCTAGACCTGGGAAAAACAGAGATTCTGGAAAACTCCAGAAAACTTTTAACCATGTTTATTTACAAAATTTACGAACCATTCTACTAATCCGAAGTAACATAGGTCCAAGTGTTGGACTGATGGGTAGATATACGCCCAGCAGACGATAGAAGAAGTAAATCAGACCATAACACATGATAGTTCTGGCATGCAGGTAATCAGTGAGTGATAACCAAGTCTGCATTAACCTCGTCATCAACAGTAGCACCAGAAACACCAGAATCAGCAATATATCTATACAGTTTCCTAGTAGAGACAATGTTTTATATTTCTGAAATGAAAAAAGACATGGTAACTGCATCAGAGAAATATTCCACGTTTCCAAAATTTATCCAGTCAAATAGAAAATGTAACCAACTAATGTTGAATAGTGGCTAAATTTCAGAGAAATATTTTTATCTTTCTTTATGGAGAGTATTCATTTATCACTTCACCAAATGATTCTGGGTAAAATTATTTGTATAATCGTATTATGCATAATAAAAATAATCACCTACTATCAGTAGTAAAGTCAAAATCAGACAATAAAAATATCAAATAAAAGCATTCAATTTGTTGTACAATATACAGTAGAAGACAGAGTGAATTCCTTAGAACCCAAAACACTGACTCATTATATATCCATATTTAACAACATCAATAACAATTAAATAAAGAATGGTGTGTTCATAGGGATATAATTACTTCATTTTATCCAAACTTCACGGTATCCATAACAATGAAATATATAACAGAGTGTTCACTATTTATATTAGACTTCACTATAACCATATTTATAACCGTGTACTACAACCAAGGCATCACATACATGATATTTCCTGTATACACGACACACTAACTCCATCTCCAGAACAGCAGTCCACACCCACAACACGAAGTCTAATATCTGATTACCACACGTAGGCCACAATGTCGCCAGACAGAATAAACCAAGGTAGGCAAAATAGAACATCTGGGTCATCCAAAACTTAGTGATCGGAGCCGTCCACAACAGGTAGATTTTTTTATAAAATGGTACGTCTCGAATTGGTTTTCTGAACTGTAGAACTGATTTCAATGTATTTGCCAGCGGTGTTTTCTTCTTCTATAGAAGAAAAAAAACGAGAAAATATATTTTATTCATTGAATTTCCACTAAAAAAAATTACTACAATATATTTTCCTAAAATTCAATGAAATGAATTTATCATTTACAACAAGAATGCTTCACTTTTTTTCTAAGTCTGCAGTCACCTTAAGTGCGTATAAAAACTTTCTCATTACTGAGATGGATTCAATATCAAGATCAAATATAGAGAACATATTGAAAACCAGTCTAAACATAACTTTCTTTATAATGAGCTGGTCATAATACAGATGTGGTTGCGATGTGAGGTTTTACTGTACAGTATAAATGAGCTATGTACCTCCTTCATCATGATATTCTCTAGTGTTGACTTTGTCATATGTGGAAGTATTTCTTCATCTTCATCTGAATCAGAATTATCTGAATCGTGTTGATCTTCTTCATCAGTGCCTAAATTATAAATGTATATATCAATACATATTACAGAAATCAAGTCAGGTCAACCTAAAAAAAATACTTGTTTGCAGTTGCCAACCACACTTTTTTGGACTGGGTCGGTCTGAGTAATATTTTTTATATTAGACATGTGTAAATCGACCATGAAACTAGAGAAAGTATTTTCAATAATGTAGAAAGGAAATCTTAAAAATAATATGCATTCAATTTGTAGTGATAAAATTTTTCAGACTGGCAGTTTTTTAGTAGGTCTGTTGGTAATGGCAACCAAATAATATTTTAATTTAGGCCTTAGTTAAAAACAATGCAAGGGGAACTAAATTGTATGATTATCAAAATCGGAAAATAATGGGTGATAAATTACATAGAGAGAGAGAAAGACATGGGGAATGAAAGATAGAGGGGGAAGGGAAAAATGACGAGGGAGAAAGAAAGCAAGAAGAATGAATGAAAGGCTGAGGACAAAAAAAAACAGACATGAGATATTGTGCAAGAAGGCCAAGAAATCAATGAGAAGTTTTTAGTGTAATTTAAGTGAAGGGAAATCAGGAAATTAAATTCGAAATATTTATTATTACCAAAATAAATGTTTATATACATTATACAAAATATGACACAAGGAAAGCAATTTATGTAAATGGCAATTAATGAATTCTAATCTATTGTTACAAGATTTCCCTTGCAAAATGAAATACTAAGATTAAAGACAAAGAACATAAAAAATATTACCACTTGCTTTCTTCTGATTAGGTGGTGTAAATGATATCCACAGATACATTGGAAAAATCAGAAACACACTGGCTAGAATCTGTAACAGATATAAGTAACATCACGAGGTTATTGTTCACAGACACATACATCAGAAACTCTACATACAGTCAAACCTGTGAACAAAGGCCACCCTAGAGAAAGACAAAATGTGGTCTTTATTGACAGATGGCCTTTATTTTGGAGGTCAGTTGGTCCTAAACAATCAGTGATGGCTTTTCAAAGAATGGCCCTTATTCAACACGCACATGTCCCCCCATACATGTACACAGTCTGAGATAACAAATCTGAGTACAAAGACCAGTCCAAAAATCAAAACTTTACATAAATATTAACCTAATACCATTTAACCAACGATGTAGTCTAGACAGATCACATTATGTATTTAACATGTAACTAATATGTTTTGGTCAGAATCGATCAATAGTTCCAGACTATGATTACTTATTTTAAACCACAGAGGCAAATGATTTTTTTACCTTTAACCACAGCGGCAAATGAATAATTTTGTTTAACCACAGGGGCAAATGAATTCTTACCTTAAACCACAGGGGCAATCTGAAAAATCCGAAGTTGAGTTCCTTGAAGTGTAAATGACCATGAAACTTCTTTGTGAGCCATTTCTGACAGCATGGATGAGCCAGGAAATGTATATAACCAGCATCATGGGCAATCTCTATAACAGATTTATTGTTAAAATCAGGAGCACGTTCTCCGAGCTTGTGGTATGCTCTAACACTCGAGTCTCTCCAGCATATGGCCAAAGCTCCAAGCGCCATCTCACCAAATTCTCTGAAATATTCAAACATAGAAAACATATTAAAACGATTTATACAGGAAAATAGCATATCATCTATTACAGTAAAACAGAGTTATATGGAATTTCTGCGGACCAGAATATTTACTTCATTACATCCATATTTCACAATATCTATAATAATGAAATAAAAAAAGGCATGTTGGGGAAAAAATGGAGTTTACCATAACCATATTTAACTCTGATTGTTTTCATAAAATTGCAATCAATTCAAGTTGCATAATGCCAAACAACAGGATATTAGCTTTTTAAATCACTCATTTTCGCATAAACTAGTAGAGCATGGCAAAAGTGAAGTATTTTCAACAGCTTATAAACCCTAATATAAAATTATCTGAGTGTATCAATAAATGTAGTAGTACTAACGTAGCATTTCCTTCTAGTTCCATCTTCATGTGTTGTTCCATTGGATATTTGGACAGTTCCCGATTTATTCGACTACAGATCAGAGCCAAACCGATCGGCTGATCACATACATTCCAAAGTTTCTTCGCAAGCTTGTGTCTGTTCATTAGCACAGCCCAAATCATCAATGAATTTATGGCCTAAAATAAGAAACAATTTTAAAATAAGAATAATATATGTACTTTATAAGCTAAATTTATAAAATCTATTATAAAGTTTGAACAAAAGAGAAAAAGAATTAAAACTGGGAATCATAAAAATGTGATAATTAAGTAAGTATTCACTTGTAAAGTGCAACCCAGCTAATTAATTTAATTTAAGCTCATAATCAGCTGATTAATTTATTTGGTTAATTGGACCTGTATCATCACACTGCTATAGCCACACATCACTATATTCATGTCATTGAAATATAGAATTAATCTGCCATGGAAATAAGTACTTTACAGTATCCAATTCTACACGCTATCACAGTCCACTATAACCATGTTTTACTGTATCAATAAAAGTTAGAATTATTCAAATCTAAAAATAATGTTAATGTTTCGAACAATAAATAATACAATACAATACAAAAATGAGGATGACTCATTTTTCAGTTCTTAAGGAAATGGCAAGAAAAAGTGTAAGTCCACACAGTGTCTTGACCAGGTCATTCATGATACAAGAATTGTATATTTAAAGCATATAAGTTGCAATGAAGAAAGCAAACATTTTCAAGTATAAGATAAAAGCATTGGCCTACCTTTCTCTCAGCAAGAGGAGCATTCACTGTATACATCCCTGTTGCACTCATTGACAACTCATAGGGCTGTATGAAGTTGGTGATCCAAGATAATTTGTAGATCAATTTGTTTAAGTCCTCAGACAGAAAATCATTTCCCAATGATTGATTGGGCAGCTGTTTAAAAAAGTATAAAATTCAGACAAAAAAAACATTTGCAGAGGGAACCACAAGTTTCTAATAACCCTTGAGTAAAACATGGCATTTTACAATTAAATGGCAATGATGTTGTCTTGTTAGAGAATTTGAGGCTTAATTCTATTGATTTAACAATGCTTTAATGTTACCACCAGTGCCTACCCTTTTCTCTGAAAGCGATCAACCAATTCTCCATAGGAAGGGTCATTCATGTAAAACAAATCACCAATATGGCACCGAAAATTTGAAACAGTTAAGAATCAAAGCACTGAGAGGACAATTACTGAAAGGTTTCAAAGGGTTCTATTTTGTTACGAAGGAAATATGCTGCATCCACACAAATAAACCTGCAGTTCCATAAAAGAAATCATATCAACTGGAATATCTTCCTGTTATATTAGATCTAAGTATACGCATTTTTGAATGAAATTGTAAGTCAGTACAGTTCTTATTTTATGATGTAGTAAGTTTAAAGGGTGTGTTAGCAAGAAATTGTAGCAAGACAATTTTTTATACATATAAGGTAAGCTTTACCAAAACAAAACAACTGCAGTTCACTTACCACAGAGAGTCCAAGAACTCCCTCTAAGCAAATGTTACAGAAGAATTCTCTGTCCTCAGCCTTTTCAAACAACAATCTCAGCTTCTTATGATTTAAAAATTTATGAACTTTGACCCCCTGTGACATAAAAAGTTCAATAAAATCTTCACGGTCTTTTTGTAACAGTGCTTTCTCAAACATTTTCTTATCAATCTGAAACAAAGAAAAGTATGTCATAAATTAGAGATCATAAATCAGTCTGACTGGTTGTACTGAAGCTCAGATTTCAAACTGACCAATGACAATGCTGGATTTTTAGACTGGTCCTCAGTTTGAATATATTTTTGCTTTTTGTTATTATGTTTTAATTGATGTGATAAGAAAAGAAACAATAAATCACAAAGGGTACTTTGAACATTATAAAAGAATAAATTAGATGATATTTTTTATTATTACTAGATTAGTATGCAATCACTGAATATATCTCATTTTTGACAGAAAGATGCAAAAAGTCGAATTGAAGAACAATTGTGAAATTGAAGAAATAATAGGTGCAATATGACAGAAAAACCGGTTAAATTGCATAATAAATTGATCAACACGTTGTTGAAAATATACATGAGTGTGACCATTAAGAAATTTTCAAAGGAATAGCGGAAATGATTATCTTAATTGAGATAAGATTAATAAGTAAAGAATGCACTATACTGACACCTAAAACAAGGACTAGAAGTTCTTTGACAAATGCAAAAGGAAAATATTTTGGTTATACAGAAAATGAAGGAATATAATTGATAGTAAATTCTATACTTATTCACCTTAATATGATGTATAACAACCTCACAATGTCCCAAACAAACTTAACAAGTCTTTTTTTAAAATCATTCCATGAAAATGATATTTTAACTTCACTGTCCAAATGAAGCTTAGTTCAAAACTTAATATAAAGCTCAAACTGTCCAGCTGAAGTTTAGCTAAATTCTTAGCATAAATCTCAAACTGTCCCAATAAAGTGTAGTTCAAAACTTAGTATAAATCTCATATTGTCCCATTAAAGTTTAGTTCAAAATTTAGTATAAATTTCATACTGTCCCATTAAAGTTTAGCTGAAAACATAGTATGAAGCTAAAACTGTCTCACCAAAGCTTACTTTCATTTTCAGTATTCAGCTCATACTGTGCCACTTAAACTTAATTTCAAACTTAGACTGAAAAAAACTCAAACCATTTGTTTCTGACAGACATTCATAAAAAAACAGCAACCAAAATACAAAGCAGCACAACATGTACCCTAACTTTGGTGAAATCTTGTTGAAATATTTCCCACGCCAGATCTGGTCTGTTCCAATCAACAGTAAGCTGAAGGTCATTCTGTAATTGTTCACGAAGTCCCTTCGTCTCGTGACGTTCAGCTGTGAAGATATAACGTTCATATTATAAATACTGCTATAAGGCAAGAAAGGGAAAACTTCGAAATAAAAAAATATTTCTTAAATACTGAGATATCCTCACGTCACAGCAAAAGTATAATGCAGAATAAAATATTATATAAAAATATCATAATTATAGAAAGAAGTTAATAATTATGAACATTAATAAAAACTGATTGATTTTTCAATTCATAATTTACCATTAATAGCAAAACTCTATTACAATACATGAATAAAAAAGCAAGGTGTTTTTTTAATCGTCTTGAAGAAGAAACCAATTCTTAGTTTAATAAAAGAGACTTAATTGTCAGCCAAACAGTGTTACAAGGAAATAATCAGTTATATGCACACATAAATGTTCAACTTGATGATGCAAAGGAGGACTCAATATATAAAGAATATCATTACAGTTGGAGGAAAACCAAACAGGTCTTAAAATAGGTTCCTGGCATCAGTTTAACCAGACTGACCACAGTTCTTTCCGTCAACCCAACACTTTTTTGGTCTCGGTATTTTTTTTTGGTCTATAATTATATTTTCTTATGAACTATATCTCAAAGTAAAAAATATTTGAAAAAAGTTATCTCAAACCAACTGACCTTGTTAGATGAAACCAGGTTTTTTTTAGGGGGGGTTCTAATCTAATTTATTTTGCGTATTATACTATGTAATGAAATTGCAGTCAAACTTGTCAGTAAAGACCACCTTTGGTATACTAAGTTTTGAGCTATATTGACACATATAAACTGCCCATTAATACTAAAAGCTTGAGCTTGTACCTCTCCCAGTATAAAGAACAAGATACGATATTATAAAATTGATGGGAAGATTTACATCAGCTGTTTAACATATTTTCTAATAGGGGTGAACATATCATATCAATATTAACACGTAACTAAACCAAAACCAACAATCTCTTTAATAGCAAACAATTTTAACATTGGCAATAGAAGACAAAAATACATTTTAAAGCAATAAAACTCGCATTTTTATAGAAGCATTTGTACTCTAGATATTATAGTGAAGATTAATGAACACGTTCAGGGCCCTAGGTTGTAAAACTTGAGATCGATCTCTCAGCTAAAATCTCATTTTTGTTCTCATTCTACATCAGATCTATTTGCTTGTTTGCAATAT
This sequence comes from Lutraria rhynchaena, assembly GCA_008271625.1. NCBI lineage: Eukaryota > Metazoa > Mollusca > Bivalvia > Venerida > Mactridae > Lutraria > Lutraria rhynchaena. The sequence goes on from VIBL01000012.1 coordinate 3,540,195, forward strand.
GTGTAAGTAAATAGTATTATTAATAAAATTGTGATCAAATTTTCTAGTCTAAGTAGAATAAATAAAATAATTTCAGTATTAATAACTTGAGAATATTGAAAGCACAAAATTAAGATTTAAGCTAGAAGATTGATCTCAAGTTTTAAAATCTCAGTCCCAGGCTGGATTATGATGTGTGGCTATGCATGTACATGTGTTATAGACCAGATGAATGCACAAACAATTATAAAATGACAGATTAGAAAAGAAATATGGTTACAGAATTTAACAAATTCAGCCATCTTGATTGGAAATAAGGTCATCATAAAGTGAGGAACAATTTATCTATATGTTTTTTTTCTAGCCCACAACAAATCAAAGGATTACGGTGAAGCTCATTTTTATAAAAATTTAACACAGTACAAAGTTAGTACAACATTTACAAATTGTCATAAAATCCAGAAATATACATCCAAAAGCATAAGTAGCACAATGAACAACTGAATTAGAAAAATAAAATATATGGAATACAGTCAAAATTTAGATAAAAATCACCCAGGTCACCATTAAAGTATGTTAGTTTGCAAGTCCTTCAACCAACCTAGAATATGCCGTCCAACAATAATTGCATTGGCCTACATGAAACAACATCTTAAAATTTAAGATCCACAATTTCATACAGTCCACTGAGATTTTATCAAACATATACAAGCCAATTGCAAAATAGTGACTTTTAAATTATGCATAAAATAGCTTATCAATGGGACCCATGCATATATTTGAATTTCCTAACAATTTTGCAAGAATTTCTGAATTTTCCTAAAAATTGCATTTCAAAAATTTACAAAAATACCCCAAAACAATAATGATGTGCATTATAGAAGCATATTCTGGACTGCTTCTTTTTTAGAAAAAAAATATACTGCATACTTCACTGACCAAACCCTATCTTCTAGAAAAATATACAGAAAACCTGCCAACAGACAATAGATTTAATGTGGCCTTGTACAAAATCTTGAAAAAAAAATTACAGACCAATGATGAAACATTCCATTTATGATGAGAGAACACTCTCACTAAATTAACAACCCATTTATAACATTTTATAAGATTGACTGAGATTATCAAGCACATAAAAGGAAGCAAAACAAAGCTTTATACTCAATTACAAGTTAATATTGCAAGAAAATAATCACACACATTAAAAGCTCTGACCTCCCTAACAAAAAGTCTAAGCAAAAGACAGAATAATAGTCAAACATTAAAAAAAGCAAAGAAATGAATGAGTATACCACCTGAATTCCTTAAATGTTCTTTGTCTACAAGTGAATAACATTTTGATACATGGATGAATAAAAAGCAAGGGGGCACATTTCATAGACATACACATATCTTAGCTAGGATAGCAGGTTTTCAATTATAAAATATTGCAATTCCTTATTCATAAATAAACTGGTTGTGTTTTAACGTCTACTTTAGGGGTCTATTATCAGCAGAAAAAGATCTGTATTGCATTAGCAAGATTTTAAAGCTTAAAAACTGCTATTTTAACTAAGATAAGTCTAAAAAATCGACCCAGACAGTGTTAGGAGAATGATGAGGCTTTCACTGCAATCATGAAAGGTGATGACTTAGAGGCTTATCTGAGTACTGATTTGCTATAGAAATATATGCTATTATACACCATTAACAAAGGCATTGTCTATAATGAGTGATGTCACATTAAACAAGCTTACTGATCTCTTAGCTAGTAAAGGATCCTTCAATAGACTGTAGATGCTTTAATTATCATAGAGACCTTTGTTCATCTCCCTGACAAATTAGGTAGCTTAAAGCCGTTCATTTACTTTGGGGATATTTATACTTTGCGTGAAGGCTCTGAACAACACTGCTTGCAAGCATCTGGTGAACACTGAGCTTGCAATCTTCTGGTCAATACTTTGCTTACAGGCTTCTGGTAGACACTGAGCTTAAAAGCTTCTGGTAGACACTAAGCAGCTAATTTTCTAGCAAAACGCAGTGTAAGAGTTTAAAGATAGTGAACATGAAGCTACAAGTCAAAACAATATTATTTCCATCAAGGTAGAACATGGTCTTTCCTGTAACAATATCATGCTGCTTTCTGCAGCAGTAAGAAGATGCCAAATCTATCTACAGTGTTTAGGTGATTGACGGGAAGTATATAGCAAAAATTACATTATTGTTCAAAGTAAAATCAAATAAGCATTGTTTTATTCTACATAAGCACATATTTATGCTTGTTCTTATAATTTGTAATTTGAATACTATATAAATTCTTAATTCAATGCTCTCCTCCATGAATGTAAAATTTTCTGTATATTTTTTTTTCATTGTAACTCCATAGAAAAAGTAGCTATCATATTTTGGACCTATAAAATTAGTGATTATATTGAGGTGATTGCTATGCGAGGTTCATCATAAATCAATTTTGAAGTCGTTCTAAGAAAGTACACTGATAATTTTACAATATCACTACTATGAGGTATAGGAGTGTCTAGGTAACATAGGCAAGTTTATTGCTAGACAAGACTTACAAAAGACACATCAAACTACAGGTACAGGATTAGAGACAATATCAGACAAATCTAGTACCACACAGCAAATCATCTCCCTTAGCAATATAATGTAATCATTGAAACCATACTTGATTTCCTGTATAGGTAATACAGTTTGTTTGTAGTACCATTTTTCATGTATTAGGTATAAAAATGAATTTCACCTGATTATTCTTTACATATCAAAGACTTACATGGTTGAAAATAGAAATAAATTGTATTACATTAATAAGTAATTTTCAATATATTGATCTAGATTAAGATGCATAAGTATTCCGAATTATCTACTTTTAAGCAAGTTAGGTAACACTTTTCTACTTAGGCTTAAATAAGCGAGAAGTACACAAACATACGTATCATGTGTATTCTCATCGATTTTTTAGACTGAATCAGTCTTTGTGAAATATGTTAACTCCTTTGAATTATCATAGTACAAAAAAATGCAATTTTTAATCAAAATCTTTGATCACATGATATAAAATGGAAGCTATGATTTATACATTGCCAAGGGTGATAATCACTAAGCTATTTGCCGAGCACAGTAAATCCTCAGGCAATATCAAAATGAAGACCACAACATAATCAAACAAGACTTGATTTAACAAACAACACAAGTTGCCACACTGGATCTTTCTCTCATAATTATCATAATACAAGCAGCAAGAAGTCAATCTCCTACCATCTGTTAAACCATACGTAACCTGTTCATTACAACTGCATTTGCCAGATAATTTTAAGAACTTTTATGAAAATTAAAAAAACACTCTCATTTCTCAGTTTTTTATACATCAATTTGCGTCAGATTTATTGGAATAAAGATGACATAGTAAACGCAGTTCTTTGTAATTTTTACAGACCTCTGAGCTTTTGCAAAAAAAGTTTTGCTAATGTTCGTCCACATATTTTCTAAACATCCCTTGCAGTTAACAAGAATCCTGCCACTTAGGGGATTCAACCTAAAACCTCTGGCACTCATTCCCCCGAACCTACAGTTCCTCCAATACTGTCAACACTTCTCCAACCACAACTCAACATTATCTAAAGCTCATACAGATGATGCTACAGTTCATACTTACATTTAAACAAAGCCCTGAGAATATACTTGTCCAAATCTCGCATACTGTTTCCCCAATTTTTCATATTAACAATTGTCATAAAGTCTGAGCCTGCGTCACCCTGTATAAAATGTATAAGAATACAGGTAAGCAATGACTCCTAGAAAAAAAAACATGTATAAAACATCCCGCCTTCCCCAAACTACTGCCCTCATCCATTCCCCCATCCTAAAACCCATCAATCACTTAGGACCACACAAAAAATGGAGGACAAAACACATATTGTCTCCAAGAAGGTACTGCCAAAGAATTGTCTGTAACAAAGCTACTAGGGGTTAAACTGCTCCCAATTATATAACATGAGGGCCATGATGGTACTCTTTGCTCACCTGAGTAAAGATTGCAACTTCTAAAATTTTCCTGTGATTTGACCCAGTGACCTAGTATTTCACCCAAGCTGACTACAGGCTCAGGTGAGCTAAAAATGTAAATCTACTGAGTTTGTCTCATAATCAATTTCAAAATGCAAGAAATATTGAAAACTGGACCAACAATAAGCTGATGTTATAATGATCAAAGAGGTTCCACTGTATATACATTTCAATACACAAACCAGTAATGAATATTTTTGCATCATCTAACAATTTCATGATCAATCATTGGATCAAATTTTCTTCAGTAAGTTTTAGATAAAATTCATTTCCTCAACCTACAGTCAAATAATACATGACTTCAAACATAGCTGTGCAATAAATTTGTATTCTCACCTCTATAGCTAATTTAACACACTGTATTAATTTATCTCGGAAAACAAATTTTCCAAGCTCATTATCATCAAAGAAGGATGCATAGATTCTCATAATCATTTTAATCAGCTCTGGTTTCAGGATATTTTCCTCATAGTCGGGATCGTACTCTGCTCTGAAATATCAGAAATTGGTAACTATGGTATCATTATAATTCTAGCAGGACAAATATATGCATATTCTGTTCAAAGGTCAATGTGCTTTTTTAATTTTATTTTCTGGAGTATAACATCACAAAAACAGCCAGGGTCATTAGGTGACTTTTCCAGCTTTAATGGTGTAGGAAGACACCACTGGTACACCTGGGTAGAATCACCTACTTTCAGTAAGCTAGCTGGATAGCTTCCTTACATGTGAAATTCGGTTGCAAGTGGGATTCAAACTTGGAGCAGTGAGGAGCTAGCAATCACTATTCAGAGATCATAACCAATCAAACTAAAGACTCCAAACGCACAAATTTATGACTATGCTAACAATTTTCATGTTCTTCTGATATTCAACACAGTTTTAAACTTAAAATTAAAAACAAGCAAATTTAAAACTACTCAAAAATGTATTTTTACCATTTGTGCACAGTAAGTGTATGAGACAATATTACTTGGTCAGCTGTTAAAAAGCATGGAAGTATATTTACTTTGCCAGTAGTGATGAACAGAAATGTTATTAAGAACGGTATTCGGTGACAATTATAAATTTGTCAATCAAATAATTAAAAATTTAGCAGGAAATGACTGCAATGTTGAAATTATTTCGACAAAATGTTATTTAAATAAACCAAAGACTTTTTTTATCTCTGTTGATTATCTCAAAATACATTTTTAAACCAATGATAATATTTGAGAAGTCTGGTTTTCAACAGGCCAGACAAGGCCACAAGAAATAAGTATCTAAAATGGCACTGTCTACTGCGTACCAGAAATGTAATATAAAAAAACTTCAATATAAAATCACTTACTTTTCTTGCAGCTCTTCGTATATATAGGCAATCATATCAGCGATACCTCCACTACCTTTCAGTATCACAACAGGCATCTTATTTTGAAGGTAGAATAAAACCTGGTCAACGTTCTTTGGTGATCCCTGAACTAAAAGTCCAACAACCGGAATAAAATCGTCCACACCCTCCTCCTGATGTTCTCGTTCAAATCCATTCTCTGAGCCTACAGTTATATAACATCCTGATAACTAGATGCCAGTTGGCAACATGTTGAGTCCTTGAACTCCATCTCATCAAAACCATGATATATATGTGACCTTAAACTTTTGAATAAGGGTAAAACACTCTAGACTAACCTATTCAGAGTAACAGTTTTTACTATAACTGTTGCTGGTATATCTTAGCAAACACGTGTGTAGAGTTACTTTGCAATTCCTGAATAACTGACAGAGTTATGGTTCAGACAAGATGCTAATGTAACGTTTTGACCTATGACCTTTGAGCGTGACCTTGATATCTGAGTCAAGGACATTCTTCCATTTCAATTCAATGGAAGTGCAGTTCGTCCCTAAATATTTTCATGGTTTGGAATTGTTGTCAGAAACTTTTGGGTTGGTGCCATAAAATGTCTGTCCAGGCAACTGGAAATACAACTTTTTTTCTTACCAAATGTTAAATTCTAGGGTAATCATTGTTTATCTGAAAACATCCTGCATGCTAAATTTGTAAAGCATTTCTCCAAGCTAAGCTAATTAATTAATTTTTTTGTTTCAAAACATCATATAAAGAGTAGTTGTGTACACCAAAATTACGCCACAGACAGGATGTTAATGATACCCTCAGAAAGAATCATCCAGACATGTAATTTCTACCTTTTGTTGATTTTTGCGTGAGACAGACCATAATTTGAAGTAATTTGTATACATTATAATTTGATGAGTAACAAATGCAATAATCAATTTACCAATACTCATAAGCCTGGCAAGTCTTTTCTTTCTCATTATTTTATGTCTGAACTGTTGCTCAATCAGACATCTTAAGTTTCCTTGACTTATTTCCCTCTCGTCTTCTTCCACCATAATAAAATGACTGTGGTCAGGGTTTAATTCATGTACGTCGACGTTCGGCTTTGATCCATTGTTTTTTATCTGAACTCCTTCCTGAAATGGGAACCAATGCAACTAAGATTCTTTAATTAAAGATGACAAAAATTAATTATAATTAATTGATAATGAATTAATAATGAATTACTGATGAAGCAAAAAAAGAATAATACAAGAAACAGATATGGTTCACTGTGTGGTTTCACAATTTTAGCAACATTTTTTTACTAACATAAGGAAACTACCATTTTTCTATGGTGTCTTTTTTTATCAGACTTTCAGCATAACAAAATATCAATAAATAAATTGTTTTCTCAAATAGTATACTATTTAGCTCTTAAAAATAGTATAAAACATAAGTTAAAATGCTGCATAAAACAGCACTACTATGTTACTATGACAATGGCTAATCCTATAAATTTTGCAAAAAAATCTTACAGTGCCATCAAAGAAGACACCGTAGGGTACAGAATCCTTTGGAACAATACCAATGAGGGTAAGTCGACGTCGACGCTGCTCAGTGCTTGACATCAATGGATATGTAAATAGTTTGGTACTTAATTGTTCAGCATTATGCTCATTTACAGCATCTCCAATAATTTTTGGAATCCCAGCATCAATGCCATTAGTTATGATCCACATGTCAGTTGTATTAGCAGCCTGGATAGATAAAAGAAAAAGTTTACCAGTGTGACCAAATGAAATCACAATCATGTATATAAATCATCAGCTAAGGCTAGAAAAAAATGTTTTAATAATTTCATTTAAAACCAAATTACAAGTATGCAAAATGCCAAGGACATCTGTATAGTGTTATTCCAACAAGGAACAACTATGATACAGATTTGGACATACCACCATAAATACACATAAACATAACTTCACCTGCCCCCGACTCCCTGTCCCCAAAAAAACTGTCATCAGTTATAAGTTCCCATCTGATCCCCAAAAAACTGTAGTTAGTTACAAGTCCCCATCTGACCCCCCCAAAAAACTGTAGCTAAAGTTAAGGGCAGTGTTACCTTAAGGATTCCCTTCTGAAAGTCATCTTTCAATCTCTGACTTTTCCATGGTTTGAAATTATCGACAGAGGAAATAACAGACAACACGATATTAGGGTTCTTCATACCCCAGAATCTCGCCATAAAGCTTGTAACGTCTGCCATCTTAGTATCATATCCCACACAAAGATAATGTTTCTTGATCTGAAACAATGAAACATCTTACTTAAATTATCAAAGATTCAAACAAACAGAGTCATGGAATGAAAATGGCTCTATATATAAACATGACCTATACTCGTACTTTTGAACAATCAAGATACATAGTTGCATTCTAACTTGGTCAAATAATAGAAATATTTATGCAAAGATTAGAAGCAATGTTATCAAGAATACAAATTCATTGACTAATTCCTAGTCATAGTTCAATTAACAAAATTTACTTAACCCTTAGCTTCATAAGCATACTTTGGACTCTTCAAAGTTCAAAGCAAGTATACAAAACATCAATTTATTTAAGAAAATTTGAGTTATTTCTCTCTGACAGAGTAGAAAACATTGTGGCAAAAGAAGCCATTGCACATAACAAGCAATATCTTCTTTTGCCACAATATTTTCAAAAAAAGTTTCAGATGCAGGGAAATGCTGTATTATGCGGCAAATGGTTAAGCCTGCACAAACAATTAAACATTTCAGCTCAACAATTGTGGACCATGTACCTCATATTCCAATTCTGCAGAATCTTTCACGAAGCTGATATTACCGCATTTAAGTGTAGCGTGTTTAAATGTAGCACTATCCTGAGTATTAACGGAGAAATTTGACATAACTGTCATCTGATTCTCATCTACATTTTTCATGAAGTGTGTTAAATCATCCAAGTCCATCACATTCTCATCAGTAGGATCAACAGATTGCTTTCTTTCAACAGCTAGAAAATAAAATTCAATAGCAACTGATTCAATAGCTATTACAAATCAATAGCTATAAAAATCAATAGCTATTATGAATTCAATAGCTAGAAAAAAAGCAATAGCTAACATGAATTCAATAGCTAATGTGCAATGGATAGCTAGAAAAATCAATAGCTAATACAAATTCAATATCTAGAAAAATCAATAGCTAATACAAATGAAAAAACAAACTTTCAAATGAAATGTTCCAATATTACACATGCTCTTACACTTGATTAGGTCTATAATACCTCTTCAGAACTATTAACAGAATATGCACATTTCCATTCAGAAATGCAGTTTAGTGGCCTTATGAGAATTGAGAAATCAACCTTTAAGCACACAAAATGATTGATTTTCATTAATTTATCACAAATTTATGAATTAGTGTGAAAGAGGAACTTTCCTAAAATGTGAACCAGAGCCAGTAGGAGAGTCTGCTATGTACATTATTAAAAATGTTTTCAACATAAAATGCTTAACAGACTATAAATTAAACAATACAATACAATTAATGATACATGTATTTACATTGTAGAGACAATATCTGTGTCCTGAATTGACCAAAGGTCAAATGAAATTCATCTCCCCACAAATGCAATAAACACTCATAATTTTGCTGAGGCCATGGGAAGCTCATCTTTCAATTAATATTGTTAACGATATTGTCTACATAAACATATATAACAACTATCATTATTAATGACGTATTAATTACAACAACTGACCAAAGGATAGATATAATTGGAAATCATTAATAAACGCTAGGCTACCACACAATTATTATGTCCATACCAATGAACTGACTAATTATCATTGATATGTAAGTCAGCCTGCCAGCTTAAATTTTATAATGATTTCAGAATTTTCTGAATTAATGAATATATTCCATCACAAAATTTCAAAGAAATGATTTATGTACATCTTGAATGACCATAAAAACTTCGGAAATGCTGAACATAATTTTCATTATATACCTTCAAAGACTGTTGATTTAGGTAGGTTATCAATTTTTTTTTTAAATTTCGGAAATTCTGAACATATTTTCATTATTGTTTCTGACGTTTTCTTTCCATTTAAACTCATTGACTAGGAACAGTCAAACAATCATAAAGAGAAGAAAAAACTCACCTGTTATCTCAATAAAATCTGACAGCAAAGGTTTGTTTTGGTCAGCAGTACTGGAATATTTCTCAGAATCATGATGGAGAGACATCTCCGACATGCGGAACTGGGTTTCAGGTTCTGGACTGTGTCTTGGATTCACAGACTGAGCGTAACTTATTTCACTAGGGGTGTGATTTTCAGCATTTCTGTAGGATGCTGGTATACTTTGGGCAGGGCTGACTATGAATCGTCCGGTTTTTTTATTATCAGTCTGTATTGATTGTGGACCAGCTATAACCGGACATATCACAGTCTGGATCGGTTGATGAAAGTCATCATTGGAGTTACTTTCAGGAATATGCTCCAGAGAATCATGATGGACAGAAAAATTCATTGAAGAAGTTCGTGATGCTCTGTCAACAACACTATGTGGAGCTGACTTCTTCCCGCTCTTTTTTGAGCATACACTGACCGGAGACTCTGGTCTGGATCCTGTTTTATGTCTACCACCACTTTTACGAGAAGCATGACTAGTTTGAGATTCTGCTCCAGACACAGTTCTTATTCGGTTCTTTGCTACATGGGGAGAAGGTGGTTTCTGTGGAGCACTTGGAGGTACACTCGCTGATGAGCTAGGTGATACAGCCATAAGGGATCCAGCCAAACTGACAGTTGACACTGACCTGGCATCATCTATAACAAAATATAATGGAATATGTAATTGTCCATTACAGAAAAATCTCAGAGACCAATTCATTATCTCCTTATAAATCCCATTTATTTTACAAATTAATTTTCAATATTTCATCAATAATTAACTTGATAAAGAGACCACCTCAATAAGCCTAAAGAAAATAGCTTGTTTCCACTACCGCGACCGATCCTATTTTTTTGCCAACGACCTTTTGATATTTTTTGGTCAAATTATAGTTTTGCAAAATAAAAGTAATGTCAGTCATATTCTGGAATACAGAAAAACAAAATATTTTACATCCCTACGTACCGACTCTACATTTTTCAGAGCCAGTAGCGGAAACAAGTCTTTTTTTTTTGGATAAACACTGTTTGTTTGGTCTCAAAAGTGGTCATAATGTCCAGGTTTTACTATAGCTGTAACAAATCATGAGAAACATGGTATTGATATACAGTAAAACCTTGTTATCTCGAGGAGTCATCGTAACAGACTGAATGCTCAAGGTAAACGTGGTGCTCGTAATGACTAGGTATTAGTTTGTCAGTTGGAAATTATATACAAATATGAAAAAATATTGACGGGACTTTAGAAACCCCTCGAGATAAGTCGGGTGCTTGTGATATAGATGCTCGTAATAACAAAGTTTATCATGGAAATCAGTATGAACAATACATCAATGATTCAATATATCAAAACAATACCACCAAAATAAACATGCCAAGAATGCCTTTTTTCATATTTTTTGTTTATTTCAGTATTTAAGTATATTTGAATAATGTTTTTCTATGAACTTCACAAGAAATAAACAGTAAAAATAATTTACTTTTCAATAAAATACAGTTTCCTTACTAGAAACAGTATATTCTCTTTAAACGGTTCCAATGAAAAGTTTTTGTCACTTCTAAGTCCTTTTTTTATTTTTGTTTCATACCCCCTCCTCCAAAAAACTCAATTTCATAAAAAATAGAATTGAAAATCCCAAAATTCATCTTTCCCTCTGCTCTTGATGAATTACCTTTTTGAAAATAAGAGGTTGGGATCAATGCAATTGGCAAAAAATAAGAACTGGATTAAAATGAAACTTGGCCAAAAAGTTCCATTCTTAAACTGTATGATTAAGAAACTCCCATTCTGAAATATAAATTCTTCCACTGTAAAAGCTGGAAAAGTCGCAAAATGACACTGACTGTAAGTGCAATGTTTATCCCAGAGAAAAAAACTAAAGAGCACAAATTTTGGTCAAAAACATAGACATCTATTTGCAATACCTTGAAATAAAGGCAAGTTCAGAGTATCTGGCCCAGGTTCAGTTGGATTTGAGTCCTCCTTGGCCCCATCATCAGTTGGTGTAGAGGGAAAAATGGTGTTTGTAGGAGTCCCCTCCTGTGTCACAGAGTCTGATGTGCTTGGCTCTGACATGTTGTATAGTTCTGTAAAATACATCACAAATAAGGTATACTAAAATAGGGCTGGACAAATCCACTTTTCCTTTCATTATTATGAGTAGAAATCAACTCAGGAAAGTTGAGATTGCTGTAGAACTATTTAAAATTGTCAAACACACTAATTCATTAAGCTTGTCATTCTGCAGGAAAAATAACTGGAAAAAATTAGTCAGGCCCTGAACAAAACATCGTCTAATTCATCTTACAGTCAATCCGATGCACCTGTCCTCAATCAATGCTGATCCAGAGGCCCAGCAGAACTGAATCTAATGTGGCTCTGCTGACAGGGTTTTCATTAAGAAATTAAGTAACCAATTGTTTTGCAAAAGCAACAGATAAATCCTGTGAAAATTATTCGTGTTTTGGCAAAACTTTCAAAATCTTGGAAAAACAACCTATTCAAATGTGTTTTTACCAATGGTTTCAATCAGCAATCAGTTCTTAATGAAAACCCCGACATTGGCTCAACAGATCAAAATATTTATAACAAATTTAGACATATTAAGTTTATTTAGATCTCTGAGAAAAGACTCTCTCAAATCTCAAATGAAGACCACAACTTGGTTCCAAATTAACAGGTATTCTAAGACAGACTTAACTGTATTTTACGTAAGAAATCCAGAAATTCTTTCATACAAACATGTTGGAATCACACGTAATTCATCAATCTCTTATTGGAAAGAGCTATAACTTGGCGGAACTAACAAGTACTTATGTCACATGTAATTACTCATTTATCACATTACATTAACTACATGGGTAATTGGCAAAATACACTAGCAGGCCTTCTTAGTACAGTTAATTGAAGGTGATGATGTAGTGTTTTCTTTTAATTATCATAGCTTGGAGTGGCATGGTAGACTAAGCCTTCAATCATAATTATCATAGCTTGAAGTGGCATGATAGACTAAGCCTTCAATCATAATTATCATAGCTTGGAGTGGCATTGTAGACTAAGCCTTCAATCATAATTATCATAGCTTGGAGTGGCATTGTAGACTAAGCCTTCAATCGTCATTATCATAGCTTGAAGTGGCATGATAGACTAAGCCTTCAATCATAATTATCATAGCTTGGTGTGGCATGGTAGACTAAGCCTTCAATCATAATTATCATAGCTTGAAGTGGCCTGATAGACTAAGCCTTCAATCATAATTATCATAGCTTGGAGTGGCATGGTAGACTAAGCCTTCAATCATAATTATCATAGCTTGAAGTGGCATGATAGACTAAGCCTTCAATCATAATTATCATAGCTTGGAGTGGCATTGTAGACTAAGCCTTCAATCATAATTATCATAGCTTGGAGTGGCATTGTAGACTAAGCCTTCAATCGTCATTATCATAGCTTGAAGTGGCATGATAGACTAAGCCTTCAATCATAATTATCATAGCTTGGTGTGGCATGGTAGACTAAGCCTTCAATCATAATTATCATAGCTTGAAGTGGCCTGATAGACTAAGCCTTCAATCATAATTATCATAGCTTGAAGTGGCATGATAGACTAAGCCTTCAATCATAATTATCATAGCTTGGTGTGGCATGGTAGACTAAGCCTTCAATCATAATTATCATAGCTTGGTGTGGCATGATAGACTAAGCCTTCAATCATAATTATCATAGCTTGGTGTGGCATGATAGACTAAGCCTTCAATCATAATTATCATAGCTTGGTGTGGCATGGTAGACTAAGCCTTCAATCATAATTATCATAGCTTGGTGTGGCATGATAGACTAAGCCTTCAATCATAATTATCATAGCTTGAAGTGGCATGATAGACTAAGCCTTCAATCATAATTATCATAGCTTGGTGTGGTATGGTAGACTAAGCCTTCAATCATAATTATCATAGCTTGGAGTGGCATTGTAGACTAAGCCTTCAATCGTAATTATCATAGCTTGAAATGGCATGATAGACTAAGCCTTCAATCATAATTAATATAGCTTGGTGTGGCATGGTAGACTAAGCCTTCAATCATAATTATCATAGCTTGGAGTGGCATGGTAGACTAAGCCTTCAATCATAATTATCATAGCTTGGAGTGGCATGGTAGACTAAGCCTTCAATCATAATTATCATAGCTTGGTGACTTGCAGTACACCAAGCTTTTAATTCTAATTACACGAGATATGCTATTAGTATCAATGTGTTTTGAAGTAAATTATCCAGTCACCAATGTATGATGGTATCAACCATTTACAATATTCATTGAGACACAAATGGAAGATAGTTCAAGAACATTGTATTTTGTCTGGCCAAATAGCTAAAATTAGCACACTGTTTTAGTTCACTCTGTCCCTCTCATTCACTTAGGGAGATACATGAAGAGGTAAACCATTCTGCAAACAGTAATTAAGAATAATCAAGGTTATCATGACAAAAATCAACAGAAATAAGGAATTTTTTACTAACACAACAACAACCTGATGTTTACATGTAGCAATGTCATAAGATATTGCTGATGCATAGGAATTCAATACACTTCAACATTTATTTCATGCAAATGCGAGTGATTTTAACATGTGACTGGTTATTCTAGGAGATAATGAGCAAGATAGCACAAGTTACTAGGAATAAGTTCACTGCAGTCACAAATTTACCATAATTATCTTGTAAACCTGATTAAATTATCATAATTTCACTCTACATCCACTGACATTATAACTGATGAAGTAAGGGATAGCATCATCTTCTAGAAACCATCAAAGCGTTAAAATAATCCTAAGCACTAAGTCAAGACTGTAAGCAAGCTATTGAAAATAAAACAATTTACCACTGGCCTGAATACACAATTTTGAGAAAGTTCATCAGCCAAAATAGATATTTACAACCCTCAACCTTTGGTTTGTGCATGGCCAGCTCAAAGACTGGCATCCTATTCTAAATACATGATAGAATTTTAGTATGCTGCAATTTTTTTCCTTGTTCAGATCCGGTAAACAGACCCTTCCCGATCAAAAATAAAGGCTTTTATAAATAAAAGATCTAAAAATTCCCAACTTTGGCATAACATCGCACATTTTTCCCAATTGGCCCAAACCCTGACCCAATCCCAAAATTGCAAAATAAATCACAGGTATGAGTCTGTCAAAAACAATAGGTTACCAATCTGATGCCAATATAACAGTTAAATTCACACAGTCTACAGTAAAACACAGTTTAAATGAACTCAAGTATAGTGAAAGATCATTCCCCGACTGAGTCATTCTTTACTTAAATGTAAATGTAAAATATGGATATAGTGAAGTACTGATTGCAGTCCCAAGGAATTTGCAAGAACTGTGTTTTACTGTAATGGTACATGAAAACTAATAGTCCTCCAGTGTTCACTGACAGAAAAGGCTTCCAATTGGCTAAATTTTGGTTAAGAAGGCCAGAGAAATAGTCAGGTTTAGGGTCACTTGACCTAACAAATTATGGTAGTTATAGGTTGAAAGACTTTTCTGTCTGAATTTGTTTTCTAAGCACCTTTACATCAAAATACATTAAGGTACAATTCAACTCAAATAATTATGTACTTCGACCTTTGATGAGGGAAATTTTAGGGTCAGGGCCAAAAAACATTGTCCGTTGATTGCTTTTGATTGTCATTATTGTCCATGTTAATTGATAGGATTAATAAAGGTGTTGATCAAGTGTTTGTCTCCTGGTAGTAGACCAACTATTCAATTGGAAACTTGCAATGAAAATGTTTGTTTTTATTTATTTTTTCCAAAGTTTGGTTGTTATAAATTTATATGGTATTCACTAAAATTTGCTGATATTGAAGGAAACAAGGAGTATTAATTTGAGTTATACCAAATACATGAACAGCAAAAACATAATACGCCTGTAGGTCATATATGACTGACAAATACTTAAGCTTGGACACCTTGTTCCACTAATAAGACTAACCCGCTATTAAGACCGCTTTGCTTAAGAATGAAACGTGGTCGTAACAACAGGATTTTATTGTACTTCTCAGACCAGAAATTAACACAATCATAAACTATTACATATTGGTACATAGTTTCAAGACTTCATAGCCTTAATTATAGACAAGACATCACTGAAATGCAGCCAATTTCAAATTTGATTGATTTTCAGAGCATAAAATGCCACCTTCTATCCCATGAACTTATACACATATCTATTGATTCTGTATATCCATTATCCTTCTACAAGCGAAATCAGAAATTTTCGTAGTGCCAAGTTTTACGAAACCTTACGTATCATAGATATTGAGGCTTTCCATTACAGGGACATTTAAACAATTAATCTTATGGCATTAATAACAAGAGAATGTTTTTTTCTCTGGCATTTAACGTTGTTATAAGAGGGTCATTTTGTGACTTAGATGCCCAAGTATATACATATTTATGAATGAATGAATGAATGAATGAATGAATGAATGAATGAATTAATTAATTAATTAATTAATTAATTAATTAATTAACTAACTAATTAATTAATGAAGAACGAACAAACGAACGGTGCAAATCAGACTGACAAGGCTTTCATCGTTTTCTAAGTTTATGTGGACTCGTGCAACTATTAGACTGGACGGTTTTGTTAATGTCTAACTATAGATAGATTAACATGACAGTAAGTGCATGAATGTGTTTTTCTAAAAAAGAACATTACATTATCCATTACATCATGAAACTATTGGGCTAAACAAAAATAGTGATGTTATATAATACTGTTAGGGACCAAAAAGTTAGTGTATAGGTATAGTCTGGCCATGACCTGTGAATGATCAAAGATCAGTTTAGTCCATTCTGTAGGGTGAGTGGCATTTTGGAACAATCCGGTGGTTTCCGTGATATATAAATAACAGTCACTTGTCTGTATATGGTCATTGTATTATTTACCCCTATTTTAGGGAGTGGAACAATCCTTGGCCTTTTGTCATGCCTCACTGCTAAATTTCTATCTACAGGTCAAAAATTTTTTCTAACTTTTTTTGTAAACATACCTTTCCTACTTTGGAGGTCCCCAAATTGTGGATTTTGTTATTACAAACTTAAGGGTCAGTAACAAAAATGAGTCAGGAAACCAATAGCATAACTTTTTTCCAGCCTAACAGTTATAGTTACATGTCCACATACTTGCAGCCACCAAAAAATGCTGTAGATGAGAATCTAGGAATTTATTTTCTGTATGACATTTAAACCCCTGAGTTGATTCAACATATGCAAGGACATCTCCAGCATGGGTAGCAACAAAAATGCGTCAACATGAGTCATGTTTCATTTGGTAACCGTCAACATTGTTTTTTGGCAGCGACCCATGCTACCTTCAAAAAAATTCTACCAATGAAAACATTAAAACTCAGACATCTTGAATACTATGTCCAGATAACTGTTAGCTTGGTTATGATCCTACACTATCAAAATTAATTTCGAAACC
The DNA here is from genome assembly GCA_008271625.1 of Lutraria rhynchaena. NCBI lineage: Eukaryota > Metazoa > Mollusca > Bivalvia > Venerida > Mactridae > Lutraria > Lutraria rhynchaena. The sequence goes on from VIBL01000012.1 coordinate 3,557,245, forward strand.
TAAAATGAAATCCTTTTATATGCTTTAGGTGAGTTTTCAAAATGAAAGTAGCAAAGCTATTTTTAGACAGTCAACAAAAAGCACAGAATTCTGCCTAAAATTTTCAACTAATGGGCTTCCATGATAGAATGTATGGTCCCTGACTAGTAATCACTAGCCCCTCATGACTGGGTGTTTGAATCTAGTACCTGGGGCCCCAGCAATTTCACATGTGAGGAAGCTGTCCAGCTAGGTTTCACAAGGTCAGTGGTTCTACCTAAGTATATGCCTGGGGTCTTCCTCCACTGTTTAAGCTGGAAAGTCACCATATGACCCTTGCTGCCAGTGCATTGTTAAACCCTAGTAAAAAAAGATCTGCCATAGTCAAAAATAAGCCAAATTTTATACAATAAAAATAGGTTTAATCTAAAAGAGTCCAGATTCTTTGAAAAAAAATAAAATCAATTCATAGATAGTTACATGAATATCATGATATCATTCGTAAAAAGTTCTACAGCTTAAATAATCATCTTGCATGTCATAATAAGCTAAATCATAGTGAAATCTTTCATGAATGTAACAGAAAAAAATATTAAAAAGCCATTTATGTCTGGAGCATGCAAAATAATGCTTGAAGTATTCATTAAACCAGAAATTTTATAAATAATAAATGCACACAATACATTGTATTCCAGTACAAACTTGGAATCCAAAAAAATAAAAAAAATGTCCAATCAGCCAAAACAAGGTTACATTTTACATTTCTAAAAGTACAGTCAAACTTGTAAGTAATAACCACTAAATGGAAACAATATTACAGCTTTAAGACACAGACTACCTTTATTCAGAGGTTTATTCAGTTCAATACGGCAATAATTGTGAACTTAGGCTAGAAAAAAAATTGTCATGTTTCTGGTTACTTGACCAAATAAAAATACGGTAAGTAGGTCGCAAAACTTCTCTTTTCTAACAATACCTTTCATACTTTGGGGGTATGATTCATCTCCAAATATTATCCTACTTTAAATTAATGTTGGCACAAAAAATATGGTCACCTGGGTAACCAGAAACACAATTTTTTTTTTCTCTGGCCTTATGATTGGCATTTGTTCACATAAAGACCTTTATTAATAGGTGGAAATATAACACTGATCTGACCGTAAGCAGGTTAAACAGATGTGGTTTTACTGTAAACATATATACAATAAGCCCTCTTACAGAGACTTCCGTCCACACAGATTTGACTGTAAACATACTTATGGGATTTATTGAGTACAAGTTTTTTCAACATTGTTGTATAGTATACATCAAGTTGTATTGGTAAGTGCATCTATTGTTACAGCTACAGACCTTTGTAATCAAGTAACTAATCAAATATTGATTGAATACATTCTGGTAATAGATGGGACGTCCAAGCTATGATCATATCACACACAGTTTTGTTTATTTTAACACAAGACTGATACAAGCTGGGACCTTTTGCACTATCTTTATATTATATTGACTTTATTTTCATGGTCCCAATATCAAAGTTCTTTAACACTTGGCCTAAAGCTGTTTTACTAACTCCCCTCAGAAAGTATTCTACTCACAAGGGGCCTGTCTCATAGACATATCATAGCTATTAAAGATAGTAGTTTTTCAAAATAAAATCTAGCGACCTTTCCTTTTTAAATAAGCAGTGTTTTATTATATTGATTGTTTTGGGGATATATCGTCAGAAGGTTTAATGTAAATGTCCAAAACATGCCAAAAAGATTTTTAAGTACAGAAATTCAAAGGTCAGAAAATCTTGGCTAACATACGATATGGGTAAATGATTTTGAAACAGGCTCATGCAGTTTAGCAATACTTGTCTTGAACTTATATCTGTTATCCAGAACTTGATCATTTTTATATGCAAAGTATACATTAATGTAAAAACATTCAGCTAAATTCTGGCTTCCAAAAAAGAATAACAAGAAACATTGGCTTTCTATTCTTGTTTTTTTTCTAAATTAAGTGACATTCAACAATCAGAAACAAAAGACAAATGCAAATTTAAAACAATGATCTTATTTAGCCAGCTTTCTACATCATGAATATTTATTTTCAATATACATGTACTGCATTTACTGAATTAAATCATATTAAGCTAAATTTAAAGCAAATATACAAAACGTCATTTTATGAAAATTGGGTTATTTACTTCTGACAGAGCAGAAAACATTGTGGCAAAGGAAGCCATTACTCATTACTAACAGTGGCTTCTTTTGCCACAATGTTTTCAAAAATTGTCTGCTTCAGATGCAGGGAAATACAGTATTATGAGGCAAAATGGTTAAAAGATTAAATTTATAAAAAAAATTCTACAAGTTTTTTTCAGGTAAAAGGTGAACAACATTCGTAAATAAACACTTACCACACTAAATGAACATCAAACATCAGAATTAGTTCTGTGGAGTGAAACATAGAAAAGTTTTTCTTCATTGTTTTCAGCAATAATTCCAAAACTTCACATCAAACTATTCTCTAGCATTATTCTCCAGGATAGATTTCTCACAATGATAAAAAACAAATTGCTGAAAATAAAATGTTTACAGTAAATATTCAACATACAATAGAAATAAACATACAATGTCCATTATCTACATCACAGGCCTCCTGCTACATAAAAACCTTCACACCAATATCTCTAGTCTGTAATAAGCCTTAGCACACAATGTGCTTCAAAATTAGAAAATCCTCCACTTTATGGTTAAATAGCCTTTATCTGACCTTTTGACCTACAATATGCAATTAAAAGGAAAATAAGACCTTGATATTTCCTCCCTATTATCTTATTAAACAGCAAACTAAACACCAGGGAGTAAAGGCTACAATTCGACACTACAACCTTTAATTTACATTTCGATTGTAAGCCGCAATACTATCATCTACCTTCATAGTTTTAAATGAAATCAGTTAAGAACTATGACAAAAATTGCGTAAAACAAAGCTTTAAAAGACTTAAGAAATCTTCAAATCATAACTTGAGATAGGATATCCAATGAAAATTGGTGGTATTATTGATTCTAGAACATTGATTATAGACTGGAACACAGAATTTCTCATCTTCATGAGGAAACAGCCTGTTTCAACAGTTTTTTGCCTTTAGGGACAGCAAATGCTTAATAAATATACCTCTGCTCATATTAAATATGTTCATAGCATTTTCAAAGTTTTCAACAAAAATAATTCACCCATTATCCAAGGACATAATATCACTCCCTAAATATGCCTATCACTCCCTAGTGACGAAACCTTCAACGTAAGTAGTGCTTGGGCCAGAAAAAATTGAGTAACATGAAAAAACATAAGTATGGTTACACAACATACCCTATTTTGGCACAGACTATTTTTTGCTTACTACCTCATTTTACCATTTATCATTTCATATCAGAATATGACAGGACATTTCAGAGCTTTGTTGAAGTTTAAAAGCTTGTCATAATTCTATGGTCATCTCTGCAGTTTAGTTTATTTGTGACATTCATTCATGCATCAAAAACATCGCTACTATTTTAACATGATTCAGTATTTTTTACATTCTTGATAAAGTTAATAGCAGTAACCTGTCATATCAAGATAGATATGTTGCCTTCTAGTTTGTTCAAACTGTTTCCACGACAATTTGTCATGGATCCTATATATATATATACATATATGATCCATGACAAATTGTATATATATATATATATATTGTTCTCTGAATAGTGGCAAAATTTTACCATTGTAGATCTTTTACAACAGCCTGTGAAGGTAAAATTGTAATAAATTCTAGTAAAAAAATAAAATTTAACCAAAAATTACCTTAAATGAATAAATAAAATCATTACAGAATACAACCCAGATATTTGCCTTTCTATGGCGTATACATGAAAATCAGTTGAACAGGGTCATATACTGTGATGTTTCTTTCACAGGTCCAGTCCTACTGCCTGTGAATATCGTGTGGTCAGACATTTGTATGTTTATTGAACAGAACAGAATTATTCTGTTCTGTTCTATTCAGTATGTTTACATTATATCATACACGAGCGTGTTGGCATTTTTTCAGGCCAAGGTGAAAAGTTAAGACAAACTGACCACAGTGTGTGTAAGTGTTACTGGTCAAGTTTGTTTATCTAAGTTGATTAAAGCCTCACTGGTAATTCAAAGAGTATGGTCAGTCCTTAGTATACTGGTCAGTCAAACATAATTTATCATACAGCAGTACATCTAGAGATTTGTGTGAATAATATCTACAATGAGAAATCAAAGTCAATATGCACAAAGCCAAATCAATGTCAACAAAGGACTATACAGAATAATAAGTTCACAAATCAGCTGTAGTGCTACATAATAGCCCTATCAAGTCCAGGCCACAAAAATAACAGTTGTGTTTCCAATTTACCTGACAAAATTAGGGTAGGTAGATTACTAAATGTTTCTTTTCTATTCATTTTCCTAAGCATTACCTTTTGTGCTTTTGAGGCATGATTTGTCCACAAATATTTTTGTAACACCGCAATTGGTAGCAATTTTTGTATTTAAAAAAAGGGTTGGTCGGGTAACCAGAAACACAGCCATTTTTTTTTATTTGCCATATCAGCATGAGAATATATCTATGTTGCATTGACATATATACTTATTATATAGAAGGCTCAGGTAGGGGGAAAACAGTTACTTCACTATATCAGATTTTTCACTACATTCAAGTTCACTATAACCATGTTTCACTGTAAGAACTTATTGCACAGCTGTTACAATTTCTCCTTACAATAACTTCCGGCCTTTCCTTACGTAAATAATTTATCATGGCTACAACATTTTAACACACTGAGGTTTGCACTGGGAAAGATGTAAACTAAAGAGTGATACATATTTACTCATATCTAGGCAGGAACAAAGCCACTTCAAACTTAAACCACACATTAACTTTAAGTACAGGTATAAATAGGTATTACATCATAATCCCTCCCTATCTATGGAAATCAAATGGTCAAGTTGACCAGAGATCTTTAAGTGGGTCACTAACATAATGTATTAAAATCTTCACCATGGAAAAATCTACAAATTAAGAAAAAATTAAGTCCAGTATAAAATATGTAAAGCATTTCTGTGTAAGAAATTTCAGGATCACCAATCAAGATGGTTGAAAATCTGACAAACAAAATCAGAATCTGTATTATGTAACATGTCAAAGGTGCAATCAATATCGACAGAAACCAGCCTGTTAATTAATTGTACACTGGTAATGTATAATTATATTGGACCAAATCAAAGTACAAGAGGAAACATGTACATGCATTCAATAACAATGAAAATAATTTAAGCAGAGATGATAGAGTCAAAGGTTACAAGTTAACACATAAGAGCTTTGGTTAAACAAAACAATATCCAAATTGTACAGTTAAACCTGTACTAAAGACACCAGTGAATACAGACCACCAGTACTGCAAACAGAGTTAACTTGTAGATAGAAACCTCCTGTGAATACAAACCTCCTGTGAATAGAAACTTCCTGTGAATAGAGACTTCCTGTGAATTAAGAAAGCTTTAAATGGAGACCACCTGTAAACTGAGACCACCTGAGAATAGTGACCAATGAACTATAAAGACAAGTAGTTTATTTCAAATAAAAGCATGTGGAGTTGATATAGATAATACAGACCACTTCCAATGTAAAACAACTTTTTTTCTGTCATGAAGAAGGTTTTTATTTTGTATTCCCTAGAGACTGGTTTGATTGTATGTGATTTGACAGGCATGTGTATATTTGTACATCAGTGTCATCTTTTACTATTTATAGAAGTATCTTTATATACAACATCAGCACATTGTCCTGTTGAGCCCAGTGAATAACCTTAGATGTAAATTGAATGATTAAGCAAGACTTACCTTGGTAAGGTGAAGGTTGATCATAATTTCATTAACCTTAGATGTAAATCATTATCAATGGATTTATTTACAAGTAAATCATGATTAATACCATTTTATTGCCAATTATTTCTCATCCAATCAGTGAAACAATACTGAGATGTAAAGTTTTGTTAATAGGAGCATAAAACAGTCACAATAAGAGATGTATGTATACAATGAGTGCAAACTGTAGATTGGTTATGATTTGTCCTAAAATAATTTTAGCAAATGCTTACTCTAGAATCCATAGTTCCAATCTAGGGACTATCTACAACATGTGGTCTATATTAGTGCAAGACATTTTTTGTAAATAATGAATTAAGGCTAAAAAAGATTGTCCACAGTTAACAAGAAGCAAAATAAACCTTTCCTTGTAACTCTGATTTACAGGATAAATGAAATACAGTAAAACCTAAAAAATTAGACCATCTTCTGGACCAGAAATATTGGTCGTAATGAGATGGGTTCTTAATCAAGTTGAATTACAGGTGAGTCATTGAAGGCCAGTCCAAAAATAACTGGTCAAAATAACAAAGTGGTTGTAATATTGAGGTAGTTGCTATTTGAGGTTTTACTGTATCTCTTGCATACTGATGTTGATTATTTCAAATTCATGCAACACCCATAGTTATTCAAAGTATAATTGCTGTGAAAATATATGACAAAATTTAGTAAGTACATCAATAACACAATGTTAAAAACAGAATGACCACAGTAGGAAAAGTGTCAGACTTTAAATTTATACAAGACTGAAGAAAAAAGAATGCAGTTAAACTTTAGAGACACCTGAAAAAAAATAATGGACTTAAACGGAAATGAACTGAATTCAATATGAGGAAGTTTATGAATCAACAGGAAATTTGAATGAGGACAAATATAAAAACAGTTGAGTGATTCTTAAATTTGAAGTTTTAATGAGATAATATCAATAACATATTAAACATAGCTACCAGATAAGAGTGTACAGTCAATATTTTACATTATGCATTATGTAATGCAATTTGCATTCCTAAAATGTTCAGTTTGATATACCTAATGTGATGTACACAGGGCCTTTTTCACAGGTAGGGGAAGAGGCCTTAAATTTCAGAAAAAAGTTCAGGAAAATTAGCATGGTATTTTTGCAAAAAGGGAAGAAAAAACTTGATGCAAACTGAATTTAGAGAAAAACTACATGATTTTAAAAAAAATTCCTGATGGGAAGACACCTATGAATGACTCCTGCTATAAAAGAAAAAAACTGGTATATTGAGCTAGTATATTGAGGGGACAGTGCATTAAGCCTAATTTGACTATATAGACCAAAACACTATGGTCAGAAGTACAAACGTTAATTAGGTAAAATATACTGCTTATCAATCAATTGTTATAACGCTATATTATTTGATTTATAATTTTATTAGCAAAAGTTATTTGGAATCTTTACGAGCAAAGGTTATTTGGTATCAGTCTAATTATCATGGAAGAATAAAAAATACTTGGAGAAAAAATTATTTCCCATGCTATAAGCATAGCCAAATAACAGGTCTGATGCAATAAAAAAATATCAGTAATACACAACAGGTTTTACAGTATTGGAATGTGTAGCATTATGCATGACTCCTGTATGCTTGTGGAGAGAATGTCAATAGTTGAAGCTGGATGTCTGATATGCTATTTACATGATAAAATACTTGATTATGACTGTGGGGAACAATTGTTTTGTCACGACTCAGAAGGATTACATTCTCAAGTTGGAAAGAAATCATTGGACTGTGACATATCATCCTAGCTAAAAGAAATGATTTTTGACAGATACCATAATAGATGTAATTGTTATCTTTGAATTTGTGTTTATAGCAAAACAATCCCAGCAAAAAATGCAGCATTGTAAAGGGCTACCTTTATCATGATTTATGATAAGACAATTGTCTTTTCAATTACATTTAGCTTTTACTAGAAGTATAATAAATGATGCTGTTCACGTCAGTGAACATGATAATGAAATATACAATAAACTATGTATTTATATATAATATACGTAAATAATTTAATAAAACGGCATGAAACAACATCCTTACAATGATCATGCTGCAATGAAAAAATATTATTTTTATAAATTATATTAAAATATAATTACCTTCCAGTGCATGCAAAATTTCATTGACCAGTTTAATCTGAAAATATAAACCTGACTAATCCAGATGCTAAAGGCAGTTGTCGTTATTGAAGGTAAGTCATGTAGAAGAACGATTTTACAGTAAGGCTTTGCAGATTAGAGTTGCCTCCCTTCTACGATGGACAGGAATAAAACTCCGCTGGTCCGGAATATGAACAAACGCGGTACTAATACATGTACTTAGTTGACTGAGCAATTCAATATCATGACGAGCATTCCTTAACGCGCTGTTGCTCATGTTTGTTCAAACACATGTATAAAATATAAAGTCATGAGTGATACGGGAAAAACTTGTCCAGTTTGTTATTTATGGCAATCAATTTGATTATAGTTTAAATTTTCAAACTTACAAAATTAAATTACAACTGGGACCAATATACACACGTGTATATTGGTCCCAGATTACAATAACAGGTAATTCATTTCATATTCATTATACCTACATCTTCACGGAGTTGCAAGTCTTTAACACTGTCTTTATTTTTATACTTGGTTAAAGTTCAAAAGTATAAGTTCCATGATATTTCTACGCATTAAATTATGCGATAATTGTGCGTACTGTGCGTACTAAGTATATTAGTATACAAAATTCCCTTATCAGTGCGAACTAGAGAAATGCCCATTTCAACAGTTATCTCAAGCAGTACATTTTAGAACTGTTACACCATAATTTCGTGAATTGGCACAAAATGGCGTCGATGTTTTACTATTATGTCTGGATATTATTTGTGCATCTATTCACACCAGAAGTAGCGACAAATGAAGATGTTGGCGATAAGTTTGATATTCTTATGGAAAGGATGAACAAACTTGAAGAAGATGACCACGCCAGTAAACGCGAAATAACTTCTTTGAAGAGTAAAATAAGAGACATTGAGAAGGACTTTGAACGTAAACGGGAAAATCTCTTGAATGAAGTTGAAGATTTGAAGTCGAAACTTGCTGCATATGAAACCGTAGACTATGATGATGCTGGTCACGAGAAGAATAATATAAAAACAAGCGTCAGTAGGACAATATCACATAGAAAGCGATCTCGCGATGGTAATACATTTTGAATTCTAATATAAGTATTAAGCTTTTTCTTACTTTTTTCCGTGTTTTGTGTTGTCAAATATATCAAACACCAATATTTCTGCTATGTATCGTATTCAACTCTAAAATATGAAATTAAGTCTGCGAAAACCGAGGCACTTTTTTAGTAAACAAAAGAAAGATACCCTTTTGTCAGAATTGGCAACAGTATGATGCCGGTTTTTCCACGGCGAGTGTTTACATTTACAGAAAATCGTCATCATGGATTGAGGTACAAAGCTAAAATAACACATGCACATTTAAATTTGTGTAATTACAGAGCGTGGTCTTGTCGAGGACGAGGTTGCTTTCTACGCAACTCATTCAAGACATGATGTTCTACACCTTGGAGCCAATCAGATTCTTCCATTTGAACAGGTCATCACAAACAAAGGTTATGCTTACAGTGCGATTTCCGGCGCCTTTACTGCTCCAGTATCCGGCACATATGTGTTCCACGCCACAATCATGGGAGGCCTTTCCCACAACACGACAAACATGCATTACCAAGCTATCATTGACGTAAATGGCGTTTACTATTCCAAAATGTGGATCACCTTTCATGACCAGTCGTCACAAATGTTGGTTATAGACCTTAAAGCAAGGGATGTGGTCACAGTGCGTAACATAAACATTGACGAAGGCTTTGTTGGTCAGCATTATTCCACGTTTTCTGGCTTTTTGCTGTACGAAAATAATGAGTCACCGTCTACTATTGTAGGGTGAAGAAATAAATAAACTACACTTGGTTTATAAGTCAATTGCTTGTATTTTGACATTATTTCATAAGGGTGGCAATGAGCGATTAGTAAGGATGAACAATTGATGTACAAGACATGTTAGTGATACTAATAACTGAATTAAACTCTAATCGGTCTAACAACTGTTTAGAAATCTGATTACTTATTGTATTGGTGCTAAAGGAAATTTCAGTCTATTAAAATATCAAACATCAAAATGAAAACCAAATAAGTAGATAAGAAACTTCCATCTTTGTTTCGCGATCCTTGTGCCTTAAAAGACGAACTTTGCTTGCTTATAAATGACTTATATGTACATGTATGTTTCATTTTAATGAATATTATATAACCGCAGAACACGCTATACGCCAAGAGAGATGCTTTGAATATCAATAAGACAATGTTATAGAAATGATGTAGAAACTTATAAGAACAGGTGTAATTCAAATAAAACATAGAAAATTGATTTACCCTAATTCACCAGATATGATATATGAGTCCAAGATGTCAACAGTTGAAATAGTTGAATCACAAGATGTTCTTAAGCATGAATACAAAAAAACAGTATCAATGATATATACAGCGTGATAAACTTCACGAGAAATTCAGGGTAAAAATCAATTGAAAGATCACAAAAACACAAAAAGTGTCGTGTGTAACATTTATGAACTTGTTTTATTACACTCATTATGAACTGCGACAATGCGTGACAAGTTCAGTACGTATGTGCTGGTTTGTATATAACTTAACATATAGGCGTACGTGCATTATTTTAAACAGTAAACAAATTAAGTTGAAATAAGTTTATTTTTGGATTGATGACTCATCTGTCGGCGCGACACAGTTTTGGTTATGAAGATTACATTTTGCTGTGCTTTTCATCCTTTTAAACTTGCGGTGGCTCAGAAAATTCGTACTGAGGAACCATCGCGCACTGAAACATTTTTACCCAATTATGTTCGCATGGCTGTTCTTGTAAATAAACTTCAGCATATCTAAATTAATTAAATTGGTATATGCATGTAATCCACTGACCAAATACACAGTAGGACGTGCTTAGATTTAATTTTATGAATAGGCTACATGTATAGCTTTATCATTTTTTGTTTATTATTGATTGAACTTAAATGATTTTAAAGTAAACAACAGTTTATACATAGAGTAGAAGATGAGCAATAAACAAGTATGGATACTTACGATCTATACGTATTTATTATAAGGAAAAGCCAATCATCTAAAAATATAGACCCTTTGCCTTTTTCACATACACACACACGTATCTGTTAAAATATACAGTAAAGCACACCAGATAAAAGTCATTTAAATTTTATCCCAATTGTTGTTTTATTGTTATATTGCCAAAGGTATTGTTTCAAAGTCTATTCATGCTAACGATCATAAACAAATGTAACTGTCACGTACATTAACAATTTATGACAGATAATATCATCTTTCAATCAAACGTGCGTATAAGACAACGTTTTGTTTTTATTCGTCACTTAATCTTGTTTGAGTTTACCAGTCGATCATGCGTTTACAATTGAAGGGATGAGTGCAAGAAGGGTCTGTCTCCATTGTGACAAAAATGTGATATGTTTGTAAATGCCTTTTTGCGCTGATCGCCTCTACTCTAAACCAGTCTTGGTTAATATCGTAAGTAGTCCATTCTGTGTTCACCGATGACATCATGTTGTAAATAGGGAAGTTTCGTGAATTAAAAGGAGACATAAATCTTATTTTCAGTAGTATTATTTGTATTACAGTAAAACAATGTATATGCCTCTATATAAAAACATATTTACGGTATGTTCAATGATATCTATTTCTGGTGTATATTTTTTAAATGAAATGAATTATAAATGTCCAGTTTAAGTAAACAGTCCAAGTAAACGGACGGTTTGTGTGACAATACAATTCTGAGAAAAGACCAGTGAATGATCTCTTGAGTTTGATTTATGACTTGTTTTATATACTTTTGTCAGTAAAATGGAAATAAAAGTATAAAATGTATGTTTTTCTTAAGATTAATTACCATATATGTTTAAGTAATTAATAATTTTATATATGTTCAGATTCAGAGATGACCACCTTGGCAGAGGCGACGTGTGAAATGCATTAATATGGGACCTGTATTTGTAAGAAGGGTATATATAATACCCCGGAATATACATGTTTACTACGTAGAGGTTGTAAATATTCATTCATATTGGTTTAATTGATGGGTCATATGTTACTAAACTATACCGAAAGATGGTAAATTACAAACCGAATCTCCCATTAAATATTGAATTGATTTGAATTACGGTACAAGGAACTTACCTATATAAAATAAATTTGAAGCCTATCTTATTCAAATTTTCATGGTGAAGATTGTCCCAAGTATTGATGTGGTCACATATAAGGTACTTATATTAAGGGGTTCGAGTTGATCATTTCCGGCCGTCATTTTCTGACACTTCTCTGAAACGTCTTCGTTTCTGGCGTCCGTCGTCGTTGGGGTGGAAATCACGCGTGATACGCGCATGTGATCGCACAGTCATCCAAGTCTGTTGGTTCCTGTGAGTCTGCTCCTGTAAAAGTTTTGTCTGTTTGCCCATTTGAGTTATCTCGTCTGTTTGATGCAGGAAGTAATCACCATCCACTTTTGACCGGATGTTCACATCGGCTATAGATCCATGTGGACTATTTCTACTTTCAGATTATAAAAATGTACAATGTACATGTATATATGTCCTTAAGTTGTTGTCTGTATTCTGTCCATTTTACCCACACAGTTTCAGTAATATCCCTTAGATTATTGTGAGGTAGGGACATCAGGGAAGAACAGGGAATCCGGGGATGGATGGAAAATTGGAAAGACGAAGAGGTCGGGAACGGTCCAGTAAATGGAGTCACCGCGGACGTGAAGACTAGGAACTTATATCCCAATAAACGAACGAACATGCAGTTCATAATTCTAATAATTTGATAATGTGGACTTAAAGTCATAATAATTGGATTATTGCTTTGCGTATTTATAAATTTCTGATTCGGATATATGCATAATCAAATGATGTAACGGAGAAAGATAATATTTTTAATCCAAATTCAGTATTAACTGTTTGGCAGCAAGCTTAAGTGTGCTCCAATGTTGCATATTCAATTAATACCATGACTATTTATATCCTATATTAATGTTACATGTACTTAGTTATTTTGTCACAAAATAAACGCTATTTTGCACCGTTGGTTAAGATATTTAGATAGGATTTCTTATACAATTCATATAATAATTGATCATCTAAAATCTATTATATGCGCTAAAGTTGGCATTTTATTCTGTATTATTTAATCATTAAACAATATCTTGTTATCAGTGAAATTTCAGAATAAACTGAATTATTGAACCTATGATTGTCTTCAGATAATCGGATTTGTGTACGCATCGGCGATAAACCAAAAACCGTTCAGGTACGGTATAGTTTGGATTTTATCATCAACCTGTAAGGTTTCCAAGATGTCACGTGATCAAACCGTGAAAGTTGTCAAGTTGTTTGCACGTTTGTTTACGCTTTCGGAACTATAGTTTGACAAACTTTGGAGTATATTTTCAAAGGTAGATATAACTAACATTTACTGAATTGTAAATATTCGCCATTTCTTGATGTATAACACCGTAATTGTTATAATGGATGGTACTTTTATGTATTAAGTGCTCTTACCCCGCCCACGACTGAATCTTCACATGCTATTGATGCTTTATTAATGAAAACGAGTGTTATTGGATGATGACAGCTAATTATACGCATTAAATATTTACAATTGATGTCAGAAGTTATTGACACTCATTCTCCGTGTTGCATATTGATATTCAGTCTGACGAGTAAAGTTACGGAAACTTGATCTAAACTTCAACAGACTCGAACTGAAAATTTTGATTTGGTGTTCATGTAGCCTTACTTATTCAGCTTTCCATTTGGCCAATTTCATAAATGAATTCAGAAGGGCCATCCTCTCAGACTGAGCGGGACGGGGCCAAATAAAAAAATGTCTCAATGTCACAGTCTGATTAGTTGGACTAGAGTTAATGCTATTTGTACCCACTGAAAAGAGTTAGATTGAGTTATAATAATGACTCTGAGATTAAACATGGAATTTACTTATCTGCGCATTTACAAAAAGAGCCTACATTGAAATCAATGTCTCCAAATTTTGCTTGGAAATTAAAAAAAAAAAACACTGTTATAAATGCGAGTGACTATATGTTGCAGTAATTCAGCTATTGCTAAAATGTGGAGACCATCAATAACCTTAAGATAAGGAAATGTTTTAATTGTCTTATATCAAGGCTATATCTTCAGTGATTGTTTTTGCAATTTTGGGAGAGTCTGGGTCTTGTCCAGTCGGGAAAAAATGCGCAACGTGATGCCAAAATGAGAACTTCAGATCAGGAATTGGAAAAAAATATCTTTATTTTTGATTGGGATGGGTCCGTTTACCCGGCAGACTCAAACAAAGAAGGAAAAAATGCTGATCTTTTCATACATTTCGAAATTAATTTTTATAGATTCACATTTTGGTAAAAACTCACTTTGTAACCACTTTAATATAACGACCACCTCATCATAAAAAGCATTAATTTTTAGATCAGTTTTAAGTATTTCCTGAATATTTGGACTTGACATGGAAACCACCTCAATATTAAGACCAATTTTAGGGCTCTCCGTACATCTTGTGGGAGTGGGGCAAGCTAGGGCCCTTGGAAGGAAGAATTCTTGTGGCATTTTTGAAGAAAGTGGGAATTTCAATCTCTACCCAGAGCTGTCATTCGTTATCACATACATCTCTGTCAACGTCTCAGCATTTTACAAGATTCTTTTAAAACAAGAAGTAAATCACCAATGGTACATAATTCACAACTAAGTGAAGCAATTTCTTTCACACAATACATTCAAAACCAAAAATGTCATAATTGTCCAGAAAATCAGAGAAACTATTTTATTTATCAAGCGCACTATTTCCTGATAGAGTGTATGCTTACTTTCGGTAATTAGGTCACAAAGTTAATTGGCTTAAATTGAAATGAAACGCAGAAATCGAAGATAATCTCATAAATGATGATAACAAATGTACATTTAGAGAAAACAAAGGCGTGATTTGTGTATCAGATGGAAAAGTAAAGGAGACTCGGACACATTTTTGAACTACTTTCCAGACGTTGACAGAGATGTATCTGAGGGATAACGAACCACAAATCTGGATGGAGTTTGGGGGAATTTATGTTGTTTTGTAACAATTTACACAATACAGAAACTCAGCTAATTTATGGTTGTGTGACATGGCTATTTTATCTACTGGAATAAACACAACTTTTTGTTACCATCCTTTTTTGTTTGTCATTATTCTCATTCATCAGAGGCTAAGTTAGGCTATGTACATACAACCAGGCATAGCAAGTGTGTTTTTTCTAGTTCCATATTTTTTATTGGGGGGGGATTTTTATTTTAGAGGAAAAACATTTGAAAGGTCCTATATCTATTGGGTTCCAAAGGTGGTCTAAATATCAAAACTTTTTCTTTTATTGAACAAATCATTATTGTGATAATCTCTTAGGCATCTTATTTACAATATTTCATCAATAAATTCAGATGTTTACCTATGTTTTCATACTATATATGTGAACAGTAGGACACGGTTATAGTAAATTTCCAGGTAACCAAAAGATAACATCATTTTATCTATATTTCACTATATCCATAACGAAGAAATAAAGGATGTGTTTGAGGAAAATTAAATATTTCACTGTTTCTATTTCTTCACTATTTCCAAGTTCACTTTGACTGTGTTTTACTGTACTTTGAAACATAATTTCTTTAATGAAGGTGACAGGACTAGACTGAGTCAAACATTGATGATGATTTTATAAAGAGTAAGATATCAGAAGAAGTAACAAGATGTCTCTTGTATTAAATCCTTACACCCAACAAAAGTCCCAGCTGGGGACAATAGAAGCTGGTTTGAGGACATTGAAGAATGAATCTGTAAGTATAGTATTGTAGCATGATACATTTTTGTGGCCTCTAAATTTCAAAATATGAAATTATCATTATATGGCTGTGTTTGAATTCACAAAGAGTTTACATCCAGTAATTGTCTGCTTGCTTAAATTTGAACTGGAAATGTATAGCCTTACTAAACCAACATTCATTTTACAGAGTACATGCACCCTTAGTTATGTTGAAAATTAAACTTTACAACTATTGTTCAGGGCTTTTTTCCTTCTATAGTGAGGGCGGTTTATAGACGTCTTCCCCTCAGGAAAAATCCTTAAATTCATGTAGATTTCCCCTAAAATTCAGATTTCATCAAGTTTTTTCTTCCCCTTTTGCAAAAATACAGTGTTATTTTTCCCCAAATTTAAGAAAGGCTCGTGAAAAAAAGCCCTGTTGTTGATTTTACATTTTTTCTCAAGTAATGATGAGCCAGAAAGTAAAAAGTTGTCTTTACTTATTTTTGTGTGCCAACCCTAAAGTATCTAACACCACAATCCAAAGCACAAAAATATTTGGGGAAAAATCACTCCTCCAAAGTACCAAAGGTATAATCAGAAAAAAATGGAAAATTTTTGCAATCTATTTACCCTATTTTGTATGATTAAGTAACTATAAACATGACTATTTCTTTAGCCTTATACCATTTATTCTTGCGATCGTACTTAACTGTCAAAATTAAAATTACAGACACAATGTATATACAATGTGTATGCTTTGAATGAAATTCTAAATTTCATATGATTTAACAAGCATGTGATAAAATAAACCTGACCATTGCCTTTTTCAATATGGACTATTGTGTAGCTGTATATTTCAATTAACATAAGATTTATGCTGACATCCAAGGTAAACACACTTCTGATATTTCAGGATTTTCTGTTTTTCTGCCAAAATACCATTACGTTTCAATTGCATGAATGAAAAATATTTATAAATTGAAATCTTGCATAGATTTGGCTTCCCTCAGACGAAATTATTGACAAATGCGAAGTGGGGAAATCATTTTGTAAATAAAAAACCTGGTTGTTTGCCAGGATGTTTTGTGACATGCTGTAGACCAATACAGGGCATGTAGTACTGTACTATGAATAAAATCTATATTAGACTATTTACGAGTGTTTTGTGCACAGAGGAGTTAAGATTTTAATGTTATCTATGAAAGAACAGTGAGAGATCAATACAGGTTTACTTACTATAGAATCATCAGTGATTGTATCATTTAGTATGATAACCACTGTCAAGTATTATAATTATTTTGTTTGTATTTTTCAGGGTTTAATGTCAGACTCAGAATTTTCTGTCATGTATTCAGCCGTGGAGAAACATCATCGAGAACTTCGGCTGGCACATTTAACTGGAAAAACAAAAGACCTCATGTATGTGTATGATAAAATGTGTAGTACAGTAAAACCTCACTTAGTGACATCCTCAATATTACAACATTATGGGGCCACTTATGTTTTCAAAATATCCTCTATATTTTGCCCAAATTGATATTGATACCTTCTCAATGCTAAGACTGCCTTATTATAAATGACAAACACATATTTTTTTGTAAATATTTATTTGTTGAAACATTATTTTTGCCCAAAGCTAGGAACAAGTTTAATACATTTATCATGGAATATTGCTGGAAAGGTGCTGCATACATTGATTTTATGATTAATTGACTACATAGGTGGGTGAAGAAAAAAAAATATCTGTCGTGACAATAAATTATATTATGTGCAGTTTTGTAAAATCTCAATTAAATTGATTGTGCCATGCAACTGATGTACGCAAACAATAAATAATGAATGGATTAACTTGCTGGATATTTTAGTATCAATTGGTTTGGAGCAAAAAACAGTTCAATATACAGCATTTAGAATAATTTTAATATTGTGCTTTACAACTACCTCACTACATGTCTGGATGGCTCATTGTAAAGAGTTTAAAACATCTAACTAAAAATATTGAACACAGTTTAACAAGTCACTACTTAAAAGCTTTGAATATAGTTCTTTAAACTGATGTCTATGTTAATTTTTTCTTGAATGTTCAACTACATGCTTATTTATTGTCCTTCTTCATTGATTATGTTGGAAGTTTCTTGTTAGTACTGTCTACAAACTCTTCTGGTGTATTTGAGTCACATAAAGTACAATATATATCCATGAAGTGTTTAAAACATACTATCAACTGTATTTTTAATTGACTTCAGTAAAAGACTGAACCAGAGATAATCATGTACATACATACATATACATTGTTGTATTTGTTTTTAATTTCAGGGAGCAGGCAGAAAAAGACACCAAGTTTTACAATATTCTTATCAAGATGTTGTGTGAAGTTAAAAAGTAAGATTGCCTTGTTGTATTTTATCCATTTGTCCATGTTGATTCTCATATAATAATCATTATGGTCAAATGGTTTAAACACTTTGTACTCTGTTATGTTATAAATAAAAGTACTGATACAAATATCAGAACTCTAGCTATTCATTGGTAAACATTTAGCGCAGTCACAAATTTTACCAATGAAAAAACAGCTATCAAGATTGGAAAGAAAACTCAAGTATGATAACTTAGGACTCTGATCTTGATTTGCGGAATAGTGTATTCCTGTCAAAATGTGAACATTTGAGGTCATGTACTTAGGTACCCCTTTGCCTCATTAATATATTTTGGTCTCTTCCAAATTCAAAGCATATGTAAAGAACAATTTATTTAAGAAAATTCAGTTATTTCTCTCTGACAGAGTGGAAAACAATCGGGCAAAAGTCATCTGCTTCTGATGCATGGAAATGCGATATTATGAGGCAAAGGGGTATTGAGGGGGTAGTTCTGATAATTGTCATATTGCTAGATAATTTGAAAGCTTATTTGTACACATAAATCATTTCAAGCATGTTTCAATAAATTAATAAATAAATGAACAAATGATTCATTCAAACTGTGACAGCTCCTATTTAATGTTACATTAAAAATTAGTAAAAGTTCCATTGTCAACTGAATGAAACTTTTCTATAATTCAGTTTCTGAAACATTGTACTTACATGTAATTTTACATGTTTTATTATACCTCATAGATTGCCAAGCAAGCAGAGAAAGGAGACATTACGCAAAGTTCATTTGTGGTACGTGGGAAATAGACATACATTGGCCTCAGGCCCGGTAAGTTTATATTTAAATTATGACTTTACTATAACCAATTCTTCACTTTATCTAAATTTATGACTTGGCATCATTTCATTAAAATTAAAGGGCTCAGTCAGGAAAATTATTTACTTCACTATGTAAGAGTTCACTATAAGTGTGTTCTACTGTATTGATGTTATTTTTGATATTATTAGAACAGAACAAAATTCTTGTCAGATATATCCATAATTATATCCTAAATAATTCCTTCATAATATCCATATTTCACTGTATCCCTATGCAATAAAACGGAAGAAGGGTGTGTTCAGGAAAAATAAATACTTCTCCAATGCCGATTCTTCATTTCAAATGAATTATAAGCATTTTACATGTATATTAAAGTACTATCAATTTTGTAAATAAAATGTCTGGGAATGAGACTCTTAAAAATGGACTTAAGACAGTATTTGTTTAAACACTATATTCTGTTGATTTTATTGCAGAGATTTGGGAAGGCCAAGATGGAAGACTCACCAAGAGCTGCTAGTTCTAAATTAAGACAGAAATCAGGAAAACAGACAAAATCAAGCACCACTATCTCCACTCATCGTTCTAACAAAGAAAACCAACAACTAGAGCCTGATAAAAGTGCAGAACTGAAAACAATGGAATCAAGAGATGATATATCATCTATGAGAGGGTTTGGTGATAGTATGAATCCACCTAGTGAGCCTGGTTCCAGTAGAATGTCCATGTTTGGTAATGACTTTATGACTAACAGGTTTGTATATCTTAATTTCAGTTTGGGATTCTAAATTACGCAAGCTTGGATGAGCTTTGTGGATAAAATGAGTCAAGGCAGATGTTTTTGTTGCTGCCTTTCCATGGCCAGAGCATGCCCTGACCAAATATTTATGATTTTTATTTATAGTGTAATTTTAGTGACATATTTATTGTGTATTAGTAAATATATATCATTTTTGATATAAATGTAACAAACTTTAATACTTGACTCATGTGTTGATCAGTTAATGTATCTCATATTTTTGTACATTTATTTTTTTATTAATTTAATGTTTAAGCATATCATTGGAATGTTTCATGTTATGAATTAGAGAATGACATTTGTTCTTAATTAAAGTTTTCATGTTCAGTCGACCCATATTGTTTTTTTTTCATACTATCAAATACTTGCATACTTGTGTCTTTAGCCACTGTTCTACAATGATACATTAACTTTATATTTGTACAGATTTATGATGGATTTACCCTCCAGTAAACTAAGCTGGCATTTAGATACTCCACTAGGAGGGAAGTCTGGAGCAGATGGTGTCTCTCCGAGTGATTGGGATGGTCCCGATTTAGAGGTATGGACTCAAAGATGTATTTCATATTGTTGATGTTAATATCTGTGACATTATTTAAAGCCTAAAAAAAGGTTTGTTTCCGGTAACCAGACTGACTCATAAGTTTTTATGGCATCCAGATCTTAGTGCTATTTTGAAATTTTCACAACTCATCAGTATTACAGCGTACATATTCCCATACAGTGTTGCCGATATATGTAAAAAAAAACAAAATAAAACAAATTTTTTTTGTTCATGCCTTAAGGAAATATTTATAAAGTCTCTGAACATTTGAAAAATGTGTTTTTTTTTCCTGATTTGTTAAGGTTTGGCTAATTTTTGTCATTCATAGTTGTCTCCCTTAAGTACTGGCTATTTTCCTTGAGCCACAGTGTGAAAGGTAAAAACTCTTTGAAAACTGTGCATTTCTTTCATTTTATTGGGATTTATCGTTCCTTTTCCACACACAAAATTTCATAAATAAAATCATTTTGATCTCACAACATGTTTGTTTTATAAAAAAAGTAATCTATCATTGACCACTTGATATTTTGTTAAGTACAGTTATCTCCCTTTTTATAGTTAGTAGATGTCTGAGAAATGAAAAGACTATTTGATATTGTTTTATTTTTTATGCAGTGAGGTACGAGTGTCCCTGCATCATTTCACCATTTAACTTACCCTTTCTAATTGGTCATTCTTGAAATTTTACTTTGGGGACTGTAACATGACATTCTCATACAAATTATAGAGGTTCTACAGGGTGTTTTCCTTCTATAGTAGGAGTCATTTGTTGGTGTCTTCCAATAAGGAAACATCTTTAAAATTATGCAGTCTTCTCCTAAAATTTAGTTTACTTCAAGTTTTTCCTTCCACTTTTTGCAGAAAAACCCTGTTATTTTTCCCCAAATTTAAGAGAAAAGCCCTTCCTACCCCTGTGAAAAAAAGCCCCGCTCTAATTATTTTCATATTATAACAACCAAGCAGATCAGGCTTGCTTTTCTCCAGATTATTATACCTACCATCTCCTAAATGGTTATTTATTGAGTGTTTGAGACTCCTGAAAGGACTCCAGTGTATTTAATTTTATAGAGTCAAACCTGTGAACACAGATCACAAAAGTGTGTATGTGCGTGCGTGTGTGTGTTATGTGTGGCCTTTGTTCACAGGTGGCTGTTAACCAAAGATTGACTGTATTTGAAAAGTTTTCCTGCCTATGTATTTTTCTCTCTTTGCTTATAATAACAATTATATACAATATCAAAGAGACACTGAATGAAATTCTGTACCAAACAATTCTGTCACAATGGCAGCTCATTGTAATATATCTTCATGTTATTCTGTGTGTGTACACTGACTGGTTTTGCCAATATGCTATAAGTTATTTATACATTGTAACAAATTTCCAATCCTTTTTGTAATAGCATGCTGTCAGTGTCATAAATCCATTAGTTCAATTTATGGAAGCAAAAGGCTACATCAGAATAGTTATAATTCATGTTCAACCCAATCTAGCCTATGTCTTTGTGATTTACTGGGTCCCTGAATGTTTTACTAGTCCAAAATGAATTTGCATCATGTAAAGTACCAAAAGTGGCTGCATGATCGTTAAAGTAGCAACTGTCTGACAATCTATTATAGTTTTTTGTTTACACAATGTGACAGACAATACAATATTACTGGAGAAAAGGACTGGCAAACTTGAAACATTGCTGACCTGGATGAAATATTCCTGGCCCACAATATGTATTGACATGTATCAATCAAGGGAATTTGACTCAACATGTGGGCTAGTAAGTCCTCCATATTTTACCTGAAAATATTAAAGTTTTGGTAGAGGACTGAAGTCCGGCAGCCTTTCACATTGATGAACTATTTCAGCCTTTGTCAATTTAATTTTGTTTTTTTGTATGATTTTACTATCATCTTTATTTTTTCCAAATTATTTCCATATGTTGGCCTAAAATAAAAAGTGCCCACACTATAGGATGTGATGACAAACAGTTTATTTTCTAGTATGGCCTTATAAGTTGAATCCTTTTTGTCCATGAGTGAATTGGTGTATGTAAGATATACTGTAAATCCTTGATATTATGACTACTTTTTTGGACCTGAAAAATCGCTCCTTATATTATGGTGGTCTCATGATTAGATTGAAATATTCACGAAAAAATGAAAACCTGTCAAAAAATAGTGGTTGTTATAATGAAGTGGTCAATATATTGAGATGGTAACTGGCGATGTTTCACTATATGTTTGATGACACTGATTCAGTGTCATACTGTGCATATCAATAAAAGACAAAGGGCTCATATGTGGCTATATTTACCAATAGATCAGATTTCATGTTATAGGATTGATCTAATGTACAGATATCAATATTCAGGCTGATGGTACCATTCTGAGACCAGTTGCATACTTGTTTAAGTTTGACAGATAATGAAAAAATCTGTTGTTTTATAGTATTATTTAAATGGACATGTATATTTGTTATGTTCCATTTTTGTGGGTATTTTTGTCAACAATAACAACATCTAAAAATCCTGAAATTAAGCAATGAAATTCAAGGGAAACAATCAGTATTTCATTTGCAAGTGTTATGCAAGAGTTGTCTTTCTTAGAGTTAAATGTATATTTTAACTGGGCAAATCTCCAAAATGATTAACTATGAAATTACACTATTTGAATGCTAAAAATATCTGCTGATTTATGATTAATCATTTCAGGCCAACTGTAGTTGATATTATTCAATTATTAGCCAAATTTATTTATAATTTGATTTTTAGCTGGCCTGTTTAAAGAAAAAGTCGAACTATTATGATCACTGCAGCATTGTTGTCATGCAAAAACTTTAATGCAGCCCATTACTCTTTTAAAGATATCAACATGACACTTGGAATACTTGATTATAATGACTAGGCCCAGTGGCTAAACAAGGGGCACTATTCTGACAGCTATATTTTGGAGTTATGCCCCTTCTTAACTTAAAATTTTGATCAAAATTGCTTATTAAATAGAATGATGTGAAACTGACGAGCATTGGTGGTGCTCTGCAGAGCTCTTGTGTTTTTTAATCATATAAACCTATAATCTAAACATTTGAATAATGTTGGGTGTTATATACTTAATGTTGAAATATTGAATGGTCTTATCATTAAGAATAAAATTTTGAATAATTGAAAGTGGCCTATACATCAGTATTATGAATTATTGGAAGTTGTCTATGATATAAAATTTTGAAATTTTGGAGTTAGTCTATCTTTCTAAAATTTTTTTAGGTGATCTATAAATCATTGTTGAATTATTTAAATTTATTTTTTAATGGCTGATTGTGTTTTGTACAAGTGTGATAGATAATAAAACAGTGAAAGTATTTATGATGTAACATGGTAATATGGAATTTAATCTTACTGTGAATAATTTTATGTGTCATATGTAGTCTTTGTGGGGTACTGTAAATAACAATGATCAAATAAACCTTCAATTTATGTCTTCATTTCACTTTTATTAATTTATTTAAATTACTCAATTCTCAAATAGCAGTGTTTCTGTGTTGAATAGATATCTTCAAACATGGAATTGTGAATGCATGTAATATTACAGTATATTTAATTTATAGCATTTTTCTTAAGATATTTGTGTCTTTTCAGTTTTTTGTTAGATTTACTTTGAACTTAATATGTCTCCATTTAAAGCCTTTTCTCACTCCTCAGAGATTCATTTTTTGATTAATTTATTTGTCCTTGGCAAGATGTGTCTTTGTTGTTCTTCCTTTGATGCATTTTGTGTTTTTTTTCACCAAATTTGTATTGTATCATCTGTAGTGAATCCCAGAAGATTATTTTGTCTGCTACTTGTTGGATTCTGATTCCATACGCTACTTTTTGGAACATAAATTCTTCTATAAGTATTGTTTAAATGAAAAAGTAGATAATTATATTGTAGAAATTGTTGAAAAATTATTGATTACTAGAATTACTGCATCTGAGGTTATAAATATGATTTTCAAACCAGTCTGAAACTCTTACATCTGATTGGTTCTTTCTGAGCTTTTATCCAATCATATCACTGCAATTTTAGACAGGCCCTAATACTCAAGTGAATGAATTCTAGCTCTTATAATAGATAAAGCCACGGCCGTGGT
This sequence comes from Lutraria rhynchaena, assembly GCA_008271625.1. NCBI lineage: Eukaryota > Metazoa > Mollusca > Bivalvia > Venerida > Mactridae > Lutraria > Lutraria rhynchaena. The sequence continues at coordinate 3,581,759 of VIBL01000012.1, forward strand.
CCAATGGTTAGTGCGCTGGACTTGTAACCCGTAGATCCGGGTTCGAATCCTGGTCACGGCAGGTCATACCCTTCTATGAAAATTTGACAAAATGTTGATTTTCCTCCACATGTGGAGAAGTTGCCGGCTCCTTGTGGATGGGTAAGTTAGTACTGGTTAGTATACTGTCCACGAAAATGGTTAGGTGAACTGGTCACAGTACATAACTGAAAAATTGTTGAAAAACGGCATTAAACCCCAATGACAATAAGTCACATAACAACAAAACATAAAAAAAATATAATAGATAAATTTATCACAGCTTGATATTTCTATTCTCGATCTTACGGGACATTGTTATATTTCCAATTGCTTTGGTGTACATGTGTATATTTCAAAAAGAACATGTATTAATGAAAGTATTTTGTGTAAATGATAAATCTCCTTTTTAATACTTTACTACTCTAATACCAGTTGAGGTCTTCACAGCTGAAAAGCCTTAGCACCTCAATTGTTTGTATTTTTTTATTCAAATAGAATATTTATGTACACTTATATACTTCTATAATTCAATTAGATTTCTCACATTTTTTGTTAACAAGTTGGAATTTAACAGAAATGGGTGACTTTTGTTTCATTTTATTGTATTTTGTTGCATAATAATTCATTTATTTTGAAATTGTATACTGAGGTGCTAAATATGATCTTGTAAACGATATATTTATACCTTTGTTTGCTTTTGAAAACTATTCATGCTTTAAACAAATTGTATTTAAAACACTGGTATTGTGTATTCAAATATTGGTATAAGTTTGATTGATCAATAATTAATATCAAATTTATGATTCAAAATTAGGACACATTTTAAGTAAATAACTTATTTTATATATTGGTCTATAGTGAACACATTCTTTTAAAGATATTAGAATTGTAAGATATCAAATGTTGTAAATTATTCAATATGGATTATTGCATTGTGTTTATAATATTATGAGTGGTTCTAGCATGAAATGAAAGTGAATAAAGATACGTACGTATATCAGTATATGAAACTGTCTATCTAGTGTGGTAATCCTGATCTTTGAGCATGTGAATGATTGAGCTATCAAAAGCTAGCTGTTCATATGAGGAATCGGATTGATTTATGTGTCAATCTTTGAAGGGTTTATTCACTGTATTTTTAATTTTCTTACCTTGGAGTGAAAGTTGTATTCAGTTATATGACAGATTTTGGTGGAATTGAATTATGTTGGAAATAAAATCAACCAATGAATTCATTTGAAAATTTATAAGTGACAAATCATAAAGAAAAGACTTATGGAAATTATTATGTGAAAAGTATGTATCATTAGATTTTAACTACATTTTTATTTACTTGTATTACATGTGAGCTTTTGTATAAATATAAAAAATCATTCTACTATTTCAACATGAATTTGAATTCTTTTAAAATTTGGAAAGAATGCATAACTTTATAATCAGTGCAAAAATTTGTCATTACTTTTTAAGCAAATTTTTTAAATAGTTTTTCGACTGAATCAATTTTTAACCATTTAGTGTTACAGTCTTTGCTGTTATCCACCAGCTCAAAGCCCAGTGCTATTAAATTTCTATTCAGGCCTGTAAACTTTCTCAAAATATATTTGGTCTAGTGGAAAATTTGTGTATTAGCCATAACCCACTTAAAAAAATAATAATTTGAAAACTTGGATTAACAAACAGACAACATATGTTCCCTGGTTCAAAGTGGACTTTGATATTTTAATTTACTATCTTACCTGTGCATAAATACCACCATGTGAACAGCAGCCACTAATTAACAAACAATTAACAATTTTGAATAAGGCATAAATAAAGTTCCTGGATTCCACTAACCTGACTAACGCTATTTTTTCAGTTGGCCCCAAATTTTTTTTATTCTGGTCTCAGTATTTTTTTCTTGCCTACATGTGCTATCATTTTCATGTTGTACGGGCTAAAAAATATATTTTGAAAAAAAAGTTCTGCCAAACTACTGACCCTATATATATTTTTAGGGTTGTTACAGCAGAAACCACATTTTTTTGCATAAATATCAAGTACAAAAAAATCTTTGTTTACAGGTTTTCGTGTTTGAAAAATTGTCTATAGTTTTCATAGAAAGTTTGAGTATATAAATAAGTACTTTACATGTGATCAATTTTTGTATACTTAACAAGATTTCATGTCCTTAAAGCTATAAATCCATACTTGAAAAAAAAATCTTTCAAAAAAATAGGTAATATTGCATCTTAGCCAAGTAGGACAGATTATATCTTATGTATTTGCTTTTGTATTATCTTAGGTGTTACCATTGCATGTTTGTATTATTTTGACACATTTTGTTCACAAAATTTTGGTATAGCCGCTAGTCTAAGACTTGACCCTTTATCTAATGTTAGCACTTTTTGTGTTTCTCTATTTAATAATGTGCCAAACTTCATTTTGCATAAAAGTTTAAAGGAGCTAAGTCATTCATTTGGCTGTTACTTATTACAAAACTTTTAGAGTAATAAATAAGCTGCACTTATGGCTAATTTATTGATCATTGTTAAATTTTCTTTGATAGTTAAGTGCAGGAAATTTCTTTTTGTTAACTAACATGTGAGCCATTTAATGTAGACATTTTGTTGACTGACTTATAATAGGTAAACAAACATAAAACATGTGGAATATTTATGTGTTGTTTGTATTATATAAATTATATCCTATTACCGCTGAGATACGAATATTTACGATTTATATAAACTGATATGGACATTCCAGTGTTTGAGAGATTTTCTTCATAAATTGATTAAATAAAAGACTCGTAGAATTTCTGTATAAAATTATGTATAAGATCTTTTGTCCTAGTCCACTACTGATCATATGTGTAGAGAAGTTTGCGATTACTTACGAAGGACAAGGTTAGTACTGGTAAAGAATTTGTGAAAACTGGTTAATTAAATTAACTGAATATATATACATATCTAATACACACTCGAAAACTGCCCCCAGTATACATATCGAAAACTGCCCCCTCATTATGTATATCTAATACACACTTGAAAACTGCCCCCAGTATACATATCAAAAACTGCCCCCCTCATTATATATATCTAATACACACTTGAAAACTGCCCCCAGTATACATATTGAAAACTGCCCCCCTCATTATGTATATCTAATACACACTTGAAAACTGCCCCCAGTATACATATCAAAAACTGCCCCCCTCATTATATATATCTAATACACACTTGAAAACTGCCCCAGTATACATATCAAAAACTGCCCCCCTCATTATTTATATCTAATACACACTTGAAAACTGCCCCCAGTATACATATCAAAAACTGCCCCCCTCATTATGTATATCTAATACACACTTGAAAACTGCCCCCAGTATACATATCAAAAACTGCCCCCCTCATTATATATATCTAATACACACTTGAAAACTGCCCCCAGTATACATATCAAAAACTGCCCCCCTCATTATATATATCTAATACACACTTGAAAACTGCCCCCAGTATACATATTGAAAACTGCCCCCCTCATTATGTATATCTAATACACACTTGAAAACTGCCCCCAGTATACATATCAAAAACTGCCCCCCTCATTATATATATCTAATACACACTTGAAAACTGCCCCCAGTATACATATCGAAAACTGCCCCCCTCATTATGTATATCTGATACACACTTGAAAACTGCCCCCAGTATACATATCAAAAACTGCCCCCCTCATTATATATATCTAATACACACTTGAAAACTGCCCCCAGTATACATATCGAAAACTGCCCCCCTCATTATGTATATCTGATACACACTTGAAAACTGCCCCCAGTATACATATTGAAAACTGCCCCCCTCATTATATATATATCTAATACACACTTGAAAACTGCCCCCAGTATACATATCTGAAACTGCCCCCCTCATTATATATATTTGATACACACTTGAAAACTGCCCCCAGTATACATATCGAAAACTGTCCCCTCATTATATATATCTAATACACACTTGAAAACTGCTCCCAGTATACATATCGAAAACTGTCCCCTCATTATATATATCTAATCCACACTTGAAAACTGCCCCCATTTTCATAGGTTTACAATATATTGGATTTTTGTCCACCTTTGACTTAGAGTATACAAAAAAATGCAGTATATACTAATATGTAATATATGCTCCTTTTTACAACTATTGTCTTATTTGTATGCCAAAAGATGGTGCTGAACCATGCACAGAATTTTGTAGGGCCTAAAAGATAATACTATATCGTCATAGAAATCTAACATTTAAACAGAAAGTTTGTACGCAGGCATTGTAAGAATAACTTGTTCATGGAATTTACTTTGTGTTACGCAAGGAGAATGGATCGGTGATAGTCACTGCATTTGTTATATTATTATAAATTATGTCACCATAGTTTGACCGAAAGATAATTATTTGCTTAACCCTTTACCTCATAATACTGTATTCCCCGCATCTGAAGCAGACGACAGAAAACATTGTGACCAGAGAAGCCATTGCTGGTAATGAGTAATGTTTTCTTTTGGCGCAATATTTCCCACCTGTCAGAGCGAAATAGCCCTATTTTCTTGAATAAATTGATGTTTTGTATATTTGCTTTGAATTTGGAATAGTCCAAAATATGCTTATGAGGCAAAGGGTTAAATGCTTAGTTAGTGAGTTTAGACATAGTGGTCAGATAATAGGGAAGAATCAACTTCAACGATTATTTTTCCAAAAACAAGCCCTTCTTTATTTCAATATTGCATTGTTTAGAGTTTTCTGGAAATTTTTAGAACCTCAGGTTTTTCCAAGGTCCAGACGCTACTGGTTTTTATTGTGTCTGCAGTACCAAGATTAAGATTTTTTTTTGAAACTTTTCAATTTTCACTCATGATGTTATGGATTCAGTAAAATATGGATATATTGAAGTTACTATTTGGGTCCCATGAAATTCATTATAACTGTGTTTTACTGTATATATGTTATTTCATATAATAACACATACTGCATTATTTTCAGTTACAAAGAATCGGGGAAAGTTCACTTAGTCATCCAACATTTGATGAACATTTTTTAAGTCATCGGTCAGTGCCAAACTCGAGCCCACAATCTAATCTAGGAGACGAGAGCCCAAGGAGTGTAGCATCTGGGGGTAGTGTTGGGAGTTCTGGAGCTGATGTGGGCTCAACCGATATGATGGAGTTTCACAGCGATGCAAGACGTCGTCTCTCTCATAGAAATCAAGCATCTTCAGGAAGTGTTGGTGGAGGAGGAGGAAGTATGCAAGGAGTCTCTGAAGAGCAGGTAAAGGGAGTTAACCTTTGTGAAGTTGTACTTTAAGCATGACTTGACTTATTCCTTTTCATGCATATGTTGTTTGAAATTTGAGTTCTGCTAAAACAGTCAAAAATTTAATGCAAGGGTGATTTTATGATGAACTTACTACATAATTATTCATAAAATTGTGACTAAAGTGCATTGCTTCATAGGACAGTGATGCAATTAAGATTATGTTGTAAAAAGTCAAAAGTGGGAGTTGAACCTGTTGATTATATTTCAAATATGTCCATTTTGGCCTTTTAAGTGTTTAAATGATATGTTTTTAAAAGCTTGATTTACTTGTTCAGTGACAGTTTTAAATGTCCTAATGTGTCATATGTTATGAGTATGAGACAAAAATTACCACATGAAAAAAAATAACAGAAAAAAAACAACAATTTAAATGAACCTTTTTGAAATAGATGTTTTTAAGATATTTATTTGCAACAGTATCCCAGTTATACACCTGCCAGCATTTAACCTAACCAGTGTTCCCAGACTCTGTATCAGTGCTATAAACCTTGTTCCCCTCAAGTAGTTGCCAACATCTCCCTGAGTCTGCAATGGAGGACAAATGCTCTCAGACATAATGTCTTTAACCAAAATGTCACAGAGAACCCTTTTTGTGTTGTACTATAAAACCCTGATGTCAACTTGTGAACTTTGCAGAGCTCTGCTGGTGGCTATGGTCTTCCCAGGAAGATGGTCCATTCTATAGCTAGTTTGGTTAACCCTCACGCCAAACTGGCTGAAACTGAAGCCAAGAAAATGGAATCAGATTTTATCAGGGAACAAATGTCATCAACCCCTTTCAGGGCTACTAGTCGAACCAGTGTTAATAAAGGTATCTTTTATAAACACATTTCATCCATTTTATTCTGATTTTGATTTATGGTGGATTAAAATGTTTCTGTTATGTTGCAGTATCATAAAAGAACTATATGTGAGGTGAATATGACTGACTGCTTAATCAATGTTTGTGAAATACTCTGAATGGAATAAATGTTCATGATATTTCTACTCGGTAATACATTTATTCTACCAAATAATGTGCATAACATAGTATACAAAACTTTATGATCAAATAACATAACCAGTTAAATAGTTACTAAATGAAAATGAATGAATAACTAAAAAAAACATAAATCAAACATATGATTAATAAATATTTGATACATTTGATTACAATTATTGACGATATTTACTGAATTCAGCTGGACCAGATCTGAGCGCACATATTCCTGTATTACGCGCGGTGAGTGTATCGGGTAACAGAGGAGAAAATATGAAGGCTTTTAACAGCTTTCGTCAAGATCACCTGTATGGACAAGATATTCTGAGTATGTATCATTTAATTATTTCTTTAATTTTTTATCGGTATTATTATTATTATTACTGAAACAATTACTGGGTGGTCAATTACAATGTTTTAGGCCTTATTGAAGCAAAAAACTATGATACAAAATGTTCTTTTTAAGAGATATGATTAAAATAGAATAAATGGATTGGTTAAAGATTTGGTATATTTCTTTCAGCATTAATTCTTTAGAGTTGTTTCCAGTGATTTTGACAAATGGAAAAATAGTTTTAGTTTTATTTTCTTTGCGTAACATAATTTGTCTGTATTACTGTAGTCATATATTTCTTTCTTTCTTTTTTGTTCTTGAATTGAATGAAAAAGTTTGTATATTTATGAAGACATTAAAACAGCATTAGAATCATACAGGGGGTCATATTACTCAACTGAAACTTACTATTATATCTTTATATGTAGTTCTTAATTTGGAATATCTGAAAATCACATTTACGTTAATGAATTTTCTTTTGCTTAAATATTGTTTAATTTTAAAAGATGATTCAGTCCTTATTTTGAAAAAAAGCTCTCAACAGTATTTGTGACGACCAAGATATATGTCAGTTTATAAAGATCCATTCTTTTGTGCATTGCCTTAATACTGACTTATTATAAGTCAAGAGTATTTTGTGAACAGTGACTGTTCATTCCATTGACTCACCTTAAGCTATGCTTGTTATGGAATAAATAAAAAAAAATTTCTCTGGATGCAGTAATTATTATTACTGATTAATTGATATACATGATAATACATAATGTACTTGATACACAATTTGCTGCTCTTGTTGCAGTTGAAATAAAAGAAGTACTTTTCTGGTCACAGTTATTGTTTTATTAATCCTTATTCATGATGATACTAGGTACTCATCGTCCGTACTTCCCTAGATCTAAGACAGCAAGCGCCATGCCAATTATTCCAAAAGGTTGGTCGATGGATGTTTGTGGCAGCCTAACTTGATCCTTGCTTACAGCTATTAATTTGGCAGTTTGCCAAAAACTTTAAAATGCATTTATGTGCATGACGACTAATTATGCGCAGCATGTTCATATTGTTTCTTATCTAAAATTCTCATAATAATTTGTGTAACAAATGGACAATAATTAAAATACTTCAAAGTAAGTTCATTAACTAATGACATCCTTTTGTTGTACTGTTGTTATGGATCCTAGATTATACCTAAAATTTTGAGGCCAACCTCAAAATGCAGTCTTGCCATTGGTCAATTTATATCTCATCTTAAAAACAGCCAATTAGAGGCTTGTGTTTTTGGACCTCAAATTATTACATATATAACTAACTTTAATGTGTTATAAACAGCGGAGGTTCTCTTTGTGTTCTGGTGTCTCCAGTTTTTGTATGATTTATGTTGATGAAGATAATATTGAAATGAAATAAGGGAACTAAGTTTGTTGTAAGCCATTATGTTGTTGTTCTTGTGTTGTTGTATCTAAAATGACTGGATTCACAGTTTTGTTGGATGTTTGATGTTGGCTACACAATACAAAATGTCTTGAAACAAAGATTAGTTTTGTTAAGAATATTCATTTTAACAAAATGTTACCTTTGGAATATTTTGGACCATTTGTTTAAAACTGTTGTTGAGTTGCTTCTTTTAAATGCTAGATTTATTCAGAATACTGGTGTGTACTCTGTGACAATAATTGACCATATGATCAATCAAAATTGTTATGAATTGACAGCTGTACCTTATTTGTGGAAGAATATATAAGTTTTACTAAGTAATGTTGGAGCACTGGTTAGGTCAATTGACTTAAGATGTTGACTCTCTGCTAGAGTAGCTCAATAAATACAATTGTCTATGGATCTAAGGTTAGTGGATTAGGATCCTGGGCCTGACATGTTCTTCGTGATGATCTGATTTAAGTTTCTTTGTCTAAAGCCATTCATCTTACACTGCTGATTACACACATGAAGAAGCTGGTCATAACTTGTGGAGAACAAGGTTAGTACTGCCATGGAATCCAGGAAAACTGATAATATTGACTGCTTGCTGGTATATAACTTATGTAAATGCTTTTTAAAACAAACTTAATACCAAAATAATTATTGGATTAATTATTTTTCCACTATTCACTTATATGCTGCTCACTTATATGTCATCATCTCCATAAGTCTTGACCTTTTGCATCAATATTGCAAATATTGTATCACGGTGCATATATGGCTGCAGAATTTAATGGAATTTTAATATTGGCCTTATTCTATTATTTGATTCCTTTTCTTTGTATTGTGAAACTGGCAGAATTGTGACTTGGTACTTAATTATCCCTGGTCAGTCGTGTCTACACCAATCGTTTGTCTCCCATTGTGGTTGCTTGTTTGTTGCTAGATATTTGTGTCAACCCTAATCCAGAATATATCTAGAGCTCATTATCTATTTTATGTATGTTTCAAAACAAAGTCTAAGCCTCCTTATTTGGTATATAATAGCAGATAGAAATATTTGGCTTTCCTTTGACTTTCATTCATCATAATATTGTGTTGACCCTTTTAGATTTCGAGCGGTTTATTTAAGGTTCAGTTACTTAACAACAGCCAATAAATCTGTTAACCATGTTTAAATTTCGTTTTTGTTGTCCATAGTAACTTCTGTGTTAGACATTAACATATTCATTGTATTTTCTGTACTGATAAATAAATAATGAAAAAAAAATTAAATTCGTTATTATCAGGGCCATGTAATACATGTTTGCTGTTTCAGTATGGCAATACTCAGACTAATGATAAGACTATTTCTGCATTTCTTTTGTTTATTTGCCATTTTAGAAAATCATGCATAATCAGTTCCTCTATAATTATTCTATTTTATAAAATATTTCATTTGTTACTCAGTGGAGCTTTAACCATTGACATTACTTTGGAATTTACCTAATCTACAGATTTGTTCAAACATTTTGCTATTTACTTCTTATGGTTCTTTGGTAATTCTTATTTGACTGTCTGAAACTTTTGTAACATTAACAGAATTTTCTTTCATAATTGTTCTGTAACTTAGGCCTGAACAAAATAAGGTTTGTTTTCTGTTACATGCCCAAAAAAATCTGAGTTGGTAGGTGGGGATTTTTTTTCAAATTTATGGGCATTTTTTACATATGTCGGCAGCACTGTATGGGAATATGTGTGCTGTAATATTAATGAGTTGTGAAAATTACAATATAGCACTAAGATTTGGATGCTGTAAAAACTCGACAAGTAAAATAATTGGTCAGACGGGTAACCGGAAACAAACTTTTTAGGCCTTGTTAACTTAATTTTGTATAAATCTGATAATTGCTAATATTTTTTAATGACATGTAATACTTGAGCTACTTTCATGTTAGTTTACTTGTAGGTATTAATTATATAATTATTTCTATATTTGGTTTATAAAAGTCTATGTCAGTCACTCAAGATGCTCTTTTGATCTGTGTTCACAAATGTTGCGTAATATTTTGTTAACATTTTTTATTTTAATGCACCCTTGTCTACTGATCAGATTGATGAAATATGCTTGAGAAATTGTTTTAATTTTGTTGTAATTATGTCTTTTATGTTTTGTTTTGGTATTGTTTATCACATATCAATTCTGCACTTAAAACATTATGTTGTTTTTGAAATATATCTTTTAATGAGGAGACTTCTTTGCACATATTTGTATGACTGGTTAAAATAATTTTATTTCAGACATATAATTGTTTAGATTAACTCTGCATGAATTTTTAGATGATTCATTGTCACAGCTGTTTAATATTGTTTAAATGATGTTGTATTCAGGCAGACTAAACTTCGTGGGTCGGAGTGGTACGGCGTTAGATGTGCGTTACAGCGCTCACACCTTGGCCGACCAACCCGAACATCACACTAATGACGTTATACAACTGTACTCATTGGTCGCCGGGGACAAACCTGATCCCTATGGTACTAGTTTTGTATTCAAGGGGCCATAGGGGCACATTGTATTGGTGTCGGAAGTCCCACTTGCACTCTGTAGACTTTGCGATTTACACGGCTTCTTGATTGTTACATAATATCCAGGATAATTATTTTCTAAAAATTATTAGATTCGTATTCATGCTTTCATAATGTGATTGTTAAGGAACAAAAACCCTTCTTCTTCTTTATTTTCTGTGAGAAAAGTTCTATTTAAATTTTTGTGAAGCATTTGCTTGAGATTAGAACAAAAAAATATGTTTAGGATTACTTGACCAAAAACATTAGGATAGAAAGAACTTTCGTCTTATTTCTTTGTAAAACTTTATGAGAATACACAGAACAATTCATCCTCAAATATTTTTGTGTGTTGGATTCTGCCATTAGTAACTTTTTAGGGTCTGTTTAGGGTCATCAGGAACACAATTATTTTTTTCTGTTTTTATTTCCTATAAAATAGCTAAATCTGAGATTTTGCTCACCTTGAAATTTAGCAACTTACATTTTGAGTGAATGAATTAGGAAGAAACGAATGAGAGCAATTTTATCTTAGTTTGTTCAGTTGATAAGCATGTTTCTTAAGTGATTTCTGCATTACACAAGGAATTAATCTTTTGATGTGTCTTTGATATGTTTTATAAAATTAATGCACTGAGTTTTCATGTTTTTCTGGATATTTTGTTACGTCAAGTCATGCTTAGAACTCTATTTTATTTCTTCACCTTTTCTTCTCTTGTAGAGCTTGCATTGTGTCTGGCCCTTTTATATCTGTGTATTTGCTAGTGGTTCACACATGTGTACACAACTTATATCATACAGAGTAATCTCCCTTGGTTTTGTAGCTTAATCAGTAATCTTTGATGTTTTATGTTGCATTATATATATTGTCGTGGGTGAAAGTAAAACTGAAAATATTCAATTAGAAATAAAATGAATTTAATTAGAAATCGAAGAAACTTTTGTTCTTTAATTCTTACATGGCAGGTGATATATAATTACATTAGGTTAATTTATTTATGATTATATTAGATTAAATGAGTATTTGACCCATTCCCCCATGTTAACCTTTTCTCCATTAATTCTGCCCATTAGGGTTGGAATACACGGAAGCTTTTAATAGTTGAAATCTTCTGTTTTGAAGACGAGAGCTTGACTTATGATTGGAAGCATGAACTACATAGAATTTTTATACTTGAGAATGTGAATGAGTCTTGCACTTACATAGCTTGGTTGTGCAGTGAAACGTTTTTGTATAAAGGACACCTAAGGAATAGTAATTAAATGGCCTAACTACACAGTTGTCCTTTATTTTAGGGTTTATTTTCTCTTCATATTTTTTGAAGTGTGGCCTTTATCTAAAGGTGTACATTCAGATTTGATTGTAGATGTACAAACAGTTGGCCTCTATTTTAAGGTTTAATTTATTTTAATTATGTGTGTTTAGGAGTGGACTGTATATAAAGGTGTTAACTCTGATTTAACCATAGATATACAGTTGGCTTTTATTTCAAGGTTTAATTTTTGGTAATAACATCTGTATAAGAGTGGTCTTAATTTTATGGTGTTTGAATAGATGTACTAGAAAAGTGTTTATAGCTGTTTACTGTGTTTAGACAGGTTGTATTGCTTAGTGATGTTTGTTGTGTTTGTTGCTTATGTAAATCTAGTTTTTTCTATGTTCTTTCTATTTTCATTTATATTTGCTTCTCATTCTTTATTTATTCTCTTGTTTATGGTTTGTTATTTTATTTTTACAGAGTCTAGAAATATGTATCCACTTTACATGTTAACAGTCAGGCTTCAGAACAGTGTCATTAATTGTGTAAATTTGTTCTAAACTAACTTTGTTTTAAAACTGTGTCAAAAAGAAGGCATTTAATAATGAATAATTCTATTTTTCCATAGGCATATTACTGTAAATCTTTGTATTGACTGAGGAGATTGTACTGATACTACTGTACAAAAAAGAAACTGTAAAGCAATATGAATATTTATGTGTGGGTTGAAACCTTGGGACTTTAGATTAAGGGCCAACATTCTCAATTCTAAGGCCTTGTTCACTCCTTATGAATATTTGTTTTTCAAAACCTGCAGATTAAAATGTTACAACAGTCCTACAGTTATACCTCCCTACTTATGATATTTAAAGAAACCAGTTTTTAGAATTTAATATTTTGTGAACATACAAATAAAGTTTCCAGTGTGGCACAAATTATACAGATTTGTGGTTGGGATTAAAACATTTACTTAAAGATGAAATGTATCAAATAATGGGATTATTTTAAATGTGTTATTCTTACTGGCTACAAAAAGGCATATATTCCCATAGATAAGAACTGCAAATTATTTATAGACAAATTTATACATCTACTGGTACCTATTCATTACTGGTATAACACATAAATTTATTCAATAATTTTTTTGTGCTATAAATCTGTTCTCGCATGTGTTTTGTTAGGACATCGCTGCTCAGCCGGAGGTATGGCGTATTTTGTTTTGTTCCCCTAAATTCCTTTTGTTTGTAAAATGTTTGTTATTGTAATCGTTTATGACAATTGCATGCATTTGTTTTATACCATATCCAGAGCAAGTTTTATTGTATTGATTTCAAAATATTTGTTTTAAGAAATAATAAATATGTTCCCATATTTTATTTGTAAATAATGTATTGCCAAGGGATTGGCTGTGCAAGAATAGAGCCACAATCACATAGAATAATGTGTGGGTTGGTTCCTGTTTGTTAATATTGGACATGGTGTAGACTGTATTAAATTGATACTAAGAGTTTTGTATTTGAATTCAAGCGATATTTTTTTCAAAATAATTATCTGATGGTCTGAGAAAAAGTTACTGATCTATCACCCATCTATTTACAGCTTGCCTTTTAAACTTGTACTCTTCTAAATTGATTCTCTGTGAAGGTAACATGTTGTTAACAAAAATTATCTACCCTTCCTATTTCAGTATGTTTCCTTGTATTAAAGTCTTAACAATCAGCACAACATTCACCAACCTTCAGGATCATCAGTCACTATCAATGTCTGCTTAATTAATAACTTCAAAAATAGGCCATTTTATTCTCCAACACATTGAGCTTGAAAAACACTACATCCACAGCTATTTTCACTTTCATATACTTTATGTATTGATATTTATTCTATATATGTGTGGTTTTATCACTCTGTCGTCAAATTTTGTTATTGTTTTTTAATATCAGCTAAGAACTGTATTTTTTGTGCATGTATAATATAGTGTACCTGAAAGCTGCTTTTTCAAGAATTGTCCTGTTGGAAAATTAACAAACTATTTGAATGAAATTATTGTTATAATGTGACGTTTTTGCTTATCTTGTTTAATATTGCTTTACTGTATCTTTTCAGTACTATTTGATTATTCCGTCTTTAATAACTTGAATGTAGTTGAGTTAGTTTTCTGGATTACAAACATAGTAAAAAATACAATGCTCTTTTAGACTGCCTGTATATATTAAAGCTTATTTTGTCTGATGTTAATCCCTAGATTTCTTCTTGAATGCTGTCTTTCATATATCTCAATGTGGGATCTTGCAAAAATTATTTTCCCAAATGTGTTATAGCTAGAGGTCCTTGTTTGAGCAAAATTATGTTCTCAAACTGTTTTTGACGATTCTAATTCCATTTTGGAGGTCAATTTAGGGCTCTGATGACATTTTGACAAGTCTAGCTTCCCAATGCCTCAGGGGCCAACTAATTAATACTGCAGTAAAATGGAGTATTGTGTTTTAATTGATCTTGCTGGATCAGTATGGATTCACCTTCTATAACATCATATTGTGTTTACAGTGAGACAAAGTGAATCTAAGATACATAATCAGACACTAGAGGAGTTTTACCAGACAGCGGACCACTATTCTCCGTCTCACGTGAGATTTAACAGCAGTATACGAACACGCTCAGCACCTGCTCCACGGGCCAAGAGTGCCAAAGGGACCCAAGTTCAGAGACAGAAAACTGCTCAACCAGGACAACGACAGTCACCTAGAAAAAATACAAACACACAAAAGCTTGGGAAATCACTCCTTGATAACAAGTATGTTGTGTGCTTCTTTAAAGGGTTTAATTACTAACTTTAGGCACTCTATATCATTTTACTTACCAACACTTGTTGCAAAATAATTCTTTCAACAGCTTAATGTTTATAATCATCTTCTAAGTTTCTAACAAGTTCTAACAATGGTGCCATCCTTCTGCTATGCATCAGATTAGAACCCATTATTTGTTGGCCAAGTGACTTTCTTGCAACTTTCAGTGTAAGAAGATGGTCATACTGTTATTCAGTGATGTATGAACGCAAGATGTAACATTGTTGATTACGAAGAGAATTTTTGAAGGCAGTTTAATAAGTTTTAAGTTTTTTTACAAATATTCTGCATAATTGAACAGACTTTATATTATTTATAGATCTTTCATATAGTGAAATTTTGAATGTTACAGAGTTGATGATGATGATGATGGAGAAGATGAAATATTATATTCTGCTGTAGATCGTCCTAAATCTGCTGTGAAATTAGAAGCTGTTGTTGGTATGATTGATCATGTTAAGGATGAAATGAACTATTTCAGAGAAAAGGTAAGGCAGCAAAAGAGGATTGTGAAATATAATTGGAGTGATTGGAGCTGATAAAAATGGATTTGTAAAATGAATCTGGATCAAGATGTCCTTTATTAGAGTTGGCCTGTATCTGTCTGGTAATATTTCATGTCTAAATGAAATGGTAGAGACATTTGGTCTCTATTTGTATACTTTCTTCGGATTTTAGTGTAGCTATTATACTGAGGTAATGATTGACCACCACCAATGAGTTTTGTGTAAACCACAGCCTGGAAACTAAGGCATCATTTTCCCCTCTGATCTTTAATGTCAAAAAAGAGGATATATTGCTTTGAGTGGTTACAATTAATTGAATTTGTCCAAGAAGTAAAGAATATTGATAATTTCAGAACATCATGTCAGAGAATTTAATATTTTTTTATGACACTGGATGTTGTTTTTATTTAGATTACAAAAATTAAGCTCATTATTGTAAACATTGTTATTGTTGCTTATTTGAAATTTTCTATACATGTAATTCTAAAAGTCATCAGTAACTCAGCTACGGGACAAACAGTGTTAGTGTCCTATAAGATGTGAGTGTGTTCCATGTTCTACTTACACAATTTCCAATTCTTTGCCACAATCTTCGTGTTCTTTATCACCCCTTGCCAATTCTTTGCCACTCTCTCCCAATTCTTTACCTCTCCCTTCCAATTCTTTTCAATTTAATTACAATTCTTTTCATTTCTGTTCCAATTCTTTTCCTCTCCCTTCCAATTCTTTTCCACTTCCTTCCAATTCATTTATGATATATTTTGTTAAATGCTTGAAAATCTTCATTTAGGTTTTTTGAATTGCTTAGAAAGTAAAAAAGAGTGATAATATGTTGAACATTTTAGCTTGCACCGACTCCAATGTCTGGATTCCGGCAGCCAGCCAGCACAACTGTATCAAGTAAGCCCTTATCTCGACCAACATCAACTGCAAGTAGAAAAAGTCGGCCAAGGTCTTCACAGGTTAGACCTCGATCACCGAGTCCTCAAGGTCGTCCTGGAACCCCACAGTAAGTTCTCAATGTATGCAATACCATGAGAGTTATAAATAAATCTTTTCATTAACCAGGTATTCTGGTTGAAAAGTCTGGTTATTAAATTAGCTTAGGTCTTGGTGAGGCTGGTTGTGTATGTGGTATAAAGAAATTTAAACTTGTTACATAGAAATTAACAATGGAGTCCTAACTTTGGATTGTATTTTGGGAGTCCAAATTGTCAAAAATAAGAAAACACTTTCTTGTAATTTTGTTACTTTTTGATTTCTTAATAAGCACTATTGCTGGTCATCAAATGATTTTTGTTAATTTTGTTTATAATTGATGATTGGTTTTGAAAACTTCCACAACCTTGTTAGTTGTTAATGTTTTTATAATGCAGTGTAACCTCTCCACAGCGGCTCTCTCTTGAGCTACAACTTCTCTTAAACAACAGCATGACTCTTCCTCTGTACAGTTTAATTATTAATTTGACCTGTCTAAAGCAACAACCTCTCAAAATGATAACATAATTTTGCTCTCCCAAAGGGTGTTGCTTTGGAGAGGTTGCAGTTTACCTGTTTTAGTTTTTAATGATGTGTTTGTGTCAAGTCTGTAATTTACACTTGTACCTTTTTATAGAGAAACAGATGAGATCATGATGGGGAATCCAGAGGTTCCAGCAGATACATACAAGACAAATGTACCATTGAACAGACCACATTCTGCTACAGTCAGCAAGGCTGTAGATTGGAGGGGAAAAATAACACCAGAGGCTGCTAGAATTAAGTAAATATATACTGTACGAATTCACTTAGTGACCACCTCAGTATTACGACCAACTCATTACATTGGCCCCTTATTTTTAGACCAGTTTCCAATATTTCCTCTGTATTTTAACTTGACCAGACTTGGTAAGTGTTGTGTAGAATGTCGATGCACAACCAAGCCAGGGAGAAAATTAAGAGCCAGAACTTTCTTGCTTGTCGATGCCTATATTCCCGCGACAACTACAGCGTGGATGGAAGTAATAATCGAAAACTTGATTGTACAAAATAATATAACAGTTCTAAACTTAATCGAACATGTCATAATTACCTCCCCTGACTTAAATTAACAAAAACGTAATAAACTAAAGTAAACTAACAAATACCTCCTAAACAGTAAGATTAAATATTTTTGGTTCCAATGGTGGTCTTAGTATTGAGATTTTCCTGTAGGTGTATTTGTGTCACAAGGAATGAAATCTTTGACTTAAACCTGTATCGCTGTGACCTCTTGCCTAGTTTTCCAATATTTGGAAATTTATCTCAGCAATTAAGACTGTAGCTTGATGAGTTTATTATTTTTAAATCCTACTCTCTGCACCAATTTCAACACGGTTTGGATACAGTTAAACCTGTGTTTGCAGCCACCTCTGAATAAAGACCACCCTGTGAATGAAAGCCATTCTTTGAAAGAACTGTCACTAATTATTCAGAATGAACTAACCTCTGAATAAAGGCCATTTGTCAAGAAAGGCCAAATTTTGTCTTTCCCAAGGATGGCCTTTGTTCACAGGTTTGACTTTATTTGCTTATTTCGGTAAACCTGTACTAAAGTGTTCAGAGATGATGTTAAAATCTCCATGATTGGATCAAAACTTAAATTTCCTGAATAAATTTTCTTACCTTTTATGCTACATAGCTCCTCACCTTTTTATACTGTAATCTGTTGATGATTCATGGTCTGTTGTCAGTGTATAGCTATTCATTGCATATATATTTTTTTGTTTTATTATTGAAAAACTTCCTGATAGTGAATAAATTTTGACTTGTCTTAACGTGTCTTTTTTAGGTCCAAGATGAGATTTGGTGGTCATAGTTATGTACAAAGATTGAAACCATCACTAAGGACAGCCGGAGCAGTGAGTGCGGGGAAACGTCCTAAAACTGCCCCGGTATCGGTCAGTGAAAGATGGAACACTAAGGAAAAGGTGATTACTTTATCTAATTGTCTCCATCAGTTTGTATGGATTATGTTTGATAGTTTTTCAGTCCTGAAACATGTCTGACATAAATTTTCTGTCTATTAATTCAAATACAAACTCCTGTTTTCTGTGTCTGTTGTGTATAACAGATATTTCCTTTACTAATTCCTGCTTTTATTTCTATGTGTTTGTCTGTGTTTAAACACTTTTGATAGGTTTGCTAGATTAATACACATTTGTTTCATATAAAGATCTTTTTCAGATTTGTCCACATCTCATATGTATTCATCTATTTAAAACTAGTTCACAAAAGTTCTTACCACTCAGTTCAATATTTGTATCATGATTAGTTTGAAAATGTGACTACAATAAAACCGTGGTATTAAGAGCACCTTAGGGACAAAAACCAACAATTGCTATTTTTTTGGGGTCTCTATATGATGTTGAACTATAGAGAAACTACCGGTATTGAAAACTCGTCTGAAAATAATTGGTCATTTCATTGAAGTGGTCTTAATATTGAGATGGTCACTAAGTCGTGATTTACTGCATGTTTCTCTTTTTAATACCATTCTGTATTGTTATTCACATTGCAATTGTACTCTCTCTGCTCTATTTCTTGAATTATGTTGCAAGAGTTCTTTCCCTTGATTAAAAAATGTAGAGGGAGGTTATTCCACATATCACTCTATTATATAATATCTTACAATTTAAACCAGTAAATTATGTGATTTTTTTATTTGAAATTACTTACCATTACTTAGGAAGGAAATGAGAATAAAACGTTACCAGAAGTGAGCATACAGGTATGTTATATATACACTTAATGCATGCATTCCTTGGGTATTACGAGAACAAATTTCATGTTATATTTCCTTGTGTTATCATCTTATTGGTCTCCATGTTCATATTAAGCTTGTTTTTATCCAAAATGTTTTTTTCTTTTTAACTGCTACACATATTTATACATTTAAATACATGTTTACCTCCTTTTATTAGTTTTTATCTAATTGACTCTTAATTACATCCCTTTGCTCCTGTTTGTCCTGATTATTTGTGTTTTTTTGTTTCCAATCATTGTATAAAAACTGCTCATGGCAAGAAAATATCACAAAACTATCAAATATTCTCCAATAAACACTCATTCCTCTGATCAGTGCCCTTCATGTCAATTTTTTGAGGAAAAATTGTGATTCACTTTAACTGCTTTGATAGTCTTTCAAACCAAATTCAATGAAGAAAACAGTAAAAATGTAATACCATTGAGCTGTCTACTAGGAGATATTTGGTACATCAGTTCTTTTAGAGAATCATTTACCTGTCCATCAGCGCAATGAAGTTGTAACTTGATGGATGCTTCCATAGAGTTGCACCCTTATTGCACTGGAGAGATAAAGCTGCTAACATGAAATTTGTTCAATGAAATAAATTGTAGTCCAGACCAATATAGTTCTCAACTACCACTTATTGTTTAGAATAAATAAATAGTACATCATTATATTCCAAATATGTCGTATATGTTATCATTGTTATCTATATAGAGAAAATATGTTTCAGTTCATGTTTAGATGCTTGTTCTTCCATTTGACAAAGGTTGTGTTTTTTACCTCAAACAATATATAGCTGAGAGTGAAATATCCTAATTAACACTAATGTTAGTATCTGTCTGCTTAGCTCAAGAGACAGAGGGTTAAGTCTGCAGTTCTTTGGTTGATAAGTTTGAACCCTAGGCATGTTACGTTTTCTTGGTTTAGGACATTATGTCTAAGGCAATTCATCCTCAACCACTGATCATTTATGTGGAGAAGTTGCAAGTTAATTGTGGGATACAGGGTTGGCACTGGTTCAGAATCCAGGAAAACTGATAAGGCTAACTGCTTGCCATTATATAAGTGATACTATTGAAAACGCAGTGTGCAGTTTTGAGCACTTTAATATGTTATGCACGAGACAGGTTTTCAAACATGAGTTGTTATAGGATTCCAATGTCTGATTTCAATTTGTATGTATGTATTCACTAGCCTGTTTGAAGGGAAAACATGTATTTCAATGACTGGATAAATATTTGATTTAATGATGAGTAACAAACTTCATTAGTCTATTAATAACCATGTTATAGTTAGTTACCTTGGTTACAAGCAGTTTAGGACAGTGAAGTAGCTTTATCTTGTAGACTTGTTAGGAAGTTTTATAGGCAAAATTGTTGAAATTTTCACCAGAAGGGAATACAATTTGTTACCATGTCTATCCATATTCAATACTGAATGTTAGAATTATCTTTTTGGTCAATTTGCACAAAAATTGATGAATAAGATGTATTTATTGTTGACCTTTGTGAAAATATATGAAAAAGTGACCTTAAATATTACTTATTTTTTAAAATATATTTATTTAAAGAATTTTCCGAACATCATCCCGGTAACATATCCATATTATCCTGTAAAACATAAGGAGGATAATCGTCATGTGTTACCAATTATCACGATAACGGTAAGATAATGCACGAGTGATTCATACTGCATGTGTGGTAACATTGGTAATGACTTTGATGATGACCTTGGTTATAGCCATAGTGATGACCTTAATGATCACCTTCATTATTACCTTGGTAATCTTCTTGGGTTATTAAGGTGGTGATGACCGTGATGATAGCCTTGTTTATTATCATAACAGTGACCTTGATAATGACCTTTGTCATTACAATAATTACCTTGGTTATTACAACAGTGGCAACCTTGCTGATGACCTTTAATACCATAATGATGACCTTGTTGACCTTTGTGTTTACAATGATGATAACCTAGGTTATTACCCTGAAGAGATGATCTTGGTGGTAACTCTGACTTCACACATTAATGAATATCATGCTCTGCCATATGATCTTTAAATAAAGATTCAGCGTTAACTTCATTTTATTGTTCATTTCTAGTATTCAACTGAGTAAAGAAAATGACTTGAACATAATTGGAAGTGTGCTTTGATGTCTTAAATTACATATTCTTAGCCTGCAATTTGTACTAAATGCTAATTATCTGGCTTACTTATTTTACATAGTAAAAGCTGTAACGTACAAGCATTTATAGTCTAATAATGCTGCAAATTATGATTGCTTTGTTTTAATCTGTATGCAGAAGAAACATAGCAGGCATTTAATGTAAAGTTGTGAATTTGGACAAATATTACATTGTAGGTTGTGGACCAGAATTCAACAGAAAAATGTTATTTCTGTTTACTACATGTGTGTGCTACTTTTGTTGTATTTGTCACATTTTTATATTGTTATAGTAAAACCCCTGAAAACTGGACCCCTTCCAGGCTGGGCTTAATGTCCGGTTTTCTGAGAATGCTGTTTTTCAGAGAACTATTGATTATCAAAGAGAAAAAAATGGGACTTGAAAAAAATTCAGAGAATTCTGGTTTTCAGGGGTTATACTGTATTAGGAAACTTTGACAATGTTTTGGCTTTCATTCAATTTACTTTTCACAAATTTTTTACAATTTGTTTTGTTTCGATAAAAGTTGCACTCTTAACACAGTATTTCAACTGAATGTTCTGGTATTTACAACCAGTAAAAGATGTCTACCCTTACATTTGCTGTTGTTAATTTTTTGTATTGTGTGTGGTATGTCTCCACTAAAGTATATTATGTTACTTTTTTTGTCAGAATATACTCCTTATTTACCAAGCTGTATTTTATGGTACTTGACATCCTCCTCTAAATTGTGGGGACCTAATTATTGTCTCAATTATTTGATTCTAACCTTTGCCTGCCGCTCTTAAATATTACATGTATTCAACATGCATACCTTAGTTAACTAAAATAGCCAGCTATTTAATATAATACTACATTTTTATCCAGTTTTTACAAATTCATGATAATATAAGAAAATTCATTATGTTATGAACATTTAGATATCTCATGAGATATCAATCTACACTTTGCAAACTATTCATTACATGCATTTTTACTTTTGATGCATTTCTTTATATATTCAGTTAAATTTGTTTTATCGTTATAATTGATGTTTACATGTTATGTTTCTTCTTTTCAGTCATTTCAGTTTTAAATATAATTGTGGTATTCTTATTCTATAAGTGTATCCTATTACCTGTTTCCATCTCATTTGTAATTCATTGATAAAAAACTGTTATTTGACAAGGGAGATAACTCCATGTTTTTTAATGGACTGTATTCTTTTATCATCCAGTTGTCTCCCTTCTGAACTCAATATACTATTAAGATGATGCAGTGGATTTTCTTGCTGAAAGTGTTTTGCTGAAACAAGAATATGTGCATGGCACATAATTGAATATTAATTGACAGGTTATTTAATTTATCGAATCAATTAATGAAGTATATTAATTGAATTTGAAATTTAATATATTTTATATGTGTATTTTAGGAATGCACTAAAAATGAGAGAGTGTCTGCTCAAGCAGCCAGTAATACAATGACTTGTGTTGATGATAAAGATATGGACAGAATCATGAATATACAGCATATCCTGGGAACCAGTGATTCCAGGTATGTATGTTTTGAATGTGGTTGATTAGAGCTAGGAACCACTGTTTCAGTTCCAGAATGTATATAAACTGTCTGGGGTATGTTCCATTTCATTATATACAGTATGAATACTCTAAAATTTTCAGGTATGCACACATAGTCAGTTGACCCAATTAACGCTCTTATTTGGAAACTATGAGACTGATCATCATGAAAAGACTCCAAATCTATTAAAATATGAGATTTGTAAATTAATTAATACAATCTTTTTCTTTCAAGGTATGGATCCATGAATTCATTATTCTTTGATGAAGATTTTCTAAAATCTATGAATGCCAGATATCGACAATCTTCATCTATGGGTCAGTTAACTACAGCATCACAAAACAAAGAGTACTTATCATTCGCTGCTCCCATCGGTACACCAAGAAAATCTCCATCCGGTTTGTATTTCTTTCATTATATTTTGTGGCAACATTTTGGAAAATAATCATTGTTTTTATAGAATTGGTTCATGAATGTTGTCCCTGAAAAAATTTCATTTGGTGGCCATGACTGTCTGATTCTAGAAGTCATATAATTTTGGTTTAGTTTATACTAATTTATTATAGCTCAATAGTGAAACAAGCAAAAAAATAATTTTGCTTATATTGATCACTCTCAAGTCTGCTTCCCGGGTAATCAGATTGTGAAGTTCATGAACGAAACCCATCAAAGCCGGGATTCATACTCAGGACCTTTGGATCAGAGCAGAAGCTCTACCTCTAGACCACGATGCCTCATTTTGGATTGACCAATCAGACAAAGCATACTATATTATGATTGTCTCGATACAGTAAAACAAAGTTATAGTGATCTCAGATATATGGAAGAATTGAATACAACTTATAAGTTATTTTTCTCCAATCTTGCCTTTTTTATTTCATTGTTAAGGTTAATGTTGGTCTGTAAGTTTGAACCCTGGGCACATCACTATTGTGTCCTGAATTATAGTGAAATGTGCATGTATTAAAGTAATAATTCATGTGTCTAAGAACAGGCTTTGACTGTGTTCTACTATAATATGTTTTGAAATGACATAACAGACTTTTAAAAAATGGCAAATTATAAAGGTTAACAGTAATTACAAAACAACTATTATAGTATGTCTCATGTAGGCAACAATGCCGTAACCCTGAAATGAACGGAAACTTGTTACAACTTTGTCATATCCCACAAGTGAGGTGTTGATTCTGTTCAGTTTATAGCAATTATTATACTTACAATCTGTTACCAACATCACATTGTAACAATGGACATCTAATGGAAGTCATTGATCGGCCGAGAATATTACTATCATTTCTGTTTGTTATGGTAGGAAACTTGTTCTGTCCTTTTATGTTATTATGATACACATCCTGTATTCTGTCACAGAAATACTGTATAACATGAAAACTCAATATTGATATCAATAAAAAAAAGATACACACACATATATACATGTATGTTAAGAGATGGCTTTTTGACAGCTTGTCTTTAAATTCTTCGTGGTTGTAATTCTTCAGGCAAGTCCCAGACTGGTTTGTTTCTTATGATTTAGTCTTAGATGACATAATGACAGAAATGGACTGGTAATCAATAAACTAATTAGACTGGTTTGATCAGCTTCGACTGTGCACTGCTATCAACTGTTTAAATAATAGAAAATCCATACCATTCACTACCATTAATTGAAGAAAGAATTTCTATTTACTTCTGTGTAAAATTATGGTCAATTATTTTCAGTGTGGTATAATTTGTTAAATTTGTACTTTTGTACAAATTCTATTGATTGATTGGAATAAATTGTGGTCTGTGAAGCATGAATGCTTGATGCTGTTTTGTGTCAGTATTTATGTGATGATGAGATTTGCATTATGAATATTTGATTGTTTATTAAACTGAATCAATCATAAACATTTGTGTGTTATAATTATAACTGTGGTTTCTGGACTGGATTTTATGTTAAAAATGTAAGAAAGCGATATTTTTTTGCAAATAAAATTGGAAGTTTCGTTATCAGAATGATCATATAATCTTTTCTATCTGTACCAAAAGGTTATACAATGCTTTGTTTCAGGAATAAGAAGCAACTTTGTAAATGTTTTGATGAGAAATATTCTTTTTTAAATAATTAAATTCATTTGTTTATTTTTCAATTGTTCATTATGGAATTAAAGTGTTTGTATATAAGCAAGTTAAATGGAAAGTCATGGTACATCAATTATGTAGTTACAGTTGACTGTAGATATATTTCTGATTTTTTTTCATAAATCTTTGCTGTAATTGGTATTTTTCATGTGTCATTTACTTTTCTCCAAACTAGTTTTCTTCACTGGATTTCCTCTGATTTTTTTTACCTACATATTATATCACAAGTACTGATGGTAGATTATAGAATTACTGGGTATGAAAACCTTTATATCAATATTTGTTTATAACTTCAACATTACACATATGTTTGTATGTCTTAAAGATTTTCTTTAATACTGAACCATTATCACCCCACCCACTTTATTATATTTATATATATGACTGGAAATAAAATAACTAAGCATAGAATTAAAGGGATTATCTTTTGGTTCCTATCTCCTGACCCTTTTTTAATATTTTTGATATATACTACTTATACTGATTATGGCAGGTTTCTTGTTAGGTGGATTAGCGTCAAGTGATTAGCTACATTGATATGGATTATAGTATACTGGTTTTACATTCAATATTTTTTATCTGACCAAACAATGTAATGGATTTGATCTGATCTTATGTATGTGCTCATGGAGATTAGTTGGTGACTTATTATTTTCTGTGGACAAATGTTTGATAGGATTCTAAACATTTTGAATTCTAACTATTGGTTTTTTGTGAGATAGAAGGTATTCTTTTATCATTTTTTTTCACAATTAGTTTTCATATTAATTCTTAATTTACAGAATTTTTCTCTGTCTAAGGCAACTTGAGTTCCACTGATGATCATTCATGCGGAGAAGTTGGCAGTTACTTGTGGAGGACAGAGTTAGTACTGGTACAGAATCCAGGAAAACTGGTTAGGTTAACTGAAATACTGCTATAAACAGGTGTGAAACCTGAATTTTTATTTTATTTGTTTAGATACAAGTATGATGGTATTGAGTTATATGGAAGGTATATACTGTACATGTAACACTTGTACCATCAAATCAGCTTTTACAAGGCAGTACCAGTAATAGTGCATGTTGTGCACTGAAAAAACATGTTCTACTTATTTTATCCATGTTCATAGCTTTAACTACGCAGATGGACACAATTGTTAAGAATGTATACCATGATATTCAAACATACTGCTTTCATGCTAAACATACAAATGAGAACCTATTTTGGTTATTTTTATGATAAAAGATGTTTTGTTTTCAAGTATTCCTGGTTTACAAAAATGTTAATACTTGCATTATTCAAAATGATCACAAACTTCAATTACGTTGCTTAAGAATTTGACCTTTTGTCATAAAAATGTCGCATGGATATTGGAATAATTTTAAAAACATTTATCTACTGATAAGATTGATGTTTTGCTCCTCATTTGTTTGGTTTTATTGTAAGAATAGATAAAATCAAAGTAATAAAAGGAGATATTGATAAAAGTTAAAATGTTTAGGGAAGAAATCATGATTGATTTTGAAATATACTGTGCTACAAAAGTTTGCGACACATTTCTAAGCAGCAGCTTTTTTCGTCATTGTAATTTAGCAATTCTCATGAAAAATTGTAATCAACAGTGTTTTTTTTTCTGCTTTCAATTAAGAGTTCCCTAATCAGAAGTTGGAAAGATTCTTGTTTTGTTAGATGTTTCCAGATGTATGTTTTCTTTTCAATTTTTTACTCAAATTATGTAATTATATTTAAAGAATAAAACATAGGTTTTGTTGCAGTCGTGTTCATGATAATAATTTTAGTCTTACAGCCAATTACCAAGTTATCATTTTGAAAGTTGTTGTATGCAAAGCGTCCATAATCAGGGTTAATTGTTATTAATCTGAAAAACTTAATAATTGGAGAAGTCAAGTTTTTGCATTTAGTTAATATGAAGCATATATTTCTACCTTGAAACCTCTGTGAGATATTTGAACTCCTAAATAAATTATTAAAACTTTTAATGTTGAGAATACATTTAATTTTTTACCCATGGTTTACATATTTGTGAACATCAGAAAAAAAATGTAAATTCTCCCATTTGTATAACTACAAATTCTTTATGAAAATGAAAACAACTGTAAGTGGCAAATTTCATTATTGTAAATGGAGAAAAATTGATAAGATTTTGGCTGAGTTGTTAAAACCATTTTCTGAAGTTATAAATTTTAGTTTGTGGACCAGTCTGAAAATAAGAGGTTCTGATTGGTCAGTTTAAAGCACAGTCTAAAATTGATCAGTGATTAAAGGCTGCATCATAAGACTGGTTTCCTGTACCATTATAATAACCTGTATTGAATGCTTTTTTGTTAAAAAAATGTTCTTGTAATTTACTAAATTTATTTTGATATTTTTTGCATACAGAAGTGAAAAATGTAGCTATGACAATTTGAAAATATTTCTCTAATACAATTGTTAAACCGGTAAGAGGTGCAGTCATACCTGTGTTAAGGGTCACCATTAAAAACAGACACCTGTGATCAAAGGCCAATCTGCAGCACACATTTATTGATACCATGTACCAAGAATCCTCCTGAATACAGGCTAACTGTGTATAAAAACCATGTTTCTTATATGCCTTTATTGGCTTTTGTTCATAGATTTTACTGTATTCATTTTTGGGGGGGGGGGGCTATAACTTTCAAATTGAAATCTTTTATCGTGATAAATCATCCTGATTAAAGTGTGATTTTCTCCTTATCTCAGAAGTTATTGTTAGGGCAGGTTAGGCATCCTTTTGTTGCTGGTTGTATGGTCAATACCCTGTCAACCTCTCCCATACAATTGTGCTGTTATTTGTTTGCAACATAACATTACGAAGATAGGTAATATGTCCTTTGATTGTGTCCTGAAACTAAATCACTATGTTAATCTTACTTTTAAATCATGTTACAGAACCTAAATTTAAATTACAATGCTTATGTAGCTAAAATCTTTCAAATTGTAATATTTCAGTCACTCTTTGTATTATGAAAAACATATTCGAATTCAAGTACAATTGCAATTTCTATGCAA
The DNA here is from genome assembly GCA_008271625.1 of Lutraria rhynchaena. NCBI lineage: Eukaryota > Metazoa > Mollusca > Bivalvia > Venerida > Mactridae > Lutraria > Lutraria rhynchaena. The sequence goes on from VIBL01000012.1 coordinate 3,609,652, forward strand.
GCAACACTAGTACATGCTATTTCTAACTTATGTAATATTAGAAAAAAATAGTGTTCAAAATGAATTTTACAAAAATATGATTTTGATGTCTGTATAATGGGACCTGGGTATAATTGAGATTGCAAACATCCTTGTTCCACCAACTGAATAAATACAACTGGACCCAGGTATAAATTTATGGGGCAAACATCCTTATTCTATGAACTGACTATATAAGAATATAGCTATCTTTTACAAACAAAATATGATCTTAAAGTGCTTGTTGTATTTATGGAATAAACATTATATACAGTCATGGGGTATACTGTATTAACCTTTATTTATGTCAGGATTTGAAATTACGGTACTCAAAGCCATATTTGGTCTTTGGTCGTTTATCTTGAAGGACTTTGAAATCCCTGAAGTGGAATTATGTTCCATTTTGTGTAAAATTTTGATTTAGTGGTATTTGGTATTTTTATGTTTTAGTGATTTATAAAATTTTTAATGTCTGCACATCAATATTTCTTCAATAATCAGGAAAACATTTAGACACAAATATTTTATGTTAGGCATAATATGATTTGGATATTAAAGTGTGGTAAAAATGTGAGTTTATATTACGTTTACATAGGAAATAATAAGGCTCATATTTTATTTAGGTATGAAATAATTTAGGTATTATAACAATGATGTAATGAAAGATATGATTTGAAATTATTTGATATTATATGATATAGATATGGTATGATGTAAAATGATGTGATATTATGCGAATATGATGTGATATATAAAATGATATTATGATATAATTTGATAATTATTATATAAAATGATACAATATAATGTGATTTGATATTAAACTGATGAAATAGATATGATACGATATGGATATGATGTAATATGAAATGATTTGGACTTTAATATTAGAAAGTAGAAGTTTAACAGATTTTATTAGTAAAACTGAGTAAATATTAAATCACTTGATTTGTAGTACTATGCAAGCTTAGAAGTTTCATTATATCATTTATTTTATACAAACAGTAGTTCTGTATGCACTGTGTTAAATCAGAATATGCATGAATTAAATGTTTTTGAATTTTGAATATTAAATCATGTAACAATAAATTACCATAATATCAAACTTACATTGAAAACATGTTTCATGTTTTAACAAGAATTGATATATCAACTTTATATCCTCTTAAAAAAAAATAGTTTAAATTGTGAATAAATTGTTGTCTAATGACCATGCAGTTTGATCTGGTGGATATTAGAAACACTGGGATTATTTTGTCACCATGTAGTAACAGGTATGTCACTCATGAATGTTGATTTAAGATTAATAATAAAACTGTTTAGAACATGAAATATTTAAAACTTATTGAAATAGATTGTTTTGTATCCTGGTGAATTTTAGTTATAAAATTTAGACATTTTTTTTTCACAAAATTTTGACAAATTTTACTTCATACTTTATTTAAAAAAAAAATAAAACTAAAATATTTCTAAAATTCAACCATGCAGCATATGCAATGAATTATGGTATAGAAAAAAGATAATTTCACATTTTGACATAATTTAAGACATCAGAAATTTAAATATTTTGACTTTCATTTGATAGGTAATATCTTGACCAATGGACTGACACATACTGTAAGATTAATCTGCATTTTAAATTTTAAGGTCAGTTTTAAGAAATTTGGCCCTAATTCCATGGAAAGTACTCATGTTAAGTGTAAAGTGTAAAATATTAACATACTTGGTGCACTGTGTCAGTTATGAAATTTTTTTCAAATACAGCAGAACACAGTTATAGTGGATTCCCACATTGGTGCATTTTGTCAATTATGATATTTTTCAAATACAGTAGAACACAGTTATTGTGGATTCCCACATTGGTGCATTTTGTCAATTATGATATTTTTCGAATACAGTAGAACACAGTTATTGTGGATTCCCGTGGATTACTTCATTGTATCCATATTTCACTGTAACAATGACATAGAGAAGAGCATGTTCAGGAGAAAAAATAAATTCTTCACTCAGTATCCTATCCTTCATTACGTGTGTATCAGAGTTCACTATAACCAGGTTTTACTGTACTAGAAAATTATTACATAATCAAGAGTCTGATCAAGCCATATTATAAATAAAAAGAATACAATGAATACCAGTGTCTTAAACTTCATTTTATGTGTAAGTTCGTATTTATCAAAATCTCAAAACTGCTGATAAACCTTTTGTAAATAATAAATGAAGGTTTTCATAATGGGCCAAATTCTACCCAATGTTAGCTAAGCAATTTGTTGTAATCTGTGTGTATGTTCGAGACACTTGAACACAATATGAAGCTACTTTCATATGAGTACAACATGACTTTGCCTGATATAATGATTTATTTGTTCATGTATGATTAAGGATTTAAAATCAAAGTCCTGGAGTGGCTCTAAGCTGTTTGCTAATTCTTTTGAATTGGGATAGGAGTTCAGTTTATGTGCAGTATATTTATCAATTCTAAAAGTTTTGCCGTAATGGATTGAAATTAGAAATTTGTTATGCATTTGTTATGATGTGTCTACTACTGCTTAAAATTGTTTGATATTTAAAACATGTTAGTAATTTTTCTTTTAAGCATTTTATACAAACATGCATGACCTCATCATTACTTATATGTGCACTGTGTACATATACACATAGCTTTTTTCATGTTATTGTACATTTTATAACATTTATAAACAACGTATAACCAGACAGCTATCCCTTATTTTTAAATATATTTTTCTAATAACATTGCAATACTTTTCTGCTCAACTTCATTCCACACTGATCTATGCTGATATGCATGTCATTAGCAATAAGGATATTCTGGTATAGTAATTTGATCTGGCTAGAAACGGAGTCCATGAAATATGTTAGAATATATCACAATACATCTGTGTCAAGACCGATCATGGAACTGAAAGGAACAGTCTCTATATTGGGGTTATTGTTGAAATATAGAAGAAATTCAGTGTGAAATTAAGTGGTCGGTATAATAAGATGGACACTGTATTTAAGTGGTCATGAAGTAAGGTTTTGAATTACAATGTGTGTCCAGAATTGTTGTCAGTATTTTGCAATTAATGACTGTATGGTTCGGTTTTGTACAATTGTCATTCTTTTGTCATATTTTCAGATGGTAGAGTTAGCCGGCAGAGTGTGAAGAAGCCTGAAGTTAATTTGTAAGTGTTTATCAAATGAGAATTCAAAAAAATAAAAATCATCTAAATTTATCATCATTAAAATAAGGTATTTTTGTTTTGTCCGCTGTCTTAATTTGTTCATAATTCATATTTCACTGTCTTTTTGAGTATTCGCTGATCTGAGATGTGAAATTATATACATGTATTCTAAAATTTAAAAAAAACATTGTAATTAATTACTATAGGTGATATGAAGCCCTTAATTATGCCATATGCAGATATGTTAATTTTGCTTTGTATTTTTCCCCTAGAATACCAGAAGAAACCAGTGAAAAAGAGGAAGAGAAAAATACATATATTCCACCATTAGAACTACAGGTTACAATAAACTTTACATCATTCTATAAGTAAATTGAAAATTGTTTTCTGACCCTGTAGTTTCATTGCAGCTGATTCATTCATCATTAATTTTAAAACAGGTTTTAAACAGGTCCTTGTCTAACTCCTAAAAGTTGAAGGACTTTAGTCTATGTGTAATGTTGATGCTTATGTAAGGGTCTCCGTTTGGTGGTTATGGTGTCTGACTAGTAATCACTTGCCCCACACTGCTGTGAGTTTGACTCCCACTCAGGACCAAATTTCACTTGTGAGGAAGCTGTCCAGCTAGCTTACAAAAGGCCGGTGGTTCTACCCAGGTTTACACCTGGGTTCTTCCTCCACTGTTAAAGCTGGAAAGTTACCAAATGACCCTGGCTGTGGGTGTGACATTGAACTTAAGTGATGCCTATATGGGGACAGTAGCATACACACAATCACCCCCCCCACACACACACACCAACCCGCTTTCCCCATCAATTAGAATAATATGCAGGTATGGTTCTAGATTTTGATCAATAAAATGCCTCAGAATGCATGGGACATAATCAGTTCTTACCTACGAAGAAACCAGGCTATTGTGTGCCGTTGATTTTCTTCCTGTCCCTCCCTTTCATATGATACATATAGTTGATCACATACCTAATTCTTCAATTTTTCAGGTCAGTCCTGAGGATACCAATTGTTTAACTTCTGCAGAGAGACAAATACCTGCTGATCAGACACCTGTAAGTGCTCAAACACTTGTCAAAGTTGAAGAAGAATCTACAAATCAAATTGAACAAAACCCAGCTGTTGAAATTATTGTAGACAAACCTATTCCACAAATTGTTGAGGAAAGTGTTGAACAAGTATCTAAGGATAAATCTAAAGTTTGTGAGGAAGCAAATGAAGCAGAGGTTGAGGAGCAAACTGGAGATATCTTTATTGAAGTGACAACGTTGCCTGCAACTCGTCAAACCCATCATCTGTCACATAAGGAAGCAATCCAAACATTAACACCATCTGAAACCTGGCATTTTCAACCACAGTCTGAAAATGAATTGCTAGCCAATGATGATATTGGACAGGAATTAGAAATTTCAAAACAGCAGCATTTACGACATCATCATCATTACTTACATCATCAGCATGATTTAGAAGTGCAGGCAGAACACAAACAGTGGCCTAAATCTATTGTCAAACCAGAAAATTATTGTTTTCATTGCTTACCTGACACTATGACCACTAAGGTGGGTCGATCTGCCGGGCGCATGCCTGGGGGTATGCAGAGTCCTGCCGGACAGGTGTTACGGATGGCACGCAGGCAAAATGAGGTTTATAAAAAAGCACCGCCTGTACGCACCCCTCCATCTATTCCAAGTACACAGCATATGCACAATGGATTGTCTACCCCACGACAGGGCCGACAGTACAGCACTGAATTAGAGCACCATGCACGCAAAGTAAAAAGTCCTAGGCATTTTATGGAGCAAGGTAAGATACAAATTTTTATTTTGTTTCATTTAGCGTACATAAAATACCATATGTTATCTCTTAAATACCAAAGGCTTTAAGCCTGAATTTTACAAAAAGGGCTTCATCAGGGTGCTGAATATCATAATAAATGAATACTTTATGTTAGTTCATAATTACTCCTTCAAATGATGTGTCTTTAATTATAATTTTTGTACTGGAATGAACTTAGTATTTTTAATAGGAAACATGTGGTATTTTCCTTATACTTTACCATGCATTTAAAATGAGACTCACTCCTCCTGTCTTAACATTTAGGGGTGTGATTTTTTTGCTGATTTCCACAGATTGGATAATCATAGGGTCATTTTGTTAAACGTGTAAATCTGTTGAGAAAATCTGAGGATGTATTGCTGGGTAGGGGTATGTCCTCGAACGCTGGTCGAACAAATGTTGATGCATTGCCATTACCACTTGAATTATTAGTACTTACATGGTTAAAAGTTTTCCAGAATTTTCTGGAACCTCTGTTGTCCCAGGTCAGAACCTACCTATTGTTTCCGCAGCAAGGTTAAGTTAAGATTTCTGTTATACCTGTTATTCCAATTATTCTGCTTTTAGAATGCTTTCTGGTCGTATACCTTGCCGTGATGATATGAATTCCTCTCCCCCTGATCAGCGACTTGTCACACCCCTGAATACTCTCCCTTATTATCAAAATTCAGAATGCTTTGTTTGTATCATCCAGTGTGTGTATAAATCTTTAAATGATATCTTTTTTGTCAAATACACAAAGAATGATTTTTTCTGTTTTTTTTTCAAATCTAGCGCATTTCAAGTAAAATTTAGTCCATATTTTGAAACTAGTTTGTAAAATATAATTTTATTTATATATTAATTGATTTTTAATACAGGAAGTTACACAATATATACAAACACATGTTTTTAATTCTAAACTTTGCAGCCAACAGCCGGTTAAGGATTTAACGGTTATGATATATGTGTGAACATTTATGACACTTTTAGCTTGTTGTTTTTTTAAACAGACAATTGTAACAATGTTATGCTGTTGTACATGTCACATGTATTTGGTGTGCTGAGAAATTAATGAAAATTTATTTAATTATTATACATGGACAATAACCATAATCTTTGTTCTGTTATATCATGCGTTATATTTCTTATTTACTCACCATGGCGTGATTTCAACAGTCTGGCTTTTATTATTATTAAATTATTCTTGTTTTACATATTTGCCAATTGTTGTATATCCTGCTTAAACTAGGCATAATTCATAGCCCACACATGTATGCAAATCCGAAAAAAATTCTTAACTATTCACTTAATTGTTCACATTGTTTTTATTTTTACATCCTTGTTGTTTTGTAAATTATCACTGAAAATGATTGAACAAGTTTAGCTATAGACTTATATGTTGATCAATACTATATGTCAACACTGCTTAGACAGATCAACAAGATTACACATAGATAATAATGTGACTGTGCTTCAATAAAATATTATCTTTACTTTTATCTGTATAAGTATATTAAGTATATTTTTTCCACTCTCTTAGAAATTCTTTTAATTAATTGATCATTCCAATCTTCGTCACAAATTTGAATTTTAGGCCTGTCCACAGGCCAGCCAAGCTCAATAGGGACAGTATTAGGTCTGTGGACATTTGTTTCATGACTTCAAACCCTGAGCACTGTTCTTTTTTGAGCTATGACGATTTTGTTGAAGGCAATATGTGTTGTATCACTTATCATTCGTGTTGAGAAGTTGGCAGTTACTTGCAGAGAGCTAGGTTACAACTGATAAAAAATACAGAAAAAACTGATTAGGTTAACTGCCCACTAGTATATAACTGAAAAACTGTTGAAAACTTAAAAACTAAATAAATTATTTGGACTTTAGTATCAGTAGATTCACAATGTTTTGCTTATAATACAATGTGTTTTGTTATATTGCAAATTTACCAATTGTGTGCGTATTCAAATGATACCTTACAGTTGGTTTTAAAACAAGAACTAATAGGGAAGAGAAAGTATAAACTGTTTTATCTGTAAGGATAAATCGTTGATGTCAAACTATATTGATAAATTATTTATGGATCCACCATATCTTTGTTAACACGCAAAATTTGGCTTGTCCAATAAATCAGAGTATGTTTATCCTACCTCAATTAAATGTGTGGTCATAAATAGTGCTGTAGTCTGGACTTTGAAAATTACTCTCTGTATTTTTAACTAAGTACTAAATGTATTTATTTCCAAACAGACTGCATTTGTCTTTGTTTTTTGGTGTGCTAATACTTCAGATACGAAAAATTGCAGAAAATACCAATTTAATTCTTAAAATTGAATTAAAGTATCCACTCATTACTAGATTTTTTTTCAAATTTACATGGGTACATGTAAATATTTTTTCTTTCATAGTCTGAGTGATTAACTTAAATTGAGTGTAAACACTAAGTGTACAGGAAACACTCAAAATGAGACTTTCTTTGTGAACATTTGGCTTTGACTAAATAAAATGTTATTAATGAAATATAATTAATGTTTTTATTCAATTGTAAAAGTTAAGTATACATTTATTGGTAGGAGTGTTAATCAGAAACATCTTTACTTTTCTTATCTGTTTTATCGGAATGGAATCTAATGATTTTGTTGATTAATTTGCTGGTTTGTTGATTGTTTTTATGTAGAGAGTCCTAGAAGTTCACGAACAGGTAAGGCGTAATGCACTAAATGTTTTGTTTCTATGGAATTGTTGGAGCTAAATATAAAATTGTCTCATCCTGAGTTCAATTTACTCATGTATGCCTCATGGTTGAAAGACTTCAGATTGATCATTGTACTCAAGTTTTTTTCTTGCCCAACAACATTCTTCATGATTAATTAGATATTCTTTTTTGTAAAAAAATATTACCGGTAACAATTTTCAAAGTCTGATTGTCTTTGTTATTGGAACAGTCGGGTGAATGTGAAAATTCTGTGCTACAAATTTTACAAAAAAAATCTCAGTATATGAGATCCTTTTGTAATCTCAAACTAGAAACTATTGCTTTTGAGTACAATCTCAGATCAGCTTGATGTATTTCAATCACAGGGTCATGGTAAGGTGAATAGAGAAAACATCAAAATGCCAGTAAAGTGCTGTAATTACTGTGTTATTATAGCCTAATGATGATATATGTACCAGTGTGATTAGATAGTTCCAAAGATTCTGTTTAATAACTGATGAATAATTTATTAGAGACCTTACGATTCAAAGTTTTTAACTTTGAACTTTGATTGTTGTAAATATTGTTCCCTGTACCCTTTCTTGTCTTTGATTGCAAAAATAAACTACAGAGTTTCATCAGTTGAATTCAAATCACACATTCTTGTATTACTGGAATACATGGCAGAACAAATTTAATGGATTGTTCAACATTTGAGAAATAAACTTGGCAATCTTGACCTTGTCATTCATTTTTGGAGCCTGCCTGGTGGCCCATCCTCAGATCTATAAGGTTTGAGCTTGAACCAAATGTCAATTACATTATTTTATGTATTTATATTCCATTCATGTATGATTTCTCACGCTATTGTTGAAGTAATTAGTACTGGTCAGTTACCCAGGGTTACTGTTAAGGTTGATTATTCTTAATTAACTAAATGACTTTAAAGCAACAAGTTTTAAGTTTTCCTTATGCAATCCACCAACAGTAGCTGTTGACGTTTTGTATCCTAATTCATTGAATGACATAATTGTGATAGAAAATATCATCTGGTCTGGTAAAGAAAATAGAAAAAATACAATAAAAAAAATAGCAAAATATTTTTGGTCCAGCTAAGGCTGGAAATATTTGGCAGACTTGGTGTTCATGGTAAGAACAGAAATTAAACATTTTTATGATAATTGTATAATAACTTTAAATATTCATACTGCCGGATATTGGATAATCCTATCATTGTCATAAGTGTTGGTATTGTATGTTGTTTGTTGTTCAATGTGTTGTATAGTATCATTTAGACTTGCTTTGTTTTGATGAAAAAATGTTTCATGATTTTTTTTTCAATTATTATACCTTTTCTTGAATTACCTCAAGGGGAGGAAAATAAAGCATTGTACTTTTACAAATTCATTTTAAAAAGTCACATTTCAGTTCATGTATACATGAAAGCTTGAGAATATTTCTAACTTGAACAAAATACAAACACACCATCATGCCAGGCTGTATACATGTCAATACTAAAGAATGAATGAATAATATGAATTCTTTTTGAAGAGTATTGAAGTTGTATCTTAATAAGACTGAATTTGGTTCTGGGGCTGTATATGTGTTGTCTTCATAGACAGTAATCAAACATACCTGTGATATTAAAATTGCAATCAGACTGATCAAAACATTCCGATTCAACTTACAATAAACTGATAAAGGGAATGTTACAAAATATGACCCTGTGTATGTACATATTGTTATGTGTATATGTTGTATCAGTTGAATGGGGTCATATTCTGTGACAATTATTTTCGCTTCAGGACTGGTAATTTCTGGGTTCCATTGGGGTGTTTTAAATCATTCTGATTTTATTAGGCATAAAAGATACTTTGTTTCTGGTTACATGATCATTAAAAATTGGGTTGGTAGATATGAAAATCTTTTTATTTCATTTTATTTTATTATTCTTGAAAGCTGATGTTGAGATTATTTTTGTTTTTTTTTGTGTGTGGAAAGGAAAAAAGTGAGAAAGTGGATGTACTATTCATTTGGCCTAATAATAAGTCTAAGGTTGTGGGGAAAATTAATGTAGGTCAGGAAACCAGAGACAATTTTTTTTTGCCTTATCACAGGACCGTTACTTAATTGCCTGTGTTTTTCTGTGCAAACTGGGCATTCAGTTGGGTACTTCATCATCACCATAACAACCGTTGTTATCAATGTCACTACAGCTAATATGCGGTTATCTTCTTGATTATCATCACCGTCTTCATCATTGTCATCACTATCATCATCAGCATCATCACCATAATGACCATCATCATCACCATCATTGTCATCACCACCATCATCACCACCATCATCATCATGATCACTATCATCATCATGACCATCATCACTATTGTCATCATCATGACCATCATCATCAACATTGTCATCTTAATCATAACTCACTATCATCATCATCATCATCATCATCATCATAATCATACTATAAATTAAAATGGATACCTGTAGTAACATACGAATTTCATGCAGACAATTCTTTTGTAATTTTGTAAAGAAATAAAAGAAAACTCTGATTTCGTAAATGTTGTTGGAAAAAAAATGCTTATACCCAGATATTTAAAATCACAAGATTTTACTTATCATTTACGTTAGGATAAATTGTTTTTTATGTTGTTCAGTGAAAGTTAAAATTAGTGTACTTATGAAAAACTAATATATAATTTCTTACTTTGTTTCCTGTCTGTTTCACTCAGTACTTAAAGTGTTAAATTTGTGCATCTGGGGTGCCTGTGTTCATACCCAGGGTGCATCATATATTCTCTGTGACGATTTAGTTGTAGATATTGTGCCTTATGGGCCATTCATACTTTACTGCTATTCATTCATGTTGAGAAGTTGGTAGTTGCTTGCAGAGAACAAGGTTAGTACTGGTACAGAATCCAGGAAAACTGATTTGTTAAAAACATGTTTTAAACTCCCAGAGTTATTTTATAGATTGATGTATATGGCATAGATTGGATAATTATTCATCTATTAATTTAGGCAGTGGTACGTTACATAGAGGCAGTGCTTGTAAGTAAATAATGTTATCAAAAAAGTTCAGTTCTTAGTTTATGTTGGTGTGGTAGGGAGAAGGGCGTGGTTATGGTACATGGCACTCCGACCTTTTGTTTTTTGTTCTGTTCTGAGTCAGTGATTCCCCAAACACGTTCCAAAAATATTTACCCGCCACTCTTAAATTTCCTCTTTATCTGTCTGCTGTTGTCATTTATACACAATGGAACTTGTGTTAATGGCCACCTGTGAATTTCAGCCTCCTGTGAATACTGTTCGCTCTCCATTGACTATTGTTGACCAAAAAAAAAAACCTCTGATTAAAGTCCAACTGTACATAAAGGCCATATTTGGTCCCTTGTTTTGTATACAGGTGATGGGACTGGTCTAGTTACTATAAGACATTTTTTCAGAAAAAAATACTTTTCATGGATTACAGATATTTTCTTCTAGTTCTAAAAGTGTGAATTGTCACCAGAGCTGGTTGTAGTGTGTAATGGTGCTGGGTACTGGTGCACTTAGAACATATTGTAGTGTGTAAAAACACTAGATGATTTTTAAATTATGTTAAATAAAATGATTGATTTGATCACAGACCCAGAATATGTATTCACTCAACAAGGAGATATGTTAAGTATGTTTATTTTAGTGCTTTAATTACTACAGTAGTTGAACATGTAATAATGCACTATTAATATAACATAAAATAAAAATTATTTTTTCAGTCAAATACTTTGATTTTTGCTTGATACTTATTGATGTACTTTAAACTTGTATTGAAACATAGTTCAATGGCTTTGCTGATCAAAAGCATAGCGATGGGTTTATTGAATGTGTTGTCTGACAGGGTCACTAAATAATCACCTTGCATCATTGACATTGTGGTCAAGCTGCCAATGATGTCATCAAGATATATCACCATGGATAAAGGAATATTGACTGATTAAAATGGATATATGAACATAACTATTGACCAATTAAGATAAACAATTTGAACCAAACTATTTACCAGTTACAAACAAAGCTATTCACCATTCAAGATGGACACACATATAAATAGAAACTATTCACCAATTAAGATGAGCATATGAATGGAAACTATTCACCAGTTAAGATGAGCATATGAATAGAAACTATTCACCAGTTAAGATGAGCATATGAATAGAAACTATTCACCAGTTAAGATGAGCATATGAATAGAAACTATTCAGCAATTAAATGGACATAGGAACAAAACTTTTGAACAAATGGTCATAAGAACTCATTATTTCAATATTTATTAAATCTTGTTGGATGAAATAAAACATATCGACCTCAGATAGGGTAAAATAACTAGACAATTGTTTTATGAAACATTTGTGCACACTGTTTCTAATTTTCAAAATAATGTCTGAGCATTTTGCTGCTGGTTGTTGAAGTTTGAACTTACATAGTCTGAACCTTAAGACACTGTTAGGAGCCTCGATCATGTACTTTTCTTATAAGCATCTGTTAACAATGATGGGCATGCAGCACTTTAGCTTATCAGATTACTATGCTGAGAAAATATGGAAATTATTCCTAAAACAAAGGTACGGTATATACTATATCTTAAGTGTGCTCTGTACCATTTTTACACACATGATACACTGGTGCTAGACACGCTATCTGGTATTTTTACTTGATATGCTTATTTATTAAAATACTTAAATGTACTGCATGCATAAAATAAATTAATACTAAAGTAGTAAAATGATAATTCTTGTGTAGTAAAGTACTAAATGGTATGTCAAGCACCTGTGATATGGTATTTTTTTAACAATGTTGTTTTTTGTTGGTTGAAACAATGAACATAACTGAGTTGCTTATCTATTACAGCATGGGTTTGCACTAAACTTTGACATGATGAAGATAATTAATCATTATAATTATTTCTGTGTAGTTTTTCATTTATTCATAACTTGTCATTTGTCATTATCATTTTTTTAAAATAGAGTCAAATGGATTATAGCAAAAACTCATTTTATGTTTAATATTTTTCAAATTGAGTCTTATTTTTATTTTGTAATCATTATACTTAGGGGATGCCAAAATTACAGGAAATAGTAAACCAGTACTACTTATCAGTTCAACTCAGAATTTACTTACAATATTGTCACAAAATATGAGCATGTTCCATTGATATATACTATAGAAAGTTGAAAACATGCTTGTACAGGTTTCACCACTTTTAATTAACAATAAATCCTGAAAGCACAAAAGATTGTTATATTTCAGATCAAATTATGAGTGTTTCATGAGTTCATTCTGATGATTAATTCAGTGTCACTGGTCCTTTACTACTGCCCAGAGTAGTCATTCTTTATCCATCACATACACTTCTGTCAATGTCTGAAAAGTAGATCAAAACATTTGTCCAAGTCTCCTTTAGTTTCCATCTGATACACAAAAGCAGGTTTGTGTTTTTCTCTTTTTTGGTTGTATTGGGGTTTAATGCCATTTTTCAACAATTTTTCAGTTATGTGTTTTTCTCTGAATGTGCATTAGTTGTCATAATTTTTCACAGTAAGGATTGATTTCTGCATTTTGTTTCCGTTTAGGAAGTTTGATTTTTTTTATTTAATTTATTTAATTACTTGAAGTTATCGTACACTAAGTCAATAAGTTGTGCACTTTATGAATAAATAATTGTCTGTGATTTTCTGGTCAATGATAACATCTTTTGTCTCGCTACACAAAAGGAATGGATTCATTTAGTTGTAAAATTTGTTCTATTGGTGGCTTTAGTTCTTGTTTTACAAGAATCCTGTAAACCTGTGACATTAACAGAGATATAAGTGAGGATAATGAATGACATCTCTGAATAAAGATTGACTGCCATGGTCAAATTGTGTATGTGTACATGTTCAGTGCCCAAGTATTTTTTAGAGTTATTTAAATAGACTGAAATGAAAGCTCATTTATTTTTCAGTCTGTTTTGTCTTATTTTAACAAAAACAAACTTGTGTAAAACATTACAATACTAACCATTAATTTTTAAAACATCAAAAAGTAAAAAAAAAACAAGAAATAAATTTTTAGTAAAAAATACAAGTTTTCTTTTTCTTTCTGTTTTTTTTTTTTTTTTTGTATGATCATTTTATGTTGTTAGATTTCTATGTCTTACAGAATGAAAAAAATATTTGTTTTATTTATATGTATTATATATATGTATGTACAGGATTACTAGAAAGATTGACTGAATACATCTTGAAACATTACCGTAAATAGAGAAATTTGCTAGATGTAGACTTTTGTGCTGAAAATATGTGAATTTTATTTTTCGCCAGTATAATTTGTAAACTAAGTTTATGATATGAATTGTGTTTTTATTTTATTTGCTTGCAAATTTCCAAGATTAAAAGATAATTACCATTTTCAATTAAATATATGTGAAATGTTTGTTTGAGCAAAATGTCTGTGTTTTTAACTGCTATAATTTGTTTCATTTGCATTGATGTAATAGATTTAGAGAATTGATTTCCTATCAGTAGCAACTTCCAAGAAACCACCTCACATGAGGTCAAACTTTCCCCGACCCTGAGATTAAAAACTTGAGATTGATCTCAAAGCTCAAATCTCGGATTTGTGTCCTTTCAAATCTAATGTTTTTACATAGCTTTTGTATCAGTACTCCCATATTCAAGTTAATTAATCAAGATATGTGCTTACACATATTGTTAACCGAAGTATTGGTCTAAAATAGGTTGAGAATAAAAATGAGATTGAGTTTTGAGACTGTTCTCAAGTTTTTTAACTGTGGACCCAGAAGTCTTTGGTTTAATGTAGATGCAGAAAGTTTCGTAAAATTTTATAGATCCAATTTTTGTGAAATTATTTTTGTGCATAAATGTCTAAAATGGGTGCTTAGTTTATGAACTAACCACTAAATATAAAGGAAGGAAATGGGCCTCATTCAACAAATTTTGCCCTGTTTGTTTTTTACAATTTATTGACTTAATTTGTCGTACAGTCAAATCTATCCATTGAGACCAACTTTAGCTTTGGAGCTGAATGAAATTTTTAGACTAAAATTCAGTGCCAGCTTTTAAATCATAAATAGAACCATCCACTGATCTTAATATTTTTGTGTCATTTCATAGACTTTTATTACCTATGAATACAATTTTTTAGTCTTCAAAGTCTTGCCAATGGTGCACAGTTCAGTTATTTGTACTTTACTAATTGACATAAATTATTTCACAAATGATCACTTTTTCTCAGTACAAGATTGAGGTCACAGGATTCTTATATGCTAAAAAATTACTGTTTACTGATATGTCTTTGAAACAAGCCACTGGATGTCTCTTTATAAATAGTCATAAGTTCAAAACTTTTCACTGACATTTGTAACAATAATCACAAATCTTTCTATTGGAGAATTATTTTTTTAGCTTTGTGTGTTTAATATCAAAGCAAGAAATTCATAATGAATGCTGAGTTTGTTTTGCGTTGTGTTTTATTTTCATTTGGTTTAGTTTGAAAATCAGCTGAATAAAAATTTTGATGAATGATATTTAAATTTCAGTTTTCTTTTCGTATATATTTTGTATGTAAAATGTTTCTAATTTGACTATTTTCTCACATTACACTCATAAATTTTGGTCTTCGGTCAAGATAAATGAATTGCCAATTGTCAGCGATAATATAGAATTTTTGTTATTTTTTCATGTTTGTCATAATGTTTTATAGTGTATGCAATCTTTATAATATAAAACAAGTTACTTTTTATTTTATGTCATAAAAAACATTGATGTGTGAAAAGTGTGTTAAATATACCATACTACAGAAAAATGTGTTTTTCTTTTTAGTTGTAGAATTAAGAAAGGACAATTGTAGGTCAGCTCCTCCAGGGTCAAGACAAGATGCGGATGATATTATGGGGTCATTATCCATTGTTAGTCTTCGCACCCCATCTCGTGCACAGACTGCTCCAAGTCTACCATCTTATAAATCATTAGGTATGTTGTCATTTGAGTTTTCCTACAAGTTTAAACTGTTCATGGAGAACCGATTTGTTAATAATTCAGTAAGAAAGTCATTTTAATATTTGATTTTAAAATATGATGTCTATTTTATTCTTCCCTATAAAAGAAACTGCAAAATGCATTAACATGAATTGAAAATTACTGGTAGCTTAAAGCGTTAAATCCAGTAAAAACAAAAAAGTCCATTGTGTGAACAGTATTAATAAGTTTGTCAGTATTTCAGATAAAACAAATGTCCTACCCGCACATTTAGAACATCCAGATGAGATGGGTAATGATGACGATACAACTAGAACACAAACTCCAGAAGTCACTCCTAAACCTACGACTAGACATACCAGTAGAGTACCTGTCACGCCATCTATAGCTCATATTGGTCGACCTATACCACAAGTATCACATATCCCTGATCCAGTAAGTTTTAAAATTATCAAGAACAATTGATTTAGTAAGATTTTGCCAAAAATTTAATATCCGAAATTCTCTGAAAATTTCAGTAATTTTTTTCCTAATCCTCTCTTAACCAAAATGTTAGTTATATATTTTTAAAATAAAATAATCACTATCACTTGTAGTTTGGTAAATTTCAGTACATGAATCCTCATAGACTAAAGCATTGATCAATATGTATCTTGTTTGTTTTCCATTTCTGCTGTTGTGTTTTACTGAAATTCTATTGTGATTATGTGACAGTTATTTTTAAGATAATATCTGTACCCTGTATGTCACCCAACTATTGGATATCTGAAGTGTAAGTAGAGTGCAAGATGGGTTTCCTACACTTTTAAGTGATTTATTGCAACAAAACACTGGAATAAATTATTTCTGCCATTTTTAAGGGCTAGATTACTTGCAATTTTCCTACTGACTGAACCCAGAATTCTACATGAATTTGTAAGATGACTACACCAATATGATACAGAAAAATTTTCCAAACATTTTGCTTATAAAACAATGCTAACATGATATATTTATCATAATTAATGTTTTCTTACAGGATGAGTGGACAGAAGCGGTCTCGATCCATCGTGAAGCTAAAGCTGCAGTAGACATACAACGTATTTTTAGAGGTTACGTTTGTCGTAATTCATACAGAAAGTTGTTATGGGAAAATAGGAAAGCCTTGGAGGACAAACAGCAAGCATTACAGGAGAGTCAGAGGTGAGGGTCTTTTGTACTGCTTGAAACTAAATGCACTCAATGACACTTTAATGCCCCCTCCCTGGTTCCCTGTTTAATATGTTTTCAATTAATGTCCCCCCCATCCCTGATTCCCTGTTGAATATGTTTTCAATTAATGCCCCCCTCCCTGGTTCCCTGTTGAATATGTTTTCAATTAATGTCCCCCCATCCCTGGTTTCCTGTTGAATATGTTTTCAATTAATGCCCCCCCATCCCTGGTTTCCTGTTGAATATGTTTTCAATTAATGTCCCCCCTCCCTGGTTCCCTGTTGAATATGTTTTCAATTAATGTCCCCCCTCCCTGGTTCCCTGTTGAATATGTTTTCAATTAATGCCCCCTCCCTGGTTCCCTGTTGAATATGTTTTCAATTAATGCCCCCCTCCCTGATTCCATGTTGAATATGTTTTCAATTAATGTCCCCCCATCCCTGGTTTCCTGTTGAATATGTTTTCAATTAATGTCCCCCCTCCCTGGTTCCCTGTTGAATATGTTTTCAATTAATGTCCCCCCTCCCTGGTTCCCTGTTGAATATGTTTTCAATTAATGCCCCCTCCCTGGTTCCCTGTTGAATATGTTTTCAATTAATGCCCCCCTCCCTGATTCCATGTTGAATATGTTTTCAATTAATGTCCCCCCATCCCTGGTTTCCTGTTGAATATGTTTTCAATTAATGCCCCTCCCTGGTTCCCTGTTGAACATATTTTCAATTAATAATATCTGTTGTTGATGTTAGTATTTTTTACACTCACATATGTTTAAACATATATCCATTATATGTGTGTAATGATACTCCTAAAATTATTTATGGTTCACCACTTTTTGAAAGGGCTGATGAAATAATGTTGCATGCGCAAACCATGTTTTATTCTAAATGTCATAAACCTTAAGTTATTTGAAAATATGCATCAGAGGGCATTTGTTTTGATTAGTCTCAGCACAGTTTTAATATTGACCAATGACAAAGCTATTTACATGTGACTGATATCAAAACTTAATTAATAAACTTAACATATCTTTGGAGTTGATATCGATAATGAGAACCACTAATATATTAACTTATTTCTTCATTTTACAGAGAACTCAGAAAACATCAAGGTAGAAAGGCTAAAATATACAACAGACCTCCGCTTGATCCAGAATTATTAAAGTGGGCAAAAGATTTTAAAACTATTCAATTACAGCACTTAGAAAAAAGACAAGAAAAGGTTGATAACATGGCAAAGGAGTAAGTGTAGTAAAAGTGTTGATTTGTGTATATTTTGTTTCCTTTATTTGAGTGGACATAGCAGTAATTGGGTAATTATACTCAAATGTATTCTTTACCACAACTCTCATTTTTTTTATGTTGCAACATGAGACCATTAGAATTTGTTCATCCAAACTAAAACTGCTGGCATAGGCCAATTGGTAAAGTGTTAGATCTACAGGTCTTGGGTTTGTGAGTTCTTGTATATTCTCTGGGATGATTTGATTAAAGACACCATGTCTAGGGTCATTTGTCCTTGACCACTGATTATTCATGTTAAGAAGTTGGCAGTTACTTGCTGAGGACAGGGTTAGTACTGGTAAAGAATCCAGGAAAACTGACTAAGTGAACTACTTGCTGCAATGTAACTGAAATACATTGTACTGTCAAAAACCGGCATATAAAACCATAAAAAAATACTAATTAAATTTTTCCAGTCCTAATCCTAATGAAATAAGTTTTGTGGGAGTTAATATTAATGTGCATAGGCTCTCACATAGACAATCTTGCTACAATGCATAAGTCTGCTGGGCAACATGGCAGTGTGATTTAATTAATGTATTAATCTGTGTTGTGATTTTTTCATGGATTTCTGTTGATAGGAAGATCTTTAGAGATATTTGTGACCTATCACAGCTGCTGGTTTGAACACATATTTCTCTCAGATATAGCTTATTTTACATCTCTGTTTTGTTTGTGAGGGATTTAATGTCACTATATCAGCCAGGGTCATCTAGCAACTTTTCCGGCTTTAACAGTGGAGGAAGATGCCAGGCATGCTCCTAGTGGTACCTTTGACCTTCAGTAGTTTTACAGCTTCCTGACTTGTTAAATTTGTCTCATCCCTGGTTCGAACTCACATAGGTGAGGGGTTAATGATACCACTCAACCACCAAGACACCCCCCCTCTTTACTTTTCTGATATCATTTTATCTTGTGACTTTATCTTCTTCAGAATGTTGGCCAATCAACAAAAGGCAAAGTCTAAGATAGAAGTTATTGGTCCTCATGTTGAAATTTATGAGTAAGTACCTAATTAGTAATTATCAAATATTGCTTAACAAATACTAAGTAAGTTTCCATGTTCTCTTATTTTTGAATTACAGACAGATTCTTGCATACATGTGCAAAAATCATAGCCAAACAACCTGAAAATGAAAAGAATTTTGTTTCAGTCTTTTCTTAGAATTTACTCATTTATATGAAAACAAACCCTTATTAGGCTAGCAGTGATTATAAAAGCTTGGTTACAATAGGACAGGAAAAATAGAACAGTCAGTCATGTTTTATCTTAAAACATTACATAGTTTGTTGTTATGTTTATATCAGTATTATTGTATATATTGTGTATGAATATATGTTGATCATCATGTAGCCTAGTTATTGCTAAAGAATGGAGTATGTTTTCACTTGTTTTTACATACAATACTAATTTATGAAATATACTGCTACAAAATTCACTAGCACGTTAGGAACATGCACTGCTGTACGATTTGATCATTCATGACATACAGTACTCTCCCTTGTAAGATATACACTTTCCGTCCATGCTTTCACCTAATTTTTCTCAATATTATGTATTGCAGTATCTACCATCCTAAGGATACTGGTCCCTCTAAACGTGACATGCATAAAGCTGCAGTCTGTATGCAGAGACATGTCAGAGGTTTTCTGGTACGACGAAGATTTGAGAAGTTACGCAGAAAGGTGAATTCTCTTCTGTGTATAATACTTGTGATATTGTTTTTAGCCTAATGTCATAATTTTGGTAATATTACAAAATAAAATTTGTCTTTAAGGCCATCCTTAAAAAATTGTTCGTTTACAGATATGTGACTGTCTAATTAAAAAAATGTTGTTTCGTAGATACATGACCAACTCCTAAAAAAAAATCCCCTTACCCCAAAAATTGTTTTATCTATTTTGGCAAAACATTGTTTTTCATTTTTATTCCTGCTTTTAGTTTTCTGTACAAGCATATAATGTCAGGAAAAAAATGCCTACCTACCATAGTTCCTGTTGAAAGTCTGGGTCGCTCATTATGAAACCAGCTTTTTTTAATGATGGCCTAAGTGTAAGGAGCAATTAGCAATTAATAGGGTTTGAAGTATTTCAGGATTATCCTTCAATGCCCTGTAGCTAAGGAAACCGATAAATAAGACACAATAAAAAAATATGTCTGGATTTAAGTGATTCCAGATGACAAGTTCGGTCTTGTAAGTGTTCTAGTATCATTCTTGTAATTTTTATTTGACTTTAGGCTACATTTTGTGGAACAAACTGGGAGAAGATTGTAAAAGATTATAAGAGTTTGTTGATACGTGTACAAAGATGGCATGGTGTAGAAAAACCTGTCACTCCATTCACCCTCCCTGAAATGCATGATTACATGGATATGCGTAGAAGTAAGTAACTGTAGTTTACATAAATATTGTTTTTATCCTATATCCCTGTGTTTAATGCCAGTATGTCAATCTTCCTGTTAAGCACTGGATTAAAATTCTGAATGTCCACCTTATAACTATAAAAATTTCTGTGCTATAAAATACAGAGTGGACATTTAGAAATTTGTCTGAGTGTATATATATTTGCCTGAGGTACAATCCTCCCCTGTTAATTCTAATTTGACAAATAAAGTTTTTATGTCTAAATTTATCAATAAATTGCAAATTAAACTCATTCTGTATGTGCCAATTGTGAAACGGAAATTCCAGTTTTGTAAATGAACTGACCGTAAGTCCATCCCATTTTTGTGTCTCTTTATAATTTTTGCTTGACACTAATATTCACCAATACAAGACGATGTGTCATGTGCAAGACTCTGACACTTAGCAACAAGGTCAATGTCATATTCAAGGTCATCCATCATGTAGTGGATGCTAAAAAATGTGTTGCAACTTCAAGGACATATGTCACATTTAGTGACATTTTTTGCTTGGGACATGTCCATCTAAAGAGCAGAAAAACGTCGTTAAATCTTTGTTTTACTATGTTATCAAAATAACCACATATACTTTATTCATTCTTTTCAAACTTTGTGAAATGCACATAACACATCTGTATACACTTCTAGTATTGAAAATTCTTGAGTTGGCATCTTAAAAAAATTAAGTTTGGTAACGACCTGCTTTTCCACACCTCTGCTATTGTCACATGGCCAGCCATATGCCAGGGATAGATTGCATTGACCCTATTTCAGTTATTTTTTATTGTGAGAATAATACTTTTTAAGTCAAAGCTTTGCAGTATTGCCTATATGAGCAACATATTAAGAGTGGTGCAGTGTTTCGTGCAGTCAGATTTTTTAATATGTAAACGCAATTTGTGATTATGGATTTGTCCATTCATGCATCTCACAATGCACTTTTTATGAGTGGGAATTTTGGAAATAATTCTATGATTTAGAAATGAAATTTAAACAGATCCCCCCCCACTTATTAAATTCAAGCAATTTCATTGGTCAAAAGAGCACTGCTTGGTGACCTCTACATGATGTCTTTATCTTTAATGTTGACCATACATACATGCATTTCTATGAGTTACTGTGCCTTATTGACAATAAAATAGTTACTCTTTCATTTTTTCTTATTTTTCTATTTTTTCTTGGCTTCCATTTCAGGATATGAAAGTCAGTTTGATAAGAAATCATTTGGTGGTGAGATTGAGTTATCAGAATTAAATGCCTTCTTCAAAGAATGTGATTTATATCCGTCTGCTACTGAAATAGATGAGGGTCTGGATGTTACAACACGTGGTAAGTCTGAAGATTCTAGAATAATGTATTGATTCATCTTAGCAATATGAATTTCTTCGTAACTACATCAGAGTTCATCAGACAGGCCTGGCTCCGAGGCTGTAAGAGATCAAATCTCGTATTTTGTCTTTTAATGTTTCTTAGTTAAATACGATGAGACTATGATGATATTATTGATACATTATTCTGACAGCATGATCGGCCTGAATATATATTTAAATGAAATTTCTATTATTCTAAGTATGAAAATTTATATGGCAATGAATCATACCACCAAAGTATGAAAAATACGGAAAAAAACAGAAATAAAGACATTTTCTTAACTTTTAGTGTACTTTATTTTCAGGTCAAGCATTAAAAAAAGGAAATGGTCTGAAGAAGCATGAAGCCATTAATTTGTTGTTCTACATTTATGTTCCCAAGGCAACAGGCCTGAAAAACACCAGACAGTCTACATGGATGAATCCTATTATAAATGGAATCGAAGCAAAGAAACTAATAGGTTTGGTTTTTTAATTGGCTAATGATTTGTTATGCACGGTCAGTGTCATCTACAAAGTTTTTTCTCTTATATGGATGGCTTCAGCAGATCTTTATTAAAATATATGCTCTTAGGTGTCATATTTGGCTTGATTTGGAACACAGCAAAGTCTCTACAGATAAGGTAGATTTGTGACCTTTGACTTATACAGAATTGATCAATTTGTGTTAATTTTGCTATTTGTTAAATGATAATTACAATTCTGGTTTAATATTTCAAGTGAATTTAACATGTGTGGAAGCTGTCCTGCTAGTTGATGGATGGTCGATAGTTTTAATCAGGTGGTTTTACCCCAGGGTCTTCCTCCACCCATAAAGCAGGAAATGTCACCAAATGAACCCCATCCCATAAAAATGCCAAAAAGTATTGTTTGGAAAACTTGAATGAAACAAACGAATATGCCCTTATCCTTCATTCTGAGATTATGAGAGCCATTTAGCACTGTTACGAACCACTTCTGCTGTGATTTAAAAACTATGACTGTAATATCTGGGATGGTGTGTTTCTAATCTACACCTTGACTGTGACACTCCTTTTAACTTATAGTTAATGTTTATGCTTACAGTGTTTAGATGTAATTTCAGGTAGTGGCATTGTTGAGTCTGCTCCATTAAAACCATGTGCTGATCTTGTTATAAATTGTAAAAGAGAACGAAAAGCCAGAGAAGACTTAGAACGTAAAAAGGAGTTAGAGCAAGCCAAGAAAGACAAGACCGGAGATGAATCTTCTGACAGTGAAGAAAGCTCTCCGAAACCAGTCAAACCTGGTGACAAAAAACAATCAGTGGCTAAATTGAAGAAAGGAAAAAAGAAATAGAAAGAGTTTGTGGTTGGATTTTAACTGATGCCAATAGCTGGTAATCATTAAGACTGGAAAGTGCCTATATTGTCATACAGGAATGTTTTTACATTACATTAAATGACTTCAGGAGGTTCATATAGAAGACTTATCAAACCCAGGAGCGTCCAATTTCTGTTTTCATGTTCCTGGTCAAACTTAATGCGCTGCCATGTTAAATTGAATTTATGTTAGGCCATTCTTCAAAAATTTTTAGTTTGCAGACTCGTGACAAACTCAAACCCTTGAACTAAAATTTGGTTCGCAATTTTGACCATTTTTTTTGCTCTTTATTCCAGTTTTTTAATCTACCATTTAACCAACATTTTTATGAGGATGGCTTTACCATGATGTTTTACATGTGTTGTATATAGCTATATTGATTTATCTGTTTATCAATTAAATCTCAAAGTGCCTTCCTGTACTACAAACCAGCCTTGTTATCTGTAATATTTATAGCATATATAGAGTTTTAACAGGCAGCTTTTTATTTCATTAAATAAGATTGTGTCTTATATTTGCTACAAGATTGGATTCTTGTACGTTAAAACCTCAATATACACATCAATTTGAGGCCAAATTTCAGTTGTAATATTGAGATGGTCCAGATATGGACCCCAGGTTGGGAGCTTGAACCCTGGGTTTAGTTCAAGTCATTGTGTCTAAAGCCATTTGTTTTCCACTGCTGGTTACTCATGTAGTTAACGTTTTCTTACTTTGAGATAGACGTGGTTATTACAGGTACATAATTTGGAAAAAATGAGTTACTTCCCATAATTCTTACTTGCAATTTGTATTACTGTACACATCCAGAGTAAATCAGTTCCATTTTAGGTACCTTCAAACCTGTTTATAAAGTCCACCATTAGGATGATATGAGATGTGTATTTTTTTTAAGATGATCTTTTATCAGGGATTAAAATCAACAGCAAATGCTTGCACAGGGAAAAATCTATTCAGAATCTTTACAGGCAAATATTCTCTATTTACAGGTGGTCTTTGCTCACACATGGTCCCTGTTCACAGGTGATCCCTATTCTCTGATAAAGGTTATTTACAAGTTGTCTTTATCTGCAGGTTGTCTGTTCTCTGATGGTCTCTCTTCACAGGTTGTCTTTAGCATAGTTTTGATTGTATAAAAATTAAGTTTGTATACCTATAAATATATGTACAGTCAAACCTGTGAATAAAGGCCACCCTTTGGAAAGACAAAATGTTTCCATAATTGACAGATGGCCTTTCTTTGAATGTCAGTTTGTTCTAAACAATAAATGATGGTTTTTCAAAGAATGGCCCTTATTCAAAGGGTGCCCTTTATTTGGAGGTGGCTGCAAACACAAGTTATACTGTATGTTGATATGTACAGTGACATGTGGTTTGAAATCTCATGTTTATAGATAAATGATTGTATCTTTTCTTAATGATGCATTTGTATGAGCTATTACTTTGGTTATGTAAGATTTATTCATTCATTTAACATGAAATCTTTTAATGGTGCTGTGATGTTTTGTTGTGCATGTTTTTATTCATAAATATATATTTATGTTATTAGCATATCTGCAACAGTATTAGAATGGTTTTCAACACTGGACAAAAATTTCAACTCCTCCTGGATCACCGTTGAATTTTTTTTCCATTAGAAATAGTTAAAACTTCCCATGCATATATCTAGACTATGTAGGGATATTACAAAAGTCATTCAAAGTTTAACTACCTTTAAGCATGGAGGGACAAAATAAAATTAGTTGCACTAGTGAATCATGCTTCTTTCTAAGCACTTGAGTAAATTAAAAATATGTGTACTTAGGAAGTTTTGCTTTGTTTAAAATGTATTTCATGTTTGATTTGGTTTATTTGTTCATGTTTTTGGTGATGTTAGCAAGTGCATAGTTAAGTTTTCCAGATTTTTCTGGAACCTCAGTTTTTCCCTGGTCTGGAACCTACTGGTTTTTATTGTTTCCGCTGCACCAAGGTTAAGATTTCCAGTTTTTTTTTAAGATTCTTCTTTCACCCATGCTAGTGTGATTGCATAATTTATGTATGTATTATATATATACATGTAGAAATATAGATATGATTGTGTTATAATTGCTAGGCATTACAGCTAATTATGCCAGTTTTGCCCATCTGTGAATAGTATATTGTTTCATATGTTTATTATTAATGTAAATTAGAGGATTTTGTTGATCAATTTACTGCTGGGACCCATAAAAGAATTATATGACTGAGTGACTTTGAAAATTGGTTACTGGCATGAAAATATTCATATGAAGTTTTTACATGTGTTGTGTAAGATGTTTTAATTATATGTAATTAGAAAAACTGCTGGCTTTCACTTGAACCATCAATTTATATGACTCAATTTTTATCGGCATTATTCCTGATTATTTTTTTTTACTGAATCAATGAAACTGACTAGAAGCTGTTCCGCAGACTTTTTGTCCTATATGCTTGAGCCAGATCTAGTATTACATTCTAAGATGCTCTGTGTTGTTGTCAATATAAAAGTAGAGGAAATCGGTCCATATATTATTCGGAAATAAAACTTGGTTGGTCTGCTCCATTTTATCCATACCATTGTAATCTAGCAAATAAAGGTCAATGATGTCACTGACCACTTGCTTCTAAAAAAGCCAATTGAACTCATAGTTTTTGTTGTATCTCAAATTTAATAATGTTAGACCTAATGCTTGTGTTGGTTATGAAAATCTAAATTGTTAGTCAGTTTAATTATTACTTGTAATTAAATCAATATTCTAGTTTTGATATAATGAATTACATGTAAATTTTAACATCACAAAGGCATATTGATGATACTGGTTCAGTTTCAGTTGATCTGTCTCTGCAAATTAATTAGAATGTAAAATGTTTTTCTACTGCATTTCATGGTTTAACATGTTAGGGCCATCCTTAAAATGTTGGTTTGTGGTTATGTGACCCAAACTTTTAAAACTAGGTAGGCAGTTAGTTTGTTAACAATATATGCTTTCACTGAAAATGAAAAGCTGGAATAGATAAAGTTTTTGTCAAATTGCTAAATAAACTTTGTTTTTTTTAACAAGTTAGTCGTGTAACTGGAGACCATATTTTCAGGATGGCCTTGTTTATTTGGTATGTCGGCCTGTTTTTTTTGTGGTGATGTAAATTGGTCCTTAAACTCTCTGCCTTGCTTATTAATTGACAAGATATTTACATGACTTGTGACTTGTTTACAGTGATCTATACGGCTGTGATATATACTGTGATATTAATCTATTATTCAAGCACCTTAGGACTTATTTTAGTATTTTTTCACTAAATTTATGCTTATTTATGTATTTTGCAAATAAAATATTGAATTCTTTTTTTGAGCTTTCATATAATTGAAACCATATAAAATGAAGAATCTATATACACAGGCCTAAATTGATGTATATAGACCAAAATTACAAGCAATTCTCAACACTCCTATATTAACAGTCAAATTTCTACACTCATATCTGAAAACTCAAATTACAATGCTAAAAGATTTGATATGATCTTCTATGAAAATTTGACGAAAATGTCAATTTTCCTCCACATTTAGAGAAATTGCCGGCTTCTTGTGGAAGGGTAAGTTAGTACTGGTTAGTATACAGTCCAGGAAAATGGTTGGGTGAACTGGTCACAGTTTATATCTAAAAAAATGTTGAAAAACGGTGTTAAAACCAAGTGACAATAAGTCGCATAAAAACAAAAAAACAACAATCAAATCTAAACACTAAATTCAACATTTATATCTTGACACTCCGCTCTTTACACTCCTAGTTCTCTTACATCAGAACTCAAATCTGAACATTCATATCTCAGCGCTAAACATTACAATTTCAACATTTATGTCCCAGTACTCAAACTGCAACATTTATATGTCAGCACTCAGATTGCAGCTCTCATATTTTATCACTCAAAACTCAACTCTCACTCACTTGTCCACCACAATTTATTTATTCATTTTATATGTACCATGTAAATAATATTAAAACCTTACAGTAACGTTATTTTATGGATCAAACATTGTATATAAATACTCTTATTGTTGTCTACTGCTATCTTTATATAAAAAAATATTGGTTTGCACTTATGTTACTGACTCAAAAAAAATTCCTAACCCTGCAAGAGTTTCAGTAATTTTATATACCTGTGTTGTGATGTAATAAAATACATGCATCTAATTCAGACATAGTGCCCTCGAGGTTCCGGATGTACATTATACATTGATATAAAACTGCAACAGAATGGTGAACTGGCAGGTGTTAAGTTGAAAAGTTTGTAATCTACCAATAGACGTTTGGCACTAAAAGTCATAAAAACTGCAGTAGCCCGAAGCATGACAAAAATTGTTTGATTAGTCGTAATGCATTTTGCACATACTTGAGATAATAAAAACAGGCACCAGATCAGCGACTTTTTAAATAAAAATGTAATAAAACAATTAGTGCAGTATGAAAGAATTGGCAGAAAAATATATTTTGCGTAAAAAAGCAATATATAAAACATATAAAACAACATATAAAATTCATATAAGGAGTTTGTTCTGTACCACTTGAAAATGTAGGTTACATTTTTTGTACTTGTTTACCCGAAACATCCTCCAATCAGAACATATTTTCTAGTATGAACTCATTCAAATATTTAATGTTTCTTTGTACATGAACGAAGATCTCAGACACATTTAACAACATCAATATATTAAATAACATATTTAAAACTTCTATATATTAGTCTACGTATATGAAATATATTTTCAATTTACTATTTTTAACAAAAACCTAGCAAGCATGGACTCATCATTTTTTAATCATTTAAAACGAGCGAGCAGACAATGAAACGCACGTCCAAGGAGACGATAAAACAAGCAACTACACAATGTAGAAGACACACACAAGCACACACAAAAACATACTTTCATCGTATTTTTTTTGTACTGAGTTACCTCACGTATGATGAATTAATAACTACAGATTTAATATTACACCTAAGGCACTATTTGCAAGTAGGCATTTGATTGCTGATGTAAAACGAAACTCTCTTGCAACAATAACCATAATTAAAATTATATGTATTAGTACAGAAGGCAAATTTTTTATCATAATAACACCCTTACAGGCGAATTTGCGGATGACATTCTTTATGCAAGATGAATGATATGTACAGTTAGATAACATAGAACAAACATTAAACGATTTCCAAATGAAAATGTAAGATGAAAAATTTGTTTTCTTTATTTTGTGCTGAAATGATTCGTTAGATTTTTCATTATTCTTTTTATTTCACATTGTTTGAACAAAAGAGTGTATGATTCATTTTACCACCAAAGCATCACCCGATATTGCGCACAATGATTTGCACGATAAAGTGATTAAAGCCGACTCTGACCCTTTTTGTTTCTTAGCTGCGTAAGTAATGCAAGAGCATTGCACATATGCATTTGTACGTTGACATTTTAAAAGGAAAAATGCACCGAGTGACACTACGTTGTTCCATCCAAGTGCGTATAATTATGTGAAATGCCTGATTATATAACTGGAAAAATTCCAACTGCTCATACAATGATCGTAAAAAAAATTTAGCGGTAGACCTTTTATGTTTATCAACTAATGCGCCGAGAGCATGCTGATTCGGCATGACGAAACCATGTCCCGCGGCTCCTAAACCTGTATATATTTGGAACACGAAACTCCGCAGCTCCATTCGACTTCTAGCGCTTTCGTGTTACAGTCAACTTACAGTTAGTTCACGATGGATCTCGTCGGAAAATGGACCGTCTCCAATGAATCAGGCTTGGTTGATTGCATGAAAAGTTTGGGTAAGTTTCTTTGTTTTTGTCATTCATTGAATTATCTATTTTATAGAAATGTTATTGTACATGTTCTTCATGTTGAAACAAAATTATTTGATCGCCATCATCATTTGATCATAGTTGAAAGTTTCAAGTCACTAAATATCGATGGTTAGACAAGAAAATGAACACGCTGTGCTACCTCTAGCGACCCTATTCTTTTTTGGACTTTTTTGGTTTAAGTCAATTTCTGTGTTGCCGGTATTTTCATTCTCATATGAACTATATCTCCGAACTCAAATTATGATATATTTGCAATAGAATATTTGAAAATTTGCGGAGCAATACAGAAGCGCTGTTTCCTTTACACTGTATGGTTTACATGCTATTATATTAAAAAATAACAACCAAAATGATTACACTCAAGATGTTTATGGAATGACCATGCAAAGTAATTTCGTGTAGTAATTTTTATTTTTATTATAATTCATGTGAGTTCCGTGTACTAATTTTAAATTGAAAAGATCTGCACGACGATTCAGTCTTTTAAACTTCCATGCAAATTCACGGCAATAATTTGGCATCATCTGATCAAATTTATACCTTGCATCTTTAAATCTGATGTATGCATTTCACATCAAGATGGCTATAAAATTTGATAGAAGCGGACAAAATTGAGTAAATCATTTTCCGATAATTTCAGGAGTCCCACAAGCAATCATGAACCTGTCAAATGACATTGGACTGCAGTTGGAAGTTTCTAAGGAGGGAGATACGTACACGTTGAAACAAACCGCCAGTCTTTTACTGAATGAATATAAATTCAAATCTGGACAACAATTCAATGTGAAGAACTGGTTAGGACAGCCAGTGCAGGTAAGGCTTAAAAGAAATAGTCGTACTCGTATTAAGGTTTATTTTACCAAACCATAGGGTAGGATGATCGACAAAACTTCTTTTCTGCTTTTTTCTTACACATTCTGTTTTCGTTTTGCCGTTAAAAACTTAAGCGCCAAATAGGGTCAGTCTGGTGGCCGTAAACGCGATTTTTTTTAAGGCCAAAATAATTCGACTAATTGAAAATTCATTACATATAAAAATAGGTTGTTTTGAGAAATGACATTTACTATAACGTTTTAGAATTTGCTATTATTATTATTTGTTTTGTGTCTTTTTGTCTCCACCAACGTTGTAAATTGCGTTTTTATTGTCCATATTGAATGATGATCCTACCCTTATTGTCCGTAGTGGCGAACTGATTGCTGCTTGTTGATACGTTTCATACGATTATACAAAATTAATCTATTTATTAATATTAGTTATTGCCATTTTAAGAACGTAATCTATCAAACGAGTCGTGCTTTCAAAGTCAAGACTTGCTATATATAAAAAGTGTGTTTTTATTCCGTTTCTGTATACAAATGTAGTTCGGTAAATTGTATATTATAGCCAGTAGGACATTTGAGACTCTGCTTTTCAACGACATTGAGACACTAAGCCCTTTTTCTTCTTAAATGGCATTTGGGCTACAAGTTGTTATATTTAAATTTTTCATATATTAACATGTCTCTTATTCATCTTTTTTGTAATGTTAGTATACGGCGATTTATGACAGTCATCATACATTATTTCATTTGCATTTTCATACATTTTATCAGGGAACTGTTGCCGTGCAGGGCAACAATAAAATGGTGGAGAATATCACCGAAGGGGGATCCTCATCGGTCACAACAATACATAAAGTTGGCAACAATTTAGTCAGGGTAAGTACAACAGTGTTGCGAGGTCGCGTTCGACTAAACGATATTGACGATTTTTTCGAAGGAAAAAGATGAAATACCTGTTTCATTGTTACGAATTGGACAAAGTGCTTACTGATTATGTGTAGTACAATGTACTAGCTATCTGTAGATACCAGTTATTAGAAATTTGAGCGATTTCTTGAAAAGTTACGTAGTGTTAAACAAACTTGGTACAGAAGCTGTCATTTCGGAAATTGTAACCCTTGTATATGTATATAGGTAATATAGGTGTTTTTGGTCCATATGGCAATTTTAAGCCTAAAACACCATAATACACCATCCCTTCAACGTGCTAGCCCCCTGTGTCATGAACACAACACACTTTCAAAAGATATATCTAATAAATTAATGCATTATTGCAACATTGTGTTAAACAAGAAAGACACGGAGTATGGGCTGGTTTTACATATACTTACACAGAACATTTTGTTGTAAAACTTGTAACTGGTTTACCAGCATATAACTAATGACATTGATTCTGTTCATCACATCGGAATCAATCATAAAATTGTACTTTTAATTTCAGACACGTGAATTTGGAGGCACAACCTGTTCCTTGACGTACACCAGGTTATAAACACCATAGACATTTATGCTCAGCGAGAAGACAAATAAATCTTAGATGAGTTGAACCACACATATATTTTGAAATACGTTTGTGTGCTTTTTTCTGTGTAATCGCTATTTCTCATCTCGTGAGATTTTCACTGATTTTCTAGAACAACGAATGAAAGCAAATGTACTTAGTAATACTATAAAATAAAACGTTTAAAGGAAATTTATTGTTGTTTTGTTGTTCAGCACAAACATAAACAACATAGCAGTACAATTACGCACACCAGTTAAATAACACGACCAGAATAAAATATGTACAAACAGGTCATTCTGTAGTCAAATGACAACTTCCACAATGACAGGGTTATATAGAAACAAACTATAAATGTCGATCAAGTCTACAATCTTCTATAATATTTACCACACGATGCATTGAGGTGAATTTGAAAGTGAGCCAATAAGCTTGGTACAGAATTAACTGTAATTCACGCACTAAAATCTGAAATACAAAAATTGGACGTATGCAATGAAAAACACACACGTGTCATGTGTGTAGAAACAACTGCCAAACTAATTACAATGTAATAATGTTACTCACGTTGATAATTTAAATTACGACAGAAATCATTGCTGTTTTGCTAAATAGAAAATACTGAATTTACTACTTCACGAACATACCAATAACGTCAGGCATCGAGAACTTCGACAGACATCTTTAAGACAAGAATAAAGATATCTCAAAACATTTTTTACACAAATGGGTTTATAAAAAATCATAGAAATAAAAAATGTGAATATGTATCAAAAGATTGCAAAAAGAAAACACATACAAATGGTTTTATTAGCCCAATCTCGCACTAACTCTCAGGGAAACAAAAAGTAAAGACACAGAAATAAATAATAGACGAAAAATTGCCCAACAATCAACAGCAGACATAAAAAACATTGATTGCTCTCTTTCCCACTAAACTTATGAGTGAACTGAAGCAATTATGCAAAGTGAAATAAGTGACGCCATGTATCGAGTTATGACGTGATATCGGAAAGCGTTAAGAATTATAATTTTGATGAAGTGTCCATGTATTCACAGACAAACCACACCAAATTCAACAATTAAAGATATTTAGTGTCATATCGATCTGTGAACATATATATCTCTTTATTTATAATCTCTCTCTTTCCCACTGAACTTATGAGTGAACTGATGCAATTATACAAAGTGAAATAAGTGACGTCATGATTGTATCGAGTTATGACGTGATATCGGAAAGCGCTAAGAATTATAAGTGTTCAGGTATTCACAGACAAACCACATCAAATTCAACAATTAAAGATATTTAGTGTCATATCGATCTTTGAACATATATATCTCTTTATTTCTGAACGAACCTATGCATTTTCAGTACATAGTCCGTCCAATCTATGATCAAACTATGCAAATACACTTTTAACTGTCATGTTGGTATAGTTACTTATGTCTGAAAAACGCAACATTATAAGTCTTACTAGTATGGTAATGTAATTAAATATCATATTACATTGCATTATACAAATATAACTAATGTATATTAAATAAACACTTCGTGACATTCTATACAAAAAAATACGTAACAATACAATATTTGAAGATGAAATACGCTTGTCCCACAAATGCATGGGAATTAAACTACCGTTTTAGTCTAATTTACATAATGCTGTAAAAACAGAACGCCGATAAAGACATTAGTTAATACATCAATAAAATACGTAGATCACGAAATTAAAATGTAATTAACCATATCATATTATTAGTAGTTTCCGCTAAAATGGGAGTTTGTCATAAACAAGATGTTTTTAATTACTTTACTAGGCATTACACAGCAGAAAACGTGTTAAACCATCTACCTCTCAATTCTCTCAATGCCTCATTTCCTTAAGGTATAAGGAAGTGTCTTAAAATATCATATTTTACATATACATCGTATTCAGCGAACTAGTTGTGTTTGCGAATTGCGTTACTGTGAACTGCGTACAGAATAGTACCCTTGTTTGAACAAACGACAATAAATCATGAATGGTTATGTTTTGATAATACAGCATGTAACAGGTACCCTAGGTCTTGAAGAAATAGATTTCAATTAATAAATAACATTTTTGTTTATGAATGAAGCCCGACAAAAAATCTCAAGTTGTTCAACTTCGATACAGAGTACAAGTATTAAATATTTTTTTCTGAATCTAGAATAAAACTGGAACCAAAGCAATCACGACCAAAGGCAAACAAAATAGAAAAAAACAGAAACAGTGCCACGCCCCCTTCCCCATAATGGATTCATGAAGAGCTGCATCGATCTATTAAATCATTATTAAATGCAAGATTGGAAAGTTTGTAAATAACATAACTGGAGAATTCTGTATGAGACATTCTTTATTTAAAAAATATTTCACGAGATGGCAGATCTATTTATTTACGAATTTAGTGTCACGAATTTACAGAATGATTTAAGTAAAGTATGATATCTATAACTTTACGTTAATAATTTTAGAAGGAATTATTTCATAAAATTCTTCAACTTGACTGCATACTCTAGTAAAGCGAATGAGCTGAGACATTTTAATCCGTCATGCGAAGGCTATCTCTAACAAGAAATAGAAAATTAACAATATCAAAGTTAAGTCATCTCTTAAAGTCACATATTTTATAACTTTTTTTCTGTTGAAAATGCTCAGGTTTTGACAAAAAAGTTGCTTGTTGGTCTAGGTCGTTACCTTTATTTAACTGGAGTTACCTTTGGATAAAAAATAAGGTTCAAAATCAAATCTATCCGCAACGAAAAATACCTACAGTATTTGTGTGCTTCCAAGAAAAAAGGTACATAAATCTTAGTGCAGAATAAAAGAACCGGCAGGTTATTTAGCTTGTATTTATATTTAGTCTAAGCGACAATAAACTCAGTGCATATGTGTGGATTTTGTTCCGTAAACAGTCGAGATCTAGATAATATACACTTTATTGTATATACTTATTAACCCAAAACTCTTCTAATCCGACAAAATGTCTGGTCCGAACAAGTTCACGCATTTGAGATTCCATCGTACATGAATAAAGGTCTCAGAAACATTTATTAATACACATCATTATTAATTAATTACATTCATTAGTCTATATATTTGGAACCTATTTTCAATTGGCAGTTTATATTCTTGATATCACCTTACAGGCGAATACTTGGATCTTGTTGTATATTCTTTTAGCATGAGGGATGATGATATGTACTGTTAGGTGACTTTGAACAAACAAAAAGATTTCCAAATAATGCAATAAACTTATTTATTTATTTTTTATTTAATGTTGAAACGATGCGTTTTTTTCTTTGCATCTTTAGTTCAAACAAAAGGTTTTGATCTGAACAAAAGGTGTATAATTCATGTTATCACCGAAGCATTCCCGAATTTACCCACAAGGGTTACGGTGATAAAATGAGATAAAGCAACACAGCTTTCCGCTCGGGAGCTGTGTGGTTATTGCAAAAGTCGTTTTGGTTGAATCATTTGTAAAGTACAAGCTGAATCAATATACAATATATAAGAAATACAATACAATTATACTCGGCACAAAACTACACAGTTATTGTGATGCGCTATGTATTCGAGACTTCGTTTCTTAGCAAAGCTGTCTAAAATGATTAAATGATATAGGCCTTATTATTGTCATTCGTTTATGGATTCGTACGTTACTCAGTTGTAAAATCTTATGTAAATCATGCACTCCTACAACGTTTACACACTCATTCACCCTTTTCTAGGAAGCAATATCGTGTGTGAAGGATAACACCCGGAAACTTGGAAGATGATCTTCAGAATACGTGTTTCTATTATTCTTAGTACGTAAAAAAATACAAAAAAAAAACAAAATTAAGAATAGATAATAAATATCAACAAACAACTTTAAGTGGGGGAAAGTGCAACGGTTGTAAACAAAGTGAAAATCAGTCTTCCCCTGTATGCTGACCACTGCCCAAACCATTACTGAGCCCCCACCATAACAATCATGGTGTGCGATGCATACCGGTTCAAAACGCTCACTGGTTGTTCTCCACACCCGGGCACGCCTATGTGTAAAGTCAACACAGAATCTGGACTCGTCTGTGAAAAGTACCGGTGTCCAGTCGTTCAAAGTCCATGTTACGTGATCTTTGGCCCATTGGAGACATGCTGGGATGTGGTTGTGCATCAATGGAATACGAATAGCCCTCATGCGAGCACCATGCAGTCTGTTTTGAATGGTTTGAGTTGAAACCCGAACCCCTGTTGCATTCTGAAAGTCATTCTGGATGGCCGTGGCGTTCATGAAGCGATGATTGTAACACAATATTGCTTTTCCCGCGCAAATTGGCAAGCTTGTATAGACAGAACCGATACGACATGTTACTGTTTATGTAGATAACACACACTAAAATAAGAAAATACAAACCTCTTCGTGTGTGATCATAAAAACTTCAAATTACATTAACTTTAAAAAGTGATCCTTATCAATTCTTGAGTAGGATATTTCAAGTTACAAAGATTATAGAGAAAAAAACATTCAAGTGGAATTTTATCCAATTGAAATCTGGAAGGAACATGAAAGCCGGCCCGAAAATGAGTGGTTGTTAAAATGAGGCGGTCATTATATTGAGGCAGTCGCTAGCGCAGTTTCGTTGTATTGCACATTAGAAGATTAGCATCGTTTGCTTCAGATATATACTTTGATGAATTTAATGTTTGTAATTTGCTCTAAGCGAGATCTTCGTGTATTCGTAACAGTTTCAAAGAAAAAAAACGCACCGAGTAATACCTCTTGAAACAATGTGCTTTAATTGGAAAATCCCATCCCAACTGATGGTCATAAAAAGTTTCTGACACAGTTAGCGGAAGGATTTTATGTGTTTCAACTGGAATGCTCAATCCATGCCCTGCGGCTCTAAAGCATGTGTGCATGCGTGCGAGGGTGCGCGCGTATGTGTGTGTGTTGTTACTTCAATTTTGAAACTTAATGATTTCTTTAACAAAGACATTTATAAACATAGTTGCTGAAAGTTTCAAGCCACTGTCAAAGTCAATAATAATCATAAGTTCCCGATTTTCGCTAACCCGAACGACCATATTTCTTTCTTTCAGCACTAGACTATTTCTGTCTTCGTAAATTTCTGTCGTATATTTAACGTATTTGAAAAAAAGGTTCTGCCGACCTACTAATCCTAAGCATTTGGGGATGTAAGCGGAAGTTTCTTTGCCTTATCCTAAGGAAAGTCTCAGGATTATTATTTTAAGGCTGTGTTTATAAACAACATTTGTACTGGTGCTAATCATGCTTAAGAAGTTCAAATGTATGCACTAAATAAAATTAATGCTACACTAAGGTTTCATACTTATAAAATGTCAACAAAATTAAGCAAAACTTTTGTGAATGATATCAAGTTTTCACTAGTATGATTTCGTCATGTAAACATTGTAGCGCGCAGCGGTTCTGAAGCGCTATTTAGTTAACGGTATATAATTGTTACATAATCATATTTCAAAGAATAATGATCAAATGATTACACTCTAGATGTTTATAAGTATAAGTAATTGCGTGTTGTTGTAAATATGTTCTTGTTATACTTAATGAACTGAAAACTAACCCAATTTAACGCCGCAAAGGTCTATTTAACGATACAATCTTTGGAAATTCCATGCACATGCACTGCAGAATTGATTTATGATTTCGATTTAGTGAACAAATATTTAACAATAACTTCGATATAGTGAACAAACAGTAAACAACTTTTCTGAAACTAGAATAAAGAGGGAACAAGAGCAATCACGTCCAAAGGAAAATCAAAGTACTGAAAGTACTGATGGAAGGGGATTTATGTCATTAACACCAAATAATAAGGCCATACCAAATCGTATCTATGTTTAGCGTCCGCGGACGGAAAGGATTTGATCACCTGAGTCAAATAAAAAAATATATATATCGTAATATTGAATATTTGATCATTTGAAATGTCTTTATTAAACCATTACAAGCTGGAACGACTTGTTTTGTATCAATATGACTTCCATTCGTCAAAATCTGTCAATATTATGCTTTTGTTTTGACTTATGAAATGAAATATATTTATTCCTGCTTAGTGACTGTTTGAACTTTTGATAGAAGCTAATATTTTGGGACAATTAACAGGGAATTTTGTGTTTTTTCTTGAGGCAGTCGTTTGTTTTTCCGGACAGCTGAATACGCTTTTGAACCTCAATATTTCGCTAAACATAGATACGATTTGGTATGGCCTAATTATGATGAATGGAAAAAATACAAAGGACTTTGTATTGTGAATATCCATCCATGAAGTTCATAATTTATTTTTTTATGTTTGCTATTACGATTTTTAACGGTAACAAATAGAACATTTGAGCAACCTTCAAGAAGTACAATATGTGGCTTGTAGCTAATCATGTTCAGGGTCAATATGTGTTCGTATATCAATTTATCCAGTAACTCACAAGATCTTAAATCTGCACAAGTAATGAAAATCATTGTCTTAAAATTCATTCTGAAATATGATAGTATTAAATGAATTAAGTTGCCAATGCATAAACTATTTAGTCGAGGAATAAAACACAAAATAACGCTAAAACACAGCATTGTCTTATTCATATATATACTCGAAAGGTACCAAATTCAAAAAAATCACTATTATTTATTTGTACTCAATTGTAACGTACATATGGAAAATTCACCAACCCTCATGCCTGCAATAGGGACAATAAAGCTAACTGTTTATTAAAAAAATGTGGGAGCGCGAGGAAGCGACCCAGGGTCCTCTCGATAACAAAGCGAGCGATCTACCACTGAGCTATTTTCGCCACGTAACATAAGCGTGTTTAATTAAAATATAAACACTAGACTAAAATTAGCGCAATAATGTCGTATCTTATCTCTTTAATTATCGAGTAGTTTTCAAAAAGTACTTATACTACACG
This sequence comes from Lutraria rhynchaena, assembly GCA_008271625.1. Lineage (NCBI taxonomy): Eukaryota > Metazoa > Mollusca > Bivalvia > Venerida > Mactridae > Lutraria > Lutraria rhynchaena. The sequence goes on from VIBL01000012.1 coordinate 3,648,125, forward strand.
TTTCTGCATTTTACTGACTCCAAATGTTTATTCGGAGAAACATATACACATTCAATTCTAATTGAATTAGTTGCTTTTCTTGGGACTATGTTTTTCGGCGCTATACGGCACAATGCATTTTCTGAAACCAATTACATAGGAAGCGGATTGATTGAATCAATCCCCTTCCAAAAAAAAAACAAAACAGAAACAATCCCACGTCCCATTTCCCATTAGGGATTCATGAATAAATGACTACCATCACTTAAATGCCTTTGACCACCGTGCAATGAAAAAGGAACTGATTTACCAGATCTAGATTAAACTTTAAACATGTAGTGTGCCGAAAGATATCTCCCCTACATCATCTTGAGTTAAAATCTGCACTAAATTTAGTAAACTGAATATTTTAATTATTATTAAATTTATGTTTGCGAAGTAAGAAACATAACTGTAGAATTCTGCGTATGACATTCCTTGATATAAAAAAAAGAAATCATTGCTTGTTGGTCTTAATCATTAACTTTATTTTAACCGGAGTTCCTTTTGGACGAAATTAATGTTCAAAATAAACTATCTCGACCACGAAAAAAAACTATAATATCTATAATACCTATAAATACCAATGGGCGTTTTCAAGAAAAAAAAAATCTTAGTACAGAATAAAAAAAAAACTGGCGGGTTATTTAGCCTGTATTTATATTTAGCCGAAGCGACAAAAAAACTCAGTGCATATGATTTTATACCATAGCAGTTAAAAGCTTGATAAAATGCACTTTATTGTACATACTCGCATTTATTTACCCGAAACCTTCTCCAATTCGGACATATTTTCTAGTCTGAAGAGAATCCGAACAGCAAAGAAAAATTCACATGAGCAAGCAAGCATACGCTAAAACAAGACCAAACTCACGAGATATCAAGCAAACACAAGCAAGCAATGAAACGAGCAGACGACCAAACAAACAAGCACAAATACGAGAAACAAGCAAGCACATAATCATACAGGTAATCAGTACAAGAGCAAACAAGAGCAAAATTAAGTTTGTTATAAAATGATTATGTACATGATATCAGGCATACATTAAAATTGTATTTTGCCAAATTATCCGAAAATTGTTACAGTTGACTATTTTGAAATAAAAAAATGAAATTTTGTTATGGGTTTTGTGTTAGCGTCTTTCTATTTTAGTCGTGTGCTTACATTATTCTCATACTCATTTTTTGATAGAACATTATCGATGAATACATGTTCTTCATAAAATTGTGCATCTGTTTGAAATCATGCTTAGTTTCATTTTTAGATCCAGTTGACTAATAATGTATTATTGAAATACATGCTACTTTATATGCATGTTTATCATAAAATGCCTGGTAAATAAAACATGAATTATAACACATACAGTTTGATGTTAATATATTTACATGTATGTCATAATTAATTTGGGAGTATTATGTCCTTGTTTTCATACAACACAGTCTAGTGTTCATTTATCCATTAATCATGAACTGATAGAAATAATAATTCGAACCCACCGAGTGAGCGGATTCTACTGTGCCTTGTTTTACAATGACTTACCTCTTGTGTGAATAATAACGACAGGTTTAATATAACGTCTGAAGCATAGTTGATGTCTAAATACATAGTTGATGTAAAGCTAAACTCTTCCAATAAAAACTGTTAGTGAAGATATACGTACTTGTGTAGAATACAGCTTTTTAATATAATAAAACACTTACAGGCGAATCCTTTTGTTTGATATTCTTTAAGGCGGGCGAATGATGTGTACTGTTAAATTATATTGAAAAAGGTATTTGAAACGAAAATGTGTCTTGTTATTCGCTGTAGCGGGAATACAGATAAAAGATATATATTTTTTTTGTTTTATGTCGAAATAATTCGTTTTTTATTGTTCTTTATGTTCATACTGTCTGAGCGAAGGAATGCGTGATTCATGTCAAAAAGCATTCCTGATATTGTGCACAAGGACTTCGGTGAAAATGTTATAAGATGAAAAACGACACACATTTCCTTCATTGAGCTGTGCGACTCTAACTCTTTTTTGTAAACGTCTTTTTCATTTGAATCAATTGTAAAGTACAATATATAAGAAACTCAATGCAATTACATTCGTAATTGTTGCAATGTACCATCTTTTGCAAGATTTGGTTTCTCAGTCAAGTTCTCTGTAATAATAAATGGTAAAGACAGTATAATTAGTATCGTTGACTCATTAATTCGTAAATTACATGTAAAATCTTATTTAAGCCACGCTTTCCTACATTATTTGTGCATGAATGAAAACAAGATCATTAGTGAATGAACACTCCCGCAAACATGACAATCTCCAGAATGTTTTTATTATTCTTAAAAACAGGAAGTATGTAAAAATAAAACAAACTAAAAGAGACTATTAGAATATATGATAAATATCAACAAACGATTTTTATCGGAAGAAAGTTAAAATGGACTTAACATTTAAGTAGTCAATTTTAAATATAAATAATATGAAAACCGACCCGAATATAAGCGGTTGTTATGATATTGAGACAGTCGCCAAGGGATATTTCACTGTATTATACATTAGCAGAACAGTAGTGGTTGCATTAGACATATACTTTAAAATGATAAATACAAGAGACTTGCTCTGAGCGACATATACATGCTCCTGTATGCGTGCACTTTGAAATGAAAGGCTTACTGAGTGATACCGCGTTATTCCATTCCAAATGAGCATACGTGAAAAATTTGGTGCTGTAATAGGAAAATTCCAACTGCTTATTCGATGGTCGTAAAAATGCTATGACACATTTAGCTGATGAAACCTTGCCTTGCAGCTCCAAAAACATGTGTATATAAATGAACTTAGAAACTCCGCAGCTCCATTCGACTACTAGCGCTTACGTGTTAAGTCAACTTACAGTTAGTTCACGATGGATCTCGTCGGAAAATGGAGCGTCTCCAATGAATCAGGCTTGGTTGATTGCATGAAAAGTTTAGGTAAGTTCCTTATTCTTTTATACATTGAATTGTACGCTTTGTAGAAAATAATATTTTAATGCATGTGAAAACATAATGATTTCATCAACATAAATTTTCATAATAGTTGCTGAATGTTCTAATACACGGTATACCGAAGGTCAGGCAAGACATTGCATACGCTTTGTGAATCTTGAAGAGACTTCAGATTTATGAATTAATTCCAAATCTGAAAACCGATTCTATTTCTTAGTTAGGCGTAAAATGGTTCATATTGATTTCCTCTAACACAACCGACCTTGTTCTTCTGCCGACACAAGACCTTTTTGGTCTTGGTAAATTTTTGTCTTGTCGATATCTCATGTTCATGTGAGCTACATATGCTTAAGATTATTTGAAAAAAAGTTTTTTTGCCTCTCAGAATCAATCAATTTTATGGCAGTGTATTTGTACTCTAACATTAGCTCAGGCGGTAGCCGTGCTACAAAATTACAAATGTATGCATGAAATAAATTTACTTTAGCTCTACTATGGTTTCATAAAACATCAACGAAAATAGCAACAATTATTTTGAATTATGTCAAGTGTTCACAATTATGACTTTCTGACGTGAATGTAGGTTCGGGTCCTTTTCCGCTATTTACTTCATGCAACTTAAGTATAACAAAGGATAACTCATTTACAGAAATTGTCACTCAAAATCTACTTCTAGAATAAAATTCAAGACAACGCAATTTAGGCAGCTGACAGAAGCCAATATTTTAATTGCATTTCTATTGCTGTGCGGAGCTCTTTTTCGCTTACAATAAATAATTGTTATATTTAAAAAATATCAACCAAATAATTAGACGCTAGATGTTTGTAAATAACCTTTTTGTTTTGAAAATATACTTTATACTTAATGCGTGTACAGTGAAATAATTAAAAATGCAAAGATCCGTACAGCGGTTCAATGTTTCGAATTTCCATTCACATACACGGCTATATGTTGACATTTTTTCTGCTAAAATTTATTTTAAATAAAGAACACAACTAGAGCTGCAGCAACAATGAATCGTAAAAATGCCCTGAATACCACTTGCACATCATGTCAGATTCGCATATTTATAGCTTGCGTTTTTATATCGGATAAATGCGTTTCACTTAAGGATAGCTATAAAATTCGATAGCAACGGAAGGAATTGATTTTAAATTAGTGAATAATCCTTTGATTTCAGGAATCCCTCAAGCAATCATGAACCTGTCAGATGACATTGGACTGCAGTTGGAAGTTTCAAAGGCGGGAGATACGTACGCGTTGAAACAAACCGCCAGTCTTTTACTGAATGAATATAAATTCAAGTCTGGACAACAAATCAATGTGAAGAACTTTTTAGGACAGCCACTACAGGTAAGGCTAAAAAGAAATTAATCATTGATTTAAAAAATATTTCATACATAATGGATGTCGTTTTGAGAAATGAAATTTGTTATAACTTTTATTAGACCTTATTATTATTATTTGTTTTATGTATTTTTGTGACTATTACATTGTTTATTCTCCATAGTAGATGCTGCTGCTCTCCCTAGATAATATAGTAGCAAAATGTTTGCTATTTGCTGATAGGTTTCACATGATTACACAAAATATGAAAAAAAAACACTTAAGATGTTGAACTTAATCTATCAAACAAGAAGTGTTTATGAAGTCAATACTTGCCATACTATGAAAGAAAGGTGCATTTTACGTCCGTGTCTATATAGTTCGGTACATTGTTTGTTATTGCCAGTAGAACATTTGAGACTCTGCCTGTAAACGGCATTGAAACACTAAACCCTGTTATACATGTATATGTTTATGTAGTCTTCTTAAGTGACACTAGGGCTTGTTTTATAAGAATGTTTGACATATTCACATGTCTGAATGACGATTAGTAACAGATATTGATATTTCAATTATTGTATGTCCATTTATTTTACTAGGGAACCGTGACCGTGCAGAACAACAGTAAAATGGTGGAGAATATCACCGAAGGGGGATCATCATCGGTCACAACAATACAGAAAGTTGGAAACAATTTAGTCAGGGTAAATACATCAGTCCTAACCACGGTCTGGTAAATGAAGTATTCATTAACTACCCGTTACCTTAAAGTACTTCATACATTTTGAATAGCCCTAAGGAAACAATCAAGTCTGATATGCTTCTTCTCTTACAGCTGCTAAACTTTCCCTTGAAATTTCATGACTTTTAATGGTTTTCTGTAGCCGGGGAGGGAAAAGGAAAACAGGTTCGAAAATGAAAGGAGTAATGTGGTCGTATTATTAATGCGGTCTCTAAGTGAGGTTATATTGTGTGTTACGCATGCGATAAACGATATATCTATTATGGAGTCAGTTATTTTTATGAATTTGCTTAATAAAAAAAAAAAAAAAAAAAAAAACGAAACAGTTTGTTGGCTGGTTTTACATATATTTACACCGAATATTTTCATGTAAAATTCGTAACTGGTTTTCCAGTATATAACTAATGACATTGATATTGTTCATTACATCGACATCAATCATAAAATTGGTACTTTTAATTTCAGACACGTGAATTTGGAGGCAAAACCTGTTCCTTGACGTACACCAAGTTATAAACACCATAGGCATTTATGCTCAGAGCGAAGACAAATTGTGAATGAGACATTCATGAGACACATACATTTTTAATACTTTTGTGCCCCTTTTCCTATGTAATCGCCATTATCTAACATTTGCATTTCTTTTCTTGTCGCGTAATTTTCATTGATTTTCTAGAAATTAAGAAAGCAAATATACCTAGTTGTATTATAAAATTAAACTTTGAAAGCAATTAATTATTGTTATGTTGTTCAGCATATATATAAACTGTAATTCACGCACTTTAAAAAGTACGTGTGCCATGCATGTAGAAACACATACCAAATTGCTTAATAAACTTATTCATGTTCATAATTACGTCATAAAGCATTTTTGTAACGCCAAATAGAAAATACTGGGTTTTCTACTTCACGAACGACACTAATAACGTCGGACATCGAAAACTTTGATTGTAATTGTTATATATTTCAAAATGTATTCTATATAAAAATATAGAAATAATATAAATATAAAAATAAATATATATAACATAAAATAAATATGTGAATATACATAAGAAAAGGATTCAAAGGAAAAAACATGCAAAACATGCAATCTTCCCCAAAATACCGCCTTCCCCCGAATCCTCCAACCCAAAAAAACATATAGGAAATAGGACCAAACAAAAATCGGAGGAAAGAATCAGTGTCACGGAGGGTATCTCATGACATATTGGAAAAGAATGTACACACCAAATTTCCATAAATCATGGATGACCTTAAATACGACCATGACCTTAAAACTTATGGTCAGGGTCGGATTTAAGAGTTTTAGACATATACTTTAAAATCTATTATGGGTATGATACGTCATATCCAAGACACAAATTTACAGCATCAAAATCAATACATAATGAATGACCTTTAACATGTTCTTGACCTAAGCGCTTAAGATCAGAGACGGACTTAAGAGTTTTAGACAAATAATTAAAAAATCTATCTAGGATGTAATATAAGACGTTATAACTAAAATACAAGTGTACAACAGCAGAATCCATACATAATGAATAACATTAAATATGACCTTGACCTTGGCGGTACAGACCATGTTCTTGTGCGCAACACATTGCCTCCTTATGATAAACATCAGTTTCAAGTTTTTTCAAAATACATTCAAAAATTGGAAAGTTTTGGCCGAGACACAAAAATCCATATATATTGAATGACCTAGAATATCTTCTGACGGTGAACATAAGTACCAAGTAATTTCAAAGTCCATTTAGAAATTGGAAAGTAATAGCCGAGACAAATTCAGCACTTAGACCTTGAATAAGACCTTGATACTACTGGCCAGAGTCTTGCACATGACACATCGTCTTCTGAAGGTGAACATCAGTTAAGTCATTTCAAAATCGATTCAGAAATTTGAAAGTTATGGCTGAGACACGAAAATTCTATACATATTGACGGACTGTGAATACGCCTTTGATCTTGGTACTACTGGCCAGGGTCTTGTTCGCGACACATTATCTAGTGATGATGTATATCAGTACCAAGTAATTTCAAAATACATTCAGAATTTAGAAAGTTATGCTGAGACACGAAAATTCCATTATATAATGAATAACATTGAATACGACCTTAAAATTGGAGCTTTGAGCCACAGTCTTTCACCGATACATCGTCTTGTGTTGGCAAACATTTGTGCCAAATTATTTCCAAATCCATGTAGAAATTGTTATGGTCGAGACACGAAAATGGGCTGAAAGGACGGACGGACGGACAGTGCGATTGCAATATGTCACCCTTGGGGAGCATAAAGATAGACGAAAAAGACCATACAATCAACAGCAAACATAAAAAACCAAAAAGATTGCTCTCGTGCCCCCAACTGTAAACTTATAAGTAAACTGACAAACTTATACAAATCGAAATAAGTGACGTCATGTATCGAGTCATGACGTCATATTCAGTGTCACAGGAAATTTCCATTTATTTGCAAAGGAATGGAATGCGTTTTAGCACACGGTCTAATCTACAATCAAGCTATGCATATTCACTTTTAAAGACGATTTCTGCATTTTGTTTTATTCAAGAAAAAATGATCATTTTTTCATATGTTATAGAAAAAGTATAACAAATCCAAAAATGGAAAGAAAAATTGGGGTCACCAAACTCGTTTTCGAGATAACAGCTCATACTTTGTGTAGGTGTGCAGCTGTTTTTTAAGATTTGCAGTGTACAAAGAGCTTATCGCTAAACATATTATTACTGTTATATCATGATAAAATCATGCTCAGACATACTGTTTTTACAAGTAAGTATTCATTTGACATACATTGTGTTAATTTAACACAACTTATACCATAAATGATTTTTATTCTGTCATACTATGTTTCTATTTTCAACTGCATGCATGAAAAAATGGGCTGCAATTTCGACAAAAAAAATATTTTTCATCTTTTATTCCCCCTTTTCCGATATTCTTCCAACAAAACTTTCTAATTTTGATATATATCTTAGAACAATGCCTAATAAACATATTTCAGTAATAAAAACATGAGGTTACCGAGCTAATTTCGGTCTGAACTCTGAAATTGAGTTATATTGTCAAAAATAGTCGACAAATATGATTAATATAAAAAATATGCATATCAAGTTAATAAAGATTTTGCCCATTTTCCAATAAAGCTTTCTAATTTAGATATATATCTTAGAACAATGTCCTTATCATAAATGGTGCAATCATTGTTCAAGTAATTATCTACAATTTAATTGATTTAAAGTTTGATAATTCACGTCAAAAAGACTTCCGTTTCAAAACAAGACAAGTGACGATTCGTAACAGCGAACTGGTTTAATTAAGAAAAATAATGACTTTCACGTACAGAGGTAACTCTAGCAAATACTTAAATAATCTTCATTAATGAAATATGATGCAGATAGGCGATAATTGTATCTCAATGATATGGTTTTACTTACGGAGTTTCCAAGTCAGTGGGTGGGGTAATCTCGCCATTCTGCGATGTGTTTGTGGCATCAGCACCCAATTGCTGCGATTTCAGTGCTAACTGTAGCCTCTTCGTCCGTGCGACCTTGTACCCACTCGCAAATTTACCCTTCATGCGAAATTGCTGCGACATGATAGGTTGCGTATTTAGCGCGCTCGCGGATACGTTAGTTGTCCGAAAACTATGCAAGTGTTTCTTCCGTGAGCTTTATTGTCTCCCTTATGAGCAGAAATGTTGCGCGTTACGAACCACCGAAATCGTCTTTAACTGTCATGTTAGCATATGACACTAAATACCGGTGATGCAAAATGGAAATTGATAAAAGAAAACAAATCACTCCTAAACAATAAATATAGTGATTTATTAGTTCATACCCCTTTTACAAATGTCAACAGTCTAATGTACAAAATCTTCATTAATGTAGTACACGCTACCCAATAAATACAATGTTGTGGGCTAACATCATTCTTTCCCCAAATATACTAAATACCGGTAATCAAGTAAAAATCTCCCAATGTCACATGAAATCATAATGTAATACTCATTTTACTATACTGGGTTAAACTTCCAATCAATATTCATAAAGTAAGTCCTATATATGGTAACATTTTCAAATATATACCTTTCAATTTTAAATGTTTAAAAAATAATAACTGGACAATCTTATAGTATTCTGTCAAATATTAATTGCAATATGGTGCAAAGAAAGATGGAATTTCTCCTGGAGTGCAAAATTTGAGGTATGCCAATGCCCACAACCGTCACATGGCACAAATTCAATGAAATACTCAAAGATTAAGAGCATCTGGTCTTTATTTATTGCAAACCCCACAAACAGATCCTTGACTAACTGTCTAGCTATGGACTCAGTGTCAGAGTTTTCCACTGAAAGTGCGCTAGGCTAAATTTTTCATGTGCTGGGTTATGTAGATATTGATATGGGTGATTTTACATTCTTTTTTGAATTGGTAGATTCAACAGAGTCATTTGTAATATTTTTCAGAATTTGTTTTTTAAGGGAGACATCAAATTCCCAATGACAGACGACTTTGATTGTCATTTTTAGGGTTCTCTGATACTTTGGTTATTTTATCACTGTCCAGAAAATTACAAACTATTACATTTTACTGGCTTTCAGCAACTAAAGTTTCATATTCAATGCAAATATAATAAATGGAAGATGGAGCATTTTACTAATATATTTCCTTTCAAACGGGTATATATACCGGTCTTTCTTTTGAAATGATATTATCAGGGGCCAGGCTTTGCTGCATGCCCTACTTGAAATGCCAGCAACATTTTAGTGGTTGATGGTAATTCCTAGTGTGTTTCTCAGACATGCTTGACGCTCACTGTAATACACATTTTTGAGTGGACCGAAGAAGCCAACATCAAGAGGTTGTGTTACATGTGAAGTATGAGGAGGGAGAACATAAAATATAATGTTGTTGGCTTTGCCCCATTCAGTAAGTGCTAAGTTAATATGTGATTTGTGACCATCAAAAAGTATCAAAAGAATAGAGCCAGCTTGGGACCATACTTAAGAAATCGTTCCGCCATGTAAGTCATGAAGACGGTGGAGTGAAACCATTCACTATCACTCATAGCGCCTGCCGCACCTGGACTAGCTCCAGCCAAAAATTCACAATTCCATCTCTTGACGGGGATACATAATGTGGAGGAAGATGTGTTCCTACTGCATTGCCAGCAGCAATTACGGTGACATTCTTTCCTCTGCTAGAAGTGATGGCCTGCGTGATAATTTTCGTCTCACAAAGGACATTAGTTCGAATGTGTTCCGTCACTATGCCTGTTTCATCTACATTCCAGATTTTCTCGAGCTTTTTAGATATGTCGATCTTGTCCATCACCTCTTCAGCACCTGAGAAATATATATTTAGAATATTCCCAGAAGTACATTTAGCACGAATAATTGACAATATCTGAGGTTTACTTGAAGAAGATTCTGGGTTTCTCTTAAAACTCATACCAAGACTGGACAAAGCAGTGTCTGTAGTTTTCTTTTTGTTCAAAATAACAGCAAAGTCTGTAGACAGATTCAAGAATTCTTTCCTGGAATAACCATATCCAATGCTTGCCATATATATAACATGGTCGAAAAGTTGGTGTTCTTCCTCTACAGAGAAGGTTGGTGATGGTCCAGGGTTTGTAGCAAACACTTCAGATGTAGGAACTGGTTGTCGACCAAGAGTGCTTTCTCTTAAGGTGCTCTCTGGTACACCAAACACCTTGACTGCCTTGCAAATTGAGGTACCATTCTCAACATCTTTGTTATGCTAGAGTCCGTAACTCAGAGTCATATTGTCTCATCTTCCGTTTACCATGCAATGGAAGCTGAAGTACAAAATAGTGACACTACTCTTACCTGAGTGATAAAAATTTCCGATCTCCTGTTTTGTTTCCATGCGTAGTTTTCAATGTTGTTACATTTTGGATTGGAAAAAATATTGGTAGGAAGTTCAACTAAGTATTTTTATAACGGAAGTGAGCACCTGCGTTCAAAACGCAGACGGTAGTGAAACAAATCCAGTTTGTCAAAGAAAAAGAACATAATAATGAAAACTTTTGATTGAATTATAAATATTTGTGATTTTCTTTTAATTAAACCAATTTTAATGCATACTCACCCTTAAAAATGACATTTTAACTCCGTTTCTGCGGATGACAGACGGCGCGGACCAAGATTAACAAAGCGCAGCGTTTGTTGACACTGAAGTTGAGCGTGTGTGTATGGTACGGCTATCGCCGTTATATATACAACATATGACAATGCAATATTTGAAGATAAAATATACTTGTTCCACAAATGCATGTGAATAATGCGACCGTTTTAAATCTACTATACTTACCATTGAAAAAAACGAAAGCCCAGTTAGTTAATCATCACCGACTTACGTAGATCACGAAATTAAAATATAATTAACCGTACCATGTTAGTAGTTCGTTCCGCAGACTTGCTAAAATGGAATTTCGCACAAACAAGCTGTTTTTGAATTACTTCAGTTGGCATCACACAACAGAAAACGCGTTAAACCATCTAACTCTCAATTCTATCCATTCCTCCTTTCTCTAAGGTATAAGGAAGTACTTCATCATATCATATTTTACATACATTTCGTATTCAATGAATTAGTAGTGTATGTGACTTACGTCACTGTGAATTGCATTACACAACATGCCAAACAAAACTGTGCCTTTTTGAGCGAATGGCTCTAAATTATGAATGTGACAATACAATTGAATGCCCTGTATTTGAAAACGAAGGTAAACAACTTTTAAAACCTTACTACTATAAAAGACCAAATATTATAAAGACAAATGAACTTATGAATACAAAAATAACCAAGCATCAGTAAAACTATGCATAAGGACTGCATAGATTTATTAAATTATCATTAGTTATATTATTATTATAAGTTTTCGAAGTTTGTGACATGACCATAGAATTCTGGTTGAGACATTCTTTGTTTAAAAAAAAAGATTTTACGAAATGACAATTGTATTTACTTACAAGTTTATTTTCATTATTGTAAATTTTACAGTATGATTTACGTAATTCATGACATCAATAACTTTGCTTTAGCAATTTTAGTTAGAGTGTGTTCATTAAATTCTTCCATTTGACTACATTCTCTAGCAAAACGAATGAGCTGAAAGATTTAAATGCCGTAAGATGTCTTACGAGGGACATTACGATTCGGGAAAAGAAAATAAACAATATCAAATTTAAGTCATCTCTTACAGTCACATATTTTAGAAGTTTTTATTGTTATAAAGTTCAGGTCTAAAAAGTGTCTAGTTAGTCGGAGTCATTGGCTTTATTTAACTGGTGTTCCATTTGTTAAAAATAAACTCTCCGCCACGAAAAAAGTTACAGTATCTGCGCGTTTTCAGGAAAAAGAACTAAAAATCTTAGCACAGAATAAAAGAACTGGCAGGTTATTTAGTGAGGATAATATTTAGCATAAGCGACAATAAACTCATTGCATATGTGTGGATTCGTTCCGTTGCCATCAAAAGCTAGTTAACATGCACTTTATTGTACACATTTATTTACCTTAAACCTCCTGTAATCTTAATATATTTTCATTCCATCGTACTTGAATGAAGATCTCAGGAGCATTTAACAAAACAACATTATTAATTAATTACATTCGTCAGACTACATATATAGAACGTATTTTTCAATTGACTGTTTATGTTCATAATAACGCCCTTATAGGCGAATTCTTGGATCTTTTTGTATGTTCTTTTAGTAACGGGATGATAAGTACTGTTAGTTGACTTAGAACAAACATAAAAAGATTTCCAAATGATAACGTACTGTACTATTCTTTGTAGTAGGATTATAATGCAGAAAACTGGTTTATTTTTTACTTCATGTTGAAATGATTTTTTTTCTTAGATTCTTTTGTTCACACCGTTTGAACAAAAAGTGTAAACGTGAAGTGTGTTACCACCAAAACATTCCCGATATTACCCCCAGGGGTTCCGGTGGTAAAATGAAATAAAGCGACGCAGTTTTCTGCTCCTGTACTCTGTGATTTTGGTTCTTTTTGTAAACGATGTTTTTGTTGAATCCTTTGTTAGGTACAAGCCGAATCTTTAGACAATATATAAAAAAACTAAACAATTATATTCGACATAAAACTGCATAGTTATTGTAATGCACTAACTATGCAAGAATTTGTTTCTTAGCAAAGCAATCGTAAGTAATTAAATGATATAGGCCATCTTATCATTGTCATTTGTTTATTAATTCATATGTTCCTTAGATGTAAAATCTTTATATGTAAGGCACGCACTCTAACATCGTTTATGCAGCCATTCAACGCTTTTCTGGAAAGTAAGAACATGTGTGAATGATTACACCCGGAAATTCCGAAGATGATCTAAAAAATGCGTGTTTTTGTTATTCTTAGTGCGTAAAAATATTACAAAAAAATATTAAGAATAGGTGATAAATATCAACAAAGTTATACAGTCGTTATTACTGATTTTCAAATTAAAAGAAAATTCAAATGAAATAAAATTATTACACGCAGGACTAAATTTTATGCGTTATACAAGTATTTTGGTTATAAGTAATGATTTTTTCATCATTTTTATTATTTGACAATTTATTCGTAATAACATAAAAGTGTATTAATAAGATAAACAACGACCTTCTATGTTTTTGATTCTCTCAAACAAAATAGGACGCCAAAGACGACATAATGATCAAATGATCGGGCGGGCAGGCAGGCAGGACTGTGAATGGAAAAGCAAGTTATGATAGATACAATTTATTCTTATGTATATTTTAAGTTACAAAGAATAGTTTACTTATATTGACAACAATAATATTTAATTTTATGAATCACTGACGGGAAATTCGTTTACAATCTTCTTAAAGTATATGATAAAACTGAATAATAAGACCAGTTTGGATCAAGATAAAACAGACTTCAAATTTATTTGAGTAGTATTGGTATCAGGTTGATCAATGAGGAACATTAAAACCGATCCGAAATAAGTGGTTGTTTTAAAGAGGCGGTCGTAATATTGAGGCAGTCGCCAAGCGAAATTTCGTTGTATTACACCTTAGACGATTAGTATCGGTTGCTTCAGATATATACTTTGATGAATTTAATGCATGTGGTTTGCCCTAAGCGAGATCTACACGTAATTGTACGCTTAGAGTTTAAAAGGAAAAAACACACTGAGTTATACCGTTTGAAAAACTTTGTGCCGTAATTGAAAAATCCCGACTGGTGGTCGTAAAAAGTTTCTGACACAGTGGTAGACTTTTCATGTCTTTCATGCTTATTCAGAATGCTTGAACCATGCCTTGCGGCTCAAAAAGTATGTATATATATATATATATGTACCACGAAACTCCGAATCACCATTCGACTTCTAGCGCTTACGTGAAACAGTCAACTTACAGTTCACGATGGATCTCGTCGGAAAATGGAAAGTCACCAATGAATCAAGCTTGGTTGATTGCATGAAAACTTTGGGTAAGTTTCTTTGTTCTCTTTCATCAATTGAATTGTTTGCTCTGTAGAATATGTAACATAACTTCAATGTTGAAACTTAATGATTTCTTTAACAAAGGCATTTATAAACATAGTTGTTGAAAGTTTCAAGTCACTGTATAGCGGTGGTCAGCCGAGAAATTGAATGTGCTTTGCGAATCTTGGGATGACTCCAGTTTTTTTAATTACCTTGATTCCAAATATGGAGACCTATTTCAAGTTCGTTTATTAATAGACTGTAAAAAAGTTCCAGAATTCTACTTATCCGACCAACCCTATTTCTTTCTACCGACACTAGACAATTTCTGTCTTGCCGATAAGCTCTTATGAACTTAATCGCCGAACTAAATATACTTATATAAGCATATTTGAAAAAAGTTATGCTGACTTATTAAACCTATATTTTGGGGGGTGTAAGTGGAGTGTAAGTGGCCTTTTCATATTCAAACAAATATCTCAAGATTGTTCCATTTTAAAACGGTGTTCATGCATTCCAACATTTTGCTTTGTTGCTAATTGTGCTACTGAAAATAAATGTACGCTTTAAATAAAATTAATGCTGCACTTAGGTTTCATATTTATAAAATGTCAACAAAATAAGGAAAACTTATTGTGAATGATATCAAGTTTTCACTTTAATGATTTCCCATGTAAACTTGGTTACAGGTACCTTTCCCGCTATTCACAACATAAAATGTAGAATGTGTTTACCGATATCGCAACACAAAATCTACTATTGATAATCATGTCAAATTCGTATATTTATACCATGCGTTTTTAAATCGGATCAATGCATTTAACATCAAGATAGCCATAAATTTTGATAGCAGCGGACATAATAAGTTGACAGACTTTTCCCGATAATTTCAGGAGTCCCACAAGCTATCATGAACCTGTCAGATGACATTGGACTGCAGCTGGAAGTTGCAAAGGAGGGAGATACGTACACGTTGAAACAAACCGCCAGTCTTTTACTGAATGAATATAAATTCAAATCTGGACAACAATTCACTGTGAAGAACTGGTTAGGACAGCCACTTCAGGTAAGGCTAGAAAAATAGTTGTTTACGGATACTTGACCTAAAAAGGGGTAAGTCGTCGAAAATACTTCTATTTTTGATAAACATCTCTTTGTTTGTTTGAGAATACAAGATTTCATTCACCCCCCCCCCCCAATATTCCGCACAATGGATTTTACTGTTAGAAACTTTAAGGTTCGCCCCAAAGTAGCGTCGGTCGGGTAATAGTTATTAGTAGTTGTTTTCAGCTTAAATAATTTGATACAAAATGAACTTGAGAGAACGTATCGATGTTCCTCATTAGTCATTTTTCATTTCATTATGTTTCAGCTGGTAAAAACGAGTATCTCCACGGAGACCCATTTTTAACACACGATATTATTTAAATTTCGACCTATTAGCAGTTTTACACTAGTCATATTCGAACCACGCTGAACTGTAAGTTCCGTCAATAAAATAGTAAAACAGCTACTTTCTGTTTGTAAAATCGTTCGAAATTCATAAATACACAAATATTCAAATATACTAGATATTTGTTTTTGAAAAATGAATTCCATTATCACGTATTGGAGTAAAACAAAAACTACAAATTTAATCAGCGGAATGCAAAAATAAGCTTTGTAAACTATGGCCAGTCCAACATTTCAGACACTGACTTACAACTACATTGTACTTTGAAGAGAAGCGCTAAATCCTACTATACATCTATATGTTTTATAGTCCTCTAAAATTCGGTCCGTTGGAAATGTGCATTTGTAAATAGTAAATATTTTTGTACTGCGGCTGTTAACATATGCATAGGCTATTTGAAACTGATTTATTTTACCAGGGAACTGTGGCAGTGCAGGGCAATAATAAAATGGTAGAAAACATCACTGAAGGAGGATCCTCATCGGTGACAACAATTCAGAAAGTTGGCAGCAATTTAGTCAGGGTGAGTGCATCTGTCTCTGATTTTAACAAACACTATCTGTGATTTTTAAAATATCTTACTGTTACCACTTAGCATTCAAGTCTACAGCTGCAAGACTTTCCTTACAATTGAATGACATTTTTTGTGCTTAAAGCTGTATTTCTGAAGGCTAAAAGAGATACGTAGAAAACAATGCAATGTGGTGTAATGTGGTTGTAATATTGAGGTGGTCGCTGAGTGATGTTATTCTGTATGTTATTAAGGCCACTTACTTTTGAGAGATATTTATTACGGATACTCTTAACTTTTTAGCTCACCAGAACCGAAGGTTCAGGGTGAGCTGTTAGGATCGGTAGGAGGATGCTCCGTCGTCTGGCGTCAACAATTGTCTTCTCCTCAGAAACTACCAGTCGGATTTACTTCAAATTTGCTGTGTAGAAGCCTTTTGACGTTCTAATTACAGTTTGCTCATATTATACCAGTTGGTCCCTTTTAGGGGTCACTAGAGCTAAAAATACATAAGCCTTTAATCATCTTCTTCTCATGAACAAATGGATTGATCATCACCAAACTTGGTCTGTAGCATCCTTATATGGACTTTTATCAGATTTGCTCAAATAAAAATGGTTGGCCACTTTTAGGGGCCGCTAGAGCTAAAAATAGAAATACCTTAAAATGACTTTTTCTCATGTTTCTATGGATGGATCATTACCAAACTTGGTTTTTAGCATTTTTAGATAGTGTTCTATCAGATTTGCTGAAATAAAAATGGTTGGCCCCAATTAGGGGCTGCTAGAGCTAAACATAGAAATACCTTAAAAATGACTTCTCTTCATGAACCAGTGGTTGGATCATCATGAAATTTGGTCTGTGGCATCCTTCAGTCATCACGAATATTCTTTTGTAGTATCCTTTGATGGTCCTTTATCAAGTTTATTATTGTTCCCCATTATTTGCCCACAAGTGTACCTTTATTACCTTTTTCGTAACAAGTTAATTAATATTTATTCTGGTGAGCGATGCAGGGCCATCATGGCCCTCTTGTTTAGTATTGTAATGTACAAAACCGAAACAATGTGTGCGCCGGCTTTCTATTTACTATATTAATATTACAATATTACTTTGTATAAACATCAGTAACTTTACTCATTGTGCACACATAACTGATGACATTGATACAGTCAACTACAGCGAATCACTCATAAAATTGTATTTTTTACTTCCAGACTCGTGAAATGGGAGGCACAACTTGTTCCTTGACGTACACAAGATTATAAACATCAAGGACATTTGTGATCGACGATTTTGATTTAGTTGAATAGTGTATGAGACACAGACATTTTAAAATATCTTTGAGTGCCTTTTCCTTTTTATTGTCATTTTCTAACATTTACCTTCTCTTCTTCTAGACTATGTGTGATTTTCACTGATGTAAATAAAGAAAGCAACTATACCTGCTAGAAATTGTCATTTTGTTAACACCACCAGTGCCAATCCAGAGCTGTCGTTCGTTATCCAGCTCTATGCGCGTCTCAGCTTTTTAAAAAGATTATTGTAAAACAGTAAAGAAAGCCACAAATAGTACAAATTTTACAATGAAACAATTTTTCTTTCGTGCGATACCTTGTAGATAAAAGAATAATTTATGACAAAATCACAAAAAAATGTATTTATCAAACACACTTTCTGGACGGAATGTGTTTGTTTTCCTTCAGTAATAAGATCACAAAAAACGTGTAAATAAAAACATAACATAGAAGTCAAACGTAATCGCGAAAATTGTAACAATAAATGCATATTAAGAGAAAAACATAAAAGGTTGTTTAGAGTATCAGATGGAACCCCAAAGGAGACCCAGACACATGTTTTGAACTAATTTTCAGACGTTGGTGGAGATGTTTATGGATGATCAGTAACGACAACTATGGAGAGAGAGAACAATAGTGATTCTGGTTTATAAACAAGTGCAAACAGGTCCTTCGGTAGTCCAATGACTTCTTCCACATTAGTACTTTTAAGTAAAAGATAAAACGCTCTTTTTCAGTAAACGGGCGCAACTAAGCTGTTGAAAAAAGACAAGAACCGAAGTTAGAATAGTGCTTCAATAACAGTGTAACACAAACATAACATAGAAATATACGTAATTATATTTCAGACCGTTTGATCAATCAACCATTGGTTTACAGCTTTCTGAAATTACCTCTGAAGATCCGTAATTTTTTACATAAGACATGTTCGTAATTTATGAATGACACTTGATCATCTGTTTCTGAGTAGCGAATATGGTACTTGTGACATTGCATGGCAGACTAATTTTCAAAATATATATTCGTTTCTATCAATAATATCCAGTTTATTCTAAGGAATATGTTACTTGATCTGAATTTGAGTAAAAAAACTGGCAGACAAAGTGAACGAATAGTCCAGATGATCTTAAATATTGCTTCGCTCAGAAAAAAAACTCTGCCAACAGAAGCAGTAAATTTTACCTTTCGAATGACACAAAACAATTACATTAAATGGATACATTAAGAAACATCGAAATTAAAAATAAACTACCAATTTGTAACGAACATTCAAATATACAATATGTTAAGTTCCAAATCCTAAAAAACAATTGGAAACGTAATTTGATTCAAATCTCTTCAAAATATTTATATCGTACAATTAATATACTTTCAAATAATATTTCGGTAAAATGTGGAATAGTCAATACATTTGGACATGTACGCTGTTCGGTTTTCCTAATTGTGGTGTTGGGCTTTTGCCGATCGTACGTATGCATAATTTATTGTCCACAGATTAAACACGCTCGGAATTCGTTGGGAACGGAATCAAAGTGTGTAAGAATACAAAACAACTCCAATTGTCCATATTACCAATGTTTAATTGTCTTATAAATTGAAACGTAAAACAAAGTTACCAATTAAATAAAACACAGATGTTTAGTTTTAAATTAAACAAAATATATCCATCGTAAGTCCAGGCAAAAATATTATTTTAAGCAGCCGACAGAATTTGGATAGATTCAATGGAAACGGCTAGCGTCGACTGCCGACTGCCCTGGGCGGCGAGCGCACCTCTTTCATGATCCCCAATGTAGGTACCCACCCTTTTTATCATTTTTGAGTGTTCTACGCACAAGTGTGTGCTTACTCCAGACAGCATTACCAAAAAACGTCTAAAGATCAAGAACTAAAATCATGAGTTAAGCGTTTTTACCTGTTTGTGAATTTTTTCGTGTGTAGCCTAAACATGTTATAACCTCACCTGACCCTGATAGATATATTTAGTTTCTACACAGGTACAGACACATTGTAAACAATGTAAAAAGACATTGGAAATAATGTTTTTTTATTGCGTTTATACAAACCCATAAGTAACTGGTATCTTTGTTAACACTTAATGCCACACTAACTTCCGGGGAAATAAAAGAGGTAAAGTCTTATAAATAAATAGTAGATGGAAAAAAGACACTAAAACCACCAACAAACATAATCATCAAATTTAATTCTCTTGTCCTCCATAAACTTATGACTTAACTGAAAAAAACATGATACAATTTGAAATAAGTAACGTGAGAACTTCGATATAGTGTACAAGCATCAAACAATAACTTCAATATAAAGTACAAACATTAAACAACAATTCTGAAGCTAGAATAAAACAGGAACAAGAAATATCTCGCCAAAGGCAAAAACAAACAATCCCACGTCACATTTCCCGTTAAAGATTCATGAAGAAATGACTTTAAACTCTTACATACCTTTGACCGCAGTGCAATCAAAAGGGAAATGATTTACCAGATCTAGATTAAACTTCAGACATGCAGTGTGCTGAAAAATATTTCTCCTATACCATCTGGAGATGAAATTTGCAATAAGCTTAGTAAAATGCATTATATTTAAATTATTACTAACCTTTGCGAAGTCCGAAAATACCATCACCGCTGAATTCTGGTTGAGACATTCCATGATTAAAAACAACAACTTTTTACTTACATATTTTGGTTTCACGATCATTAACTTTACTGAATAATGTATGTAATTTACTGAATAATGTATGTAATTTATGATATCTATAATCTGATGATAGTCTTTTTAGTCAGAATTTGTTCATTAAATTCTTCTTTTATACGCGGAGAAATGCAGAAATGTAAAATTAACAAAATCTTTATACGCGGAGAAATGCAGAAATGTAAAATTAACAAAATCTTTATACGCGGAGAAATGCAGAAATGTAAAATTAACAAAATCTTTATACGCGGAGAAATGCAGAAATGTAAAATTAACAAAATCTTTATACGCGGAGAAATGCAGAAATGTAAAATTAACAAAATCAAAGTTAAGTCATCTCTTGAAGTTATATTACATTATAGAAAAATGTTAATATGAAAAGGTTACATGTTAACCTGAATCATTAGTTTTATTTAATTCGAGTTCCTTTGGTAAAAAATGAAGGTCCAAAATAAACTTTCCACCACGAAAATACCTACAATATATGTGCGTTTTCACAACAAAATGTACTAAAAATCTTAGTATAGAATAAAAGAACTGGCTTTATGTACTTTACATTGACCCGAAACCTCTAATCTGAGCATATTTTTCTGGTCGAAGAGAACAACCCGTATATGAAACAAAAAATTCACACGAGCAAAGGAAGCCAGCTAGCAACGGGGAAAATTAGCAGACAAACATACGGGCATATAAACATACAACCCCAAAGCAAATTAGGAACCAAACACACGAGCAAATAAGTAAACGAGCAAATAAGTAAACGAGCAAAAAAAAAAAGATTCACACAAGCAAACAATCACTCGAATATAATAAAACTAACAAACATACATGCATACGAAAAACCATCGGGCAATCAAGCATGTAAGAATATTTGCAAACAAGCACGCAAACAAAGAAGCAAGCACTCAAGCAAGCAATGAAGCAAGCAGATGACCAAACAAGGAGGCAAGCAAACACACGAGAAAAAGCGAACAAACAAGAAAGCATAAGAGCGAAAAGGAAGCAAGCTTACGATCAAACAAGGAAGCAAGCACTTAAGCAAACAGGGAAGCGAGCAGAGTACAAGCAGTTAAGCAAGCAGGCGACCAAACAAGCAAACATACAAACAAATAAGCAGGCAAGTACACGAACATGTGTGATTTCAAGCACAAGAGCAAATAGCAGACGACCAAACAAGCAAGCATACAAACCAATATGCAAGCAAATAAATAAACATAGGTGATTTCAAGCATACGAACATATAAGCAAGCAAGCACACAAGCAAGCAATGGAGCAAGCAGGCGATCAAACAGGCAGACAAGCACAAGCGCATAGAGGCAATCAGCCACGCAAGCAAAAAGGAATTAAGCAGACGACCAAATAAGAAAGCTAGTACACTGGCAAACAAGGAAGCAAGTTTACCAGAGAAACAACTGAGGACTGAAATACATGATTCTGATGATGATCAGGATGATGATATTCCACTTACTCAGTTTCCTAAACTGGGCTTAATTGAGAAAATCATGGGTGATTTCATCCAGTTAATTGCATCATCCGAAAACCATTATAGTTGCGTATTAAGAAAAAAAATAGAATTTTGTTATTGACTTTGCGTTAGTTCTTTTTATTTAAAACGTGTCCTTGCAATATTTTCATAATACGGGTATAAATGTATTACATTTCACGATGAAGTTTTATTGCTGAATACATGTGCATCATCATATGCTTACTTTAATTTTTGATCCAGTTGACTAATAACGTACTATTGAAATACATGCTCTGTATGAACTAATCGAAATAACATTTCGAATCCGTCGATTTCTGGTAAGCGGGGTTCTACTGTTTTTGTTTTGCGGTGACTTACCTCTCGTATGATGAATAATAACAACAGGCTTAATATTTTATCTTTTGTATTGTTTATGATGAAGTATTTTATAGTCGATGTAAAGCGAAATTCCCTAGTAATAATAACTATTAATAAAGATTGTGCAGAGTACAACTTTTTAACATAATAACACCCTTACAGGCGAATTCTTTTGTTTGATGATGTTCTTGAAGGCAGGCATGATGTGAATGATGTGCATTGATAGATGACATTGAACAAACATAAAAATATTTCCAAATGAAAACGTATGGTATTATTCTCTGCACAGTGAATATAATACAGACAGCATGCTCATTTTTATTTTATGTTGTAATGATTCGTTTTTTCCCAGTTTTACATCTGTTCTCACTGTCTGAATAAGAGGATGTATGATTCATGTTAAAAAGCATTCCCAAAATTGCCCACAAGGACTTTGATGGTATAATGTAACAAGATGATTTAAGCGACACAGCTTTCATTCCCCGAGCAGTGTGACTGTAACCTTTTTTGCAGACGTCAATGTACGATTGAATCATTTGTAAAGTGCAAAACACAACTTGTGCAATTATATCCGACATCAAACTGCGCAGTTATTGTAATGCACTATATTTGCAAGATATAGTTTCTTATCCAAGTTATTTCAAACAATACATTCTAAAGACGGTCTAATTTGTATCATTTACTCATTAATTCGTATGTTATTTACATATGAAATCTTATTCCAACCACACTGCCCTACATCTTTCGTACACCAGCGTAAGCAAGATCATTAGTGAATGAATACTCCCGCAAGCTTTGAAGATAATATCCAGAATGTTTTTCTGCTATTCTTAAAAATATGAAGTATGCAAAGAGATTTGCTCTAAGCAATAGACACATGCATTTGCACGATGACAGTTTAAAATGAAAATCTCACTGAATGATACCGCGTAATTCCAGTCAAATGTGCATACGTGAAAATTTTATTGCTGTAATAGGAAAATCCTAACTGCTTATTCGATGGTCCTAAAAAGATATTGGCACTGTAAGCGGTAGACCTTTCATGTTTATTCTCAGATGCACAGACGCTATGTTGATTCGGAATGCTCAAACCATGCCTTGCGGCTCCAAAAAGTATATATAAATGGACTAAGAAACTCTGAATCAACATTCGACTTCTGGCGTTTACGTGTTACAGTCAACTTACAGTTCACGATGGATCTCGTCGGAAAATGGAGCGTCTCCAATGAATCAGGCTTGGTTGATTGCATGAAAACTTTGGGTAAGTTCCTTTGCTTTCTTTTGTTCATTACATTGTATGTATTGTAGAAAATAACATTTTAATGCATGTGAAAACTTAATGATTTCATCAACGTAAACATTTAATCATAGTTGCTCAAAGATTAAAGTTTCTAAATGACGGTGGTCAGGTGAGATATTGTATATGCTTCGCAAATCTTGAGGAGAATCCAGATTTATTTCCAAATCTGGCAGCCCATTTCATTTCTTAGTTGGGCGTATAATGGTTCCTATTGATTTCCACTAACTCAACTGAACCTATTTTTTCTGCCGAAACTAGATTTTTTCTGTCTAGGTCAATTTTTGTCTTGTCGATAGTTTCATGTTTATGTGGACTTTATTGCCAAACTATACATGCTTAGGTGTTAATCGTGCTACAAAATTACAAATGTATGTGTGACATAAGTTTAATTTAGCCCTACCATGGTTTCGTATCATATCAACGAAATTAGCAATCATTTTTGAATTATGTCAAGTGTTCACTATTATGATTTTCTGACGTATAATTGTTATATCATATTTTAAAAACAACGACCAAAAAATTACACGCGCGAGTTTTGTAAATAACCATAGAAGTAATTACTCTTTTGCTTTAAATATGTTTTTATTATATTTAATGCGTGTATAATGAACTAAAAAATACAAAGTTCTGTACAACGATTCAATTTCCATGCACATACACCGCATTAATTTTGATAGTATCTGTTAAACTTTACTTTAAATAAACAAGACAACTACTACAGCAGCAACAAATCAGTATTAAAAATGCCCGGAAGACCACTAGCACATCATGTCAGATTCGCAAATCTGATGCACACATTTAACATCAAGATGGCTATAAAATTTGATAGCAGCAGACAGAATAAATTGAGAGAATTATTTTCCGATAATTTCAGGAGTCCCACAAGCAATCATGAACCTGTCAGATGACATTGGACTGCAGTTGGAAGTTTCAAAGGAGGGAGATACGTACGCGTTGAAACAAACCGCCAGTCTTTTACTGAATGAATATAAATTCAAGTCTGGACAACAAATTAATGTGAAAAACTTTTTAGGACAGCCACTACAGGTAAGGCTAAAATGAAATAGTCATGTTTAGGGTTACTTAACAAACATCATTGGGTAAGTAGGTCGGCAAACTCTTTTTCTCTTTTTTTCTTTCTCTTTTTGTGAGAATAAGAACTACGATTCACCCCAAATATTTTCGTACTTTGGATTTTACCCTTAAAACATAAGCGCCAAAAATGTGTCAGTCAAGTGGCCCATCTTTTTGTGACGATTGTATTGTTTATTCTCCGTATTAGATGATGTTGGCATTGAAGCACTAAACCCTTTTTAAACAAGTATATATTTATGTAGTCTTCCTTAGATGCCTTTGGGCTTCAAATTGTTATATTTAAATGTTTGATATGTTTGTCTTTAATTCATCTTTTTAGTAATATTAGTGTACGACGATTGATAACAGACATTTTGTATTATTTCAGTTGCATTTTCATTTATTTTACTAGGGTACAGTGACCGTGCAGGGCAACAATAAAATGGTGGAGAATATCACCGAAGGGGGATCCTCATCGGTCACAACAATACAGAAAGTTGGCAACAATTTAGTCAGGGTAAGTACAACAGTCTCTTTTCTCAAACTATCTGTCCGGTAAATCGTATTATTCATAATATTGTATCTTATCGATACTTTTAAGCACTTCATATATACTTTTGTAAAGGTTAAGGAAACCAACTTGCCCAGCATTAAAGTCCGCTATGCTTCTTCCCTGACAACTGCAAAACTTTTCCTTGAAATTTCATGACATTCTAGGGTAGCAATTATTTTTTTGTAACCTAAGAGAGGTACAAAAAAAAAAACAGTTCTAAAAATAAATAAGCAGTGTAATGTTGTCGTAATACTAATGTGATCTCTAAGTGAGGTTATATTGTGGGTCATGAACACCATAAACTTTCAAGAGATGTATTTTTTAATTCACACATTATTGTAACATTGTATTAATATACACAAAACAAAAAGAAACGATATGTCGGCTGGTTTTGCATATACATGTAGTTAGGCAGAACATTTTGTTGTGAAATTTATGAACTAGTACATAACTGATAGTATTCATACAGTTTATCTTACAAAATTGTATTTTGTAATTTTAGACCCGTGAAATGGAAGGCTCTACTTGTACATTGACGTACACCAGGTTATAAACACCATGGACATTTGTACTCAGCGAGAAGACAAATAAATAAGTAGAAACATTCATGAGACGGATACATTTTAAAATACTTTTGTGGGCCTTTTCCTATGTAATCGCTATTACCTAACATTTTAATTTCTCATCTTTTTGAAGACGTGTGATTTTTACAGAGTTTCTAGAAATAAAAATGTATATACACCTACTATGAAATAAAGATTTAAAAGCATGTAAAAATTTGTTTTGTAGCTTAGAACAACTTGTATTACTACAATTATGTGGTCAGGTAGCACGATCAGAACTTATGGTTTTCAACAAACACAAACAGGTCGCTCTGTCGTCAAAAGACAATATTAACATTGGGCAGCGTTACTTAGAAACAAGATATAAAATTGTGCTACCTTCCATATTATTAACCACGCTCCACGATGAGAGGAACTTCAAACCGCGATGCTACTGAATTAGACTTCATGATAATTTATGCCATTAAGCCTAAAATACGGCACTCGGTCGCAAACATGAAACAAATACGTGTATCATGCATGCAAAAGCAACTGATTCATAAAGTTGTACACGTGCATAACGATATTAGAAAGCATTGTTGTTGTGACATATGAAATATACTGAGTTTGATCTGAAAACTTTTACTGATATCGTTAAGGCAAGAATTGAGATATCACAAAACAAATATTCATACACAAATTGGCCTATCATAAATAATCATATAATAGAATATGTGTATATTCAAACGTCCAGAAGAAAATATGTCCGCAACCATAAAGCATAAAAAAGTTTCATAATTTCGTCTTTGTCAACAGAATCTAGATATGTTTTGGAATACTATGTAGGTGATTTCATTGATCAGCTATTGTCATGGGCTTTTGGGGAAAGTTTGTCAAATAACTATCATTTAAACCATATTTTCAAACTATTAAAATGAACTTTCTAATAGTTACACCATTTTCATGGTGACCTGGGAAAGACAACACATTTTTTCTTTGCTTTGTTTTAATGCTCAATAAATCATAAGGTGTATGTGATCTACATAAAATTTTAACACAAACATAAGGATCATTTAAAAAAACTTTTAAAAAATCCTACCTTCAACAAAATAATACTTTCTTAGCACCCCATAAAAATAGTTTTCTCAAGTAGCTGAAATGAGCATGCAGTATATAAAGTGTAAAGGAGGTGGGAATAAACTATCAAAACCTCATGATTTTATGAAAATCAATTGTACTGCGAGGCAAATACAAATGAGGCAATAAAAGCTCACTATATTAAATATTAGGTTTGCCAAGTGGACGTCCAGTCAGTACTGGTAACCTATTTAATATTTAGATCTTTTCATTATAACCACCGCTTATTTTCAGACCGATTGTCAATATTTCCTCTATATTCCTACCTGCTAATGACGCCACCTCAATATTAAAATCATTCTGTTAGCCCAAAATGTGGTCCTATATTAAGGATAGTCTACTGAACTCTTCATGTAAATACTGTTTTTGTCAGTTAAACAATGTCCTACACTCTTTCAATGCAGAAAAAAAATTCAGTCCTTGAAGTCAAATAATACAATCATATTTTTCTTTAGGTCTTTCCATGCTTGGAGAAGACTTTTGCATTATTTGAGCGACTATCATATCGGCATATGGTACAACTAAAACTAAATTTCGCAATTAATTGATGTGATGGGTTTAAAAAGGTCCACAAATATATCAATATCACCACCATCTTCTTATAATGATTACATACTTTCGCACCAGTTTTTTTTATATTCGCCATATAAAAAACATGTTAATTAGACCACTTCAATGTGTATGCCTTTTATTTTGTCCCAGATGTGGTCTTTAAATAATTATATAGAGGTTACCATATACGTAATGCAGTGTTCGTTATTGTTAGTTATTGAAAAATCTCCAAAATGCTTTTTCACAGATTCAGTTTACATCTTGAACGTTGATAAAGTTGAATTTGCTGGTAGTAGTTTCTGGTTTTTAAATGAATAAGATAAAAATCAAAAGACATCTTGATTGAATATTTCTAACATCTGATACCATGACAATAGACATCGCTATCATCTAATAATTTCACTGCTAACTTCTCAATAAGAATCACTAGATTCTACTGTTGATGATAAATTGCCAGAGAAGCAATATCCTCCACAAAACCGTCACAGAAAATATGTGTCGTGCTCAGAGTTCGAACTCACAAATACGGAGGTTCCCACGATTGAGCATGGAGCACGGACATGTTACCTATGTCTGAAGTCGAGATGCTAGTATTTTACCGAAAAAGCCACCACCACCTCCACCAGGCTCTAACAAAGTGACATATCGTTGTTTCTGTCATAAATGAAAGACATTTTATGACCTGCATTTATGCTACCCAGATTCTTGGATCTAAAAGACTTGTTACTAATACTATCTACACATTGTTACCTGATGCGTCATCCAAAATGCTTAATTCAACTTACTTATAAAAGATAAAAATACGGTTGTTGTTTTTTGCCAAAATTAATTTCAGTATGTTGATATTTTACAGATCTCCCTTAATTACAATGAAAGTTAAATCTTCACTGATCTATGTTCCATATTCATTATGTATTTGTTAGGAATCTTGAAAATTAGTATATGGGTCTAGATATATTCTTATGTAGAAGAATATAGCAAAATGGAACTCAGACAGATTCAAACTGGCTTAAAGTATTTCCAAATGTCCTTAGGTTTCTTATCTCTCTGCACTTACAACTATTTTCTCCACTGACAAATAAGCAAGAACAGTTATTGTACGTCCTGTGGCGCATTGTACAAATAGCAGCTGTAGCTATAAACAAATAGCAGTGCCGAATATATTCAGTTGGACGGTTTTACAGTATGGATACAGTTAGATCAAAACACTGAGAGGACTATTTGGGACTTGCGCTGAAATGATCTAAGTAATCCAGTTGCTTTTTTTTATTTGCGTATTAATCAACAAACATCTGCTTACAGCTCCATACATTACGTCATGGTCCAGGGGCAGGTATGATTCGGACAAAGACTCCAACAAAATAGGTCTCAAGTCTGACAGGGTCATGTTGTCTGGGGCAGATTTGTAACTTATACATTTCTTCAGCTCAAGAAAAATAAAAAAACAGCAATTTATCAGCCATAAAACTGACCAAAGTGATTTGCAACACTTTATTGTTTGCTTGCACCTGTCATTAAATTGCTTCTAGCTTAGGGTCATAATGCCTTTGGCAATATCATTCCAATTCACATGTGCAGATAATATTACGTTGAATAATGACACGTTGTATGAAGAATTTGTAATGAAAAAATATTATAGACTCTTTAATTCTCAAGCAGTCACTGCACGAATATTTCCATGGAAAATGCACATTTGAGAAATTTAGATAATTATTAATACATAACTATATGTCCTCAGCCAAGCAACCTAATTACTGCAAGCTGGCATTTCTATTTCAAATCTCACCAAATTTATCATGCGGAAGTTGCTGTATTATCATTGTAAGTTTATTTTGGCATTACATTAAATTAGAATAAGGCGGCATCAACAAGTTACAGAATTAGCTTAAGCATTTATGAGCCAACAAAAATGAAGTGAAGCTGCCATTGCGGAATGAAACAAAACAATACTGAGATACAATAACCTGTTAAATGCCTGTATATTTCATGAATGGTACCTTGTGTATTGAATCAAATATAAATACGATGTATTTTAATATTATTACTAGATATAAGTGGCTAAGCATGATATTTGATGAAGTTTGCTTCCACTGTGCTGATACAGAGGTCACAACATCTCCTGGAATTCAAGATTTACAACAGGCCGATAGCATTTTCAGACCAAAAAGAGAAGAGGCCTGATTCCAGATTTGAAGGCCTGCAATGAAAAAGCAAATTCTAAATATTTTTTCCAACCAAACCTGATTTTTTTCATCGATTTGGTCATTTTCGGGATTTTATCTTCACGTTCATTTCCTCCTGTCCGAGTTTTTTTAAAGTGTACACCAAACAATTTATAGATGTAATTTTCTGTTGGATTGCAGAAAGACAAATCTGTGGTTATTATACCCATGTAGGCATGCTTTAAACTTACCAATAACAATGGGGTAGGGATACACAAGTATCCAAGAGTATATCAGTTTAACTGGCTGTTTACATTAAAACATTCTCCAGGATTCTGACTCAGTACGAATATTATTTTCCGCAAGCAAATGTCAACTTACCCACATGAATCACTGGAATCAGCAGAGGGGGGAGGAGAAATAAGACGCAGTCTTCATAAAAATCATCACGGAAAACATGTCCCTGCCCATGGTTTGAACTTTCGCACCCGAGGTCGGTGGGCCAAGGCGGGATCGAACATTGATTAGAAAGGATTCTTATGTGATGTAAACAAATACTAACAATATGACGTGTGCACGTTGGCAATCGTTTAAACACACTATGTAACCGGACTAAACTATCGGAAGTTTAGTTGCCTTGAGGTCGTATAGACAAGGGCTGAAGTTTACCAGCCCCGAAATATGAGAAGAAAATAATACTGCTTAATGCGTATTTCATATCAAATCATCCCCGAATAACAACTCTAAATGTTTCCACCGTTTAATTCGCTGGAATGATATGCCAACACAACATTGTTTTCAGATTCTTACTTTGATTCACAAAATCCCTGTCAATCGCCCAAAACAACAATATTTATACAAAAGAAAGACGGTACTTTAAAAGTACCGAAAGTATTTGATCGCTCATGAAATGCATGTGTGTACAATTTTTACATGTGTATTTTGTCGTTTTCCCAAGCCAAGCCATCACATTTAAGCCCCCGTTATCCCACTGATAAATACCGTAATGCCAAATGAAACAAAATTAGTGACCCTGGTGTGTTTTGATACCTATATCCGTTTTAAGGATCGAGTTAGTAATTCTTGTAAATTACTTAAGAGTATTGTTTATTCAAACATCACATCATAATATTCATCGTTTAGGGATATCCAGGATATATTTAAGGCAATGATAATTAGTAAACTTCGCATAAACCATAATTTTGTATGCATTTGACTTAAGTACATATGTAAGTGCTTGGTTTGTTTTGAAAGTACCCAAGGACACACTTCAGGAGAATCATCAAATAATCCCAGTCATATGCAATAACATATTTGAAATATTTAGAGCAAATTGCCTTTGTTGTTTTCGCTGTAATGTGCTCTGATTTCTTACAAAAAGATACTGAGGCTGAATCGGTTAATGCAACCACGAAATTCCAAATAACTTTGGTTTATGTTTGACTATATATACGGGAAATCATCACCTACATTCAAATTTCTCCTTGCATTCGTTGGAGTCAATACATTTTCATAATGGAACTTGTCGGAAAATGGGCTGTCGAGAAGGAAAGCGGTTTGGTGGCTGCTATGCAAGATTTGGGCAAGTACATAATCTTGTCTTTTTTATTCTTTCGTGTTTGATAGCTAGTTTATTGTTTTCATGTAAGTTTCAAATTAAACAAAGATTAATTGAATTTTGATAAAGAAGCGAAATTGGAGAAAAATATTTTTAAGATAATTACTTCAATTTGTTAACTGCATTTGTTAATGAGAAATATATAAAAAGAGCAATAAAACGAACAAAACTACTAAGATGTATATTTTACTTGCAGAAATTTAGTTCAGTTTAATGTAAGACTAATGTGATACAATGTGATACATTAAATGATAAATTGACATCTTTACAAATGTGCACAATTTTTACTATTTCACGTAGTATATTTTTTCATATCGGTCATTTTTCTTTCCTAAATAAATCTCAGAACTTGTATAGATATTTGAATAAAAGTCTGCCGACCAATGGACACTTTATTTTTGTACATCGTCTTTATTTTGTTGTTCTAACACGGTGTGTGCATTGATGTTAAATCATTTTCAGGAATTCCTCAGACATTCATTAACCTGTCAGATGACATTGGATTGCACTTGGAAATCTCTAAGGA
Source organism: Lutraria rhynchaena (assembly GCA_008271625.1). Lineage (NCBI taxonomy): Eukaryota > Metazoa > Mollusca > Bivalvia > Venerida > Mactridae > Lutraria > Lutraria rhynchaena. Next base: position 3,679,973 of record VIBL01000012.1, read on the forward strand.
CGGAGATACATATACGGTAAAGCAACTTGTCACTCTTAATCTAAATGAATACAAATTCAAGTCGGGACAGAAGTTTGACGTGAAGAATTGGCTGGGGCAGCAAATGCAAGTAAGGAATTTGATAAATCTATTTTTATCTTCATTCTGTTTCTTATGAGTTGGACAGTTGCTCGACTGGACAAGAACGACTGTCAATATTTGACTAGAGTGCCATATTAACAAAAACTACCTCTTTGTCAGATCTTAGATTTTTGTCCCTGTATAATAATAGCTAGGTAACAATTAGATGAAGAAAATGGTACGGTCAAACATGTTTCGAAGTAAAATAATGCATGTATTTCTTCCTAGTATGTTTATATTGGCAATAATTGCAGTTTTTGTAAGAATAAAAGTTACCGACTGAATTACAAAAGGTTACTAAATAAATATGACACGATACATATAGAAATTTCATTTCTTTTAGTTTTAATAATTTGTCTAAATTGTGCATTCTATCAACAGGGATCGGTTGCCGTACATGGCAGCAATAAGATGGTGGAAAATATCACCGAAGGAGGGGTATCATCCTCTGTCACAATTCAGAAAGTTGGCAGCAACTTAGTCAGGGTAATTATGCAAACTTTTTTAAATCATTCTTTGAACATTAATACTTCCTTACATACGAGTATATTTAATATCATTTCGCTGAATGTGACTTGATATACTTAGAGTGCATAAAAATTGTTAAGATTTCAACCAGTTCTGAGCGGCTTCCAGTTCCATCAAATTGCTCAGATTTCATCGAAAATAGGGCCAAACTTTGATAGATATTTCTAATAAATTTTTTGGGCAGTATTTTGTGACATTAAATTTCGAATATGCTATGCTGTTCAATCTGGTATTGATACGTCTTTGATAATTTCAGACGCGTGATATTGGCGGTGTGAAATGCACTTTGACATACACCAAATTATAAAAGTCGTGGATATTGATGAAGCGATTGGCATGGGCTCTTCATAGGAAAGAAATTTGAACATGAACGATTTAAGTCCCCCTGTCTAATTTTGTACACATTGTCCTTTGCGCTGCTTTATTCTTGATATATTCATTTACATATTTCCATTCCTTCATTTCATTCACAAATATGATGTATTTGTAAGAATAAAATATAATTAAAACATGCATATGCTTTGTTTTCTTGTTCCTTACATAAACATAATCTCGTATTGACACTTCGTTGTCTTTGTTTTTAAACAAAACGTGTATACAACAACAATCAGAAAGACATTTAACAAAAGTTATTTTGCGTATAGAACATTTGTAAAATTTAATATTCGTAATGTCAATAAGCAGCAGCCAGAACATCGCTTTTACAGTGCGTCTAATCCTTTCATCGATCTTTTAGATGAGGACTTCTGATGAAAATGACAATAATTTTATAAGGTCTGATTAATTTAACTAGAAGAAGGAATAATTCATGGTATGTCAAGAAACAGAAAATGAGGCGAAATGAAAACCATGATGTTGAACCATACATTTCGCTGCATTAAATTCGTAATGGATTTGTAACATTATGGGTTGAAAACAAACTTTTTTCCATGTGGCGTATACATTTAATGGCGTCGATTTACGGGAAGCCCCGAAGACGAGATGTATCAAACACATCATACTTCAAGCAAAATTACTGCATGCAAATACCCAAGATTAGCCTATATCATCATAGAAAGAGAGTAATAGTTATTATGGTTCTTCATTCAACAAAAAAGGGTACCTTGTGTTACAACAGAAGTGACATCGGCTAATCATTTTCTTCAACATTTTTCGGAAAAAAAACATCACCAAAAACTCTAAATTCATATGATACAGTACTTGTGTATGCTTGCTTGCTTTGCTGTCTCAAATCATTCATGTATTATCATATCTATATTCCTAAAATATGTATGTAGTTAAACGACACATAATTATCGGTAATTGAATAATAAATTACCAGTGTCCTTTTGTATGCGAAATGCTTCGGTCAGACTTTGGAGGCGATTGAATTTTGATTAAATAATTTCAGTTATTTGTCACTTATCGGTCTAAAACTAATGGCCGCTGGATTCACAGAAATTAATACACTTGCCGGAGCTAAATGTTGAATTGAATTGTACACCATTCATCATTAAACTCTTCCAATAAGAACTATTTTTGCGTTTGTTTTCAATGATTAATTAGTTAGCGTCGTACTTGAAACTTTATGAACTATTTTTCACGCATTATGATTTTTCTTATCGATTCTAAATCACGGTGCATCTAGTTTTACATATTTTCGGATGGGTACACTTTCCGTACAGAGTGTAACACAAAAGAGTTTGTTGTAAGGTCCGTCGCGCTTTCTGAATGCTTTTTTAATCAAGCTTACATAATTTTATTCCTAAGATTCCATCCGCATCCAACAATATCAGAGGTGGAGAGTATTCGTGCCTGATTTTCAAGTTAAACCCACAAGTATTCGGTAACTCACTGTAGCCGTAATCATGTGATGAGTATTTGTTTGCACTACCCACCTAACTATCAAACATTATTGATATCTGTCTTGATTATTATGATAATGTAAACGTTCGGTTACTGTTTGTCATAAAATGCCATGATAATTGTGGAAGCGTTCATTGTTCGCCGATCAGCTCCAACTTTGAGATAAGCAACTCCAGCTGCATGCTAATTAGTGTTACAGATCATTGACGTACTTTAGATTTTCGTCACCAGAGGCTGGTTTTCAAATAGTTCATTATTCAAGTTCTCTTTTCTGAAGAATCTTGCTTACCAATATGCAAATATCCGACAACCTGGTGATATTGTTTCAGGTAGATTGAGTGAAAGACGAAGAGAGCACTTATGAAGGTGAGTACGCAAGTACGCTAGACTACCATATCAAGATCAACTGTGCCCATAGTGTAGAATGGACAATTGATCGGACAGCATAAATGTCATTGATGAATGTGCAGAATTTGTTTTGTTCAATTACATATTTTTTGCTATTCAGATGTATGCTAGTGCAAAAGGCATATGACAAGGTGATGACTTGATGAAGCATACTCAAGGATGCATACTCAATTAGTATTACTAAGACTTAAAGAATGTCAAGCATAATTATACAGTAAATAATACAGAGTAAAATATAAAGTTCATTGATTTCTTGTATCAAACTGCCTAAGTCTCCAATACTTGCACTGCTGTTCTGAATTCATATTTACAATTTGTACAGACATATTTGTGGTTACATGACATTATACAATAAATTCCAGTGTGATAAATAATCAACAAATTTATGTAATTTTGGTGTTTTTGGAAGAGGAAGAATTGCACTTACAATCTAGACTAAAACCTAAACACGATAAAATGTTATTAAGGTCCCTTTTCTCGTACTAGGGTTCATTTATCTTTGATTACTTGCTGGTATGGACTGGAATATTCAGTTCATGATTTAACTGTTCGGGGGAGCAAAACACTGCCGGGGTCATACCAGAAAGCTGTATATTTTCATTAATATCTTTACTACTTACATGCCTTTTTCAGCTGGCAACAGAAAGATTCCTTTTATACGATTTTTCATTATTTATTTGCTTCATTCTATAGGGAATCTATATTTTGCAATATTTAACTCTTTCTGATACGTGAATACGAGTATATATCAGAATTGAGTATTGTTTTGTAGCGATTAATTATTTGATCACATAACCTATTCATAGATAAGACCATGATTGGCACCCGAAATGGATTATGGTAGGCTATGTGCAAAGGTTGGAGGTGGGTTTCATGTTACTTTTGTATGCATTAGGCATATTGCGAACATCGTATATTATACGAAATGAAATCAACACATTTTGTTGGATAGGATCTTGGATAAGTTCAAGCTTAAGCAATTTATTGATGGTAAAATACATATACATGTAATATAATTGATATAACACGCACGCACACACCCTCGCACGCATACACCCTCGCACGCATACACCCTCGCAAGCACGCATACATAATTGTAATTTTCAAAACATTCAATACAAAATAAATTGAAAAGTCATTTCATTAGAAATTTATTGAACATAATACAGCGAAGTCTATTTTGTGCAATTATATAAATGTAACAATTATCTAGTCTTTTGTTTGGGGAAAAAGGTAATAAAAAAGGGATGACCTTTGTAAAGTTGTTAGGCCCTGTCGATTAAATGAAGCAACTATCATAACAACTCAACCGAATAGGTACTAATTGCTCTAGCTATTTCAGATACATATCAACAAATAAAAAACAGAAGTCAGCCAAAAAGAAAACAAGCCAGCATGACTTCTAAACATACAATATTATTACAATATAATATAATTTTAAACTAGTGTTGATCAGAAATATTGTACACTAAAGTTTACAAGTTTATATTGGGTTAAATACTTTATTTACGCGTAAACAAATCTACTGGGTGCAATTTACACAACCAGTTCTTTCATTCGGGAAGGGGATATTTCTTCGATTTAGACGAGGTGTTACCACATTGTTACACAGGTCGTAATAATCACCAAGGAGTAGTGAGCTATCACAATAAATAAGCACGCATAGAAAAAAACGTAAATCAGAACAACTTAATAATGAAATATAAATGATGTCCTTTTATCAACTTGAGAAGTCAACAAATTGATGATTATTGCAATTCACATATGTAGTGAAATTTTAGGTAGCTGGCCACGTTTCCGTCATTGGGTGAGCCCACACGCCAGAATTCATCTTTAGCCACCGGCTAAAAAAGCACAACAATAAGCTCAGATTATGTGTAAATGTCATTTATTTAGTACATAATAAAGACGGAAAAACATATATCAAAGATCAATACAAAAAGCCTAAAATCATAATAGTTGGGGTAATTGCACTTTATCCATCTACTGAAACAAACTTATAATTTTAATGAGAAGGGTGCCATTATCCCAGCCATGACAAACGTTTTATCATAAATTAACATTTACATAAAAAAGGTGGTGTATAAAAAAGGCCATAGTATTGGCGAAGGAGAAATTATGTGTGATTTATCCTAGACAATACACAGACCACCCAAGTATATTAACATTTATTAAGATCGCTATCAAAGCGTACGAGAAGCAATCTGTTCATACATACATTGATGTTACTTCTACAAACAAAAAATGTGCCGCTCACCGCAAGATGTTGGAACATTCTCCCATTGACCATTTCCGGAACATGTTATTTCACTATAGTTTCCAGAGAAGTCAGAACGACATCGGGCTCTATTCTTCGCGCCAACGTGTACCGCATTTCCCAAAATCTTCAAGGATTGAAGGTCAGATCTACCGCACTCTGTAAAAATGTATGTTTAGAAATGAAGTTAGGTATGTTTAGAAAGAAAATATGCAAGACAAGTTGTCTTACCTACCTATCCTAGTTTTTTCGTCAAGTTACCCTAAACATGACTATTGTTCTAGCCGTGTACACGAAAAACACAAATATGGAGGCTGGCGCATTAAATGATATTAAAAGCTTCGTTGTCAAAATAAATCCTGCCCCTACTGGTTCATGATTTATGAAGGCAAGTTCTCTTAAATTGGAAGGCTAAGATTAGAAAGACGATCAAAACTAATCACTTACCTGTAACCGTTTTGCGCGGTGGGCCTGTTGAGAGGCATAGTTGCCCAAACTGCAGAAAATTATGATATGCAAATAAATTTAATTAAAATACAATTAATGACCTTAATCTCTAATACTAGAGAGAACTCAAAAGAATAAAGTATGTTATTATAACGATTTGTAATAGTACAAATCTTCAATAGGTTTATATGATATTTTGTATAACACGAAGAGTGTGATATTTACCTGTTGAAGGCGTCTTTGAAAAAAATGCATTTGCAAATGTGATAACACCAAAATAGCATTTAAGAAATTATTCGAATTCTCAATAATTCGACAAAGTGACATATTTTCAGGACTCCTTTCCTGTTAGTTTTTAAGATTTTGATACACCTGGTACAATAAGTGATCAACTTTCATGTTGTAATGACTGAATATTGATTTAGAATTTTTAATTTTTAGTCTTACCTGCTCTGTGCGAATATCTTCCCGAAAAACAGACACACATCTTGAACCATTTTTATTATCGCGGCCAGATTCATGAATTTCGCATAGCCGCATCCCAGTTCGGTAGCATACCAATTCGCATCGCTCTCTAATGCAGCATTCCCTCAAACAATGGCGGAAAGATATATCCACTAATAAGCGCCACGCACTAGAGCTTAATGGACACTCGTTCCAATGTGTAACCATACTACAGAATCCAAACATGTAGAAAAATGAACTTGTACCGATAATTATCAACCATTTGACCAAAATTGAAAATGCTTCCATTTTGATCAATCCTCTCTTTATGCTACTTCGATCTTTAGCTGGAAAATAATGTAGGAGCAACGATGTAGAAACCCAGCAATATGATTATGCAAGATTATGCTTTTTCATTGCGTTAATATTTCAGCTATTCGGTTTCATTCTATTCGGCGCTGACTGTTAGGCATTCGAATTCAACAAAGACCAAATATCCACCAACGAATAGTGTCCGTTAAATTATTAATTTGTCTTTTGTTGTGTTTTGAAGCTTATTACTGGTTTGATATCAAATATCTTGGCATTTACTAATGCAGGTCCATTGTATAATATTTAAATTATTGATTGAATTTATGGAAAACACGTTATGATAACGAGAACTGTTTTGAATGTGCTTGAATCAGCAGTGACCAGCATTAACAAGAACACACACGTTCATAATGAATGCAATTAGTTTGTATGTAGTATTGTTTATTGTATGTAGTATTGTTTATAGTACAATTTGCTGTGGTGTATTAAAATATCAATAAAGTTCCCCTTTGTTTTGACTGGTTTACGAGTTGTTCTACTTTACGTCACATATATAATATAAAATTATGTCATTTCAAGTTTTGGCTTTGTCATTGACAGTACTTACTCTGCATATAATATGGTCAGACATCGTTCATTCCAGTCAGAGTTATGTTTTATGTGACATAAATGAACTGCAGTGTTAGAGGAATGTAAAATATGAAATACAGTCAAACCTCTGAACAAAAACCAACGATAAAATGTGGATGTCAGTTTGTTCGAAATAATGAGTGATGGTTTTTCGGAGGTCAGTTTGTTCTGAAAAATGTGTGATGGTTTTTCGGAGGTCAGTTTGTTCTGAATAATGAGTGATGGTTTTTCGGAGGTCAGTTTGTTCTAAATAATGAGTGATGTTTTTTCGGAGGTCAGTTTGTTCTGAATAATGAGTGATGGTTTTTCGGAGGTCAGTTTGTTCTGAATAATGAGTGATGGTTTTTCGGAGGTCAGTTTGTTCTGAATAATCAATGTTTTTTTTCAAAGAATGATCTTTATTCACAGGGTGAGCTTTATTCGGGGTGGCCACAAACACAGGATTGACTGTATATATAAACTTAATAAGTGAAAAACAATTATATATTTGTGGATAAAATTTGAAATCATACAAGACTGGGTGGTCTTGTCTAAGATTTTCTGAACGTCTAAGCTGATATGCAATTTATGAATAAAACTGAGATCAATTGTTATACTAACTTCATGGCATGGCGTGATTCGTTCTATTTTCTGTTATTTCTTTTATAAATTTAGATATGGCATCAAATTACGCGACTCTGTAAGGTCATCCACGAATAGGTTAATGATATGTTTATATTTCTATTGCATATAATAAATGGAGGTTGTAATAAACTCAGATATTGTGTGGTGTCGGATATTGTGATTTTTTTCTCGACCGAGTGAAGCACTTTTTTATTTCAATGTAATAGATTAAATTAATGTGTCGAGTCCCCGCAACCTACTTCAGAACATATTATACACAATACAAATTTCATAATGATAAACACAAAAAATGCTTACTTCGTCCTAATTTGGATCAATTACAGTATTGTAAAACCTCAAGTTGAGTCTACTATCGTATTAAGATCATCTTATTGAATAACGACTATTGAATCAAGTGTCAGACCGATGGTTTTTATTTATCTATATTTCAAATTGATAATATGACTTCCCTACTAGCTAAGCCGTGTTAGGTTTCAGAGGATGATCTCAATATGAAGTTTTTTCTGCATGGTTTTTTTTTCTTAAAAATGATATAAAACAACTACAGTCAAACTTGTGAATAAAGGCCACTCTTGGGAAAGACAAAATGTGGCCTTTATTCGGAGGTTAGTTAGTTCTAAATAGTCAGTGTCGGTTTTCAATGAATGACCATTATTCGCAGGGCGCCTTTATTCGGAGGTGGTTGCAAACACACGTTTGACTGTCATATGTTTTACTGTAAGCATGAATATTAGGCTATAGGCAGTAGAAGTATAAGCAAATGATTGTCATTTCTGGCTGAAATCTGTGGATGTAGCGGACTGAATGGACAATGTTTGATTATCGAAATTTAGAACTAAAACATTAAGATTCATCAAATTAATGATAAATGTAAAGAAGTGTCGTAACGAGACCTTGGTTGATAGCAACTATATGATAGCTGTGATGTATATTCGGTTTCGTTATGAATGAAAACGTATGGTAAGCCTGTTGGATAGAAAACCAGGTGGAATATTTTGAAAATATTTCTTTTTTTATATATTTTTGCGTCAAATAAAACAATTTGCATGTGTAATTACAGATTTATTGTTTATATAATACCTGGGACCAATTGGTCCCAGATAACACCAACCTTTTTGAATTTTATACATAATGATTATAATTCTGATAATTATTACCTCTAATGCCTCGCTCATATGAAGGGTCAAAGTTTCTTGACATAGATGGTTGCATTGTCTAGGGGTTGAATTATCGCACAAACATATGAGAGTTCGAATTGTCTAGGGGTCGTAGTGTCCTGATGCCTTATTTACACGCGCCAAATATGGCAAAATATCTCCTAAATCTAATGAAAACTCACAAAGTTAAATAAAATATATTATATTTATAAAACAAAATATGTTAAATACAATAATAATGAACGAAATGACTGTATTTGCGTATATATTGAAACTGGTGTCCTTCGTAATTGTATGATGCATAGACTGTATTAGCAGCGTTAAACTGGTTCCCGTTGACTCTGGTTGTACGGAGACACATGAGACGGGGACCAGTTTATAGCCGTGTTTACCCTAAACTGGTGCCCGTTCCATGATGCAGTGCCCCAAACGTACAACAAAGAGTCAACGGGAACCACTTTATGCTTGACCTTCCGTCGTAAAGTGGTCCCCGTTCCATGTTGCATTACATCCAGAGTCAACGGGAACCAATTTACCTTTCGTCGATTCTCTTCATCGATGGAGATAAATACATTTCAAAAATCGTACAAATTTGAATGTTGGCGCTCACCTGTTAAAACTGTGAATATCGCCATAATTAGAATATCTAAAGGGCGTTTGGACAGTCGTAATTTAGATTATTGATGGCAATTAGCTCTGAAAACGTCGTTGTACGTGCGTCAAATCTTCTGTGTTCTACTTTGTATTCCAATGGCATCAGAATTTGAAAAATGACTTGGCACAATTGTTCACGATTATGAGACTTTGTGTCATGCGCAATACCTAGGTCCATATCTCAAAGGTCAGGGTCGCACTTCGGACTCGACATGTTGCCACTTGGCGACTTCTAGTTTCTTTACAGAAGGAATGAATGGATGCACCTGCATAAAGTGATAGGTTGGGTTGGGTAGAAAAAAATATTTATTTTCAAAGTTTTGAAACAGCATGTTTGTACTTGCAGATTGTCTAATTAGCGTGGGACAATAGTAATGATTAATAGTGTTTGACATGACAAACGCAGTTGAAAGGCTTACCTTGTACAGAATTATATCATATAAATAAGTATGTCATTCTGGAACACATGTGAGTGTATTATTTTGTATTTTAGGAACATTCATGATCGTATATATGATTCATTCTATGTAGTCTTTATATTTTTGTTTTTAACCATTTGTATTCTGTCCATGGAAATTCCCCCAGCCCGGACCGGAATGTTTCATGACACCCAAGAATATTAGTGATCATCGAAAACGCTTAAATTAAGCGAACTATGTGGTTCTCTTTGTATGAATAGTACAGTGATAAACAAAAAATATTACGCATAATAAAAAGCATATATTAAAGAAAAAGAAAACAGAAATACCTTCATATTAAGACCACCGTGGTCCAGTGGTTAGTGCGTTGGACTTGTAACCCAGAAATTTGGGTTCGATCGCGACAGGTCATACCCTTCTATGAAAATTTGACAAAATTGTCGATTTTCCTCCACATGTGGAAAAGTTATCGGCTCCTTGTGGAAGGGTAAGTTAGTATTGGTTAGTATACAGTATAATAACAATATATAACTGAAAAATTGTTGAAAAGCGGCGTTAAACCCCGATGGCAATAAGTCACATAAAAACAAACAAGACCACTTTTAAGACCAAAGTGAACGGTCTTTTCATTGACTTTGTGACATGATGAAAAAGAAATATAGAGGAAATATTGAAACTGGTCCAAAAGTTGTTACTGTTTATTTATTTCACACAACATATAATGAAGAACCAACGGTGATTGTAGCAATAAGATGTTTAAATGCATAGGGCAAGGCAAGATAACAGATATTTCCGGGCCCTACGTTTTAGAAAATATACACAGATCAAACAACCCATATCCAAGATCAACACATGTATGAATACATATTTTATAAGCGTTTGGGGAAAAGAAGTAAGACAATGTTATTTTGATTGAATTGTTTCCCTCTCTGACTTACAAGAAATTATTTTTTTCACAATATCTATAACTACTCTCTAACCTGTGTTTGCAGCCACCTCCGAGTAAAGATCACCCTGTGAATAAATGCCAACCTTTTAAAGCCGTTATTGATTTAGTTTTTCTAAAATAAACTATGCAATATTAGAAACATTTAAAGCCCGTTGATTAAAATTACTGTTCGTATCAATGTAGTTCACTGAATAAATTCGTATTTAAAGGGTGAAGACTCCGGTTCTGTGTTTTCCCTTCGCATTATAGGAACTAAATCCTTTCCATTCAGAAACTTAATGACACGTGTTACCTGTCTTCGTTTAGAACAAACATTCTCTGAAAGAGTACAAAAGAATCATCGTTAATGAAATCCGCCATGTACAGGTTAGTTATTAATCTTTACTCATTTACACATAATACACATTTAAAAGTGTGGTCACACATACGTAGTTCACCGTTTTGTGGATTGGCCGCAGTAGACCGTACGCAACGTGGTAAAACGTAGCCAACAGCAATTAGCCGTGCTTCAATGTAGTGACCATCGTAGCTCGACCTTGAATTTTGCTCGCGGTGAGCGAAAATTTTTCAACATGCTCAAAATATCGGTATGGTCTACTATGTTGGCAAGACCGTATTGAGGCCGTAGTTAGAACGTAACTTACCTCAGTAGACCGCAATTGACACTACTTTGCCGTACGTAGTGCTAACGTGGTTGACCGTAGTTTTCTTTTTCGTTGTAGCATTTTACAGCGAAACGGAAATTAATCTTCACGCTTGAAAATCCAAAAACTAAATGACCGGAACTTCACCTTGGCTTACACGTAGTGCGCAGGCGCAATGGCGACATTTTACCGTACTTTACCGTGGTTTACTCAAAACGGCCTTACTTGTGCGTACTTATAACGTGGTGCATACGTACTTAATCATAGTTACCCGTAGTAAAACGTACGTCAGCCATAGTTAAACTTGAACAATTTAGTCGTACTTCAACGTAGTTATTTAACCGCATAGAGACTTTCTGAAATCTACCTTTAACGTACTTCAAACTTACGTAAACGTATTTCATCGTAGTAACACTACGGCGAATTACATATGAATTGCACTACGGCGAACTTTGTTTAACTGCGGGCGTGACCGTAAATGTGACCACAGCTTTAATGAAACGACATCACAATTAACATTTAAGATAAATTATAGAGAATCTACACGTGACACCAATCATTCAGGAAGTTTTTGATATTAAGATTGTTTTATATTAATTTGTTGTCAAGTTCCTTTAGATACAAGGCAAGAACCAACGATACAGACGTACGAAAGCCGAGCGCTTATGTTCAGTTGTACCACAAATCAACCACATCGACGCTAACTAGAAAAAATAAATTGTTTTGTGACAATCAATGATCACCAACATAACACAACAAAAGATTTTGATATAAACATAACTTTTTGTACTAAATTAATGAATTATATTAATGTATTATCATAATCAAGTTGAAATATAGAGTGCATTAAAGCGCTCTGAAAATGAATAGTTGTTATAATGAGGTGATATCAATATTGAAGAGGTCGCAAAATAGGGTTCTACTGTAATTAAACGTGGTCGAATTTTGCCGCATAATACTGCATTTCCCCGCATGTGAAGCAGACGACTTTTGAAAACATTATGGCAAAAGATGCCATTTTGCTTGTAATGCGAATTGGCTTCTTTTGCTACAATAATTTTCACTCTGTGGGAGGGATAACCCAATTTTCTTAAATAAATCGATGTTTTGTTAATTAGCATTGACTTTGGAAGAGTCCAAAATATGCTTAAGGGTTAAGTAATAAAATAATAATAACGAAACTTACGTTACACAAAAGTGTACTTCTAGGCAGCCAACAATTTTACCTTGCTGTTTAATCGCTATAGTACCTTCAAAAGTTCCTTTCACCAAAAACGGTAATGGTTTAAAGATAATGCGCAAAGGTAGTATTTTGTATTCATCCTGAAAAATGAAGATTTTTTCGTTTTCTTTTGTAAATTTAAAATAATGCATATTTAATCTAATCATATCACTTATAAAACGTTACCACGCGTTTGCATTTGTAAAGCATTTGTAATGTCTGTATCTATGTCTATATGTGTGTATTTGAAAGTCTTTTTGTTATTTTTATATGAATTTAGAAGGGTATTATCACGTTTGACTACATATTTAATTTATTTTACCGAATATAATTTTACGTATTGCAGACTAACCAATAATCACTAATGTTACTTTACTTAGCTTGTAATATTTTCACAAATGGGTGTTGATTTAGACAAAACAATCTGAACGACCACGATTCAAAATAAAAAAAAATTAAAATGCCTCACCGGTTCTAAAGGACAAGTACAAAAGTTCAGTTTTAATTCTTTACACTCTTTCGCAATCTTTGGCACACGTTCGCATAGGTTGTTATAGTGACAAATATTGTCTCCGACGAGGTTGCAGATTTCAGTATAGCCTTTTGGGGTTTTTAAACGCAAACTTAGGTCAGCCTGAAATAATATCAATGATATAACCCCGTTTTTGTCTAAGTGGCCGTGTAGTTATATCATCTAGAAATTAAGCTCCACGCCCCGATTCTATAAAACTTGAGACTGAGCCGGTCATCGTATATAACTAAAAATGTTCAAAAAACGGCGTTAAATGCAATGAGACTGATCTCCCGACTCAAATCATATTTCCATTCTCTAGCTATTTTTAACTTTATGTATGTTTGTCACAATTCAATAAGCTTGTATACATATCATATACATATAATGAGTAACTTCTAAATATTGAAAACTCAAAGGTAAGATTTGTGTATGAAGAGGCAAGTTTTATAACCTCGGACTTAGTAACAACTCTCAATATATGAGCCCCACACGTACCCTGCAGCGCAACTATACGTACATTAATATCATTGAATGTAGAATCTATAACTCAAAATTAAAATTATGAGTCTGTTGTATGTACATTGTGGCACCATTAAATGTCGTTAAACTTACCGTTAAATGTCGCAGCGTTGCCGTTAAATGGTGCAACCGCCGCTAAATGTTGCAAAATCTTCTGCTGTTAAATGTGGCAATTTTAACATTAAATGTCGCATTTTTTCTGCCACTAAAAATCGCAAGTCTCCCTTAAATGTCGCAACTCGTATTTTCAGGGGAAACTCAAAGTTGCTGGTCGGATCATACTGTTTTAGTCGTTTGGATAGTATTTGTGAATATTTTGTAAATAAATGAATTCAAATCATCAAGAACGGAAGTTTATTCATCTGCCTGGTGGTAACGAAATATTCTCTTTTTGAAATATTGACCTCTTATCTTGTTTGAAATATAAAATCCAGTAAGCACATGTTATAATTAGCAATTGTGAATTGACCGAGTGAACTAGTTTTTACCCTGAGTTGACCCATGTTCAAAGCTGTTGATGATATCATTAATACAAACATTCTGACAAATTTTGAAGATGATCAAAATTTTGAGGAAGATCCAATCAAAACTGTTGCCACTAGAGGGTTAACAAGGTATTCCAGTGGATTGATCTGGTGACCTAGTTTTGGACCCTAGAACTAACCAAAATATCATTAAGACAACCGTTTTGACAAGGTTTGGTGAATATCCAATTAGAACTGCGACCTCTAGATGGTTAACAAGGTTTTCCAGTGAATTGACCTGGTGACCTAGTTTTTAACCCCAAATGATCCATGTTCAAACTTGTCCAAGAAATCATTAAGCATTTTGACAAGGATTAGTGAACCTCCAATCAAAACTGTAACCCTGAGAGCGTTAACAAGGTTTTTCTATTATTTGACCTGGTGACCTAGTTTTTAACCCCAGATGACCAATGTTTAAACACAACTAAGCTATTATTAAGACAAACATTTTGACAAGTTCGGGTGAAGATCCAATCAGAAGTGTGACCCGTAGAGAGCTAACAAGGTTTTTCTATGATTTGAACCGGTCACCTAGTTTTTTACCCCAGATAACCCACGTTCGAAGATACCATTAGGACAATTATTTTGACAATATTTAGTGAAAATCCAATAAAAACTGCGCCCTCTAGAGGGTTAACAAAGTTTTCATGTGATTTGACCTGGTGGCCTAGCTTTTGACCCCAGATAATCCATTTTCAAACTTATATAAGATATCATTAAAACAAGCATTTTGACAAGGTTTGGTGAAGATCCAATCCAAACTATGACCCCTAGACAGTTCACAATTTTTTTCTATGATTTGACCTGGTGACCTAGTTTTTGACTCCGGATAACCCATGTTCACACATAAACATGACATTATTTAGACAAGTATTTTGACAAGGTTTGGTGAAGATTCAATCAAAACTTTGACCCCTAGAGCATTAACAAAGTTTTCTGGTGCGTTGACTTAGTGACCTAATGTGACAATGTAACAAGATCATTAATACAAACATTCTGACAAAGTTTCATGAAGATCCAATCAAATCTGTGATATTTAGAGTGTTAACAATATTTCCATTATATTTGACCTGGTGACCTAAATTTTGACTTCAGATGACCCATATTCAAACTTGTCCAAGATATCATTGAGACGAACATTCTGACCAGGTCTGATGAAGATTCGCTTAAAAGTGTGACCACTAGAGCATTAACAACCCGCAGGTGTGGCGACGGACGACGGACGCCGGAATAGACTGACTGATGGCTATAGCTCATCGAGCACTGCGTGCTCAGGTGAGCTAAAAATTTCCTTAAGGTACATTGTATATTGTTTTATGTATATTCGCCTGTTAATTACAAGTACTTGTACTTGTAGCATGCAGTTTTATACTAGTATATAAAACGATGTATAATGTTATTTAAGGAAATACTTTACTCATGGTTCTTTTGCTATCTGTAACATATGCTTACTGGACTTTATATTTCAAACAAGATTAGAGGTCAATATTTCAGAATAATAGAATATTTCGTCACCAGCAGGCTGTTGAATCAAGATTTGATTTAAGTTATTAACTAAATATCCACAAATACTCCCTTAACGATTAATATAGTATAATCCTACCAGCAACTTTGAGTTTCCTTTGAAAATACATATTGCGATATTTAACGGTACACTTGCGAAATTTACCGGATGAAAAATGCGAATTTAACGTTAAAATTGCAACAATTAACAACAGCAGATTTTGCCACATTTAGCGGCGTTTACGACATTTAACGGCAACGATGCGACATTTAACGGTGCCACAAAAATCCCTTTAACGTCCTGTACTTGGCGTGACATAACATTTTAACGATTACATTAAAACTCGCTTATAGTGAACTCGAATACAATGGAGAATCGGATATAATGTTTTTTTTCCCCGGGCACATCCTTCTTAATTTCATTCTTACTGGTAAGTGATATGAATATAAGGGAGAAATTATTCGCTCTCTGAGAATTTATTTTAGCCGATGTTTTACTGTAACACGTTTAGGAAAGAGTTTTATGAATTTTGTATAGAATGTAGTCTTGAAATAATGGACGCGTTCAGGCCGTCAAATGTTTTTCTCAGCTTATTGCATGAAACTATATAATTTTGTCGACAATAGTTTTACGGCGATATTTTTACATTTGGTGGATGAACGTTTACAAATTTACCTCAAGTTGATTACTGTTAGCCCCAAGTCTTGTTGTCAAGTCAAAAAGAAGTGCGACTTCTATGTACACATTTTCTCCACTGAGTTGTAGAGGGTCAGGTAGCACGTTCACGTACGAGAAATGCATAGGGAGATTCTGCGCATCGCAATTATTCCAAAAAAAATTATTTGAGTGATTCCTGAATTCGTTTGCCTGAAATCATAAAATAGTCCAGAAGTATGCACTCCGCCTTCACATTTTCAAATAACTCAAACATTGGTGATAGTTAGAAGAAATACAAATTTATACTTTTGATATTCCATTTTTTTCTAATCCACATGATATTCAACATGGAAACAGGGGACGTTGGAAGTTTCGTTGAATATATATATATAAAGATTTAACAAAAACTATGTACTGCTGTTGAACTAGCGCTAATGGCCAGAATGAAGGGACTCGTATACAAATTACTCAAAGCAAAAGTTTACATTATTTCCTTGCTCGTAAATGGATGAATTTTCAGAAGTCGTTGGTACACTAACCCACTTCACGAACTTCATATATTTTTACTTAGATTTGGAATTTCTTTTTAGCATCAGTCATGCAAACTATAGATTCATAAATATTTTTGGGGCTTACGCCACTTTTTACATCAATTCAGTTGCATAGCACTACAAAAAAGGTTACGTATTGACCACGTGTAAAGCAAGGATTTTTTAATTTCCCTCGTAAAACATCTAGTTTAGCACGAAATTCAACAAGTTTTAAGCAATGAAAAGGCTATTGATACCATTGGATCATTTTCAATGGAATAGTTTGAAGATGTCACGTAGTACTTGTTCGTTGCCATATTGGCCACACATTTTTGACTCATTTTATATATTTTAATGACGTATTCCCAATTAAATACCACTTGTCATCTTTTTTTCTAGAAGCGAAAGACGAGCTGATTTCAGGACGGAGAGCAAATGGACTTATATTTGTTCCAAACTTTTTGTTGGAGGCAATGGGCCAAACTAAGACAATCCTGATCCGATGTCGATTACGTTTACTCCTAGTAAATTTATTTACAACTGATATGTCCTGAGGTCATTTTCTATATCAAACATAATACATTCAATAATATGACCGATGCAATTTCGATTTGAGCTAATTTCAAACCGCCTGGCGTGTTTTTTTTTTACACAATTATGAGGGACTTTTATAAATATTTTAACAAATTTTATTAAATATGCCGATCTGAAACGGACCCAATCCAAAAATGTCAACTCGACACCTAGGTAGTTCATGTCTACCAATTTTTCTTAATTTTATACTGGATTGATAAAGCCTTTCTATGTTACAAATTTTCTGCATTAATACCTTAATAGTTATGGAAAACGTAAATGTCATTGCCTCATAGTTAATATGTCAATAAGTGCTTAATATAGTGTATTTGTAAGATGCAACGTTTATCATAAAGTACAACCAGTATTAAAAAGCAACTGTTTGCAGCCTAGCAAACACTACTGTCTCTGCAAGCTGTTCCCAACATGAGTTATCTGATATTTTTCCCTCCAGAACACAGGCAATGGTTTATCGATTATTCACCCTTAAAAGTAATAAATTTTATTCCTTTATAACCCAATCAGACCCAGATAACGAAAGTGCCAAATTTCATAATCAACACATAGAGACAAACTTTGTCTGCAATGGTGTATTAGCTTTAAAATGCTCACACGGCTTAGTTTTTATAAAGCGCTCACTTAAATAAAACTATATTTGCATTTTGTGTTGCTTTTGATATAGGTATAAGCATTTGTCTAGTGTTTCAGTTTATAAAGATCTCGGTGGTATTTCTCCTATTTTAGAGTCTCAAATGACAATTGTCTCCCGTCAAAGAGGGAAGGATATAGATTTGGCGTCTGTGCGGCACAACGCAGAAAGTACTTGAGGCATTTTTTTTATACTTTACACAATGGTGAAACTTTGTGAACCGTATATCTACATTGTCTCAATTTTTAAATATGTCGTTTTTTTAGGTTGAAATTATACTTGTCAAGAGCATATCTCAAAAATTGTTGAAGGAATTGATATGATTCTTCACACATTGGCAGCACGTGCAGTGAGAGAGAACCATAATTTCATCTTGTCCCATTTTCTCCTCTTTTTCTGTTGAAAGTATACTTGTCTGGAGCAAATCCATGAAGTATTGCAAGTATTGAGATGAAACTTAATACATTGATTGAGGTGAATGAGAGGTAAGTACTTGCCAAGAATGATAATTGTTCCTCACCGATTTTAAAATTATTTCCCCATTTGTATTTATATTATTCTTGTCTATAGTATATCTCATAAACTATTGTAGCGTCACACATGAATAGAGGTTATTGATAGGTGTAGTAACTAAGAGCGTAATTCTCCCGTGTGCCTTTATTAATTACCTCCCTTTCTCTTTTGATATAATACTTCTCCTGAACATTACTCACTAAGTATCGAAAAGTTGAGTTGGTACTTCCGCCTTTGCAGCCACCAATTAGAGGAAGTGCAGTGACCAACAATAATTATCCTTACTCAATTTTTGATTAATTTCCCTTATTTTTTACATGCATATAACGAAACCTATTGAAGGAATTGACTTGATTCTTCACACTTTTTAACTTTCGCTTCTGACAGTATTCTCAATGCTTAGATGTATTGATAGCATGTATTTTAGTTTATAACGTTCTAAATTAATCCATGTTCAATGTATCAAAGATTCAGACCCTGACAATAATATAGATTTAACAGCTGACTCCAACAACAGACCCACCAAACAGTGTGTTGTGTTTTTTACAAAGGGGTTGCGAGGCATTTTAAGTTAAAACAAAACAGCTAAATGTGTTTCAAGAATTTAGAAATAAAACATAATGTTTAGGAGTTTAGTGTTGATGTAAATAGATACAGCATCTAATTAAATAACTGACACATCTTAATTTTACTCTCCATCTTGGATCTGTTGCTGCTTCCATAAGAGTTTGGGGATCCCGGGCGTACATATCGGATGAACCATCGACTTTCCAATTGGACAGCTTCAACTCGTCTGATATATTTTTGTCCGGTGTCGGGTTTGAACTCACAATGTTAGATACTGGTAATTTTTATTCGGAGATTTTAACTATTCGATCATGGAGGCACTCTTTTATTAAAATACAAATGCGCTATGAAGAAGAATGAAGTTTCCAGCCGCAAATACGAAATATTGAAATGATAGTTTGCAGTTATTCCTGATTTTCATTCCGGAAACTTGAATGTTGAAATAAACGCTCAAAGAATGCATAGCATATTCGTTACTATTTTCAAAAATGATGGTTACTATGGATGCATCTTCAAAGCGAATGTTGACCTTGACCACGCATGGCACTGCGAAATGACACGATAAAACTCCTGGAGCTTTTCGAATGTTCATCTAGTAAATTGAGTCTTTACAAGAAGGAACAATCTTTCTGAACAATGCATGCATACTAAAGAAAACAATTACGATACCATGATAAATAATAAACTTCAAATAATTAAAATCAAACTTATGAATGATAATTTATTTATTTACTCATTTCATCGCAGGTGATAGTGTAAAAGTTCCAATATTGAAAAAGTCCCAGATAATGAAACTTGAGACCATAAATCTGATATCAGTCTTTGTATGTTTTTAGATTAGCCTAAAACAATGATGATAATTTTACATTATGATATCTGCAATATTAGTTTGAAAGCTTACATTTTTAAATCCTTGTATTAAACAGTAATATCTTTGCACCTGGAACACGTATTAATGAAATAAAAAATTCTCTGGTCTGAAGTTTTAAAATCTCGAATGACCTGCTCATCTGTTCGCGAATAAATATTGACTTTATTTGAATTAATGTTGTGCCTTATACAAAATATAGCTCCAAGGACACAATCATGTCCAGAGATAAATACTGATCTATCCAAAACAAAAAAAATCCTAACTCATCTGAATTATATAAAGACAAATTTTCCAAAATTAAAGAAACATATCATGATTTTATCCACAGCTACACTGACGGCTCAAAAGACGACAACACGGTTGGTTGTGCTGCCTTCGCACACAACTTTATTTCTCGGATGGGCCTCCCAGAGAAGGCATCAATTTTTATAGCAGAAAAAAAGCCATCGACTTGACATTATCATACATTTCTCAACACAGTGCAGACAAATTTCTAACTTTCTCAGATTCTCTTTCTGTTCAAGCAATTAAAAATTGCAAAACCAATAACGTCTTGATTCAACATTTACTCATTCGCTTACATGATATTTTACAATCAAAATATGTAAAATTTTGCTGGATACCTAGCCACATAGGTATTCGAGGAAATGAAACAGTTGATAATTTGGCAAAAGAAGCTCTTAATATTCAACCAGTTGCAATCACGTTACCAAACTCTAATTTTTAGCCATCTATTAATTTACTTATCAAATCCAAATGGCAACTTCAATGGGATGAAAAGACAAATAGCAAACTCCATACCATCCTTTCTCATGTCCAATTATCAAGATCTTTCCCTGTTTTAACTCGCCGCAACCAAGTCGTTATTACAAGGTGCCGTATCGGACACACTCGAATTACACATTCATACGAACTTAACCGAGAAGATCAACCATCAACAATCAAAACATTTGTAAACTATATTAATGTGACAAAATCATTTCAAAAAAGATACCTTGTAACTTGGTTGCAACTTTATTTGCTCTGTCGAAACTTGTAAAATACTGACACATAGAATGAATAAAATCGTCATCTTTATTTTATCAAATTCCAACACCACATATTAAAAATGTATACCTCTTATTTCAAGTAAAACCAGCTAATTGAAAGTGGAAATTAAATAACACGGAAGTTATGGACACATTCAATATTCCACCTATCATTGATGCAGTTCATAAAATATTTGTCTTTTTAATTTATGGTATGGTTTCAGATTTCACAAAGAAATATTTCCTTTTTCCTCGTTGAATAATCGTACTAGATAAACGCAGATGTAAAACACACAATTGGAAATTTAAGATCTTTACCATTAATCTTTGAATTACATTAATCTGAAATAGCTTAAAAGTGACTCACCGTTGAATGTGTTTCTTTTTTTAAGCATACTAACAATTTCTACGATATTCAATTTTAGCTATCGGTAATGCGGTAAAATCCGTGTTTGCGGTCGTCAAGATCCTCAGTTTGTCTCTTTACTGGTTTAAATTGTTGGGATTATCCAGCGTTTGGTACTACAAGGGCAGAAATCTTATAACGTTATAACGTTTGGTTAACTTCATAACCTAACCATAAAGTTAACACAATGGTTAAATTTAACCAAAGTTTATACATTGGGCGCGACTAGTCTAAACAGATATACTTGTAATAGCTGCATCCTGATTGAGGATAAAGTTTCCTGTCTTTTGATCATTCATAGGGTACGAACAATCAACCATGTGTAGAGAACAATAGTATCCTAAAAAAGAATATTTCATGACACAAAAAGAAGATATTTGTCAACTGTATCGATGAAAAGAGAGAAATGTTGTACTTAACTTCCAGTTTCGAACAGATTACCTGAACATCTGCTAATGAAATGAATTAAAACAAGGGGTTGAAATTGTAAAAAAATAAAATGGAGATTTTGTTTATAATATGTGTCAGCGTTTTACAAGTTTCAGCACAACTGATGGAGTCCAAACCAAGTTACAAGGTATGTTTTTAGTTGTCTGTTTGACAGTTTTTCTATTGTTTTGTTAATCATATTAACCAGTAACCTGTACCTTTTCATAGTAAAGTTCGCGAGTTAGATATTTCAAACAAGAAATTTACTAAACCCTATTTGCGAGCAATTGTGCACGGCATTAAAGTTGTAGGCCCTGTGGTTATAAAACTTGGGAATAATCTCCAAGCTCAAAATCTCTATTTCATTTCGGATGTACTTCAGGAAACAAAATATCACTGTTTAATGTTTAAATGCATAATTGCTAGATTTCAGACTATTTTTTTAGATTTCATAATGCAAGATCAATATCATCCGTTTTTTAGCGAAAATAAATAAAAAACATCAACATGGTAAATAGGTAAATATGAGATTGGAGGTTCGAGACCTATCTCAAGTTTCATGACCCCTGACCATGGACTTTTTTCACTTACGCTTGTGGCATTTCCACCTAAAATTAAATGAGTGTATAAACTAAATATCCATCCATTAGTTTTATTTTGATTATTGGAATTTATTTTGTCTCATTGTAGCAAACATTCTTTCGTTGGTGTGCATGCATTGTTTAGAAAGTGTGCTCCTCCTTTTAAAGACTAAAGACTTAATTTACTAGCAGGACAATCGAAAAGCTCCAGGACTTTTGTTATATCATTACTGAAGATATATTCACAGTAATCACCATAACTGAAAATACTCATGAATATGTTAATTCTTCATCCTTTGTGTCATACTCTGCACGGCTTCGGTGATGCAATCAAGGAATATTAGTTACTGCAAATAAATCATTTCGACATTTTGTATTTGCGGCCGGAAACGTCTGCCTTAATTGTTATTTTTCATTAATTATCGAACAAGTACCGATAGTCTTAATCAGACAATTAATTCTTTTCTACAGTTTATCGCAATATCCCGCATTTAGCTACAGGTTAGGTCGTTATTTACAAATATATATGGTTATACTTATTGGAACCTGACCCAAAACAATATGTTACTCATTTGACATTTTCATTTGAGAAACAGCCTGAATGCAAATGAAGATATCAATTATAGAAAACAAGAAATTTAGAGAGCTAGATTTAGAGTAAAATGTTCATTGCGGTGATTTTTGGCAATCTCCAAAAGAAAAGTGGATTCAATGGCCAATTGTCTTCAATAAAGTTTATATCCTGCTGGAACTGTCTGATCAAAATGTCACATCATATATAGAGAGAGAGAGAGAGAGAGAGAGAGAGAGAGAGAGAGAGAGAGAGAGAGAGAGAGAGAGAGAGAGAGAGAGAGAGAGAGAGAGAGAGTGTGTGTGTAAACTGATAACTGATGAAATATTACGATAAAGTGTTTTTTGTAAAATGTTTTGTAAAATAATTCTGTAATTGTGACACATGTTAAGTTTAATCGGGAAATCGTTTATCATATAAGTGTTAGAAATTAAGTACCTTTATTTAATCAGAGTGCGAACTTTAGCATTTATAGTCAATTAGATGTGAATTCTCGAGCGCATTGTGGTGGAAAGTGATAAACATTAGTAACCAGTGATAAGAAATTCGTTAAGTCGAAAATGTTGATGACCAAATTCTGTATTATGTGATCATACATTTTTCTGTGGCCTATCTGGTTTAGAGTAATGACCACATGGACAGCATTCAAATTAATATAGACCATTATCACTTAAACATTTGTAGTACTGTGTTATCTATAGTAACAGAAAATATTTATTGTTGAATGCTGATGCAATTGTCCTAGTACATCTGGATGTTTAGGTGCAAAGTTTTCATATTATAAGATGTTTGAATGTCATTGATTTTCTTTGGTTTTGATTTCACAGACAAAAAAATGAAGGGGGATACAGTGTATGTATGATTCAATGTACTTGTGCCGATCGAGTAAGATAGGTGCGTCAAAAATCGTACTAGCGACCCATATTTTGGCAGAACGTTTGTCTTGATGTGGCGTGACTGGCTTTATACATAAACTATTTTTAAGTTATTTACAAAGATTAAATATTATATTTTTACATTATGCAACAAAATAATCTTACCAATCGCGCAATAGTAGCGTTTTTTTGCGACAAACACTACCACTTCATCGGCTTCATTTTGTCAGCAAGAATCTTCTAGGGGACTACGCTGTAGGGGGCTCCGTAAGGTATGAATTAGTATCAATTGATACTTACTTGTATCGTAATGTACAGCCCGTGTTCTAGCATAATATTGACCTAAGATATAATATTGATAATATGTAAATAAATTTATCCATTCCTTTTTGTTTTAAGTACATTTTAACACAATTTATAGAACTACAATTTGTTTAAATTGCCA
Source organism: Lutraria rhynchaena (assembly GCA_008271625.1). NCBI lineage: Eukaryota > Metazoa > Mollusca > Bivalvia > Venerida > Mactridae > Lutraria > Lutraria rhynchaena. The sequence continues at coordinate 3,704,389 of VIBL01000012.1, forward strand.
TTATATTAATACTGTTAGGTTTAGTGAACGAATATCACTGTTTACATATTTCATTAACACAATCAATAAACCAATTTTGTATTAACTTAAAAAGGTGTACATCTTTGGTGATATAGTGAAAAACTACATCAAACAAACTGTAGTGTAGAAAATGCAGTTATTTCTAACTGACATCGAACGAGCATAATTGTCGAAATTACTTATTCCATTATATAAATCATTTAAACTTTTGTGCATGTATAAGTCTGTTTTAAATTACTACATCAACGAAGCAAATATACTTCCTACTAACCGATTACAATTTAAAGCCGTATCTTTATAACAAATATATCGCTACTGCTTATTTAACTAATGGCAGAGTTTTTGAATTCGATTTCCCAATTTTCTTCGTGGAGAACCTCTCTATTGGCGTGATATCTGACGTGTTGTGTATGGTGTTGTTACGATATGATACTATTTTGAAAATAATTCGTAATTAGAACACGTATTAGATATCAAAAAATGGGATGGTTTCAATAATTGATCCGTAAACGATTAACGACTTCGAGTGGCTATCAAAATTGAATGGGTTACATTAATTAAACGAATTATCGTTGATTAAATGTGAAGGTAATGAATGACACTTTTATTGTTAATTTCTCGCTGATAAAAACGCAGTAGGTGTTATTCTGAATAAAGATTGTCGCCTTATTTGCGGATGATTTTCAAAGCGGTTTTCGGTATTTTGTGGCGGAAATGCTATCTAGCGAACAGTGACACCGAATTTTGTTATATCCTTTCGTTTTTAATCTATGGCGTCCCACGTCATCGTCAGCAAGGTTCAGGCTACGGAATTCTTTTCAGTCATAAATCTAATGAACGGAAGACGTATCCAAAATATGAGGCAAGCTTCCCTGCATGATACCATCTTTGTTATATTAAGTCTAATTGTTGTAATATATCCTTATATACAGATTAGTTATCGTCAGTCAAAAATGTGTAAATAACGTGCTATATTGGTTTGTAGAAGACCGACCAATGATAACATTTGTTTCAAATAATTTGCAATGGAGTAAGTATAATGAGTTTATTTATGTATACAATTATGGTTAACTTTTTAAAACTATAAATTGGTGAAATTTTATATCACCAAATACGCTACTTTAAAATGTGTATCACTTAGATCAAAGATTATCGATAGGCTCTAAATCGAATACTACTTTGGAGAATTTAGAGCTTCGTAAACAATGGTCCATGCAATCAATAAAACACGTTGGATGCTGACTGGTACTTGACTTGCATTGCGTTCAGGTCGTTCATCTTTCTTTGAAAGACTAGGATGAGTTAAATGCGGGAGGCTAATTCGACAGCGTCTATTAAATGTGCTCCGATCGTATCATTGTGTATAGCTTATTCATTGTTTCAAACCTTTTTTTAAGTACTGGACATCGTTTTAAACTGGAGTTTTTTTAAAAGGAAGACAAATATTGTATGCAAGTTTGAACTGTTTGAGGTTTACACCAAATTAATTCGTAATATGATATTTTCCTTCGTATTTCATCGGGCTTAACGTCCGATTTTGTTAGGCAACTAAAATACCCGTATTGTTGTAAAACCCGAAAAATATTAAGGAAATTTATGGTTCACGCGACTGATACGGAACAAATAATAATACCATAAGAGACAATCTGAGTGGTTTCAGATATAAGGCGACTAAAGAAATTAAGATAAAAAAGGCGCAGGTTTAACGACAGTTGATGTTGTAATCCAGCCAAATTAACGGATGGGGAAGGATAATATGGTTTTATTTCATTTTGTTATGTAATGACTACATATTAAATAACATACCACAAAAATAAAATAGGCCAACTTCTGAGCAGATTTAACTAAATAAATGAGCTTTTCACTTACGGTTAATTGCACTACCGGGAAACCGTTAAAACCCATGTTGCATCGTACTTTAGCGATATTAATCGATTATCGACAAATGGCATCATATTTATCAGTAAGTCGCCTTACTTTCATACCTTACTTCATTGGATGTTGATATAACAGTTAAGCACTCAAGAACTGAATATTTTATTTATATGCAGATATAGTTTCGATTATCCGTTCGTCAATAAAGAAAGCCCATTATATGATGTCATGTACGAATAATTGCTTTATCTATTGAAATCTTTAAACATTAGCTATGCTACATTTTGTCTTAGGCCGCGGTCGTGGTCTAGTGGTTAGTGCGCTAGACATGTAACCCGGAAATCCGGGTTGGAATCTCAGTCGCGGCAGGTCATACTCTTCTATGAAAATTCGACAAAAATGTCGATTTTCCTCCATACTTGGAGAAGTTGCCGATTCCTTGTTGAAGGGTAAGTTAGTCCAGGAATACTGATTAGGTGAACCGGTCGCCGCATATAACTGAAACGTCGTTAAACCCCGAGACAATTAGTCACATAAAAAACATTTTGTCTCGGCTAGAACGGCTGTGAACGACTTCGAACGGAAAAGTCAATCCATACCGATTTTAGACTTGTCTAAGCTCTGGGTAAAATATCGATTACAAATGAAGGCTCTTAGTGCCGTTTACTGAACCTTATCAACAGCAGAATCTTCGGTCTAAGATCTCATTTTCTTTCTGTTTTTTTAGGCCAAACCATTCACAGGAGTACTGTATACTTGTACTTTATACTTGAAATAAGCAAGCAAAATGATGATTGGTTCAATCTTTTCTCACATGCAGGTGGCTTTTACATGCTGCAGACAATTAATCATAATTATCAAGTGTATAATATTTAAGCCGAGTACTGTTTAACCAAATACCATTTCACCAATTAAATACTTATTTTAGTTCACCAAGGCAGTCTAATTTGTAATCGTGAATTTAAGGGTAATTGCATCAGCGTCAAAATTGACAAAAAAACTGAGAGAAAACATTAATTTAAGGAAATCCTATCACCCTATGTGACATGGACTACAACAATTCATATTACTCCAATACATATAACATATTCTTAAAAATTGCATTGTTTATTGGTAAAAAATACAGTTCGTATAAAGTGTTCTATATTGTACAACAAGCAAAATGAACAAAACAACTGGTCGTCAAAAGAGATAATTCAAACAAATTGATATTATTGTTCTGCTTTGTCAAATCTAGGAATAAAAGATGTAAGTCAAAAAATGACGCATATCAAAAACAGATATTCTGTGCCATTTAATGTCCTATTCTGTGAATAAATAAGACAGATGTTGAAATCGTGCGATTGTATACTAGTATTCTTTTTGAAAAAACGGAGGCCTCCAAGATCGAGTGGCCATGGCCTCTAACACGTAATCACAAGCCCCTCACCGCTGAGAGTTCGAATCCCACCCGGGACCAATTTCACTTGTCAGAAAGCTATCCAGCTAGCATACGGAAGGTCGATGGTTCTACCCAGGTATAAGCCTGGGGTTTCCCTCCAGTGATAGAACTGGAAAGTCGCCTAATGACGCTGGCTGTTTTGGCACGACGTTAAACTCCAGTGGAAAAATATAACAACTTTTCCTTATTCCTATCAAACAATCAAGACACTTCTTCCCATAAATTTAGATACATAATCCATCTTTAACTATACATTAAGTTGTTTATAAATGAAATAAGATGCAATTAAGATTAGAAGAGTACACAAGAGGACCATGATATCCCTACATTGCCAAATAAAGAAGCATGTTGTTAAGCATGGTCAGATTCATGAATTATTTGGCAAGTTAACATTCAGTTTTGTCTTAAAACAGTACTAATTCTTAATCATTCTTTATCTGTTTTTGTTATGGGGAAAGTAGTAATTATTCCTTCCTTCTTTTGTAAAATGCAGCAATCAGTTAATATTGTTGAGTCTTCACTTTGAAACGAGCGCATATTTCAATTATGTATTTTTTCTTAAGTTTTGTCAAAATGTGTCATTACCTGACTTTATTATTAATCATCTAATCTATATACACTTAACAAAAAATTCTAACGTCTCCTTGTTCCTTAGAAATAGAAGTGTTAAAATGTACACAATATCAACCATTTTTTTGTAATGATTTTGCAAAATTCGCCGAGTTTATGGAAGAGCCTATCAATAAAACTGATCTCATGTGCAAATGGTATGTTTTCTAAATGTAGTCAATGCGCGAGTTACTTTAAAATATTCAAAAGGTTACGTTATATCCCTTGATTAGCTGATTTCACTGGGGTTTAGCGCCTAACCATTTGGCGACTTCTTCTGCGTTAACGGTGGATGATAATTTGGGCGTAAACCTGGGTTGAACCACTGACTTTCCGTATGCTAGCTGGCCAGCTTCCTCGCACGAGAAAATTGTCTGGTACTGGATGGGATTCGAACTCACAGCAATGAAGGGCTAACAGCAATGAGGGGCTTGTGCGTTATAGTCAGGGACCATAAACACTCGACCTTGGAGGCCCCTTTTGATTAGTGACAAATTGTAAAATTTCAGGTAAACGATTTCAGGAACCAATCAGGAAATTTCTCTTGGAAAAATTGTGACGGACAAGATCTCCCTCTGTCTTTCTCAAACATGAATATGTTACCTGACCCTCTAAATGTCAGTGTAAGCAATGCGATTATACTTATTTTACTTGATTATAACTTGACGAAGACACTTGGAGCCGACGGCAAGCTACTTGAGGTAAACTTTTACAGTGTATCTGCTTCTCGAAGAAAAACATTACGGAGAAACGCTTCCGTTTGTCGATAAATGTGACTTCGTTCGAAACGCCGAACTATTTGGCAGCACAAACAAGATTACATTCTGTGCAATATTTAATAATCCCTTTACGAGATGAATTGCAGTCGCATAAGTATATAACTGAATAATTGTTCCCTTATAATTCCTATTTCACTTCATCGATAGCATTGAAATGTAGAATGACGTGTTTTGGTAAAATACCTCATGGTATCCAATTCTTTATTACATTCGTGCTCACCATTGCCAAGTTTTACTGTATAAAAATAGGTTGAGAATGACAATAAGATTTAAATCAACTTGAATACCAAACTTAAATTTTATAGCCTTGAGAACCGATGCTTATTTCAGAATATACGATCACATAGTAACTAAATAAAGCCGAAGTAATTGGTGTTAATTTCAGCTTGACCTTGGTTTGCGGTTAAAGACCCCAAGTGGATATGTCGATGTCTGCAACCTTATCAAAGATGATCGTCTTTGCCATTATAACGACGTATGCGAAAGTTTGAGTGAGTACACATCAATATGTGAAAAATATATAGGTGAAGGATGCTCTTGCCCTTTTAAACCGGTAAGGCAACTTAGTTTTTTTTTATATTTTTCAATTTCATCGTTAATTTTTTTGTCTAAAACAACACATTTGTGAAAATACCTTACGCTAAGTAAAGTAACTGAAGTAACAATTGGTTAGTCTGCAATATGTAAAATTATGTTTGGCAATATACATTGATTATGTGGAAAAACTTAACCATCTAAATACAGATGAAGCAGATAAGCCCCTTGTAAATTCATGTAAGAACATAAACACTATCAACTACACACATATAGACATTACACATATAAAGGTTAGGTAAGCAATATATGCATTATTATAAATATGCAAAAAATTGTAATGTATCAATCTTTACAGACAGAAGGCAAAATACTGTCTTTGGCGATGCCAATTAAACATCCATTACCGTTTTTGGTGAAAGGAACTTTTGAAAGTACTATTTCGATAACTCTTCACAGACAGAAGGCAAAATACTGTCTTTGTTGATACCAATTAAACATTCATTACCGTTTTTGGTGAAAGGAACTTTTGAAAGCACTATTTCGATAAATCTTTACAGGCAGAAGGCAAAAAACTGCCATTGTTGATACCAATTAAACATCCATTACCGTTTTTGGTGAAAGGAACTTTTGAGAGTACTATTTCGATAAAACATGCGGCAAAAACTGTCGGGTGTCTGGAAGTAGAATTTTGTGTTACGTAAGTTTCTTACATCGATCATATTACCTAAATTCGTCCAAATTAAAGTACAATACAAGACACTATTGGCCATTTCAGTATTACGCCCTCCTCATAACTACTTATTTTGAGATCGGATCAGTAATTTTTATACGCATATTTGATATTAAGATACATGATACTATCTTAATATTAAATATTTATTTAGTCCAAACGGTGGTGATTTATTGTATTGTATTTTGCTCACGTTTGTCTGCATCGTTGGTTTGCATTGTACATTGTATTTAAAAGATTTTGACTACAAATTGACAAAAATCATAATAATGAAAACGTTCCTGAATGATTTGCTACATGCATATCTTAATTGTTGAATTGATGCTGCTTTATTTTAATGTATATTGTGTGATATAACATAACATATTTATGGCAGTTTTCATAAGCGATGATTTCTATGTATCATTTCAGAAAATGTATGTTCTGAGCGGAGGCAGGTAATGACAATGTGTGTCTCAAAGTATGCTAATGGAATGATTTCAATGTCTAGAATTTGAAAGATGATTCTAAACTGCAAGCTACTGGTGTTTTCCTTCTAAAAGGAAATCTTTCATTTTGTTGGATAGATCCTTCTATGTTTGCTTACTAGAAAAAGAAAAAGAAAAAAATGAGCAATCGAATTAGTTTTTTTCAATAAATTAGTGTTTGTTACTTTTTGCATTTCAAGCAATATTTGACACATTTGTCCTGTATTGCTAATAGCATTTAAAACTTTGTTTTCTTGTAGATAACTCAAATACTGATACAGGTTTTACCATTTTCAGATTCTAATCTACTATTTACGATCATGTTTTATAGAAAATGGTGTTAACTGTTCTAATTTATGTATAATAAAGCAAAGAAATAATACATTTTTATTTTATTAGATTTGAACGAATGGCAAGGTTTATTCTTACATGAGACATAATTCTATTTAACATCAAACCTTTTCAATAGACTTATCTAAACGGCTATTAATATTCAAATTTACACATATTCATAAGTGATCTGAATAGTACCAATTAATAATATTAACAAAAGCTTAGCAAAACTTCATTTAGACATGTCTTTGACATTTCTCGGAACATATTTCAAGGTCAAATGGAAATGATAGGCAGTTGATATACAGTACAAAAACTTAGCCCATTAATGTTTGCTCAGACAATTTTTTTTTTTGGCGGTAAAATAGTTTTATACTCAGAGAACCCAGATGCAAATGGTTAATGGTTATACTTGAATTTGTGATTTTACTTATATACAACAGTTTGTTATCCAAAGATGCAATAGAAGTATATTCTCAGATTGAAATAACATTCCAAAAATGTAGAATGTAAGTAACCAAGTTAGTGTCCGGTATCGCAAATCTTTTTCTGAAGGCCCAAGTATTCATAAAGTTTGATAAAAAATAGAAAAATTTTCAAACATGTGTATAGTGGAAGTTAATCTCGGCTTGTTATTAACACTTTCTGATAACAAAACCACTGTGTTCATATTATCATATGCTCAAATAAAAGTCTATTTTGAGTTCTTGTTGCGCACAAGTTTTGCGAAGGCGTGGAGTCATGATGTATAGATAATATTTTATATTGTCACTCACTTTTTTAAACATCTGTACACACTATCAACCATACGAAAAATACTAGCCTTATTGCAAATATTTTTAAATGTCAAACGTAGGAAGACATTATTTATTTTTTAAGGTGTTTTTCCTGTAGTTACTGATTTTAGATGCCACATTCACATTCAACCAATTCATCTTATATCTCATGTACAATATTCTTCATCCTTTGCTAATTGCAACGGTTCTTCAATTCTACATCATGTTTTCCAGGAATCCTGACAAGATATCAAAAAATTACACTTATGCAAATATTCTATACGTAGTTTTACTGTGACACAATGACAGTATTAATTTTGAACCGATACAGAATGATAGCAATTCAGTCAAATTAAAAAATTGCATGATGTAAACATTCACTAGATAAAGAACTTGATATGCTTATTCCAAGAACTTCAACGACAAAAATTTAATAAAGAATCTAACGACACTACACTGTACTTAACAATGTTTTCACTTTATTCGATGAATACGCACAATGATCTGTTGTACTGAACGTTTAAGTTTGAAATCACAACATACCTTATGGGCGGGATATGTATGTGGTCAATGGTTTGATCCAATTGCATCCCAGTAAGCAGTTAAATGAACTGTTTGTACGATTTGAATACTTGTTTCATCCTGAGTTGTCAGCCTAACACTCGGTTATTCTGATTGCCAGTCCTCGGCCATTATGGAACTGCAGCAAATATTGTACAGTTAATTAATAAAATTGTCAGTAATAAAGTGTTTTAATAATGGTCGTGTTAAGTTTGGCCAACAATTCAGGAATAAAAACAACATTTCATAATTTTCCCACAACAGCTGTTTCGACTTATTTTTGTTAATATTTTTTCGACGGAAAGCTAACTATTCAAATTCTGTTCAAATATCGTCTCTTCCGGTGTGCACTAATGTTTCTAAAATATCATATCGCAAAATTTATTATAGAAAAAAACACATTGCCCAACATTCTACACATTTGTTAATTAACTATTCAATATTAGGTGCGTTTGCTCTTCAAATGCAGGGCCAATTATGAACCACGCCATTATGAACACAAAACTCGGCAATTAAAGACACGGCCTTTATAAAAAAATCGGCTATTATGAGATTCGTTCAGATCGGAAGTCCAGCTCGGCCATTATGGAACTGATGGAAATAACGTATAGTTGATTAATAAAATTGTCAGTAAATAAGTGTTGTAATAATGCCCTTGCAGCTGCGTAAGATCCAAGCTTATACATCAGACTGGTTCCCGGTTCTACAAGGCACCAGGCAAGGACAATGTTTTAGTCCATTCCTGTACTTTGTAATCATCAATGATCTGCTGAACAACATCGAAAGAAGCAAATACAGTTACAAATTTAATAATATTGTTAAATAAACTTTTATTGTTTGGTCTACTATGCCGACACGATACTAAATTTTAAATAAAAGACATATTCCTGACTCGGATAATTTCATTCCTCTCGTCACCAAAGAACTGAACAGGTTTTATACCAGATATATACAGTATCCTAGGAAAGTACGTCATCAGCAGCATAGACCACAGTACATAGAAACAGCAACATTCACATCGTCATCATCTTGGAAAGTATCGTCCAAAGGTCGGTGTCAGCATTTGGTGAAAACGAGTGGCGGAATCGGCTCATATGTGACTCTACTTTACATGGATTCATTAGCATCTTTTCTTAGTATAAGCCATGCAATCTATGGATATTTTGCAGGATTTTCAGTCACGTACTTCCACATTGATAGCCATGATAATAATGTGCAGATACTTTGGTCGTAAATATACCACCCAATGCAATCATTGTCTCACCTACGCTGAAAAATTGAGCAAACACAACGTTTTATTCTGCGATCAATTTGAATCGCTCAGACGTAAAATGTGGTCGAAATACTCAGAACGTTTAAATGGACCAGACTTTAATACGGTTTGTGGTCTCACTCCAGACCAACAGATAATTGAAATGTTTTCAGGCTTTGTCCATTTTAGATCTGAGATCTATGGACGATGTGCAGTCCCGCATTTACTCTCGTGCATGTGTGACTATACAGTTGTTATTTCAATGACAGACTTACGCGCGTGTGAACATACGACTACATCAGACAATTTTTCATGTATGCAGATACTGTATCTCTTACTGGTATATGAAACTGCTTCTCATATATGCTCAGGTTATTACATCTTATATTTTTCCTTCTTTTCTTCTTCTTTGATTCCATTAATTTATCGTTTCTATATCTGTAAAATAAGGCTTAAAATTGACTATATTTGTATGAAAATATGACGTACAGTTATACATGTATGCTTATTTGTTTATTTGTTCATTTAATTAAAGCTAATTTATATCCAAAAAACGACATCTTAACTTATCCATTATCCTACTATATCATATACTAGTGCCAGGTAGTTGTAATGTATATATCTTGTACAATCTGTTTTTGATAATTTACTTGTTTGTTTATCTTTGTACTTATGTTGTGCTCATGTACATAACGTTGTTTTCTTTTCATGTTCTCTCTGTTGCCTCATGGCATACTACAAAATCTGTACATTGATTTATACTGCTCTCCAAACTTGGAGGAAAAGAAGATATATAATTCCATATATGGAGAAGTGTATATGAGCATATCTATGAGCCTAACATTTTGGGCACAACAAACCCTTTAAAATTCTTAAGTATCATGTAGCATTCTGGTTCAGCCAACTTCAGGGTGGGGGAATTTCCAAGGATATCAAATACATAATATCAACAATATGTGGAACACGTTGAATAAATTATGCACAATCCCAAATACTCTAGGAGCACGCATTATTTTAGAATTATTATAATGTAGAACGTCCTGCATCTGCGCGGTAGTTCCTTTGAACGGATTCTAATTCCACCCCATCAGCAAGAAATGCGTACATTCTATAAAAATCTGGCCACTGTAGGAAGTAAACCTGATTTCTGTCATTGGTTAAAGAATATTCAGACAGCAGCTATACTCCAAATATGTTAAATGCGAAATTGCCTCTTGTACCGACTTACAGAGCTACACACCTGGATGCGAAGACAGTTAGTTGCAATGATTTGTTTGAGACAAAATTTCATTAGTGGTGATGGAAGACAAAGTACAAATTGTGGAACTGGCAACTAGGAAACAAGCTGTGGAAAAGCTGTGGCGTCGGTTTCGTGCTGGAAGGATTACTTCTTCAAAAATAAAAAATGTTCCCTTGTTTACATTTCTTACAAATTCTGACAGTTCAACTTTATTTATTGTTGAATTTTTATTCCTTTTAAACACTTCTTGACTCTGGATAAATTGCCCCGTATAAATAGCCTAGAATGCAGGATATTGGGATTTTTTTCCTGGGGGCCATGCTCCCAGACCCTCTAGAAAGCCTGATACCTTTCTATTGAAGCCAATTAATAAATTCCTAATGAGAACACTATAATAAATTCAAGTTTTACCACTTAAATAGAAACCTGTTGTGTCGTTCCTGCTGTTTGATGTGATAAGGATCATAGAAAGAGACAAATTAAAGTATTGATAATTACACTTATTTTTATTGTGCCTTCAGGGTGTTAAATATTAATATACACAGTAGATAGATAGCATTGTTTTTGTTCAGCGACATTGAAAGGTTCAGCCTAATTTAAAAACAATAATACGATTGTATTATAACTTCCATCAGAAATTGTATTTACATCAGAAGTATTTACAATTAAAATACAAAATGAACTCATATATATATATTACATATATATTTATTCTTTTATTGAAGACAAAAAATATTCATGGTATCAATATGCACGACTTAACAAATAAAACAAGTTATATAACGATTATTATAGCATTTTAAGAAATGTACAAAACATTTAATTGTATGCCAAGAGTGTAGGATACCCCTTCCAGAGACCCCTGCTCATTTCTGTATAGGTGGACAACCCCCCACATACACTTTACCAGGTGGACAAAACCCCTGATATATTTTACAGGGTGGACAAAACCATGTATGTATACGTCAAGAAGAATCCACGAGAGCCATCACAATCATGTATGCTATGTGTTACATCCGTAGAAGCTATTCCTAAAATATATTAGAATAAAATGATGGATTCACTTCTAAATTATTTCTTGCATGCCCACCTTTTAACATGTAAGAGGTGGGAGGGGGGTACCCATCCTGTAAAATGTCTAGGGGTTTGTCCACCTTGTAAAATGCATGAGGGGGGTTTTGCCCACCACAAAAAAAATGAGCAGGGGGGGAGGTGTCCGGGCATTGTCCGTATACCATTTGCCAATTTTGTACAAATATTTCATTAATATTTACATAACTGGTCATCCACAACAGAAAATCAAAGTGTAACAGATGAATAATGACTCTCAAAACAATATCAACAGGAACATCATAAATTATGAAATATTTACTATCTTGTAATTAAACAAAGAATATTTGATTGGATGTCTTAGAATAATCATTATGCTTGTATAGTACTCTTTGAACATGTCAATAAATATTTCACACCTGTACTAATAATTTGTCTCAGTTTACAGTTTATTCAAGCATGAGACAGAAAAATATTTGAAGTGCAGTATGAACCTAAAATATAAAATTACTGCATGTATTACAAATTTAAGAATATGCACCAATATTTTATCTATTGAAACGGGACGATTTGACAACGGCAACGACGTAATCTCACAATCTAGATCAATATTTTTGTATCAGTGACCTTTAAAGAAACGAACATTACTATAATTAGTTTCATTGTTTGTTTATGTGCTTTGCCTTTTATGATCATTTCAAGATAAACGTATTTTTCCCAATTATCGAAATAACAGTTACAATTTAAATTAGATATTATCGCTATTTTCCTTGTAGACTTGGACTGCACAACCATGATCTATGATGTATAATTATGTTTAGAGATATCATATTTTTCTACCTGTACTGTATACGCACTCTCTTGTCATAAAAAATATCCGAGACGCTAAAATGAGAGACGCTCTCAGGAGGGGTCCGATAAGCTTTAATTACGCTCTGTATTATCAAAGAAATTCGACTTTAAATTTTATAAAGTATCAAAGTAGTATGAGTACTGAAATGAAATTCAATGCATTTTGTACGTCTGCAAGAATAAATTTTAAAATGCATTAAATATACCCTGTTCATGCACTGAACCGACCTTAATACGCAAATGATGTAATGTGATATCGACAACTAGAACAGATACACCATTCACAAAAACAGTTTAGTCTGTCGTTTTATACTTTATACTTCGTTCTTCAATATAAGACTTATGTAAACATGCACAAGTTTTTTTTCGTTTGTCACAGTCTGTGATCAACTACAATTATCAATTCTTTTCTTGGTATTATATTATTTCATTCGTTCCTGCTCTTGTTTTCAGATTTGATAGTAGTAGAATACGTTGTAGCACAGGACACTAAACAGTTTGAGGATTAATATGATATACAATATTATATCCTAACTTGATTTTTATTATAATAAGTTCCACCAATCGAAGAATTAAGAAATGCGCTTCAACATGAAATGTGTCAGGTTTGTGTTTGATTTTCTTCATTTGAACATAGAATTAATAATTCGAAGTTTTAATTCAAAGTGTGTGAAATGTCAATAAGTACAGTGGTTATGAAAGAATGTGTTTCCATTATGTGTAGATAATTTTGTGGAAGAATGAAGTCATAGTTTGTACAACAATTTAATACATGAAATGTACAATACGAAGACATCTACACTATTAAATAGTTACATGCATTTTGTAGAGATTTATTACAAGAATAATATAAATAAATAATTCGCACGACAAAATAGTTCTCTGACTCCATATATTAATCTTGCGAAATATCTTTGAAAATAAAATTACTTAAGAAAATGGTATTCAAGATGCATGACAATTCTTGTGAGAAAGTTGTAATATTTAAATTTCTGGTAACTTATATATATGATTGTTAAGTTTTTATATTATTTTTACAAAGATGCAAAATTTAAATTTTCAATTTGAAAATAAGTATGTCCGAGTCAAAACTGATGGTCATCACATACATCATTGTTACGCAGGTTCTATTTCTTTATATCAATATTCTGCCAGTTCCTGGAGCTAATTTCTATTGAAAATTCTAGTTCTGAGTTCTATGATATATTTTATAAATTTTGAACATTTATGAACTAGATCTATTAACCGAAACGATTATTGTGTTTGAATATTTTTTTGTTTTTACATTTACTCATGTTTTGTTTTACCAATTATTCAAGGATATGTCCAATCAGTTTTGTTTGACAAAATAATTCATCGTAAAATCATTTGCCATTATACGTAGATTAGACCAAGTTTCAAAAGAATGAATTTGATACAGGTTATGCATTTAAACCGTTTACTGATAAGTTTGACTATTTGTATACACTTAAATATATACTGTATAATTGATTTGAAGGCTTTATTAAGTAAGGTGCAACGAGTTTGAACATTTTATCATTTCAGCTTCGATGTCTATGGATAATGGTTTAATACCAGCTTCACTATCAACTGTGTAGTTTTGACCTTACGCCTTTGTATGATTTTAGATTTTTAATTGTATACTACCAATGACGTGGTTAAGACTGAACCGCCATAAGTCAAAATATGTTTAACTATTGTTCAAATAAATCTTTTTGCGTGCCAATTAGTAAAGACTAAAGACAGTAAAGAATTTTCAACGAAATATTCGGCTTATAGATTGGTGAAAACCAATCCTTTAGCCGAAGTTCATTTTAATGACATCATCATTTAATTAATCATTAAATCAGTGACAGACGTGACAGAAGGCATATGAAAACAAATGTACAAATTTTACGAAGCAGACTCATGCATGAATAAAACTTTATCATGAAATAATATATACACACGTCTTAGAAGGGTAATCGCGTTCGTACTCATTCTCCAAAAAGAGTGATTTCTAACTCATGTGTCAGTATGATTTATATCGGTCATGTGGATTGTATGTTCGTAGTATTTTGTTACGGAGTTTGCCATTTAAAAACAAACATCAATTATACAGTATATATTTAAGTGTATACAAATAGTCAAATTTATCAGTAAACGGTTTAAATGCATAACCTGTATCAAATTCATTCTTTTGAAACTTGGTCATCACATACATCATTGTTACGCAGGTTCTATTTCTTTATATCAATATTCTGCCAGTTCCAGGAGCTAATTTCTATTGAAAATTCTAGTTCTGAGTTCTATGATATATTTTATAAATTTTGAACATTTATGAACTAGATCTATTAACCGAAACGATTATTGTGTTTGAATATTTTTTTGTTTTTACATTTACTCATGTTTTGTTTTACCAATTATTCAAGGATATGTCCAATCAGTTTTGTTTGACAAAATAATTCATCGTAAAATCATTTGCCATTATACATAGATTAGACCAATTAAGTGAATCATACTGTAATAACAGTGTAAAGCAACAAAGCAAAAGTGTCTACTTTGATGACACTTTTCAGTCACGTATCTTCATTCCAAATGTGTGGCTATATGCCAAATACTAGTATTAAAATGCAAATTTCTCATGTAATTATGAAAAGTCGTTTTGAATCTTTTTGTGTAAAGGGAGTGAAATGATTAAAATCAGATCGTTGCACGAAGTTAGCTGCGCACGCACGCACGCATATATCTTTTGAGGAAAATATGCGTAATCGTTATGCTTTAAAACTATAAGAATTAAAAAAAGATGACCCGAACTTCAGGAGTATTGTTGATTTTATTTCTTAAATCAATTACAATTACTATTAGTATCTTTATTATTCCGCCATGAAGTTTTAAAATTTGCCTGTCTATAATACACCTCGATTGTAATCATGAATTTTATGTTTACTTGTTTTCTTCTATTTTATTCTTTTGTATTTTGTTCTCAAGCTCAATGTCTGCGGCCCCTGTTCGAAGGTATGATAGCATGCTCTAACACAACGTGTACTTGTCGCATACATGCGGCTTGGCCCCGTGACCTCGAAAGACAACACCCGCCATAATGAATTTGACTAGTAGACTCAGCCCAAAGCCGCACTCGGTACTATCGGTATTGTTGCTATATAGATCTTTTTGTCTACCAGTGATACTTTGCTCTTCATTCCGGGCGTCAATTATTTTTCAGTCTGGAGATATACATCCAAATCCCGGTCCCGATTCCTTGACCAGTTCGTCCATTTCAGACTACAGCACCATCCTGAACAGTGGATTAAGTATCATGCACCTAAATATCCAGAGTTTACGCTCAAAGCTTGACATATTAGGTATTGAAATTCAGCAATATGATATTCTTGTATTCACAGAGACATGGCTTAACCCTACCATATCTAACGACGACATTGCTTTGACAAACTACCAGCAACTTTTCCGCTGTGATCGTTCCAATCGTCTTGGTGGCGGCATAGCTATATATATTCGAGATGGTATTCTTGCTTCCAAGCGGTCAGATCTTTCAATTAACGGCTTAGAATCTCTGTGGGTCGAGATTAAGACAAGCAAACGCAACATCTTAATTGGTGGCATCTATCGACCTCCAAATGCCAACAACGACTACTGGAACCTTATCGAACAGAACATAGACCATGCATATTCACTTCCGTTTGACAACATTATTTTAACAGGAGACTTTAACATGAATACTCTCAGCCAATCCCCAAACAAAATCACAAACTTAATGAATTCATATAACTCGGAACAACTCATATCAACACCTACTCATTTTACTGAACACTCCAGCGCTCTCATTGACCTGATATTTGTAAAAAACAAACACGATGTTATATCTAGCTTTGTAGCTGACCCTTTCATTCCCGATTTATCTCGTTTTCATTGTCCGGTTGTTGCAGTTTTTCACTTTAACAAACACAAAACTTCTACATACTAACGACGAATATATCTTTTTAATAAAGCAAACTTTGAGTACTGATCTGAATTACGGATGACAGACTGGAACGTAACTCTCAATAACGATGACCTCGACGCAGCGACAAAACAATTATCAGATACAATATTAACAGCAGCTTCAAACACCATTCCTAACAAAATAATTACAATTAGACCTAATGACATTCCTTGGATAAATAATGAAATCAGATCACTGATCAAAAAGAGACAAAAATTACACAAAAAAGCAAAACAACAAAACACAAAAGAAGCCTGGTCATTATTCAAACAATCGCGAAACTTAGTTACTAAACACATACGCAAAGCAAAACATAATTACACTAACAATTTGATCAACAAAATTAATGCATCTGACACATCTCCAAAAATATGGTTTAAAACAGCTAAACAATTGACAAATAAATCATTTACACAGTCTATACCAACATTATACGATAACACAATTGAAGCAACAACAGACGAAGAAAAGGCGGATCTTTTAAATAAATATTTTTGTTCTCAGTCAACAGTGGACGATACAAATCATTATCTCCCAACATTAACTAACTCAACAAACACAACTCTCACTAACATTTCTATCACACCAAAGGACGCAATAGATGCTCTTAGTTTAGTCAATCCTAGCAAGGCATACGGTCCGGATGAGATTAGTCCAAGGTTCCTTACAGAAGCTAAACAAGAACTGTCTGTTCCCCTTTCAACTTTCTTCAATACTCTTCTTTCTAAGTCTTACTTCCCGGAATCCTGGAAACGAGCCAACGTTACTCCTATCTTCAAGAAATCTGATCCATCAAAACCTTCCAACTATCGTCCAATCTCACTTCTAAGCTGTCTCAGTAAACTCATGGAACGCTGTATCCACAAATACCTCTACAATTATCTCGTCGGAAACAAACTCCTAACACCTTTCCAATCTGGCTTTGTCAAAGGTGATTCGACGGTCAACCAGCTTACATTCCTCTATGACGATATTTGCAAGGCAGTGGATGAGGGAAAGGAAATTCGTGCTGTTTTCTGTGACATTTCAAAGGCGTTCGATAGGGTCTGGCATCGTGGTCTTATTTTGAAACTGTTATCTTTGGGAATCTCTGGATCTCTACTTTCTTGGATCAAGTCTTATCTCTCTGATCGAAAACAGCGAGTTGTCTATGCAAACTCTTCCTCCTCCTGGCGTGGTATAAATGCTGGGGTTCCTCAGGGATCCATCCTTGGACCCTTGTTCTTTCTTACATACATTAATGATATAACTTCTTCTCTCAGTTCAAACATTCGCCTTTTTGCAGATGATACCAGTTTGTACATTGTTGTAGACGATCCTATTTCTGCTGCAACTATTCTGAACTCTGACCTAGCCAAAATCCACCAGTGGTCTCAGACCTGGCTTGTTTCTTTCAACCCATCGAAAACTGAATCCATGATATTCAGCAGGAAGAAGAATCCGCAACAGCACCCTAGTGTTACGATGAATTCAGTAACCATCAACGAAGTAAACTCACATAAGCATCTCGGTCTTACATTTTCTTCTAACTTGAAATGGGATTCTCACATTACACATACTCTTAAAAAAGCATGGCAACGAGTCGGTATTCTACGGTCGCTCAAATTTCTTCTCAACCGATCTGCTCTCATTCGTATGTACGTTTCTTTCATTCGACCTCTTTTAGAATATTCTGACGTAGTCTGGGACAACTGTAGTGACTTCTTGAAGAATGAACTTGAATCTGTGCAAGTGGAGGCTGCACGAATCTGCACGGGTGCCACTAAGTATTGTAATATCCAAAAGCTTCTATCAGATCTTCAATGGACAACACTGGCAGAAAGACGTAAACAGCACCGACTCATCCTTTTCTATAAAATGAAACATAATATTACACCATCATACCTAACAAATCTGCTCCCAAATAACAACCAAAATCACTATGCTAGATACAGTTTAAGACATACACGTCATGTGAGATCCAACACACAATTGTATAACAATTCTTTCTTACCTACTACAATACGACAATGGAACCAATTATCTTCATCACTACAAACTGCACCCTCCCTATTGTCATTTAAATCAGCTCTTACACAGAACAAAAAGACCAAGTCTCTTTCTCTTCTATTCAATTGCGGAACTCGTTTGGGTCAAGTTCTTCATGCACGCCTCCGTCTCGGGTGCAGCGCTCTAAATCACGATCTCCATCGGCGATCCTTAGTGGATTCACCCCTGTGTGCATGTGGCTGCATTGAAACCGCTGATCATTTCATGCTCCAATGTCCACTTTATTCGGACGTTCGTGCTTCATTTCTGTCAGGCTTATCATGTCCACTCACAACTTCCAATCTTCTAAACGGCTATGATAGGCTCTCCATCCGAGAGAACGAGTCTATAATCACTGGCGTCCAGAGATATATTATAGCGACAAAGCGATTTACTACGTTCTGTTAGATTGGCTATCAGGCCTTCTAATGGGGTCCACGCACCATTGAGCATCTTTTTTCCCCTTTTTTCTTTTTTTTTAAAATTTAACAAAGAAACTACTAATTTAGCTTATTTATTAAAAGTTAATATATCCCTGTAAGCAACTCATTTAATATTAACTAATTTATTCTTAAGCATTTCATAGTCCTCCACATTCATTTATACATGCACTATGAGCTCATCCGAAGCATAATTATGTATACACAATTTTGTATGTGTTCTTTGTATTGCTCATTGCTTAAAATAAAGTTTAAATCAATCACAATTAATCATTAATAACTAATCTAGTCAGTATGGAAATAAATGCGAATAATTGTCTTTTCAGGTTGCGTACGTTAATCAATGTGAGTCTATGTTTTGCATGCGTGGTCTTGATATTTGTATATAGCAGCAAGAAATCTGGTAATTTATTCCCTTTTCGTTCTTTCAGTAGCTATGAAATACATCTACGCAACACCACTTCCACTACACCTCAAATCTAATCATCACACACAACGCGACACAAACATTTCTAAACATGTATACTGATTATTTCACGACATTTTGATGATAAAATAAACTAGACTTGTGTTGCAACATTCTTAAAAATAATTTTGTTTGAATTCTATATCATTGTTAATTATGTATTTAATTTGCAGGCGATCATGGCAGAACGTCAATACCACCGTTCATTGAGAAGGAATATACTGAGAAAGAGGTAAGAGGTCCAGAAAAAAAAATTTGCACTCAACTAACCATGCAGCTTCATTACCTCTTATGGAATTGACACCTATGGTATTCTGGAATCGGTGTATGATAGCTTTTTTTCAAAGTTTAATTTGTACTATTGATATATCAAAATATTGGGAAATGATGTTCACTGATATTTTTCTTCGTTAGGTCGTCTTACATGATACGACAGCGAGTAGATTAAAGATGGTGGAAGATGTATGTAAGAAAGTTGGAAAAATATCTGGTATGACTCATCTGCTCTCTGGCATTCCATCCAACAACCTATCTTATTGTGTCGTGCCGAAAGCTGGATGTACTATGTGGATTCGTTTGTTTAAGTACATGCATGGACATAATTACCACACGGGTAACCCTATGACCCTAAGCAAACGAATGGTACATTTTGAAAGGCTTGATTTATTTAAGAAATTCGGAAACAAACCAGGTGATGTGAAATTTATTAGGAATTCTCTTCGAGTAATGACGGTGCGTGATCCGTATACACGATTATTTTCAGCATACGTTGATAAATTTGTGTTAGTAGATTTCTGGCAACCTATTGGACGGCAAATTGTTAAAATGGTAAGAAAAAGACCATCGGCAAAGTCTTTGCGATGTGGCCATGACGTTACGTTTCCAGAGTTCATACAGTATGTAATTACTATGGGTCTTAAACTTAAAGATACCGGTCAAGATCCACATTGGTTGCCAGCAAGCTATATATGCGATCCATGTATATTTAAACCTCACATCATTGGCAAGCAAGAAACATTCCTCGAGGACCTTACGTATACATTGAAACGTGTAAATCTTGATAATCTTTTGCCAAACATAACGTCAATAAATCCTACTGAGTTTGAAATAAAGGAAGAAATCGACTATAACCTTTGGAAGTATTCAGCTTTTCAGAAATGTATAAGCAAGTGTGAATTAGGTGACAGGATATGGACAGCGTTCAAATATAACGGTTATGTTCCCCCGGAAACCAAGTTTCCACAAGAGATTTGCAATGAAGTTATGGCAACCGTTGAAAAGTACTACGAGCTTGTTGATGTTGTCAGAAAGAAGCATAACTTCACTAGTCATATGAAGAAGGTTAATAGACAACGCTTTCTCTCTGAGGCTTTTGAGCAAATTTCAGAGATCCAAATTGAGCAGTTGAAGAAGTTGTATACAATGGATTTCGCTCTGTTTGGGTATGAACCAAACCCGAATTATTTAAATCAGACATTAAAATGATCGTTATATCGATAGTATTTAAAAATGACATCGTGATAATATATCGTCTTTGATAGATACCTTGATAACTGATATTTCCAATGTATTGTTTATCTCAAGGTTTTAGACCAGTGCCCATATTCATAAAAACAAATAAGATTAAAAAATATGCAAAAGTGTCGAAATTATCTTAGTTTTTGCCAACTTTTCAAACATTATTAGAATTTTCTTCACTTTCGTATAAAAGTGAAAATAAATCTAAGAAATTCCAGGATCGAAGAGTTTTATTTAAAATGTTAAGTCAAGGTACGAGTTGTCTAAACTTTTAGAAATTTTCTTAGACAAAACGGAAACAGATGCTGCGTCAAACTCATTATATAACTACAAGATAACGAAGATTTCGAAAACAAATCAACTAATTTATGGAATTATTAACTTTTTCACTTTCCTGTCGTTAACTTCGTTATTTGATTTTATCCAACATCATTTATTATCATTTATTAATCCCGAAATTTCTAAATTGGGTGCTTTACGATTTGTTGCCAGGAAGCTAATTTGCTATTTACCGGGCTGCGTGTAGAACAAGAAAGTGTTATTTGTCAGGAGAAAATTCACCAACACTTTAGTTTAACGTTTGTTAAAGCCTAAGACAAAATCATACAATGTAGGAAATAATTCGCACTAACAGACAGTTTTTGTATTTGAGCATAATTGGCAACATTGATTAGTTTTATTGACAGTTCATAGTTTTGATTTCATCATTACATATGGATGTAGCATTTGCCAGTGTATGATGAGATTTCGATGTGTATAACTTTTGGACAGATGGATCGTGTTTTACACGACCATTTTTTGTGTAATGATATTGGAATACTATTGTGCACTCTCAATTTTTTATATGAACTGGAAACTTCATAAACTGCGTAATCTTTAATCTTTACAACCTTGTTTGTAAGTTTGTGAACAACCACTGTTCTCTTCATGGTTATAATTTGCATGTCTACTTTGTGATAAAATCTGTACCAGCTATTAACATGCACGCAAGTTCTTCAAATGATTTTAGTTTACTATCAACGGTAACTGAGATGTTTTTGTGTGGATTGTTGAATACTCGTATAGTATTATATATACAAGGATAGTCCAATGATAATTATTGAAACTACCAGTAAGCATACAACTGTAACCTTGAAAATATTAAGTCACTGCAATAAACCAAATAAGTACACTGTATGACATGCTTTTGTATGAATTTAAAATAAATGCTACATAATTGAAAGTCGATATTTTGTTATTGATATAAAATATTCAGTTTTGGATGATACAATCAACAGCAAAGACGAGTGATCTGCTGATATAGGTCAATATATGCTTTCACTATTTCCTGTTGGAGTAATGTTAAAGCAACCAGAAATATACCAGACAGGGATTGTAAATAAAATACATATATTTAAATGTATATTTCATGGTAAGTCTTTGGAAGCACAAAGGATCTATATAACTTGAATTGCGTATTGAATGCATATTATCTTAATAAAGTGTATTGGTCAATATATAGTTAATAATTTACCACCTCATTGAAATTAAATAAGTAATATAAGTAAAAATAATCATCTAAAATACAAATCCTTTATTAAAATAAAATAAATGTTAATCAGGGCTGCATTTATGTAAAGTTTACTGCTTGAACTTTTCAGTAGCGATGAACATTTTTGAGTGGTATTAGAACATAGCTGCTAAAATGTTTCTTGATCCTTTTGTGCAAAGTTTCATTTTTTGATAACCACAGACATGGGAATAGAAAGAAACCACACAGATTTTACAACCATATCAAACTTTCTATTTTCATGGGTGTGAAAAACATGACGCAAGTCAAGATTTAATCACTTGTTTTGTAAGATTAGAGTATGTGTCCCTTCGTTCATATTGTATACCCATGTAATCCTATAATATATTAACAATGAATTTGTTCCATAAGCCTTCCTCGAACGGTATTGTGGCAGTCGTACAGACAGACCTGTAATATCAGACTAAATAACTTGCATAGCAATGTTCGTATCTTATGACAAAAATAACGTTTTAAAAGAATTGTAAAATGTTTTATATACATAATATTGTTACTACAACAGGAGATAATATTAGCAATAATTTAGCTAATTGGCTATTCTCAAATTCTCCCGCGATAAAAAACTTGCTATATGGCTGTTACAACAACGCAGATAAAGGGCCGTTGTCTAATCAGATTACATTTCAAGCGCGGCTTGGTGAAGACAAAACAAATTACCTGTGTCGTAATATAGTTTAAAAGTTATATTTAGCGTTCTTTACAATGTAATCGATCGACATCTTGTTACTTTTTTATTGATAATTTGGATTTCAGATACTTACAAAAGAAAGTTGGTTTACATCGACCTTAAACGTGTCATCTATAACTGCGGATATTGCACGTGACACCATAGCAGTGATGTGTTTAACTGTAATCAATGTGATTGACTGAAATATTTAGCCTAAATCTGATATGATTCACTGTGGACAGTTAAATTAATGGATCAATAATATGGAACAAAGTTTGCACAACATGAAAACTAAGCAGTCCAGTAAAGAAATTTATTTTTTCATCGTTACCTTCTTATGAATCATGATTTTGTTAGAAGACAATCGACTTAAAGAGCATTCGTCCTCAATTGCTGTTCATTCATTTGGAGAAGCTGGCATATACTTAAGCAGTTAAGAAACCAGTACAACTAGTAAAATCAACTGCTCGAAATATGTTGACTGGAATACTTTACAGACGTAAAAGTACGACAACATACAAAGCACAAAAACACAAATAGTAGTATGATATGTCCGACTTTCAAAGACGTTGGCTGGAATAGTTGTTTCAACATCTGAAATCATTCTTTGATATGTTTTGGTTACAACAATAGACATGATATTGCAAAATGACCGTTCCGCTACGCAGACCAAACAAAAAACATTGACAAGACTGACTCTCCATTTCAGATACCATGATTTTTACCTCTCACATTTCCGTTTCCGCTCACGTAAGTACGTAAACTTTTGTGAACATGCATCTTTAGAACATGGTAACGTGGTCATTTCCAAACCCGAACGTTTGACCTCTAGATCAAAACTTCTCCAGATAAAACGTATAAGCTCTGTCATTCACGTATGTATTCCATTTGTTGCAAAGCGTTTTCTCGATCAACTTCGCTGAATGTAATACAACAATCACATCCGACAATATTTAAAGCTACACACTATCTCCAAAATTCTTTACATATTTAAACAGTTTACTCTCTATGGTGGACTCGTTGAACGCAAAGACACATTCAAATAATGGTATGCGTTTAAGTCCTAGTATAATATTTCCATTTAGTTTCCCATTACTAAGAAGTATACTACGTAGTGTCAAACAGCTACAACAAAGAGCGCATGAAATATTGGTGTTGTGTTTCAATAATCTATTAAAATATTATGCGTTTTCTTCAGCGATGATACACCGTCAACATCCATTTCAACATTCAAAGTAACACCAATTGCTTTTTCCACATTCTAGACATTAATTATTTAAATGGTTTCTTGCAATTGACTTGATTAATCAAGGTACAGATAATGACATTGGAACTTATACTTTGCATTTTTTTGAGTTTTGCATTAGAGCGAAAATTATAAATACATAGATTAAGCGCACAATCTCCCAAAAATATAGGACCGATGGGCTGATATATTGGTGTATTTTTACAAGTCAAAACATTTATCGTACAAGCCTGTCAACAAAAACTGTAATATGTAAAACAATGCATCCTTCATATTTGTTAGTATCACGTGACGATGAGAAAAATGTACATTAAAAGCTGAGTGCTGACAACGAACAGCAAATAATATGTTTCAATATTTTTTACCTTAATGTTTTTGTCATTTAAATCAACAGAAAAAAATCATAAAGCAACCACTTTAATATCTCAAACATCTTATATAATGATCACTTATTTTGGGACCGATTTTCAATCCTTTATATTTGATAATAAGATCACCTTAATAATTGATTTGTTTTGTCCGCGCGATGGTCTTCATATTGAGGTTTTACTGAATGTCTCACACATTTTGCATTTACAAGAAAGTTTCAAGGACCTACGAGGTCGAGTGCTTTAAAATGACAATGGTAATTAGTCACTGTTTAGTCACTCACTATGACCTTAGGGTCTGGTAATCAATATATGTTTATTCGCGTTGGATGGAGTCAGCGTCATTAATAGCAGTACCGCCAAATGAAATACATGATAATTATAAGAATTGACGCATTCGGAACAACTTGGCTCATTTTGTACCTCTATCTAATCTCGGAAGTACTTGGTAGCTCTACCATTTACATTTGTTATGTGGTTCCCTATTCACTGCTAGGAAATATTACCAGAGACAACTACATTCTTGGAATGGCGTCTGTCGAAGGCTGTTTAGCATTTTCGTTGCAGAACTGTCATTCAAGTAGTGAAATCCCCGGATTACTACAATTTATAGTAAACAACCAAATTTAAAAACACATTTGAATGACATTTCTTTCATGAAGGCTGCTATATTTGTCGGTTAAACATCCTGGAAATTCCCAATGTTAGCTTACCAGGTAAGGTGAGGTTAGACGTAGTCGAGCGAGGGGTGCCGAATGACAAATGAGGACAATACGCCAGCTAAATGTATGTATTCATCCCACTGTTAATAATCACAACATCAAACTGTAACAATTGTATGAACGTTTGTCACAATATCAAAAAAATATCAATTGATATGTTGGTATAACTAATAAACAAATTTAAAAAGTTTTGACTATTGCGCGAAACTTGTATATTTAATACCAATGGGCTTTCAATAAATATATTGTGCATGCATTTGTTGAATTTGAGCTGTATTTTAATACCTAAATGAAGGGTATTGAATTGAAGGTCGAAATATTCCCTATTACGCGTGCATGTGGTGAGTATGTGCTACAAACATCTCTTACTTCCTTTTCAGTAGTGCAATTGTAACTTGTCGTTAATACCCTCATTTGACGCCCATTGTATATGTGATGTCCGATTCTTTTTCACAAATGCTTATTAGGGCTCAAGTGTTGCCTGTTAACTCTACCATGGCGATATCCCCCCAAATAGTGTGTATTTATGTTTTATCTGTGTGGTATTAATATCAATTACTTTCGGGATTTGTTTTGGGTATAACTTCTTATTTATACCATTTCTCAGTATCATTTCGCCACATAAAATCACTTTCGGTGTATGTATTTAGAAAATACCGCATTAGAATTAGGTTATTACCGTGAAATAGGTTTAAATCCTATGCGGTGTAACACTTAAGCTTCTGTCTACTTTTGATCAAGGATGTCTCGTTTTTTTAACATGTGTGCATAGTTTGATGATAGCATTTGTTGCCTTTAAATGAAAACACTGTTGTATCTTCCGGGTCGATTTAACCAGTCATTGGTGATTAACATACTACATATGCGCAAAGAAACCCTTCTATGTAAGACCATTGAGGATACGAGTATGTCAAGGTAGGACCTTATACTTTTATTTGCTTAGAAATAAATGTGATATACTCAAACGGAAAAGAAACTGTGCGTAGGGTTTAGCTTAATTTTGTGAGATTTTCTTCAGACAGTTCTTTATTTTTGGTACCATTTTTTAGCTTATTTAATTGCCTTCGAAATGCTTTATTTAATTCTAAAATAGCGGTTTCTGTAGAGACGTGTTCATCGAATAACAAAGGTAAGGGTCAAAATGGAAAATATCAGACAATACATTCAGACAATGTACGGACAAATCGTGCAAAGCGTTTCTTTTGAGGTGTTACGTAAAACGTAAGCATAACGTGGCTGAATATATATATATTGTTTGATAGACAAACGCCCGTGCATTACATGATTTACATGTTAAATGTCTATTACTATTGTTATGTGAAAAAGAAACATGCACAGTTTCTTTTGCATTTGAGTATAATAACGTTTTTAGTGTTAATACATTTATATGCGGTGCAATGATTAACGCGAAAATATTAAATCTTTGCTTGCCTTGCAAGTAACTGCCAACAGCTCCCATTGAGTCGATCCAGTCAGCGGTAGAGGATGAAATGCCTTAAACGAAACATCTTCTATTTTATCTCTACAGAGAACATGTGCCGGCCCTGGCTTCGATCCCACGAACCCGTTGTCCGTCGGCTTAACATTCTCCGTACTGAATTAAGCGGAGGGATTGCTCAAATAATAAAAAAAAGTTTTTAGTTTTGTGAAACCAATCGATGAATATTTGTTTCGATAAAATTTTGTCTCGAAAATGTTTATGGGTTGTCAATACGGTTCAATAGGATGATTTGTTAAGATTTATGTACATTAGACTGATATGTTCAAAAGTTGGTGCCGATATCGTCTATAAGATTATTGGGCGTTGTTGGCTGGTATAAAGTGACATTAAAGAGTATTAATTTAAAACCTGGACTTTAAAGCCTAGTTGTTTGACAATTTAAAAGCCTTAGACGAGTATATCAGCTACAATTGTTTGCTTGCTTAATGTATGTCCTCATGAATTGTATAAGTATGTATTGGATAATGAAATAAATTATCGTATCAATCAATAAGTGACTGAGACACAATTTGACTATGCATGTGCTAGGCCGCGATCGTGGTCCATTGGTTAGTGCTCTGGACTTATAACCTGGAGATCCGGGTTCAAATCTCAGTCGCGGCAGGTCATACCCTTATATGAAATTTTGGCCAAACTGCCGATTTTCTACCATATGTGGAGAAGTTGTAGAATTGTAAGTTAGTACTGGTTGGTATGCAGTCTAGGAAACTGGTTAGGTAAACCGGTCGCCGTATATAACTAAAAAAGTGCTGAAAAACGACGTTAAACCCCAGTGACAATGCCACATAAAAACAAATAATAAAACAATCAAATAAATGCGTTAGGTATGTATCTTTAATGCAACTATTTGCATGATAATTCTACGTATTCTACGTTATTTGCGAGAAAATTAGCAATTACAATTTATATGATGATGCACACTAAAGTATCAACCCAAATTGAATCAGATATAGCTTAAGCAAAATAAAATACCTGGTTTCTGCTAATATCCCACCAAAATAGTGAAAATACAAGCTTTGTAGGTCGGTAGAACCTTCAGGTATATTTTTGTTCAGATTTGTTGTTCATGTGAAAATGAATTATCGGAATGAAAAAAATTAACAGAGATCAAAAATATCGACGGCCGACAGACAAAATTGAGTTTTTCTGGTTAGCAGAAACTGTTCACGTCGCAATAAAAGCGAATGCATTTAATTAATTGCATTAATTTATTTTTTGCATGACCAAGAAACCAGATCACGCTATACGTCGAAGTAATGTATAACTTTTTTTCCCATCCGGACGAAAGAATGACGTACTAAATACACATTAACAGGTTTCAACATTTATATTACAGGGTATTTTTTAAATACCAGTTGACATTTATTATACAATACATAACTGTAAGCATTTCATTTAAACGATAAAACAGTGAACTTAATATAATACAGACCAAACGATTTTGCAGCACAATTTCTTCATTTAATGATTTCGCCCATTCTTTTGCGGCCTAATCTGGTCTGGTAAGATGCATGAGACGAGGGCGATATTCCCAATCAAAGAGCTTCACAGAAAGGCATTTCATACTGGCTCCAAAACCCTGTCGTCGCTAATTAAACACCTTTCCCGAAGATGGATTCACTAATAGCATGCTTTAGTGAAAATTTAGACGTACATTATCAGGGATATGGTAAAAGTATGGAAAACCTTATATTTAAGTTTCCATAAATGGATTTTAAAAATGACTTTAACTGCCTCCTCTGTTAAATGGCTGAAGTTTATCAGTAACTGCTAGATATTTGTATATGGATGGAGTTTGATTTTGAAATGCTGCTGATAGTTGATAACAGACTGACTAAATTTGGCCATCAATGGAAATAGAAATGGATGCCCCGAAACAATATGTACATAACAGACATCTATAAAGTTTGGGATAGAACAGCCTTGACAAATTTTCACAACCATGAAATATAATAAATTGAAACAAACGCATTACGGTTTATCATTGCTAAAAAGAGTGTACAATTGTTTACATTCCTGTACAAAAGTCAACATCCCGTGTATTCATTGTATGAAGCGTGTAAAATTGCATGAAGCGCAAGTTGCGCAAACAATCTCAAGGTTACTTAAAATGCGAATAGAACGACCGATATTTTTCATGGTAAAACTAATGAAAGAACACGGAAAATAACAAGTAAAAACAATGCGCAAAATGAACAAACATTTTATCCCCGGACAAACTTATTCACAATGAACTAGGAAGATTTGACGGTTGAGATAATGACGATTGTGTTTGCGATAGAAGTAGTCAACAAGGTTAACGTATTTCGGGATTCTCTCTTGTTATGTAATAAATAGAAATGTTTGTAAGTTTGCCAGTAATTTCATTCTTTTGTTAAGCGGACAAGAACGTAATACAACCTTGACAACTACTATGGTACTTTAGGTATTGAAATAAACTATCCTAAATGTAGATGTGTACCAATCATTTTCTATATATCCAGCACTACGTTCTATTTGATTTTAAAATAACAATCATTATACTAGGTTTTTCAATTGTCTATATTTACTTTAAATGTTGTTTTCAAACTGCAAACTCATTTTTTTCCAAACATCATTACATGCAATTATAATAATACATGTATTTAGCGAAATCAAGGACATGTTAGTTGGATAGTTCATGCGATTTCTTTTCCGTATCTATTTGACAGGCAAGAATCGCATGCTTTTTATAATAATTGACACATGTTGTACCTCCTAAACATGAAATGTTGAAATTTTTCAGACTGACAGAGTAAGGCCATGCCAAACTGATTCTATTTTAAGCGTCATCGCATGACATTTGACAGTTTTATTTCGCCCGTACTTTTACTATACCATAGACGCTTTTGTTCTAGCCATTTAAAGTATGCTTTACTGTATATTTGTGCTCACTTGTTAGTCCTATTAACAATGGTCCATATAATTAATTAGTTATGCAACAAACTGTTACCTTTTATGAGGTTTTAAAGTTCAATAAACTTGATTTTATGCTTGCTTTTGTCGTGCCATTTTCTGTTTGTTTCCTGCCTGGTAGGTAGTTTTGCCAATCATCCGGACGCTAAACATTGAATCAATTTGGTATGACCTAATTCACTTGATGCTATGAAAAGCGAGAACATTCCAATTATGGAGATACATTGCACTTATGAAGGAAACGCGAAATTTGATGTTCTCAGAACACTCTGATTATGCAAAAGAACATGGGGCTATAAACTTAAACATAGGCAGAATACAGATACCATACATACACATATTAACTAGAATGTCATTTTACAAGATATTGTTGCAACATAGCGCCGACAAAGTTAGTTCAAGGTAAATGATGTATTTCCAAATAAACTTTTAATTCATAATTTGAGCGGATTTAATAACAATATCAACAAAATTTGCTGTTATATTTATAACGAACGTATCTAATCAGTTTTCTTACGAAAGATCGGGTAAATTAACGAATTGTCATTATCTATCATTATTACAGTGTTTAAAGTCATAAAAAGTAACAATATGACTGTGTATTCTGAATAGATTTCTAAGTCATGCTCATATGAATACAGATGAGATAATAAAACACACTCATCCAGATTCATTCAAGAACACTATTTCTTGATAAACAAAGAGGGCCTAGTCAAACCTGTGTGTTTAACGTTAAACCGTTGAATTCCATAGCGCTTAACTAAAGTTGTTAAAATTGGCCCGAGTTTCGAATATTTAGTACCGAATCTTACAACATAAAGGCATCCATGGTCGAGTGGTTATGGACTCTGACTTGTCATTACTAGCCTCTAACCGCTGTGAGTTCGAATCCCACCCGGGACCAAATTTCATATGTGAGGAAGCTGTCCAGCTAACTTACGGAAGGTCCGTGGTTTTCCTCTATCATTAAAGCTGGAAAGTAGCCAAATGGTCCAGGCTGTTAGTGCAACGTTAAACCCCAGTGAAAACGAATCAGTGACGGAATGTTACATTTAAGGGTTTATTGTTGATTTTTCACGTGAATGAATGAATTCATCACATCAAATCATGTTATTGTATTGAGTATTGAGACCCTTTATGAAATCAATATATATTCATATATTAAAGATATTTAAGG
The DNA here is from genome assembly GCA_008271625.1 of Lutraria rhynchaena. Classification (NCBI taxonomy): domain Eukaryota; kingdom Metazoa; phylum Mollusca; class Bivalvia; order Venerida; family Mactridae; genus Lutraria; species Lutraria rhynchaena. The sequence continues at coordinate 3,735,531 of VIBL01000012.1, forward strand.
TAATAAGTATGTTTTCCCTTTTTAGCATGTATGAACACTAAGTGCTTACGGTAACCTATATAATGATTGCATTACCCGGCGTCGTGTGTAGTTTGACATGTGTGGTCAACGAATATTTCCAATGAAATCACTGAACTGGTCCTCTACCAGGATTTTACCAGTAATGTAACTAGGGCTAAAATTGTCCCCGACCTGGGACTATTAAAGATGTAACCAACTGTTCTAACATTCTGTTTCAGGCCGAACTGAATAAGAAAAACGAATACGAATATAACGCCATAAATCCCCAAACTGTATAAAACATGTCACTTACATAGAACATATAAATATTGAGGGCAGAGGTGTCAGTCAGCTATCACCAATTAGCACCTTTGTGTTTCGGTCCATATGTGTGTTGTGGTAATTGACAAGGGGTGCAGTATTAAAAATTAACAGTACAAGACTAGTATTAATCTCAATCAGCGTTTTATCAATCGTTAATTGATGTACGTAATTGGTGTTAATAGTTGTACTTTAGTGTGTTGCATTTCCCGGTGGTCCTCTATTCAAATTGTTGAAATTATGCCCCAGGGGTAAAAATCGGCCCCGCCCTGGGGATCAGATGTGTTCCATTACTTATTTAGGGGCAACCTTTAATAATTGTCTTGGTCAAAAGGGCCTGGGGCTTAGATATTTGTTGTATAATATTGATAGTGATTCAATACTAAGAGTGATAAAGTGTGCTCCTGTAGATTCTGCCCTCAAGTCGCTTATTTTCAAGTTGTAAATTCATCAGGTTGTTCAGTTTAGCGATGTATGGGGCCATCATGACCACAATAAGTGTGTCATGAAAAATGAGTTAATCGGAGAAATCCGTCACTACAAGTTAATAAAGTTGCAAAATCATAAAATGTACATTACATTGTCTTGTTTACACTGATGTAAGATTTTCAGAAAAAATGCATTTGTTAACGACGTGCAGTCGTTGGTACGGAAGTGTTTGCATTTGACGTCAGTAACGAACATGTCAAAATACTTTATTGAAAACCATATTATTTCTGGTTATAATAGAATTATCCAAACGTTTTCTGCTATAGTCCTTTCCGTACTATTTGCATACAGATGTACCAACTAATTGGGAATGTGCGACAAGTGTTCTTTACAGACACGTACAAAGCAGGGACCCGTTTCATAGACATAGCATAGCTAAGACAGCAGTTATGTAAAATCCTTTTTTGCACCCCTAAGAGTTTTCCTGAATACTTGTCCAGAACTTACCTTATTTTCCGCAAGTAAAAGTGCCAACTTTCCTACATCAGCGGTCTTCAACTAAAGCGTCAACGAGAGCCAGTGCAGCGCTAAGGGTTTGAACACACGAACCCGAGTCCGTTGAGCTAACACTTTGCTATTGAGTTAAGTGTGTAGACGAAAAAATGGCGCTTTATACTTTATGTTGCAAGAATGTTTATATAGGATCATGTGTCTACACATTTCATTTTTTCGGCGTAGCTGTCTAACATCAATTTTCACCTATATTTCTTGGCATGAGGTATTAACGATTCAGTGGAAATTCCTCAGTCAGTTTGATAATTTCACTAGTGCGGAAAATGAGGGGTTGATGATTCAGAGGAAATCCTTCCTCCTATTGGGTGAAATCTACAAGCATGGAAAAATTAAGGCCACGCCAACTTACAGCGGGTCTGCAATTGTTTAATGTGTACTTTCTCTGGGTGTAAATATTTTAAAGTAAAAATGCACGAAACTGTATTCTTAGGCGGTCGATACTAAGTTATACACACGTTCTTTACAAAATTTTACCTTGATCTTTGACATGAATTCAGTTTCTCACTGTGTTTTGAGAGCAACAGTTTATATTCATTCACAAAACAAAATAATCATTGGAAGCCTCAACGTCGTAAATGTTTATTCCCGGGTTAAAGAGGAACGATTTCCAACAGACGTCGATCAAGCATACTTGATAATTAAATAGTTAAAATACCGTTTACCAGCAGCCTACTGCCGAACTATAGTAAACTACAGTAAACATAATCCATTTTTTCGTCTCTTTGTCAGGTATAATTGCACGTCTAGGGAAATCAAAAAACTGAAACACACCAGATCGGAATAAGCGAACGGACGTTTTCGAACAAAGAATTTAAAACGCAGAAACAGGTTAAGGTTCATGTGATACTATGTCGGGGGTGGGGGGCAATGGGCTTTGCCAAAACCATCTATTAATCTGTGGATGTAATTTGAATGTGTTAATTTGTAAATAACACCACCGTGATCTAACATAATGTAATACTTCAGTGGTTAAATTGATATAAGTCTCATGAATTTTATGCTGCAAAGTTCTAGAATATTATTCTAATAAGTTTATACAGTAATATATATTTACAGTTTATTTTAAATATTTTCAGTAAGACGACACAATGATTTTGTGTGTGCTTGTTCTAACTACGCTCTTCGTTGAAGCTGCAGGTTTGTTAAATATTCATAAAATGATTACCTTGCGATTTGCTTTTGTTAAATTCTTACGAGAACCCACTCCTATTTCGCAATGTCAACGTGTGTTTGTTTCATGTCGATTAAAATGACCAAAACTGAATCAGTTTGGAGAATAGACACACTTCTTTCAAACTATTTTCATCATAGGGAACACAAACTTGAATGTAACAGCTGTGCGACTCGCCGGTGGAAGAGGGCCGTACGAAGGTCGTGTGGAAATAGAAATAAGTGGAGTGTGGGGAACTATTTGCGATGATAAATTTGACCCAAGTGATGCAACGGTTTTGTGCAAAATGATGAATTTGTCGTAAGTATTTATATGAAATCTGCTACAAAGGGAATTTTGTTTATACTTTTCGAATTTCTAAAATAAAATTTATTTTTTCTGCAAACCCAAAACAAAAATGTAGGATGTAGTAAAATACTTAAATTCTTGATACATCTAACTTTTACTTTTCCATATAATTACTAGCAAATGAAGATGTTTCCCCACTTGAGAAACATTCTCAAATCTGAGTCGAACCTATTTGAGCAAATTTAATGTTGCACGTAACCCTGCACGAAACCGCGTTAGATTACTTTCCTTAGTTTAACCTCATTATAATCTGCTAAAACTTTACGGGATTTTACTATTTTTCGCTTATAATTGGTAGCGATTACTAGAGTTTCAAATGTTAATTGACAGAAATAAATATATTTCAGAAACACAGCATACTTCAGTAATGCTCGATACGGACAGGGCACTGGACCAATATTTGTGGACAGTCTTAACTGCAATGGCCACGAAACACACGTTCGCCAATGTTCGTATTCACCCAACCTAAGATGTTCGCATGCCAATGACGTATCACTGATTTGCAGCAGTAATTTTTATATTGCTTTTTAGGTCATCAGACACATTTTATTGATTGCATGAACATTTCAGCACGACGTTCTGAATTATTTATTGTCCAATCTATGAAATAGATATTCAAACCAGTTCTTGTAAATAACATCTTTTTAACAAAATATATTCATATCAATCTTTCCAGGATACAATTCATCTAATACTGATTTCTGTTTTAATCAGAATGCGGGGCCTCCAAGATTTCTCACAGTGCTATTAAATCAATTTCTTCTGATGGATCAACATTGGAAGCGACATGCATTAATGGAAGCATTGTAACAGCCACTTGCAGCGCTGGGAATTGGTCCCAGCCTTCCATGTCCTGTAAAGGTGATGTATCAAATACAGATGCTGAATGTGTACAAATACTTAATGTTTGAAAAATAAAATTGTCAGCGTTATCCTTGTCATGAATCAGTATTAAAGGATAATAAAGTTAAAACTGCCGTGATATAAATAGTCCTGTGTCTGACTTGATGTTGTCAATAATATATGGATAAATGCATTCAATATATTATTATTGGGAGTATACGTTACTGATACAGAAGAGAAATGGGATGAATTAATAATAAGATAATATTATAGTATATAATATATAGATAAATGCAGACATATGATAAATGTCGGTAATAGATTAGTCAATTTTGAAAAGTGACAAAAGAAGGATTTCTAGAAAAGAACATTAAATTTTGATCCAAGAGGAATAATTACAATATTCTCGGTAGATGACCACAGGACCTTGCAACAAACCAAACAGATCTAATCCAAACGGGTTTGGCCAATAATATATTCAAAGATGTTCCCTATAAAATGTATGTGACTCTAGTAACCCCCTGGGCGATGAAACACTTGGATCATGGTTTGAGCAATATTGTTGAATGACCAAAAAAATTAATGCAACTGACCAAGTACCTAAGCTCCAGGTCATACGGTTTTAGTTAAGAAGAATTTCAAATGTTTCCCTATATAATCAAGGTAAATAAGTGATCCGCCAGGGCGGAGCCAAATTCAACCCTAGAAATATAATTTGAACAAAAGATCACAAGTGTTCCACACCAGTTATCTAAGCTCTAGGCCCACAGATTTGACCTTAAATATACTGAATAGAAAAAGAAACGCAACTTTTTTACACATTCCTTTTCATGTAAACAACATATTGAAAGAAAAGTTACTTTGTGATATAGTTTTATACTTTTCAAACGTTATTATGGCAACAACGTTTGGACACTATCCGTAGTTTCAAACGCCCCAGGGGGCAATTCGTTCTTTTTAACATTTTCCCGTGCAGTTCATTGTAAACAGTAACTTCGTCATATTGGCATATTGTCTTTCCTGGTGTTTGGGCTCCAAAAGTCAGGTAAAAGTTTTCGATAGAACATGGTACTTTTGACGCAAGATCAACGTTAAGCACCGGTCCAAATTCTTCTACGCGAGACGTCCCAGGCTGTCATCGCCAGGAACTTCCAAGTGAGTAAATCGACGATAACTCGTTTGTACAAGCGTGTACGTCAGAGGGGTACATCAAATGACAGGCCAAGAAGTGGACGTCCGCGCGTCACGACACGTCGCCACGAGAGATACATGTCTAACACATCTTCGTAATCGGTTCCGAACAGCTGTCGAGACGGTTCTGGAGACGCCAGGAACGCACAACAATCGGATAAGTCCAGATACTGTTAGGAATCGCCTTCAGGAGTTTGGGTTACATCCTCACCTCCGTACGTTTGTATGCCACAAACAAAACAACGACATCAAGTTAGAATGACCTGGCTCACACCACACAGACCGAATGTGTTTCCCGTTCGTCAAAGGCGCAACGTTATGTTTTCGGATGAGTCTAGGTCGGTCCTTGTGGTATAGACGTAGGCATGTATATAGGCGTGTCGGAGACAATTGCACAGCTGAAGTTGATCGTTTTGGTGGAAGTGGGTTAATGGTATGGGGTGGTATATGTTATGGTCATGAGACGCCTCTGGTATTCATTGATGGACGTTTGTCAGCTCAGCGTTACGTTGACAGTGGTTGTGCCGTTTGTACGTCAGCACAACGTAGCATTTCAACAAACTAACGCTCGGGCACATGTAGCACGGCTCAGCATGGCATTTCATTAGCAAAACAACATTTACGTGTTGCGCTGGCATCCGTATAGTCCGGATCTCTCTCCTACAGATTACTTTTGAGACGTCCTGGATAGGTGTGTTCGTAGACGCACCTAGCCACCAACAACGCTTCAAATACTACGCCTCGCGCTCGTACAGGAGTGGAATGCTATTCCCTGAGCACATATCGATAGTTTAATCCAGTCCATGACGAGGCGTAATTGCAAATGGAGACCATACCCGCTATTAACTGTTTGTGTTTTTGAACTTCTTATATTAAAACCTATCTGATAAAATGAACTCGTGTGCTGCACAGTCTTCATGAAATTTTGAAATATTTGCAAAATTGATAATTTCTGTAAATATACACATTTAAATTTGAGTTGCGTTTCTTTTTCTGTTCAGTGTATATTCAAAGCTTTCCCCTATTTAATCTATGCAATACAAATAACCCTGGTCGTGGTCAATTTTGACACCAGATGAATAGTTTGAACACTCTTGGGAGAGGACCATAAGGCAAGTAACAAATCAAATATCTAAGCTCTAAGCTATGTGGTTTTGGCCAAGAGGAGTTTAAAGACTTTCTCAGTATAATCTAAGTAAAACAAATGACCCATCAAGGCGGGGCCAATTTCCACCCAAACGTCATCATATAGACACTCATCGAAATGGACCATAAGACACAGCTACACATCACATATCTTACCTTAAGTAGTGCGGTTTGGTCAAAAATGTATTTAAAGTTTTTTCTCTATTTACTCTATGTAAAACAAGCGACCCCTGGGAAGGGCCAATTTTGGTCAAATGTGCATCAACTGTGAACTCTTGATAGAGTACTATCCAAGAATCATCCAGTGAAAATTTAAATTTGCTCAGTAGTTTCAGAAGAGATTTTTTTTGAAATAATTGTCGACGGCATACATTACACGACACTCGACGACGGACGACGAACAGGGTGATCACTAAAGCTCACCATGAGCACCTCGTGACTTTATTAGTTGCACTATGGGCTTATTTAAAGATTAAAGGACCACATTTTTATGAACGAGACAGGTTAAGCATGTATTCAAAAATGTTTGTCCGTTGGATTTATTATAGATGACATAGGATTATACGATAAAAAACTAACAAATGTACCGAAAACAAGCTGGGTGCAACTTCTTGTTTAACTCCCAATTTAAGTGTACAGTTTAGGTTAAGTTTAGGTTTGAGTGTAAGTCAATTTAACGACTCTTTTGAATCTCATTTTAAGATGCCACTAGCTTTCGTAATATTCGCCATGAAACCAGAAGAATCTTTTTGTTTCATTCAGGAATGACAATTACTGACATGAGATTGACTAATGGCGTCGGATTGTATGATGGTAGAATAGAAGTCATGATTAATGATTCATGGACTGATGTCTGTTCATATTCGTTTTCTGCTGATGCCGCTACAGCCATATGCAACATACTATTCGGGATACCGTAAATGTTTAATACTTGTTTCTTTTAACTTTTTCACTTCTGGTGTTTAACAACGGCCTATGTAGCAAACACGACTTATTGAAAGTCAGAATGAGAAGCAGATATACCTACAAGAGGTGTTCAATATATAATAAAACACTATCAAAACAACCCTATAATATCTTATAAAACCTTGGGCAAAGCGATTACTAACCTAGAATTTGTAATCATATACACACTCGACACATTTGAACTCAAATTTCAATATAGTAAGACCAAAAATAAATGATTTAGTTGAGGGCATTATTTTAAGGCTTTTGAAGCAAAAAGTGTCCTACAGAAACATTGTGAAACAAGTAAAAGGGTAGAGAGAACGTCAGCAGCTACTGACATCGTGCGGAAAATCCGTAATATGAATAATAAGCGAATCCGCCGCACATACAAAAAGAAATGGCAGCAAAGTTTGGAGTGCCTCTGGGAAATGTTAACAGAATTATAGCCAAAATTCTAAAAGCCAAACTCAGAAAAAATGCCGTGTTCATAGGCTTAGTGGGGCCCATTTTTTGAAAACAATATGCTTGATTATGGCGACTATATCTCCGTATTAACCGTGGAAAATGAAAACAACGTAGTCACCACTGACGAGGCTATGTTCTATATTATTTTAAAATGCATTGCCTTCACCATGACCGGTCTTAAAAAGGCTCTTAAGGACGAATGGAACACACTTGAGCAGTTGTGCATACACTAGACTTTAAAAAGCTGGACTAGAACGATCGACAATCTGTTGCAATAAAACGTATGCGAGTAAATGATTAAGTTGAGATTAAAACTTCTTCGTGATAAATTGCACACCTCTCATATAACCTCAATTAAAATTAAAGCGTTTTTTGTTCCAAACGAGTTCGCCTTGTCGCAAAGATCATTCTATTGTTCGGTCCACTATTCTATTCTCAGCCAGTATGAGTGTATTTTTCCAATAACTTTGTGTCATGAATAGCTGTTTTATATACTACAACAATTCGGAGTAATCGACTAATCACGAACATTTCAGATATTACCGAATAATTACATATGATAATTATGCTGGATTCTGTTGGGGATACGGATACAACAATGCAGCTGGTATGTATATTACACAACTTCAATGTAATGGCAATGAAACTAATATAAATGACTGCCACTTCGAGATGGTTGACACTTGTAACAGTCGGCGACGCGCTTCTGTTGTGTGTAACGGTAAGTTTCGTTCTTTTTTCAAGCTTAATTAATTTGAAATTGAATTCACAAAATTGGTCAATCGTTCGAATAAGTCTTAAGTATCATCTGCTACATGAAGGTGACATTTTGTCGAGAAGGTCGTTTCAGCTACTGCAAAACGATAAACAATCATCTATTTGAATATATCATTACAGATCAACCAATTATAATAATCATTCGAAAAATAATTTATTTCTCGTTAGCATACCCACTCAACATAACGGGTATTCGACTAGCTGACGGTCCGGGACCTAACATTGGACGTGTGGAACTAAGACATGGTGATGAATGGGGAACAGTTAGCGATATTGGTTTTGGTTCATACGATGGTTATGCTTTATGTAGAATGATGAATCTCAGGTTTTTACGTTTTTTTTTTGATATGTGCATAAGATTATATCCATTCTCATGGATAGAATGTAAGACATTCTCTGACATGCCAAAAGATTCGAAGTGCGTTGATCTAATTACATTAAAACCTCGGTTATTCGACAATCAATTACCCGAATACCCGGTATCATCCGAACTATTTCCTCTGCTCCGATTATGTCCTTATATATTTTAAATAAAAAGAATCCCATTCATACAAATAAGATTTTACTAATACCTGGTGTTATTTGAATACATTAGTTGGTCCTTTGAGTCTGTATTTCAACAATTTCTTTACATAATTATCATTTACAAATATGTATGGGAATATGTTGCATAATGCAATGGTTGCGAAATTACAGTAAGTCCAGATTTGCGAAACCAAATAGGGACTTAAAGGGACATTTATGAAGTGCAAAATGTCTTATAAATGCTCTTGCGAATGGTGTTCAGCTGACACTAGACATATTATACGACTCAAGTCTTTTAGACTTTAGAAATGTGACCACAGCGAAATTGCTTTATTTACTTACTGATACTAGGTCGTCAGTTCGTAAGACTGTTCGCCGTAAGACTAATGCCAGAATCTACTAGTGCACACGCTCAGTTGCGTTTTATGTAGAAAAAAGGTTTCGATTAAGTATTCATCTATATCTATATTGGTTTTGTTTGCAGTTATACGACGTATTACAAGGGCAATAAGTTTGGGGCCGGAAGGGGCCCGTTACTCATTGAGCAGTTAAGATGTACAAGGTACAGAGAACATATACATTATTGCACTGCCCCTTACCTGCCACCAAGACATAATTACTGTAACAAAAGGGACGTTTCTCTTGTGTGTACAGGTAAAAATATTTGTTTAATTGATTGTGTTTAAAGGGAAACTGGGATTGTTCCATATTGAAATCAAGAGTATATTACTTCTAATAATATAGACTAATAGTCGGTATTACTAAGCAATCACTCGTACAGGTGAACTGAACTTGTATTTTATAAAATGATAGCATTGTCCAGCTGAGTAAAAAATACCTTACCAAATACTCGTATTTACTACAGCTCTTAACGGTATGGATATGTACTTACTGATTTGGAACCCCTTTGACACATATATCTTTGCGAAGACAGCGATGTTTAGCTCCACTGAGAACGAAGTGCTCTTAGTGAGTTATAGTGATCGCCCTATGTCGTCAACAACTATTTCAAATGTACTATCCTTTGAATCCACTTTGCCAATTCAAATAACACTTCACGGGGATTATGCTTGGATTATCATCTAATAAGATTTTACAAACGATGCCATTTGGGTCAAAATTGGACCCGCCCTAGAGTCACTTCTTTTGCATAGAATATATATTATTTATAAATATATATTATATATTACATGTATATCTTATTAGCTATGAACATGGCTGAGATATCAGGTATGTAGTATTGTCTTGTGATCGTCTACCGAGATTGTTCAAGTTATACCCCTGGGATTGATATTGGCTCAATCATATGGGTCTTATTTTTGTGTGGAATAAATTATAAAGCGAATAAATCTTAAAATCCATCCGACCAAACCGTATTTCCTAAAGCTTAGATATTTAGTGTGTTGCATTGTTTGGTCGTCAGCTACTGAGATTGTTAAAATTATTCAAAATTTGCCCCGTCCCAGGGCTCGCTTTTGTTACATAGACTAGTTTATTGAAATCTTGATTACCAGAAGTGCATGACCTAGAAATTTTTTTACGAAGATTAATCAAATTAGGCTCCAGTGTCACAATTGGTTTAGCCCTATTTACAAGTTGACACTTCATCAGGTTATTCAGGCTAACGATATATCTGGCTATCATGGTCCTCTTGTTGAACTTTAATACCTTGCTTCCCATTGTTTGTAAATCCAGAACCTCTCCGTTGTCACATTAAGGACCAAACAATTTCACAATTGTGGGAGTCAGTTTACGGAAGTGGGTGATTCAACCCAGTTGTACACTGTTGAAACTGGAATAGTCTATCATTATATACACATTATGACTCTGGCTGCTGGCGCGCCGTTTAACCCCAGTGAGAAAAAACAACAATGGCTTAACTTGAATATATGTGTTTTTATGTAGAATGTGGAAATCCAAACGTAACTAATGGTTTAATCACTTCATCTAATGGAAATATGATAACTGTGACATGTAACATTGGTTATGTTCCTTCAACGTACACTCTGGAATGTTTAAATAATGGAACGTGGCGGCACAATGAAACATGTACAGAAATCAGTAAGTAAGCCACACAAGTTCCTATTATCTACATCATGTATTTCGTTTCGATGAAGTTGTTGTTTTTGTATTAGTTGAGAGGACGTAATTGTATTGTCTATTTTTTTCTGTTATTTATATATTATGTTGTTCATTTTGTTTCCACGATAAGTGTAAGGCTAGACCTTCTAACTAATTTCCCCTCCTGCCACAGACCTAAGCGGGACCCTGTTTGTAATTTTCTTACTTTTTCTATTTAATTACAGGGAGTCTTAATATCAATCTAAGAATATGGGGTTTTGAAAGTTCGTGTTGTTTCCTTCTTGCAGATTTAAACATGAATGTAACAGATATAAGACTTGTACCAGGACCTTATCATGGACGGGTTGAATTAAAAACAAACAATACTTGGGGAACTGTATGTGATAGTAACTTTAACTATGCAGTTGGTTATGTTGTGTGTCGCATGATGAGCGGTTTAAGGTAGATATATAAAAATAATGTGACTCCATTTCAATCATAAGCGTTTCATTAATAGTTTTAAAAATCTTTATGACACAGTCAATGCTTAATGAAAGAATACATACCTGTTTCAATATTCAGCGTTGTAAATACCCCAAGTATATTTTTTTTCATACGCAAATGGTGTATTAACAGTTTATAGAAAAGCCATGCTATGTCTTTCTCAACATTTTCTTGATCAAATGCAATTGTAGGTTGAGGATTGTGTATAATCGGGCGTACTATGGAGAGGGTACAGGACCTGTGTATAATACCGCAATATCTTGCAAGGGGAATGAGGGAGATATCAACGACTGTAGGTTCTATAATGGACAGACTTGTGAACATGACAAAGATGTCTCGGTAGTGTGCTATGGTAAGTTGGGATGAATAATTTTACACGTTGTTGTAAGTGTCTGAACACAGGTGTACTTTAATTATTTTTATAATATCTTCCTTTGTTGCGGAGCATCCACTGAGCCCGAAGTAAGCATTGGTTTGAAAATGATGTTACGCTTACAGTAAATTATCAATACATGGCGTCATATTACCCTGTTTTTTGTTGCTGTTGTTTTAACGATTTATCCCATTTAACACATGACCATAGAATGCCGCAACAACCGCTTAATGAATAAAATCTTATCAATCTCTGTTCTAATTTTTCATGCTTATTTTTCTTTTAATTGTATTCTTCAACGGTAGACGCCATTATTTGAGAAATGGTTCAAGAAGGTAATTTATATATGCTAAAATATCTACGAACGGTTATGCCCATAAAGCAACCAATGCGAACTCTTTAGTTTGACCTGTGACGATCTAGCCGACATTTATCTATATTAGGACGTACTTGATTGTTTCATTTGTGGACACTAATGCATTTAGTGCACATATAATTGGTTGTATACATTTACTTCACATCACTGCGCCAATTTTTTATTAATTATTTTTAGTAATATGTTCTCCGCTTCAACCCAACACTGTACATTCAGCTATCTTCCTCCGCTTAGCACACAATGAATATGTGTAATACCAATTCGTCATGGTTTTAAGAACCTAATGATGTTACAATTTTAGGTCCAACATTGAATATAACTGATGTTAGACTTGCTAATGGTACCGGCCAAAACGATGGTCGAGCAGAAATTAAAGTGAATGGTACTTGGGGTACAATATGTGATCAACACTTCGACATTAACGATGCGGATACATTTTGCAAAATGTTAGGACTGAGGTATAGTTGTTTTAGATGAAATTTATTTGAAAAAAAGTATAAGTAAAACCCATTTTATTTTGTATGGTATTATATTCATGAATGTTTTAAATGAGCAACCACAAAAACAAAACGAAGTAAAGTACTAAAAGTATCAACCTGGTAAGATTTTCTGCCCTATAATTAAGACTACAGACAGAATCGTATGATTTATATAATAATAAAATAACGCATATTGGTTTTATTATTGTGGGTCTTTTTTTAAAGAGCGGGACAATATTTCACCGGCGCTGAACATGGAGAAGGGACCGGTCCAGTTTATATTGATGGGCTGTATTGTTATTCTTATTACAATGATTTGAACAACTGTAGATACATTTACACGAATACTTGCTCTCACAGTCGGGACGTCTCCGTTTTGTGTAATGGTATGTACAATTTAGATGTTTAAACAAATTAAGGTAAAATTGGTTTAATAAACAGAGCTATATAATAAAAACCAAGTTATTGTAACTCCCGTCATATCAATTAATTTTATTAAGCATATTTTCAATGTGTATTAATTCTTGTTATATGAACGCGTGTATGATTATCAAAAAAAATCATAAATTATGACATAATTATTTTGAAACATTTTATTACAAATTTGTTTCAGAATGTGGTAAGCCGGACATACATTACTGGGATGTAAGTTTCTTCAGGTATAACGTATCAACACTATACGCTGATTGCACTTACTATAAATCATACTTAGGAACGCTCAATATGACATGTGACAATGAGACAAAAATATGGAAAACTGATGGAGAGTGCAAAGAATATAGTACGTATCTTTTAGATAGTTTCAAGTCCAAATGATGCCAAGTTTGTCACTGCTGTGCTTTGTCTTTCATTTTTTACCGAGCCCGCTTGCTATTTGCTCGACATAGTTGCCGGAATGGCGGTTCCGTGTATGTGCGTCAGCACGTTAGTCCTTAGTCCGTCCGACTTTGTCCGGACCATAACTTCCCTATGCATCAATGAATTTTAAAACGACTTGGCACAATTGTTCACCATGATGAGACAATGTGTCATGTGCAAGACAAAGGTTTATATCTCAAAGGTCAAGGGCGACAAATTCCACAAAGTCACAGAGATGTATTTATATGTGGAAGAACATTTCTTTTCACTTCACTATTAAGTTAAAATACACTGAACATTGGTTAACATGGCTTAAATTCATCAAGTCGTTATGATGAGGTGGTTTGAACATTGAAGAGGTTGCAATGAGAGGTTTTAACTGGAGCTATTCTTAATTTGTAAACAGGGTATCCTCTCAACGTCACCGACATTCGATTAGCCAACGGGAATATATCAAGGGGGCGTGTTGAGATAAAAGCAATGGATACTTGGGGTACAATATGCGGCGATGGTTTTGGCGTGAACGAAGCTAATATGATTTGCAAAATGCTAGGTCAATGGTAAGGATGTTTGTATTATGGTGGCAAATTATGTTTAAGGGATGACTTAACTTGTTTGTCAAAGCAGATCTTACCTATAGATTTTTGACAGAGACCTTTATTGATGCCGCTCGCATGATTGTCGTCCAGGTCTAGAAGCTCCACACCGTTATCAATAGTCCAACTCTCAACGGACCTATTTCATTGGATGGCTTTAGAAATTTTCAAAACGTTGTTTATTTGATTTCCCATTTCTTTTACCGGTTTGAATTCATGAGAAATTGTTTCAAATTGCTTCATGTACAATAAGATAAATTGTAACAATTTACAGGCCCGCAGTGACTTACAATGTCAGTGCGCAGTACGGATCTGGAACTGGTCCCATATTTGTGGATAATCTAGTCTGCAAAAAAGACGATATACATATCAACGACTGTACATACGTTACATATGATGATTGTAACCACAACAGCGATGTATCAGTTGTATGCGTAGGTATGTTTAGTAAACTTTGTTTTGTTTATTGTGTTACCAATTTGTATCACTGTACAAAAAAGTTGCATTCATAGAAATGTGCTTTCGTGCGCCATACGAACCAAACCAAATTCATATTTAATGTTACTTCAATAAACTATGAAGAATATTCCTTAACTTGAAAGTCTAATACAGTTGCTGAATGAGGTTTCTATCTGATGTAAAGAGGTCTTTATAAAATGGATATGGTTTGAATCTTTCGCTTTTGTTCATGTTTTCATTCCTGTCTAAGACTGTGGTGACCCAACACCTGTCAATGGTACAATTAACTCTACACGAACAAACTTTGGAGCCGTTGAGTCAGATGCAAAACAGGCCACAGATTGATTGGAAATGATAAAATTACATGTAGAATGAACGGAACGTGGAGTGATCGTCCGTATTGTCAATTTATAGGTGCGTTAGTACGTGTAAACATAAGACTTTTTTAGCGCAAAAGAGTGTTCTTGTTATTAATTTAATTCAATCTGCACCAACTGAATAGTTTCATACCCATGCATAATTCTCTGGTCGTATTAAAAGCGATGAAGTTAAAATTAACCAAAATAGCAATAATGCGTTACTTAAACTCAGTTTAATAATCTAAGAAGTAAATAAAAAATATGATCGTGTTTAGCAACTTACAAAGATCCATCTGTATTTCATCTAGACTGCGGGACTCCTACACCTGAGAATGGAGCCGTGAATTCGTCATCCACTATTAATGGAACTACAGTCCATGTCACATGTAACGATGGATATAATTTAAGTGGGATGGCCATAATTTCATGCCAATCAAATAATACATGGACCAATTACCCATCTTGTGATATATTGGGTAATGGCTAAATTACATATTTTGAAACACTCTCGGGTGTTAAACTTGTTTTGAACAGTATTTCAGTTCCATACTGAGTGGTTGTCAATTTATATGGATTTTGTACCAGTTTTAACCTTGTACTCCGTACGAAACTTCCAATATCTCCACATGAATCACACGGAGGTGGTGGAGGAGAATGGCGTCCGACGTAATATATCACGTTAAATCGATAACCTACGTCTCGCCTAAACTATAAACTTATGAATCCGAGTTACGTAGATAAAAAACATCTCCCTTTAAAGCTAAAGGAGGTTTGGTCATTATCTATTTACCATATATGTTTACGATTATTTTGCGTCAAGCATTGTAATATTTTCTATATCAGATATCAATCAGCATATGAATTTTATGAGCGATCTGTACATAATTTCTAAGGGCAAATAAACTCAACAGTCGCGTTCATTGACTTCAATGAACTCTAGGATATTTAAATGAATTTTCATGTAAAAAGATCATAAGCACTGTAACTTTCATTGGAGTCAAAATACACTAAGAAAGAATATTAGAATATTCAAATATTTTACAGATTGTGGTCCTCCAACCCCACCCAACGCTTACATAGTTTTACCATCTGGTGTAACCACTTATGGCGCAATAGCAGTTATAAGCTGCAAACAGGGATACTTACCCGATGGTAGTTCAACTGTGGCGTGTCTTGAAAGCGGCCAGTGGGATGTAATGCCTGTGTGTGAAATTGTTGGTACGTCATTTTCATAATTCTCAACTTGATCAGACTCGTGTAATAGATTACCATTGTGAAAGGAAAAAGGAGATAACGAAACAATGCACGACTTAAATAAAAACGGATTACATTGAATATGAAATATTGTGTATTCAAAGCCGAGACTTTTAATCCATTTTCTGAAACAAGTGCTATTCGTTTGTCAAGTATATTGTATTTCCCTGATTATAGAATTATGGCAACTATCACATTTCAAACAAAAGCTCGAGCTTCTGAAGCAGGTGTTAGTCTACCTTTTTTAAATTATTCTGATGTATTTTAAAGATTGCGGCGGCCCACATCACATAAGATCTCAAATTTCTGAGATAGGAGTTATCAAAATTATTAATTTCAATGTATTTATCAGACTGTGGCGACCCCACTCCAAACAAAGGCTCAAGAAACGATACGACTTCAACTTATGGTACAGTGGTTGCCTTAACATGCGACGAAGGTCTCGAAATGAGAGGCAATTCCGTTGTTGTTTGTCAAGCTGATGGTACATGGTCTGATGGTCCTGTTTGCGAGTCAAATGGTATTGCAACCACTTCTACATAAATGATATTAGGTTACTTGAACCACATTCTTGTCTAGTAAAACTTGATTCATGTAACTATTCGGTCTTAGTAGTGCGTCGGGATATAGATTTACTTCAAAATTTTATTTCAAAGTTTTTTAAAAGTCTACCACATTCATTGTATGAAACACTCGGTGAAGGTATAATTGTATCGAACTAAACGTTTACAAAGAAACACCAAGCGAATTTAATAATTGAATGTACTAGATGCAAGTGCCATGAAATAAATGCAAATTTTAATTCAGTATGCAGACGCTTCTGTCGTAACAGTAACTTTTGACTATAATTATATATCCATAGTAGCCGCGGCCGTGGTCCAGTGGTTAGTGCGCTGGACTTGTAACCCGGGGATCCGGGTTCGAATCCCAGTCACGGCAGGTCATACCCTTCTATGAAAATTTGACAAAAATGTCCATTTTCCTCCCAATGTGGAGAAGTTGCCGGCTCCTTGTGGAAGGGTAAGTTAGTACTGGTTAGTATGTGGTCCAGGAAAGCTGGTTAGGTGAACCGGTCGCCGTATATAACTGAAAAACTGTTGAAAAACGGCGTTAAACCCCGGAGACAATACACATCCATAGTAACTTATTGATTAATTGGGAGTGCCCATAGCTAATATGGGTATCATTTTACTTTGTACTTTGATGCATTATTTGTTTCGACTACATGTACACGTTCAGCAAATCTATGTAATAGATTCAAATAAATAGACATAAAACATAGATGAAGACGAATTAATATGTGTACGATTTATCATTGGTCAATGTACGGAACGCATTTAAATGCTTGTGGTTGTATTATGGGGATAAGCCATTTTGGGACAGATATACAATGTATGTTTAAAAAGGTATTTATTTAAATAAAGATATACATATTTCTAATTTTGTTAACAGTATTGGTGTTAAGTTTAAATCTGACAATACTAATGACGTCGCGGTTAATGTATGGTTTAAATATAAGTATATACCGGGTGTCCATCTTCAGCCATGTATCGACTTATTTCCGATCTGGTAAATTACTTCGGCGTTAAGTCTAATTTAAACAAATACTGGATTCTCCACGGTAAACTGTGCATCTCATATGTACAGATTGTGGGCGTCCATCTATTCCAAACGGCAATATCATTGTGAACAACGGGACAATAACGGGATCAAAAGCAACAATCACATGTAACCCAGGATATAACTTGGTTGGTTCTGATGTCATAACATGTAATGGATCGCAATGGAATGATACTTCTGTAAAGTGCGTTATACAAGGTAGGCATGCACATGTACACGCCTGTGTATTTTATCAGATTATCAGACTATTCATTATGATCATTTTCGAAACACATTCACATTAATAATCACATGTTGCATTACTTAAAGTGATAATAATTGTACAGTAAAACCTCGATAATCAGACCCTCAGGACCCGAATATCGGTTGTAATAATGAAATGGCCTCATTATCAAGTTGAATTATAGGGAAGTCCAACCCTCATGCTACCTTTGAGGGAAACAATACAGTTAATTGTCAAAAAAGAATTATAGAGGAGTTATTGTAAGCCGGTCCGAAATTATTTGGTCGTTATATACAGGTAGACGTAATATTGAGGCGGTCGCTACGTAAGGTTTTGCGGGATAATGTCTTCTTTATTTACTGTCAGCGCATAGCATATACATATTGCAGAAATCTGGTATTATCTATCGCAAATACTGTCTGTATTCTTAATTCGAACAGTTTTAGTCGAAATATAACAGCTTATTTCATTTCAACCATAGATTGCGGGGACCCAGTTCCAAGAAATGGAGTGCTGGTTTCCAGTTCTGGTACGACGTATGGTAACACAGCGACGGTTGAGTGTATTGAAGGCTATGAAATGAGAGGTGACTCCACAGTTAGTTGCCAGGATGGTGGAGTGTGGACAAGTAACATCACTTGTTCTATAAGAGGTATGAACACCATTTGGACTAACGATATAATAAATGTCTGTGAATGATGACTTATTCTTTCTTATTTTAAGGTGTAAGATCAATACGGTGTAAGCTCCATATGGTGTAAGATCCATATGGTGTAAGCTCAATACGGTGTAAGCTCAATACGGTGTTAGCTCAATACGGTGTGAGTTCTATACGGTGTAAGCTCCATACAGTGTAAGATCAATACGGTGTAAGCTCCATACGGTGTTAGCTCAATACGGTGTAAGTTCCATACGGTGTAAGCTCAATACGGTGTAAGTTCTATACGGTGTAAGATGAATACGGTGTAAGCTCCATACTGTGTAAGCTCCATACAGTGTAAGATCAATACGGTGTAAGCTCCATACGGTGTAAGATCAATACGGTGTAAGCTCCATATGGTGTAAGATTAATACGGTGTAAGCTCTACACGTTGTAAGCTCCATACAGTGTAAGTTCCATGCGGTGTGAGATCAATACGGTGTAAGATCAATACGGTGTAACCTCCATACGGTGTAAGATCAATACGTTGTTAGCTCAATACGTAGTAAGTTCAATACGGTGTATGCTCAAAACGGTGTAGCGCACCTTTTTGTTCAAATAAAAGGTCAAACTTTCGTGGTATGGTAAATCGTCATTTCATCGATCGCCTGTATGTATTCACGTGTCCGGAAATTGTCGTTTGACAAAATTGAAGACTAAAAAGTGACCAGTATGCAGTTTATTTGTTTTTGGTGGTATTTACCCTAAATTGACTCATTGATAATTTATTAAATATTTCATTAAATTACTGATGTTCACTCACATTTTAACAAGATGCCGTTGTTTTTATAAACTGAGCATAATATGACTACTGCATTTCTGTGAGGCGCTGTTTACCTAAAAATCTCAAAACTTTAAAGAAATGATGACATTTCAAGAGCAAACAACATTTTGTGTTTTGATACTATTAAGATATCGGAGCAAACAAAAACATTTGTTTCTACTTTTACAAAAGTAGTTTGCATTTTCTTCATTAATGTGACATCAAAGGACAGATAACTGTCCGCTTGGTTATTGTACATTAAAAATGAATGTTTGTTATAATAAATGTCATTATGTTCAATTTGTACAGACTGTGGTTCCCTCCTCGAACCATTAAACGGGCAACTAGACGTGAGTTCTGGCACAACGTACAACTCAAACGTGACATTTTCATGCGATCATGGATTTCGAATTGTCGGAAATGCGAACATGGTTTGCCGTAGTGATGGAAAGTGGAGTAGCGATCCTCCAACGTGTGCCCGGTTAAGTGAGTATAATGATTGTATTGTTAAATGGTTTGGAACCCCTATCCAAGAAATCACCTTTGCGCAGACAAATTAATCCAAACCCATACTCCATTTCATGTCTTTGGCGACCTCCGTTCTGTATATTTTCAAAACAACCACAACCAAAAAAAGCTTTCTTATTCGAAACATTTTCCTGGTCCACACATGTCCGAATTAGAGAGGTTCCACTGTTCTAGTACACTATTAAATCTTGTACGATTAAATACAGTGAAACCCGAGTTACAGTGAAATATCTGATACAGTGGTGAATTATTTATTTCATTGAACTTGATATAATGAAATAAAGATACTATGAATAAATTATTCGGGTCCCTAGAATCGTTTTCTACTGTATTCAATCACGTCAGAATAATGCCGACGGATCGAGGCATTCTGAATTTCTATGTCTGCATTTTAGTGAAAATCGGAGAAGCATGTGATACCATTATTGATTGTAAGACAGAGGGCGCTGTGTGCAAATCGTCTTTGTGTGCTTGTAAGACTGGCGTTCATGATCCCAGGAGCAACAAATGTGATACAAGTAAGTACTTATCTTAACATGACCACCTAGTACCTGGTAGCAATTCAGAAAGCTTAATTCGAATTCTTTACGTTTTATATTTAAAAATAATAACACTATACACGTTACTATGGATATGCAACAGTATCGATTATCACATGAAAATATGAATCGAATGTTGAATATATGACGAATTCAAAATATTCTAATGTATCCAGACTTTTATTCATATTGTTTGATTTCAAATTTCAGATTAACATTACATATAAAATTATATTCAGTGGTGTCATACATTTAAATATTACTGCACGCACGCGCGCACGCACCCACCCACCCACCAAATCACATTTTATAAACATATTGTCATTTGTATTCTTTAAGTGCCTTTATACCCATATGGCGTGGGTGTGAATGATCTTCGTCTTAACAGTTTGAAAGAATGTGGTGTCCCAGTACACTTCTCCCCGGGTTTTCCAGCATTTGGACAACTACAAACAGACATTACCGTAAGTCCAACAACAAACACATTATTATTACCGCTAACACATGTATTGATAAGCTTAATAACTTTCATCAACTAATTTTCAATAAATCTCATCAACACATAGATGAAGTCTCAACCCAGTTTCTGTAATAAATGCGAGTACATGCATATATAATAGACTTTGCCAGACATTTTGTTCTGACGAAGAGCATGTTTTTCCCCGTCATTTCAACGCTAAATCATGTTAGAAATAACCGTTATGACATTTTTTCTAAAGATTTTTTAAAAGTTTTTTTTTCTAGTCTGTGTGTGATACATTTCAACTGTATTTTTTTCTATCTTGAATTATTCTGTCCCAACACTGAAATTTCTTTCAATATTTTTAATACAAACTTTCATGCAGAAATATATTTAAAAAAGGGTAAATATAAAATGTACAAAATATTAAAAGATGATTCGTTTTATGTAACATAGAACTTGCTAAATAAAAGACAAAACATATATATTTAGTTGATCAGATTTTGCAAATGTGTAATACTGGTAAATAAATCCATTTGTGTTCTCTTACAGGTATGTCCAGAAGGATTTGTCAGCATTACAGGCTATAAAATAGCCCCCTTCTATCACACATTCAGTAGTGCTCTCCCTGGCAATGTTTATTATAGAGTATACGATGTTCTCAACTCGTATGAAATTATGAAAGAACGAGCTGAAACAAGTGACATTGAACATCGAGTGCGACAGTTTGGTCCATTGAATTCATTCAATGCTAGTTTTATCTTGATAGCTACGTGGGAAAACGTAATGCCATGGTTCATGACAAGTTCTAAAGTACGTGCAATTTTCAATCATAGTATGTTAGCATTGTTAATCAATTTCTGTCCATCATATTCGTTATCCATCACTGTCAACGTTTCAGCTATTACAATATTGTTGTAAAACAAGACATGAAAGTAAAGACGGTACAAGTTTAACAAATAACGAACACTATTTATTCGCGTAATGCGTTGGAGACAAAAGATGCCACATTTACAAGAAAACCAAACACATTAGGAGTAAAACAAAATATGCACTTGAGTATTAGATGGCAACTAAAAGATACTTGCTTACATGTTTTAAACGTTAGCAGAGAAGCATGTGAATAATAAGAAAGTACGATTTTTGATAGTGATTGACTGATATCATTATCATTTCTGCCGTTTTTAATAATCCCGTCTGCGTAGCCCCCAAAACAGGGTTAGCGAGAACTGACCTCGGATTCATGCGTTCGTTCCATGGGCGTGTGACGAGTTCTCAGTAAATATATACAGGCACACATATCTAGTCAGCTGACTCCGGTGATTCATATTCTTAAAGTTGGCAGTTAGTTGTAATGGAGAAGTAGAGTACATTTACGGATCCCGGAAAACTAGTAAGCAAAATGTGTCCCGTATACATGTAAATTCTGGTGTCTGTTTTTAAATAAATTAAAATAAATTGAATTTCAGCCCTCGACGTTTCAACTAGTACTTACTTCTAACGGAGAGATGACATTCACCTTTTTTATATATCCAAATGGTTTAATGCAATGGGAAACTGTAAGATTTGTACGGGTTGGATATTTGTTTAGGGTTGAAACAATGTACACCTTCAAGCACTTTTCTTCTACCACAGAGAATGCACTAAAGCTTGATACAAAAGCTACGCATGACGGTAAGTGAATGTGAACTGTTAATACAGTATCAGTTACAGACCTTAGCTCCCTCATAATTATCCACGTCATATTTATAGTAATTTCTAAGAATGCTCTTATGATCACTTCCCTTTATTTGAAGCTAACTATGCTGCGTGACTTTTGTCAGTAATTATTTTCAAACCCAAATGAAAAAAATATGTTTGGACGGCATTTAACAACTTCATTTTTTTCAATAATTATAAAAGGAACCGAGGTCTTCGTGTTTCGTGATGATGAACCTTTGTAATGAAGATGAAAATAAACTTTTCATAAACTTTATTTTTAGGAGTATCAGGACTTATATTTCATCCGTTGGTACTCCCTGGGGAATCCAAGAAGAGTAACAACACTGACTGTGTCAAATGGTATCAGGAAAATAAACACGAAAAAGACCAAATCCATTTTATTAATAGTCGGTTACCTGAGTGTCCTTGTGATATATCTTTAGCCAGATGGGATCCATGGTTCTGGCATATTGATCGCTGGAATTATAAGACAAACATCACTTGTGTCAATATGCTTCCAGGTCGAATATATCAGCCATATGGAAAGGTGCGTACACAATTTAAATCTAGGATGTATCTATAAACCTCTTTCTGCTATGGTTTCAGAAATTGCAAAAACTTTTCTTGATTCAAACGAAATTTCTGTTTTTGCTTTGTATCTAGCTGAATAGTTAAACCTTCTGGCAGAGTAATCTCTTTAAGGATATTTCTTTCCAATTTATGTCTAAACACGAGGTTTCTCTACATACGATGTATTACGATTTGCAAACAGGAAAGTATTTTAACTTGAATATATAAAAGTCGCTTGTCGTCCTAATCAGTCTCATATATTTTGTGGAATGCTTACAAGCTTTTGCTCGGATCAGAGCAAGGGTCGAACCTAGGTATATGACAATAATATTTCAACTTAGGTCAGCAGTAATAAGCAAACACAATGTGAAAGCATATTCTTATAAATCAGTTCACGTAATTAATTGTGATTCACTCATTTAAATGTTTGCAGTCATGTTGCTATGATACGCGAACGTCTGGTTGGGTTGCCGAACGGCCGATGGTGGGTGGATTTTTCAGATATCATCCTGAAAACGATGCGGATCATTACAGTCACGACACGGAACCGAAAGAATGGTGTTGTTCAACATTAACACCTTTCTGTAAATTGTACTACGATTTGCGACCAAGCGGTACCTGCTACAGGACTTCACCATACAGATTTGGTGCGTAGAATAATTGTTTTCTCATGCAACTTTCTTTCTTTACATTTTTTGTACGTGGCCCAGCATCAAATAACAAGGAAACATACGTGGGTGCGCAAATCAATGGTGTCTTTAATCAAATAACTAATGTAATAAACTTTAAAAGTAAGAAGTTGAATACTCGTACATGGTCTACAATAAAGTTAAATGAGTGATATGTAAAATTACACGTAACAATTTAATTAACTACATGTCACCAAACACACACACACAATAATACATAATTAGGAAAAAATATAAAATTATATTTTATCGCAGGTTCATTCTGGGGAGATCCGCATTTCACCACTCTTGATGGACGGAGCTTCACTTTCAATGGTCTTGGTGAATATACACTCTTACAAATACTAGAACAAACAGCTAATAAAAGCACAAGATTTAATCTTCAAGCTAGAACGGAGAGGGCAATTAAAGAGGATGGTAATATGTCAGATGCGACAGTGTTTAGCGCATTTGCAGCAAAAGATGAAACAAATGCTTCCTTGCACGTTGAATTAAATCGGGCGAAAAAGGGTAAGTTTCAAAAATGTCTAAAACGTATCATCGTGTGATACTTTTGTAACTACGTGTAAACTACGATATTAAGATCACCTTTGAAAACAGAAAAATGCGGCCTTGATATAGAAATGGCATATTTATCAAGATGAATTATATATGAAATATTGAGTGTATTAAAATATTGTATCAAACAAAACAATGAGGTGGCTGTTATACTGAGGCGGTCGTGATATGTGTATTTTTATTGTATATATTTCAGGTTTTAATATCTATGGAAATGGTAGAGACCTTACAGATCAATTTAATAGAAAAACAGCGAAAGATTTTACGATGCTACAGGTACCACATAGAACACTTCTCGTCTCAAAAAGAGGGAATACACTGGTGGCGTTATTTTCTTCAAGTGGTAGGTCTAAGTCACATACAATATAACAAAGGTATTTATATGGCGAAATTGGACATAATGAAGTATTCATTTAGATAATGCACCATAACCGTGTTCTATTGTATATATGTACATGTATATGATAAAAATATTCTGTGAGATGATGTTCGATTATGCGTTTGTGTAATATCGATCTTTATATTTTAAACTTTTGGACGCGAAATTCAATTACAAGTATTGTGTTATTTGACGTTACGAATGCCTGAATACAATGATTTACTGCTTACATTCACACATGAAATATTAAGTACTCGTTACATAATTATAATTCTTGCAGGGATATCTTTGAATATCACAGTTAGTGTTGAGATGCTTTCCCTCAGCGTAATTGTACCGCAATCATACCAGGATGTCACACGTGGTCTGCTTGGAAATTTCAACGGAATAGTTGAGGACGATTTCACATTGCCAAACGGAACAGTTCTTCCAGCGAATCTAACTGAACGTGAAGTGTTTATGTATGGACAAGAATGTATGTGTATCATATGCATTTTTTTCATTAGATATTCTATTTTCTTTAAGAATATTGTGCTCCGGGGGTGAAAATGTTTCAAATTTCGAAGTTGTTTTGACTTAAATGTTAGTATTACATTTTATGTGTAATGATGGTATTACACATAATGCATAAGTATGAAGTAATCAATTATAAGTATTGTGTTATTCACTCTTTTTTGCAAATAAGTAAATAGTTGCCAATACTCTGCCAATGAGCATATATGTATAGAATATAATCTTACTGCTGAGCTGACATTTGGGACCTAATAATTGGCCCAGAAATTCGGGTAGTCTCAATATTGAAAAAAGTACGGATGACCTGTTGAAAACCGGTCCGAAAATAAGTAGCCGTTATGATGAGGTGTTTTGAATTGTGGCTGTCGCTGAGTGATTTATGTACAATACAACACAACGCAACAACACACAATACAACACAACACAACAACACACGACACAACACAACATAAATCATATCTGCTTCAACAATTTCTAACATAGGGGAAATCGATGAAGAGGATTCAGCATTCGTGTACGAGGCTAATAAAACTCACTTAGATTACCACAATGCTACTTATATACCAAGATTTTTGGACGAAGCAGATCCTATCAAACGACAAGAAGCAGAGAAAGTTTGCAATGGTTCGGAAAACGTGGAATGTGTCTTTGACTTCGTGTTCACAGAAAAGAGAGATATTGCACTAGAAACAAATCTACTGAAGGGAAAAGCTGACAAGACGAAGACAGAGATGAGTGAGTATTCACCAGCTTAAAACAACTACATGATACAATATGTTACGTGTAGCTTGGAGATTGTAACATTTCCATTACAACGCATTCAATTGATTTTTGTAAAATATTTTTTTCTAAATATGCAACTGATTAGATAAACATTACAATAAACTAGATATTACAGGAGATACGGAAAAGCCTTGTTATTACTATATGGACATGCATACCAGGAACAAAACAGGTATATATCAAAATTTCAATATCAAGACCATCTTTGGGGCCAATAAGTGGTCTTCATATTGGGATGATCTTATTATTACGATGAAATTAATAGAATATATCGAACATCGGTCCGACTTTAAATAGTTGCAATAATAATGTAGTCGCACATTTGAGGTGGTCATTACGTGGTATTTTACTGTACGTGTTCTGTTTTCATTAGGCGAAGCGGTTCCTTTGCTAACTGGTTGTGGAAGTATATACAACAACGTCAATGAGATGGTTTACTGTGCTCTTGGCATTGATGACGAAGACACTGTTCAATTTCTTGCCAACAATGTAAACGCAACGTTCGATATGAAAACTAAAACCATATCATACTTTCAAGCAACGGATGAACCTGTGTTCCTGAAGTAATTTTTATATGTATTCACTTATTAATAAGCTATTGGTACACTTGTAATTCGAACATGAATATGCCAAATATACTCGTATATGCTTAAGAATTTCTGATCTGTTTGTTCAAATCCTGGACACAGCACAGGTACTCTATGTCCATTTTGTTGAGAATGATATACTTAAGGTCATTCGTCCCACATCGCTGAATCTAGTGACTAATATAGGGAAGTTGGCAGTACGTGGCAGTTAACAATGTTAGTACTGGTTCAGAATCCGGGAGTAGTGGTTAGGTTAATTTCCTACCGGTATATAGCTGGGGTGAAACTAAAAACAAGAATAAAAAGAAAAAGGATATATCGCTGTGTTAACACAAACACAAATTTTCGTAGCGATAAAAGTTAGGAGGAAGAATATATTGTACATGCAAATGTACGTAGTTCGGTTTTCCCAATTTGGGTGTTGGGATTTTACCGATCGTACGTATGCCTAGTTTATTGTTCACCGATTAAACACACTCAAGTCCAGCGGGACGACGTAATAGATTATACGAAACAACTCCACTTGTCCATATTATAGATGTTTAATTGTCCAATAAATAAAACGTAAAACGAGGTTCCCAACTAAATAAACACTGATTTTAAGTTTAAATTAAACGAAATATATCTATCACTGATCGTAAGTCCAGGCGAAGATATTATAAAGATTTAACGCTAATACACAGCCGACATGGATTTGATAGAATTCACTGGAAAGGGTTAGCGTCGACTGCCAACTGCCGACTCTTGACTGCCAACTCGACACTCGAAAGATCAAGAACTAACATCATGAGTCAGGCATTTTTATCCGTTTGTGAATTTGTGCGTTTGTAATCTAAACTTGTTATATCCTCACCTTCGAAAAATCTTTGAAAACTTTATGATAATAATGATTCGTCAAAGCATTGATATAGGGACTAGAGAATACAATCTAATGTCTAATATTTTAAATTGTTGAAATATACTCTTGTACAGAATATTTTAACATATATAATTTTAGGGTAGTTTCCAAGAATAAACATGGGCGTTTTTCAACTTCATTTTCGCTTAGCCTATTGCTCTGTACGGGTTGTAATGATCACGGAACGTGTTTGACTATTCCAAGAAACGATCCTAGGAACACTGAATATTTCAGCTATGCTACATGTGTCTGTGATCCACAGCATGCAGGTACGTGTATTAGTTCTTCCAATTGTCATAAAATTACGAAAAACATTCATTTGTAAGATCTTGAAATAATAGCGAACAAGTAAGATTTAAAATTGAAGTCCATTTCAAAATCACTTGTTGGTAATTTTCGGAAAAGAGAATATATACATGGATTTAGTTTTTGCTATCTTACGTCAGGGCCAAATTGTGAGAATGTTTTCAACGGCTGCGCAGTAGAGCCATGCTCCTTTTCAAGGAATTGTACGTCTCTAAACGTAGACGAGCAAATACTACTCAACCGAACATATACGTGTGACGCCTGTCCTAATGGTTTTGTCTCAACCGATGAGTACAATGACAATTGTGAAGGTACAGCTAGTTTGTGGACTATGTTATTTTATTAAGTATCAAAGATGGGAAGTTTGACTTTTTCTAAACGAATTTCATATTCATCCGTTGTCACTACGATGCAACAAAAATCTAATAATTATAGTAGTTTGGGCAAAATTGTTATGATTGTCGCAGTTGTACGTCCGATCTAGTACATGTAGTTGGATTCTGTCGCTTAAGGTGAGTTCTATACTCACCCAGTCTCATGAAATGTGTGTAAGATATAGAAGATATACTGTTTTTAGATTTGGTATTTCGTAAGCATATTTTTGCTTTCGCTATGTAAATTTGTGGAATACAGAAGTTAACTGTATTATTTTGTTATTAAGATTTTGATGAATGTGGTAACAGTCCGTGTGATCATACGTGTATAAATTTGGATGGCAGCTATGTGTGTACTTGTAATCAAGGATATAGAATTGATGCAAACGATCGACACAAATGTAGAGGTACGTGAAACTAGATATCACATGTTTGTTATGAGCCGTTCGAACTCTAGCTTATAAAAAACCTATGATGTACATAAAATTTACAGTGGCGTCGTTTAAATACATGTATACGCAGTAATGGCTGCGTGTGTTTTTGTCCGTTGTGTGAAATTTTACAACCATGAATTGCTTTTTACCTTCCACTTCTTTTCCAAGTTTGTCATTTAGTCATGCGTGTAGTTGTATTCGTCACTTGTGATACGGTTCATTTTAATTGCACTAAAACTACTCCTGTGACATAAGACTAGGGAATACATAGATATTTAACTTATATGTAGTGTTTGCCCTATAGTTTACAAACCAATCAGACGAATCCAGTTTTTTAGATTATAATCCATTAAGTCAGCTACTTATTCATAAATATTTTTCGTCATGATTAAATTATGCGCCATTTTGCTCATCGACGGTTTTCAATTGTGACTGATGTATTACAGAGCGGTGGGCGGGCCAACACTAAATCGGTAAGAGTTTATTTAGAATAGTCTTCGTAATTCAGTAACCTCGCTTGCTTTGCTACGCTCCACTTGTTTAGTTTACTTTATTCCGAAGAAACTTCTGCATACATGCTAGCCTAGTAATTAACTTCATACAGATATCAACGAATGTGAAGATTTAAACACTCCACATAACTGCAGCCAGAATTGTACAAATACTGACGGAGCTTTCGAGTGTTCCTGCTACAAAGGTTACAGTTTTGAATCTGGCGAATGCATAAAGGACACATCAGCAGGTTCGTTTTTAGTACGCCTGAAAAAATCTTACATTAAACTCTTAACTGTGTGGTGTTAAACTACAATTCAGGGTAACTACCGCCTTTGACCGTTGAAGTGTTTTATATGCCATAGTTCTTTAAGATATATTTTATGATATGTGAATATATTTGTCTACATGTTGTATACAGTATATTAAATGTGGCCATATTGACTGAACGTCGGTTTTTACATCGTTATGCTGCAGTAAAACTGTTCAATGAAAACGTATATATTCGAAGTGTAATTCAAAATTGCTCATTTATAAGTCACATCTTTCTTCACTTTTATTGGTTAAATGATATTTATACAGGTAGTCCATGTGACAAAACCAACCTTAATTGTTCGCTTGCTGCTGGTTGTACACAAGATGACGATGGTATTGCAACATGCTTCTGTGATACTGGTTTTGAGCTGGATGATTCAAACCGATGCATAGGTGCGTAATGTGTATATTATTAAAACACTGTTGTCTTAACGTTAACCTATTCTGAGTGAGGGTTAAGGATTAGTCTAAGTGAACCTACATTTTTATCGGATTTTTTTATCTATTCGCTGGGCTCATTGTGTCAAATCAAAGATAAAATTTTATGAACAAAATGCGGGCAGTTTCTTCAGAAATATTTGTAAACATGTTGTTTTATTCATTTGTTTTTCACACGAAAGTGAAATAGTTGAACATGTGAATCAGTATGATATCCTGACATTACACTTCAGTTTGTCCATGAACTAACTGTACATTAAAATTATTCTTTATTTTACAGACATCATAGAATGTGACCGCAACGTCTGTCCACAAGAATGTACTAATACCATCGGTAGCTTCCAATGTAGCTGTTTACCTGGCTTTAAGTTAGTGGGATTTACAACCTGTGAGGGTGAGCGAAACTTTAACGCTTAACGTATTTATCATGAATCACTCTAGCTTATAGCAATGATGTATATGTATATTCACTAGCACATGCTCTTCTAATAATAATTTCACGAAAAGCCATTTATTATTCAATATTCATCTCTACATTACGTTATATCATATTCCTTAATTTTAATCATGTTTCTATAAAGCTTTTACTTTATCGTTCAAGCATGTGACATTAATTTCTGGGGAGAAAATTGTAAAAACGAATGCCATTGTACTAGTGAAGGCGTGAAACAATGTGACCCTGTTAAGGGTTGTGTTTGTGAAGACGGTTGGCAGGGAGAAACATGTGAAGAAGATGTAGATGAATGTGTTACCGTAATAGACGTGTGTGATGATCCCAGGAAAGATTGTAAAAATATACGGGGATCCTACCAATGCATCTGCCAAAATGGATTTAAAGAAAATGACGATGGCCAATGCGAAGGTAAAAATTCAAAGCTCATTTACTGTATTTAAAATAATACAGACATCTTGATAATACACGACGTACTGAATTTATATAATTAAAATACATGTGATACATGTCAATACATAAATCATAAATCAACATGATATGTTTTTGTTTGTTTAAACTAAACCTTAATAGCTTTCCTTAATTATGTACCATTTCTAACTTTGTTCTCTGCTAATAACTACCGACGTGTGAAACATACATCACACGAACAAACTAAGACTGATGTTTTTAGGCATTAAGTATTCAACATAATCATCACAGAGAATACATGGCTTATTCATGATTCAAACACAAGAACCCGAAGTCCTTGGATTCTTCCTATTCAGCTAAGGAGACGAGTTTAATAAGTTTATTTTTGAAAATTTTAATTTAATAATTTGATTACCACAGATATAGACGAATGTAGTTTACCAATTCTTAATACATGTGACCAGATATGCAGGAACTCTCTTGGAAGTTATTCATGCGAATGTGATTTGGGTTTTATACCGGAAGGATCTAGTTGTGAAGGTATAATATCTGTTTAGTCTTTTGACAAATGAGCGCCGTTATGAAAATAACGAAATAGTGTGTTCATTTATTATACACTTCACTGGTAAACATTTGTTAGTTCAAATTACTTGGCTGTACTTTATAAGTCAAGTTAATTCCTTAAATTGTATGAATGACGCATGTACGATAAACACTCGTTATTACGACCACTTTGGGGGACCTAATTCAACCCGCCGTTATATTGAGGTTGTATCACTATCAGTTCGGAATATAGAAGAAACAGAGGCAACCGGTCTGGAAACAAATGGTACTTATACTGGGGTGGTCTTGATATTGGGCGCTAATCGCTGATTTTCTAAATTGATGTAACTATCAGTCGTGAATGTACCTAACATTTGTAAAACTATTGAGCATATTTTCGCTAATTGTTTATCTAATTGTCTTGAAATGCATGCAGCCCAGTTCCACTCATTTTAAAACACTTCAAAATTCTTTCGAGAATCTTAAAAATTAGTTGTTTTCACCTCCTGTGTATGTTATTCTATTCTTATTCAGATATAAATGAATGCAGCATTAAAACAGATGGTTGTGAACAAAGTTGTGACAATAACCCTGGGTCATACAACTGTTTCTGTTACTTTGGATACACACTAAATGATGACAGGAGATCTTGCACAAAACGTAAGAGCCAGTTTGTACTTAAGTAAAACAAATATGCAACAAGGTGAAATAAGCTGACTATGTTAGTCAATGTGATTTAATCTGCAATTTCTTTACCCAATTACCCAAACTTAACTTCAAATGTTATTAGTCCAGTGTCTTGTGATAATCTTGGAGATTACCATTGGTGTCTCTCTTTCAGTACAAGATCCCTGTCTTACCATACATGGATTAAATTGCTCTGACTACTGTTACATAAGTACTGACAATGCTGAATGCAGATGCCAAGAAGGATTTATCCTGGGTTCAGATAAACAAACTTGTACAGGTAAATGCTTTGGTTTTGGAAATAATATTGGCAGAAATTGCAGCACTGAAACATTTCACGAGCGAATACCATTTCCTAACAAAAATAACTACAATTATTTAATGTTTTCGTCAGTAAAAATATCGTTTGTGGATATTGAATGAAAGTTCTAGGGGTATTTAGCTGTATTGAAGTTACAAAGTTTCAAGAATAGTCAAGTATTTTGGTTGCAAAACTCAGAAGTTGGAAGAGACGAAATGCCATCAGGCGTTGATGTGAAACTAACACGATATTATGTTGAATACATGTTTATTTACTTTGAAAAACATTTGCCTTGACAAACCCCACTTAAATTACCCATTTTTTAAAGTTTTAAGTATGTTGTTGTTAGGTACATAGGATATCATAATATCTAATTGTGTCAATGTAGACATTACAGCACACGAATCTTTGTCTGTAATTGCACATAACATTCATGTATCTTCTGTGCTTAACCTTCTTTAACTAGCTATTTTCGTCAAAGATCCACTAAACATCTTAGGGTAATCTACTCAGAATACATATCGTTTTGTCATTTTGGTATCTCTCATGCTGCTTGTTACATTTTATATTTAAAGACATCGACGAATGTTCCACTAGACTTCATACTTGTGATGCAAACTCAGAATGTAAGAACACTGAAGGATC
Organism: Lutraria rhynchaena; assembly: GCA_008271625.1. Taxonomy (NCBI): domain Eukaryota; kingdom Metazoa; phylum Mollusca; class Bivalvia; order Venerida; family Mactridae; genus Lutraria; species Lutraria rhynchaena. The sequence continues at coordinate 3,768,495 of VIBL01000012.1, forward strand.
TTACACATGTGAATGCAATATTGGTTCTAAACTTGAAAATGATGGAAGAACATGCACTGGTAACAATGATTTTTTCGCTTTTTTACTGTAACGTATTATAACCACACACGCTTGGGTAAATTATTGTCTCAGCGGCGCCTTTCGCAAAATATTTTTCAGGTATTTTGGGTGAGTTTTGGTTTCATTCAATACCAGTCTTATTCCTTACAGTGTGTGATGATTTCCACTATGGCAAGGACTGTGAGCTTAACTGTAATTGTCTTCATGGCGTCTGCGACAAAATTCAGGGTATGTGCTGATATGCTTCTTTTTCGCGTCAATTGAAGTATGTTATATAATTAATTAGCACATAGGTATTGAACAGTATTAAGCTCTATGTTTTAGAAATGTATTACTATACTTTAGGTCGGTAATACTGGATAGGTTCACAATCGAGCGTGTCGTGCGAATTTTAATGACAAAACACTCGTATTGACATACAGATATGAAACAAGTATCGTTTTTAATACATATTTGTCATCGGTGGGATTCTACGACCATCATATTATTTTGACTATTATGTTTTTTGTGATATGACGTTAATTTCTAAGTCAAGTGGAAATATTTTAAATACCGTAATCCAAACTCTTACGCAAATGTTTTAGGTTGTATATGCAACAAAGGCTGGCATGGCGACAACTGCGATGTAGACTTAGATGAATGTGCATCTGGGCTACATACTTGCCTAAGCGCAAATCAAGTATGTGTAAATACTAGAGGCAATGCAACATGTAGTTGTTTAAATGGATACGTCAAAAATGAATCGGGGTATTGCGAAGGTATGACAATACATATACCAAGAAATGGAAGGAAGTATGTAATGTTCTGTATTGTGTAATATTTGAGTGTAGATAAGTGAGTGTTCTCGATTTTGACGAACTTGAGTTTTGGCAGCAAACGCATGTAGTTAAAATTAATACACAAAATAAATTACACAAAAAATGGCACTGCGAAAGATTATCTGTCTTTCCTTAACGGTATTGAATAGTGCTGGAATGATGATTTATTTTGGACAACATTATTCCTAAACATAATGATTGCTGATAATCTAGTTAGTTGTGAATTTTATATGTATATTTAGATCTGGACGAGTGTTTTGTTAGTCGATTAAATACATGTGATCAGAAATGTGTCAACATTCCGGGTGGATACCAATGTGAATGTCAGACAGGTTTCCTGTTTACGGACGGAAAATGCAAAGGTATGTTTCTGCACTAGACTCAACATCAATTATGAGATTTATAAAATCATACCATCTTAAATAAACCATTGACAATTAATGAAGGCATTTTACTTCCCAAGAAGATTTATGCAAACTAACTGAATTAGAATTTGTTTACAACGTGTTTAAAATGGAATATGCGTTTACAACGTGTTTAAGAATTGAATATGCGTTTACAACGTGTTTGAAAATGGAATATGCGTTTACAACGTGTTTAAGAATGGAATATGCGTTTACAACGTGTTTAATATGGAACATGCGTTTACAACGTGTTTAGTATGGAATAAGCTTTTAAATGATATCCGTGCGCAACATATGACGTATAGAAATTAAAAACGGAATCAACATGCAGATATTATAATCGTGGTTTCTCTTTCGTTTGTGTGATACAATTCCATCGAATTATATACTATAATCATTTTACAGATATTGATGAGTGTGAAAACAAGAAGTCTGACTGTGAACAACTGTGTGAAAATACTCTTGGTAGTTACAGATGTTATTGCGAGGATGGATTCAAGTTGAATCCGGCGAATAGACAGACATGTTCAGGTGAGATTTTTTATATTCTTTTATTGTTCGATGTGGTTAGTGAACTGGACTTGTAACCTGGCGATCCGGGTTCAAATCCCGGTCGTGGCAGGTCATATCCTTTTAAGAACATTTGGCAAGAATGTCGATTTTCCTTTGTATATGGAGAAGTTGCCGGCTCCTTGTGAAGGGTAAGTTACTACTGGTTAGAGTACAGTCCAGGAAAACTGGTTAAGTGAACCTGCTCTGTAATTGTTGAAAAACGGCGATAAACCCAGTGAAAAAAATGTATTAACAACGCTAGTAAATTGCATACATTTAAATGTAAGTCGTTACTGTGCGTTATTTATTATATATATATATATATATCCAGGACATACATATTGGTTTCTAACAATATCAGTTGTCCTGAGCAACCATACATATGCTGAATAGTCGTCCACACTTGTCTGATTCTTTCGCTGCATTGGTGATATTTTATTGTTATGTATAAAATATTCTTATTTTGGAATCTTATAGCCAAAAAAACATACAATCTGAAATATATTTGCATACTTCAGCTACAACTGAATGTTTTGATCCCTCCGTATGCGGAAGTCATTCTGTTTGTTTTAGCAAAAATGGTCTAGTAACCTGTAGATGCGAGAATGGTTATCACAATGATACGGGAACATGCATAGGTTGGTTGGTTATTATCATGTAATAATATCGTTTTCTTCATCTCTTAAACACAATAACATAAGTAACAGAGAAACACAATCAGAGCTGTCAAGTCGACACTGTTTTGTACTTTCATGAATGCGTTTTATTTTATTTACGTATCTAGTGTTCTAGACCAGAGCTCCTGGATTTTGTTCTAACACTAACTTAGTCCATGGCATTTAATTGCCTTGAAATTATGTGAGTGAGCTTCGACCACACTGTTACAGAGAAAATTTGCCGCATCCATGAATCGAACTCACGAACCTAAGATGGTCAATAGACACAATGTCCTACCCATTGAGCTAAACTGACACACTAGCGGATGCACTAGAGTTATCTACAAATACAGGCTGATTTTCTTCCATTATTATCTTACGTTGAAATGTTACGGTCACAACCCTTTAACCATTTAATTAATTTATAAGACACCAATTATCTCCATTCAAGATATCGACGAATGCACTCAAACACCGAAACCGTGTCTTCACAACTGTTCTAATATTCCCGGAAGCTACTCTTGTAGTTGTTATCCAGGTTACTACCTTACGAATGACTACACGACTTGCAAAGGTAATGTTCCCATATTCCACATAGTGTTCGAATAGCATTTATGAAGGGTCCATTTTAATGTTTGTTCCTAAACGAACACATGTTTTGCATGTTCACTGAAGTTTTCGCCACCAGCAAAAAAGACAGTAACTTGCAATTATACATTTAAGCTTTGAAATATATTCCACATTTAAGATCTAAAAATAAGCTGTTACAGACGAACCGTGGTATGAATATCGAGCAGAAACTAGTTAAATGGAGAGAATGTATTTATGGAAATGTATTTCAACGATATCGTCTTAACGGGACATGACTGTATTTAATATTATACATTTAGTGTGTACCAGTGGGACGTATGGGGTCAACTGCAGTATGAAATGCCCGTGCAACGTCTCCAACAGTAAATCATGCGATCATGTGACCGGAAATTGTCATTGTAAAGAGGGTTGGGGTGGAATTGACTGTAATGATGATGTCAATGAATGCAACAAGGCAAACATATGTCCAGATCACTCGACATGCAACAACACACTTGGAGGTTACCCTTTGTGATTGTGTCGTTGGTTATTTCAAAACCTCGTCTGGAGTTTGCAAAGGTGAGGCACTGTGTTGGTAAAATGTCTTGAGCTTGAATTAATTATATTTTTCTTTGTAACTAGCTATTATCAGTAAAAGTGCGGATATTGAAAATTCTTAATTGGGGAACTGCTAGAAAAGCAAACATTTATTACATGTAACCTTTGAAAAACTCCGCTTTTGTAATTTTGCTGTCTGGCAACAAGGTTTATTTTCGATTATGAGTATTGAAAAGCAATAAATATTATGTTATTTTGGTTATATTACATTATATTCCGCAGCAAATGTTTGCTGGATAATTATTTTTTTACTTATTTATAACAACTAGTGTTACTGTATATGTGTATCCTCTATTCATACCACTACAGAATGTGATGGACAAAATTATGGTAAAAACTGTGCTGAAGAATGTGAATGCATTAAACTGAACACAATAACGTGTAATAAGGAAAATGGCCACTGTGATTGTAGTAAGGTAAATAATTATCATTACACTAAAGGAAATATTGAAGCGCTGTGCATACTGAAAGCCTTATTTTGATTCTCTTTAAAGTAAAACAAACATATTTCTTCTGTGGGAACTGTTCAATGTTTCAATGTATCGATGTTTAGAAAAACATACACATATATCTATAATTCAAAGGACCTTCTGTTTACACATGAATATAATTTGATATTTAGGAATCATACTGTCTTATTGGCCGCGGTCCAGCAGTTAGTGCGCTGGACTTGTAACCCGGAGATCCAGGGTCGAATCCTGGTCGCGGCAGATCATACCCTTCTATGAAAAAACAAAACTGTCTATTTCCCTCCCTATGTGGATAAGTTGCCGGTTTCTTGTGGAAGGGTAAGTTATTACTGGTTAGTATACAGTCCAGGAAAACTGGTTAGGTGAACCGGCCGCCGTATATGACTGAAAAATTGTTGAAAAATGGCGTTAAACCCCAGTGACAATAAGTCACATAAAACAAATAAGCAGTCTTTACTGTCTTTTTTTGCTGGTGGCGAAAACATCTGAAGACTTATATTAGTTGTGTAGTTAGTCAACACATCTTTCAAATCGTTGATGCACAATGATTTGCTTTTTAATACAGTAACTGTTTAATAAGTCACATTATAAGTTTGGAGTATTGGCTTTTAAATACTGATGACGTTTACATTCATCAGGGTAATTTCTTTCTTGTTCAAAGTGATACTTTTTTTAAATTAGTTCTATTGAAATTAATTAATAGCAAACATGTACTTGCGATGTTCAGAGAGTTTTGTTTTCAAATATCTGACGTCTATTAGATATGTAAGCAGATGATCTATACGACACTATATAACAGAAACATGTTATCATTAATTCACAGAAATTGCTTAAAATGGCAATTTATTAAACTTAACAATTAATTAAATTTAACAATTAATCAAACTTAACAATTAATTAAACTTAACAATTAATTAAACTTAACAGCATATTATTATTACACCTGATCTTTCTAAAGTTTTATCTTGTACAATGGGGAATTTCTGTCCAAGTTCGTTTAAAATGTGAACAACGCAATACTAAGGATTGTTTGCCGAAGAAGACTACACAACTTCAAAATAAACGAATCCGGATCATGTATGTATTTGCGTATACTAATCCTTTAATTTTGAGAGGTCCAGACGTGTAGCCCTTAAGTATACTAAGTACTTTGATGTGCTTTTTGTGTGTGTAAACTGTTCTGAAAGTTCAAATCTATTGTATCTTGATAATTTTCATCCTACAAAGCATCCTAATTTTAAACAGGGGTGGACCGGTATTGATTGTTCCAATGATGTAGATGAATGTGACCAGAATTCCGATGTGTGTTTATGGAAGGAGAATTCTACATGTAGTAATGCACTCGGCTCATACAAATGCATCTGTGAAAAAGGGTTCCGAGAAATCGGAGACCAGTGTGTAGGTTCGTACATTGTACAATTGATAACGATAAAAGTCTAGAAAGCTAATATATTTCTTTTAAAAATGAATATGCTCGTTCAGTTCCAATTTACAACGATATTCTGGGCTTATTTTGCGGTCATGCTGTTAATATTTATGATCTTAAAAACTCTTTTTCACACTTTTGCCAAATACAATTATCTTATAAACATGAAGTCATTTGAATTATTTCATATAGTTTTATACATCACGCCAGCGTCGGGCCAGCATATAATAAAAAATAAAGGTTGCCTACTGTCTAAACGATTTTTTCTATGCTGTATTTTTTTCTCATAATTTCAAAGATATTGACGAATGTATTATGGGAGATCACGAATGTTTCCAAGAATGCGTGAACACTCAAGGGGCATATTATTGTAAATGCTCGAAAGGATACGAAGGCTTTTGGAATGATTGCACTGGTGAGTCATTGTATAGTACATACAATATTTATAATGATCGTACAAACGAACTGTTTTATTACTGTTGAATTATCAGCTAAGATATTTGATACATATATACACGTGTTAAATTCCACTGATAAAAAATGAAATCACTGTAAATCTATGGATGCTGTTTCAGAATGTAACAATAATACATTTGGTGAAAATTGCACGGAGACATGTACCTGTAACCTTACCAATACTTTACACGTGGTAACAGATGAACAGTCATGTGACAGAACAACAGGTTTATGTAGATGTTTACCTAATTGGCAAGGTGGAAACTGTGATGAAGACGTTGATGAGTGTTTGAATGAGGAAATTTGTTACGCAAAACCCAATTACGGATGTGCTAATACTGTAGGAGGATATCAATGCGAGTGCTACAGGGGACTTAAGCTTGAAAATACTGACTGCGTACCTGGTAATACCCACGGGAATTCTCTTTTTTTGTGAAACGAGGATTTTTATATCTATTTTTAAATTGTTGAGGTCAACTAACACGCCTGTGCATACTAATTTCTTGTAAATTAAAATAATGTTGAATATGACGAATGGAATTTATAAAACAGAAGGGTAAATGTTCCTCTTTTTTTGACATACAGTTAAACCTCAATATAAAAGTCCCCTTTCGAATCTGATTTTTATTGAGATGGTTAAACTGTCAAGTTAGAATACAGAGTCCGAAAATAAGGGTTCGTTATAATGAGATTGTCGTGATATTAATGTAGTCACCAGAAGAATTTATACAGTATTCTGTTTTGGTGTATTGTTTGTATGTATTGGTGTAAGACCTTGGATACAGCCGTGATTGTATGGATGGGTGCATTATTTCCGCTTGTGACAGGTCCCAGAAATTCGGTTTTATTTTCTATTTAAGTCAGTGATATATGTGCTTAAGAACGTATTCATCACACATCTATATTGAAAACAACACTTAAGCACTTCTGTAGTATGTAGTTCAAATGTATTCTTTATTATTTCAGACACCGCCATGACGCCGACACCACTGCCTGGTAACAAATACTTTTCATATTACATAATTAATTGCAAGGATTAATATCTTTTGTAATTTATTTTCCTCATCGGAGAGGGTAAATATTAGCTTTTTGATGAATTAAAAACGCTTTTTAGTTAAGTACTTCTTAAAATAGGCGGGTTTTGGGGGTTGGATAATCTTTCCGAATGCTTCTTTGTTTTCATAGTTACCGCATGCAAATGTTTGAACCATTTCAATTACATTGATGGTTTCCTTAATGAGAAACCTTGAGTTACGAATTATCATAGATCATCAGTTATAGAGTAGTACACGCGTATAGTGAAATCTCGGGGACATGATTGATAGCTTAATTGTGTCCATATTTCACTATATACATGACCATAGAATGAAGGAAGGCGGCGTGTTCGATGAAAAGTACATACTTCACTCTATCCAATTATTCGCTATAGCAGAGTTTATTATAACCATGTTTTATTGTATTCTCGTATAATGCATTATACGGGGTATCTCATTGGCGATGATATGTGACAATGAAAGATATGCGGATACGATTTGTCTGTTTAGGAAATTTAGTTTCCTTCTGACTCTCTTACAAACCATTATTTTGTCATTTCAGTTACAGCCCTACATTTCAAATTCGTCATTGCGATCGGAATTAAGCTGAAAGATTCCGAAAATCTTGATGTACCATCTACGTATAACAAATACTACGAGGAATCTTTGACGAGCGTGAGTGCTCTATTCTGAATATTGCAACCTATTTACATGATGAAGATAATTATAGATCAAATAATCGACTACATAAATTATATTAATATGCATTAAAACTTCGATAATGTGACCACCCTCGGAACCCAAAAATAAGGTCGTAATAACCGATGAAGTGGTCACATGATCAAGTTAAATCATAGGAAAGTTATTTATAGGGGGTCCGGAAACAAGTGGTCGTTATATTGATGTGGTCGTTATGTGAGTGTTAATGTATCGCAGATTGTACCCAGCGTGCAGAATGAAAACGTATAGTGAAGTTTTTCTAATTTAAGGCATTACTGTATTATTAATTTCTTTCGTGATCTTATTACCGAGATGTGTATCAAATTTACCTTTCACTGTCAATAGCTTTAATTCATTTTGAACACCAATTTTATTTTATTCATTAATGTTTTATTGCAGCTGAAATTTCTTTACGAACGGTATACAACCGCTGAGTTAGTCATTTGGATCACGGATATGAGGTTGGAACATATTTTTTCTTCAAAGTAAATCTTTATCATCAGTAAGCGAGGAAAGGCAATCACGAAGAGATCTCCTAATAACGTATAATACAGTAAAACTTCGATAATACTTCCATCGAATCACCGTCTTAATTATGAAGTGGTCTTATTTTCTACTTTAAGAGGAAATATTAAAAAAATAAGACAATAAGACGTCGTTTTAACAAGGTGGTCGTAATATTGAGGTGACCGCTACAAGAGGTTTTACTACTTATGTAATACACTGTATCACTCTAATAAGTAATTTATTTGTTTAACTGTTACAACAGAGGCAGTCTTATTGTCAGTTATGTTGTTCAATATGAAGAAAACGATGCTGAAGTTGCATCAGCTGTGATACAAGCGACGAAAGAACTTACAAACAGTTTACAGTTTACATATTTGGGAGTACAATACAGTGCGAATCTAACATCGGGTGAGCCTAAGAATGATTCAATAATTGGTTATATACAGTTAACCATGGTTACAGTTCACTAATGAAGAATCATAAACTATGAAGTTTTTTTTTACTTTCCTCTCACATACTGTCCTTTTTACATAGATATAGTAAATATAATAATAATGATATATATTATATATATATATATATATATATATTATGAGGATTTCTAGGAATTCACTATAACTGTTTTCTATCGTATACATTCATTTACTGAATTAATAGATACATCTTTTTGCATTGTAGAAAGTTTTGATCCCAATGATGATGTATGTAAGATTCTGGAGGATATTGGTACATGTGGAATTGATACTTGCGTAAAAAATGATGGATCTGCAACATGCCAGTAAATAAAGTCACCAATACACTGAGCCGAATTTCTAAACGTCTTCCTTATAAAGCTCGATTCTGGGAAGATCCCAAATGATTGATTATATTTTTTTTATTTTTATAATTGATCTAGCCAAAGAAAACAGGTGTTCAAAATAAATGTTCGATTGAATAGATCAATAATCTGATAATCAACCAAGCGTGTTCAATAATTTTCTTTCAGTGCAATAAACTACAAGGTAGACGTTTACAAGTTTGGCTCGGTGTAAAGAGAATTTTCTAACAATTACTCTGAATGCCTCTTGATGCTGAATATTCACTAATAAACCATCCTAAAACCTCAAACTGTACGTTATCTGTATTCTTTAATTTGCCTAGTAGTTATAGATAGAACGGTATTAGAGAGTATTGTATATAATGCTATAAACACCGAAACATTCATGTTTGAGTCATGCTTTTCCTCCTATTTGCTGGAAAATGTCGATTGCGTCTTATTTTGTGTAAAGAAACTGTGGTGCCATGTAGCAATATATTTGGACATAATTATTAATCATTTTTGTTTCATTGTATGTGTTTCTTTATAATCTTTATAAATTTCAGGACGGTCCAAGTTGACAAACGTGAGTATTGTTTACACACTCATTAAAAACAAACTATTACTTTCAATTATTTTTATTGATATTAATAAACCTGTTTGTATATGGACATATCATAACGACAGTAGCTCTAAACAAGAAACAAGAATGAATTGGGTTAAATAATTAGTTTACTAATAAGTGACATCCGTAGTATGCGTCATTAAGAGCATCCGCCCCTTAGTTCAATATTCAAAGCGTTAATCTCGTGGGGGAGTAGTTTGATACTTGGGACGATTTGTTTGAAGACGTTATGTCGGAGGCCATTTATTCTCTACCACTTATTTGAGTGATTCATTTAGAGAAATTGGCAGTTATTTACTGACAACATGATTAGTGCTGGTACAGAATCCAAGAACTCAGGTTCGTTTAACAGCTCAGCGGAATAAAACTGAAATTCTGTTTAAAAAAACAGGCGAAAACCATAAACGTTTGAAAAACCTACACTTGATGTCTGTAGACTTTGTTCCATATAATTAAGTATGTAACAATTTTCCCTCTCAGTGACTTCAGCTCAGATTATTGGCATTGTCATTGGTTGCACATTATTCGTTCTCTTTACTCTGGGATTAATCGCCTGCTTTGCTAGAAGATCAACTGACAAGAAAAAGCTAATGGAGGATGAACTACATCTGCAAAGGTAAAACATCTAGTCATCTGTCCATATAAAGTTACCGAGCACACGGCTGTGCAAGCTGTTTCTAAAACAACAATACTACGATATTCATTTCTTAGAAATTACCACATAATTACGGATAAAAAGGATTATTATGTTCAGTTTTTTACAAACACACTTAATTTTATTCATGTAACAACATTACAAATCTCGGTTTACACTTCAGGCAATCTCAGCGCTACGTTATGGGGACACGCTGGCAACCAATGGAGATTGATGAAGACCCGGTATCGTATGCTTTATGAAATACTATTATTGCTAGTGGAAGGAAATATAAATTGATAAATATCTTGCAGTCAGTTTAGTTCCGTAATGATGTCCGAAATAGGTATACAGTGCAACCTCTCCAGAGTGGCCCTCTCTTGAGCGACAACCTCCCATCAACAACAGCATGCTTTTCCCCACTGTACGATGTGCCTATTTATTTTACCTCTCTAGAACGGCAACCTCTCAACAACGTCATAATTTTGCGTCTCCCAAAAGGTGTAGCTTTGGAGAGGTTGCACTGTATTTAGATAATTAGATACTCTCGGATTGCCAACAAGTTACTGAGAAATAGCTGCTAGATAATTAAAAATCTCGTCATAGTAATCTCCCCTCTCAGATGAAAGTCATAATCCATGGTGCACTTAAGCATTTGGTTTATAGAAATGTTTGTGTTTTTGTTTTTTGTAGTAGAACAAAACAAACAAGATTCCTCGTGTTTACGAGCCAAAGGAAGATGACCAGTTTTTATAGACAGATTGTGGAGTTTAAAACCGAAGAGACACATAAAGCAGAGAACACAAATATTCTAAATGCTAATATTTAAATTGTGTATTGTGCTTAAAATTTGTTATATGTTTTTTATGGATATTAATGGAAAATACAACGTGTTGTTTCATTAACAAATGGTTTCTTTAGTAATTACATAATGTTAGTGTGATCTAATATCTTTATAACATGTTTCGTAGATTTATCACATTACAAATCTGACTAAATTATATCCATTATACTGAATTATCATTAACACATCAATAGCGCTTTTTATGAACCATTAATACTTTTTTTCACAGTCAACATTAGCCGCTTTATCTGTAACAGCTCATTATTTCTTTATTTCAATACAGCGCATTTAAGAGTACTATTGGAATACAAATATCAATATTCATATAAATAATGTAATAATTCTCATATATTTTGCATCCATCAAATGTTAAAGCCCAACATATATCGACCAGCGCGCCATTACATATCTGTGAATTCCCAACTCATGATTGTATATTTTCTATTACATCATCATCCATGTGATATTAATATACCAATACATCTAGAGTCAACATGCAAAAACGTAGCCTAGCAGCATAACAACTTATTGAAATGTAGTCATTATAAAATCATTTGCATTGTACGACAGCTGTACGTACACGTCCACATGGTCCGCAGCCGGTCATTCATGGAGGCAGGACCAAGGATCTAGGTTTATAATAATAATTATTAAGAATTTGGCTTTTTGAATACCAAGAAAGTTAAGCAGCATCCAAGGGACATTTTCGTCGGCATCCTTGCAATGATGAAGAGGGCACCGGAAGGGGCTGGAAGTCATATACCCTTAAATGCGTCAAAATGTGTACAATTATTTTTTTCTACGTTTATATCTTTGGCATTTTGAATAAACGAAGCGGAACAACCTCTTTTTTCTGTCATTCTTATAAAACAATTCGTTCTTGCTGTCGTCGTCTTTGCAGTCTGCGAAAAATGCGTATAGTCCGAGCCCGAGGCTATAAAAATCTGGCCCGGACTATAAACTTCCGTCGTGAGTGAAGTCCGACCGGACTATAGAGTTTTGGGAAATCGTGAATGTAGGGGTTTCCATGTTACTATAATTATGATATAATTATTATAACTATAATACCTTCGTCAAAACCCATCCAATACATGTACATAAAGTATACAAAAATGAAATACAAACACAGTCTCCCGGATGGTACCGCCTCGGAACGGTCAGCAGCAATGCTAATAACGGTTTTAACTAGTTTTATAAAATATAAAGATTGACATAAGATTTAATACGCTCAACCAATTTTCACGAAAAAGCGTATTCATAATCCAAAACCAAAGGGGGCTAGCACGTTGAAGGGATGGTGTATAATGGCGTATTGGGCTTAAACTGACCATACGGACCGAAACCTATCTGTAGAGACCAGTTATTAGAAATTGAGTGATTTCTGAAAAAGTTACATAGTATTAAACAAACTTGTTGCAGAAATCGTCATTTCGGAAGGTTTAACCCTTGTATATGTATATATATAATAAAGGTGTTTTTATCTGTGTGGCCATTTTAGGCCTAATACACCATTATACACCATCCTTCAACGCGTTACCCCCTGCACCATATATCTTGCATGAACGTGGGTAAAATTTACTGAGTATTTGGGAATCAATAGGTATACGATATTTGAATAAAATTTCTAATAGTCTGTTATTTTTTTATGTATACGATTGGGTCTTTCCGGATCTGACTAATCTGAAATAGCAGATAATCATCTATCTACATGAATAATAATAAAAAGATGCGGTTATAAACAGGCGAAGTAACACCACAGTTTCAGCAAGAAGTGACATTTATTTTCATTACTTCGTTAAAGATAGCTTGCATATTTGAATTTTTGAGATTCTGTGAAGAACTGTGACCATATTCATTGTTAACTTGCATTGAGTTCTATAGCACTGGTAAGGTAAATTGCTTATTCATATTCAAATTCATAAACCCAAATACTATGAACAACGGCGTAAATTTTAATATTAGATGCAAATTAAAAGCATAAATATTAAAGATCCATAAGTGTCAAGTATTACAATTGGTTACGTACAAAGTTCACAATAAGCCAATAGAACAAAAGGTCAATGATAACCCTACGCATGGCTCACCTGAGTAACGAGGTGAATTCGGTAAACTAGTGACTTTGAGAGCAGAACCAACTTTGACACGGGACAAAATCGGATCAGTCTTAGTAGAAAACCGCTAAATATCTAAGTTCATGCACTTTTAGCTAAGAGGGTTTTTAAAAGATTTCCTGCAACACACCAAATATCTAAAGACAACGCCGTGCGCTTTTTACAAAAAATCTTTCCGTATATAATGTAAAACAAGTGAGCAGGGTCAGTTTTGATCCCTGTAGCATCATTTGTTGATTCCTGATAGAGGACCATTCAAGGATTATTCCTTTGATGTTTGAATGAAACTGACTGAGTGGCTTCAGCGAAGTTTTTATTTGAAAGAATCGTCGACAACACACATCAACGGACAGGGCGATCACTATTGCTCACCATTCACTCTTAGCGCTTAGGTGAGCTAAAATAAGAACAAACAAATTATAGACAGCCTTTGCAACAATCTTAAAATCCTCCAATGTTCGCATTTGCTTGTTTCACGACTGAATAAAATACGTGAAATATGACTGTTTGTGTCTCCGTGACTCGTGCACTGAATTTATTGCTACTCTTTTACTATATCTACGTACAATGACATCATGTTTGTTCGGAACGTTTTCAAAACACGATACTTTTCTGAGTTATTCAACTTCACTTAAGTTGGTTTGTCTTAAAATGGAAAATTAAACAATCATGGAATTCAACTAAAAACCAATACAGTACGAAGTCAAATTGACTAAAATAAAGGTAACAATATGTTGAAGAACAATCAATAACAATGGAATTTTATTGGAACAAACACGGCATATTAATTGTCCAAAAACAACGACAGTTACAATTAAGACTGCAATGAAGTTGTAATATAACAACTGTAACGTGTTATTATTCACAAAATTCGGCTTCCCATTTTCATAATTCTTTTTTAACCATAAATATTCACAGCGAAAACGTCCATGTAGCAATTGTTTTATGAAATGCTTTTGTGCAATTATTGTATTTCACATATGTAGTGGAACTGTAAACTACAATTTTTGTCATTCATTAGGTAATTGAACGATTGTTGTAGACGTACGCAAACAGGTGCGGCTTTGTCATTTGGAGCTTTGGAAGACCAGAAATCGCCCTTTGACATTGGCATTTGTGTTCCGTCAGAGAATTTCCAAGAGTTCAAATCTGTACTGTACCCATCAACCCAGTAATCTTCGGATGCAAAATCTGAGAGAAGAAAGCATTTTCTTACATAATTATCTAGATAATGATGGTGTACTCGTAGTTTAGTCGCTTTAATGTCTTGCTTAATTGGAAGATTCAATTATCGGAACCTTTGTGGCTTGAATTATACGTTTTATTTCATTTATAATAATTTACTAATTTCAATAATAAACTTGATATTCAATATGTTAAAATTGATCATTCTAACATTAAACTTGAATATTTTAACATTAAAATTGATCATCCATATATCAGTATAGCCCATTCTTACGTCAGAATGGCTCTTGCAACGTTAAAGTGAATCATTCGTGCATTAACAGTTTTATTTTATTTCATTTTAACAGTTGTTCATGAAGATTTTAGTCTGATACAATGTAATTCATACAAAAGTTAATAAATACACCACTAAAGGCATTACAAGACAATTTTTTTACCCGAAGAACTCAATAGCTTTTTACTAAGTATGGCTATCTTAGTGCTTTCATTCATCCGAGCCAGAAAACCAGTTTCTTCACAATTGTCCTTAGCCTCCTGTTGTGTTACTGCTTGACTAAAGATTTTCATCCGGTACTTATCTACTTCAATTATGTCACCAGAAGAATCTTCAATAAAAGAGTATATTTATTTAGAAGTTTTAACATCGCATCGTGAATATGTTTTAGTTCATTGCAAGATAAAATGCTTTCGCCCATAGATCAACACATAATAACTTGACACACATTTATAGACAAATCACACAAAACAAAAGGATATGGATAAGAACGGGGTTTCTATGGGGAAAAACGCAAAACACAAATTCCCGAATTCCAAAAATTCCAACACATCAAAGACAACCGCAGTGTATTTTAGCTATATCGAATTGTCTTAACTATATCGTCAATTCCATAAAACAATCAATAGCGTGTATAAAGATGTTTGACAGAGCACTTAGTTCAATAGCCAGCAGTAATTTATTCAAGGTCGAACCTGAAACAATATGAAGGTACTCACCACATGTTGGTAGATTCTCCCATTGACCATCACTACCGCATGTTATTATGGTAGAATTTCCTTGGTAACCATTTTTACACCCGGCTATTTTCCTCGCGCCAACATGCGCTAAATTGCCTTTGATTTCCTTTAATGGATCTGGAAGTTTTCCACATTCTGAAAAAAATGTATTCAATGCATTTTCGAAACAGTCTATTAAATTGTCATTTTATCATAATCGACGTGTGTGGGAATATTACCGATTTCTTCAAATAGGGCAACACGATGAAGAACTAACGAAATTGATAGATGAACCAGTCCAAATATTCCTTGTTTTTTCTCATTTCAAAGTTTTTCTCAATTTCATTGAAATTGTCTAGTCCCTTCATACGAAAAGTATGTAAGTTTTAGAGTTTCAACCAAATATTTTAAGCAATATTTTTCATGATAAGTATTTCACAAACATAGTATTAAAGTAAAACCAACACTCGAATCGGCAATAAATACTCCCAAGTGGTCATTTAAAGCCAACTGGCATAATCTTTACCAAATAATCTACTCATAACGGTCCATTGATAGTAATAATATAGCTCACTGCGATATACTGAACGATTGTTTACCGGACTGTGTTTGCACGTGTGTCAATGCGCTAAATGACCGGATTACAATACTCCTACTCACAACACCGGTCGTAAACAGTCAGTATTTAAGTTTAGCTTTCGGACATTTATAACAGAAGGTGCTTTTAAAACATCGCGCATTTCCACGATAATTTACTGCTTAAAACCTTATACAAAGATTCGTATTTTTGCTCCTCAAGAAGAAACTTCAAGCAAACCACATCCACCTCCCTACAGCTCCCTCAGGTCTTACCAGTTGACTGTTTTAGAGAAGTTTCACTGAAATAGTTGATTGCGCGAGTTGTTTTAAACAGTCTGGCATCAAGTTAATCTTGACTTATCATTTAACGTCAAATACTTATTAAATGTTATATAGTGTAGTAGCTAGATGAATATGAAAAATATTACATAACACTGTAAATCCTACCAGGCAATTAAACATTGGACTCATTGGCTCGAACACGTCAGAACTGACGAAATCAAGTCCAGCTTTGCGACGTATTAGCCACCTGATGTCGGACATTCCACTACATAAAATAATTTTGCCTAGTATACTTTGTATTTTGCAATGTGTTCACCTTGTTTGTAGTAACATATCAAGAACACATAACCACATGACACTGAGAAGTGTGAATAATAAAGTGGATATTGAGCATGGGTCCAGATTATCGGTTCGAGCATTTGGGTTTATGTGGTTCTAGCCATGCAGAGTCGAACTATTTAGAACATTGTACATTCTGTAATTTATTATAGATTGAAGATGAAAAGCATTTCCTCCTTCATTGTACATTTTATAATGACATTAGAGCAGCAACTTTTAATACGCAATTATCTAACGACTTATTTAATAACATGACTGATGTTGATAAATTTAAATATCTTATTATAAATACCCCAAGAAAAGTAGCCGAATATGTTGTTAAGGCGCATACGAGAAGAAGAAATAAAATATATAATTAATTGAAATTTAATGACAATATGTTGTTGGTAACTATTTTGCATTTACTATTTATTCATTCATGTTATTTAACAATGTATATATTCAGGTAAAATTGTAAAATTGATTTGTATAGGTGACTATTGGGTCCATTTGGCCGGGTGTATTATATACATTTTTATAACTGTATACTATGTAATATATACACATGTCACTTTAATAAAGTACGTACGTACGAACGTGCTCGCTCGCTCGCTCGCTCGCTCACTCACTTGCTTACTTATAACAAAAATGATTGGGACCGGTGAATGTGTTATAATTTTCCAGGATGTTTTACTGATTTCTAGCCAACATGAGTCCAATCTGATTATAATTTCCACTAATCGATACTTCCACATTAAGACGCCTTCAAGAGACTCAGAATTAAAAGTTGTAAAAACATACGACATGGTCAAATGATTGTAATGTTTATATGTAAATGAGTGTAATGTTTATATGTTTATTCCATATGTTTAAACGTATATTGCTGGAGCAGAAAATTCTATAAATTGTTTTTGGACTTAGAATAACAGAGTTTCCAAGAGTCCAAAATATAGCTTGCGATGCTCTTGATTGTGTAACAGAAATTAGGGAGCCGCAACCCGTTCTGACCGTTGAAACTCAACTCTAACCTTCTAAGTTGTGCATTCTCATTGCTATATTTCAATGTACATTTATTTCAAATACTCGAAAATGAATTATTGATGCAGCAATATAATTAGTTAATCGTTATGTCTGGGTGTGCAAGTGAATAAACACATTGATTAAATATTTCCTCACCATGGTTTGGCAACATGAATTTTAGCAAGAACTTTTTGCGTACAAGCACGCGTAACTACATCTAATTGCTTTATGTCGACGAATATTTTAAATTGTGGTAAATACATGTACTTGTTGATGATCTAATGAGATTCAATCTAAAATCACCAAGACGAACGACTTGGTCGTACAAAAACAACCTGTTTGTAACATTTTTTTGTTCTAGCAAAGGTACAAATGAACGGATATATAGAAAGCCGTATGTATATGTGCTATCCGAAAATCTTGTTATGAATACAATAAATCAATACGACGGTGCGAAGTGAATGCCAACAATTTTGTACGAGCGTTGAACATTCTTGAATATTTCGTTAGCGCAAGATCAGTACTACTTAGTGATATTCATGGTTAGCTTGCCTTGTGATTCATATCCATGGTGTGGCGAAATCGCGTTCGACTAAACAAATTAACGATTTTTCGGTGGAAAAAAAAGATGAACATTCTATTTTATTGTTTTAAATTGGACAAAATGATAATGTGTTGTATAATGTTTTAGAAAAAAATACAACTAAAATTCTTTAAGAACGTGCTAAATGCTTAAAAGTTACTCCGTCATATACGAATAATGGAGATCTAGGCATTACAAAACTAAAAGCAGACATACAAAACAAGGTAATTTCACTCTGTACAAAACTAATGGACTTCAAGAACTCTTATTTATAATTTAAACAAAACATTTTCAAAATGTATAATTTATAAGAGAAACAAACTTGAGCGGTAAGCTTAAATTACAATGGTTTAAAAACATTGAAATAATACTTTGTAACATTTTATACTCTGGTGTTTGGGAAAATCAATACGTCATTAATCCTAAATGGTAATTATTTTCTACAAAACAAATATTAAAAGATATTTTCACCAAGGAATGGTATTCAGTTACAGAAGTAACCTTTAATTCAAACATGTATAAACATTTAAACGAGGAATTAAAATGCAGCGCATACTTAATATGTCCTTGTAAAACTTACATTGCATTTATTTCTCGTAATCATAACATTCATAAATGAACGAAAGCGCAATTTCTGCAATGATCTGTGTGATGAGTACCATTGTACATTAAATCATCCAATGTTTAAAGAGCAACGTTTAAAGAGTAAGATGTACAGTTGATTCTCGTTATCTCAAATTCCTATGGACCGCGGAAATAGTTTGAAATAACGGGTATTTAAGATAAACATTGTATAATTTGACATATGTACATGTCTTACATTTATTAAAAAATTTCTGTATGTTCATGTTTTACATGTATAAAGCAAATATATAGGTAGAGAAGAAACAATATGCGTATCTATTCATAATAATAATAGCAACTGATGTGGTTTATTTCCATTTTTAAATCTCAGTAGTTTAATTGTCACATCTGAAGGTGTGAAGAGAATAGCCCCTGATTAATTAAGTTGGCTTTATTTGTTTACATAATATTAATTATTTTGCCCACGTATGAAAAATGTATTTTCAGTACATACAGTTGAAAGTTGTCCCTCGTTTACACGAAGTTCTCAGGACGTTGAAATATTTTGTGTTAATGAAATGCGTCGAGAATCCAGTTTTGCTTAACATAACAAACTCCTGAAATTTCTGATTTTCGAGGAAGAATATTTTTGTGCATGAATAAAGATGACAACACATTTTGAACAAATCTAAATTGATGTTACATACAACTTTACATTGTAATGGTAAGTCGGTTTACATTAGCAATAATATAAACTTCCATGCTTCATAAAGAGTGGCCTTTCTTTGCATACATCAGTGAATAACACTATTAAAGTATAATGTATGACGTCCAGCAATTGAAAACATTGATTATGATACCAATTTTATTCATTAACAATTGAATATTTAACCACACAATTGTATGATCTTCTCTTCATGTCGGTGTTTTATGTACTCTATGCATAAATTATTATTATATTACTCTATGCAGACGACACTGTAAATTTAGCAGATAGTGAAATTCAATTGCAAAATGCTTTAAATATTTATGAAGAATATTGCGAAGCTTGGAAACATTAATAAATTAAAGAGTTCAGTGTTCTCAAAAGATAGAATGCCTCACTATAACTTCATATTTAAAAATGAACCTTTAAAACTCGTTCAAGAATACATGTATAAGTATCTTGGAAAATATTTTAGGAGAAGCGGATCAATTCTAAATGTAAGGAACATTTAGCTACACAAGCTACTAGGGTTATGTATAGTTTGATTAAAAATTCAAATCGTCTTCACTTCCCTCTAGATTTACAAATTGAAATTTTCGATAATAGTATTAAACCAATAGTTTTATATGGGTCAGAAATATGGGGATTCGGTAATCTTGACCTTATTGAGCGCGTGCAATTAAAATTCCTGAAATTTATTCTTAAACTTAAAAGGTCTACTCCAAATTACATGGTTTATGGCAAAACAGGATGCACCCCTCTTACTCTAGATATAGAAGAAAAGCCAATTACCTTTTAGTAAAAACTTTGCAATGTAAGTTCTGGCACGCTTCCAAATAGATTATCTGTTATCATCTATAGAAATATGTTAAATATTGTGAAGACACATTCGAATGAAACAATGAAAATGAAATTTCCTTGGAAAGAAATACTGACTAAATGTAGAATGGTAAACATATGGACTGAACAGCAGTTCCCAATTGAAAAATGGCTAAAATTTTCTTTATGAACACAATTGTATATTTGATTATATTCATGTTTTTCACCTCATTTTGTCATGTATGTACATGATATGAGCGAATAAAAAATATTTGACTTTGACTTGAAAATGTAATGTCAAGCACGTCTACCGAATGAAAATTTAGATCAAGCTGGTATCATTTTACTAAAGTTGTGATCGAACAATATCAGAGGAGGAGAGTATTCGAACTAGATTTTCAACTTAAACCCACGATTATCCTAGTGTTCTGATACTCAATACAGTAGTAGTCATATGAAAGGCACGTTAGTTTCCCTACCCAACTACCTACCATTTCTTTAATTGGCTGTCTAATATATGTTATGATTATCATAATACTTTCTACGGCTTGTCACACGATTGTAATTCCCAGGGAGTCTTTAGTTCAATTAACGTATTGTCGTGATAAGTGCGAATGTATTCATTGTTCACCAATTAGCTCCTACTATTGGATAAGCAGCTCAAACTACATTTTTAAGAGAGACACGGGGACAAAGTTATAGTTTGACATAAACGAAATTTGGAAATAAATGATATGTAATATCATATAAAGAATGGGTAAAAACATCGGTACAACAAGAATCAATTTGCATAACAAGAAATTTGATGTAAGCGAGTTTGACAAAATGAAAATCAACTGTATTATTAAAAACACATCTAACAAAGCAAATATATATGTATAATGAAATGCACAAATATTTTTACAAATGATAATGTTTGAAAGCTTACAAAATTAAGTATTTTTATAATTTCATAATGAAACATTTCAGAACAGCGTAACAAAATAACAATAACGATGTTTCTCTTTAATTAATGAAAAATTGTTAAAATTTATATTGCTATGTCTATTAACTGCTTTGCCAGTAGAACATATTTTGTGATGATATGGAAAAGTTATGAGTTATTAGAAGCTTTTAGAAACATTTAAACAATACTTGTAATACATTTTGTATGAACCTTCTTATAATTCTTTACTACTACTATTGTGGTTCCTTGATTTGTATTGATTGATATGTAATGATTTGTATTGATTGATATGTAATGATTTGTATTGATTGATATGTAATGATACTTAATATTAAAATGTCAGACTAACATTAAGTGGAATGTGCATTCATTACCATCATAAATACATATGTATATTTGATAATTCCTACAAACTTTTCAAAATTACTCATTTACAAGTATTTGAAATGTTCACATATAGATAAGTATTGCCTGACAATGATCACAATTAATTAGGTACTTCAAGGATAAGATATTTTTTTATTATTAATTAAGTGGACAAAAATAACTAAAGCAGCATTCACTATCGTATATCACTGTAAATATGATGCTTTATCGCATCTCTTGCCTGTTTAAAGCTTGGGTGTGCAAATATTTGAATAAAATTTGATTTGATTTGGTAGCGGAAACCAGGACCTTTTTAGTGAATTTTAGTGTGGTACTAGACTAGATAAATAATTATATTGTCAATAAAATCACCCAATTTGGCATGTTTTATTAATACGGTGGTATACATTTGATGAAACAATAGTTAAGGATTTACTATGTTCATTACAGTTTAAACATAATCAAAGTACTCATTGTGGCATGTTTTATAAACAATTTTCGTTTCTTCTAACTTCGCAAACCATTTACTATCACGCAGAGATCATTGCATTGTAACAATGATCGATAATTAAATGGGTGGAAACATAGGTAACTCGAACATTTCTTCTGAGCAAGGTGTGAAAAAAAAACAGCCGACACCGACAAAATAAATTCGAAATTGGGCTAAACAAAGCATTTAATGAGCGAACTTGTCAATCGGAAATTGGAAAAATATGACAGATTTTCATATTGACAAGGAAGAAATCATTCGGTTCGGACGTAAAACTTTGAGGTAACGTTAATCACCTCGTACTAACAAGAGTCAACTGCATTTCATTGTTATGATTTGTATAAGATTATTTTGTTTACAACCTAGTTGCACAAAAAGTTACCGATTGGGATTTTTAAACATGTTTAAAATTCTCGATCGGTGAAATTTTTTTACGAATAACCGATTGACATCCTGTCAACAACCGATGTCACTGATGAGCCACCGATAAGCCACCGATCAACTAATACTTACCACCAATAGAAAAAAGATGAGAATTAAAATGTGGGATTTCGTCGGTTTTGATAGGTGGTTAATATATTAGATGTTTGTTTAACCGGACACTTGTTCATCACCGAGGACCGTTTACACAGAAAACCAGAACTAAAATCACACATGACAACCGATCAAAACAGGGAGCTATTTAAAATAAAATGACCGATTGGGGACGGACCGACCGTCTGTGTAACTGGGGGTGTTAGCCAGTCATGAGAATATAAAGCGTACATATAACAGTTGGAAATACAAACAGCAAACACTGACCTGTTATACCACAAGACCTAACATCGGTTTCACATGTCTGACTATCTTCACATGTACATGTTGGTCCAAACTATAAAATAAAGTACATAAATATATACGAGACTGGTAGTATACATCAAACAGAGGTTCCTTTACAACTTCAAGGTAAGCATTTTTTTAATACTATCGCCGACTATTGAATATAAATTCTTTTATTTATTTTGTTGGTCATTGTACAAGGGTTTACCTGTCCAATACTCACCATTACATTGCCAATAGCTTTTCAGACATAGAATGCTTTCGAAGTATATTTGGTACTCAGGGGAAATGTATTGAGTATTGGAAAATGGCCGATAGCATTACCTTTACGACAAATTAGTTTTTTGACCAAAAATGATCACACCTGTGCCAGATGAAGTGAATAAGTCGCGTGATCAAGTGCTTGAAAATGCATTGTAACATGCTTGTCTCGCAAAAATTTTCGGTCTTGTGTGACAAAGCATTGGCACGTATGAGTTGGATAATGTCATTCCATCTAAAGGACGATGGTAAAGAAAATATTTCTCGATTTCTTTTACAGTATAACCATTTTGTAACTTTACTGTCACGTGTTAACCACTTTGGACAACTTTTTGAAAAAAAGTGGGTCATAGTGTGTAGAGATAATAATGCAATATTACTAAATGATTTCTTGATTGAGAGCACTTTTTTAATAAATTTCCAACAACCCGTATATATCAAATTTATACATTTAGGCTCATACTTACGAACCCACGTCTCAACACCAATTGTGGAACTAGATGGCCTCATTTGTAAATACTGAGGGCATATTTTATTGTCTTCTTGCATTTTAATTTGCTTTTGGGTATCACTTATTAAAAGTAGTTGCCGACGAGTACAACATACACACAAACAAACTGTTTTGCGAAACCACCCAACTTTTAATTCCGTTTAAACTCCCTTTTCTATGGGAAACCAGAGTACCACATTATATCATATTTTACGATTGGTGTCGTATACTCAATGAATGATTACGATACGGTAACGTTTTGCAACATGTCTTACAAAATAGTACGGTTATTTGAATAATTTACGCTAAATTATCAATGATTTTGTTTTCATAATATTGCATGGAAAAGATTATCAAAGGCCTCGAAGAAATCGGTTTTTAATTAATAGAATATAAATTGTGTTCATAAATACAATGTAAACAATATCTCAGATTGTTCAACTTAGTGTATCCTGGCTGTATAATAGTAATATTAAATATATTTCAAGTTTGAAACGATTGACATGAAATATGAAATATCATTTCTGTTCGACCATCATGCAAATGATAAACATAATTCACAGATTGTAATAGCTGCCACAAAAATGCTTCAACAGCCCAAATAGGAGACGTACTTTTGAAGCATTTTCAGAGGACTTCTAAAAATCAAGATTGTTTTTAGTCTTACCTTTTCTGTGTGAATGTCATCACGTACAACAGATACACAGCTTTTACGATTCTCAGAATTATCCTTGGTACCGTGTATTTCACACAATTTCAACTTTGTTCGGTAGCATATCAACTGACAACGTTTTCGGATATAACAATGTTTTAAACATTCATCTAAAGAAATTTTAGGAACAAAATGGATGGCATCAAATTGCAAAGGGCAATTGTTCCACTTCTTAACAATTTTGCTGCTTACAAGTATTTGGAAATCTAAACCAATTAGCAAGAATGTTATCGCGTTTGCCAAAATACGCAACAATTCCATTGTGCTTAAATCGTCTGCCGTTACTTACAACGGTGCAAATATACTCTGAATCAATTTCAAAGATAATTTGATCAGGAACTTGGTTTTCATTGGCCATGAAAATAAATCAATACGGTACGATGTAATTAGCAATACTAACAATAATTAGCAACGAATGTTTTTTCAAAAGTAAAAATCATTAAAAGTTAAGTAGACTGTCAGTCTGTAATAGGCTTATCAAATCCCTAACAAAAAACACGGTTCGAACTATTATTAAAACCGTGTGAACATTGTTCGAAATGGATGCATCCTTAATGACACTAAGAAAATAAAACTGCGTTGTCAACAAAATCTTGCCATTAGTTTAGTAAGCGAATCTATTGGAACGATTCTACTTACTGTTGTTGAAGGTGATTTAACAAGTGGTCTGTGCACTGAAAATCTAGAAACTCACCAAATGCTAACAACGCGAAATCTGTTCGGATATGAGCGGAGTTTCAGCATAACAATAACCCAAATTTTTTAGCAAAGCAATCATTTGCAAAGCTCAAAGTGAAAAACAGTGTCACTCTACCGCGTTGGCTAAATTAATGTCCTGTCTAGAGTCATATTGCTATTGGATATAAGCATGTACACAAGATTGATTAAAACGGCTACCAAACATGTAACGTAACGTATTGAGTTAAAAATATGGGTCACTTGTCTTATCAATTATCAGTCAGAATAATTGCCTCTTTGAAAGTAATTTAGACCATTCGACATAGCATTTCCTTTTAAGATAGAACGGATTATTCCACATGCTGTTAAAAGTTGGTGACAGTAGACTTAAGCATTATTGTTAATAAATTATTTATAGTTTATCCCAGCTATGAGATTCTGCGATTACAGGAGAGATTATCTTTGTCTGGTAATTGACATGAGCATTGAATGAAATGTAAAGAAATAAAAACACCAATCTTGTTGACAATATTCGGCCCAGATGCCTTGGAAGTGTAAGAAACATTCAGATAGGAGACAGAGCTGGGAACAATATGAAAATTGAATCAATCTGGACAAAGTTCGAAAATATTGCATTCCGGACAGACCATATGCAGAGTGAAAATTCATTTAGTTAACAGGTCGACAATACTTAATTTCAGTTGCCAAATTCACCTATTGGCCGGTCATTTCACGACTAGATAATCTGACAATTTGACAGGTAAATGATAGGCAAAATTACACTTTACAAAATGCGGATTAACTCATGAAATTATAAGCTACAATGATATCTAATTTATAAGTGCTGAATTCCGTGAATTTATGCCTATAGACTATGGAATCAAACCTGATTTCACATATAAACTTTAGTGATACAAAATGAAACTGTAGAAAAAACAAGATGTTACAAAACAGAACGATGACAAACATGCTTTCAATAGACCCAAACCACAGCGGAAATTTACCTGAGAGAGAAAATTATCATAGAAATATAGAACAAAGACGTACAACAGGTGTACCGCCGGTTAATAGAACACCAGAAGGAAACACAAGACAGATGTTGAAATATCCGCTGCCGCTGGATACACACTCGCAGCAATAACCTCCATCGAAGGAAAATGCAATGAAACATAATATAAAATCAATTGAGAGACATGTATGAAACAAGACATGATTATAATAGCAAACAACAACGTCACAATGTTATACAGTTAAAGTTGAATTAATAATGACTAATTTTATCGCAGTCTGTCATTGATATTTTCGTTGATTAAGTCATATTACGCACTATGGAAGATATTACATCTGTACACTGTCATACATTAGGCATCGATTCACTAGGATTTAAATTATGCGCTAAAAGTTCAGTCAATTCAACAAGACAGCCTTGATGGTCCTATATATTGACAACCTGAATAATCTAATGAACTGACATCTAAGTAAGCAAATGACTCTAAGGCAGAACAAATTTAGACACAAGAGCATAATTCAATAAAACTTAGTAGAGAACCACTTAATAATATTATGTACTAAAATCTCAGCTCCATGCCATTAACTTCTTGCCAAGAAGATTTTAACAGGGTTTCTCTAAATAAGTCAATATAGCACAGGTGACCTCCGGGGCGAAGCCAAGTTTGACCCCATGGGAATAATTTGACATTATGGATACTGGAAAACGAGAAAACGCAACAACCCGAATACCTGAGCTGTAGGTTATGCCGTTTTGGCCAAGAAGAGTTTTAAAGGTTTCTCAATATAATCTATGTAAAACAAATGACCCTCAGAGAGGGGCCAATTCCAACCCCAGGGCCAAGTTTTGAACAATTTCGGCAAATGACTACACGGCAGTGCTACGCACAATACATTTTAGCTCTAGGTCATGAGGTTGTGTTGGAAAAGATATTTAAAGGTTTTCTCTGAATAATCTATGCCCCAAGGGGCATTATTTGAGCAATCGCAACAGAGGACTACAGGATAACACACTAGATCTTAGCTATAGGACATGTTTTTACTATTTAAACAGGTGACCCTCGGAGCGGGGTACATCTTGATCCGAGGGATATAATTTGTACAACTTGAACGTGGACCGTTTATTCCTGTGAAGTTTGATAAAAATTTGGTCGGTAGTTTCAGAAGAGATTTATTTTAAAAAAATTGTTAAAGATTAAAACCACAAGACATTCATCACTCGACCCATGACAAAAACTGCTTCAAGTGTACATGTATATAATGCATGTACATAATAAAGTTTGTCGTAAAACATGGTGTATTATCAATTAATTCTTAATCCCAGGATGTTAGTAATTAAACTAGATGAATATTGATCTTGTGATGAACAATATTGATTAATTCATTTGTAAGTCTGTTTAAGAGTTATTTTGTTTCAAATATATACATGTATACGTAATACTACAGGATGTACAGTGTATTCATAATAAAAATACTTCCATCTTCGAAGATAGATCAAAGACAAAGATTAATCAACTGAGTCAATTGAGCTAACTTAATTCGTTATCAGACATTCACAAATTATTGAACAATTCTAACCAGGAACTAACAATAATGAGTTATGCCCTGTCCAATCAAACTCGATCCTCGCGTTTAATTTACGTAATCTAATAAGCACACGATTATTTATTTTATTGACACGTATTCGTACGGTGTCTCGGTGTTTTGTTTGTGGTTTGCATGACATTTATATAATTAATTTCCTTCCGTTTCTGTTTTAAAGGATATAGTGGTGATTTTTTTTATTTCAAAAGTAGTTCTTCAACTATGACTGAATTAGAGGTAGAAAGCAAGGTTCTTTATCGATAACCATACGCTGATGCGTCAAACAACCATGCATTCAGGAAGGTACTGGAAGTTTATGAAACAGATACCAATAATAATTCTCTTGACACAGCTATTAATTTTGATTAAAAGTGGTTTTGTTTAAAATTCGTATCCTTGTAGCCTCTGAAAACATTATTAATAATTTACGCAATGCAATATATTTTGTCGATATGCGTTTTCCTTCAAACGAACGAGGTAAAATCTGTGACATTGGTAATCATTTTTCAATTTAATTTATGTACAGTTTTGAAATACGATCAAAGTTAGTGCATTCAATATTAATACTTGCACTGATTGATTTGCAACTCAGTGTAATATCAAAGTATTTAATCATTGTGTTGAGTGCATGCCAGCTCGCGCGAGCATGTATACTTGACTAAATCAAAATTCGCGGTTCAATCATGCAGACAGTACGTTTGTTAACTCTTGTAAATCCGTTTATTGGACTACACAAGTTTGTGAGTTCACAACAGATTTATATCAAGGGAGGCTACTATATTCAATATTTGTATAGCACCCGGAAGGCTATATATACATACATACATACATACATACATACATATATATATATGTATGTATGTATGTATGTATAGCCAGAGATAATAAGTCTTCCGGGTGCTATACAGATATTGAATATAGTAGGCTCCCTTGATATATATAATACTCTTGCCTCGGTGTGCAATCTGATACTGAATTTCCATATTTGATTGAACATACTCTTAAAGTAGTTATAAGAACTGTTGTTTGCAACATTTTGGACTGAAAATGGTTCAAACATTAGCTCTTGCACTCCCGTTGCAAAACTTAATGACTATTTTATGAATTAATAACAATTTTAATAGATTCAAATATGTACGCTGCTTGCCAATGGTAGAAATTTATGTCTAGTGATCTCGAGAACGTAAGTTCGGAACCCAGGAGCGGCGCATGTTTTCTGTGACGATATAGTTGAAGACATTAAGTGTAAAGCTAACCTCCATCTACCGTTGTTTCGAGTGATTCATGTAGAGACATTGGTAGTTCATAGTGGTGGACAAGTTAGTACTAATGCAGAATCACGGAAAACTGCTTAGACCAACTGTCCGTGGGTGAATAATTAAAACACACTCAGTATGTTAAAAATAATCGTACATCACGAAAATGTGAACACAATTCATTTGAAATAGACGGATATATAAACGATTGATATACGGCGTCAAATGATTTATTTGATCAGTTATATGTTTGAAACGCTTCAAACGTTCCAAAGATTGGCTGGATTGTTAATGCACATTCGGGTTTTGTGTAGATTAATTATTTACATTACCATGAAATCAGTAAATAAATAGTAAAACATCGTGTGATTTTAGGACTGAACAAAGTAATCTATATAAATCAAAACATGCGCTGTACCGTTACTATCGAGACACATCATTTAAACAGAATACAACATAAATTATCAAAATTTGTCTGGTCCATATTTTACATCAAAGAACAGGAGAAACACATTAGAGAAAATTGAGGTATCAATAAATATGCATAATGAATACATTCATTCATGGTGGGTTTCTCTACACATACCTCAACTTCGATTTTTTTATTTTTTTTTAAATTTACGACTTTCAAACCACATGGCATGAATATGAATTAGATAAATAAAATATATCAATAATTTGTATCTCAATGGGGTTGTCCAAATCCATTTTTTACTCCCTTACTCATTAAATATGAATGAAACACATACCACATGTAGGCAGATTCTCCTATTGTCCTTCATCTCCACAGATGACAATTGTAGAATTCCTCTTTGAAGCCTTTTTTAACAACCTGCTAAATTGCCGTTAATTTCCGAAATAGAAATTTCCCTCATTCTGAAAGACGATGAAACAAGATAGAGAGAAAAAAGTTGAGTTCGTTGAGTTAAATATATTAGAATATACAGTGCAACCTCTCCAAAGCAACACTCTTTGGGATAAGCAGACTTATGTTGCTGTTGACAAGTTCTTGCTCTAAAGAGGTTAAATTAACAGATAAACCCTACAGTGGAATATCATGATGTTGTTAAAGGGAGGTTGTTGCTCAAGAGAGGATCGATCTGAAGAGGTTGTACTGTATATTAAAATAATAAAAGCAATTTCCATAAAAAATCCACTACATCGAATCTGGCAGCCAAACATTACTGTCGGGCTTTCGATAAAAAAACATTATAGCTCCGAAGTATACGCGAGTTCAACGGTAATTTTGGCACCGAACTATTAAATGTGTGAACCGTAGGTGAAGATGAACGCATGTTTTAGCGAAAATGATAAAGACGATAAATGCACGATTATAAATAACTTCTCTCTTACTACATCTAATGTTGATGAAAACAGAGGAACAATTCGACCTAAATGGAAACTTTATTTTAAAATTGCTCTAATTTCGAAACAATAATGAGGAAGTCTTGAGCCGTTCAATATTCTAAGTTTGCTTGCAGCCTCCACAATGTTTTCCAAACCAAGCGTAATTTATTTAAAAAGTTGATTGTTCCATGGAATCATGTCGATGCAAATTAAAGTTACAGGTGATGCATTATTGATAATAGCTGTATATAATTGGCTTCATGATTGTAGACACTGCTTAACATTTAACTATTGCAAACTAAAGACGCCTAATCGAAATACAATTATTGGAAATAAAGTAAATATCAATACCTTCCAAATACAGTAAAACCTCGATATCAAAACCACCTTTTTTGACCGTCGTATTGTTGAAGTGTTCTAATTATCAAGTTGAAATATAGAGGAACAATCGAAAACAGGTAAGAGTAGTGCAAACAAGGGGACCCGGGGCAAAACCTGGGGTCAGAACCCGATGTCTAGAATACTTTATATTTATTTTGTTTTGACGTCACAATCAATGTTTTCTGTAGGGTTTGCACCTTTAATTTAATTGTTGCTTTGTTCGTGCTAAATGTGTCTAGGATAGACATTCAGATTAAGTATGGGCCAAGGTTCAGAGTGACATGTAGAGGTCTGCTTCGTGCATTGAGGTCTGCTTTATATTAGATAAAAGCCTCGCTGCAAGTTATCAAATATTTAGAGGTGTATAATGAAGTATTGAGGTCCGCTTTGCGTATTGAGGTCTGCTCTATGATTGAGGCGAGTAAGTCTAGTACGGAAATGAACTGAATAAGACATATCACCTTAGTTAGTAAAACCACTTCTATGCGAACGCTGACAATTAAGGACTCGTCATGGATCTTTATTACATAGGTGCGATAGTTGAGGACCGTATAACATATAAATGACGAAAGCTGGTGTCTATTTGGGGAGCGTTTGTAGTTATCTGAAGCAGAACTTGAGAAATTCGTGCAGCGGAAAGAAGATGAATTCCTGACAAGACTAGAAAGGGCAGAACACAGGGAAGACGAGAAGAGGTTTTTAGGAATGCAGCATGAAAGCATTGTTAAAACAGCGAAAGCTAGAACTTGAGGGGGTGAGGAGGCAGCAAGATCAGCGGTTAGAGCCCGCACCCTGTATTACCAAAATTCGATGAAACGCAAGATGACACCTATAACTTGATTTGTAAGGTCTGCTCGAAATCAGTGCTGGAGTTAGAATACATGGGCGGTAAGTTTAAGTTCGCTCTTGATAGGCATTTGTCTGGAGGTGCACACGAGTTTGTCAGCTGAATATTCATATGATTACACAGCTTTAAAAATCGCTGCATTGAAGAGACAATTGACAGAAGGTTTTGGAGAAAAAATAGTTGAAGCAGATCAAATGCCGGGGCAACTGTTTTTCAGTATATTGCAGGTCTGAAGAGGTATTTCACGGGATGAATAAATAAGTAAAACGCTGAAACCCAAGTAGGGCAGAAACTGGGCAAGACCAAATCCTTAGCCATCAACAGTACTTTCCCTTGACACCAAGGAGTGTGTGTTCGGGCGTCGATCTCAACCCGGGCTAGTTGATTTTGAAACTATATTGGATATGTATTCGTCCTCGATTTTCAAGTTAAACCCGCGGGTATCGTAGAACTTCAATGCTAACAGTAGCCGAAGTAATATGTGATGCGAATTTGTTTGCCATACCTACCTACTTACCTACCATTATCTTAATAGACGGACACATAATTGTTTCAATTATCATGATAAACGTTTGGTTACTGTTTTACATACGATTGTAATGCTCACGGAACCTTAAGTTCAATTAGAGAAATGTCATGCTGGTTGTGATAGCGTTTATTGTTCACCGACCAGCTGTAACTATCTACATTCTAATAATAGTCATATGGACAAAATTATAGTTTGCCATAAACGAAATTGTAGATAAGTGAATTGGGATTAAGCGTAGGAATAGCATTTAGATAGATTAGGACCACAAGATCGGGACCACAAGGAACTGTTTGATACAGCAGAAATTTTATTATATGCGGGTTTGAGATAATGAATACCAACTGTAGTTGTTGGGATTGTTATTGTTGACGTTGTTGTGTCGTTAATGTTGTCGTCCTCGTGGTTGTTCTTATTGACGTTCCTATTGTCGTCGTTGTTTGTGGTGAAGCAAATTGGTGAAGGATGGCATATAGCAATCGCACTGTCTGTCCGCCCGCCGGTCTGTCCCATTTTGTGTCTCAGGCAAAGCTTTATCATTTCGAAGTTACCTAGCACAAATGTTCACCAACACAAAACGATGTGTCATATTCAATGTTATTCATTATGTGTTCATGTCTCAGCAATAACTTTCTAATTTCACAAAGTATTTTGAAATTACTTGGTACTGATGTTCACCATCACTAGATGATGTGTTGCGCGTGAGACCCATGCCCGTAGTGCCAAGGTCAAGGTCGTATTCGAAATCATTCAATACATACAAAATTTTCGTGTCTCAGCCATTTTCCAATTTCTGAATGGATTTTGAAATTATTTGGTACTGATTTTCACCTACAGAAGATGATATGCCATGTGCGAGAATCTTACCCTTAGTGCCAAGGTCATGGTCATATTCAAAGTCCTTCAATATATACAGAATTTTCGTATCTCAGCCATAACTTTCCAATTTTGAATGAATTTTGAAATAACTTGGTACTGATGTTTACAACCAGAGACCATGTGCCCGATGTGTCGCGCGAAAGACCATGGTCTGTTGCACCAAAATCAAGGTCATATTTAAAGTTATTCATTATGTATGGATTCTGATGCTACAAATTTGTATCTTGGCTATTGCATCTCATATCCTTAATATTTTTTTAGATTATTTGTCTAAAACTCTTAAAACCGACTCTGACCTTAAGCGCTAAGGTCAATGTCACATTTAAGGCCATCCATTATGTATGGAATTTGTTTGTATTTGGGGTATACATTCTGTTCCAATATATCGTTCGCAGTCTATCGTGGTCATATTAATATCTACTTAGTGGGTTATGCGGAAAGTGTCATGAGAACTGATGCTTAAATGTTTTGCAACTTCGAAGGCATATGTCACATTCAGTGACAGTCTTTGTTTTCATGTCTAAAGCACATTCCGGTCAAGTATGCTGGTTTGGGAAAATTGCAAGTTAGAGCAATGAAATTGCATATAACGTGAGCGCGTACTGGAAATATCGCCCATTAGTTATATAAGGCTCGTAATGGTCTATGTGATCAATTTCAGTCATCCTGATCAAACCATTACAGGCGAATACATTAATAATATGGACAATGATCAAAAGGAAACAAATATCCAGTAAATGGTATCTTTTCAATTGTTTGACGTGAGTATCCGCTTTGAAAATAATCATAAAAACAGATGTCATACTTTTTATGTGCTCACTTAACTTGTCAATGTATTAAAGTAATAATTCTAACGTATCTTTTTTATGAATCGTACTGGTTGCCCCGTGATTAACATAGTTTGCGTTGAGATAAGAATAACATTTTATTGTCCTGTTTTAATTTTTTAGGTATAAATAATGTATATAAATACATATGTAAGGTAGGTCGAAAAAATGTATCTTCTAATTTGTTTCTAAGCATACGTTCTGTGAAAGTACTATGTACGATTCACCCTCAAATATTTTCGAACGTTTGATTTTGCTGTAGGCGTCAAAATATAGGTTTCCTCGGGTAACCACAAACAGCAAGTCTGTTCTGTTCTGTGTTTACGTGTATTTGTCGCCGTTTATCACCGCTAATATTAACATAATGATTTCAGGACTTGTAAATGATGTGGTCGTAGATAAACCGCTTATCGGTATCGACCAAGATAATGAGAAAATAATATTCCCCTCATATTTTTCATTCTCAGATAATAAGCATGTCACATTACTGCCTATATTTCACGCATTATATTGAACAAGGTAGCTGCAGCTTACGGAATGAGCTGGCAGAAATCTGCAGTCATGATTAGTTTGTTTGCCTCATTACTGAAATACTATTGACATTGTTATCTGTTAAAAAGGAAAACTATTGTTTGCGCGCAACGCATGATAACAACCAAAATGTTATAACATGTATCATGCATTTCAAAACACACCACATATTCCTGTTCTGTGACTTGATACTATGGATTTTATACGCTAGCTGATTAGATTGTTCAGTGCTTTGCATAAGCCGTTGTAAAACACACTCGTTTTTTACTAAAAAAACTATTTGCGCAGCTATATCACTGTCAGCAACTTGACTATCATTGAGTGCTAAGTAAATAATGATTATTACAAATTTTACGACCAGTTTTTTTTTGGTTAGACAGTGATAAACAAAGTATCGATTAAATACACCTAAAACGACATCAGTTGGCTTTGGAAAGGATTTGCAACTTAGCTACTCATAAGGAATAATTAGTTTGTGTTACAATGGAACTCGTAAATGCTGCAACAAAAACGATAGTTATTGGTTTAGCATTTCTAGAATTTGTGCGCGGTAATATCGTAAAAAACTGGAATTATTGTCCTTTACAATCTGAAGCTATTCATCTCGTTCCTAAAGTTTCTTTAGATGAATGTTTAAAACAATGCTCCGTACGAAATCATTGTCAAATGATATGCTATCGTACTAAATTGAAATTGTGTGAAATTCACGAAGAAAAGGCTAAAAATTCGAGTTGCAGAAGCTGTGTATCCGTTGTCCGTGAAGCCATTCTAGCGGAAAAGGTAAGAATATAAATGAAAAGGAAAGAAGTTATTCAATTCCGTTTTTTGTTGTTTTTTCGTCTTATTAGAAAGGTTCTAAAAGTGTCCAGTGCATAATTATGCCTATCTTTTCTTGTTTTCATGTATTTTGCTTTTCTCTGATTTTTATGATATTAAGTTTTGAGGGGTAAGACTTGTTCAAGGACTCATTAACAATTTTAATAAAAGTGATTTTAAAATGGAAGAAATATCTTTCAAGGTGAGAATCTTTCACCCCCTTTTTTCTCTGTACTTAAACGATATCTAGACTTACCTGCAGGAAAATTGTGCCGCTGGAGTAGAGCTTAAATATCAAGATAATGTAACTCTTTGGTTTAAGCTCCTGATCTTGCTGTATGCTGGCGACACTATTATCGTTTCGGACTCAGCAGAGGATCTCCAACGAAGTCTTGATATTTTCGGCAATTATTGCACAAACTGGTACCTAAAAGTAAATACAAAACAATGATCGTTATTTTTGGTTCCCGACATACACGAGATTATCACTTTAAAATAGACAATGATCGTTATTTTTGGTTCCCGACATCACTTTAAAAAAGACAATGATCTTATTTTTGGTTCCCGACATACACGAGATTATCACTTTAAAATAACCAGTGATGAATTAGAAATTGAGGACAGGTATCATTATCTGGCGGTTACCTTTTCAAGTTTAGGTTCTGTTTTAAATGCTAGAAAGTACGTTGTGGAACAAGCAACAAAGGTCATGCACGCCCTTTATACGAAAGTGAAAAACTCGGATTTGCCAATTGATTTAGTTATTAAACTTTTTGACAACACGGTCTTGCCAATACTAACTTATGGTTCGGAGATCTCTGGGTACAAAAACCTAGGTATAATCGAAAACGTTCATGATGATTTTCTCCGAAAACTTACCAATGCTAGGAAATCAACACCATAAAACTTTTTGTACGGATAATTGGGACGGTATCCAATTAGTATAGTGATTAAAAGTCGTACGATTGCATTTTTGAATCCTTTTTTTGTCTTATTTTGGGTAAAGAATAAAAATTGTTTCACAAATTATACAAGTATATGATAAATCAATCGAATTTTAACTTTAAGTGGATCGACAAAATACAAGAAATTCTTAATTCTATTGGTCGTCTAGATCTATGGTATAACCAGGTTCAAATAACTACTATTATACTATATTTGGAAGTCATTTGACCTTGTGCGCGCGCTATACACTTACTGGCGTGTAGCCAACAGAATGAGAGGGGGTATCATTTTTAACGCGGAATTTTAATTTTTTATTTGAATTTAAATATACTGGTTTATTTATTATGTCTATTCCCCGTGCAACAAGCTTTATTTAATTTGAAGTAATTATTGGTACGATATTTTACCTGGTATCCGGCATTTCTTTCAGTCTTACTCTCTTTGGTTTGTGTACCTTTTTCTTTAAAATCATGAGATGTAACTATAAGAGGTACGTATATTTGCTTAAGCACAATATATCAGATCATTTTAATTTGGTTAAATTTTAATAAGTTTTGGAATAACTGTAGTACTCTGTAACTTGATCCCGGGAACATCGTATAATTTAATAAAATGTGTCAACTGTTATGCCAAGTTGTAAAAGATACTGTACCTGTACCCAATTGTAAAAAAACTTTGGTTAGATTTAACCACTGGGTCAAATTTAAGGTTAGGTTAAGAAGTTAACCAAAAGTTAAATAGATACAAGGTGTCTGCACTTGTATCAAACGCTGGACAACCTGAACAATTTAGACGAGTAAACAGACAAACTGAGGATCTTGACGACCTCTTACTAATATTAGATTCTTGGTTTTAATCTAGCCACAAATATAAATAAGTCCTGGTAAAATTTAACCAAACAGTTTTACAATTGCTTTACCAAAGTTTAACCCAATATTTAACCTTATCTAATATTTAACCCAGTGGTTAGAATTAACCATTGTTTATAAAATTGGGCGCTGGTGATAAATAAAGTACTGTTATGTACTGTTCTGTTGTTTTGTTTATAATACCTTATAATTACATAATTGTAAGGTATTTCACGATCCGTTTTACTAGAGGATTTGTTTATAAACCTTTGAATCAGTTAATTGCTCCTCTTGTTCAATGTTTCAGTTTGGATCAGCGTGTGGGTGTGACGAAGGCCAGACATGTGACGCACCAAGTGGGTCGTGTGATTATACTGGTGTGTGTATAATATGCAATTTAAAACAATATGTAATTAATTATCATTATGATCAAACAAAATGATATATTATTGATATTGCAATTTCAATGGTTATTATCAAGTGTGTTTATTTAATGTTGATTTCATGGATGTAAAATTGACGACATGCACTTATTAATCACGTAGTAGTAGAAAAAATATAGTTCCATAACCTTGCATGATAAAAGATTATTGTCTCACTTGACCTCGTAATATTTTTTATAATATATAAAGCGACATATTGTGTTGTTTCTTCCAAAGTGGCGTCCCAAACAAAATGTCGGTAGCACTGGGAGAAAAAAATCCCTAGCGACGTATCTATTATGTTGAGAAGTAGTGAGGTATTAGGGGGATGGTAAAAGGACCAATTACCCCAATCAAAAAGTACAAATCAGTTAATACCAGAACGAAAACGATTGTGATGTTTCATTTGTGTATGACCAAATTTGTTCACGACAACTCGCGTATAATACGATTCATTTTCATTCATTTTTTTCACACTTAGAAATTAAATGGTATAATTAAAACTTAACTACCGCATTTAATACACTTCTGTTATCAGTTTGATGATGACTTCTACGTTTGGGAAAAAACAAAACGAAAGAATGCATTTTCGACCATGTGCATTTCGGGTGAATATAAATTTACATTGGGTTGTGGGGGAATTCACGTTGATTTGGAGTAAGCCCGCAGTTCATTTGCGTTTCAAAGGAACGAAATAGAAATTACATAAAAAATCAGCCCTCTAAAGAACAAAGCCTTTAAAAATAATAAAGCTTGGTTTGGGAACCATTGTGAAAACAACAAGCACATTTGAAATGAAATAAATATTCACAAAATCTGTTCTGTTCTAGATTTCATTCATGTCTATTTGTGAAATTCGAGCAGGCATTTTCCTTTGCGACGAATTGTTTCTCTTTCTCATAAACTGCCGTGAACTATAGAAGAGCTATAGTTCGGTAGAAGCCATTTACAATGGAACACCTGTCTTCTTAGTCTTTTTTTGGTGAATGCATTTGTCCTAAATGTCCGACTTAAAACACTACTCAAATTACTACATTCAATGAATTTGGTGCTAAATTACTGTTCAGGTCGTCAGTAATTCAAACTATTATACTTGTTTTGTTAAAAAGTCATTTTTGATTACACATATCGCTGAGAGATTAAAATCCTACATTGACCATTTACTGATGGAAAACATTTGTCAGCAAGTTGCTTTACTAGAAGTAAATATTACAGTATTATATATTTCAATACATTTTGAACATAAGTATTAATAAAAGTATTACATGATTTAATAGATAATCAACAAAGATGTTAATAAAGGGACTCAAAGTTTTCTATCCAGGTTGATTCTTTACCTTTCAGAGTGTGGAAAACTTCCTGATTCATTTTTGGACATTAACGGCAATTTAGCATACGTAGACGCGACGAAAATAGCAGGTTGTAAAAATGGCTCCAAAGGGAATTCTACTATTGTCATCTGTGGAAGCGAAGGACAATGGAAGAACATGCCAAGATGCGGTGAGTGCTACAGAACAATGTTGATAATGATATTGACCTCTCTAATTAAGATGCAACATACTTTATATTCATGTCACGTGGTTTGAAAAATCGCAAACCTTCGATGAGATCCGCTTTTTTAAGCTATACAACTAGTTTAAGATAAACCAAACATAATTTTATGCATGTACGGATAAATTCAAAGTATATGAATTTATTCATTAGGCATACCTATTGATACATCATACGAGTATGTCTCTAGTGTGCTTTCTCATGTTTTAATGTAGTATATGAACCAGACAAATCTTTAATATCATATGTGTTTTGTTCTGTTTAAATGATATAAGTGCCAGATATGATGCTGTGGATTTATATCGACCAGTCAGTTTAGTGCCAACAAACACATGCTGTATTATTCATTTTTACCCAAGTGATGTATGCAAGATATCAATATATTCATACTACTTATCTGGCTTACCGTTAAAACCACTTTTAACGACATCAGGGGAGTCACTTATTTCTTTCTTAAGTGTAAGGATGATTTAATGAATGATAAGAAGCACTATATCAATCAATT
Source organism: Lutraria rhynchaena (assembly GCA_008271625.1). Taxonomy (NCBI): domain Eukaryota; kingdom Metazoa; phylum Mollusca; class Bivalvia; order Venerida; family Mactridae; genus Lutraria; species Lutraria rhynchaena. The sequence goes on from VIBL01000012.1 coordinate 3,807,880, forward strand.
TTCATATGCGTGTCTATTTAAAATAAACGAATAACTCTTGATTAAATGTTTGGATTTACGCCTAATAAGTTCTTTTTTCAGTTATGTATTGGCGGGGTATTTGGTCTAACCAGTATTTTGGAACCAGCACTAACCTTGTCCGCCACAAGTAACTGTTAATGTCACTACGTGAATCAACCGAATAAACGGTATAGGGAACAGAGACGCTCCTTGGGTTTGAATCCATGAACCTGAGATCTGTGGACAGAACTCTCAACTTTCTATTGGAATCTTTTAAACGAATGATTACATTTATATAATGGTCACTAAGATTTGTCAAGTTGTTGCCATTAAAAATACTGGCAAAATCATAATACTAGTATATGTTTTATCATATATAAGTTTGGTTCCTAAAAATTACACAAATGTTACACTTCCTTCGTTGTAGAAATGTGTCCAACTGATGGCATAATAAACGTGACGGATTCGTTTCGGATAAAGGTCTTTAAACAGGCTGTATCACAACAGAAAGCTATTGATAATTGCAAACAAGCCTGCGGTCTTCTGGCGAAAATGGATCAAACAAACAAGATGGACACGATTAGTAAGATGTTGATAGCATCCCGAGGTAGTTGTTTTGTATTATAATGAGATTAATTAAGTTTGAATGATTAGTTTAGTATGCAAGTTGTCCACTTAAGTAAAATGACCTTTGTAAACTTGGTTGATTGATATTAATTATGTAGTTCATCATACAGATATTTAGGTTAAACCTCCCAACATTAAATATGATCTTTCTAACATTACAACACCAAAAGTAATGCACTGCATATAAATTGATCATACATAACATATTTGAATATTATAGTTGATCTTATCAACGGTAATGTTAATGATTTCAATTCTCTAGCTAATTATTGGAACATTTCGTTCGATGATTTCAAAATTACAATTGTTAATATTAACGTTCTAGTTGATGATCATTCCGACCTTTTTTACATAACATTAGACTTGTTGAGTCCTGCATCAATGTTCACTACTCAAAGTCTATTTCTTCCATACCTACACAAATATTTATATGAAAATGATTCCTAGAAAAAAAACACTTATACAAAATATCCCACCTTCCCCCAAAAATATTACCCCAAACCCAAAAAGTTGACAACATGAATACATAATGAGAAAATCACAGATACGCTTTCATTCAAACTGGAAGGGTAAAATTATTTAAAATATATAGAACAAGAATCAATGTGTATCGTGTCTAGATTATAAATCTTGTTTGTCCAAAATTTAGAGGTAATCAAAAAGCAGCATTGGAATAAATATATTTTTTCAGAATTTACTAACAGCGGCTACTGGGTTGATGGGTACAGTACAAACCCTAAAGATCCGAACTCGTGGAAGTTCTCCAACGGAACACAAATGCCAATGGAGAAAGACGTGTACTGGCCTGTGCATGCTCCTAACTACAATAGTCAACCTGCTTGCACTCGCTTGTCAAAACAAAGCGATTATCTAATGGATGACACTGGTTGTGATACAAAGTTTCACTTCATATGTGAAATGTAGAAAAAAAAACATTTGCATAGAAGCATTCAGAAAACGACACACCATATTGAAAAATGGCTCTTGACAACGTCGAGGGTCATCAAATAAACAGAGAAACTGCGCTTATAACTTCTTTAGTTATGCATTAGTGTTATTTACATACCTGACGTCGCCTATTGGTGGTAATTATGCAATGTCACGTGCGCATTACATGTCGTCATTTAACATCACATAACTTCGCGTACAATAATTCGATACACCATGGCCAGCTGCACGACAAAAGGAGCAACAAAAGATGAAACGGTAGAGATATATTAAAAGCTGCAGTGTATAGGTTATTTTTTCAAAGATGGCAGAAATGATGTTGAATCCGGCCACAGTCCGGGGCTACCTGTGGAGGCTACTAGTAAGGAAACTTAAAGTTAAGCATCGCTCATCAAAATGGCACACATCAACACCCCGAGACTGATTAAATATCGTAGAACTAGAGGTGAAACGATTAATCGCGATCCATTGCGAACCGCGATTTTTCATGCTCGATTCGATTCGATTCGATTCAATGACGGCAATTTCGATTCGATTTTTTTTTTGGTAATACCTACTTTCATTTTCCGTAGTATGCGAGTCAAAATGACTGAAATCTAACGAGATCAGCATCCTTCTCGTGTCGTCAGGCTCTTTACTGTTTCAGTTTTTCCTATTCACAAGTTTTATGTTTCGTTTGTTCAATTGTTTACAGTATTTAAGAAAATACATTCCATCGTAAACTAGTGGGATAGCTATTTTATTCTTGTCCTATTTAATTCCTTTTAAAATCGAAAATCGAATCGAAAAATTGAATCGTGGGATGAAAAATCGAAATCGAATCGAATCGAAATTTTTTTAATCGTTTCACCTCTACGTAGAACGCACTGTCAGTTGAAAATGTTGATGATTTTACATACGATTACTGTGGAGTGCTAGCAGCACATCGAGTTCCAATAGCCCAGACAGATAACCAAGAATACAATCATTACAATCGTACGTTTCTCATGCAAACTTTAAGACCTTTAATCAGGAAGAAGCGCGAGATACTTGCTTGAAGTGTCGCACCTACTCCTTTATGGCAACGCTTCGTGCCACAAAGCAAGTGGAAAATTTTGCCACATATCCCATATTCTCTGGATATGACCACCCCTGACTTTGACTTCTTTCCTAATCTCAAAGACCATTTTTATTTTGAACACAATCTCGGTATTTATTGGATGACCCTCGTACAAAGTCTAATATACAATGAAATGCGGAGACTAAATAGATAAAAACCTGCACCTGTGGTTTAGAAAAAAAGTAGAATTCTGATCGTAAAAATCAAAACCAGACTGGTTCCTGACATTCAGAATCACGTAAAAGAAGTCCAGAAGGTAACCAGACAACAGTAATGGATAGAGAAATAGCAGAGAACGGATAATTTCCCTTTCATTGAAGTGCAACATTTTTTATTATCATCAATCAAGTATGGTTCACATAATGCGTCATTCATAACTTACTGGACTTTCCGCCTCCATAACGTTTCGTCCAAATGTAACCGCGTTAATATGGGTAATTTTTCTTTGGGTTCCTTGGGTGAATTAAAAGAATAAAAAAAGCAATACTTTACTGTTTCTATATTGCTGTAATCTGAATGTAAACAATCCAATCTGAGGGATTGAGTGTCTATATACAATGTAAACCACCTCTATCCTTACATAAATCCTTACATACCGGTGACTGCTCTGACAGCCAACAAAATTATCAATTTCCACTACTTAGAGAAGGATATGTCTTCACACAAAGAAAACTCTCAGTCCACTGACTAAACTGACCAAAACGGAGGGAAAATTTCACATAATAAAACCCATTCAAGCAAAACTAATTCACTCACAAAGAAACTCATACAAACTTAATTGAATCAAATGATGTTAATCTCCCGTACCACATATCAAGACATAATTACCCTGTTACACACTTCCCTGGCCCGAGAAATGATGTCCCGTCATTTACGTCAGAATGTCAAAGGTCACGTTACACTAAGCAGTGACTATACTACTTACCACAGACTTAATACAACTACACTACTCTACAATACCACTACAAAGCTATAAACATTGCAGCTGTAAATTAACAAAACAAATGGTAATAGATAAAACAAAAAAATATAAGATAAAGGCATTTTACATTAGGTCTAACCAGTTCTCAGATCAGTATATCCATGCTGCAATCTCCTACAGCTAAATTGCAACAAAGCAATGCGATTTAACATGTACAAAAAATACACTTCAACCACATATTGACTTTAATCAAATGATACAGGTAAGTAAAAGTGTAAATTAATGATTACATAAGCCAAATGCTCACTTAGGTAAAAGCAAAAAAAAAAATACATAATCATAGTCAACATGATTTAATGCAAATCACGCATAAACTCCACAATAACTTATACTCTGTACATGACACTGTAAAGTCTTACACCATTAATACAATTATTCCCATAAAATGCAAATATGAAAGTTAATGTTGAATAAAAATATACATATAGAACTTAATTTTTAAAAACTGCAGCTAGTATCCTGTGAGCTGTCTCTGAATCTAATTCGTTAATGACCCCACAATTAAGCAAAGTATTCATTGCCTGAATCTTTGTGTCCACAGGTTAGCAACAGTATGCCCAGGAACTATCTGGTGCAACACATAATTACCATATCTCTGAGGTGCTCTCCTTGCTCTAACAGATCTTCTAGGTTGAGGAACAGGTGGTGAATCTCTGTCTAAGACTTTTTCAGCAACATCAGCATGCTGCACTGTCTCTGGACGAGCACTAGCTTCATCATGCTTTCTTCTCTCTTCACCATGATATGACTCAACTTCATCATTTCTGACAACCAAATCACTATCTGTTCCATCAACTTCAACATCTTCTTCATCATTATCGTTATCATCTTGACTATCCACACTACTATCCCTATCTTCAACTCTATAACCATCTGTTCCATCATTTACGGTATCATCATTATCAGTTCCATCATTGCCACTATCATCATCACTGTTGTCCAGGTGTTCTCCGTCTTCATTCCTCTTAGACTCAACAACATCAGAAACTGAATCATGCTCATACTCCTTCAACTGATCAGCGGTGGCTGGGTATTGGGCGTCCCCAACATGGTCTGTAGTGACTACTGACACAAATCCCTCCTCGCTATCACTGTCCTCTCCTGTGACGTCACTAATATTGTACTCCTCAGATGCATCCTTCTTTTGATCATTCCTCGTTGATTCCGTTGCTTAACTATCCTTTTACTCCTCTGCTGATTCTACTAAGAACAGCATGTTCCGATGCAAGGTACGCACCTTGTCATCACTTTCGATTCTGAATACTGGTATATCTGGTCTGGGTTGTTCTATAATGGTGCAAATGGTGTTTTCATATCTGTCTGCGATCTTATATTTTCCCTCAAAGCTCTTCTTCCTGACTAAAACATTATCGCACACACTGAAATTGACTATTCTGCTCTTCTTGTCGTAATAATGTTTCTGTTTGATCTTTGCTTTCGTCATGCGATCTTCCACTATCTATCTAGTTGAAAATATTTTCTCCTGGAGGTCTTGAATGTATTCAGGTGGTGGTTCTGCTTCTTCTTCATTTTCTATGGCCTGGCTGAACGTGCTGTCAATTGGCAATTTTGGTTTACGACCAAACATCAATTCAAATGGTGAGATTCTTGTAGTCTCATGAGGAGTACAGTTGTAAGCAAACACGAGTGGTTTGATGTATTGGCTCCAAGTTGGTTTCTTGTCTATGTCCAATGTGCCGAGCATGTCCAACAATGTCCTATTAAATCGTTCTGGACCTGCATTGCCCTGTGGGTGGTATGGTGTTGTCTTTTTTAATGTTCAGCAAGATACAAAGTTCTCGGATTAATTTGCTGGTGAAGTTCGCTCCCTGGTCTGTATGGAGTTTAGTTGGAATGCCGTAGTTTAACACAAAGTGATTGAAAAAATGTCTGCTGTAGTTTTAGCTGTCTGATTCTTTGTTGGAATGTCTAATGCAAATTTTGTATAGTGATCTGTAATTATGAGAATATTTCCAATTCCTTTAGATGGTTCTAATGTCAGGTAATCCATACAAACTAATTCCAATGGATATGATGAATTAATTCAAACTAATTGTTCTCTGTCCTTGCTTATCCTTCCGTCTGTCACAGTGACCTACCCACTCTTCCACTTTGCTGTACATTCCAGATCAATAGAATCATTCTCTGATCAGTTCTCTCTCTACCCGGGTGCCCCGCATGGTTGTGCAGGCCTGTCAATACCTCTTCCTGGTATACATTTGGCAAAACCAACTGGATAATCTCTTCTTCGTCTTTGACTCGCCTGTACAGACGCTTTATGAACAAGTTCTTGAACTGCTTCTTCATAGTCAAGTCAGACCTTGTCATGTGAACAATTGGTATCTTCTTATCTATCATATATCTTCTCCACTTGTCTATCAATGGATCTTGTCTTTGGGCCTTTCCTATCTCCCTCAGTTCTCGTTGAGCCATTGGTTGACCTACTCCTTCTAATACTTCAGTAATGTTAATACTGCATGTTGGTAAAGTCTCCACATATCCAGTACAATGCATGCTTGAACAAATAGCTTTCACCACGTTATCGTCTATCCTGACCTGTTCTTCTCCTCCATCATCAATTCTCTCATACAGGTAGCGGCTAAGCCCATCTGCATCAGCGTTCTTGACTCAAGAACGATATGTTATGTCAAATGAAAATTCCCTTAGGGCTGATGCCCATCGTTGTCCTGTTGCATCTAGTCTTGCTGTAGACATTACATAGGTGAGTGGGTTGTTGCCTGTCAGAACGGAGAAATGGCTGGTGGTTAAATAGTCTGAGAATTTCTGCGTTAGTGCCCACTTCAACGCTAAAAACTGAAGCTTGAATGCAGAATAATTTCTTTCAGATTTATTCAGGGATCTGCTAGCATAAGCAATCACTCGCTTCGGACCATCCTGAATTTGATACAGCGCTGCACCCAATGCTTTTGTAGAGGCATCTGTATGCAACTCAAAGGGTTTACAAAAATCCGGGTATGCCAAGATGGGTGGAGAACACAGAACTTCTTAGATCTGTTCAAAGACACGTTGGTGTGCATCTGTCCACTTCCATACTGGTTTCAGACCCTTGTAACCCTTCTTTGTTGACGTTGGTGGTAGGAGCTCATTCAAAGGTCTAACTAATCCACTGAAAGCGGCGATAGTATCCTGTAAAGGTTTGATATCTGTATCACTTGTCGAAAATAATTCTTCATGTTTCTTCAGTACTTTAATGAGATCCATTCTTTGTTGACTGTGTAAGCACTTCTAACAATGGCGATCCTGTTCTTATTCTTCACCAATGTCCTTTCTCTTAAAACCATACTTCTAAATGCCAAGTACCATGGCGTAAACAACTTACCTCTTTGTAGAAAATGAGTACCATGATTAAATTTACAGTCATTTAACAATTCACTCAAAATGTTGGTTCCTAAAATAAAGGGTGCTGTAGAAGAATAAGAAGTCTCTGGAGTAACCAAACCTATACAATTCTGTGGAGTAGCATTCGGTAATCCATCTGCAATAGTTAAATATGCATTAATGTATCCTAAGTACGGTAAGCTGTTGCCATCAGCACATTTTATCTTTATATAGTGGTTCAAAATTTCCAAAGGATGGTCCGAAAGATGAGTTCGATAAAATGATTCTGATACTACAGAAACACATGATCCTGTATCCAAAAGAGCTCTCGACGGTATTCCATTTACAGTAATTCTTGCCTCATTAACGTTTCCTATCATCTTAGGATCTGGTTTATTGGTTTATTTTTCCAGGGCTTCTATTCGAGATGTTAACTTCTCGAATAAGACTTTTATCTCAGACATCTCCTTGGATTCAGGTCTATCTACATGCACTACTGGCTTACATGGCCTAGAAGTCGGGCTATCACATTCAGCAGCCTCTAATCTCCTCAATTCTTGTTTGAAGGCATCATAATCAGCTGCACGGTCACACTGTTAGAATGACAACTGACTAAGTTCTTTCCTCAATCCTCCATGCAGTTTCTCCTTGAGAATAATGGTATCTGTCAATCGTAGAGCTTCTAAATGAACAGCCTGATCAAATAAATCTTCTAAACGAGAAGCATAGGCCTCTACCTTCTCACCATCCTTCTGGCAACAGGTATAGAACCTCTTCATGATTGATTCCCTCGACTCTACGTTTCCATATGAGCTATTTAGCTTATCAATCACTTGTTGAACTGAGACACCTTGACCCAAACGAATCAATTTGTCTTTGGTTTGGCCCTTAAGTGCCCGTCTTATCCCTAATAAAATCTGCTCATGATAAAATATTTTCTCAGACAGCAATGACTCAACTTCATATTTAAAAGCCACCGATGAAGCTTCTCCCTTGTTCTCCTCGCCAAAAAACTGCGGTAACTTAGGGAAGTGGTAATTTGTTGTACCTCTAGATGTGTCAAATCCATCATCCATGTCAGATCTTGTCTTAGGTCTAGCTCCTAGTAACTCAAAATCTTCCTTTTCACCTTCTCCTCCATTCCATCCATCTTCTTTTCTGTAAATATCTGTTTCAGTTTTTCCAATTGGTCCGCTGTATGTTGAGAAGTCTTAAAGCCTCAATCAATTTACGTTCTTCTAAACTTATACCAGTAGAAGTAGGTCTAGGACAATAATCCATAACCATATCCGGCTCTTCAGACTCAGCCGTGTTATCATAAGCAACTCCTCAACTTAATGTCTCACTATATCAGGCCACGACAACTATCTAATAAGTCGCTACAACTGTATAATTATAATAGGCCGCTAAAACTTTTTTTCTAAAAACAAAAAGCTGCAACCATTTTCTCAGTATATATGGTGCAACAAATTTTCAAAATATATTAGGCCAAACTGATTTGTAGTCTGTAAAATAAACTTACTTATAAATAAAATTCAAATATAAATTTGATTATACAGAAATTTAATGTTAATTACCTGTTGCAATGAATATATGCTATTTCTGTAAGGTATATTATACAACTGCTTCTACTACTACTAATATTGTGGTTCTAAACTAGTAAATGTTTATGTCAGTCACCAGGTCAGAAGGAAAAAAAATGCAACCAAAACACAAAGTGTGCACACACAAACAGGAAAATCAATATACAAGAATCTCAGCAAGAGCAAGGATGACCTGTGAATTCTTTAAATAAGAATCTACGGCCAAATATCTCACAACCTAGCATCAAAAACATTAAATCTGGGAATAATGACAAAGAAATTACCACAAAATCCTGTACAATTATGAATATAATCTGACTGAAGAGTGTAACTGAAATGTGATGGAAATGTAGTTCCAAACGTATGAAATAAATAAGACACTCGATTCAAGCTATTGGAAAAAATGGTGACTTATGAATTACTGGACAGGTAAAGAATGTAAGTCTCAGATAGATGCAAGAGATTTCCTTCACCAATTAATAATCATGCAATATGACATGCAATTGTGATGACACTTGCACCCTTACAATGTGCTCACTAAGTAAAATAATAAAAACTGCAGTTGTGCGGGAAAATTCACAAATATAATAATTCTCTTAATACAAGAAGAAATAATTTGGTAATACACCCAAGAGAAAATTAATGTAAAATTGAAAATATGTCAACTGCAATTTTCAAATATTTTACAATATTACTATCGTACTCACAAATCTTTGTAAATACAGCACTATAAAACTGGTAGCCACACAATCAAAGTCACTATCACAAAAGTCAATGTCACAGATGATCCAGCGATGAATGATGATTCTTCCAAAAACTATTGATGATTCTTGAAGATGATACTAATGATACTCCCCTCCCCGTCAACAAAATGATGTCCTCAACATAAAACCATAACTTTTCAAACACGTTGGTCGCCATTTTGTAACCGTGTTGATATAGGTAATTTTCTTTGGGTTCCTTGGTTCAATTAAAAGGATAAAAAAGCAACACTTTACTGTTTCTATATTGCTGTAATCTGAATGTAAACAACCCAATCTAAGGGATTGAGTGTCTATATACAATGTAAACCACCTCTATCCTTACATAAATCCTTACATACCAGTGGCTGCTCTCACAGCCAACAAAATTATCAATTTCCACTACTGAGTGAAGAATATGTCTTCAAACAAAGAAAACTCTCAGTCCACTGACTAAACTGACCAAAATGGAGGGAAAATGTTACATAATAAAAAATCAATCAAGCAAAACTAATTCACTCACACAGAAAGACAACTTATAAAAACTTAATTGAATCAAATGATGTTAATCTCCCTTGCCACATATCAAGAAATAATGACCCTGTTACACAAAGACTTTTCGCCTTAAGATACAGTTTACCGCAAAAAGTCAGTATTCACACGCTTATCATTGATAAAATTTTGATACGACCAGGAATTATATACTGCTTGTATATAAAGTTAATGCTTGAGGATGTTACAATGATACTACAAAAAATGAACCTTATGTGTTGAATATAAACAGTACTTGAAATATCAGTTCGGAATATTAGTATACAAATAGTAAGCGGTTTTGTCAATAAAAACTTGCGTGAGATCCTTTTTTAAAACAGTCAGATAACAATACATTGTACGTGTAACTTTCTTTGACACCAGCTGCATATGTTATTAATCATTTTGAAATAATTATTTCAAACAACATTGCGATAAATAAAATCAAAGATAAAATAGTGATATGATATCAGTCTTATCCCATTTTTAAGCCTATATGTAGTGCAAACACATTGGGGAATGTTTGACTGAATTCCTGCAGGAACGAATATATCATTTATTCGAACTGGAGTACATGTTGTCATTAACATGAGCATAATATGTTTGACCCAGCGTTAAATAGCAGATAAAAACCTTTTTCACATTTGATAACATTAACTTTACTGTTGGGTCAAGTAGCGACCAGTGAACTGGGGTTATGCTTGCTTCACTATTTCTATGAAACCTTTATATTGATGTCCAGCAGATTGCTACCGATAAAATTTCTAAAGGAAGTCCATTCACATATTTAGGCTATTTACAGGACTCACACTGACTCCAAAAAATACAGGATCAAAACATGTACAAATTAAATCTCGGAAAGGGTAGTAGTTTGGGGAAGGTGGGATGTTTTGTGTTTTTTCTAGGATTCATCGTCTTATATATATATGCTATTTAAAAAGTATTTGCCCCACAATTGTGCGTCAGACAAAATATTTCTTAGCAAAATTTGAAAAAAATATTAAACTTAAATTACCGGGTAATACTGAAATATATATATTTCTATTTCGTAAAGGGCCAACCGACAAATATTCAAGGTACGTTCGTAGTTTGATTTTTTCTCCTCAGAACCTAAATGGTCGGCGTAAAAGATCGGCCTATAGATAGTTTTTAGGTCCTGTCAACGTGTTTGCAGGTGTACTTTCAAGAACAAGTGCTTACCTTTGTGTCATCAGTGTGATAAATAACACATTGGATCGCCGTGTTCAATAACATTCTGAAAATCTATACAACCAATACATCAAAATATGTGCCTAAGTGCCCGCCGATAAGGCAGCTAATATGCTGTCAAAGATTTCAAACATGACTACATTAGACTACTTAAAAATGAATTCAGCACAACTAACGTTTATAGTTTAATTAATTGTTTAGAAAACGGACGAACATGCTAGTTATCTGCTTCTGATCAGTATGAAATTTATTTGTGCTGGATTCCTAACACGTTACACAATAACCCCTGTAAACACCGATTTATTGCTAATTCCAGTATTTGTTTTACTACTAAACTATTTAAATTGTTTTACTTCTAGTTTGACAAATAGTGTAAAATGAATGAGAGCGTTTATGAAGGATCTGAAAAAAATGCCTCTGGTCGATAATGAATTGTTATAAAGCCCTTAACATTCTTTGCTGCCGCCCAATCTTAGAATTGCTAAGCGTCAGCCACGTGTTGGATAATTCCCAGAAAAAAGTTAGATTCTAAATTCAGGCCTCATACTGAGTCAATGATTTTGTATAGTCCTATGTGTTAGATGCTGTGTCGGTTGAGCATTTGGGGGAACGTAGTGTTATGGGAAACGTGTAATGTTTTGTATGTGTTTTATCTGGTAATCATTTTATCTATGTCCAGAAACAACATTCACTGATCTAATGCTGTAGGGTGATATTTTATTCCTCTTTGAGCTTTTAGAGTGTTTTGCCTAATAGTTAGGGTAATCCTTTTGCTGGATGCGCGACGAAACACATCCAATGTCCGATCTTGTTTAGGACGCTGGTCCATTTTCACTCGCCCAAAATGTCGTATTATGTTATGACGCTGCTCGTCCGACCGTCAGTCCGTTTTCCTTGTGCGGACAACTCCTCCTTCATTACTTGACCTATTTTCTTCAAACTTTCACCGATGATAGTTATTGATGTCTAGTTGTGCGTGAAGGGGGATAATTCACATTGTTGTATTATCTACTGAGTTATTGACCCTTATTATATGTTGCAGCAAATTCTTGTGCATGCAACTCCTCCTTTATTATATGACCTATTGTCTTTGCAAATTCGCGGACAATTACACTTTCACATTTCAATTATAAAGTGTTATCTTGAACTTTCACAAAGATAACAAAGTGTCTCAGTTGTGCAAGAAGGAGCATAACTCATGGTAACACAGCCCTCGAGCGTATTTTGCCCCGCTCTGCGGAGCTCTTTCTTAGGGTGATGCCATTCATTTAGGATGCATTCATATACTGCATTCTGTTGTCGGTTGTACTGCCTATACCATTTCATACGCAATAATTGTTCGTCTGCATAACAATTGACTTATTCTAACTGTTGAACATGCATTAATGAGAGCTATTTGCGTTTGATTTAAAATAGCTATTACACCGTACCGTATTGACTTTGTTTTATTTGTCAACGAAAACAAAGTACCTGATCATATCTACTTTGAAATTGCTAGAGAATAGATTGAGACTTTGTGATTAACAACTGACGATTTAAATACAATGGAATTGTTGCGTATTTTGACAACCGCAATAACATTCTTGGTAATTGGTTTAGTTTTCCAAGTACTTGTATTCAGTAAAATTGTCAAGAAGTGGAACAATTGCCCTTTGCAATTTGACGCCATCCATCTAGTTCCTAAAATTTCTTTGGATGAATGTTTTAAACATTGTTATATCCGAAAACATTGTCAGTTGATATGCTACCGAACAAAGTTGAAATTGTGTGAAATACACGGTACCAAGGATAATTCTGAGGATTGTAAAAGCTGTGTATCTGTTGTACGTGATGATATTCACATAGAGAAGGTAAGAATAAAAAATATCTTTTTTATCAAAGTCGACTGAACATGTTTAAATATATATGTCCGATCTGGACTGCTTACTCCAATACACAAATTAGGCATTATAATAACTGCTATTCCAATATGTACATTTATGTTTATCATTTGAATTATGGTCGAAATGAAATGCACATACGAGTAAATAGTTTCAATCGTGTATCTAATATATCTAATTTTAGGGTATTATCTTAACACGTGTAAAATTTAGTTTACATGTATTCTAACAAAAGTTGTATTGGAAATGATTTGACAAAATAAACTCATCTGACCCTGGTCATATTTATATAAAAGGAAATCAGTCGCATGTTTGATGACTTGTTATGGATGAGGCTAGCAGCGTGTCTGGTATTATTATTACTCGTTAGTTTAAACGACTTTATAAAGCCGGAATCTTTGTCTAGAACGAGAAATGTTGCCGGCCGAAACAACAACAGCTAAAAAAAGCAGAAAATATTAATAAACTTTCAACAAAATATGTCAGATTGGCCGTTAGACAGTTTGAGATACGCGGACTGAATCGCATGCTCACCATGTTCTGATAAAAAGATCTTCAATTAAAATAGCGTTACTTTGTACTCGTTGGCAAGGGTAGTTTTGTATCAAATTTTCTCTGCACACTAGGGCCACCTTTCCAAATACCTGTCGTAAATTATAAATGCGTGACAGCAAAGTTAAAAAATGTTATGCTATAAAGGAATCGAAAGATTATTTTCTAAACCACTGTCAATTGAGTTGAATGATTTATATCCAACGCATACATGTCAATGTTTCTTCGCACAAGGCCGAAGTTGTAAAGCAATTTTTGCAAGACAAGCAAGAGACAGTGCGTGACTACTACCTTTACACAACTTGATTACTGGGCTAATTCATCCCACCTGGCCACCGCGTTATTTGGTCAAAACTAAAATCCTTGATTGATAACAGTGATTTTCCTTTTCTACCACACTACACTTCAGGCTGAGTAACGAATATAGGACTCGAATAATTACTTCATTGCATATCCATATCAATAAAATAAAGAAAGGCTTGTTCGGTAAACAAATAATTCACTGTATTTTGAGTATTTTCCCTTTTTAGTCCTTTTTATTTTTTTTGTCATGTCCATTAATGTATTTCTCTCTTCGATGATTTGCAGAGAATCATTTGACAATTATAATTGCAAATGCGGAAACAAAATGAATTAAAAAAGTTAATCGCAATATTGGATGGAATAATTTCTAACATTATGTTTCCTTACCTTGAAGTTGTAAGTGAATCTGTTTTAGGTTTCTCGTGTATATTCATCTATTTTTTATTTATAGTTTGGACCAACATGTGAATGTGGCGACGGTCAGACATGTGGCATCGGGTCCTGCGGTTATACAGGTCAGTGTTTGCAGTTTGTGATTCCAACTGTTATGGCGGCTGCATAATTTTATAATCTGATACAAATGTGTCGTGTATAGTCTCATTGAAAAGACTAACATTGACCAGGTGATGATATTTACATCGGATGGCAAATCATGCTGAATTAGTTGAATCAACTAACATTCATTACAATGAACTGAATAAATTAAATTTTTGGGAGGGATGTTATGCCCATTTTCAGCTACATTTCCGTTATATAGGCTACCTGTGGGCACTTAACCGTATCAGTTTTCCAGAATTCTTTTCCACCACTTACATTGTTCTCTATAGTGTTGAATTATACTTTCGACTTTTCTACATGAATGATCAGGAGGACGATTGGCCGTAGATGCAATGGCTTCAACCCAATCGTTACCGATAACTGCGCCCATGGTTCGAACGTATGATCCGAGGTCCGTAGACCAGACGATAAATACCTGTTATTCTGAGCGTTGGCTTCGTTGTTGTGTTAGTTGAACTTACTGCGTAGCTTATATTCGTTTGGTGAAGCGACTAAATAATTAAACGCTCAAACGTAAGATCTCTTACGCTGTCATAGTGAATTGGGAATGAGCCTAACTCTCAGTGCGACTTAAACATACAGTATATGAAATATTTGTGAGTCTGTTAATGTAGCATGAAATAACAAGAAATAAATAGTGAGTGACTTAACATGTTGGATGGATGATAAATAATTGTGTTTTAAGACCTAAACTGGTCACACGGACTCAAAACACATTAAATTTTATTAAATACACATATAAACTAGGAAAATGAGTTTCCGTGCCAAATTTGTTCAACACAACGTAACTTTCTCATAACACACTCTTTAGAAGATGGTGTCTACGGGTAGCTGATAAATTATATGAAAAATATATTACCAATAAGCAATGTAAAACAATAAAATGGAAGTTTCATCTATTTTTACAGAAAACTCGCCCCTTTTGTTTAGTCGAACACGCGATTTCGCAACACTAAGTCAATGTGGAACACGCGTTAAACATCTACGAGAGGAATCACAGCGCATCCTAATCGTGAATATCACTAAAGTAAACTGACACAGCGCTACAGAATAATCCAGGAATCTCCACTTTTTGGCATCCATTTAGCCCTGTCATTTAAAGTCATTGACTTTCTCCCTAATTGTTTAAAGGCAGACATTTCATTGGCTGGAGATCACGGAGTCAAAATTTCCTAGCGAAGTGAAAATATATGACTAGACAACGATTTTATTAATTGTAAGTGAATATTCTTGGAATATACCCCCCCCCAGTTCAATCACAATGACTCTGAAAGTAGACTTTCTATAGCGTAATCAAGTCTACAATCTGTACTGAAGTGGTATGTGGTTTCGACAGCCAATTTTAAAAGGTTTTCTGCACGACATTGGGTTGGTGATTTTTTTGGGAAGTTTATTTTGGGGGATGATGAGATTTTTTTTTTCTGGAAATCCTTTTCCTATCTATATACATAACACTATTTTCGGATAGCTTACTGCATTTCTTTTCATTTGTACTTTTCCTAGAACAATTACAATAATACAAGCAGATTGATGTTTGCTCTGCATAGTCGTCATGGTGATTTTGGATTCAGTCATGATGTCATAAACAAGTGCATGTATAAAATACAACGTAAAATAAAGATCGACATAAGACAATAAGATTTATTTATGTTTGTTTGTTCACAAATAGTTCATGCTCATTCAAATTATCACATTAAAATTACCTAACCGTAGTGAGGGAATATTTAATCAATGCCTTTATTCACTTGTATACGAGTATAAATCATACACACCGCAATTGTAATAAAATATCTTCAGATGATTCAGTTGATAAAATGCTCAACAAATTATACCGTAGCATTAATTACTCATTAACGTTGAAACTCAGGATAATAAATCAGATTTCAACGATCTGAACGGCTTGTGGCTCTCTTATTTCTACTAAATAATCCAGAGCATCACACGCCAGTTGGGACTCATAAAAAATGGTTAAGTATAAGGTATTGCTGAAAATATTCAGTTGAAACTCTACAACTTTCATAATTTTACATTTCGTATGATGGGATGAAACTAATTTCATGACGGACAATGAAAGCCCGAAATTGTTTTTGTCAAAGCTTTTGACTTTGAATGAGTAAAATCAAGGACAGAAGGGACCAGGCCATTTATCATCTTATTTGTCTACCACCCTGATAGCAAGTTGGAAGATATCTGTAATATTCCGGCACACGTCCGTTATAATAAAATAATGATTTAATAATTGTTTTGAAAATGCATTGAATATATATTTTTTCAGAATGTGGAAAACTTTCAGATCCAGTAAAGGAAATTGAGGGCAATTTAGCCCACATTGGTGCGAAGAAAATAGCTGGGTGTAAAGATGGTAAAAATTCTACAATAATCACATGTGGTAGTGATGGTAAATGGGAGAATCTACCTTGTGGTGAGTACCACCATCTTGTTTCGCTTAAGACTTTGATTAATTACTATTGGCCATTAATTTTACTGCTTCAAAACGTTAATTCATTTCCTAACCATGCGTCGAGTATGAAAATAACATGAACAAATAAAAATATGTAAATCTGCATGAAATGTAGTTTGTTTTAAAGCATACAGGGTGTCAAACAATCCATTATTTAATCATATTAACATTTTGTATAAACGTTTGCCGAACTCTGTTTCTTGAGCACTTCTTTGCGGAATGACTTTGATAACTTATATTGTCTACTAATTTATAAAGAATGACACTTACCTTACCTTTTTAATGTATATCAATTCTGTCAGACATGTTTATTCACCCATATATACCATTAATTATAATTACGATTTGATGATACGGTTAAGACTATACCATATAACCAAATAACAGGAACATGTTTAGGGTATTTTCGGAATGCGGGATTTTCATGTGATATTTCTTGGTATCATTTTCTTATCTAATTTCACGATACAATGTGTATATTTTTAATTTCTCATTTGTTGAAAGTATTCTCTTATATTAAAGAAATGTGTCCCTCTTTTGATGACATGATTCAAGTAACCAATGCCTACCGAATGAAAATCTTTAGTCGGGAAGTAACGCAACAGGAGGCAAAGGACCATTGTGAAGAAGTTTGTGGTTTTCTGGCTCGGATGAATGAAAGCACCAAAATAACCGCACTAAGTGAAAAACTGAAATCATCTCCAGGTAGATATTTTGTCCTATACAGATTTTAGTGGCGTCTTTATCTAATATGGGGATGAGAATAGGATTTATAGAAAAACACATGCAAAACATCTCACCTTCCACAAAATACTACCATCCCCTAAATCTCCAACATGAAATCCACCCAGCACACAAGATTACAAGATAAATGGAGGACAAAACATAGTCTTTTGGAGGGAACTAGTTTTATGACCCCCAACTTCACACTTACTCCAAATAAGAACAAAACAAACTAAAGTAAAAATAAAGTTGTTTGCTATTTCCACCCCTAATTTATAAATAAACTAACATAATTATGTGAAGTGGCGTCATGCTTGCAATAAGAGTTACAATTTTGATATAATTACACGTATACAATTGTCCAGCAACTTTACAAAAGCTGGAACAAAATGAAAGAACCTGGGTAATTACGGCCGAAAGAAGGGGTCAATAAGGGGTTTATGAGGAAATGACAATAAGCTCATTGACCACCGTGTAATGAAAAATGATGAAAAAAGATACACTAGATCTAGATTAACATTATGAATGAGTTGTATCAATTTAAAATCGATTAAACGACTGAAACATTAAAATGATCAATTTACTGTAACAGTTGAATCTTAATCTTTACTTTATCGTAAATAAGAAGATTTTTAAGTTGAAACTCCGGCTTGAAAATTGCCTGTAATACCAATTAACTTAACTGCGAGTACATCGTCACAATCAAGATAATTTTTTAAAGAAAATGATGTTTTCTTCTTCTGTCAGATTATACATTCGAAGGTTACTGGGTTGACGGATACAGTACATACCCTAAAGATTTGAACTCGTGGAAATTCTCTGACGGAACACAAATGCCAATGGGAAAGGGTGTTTTCTGGCCTTACTATGCTCCAAATCACAAAAGCCGAACTGCTTGTGTACGTCTGACAAAAGCATCCGGTTACCTAATGGATGACAATGATTGTGATTTACAGTTGCACTACATATGCGAAATGCAATAAAGAGCTTTGATCATCAGCATTTCATTAAACGATTGACATATCAAAGCTTTATTTACGAATAACCAATATTATTATAGAAGTCGAATACATGTATAAAACATATGTTCAAAATGTTATATTCTTTTTATCAGTATTAGTTATCATTCTAGTTTTAACTATTATGTAATACTGTCACTGTTTCAACCTGACATCAGGGTTAATTTTAGAAGCATAATTAATATGCTGTTAATACCAAAAAGAATTCCATTGTCGTGTAACACTGCATTGTTTTTGAATAGAACTCCACAATTATCTAATTTTCTTTTTCAAGAGAACCATTGCCTTAATTGAATAACTAGTCAGTGATACAGTTCGTCACAATGATAAAACATGAAGCTATCAGGTTTTAAGAATAAAACAATGACACTGAACATCGGTATTATAAAACAATTGCAATAAAATCAGTGCATGTGTTGCGGAGACAGCCATCTTGGAAGTTTTGAAACAAGTACAATAATGTACTCACATTGGAGGATTTGAAATTTAATGTACAGGTTGTTTAATATTGTTTCTCCTTTTTTTATTGTGGAATTTGCACTTTATCAATTGTATTCTTTGACATTAATCGATCACAAAGTTAACATTTTTAATATGTTGCTAGTTTTGACATTTACCGCGTTTGTTCATGTTATTTTTGTTTATGAACAGAAAAACAAATTTACCATGCCCTGATCGAAATGCAATGAATTTATGCAATAATTTGAAGAAACTCGTTTGAGCATGATTTATAATTTCGACAAATTGCTACGCAATAAGCTTTTCAAACGCATGCTGGCTGTCGTTAGCATGATGGCCTCAAAGCAGTTTGTCCCATGAGGCAATTAAAATATACTATTTCTAGTAAGGGTTTATTTTATCCTATAATGTATTAATGAATTTTCCTGCAATTGTTTGATGACTGAGATTGACTTTCATCACTTAATTATAAGCTTTCAAAAGGTTATAGTACTGTTCGATAATCGCTAATTGGTGCAACTTCCGATAGGCCCCTACGTTTCATGCACTTTCATGTGTTGTAACTTGTAAGACTTTTCTCTCGGTTTTATTGTTTTATTGTGTACCTTAAGAACTACAGAAGAATCTCCAATAAAGACAAAACTCCTTACTTTTGTGCGATATATTCATTAAATTGCAATTGTACGCACCTATCATGTAAATTGTGTACTATGTAGGTATAGTACAAAGTGCATACTGTTTTTTTTATGTCTATTTTGTTTTTGATTAATCAGATTTTACGTTTTACATACATGAGTAGCAAGGGATACACGCAAAATTCATGCAAAATTTATACAATATTTTATTTAACGTCAATGGAATGTGAATACATCTATGTCTGTGTTGATTACTGTTAATTTTTTAAGTATGCCATGTTGTTAGGTTACACTTTTTGCACGTTGGTTCAATCGTTGTTATTATAAGCTTGTTAATATTACACGGATGATAATGAAATGAAATGAAGAACTTTGACAATAATGAATCGGGAAATCGCAGATATGATATTGGCGCGATAGTTGACTTACAGAGGGCTATGCCATTAGATGGATGCAAAAAGTGGGTAAAACACGCATTCCTCAATATTGATATTTACATACAAATAACACTCATACACACATGTATTAAAATGAACAGGAATTGTAAAGGGGCTAATGTTGATCGTCAATAGAAGTAAATTTAATAGTATTAATTAAAGGCGATATTGATGCTCATTACGCACACCATGCAACATGGTCAGATTTGTTATATAATAAAACCATGATGCATATATCAGTTCTCACTAATTTGATATATTGCCGAAGAAACAGCTGTTAATGAAAAACATTGCTTTTTTCTATTAATGACACTAATATATAAACAAATATATATAAGCAAGATGCACATTGTAAATATTGTCTTTCATAATATTTGCATTGTCAATATTGCAGACTAAAGACTGCAGAATTCGTCTCTTTGGTTCCAAAATTTATACGATGCTTTGAATTATTGGTAATCCTTTTCAGGCTCTTTAATTTGTGGGCGTGGAATCTTGATTGCATGGTTGTACTGCAAAAAAAATGAAAAAATCTAAAACCTTTACATTTAGGTACATCAATGGATTATGGTTGGTGCGGTTGTCTAGTGGTAGCATGCTTGACTACCAATTGAAAAATCGTGGGTTCGAACCTCGGCTCCGGTCTCCGATATTTCAGGGACGTTTTTCAGTGTTCCCCACTCCACTTCTGAGCCTAGTGCTGTGTTAAGAAAATCACAGGAAACGTGAAGCGTATATCAGTGCTTTAAACCGGGCACAATAAAGAACCAGGAAGTCCATTCGAAAAGAGCAGGGGTATATATGCCCGGTTCTCCTGTATCTTCTCCCCTTTCTCTTGGCGGCTGTCGAATGGGCCGCCGTTAAACCACAGATAAACAATAGATTATATCATCAGGAAGGGGATGTTACTCTAAAGAGGTATATTTATTTCTAGCGACTACATTTCTCATTTTTCCGCCTCATTTTTTTAAAAATCCAAGACGTAGTCGAAAATATTTATGCATCATTCAATATCGCCACTTTCAAGATATCATTACAGCACTTAATTGGATGAATGACATTTAAACAAGTTATGTTTCCGATTCCTTTTAATAGTTTTAATAAAACAAGTATGTATGTACCTGGTGTTCATCAATATCCATTGGGTTATTTCGTGGATCCACAACATAACGCTGAGTTTGCCTGAAATGTACAACGAGTTTTGTTATGGTCTAACTGATATTTAGTGTCTCTGTGAACAGTGCCTACAGGATACCATTAGTTAGCTTTACTGGTATGGCTCAATCTATAGCTTTAAAAATGCGAAAAAAATGTAACAATTAGCGTATTTGACTGTGTATAAGACATGTCAACTTGTATAACATTTTGAGCAAGTTGTAATTCACATGTCTAAGCAAGTATATACGAAGGAACATATAGCACTAAATCCTATATGCATGGCATCCAATAAATCGATGTCAGTTCGGATTTCGGACCCGGATTTCGTCAAATTTTGGTGCGTCTTATCCAAAATAATATATATTTTTCCTCAGATTAAACACAAGTGCGTCTTATACACAGTAAAATATGGTAGTGTTTTATAGACTTGTATGATTTATTGTTTCATTCGTAAACCATTCTATTGTTTTTAAAATACGTATTTGTCGATAAACCAATCAAACATGTTGACTACACCAGTATAGATATAAACTAAACACAAATAAAAGGTTAATTGTCTCGTTCGTGTGTTTCTATGCCATTGCTTTATAGTTGTTTGAATTTGGATGACGTTTTGTGATGTAGAAACTGTTTTGTACATACATGTATTTGTATGAGATAACCTTGTAAAGGACATTTAAAAAGGTCACCTTTGTTTTTGTTTTCTTTTTAGCTTTTTCTTGTTGGTCCATCTTCTTGCAAAGTAGATTACCGAAATTGGGACAAGAACGAATAATCCACAACCGATACAGATGCCAATAATCTGAGGTACACCCACTGAATGTGAAAATTGATTCATTATGTTTAATTATATAGACCAAAGTTTACAGTAATCAAATTTAATTATCAAATATGATTCTTATGTTTCGGGTTTAATAACTGTTTCGAACAGCATTTCGGTTAAATTCTGCGAAAACAAATCTCTCGAATGAACAGTGAAGGTCCTTCGATATAATGTTTTTAATTTAATCGTCCCAAGACTCGAGCTACCGAATCCGAGGTCCGCAACCTGACCTTATATCACAAATGAAAGGACAGATTACGTCATGTTTACCGAGCGCAATTAAACAATACTCACGTTTATCTGATGTGACAGTCCTGAAATTCATAATGGAACACAATATCACAAAAAAATGATTATGTTCGAATGTATTGCTTTTAAAGATCTCGGTCTATCGTACAATAAATTACCTGATTAATGTCTTCCAACCAATTGGTTAGAGCAAGATATCTTAACTCACCATAAATGCTTAAGTATCCTTAATTAATGCCTAAGGTCCTCCAAGGAATACTAGGAAAATTTAAAAAAAACAGAAAGCGTAAAATGTAATTCTCCGGGGTTATTTATTAAGGCATATCAAGAATGTTCTGTAGAATATGTTATTCAGCAAATTAGAATCATTGTTAGAAAATATCCTTTATCGATACTTTCATTTTGGCATTACATGTTGAAAGAACAGTAAACCCCTGAAAACCGCACCTCTTCCGGACTGGGCAAAAAGTCCGTTTTCTGAGAATTCCGGTTTTCAGAGATTTATTGATTATAGAAGAGACATAAATGTGACTTGAAAAATCATCCCATTTTCAGAGAATTCCGGTTTTCAGGGGTTTTAACTTTTTAGTAACTTACTTGCACGTTACAGACCCATTGTTCTCTACACAAATATCACGTCCACATGTTCCAAGATCTTCTAGAATCTTACACACATCATCATTTGGATCAAAGCTTTCTGCGGTGAAATAAAACATGAAAACATGAATTAAATGAATAAATATATATAGTGCAATACGGTGATAGTATCCAGATTTCATTACATCCGCGTCATTGAAATAAATAAGGGTGTAATTAGGGGACAAGAAAAATTCTCTGTATCCGATTTTCACTCATTCAAGCTCATTATAACAGTGTGTTTCTTAGTTAACCATTATAATTGTTAAATATCATAAATCTTACCCGATGTTAGATTCGCATTGTATTGTACTCCCAAATATGTAAACTGCAAACTGTTTATAAGTTCTTTCGTCGCTTGTATCACAGCTGAAGCAACTTCAGCATCGTTTTCTTCATACTGAACAACGTAACTAACAATAAGACTGCCTCTGCTATAACAGTTAAACAAAACAAACTATGTATGATAGTTATATGGTGTATTATACATACATGCTGGGTAAAACCTCACGTAGCAGCCACCTCAATATCACGACCAGCTTATTGATGCGACTATTTGATGACCAGTTTATTTTATTTTTGCTTGATAATGACACAACTTTAATACAGTAAGATCTTTTTTGGCCTAAAAGCTGGTCATAATATCAAGCTGAATTATTTAGACTCATCACTCAAAAACATCCTGGTGTAATGAGATATATTAATGTGTGTATATTTGCTTGACGTTTCTTGGTCACATAAGAGGTTTTTATTCTTTTTTATTCACTGGGGTTGAACGTCACACCAACAGCCAGGGTCAATTTGGCAACTTTTCCAGACTTACGATGGAGGAACATCGCGAGCACACACCTGGGTAGAAACTGGGTAGACAATGTCCTTACATGTAACTTTGGGCTGGTCCCGGGCCTATATTATTGCATTTCGTGGCATATTTAGGACGTTTAAAACTTGGTTTGAAATTTAAAAAAACTATCTAACCTTAGGCCAATAATCTTGATGACTAACTCGACAGCGGTAAACCGTTTGTAAAAAGATATCAGCTGCAATAAAACAGTAATTGTACAAAAATACTACGTCTACGGAGAAATAACGAGCAAAAGGGGTGATCTTTTCCCACAAAAATGGCCTATTTTTAAGGGGTAGGTGGCCTTGAAAGTATAACAAAACATGTTATATACCTGTCTGTAATAATTTTCAGCATACTCGTATATATACCAGGCATATGGCACAATATGAACGCCTTAATAAAACATTATTTTGAAATGGTTTAAGCTAACAAATGCAGTCGATTACTTCGAATCTAGTTGCATCATATAAACATGATGCAACATTAATTCCACAAATTTAACATTCATATTAAATATCAAAATGTATTGCTCACGCTCGTTAATGTGTCGTTGTGGTATTTGTCATACGTAGATGGTACATGCAAATTTTCAGAATCTCTCAGCGGAAATCCGATCGAAATAACAAATTTGAAACTAAACGCTGAATCTAAAATGACAAGAAAAACTGATTCGACGACAATTTAAACAAAATCATATTCGCATTCCAGATTTTGCCACTAAGCGAATATTATATACAGATAGACACGGTTATTGTGAACTCGGATATGGTGAAGAATTGGATATAATGAAGATTTTATAGAAGAACTTACATTTCACTTTCATATTTGTAGAGAAATAAGGGATATAAAGAAAGATAAGTCATGTCCCTTGATTCACTGTAACCGTGTTCTACTGTATAACGAAGTCCTATGTTGATTTGTAACCTAATGTTTGTCTTTAAGATATAATTGCAATGGTTCAGGTAATTATCTACAACACAGAGATGCCTAAGAAATTCAGGAATATTCGAACAAAAATCCTTCACTTCACAAATAAAATGAAATAATTTAACTAAATTTCACAGAAAGCTTACACAAGCACTTTATGCAAAGGGAATTGAACTACGATCATATACATGTATTTTCTTGTACGTTATTAATTTATGAAATGGACAATAGTTACCATACTTACCAGGCGGTGCTGTCGTCACAATGTCGGAATCTACAATGATTAAACCAATAAAATACATCTATGTAATAATATTACATCGCTCATGAAAATTTCATGTACATTCCAGCTATACTTAAGTATCATTTAGTGATAAAGATTTGAGCTATACTCTTAAATACCTAAACTTAAATCACTGGCATAATAGAAAGTATGAACGGGTTTCCAGGACATGCAACATGCAAAAGAAATGTACCTATTTATATCGACTACCATAGCCTTAACGAATGGCTTTCACAAATGCACTCACTTTAACACACTAAAGAATAGAATACAGGAAAACCTCATTTAGCCATACCTTAATATAACGACCAATTATCTTCGGATTACTTACCCATATTTCAACTTGATAATGAGCTATCAACCCAACATTACTTAAGTTTGTTCCGGGCTTAAAAAATCACAAACCCACTAAAAGTGCTTATATCATTTGTCACAGTATAATAAAAAAACGTACTTGTACAACAAGTTTGTGAATTGAATCTGTCTAAAAAGGATAAAGATGTAAAGGCATTTTACAAAAAATGTTTCGGACAATTGTTGTCAAACTTACCTGGTACACATTCTGTATTTTCTAATGTGTACCCCCTGTAGCATTCGCATTGATAGCCTCCGACAGTATTAGCACATCCGTAATTGGGTTTTGCGAAACAAATATCCTCATTCAAACACTCATCAACGTCTTCATCACAGTTTCCACCTTGCCAATTAGGTAAACATCTACATAAACCTGTTGTTCTGTCACATGACTGTTCATCTGTTACCACGTGTAAAGTATTGGTAAGGTTACAGGTACACGTCTCCGTGCAATTTTCACCAAATGTATTATTGTTACATTCTGAAATAGCATCCATAGATTTACAGTGATTTCATTTTTTTATCAGTGGAATTTAACACGCGTATAAATGTATCAAATATCTTAGCTGATAATTCAACAGTAATAAAACAGTTCGTTTGCACGACCATGACTATTTCATTATCGATCAGAAGAAAAAAAGAATGAATAATTTCTCAAATTTCTATCAATTTTGCTTCATCATTGGCATTTTGAAAAAGAATGCTGTCTTACTATCCGTTCAACTTAAATGTAAATATTTTTGTAAGGGCAATGAAAGTGTTTATTGCCTTAATTAATGATAGGATTTTTAGGTCATGATTAACGGACATAGTATAAAATGACTCACCAGTGCAATCATTCCAAAAGCCTTCGTATCCTTTCGAGCATTTACAATAATACGCCCCTTGAGTGTTCACGCATTCTTGGAAACATTCGTGATCTCCCATAATACATTCGTCAATATCTTTGAAATTATGAGAAAAAATACAGCATAGAAAAAAATGGTTTAGACAATAGACAACCTTTATTTATTTTTTTATACTCGTGCTGGCCCAACCCTGGCGTGAAGTATAAATGTATGTGAAATAGTTCGTGTTTAGAAGATTTAACCATGTATTTGACCATGTTAAAAAAGGATTTTTTGAAGATCATACATGTTGGCAGCATGATCTAGATACCAACAATTGGAACTAAGTGAGCATAATAGTCTTCATCATTTTAATTGAGGTATTAGTTTTTACACTTGCGTCGTTTTCACTTGTACAATGTACGAACCTACACACTGGTCTCCGATTTCCCGGAACCCTTTTTCACAGGGGCATTTGTATGAGCCGAGTGTATTACTACATGTAGAATTCTCCTTCGACAAGCACGCATCTGAATTCTGATCACATTCATCTATATCATTGGAACAATCAATACCAGTCCATCCCTGTTTAAAGATACGACGCTTTGTACCATGAAGCTCGCCGAAATGCAATAGATTTGGACTTTCAGATCAGTTCAACTTGCAGACAAAAAACGCACACACAACTTCTTACTTACACTTGAAGGTTACAGGGCACATGACACTGGGTTTAAATTTTGATATTTTTGTTATGACTGAAATAACGGGTTTCTGTTTATAATATGTTTATTTCCCAATAGTAATAATAATTTTACAGAGCACGGAAATTGGTTCAAATAACTGGATTACATTCAATAGTGTCAGCCGTATTAGATAAAAACATTGTACTCTGAAGAGAGCAATAATACGAAATTCAACATGTACAAAAGTTTCCGAGTTACAGTTACCTCTAGGTGTAAAGATGATTACTCACCTTGCTGCAATCACAGTAACCAGTTTCCTTATTGCACGATAGTGTGCTCGCCGTCTTGCATACACACTCATCAACACAGTTTTTACCAAAATGCCTTCCGTCACATTCTGAAATAGTATAAATAGAGCATTACTATCTTAAACGAGATGCAAATACATTTATGTGTTAACGCAAATACTATACTGATATTTGCTTGCTTCTGAAGTAAGCATACGATTTAACCACATTGCATTTCATTAATTATGTTTCGTACTTCTTCATCTGAGATGAACCTGGTTGCAGAAACATAAGTATCAAGATGGAGTTGTTCTTATAAAAAGGTTCGTGTAATAGATTTTTTTCAACTAATTCATAAGCAAGACATTTCATTAACGCAGTGCCTCAGTGAGTTGGAATCCCAATGCGGGAAACCGACCTGCAAGCTTACGGAAGGCTTGTGTTTCTACACAGGTGAAAGCCTGGAGTCTTTCTCCACTGTTAAAGCCGGAAAGTCGCCATATGGTCCTGTCTGTTGGTGCATTTAACTCAAGTGAAAACAAAACGCAGCGTCTTACCTTTGCAAATTCCAGACGAGGTTTTGAAATAACCAACGACACAATCACAAAGGTAACCTCCAAGTGTGTTGTTGCATGTCGAGTGATCTGGACATATGTTTGTCTTGTTGCATTCATTGACATCATCATTACAGTCAATTCCACTCCAACCCTCTTTACAATGACAATTTCCGGTCACGTGATCACATGATTCACTGTTAGAGACGTTGCACGAGCATTTCATACTGCAGTTGACCCCATATGTCCCACTGGTACATACTAAATGTATTATACATGTAAATTGTTTTTAATACAGTCGAGTCCCGTTATGACGACATCGCCCAAATCAATGTTTCAATTACGTCGATGTAAAAGACCTGTTTTCCTCTTTATGAAGCCCATATTAAATTTTAACTCGATATTCATATGGTATATTTTTTCACTGTCTCAATACTAAATTTTAGCGATATAACGCGACCCACCTGTAACTGTCTAATCTTCGATTTCAAATATGTAAGATATTTCAACAAACACTTTATAACGAATTTAAACCTATGATGCATTTGTTTTTGCTGCATATAAAAACCAAATCAGTGAACAGAAAAGTTTTTCATTAAAACGCCTTGTTTTTTATGTGACATTTGCCACTGGGTTTAACACCATTTTTCAACAATTTTTCAGTTATATACGACAGCCGGTTCGCATAACCAGTTTTTCTGGACTGTATTCTAACCAGTACTAACTTACCCTTCCACATGGAGCTGGCAACTTCTCCACATGTAGAGGAAAATCGACATTTTTGTCAAATTATCATAGAAGGTTATGACCTGCCGCGACCAGGATTTGAACCGGATCGCCAGATTAAAAGTCCAGCGCACTAACCACTGGACCACGGTCGCGGCCTATTAAAGTGCACTCATTTTGAAATGATTTTGACAATAATCTTAATGTGTACAATTTGAACAAGATATAAGATATATGAATATTACCTTCGCAAGTCGTGTAGTCATTTGTAAGGTAGTAACCTTGATTACAACTACACAAGTAGCTTCCGGGAATATTGGAACAGTTGTGGAGACACGGTGCCGGTGTTTGACTGCATTCGTTGATATCTGGATTGCATGCAAATGGTTTCGTTTAATTGAGTGAGAAATGTGTAAAGAAGGGAAATGTTCTGCATGAGATGATAATGGAAGAAGAACCCAATGAATTAGGCATTTAAAGTCATTTGTTGTCTACCAAGAAAACACACCATGTTGCAGGGAAACCCGGATTGAGAGGAAAACCGACTCGTATTTGAAGATAACTCGAGAAAACGTGCTAGTCTGTTCGCTCAGTTCGGCAGGTAGAGCATTGTGTCTATGGGCTATCTAAGGTTCATGAGTTCGATTCATGGGTGCAGTACATGATCTCTAAAACTATTAAGTTGAATGATTATAGTATAAAGTCATTCGACCTCCACCGCTGAATCGAGTGATAGTGATGCGTACAAGTTTAGAGTTTCTTGCGAAGAATCCGGGAACTTGGCAATGTTAAACGCAAATTCCCAACATACAGTTGACAACATGCGCAAAAAAAGAAAATTATTTATTATTTGGTAGTTAACTATAAAGCATACATACAAACACAAAACATTATTGACTTCATTAAAAGTTCGCAATGCTGTTTCTTTTTTTACAGGTAAGAGAATATGGTACTGTTGTTATTGCATAGTTACATTCAACATACCTTGACATTCTCCAGTATCATTGCGGTAACCATTCTCACAGTGACACTCTACTTGACCATTTTTAATGACACAAATCGAATGACTTCCACAAACGGAGGAATCGGAGCATTTATTTCCAGCTGAAATATGTAAATGAATTAATTATTATAATTCTAGAGTCCATTGTCTATAAAAAAACATATATTACTTGATGTGAAATAATATAACAGCATCATACTGTTAACACCGAAAGGTGCTGTCAAGTTTGGGCGACGATATAATGCGTAGTACGGTCGTTCATGGCAACAAATATTGTTTGGAAGAAACTTTTAATGGTCTGGACCTATACATATATTCAATAACAAAGAGTTACAACTTTTTATAGGTGAGTAACTTACTAGTGTTATATATGCAATGTTAATGAATAGTATTTTCGGAGAATACAAGAATATAAAATATCTTACCAATACATGTTTGTATGTCCGTTAGATTCAATTTGAACCCATCTTCACAGTAACATCTGTAACTACCAAGAGTATTTTCACAGAGTTGTTCACAGTCAGACTTCTTGTTTTCACACTCATCAATATCTGTAAAATGATTATAGCGGATACATTTGTAGTTTCGTATCACAAACATAACCGAAAAAAGTGATCACATTCGAAAAGTTTCGGTTATTGAACATTTATACACGTAGTACATAATTTCTTAAATTCCTCTGGCACCTCAGCCCGAATGGTTTGGTTTGTCACTTCTGTTGCGGTAATTTAAATGTAAGTTGTGTTTGATTATTTTTGCTCATGTCATGTTGTTTTTTATATCGTCGTGCTTGAATATTGAAACTGGCATGGGAGATTGGTTTGTATCGACAGAAGTCTGCATGGAAGTAGTTTTTTACTTTCGATTGGTCGCGTTGTATAATGCTATTATTCAACTATTCTTACCATTTTTACACAATACAATCACTGTAAACGAATCCAGTCGAAGTTTGAAAAATTCATGCCAATAGAAATCAACTTCAAGTTTGTCACTGTTTCTTTTCAGAAAGTATGATTTTCTTTCTATTTTATAGTAATCTTGACCGATACAGGGAACAAAACTTACCTTTGCATTTTCCGTCCGTAAACAGGAAACCTGTCTGACATTCACATTTGTATGCACCCGGAATGTTGACACATTTCTGATCACATGTGTTCAATCGACTATCAAAACACTCGTCCAGATCTAAACATAAATATATACATTGTACATGTAGTCCAAAACAAACAGGATTGCTCCATAATTATCAATGGTTTGAGACAGTGAGGTCCGTAATGAACTTTTATGTTCAAACCTTAAAACACATTAAAATACAATTCACATTAAACTCAATGTTTGAGGTCTAAAATGACTTCTCATGTCATCTGTATTCAACATCTCTTAGATAAATATTCTTTCGCATTAACAAAAAATATTTCGTCACATACGCATCAGTTTTAGATATATATACGTCGGCTTGATGGAAATTTCAACAAAGCCACAAGCGCATTGATCAACACACGGAAGTAAATTCATAACGCATCATATACACTGTTCATTACTAAATATTGCCATACCTTCACAATATCCAGATTCATTTCTGACGTATCCATTTAAACAACTACACGTTGCACTTCCTCGAGTATTAACACAAACTTCGTTGGGGTTTTGGCATGTGCGTAGCCCAGAGGCACATTCATCAATGTCAATATCGCAGTTGTCGCCATGCCAACCATTATTACATAAACAGCCTGAATCATTAACGTTCGAATAACGGCACTTAGGCCTAAAAATAACTTGTTTCCGCTAACCCGACCGACTCAATTTTTTACTGCCGACCCTATGATTTTTTGGTCAAATTAAACTTTTGATAATAAAAATAATGTGAGTCATAACAAAAACGCAAAAATAAATCCCTACCTACATACCCTATCTTTTCATAACTCTATTTGAGGCCTCTACATGGATGAAAGCCACTTTTTAAGCCAACCATCACCCTCAAACAAATAAGACAAATAAACTTTTGTAATATGTTTGTCATATACTGTAACTTACTCTTGTTTCACATCTGCATTTTAATGTATTTGTTCTTGTCCTAGTGTTTCATTATCTACGTTCCATTATGAAGAAATTTGGAATTACCGACCACTAAATATTTTTAATACTTTTGTAAATTATATCGCTTCTCATTGTTGAATGCCTCCTTTGCTAAATTATGATGCATACTTTACTTGATGTAAACAGAATTAACATATACCCTGTATCTTGTCGCAGATTCCATGTAAACAATTGCAGTTAAACACACAGTCCTTGCCATAGTGGAAGTCATCGCACACTACAAGGAACAAAAATAGATACGACTTGAAACCCAAATTAACTCCAAAACCAACTATGCTCATAAGATTTATTTTTTGCAAGTGTTGTCTCTAAAACATGATTTAATTTAATCATTAGTTATATGATGAAATAATGCAAACTACTTTATTGTTACCAGTGCATGTTCTTCCGTCGTTTTCAAGTTTAGAACCAACGTTGCATTCACATGTGTAAGATCCTTCTGTGTTCTTACATTCTGAGTTTGCATCACAAGTATGAAGTCCAGTGGAACATTCGTCGATGTCTTTAAATATAAAAATAACAGGAAGCATAAAAGATGTGACATTCATATGCAAAACAATGTCTAACATCATTAGTTTACCTCAGGTGGGTGATTCCTCGAAGAAATTAGCAAGCTTAAGAAATCGGGGTGTATAAATTACAAAAATTATGTGTGGTCGCACATATAAATTCATGTGACGAAATCATATTAACGACGTTGCGGCCTGATATTATACATCATGAAATTAAAACAATGAGCACCGTGCCTTTGAAACCATCACCACACAAACTTAGACAAATGAGCGAAGTTAGATAGGATTTTCAGTTGAAAATAAATTGAAATTTAACCTAGTACCTGAAATCGTTTTTGTTTCAAATCAAAACTTTATCCAACCAAGATTTAGAAATTTTAGAATAACTTATTACGCCTAGAACGTTCGCCTATCCTTTAAAACGACATTTGAACTCATTTTACCCTCCAGAAAATAGTTTAGCATCAAATTTACCGAAATGAACACTAACATTATGTCATACCATGAAACGATGCCTAATTTGATACTTTTAATGACGAAAACTTTTCAGCTCCCGAACATTTACCTATACATGTCTGTTCATCTGCACCCAGGATAAATCCAGTTTGACATTTACATTCAGCATTATCAGTACTTATGTAGCAGTAGTGTGAACATGTTAACCCATGTACTGCAAGACAGGGATCTTGTACTGGAACAAGAATACAACAATGATAATCACCAAGATTATTAAAATAAATTATTCAATGAACATTACATTAAAATTACCAGGCCTGGCATTGTGTAAAGATAATGTAAAGTTAATGGTTAAAACTAAATTTGTAAATTATAGAGTAACAATAAAACAGTAACTAACAAAGTCAGCTTATTTCACCTTGTAGCATGGTTGTTTTACTTTAGTACAAACTGACTCTTACGTTTCGTGCAAGATCTTCTGTCATCATTTAGTGTGTATCCAAAGTAACAGAAACAGTTGTATGACCCAGGGTTATTTTCACAAATTTGTTCACAACCATCTGTTTTAACGCTACATTCGTTGATATCTGCATGAGAACAGAATAAGATACATAGGCTGTGAAAGCAAATCATTTCCAAGAGATCTCAAGAGAATTTCAAAGTGTTTTAATTTAAAATGAGTGAATAACACACACAGGAGGTGAAAACAACACATTTTCAAGATTCTCTCGAGATAATTTTAAAGTGTTTTAAAATGAGTGAAACTGGGGTATATGCATATCAACATAATTTAATACGTTTGTTGATAATTACATGAATTCAGTAAATCAGCCATGAGCGTCCAACTCAATGTTAAGACTACCTCACAATAACTATCATTTATGTTTTAACTGTTTGTTTAATTTTTTTCTATATTTCAAGTTGATAAATTATAAATCCATATTACGGAGGGATGTATTAGGTCCCAATGTGGTCGTTATATTGAGGTTTCGTTGTACATTTGTAATTCATGAAATCGCCGCAATGAAAGTGACTTGCACAGTCTGGTATTTTGAACTCACAAGTGCTCACTAGTGAAGTTTGTTTGCAAAATAATTGATCACAAACATTTACTTACGATGTAGGTGAACTACAACTAAATAAAATGAATATCATATTCGTATTTTTTTCATAAAGTACACGTATTTCATTTGACAAAAGATTTTAAAAATAATATTATAACTAGTTTACCTTCACAGTTAGGTCCTTCCAGTATAAAACCCAAATCACATTCGCATGAATAACTTCCAAGAGAGTTCCTGCATATCTGGTCACATGTAATAAGAGTTGGTACACTACATTCGTCTATATCTGTGGTAATCAAATACATATAAACACTTATTAAACTCGTCTCCTTAGCTGGATACTTATGTTGGATACTTGAAAAACATCAGTCTTAGTTTGTTCGTGTGATTTATGTTTCAAACGTTGGTAGTTATTAATAGAGAACAAAGTTAGAACTGGTACATAATTAAGGAAAGCTATTACGGTTTAAACAAACAAAAAAACATATCATGCTGATTTATGATTTACATATTGTATATTGACATGTATCACAAGTATTTTAATTATGTAAATTCAGTACGTCGTGTATTATCAAGATGTCTGTACTATTTTAAATACAGTGAATGAGCTTTGAATTTTTACCTTCGCATTGGCCATCGTCATTTTCTTTAAATCCATTTTGGCAGATGCACTGGTAGGATCCCCGTATATTTTTACAATCTTTCCTGGGATCATCACACACGTCTATTATGGTAACACATTCATCTACATCTTCTTCACATGTTTCTCCCTGCCAACCGCCTTCACAAACACAACCCTTAACAGGGTCACATTGTTTCACGCCTTCACTGGTACAATGGCATTCGTTTTTACAATTTTCTCCCCAGAAATTAATGTCACATGCTTAAATAATAAAGTAAAAGCTTTATAGAAACATGATTAAAATTAAGGAATATGATTTAACGTAATGTAGAGATGAACATTGAATAATAAATGGCTTTTCGTGAAATTGCTATTAGAACAGCATGTGCTAGTGAATATACATATACATCATTGCTATAAGCTAGAGTGATTCATGATAAATACGTTAAGCATTAATGTTTCGCTCACCCTCACAGGTTGTAAATCCCACTAACTTAAAGCCAGGTAAACAGCTACATTGGAAGCTACCGATGGTATTAGTACATTCTTGTGGACAGACGTTGCGGTCACATTCTATAATGTCTGTAAAACAAGGAATATAATTTAAATGGATGTGTCTGGGATAAGCCTAAGTCAGTTATGGACACATCACTGATAATTGCAGTGTAATTTCAACATGTAGTATTAATTCACATGTCCAACTATTTCACTATCATATGAAGGCAAACTAACTAAACCAAAGTGTTGACAAATCATTTTGAAGAAACGACCTCATTTTTCCATTTATAGAATCTTCAAATGCTCAGCAATTATCCGAAAAATCGCAAAAAAGTGTAATTCAACTTTAAGTAAAAATCGGTCCTTAGACAGAATACCTGAGTGTTTTGATATAACAATGCATTGTAGTTTCATATGACCATTTTTCATGCTTTAATACTTCACATTACGTACCTATGCATCGGTTTGAATCGTCCAGCTCAAAACCATTATCACAGAAGCATGTAGCAATGCCATCGTCATCTACAGTGCAGCCGGTGGCAAGCGAACAATTTAGATTCGTCGAGTCACATGAATTGCCTGTTTCAAAAAGTGCCATTTAATCAATTAAGAGTATAGACACATTTGAATTATTAAGAATAAAATTAGTTACTTTGTGTTTACGCTTTCATTAAACCGCTTTTAAAAGGCACTGGCGTTAAGCCTATATGACTAAATTATAGATAATGCTTTACTGCATGTAAATATATAAAAAAAACATTAAATAAGACTCCCTGGGGCAACTAATGAAATGCTCCAAAGGATAAAGTTGGTAGTTCCTCTGAGCTGTGTGATAACACACTTCAGTCGGAACGCCTCTGATTTTATAATTTCATATTTCAAAGGTGGGAGTTGACGTTAGTGTACTTCAGAACAAACCTGCTAATATGTCTTTTATGCACTCTCCAGATTCAAAAATGTAACCTTTGTAACAAGAACAATCGAAAGCTCCGTCAGTGTTTGTACAATTTTGGCTGCAGTTATGTGGAGTGTTTAAATCTTCACATTCGTTGATATCTGAATAGAAATATAAGCGTCGAACATGTTTATTTATAAACTTATTACTGTAGATCACGTAGTTGTTTAGAGTTCACAAAAAGACATAAGTAACAAATATATCTATACACACGTGACTGAATGACAAAATCTATCTACAAATATGAAAATACGGAATACTGAAACAATGAACGGCCTCACAACTCTAATTACACCGCGGGCAAACTTCCACGCTATAACTGGAGGAGTCTTTCTGGTATTTATATTGTGCTACATGTTAAGGGTTTTATAAAAATGGCTTGTACCAAACATGGTTATTTACAATCACGTACCTGTGCATTTGTGTCCATCGTTCGTATCCGTTCTGTAGCCTCTGTTACAAATGCACGCATAGCTGCCATCAATATTTATACACGTATGATCACACGGATTGTTTTCACATTCATCATAATCTTCATAAAACAAAATGTTTGAAGTTTACATTTGTATTTCGCTAATTTACCTTGCAATAGTAATGAAATATACGAAAAACATATGGAATCAAATAAATATTGTGTTTTACAACTTTTATGAGACCGAGTGAGAACTTTTAAGCCTAAGGTACAGTGTCCAGCATTTACAAATCCAACCACTTCACCCTCTGAACTATTGTGACAAGCCAAAGCCGAATTAACGTGAATTGATAAAATAAGTATTTACTGAATCGTAATATGGATGGATATGTAAACAGTTTCCTAAATTAA
The DNA here is from genome assembly GCA_008271625.1 of Lutraria rhynchaena. Taxonomy (NCBI): domain Eukaryota; kingdom Metazoa; phylum Mollusca; class Bivalvia; order Venerida; family Mactridae; genus Lutraria; species Lutraria rhynchaena. The sequence continues at coordinate 3,844,349 of VIBL01000012.1, forward strand.
TACTTAATAAAATAACATAGCTCTCACAAGTTTGTGTACCTTCACAATTGTCATTGTAGTCATCTGTTGAGAAAAAACCATCAGGACAGGCGTCACACGTATATGTTCGGTTGAGTAGTATTTGCTCGTCTACGTTTAGAGACGTACAATTCCTTGAAAAGGAGCATGGCTCTTCTGCACAGCCGTTGAAAACATTCTCACAATCAGGACCTGTAGTTTGATTTATAGAATACAGATAAGTATGATTTTCTTTTCCTGCAAATTATTAAACAAAAGTTTAAAGTCACATTTTTTCATTACTATGATAGAAAACACTTCGCTGGTTTCATTAATTCCAATGTGTGACATATGTTATATACTATATAATGAAAGAAAACAATTATACACATACCTTCATACGGTGGATCACAGACACATGTTGCATAATTGAAATATTCAGTGTTTCTAGGATCAGTTCTTGGAATATCTAAACAAGTTCCGTGATCATTGCACCCCGTACACAGCAACACATCAAAAGAAAATGCACGAGACAAACGTCCATTTTCATTCGCGGAAACTACCCTACAATGTTGAACACTTATTTTTCACTATACAATGATCATATTTCAATAATTTAACTGATAAGCCTTAAGATCATGAATCAATTGTATTATCTTTTCTAGACTTTTTCATTTTATTGATAAATTAACCAAATGACTTTGGTTTGTACAATGCATACTTCCAACTATTTTCTATTACTTCTGTTAGTACAGCACATGCATGTGAATTTTATTTAAATCCATAATTTGGCTGTTTACTTTATTTTTTGTTTTGCCCTGTAGTCAAGTTCGTAAGTTATATACCGACGGGCAGTGAACCTAGCCAGTGGTTCTGGATTATGCACCAGTACTATACACCTTGTTTACTACAAGTAGCTGCTAACTTCTCGCACGAATCCCTCAACTCTGTGTGGAGAAATAGCGACCACAATAGAATTGCCATGGAAAGCACGAGTTCGAACACAAAGACATGCAGTCCCGTAACTATTGTTCTCACCATTAAACTGAGCCGGACGGGCTTTATTAACAGTTGGCAGGTAGAGTAACATTTTGCATTTATATTTGACATACACATGCTATAATTATAAGTAGGTAAATACACATTCATTCCAAATAGAAGTAAGTTAATACATGTACGCATCCACTCGAATTACGAGTATTTTAATACATTTTAAACTCAATAAAATTACTTGATAGTCACTGGTTCATCGTTTGCTTGAAAGTATGATATAGATTTGGTTTCTAGGTTAAACGTTGCGTTTACGTTGTTAGCAAGAAACTCAACAGTGTTTCCGTAATCAATATTGACATTGCAGTAAACCATCTCATTGACGCTGGTGTATATACTTCCACAACCAGTTAGTAGAGGAACCGCTTCCGCTAAAACAAAATAACATGTATGTCAGTTAATTTGTAATAGATGAAAGAAGTGTGCGTGACTGAATACATATTCCCGTATACTCGTATGTATCAGTCCGTAGCTCGCTTGATATCAAGTACAGTGTGAGTATCATTTGCATCCGTTCAAATGTACGAAAATTGCATTTAATGTATTAATAAAATCGTTGTGATACAAGCTACATAGCATTCAATATCAAACCAATACGCACCCATCTCTATCTTCGTCTTGTCAGCATTTCCCCTCAAATCATTTGTTTCAGTTGCAAGGTCTTCATTTTCTGTGAACACTAAGTCAAAGACACATTCCACGTTTTCTGAACCATTGCAAACTTTCTCTGCTTCCTGTCGTTTGATAGGATGTGCTTCGTCCAAGAATCTTGGTACATAAGTAGCATTGTGGTAATCTAAGTGAGTTTTATTAGCCTCGTACACGAATGCTGAATCATTTTCATCGATCTCCCCTGTGTTAGAAAGTATTTGCAGTTGAATTGCGAAAGTTCGAAATGCCATAGAGCGTCCAAAATATTTGGTGAAAAAGTCAAGAAGAGAGCATATTAAGAATACAGGGAGAAACATGATTCCTACGTGTTTGTAATGTTAATGAGGCTAAACATACTATTTATACTGGTTATTTAAACTACTGGTATTGTAGCAAGTTGGCAATGTCTTGACATTTTTAAAATCAAGTTTAATGATTTCCCCATGACCTGTAATATACTGATCCTTACTTGTATCCACAAACTCTTTTCCACACCTATTTGTTTTATGGGCAAATGAATTCACGCTTACAATGACACGTGTTAATATGACATGAAAGTACAATCAATTACTCGTAACTACTGATTAATATATAATAATGGCGTAATTACGAATCTAATTTGCCGGGACTAACAAACAAGTTCGAACGTTCGTAGTATTTCGTACTTTCGCGTTTGAAACTTTCGAAATTCAACTGTACACGGTTTTGTTTATAATTCGGTAAACCCTCTTTCAACAACCATCTACAGTCTAACCTATGTTTGCTGCTACATCTGAATAAAGGCCACCCTCTCAATAAAGGTCATCCTTTGAAAAAAAACATCAGTGATATTTTAGAATAAACTGACCTCCGGATAAAAGCCACCTGTCAATAAAGGCCACATTTTGTCTTTCCCAAGGGTGACTTTTGTTCACAAGTTTGACTGTAATACAACTATTTGTACACGTAATTGTTGACTTTTAACTTGTTAGGAAAAGCAGTTCATATATATTATCTTTCGTCGTTAGATTTTTGACGTTCACATAATCATGAAACCTATGTCGTTTTGTGATATCATTTCTGTTTTTTGCATCGTGGTCGCTAAGTTTCTGGCCTATGATACAATATAATACATTATTCCCTCTGTTTTACGGGTGCCAAGGCTAAATGATTTATGCCAAAGAAATGTAATAAGCTAAATGTGAATTATATCAATGAAATAGATTATGAAGCAATTCTTTTCAGTCTTCATCCATTTAATGAGCAATGGGAGCACAATGGACAATTAATAATAGTGTAAGATTTGTTGATAAAATGTATCTGACGCACGTACATTCTTGTCCGTACATAAACACTTCACGTTCAGTAAGATTCGCAGGAAGAACTGTTCCGTTTGGCAATGTGAAATCGTCCTCAACTATTCCGTTGAAATTTCCAAGCAGACCACGTGTGACATTCCGGAGTGTCTCTGGTACAATTGCGCTGAGGGAAAGCATCTCAACACTCACCGTTATATTCAAAGAGATCCCTGCAAGAATTATAATTATGTAACGATTGCTTAATATTCCCTGACTTGATTTAAGCATTTATAATTTAGATCATTATATTTAGGCAATCGTTTTATCAAATAACACAAATAGTGAATGTTACTTAGACCTACCACTTGAAGGAAATAACGCCACCAATTTATCGCCTCTTTTTGACACAAAAAGAGTTCCATGTGGTTCTGGTAGTATTATATGATCATTGCCAGACTTTTTAAATTTATCCGTAAGGTCAACTCCATTTCCATAAATATTTAATCCTGCAAAAGTAATGAAGCTCAATAAAACCTCACATCTCAATACTTCGATCACCTGATTATAATGTTCACTTTTTTCTGACCAGTTATTAATATTTCCTATATATTATTACTTGAAAAATGGTACTATCCTTATATTAAGATCGATTATTTCGACCACAAAGGCGTTATTAATGTCGAGATTCACTGATCAAACATGTACAAACCTATACATACTGATACTTTTCTGTTTGGCAACAAAACGAGACAGTTATACATACTTGATATTTTAATAATACCTATTTTCGCCCGATTTAATTCAACGTGCAAGGAAGCATTTGTTTCATCTTTTGCTGCGAATGCGCTAAACACTGTCGCATCTGACATATTACCATCCTCTTTAATTGCCCTCTCCGTTCTAGCTTGAAGATTAAATCTTGTGCTTTTATTATCTGTTAGTTCTAGTATTTGTAAGAGTGTATATTCTCCAAGACCATTGAAAGTGAAGCTCCGCCCATCAAGTGTGCGAAAATGCGGATCTCCCCAAAATGAACCTGTCAAAATGATATTAACTATATTTTGTATAATCATCTGTTAGCTTTCCATTGTTTACGCGTAGTTACTTTTGTTATTTAGTGCATATTAAAGCTAAACGTTCGTCAACAAGATTCTTAACTGGTTAACTTTACGCTAGTATCCAACTTAAGTCCTTCAAAGCTTACTATATCTGTGGACTGGATTTAAGAAACCAACTTATTTGCATGCACGCCTACGTTTCCACTGATATCCTTCGTTATACGATACCAAATAAAAAATCATTGGCGAATTAAAGTATGAAAGTTACACAGGAAAACGATGATCACAACGCACCAAATCTGTATGGCGAATTCCCATAGCAACTACCGATGGGTCGCAAATCGTAGTACAATTTACAGAAAGGCGTTAACTGAGAACAGCACCATCCTTTGGGTTCCGAGTCGTGTGTGTAATGATCCGCAACATTTTCCGGATGGTATCTGAAAAATCCACCCGCTATCGGCCGGTCGTCAGTCCAAAGTGATGTTCGTGTGTCATAACAACATGACTGCAAACAATATATATATATATATATTATACATTTTAATATGATAGGTAAAACAACCACTGGTATTGATCAAAAAATATGTTTTTGATTTATGGTGTAAAAAACTATTTATGTCCATAACATTTTCAATCTTACTTTTTAATGCTGATCCCAGTAGAAATATAATTTTTACAGGCTTGGACCAAGATCTAATCCGAAAAAAGCCAGACAACTCCACACAAAAGATATGAATCTGATTAGAACGACGATAAACCTTGAAGGGAAACAACTTCAGCCGAACACAAAAAAAGTTTAAAAAGTGATTCATTCTCATCACCTTTCCCTAACACCTCATTCAATACTTCATTTCAGACATCAATGTTTTAGCCTCGTTAATTTCGGTTATGAAGTACAATTTTCGGCATAGATACATTTGGGGCTAAAATTTGGACAAAGACTCCAAATTACATTTCATATCAAGGAATACGCTTTTGTATAATATTAGTGTTTAAGTTGCGTAGATAATTTTACAACTATATAAGACAAGAAATTAATAATCATGATTAATATAAGTTGATTGCATGGGCATTACCAAAATTTGGTGTTAGTTGTTGTTTCTCCGAGTATGTTTTAGATTTAAATTCTGTACGCACCTTTCCATATGGCTGATATATTCGACCTGGAAGCATGTTAACACAAATGATGTTTGTCTTATAATTCCAGCGATCAATATGCCAGAACCATGGATCCCATCTGGCTAAAGATATATCACAAGGGCATTCAGGTAATTGACTATTAATAAAATGGATTTGGTCTTTTTCGTGTTTGTTTTCTTGATACCATTTGATGCAATCGGTGTTGTTACTCTTCTTGGATTCCCAAGAGTGAACCAATGAATTAAACACAAGTCCTGATACTCCTGAAAAAAATGTTCCTGTTTTTGAAAAGTTTACTAACACACTAACATATTCTAGAAAGGGTAAATGAAAGCTGTCTGATACCTTCAAGAATACAATTGTCATTTCGGTTTAAAATTCACTTTGAGTAGCCAAAGGGCACGGAAATATCAACAGCAAAGTTAGTTTCGCATGCAAGATAGACCATGATTCAATGATACCATGGGAAAATGAATAAATATGCAGAGGAAAAAAAATGTTTAAAAAACGGGGATGTTCAAAAATAAGTAATGAACATGCTTTTCCCATACCAGCGTGTGTTGCAGCTTTATCAAGCCTAAGCACATTCTTTGTGAAAGAGAATTGGTGTGCGTAGTTGTATGTTTTATCCTTACTACGATATCCGACAAAAACACCGGGTATACTTTCTTGTATCGTTTCCCATTGCATTAAACCATTTGGATATATGAAGAAGGTGCATGTAATCTCTCCGTTAGAGGTAAGTACTAGTTGAAACGTCGATGGCTGAAATTAAATGAATTGTTAAAATTGTTAGTGTAACTTCAATTTATGTCACTTGTAATGCTGAATTAAATTATCAGGTCCCGCCATTATCGTTTGATAGTCATATCATATGAATCAATTATCCAGTTTGTGATACATCATGTACAGTCAAACCTATGAACAAAGGCTACCATTGGGAAAGACAAAATGCTGCCTTCATGGACAGATAGCCTTTATTAGAAGGTCAGTCTGTTCTAAATGATTAGTGACAGTTTGGCCTTCATTCACAAGATAGTCTTTATTGAGAGGTGGTCGCAAACACAGGTTTGACTGTATTTTATTTTAAATTTGTGCCTGTTGTAATATTCTAGCAATATACTAGCCGACAATAAACCTTACCACTGTCCCTGGATTTTGTACTAGTACTAACCTTGTCATCGGCAAGTAACGTATCTGCATGCATTACACGTATCACCTGTGGAGTGTTCATATCCTTAAGCATAATGTTTTCAACCAAATCATAACAAAGCATGTGACTCGCTCGCAGGGAAGTCATTTAAATGAAAAAGCCAAAATATTCACAAAATTTACAAAATAGCACGTACATTAGAAATGTCTCTCATTTCAGCGGCATTTGGCATCATCTTTTCCCATGTAGCTATCAAGATAAAGCTAGCTTCAAATGAACTCAGTTGTTTAAATTGTCGAACTCGGTGTTCAATGTCGCTTGTTTCAGGTCGTTCTTTCATAGCTTCATACGAATCGAGAATATCATGTGCTCTATAATAAATATTCACGGGATGTCGTCTGCTGAATACAGCATGGAAAGGGGAGATCATGTGTCCTAGCATGCGGACAGTTCCATCTGGACAAACCTAAAGTACAATAATTGCCATTTACCAGTTTTGTCCATTTGCTAAACCTGATTTCGTAAGAGGAATATTGTATAATTATTTCAGCAACAGTTACTATGAATCGCAATTTTATATATGTTCTTATTTCTATGTTTATTGCAGTATTTGGAGATTTCTGTAAGAAAATTTATGCTACATAAAATTTACATTAATCACCATTCCACTGTTTTTACCGAACAATTCTAGATAGCATTAAACGATGTAACAATTTTCAGGCACAATGCTTGAACATTTATGTAATTTAACGTGATTCAGGGTAAAAATTACAGACGATAATTCGCAAACTTTCACAATACAGAAAATAGAGTTTACCTACATAAGGATGGAACAGAAATATAGGCAATGTCTTTGTTTGAAAGTCATCGAGTTGCACGTCTAGCATAAGTATGTTTGGTACTAAACTTACGGAAAAGCTCGTCAGTTCTTCTCCAAATGCTGGGAGACCCGGGGAGAATAGTACTGGGACACCACATTTGGTCCATTTCTTAAGACGATGATCGTTCACATCCTCACCATACGGGTACAAAGGCACTTAAAAATGAGATTGAAATCGTTGTATATAAAACATTGAATGATAACATCCCTAGCGTTGTATGCATGTTTATATCATTGCTTATAGATAGGAAAAGAACTGCCAGAAATAACCACATTAAGAATCAACCTTCTCCAAAACACAGAGCCAAAACCCCCTAAACAGACAGAAAATACAAAAATATAAGTTATTTCAAATATTCCTTCGAACTATCTGCAGCAAAACCGCAGAGGTAAACGGGCTAACATCACACTTAGTCCTGGGATACAAACAAACACATACGGCCATCTTCAAAATATGCTGGTTTGCGACCCAAAATTTTAACAACTGGTATGTTAATTGGCATTTCTTTTGTTAAAATGACATGTTTGTACTAAAAACGATAAGCTTGAATAAAGAGCGAAAGATTTTTGTCAAAATGGCCACAAAATTTCTGAATCAGGCACTTTTGAACTACTTGTAGTTGGTTGCAGAATAGTAAACAGCGATTTTTTATGAAAAGTCTGAATAAAAGACAGACAGCACTATGAACAATAAACATATATAACGGACTGATTGCTCAGATTTTAACGAAGTGAAATGGCCGTGAAGTGATGACATCATAGAAAAATATATCTATGGTGCATGTACAAGTGCGTCGTGGCTTTTCGGAAACCGGAACAAAAGAATCAGAACGATCAAGATCAAATGCAAACAGAAAAAAATCCAATTCCCCGAGCCCGGTAAGGAATTTATGAATATATATCTACGAAAAAGATTCCAACATAAAGCATCTACAAAACATTCCACCATCCCAAAGATACTAACTTTCCCCTAAATTCCAAGCCTAAAAATTCTTTCAAAGCTACAAGGTGGTTACACTAGTTTTGAGGGTCAAACCTCACACTTATCCAAGGAGAAACAGACAAAAACTAAGTTACGCTATGAAAAAAAAGACGCATACAAAAATAAAAGAACAAAATACATTACAATCAACATTACACATAAATAATAAGTTGATTACTCTCGTCTTCCCTAGCATGTTACTAAACTTACAAATAATACGAAGCGAAATTAGTGACGTCATGTATTTTTACTAAAGCCGGAACAGAGGGAACTTGAGCAATTACATCCGAAGGCAAAACAGGAGCAATCCTACGTCCCCATCCCAAGAAATGACCACAATTTCCAATGCCTTTGGCCGCCGTGTAATTAAAAAGGAAATTGTTAGTTACATACAGCAATCAGGAAAGTCTCGATTTTGTTTCCGATATGATTCTCATGAAAAATAGCGGTCCTTGATACGAAAGTTCAAATGATTTCAAATTTCAATTTCCTGTACTGTTTCCAAGTACACTACATGCATTAGATTACAAATAAATTGTTTGATCATATTTAGATGATAACTTACAAGTGCCAAACTTATTAATCATAACTTACTTGCATCACATTTGCTGGAATCCTGAACACCAGTTTGACAAGCACACAAAGATGCTTTGCACACAGCGCCCTCGGTCTTGCAATCAGCAGCAGTATTACACGCTTCTCCGATTTCCACTGAAACAAACAAATCGATATTTTTATGATGTGTGGGCCTGTCGACTATTTTCTTATATTTATTTACTAAATACAGTAAAATACGTGATAGGGAATTCCCGGGGACCAAATAATTATTTCACTACACCTTTTTTCACTGTAATCGTGTTTGACTGTCTTCAGTGGTACAGTGAAACTTTTCCAAATCTAACTTGTGCGAAAGCGGAATAAGTCTTGGAGTAGGAGGTTTTCTGGATAACAATGTTTTGTTTTACTTCTGACAAAACAACATATACATGTATAAAGGCTTTACGACTGGCCTCAAAAAGTGAATGAAATATAGGTACTGACTAATTTGTCCTAATTTCTAGATTAGAGGGGTCAATTGTAGTAGTGCAACTCTGCAATCGTGTAACTCACCTAACTGAACACATACTGGAGGATCACTACTCCATGTCCCATCACTACGGCAAACCATGTTCTCTTCTCCGACCATTCGAAATCCGTGATCACAAGAAAATTTAACATTTGAGTTGTACGTTGTGCCAGAACTCATGTCTACTTGTCCGCTTACAGGTTTTTGGAGGGAGCCACAATCTGTGAAAATTAGAACATAACTAATTACATTTGTTAGACTTCCTTTTCATTGTCAATGTTAAACATCCCATATTAGAGCGGTCAATAGCTTGTATGTGTTGTTCGGTCATGACACATATGTAGTATGTGTAGAATGTAATACATGTAATAATATAATTTTGATGCTATCAAAATTACGATATCATAGTCAAAATGATATCATTCAACAAAAAGATTGTAAATTCATTAATTAGTCAGTTTGAGGTATATAATTGTAACGATGATCAAATAGACGGTATGTCAATCTTTTGTGAGTTTTCGATTTTAGACATAAGCACGACAGAATTGTCTGCTGAAAATCTTTGCAGACACGTTCTTGAGCGACAAAATAGCGATTGACCACACCATGCATGTCTTACTCTTTATCCGTACAAAAAGAATGCCAATGTAGTATATCAAACAACTGTAGAACAAATTACAAATTTATTTCACGTGATGATGAAAAGCAAAAACGGATCTTGAAGAAGGTGACGTGTAGGCTCTGACTGGAATTTATAAAACTGCACTAATGCTAATTCTCTCGGCGAAATGTTTGCCGTATAGACTGCTGTGTATATTTTATCATAAATCTAAGAATAAGAAAGAATTATTGTTTACTTATTAATGTAGTTATATATGATTATGATTAGATATACGATATATATGGTATTTTATACAAATATTGTTCCTGCCTTTTATAGAACAAACGATGTAACTTGTCCACACTCCACCATCTTGACAACTAACTGTGGAGTCACCTTCCATTTCATAGCCTTCATTACATTCAATAGTTGCAGTGTCACCATATTTCGTACCGGAACCGGAAACCAGTGCCCCATTTTCTGGAACCGGATCTCCGCAATCTACAAGCGAAATATCATCAACAGAATTTGCGGATAGACAATTGTGTGAATGAATAGTACGTTGACAGTACGCCCCAAAAGATATTGTTTGAATTCGATCAAGGTAATTAATGCAACCATTGATTATTGAATGTAATTTGTTATGTTGAAAATTGTCAAAATGACTATTGTGCGCAAAAGCAAAGGTATACTCAAGAACATGTGTACCTTGGATAACACACTCTACCGAAGTATCATTCCAGTACGATCCATTACATACTATGACACCAAAACCAACTATATCATATCCTGGATTACATGTAATCGTTGCTTTTGATCCTGTTTTCGTTCCGTTGTTCACAACAATGTGGCCGTTGGAAATAGATGGACGCCCACAATCTGCATATTAGAACAAATCAATTTACAATGAAGCCATCAGTATGTCTAAAGTAAACCTAACTTTTAGCGTTTTTCGCGCGTCATAAGATGACAAGAATTTAAATGCATTCTGCTGAAGGTACTATGATCAGTCGTATATGTATTATATTATCTTCATTTGATTTGAAATACAAATATTGCACAGAATTGCTAAGCGTGTTCATGAACGTACAAACGCCCGATTTCCTATGCAGTAAGTATAGTATTTTAAAAACTAAACATCATCGACGTAGCTGAACAACTTGAGGGGATATGGTCACCATGTTGTGTCGTCTTTGGACAAGGTCACATTTGATCTAGACAATACCAATTGGCACTAAAACGAATTGGTCAAAACATTAAATTGAACATGAAAAGTTTCCACCAAAAGACCCTATTTCGCCATCGTCAAATGGACAGTAAATCAGATTCGGAGGTTATACAACTGAGGTCGGTTGTGACGGCCCTGATACTGGTTGCCTGATAGTCATTAATAATTGGTACCGTTCTTACTGGGTTTTAATATGCCCTATTTTGTTTTTAACTGTTTCCCGTTCCATGTCAATGCACTGGGGTTTTGGACAGTGCCTAAGGGAACCAGTACATTTCCGTTTTCAAAACCATGGAAGATGTTTGTCTTTACATTTTGCTATCAGAGATTCTGGTCCCCCGTAGGAGTAAGTTTCTTTTTTTAATTTACTTTATTTAGTTTAATTAAAGGTCTAATTGTATTTTGACTAAGTATTTTTGGCATGTCATGCGATATTCTTTCTGAAAATTCTAATTATCTTGTGCCCCGTGCTTGTTTGTACGGAATTAACTCCCTTGACAATATTATTTCTTGTGTTTCATTGTTTGTCATGTTGGTGTATTTCAGTTTTTCACCCTCTTATGAGTGTTTTTGTGTCTCATTTGTACATCAAATCGGTATACAAGCCATTTGATAAAAATATTTACCTACACACTATACAATCATGCGCATTTGTCTGAAATGATTCGAGAAAATGAAAAAGAGTCTTAAATTCGATACGAACTCTGACAGACGACGTTGATCTGCCGAGTGCTGTTTAATTCTTGGTGTCGAGAAAGAAATGCTTCCAAGGCATTATACTCAAAACAGTGATGATGATGATGATGATGAAGATGATAAAAAACGCTAGATTGGCTTTATCGATGTCACTTATTATTTTAAAGGAAATGAAACGATAAACTGTCCTCTGGGAAAATGAAATAATACCGAGATTAGCAATAGGCACTTCATGTTATTCAATAAGTTACTGGGGATGTGTGTTATGAGTAGACAAAAATTGGCTATGAAGTCACATATTACTAAATGTTTCACAGGTTTGTAGCATTAATGCTATGTTCCAGATAATTATATCTTTATAGTGTGTTTCATGCAGCCTAATTTTCACGAAAATCTTTCTCAAATGGAATTTTTTTTTAAATAGATCTATATCCCAAATCGCTATCAAGACCGAATAGCTATATGGATCATTTCTATCTAGAAAGCAAAGTAGCCTTAGTGTCGTAATATTATTTGTGCAGAAGTAAAGTAGTTTCCATACCATTTGACTCGCAAACAGGGCCATCAGACCATGTACCATCAGCTAGACAAACAATGATGGAATCGCCTTTAATTTCGAGACCGTCGTCGCATGTTAAGGCAACCACTGTACCATAAGTTGAAGTCGTATCATTTCTTGAGCCTTTGTTTGGAGTGGGGTCACCGCAATCTGTTAAATGCATCAAAATTGAAAATTTAAATAACTCCTGTAACAGATATTTGAGCTATTGTGTGGTGTGGGTCGCCACAATCAGTGAAATAAATTAAAATTTAAAGAAAGAATTGCGTTGATGTCAGAAAACGGATTGAAAATCTGCACTTCGTGTACGCAATGGTTCGTAGTTATGGTGTTTCTTACAAAAATGTCATATATACCAGTTTGATCAAGTTGAGAAACATGATTTCAAATGACGTACCAACAATTTCACACACTGGCATTTCATCCCACTTGCCGCTTTCAAGACACGCCACAGTTGAACTACCATCGGGTCGGTATCCCTGTTTGCAGCTTATAACTGCTATCTCGCCATATGTGGTTGTATTTGATGGTAATTCTACATTAGCGTTTAGTGGCGAAGGAAGACCGCAATCTGTAAAGTACCAAACACCGATTTCGTTTCATTTACACTAAAATTAAACCCATAGTAATCGGCTTTTTGCTTAGGAACTTGATTTGTATTTAACATAGTTTGTGCTTAAAAATGCATGTACCCGCAGATAAGAGGCGGAATATATTCTATAGGTCAAGCGTTTTCATATTTTAATCGTATAATTGTAAGGTGAATAAGTAATAATACTGTAAAAACCGGTTTATAATCTAGGATCACGTGGTGAGTGCACTCTAGTAATACTTGAAATAAAATTGTAAAAACCCGAAATTGTTCTTTTTAATGTAAAGTCATGTACATACCCAATATATCACAAGATGGATAATCGGTCCACGTACTATTTGATTGGCATGAAATTATGGCCATCCCACTTAAATTATATCCATCATTACAAGTGACTTGGACTGTAGTTCCATTAATAGTGGATGATGAATTCACGGCTCCATTCTCAGGTGTAGGAGTCCCGCAGTCTAGAAAAAAATACAGATGGATCTTAGTTGTTGATCTAAATCAGGCAATATTTATCACATTTTTATCAGGTTTTCACAAATTTTGTTTAACTTTTAACTTCAATGATTTTTATGTAACACGAAAATTCCTATTCGATTATAGAGATAGAGGGTATATGTTAACAGAAACACGCGCTAATCTACCTATAAATTGACAATATGTGCGATCACTCCATGTGCCGTTCATTCTACAACTTATTGTGGCGTTTCCAATCAATATGTATCCTGATTTGCAACTGACTTCCACCACAGTCCCGAAGTTTGTCCTAGTAGAATTAATTGCGCCGTTGGAAGGTGTCGGATCGCCACAGTCTTCGACAGAAATAAAGACGCATGAACATAAGTGAAATATTCATATTGCATTTAAGTTAAAAAGATCAATTTAAATTACGAGGAAAAAGCAAAAACATTTACGAAAGTTAAAAAATATATTTTCCATAGCTTCCGGATAGAATGGAATTTACACTGAACATGAGATCACTGCTGTTGTTATGACTCAAAACCAGATTAAATATTGGTATTGTTTAAAGATTTTCTCATAATTAATGAATAATGCTCTGATGCATCGTTTAGTTCATTTGCCCGACGAAAGCATATATTCACGAATGCAACTGTTCGTGATACAAAATAGTGACATTATAAACAAGAGAAAGTATACTTAATATACCTAAGCATTCCACTGATACATCGCTGTTGTGGCTACAATCATCATACGTAACGTAGGTACAGTTGTTGATATGTTTTGCGTCAACTTCACAGTCTAAATCATCCACAAATATAGGACCAGTTCCTGCCCCGTACTGCGCATTACCAGAATACGTCACTGCTGGCCTAAAATAGTTATAAGTTACTATTATTATATAATGAAACTAAATTCAACTCCTGTTTGAGCTTCAAATTTTTCTGCAACATGCCAAGAGGTAAAATAAATAACCGTCCATTTCAAATCGAATAAACAACATTTTCAAAAGTTCTAGAACTGCCTAATGTGCTCAGTGTTAAGCGTTGGACTGTCCATAAAATTTTGGGGACTTATAATTAATAATTTATAGACCAGTATAATGCATTTGTTCGCCTGGAACATATAATCTGAAGGTATTGCATTCAGGCAGTTTGTTTGCGAGTCTTAAGTCATATTCAGTGTCAGAATGTAAGCAATTCATTTTGGATGAAGGGAAATAGGACGTTGCCAACTGGAAATCGAGAGGGTCAGGAGCGGCCAATAAAAACTGAAATATAGTATGGTTTATATCAGACTGAAACTTTGTACAAATAAAAACGGAAAATAACATATAGCTATTGAACAAGGAATTGCTAGATGTGTGACAGCAACACCAAAACAATGCAGATACATACATTCCTACATTGTGTACTTATATACATGTATTTTTTTTGCATTTCTGGAAAAATTATTTTTGTAACCTTGCCTTAATCCTGTCGGCCTTCAAGTCACGTCTCCTCGTGTAATAGTTGATGACAACTAAATATATTTCAATTAATATGTTTAGCGTGGCCCTAGTGTCACCTAAAGGAATCTCCAACAATAGATTAGCCTAGCCCATTAGCTATTACGTAGATTATTTGTTATCAGAAATGTCACGTGTTTGACGAACTCATATATAATCCCCAATTAACTGACTCTTAATTTTACTAATCGCTGTGCAAATGACCGCAACTATACCAGCCGCATAAAGATAAATATAAATACAGCCTTTAGATTTAAATTGACAACCAAGTGAAGTCGTCCACTCAAAAATAACTTGTTATCATAATACAAACATCCTTACCATTGACCTAGCATCGTACAAATTACATTTGCTTCGTTCAAACTAAACCCATCGCTGCATACTGTACCCCACGTATCCATTGATTTAATCTCAACACGTCCCCTGGAAGTGTTGCCATTGGCCAATCGAATATCACTGACTTCAAGAGGAAATCCTGTTTCCAAATTAAAACAAATACGTTTAAAATTTCACATTGCTAGTATGTCAATGTTATGACTACCCCATAATTACGACCGTGCATTTAGATACCATTTTAGAGTAGCCTCATTACTATACATGTATTTCAATTTTACAGTGCAGCCATCTCATTATCAAGAAAGAATATTTGACTCCTAAAAAAATGGCATCGTATTTTACAGTACAACTAATTAAATAGCTAAACTTGATGTATAAGTATGTATAAATGTACATGTATGTTGTTGAAGTCGTATGGAACTTTCACGCTGGTATGCTTAAGTGGACGTATTTACATAAGCAACATATATATGTAACAGACGCATATGTTGATTCCCTCAATTTGTTAACTTAAAAAAACTGCATATTCAGGTTTAAAAAACAAATAAGAGAATTACGTGTATGTATGTATTTATACTAATATACAACATAATTATGAAATGGTAAAGATAATTCAAATGATACCAAACGCTCGATCGCTCGATTTGTTTCATAATTGAGTTACGCGCCTATAGAATTAAGGTGAGGCGATGAATTTAAACAATATATTGTTCACTAAACTCAAATAATTCTACTAATAATGCAAGAAAGAGTTTCAGTTCTTTTAAAAGAAAATAGATAAGTAGAGAAAAAAAAACATATACAAAATATTTTATTCCCCCCCAAATACTACTGTTCCCTAAACCCACCAACCCCAAAACCAGCCCCGAAACCCACATAACGCATGTAACATACAAAAGTGGGGACCAAATATAGCAAAAACAACGACTTGGAAATATTCGGACTTGAAACTATCTAAAAGATACGTACTATATTCTTTGCACTCTCCATCAGTTTTCCATAATTTTGTCTCATTGTCACATGTCATATTAAGCGTTCCTAAGTATGATTTATAGTAAGTGCAATCAGCGTAGAGTGTTGATACGTTATATCTGAAGAAACTTACATCCCAGTAATGTATGTCGGGTTTCCCACATTCTGAAACAAATTTGTAATAAAATGTTTCAAAGTAATTATGTCAAAATGTATGATTTTTTTTTTTGATAATCATACACACGTTCATATAACAAGAATTAATACACATTGATAAAAATGCTTAATAAAATGAATTGATAAGACGGGAGTTATTATAACTTGGTTTTTATTATATAGCTCTGTTTATTAAAACAATTTTACCTTAATTTGTTTTAACACCTAAATCGTACATACCATTACACAAAACGGAGACATCCCGACTGTGAGAGCAAGTATTAGTGTAAATGTATCTACAGTCGTTCAAATCATTGTAATTAGAAGGACAATACAGCCCATCAATATAAACCGGACCTGTTCCTTCTCCATGTGTAGCGCCGGTGAAATATTGTCCCGCTCTTTAAAAGAGAACATAAATCATAGCATTCTGTCTACCGAGAACTTGTAGGTAAGAAAATCTTACCAGTATAATACTTTTCATTTAATTTCACTCTGTCAAAAACATTCATGAATATTACATGAAATAAAATGAGCATAACTGTTTTATAAACATCTTTTATCCGGAAAAAACATACCTCAGTCCTAACATTTTGCAAAATGTATCCGCATCGTTAATGTCGAAATAATGATCACATATTGTACCCCACGTTCCGTTCACTTTAATTTCTGCTCGACCATCGTTTGGTCCGGTGCCATTAGCAAGTCGTACATCAGTTATATTCAATGTTGGACCTTAAATATTGTAAACATTGTAAGGCAAAGGTTCTTAAAGTCAAGGCAAATGTGTATTGTACATATTTATTGTGTACAAAGCGGGGAAAGAAAGCTGAATGCATAATGCTGGGTTAAAACGGAGAATCTATTACTAAAGTAGCCAATAGAAATTGGCGCAGTGGTGTGAAATAATTGTATGCAATCAATCAGATGTACACAAAATGCATTAGTGTCCTCAAATGATACAATCAAGTAATTCCAGTTACAAATCAATATCTGCCTTGGCGAGGAAGGTCAAACTGAAGTTTTCATATTATTGGTTTCATCGACACTACAATACAATTAGCACTTTCTCGATTATTTTAGCATGGTGCCGTAAAAATATTACATTTTATACATTTGCACAAACTATTTACTCCACCACTAGAGTGTTACAAAAATACACGTGCCCCTGATAACGACCTTGGTTCTATTTGTAGAGAACTATAACTACAAGTATTATTAATTAAAATGACGGGTTAAACATATTCTTATATATTCTACGCATAACAACCGAAACATGTACTAGTACTTGCAAAAGCGGTAAAATAAATTGTCCCTGAAGTTATTTAATATACTCGTATTATATTCCCAAACTTCTCAAAAATAATGACGTCTGTTGTTGAAGAATATCGTTAAAAGGATAACCCCATGAAAACTCCTCACATATTAAAACAGCGATTGGTACTTTATCTATTAAGCCGTTTACTTGTTGCTGCAATCCATGCTCCTGTTAAATGGGATAAAACGTGAGAACGTCAAAAAAGCACGGTACTATGATATATATGTCATGTTTTAACAATTTACTGTAACCCAACACTATTCTCAACACTAACGCTATATTTCGTGGTCAACTGATGTTTTGCAATATATGAAAATAATATTAAAACATGATAAAAATATTAATGTACACACTTAACGCAACCCCGTGTAGATTTCGTTATCCAAACTTACCATAGCACAATACAGATACATCTTGGGAATGTCCACACGTCTGTCCATTATAGAACCTACAGTCGTTGATATCTCCCTCATTTCCCTTACAAGATATTGCGGTATTATACACAGGTCCCGTACCCTCTCCATAGTACGCCGAACTATACTTTTGTCTCAAACTGCAATTTTACTTTTACAATTTAATTACAATTATAATTTGTGAAAGACGTAAGCACGTTTTTCTACAAAGTGTTCATGAATCATTTTCATTTTCAGTCTTATTTTTAAGCTCTCCTTGCATATAACAACCATATACGAGTACGTAGGATATTTACAACGCTGAATATTGGAACTTGTGATAAAGCAGTTATACATTCTTTTATCATGCATTAACTTGTCATAACGATTACTCAGGTGCTGTAAAACTATAACTGATACGCTTACGACTGAACTGGAAGAATATCTTTAAGTAAATGTACCTTAAACCATTCATCAGGCGACACACGACATAACCGGCTGGGTGTGGAAAGTTACTACCACAAACAGTTCTCCACGTATTGTTTGTTTTTAATTCAAATCGTCCGTGATAAGGTCCTGGTACAAGTCTTATATCTGTTACATTTATATTTAAATCTGAAAAATGATGCAACACGAACTTTCAATCCCCCGCAGTCTTAGATTTATATATAGACAACCCCGTTTTTATGTAAAAAAGTCAGAAGGCCAAGGGGTACCGCCTAGGTCCGTGGTAGACCTACAGGGGGTATTGTAGATTAGTTAGAAGGCTAACACACTTACCCTGACGAAAACGAATGAAACAAAACCACATACATAAGTAAAAAAAAAACATAAAATGAGGACACAATCGACGATAAATACCTGTCAAACCTGTGAACCAAAGCTACCTTTTGGAACAATAGAATGTGTCCTTTTGACAGATGGCCTTTATTCGGACGTCAGTTTGTTCTAAATGATCAGAGGAGACGGTTTTCAAATAATGACTTTATTCACAGGGTGGTCTTTATTCGCACGTGTTCATTTTATAAAGCAAATATATTACTCACGTCCTGCCCAGCTAATACAACACCAGCTCAAAATAGCGAAACGAAGAAAGTAATGTGGAAAAAAAGATTTGTGGCTTACTGATCTCTGTACATGTTTCATTCCGTCGCCATGTTCCATTGTTTAAACATTCCAGAGTGTACGATGAAGGAGCATAACCAGTGTCACATGTCACAGTCATCATATCGCCGTCAGATGAAGTAATTGAGCCATCAGTTACGTCTGGGTTTCCACATTCTATATAATAGCACACAAATATTCAAGTTAAGCCATTATCTTGATTGGTTGTTCTTCCCTCCAAAATAAGCCTCTTGGCCAACACATTTGTTGTGTTCCCGAATGGTCATTAATAACGTATAAGACAAGAAACAAGACGTAATATTTAAGAAAAAGGTTCAATAATATTATTGCGAAAAGATGTACCACTAAATATTATTTAGTTTCTGTTCTTCCAATGCTTAAGTAAAGAAACAATTACTGAAGTACTTGATAAGGTCCTGGGTCAAGACTTAGACTTGTTACAGCTGTAGCATTGCAGTGAAATAATTGTGTTAAAATTAAGTTTGTTTTATCTGAATTATATATTATCTGCTGTCGGGGCAAAGATAATAAATTTATGTTTACGACACCAGCCATTGGTAAAATTTTTAAGAAAAATGTTAGTCTATAAATTTAGTAATGCACTATAAATATTTAGAATTGGGTCTTAATTTATCTGAATTGTATGATATAGAGTAGCAGCAGTTTTGCTGTATTTATATTTCTAATGTCAATATTGAGAAGTGTCCCTTTAAACCCATTCAATTAAATAATTATTATGTGTACCTGTACAAATAAGTGACACATCGTCATTGTAATTATTACAGTAACGATGTTTTCTTGGGGGCAGGTAGGGATTTGTGCAGTCATTTATATGGTCTCTATAGCTAGTACATTGTAACTGATCAATCAGTATCGGGCCCGTTCCGGCACCAAACTTGTTGTAATCGAAATGCGCTGTATAACTGCATGAAAAATAAATACAAATATATACAAATGTGATTTCTAATTGGTTATTAATTTTATAGAGTAATGGCTGCTAACGACTAAATTGAAAACAAAAATGTTGATTTGAAGATTATTTGAGTCTACAGAAATCAGAAAGATTGTATGCTTGAATAGATGAATTTTGGATGGACAACCTTGCATTAGCACGTGATTTCAAGCCATTTCGTTATGACTTCATCATTATCTACTAACTAAAGTCGGCTGGAATTTCTTATTGTTTTTATTTTTCCATCACGTTTAGAGGTTGAAAATTGATGCTGATCTCATTTTGTGACACTATGTATGCATGAAACAACTGTGCTTCAGAATTCCTTGTTGAATGTAGTGAGTGTCGACATGTACTCGAGTACTTGTAGACAAGCCTTTCTATAGTATGTATAGCTATTGAATAGGGTCGCATTCTGTGTTAAATAAATTTAGTTTATAAAACATTTTGATTGAATTTGTGTATTCTAAATCATTTTGATATTTAAGATTTTAGTATTTAAGATCCGTTACTTATCAATGATGATAAATGACGAAAAAGAATAGAACAAACTTCGATCCTAGACCTTTTAAATTTTTTGACGTCAACGAGAATTTTATTGTTCTGACGTATACATTTCGCAAAAACTGACTTTGGTATGTACCTCAACACTTACGAAGAGGCTGTAAAGGTAAAGAATCGGATCAACTTATTGCTTTTATAATTTCAGAGAATTCATTTTGTTTCTATTCATGTCGCTAGCTGTTAACTTCAAGAAGATATTTAGAATGAGCATAAAAACCTGAGATTCATCATTCTACATAAAGCATAACCATCGTATGAACCAAAACCAATATCGCTAACCGTTCCCCATTCATCACCATGTCTTAGTTCCACACGTCCAACGTTAGGTCCTGGACCGTCGGCTAGTCGAATACCCGTTATGTTGAGCGGGTATGCTAACGTGAAATAATACATTATTTGAACAGTTATACTTTATATTTAGTCAATGCATGATATATATTTTATATATAGCTTAATAATATTTCTTACACTTTAGCTGGTACTGGCTTTAACAATTTATTTTATCAAACAAATATTCAGTTTTATGAGACTAATGATACATAAGAATCATACATTGTTGCCAACGATTTTGAATGCAGTAATATATGACAAATTATTACAGACGAGGATATACCTCACCTATGATTTTAACATTTTGTTATATTTGATTGTCTCCCTTTATTTATATTATTTGTATATTGTGATTACTTGTCCGTGTCATTGGTGATTGACTGGTCAGTGCTTTTGAGGGTAAGTGATGTAAATTCAGTCTTTGTTTTGAAGTCAAAGTGATATGTATGATTCATAGCTTACCATTACAGATAACAGAAGCACGTCGCTTACTGTAACAAGTGTCAGTCATCTCGAAGTGGCAGTCATTTATATCAGTTTCATTGCCATTACACTGAAGTTGTGTAATATACAGACCAGCTGTATCGTTGTATCCGTATCCCAAACAGTTTTCGGCATGACGATCATATGTAGTTATTTGGTAGTATCTAAAATATTCAGTAAATTACTCCAGATCGTTGTTGCATGTAAAGTAATTAATCATGACAGAAAGACAATAGAAAAATAGATTCAAAAATAGACTTTAAAAAGATACTAGTACTGGACGAACATGGAATTTGGAAGGGAATTGTGAACCAAACGTTATAAAGATTTTTTAAAGAAGGTCGCAAACATGGCGAACACGTTCGAAACAATTAATGAATTTATGTAAATCGATTCTAAAAGTAAACCTGAATATCGGCATCAAATTTTGACTTTCAATAAGTCATGTTTGCTGCATAGGCCGTTGATAAAATAACTCCAAAAATAAAAAAAAGTAAAAAATTACGGTAGCCCGAATAGTAAGTCGCAAATGACTGTAGCGTCATCAGCAGAAAATGAATATGAACAGACATCAATCCATCCATCATTTATCATAACTTCTATTCTACCATCATACAATCCGACACCATTTGTCAATCTCATGTCAGTAATTGTCATACCTGGATTGAAGAAAAGATTATACTAGTTTCATGGCAAATTTAAAATATTACAAAAGCTCGTGGCATGTCAGAATTTGATTCTAATGAACTGTTAAATTGAACAATAATTTCTAGCTTCGGTTCATGACAATTTGTTTTTAGTCCACAATACCTTATAACATACACTGTACATCTTAGTACAAACTGGGGGTTCAACCATTTCACATAACTTCTATGAATACGAATTCTGTACGCCACAAATATTTTCAATATCTGTACATCGGGCAATACCTGAACATACTTGGGGGGGGTTGGTAATATATATCGGTGAACCAATGTCATCAGTACAAATGATCGCCAGATTATTGCATGTATGCTTAATTTGTCTTGTTTGTTTTAAAAAAAACATGTAAATATGGATTTTATTATCTAAAGATAAGTAAAAATACTGAGTAATCAAAGTATTAAATAAATTCAAAAGTGAAAACAAACAGTTATTTTGAGAACTAACTTATCTATTATATACTGCAATATATCAGGACATTTGGGGGGAATGAATGTAGTATTCTAAGGAAGGTGGGGTGTTTTCTTAGGTGTGTGACAATAGTTCCAACTTTTACCCACGTCAATCCAAATTCTTGACATGGCTGCCGCTAAAAATATTTGATACAACACCTTTACAGGACACGGAAGGTTGGGACCAGTTCCCAGCGCTGTTACAAGTGGTTGTGACCGTGTTTCCATTGCTGCATGTCGCTTCTAATGTTGATCCATCAGAGGAAATCGACGTAATAGCGCCGTGAGAAATATTGGCCGCTCCACAATCTAATGAAAACAGTATATAGCAAATTATGGACTGAAACGATTAGTGCGAATACGTCTTTTTAGAAATATAAAACATTATTGTGCTGGAAATGTATCAAGTACAAGAACTTTGTACACATTTAACATCAACGAATTCAGATCGTCGTACTTAAAGGCTTATGCAATCAATGAAATATATCCGATGACCTAAAAAGCAATATAAAAATTACTGCTGCAAATCAGTGATACGTCCTCGGCATGCGAACATCTTAGGCCTGATTCATACGAACATTGGCGAACGTGTGTTTCGTGGCCATTGCAGTTAAGATGGTCCACAAATATTGGTCCAGTACCCTGTCCGTATCGAGCATGGCCGAAGTATGCTGTGCTTCTGCAACATACATGTATATTAATTATTTCTTGCAAAAAATGATTTGGACTTCCGAAAACTGCGAACATTTTACACGGAGATGAATTAACAAACAAATTAAAAATAAGAGGTTATGTCCGTAAAATGTATCGCAGTGCATAAATTGACTACTTCAAATTTGTGATCCATTGTTTGGAATATAAAAACTACATGTATTTTCATTTGATAGTAGTTCTAAAGAAACGTCAACACGATCTGTATTTAATTTAAGTGTTTTTACTGCATGCTTTGCACCATGTGGGGAAGTATCTAATGACATTGTCATGTTTAAAAATATACGATTATATTTGTTTTCAGTTATACTGGATTACCAAATCAAAATATAAACAAGATAACACGAGTAATGGACGTTTAAGAGTGACATCTGAAAGTCTTTATCAACATTCATTATTTCCATTAAATGAAGATTTAGCTACCTATGAATATGCTGTATAATACATTTTCGTTATAAATAATATATTTATACATATCAGTTCATTGCAAGGCTAGTTATGTTTGTGATTACATACGAATACGACGAATTTATCATTTTGCATAAGACCATCGCATCGGTCGGGTCAAATTCATCATCACAAATAGTTCCCCACACTCCATTTACTTCTATTTCCACACGACCTTCGTGCTGTCCACTTCCTCCAACAAGTCGGACAGCTGTTACATTCAAGTTAGTGTTCTCTGTAACGGAAATTGTTTTAAAGAGTTATTTTTCTGTTATCCACACTGAAGTGTTTTAAGTTGTGTCTTAACTGAAAACAAACGTAGGCACACAGTTTTAAATAAGAACTGGTAAAAGTTAGACTATTACAAGAAAGGTAAAAAATGGATGGATATTTAACACACCTGCTGCTCCACCGACGAGGGTAGTTAAAACCAGCATATACAGAAACATTGTGAAATACTTTCCTTTACTGAAAATATACACAAAATAAGCAATAACGTTCTAGAAATTTAGTGTATTGCTAAATAATTGTCTAATTTTAGAATTCTCTGTCAGATTTCAAAAACCTAAAAGGCAATACAATGGCATTACAATTACAATGCACTGAAACAACATAAATGAGTAAGGAGTGGTATTCTGCAGATTGAAGAACCTAAAAAAGCGTTTCAGGAACTATTGTTGGAAGTTAAAAAATTCTTTAATTGTGGCGTGACTGGCTAAATACGTAAAAAACGTAAAAAATATTTACAAAGATTAAATATTATACTTCATATTATGCAACAAAAACATCTTTAGCGTTTTCTTGCGATAAACACTGTACCCCTATATAGACTTCTCTTTTCAGCGAGAATCATCTAGGGGACGGCGCTGTAAGGGGCTCCGTAAGGTACAAATTAGTATCAATCGATACATTACGTAGTATTATAAGTAAAATAATATTGACCTAAAAGGTTAAATTCATAGTGTTTGCTGAAATTGATCTATTCCAGCGTCATTTATGCTTTCAGTACATTTTAAAGCAATATAGAGAACTGCGGCATATTTAAATTGCCAGTATATTAATACTATTAGATCTAGTAAACGAATATCATTATTTTGATATTTCATTTCATAATCAATAAACCAATTTTGTTTTAACATAACCGTTTAAAAAAATTAGGCATCTTTGGTGAAATACAAAAAAAAACTATACCAAGCAAACTATAGTGTAGAAAATGCGGTAACTTCTTACATTATTCCATTATATAAATCCTTCAAACTTTTTTGTGTATGTATAAGTCTGTTTTAAATTACTAAATTCACGAAGCAAACACACTTCTTACTATCCAATCACAATTTGAAGACGTAGTTTATAACAAATATATCCAAACTACTTATTCAACTAATGGCATAGTAATTGAACTTGATTTCCCGATCGGTAATATTCCCCGTAGAGAGAGCCCATTAGTGTAATATCTGACGTGTTGGGTATGGCGTTGGTACAACATGATACTATTTTGACTATGATTCGTGATAAAAACTCTTGTTAACCATCAAAAATGGTAGTGGTTTCACGACTTTGATTTGGCTATCAAAATTGAATGAGTTGCATTAATTAATTGAATAATCGTTGATTTCATGTGAAGATAATTATCTGCCGCTTTTATTGTTAATTGCTTGCTTAGAAAAAAAACGCATTAGGTGCCATTTTTAAATAAATATTACCGCCTTATTTGACGATGAATTTCAAAGCGGTTTTCGGTATTTTGTATCTGAAATGCTTTTCTGGAGAAATGTGAATTTTGATATTTGTTTTCGTTTTTAATCTTTGGCGTATTACGTAATTGTCCGCGGGGTTCAGGCTACGTAATTTCTTTAAAGTCAAATATCTAATGAACGGAAAACGTTAAAAAATCCAAGGCACGGTTACCTGCATGATACCATGATTGTTATTTTAAGGCTAATTGTTGTAATATACGTGTATCCTTATATACAGATTAGTGATCGTCATTCAAACATATGTAAAATACGTGCGATATTGGTTTATAGAAGACCGACCAAGGATAATATCTATTTCAAATCACTGGCAATGGACTCTGTATAATGCATTTATTAATGTATACAATTATGGTTGACTTTTTAAAACTATAAATTGGTGAAACTTAACATCACCAAATAGCTACATACGCTACATAAATGTTCACATGTACCTATGTAACTGTAATAGACATCCCTGTGATATTTACAGTCGCGGTTATTGATATATGCATGAAATAATCAATCAAAGTACTTAAAGTTATAAAGACAAACATTTTGACAAGATTTGGTGAAGATTCAATAAAAACTGTGACATGTAGAGTATTAACAAGGTTTTCCAGTGATTTAAACCGGGGACCTAGTTTTTGACCGCAGATGAGCATGTTCGAATTTGTTCACAAAAAAAAAAAGTTCTGACAAAGTTAAATGAAGATCCGATCAAAACTGTGACCTCTAAAGCATTAACAAGGTTTTCCAGTTATTTGATCTGGTAACCTAGTTTTTGACTAAGGTGTTAAGGTTTTGTTTTCCATTGATTTGGCCTGGTGAACTAGTTTTTGACCTGAGACGACCAATATTCGAACTAGTCCAAGATATCATTAGGACAAACATTTGCTGTTTTTACTTGTAAGTATTCATTTGGCATCAGAAAAGCGATAATTGTATCTCATTAATATTGATTTACTCACGGAAATTCCAAGTCGGCGGGTGGGGGTAATCATGGCATACGTTTCTAAAGACATTTTAGAGGCACCAGCACGCAGTTGTTGCGATTTTCATACGGCTTATAATCTCTTGGCTCGTCCTACCCTATATCCTTTCGAAAATTTCCATTCAGACACAATTCCTGAGACATTGTTTTTGTTGCGTTTAATGTTTGGCGGATAACGTTGCTCGTCCGAAAACTATACAAGTAACTCCTTCGCGAACAGATTGATTGTCTCCATTGAGTGCAGAAATGTAAACTGGTTCCCGTCGACTCTGGTGTACAGAGACCTTTGGTGCAACGCAACATGGAACGGGGACCAGTTTAGCAGAAATGTTGCGCATTACGAATTACTGGTTCCATGACATGCTATAGTCTACGGGAACCAGTTAATTTATATTTTAGTCAGAACAGCAGCGTTTCTTATGAAACGTCAAAACAATGATATTGTTTCGAAATATTGATTATTCTGATTAAAATTGTGCAGTTTCTTTTGTTTTAGTTTACATTCTTATACAAACTTTAATCTTATGG
The DNA here is from genome assembly GCA_008271625.1 of Lutraria rhynchaena. Lineage (NCBI taxonomy): Eukaryota > Metazoa > Mollusca > Bivalvia > Venerida > Mactridae > Lutraria > Lutraria rhynchaena. Next base: position 3,871,449 of record VIBL01000012.1, read on the forward strand.
TCTGGTTTGATTGATTGTCGTCGAACTATATTGATGCGTATGAATTTTGATGTTCTTGGGCCCATGCAGATAGAAACGATGACATAGGAAAGCGATGATACATCATCTTCCAAAAATGGTTCATTTTAAGAAATGATTAAATCATGAAAACCCAACAATTAGACAAATTTTGGAATGTCCATAAAAGTATATGTACCTTAAATGGCTATGGTTAATAAATTGTCTAATGTTGTCCCCAGATGCCATGTACTTACAGCAGCAAGGGCGTCACGGAACATGGTTTCTTTTTTTTTTGAATGCGAGGCTTTTGACGCTTGGGTTTGTCATTAAACATTGTTAGTGTGATCCTCAAATACTAAGAAGGTGAAGTCTTCATCTCAGAGTTCCTTCACCAATGTATTGCACAGTATATACTGAAACCTCCTGTCGTCTGTGAGCCAGGGGTGGATTCACCATCGATGGCGTGTTTTTCTTCTCTGCATCATGTACGATGCCAAGGTTTATCTTGGATTTGAAACTGAAGTGCAAGGTGAAGGCCTCTAACATCCACAGTAACCCACGAGTAACAAAACAATCATTCGGCATCGTTTATACACCGGCTCTTAAAACGACAACATTTCAACATGTCATCGGCAAGTATTCGGCAACTATTCTATTCTGCAATATTACAGCAACCTTTCCGTACAATCTGGAAACATTTGGGAGTCAATTCCGGAACTGTCGGCATTCTTTGCCTACTTATTTTTTCCAAACACAGCTTAGCGGAGGGTTTATGAATCTTTTTTTTTAAAGAGCGTGTTATTACCCATTTAATAGATACTAAAGAGAAACTGCATCTACAAATTTAAGAGTTCATTGCGTTTCAAAACTGCGTCTATATTTTAATAAATAATGTATATACATTACTTAATCATCATCCGTGTCATGGATCTTTCATACTATTGCAAACATTATTTTTGAAATTTCATTTCTTAAACATTCCATATCATTCCTAATATAAGCACATTGGAAATCAACCATATTCTATAATACTCTAACAATGCAATATTCTACGACAAAACCCAGTTAGTTATTCCATTTTACATATCCTAGTTCAACCGAACAATTATGACGGCCATTATGACCATTCTTATATTAACGCAGCGGAGAAAAAAATCTAAGAGCCAACTGGAAAAATGTATTTGTCGTTTTGGAATGAAAAAGTGTCAGGGTATGTAATGTTTATGATAATGTGGCAATGGAAAATATTCCCATATTTTATCTGTTGATAAAGTATGGATTACAAAAAAATCTTAAATAAAGAGTAACAAAATACGTTTGACAGGAGCCTTAAAAATGTGCACATTCGTAATGAAATTTCGTGAAGAAAAATGTTAGTTGAAGAAGTGATTATAATCATGCATTATTTAAATATTTTTGGTTCAATGTGGCTCCAAAATAGGCATGCAATAGTTATATTGGTAAATTTATCTATTTAGTTTGACGAAATAAAATTGTTCCACTCAATGTACTGCAATTAGGAGATATTTCGTTAGTTTGAACGTTTGCATATTTTGTCACCTATTCCAAACGTTTATCTTTGTATCCTTTGTACAATCTATATTTTTTTCAGAATAAACTAGATTATATGAATAGTCGCAAACCTTTACTTTAAACATTGTGAATTATTCAGGGATTATGTCCGTGATTTCAATTAAAATAATTGTAAGTAATCATACATCGATAAAATTTGCGTTCGAAATCTATGAATAGAAAAAAAATCAAAATCCATTAAAAAGGCCATTTTAATTGAATCAGAATTATCGTATGTTAGAATACATGAATATAAATATTTCAAATAACTATCTCGGATATGTAGCACTTGTCAAGGTTGTAAAACGCATGCAGTTTATTGTCCGCTTAAAAATGATTTGTATCATTTCTATTTATATACTGACTATACATAAATACTGCGCAACCAAGTACAAACTCATTAAATTCGGTTAAACTACATTTGTATTGAACGAATTCATACCACACAAATCAGAATAAAACAAGGGGCAGTCCCGAATTATTTTCTACTTCTATCTTTAGAACCTTTGGCGCTATTCAATTATATGCAATATTAATGTATTAATGATATCAATACCAGACAATAATTGTATTTCAACAATTCTTCCTATTTCGTTGTAAATTATTTAAAATATTGCTAGCAAACGCCTTTCACAATTTCAAACACAAAGTAGGATGTCTGTTTCATACATTTTCATCCACGTAGCTTTGCTACACACCGCTCCGGGAAATTGTGTTTTGTCCTGATTTTTTTTTTGCTTTGTCTTATGTGTTTTGGGATTGGTTATGTTTGAGAAGGTAGTATGTTGGAGAAGGTGGGATGTTTTAAATTTGTTCTTCTTTCTAAGAACCCCTTTTTTATTTATATTTTATTATGGTATGGCAGCAGTAAGAATTTTGTTTGTAGTAATAAATTAGCTACCATAATGTATTGTTTTTTATTCATTGGGTTTTATTTGTGAGTAACATAGAAGACAGCATTCAATCCACACTTCAACACCATACATTTACTTGAAACAGCTGTTACAAATGCGTTTTAATTAAGTAAACATCTGCAATAATATTAATATAAATACTTCACGTGTCTTTTGTTATGTAATGTAATAAACCGTTCACAAGATTAAGATATTGCATACCTATTGTAGTTAATATTATTCAATATATATTTATATTTGCGTTACCATCTTTTTGATTTGTTAATTTTATTAGACCAAGCATTGAATCTAACATGCAGCGTCTTCCTATAAAAAATCGAACCACTTTTTTAACTGAGCTGTTGCAACAATCCCTAAACATGTTGCATATAATCAAGATTAGCATTACCGCGTTTTTAGATGTTCGACCTTTGCAATGATATTATGCTCCTATTATTTACTATAATTTAGAGATATGCTTCACTTGTCAATAAAATATGACAGCAAATGAATAGATAAAGATGTGCTGGTACGGAATACTTACCACATTTTTAAATGCATTCATTTTGTAGTTGCGTTACATTTCACTGCATCTTTTTCGGACGTAAATAATATTCTCAGTAAGTATGAATTTAAACCTTCATACACAAAATGATGTAAAATATTTACTACTCATGTAAACACTGAGATTTAATTGTAAAGAGGACCGTTTTGTATTTTATGCTGTTTATAATATCCTATTACCTCTTGACTTCCTTTTGTATACGAAAATAGTAAAATATAACAAAAAATAAATAATACCAATTTATGATACTTTGTTGTACACCATCTACTTAATGTGGCATGACTGGCTTAGTACGTAAGAAACGTAAACATACATTTTAAGTATATCCATTTATTTAAAAGTGCAAGATTTGATCTTTTTAATATAATACTCATTTAATACATGTATTTAGTACCAAAATTAATGATCTCACTGTGATTTATAATTTGATCATTTTATTGTCTTTTAACAGTCTTGTTTTATGTATATTCATGTTTTTACCATGTTGATTCATTATTGTACGAAACAAACAAATAAATAAAAACCCCTTTCTCGACTTCACATTATCCGAGAGAATCATCTAGGGGACGGCGCTGTAAGGGGCTCCGTAAGGTACAAATTAATACAGATCGATACATAAATTAGTATCGCTGGCATTGACCTTGATAATGTTTACTGAAATTTATCCACTCCAATGTTATTTGTGAAAGTATATTTCAACACAATTTATAGAACTACGGCATATTTAAATTGCAAATATATTAATAATGTTGATTTGGTAAACGGATATCATGGTTTCGATATTTCATTGACATAATCTACAAACAAATTTTATTTTAACGTTACCTTTAATTTAAAAAAGCTGTACATCTTTGGTGATAAAGTGAAAATTACACTAAACAAACTACATGTTGTATAGTATAGAAATTGCAGTAACTTCATACGGACATCGTACGAGCACAGTTTTCGATATTACGTTATTCCATTATATAAACCCTTTAAATTTTTTGTGCATGTATAAGTCTGTTTTTAAATTACTACATTAACGAAGCAAACATACTTCTTACTAACCAATTGCAATTTAAATCCAAAGTTTATAAATAAATATGTCCTATTGCATGTACTTATTTAATTAATTGCGAAGTTTTTTTTAACTTGATTTCCCAATTGGCAATTTTCCCCGTAGAGAGCTTCTTCCTTTGGCGTGATATCTGATATGTTGTGTACTGCGTTGGTACGATATGATGCTATTTTGACAATATTTCGAAATTAAAACTCTTATTAAACATCAAAATGGGAGTGGTTTCAATAATTGTACCGTAAACGATTAACGACTTCGATTGGCTATCAGATGAATGGGTTGCATTAATTAATCGAATACTCGTTGATTACATGTAAATATAATGATCTGACACTTTTACTGTTAATTTCTCGCTTATATCCACACTAATTCGTGTTCATAAATAATTGTTTTAATTCATTCAATTTTCAAATGTTGTCATACGTGCATGATACATTTTTAAACAGTTGTTACAAAACGAAAAAATAAATATTTACAAGTTTGCGTGCCAGTCTACTACGATATACATCTCATCTTTCTATTGTATTAAATTGGTAAAGTATGTTGACTTAATTATTTCCGTATCCTGATAATAAAACACTAACTAAGCCGAAACTATCAACACAAAAACATTTACAAAGACACAGAAAACGTTGTGTCATCTTTATCCCTTGAGAATGATGGCTATCATACAAGCTATTATCTGACAATTTTGAGCTGGTTAACATCAACATTTTTCAATATTTGTATTTTTACGTTTTTCGACTATACCTGTATAACGTTTCAAACGAAACGACATCAAAAATGTTTTCGACATACGGATCATTATGTTAAGCTGTTTAGTAGTTTTGATATGTAAACGAATTTCCATGAATGGGGTTAACCTACCGTACGGATTAAGTCATTTCTGAAAAATACTAATACGAAATGCCAGGCTGAGTCAGAATAACTGAAATACTGCTGAAAATTAGCTCGATATATGAAAAAGAATAATAAAATTTGCTTTTGTTGTTGGTCAACTGGAAGACCTCAGGCTTTTGCCTGGGTAGAACCAACTATGATCTGTAATAAGATCGAATATGAATCTTATTTTATCTAAATATTGTTTTCTGCATATACTCCTGACTACTCCACATTTTCAATGTTCAACCATTGAAGACGAATAGCATTAAACACAAATGCTTTCTAATAAATCGTCATAAAAGTGCCGCACCAAGGGTTCGAACTCAAGAACCCGACATCTAGTGACCAACTTATTCAGCTAAGCGGGCGGTAGGGCTTGGCACAGGCAAGTTAATAATATCATGTAAATCAACGCAATGCATTTTGCAGATATTATCCATTAAAACTTTATTACTGCATTTATATATTAAGAATTAAAAATATTAGGTCCTACCTTGCCCATATTCGTATCCTCGGCAGATTAACTTATAAAGTGTTTCTTTGCGCTTACACGATTATATCAATTGCAATGCATTCTAAAAACATTTGCCAAAATTATAAATGATTAGTTAGACCGACATGGTAGATATAATAGCGTAGTAAATGAACGTGTTTATTTCCTTAAACCTGGGTATATTATTTATAGTACAGAAAAGAAATCTAATATCTCCTTATATAATTACATGTTTTTTTTTTTGCTGATCATGCATCAATCTAAGATCACTGGTTTATACAAATGGTCATTTTAGTGCATACGTCCACATCAAGGAGCATACCGGTCGTGTACGAACCCTGGACGACCTAAATTCATTGAAAGAACTTGATAAACGTGTTTATGTGCTTAAGACAAACCGTGAGCGCATTCATTTAAACAGATTGAAAAGAATCTGCCTCATTTTAGGTCTACAACAAAACAAGTTTGTAATGAATTCTTGAGGCTCCTAACAATGAAACTGAGATGGACGTGGACGGGGGTGGGGGATCGCTATGTTTGATTCTTTGCTACATGCAAGTTCATTCTGACCATGATTTACTATACTTTTAATGAAAGAAATTACCGATTTGTATTTCAATTTTTCTAGATGAAGTGTTGTTTTATTCAATTATAAATTACCCCTGGGAAGTAACGGCCGGGAACAGTACACTAATTTAATGAGAAACGATCGCTCCTTACTATCACAGTTACGATGCGGTATTTTACCAATCGGGTCGAAACTGGACGATACACAGGTGAAAGCCCGGAACAAAGACTCTGTTTATTTTGTGACTCTGGTGAAGTTAAAACTGAGGTTCATTTTCTGTTGAAATGTGATTTCTATAATGATATTAGAAACAAACTCCTTGGTTCCTTAATCTCAAGTATTCTTTTAAACATGGACGATGGTGCCATGAACATATATATCATGTTAAACTATCCAAGAAAGCTTACCAAATATTTTGTCAGAGTGTATAAAAAGAGACAAATCCACATCTATAGTAAAACATAACTATGAATATTGTATTAGTTAATAGCTGATAACTAACAAACCAACTAACTCACTCACTCATTTACTGTACCATTTCTGGACAAGGTGTTTGTTTTCTTTCATTCATTTGTTTTATCAATGTGTTTAATTCACCTAGTAATGTTTGATCACAAAGACACTTTGATTTCAACTGTTAGGTCTAAGCTTTTAAGCTAGTCAAGTAATTAAATTTTCATTTTGATTGGAGCTTACGTGGCTCAAGACTTTTTTCTTCGCTGTTTGCTTAATTTGGTCCAAAACCACTAGATCATGTCTCCAAAATTTTGGAATTTATATCAAATACAAAGACGAAAAAGACTTGATTGGTATACATATTTTGTTTTGGAATTCACAGATTAAAACGTTGTGATTCTTTGTATATTAAATATGCAATGAAAATTCTACTTTCATAGACCTTTCGAAACAGTTATGGATGGACACTAAGGCTGTTTAGCCTTCAGTTACCAGCTTAACCTTCAACAATACAAGGGTGCCGACAATGGCAATGTTACATCGAAAGCCACTCCACCGTCTTGGTATCAGAGAAGCCAAATTTGTTAAGCATAAACTTACATCTTTGCATCTGCTTCTATGACTAGCTACAGGCAATATGGAATGGGCACGAATGTCTATCGTAGAGATCGAATAATGACGAAATAAACCTGTTTCAATAACGCCAAATTTGATCTAATAAGAATTGTTTCCCATATTCGCTATGTCATTTTAACAATAATTCTATAATCATCTTTATGCCGATGAAGTAAATGTAACATGTGTATATGTCTAGAACTACAGAAGAATCTCCAATGAAGGGAAAACTGTTTCAAATATTTTCTGTGATATATTCCTTTAATTGCTATTATATTAAATGATTTGTAAGTACGAGTATGTATCTTAAACCGTGTAAGCTTCATTGAGGACCAACGCCACACACCCAAAATACGCAGTTAAACATCTTATACAGGCCGTGTATATGGAGCAGTCTAAATACCGAAGGGGTCTCTAAGAAAATTTTACTATTCATCATTGATGTCAAATATGTCGACAAGTTTATGTTGATAGCGGGTTGTGTTACTAAACTAGGCTATGTACGAGTAGATTGGATCTGTTAATGTCAGTATAGGCGTGCTACCATTAAAAGGATGCTAAGGTCAGATAAAAGTTGTGTTTTCGGTTACCACACTGATCCTATATTTTGGCGCCGACTTCTAATTTAAGTTTCTAGTTGTAAGATACGAAGTACGAAAATGTTTGGGGACAAACTGTGCCTCCAAAGTGCGAAAGGGATATTTGAAAACTCTACCTGTCCTATTTTTTTGGACAGGCAATCATAAACTTTTTCTAGCCTGATGTTATAATACTATTATGAGTAGTGACTAATTAATATCATGTTAAGATCCTACCTTTCTACAATTGTAGGTCTACAGATGGATATCTCATGCAACCCAAGTTGATAAGCTGGCTCACTGTCAGTGTTTGGTTTGGCTGCGAGCTATTAGATTTACTGGTTCACTTCAGTTCATTACCCCGACAATTGACAGGTGGACAGACAGACAGACAGACAGACAGGCAGTCAGTCGGGCGGGCGGGCGGACGGGCGGACGGACGGACGGACGGACGGACATGGGTTACCAAAATAGTTAGTGTACGTGTGTATTTATTGTAATGAGCGTTATGAGTATTTATTCTACTGATAATGCTGCATATGGCATAGATTCTATAATCTTAATAGACAGACAAACAGACTGTTCTCTGATAAATCAGAACAGATTTTTAAGTTTCAAGTCACAAGTAATTTATTCAAGGAGTTTTACATGCAATAACAGTTCTTAATAGGACAAAATCTACACAAAATTCAAAGTTTCTGTACGATAAAACATTTTGAAAACGTAAAATAAACTTTTAGCCTAATTACATATTATCATATTATCCTAACCAAGATTGGTAATAACTAGTGTTACGAAGGAATGTACAACAAATTCAGAAGCAAGACATTTCAAACAAGGTTTTAAAATAACCATTTTCTCATTGACATTCGTAACCCCCATGTGTGTTCTGGCATAACAAGTGATTAGGGCATGTGTCTTTATTCTTGCATTCGTCCACGTCTACATCACACTTCGTTCCACTCCAACCCGTCTTACACTTACAACTTCCGGTCTCGTGATCACATGATTCACTGTTCTCGACGATACACCAGCAATACTCTCTACAGCTGTCCCCGTATGTCCAACTTGTACACGCTAAATATATTTACATTGTTTTGGTACAGTAAAGTCCTGTTATATTATATAACTCATTTTTTCATTAAGTCGATGTATAAGCGCGGTAATCCGTTCGTATACGTTATACTAGTATGTATGAAATAAATTTAAAGCTGATATTCTTTTGGTAGAATTTTCCAGTACCTCGATGTTTTACTGACATAACGTGACTTGACTGTAACCGCTTAAATCTTAGTTTTTAAATGTGCAATGACACTTTCTGATGCTTATATTATGATGGCAATTAGTTACGTTTGATTTTGCAGCATGTGTACACCACATTTGTGAACATATTTATAAACTTTTGTTAAACATTGAAATGATCTCATTCAGTAAAATGCCATTCTTGAATACCATTCGAACCATATGTGGGATACTGGAACCTTACTTTTGCAAATCATGCAATCATTTACAATGTATTAACAATGATAACACTAAGCGCATTTAGGGAACAATGGGTCTATGGACCACCTCAGAACTCAAAGAGTTCGATTCCTGACCCAAGAACATGACAATAACAATGTTCAATTATATACGGCAATAACCAGTTTTCTTGGACTGCATACTAGCCGGTACTAACTTACCGTTCCTCGAGGAGCCAGCAACTTCTCCACATATGGGAGAAAGTCGACAATTTGTCTAATTTTCATGAAAGGGTATGACCGGGACTTGACATTGTCAAACAATTTTTGTCTGGATATCTGAACCAGGATAAACAGTTTTACATCTACTTTCGGTTTATCATTACTTATGTAACAGTAGTTTGTATGTCGTCAAAATTCACATCTAGCTTCAAAACTTGATTTGATCTTTATTTACCTTCACATTGACCACTGTTATTTTCCATAAATCCATTCTGGCAGTTGCATTGAAATGATCCCGGTATATTCATACAATCTTTCCGAGGATCACCACACACGTTCATTTTGGTATCACATTCATTTATATCTTCTTCACATGTTTCTCCCTGCCAACCGTCTTTACAAACACAACCCTTGACAGGATCACAATGCACCGTGCTCTCGCTACAATTGCATATATTTTGACATTCCTCTCCCCAGAAACCATCATTACATCCTTGAATAAAAGCGTTTTTCGTTATCGTGGCAGGTTTAAATGAGGCGAAATAACATCACATTTTAATTACATGTACACCTTAGTTATTTGCAAGAAGCTTGCTTTGTGGCGGAAGTTGATCATATTTATCAAATCTGGTGAGCTGGTGCTCTCATAAATCATTGAGTTAACTAGAATTATTTCAAAAAGTGTTATAGTATCACTCTATTCAGGCTATTGTGAACAATATTGAATCACTCTTCGTGATTAAAGGTCAGTACCACAAAAGTTCGATACTTCTGCCACTTTCATAAGGCACCATTGCTTTAGATTCTTTCCATAGTCTTTGACTATGATCATTAAATCATTAAATAAAAGCTCTCTTAATACAAAATAAAGGTATTTTATCTTAAATTTAAAAGTTGGTTTATAATGCATCATCTAGAGGATTTTGTATACAATATATTGTAATCAATTTGTAATCTGTTCTACTTGGAACGTATTTTTGGTCCGAGCGGTTTTTTTTAAATAATAATGTATGACAGCAATAACAAAACAAAATGATAAACTGTACCATGATGTAATTTTCCTCAAGCTTCCTTGCTTCTGTTTGAAATAAATGATTAGTATATTTACAAACATAAAATACTTTATGAACTCTTGATTATGAATGATCAGTGGACAATGTAATAATCAATATACAACAATCACAGACTTGATGGTCTAATGACAAATTTAAATCACTTCGCACTATACATACGTTCAACAATCCCAGTCTGTCAATTTAACGCACGTTAATGCTAGAGGCTGACAATTCTGAGTATACACTGCTACTTAGTCAGTCAAATGATCGTCGTTGTCAAATGACAATCTTTGATAATAGGTGTGAAACTGCATGCATTTGCGATTTTGGGGACGAAATAATGTGTTCGGATAACAAAAGGTATTCGTAAAAATCTAAATTGGATTTATTTGTGCATATAATATATACGAATAAATTTGGGAACGTGGATGTAAATCGGATAATACTAAGTATTCGGAAAATCGGCTGTCGAATAACAGAGGTTTTACTGCATTGCTACGGGCCACCGGTATTGCTATGGTATTGCTATGGTTCGTCTTCTATTTTTTGTATGATCTTGTGTACAAGGTTTGGTTCAGGGTGGGGTAGTATTTTGTGGAAGGTGAAATTATTTTATGTATGTTGTTGTTCTAATCCTTTTATCTACATTCGTTGTGTAGGTTTAGTCATTTCAGTCTTCTTGTTGATTTTATTTGTCGTGCGTTTCTGTACGTAATTACTATAATTATTTCATTCGTTTAAACTCTGAACCTGAGACCTTCCGTTCAGGTTTTTATTGACATTTTCAAGGACCATCCGTGTACATGTTTTTGACACCCACTGTTTCGCCGTGTATGTTTTTATGAATATACGTTTTTATTTTATGAATATATGTCCTCACTCCCCAAGATAACATACCAACGACTTTAGACATTTCGTTTATCTAAATGTTTAAGATACGAATCAACGAGTCATATACCTTTCAAACTTCTAATTGAATAGATCATTTGATAACAATATTACGTCTGTACTTGTTCAACCTCAGGTGTGGTAATTGAAGTACCCGAATAGCATAAAAATTAACTTTCCGCGCTGCTTCTTTGATTCCTATACACGCATTTGTAAGAATAAAACATACATGCATGCCACACTCTTAAGTGATGTAAAATATTTTCTTCATTCTTTTTGTACATAACTATTTCTTCGGTCCAACGAAAACAGTCAAATACAAATAATGACAATCATTTTATGAAAGCGCTTCCATCAGTAATGTGTTTTAGATATTATAGCTTACTCCCCTATCGTCTCAATACCTCTTCCTACAGCCTCAAAAACTTCTCTTACCTCCCAAATCCCTCATTGTACCTCCTCAAGTCCTCATATTTTCCAAAGCACAATACATGTATTTGGATAAAATCAAGTGAACATGACATGTAAACGCAAACTCAATTTATTACTGGAAATGCTAAAAATAAGTCAATTACGTAATTGTAAAGAGAATATCAACGTATAGTAATTAGCTGAACTCACACAAATGCTTCTCCATAGTCAGACTGCTTTAGTGCAGATTGATTTGAAACCGACAATGAGACCCGAATTTAAGCAAATCTTTGTGCTTTTATCAAAACAGACTTTTGTTAGAACCACACTTGAAATTAAGATGGTGTAGCATGCGTAATGAAATGAATATCAAATAGATTTTCATTTCTGATTTTCAGTGATATTTTGTGCGTGATAAGATATCATGAGAGTAGATAGTAGATAGGAGTGAAATATTATACACTCAAGTTAAACTAATATTTCTTGACCCCATCTGACATCTGTATCTTCAACAAATTCTATGTTAAATTGCATCTATGTTTCAAGTCCATTGAATAATCAAGTGTCTGACTAATAAAATTGATTTTTGCAATTATGGGACAGTATTGGTTAAAATTTCGTGGTTTGACCGTACATAGTGTTAAATATTACTCGAGTCATAAAATGTGAAAAAAAACGCTCTTTTTGTTCACAATCATATTTCCGTAATAAATGTGTATTATAGAACGAGGAACTGATGTATAGAATTGCTTAACCAAGAATAATGTAACTTTTTTACAGTTACAAGTTTATTTACATGGCATCAAAGTAGAAATTTTTAAACCCATATCGTACTTGGAAAATAAGTCAGCCAGTTTCATTTACGATCACTTGATGGTAAAATTGGATCAGTTGTTCCCAGCTTTTTAGGAGGTGTTAGCTTTCGTTTTACCATTATCTATTTTCATCAAACTCAAAAAGCGCTATCGGATTTAAATCAGACCGTCGATTAGATATACGCCAACCATACTGATAAGATGATCGTGTCTCAAATCACAAATACTTAGAGAAAACTATGTACAGTAATCCATGCAGTATAAAAGAAAGATAACTGCGGTGTTCACACCCAAATATATATATAAATTAATTCCCTTGAAACATAAAACGGCAATGACAGTAGGGGTCATCACTTATACGGGAATTTTGTAATAAAATGGGAATTCTAAAAATAAGAACTTGGCAAAAGAATTCAATATGGTCAAAGTAGTATGAAATGTAACACACCTGCTGCTCCAACGACGAGCGCAGACAGCATAACAAGAAACACAGGTGTGCCCAGAATCATTGTGAAGTTCTTTGTCGCTGAAAAATACGCAGTACAGTTTCAATAATGTTCTTGAACTTCCAGGAGATTTACATTCAGGACAAATACATTTTGTACATTCATTAGCAAATGAATACACGTTGTCATGAAAGCATGATTATTTTAATTTCATAGGTTTGTTTTGTAAATTAATTCCTCACTAATATAGGCCAACAGTAAAAGTGGACTTGGCTTGTTAGATTAAATTGCATCACAAATATGTCTGAGCTCCCCAGTTATGGTATTTTATGAGAAGCAGTCATGTACATGCCATGCTTCATGATTATTGTTGAGTGCACGAGAAACACATGCCAACCAATATAAACTTCCTGGTTATAAAAACATCAGTAATATTTTTGGGGATACAATAGAAATCAGTGATTTTATGAAAACTTCAAGCGTTTTGTTTTTATTATGAACAATATTTAATATAATTGTGACACAGACGTTGGAAACATAATTCAGCCCAGTGAAGAATTGAATTCACCACACGAATAAACATAACTTCTCTCTTCAGAATCCAATGATATATGTTATCGGCTGTATCGCTTGGAAATAGCATATTGTTTTTTTAAAGGATATGGTCGTTATTCAAACAAAAACTGTGCATTTAAGCTTCAATTTTTCAACAATTATAGCAGTAGTGAACACCAAATAGAAAGTGTTCCAACGTTAGTTCATATGAACATTCCATCTTCCTTATTGTTTGAAGGTAATAAAACAGCATTAACGTAACCATCTGTTAGGTTTGTTTATTTTAAATCTTAATTTTATTTGACCAAGGATTGAATGTAACATGTAGCGTCTTTTATTAAAGGATCGAACCAATTCATCAACTGAGCTATCGCAACAATACTGAACAATATGGTGCAAATAACCAAGATTACCAGAGACGCGTCCTTAGATATTCGACTTCTGCTATGATATTCAGCTCCTATTTTAACAATGATATTTACTATTATTTAGCAACATGCTTCCCTTGCCAACAATTACATGATTGTATAACAACAAATGAATAGATATACCACATGCAATACCAACGCATGGCTATCAAAGGAAATTTTGTCCAAAATTCTACGTTAAAAATAGGCATGACTTCAAAATTATAGCTTTCAGAATAATGCCCCTTGTCTTGCAACAGCGCCTCGTCATGATAATCAAGTATTCTACGAGTCATGTTGTCATCTTCAAAAGTGTTGAGTAATTGGCCACATTAAAGTTTTTGCACGACGACGATGACAACATCATCGCAGCCATCATCATAAATAATCATCACCAACAATTTTTATATATACATATGTTTCAATATCATCGTATACGTACATGGATGAATGCGATATTAAACAAAGACTCATAAAGCATACACTACTGAAGACAATCGTGATTGCATTTATTAACACAATGTCCAGTTTAGGAATGACTTACGCGATGAAATGCATTTAATTGAATAAAAGTAATTAGAGAAAATTGTCTCAAACAATTATAAACAACTTTAATTTCAATGCATATTAACTTTTAATTAACCCATCTTTAATTTGAACAATGAAGCAAACACTCTCCAAACAAATAAATAAATATACACAAATGTTGATACGCATTGTTTAATTAATTAATGTTATACAATGTTTGTCATACGCTAATTGTTTTCAAATGGGCATTGTTGTCAAATAACGATCTTGCATAATAGGAGTGAAAATACGTGTATATGTGATATCAAGGAAGAAGTAATGTGTTCGAATAACACCAGATATTCGAAAAATCCAATTCGTATAACCCGGGTTCTTTCTACCTAGAATATGTAGGAACAAAGTCGGGACTGTTGATGTACTTCGGATGATACTGGGTATTCGGATCAGTATTTACTGTATTTGCATTATATGCTTCAGCAAGGAATGACATTGTTCACATTTTATGCACTGTTTATCTTTGATATCGGAGTAAGTGTGAGGTTGTGCCAAGTTTTGTTCAAACCCCTTGTAGCTTTGCTGCAGACCGTTCGAAGATGGTACCCTCCGGGAGGCTCCGTTCTATCCTCCATTTTTATGGTCCTACGATTGTGCGGTGTTAGTTTTGGGATGGAGTGGGGATTTTTGCATGTGTTTTTTCTAGGATTCATTTCTCACCTCTATCCAATATGTTGCATTTTTTTGCATTTAGGCGTGGTAGAAAACTTTTCAAGGCATCCATTCCTTCGGACATATGTCTGTCTGCGACTCAACTGGGTACAAAAACACAGTGCGAAAATATTAGTTAGTTGTTGTGTTGCAAATTATTTGGTCAGTAGTATTGTAGATGTAATTGTTAAGTCGTTGTACGTTTACATTAGTTCTTAATTCGAGTATGTGTCAACCGATGTATAATACAGATATAATCAGATAATTTATACGTATTAATTTCACATATTTACATAACTGCAAGCATTCATAATTGTGAAGTATTAAATTTAAAATGTCTGTCTACTGAATAAATATCTTATGCATATAACCGATGACGAAAAAGGCGTTTATATCTACTATGTCTTTATTATTACTCTATTACGTAAAAAGTGTTTAAATATATTGTTTATATTGATGAGACATTTATAAAGATATGCATGCATAACCATACTCAACTTTCCATGATTGACAAGTACAATTACCGATTACAGACTTACATTGAAATCTTCATCAAAAAGAAGTTTTGATAAAAACGTTTATAAACTGGTTTTAGCATTCTTTCTATGACTGAATTTGATTTCGTCACGCTAGAAAGTTGAATTATACAACACTATATCGTATATATATATGAGATAAGTGCATTTTCAAATCCATTGGCGTATGAGAACAATATATTTACAACATATTATCAACAAATGTACAACAAATAAGCATACATACATATTAATACACACATATATATACACACATACGCACAATATGCAAAATATTTAATACAATCCTATGAATAATGATTTGGGAGAAGACATTGGCCAACATAAACTTATAAATGATTAATTAACATAAATAAAGTCTAAAGCCTCCATCGTCTAAAAATCATTATCTACATGCATATTTAATCCGCTCATGGAGTTATATTCAAATAAGATCCATAATTTTGATGTCATTATATACAACAAAACATACATGCATTTGTCTAACCAATATACCTGTGCCCCAAATACATGGACATTGTAATTATAGACATGGTCTCGTTCCAATCGCTTACCTGTTTATATCAGATTCGAGCACATACTTTTCTAAAAAATGTACATTTTGATAGGACTAATATAAGTATTATGCTTAATTACATATAAATTCATCATTATTTATCTATATCTGATTTAAAGACAATTGATTCAATTACTCGTATATTGATTGGCATTCAGGTTGCATGTTTGTTTCTTTTGCTTAATAGATCCATCATATACATAGGGATGACATTTTCGCCGTAAATAAGTAAGTAAATTGATAATGTTATTGGCCACGTTCAAAGATATACCTGACCCATTTACAACCGAAACAGAAGTTCGTGTCCTCTTAAAGTGTGATTTCTATAATGAAATCAGAAATGATCTCCTTGGACTATTACTTGGTGCTCTTTGAAACATGGCCGGTGATGCCAGAAATTCAAATCTTATGTTAAACCAACCAAGAAAGCTTACCAAATATTTATTCAGAGCATATAATAAAAGAGACAAACCCACATCTATAGTAAAACTTAGTCATGAATTATATGAGTTAAAAGATGTTATAAGTATAATGCCATTCTATATATGTCTCATAGTTTATGGCGACTTGTAGGCCTATAATGATTGGGCCAGGTACATTCTAGTTGATTTCCTTAGTTGAAGTAACTGTATTTTACATGTCCCCTCAATAAAAATCTTAGTTACTTACTTACAGTCGAAATTTGTATCAGTCACAAATTAATTGTTACTGATACAATCCTCGTCTGTTACTTTATACATAGCAAATAACGAGGTCTCAAACTAATGTCATTTTATATCGGCCAATTGTTAAAAACTTCCGTTTTTTAACGACACTCTATATTCATACTGACGATGTCAACACTATTCAGTGTCCGTAAATAATTGTTTTGTTGCGTGAGCATGATAACAGTGCATAATTTATTCACTTTTCAAATTTTGTGATATGCACATGATACATCTTAAAATTGGTTGTAGAACGAAACGTGAAATATTTAATGTGTTCGTGTTTCATTCTACTACGATACATGTTGTAAGATATCTTTCTATTGTAGATTAAGTTGGTTAAGTATGTTGACTTGATAATTTCCATATAATGAAAATAAAACACTAATTGAACCGAAATTATCAACACACAAACCAGTTACAAAGAGACAGAAATGTTTTGTCATATTTGTCTGTTGATAATTATAGCTATCATACAAACCATTCCCGGCTACTTTGGGAAGGTTAACATTGATATTTTTGTATATATGTTGAGCCTCACAATTGAGTCTCATGCCCCCCAAGCACAAAACGGCATTTTTTGCCTAATAAACCGTCATATTTTTTCACTTGATTAAAACGTCTTTCCAACAGCCAGAGTCATCTGGCGACTTTACATCTTTTACATAAAGAAGGCCCCAAGCTTACACATGGGTAGAACCACCGACCTTCCGTAAGCTAGCTGGACAGCTTCCTCACATGTGAATTTTGTACCGTGTTGGGTTCGAACTCACAGCGGCGAGGGGCTAGTGGTTACAAGTCGGAGACCATAACCACTTGACAACTGAGGCCACTTGAAATTATTTTTGAAGTTGCGAGTTGGCTAATTCGTACATTCTTGAAATGTTCGAGTTTTTGAAAATTAGAAAACATTTATGCATCCATAAGTACAAACAGTATTTACGAAATATATAATAGTAACCTATCATTCGCAACTAAGTATGCTTTGTCATCTAAACCTTGTTTTCCGCATGAACTGTCAGCACGACAACATGAATGCTCAGCCATGAAGGGCTTATGGCATTAGTCACGGAGAACAAGTGTTGCACCAAGGGTTCGGACAAACAAGCTAATAATTTTATGTAAATAAATGCAATGCATCTGTAGAAAAAGCCTATTAAAACTTAATTATTGTATTTATTCAAAAACAATTAAACAAATAAAGTACTAACATGCAGGGGAGGTCAAGGAAGGTTGTTGGTCAAGGTAGATAAAGGTGTATTTTCTGTTGGAAAAAATAAAAAATAGTTGAAACGGTAAGAAGTTTTTTGATATTTTAGTCTAAGAATGTATGATACGTGATTTGGATTAAATATGAACTTTTAAACGTTTTGGATGAATTTATATGACAATTTATTGCATATGTGAACTAAAATACTGTGTTTAATTCTGTGACGATAGGTAGTGTTAGTTTTACACACTGGAACGTACATACGTGTTGTGTTAGTCGTTATTGTTAGTGTATCTAGCACACCATGTCATGAAGAAGAGAAAGATCAAAAAGTAAGACTGAGAAAACTGAAAGTATGGAGAAAACAGACACTGAAGATAAAGGTGAGAACAAAATTAATAAAAATATGTGTTCACTCGAATAAACAAAGACTCCTCAACGCCAGAACTTATAACAAATCTTAATGTTATGAATAATAACCTCAACCAATTAGCCTACACAGACTATACAGAATATACAAAAGCTCGTTACATAATCATTCTCGCTGAATAAAGTAGAAGAACCAAGAGAGGAAATAACGAACGAAATTAAATCTTAAAGTGAAAGAATTCACGAGAGGGCGACAAAACTAGAATCTAAAATGAACGAGCAATCTGTTGAAACAGAAAACCAAAAAATCGGAAAACAGCAATCACACAATCAAGATTAAAGAAGTATTGGGAGAAAACGACAATCTGCGCAAAACAAACTCAGATCCGAAAGAAGCAGTCAAATTAAAGGAACTAAAACTACAAATGCATGAAATCGAAATAAAAGAACTGGAACAATACACCCTAAGAAATATTGTCCGAAAATATGGAGTCGATGACTCAGATAAGAAAGAAAGTTCCGGAAAAAAACTACAAAATAGTAAGTTGAACATTCAACTGAGAAAGAATTATACAGATGTTTTACAGGGACTTGGTTCCTTTAGAGAAGATGGCAAGAGACCAATCATCTGCAAATTAAAAATTTTGTATCCCTCAGTCTGGCACTTACTAGTATATTAATGCAAATGTTATACTATTCCTCAGTTATTTCACACCTGGTAAATCTCTTTATTTGATGTATTATTTTTTTGTATCTTTTGACTAGAAGGTTGATAGCCAGCATTATGTTTAATTCATGTAGATTGTTATGTGACATTTTATGGTGTATTGTCCAGGACTGTAACTATTCTTCAGAGAAAATATGAGATAATGTCGGGAAAAATTGCAATCAGTTTGTCTCAATGAACGTACAGGGACGCCATGATATTAACAAGAGGAGGGATATATTGATTTTTGTTTAAACATGTGAACAATACAATGTGACATGCATATAGGATACTCATTTTATTGAAAATGATAAACCTATAACAACATGTGAGGTTATAAATGATACTTTAGTAGCTACAATTCACAATCAAGAGGAGTGACAATTTTAATAAATATCGATTTGGATTTTGGCTTTAAAGGTATAGAAACGAATCAAAACGAAATCTGATCATTTTACATTTTAAACCCTATGAAGTTAATATGTATTTGTTTTGTTTATATGGTCCTAAAAAGATAACCCAACCTTTTATAATGCAGTCCGTGAAAACAAAATCTAAAATTTACAATAGTTATATAGTAGTGGGTGATTTTAATTTAGTTATGTGTCCTTAAAAAGATTATTTTAATTATGTTCATTTAGATAACCAACATTCCGGGGGGGAAGTTATTGATATGATGAGTAATGTGACACTGTTGTTTGCTGGAGGGATGATCATCTAGAAGAAAAGAAGTTTACATGGTTTAAAGATAATCCTGTTAAGCAGACAAGAGCCGACTACTTTTTCTTGATATCAAATGTTTTACTAAACAAAATGGACAAAACCGATGTATCACTTGATTATAGAACAGATCATGCCATGGTTACATTAAGCTTAATATTAGATAAAATAAATAGATAAAGATACTTGATATTGGAAATTTAATGACTCCCTTCTTAAAGATATAAGATATGAAAGAAAGATCAAAGATACAATAAATAGAGTTAAACAAAGTTATGCTACAAACATTCAACTTAGTAATCTGAATTTAGAAAACATTAGCAATAAAGACATTCTTTTTTGAGATTAATGACAGATTATTTTATCAAACTTTATTATTAGAAATAAGAGGTGAAACAATTTCTTAACAATTACAGCTTATTCCAGAAAATAAGGACTTAAAAAGCCAAAATAATACTAATTCCAATTTACTTGAAAACAAAAAGAAAGGACTATATATATCCGACAACAATTCCTTAAAAATGATCAGATCTAGAGCTAAATGAATTCATGAAGGTGAGAATCCTACTAATTATTTCTGTAACACAGAAAAAAGAAACTTTGTCTTAAAACAGTGAACAAATTATACTCAAAATCTGGTGAACTTTTGGCTAACCGCGTTGACAGTAACAAGAAACAAAGAACCATTATAAGACTTTATACTCTGAATATCCAGTTGAAAACTTTGATTCAAAATTATTTTTTGATGTAAATATTCCCAAATTGTCAATGGAAGAGAAACTTTCATTGGAAGATAAATTGTCAAACAATGAAATGTTCTGTTGTCTCAAAAAAAGAACAATTTTTCTGCGGGTAGCTCTGGTTTAGCAACTTCTTTTTCAAATTCTTTTGGATTGATATTGGTGACTTCTTGGTTAGGTCCATTAATGAATGTTTTGGTAATTATAAACTTTTTGTTTCTTTTAATATTATAAGTGTTTAACATGCATTTAAAAACATACACTCGTATTGTAGGTAAAAAATGTTGTGCTGTTCAAATTGCTAGTAGGCCTGATATTTTACAATCTAGTGCATTTTTTCTATCTTCTGGACAACACACCAACAAGATTCATTTAATAATTACTTTTTATTCCTTTTAGTTCTTTTGCTGGCTTCTCAACCTATTCGCACTATCTAACATCTTAGTGCATTGATACAACAGAAAAATATACATGATCACGTACATGGCTATATTTTTAAATTCTAATAATTGTTCTGCAATTCTTTAAGTCATATACCTACTCAGTTAAATTTGATAACGTATTTATATATCAGAACTTTCGACAATTTAATAATATTCATCAACATCAACATACAACTACTTACAAATTTGGTTATATTTTAAAAGATAATACTACTAACATGCCTATTATAATTTTATGATTTCCATTTGGAGTTGTAATTTCTAATAAAAATATCGTATCTGTTGTTAAAAAAGATAATAAATAATGATACGTAAATATATATATATATATATGATAATATATATATATATGATGATAAGTTTATGTGTATTTTTATTTATGTAGAGGCATGTCAAAACTTTATTCAGTTAGTTAATAGAGATTAACAAAGAAAACTAAGGCTTTTGGACAGGTGTGCAGACGACTTACAGAGAAGGTTAACAAGACAGCAGGGTGGATTCCAGCCAGGGTTTTGGTGCTTGATGACGTCCTTTATGTTAAGGGAATATCTGTATTACACAAAAAACACTCCTCAAACGTGTATATTTGTTACATGGATAGGAAACAACCCTTTGACCACGTTAGCACAAGAGGTTATCATACGAGCTGTTACAATGCAGTGTAGACCACACTACATTTGCCTCCTTACACTCGCTGTACCTCAACTCAAGAGTGTCAAGTGCGATGCCGGAGAATGTTGTCGGATATCTTCACAGTCCATCAAGGTATAAGGCAAAGTGGAAAGAGCTCACCACTGATATACTTGATCTTTATAAATGACCTGATTGATGAGCTCGAATCCAGTGGACAAGGGATGTGTATGCTTAGTTTAAGTGTGTGGCTGACGATATGGTTCTTGTTTCACTGTCGAAAAACAGCATGGACAAAATGTTAACCACGTGTTGGGACTATTTCAGAAAAGTGGAGATCTGTTACACTCTGCAAGATCTACAAATTATTTGTGATACCGAGAGCACTCTATGGATGTGAAATTTGGAATACTTATTCAAAGAAGGATATACGTTTACTAGAGACTGCTCAAAATTCTTGCTTAAAACATATGCAGGCAGCAATTTCCTAGAAACGCTTCTTCAAATTATACTCGGGGCAGTGTTGATACAGTTTGTGTCGAAACTCTTGAAAACATTGCAGTTCTTTGAACAATGGTGCAGATTACATGTATCTAGTAGATTTATAGCAAAAAGATGTATTTGCCTACCGACGGGTATGCTTTTTAATGCAGTTTCGGAGCGCTATGGGTTCATTTCTGAGATATATAGGATCATGTGCAAAAATTCACTGTCGGACATCACGCACAATTACCTGTGTACTGGCTTGTTTCCTAGCTAAGCGCTGGAAAGTAATTCTGACGAATGCAGCATTATTGATGGAAAAACGACGGCAAATACACGCCTTTGTTATAGAAGGATTCGAATGGTTTTGCCATAGCCTCTTTCGTATGAATCATTGTTTGAGTCTATGGAACGTCAGCAGAGACACGCCTTCTTTATCGCGCGTCTGTATGGACCTATCAAGACTAATTGAGGTATTTTTGGCTGGTCATTACCTACGTCAGTGCAAAAATTGTGAAGTTAAATCTATAGATATTGTGTTACATCAGATGTGAGTTTTGTGTTATAAACTTTAGAAAACGTGAGACTTTGTGGGACGTGCTTATCGACTGTCTTGGATATCCAGGTTTTAAGGAATTTATAAAAATATAGTCCATCAGAACAGAGTGAAACAGTAATGGGACTCGCCGTGATGAATTTCGTAATTTTTAGTACGTTAAGTGTGAATTCAAGCAATTTTATTGACTATCTCAAGTGTCACATGGAGTATCGTATACTACTTAAAATTAAACGTGATATATTGCACTTTTATGCCATCTATAGAAATAATGCATACGATACAGTGATAATATACAAACACAATATTATACAGCTAGTTTGACTGTGTTAAGTTTAATGCATTCAATGTTATTTATTTGTCATATTGTTCAACTTCATATAGTGAAGAAATAATCACCTACAATCACTGATTACATTATTGATTAATGAGATATATGTATATGTATATGCATATTATGGTTTTGTCATGAAAAGGGCTCATTTTCCACATACATATGGATATATTCCTTTTGAAGCATTATATTAACATCGTCTTCTAACATCAAGACGTGACTTATGTTTTGCATAGGTCAAAAATGTCGTATGAATAATATTCAGGCTATTGATATACATGTATGGTCCCTTTTCCTGCTTTAGTTTCAATTTCGTTAAAGCTAATGAAGGTTACAATTTTAAAGAATGTCATTGTTTTTGTGATCGTCATGTTAGATAAAATATCTCGGCACATATGTAAAATGTATGTGAAGAAATGTTTTGAGATATAACGAATCCTTCACTATATGAATGAGTACACGTATTGTGTGTATGCAAAAATTGAGATATAATTGCACTATTATGCTTTCATTACCACCTTTTAACTTGAAATGTACTATGGTTTAAGTTTCGTTACTTATACTTCTGTTACTATTGTTATGCCCTTCATTTATTTGGAGAAAATAAAAGTATCTATCTATATATTTATCTATCTAGTATACAAAGATTATTATAAGAAATCATACCTTGCACCTATTCGTATCCTCGATAGATTAATTTATTAAGTGTGTCTTTGCGCTAATACAATTATATCAATTGCAATGTGTTGTATTCACGTTTGCCAAGATTATCAACGATTGGTTGGATCGACACGGTAGATATAACAGCGGACAGAGCGTAGTAAATGCACGTGGTTATTCATTTAAACGTGGGTATGTTATTTATTATTACGTAATAAAGTAATGAAAATAATTTGAAATCAACTTGTGATGGTAACACCTTTCCATGTCATATTTAGCAAAATGCAAACTACTGAGAAGGCTCCGAATTTGTTTGTAGGTCATTATTCACATCTAGAAAGTCCGAAGACTAAAATTCGCATCCGCTCTTTATTCTATGATTGAAAATGAATTCCGATTAACGGACCCCTAACAATTAAAGGACGTGGGGCGGGGTGATCACTGAATTCGATTGTTCGCTATATCCGAGTTACTCAAACCATAATTTACTGTATTTTTAACAAAACATTAACGATTTGTAATTCTGTTATTCTTGATTAAGTATTGTTTTATTTAATTATAACCAATGCCTAGTAAAGGATGGTTAGAAATGAATGGGTTAAATGTAACTACAAGACAACTTAACTGTTAAGAAATGCAGACATGATTAAGAAACGTATGATGAAAGAAATCATTCAAACTCATATCATGGCGAAGACAGAAAATGCAAATGGTTTTTTAGAGGTCGAGAAAGTACAGCTGCTGCTGCAAGTAAGGGGCACGAAATTTAACTTATAATTTCAAGATTTTCAATGAGTTGTGATATTCTATCGCAAAGCGGAATAGCTCAATCATTGCATTCGTACAATTAATGACTTTAATAGTCTAATTTCAATTACGCGATACTGTATTTTTTTCTGACGCCGGTTTGTATGCTTTGGTTCCAACATATCTAAGTTAACCTATTTTGGTGTATGCCAAATTCCTTTCCGAAATAATTGTCGCATAGCGTTATTGGTTATACGTAATTCATGATAAATGCACTAAGTGTTCCTCCAGGATAAATCATGACAATCATTCACACAGACACGCATTCGCACACGAACGTATAATGGCGTTCACTTTTCATTCCTCTTAGATACAGTACAGATACACGGATGCTATTTTACGTCTGTTTTCAAATGTTTCAAAATCTCACATTGCGACCATCTGAATATTACGACCACTTCGTTATAACTACCACTTATTTTCGGACCGCTTTCAAAAACCCCTAAATTTCATGTCTGGTGTTAGATCTTTTTTACCATTTTCACAACTTTTTTACTGTACGGCTGTCATGGGCATTTGAGAGTTCAAGATTGTTTCTCCATAAATCCTTTTAGCTATGGAACTTTGGATAGTTTCTGTTGTTTTTTTTTTTTTGCCTTTGGCCTGGGTCTCTCTTTTTGTTCCGGTTCCAGGAAAATTGTTGAAGGCTTGTATACTCTAGCATAAGTATAATTCTAAATGCTTTCCAATATGACGTCTTAACACGATACATGCCACCATTTATTTGGTTTATATAATTTCGTTAGTTTACTGGATCTTCTCCACACTTTGTCTGTCAGAATGTTTGTATTAATGATATCGTGAACAGGTTTGGACATGGGTCGACTCAGGTTAAATATTAGGTCACCAGGTCAAATCATACGAAACCATGGATGTTACAATCTTTACACAGGTGAGCGTGTTTCATCCACTGTTGTTGTCCAATATCTCTATTTTCACATGTAAAAATAACGATCACCATGACATTCATGGACATCTACCTGGTTCAGTATTGACAGCCGTTTCTGATGCACCAAATCTCCATCACAGTTGTTTGCTTGCAGCACACCAGTAAATGTGGTTACTGGCAGGTCGGACATAAGAATGTACCTTCTTACATTCCTTGTTTTCAGCAGCTTCTGATTTCTTGAAATATTTTGTAAAATATAAATAATGAAACGTATAGTATATTTTTAGTCTGTTTCGATCATTTTTTGTCAACAAGTATGGTAGTATTATACTCTTCCCAATATTTCATCTGATTTCTACCACGCAGATGCCTCCTAAACATAGGTGTTTATGGTTACAAAATAACAGGAAATATTATTTTGTATAAATAAGACAAGAAAAAACTGAAAAACTTTCATAAAAATCTTTCAGAGACAATGATATTTAGGTTGAGTGATAACGAACGACAACTCTGGATAGAGATTGATTTTGAGTTTGTTTTTAGTGTGACAATTCGACGTCCAGGTCATACTTTTTAAATGTGTGTAGTCTTAAAAAGGACCGTCTATTTTCCACGTACATCAGAATGTATTCATGTACATCAGAAAGTGGAAGGTCGCCTTCATCAAAACCTTCAATTTCTCCATTGTTGTCCGATGCATCAAACTCAGCAAATTCTTTTTCTGTTACATTGGGGTTGGTACCAATTTATTATGCATTGCTGATACAGTATTCATCATCATCATCATCATCATCATCATCATTTTTCTCATGTGGAACATCAGATCCCCGCTTCTAAAAGAATTTCCCATACAGTATGTCGTCTTCAGTATCATCAAGTTTGTTAGATATCACAAATGGCCATCACAAAAACCCAACTTGAGGAGTCTTTGAAGTCCCATCAATTTTGTTTCTAGTTGTACATGTATATAATTGTCTGTGCTTATCATCGCTATCATACTATTTTGAGCACAAATGACGGTCCCGTGACTTAAGTTTTAATATTAATTATTTGGTTATCTCATAGTGTCATGTTGTATCAATTTCGCATCGAATACAATATTTACGAGTCGACGAGCGCAAGTTACACAATGAAAGAATTGAATCGTGAATGCAGAAACGCTTACTTGACTTAACAATGTAATACATTTAAACAATCTATAGACTTCATAGAGCGCAATTTACTTAAGCATATCGCATACCGTAATATTATGTAAATGCACTCGTTTAGGTACACGTTACAGGACTTTAAATCAACGAACAAATACCTTGTTATTGCGAGCACTTGGCTTATCTTGAGCGTTTAGTCTGTTCCGATGACTCCTTGAGATAATGAGGTTTTGCGGTACAACATGTCTTGGAAGCGTTAACCATGATGGTTGTATCCATTTCATTTCAGACGTTGACCATCCCATTGCAGATATTATCTAGCTCGTGGTTACGAATTCTGCTTCCGGGCGTGTACTTATATATTGGCTGCCCGCATACTACTCAGTCATTTTCTGTTGAAAGATACCCTTCATCGGCTGATTGGTGGACACATCTTGGGTTTGTTAACCTGAAGTCATTCCACCCCGTATGATAGCATGTATTATCCTACAGTATTTCATTATCGTCGTCTTCACAACCGTGGTCTGATGAACACGTAATGTATCTGAGACCAGTAAAGACTTTTGTCATAATCCCATGCACACTTTCTTGACCCAGTTGAATACAACAGCCAGGTCCATACAGCCTTTCTCTTAGTGAAGTAAAATGATCCCCATGAATTGGTCATTCACTGTCTTTTGCAGCGTTATATTTTCTTAAAATGACATGTTGCTACGGCTTGTCCCCATCTGCTGTACAATGAAAAAAATATCTACTTCAAAATAATAAATAAAGCTGCAGGACATTTTTCTCCAAATTTATAATGTTCAAAATATTTTTTTACACAAATCAATTAGTATCATACAACATGTACTATGAATTAAACAATATTTTACCAGGAGTTTTGTTTTCTTTAGTAAGGAAATAGGTCCTGCTTATTCTACAGTTCTCCTGAGAACAAAATCCCAAATGAGGAATGCTGATTCTTTCATGCAAGGATTTGAATGATTATTCTTTTATAAAATTAAGTATTTCATGAAAAAAATGTCCTGCTTTAAAATACTTAAATATATTTAGCTATAAAGAAAACTTTAATAAATCAATAAAAGATAAAATATATTGAAATGATATTTTCTGCAGTACCCTCCAAAAGTCCTAGGACAAACTATTATTGTCATTGTTTTAACTCATAAGATAATAAAATTTTCAACATACCCCAATAAATGTGCTGAAGGTATGACACAGTCTTCAAGACTCTTCATGTATGCTTGAGAATGGAGTCTCTCATCAGAAATCCAATACCCCTAAAACTCCCCACACCATTACACTATTATAACACTCTTAGCCCCAAACATAACATTTATCCCGCAAGTGTTCCCCAGAACGTCTTCTCATATAAACATGTCCATCACAGGTTAGATTTGGACTCGTCAGAGAATATTGTAGTGTTCCGGGTAAAAGTTATTTATAACTAAAAATATGCATTGTAGATCTACCCAAAACCAAGACGGACGAATATTACATTAATCATATATAGATAGGTTTAATATTATATATAGATTTATTAGATACGTTAAAAAGCGTATTTCCCGACTAACCTGCCATCGATAAATTTTTCTGCCCACCAATCTAGAGATCAACCCGGCCTTGTCAAAGACGGTCCATTCGACCATCTTAAGTTACCGCTCAAGTTTCTCAACGGAAAAAATCCGTATCAAATTAGAATTGATTTTCGACCCTAAAAGCAATAAGTTCGAACCCTTGGCGCGGCACATGTTCCCAGAGATGATTTGGTTGATTTGGTTGAAGATATGGCGTCTCTGACCATTTGCCCTTAACTGCTGATCATTGAAGTATAGAAGTTTACAGTAACTTGTGTAGAACAAAGCTAATTCTAATACTAATATAGAACCCAAAATAAACTGGTAAGGTTAAAGGCCTACATATAGATAAACGAAATGTTTATGACAACAGTCAACGTACAAATTATTTAACTCCTGAAGCGAATGAGTATGGTACGCCACTCCGCGCATATTAATTGCCAAAATAAAATAATCGCCATTATGCAGTCAGTGTAATGGTGTACGCCACTCCGTACACATTGATTGCCTTATTCTTTCATTGATTACATCTTTCTGTTTTACAAATACTCATGAGAGATAGCTCAGCATTGTTACATATAAATGCATGATTTTACATACATATTGATTTTGTTTTACTTGATAGAGAAAACAAAGTCTCGCTATGATATTCAGATCACACTACTTTGAAACTGCTCTAGAATAGACTTGCAAATTTTTATTTGATAGATTTGTTTGCTTCATGCGCTGATATAACTGGAATGGAGTTAAGTTTTTTGATGAACATATTAATCTTCTTGGCAAATGGTTTGATTCTGCGAAGTATTGTTGACTGTAAAATTGTTAGAAATTGGAACAACTGCCCATTGCAATCTTATGCTATTCAAATTGTTGCTCATGTTTCTTTGGATGAATGTTTAAAACAATGTTCCATGCGAATTCATTGTCAGTTGATATGCTACCGTACTGGATTGAAATTGTGTGAAATACACGAAGCTGTAGATTCAACAACATTTTGTAAAAGCTGTGTTTCCGTGTTCCGTAAAGACATCCCCGCTGAGAAGGTAAGAAAAGCAATTGAAAATTCATCTGGAATATAAGTATTATGTAACTATTTCTGTGATGTTTTACATGTTAACATTAGATTCCTCGAGTCCCTCCTTGTTTCTTTTAATGACAATAAAACATGCTGTTTACCTTCGTTATTTGCCGGAGATGTGTACGATGTATACATGTATTTATTTATAATAAAATGTATCTTGTAACGCGGCCTTTCTTGCTCTGTCCATGTCGACATTACATTAAGATACACTATTAATGGCCAGACTTCCATATTAACTCAGAAATATTGGCCCTACAGGTTTAGATATGTTGCCTTATTTTCAACTATCTAATTTCAGTTATTTGGAAATCAATGAGTTTTCTTTCAGTCTCTCATTCTATATATTCACGCCCTATTTGTGACCTCTTTTTAAGGAAATTTTAAAGGCGTTGACACTGTGTCCAGATAGATTAAAGAAGTTTTAAGTATCTACAGTGCTCTTCCAGTATGTCAATGTTTAGTCAGCTGAATATGTTACCAATGTTGACTGTTGAATGTTTTGAAACTTTGTCGGTTACCATTTGATGTTATTCCGATGTCATGCCATTGATATATCATGGCCGGAAGATCAGTATCAACTTAAAATTTCTTGTAAAAAAGATTAGATCAAGGTATTCCATTCGATTAACCATTAGGTAATATAACCAAAGCGTATTTTAATATGTACACTATTGGGTATTTTATCATGAATACGAATTAAGTTTTAGAAAAAACTTACAAAACAAGTTTTCATGGAAGCATTTCAAACAGACTTCTTATTTACATCCTTCCAGGCGTAGAAACGCAATAATAATGCGCAGTATCAGTACTGCTGTTGTGTCGAGTTTTACTAATTCTATTTATTACAGTTTGGACCAATATGTGGATGTGATGAAGGTCAGACATGTGACGGAATGAGTGGATTATGTGATTATACAGGTTAGTTTAAATACAATTTTAAAGAAATGCATATGACTTCTTTGTTTTAATGAGTTTTTTTGACAACTCACCATTTTATTACCAGCTTCTTTTTTTAAAGATATTGTGTCCACCTTTCAGAATGTGTAAAACTTTCCGATCCATTTGGGGTAATTAAAGGCAATTTAGCACGCGTAGGAGATAAGAAAATAGCTGGTTGTAAAAAGGGCTTCAAGGGAGATTCTACTTTAATTACATGCGGCAGGTATGGTCAGTGGAAGAACCTGCCAACATGTGGTAAGTACTCCCATTTTGCTTCAAGATAAAAAGGTAAAAAAAAGAGAAAAGTAGAGGTGACAATTTATTGAAACCAGATATTTTTATTGATTCCAAACTCAACCTAAATCCTATACTGTCAAATGATTTAATTTATGTACAACAGCGTTTTATGCAGATATATGGGCTAAAGGACTCTTTAATGCCTGTCCTCCAAAAAGGTGATAAAAACAATGTCGAGAATTATACAGGCATTGTGTGAAAAAGTATTTTCTCTAAAACTCATGCTAGATAATTGAGCAAGACCATAATTAGAGCAAAATAATAGCATCATTGTCTGCACTGTTATATTTATGCTTTTCTATGTTGATGATATTGTATTATTTTCTTATTTTGTAAATGGTTTACAAATGGTATTGAACATACTAAATACTTATTGTACTAATACTAGTAAATATTACAAAAATAATGTTATGGTTTGTAAATCTGGTACTGGGAGGAGAAATGTTGGTAGCTACTATAATACCGTGGTATCACACATTTTCAATGAACGAGTAACTTCGTGGATTTCATGGGTGAGCTTACCCATGAATTAAAATACATGTGTTCGTAAAATTTCGAATTAGTCCGAGGATGCATTATCCGAAATTTGAAATACGAGAACTCAACAATAACAAATATCGCAGTCTTTTGGGGACTTAGGTATAGTACGTTGGGATGTTATTCGTAAAGAAAAAAATACCATTTTGGTACTAAGTTGTTAATTCTCATAATACTCTCATTTCCAATGCATTTTTGTCATCATGTAGGATCTCAAGCAGCACTTGGTCCTTAGGTGACACGCACTGGCTTCATTATCTTGGTTTCACATTATTATGGATTTATTCAATCACTCGCGAGTCACCGAGTGAGAGGTGGCTGTCTTGACATTTTACAGAAGGTCGTTGGTTTCTACCCAGTCGTATGCCTGGGGTCTTTCTTCTCCGTTAAAAGCTGGACAAGTGTGGTCTTGGTTGTTTGCGCGACGTTAAATCCACCACTAATAAAATGTCCCATACTTATTGGCTGCACGTACAATTATCCTCATGAAGTTCCACCGGATATTCCTACCGCTATGATTACAAATACGCCATTGAATTCCTACTCGGAATCTTAAGTGTTGAAATATTATGAATAAGTAGGTCAAGTTACTCAAGTATTTATCTTGGTTTGTAAATAATGGCTTTAAGTATAAAATCGTCAGCTGCATTTTTATAGGCATGACTATATTTGTCGGGCAAACAACTTAACCAAATATTTCAAATAAATGTTTTATACTGTTGGCGTCAACGAATTGATTTCTTTTTAGTGGTCTTGCGTACCGGATGATACTTGGAAAAAGTGAGAAAGCTTCAAAAAATGACATCAGGCAAAACACTACTTGAAGCTTATCGATTCTATTAGCCGAGCAATTTGAACAAAGACGAATATTTATATTCATGTTTTATTTTAAAAAATATGTAAATGACATATAAGTACTTCAAACTGTTATAGCAAGGTCTCCGACAGTAACTGTTCGATAAAGGAATCAATGGTGAATACTCGAAAAACGCGATATTAAGATCGAAAGAACCGGTTGAAGTAGTCTTACAGTGGAGTTGAAATGAAAATAAGTGTTCCTTATAATGGGATGGTTGTTATGTTGAGGTAGTCGCTATATTGAGATGGTGACTGAATAAAGTCTTATCGTATTAATAACAACAAAAATCCATGAAGTACTACATGTATTTTGTCCAAATATCTTAACAACAATTTTGAGGAATGTTCGTATTTTTCAGGAAATAATCCCATGTTTTTGTTCATGAAGAAAATGTTAGAAACAGTACTAGAAGGATTCAATACGATTTCAGTTTCAATTTTTCAAATGTTGTCAATAAAATCCTTAAATGGATCAATACATGTACACCGTTTTCATATCTAGTGTTGGTCTTCCATACGTCGGGATGTACCTGTTTATTCGATTTATCGTTTCATATCCGATATAAACTCTAAATTTCCTTGACTTCACTCCCTGCTGGATTTATAATGTTTTTGTCTCCTACAAAGTAAAATGGTTTCAAACAACACACATTATCTATACCGTATACTAGCGTCCCCTTAAACAATAACCAGGATATTAGCACAACGACGGTAGCCTGGTGACGTATTTGAAGTGGTTCGTTCTTTCAATCATTATATAAGAGGGCCATTAACGATGATTTCAAAAACAATCGGAAGTTTTATTATTCATTTGAAATGTTATTATTCAAATATGCTGTCGAATGGTAATGCATAATTTCTTTTTCACAGAAATTTGTCCTCCGATGGATGGCATAATTAACGTGACAGATGCGGTCCGGATAAAGATTTTTAGTCATGCCGTAACACAGCCGGAGGCAAAGGGTAATTGCAACAAAGTATGTGGTTTTCTAGCACGAATGAATCAGCGCAACAAGATGACTGCAATTCGTAATCTGATAAGATCATCATCAGGTAGCAACACCGTCTTAAATTATATTTCAGAATGATCAGCCTTTATGTTAGAATGATCGATTTCAATGTTTCAATGGTCATCTTCTATGGTAGAATGATCAACTTCTTTGGTGGGATGATGTTTGAATGATCATCTACAATGTTAAAATGATTTACTTTATGTCAGATCGATCAATTTCAATGTTAGAATGTTCAATGATAGAATGTACATAGCTGAAATTAGCCAATTTTAAATTCGAATTAGCCTAAATGTTCATGATAAATTTCAAGATATCCCTAATCAATTGAAGATCAAAGATAAATGAATATCATTGATGACTCTGGAGATGAAGTTTTTGAAATTAACATTCTAGTTGATAATACCTAATTTGAATTTGATAATAAAAACGAAAACATGGGGAAAATCTAGTCTATTATCTAAGTGTATTTTATAATTATTTCATTGATGAAAGTAATGATTTTGCATTCATTCAATTTATGGAAACCGTTGAACTATCAGTGAATATTGTCATAATCCAGGAAATTATCTCAGATAATGAACTTTCTCCTCACAGAGTTTACGTTCGAGGGTTACTGGGTCGACGGGTATAGTACAGACCCTGAAAATCTGAACTCGTGGAAATTCTCCAACGGGGCACAAATGTCAATGGAAGAAGAAGTTTTCTGGACTTCCCACGCCCCCAATCACTATATACAACCTGCTTGCGTACGTCTGACAGTCGGAGCTGATTACCTAATGGATGACATCGGTTGTGATTTAAAGTTCCATTACATATGTGAAATGTAATAAATTGGAATTGATCAGGCCCATTGGAAAAATGGATGCCATATATACACGAGTAGTTTTCTCTCATAAATTGTTGTCTGTGTCTTGAAAATGTTCGGCGAGGTTGTGAAAGAATTATTGGAATCTTAGTTGGCCAATCGTTTGACTTACGATGAAAAATTATTATGAAAGAGCTGAAATTGTGAAAAAAAAACTGTGTTTGAAGAAAAGTGATTGTGTAATGATGAAAAGTCAAAATGGACATACAAATTTCATTTCACTGTCGCTTTTCTTTTTTTTTCAATTTTTCTCTACAGTTGTCTCATGTTTGACTATTATTCTTTCATCATGTCACTGTACATACTTCATGAACAATCCGACCTCCGTACACAATCACTTTGCGGAAATGTCAAAGAAGGCTTTGTGGTGAGGTTGTTGTTTAGCGGAGAATGAATTCTGTGGCTATCAAGAGGATACACTCATTATGAAAGTGATTAATCGTCTAAGCTCTTGTGTTGTGTATTTAAAGCCTTTTTCGTCAATTTGTAAATGGACCATATGATGATAACTCCATAAAGATGAGCGAAAGAAGCATATATTTAAGAATCGATGTCGCATTAAGTACAAATATGACATACATGTATTAAAAATTCACCGTGATCTGCTCAGTGGATCAGCATTTTTTATACCTGTAGATTATCTAGATTTAAACAAAAAATATTTAAAAGGCATCCACCGATCACGTATCACAAATGTTACATAATTTGAAAATGTTTCTTAATAGAGGTATGACATGATATACCGGCGTTATTAATAACCTTTGTATCAAAAGTTTCGGTCGAAATTCGACTATAAAATGCCTCGCTCGAGTCTCGAATCTTCGACTCCGTTTTAAGCAGCTACATGTCTGTTCAGTACTGACTGAGCTTATAGACCAGGCAAAAATACAAGCATTAGAAAGATTCAATATAACACAAGTGAGGTCACGTGACTTGACATCCAATAGAGAATAAGACACTCAATACATTCTCAAAATATATCGAGTACAAAAAAAGAATTACATATAATTTTCTGCTTTTTAATATGTCTGAATTCTGAGCATTCTACGATGTAGTTCAATAACATACAATGTAACTAGAGAAAAATCCCAGTACGCATTTCAAATGTAGTTCAATCAGATTCATTTCAGTAGCTCTAATTTTGGACATAACTATGTACGTACGAATGATAAAATTCATTCATTATATTAGATTTTGGTTGAATGGACGAGTTTCGTCTTAAATAATGTGAGAAACCTGAGAAAAAGAATTAATTTCAAAAAAGGCTGTATGTTATGGATGAACACGTTTGATGTTTGCCTTTTCATATAATAAGCAACGTACATTTTGTTCATCATATTTTATGTAAGTTGTATTAGCATAACGATAACTTTCAATTTACTATATTCTTTTACTCAATGGCCTGAAACCCTGAATGGAGACTGGCATCCTGTACACGTATCACTCTGAATCATGTTCATTACTATCTTCATGGCCATGATGTATCTTGATTCACGATTCAAAAATTAATGATAATTTGTAAATGCCTTCAAGTTGTCTGTTGCTGATATACACTGATCAGTATTTGGATTGTGACTAGTCAATCTGCTCATACAACGTGACTTTTATGTCATTTGTTTGGTAATACGACAAGCAAAGTGTACCAACATTCGAAATCTTTAACTTCGCGTAAGTTTTTTTACCTTTATTTATCAAATATGACCAAATAAAACGGAAACTAAGGCCAAAAGTGGAACTACAACCGCATTGCGTTGGATTTTTCGATAGATGAAGAGTTTTTACCCGAATGCGGGAAAACCATTATGCCGAACAAAATTTTGCAGAAAAATACAGTTTTCCCGTTTTCGAAATTGATATGGAAAGAAAAAAAATAGTTATGATTACTGTTACTTGACCAGAACATTTCTATTTTGTTTTCTAAACATCCCTTTATACATTGGAGGTACCATTCATCGCGAAATATTTTCGCACTTTGGATTTTACTGTTAAAAACGTATGGTCTGCATCACAAAATAGGGTCAGTCGGGTAACCATAAACGTAACTGTTTCTTTTCCTAATAAATTCGCTTTATGTATTGACTTTCTAACACAATTTTTGTTCTAATAATAGAAAATATGACACAGTTGCTTTAATTAGGATGCATGACTTGTAACAGTCACTTTTCAAACAAACTTTAGGTTTATTTTGTTGTGTTCCATACCATTTGCTCAAACAATTTGCTCCATTGACATATATGATAGCTGCAAAGGGTCATTAACAAAACACACAATAATAACGTCTAAAAATGCATTCTTTGTTTCTTTGTTTAATGAGCATTATTCTAAAATCACGCAGCTATGGAAATGATCATACCAGTGCATGGTTCAGGATTGGCATGTATTGGGTCTGTTTACCATTGCCTCCGGAAATATTCTATCTGGGCGAACGTTCACCATTTTTGTACTGTAATACTTTTATAACATACAACAGCCTTTTTTTACATCAACCGTTTAAATTTTCAGTATAGTATAGTACAATTTGGAGGGACACAAGCAATTATAGAATTGAACGTTTTGGGGTATAATACGAATGGTAAAAGTGTTCAAAGTGTAAAAATGTTAGAAAGATTAAAAAACGTCCAACATTAACTCAAGTCATCTAGATCCATTATGAACCGACGTACTTAGTCTTTGCTTAATATATATCATCAAAGAATGATTATATATTAAAACAGGATCATATTAATAACTTGAAATAACCTAATAAACGCACATTTCCAAACCATTATACAGGCAGTGATTATCTCTTCTTTCTAAGTATCTTTTAGAGTGCAATACCTTTAAAACTTGCTGATAATTATACATAAAATCGGGTTTTATGCCTGTTTTCAACTGTATTTCAGTTATATACCGACGGGAAGTCAATCTTGCCAGTCTTCTTAGATTCGGCAGCAGTACCAACTTTTTTTCCGCAAGTAAATTCCAACTTCTCTGCATGATTCACTCGATCCGGTGGTAGAGAACAAATGGTCTTGAACACAATGCATCCAGCAAAATCGTAACTGAGAATACCAAGTCTTGCCGCTCACAAGGTTCGAACCCGCGACCCCGGAGTCCATTAACCTAATGCTATACACGCTAGGCTAAACCGGTGGGTTCTACTGAGAAAGCGATTGATTCTAAGAATAGGTAGCAGTTCATGTTATAAAGTCAATGCAAATCTGATCTCATTGGGTTTTGCCACAGAATAAATCACTTTTATATAATCTGATAGCGGATACGCTAATACCCGATGTTTCCCGATTGACCAGCACTAAGGGAGACAACTATGTACCAACTATGTACAACTATTCATGATTAAATTGTGTCTTTTCTTTATGCAACTGGAAATTTATTTAAAACATAAAATACACAACAATAAGCTCAGATTATGTGTAAATGTCATTTATTTAGTATATAATAAATGACGGAAAAACATATATAAAAGATCATTATAAAAAGACTAAAATTATATTGACTGGGGTAATTGCACTATATCCATTTACTGAAAATAATCTTATAATTATGATGAGAAGGGTGCCATTATCCCAGCCATGACATAAACATTTTAACATAAATTAACATTTACATAAAAAAGGTGGTGTCTAAAAAGGTCATAGTATTGGCGAAGGAGAAAATTTATCCTAGACAATACACACAATAAAAATTCATTATCGGTCATGAAAACAAAATCAATACTCAGATGCATATTTTAACTTATTTTTGTTACAGGGTACATTTATTTTCATTTCTGTTTAATAACTCAGATTTTTTTGTGGTTTAATTGTACGTAATTCAGCATGTTTAGCTCTGGAAAGCGAAGGTCTGAATGATATTTTTGTTTTGTTTATATGGTGTTGCCGTGTATGAACAGTATTTCAGTAATACACGGCGGACAATTATTTATTTCAAGCTGTAGGGTTAACTACCAGTATTAATCTGCCCGCTCCCCCACATTCTTTATCCAATTACATACTTTGTGGAGGAAGACCCAAGTCGTACTGAGTAGAACCCTCGATAGACCATAAGCTAACTGAACAGCTTCCACACATGTGAAATTTTTCTGGTCCTTGGTGGGATTCAAATTCACAGCGGTGTGAGGCTGTTGATTACTAGTCAGTGACTTTAACTACTCGACCACGAAAGTCTTCCTAGTTCTGCCCTTTTACCGACTGAGTTAACTGTTCATGGCGAATAACGCAAATGGTAAAGTTAAATTTGTGCGCATATTTTAGTCAATGTCTTTTGTTCTATATTCTATTCAAAGTACACTTTTACTTTAAAACAATAAATTAGAACAATGTAAACTTAGTGATCCATAAATCGAGTTCTATACATCCAGTTAAACAATAACTTTGTGAAAGTTAGGCCATGATTATAAAAGTTGACATTTTGTGTACAAACTCTGATCGGATATGTCTCGCTAATATCAATTAGTGCCGAAAAGTTTTTTTAAATTTATTTCTTTTGACACTTATTTGAATAATACATTATTTGATTATATCATGAAATCAAACTAGATGAAAGGTTCTTCATCTTGGGACCGGTTTAAAATCTCATCTTAATACATTTCACTGTTCTCAAGAGATTTTGTTTTCATCTTTAGTGTCATTCAATGTATTAGTACATGTACTAATAAATAACTAAATTATAGGCTGCGGCGTGTCCGTGTGACCGCTTCAATGTATACTGAACCGAAATATGTTTTCTTTTCAACACATCATAAAATGAAAAAAAAATGTATTTATAATTCCTTTTTCACAGAAGGAACGCTGTTTTATCTTTTATTACAAAGTACGTGCTTTCAACCGACTGATAAGCGTGTACAAGTTTTTTTCTTGGGCGGTTTTCTGTGGAAAAAGAAAACACCAAAACGTAATGCTGACAGATGATTGATTAGATTCAAAATTAATCCGTACACTTAAATAATTATCGTAACGTGCCCTCAATTCAAAACCTAAAACAATTATTTGTTGACCTTAGTTGAGCAAGTGTGATAAGAGTGGAATAAATTAAGATCGTAAATCTAAAGTATCATACATATTGTATCATATCTTGGTACGTATACTGTGCTATGTTGGGAGTGTTTATTTAAACGACAGTGATAAAAAGATGAGCAAGCTTGAAAGGTGGGTGGCTTTTTACTAATTATTTCTTATAATTCAAAATTTTGAAATATGATACTTTCCTTGTTAGCAATCAGACAGAATTGTGCTTTTATTATTAGCGATTCGTTTGACTTTTTCCTGTTAGCCAGACATGGTTTCCGTTGTCTCGGAAAAACATTATTTCTTCGAGGGAGAAATTATATTTTCATATTTTAATCACGAGCAAAAAAAGATACAGAATAATTAAAAATATCTCCGGACCCGACAATTTTATGAAACATAAAGAATAAAAATTATCACAGGGATGGTAAAACTTTGAAATGCACAAAACTAACAGGTTAATTTACTGGAACGAATACTATTAGGAGAGGGGCCTCCATATACGATTATGCTGGTAAGCCGTCGAGCTACCTAACGGAATGTTGGTGGTTCCACTCAGGTGTACACCTGGGGCCTCCCTCCACTGTCAATGCTGGAACGTGAGATTATTTGTGAGACGTTAAACCCGACTAAAAAAGAAAAAAAATAATGTTGGAAGTATAAAGAATTCCACCAAACATTTTCGGGTGCAACAATGTTTACCGAAATTTACTGAAACATACAAAACTAACCGTTATTATCAGAATGAATGTTAAAACGACATATGTAATGAATGAAAATGTGTTTTGCGCTAATCTTAAATTCACCATCTCGCACCACGGGCTTTGAATCAACTAAGACCTATTGAACAATATTGTGAAGCCAAACCTAGCGACCATTTCAGTATCAAGACCATTTCTTTATGCGGAAAACTTATCAGTTTCGCACCGCTTTTCAATAATTCCTCTATTTTTTAACTTGATAATGATACAAACTCATTGTCAATGTTGTTTGGTTTTGAAAATGACAATATATGAGCAATATATGTAGTTTTGGAAATTCAGGAATGCAATGATTGAAATAACTATGAAAATATAAAAGATATGCCTGACTGACTAGAAACAATGGGACAATAATGTAAAGATTTCAGATTTTGCGCAGTAACTAAATTTATTCGTTGAGCTAATTGTCTACCATTCACTTAATTGTAACTTAGTACGAAGTTAATCCATTCAATTTCACATTTTGTAGACATTATTCCAGGTGATTTTGAATAAATTCATATTTGTAGGTACGTTTGAGTAAGGAGACGTGTCATGTAAGTTACATTACATGTATGTTCTGTTTTGTTTCGTCCTGTTATGTTCAGTTGTGTCCTCGGTTCGGCGTAGCCCGGCTCGGCTCGGCTGGGGTCTCTTAAATTAGAAAAGGTTTCGGTGTTAATGTTCAAAGACTCATCCATTGTTATTGCAATTTTTTTTCGTATTGTTCAACCAAATTTTTTTAAGAGTGAAGAGTTACGTCCCTTGGGGATAATATAACTCCTGGGCAGACTTCAATAAAAGATCTCCATCAGCATTTTTCTCCATGACGTCGGAAAGATTACAAGTTTAAGGCGTTCATCTCACTACTCGTCGACTGACTTTCAATTTCATTTTGTGTCTATCGAATACCATAAATTCAATCTTTTTGACAGATATAAGATTTAAACAAACATAACACACCTGATATAGAATAGGAAAGTAAATCATCTGATGCTTATAGTAGAGTTAATGAGTGAATATTACGTTTCATTGTGGACCCCTGTCGTGAAATCATGCAATTTATTCGCATTGTTATTTATAACAAAGTAATATAAATTTTAACTGATGCTTGAAGATGGAAATATTGCCAATATTCATAACTGAGTTCTTGTCATTGACAATTGAAAATTGATGGATTATGATACAGAATTATAAGATTTCAAATGATTGACCCATTTTCCGTGAATTGTTCAAATACTCTTCAAATTTAAAGGGACAAAAGTACCACGTTACGTGCCAATAAAAACATCGTGAAATATGCATACTTAGTGTATTCTGATATCGAGCCCACACGTGGTACTCGTTTTATTTAAGCGCATTTAGATACAAAATCGAAAAATATCAGCGGTCTCATTTTAGACCATCTTTAATACATTGTTTGTTTGCAGTTACGCGATCGACTCATTCATAAATCCTTGACCCATAAAAATTGTTGATGACCTTTACCAAAAAATATCAGGTTCTTTATTCCAGCATTTTTGTTGGCGGTACAAATTTTTGACGTTAACCGGAAACAAAGTACCCACCTACCTACCCAACGCTAAAAGTCATTGCAAGCTTTCATGGCTCATCAATTGACTTATCGGAAAAGTTGTCTCCCTTGAAAATCGACTTTTCTGCGATATCGATGACACGGCGGTGACAGGTGCTCTATATAGAGTTATAGAGGGAGTATTTATTTAACTAGTAATAACTTTATTAATGATAAAGTCACAACATTTTCCCAGTTATGAGCACAATTTTGCATCTTTCTTCTTTATAATGATATATATATTAGTTATGTTGGGTTGCATAACCACAAAGTAATATTATTTGAGGATGATCTTTTTATATCAAATAAAATCTTATTTGATAATACCATTCCATTATAAGAATAATTATCAATATATATTGTCAATACATTTCTATATTTAGGCTAGATGATTGCAATTTCAGGATTAAGATCGTTCATTGTCCCACCGATTATCTCCCAGTTTAATCCCATAACGTCCAAATTATTATCTCAAAATGCAGTTTTTGGGATTCGTTTTTCATTTGGTTTGTAGGTTTCTATGATAGAAAATGATACACCGGAAGTTTTTCAAACATATTGACAATCATTCGCGTTATTGTCCCTGGGAGTAGCCAGTCCTATAAAGATTATAGAAAAAAGAAGATACATTTCAATGAAAACTCACGGTAAAAAAATAAGAACACTCCGCCAATCTTATTTAATGAAAAAAACTAGAGGTCATCGTGCAGTATCTTCAGGAATTTTAATATTTTTCTGTATCTCAACAGGGGCAACAATTCTGTTTGTTTCAAAATGTGTCGTAAAGTAAATTAAAGCATACAGGGTAACTACCAAAGAAATAATGATTTGGTACTACTATGAGTATTTTATAATATTGACAATTTTGAATAGCACTGAGCAGATACGTAAAAGAGTACAGTATTGTGGACATAATACCATTGTTATTAACATATTTCAACTGGTTATCTATTATTGCTTTCCTTTTCTATCCTGAAACTTATTTAATGCACAGTCACAGATACACAGATATAGAACAAAAATTTTAGGATCAGTTGTTCACTGATAACAACGGGTGAATTACTTAATTAAAACTTCGTTGTACATAATGCGTAAAATCAACTTTGTTTTCCACGAATTGAGTGAGATATATTCTATTTTTATAGCATTAAAAACAAACCAGAAACTTTTGAAGCAGAAACAAACTTTAGGACATTTTTTCAGAAAGTAAAATAGAGATCGATAGTTTTACGACAATAACGCTTTATGATAATTGAACAAGAGCGCACGTTTACGCTAATCATTCTTCCGTTTACTGCACTTCTTGCAAGCAGAGTGAATCGGATTTCAAAAAACAAGACAAAATTAATCATTATGATCATAGTAGAACATTGAATGGTTTTGTTCCGCGCTGAGAGCAAACTCGTAGCGTATATGTTCACCATAAATATTTGAGCGAATCATTGTATAAAAGTCATATTCAATATTTTCTGTTTGAGAATGAATGAGAAATGGAGTGATAAGACAGCATGTATGAGAGAATGTGTGGGGAAAAGATATCTCATTGAGAGGTGTTGATGAATAAGTGAGTTCGTCATTATACTAATTAATGCCATGAGTGTTGGTAAGGAGAAAATAAAATTTAGAGGGGGTCCGTCATCGAATGGTTATGTCCTACGACCAGAAATCACTAGACTCTCAACGAGTTCGAATCAAGCCAGAATCTGACACATTTCGTGAATGAGGAAGCTGTCCTGCTAGCTTATGGATGGTTGATGGTTCTATCCAGATGTACGCTTGAGCTGTAAAAGTCGTTAAATGACTTTAATTGTTGCTACGACGTTAACCACCAGTGAGAAAATAGAGCATTTTCTGTATTCAGTTCATATTCATATTATATATCTATTGATTTATTTAGTAAGTCAGGCTTAAAATGGAGACGGACCGACCGACTGACCAACCAGTCAACAGACCGATGAACTAACCAACCAACAAACCAACACCCAGGGTATTTCTAAATATACCCTAAAAAATTCGTTTGTGGAGGTAAAATCGATGCAAATAGATCTAAGTATAGTAGAGATCATGAAGATATATTATAATTATAAGGTTATCAAGGCTATTTTATCGATATGTCATATTAATGTAATGTAATGTTTTGTCCCTGTGAGGACCGAGCCGATAAATGTCCACTTTCTGCCCGTCCGCGTGATGGTATTAATAACAGAACATTACTGTAGAATAGAAAACATTTCACGATTCAAGTCTGCTATTATTTTGTCTTTCAGGGTATGAGGAGGTAGAAAAAGATATTTAAAAACATGGAGAGTGACGAACAGATTCAAATTCTTCAGAATTTCTTGCGAAGAAAACAAAAAAGAAACTGTAAAGACGATTCTTCATCAGATTCTGAGA
This sequence comes from Lutraria rhynchaena, assembly GCA_008271625.1. Classification (NCBI taxonomy): domain Eukaryota; kingdom Metazoa; phylum Mollusca; class Bivalvia; order Venerida; family Mactridae; genus Lutraria; species Lutraria rhynchaena. The sequence continues at coordinate 3,914,997 of VIBL01000012.1, forward strand.
CTGAACCTGACGCGGGAAATTCCTTCAATTCATCTAACACCGGAAGCAACACCGGAACTCCTCGATCAACAACGAGTAATGACTCATCACTTTTAATCTCACCTCGTTCAAATCTTCTATGGGATCATGGATATGACGTGGCTAAAGACGAAAGTGGACCACCTAACGAAAGAGATTCTGAGTGGCGAAAATTTAGTAATAAAAGTAATGAAACAGACGATGACAAACTGATAGCTGACAAATGTACGAAAAATGAAACTCAGACGAAACTATTAAATGAAAATGGTATAACGTCTGCTCATGAACCGGAGATCCAATCTAAGTACAGTGTTGAGTTACCGGATTTAATCACATCTTCTGCTCTGCTATTAGAAAGCGGCAGAAATGCAACGTCGGAACACGCAAAAAATTCCGATATACCACATCAAGTTCTCAATAAAGAGACCGCAGAGTATGATTTGTCCGAAACTCCTCCTCCTCCATTACCACTGTCAAGTCCTCCTGTTTTGAACACTTCCGGTGTGGAATATTCTAATTCGGATGATAACGTCTCGGTTAACTCAGATACGAACACTGTTCGAAGCGTAGGCCATCAACAATTTGAAAACATACTAAAAGGGTTTAGTGATGATGAAAACAAAAATGATTCAGACGTGAAAACCCCGATATCTTTTCATTCTAACGAAGAAGGAAGTTCATCAGCTGAAGGAGATGTTTCTTCAAATGATGATGATAACATTAGTGACGATGACGATGGTGGATATGGCTGTGAACAGGATTTGGAAGTGATAACAGTTGAGGGTTGGTCTGAACAAACATATATTCCTTCTGATAACTTTGACGAAATTGAAGCTGAGTTTGAAAACATTCTTAAATCTCTAAATATGGACACAGAAGTACAAAACACTTATGTTGAAAGATTTGCCGGCAGGCGAGATCGCTATGGTTTCATACTTTCACCGATTGTAGAAGCTCCCTCTCCGACACCTTCGTCCTTATCGGGATATTCTGGATACAGCGGATTGTCATGCTCATCTCCAGATCCTTTCGGAATGTTTCGTGTTTCTCCGGCTCCTAACAGAGGTTCGAGACAAGAGCTTGATTTAAGTAGTTTGAATGTTCGAGCTAGTGATATTGATTTAATTAATGATAAAACTGTTCCAATCTATCAAACTGTTCAAGCTAAAAAGGTGATAATAGTTCCTGAAGGATATGGATGGGAAAGTGGAGATGATCTACTAAGTCCAACGAGCACTGGAGAATGGGATAGATATGACAATGGTTTGAGCACCCCACCCGTGTCTACCACAAGTATAAATTTCACTCAATTTGGCACACATGTAACAGGTTGGAAAACTCCAGATGTACCAATATATGAGGTGCCTGAAAATGACAGTTCTGATACGACTGTAGGTGATACTGATCAGTCTGATAATGATTCGGAAGATACAGTGGAAGAAAAATCTGATAATGAATGTGAATCTACTGATACAAAGGTGGACAGTGAAAACAACCAAACAGGTGAATATTCTGATCTTAGTAAAGAAATAAATAATCTACAAACAGAATTAAAGATAATAAGACAGAGTCTTAATAACAGATGTAGTTTAGAACAAGGTGAACGTGAATTTGAAGAGTTACTTAGTGCTTATACACATGATGATAATCATGCAAAGGATGTCAATGCGGCGCACTTAGACCATGGTCTAAGAGACAGCTTCGGAGGTTTCAATGCTGAAATCGCTGATATAAACAATAAAATTGATAATGATTTCGATGACAATGCCAGTGTTAGTCGTGTTTATGATGAAAATTCGGTAAATTCTCTTCAAGATAATATGCACTATCGTGCTGAGTCTGGAGGAGCCCTAAGTGCCACCGAAGATGACGATGAGTCTTCTCCAGACAGTTGTGAAGATGCTGAGGATGAATATAGTGAATCAGATAATGATCATGAACAACAATCTAATTTGTTCGGAGTATTGAGCATGCCAACTGGTCAAGAATCAGATAATGAGAATGAAATTGGCGGAACTCATGAACGAGATACAGTAAGTGTAAAAGAGATGTTGTCCCCGAGATCTGCCACTATACTTTCTGGAGGTATGTTTCCAGAAGACTCAGAAACAACAGAATTTTCATCTGACGAGAACGATTCTATAGTCGTAACTCCTGAACCCAACATGTCCAGTTATGGTTCTGGAATAAAAATATCTCAATATACCTCGGGGGATTCTGATGATCAGAACAATTCAAATGGAGAATATTTGGAGTCTGCAATTGATTCAAGTACAAACCAAGCTAAACTGAGTAAATCCAATGACTCAAACAATACACTAGATGAAGCTCGATCACTTGCGATACACAGCCCTTTAGATTTCTCACTTATAGATTCCGGTTTCGACGCAATTTCAATGAGTGAACTTAAGAAATCGCCAAGAATATTTGGAAGATACTATACAGATATGGATAAAGATATACTTGATGAGGTTCAGTCAAAATGCGAAACTCCAAGGAGTGAGTCGGGTAAAGTAGATTGTAATAATGTCCGCGATCAGAGTCCCGTCACCACAAGTCAAAGTAATAGATCGGAAATGCAAAACATCGACGATTCTTTTAAAAATATTCAATTCTCTCTTTCGCCACGTGAACAAATAGTTGTTAAAAAAGTGAACAAGACTGGAGACTCTGATCCAAAACTTGATGACATTGTCACACACAGTGGAAGCGCTTTACTAAGTGAATCAGTGTCAGAAGTGAATGTTAAACCAACTGTACAAAACATCCCTGTTAGGTCCAAAATTGAAAATGCAGTAGTCATTGAAAGAGAATTACCAAATCCTAAAAAAAGCTTAAAAACTGAAACAACAACTGAAAACAAGTCAGTTCTTAAGAATAATTCGAAAGGACATTTGACACAAAGTCAACTTCATAAATCAGATGCTGCTAAAGAAAGGTCAAGTGTTTTAGACAAACCAGTTAAAATTGAAGTCGCAAATTTGGCTCGCAAAGACTCTGGTAGAGTTAAGATTAAGCGGGGTTATGTGCACGAGATTTCTGAGTTGTTTAATAAGAGCGTAAATTCTCATAAAGATGATGAAAAAGAAGTAAAAAGTGGTAAAAAAGAAGCAAAGAAACACAAAGGAGAACCTATAGCAGTCAAACTTCTAACACCAAATGAAAATATTGTTTTAGACATGAAAAGATGTACACCAGAAACATTTTGCGAGGAATTTGTACCAAACGGGAGTTTAGGTTTTGAAGTGACCCCACTACAGAAGGTCAGTTCATTTGAGAATGTGTCGGCACCTACGCGGACTTTTGCTGATAAATTAGATAGGAATGAAGAAAAGCGTAAAAGGCGAAAACTTTCGAACGAAGATTCCGATGAAGATAGTGACCAAGATTTGAAGGATTACACTAAACGGATAGCAGAAACCTTGGAAAATGATCTCAAGCTGAATGCAGATTATGAAGACAGTACTGTCAGTAATGTCATTACTCCTGGGAAGAGAACATCACCGGAAGTCCAGAAGAAACTCAGTAAGACCTTTGAAGTAGTCAACACAATTAAAATGAATACAAATATTGACAAAACAAGTGCTCTGGGTCTGTATACACATGAAAATACTGCACAAACCTACGATGATGACAAAGAAAGCGCTGATACTTTAACTGATATTAGTAAAATGCAACACAGACCTGTTGATGCAGGGTTAGCTGATGAATCAGATGAAAATCAGGCTAAGTCAAATGAACATATCATAGACACAAAATCACCGAGTGATGAGTCTGTAAATATGACTGATATAATGTGGCGCATACCATGGAAAACAAGAAAACAACGCGAAGCTGAGAATCAATCAAAACTAACACAGACTAAGCACCAACAAGCGTCAGAAAAACCGTCAGGATATCTGAATAATTTGATTTCTAGAATAAATAAGACTAACCGGCCTTCCGCAAAAAATGAACCAATGAAACGACACGGGAGTACTGAAAACGAAAATGTTCCTAAAATAGAAGAAGTATCTGAGTCTTTAGAATGCGTGTTGAACGAAATCAATATTGACAGTACAGAGATTCAACCTATTCATAGGCAGAAAACAAAACTTGGGAAGCCACTAGACGACAATAACACGACAGCTGTCCACGAAACTGGCGAGTTTAATTTCCTTGATTCCCCAACGCTTCTGAGACATGACACGAGTTCAGTAAACAATAGCGAAAATCAAGCCGATATACCGGTGCAATATGGATCTGTACGGGACTATTCAACAATATTTGATGATTCTCAATTTGAGATTAGATACCCATCATCTCTCAGTAGACGCTTATATGGACCATATTGTCGTCTGCGTGGTATAAATAACAATAGCGATAACAGCGATAGCGACGAAAGCGAGACAACTCTAGATGACTTATCAACGATTCACACGCAAGACAGACAGAGTTATCTTTCGACAAGAATACCGCTTATGTCGCTTGTCACTGAAGATGATTTGAGTAAACAGATAAAGTCAGGCAAATCCAGTACACAATCAATGAATAGAAATACAAACGAGAATACTGAAAATAATTCTATCTGCAGTGAAACGCCACAAACTGCTAACATTTCTTCAACAATCCAGGACCGTGAAATATTTAACCACAATAGCACACACGTAAACCTATCAGGACGACGAACACCGTTAACGAGACGTTCTCTGCATGATGGTATAAAGCACAATACGAAGCCGATCACATACGAAGAAGTAAATCGAGCGGATCAAAGTTTCAAAAAAAGCGAAAATAAATTTGTCACCGTAACTCTGCCTTCGGATAAACCACAATCTCATTTGCTAAACGAAGCGAGACGAGATAAACATGATTACGACTTCTCTCAACTTTCTGATTACGGCAGTGTAAATTTAAATGGTAAAAGCGAATGTAATACAGCGATTTCGTCCGATATATTACAGCCAGGAGTTTCCGACCGTATTGAAAACTCGCGCGAACATGAACAAACGGATACTATTAATGATCGCGAATTGGGAGGGGATATAAATATGGTAAATGTGAAAAATGGTTTGCATCAATCGGGGTTGGGTGTTCACATTCCTACGGACAAACCATGTAACGAAACAAGACCGCAAGATGTTGATATGAATAATGAGGACTTGTCAACTGAAGGTAAATTATCAACAGTGAATACGAATCTACCTGGGATTAATTATTTGCATAGTCCGAAAGGGACATACAACATACATTCAAAACAGCTAATGTCTTTAGGGAAGGAGGCTGACGATGACAAGCGTTTGAAAAATGGCGGAGATGTGTCAGCGCCGGAGGGAGAGAGCAAGCATATTCAAACGTCAGTCGTGTTACAAGCGTCGGGTTATGAACATGTTCTTGAGGACGAGAAGGGGCATTTAAGACTTTGGCCGTACTCGGATTTTGATGATAACGATAAGCTTCCTGTGACTTTACACAGAGCGAAAAAAGGGATAAATATTCCAATTAATAAGGGAATGACCGATAGACCTGCAAGCATGACAGTGATACAGAGCGCGGAACGCAGTACTGAAATGCCAGAAAATAGACTAGTGCAAAAATATCATGCAAGTTCGGTCCTTCCAGCGGATCGATCCACCGGTGAAATTATGAAGGCGCACGGCGAGTCCGTCCAGTCAGTTCTCTTACAAGACGACAATGGCAACACAGTTTCGGAAGAAGAGCTTGCGGCTATGTTGCCCAAAATCGCGGATTCAATTAGTAAAATGGAGAATTCAAACGCAGAAGAAATTTTACCTGGAATCACCCAGAGTATCACAAAATTGAAAAATGGCGGTAATTTAGTTATTACAACGATGACGCGTAAATTAGATGAAGATGAAAGTGGCTCATCCGGTCGCGGCTCTCCGGAGCCGGAACATCCCGTGCTAAATGTCGATGATTTAGAAAAAAGTAAAATATTCCTTGTGCAAGATTCAAAAGGGGAACTATTTTATGTTGAGGATGTGACCAGTGAAACGCAAGAAAGTGCATATTTTAGTTCTCGGAATACTTCGGAAAGTATCAGTGAACCCGGAAATAGTCCGACGTTCGATAGAATATCTAAAATACAATCTATTGGTCGTAGTGGAATAAAGGATTCGACTGCGCAAGAGATTTTGTCTAATATGTATGGTGATAGTGATGTTAGAGAAATCACTGAGAACGAGGAAGAATGGTCGGAGAGAACGTATGAATATGACTTACCGCGGAGAAAGGATTATAGCAAGGATTCGTTTAAAACTTCGTACATGGTTGAAGAACCGGGCGATACACTGCCAAAATTAAAAACTGCGACCACCACTGATAAGTATGAATCTTCTTACAAGATGTCTGGAGGTTCACCAATGGTATATGACGGTGGTATGTCACAGAGTTATTCACAAGTTACGAAGGGTGTGTATGCAGACGATACAAATAGTGTTTCGGCAGTTTCTGTACCAAATGTCGTGAGCTCCCCAGTAAAAACCATTGAAAGATATACGATTGAAGGTGAAGCCACAGATTATCCTATTGTCCCTATGCCGCCCCAGCCATTGTATATTCCACCACCTCCCATGGTGGTACAGACGGATACACCACAGCTTTCTCTTGTTAAAGTCGATGTTACTCCAAGAAGGAAAACCGAAAGCGTCCAGGCTAAAATAGAAACACCGAAGCCCGTAGAGCCTGAAGAACGGCCGATATACAAGACCATTGCTACAATTCATACACCCGACAAACTTCCAGCACCATTATCTCCACCAAAAGAGCAAAAGAAATACAAAATCATTTCATCTAAGGCAACTGAAGAAGAAGAACAAGAATCTCATATGAGATTTGATGAGATTGATTACAAATTCTCTTCAGAAAACGTCGAGTACATGATGCGGCCTGCTACAGCAGAAACCCAATTTTTCGTACGCAACTCTACCAAACTGGAGGCGCCGAAGAGTTTCCGTAGCGAAAAACGTATAGAGCTTGGACGGCAATCGGACCAGAAATTTAAATCTGAAATTAAAGTTCAGGAAGCCAAACCGGAAGTGTATGAACAAAGTAGTTACAGTTACGATCAGATGAGGTCTGAATTACAACAATCGGAGTCGAACATGCGTGTGGTGAGGGGTAGTTATCTTATCAAGAACAGTTTGGACGGTGGTGATGGTGATCTTGATGATAATATCAATATGTTCGATGGTAACTTTACAATGTGTAAGGATAACCCATTGTATAAAAGTGATGAAGACATTTATCTAAAAATTGAAAGAGAAAAAAAGGAACAAAATCGTATTGATGAAATGATAAAGAACAGGTTCAACCATGATATCACATTTGAGACGCTTGACAAGATTGCAAAGTCAAAAGCAGGTTAGTAAAATGTCTTAATTATAATCAATTTTCAATAGGTCGATAGTTTGTCTCAGTTTTTGTCCACGAAATTTTTTTTTCACTAGGGTTTCACGTCGCACCAACAGCCAGTGTCATTTTGTGACTTTCAACTGTGAAGGAAAACCCCTAGGCATATATTTAGTATAACCACATAATTTCCATTAACCAGCCGGACAGTTTCCTCACATGTGAAATTTTGTCTGACTGAACAACCTAACTGAAGTAATGATGGTAAATGCTAGTTACTATTATAAGCCTCATCTTAAATTCCAGACGTATCCTGATGCATTTGAATGTTTAATAACCTTAGTAACCTACGATAAAACCAGTCTATAAAGACTGTTAGCATGTTCACACCATATGGTTATTTTAATGTGGACTTCTTGGATGAAACTTATTTGAAGTCTGTATATAAAACTGCTGATCTTACAGTTGGATGACCTCTGTTCAAAGATGTTCTGAAACAAAAGTTTAATAGTACATTGTACATGTACATGTATACCTATTTAATATCCAGAATAGAATATGTCAACTAAGGTTATCAAAGTGCTATTTAAAACATGCTCGATGCCTTCGCTGATTCATATTTTGACTAACGTCTTAATTGCAGATTTAATCTGCCTAAAATTCTTATATCTGACTATTTAAAATCGTTGTGACCTTCGTAAAACAACATTAAGTTATGAAATCGTAAATGCTAAATCGTACGTAGTGTAACATAGACTCGATGGAAATAATTAATGATAAATTTAAAAAAGCAGTCTACCTGATAATCAAGATAGTTTACAACGGGGGTCTATTCACAAACATAATATTATCTTAACTATACTATTTTTAGACTTTTAGTTTTAATGTTTCGTGCTAATGGCGAACGTTTTGGACATTTACCTTCAATCGCTGACATTAGATGCCCTTAACAATCAATAGAATAAAATAAATTTTCTATCTTAGCTAAGTTGTGCCCATAAAACTAGCTCTACATGTCCAGGTTTGTAAATAACATGTACCTTGTTCATACGACAAAAATAAGCTGCACCCTTAATGCATTTGTTCATTCAACCATACGTATGAGTATTTCGTTTAATTGAATTCTCCATATACGTAAATTCAAACATATAATTATTTTCATGAACTCATAGCTCTCGATAGCTGCCCTGTAGTTTTCTTAAGTTTTTGTGTTATGTTGTTTTTGATCGCGCGAAATTCATTTATCGCGTGTTAAGTGCGCGTTTACGCAATTCTAAACCATTTTGTAATCAAATCAGTATCGTCTGGCTTAGCAACAAAATTTAATAAACAATTTAATCGTTGTTAGTTATTTTTATGTTGTACTTTTATCAGCTCAGAGTCCACAGTGTGAAACAAGATACCAGTTTCACAACAAAACAGTCATTTAAAATGTTCGTTATTTTATGGGGTACACGACAGATATAAAACCTGAGGCTTTATTATGTTTTAATGTAAACGCAATTTCTCAGTTTTGCGTTGTTTGTTAGCCAGATATTTTGCGCCTCCTAATCCACTGAAAATCCCAGATTATAAGATACATTAAATTCCTGCTTTAAAAATACGGGGCCTTAATACCAGAGCTTAATCTTTTGACTTTTCTCTCTTACGTAATCGTACTCACAATGTGTTAAGCTAATGACCTTTCTATTACTTTGTTAGCAAACTTTTCCTTCTTTCATCATTTCAGAAGAAATAGACTAGAAAATTTCCGGTTACTCGATCCAAAATATGGAAAAAGTAGATCACAGAATCTTTTCTATTTTACTTAAACTTGCCTTTTGTGTTTTAGAGTTTCGAATCGTCCCAGAATATTTATTATACAAAATCTATTTACATGTACATGTATTTTGGTATGATAAATCATTTTGTACGTCCAAATGGTGCACACACCCGTGTTAAGGAAGCTAAATGGGAAAAATGCTGTTGTGTAATTCAATTATGTTCTGAATATTACAATCACAATAGATAAATAAATAAATAAACAGAGACAGAATATTTTGTCTGATATTCTAGCAGGCAATTGACAGTATCCCAAAGTGATCGATTCAGAAAATGGGGAGATGTTTTGTAGTTATCACCTATGTCATCAACTACATCATCTTTGTTATTATCATAATCGTTTCCAACACAACCATAGTCAATATTAGCACCACTATCATCGTCATCATCATCATCACCATCATCATTATTATCATCTAACCATGAACATCACCAACATTATTGTCATTATCATCATCATCTCTACCAACATCGCCATCATTATTATCATAACCATCAACATCATGACCACTTTCATCACTATCACCACCATCCTGACATCTATCAAATCATCAACACCATTATCGTTATCGCCGCCGACATCATCACTATTATGATCATCGTCATCTTCATCATCATTATTATCACTTTCAACACAATCATCATCACCATCATCATCTTCATCATCACTACTTTGGTCACAAACAGTATCATTATCAGCACGTGTATATCTAATTAAATACTTTCTACCTTGTGTAAAGTATTATTTTGTACTGCAGCGTCTATTTGATATCAATTTAATTGTTTAGTTATCTTTAAAACGTGTGCTGCATTTCGTCAAATTTCCGGACTGTGTCTGCAGATTATGTAAACACACATTTAAACATATATAATTAGGTTTGCTGTGATATTATTGACCCGTTCTGCTTGGACGGATCAAAAATAAAATAAGTAATATTTTTTACATTGAATATACGTGCTCAATGCATCCCCGGACTGTGAAAGTCGCCTTTAATACAGTGTTCAGTTTCAGTGAGCAGAAATTTATGGTTTATGTATTTTAATGTAAAACATTCAATTCAAACACAGACAAGAATATTTCATCGTGGTTACTAAGACGTGTTCCTTTAAAAACAACATTGAATATGTAGGCGTTTCATGGCCAAGTATTTTATTATGATAGACAAACCAATCAATGATTTGAAACAAATTGATTTGAGGTATGTTGCATTACTTAGATCTGCGTTCCGTATCACACACTTATACATGTACACACGTGCACGTATAAAAAAGCTAACTACAAATATGTGTGTATTAAGACGTGGGTTGAACCTTTTTGGGCGTAATCTATCTAATGTAAACTTTAGTCACTCATGTGAATTCATTCACTTTACATCGAGATGCATATTTGCTAACGTGAACGACTCACGGGGTTTTTCTCCGCGACAATACAGGCATGTAAGGCTTAATTCTAATGCAGAAACTGTACGTCAACCTGTGAGCAAAGTTGCTGATGCACTTCTCGTGTTGTTAATAAATTATGTCTCGAATATTTTGTTGGTATAAAATGAGCGAGCCTACAAAGTAAATATAGAATAAAATACTTAACAGTCCTACTCGATATCTGTAAGAATGTAGGAGATATGTCTACATCAAGAGTTGCGACTTTATACTACCGTCTAACATGTAAACAAAGGCCACCGCAAAAAAATGACCTTCAACATGGCTAGTTTTGATCAGATATTTCTACAGTTAACCCTCAGTTAGTGATCTCTCCAATAATTATTCAACCTCATTATTAACGATCTCTTATATTAGAAGCTATTTGAAATATTTCAGCTATATTTAAACTTGATAATGAGATCACCCCGATATGAACTTAGTTCTAATTGTGAGATCAATCTCTAATCTCATAGTCACAATTATCTCACTTCTGGTATCATGGACATTTAGGTACGGTAGAAATCACTCATCACTTGCACCCATTTCATAATACATGTTTTCAACAGAGTGGGCGTGTACAATGTATCACCAAAATGCAGTATGTATCAAACAATACATCACCAGTAGATATTACAGTGAAACTTGCGCTTGCGGCCACCTCCGAATAAAGACCACCCTGTGAATAAAGGTCATTCTTTAAAAAAAACAGTCACTGATTATTTAGAACCAGCCGACCTCCGAATAAAGGCCGTCTGCCAATAAAGGCCACATTTTGTCTTTCCCAATGGTGGCATTTGTTCACAGATTTACTGTATAAAGCTTTAATCTATGAAAACTTGGAATTTGACAAGTGTATTACAAACTCGATGTGTGAACATTAGCCAAACCTAATAATATGACACGTTAATCATTTTAATATACCACACATGGCATTCTAGAATAATACATCAAAGATAAGGCACATATTTATATCATATACGTTTTAAAGTAGCATATTTTATACGGACTTAGAATTATTGCATTTTGAATTCAGCTTGTCATAATTCAACAAAGACTAGCAATAAACTTCATGTTAAAACATTTATTTCGGTGTTAAAATTAATTACACCCATACATTATAATTTATGAACGATAAAATCAAAGGCGTTTCGGTTATTTGTTTAAACTTTGAAAATTATGTATTTTATATACGTAATGAAATTCAACATATGAAAAACGAACCGTGGGCGTTAGTCATGCAGGCGTCTGTTATACACTGGACCAAAACGCTTAATCCTTGATTTTATCAAATAGTTTTATACCAGCTTTGCAAGGGGTTCAAGATTTGTCTTCACATCTCAAAACATTTTAACAATGTAGTATTATATTACTTAACCGTCTTTAATCTGTAAGAATTACTCGTTTGAGATAATAGTGTTTTAAGCTCTTGTGTTTTGTACCTTTATGTGCACATCATAGCTGCATTCCAATCTGTCTGTTGTTTGGAACATTCGGAACAATTTGACTTTATAGCTCTTTCATGGTTGATCATTATTGATATATCTGATTGTGCTAAGAACAGAAAAAGGCATCTTTACAGGCCTCGTTTTACCAAATAATCTTAGCTGCATATTAATACAAAAGGTTTTCGTCTATAACCTGATTATTTTTAAAGAATCTATTTCAAAATTGTGTCTAGACATATAATCGCATTCAACACATTTTTGCGTAAATTTCATTAAGGGAAATTTATTTATGTACACTCAATATGGAAATGAATCTTGGAAACGCTCAAGTCATTTGTAACCAAAATTTCTTGACTTGTGAAAATTTCTGGGCATGATATAGAGTGGCCTTCACTTGAAAAGGCTGGTGTTTAATAAACTTAAGATATGTGTTCAAATCTAACAAATTCGGTGACAATCTTGGTGCATGTAATTTCTTTAAGATATACACAAAAGTAAACAAGCGGTTATTTGATAATTAAGGTAAAAATCTACAATTCAAAGTGAAACATTATAATCATGTTCATGATTGTTCGACTTGAATCGTATTAAACAAAGTGTTTTGCATTAATTTAATTTACATCAGCACGAATTAGTGCATCTGTGCATGTACCACAATGACAATTCATTTTAATCTTAAACAATGCGGAAAACTTTGAAACGAAGAGATAATGAAAATGATGAGATTTGACACAACTAGTGACATTAAGTGTAGAATTTAAAGTAGATTATCATGAGAGCAATATAATGGTTACAGATTATAAACGTATAACTACGACACACTGGCCAGTTGGCCTCGACTTACGAGCTTAGTTTTTCATTAATTATTTACACATGCCCCACTTGTTTTTTCTCGCTGTATATTCATAAGAGTTACTTTTCTCTGATATGTCACTTTTTTCCACCGTTGTAACATCAGAACATTAAGTTATCGGAATTTGATTTCATTCATTTATGACTGGTGGGAAAATCAAACTAACTTTAGATTGATCTATCGCCACATAAAGTACTTTGTACAATTAGTTTGTCTATTACCTAAGGTTATATATGTTTTCAACAGTTACTGGTGCGTGGGGTCGAGACATTATGAAATAGAGATTGTTTAACCGCCCCAAATTATTAAGTAATGTACCGAAAGTGAATTTGAGCAATTGCTCTTTCCGAACAATTTAACTCATAACCTGGGTAAAGTATTTGAATACTTGGTCAAGAAGTAAAAGAACAACTTGTACGAAGTTATTTATTAGCGTTTTATGTATTTGGAACCATTGTATTGTATCTAACTTCAGAAAAATTCAGACCGTCATCTTTGTTTTTCAATTTCTACTTGGCCTACGCTCAGAAAAGCGAAAAAAAAACTCAAAAGATCTAAATGACGCCATTGTATCGATAAAGGGAGGGAACTCTATCTACGGGTTTTGACTAAAACCCAGTCTATCGGTGCAATTTGTTTCCTTGAAATTATTTTGCAAATGTTAATCAAGATCTGAATTTATAATGCAACCAAAACATAAATGTTTTGTGTGAATCTTATGCAACAACTTTCGTGTGAACAAACTTGCAGGTTGACTGAATAATTCAATTAGTATGATTTTGCAAAATTTATTTTGTATGAAAAATCACCTAGGAGACTGATAGTCGAAGATAATTTATTTTCGTTTAATTGAAATTTTATCTGCAGTGCATAGTTTTCAATTCTATGAACGACGAAACGTAGGAATTTGTTACATAGAATACGTGAGATAGCTTATTAACATATTTAAATGTCAATCGCGCTTAAAGAGTTCACTATGTGATAATTAGTTTTTATTCCATTTTAGAAGGTTACCACGTGATCACAAGTCAACTGATGAATTAAAGTTCAAATATGCAAATTCAATTTCCTAATTATTTGTTAATGACTGTTATGTAACTGGCGAGACTTGCCTTTTGTTTCAAGCGTCGTTTAAATTAACATCATAAACAAAGCAAGTTTTTTAAAGGAAAAGATTCTGCAATCTGAGCCGGATTTGAGCTTAGTTGGCTTGAAAACTAGTCTCAAAACGTCTATCATTGATTGGTTATTTCTGAATTCATTTTAGAATGTAACCAATGATAAGACAGCTTGTGGAAACTAATCATCCTTATATAGTCTCCAAACTCCTACCTAATCATCAGATCGATGCAGTTACGATGTCTGCTTGAAAAAAAAGCGCGAAGTTGTCTTCAATAAAATTAAACGTATCCCCTTCTATCGTTCGATTATGGAATTCCGCTCGTGGCAATTTCGAGATTTCTAGAACACTCTCCTGCGCATTCTAAAAGATGTCTTCGATTGTCGCCAAAAATGAACTTTAATGATACGGCGTGTTATCTGGAAGATCGTGGACAAATCTTATTAAATCAACAATATTTGATTTTTATAAAATTTTCTGAGTACACATTTTAATATCGCTTTGATCTGTTTGTTAAATTTTGAAGGAAATAAACTTACTAATTGGTGATTTACTTACACTTTGTTAATGTCGCCTACATCGATTTGTTGCACGTAGTTCAACTTTTTAACATGTAGCCACAAAATAAAAAATCATGGTATGGACAAAATTATACAAAACATAAAATATTCATATTTTATGCAATGCGATGAATTTTTACGATTTTCCAAAACCATTGAATAACGAAGTTATAAAATTTAATTTCAATTATTTGAATGAAATTTACGTTGCATAATCATTCCGTTTTACACAACATTAAATTATGCCCACATCTCCATCACGTGGGTATATTTAGATGTATTCATTTTGAATGGGTTTTGAATTGGTTATCTATCTTATTTACTGCTATATATGATTTTTTTTATTTTGACTACAGTATAAAATACCTCCTGCTTGTGATCGGTATCCATATATCACATACATGCATCTGTACGCTTGGGACCATATCAGATTCGGATCTTTCAATTTTATTATTTTTAACATGGTAATTAAATGTATGTCTTATTTGTATGAAATCAATTGACAAACATAGAATCATATCCGAAACTGGTTTATTTGTTGAGCGTTATAGTCATTACTTAAAAGAATAATGGGGCATTTACGGATGAAGCTTCATTTTAATACAAGTTTGTACAGGTTTTGCATTAAGGTCGTGAATCAGTTCACTTTCTAATTTAAAGCCTCCAATAAAAAAACATACTCCTTCATATATATAATTTCCTACATTTACTTTCGATTACATTTGACAATTTTACGTGGACCAGCGTAACTACAAATACATAGACGGTGCTACTTTATGTAATAATATCCAGTTAAGATTAATGGTACGAATGATGTAATAAATGTTATATTGTTTAATTGGTAATATGTTAATAATGTTACAATTGTCATCTTAGTTATTTGTCTCAGTAAGCAATTCATGTAACAAGAAGTATCACGATGAATGAACAAAGCTATTTTTGTTTGTTTGTACGAGACATTGTCACTGGGCTGAACGCCGTTTTTCAACAATTTTTCAACTACTAGTATATACGGCGACTGGTTCACCTAACTAGTTTTCCTGGACTGTATACTAACCAGTACTAACTTTCCCTTCCACAAGGAACCGGTAACTTCTCCACATATAAAGTAAAATCGACATTTTGGCAAATTTTCATAGAAGGATATGACCTCCCGTGACCGGGATTTGAAACCGGATGACCTGGTTGCAAGTCCAGCGTACTAACCACTGGACTACGGTCGCGGCCCGAACAAAGCTATGGTCATAGTTGTGGTCAAACGTGAGTTCCAAACCGGTTCCAAAAGTTTAACAAAAATATTTCTGGTTGATTTATCCTGAAATGGATATTGAGATAAATACATTTTTTTAATCTTAAGAACACTTGAAATTTATGATAATATGCTATGCTGTAAATCATTATGATCATCAAATTATCTCCACATATGATTTGTCTGTGTATTTATTAATACAAAACTTCAAATACTAAGGCCATATTCAGAAAATTGTGAAAGGCACTGTGCTTAATATCATGTCATAAATCTGAGTTTCGTTACCAATCTCAGAATGCTGCTTTTTTGGTCTATTTCATGACTGAGAACCAACCAATCAGATTCTTTCATTTTGTGACCCGTCTCAGTGGTCAGTTTTACTAGTATAAACTCCCAGACTGAACAAGAAACAAGTGATAAACTTTTGCAGTTGGACGAATCCAATTGGTAGGTCAATCGGTCTACCGCAGAAGTATTCATGTATAGGTGGTAACTTATCAGTTGAATTTTGTTCAACTAAGCAGATAGTCCTATATCACATCTTGCATTAGAAGCAGTGTGTTAACACGGGCCTTCTGGAGGTTTACTATTATCACGTACATTAATCTAAAGGTTACAATATACTCGAACTCTAGATGATAGGAAGAAATCATTTCTAATGTAAACGAATTAAGGTCACTGAACACTTTTGATGGTTTTTGTAGATAATTTGTATATGTAACCGTACTTTTATTTTGTTACATGTACATGATATTACCGTACAAGTGGTGATTTCTGCGCACTTAAATTTATTATTTGTTCTTGACTAAAGTAGCTTATTTTGCATTTTTAATTTCGGCGTTGCAACGAAAAAATCGACTTCTGCATTTTATCTCTGTTTTTTTCCTTCCGTTAACCATCGATAGCATTTAAAATTATTTTACGTGGACATTATTTCTGGGCGGCAAAAGGAGTCGCCAAAAGATCACTTTATTTTATATTACAACTGGGTTGCAAGGACATTCAGTATTGTCAAAGACGGCCACTGCTATTTCAAAATAACCTGAATGCGTGTTGCAGTTTGGACGAAAGAAAACTTTTCCCTTAATTATATATTCATAGATAAAAAAAACTTATCATGTAGTGACAAAAACCCATTGTGGTATAATATCTCACTGACACTTGAGATGCATTAGATACGTTCACAAAAGTTTTAGCCCAAATCACGTGACCCTTCCTTTTGATCACATGACTATAGCACTCCGGGCAAACTGGTGGGACACTATCTACTTATCTGTAGACATTATTCATACCTACATTGACACATAGAATGTCATTCACCTCTTGTTGACATCAAGTTCCGCTTCATGAGCTAAACTACAACTTTATACAAAATTTGTTAAATAACTGCGTTTTTTTCTGCAAATGTCATCAGCGCGTGTACACAAATTTACGAATTTTAACCGCTTCCTTATTGGGGCGCCATTTGTTGGCCACATCTCTACTTTGTTACTATGGTATATTAATGTTTCTTCATTATGTAACTTATCTATAAATATTATTTATAAAAATATATACAAAATTCTTTGAGATATCTAATTTCTAGTAAATATAACAATTTTAAGCTATTGAACGGGTTATATGATTGTTTATATGTGAAAAATATTTATATAGGTAAAGTAAATCTCCACTTAGCGGTCACCTTGATATAACGACTCTTTCATTAAAGCGACCATTAACTGTCGGACAAATTTTCCAAATATCTTTTATATCTTGATCAAGGCCGTTTCTCTCGGTCCCAAAAGCGACCTTGATATCGGGGCGTATAAACTTCGCGCAATCGTTTTTCAACTTGAGTATTCTTTCTGAAATTTCGCTATTTCACGCCTAAATTTATGTGTAAACACTTTTTTATATTAATAGATCTATCTACAATGAGAATGCTATATTTCCCGAACTTAATTACATAATTATGTAAAACTATTCGATGATAATAGTAATTGAATCGCTTTTAATATAATGTTTAATGATTCGAACTGAAACTTCAATTCATGTTATGCTGTGCAGTGATTTGTCGTCACATTACAAGCACAATCATGTAATGTTTACTTTAACTTGCGTAACGACATACCTCGGAAAAATACATTAAATACATCAAGGTCTCCCCCCCCCGTTCATACCTCATAGTAAAAAAGTACACGTACTTATTCACTATTCATCAAATGACGTTGACAGTGTTTGGGGGGGTTATTTCATTCTGTACGCGTAGATGGTGAGAACGCTTTGCTTTACGAGTAGGTAAACATTGCCTTACGTTTATTGTAAGATTTTGCTCATTTGAAATTTAATTATTTTATGTAGTCATAAAGTTGCTGACCGAAATTCTTTACGAACCGAAACCGGAAGTAAGATTAATAAGTTTTTACATCGGTTAAGTATGTTATGCATAACATTCCAGTTATGTGTGATTGTATTCAATCATTCTCACAGAGTAGGGGCCAAATATACGCATATGCGTTCATGAATGTATCCGAAGGGGTTTTAAAATTTAAAAAGTCTGAAAGGGGTTTGTTTCTTTATGAGATGGTGCTAAAATAAATGTTTTTGTCAAAAGCATCCATTCACAATTCAATAGAGACACATGTACAAATCACACTTTCTGTTTAATGGCCTGTGTGTACAGTAAAACTTCGATAAGACAGCATTTTGGACGTTAAGAATCTTTAAATATTATATCGACATCTGATTTTCATATCTTTAGTATTACCTTATATTTCAACTTGATACTAATATAATCGTTATAATGAGATGGTTTTATTATTGAAGTATGGAACTTCAGGGAGGTTTTACTGTAATTTTATAGCATTAATTTACTCAGTTAAGAAAACAATAAATTAACTTTTATAAAAACTAGTTCAGTTTTATTCAACTACCCTTGGGGATTGAAGTAAAATGTTTTTTGCGAGGTTTGATATATATTTGTACCCTAACGGCATTTTATCATTGTGTCAATTGAGCGCAAAAGCATTTTCTTCGTAGAATCCCGCCTAACGGCATGTGGGTTACTGTCTTAATTCATTAAATTTACGCACTTTCAGTATTATGAAGAATAAATACCTACATACTTAATTTTAACAATCTTTTTAAAGTGGGTTGTCCTGCTTAATTTTGGTGTGTGTTCTTAGATTCGTGTTCAAAAGTATAAAATACATTTTGAATATGATGGAGCCTGCCCGCCCGCTCAGCACAATAGGTAAAGCGCTAAGCCTACAGACCTTGGGCTTATGGGTTCCATCCATGGGCGTTACATGTTCTCTGTGATGATTTGGTTAGCGACATTACATCTAAAGTCATCCGTCTTCTACCATCAACCACTCATGTGTAGACATTGGCAGTTACTTGTGGAGAACATGGTTAGCTCAGGTCCAGACACTAGGCACACTGTTCAGCTGAACTGTCCACCTGTGTATATCCGAAACACTGCTGAAAGCAGGCACAAAACAAAACATATAAAATACAAATGAATGTATCAATTGAAATGATTGTTAAAGTATAAATCAGGCATTTACCGTAAGATTCAACAAGCGAATATGGCGTATGCACGTTCTGCGCGAATCATGCATTTCGGTACGTACTTCGCGTCGTAAATTGGACACTTGACCCATATTGACGTTTTTATTATTCAGTAACATATTAGACCTGTCTAGTTAGGTCGTTAATTAACACTTAACTTGTTTTATTACATATTTATTTTTAAGGACAACAGCGATAATTGAGCGTGCCAGTATGCGGTACGAAGATATGATTGTTAAAAATGAGATTCCGTCAAGATTTCGACGTCTAGATAAATATTTTGCTTATATCATGGTCGAATAAATGATAATTATATCGCACATACGGAGTCCCTAAAGTGACATTCTACACTTTTATCTGAAATGTTACATTCTAATTAATCCTAATGCTCGTGTTGGAAATAAGCTACGTGTACATAATACTGGCCTTTATGGCAAAGTCCATGAAGTACCTTTGATAGGTGACCTTAAACACAGGACTAGCCGTATATTTTCGAATGAAACTATGAACAAAATCGCATTGGTGTTGTTAATGTCATTTTGTAACATATTTAATACATTTGACCGCTTACTGAGTTTTTGATTTGCTCTTAAATACTTACTTTAAACGACTGTTGATACTAAATTTCACTATCTGTGTTAGCAAAAACACAAACATAGGGATATACGCATGTGAAACTAGAGTAAATTATTTAGTTTTGCGAATATTGGGGCTATTTTGAATTTTATTTCACTGCTGAAAACAGGTGTCAGTGATACAAAATTGAAGTTCAAAAGTTGAACACAGAGTCGTAAAACTTATAGTTAACTGAATAGTAGTTTGGACATCTAATTATTAGTCTGTGAAATGGAGCCTTAAACCACTTGTTATAGTGATGACGAGCACAAAGGAAAATTTACTTGATTTAAGACTGTTGGCAATAATATTTGCCGTATCAAAACAAAAATTCATATTAATGTATATCTTTGTTTACAGATGATTAATATTTACTGATTGATGATGTTCACATGTGCGTATTTCATGTAACTAAGAAAGGTCCAGAAAAAGGCATAATTAATTGATTTTGCACGGCACAATTAAAGGTTTATTTACTTCAAATTTGACAAACATCTTTTCGGATCGAATTCACTTATTCAGGTGATAGCCGCATACGCAAATGAAAAAAACAGCATTCAGAGGGTTAGCTAAGTGTTGATCAACAATCTGTTTGAACGATTAAAATCTGGGGCTGCCGCAGGATTTTATCTCTGAGGGGGATACTGCATATAGGGTTTGAAACTGCATTTTTTTCCATTTCCTGACGTATAAGGATTTACCCTTAGTAAGAATTTAAAGGATGTTTAGTTCTGGCTATATCAAAACAACACAGTAGCATTGAACTGTAAATGTCAACGCACAGACTTATAAATAAATTCATTATTGTACTTAAACATTTATTAAACTAAGTATATTTTTACTTTCAGTTAAAAGGGAGCCTCAGAAGAAGCTGAGCTTATACGAAATGTTGATGAATAGATTATCAACGATAGACACAAAACATATCCGACAAAATATCGACGTCAAACATCATTCGGAAGATATCTACGGTGATCCTAGATTTATACAAGCGGATGGTCAATATTTGAGAAACGCGGAAAAAACGAATGATTTCGACACAGTTGGAGAAAAGGTAGACCTAATGCTGAAGGCTGGAAAAGCTTACATCACTATCAAGGTCACGGCCGAAAGGATCACACCAGTTGACCTTGATTTCAATGTTTGGCGTAAAAACCAAGCAATTGTAACCAGGACAATTGAAGTCGACTTACTTGCCACAGAAAAACGCAGACGACTGTACTATAAGGTAATGGATTCGGCCGGCGGAAGTCACGGAGATCACCGTGTAGGTCCGAACGAAACGATCTTAGACAGTGAACAGACACTTGATTTGTTTACGAAAATTCTGGGCGCTGCTGACGGCGAAGGTGATGTTGAGGATATTGAAGTTAGAACTCGAGCCGGAAGAACGACATGTCCACATCCGGGCATGGACCTTTTGTATTAGACCACTGAGTGTTTACTTCTTGTGTTCCAAAAGAACGCGCCAAAATGGCGGCAGATTGGTATGATTGAAAGTTGGAGAATATTTACTCCCAGAGAACAGGTTTTGGTCAGTACTTATTAACGACGAGTGCAATCAAGACTTTAAATGTGAAAATAGTGAAAGAAGTGTTTTAGTTCGTATATAGCAGACAAAACAAAGCATTGTATTGTATTCAGTGCAGCGTAGAATGACTTTTATACGCATCAATTCTGCTCTGCAGTTATTTGCCAAGTGTATGTATGGTGCCGTATATAATGATTTTTTTAATTATGTAAAGCTGTAAATAAATTATTCAAATAGCATAGGCTAATATTAAGATGATGAATGTTCATTCGTCTATTTAATCGTATATTCAAAATGCCCTCAAAGCAACTCATTTGCAAATACCTCTGTATGAATAAATATATACATGCACTAATATAAATCATATCAGTAACGCAATGATTTTGTACAATGTCTTAAATTTACATATATTGCATATCTACACTATCAAATTAACGACATAAGTAATTAAAAACTTTTTGTTTTACATAAAAATGTGGAGTAAAACACTTAAGATTTGTGCCAAAACCAATGAATTCTAATCGTTTTCTTGATAGTTTGACCGTAAGGCCGAGATTTTAATCCCGATTCAATTTAAAGTAGGAAAATAACAATGTACAAATTTCCTTTTACAAGTGTACAATAACTGATGAACGACAATACTTAAAACTTGTTCATTTCTTCAAGACAGTGCTCAGGAAATGATGACGTCACAAATGATGTGCTCATATTTTGAGCCTCATTTTTGTATGATGATAAATATTGTTAATTAATGTAATTGTCAGAATATATGCCAGTATCATTAACAATATTTAGGAATAAAGGAATAATTTATAGGTACATTTGTATTGGTCATTGTATGTTTGGAAGGTCCGTGTAAATAAATTATTTTACTGTACTCTTTGTGACAAGTTTTATACGCCTCATTTGTATTTTAGCATATTATGTACAAAATGATATATACTAATATTTTGGCGGGTATTTTGTATTTTTGTTTCTTCTTGTAACTTTCGTTTCTTGAAAGAAGGACACAAAGTTAGATACGCAATCATCAAAATCTTATATTTCTTTTCTGCTTTGAGAACAGTAAAGTTGATGATAGTATGCGTAGTGCGTACCTCCCTTTCCCAAACAATAATTCTGACCTGACACCACACTTGGATTTAAAGCGCCAAAACTTTTGCACTAAAGAATCAGTGAAGAACCATTTTACATGGTAGGTGCCATTATTACAGTATTGCTAAAGGAGATAATTCACTGTCTGGTGTTTTAAAGGAATTCATACATTTAACTGGTTCCTGTTGAAAAGAAAGTTTTGCATCCATTGAAAAAGGGGTACCAAACGGTTCGCAATAATCGACAAGCTTGTTCTTTATTTAAAAGCGTTATTTTTAGTAAGTTTGTTCGTCTAGCCTTCAACCATTAATGGGTACGGGTGTAAGATTATTTTTAGTATGAAGACTAATTCAAACTCGGACGAATTTTTGAATTGGTTAAGTGCTATATATATATATGAACCACAGGCTTGTTTGCAAACTTGTATTAAACTAGAATCCATGAGATTAAAGTGACCAAAATTACCTAAATTCCGCGATATGAAAGCTTTAACTAGAGCTAATACTTTTGTTTATATTTTATTGTGCTTTAACTACATGTACATGGACGTGCCAAAGTATTTTAGACATCGCTTTATTTATACTGTAAATATGATGAATTGTGTATATATATTTGACTGTATACTTTCCATATAGATTATATCATGTAGTATATTTTGTATTTACGTATTTCCAATCTTGTTTTTTGTATTTTATATTGCATGATCATATGATATACGTATGTATACAGGATATGTTTTTGATATGCAATAAAGTTCTTGTTATGCTTGAGTCCGGCTATTTTTCATACGTGTCACTTACATTGTCCATTGTTGCTTCTTTGCACACGTTGCTCCTTCACACAGAATTTAAGTTTTAAACAGCTGACGATCAGTCTCTGAGCTTAAACTCATCCATTAAAGCTCAGCCATACACTTTACCGTCCCTTGCGTGTTAGACCGAGGCTTGCCAAATCAACCATACCAATGAGGAGAGTACTTGAATTGCTACTAACTTAATACGGTAAAATATATGGTCAACACGTGACCCGTCTCAACCAATCAACAGCAAGTATTCTGTGCGAGGTAAGATTATAACCAGCCCCAATATATTATAAGTGTATAAGGACTGCTGTCTTCATTGTATGGCTTCAAGACTCGAAGGAACATTTTAACGATAGTATAGAATTGTCGAACTGGATCAAAGAATTCTCGAACTGGATCAAAGAATTCTCGAACTGGATCAGAGAATTCTCGAACTGGATCAAAGACGGCATTATGTCTTCTTAGCGCTAGTCTGTTCGATTGTCATCTAAAACATAGTAAACTGTTTCGTCCGTTTGTTTAATTAATTGCTCTTTCCTCAAAAGAAGATGTAATGAACAGAACTACAGGTAGTCCATTGTATTACATCATATGTAATAGGGACATTTGATTGCTTGCGTTATGCAAGTAAAAAACATGGCGTTTTTTGTAATTAAATAAGTACAATAATACACATGTTGCCCATGCACACACTTGACCAAATACCAACTAAGGCAGAAATTGACATGAACGGCTCATGAAAGCTAACAATTGCAGTTATTTTCGTGATTCGGATGAAAGTAGTATTTTGGGGGAAGACGGGATGTTTCGCATGACATTGTTCTTTTTTGTATGAGTCATTTTCTTATCTATATCCATTGAAACACTATGATTATAGTTGGAAGAAATCGGCTTGAATGTTTCGTGGAAGCCATCCATTAGTTCTCTTCTCTCCATCGTGTCACCATCAAGATTGTCGGAGGAAATAAGACTTGATTTTTTATGGAAGCCACGATGCGTTTTCCTGACATCTTTGTTATACAATCCACAGTGAAAATGAATGTAAGAACTAGGCTAGAACGTTCCGTCATTGTCTTCCTTGAGTTCATTGCACGAGCCACACGGTGCGAAGATGTTTGTAATGTGAACACAAAATTTGACATTCTAACAAAATGTTTCGCTGGTATTTATGAAAGACAAGCATACCGATATCCATACAAAAAAGCCATTTATTCGATATCGCTTGATGAAAAGAAATAAAGAGCAATTCTATATACATCGCATATGAATTACGCACGTACCTGAATAAATAGCAGAAAAACAATAACAAGGATAATAGATTAAATATAAAACAAAACTTTGACAAAACTTTTGTGTCATGTATTTACATTAGCGGGAAAGAAACGTTTCATTTGTTTTTGTGATATATTATGACCTGTATTAATGTCATATATGAGCGTATTCATTGTTTATTCTTATTGTTAACATCTAAGTTTATTCTATTTACGACAAACGATATGACAAGCGCAGTAAAATATGCACACGCGCGTGTGCCCAGTAATTTGTACGGGGTCTCTGTAGTCAAGACATAGTGGTGATGTTCTCTGACTATTTATCACTAGCCCCTCACCGCTGTGAGTTCGAATCTCGCTCTGCATCAGATTTTACACGCTAGGAAGCTGTTCAGCTAGCTTATGGAAGTTCGGTGGTCCTATCCAGGTATATACCTAAGGTCTTCCTTCACAGTTAAAGCTGGAAAGTCGCCAAATGACCCTGGCTGTTGGTGTGACGTTAACCCAAAGTGACAAAAATAATTTGTACGTAGATATGTGGGCTTCAATGTCCGCTTAACTATCATAGTTACAATATTTCCCGTGGTCCTCAAAAATCACTTTAATACATTTGAAACCTTCAGCTAGATTAAAATTTATATATCAATACAAAGTTAAAACAAAATACAATGTACTTCTCTTTCATAGTTCAAATTCGGGACGTAACAAGTCGGGAAGGGAATATAAACAAAATGTTTCAAACACATTCATAGGACAAGTTTATCATTAAATTTGCAATGCACCTTTAGTCATTTGTTTCTCGATCTCCTAGCCAGTTGCCTACGAGTAAAGGGCGAGCAGGTATGCACTAGTGGGTAGCCCATGAGCGCCAATTTGGTGAAATGTCCACCATAAAATGCTATTGGTAGCTTTGGTAACAATATAGATTGACGGACGAACAAATAAATCAACAAGGTAAGTCAAAGTGTTTATACTTAGATACAATAATCTTTGCCAGGGTGACTTTTCTCACCATATCAAAGGTCGGTATCTGATCTTTGATTTGTTTTTTATTAAACGGAGTGCATACCTTTATACTAACTAAATGTCATACTTTGCAGTTAATCAATCATACATACAATATCTATGACAAGAAATTATGAGTCACAATATGAATGTGATTACTAATACATACATTTTATGTGAAAATAATGATTTCTGAGAAGAAATCTGTCTTTGGTTTGTTCTTTATCATTCTGTTATCTGATCCCTGTTTCTCCAGTATTTCATAGGTACATATTTACATATACATTCGTACAATATACATTCGTCCACTGAACACTGTTTCTATGCATCAAACAAGAATTTCTTTTAACTTTTCATTTTAGGATAACTTTTACTGGCAGAGGTGTAATCGTGTACTCGTCATTAGGGAAAATACCATTTTTGCACAAACTTCCCCCAAACATATGAAGATTGGCCTCATTATTGAGATAGTCTCACTATCAACCAGAAATATTGATGAAATGCAGAAAGCCAGTGTGAAAAAATAAGTTGTTGGTATAATGAGATGGTCTTAGTACTGAGGTGACTAAGTAAGGTTTTACTGTATTTGGTTGTTATGCACTACAGATAGTTCAGAGGTTTATAGACCAGCTGACAAAACAGAATGTCATACTAAAAAGTTTAATGAGCCCAGTAAGTAATTTAAAAAAACACATTTTTATAAATGACTTTTTATTACATAAGATTTTTATTCACAGATATTAAAACTCCAAAGAATGAAAACATAATTTTAATGTAATTGATAACATTATCACAAAGATAACCTGACAATTTACAAGATTTTTTATCAAAGGGAGATAACTCAATAAAAATGCACAATTTACAACATTTACAAAATATGATGAGAAGGGAGGTAACTCAGTTTATAATCACATCAGAAATATGGTTCATTCAAAGTTAATTGGAATGACATTTTGCAATTCTGTTCGGCAAACCAAATATTGTACTAACTTTGTTTGCTTGACAGACATTTCTAGTAGATGATACACCATGTTTTTTTCATATTAATGTGTTTTTCATTCAACGCTTCTTATATTAATTGAGGGGATGTGTTGAATCTTAATGCATGTAACAGAATTACTGAAAATTGGAAGTGCAAATTACATACTTTGTTTCATTAGTAAAACCACATTTTGCAATCCCATAATACTTTTATTAGAGAATGACTAAGAAGAAAATAAGTAAGATTTTCCGCAACATTGAAACAATAATTCTGAAATTCTGAATAATAAAACAACATAATAATCTGTCTATATAAATACAGGGAAGGTAAATAGGTTCTTTTACACCAGTTACTTCCCCTGATATAATGTGAGTACAGAATCTGATTAAATGCA
The DNA here is from genome assembly GCA_008271625.1 of Lutraria rhynchaena. Classification (NCBI taxonomy): domain Eukaryota; kingdom Metazoa; phylum Mollusca; class Bivalvia; order Venerida; family Mactridae; genus Lutraria; species Lutraria rhynchaena. The sequence goes on from VIBL01000012.1 coordinate 3,942,082, forward strand.
AACCAACATTGCCTTTCATGCAAATAGATTAACAAATCAGTCAAGAATCACACAATTGATATAAAATTAATTAATTAAAACAAATGTAAGTCCACTTCAATAGTGAAAATATGATTTCGGTTCTGCTGTAATAAATATGTATTATAGTTTGTTACTTTTGACAACTTTTTTTCCAACATGATCATTTCACTTAATTTTTGTGGTAATTTTAAACAAATATCTATTCTATGAGAAGCAAGAAGTAATATAATTATCATGAGAAATGGTTCATTTGAGACAATTTTGAAAAATGTTAAATAATCACGAACTTTTTTTTATTAAGTAACAATCTCAGTATAATTAATATCGACGAACATCTGCAGAAATGAATTATAAAACTACCACAAAAAAATAGTGTGAAACAGGCAGGGTATCTAAACAGGAAACAAAATGAAATATGGTGACATGAACACTTTATTAAAGGATAAAAACAAATAAATTCTGTAACATACATGACAGTAATTCAATTATGACACGTAAACTAATGTGCACCAATGGTTACAAACAAATTAACTCGTAACAAATTAAGAAAACAATTTGGATAAATTGACATTATATTGACATATATTGTAGGATTATCAACTCTACTTTCTTTTCATGACCAAAAATTGAAAATCCATATATTTACAGATCACGGATTTAGGCAATCCATAAGATTTTATACCAAAATGCTACAATATGACACCACAATATAGGAAAACTTTTGGGGTTCATAATCAAACCAACATTAAAAATACAATAGAAGATATTTCTTGACAAAAGAAGTGATTCGCATTTTAAATTTGGCTTAAGCTGTGATTCGTTTTTTATATTTCAAAGATGACCAAGCAAATGATTGATTACGAAAAACACTGAAGTATTGACAAAACTATCTACTGATTATTTTTAACTAAGTAAAAGAAAACCAATAATAAGTTACTATTTAAGAACAGAAATATGCTGACTTTAGATTGTAAAAATTACTATAATCAACATTTGCTAAAAATAAAAATAACTTCAATCAAAAGTTTTAACTATGCTGTATCACACTTTTCTATTCAAATATCATCATTCATAAAATTAAATAGACTGATTTTAAATGGTAAAAAAACCCCACCATTATCATTATTATATTTCTTAGCATTTTGCATTTTTAGGTTGAAAAAAGTACCCTATATTCATAACACTTCATTAAAATTATTATCATTCCTTAATAAAACAAAATCTTGTCTAGATAAGCATTCTCCCATAGTTCTTAATATTACACAAACTTTGAAAGTGACAAAAATTTTACAACAGTATGGAAATTAGTCCCTATAAAATGCAATAAAACATTTCAAAAATGATACGACTAAGTACATGATATCAAACTCTGGAATTTAAAGGCATGCTACATGAATCTAAAATTAGTTTATGTCTTTAAAATGAAATTTAATGATGCAACTATTTAATACAAACAAAGAAATTTAATGAGCATTAACAAAAATGCACAACAACATAAAATTCAACTCTGAAGTATTTATCAAATTCTCTCCATATATTGAAGTGCACATACTTAAATTAACAGTATTTGAACTAATTTTTTCAAAGCACTAGTCCAAAATATGTAGTAGACTATTGGAGTAAAACAATATAACATAGTCTGAATATACAATATTGAGAAAGTTTACAAGCTTAAATAGAAATTTACTGGCCCCAAAGCCTAGCAGGTTAGTGTGAAAACTAGATTAACATTACAAATTATATTTGTATTCAAAATTTTATTATTTTGACAAGGACAAACCTAAATGTGATATAAAATCACAAATACTACAGGAGCAATGGAGCAGCTGGGCATATTTTTAATGATATTTTACAGATCAAAAAAGTTCAAGAAGCAAGAAATCTCCTACATACTATAAACATTAAAGTCAGACTCATTATTTGGGAATTATTTAAATCATCAATTTTGAACCAAGCATGTTTTGCCAATAAATTGTGTACTTACAAATGAAGACATAAAAAAAAGATTGCAACAACAATTAATTAATAAGTGAATTAATTTAACTCATATATTTAGAAACAATAAGAAATTTTCATAACTAATTAAAGTATTTTATGACATATCTCCGACTAAATCAATACTTCATAGTGATAGACTTTTAGATGCATATCTTTTAAAGTTTCCAAATATTTCTGAGCGACATATTTCAAGGATTTATTTCCTGTTCCCTAAAGATATATCATCCATTCAGAGCAAAAGGGTGTAACTAGTTATTTACATTAACTATTGAGTAACAAATATGTTACAGAGAATGGATGATTTACAGCGATAAAATACACATAACATTAAAAAAATTCACAATAATTGAAATATTGCACTGCTATCTCTTTCTATTCTGTTTTGAGCCACTAGATTTGGTAGATGCACCACCTCCGAGCCAACCAGCTAACATCTCAGACATATCAGGTAAACTTGATTTATCATTTAATGCCTTCATTTGTGACTGCATTTCCTGTGAAAAAAAAGAAACATAATAGTTTAAAGCAGATATACTTAATTCATTACCCTTTAGAGATGTACCAATACCTCTCATCAATAACCATTATGGTTTATGCCAAAAATATGTAAATCTGATACCTATTGTATTTGAATTCAATTTCCCATAAGAAATCATTTTTTCCATCACATTATTATGAATGTAAGTGTGTAGAGAATAAAATTTTCCTTTAGTGTTGTATTTGAATTGAAATTATTAATTAGTGAAATAAACAAAGCAAAAGATGATTTTGGTGGTAAGTGAAAATAATTTCAATTGATATTAAAACTATAATAAAAAGAAGAAATTCAAAAAAAAGATAATGGTACACTTAAACAAACTTAACAACAGCACATTCTATTTAATTCATAATGAAGTCAGAAAAAAATATATCACAGGTTTCCAAACATGCACATTAAGATCATAGAAATGATGCAAATGTATAAAGATAAAATGAAACATCAACTCAAACAAGCAAAACTAATCTGAATCAAAACACAAAAATGTTTGCAGCTGTATGTTAATGAATTTGCCTTATATATATTACTGACATTGTATGATTTATTTTGATTGTGTTTTTTGTACCAATTACGTATTATTATGAATATGCCAATAAAAATATTCTATTCTATTCTGTTCTATTCTTAATTTCAGCAATTAAAAGGTAACAGCGACATACTTTACCAGTCTTGCTTATCACAAAAAATGAAACAGTAAAACAGTCCAATAGGAAGAATTCCTCAAACTCATCATAGATATAAGACAGATATTATTTCAGGAACAAGAGCAAATTGTTGCTGATCCAGTTGATAATAATCTGTTACCTTTTGAGCATCAGGGTCCGCTGCATTCATCATCTTTGGTAAAATCATGATCAACACCAAAGGAAGAACCATTGTCAATACCTGAGAAAATATATAACAGCAATGAGTATACTGGTAAATCGGTATTGTAGCAAAAGTACATTAATTAATTTAAGAAATAAATCAATTCATTATACACATATGCAGATGTTCATAACACTAAAGAAATACAGATAAATCTAACAACTCTGATTAAAACAATATTTTTCCTAAATGATAAATATATGAATAATTTTTGTGTCAGTAGGAAGAAAACAATGTTCTGACCACTTACTTGTCAATAACTCAGGTACTATAACAAGCATTCAGACCAATTTATTTTTATACGTATATTAAGCAGAACTAGGATTGTTATGAAACTAAAATATGTGCAGTCTTCACACTAACACACTATTTACAGGTAAATATCAAGATGGTGTATTCAGGCATGTGGTAAATTGTTTATTTTCAATGACCAACTTATAGTGACGGCATTATTGTTCACAATAGTGCTTCAAAAAATTAGCGCAAACAGTGCATGTGTATCCATATATTTTGCTGAAATGTGATTAATACTAGAATTTGTAACAATATTATACCATTGGGTTGAATAAGAAATCAGTAATCTTCCATTGTTCTCTTTTCTGGAAGTAGTTTGCCTTTCGTCTGTCCCTGAATTCAAGTGGATAATGCATGGTTTTCACTACAGATGGTTGGAGATAGTTGACCCTCCTGGCACGCATCTTTCCTTTAGCTGTGATATCAACACGAGCTGCTTCAAACATATAGGTGGGATTAAGAATCTCAACAACATAGCTCCCAGATGGAACACCATTAATAATAAAACTCCCATCACTCCTGAAACAACAACAAACATTTAGTAACAGACAGCGTTTAAAGAAAAAACCAATGATTTATTTACAGTAATAGACAGCCTTTAAAGAAAAAACCAATGATTTATTTACAGTAATAGACAGCCTTTAAAGAAAAAAACAATGATTTATTTACAGTAATAGACAGCCTTTAAAGAAAAAAACCAATGATTTATTTACAGTAATAGACAGCCTTTAAAGAAAAAAAACAATGATTTATTTACAGTAATAGACAGCCTTTAAAGAAAAAAACCAATGATTTATTTACAGGATTTTTACTTTAAATAATAGATACTGGTGCCATTATTCTTTTAAGACATTCAAATGTTTTCTTTTTTTCATTTCTTCATTGATCACACATTTATGAATGCAAGTAACAGAGCATTTACTAGAATTTGAAATGCAAGAGTCGGTGACTTGCAAACAAAATTCCAAGAGTCAAACAGAAATTCTCAAGAGTCAAGGTGTATTGATATATTTTATGGGTCAGGTATATGAGCATTTAGAGTACCCCTAAAAAATGTTCATTATGCACAGACTTATAGTTTGAATTCTGACAATTTTTGAAGTCAAATTAAATCCTGTATGGTAAGTCAGAGTTGGTGCGCATTTCTTATGGTTTTTGAACAAATGCTCAGCAAGTTTTAAATTCTGGAAAGTCTGCATTGTGTATACTTTACTGTATTTTTGTTAATACTTGACTGTCCACACCACAACATGTTACAGTTCAACATTCAATTCTTAAGTTCATTGGACTGGCATTTTAAATATTTTATGACAGAAAAAAATTCATTAGTCAACATTCAACACAAAAATTGATAAATAATATGATCAAGAGTTTCAAAAAGCACAACATTACCTTAAAACAAAATTTCCATAGTATTTAAAAACAAAAACAATATAGACAGCTATGATAATTACAATCAAGACATCAAATTAACACTGATAAATAAATGCAGTTTACATTTTTTTTATCATTCAATGATTCATTGGAACAGTCTTTAAAAAGTATGACTATTTGTTACATGTCTCTGCATAGTTTAAGTTATCACTCCACTCCACTTATGTAAAAATCAGATGCCAATTGGATAAACACTTGAAATACACAATTATTCATTCTGGCTACTTCTAGGGCTTGTAGTCTTGACTCAGCATGACTGCAGCATATGTTATTTATATTTTCCAGCAGTGTACAATCAAACTGTTTACACAGGTCCTATTTAATAAATGTTCAGTTATTCAAATGACAGCTGATTTACAGAGCAGAAAATGCCCAAGGTCAAAGATGATGCACAATACATATTTGCTATGTGTCAACTGGGGGTATTTAGCAATTTTCCAGCATCAAAACTCAGGACCTCGGGTGCACCCTTGCAATAATTTCAATAAATGATCGTAGAAGTTAAATTCTAACAAAACTAAATTCACAATCACAATTTCAGTGCAATAAATGCATCTTTTCCCTTTCTGGTTGACACCAGTACCTTTCTCAAAATGTAAAGACCATTCATTCAGTAGAATAAAAAAAATATATTACAAAAACACTAGAATCAAATGGGCATTTTCAGATTACTTGATTACATTCATTTAACATGCAGCAACAATGGGCTGCGGCTGTGGTCAGTATGCTAGAATTGTAACCCAGAGATGTGGGTTCGAATCCCAGTCACGGCAGGTCATACCCTTTAAAGTTCCATGAAAATTAAGACAAAAATGTTGATTTTCCTCCATATGTGGAGAAGTCGTTGGCTCTTTGTGGAAGGGTAAGTTAGTACTGGTTAGTATACAGTCTAGGAAAACTGATTAGGTTAACTGGTTGCCGAAATATTAAATAAACAGAAGAAATACATTTTAATGGTGTACATTCATCGAACATGGCTACACGGTAGTAAAGAAAATTCAAATCATTTTTCACACCTCAAATGTGCTACGAACAATCCACCATCCACATTAACTTGCGTGTTCGCAATCCAGTCTTTCTCCGTTGTGGAAACCACTTCCACTCTTCCCTCAATTTTGAACTCATCGACAACATCTGTATCAACATTATTACAATAGGACCGCGATATTAAGCTCAAAAAAGCCACACCAAGCAAAAATTTCCATGTCATATTTTCTTCTTATTCGGTGCGTATGAGGTGCCGTAAAATCTACACAGCGTAAGAAATATATTGTAGTGTATAAAACACGTGCGTTTCCGGACATGTGTATTCGGTTCACGAGCATCAATAATACGCTAATAAAATGAAACCGTAAACAGCTGACGTCTTCAGTGGCCAAAATGAAATTACCATTGATGGAATAAATTTGTAAATGAATATTACGAGAAATTCTTTCTTCTTGTGTGTTTCCATATTTAAATGACAGCAACATCAAGCATTCTGGAAAGTATTTGAATATACTATATCTGGTACATCCTTGAGTAAAACGCCCTTGTAGACTGATGGTTTGGCTATAAATGGGATCATTATTGTATTACCCCTTGATTAAAGATGTCATTTGTTGCAGAATGAAACCTGGGAAAAAATTGTTTCTTCGTCGTAGAACTACTGCTGCTTTAACTCTTTCTGGTGCTGTTGTTGTTTGTTATTCCGCTAAGTGCTACTGCTATAGTATGGTTACGAAATGACTAGATCCGCTGCTAGAACTGCTGCTTCTGGGGTTGCTGCTGCTTCTGTAGCTTTTACTTCTGCATCTGGTCTGAAATATGAACCCAGATAGTGACCAACATGCAGGCTATTTTTAATCTTTAATTTGGCCAAAGTGAACTAAACATGCTGCAAGTATATAACGAATAAACGAATTCCAAGGACATTGTACCTCATTAAAAAGAGCATAAATCAATTATTGAGACAAATACTAACGCAATCCCAAAGTTTATACAGATACACACTAACCCAACAAATAATATGGAGGCTACGGTTGCACTTTTTGACATTTAAGTAAACTGATGATGATTACAAAAGCTAACCGAACAATTAGTTGATCTGGCACACAAAATCATTGTCCACGTTAGAGCCATTCTGCGAGGAATGAAACATAGCATTGCAATTTATGTCGTGTATGACTACGACAAGACATAAATGAATACACTCCTTAAAGAAGGACCGGCTTTTTTATTTATAATATACTACTCAAAATTTAATACTGCTCAAAATTTAATAAGGAACACTTTTTAAAGTTTAAAGATAATGTCTTAGCGTGGAAGAAATGAACAGAGAAGTTGTGATGTTGAAAGCAGGGGCGTCACAACGTTACGTTGCACGTCAACTTGGAGTTTCACATAGCGTTGTAGCGAAGATGTTACAAGGTGCCGTATCGGTCACACTCGAATTACACATTCATATATACTTAACCGAGATCAACCATTTTGCATATCATGCAACGAAGCTTTCACTGTAAAACATTTTCTTATAGACTGCCACGAATATACCCTAACCCGGAACCAGTATTTCAACGCAAGCTCACTCAAAGACTTATTCACAAACACTCCATCTATTCTTATTATTCAGTTTTAAAGGCAATTAATCTGTACTGTAAAATATAATTACCATAATTAATTAATTAATTAATTAACAAATTCTGCTGTAGGTGCGATATAGCCTAGTTAGTGTTAAAAGCACCGTAAAACACCAATCAATCAATGTAGCGAAGATGTGGAACCACTTCCAAATGCACGGTGATGTTATCCACAGACATGGGGGAGGTCGTCGGAGGGTTACTACGCAGGCAGAAGACCGTTTCATTGTGGTACATGCCCGACTTCATCGCTTCATGGACGCCACGGCCCTCCAGAATGACTTCCAGAATGCAACAGGGGTTTGGGTTTCAACTCAAACCATTCGAAACAGACTACATGGTACTAGCATAAGGGCTAGACGACCTGAAATTCGTATTCCATTGATGCACAACAGCACCAAGCGCGTCTCCAATGGACCCAAGGTCACGTAACATATGGACTATGAACGACTGGACATCGGTACTTTTCACAGACGAGTCCAGATTCTGTGTTGTTTTTACAGATAGGCGTGACCGGGTGTGGAGAACAACCAATGAGCGTTTGCACTGGTATACATCGCAAACCATGATCGTTACGGTAGGGGCTCAGTAATGGTTTAGGCAGGGCACAGCATGCAGGGGAAGACCGATCTGCATATCACTGAAAACGGCACTCTGACAGCTCAGAGATATGTCACGGAGGTCTTGGATGTATGTGTTCGTCAATATGCTGGTGCAATAGACCCAGATTTCATTTTAATGGACAAAGTGACCAATGAATACCTCCAAGCTGAAACAATCGTCAGGACGGACTGGTCTGCGAGGTTTCCAGACCTCAACCCTATAGACCATGTCTGGGACACGCTTCAGGATACCGCCTACCACCAACCAGGAGCTACGACAAGCCCTCCTTGAGGAGGGGGTTTGAATCCCACAAGGCAGCATCCACAGGCTTATCAGTAGCATGAGAAGACGATGTAATCAACGCCAATGGGTACCACACACGATATTGAAAAGATCCTTTCTCTTTTGGCTAGCTTTTAAAATTGTTTCACTTCTGATTATGTAGGTCTTCCGTAGGTCTTCTGTTGGTCTTCAATTTCGTGTAGGTCTTCAATTAGGCAGGCCGTATTATAACACCTATAGACTTGCCAATGACTATATCTTGTGCGCATGCGTGAAAAGTGTAGACATGGAAATTTTATCTCCGGTATAATTCGATATTTTGGACTTATTTGGATTTTATATTCTTCAATTTTGTGATTGAAATGTGCACAAAAGGTCACTCTTCATGTCAGGTAAAATACTTTTCAACAAAACTCTGGTTAACACAAGAAATCTAGAAAAAAGAAACGTAAAGCTACCTCGCCATTGTCTGGAGACGATAGCCAGTCTGGTCAATCAGCGTTCTGCACGGGTGATTTGAGAGATTATACACAGTCATATATATATTGTGTAACCGCTGACAGTTTTCAATACAGTCAGGATTACGTATCGTGTGTTATGAATCCACAACATATTACATCGCCAGTCATGAACTTTGGACAGCCATATAACATGTCGACGCCCCAGTCCCGAGCTATATTTCCTGTGACCCAGGCCCCAAACTCTGCTCCACCTTGGGCCTTCGGAATTATTGAGGACATTAAATCTATCAAATCTGCATCGCAGAAAATTGAGCACACTGTCAATGCTATCAGCGCCAAAGTCACTGACTTAGATACCAAAATCGTATCGCTCGAAACGACGGGTACCGCTGCTGAAACATCATGTGGTTTTATCAGTACTGAATATGAACAACAGAAAAAATCAATTGAAACATCCAGAACGAACATTAAACGCTTAGACAAAGCCCGCGAGACACTCAAGAAATCGATCAAAGAATTTGAACTTCGCGAGGAAACTTTGAACGACAAAATTAATGATGTCAAAAGTCAATGCGCGAAAATTTCATATTTTACGATATTCCTGGGATCGACAGTGCTCACGAGAGCTGTGAAATACTAGTTAAAACCTCCATAAAGGACGTGCTGGAAATTGACTCTGATAATATCTTCTTTGAAAGAGTCCACAGGATTTGATCCGACCAATCAAAGAAACCTCGGCCTATTGTTGCGAAATTTCGCCATTATCCTGACAGGGAAAACGTACGTCAAAAGTCCTTGGACCAAACAATCAAGAACAACCTAAAACAATGTAAGCAGGGCGTAGGCATTCAGTTGCCACTTCGGGTATGGGACGCTAGAAAGGCCATCTACCCGCACGCCAAGTCAGCACGTGACAATCATCAAACCGCACGGATCGTTGGGACCAAACTACTGATAGACAACATCGTCAAGAAGAAGTACGTCAACGGCAAAGTGACTGACGTTATCGCCGCTGCGGTACCCTAGGGGTGTCATGAGAAGGACTTTAAAATACTTTCATGGAATATAAATGGACTAGTAAGAAAAATTTCCGACCCTGACTTTTTTAACATTTCACAATCTAATGATATTATTTTATTATCTGAAACTTGGATTTAAACAAAACACATATAAATTTAGGAATCAATGGTTAAATTGATGAACATATTTTTGGTAACAAATCAGCCACTGTGTCTAAAGGACGTTATAGTGGTGGTATTTCATTCTACTACGAACAATCTTTACAAAACAAAGTTAAGATTATTGATTAAAATCAAAATGGTATTTTATAGATAAAATGTTGTAAATCTCTGTTTGCATTTAATGAAAATGTATATTTATGTCATACTTATATTCCTCCCAAGAGTTCAAAAGTTAATGATGATAATTTTGACCTTTTTGACCAACTTGAATTAGATATAGAGAAATACAAACCTCATGGTAAGATATATTTAACTGGGGATCTAAACAGTAGATGTTCTAACACCCAGATGTATTAGATTTTGATGCTTATATTGATGACAATGACCTGTCAAACATTGTCAACATTCCACCACGTGTTAGTAAAGACCATGTGACTGATACGTATGGTAAACGGTTGATTGAATTTTGCCAATCAACCAACTTTACTATCAGCAATGGGCGTTTATTTAGTGACGCAACGATTGGGGATTATTCTTTTCATTCATTAAATGGTAACAGCGTAGTAGATTACCTTCTATTGAATACTCATGATTATGAAAGCGTAACGGATTTTCAGATATTAGATCCCACTGAATTCTCTGACCATTCAGGTATATTATTCAGCCTACCAAGGTACATTTCTTATGAAATATTAGAGATAAGAATAATCATTCAACGCGCATGATATGGGATGAGTCTAAAATAAATGATCTAAAACAATACTTGTATAATAATAATGAAAATATCACAGCTCTTACAAATAATGTAAATAATTGTGACGATATTGATTCTATTACCGAATCTTTTATAAATTTATTACAAGAGGGATCGAAGAAAATATTTGGAAAAAACAATTGAAATAAATAAAAATAAAAAACGCACGACTTATAAAAAACAACTATGGTTTAATACCGATTGCTACAATAAGAGTAAAATTCAAACAAACGCGTAATGCATTCTTGCGCGATAAGGCCAGTAATAAAAAAGACAAGCTTGTATAAATTCAAAAACAATCTATTATAAAAATTAAGAGAAATGAAAAAAAACTAAATACAATACAAAAGAGAAAATAAATCTAAAAAAAATCTTAGTAAATTTCAACACAGACAGTTCTGGAAAAAGATAAAAAAGCAATATAAGAAAAATCCTAAACATGCAGAAAATTTAAATATGAATGAATTGTTAGACCATTTTAAGAGTCTGTATTTTACAAATAATACAGCATACGATAATGCTCCTAATAATGATCAAATTACGGATCAAGAATTAAATGCAGGCATAACTTTAGAGGAATTAAAAAAAGCAATTTCTTCACTGAATAACAATAAAGTAGTGGCATTGATGATGTCTGTGCGGAAACATATAAATACATGTACTTGTTTCAAGAGTCATCGCCATTTATTCTTAAATTATTCAATCGATTATATGCAACTGGAGAGTATCCGCGCTCATGGGGGAACTGGAGTTATCGTTCCTGTATTTAAGGGTGGTGACGCTAAGAATGATAGAGGAATCACATTAATTAATATACTTGCCAAAATTTACTCTCAAGTTCTACTAAATCGCCAAACAAAATGGTCAATAAAATACAATAATTTTTTACCAAACTAGTTCAGTTTCCAGAAAGGGAAATCCACAGTTGACTGAAAAGAAATTATACTGTGCTAAAAATGTATAATCTATCTGTAGACACCAGTTATTGGAAATTTAAGCAATTCCATAAAATGTTACGTAGTTTTAAACAAACTTGGTGCAGAAACTGTCATTTCGGAAGTTGTAACCTTTGTATATGTGTGTATATGATATATGTGTTTTAGGCCTAATACGCCATTATACTCCATCCCTTCAACGTGCTAGCCCCATGTGTTTATTTCATTTTTTGATCATTTTCAATACTCAAATAATCATTATGCATTGTAATAATATAATACATGATCATATTTTATAATTACCAACATCCATTATTTATCAATTTCATGTTATGGATAATTAAAAATAATCAGTAAAGTGTATCAACTAAAATCGGGGACGAGTTGACCAGGGGGGGGGGCGAGTTGACCAAATTTTTAGGACGAGTTGACCAAATCGGGGACGAGTTGACTAGGGGGAAGCGAGTTGACCAAATTTTCAGGACGAGTTGACCAAATCGGGGACGAGTTGACTAAGGGACGAGGTGACTAACTCCCTTGAAAAACTTAATGGGTCTGTCTAATTATAAACCCAGTAAAAATATACATAATATACGCATACATGTACAAGGGAGTCAACCATTTCCGTAAAAATCACCTTACAAGTTGTACGAGTTGCGCCTCCTGTGTGGGAGGCAGCGATTACCTTTGCACTCTCGCGATTTTTCACAACGGTGGATAACATCAGAAAATTGGGGCACATATAACGTTGTGGATAAAGTCGTCGAAGCTGAAAAATGAATACTGAAAAACAAGGTCAGCAATTGTTTCTTGTTTGTGTCTGTTGTTTAAAATTGTTTTGTGAGTTAATTTTTGTAGAAGGAGCATGAATCAAGTTTTCATTATCTTAATGTAAGCTTAAATTTGCCGTTTAATTGCGGACATTTCTGCCATAACTCGACCCATCCGCGTTTTTAACGGTCTTTACTTTGAATTCAAGATGGTGGCAATTTGATGAAAAAAAACACGACAAAAAGATGCAGCGTTTGTAATGAACGCTATGAAAATACTTTTAACTCGCAATATGTGTAGAATGATTTCGTAAAATGACTTTATCTTATTTTTGTGATTTTGTAAGCTTTTTAATGAATAATAAATATATCAGTATATGTATGAATTTGGTTCGTTCTTGATTTGGGTAAATGTTCATTACAGTAGTGCCTCTGATTTGCATTTGAAAAATATGAAACTATTGTAAGAATTAGTTTTGGGAGCATCGGTAAAAATGCTCGTTATTGTTGCGTTTTCTCTGGTACTGACTTGTTTACCACTCAATGAGAGCGGTGATGGCATAAAGTTAATGTTTGAAATAGGGCTATTTTGAAGTTTTGACCAAAGTAGTCTGATTTTATAGATTTTTTTATTCGAATCAAGTTTTAAATTGTATGCGATGCTTGCATTAATTTTTCTCTCTTAGACTTTTAATTTATTTAGTATCAGATAAAATTAATATTTGGGACAAAATGACATTTATTGACAAAATATTTCAGACATTGGTTGTTGTGTTCATGCACATAACAGATTAGATCTAATATCATAAGAATGGACTGACTGTGTAAATATGATCATTTTATTGTATGACCCTTTAAATATCAAGCATCTAAGAAGTGCAGTTACTTAGGGCTGAACAAAAAATGTTTGTTTCCGGTTACATGCCCAAAAAAATATGTTTTTTTTTCTTATATGTTTTTTTTTTACATATATCGGCAACACTGTGGTGAAAATTACAATACAGCACTAAGATTTGGATGCCGTAAAAATTTTTGAGTTGGCAGGTAAAAGATGGGTCAGTCGGGTTGTTGTTGTTTTTGTCTAACCTAGAGGTTAGATTGTGGTCTTAGTGCATTAAAAAATCATTTATTACCTGATTCAAATTCTTAATCATTAAAATTTTGGTGAAAAAAATAATTAGATCATTGTGATGTGGACATTAAAGCAATTAAACTTGATTTTTTGTTATAGTGGTACTTGTGTAGTTTTCTAATAATATCATTATTATTTGTAAAAATTAGAGAAACCTAGACTTTTTGTACCAGCTTTAGTTATAATACATTAGGGAGCATTAGATGTGAATTCATTAAGTTAGCATTATTGTTTTTGTGTTATCTCATGCACAGGAAATCGGCTTTACATCATTTTTCATTTGGTGGGCCATTGATCTCAAATTTTTAAGAATTACGCAATAGTCTGATTTACTGTCTTCATATTTTGAAATGAAGTGAAGAATTTCGTAACATGTTTACCATCTAGACAATCTATCTCAATTAATCTAAAACTTTTTTATAAAACCATGAACAAATAGAGTATTTAGTTTCTCACGGCTCAACAAATCCACTTGTCTGCTCATAATTATGAACAGAAATTGAATTTATATAAGGACTAGTTTAAATTGCTGTAGAACCAGTTGAAATTCTCAGCTGGTTGTCCTGCAGGAAAAGTGGCCTGAATTAAATTTTTTGAGCCCAGTACTATATTCATATGATTGTTCATAGAAATTAGCGTTATCAGTTGTCAATTCATGTTGCAATGAATTTACAAAAGTTACAAGTAAATATTTGGGACATTTATATGACATATATCACTTGATGTTATATCAAATTTATCAAAACTGATAAAGACTGTATATGATTGAAGAATACTGTATATATATCTGCATGTAAAGATATCTTGAATCAACATGTTATTGTCTATTAATTAACATATAATCATGTTTTTATGAATTATTTTTTGCAAGAAAAGAAACAGGCAGTATTCATGGGCTTGCCCATACCCTAATAGGGGTATGACCTCTCATATTTTATTTCAGTGAGTCAAATATATTATATATAGACACTTGTCTTGTTGTGTTGCAACATCAGTTCAAAATCATAATCGATTATTGGTTGGAATCAGTTGTTACATCCGATGCGATTTTCCGATTATATAATCGGTTCTGGTGTAGTAGTGTAACATAAGTAGACCTCTAAAAGTGTTTGATTCTATTTATGCGCCCTTTGGTTCTTAGCCATCCTCTGCTTTATGCTAGTTGGCATTGTAACATATAAGCATGGTGAATGGAGTGTGTTATCCATATAAACCATTAACTGGGCTCTATTAATATCAAATAACCTGAGGGATAGTCAAATATTTGTTTTTCGTCTCGATCGACGATCTGCCATCTTTTTTTAAGCAACACGAGTGATTTCCCTGGAATGCATGTTCAGTTTGAGGCATCAGTAGTTAGTTATGGCGCCTAAATAAGATAGACCTATAATCGATTATGAAAAACTGCAATCGATTATCGGAATCGGAAGACGTTTTCATGCAGCTAATCGATAGTATCCGATTATCGTTGCATCACTACTGTCTGATATTGATTTACTAGACTGGCTAGCTGAAGATTCAGGGTGAGGAGAGTCTGAAGCAGTTTGGTTTTTAGTTGGGAGCGGGGATTTAGACAATGTACTTACCACATCATGCAGCATGTTCAACTGGGTGGTTTTAAATTAAATTTAAATTAACTGGTTTGTATTCAACAGAAATGGCAACAGAAGACTCAGGAAGGGGGCTTTCAATAATTTTCAGACCCTGAAATTGAAGTGCTTGGGGGCTTAGACCATTAGGACTTTGAAAATTACCTTGTGCCACTTCATGTTTTGCGAATAACAATAAAATCCAAGAAAAAATGAATACTGAAAAAGTGCACTGGTAAATTGTTTCAGCAGAAAGTGTATTTTGGGGCCCACAAGGGTAGTGATCTACAGAGGCCAATAGCATTGTCAGATGCTGAATTGTCGAGGTTTTGACAAATAACCAATCAAAGCAGTATTTTGGAATTTTCTTATGGGATTGGAAAAAATAACCTATATTTGGCTTTGGGAATGTGTCCGATTGTCGGACCTGTGGTATGCATAGAAGAAGGCCTGTTAGGTAAATGGCCAACGGTAATTAGGTAATTTGCCAGTAACTTTTGAACGTTGGTTAGTTTGCTTAGTGGTGATTATAAGTGATTATATACTTAATATTTGTATTTATAGTACAGATGTACTAAAATTTAAAAACCAATTGGTTTTGTTTTCAAAAGAATTAATGATTTTTACTCTGTACATGCAATATCAAAAAGTTTAAAAAGTAACATATGTGTACATAATTATATCTTGTCATTGTGACATTTGATATGTCTAAAATGAGTAGTTAGGTATTTATTTTTTTGTTCAGGCAACTAGATATCTCAAAGTTTAAAATACATGTATCCAGTGACTGTAGTATGGAATTTATTTCGGTTATTAGTATGTATGAAGTTTTTACAACATTTTTTTTAAACTGAGGTTGATCATTCATGTGGAGAGGTTAGTTGCTTATTATGTGGAGGACAAGGTTAGTACTGGTACAGAACCCAGGAAAAGTCAGGTTAGGTGGATGGTCTCAGCAGTGTGTTTCCTTCTTTGTTCCAGTCTGGTAAACGCACCCTACCTAATTGAAAATAAGGACATTCTTGCCCAATGCCCGACCAAAATTCCCAATTTTGGCTTCATACCATGCATTTTTTCCCAATTGGACCCTTTTCTATAATTGCAAAAAAAAAGCACTGGGTGTGTCTTGTACAAATGTGTGACATACACACAAATGATTACCAGATTCACATGTGTGGAAGCTATCCAGTTTATGGAATATTGATGTTTCTACCCAGGTGTATGCCTGCAGTCTTTCTTCATTGTTAAGGCTGGTAAAGTTGTCAAATGACCCTGGTTCTTGGTGTAAATTGTTAAGAATGTAAATTCCATAAGTGTGCTTATTGGGATATACTTGGTACCGTAAACCCCCTGAAAACTGGACCCCTGCCGTACTGGGCTAAAAGTCCAGTTTTCTGGGAATTCCAGTTTTCAGAGAACTATTGATTGCAGAAGATAAATGGATGGGACTTGAATAAACATCCAATTTTCAGAGATCTCCAGTTTTCAGGGAGTCCAGTTTTCAGGGGTTTTACTGAATAATGTTACTTTGGTCACTTAATTCACATGATATTACAGCTGTTTAGTATTCATGTTTGTCTAATTATTGCTACAGAATTCATTTCTTATTGTTTGATATGATTAATATATAAATCAATCACTTGTAAGTATCTTTCTACACCTTATGCAATAAAAATTCTGTAAATCATTATACCTTTCTTAAAGTAGGAACTTGTAATAAAAAACTGTCCTCAAATAAAACACAAGTGTAATTGTCGGGCTACATGTTTACATTGTGTCTAGACTCTATGAACTCATAACGTTGCCATAATTGCTGGAAATTAGATGTTATATCGGGTTGAACATATTTCCTCCCACTGTTCTATTTACTATTGAGGATCAGTAAGCCTTAAAACTGTCTCAATTTTGTCACAGAAAACCAGTCTAATATTTTACAATTATATGCTTGGGCAAAACCAGTCTAACACTTTGTATTCTTTATTCTTGCAAAAATTACTATTTTGTAAAATTTTATTTCTGATTTTAGATATATATATTTTACCTGGCAGGGTTTTTTTTAGGGCTTGGGGAAGACACAGGACGCTGGTCAAAAGGGGAAAAATCACGCGAAAGAGGAAATTTGGGGAAATTATCAAATGTTGATACACTGTCACATAACCACAACCAATGTTTTCATGAATCAATGATAATGACAATAGCATTCAAAACAACAATATACAGGTCCATTATCTTTGTCTTTTCTACATTTGAACAGGTCTAGCACACTTTCATAGTCTTGATCGGTTAGATTTTCTGACCAAAGATTTATGCTGATGAGTGAATCGAGCGTCGGTTGGCCTAGGGATGGTATCTTTAATCGCTACTGCGAAAAAGGAGTTTACCCGTTCAGCATGCTTTGCGTCAGATATCGTATTTCTTAATTTCATCAATTGAGCGTCATTTTACCGGAAATGGAAACGTGCGCCTGCTTCCAGGCATCATAAGCGTGGACATACGCATACGTCACGGGCAGGGATCTAGTATTGGTTCCCGTCACTATGTATATCGTTAAACTATCGCAGGTAATCAGCTCATTCGGATTGGTTCAGCAGACATCGTTATAAAGCTGGGAAATCCCGATAGGTTTGCTCAATCATTACAAAACAAACAAACTCTACATAAAAATGCCGATAAACCTTGGCCTGATATATATTTTGGCTGAATTAAATCTACAAAAAATGAAATTGCCTATTTTTGAATAGCTTCAAAGAGGAATTATGCATCCTAGCGAGGGGAAAAATGCTTCTTTGGGGGAAAAAATGTCGAGGGGAAAACGCCGATTATCGGCGTCACTTTCTTAGTAAAAAAAACCCCTGCCTGGGCACAATTAATGGCATACAATTGGTTGATTTCAATCTAACCTGAGTAATTGTCAGCTTGTGTATTATCCTTCAGTATTATCTTTAAAACAACAAAGTGGTTTTCAATGTCAATAATCTTGTCATAAAATTCCAAGATCATATATGTAAACACTTGTCTGTCTAGTTGGTTCTATTGATTGCTGGCAAAATAATGCTTAAAATTTAAATTAGTATCAAAATTTTGTTGGATACACAATGTGTACTTGGAAATACCTGAATACTGCCCCAAAATGAGATAAATTAGAGATAAATTGTTCGCTTAATTTACAATCATGATACAGATGAATGAATAGGCGAAAAACAATTCTGTTTCCAGTAACATCCCCTGTAAATATAGGGTTGGCAGACTGGCAAAACATTTTTTGAATATAATTTTTTAAGGTGCATTGATACTGTTCATAAGAAAATGAAAATATGACTGAAAATAAACTGACTGAGACCGAAAAGTAATCCATGGGCGGAAGAAAATAAGTTAGTGGAAACCAGGAACTTTTTATCAAATGCATTATTGTTATCGGCTTTTTAAATAAATATCAATGCATGCATTTGCTTTTCTTTCTGGTCATGGAGCACTTTGTATTTAACGTCTTGCGGTATGTAATTTGAGTAACAGTACATTATTCTGATATGTGTGTTAGGACACACAAGCTTGTATCTGTGTTTAATGTCCATATCGTGTTTTGAAACAATTTTTTAATGTGCCTGTTTAATTTAAAATAGATTAATTGAATATATAGGTAAAACAATTATATTTTTATTATATATTCCTATGTAGAACAAATATTTTTGTATTAAGAACCTGAGATGTGAAACTGTTTATTTAATTGATTTAAAATTTTTACTGGTATATCTCAAGCCAGTCTGATCACGACAAATCCACTCGTTAGCTCGTAATTATGTTTAGAAATTGACTCATGACAAGCTGAACTTGCTGAAGATCTAGTCAAAATTCTAGCTGGTGGTCCTGCGGGACTAGTAGCCTGAAGAAAAATTGGTCAGTTCTGACATTGAATGTTAAGATGCCTACTTATGGTATGTATTTGATACAAGAATATGTAATAAAGTATGAAGCACCCTTAAAGGGAACAGATTTCAGATTTATGATTTATTTTTTGAAATCATGAAACTCTTCACTTGGAAATTTATGATAATGGAAAGTAAAAATCAAGACGCTCTAATAATTTAAAAACTTATGGTTATTTTAACGATTATAGAAAAATTATATAAAACATAGTAATTTTGCCATTGTAGCTTTACATATGATAATGAATATACTTTCAAGTTTATTATTTTGATACCAACTTGGTTCACATTCATTAATAGCTTTCAATCTTAAGATGATTTTTGGTTTTCGTTGTAAAGATTTTTATGTCAACTAGGAGTTGGTCACTTATTTAAGCATTAATTAAAAAATCATGTCAAAGACCTACACTTAGCTATTTGGCAAACATGAAGGATTTGATTCATACTGTGAATTTTATGCAGAAAATAGGGTCTGTCTGGTAATCTGAAACATGGTACATCTACCTTTTTCTGGCCTAAGAAGTGCCTTTGAATCCACAAAAAATAGTATAGTTAGGGCAGAAAACACCCTGCATACTTATTGGTCATACAATTCATCTCCAAATATTTTCATACTTGAAATTTTGCTGTTAGGAACTTTAAGGCCAGCACCAAAAAATGGGGTCAGTTGGGTAATAATGAACATGCCTATTTTCTTTCTGGCTTAATCTAATTTCAATGCCTTCCTACATGTTCTAGAATACATGTTAAAAGGCTGAATTAGAGTAGATCTAGTGTATTAGATCATTTTCAGTTATGTTTACATAAATGCATATCTTTGTTTACTGTACAGTCTTGTTCCAGTGTACATATTCTCCATTCTTCCATTTAGGAAAGAAGTTGCCACGGTAACAACCAAATTGAAAAAGAAATGTCTGAAATCAAGTACGACAACATGGAAATGATAATTATTAGCTGGTTCATTTTAACCTGTTATATCTTACCTCCACCTCTTCTCATTGTGTTGTACTTGCTGTTCCTCCATATTTATTTCTCCCCCTTTTGAGAAAAAAAAACATCAAAAATGTATTTCATCATAAATGCTTTACAAAGTCTTCAAATTATTTGCATGGTTTTCATCAAGAACCAATTGCCGATTGAAACCATTGGTTAAAAACGCGTTTGAATCAGTTGTATTTCGAAGATTTTTCAAATTTTCGCAGAAATACAAACAATTTTCACTGGATTTATCTGTTGCTTTGGAAAAATATTGGTTACTTAATTTCTTAATGAAAGCCTTGTATATGTATCAAAAATCATTCTGAAGATTAATTTGACATACTGAAAATAAACCCATGAAAAAGAATACCTCAGGGACGTTTATTGGTGAATGTTTGGTATCAGAATAGTTTCTGGATTGTGTACTGTAAGATTCCAAGACTATGGTTACCTTGGAATCAAAGGAAATCTGTTATATTGTTGCCATGCTTACCTGAAAATCCGAAACCAGATTTACTTGGAAGTAGACAGATTATTCGAGTACAGACTTTGAAAAAAATTGTGGTATTCTAATTATAACAACAAAATGTTGTGATTCTCTTTGTATATTATGATAGAGCTTTCTTTATTAAGAGTTTTCCATTTTCTCCGTAGACTTTTTTATGTCATCAAGGTTTTGTTGTTGTTTTTGGGGTAATTGTCATTGTTTTTTGTTTTTTTTGAAATATGTAGGGAATTTACCTCATATTGTATCATAATGATTATTATATGAAAAAGTTGTTATTGGTTACACATTAGGCCAGAAACAATTAATCATGTCTCCTGTCACTTCACCTAAAACTTATATAGGGTAGGTAAATCACAAAACTTCCATTTTTGTACTTTAGGGTTGGCACCAATTAATAAGAGTCTCTTAACTGGAAACAAAATGTTTTTTTCTGGCTCAGTAAACAACAACTTATCAAAAATACTTATGATGCTTAACTCTTGAAAGGACTTTTTTTGTAAGTTTTCATTAGTCTGCTTTCCCATGCAATAATCTGGAGTTACCGGTATGTTTCTTTAATAAACAAAAAAACATAACAAATGAAACGATGAAATACCTAACTTTTGTTCTTTAACCTAAATATTCATCTTTGAAAACAGGTACATGTTTTTTTTGTAGACTCTGTAGCTCCTGAGAAATACACAAGTAGATAAATGTATTATTCGGATGATATTTTAATGGAAACTTCTTGGTTTACAGCATAATATTTCTTTCGTATAAATGTTCGGATGTACAGTGGCTCAGACAATTTTGCCTATGCTAAAAGGAATAAGAATGCACCATTAGTTTATCATTTGAAATATTTTGGCAACCATGCTTCAATCACAACACATATATATGTACTTAAGAGACTGAGTGAGGATTTGAACCCAATGTATACATTAAGACTGTGCCTAGTGTTGGAACTATTTTTTTTAACACACTAGCCCAAACTATAAGTGTAAAATAAACAGTTTACCACTAGCCTAAAAATACACAATTTTGTGAGTGTTCCTTATCTTGAAGTAGTAGAAATTTACTAGCAGTGGGTTTGCATGAAAAATGAGTGCCTAGCAATTGCAAATCCAGTCAGGATGCCTTTAAATGATAACATAAATGAGTTTTTATTACTTTATTCTTGTGCTGCTCTTCTGAGCCATTTATGCCAGATGTAATCACAGTCTTACAAATATTTCCTTTTAAAATAAAGATAATTTATCCTACCTGCTTAGCGAACAAATTTGTCATAATTAATGAAACAGCTGGAAGATAATAATTAACTATCCTGTCATTAATGAACTTGTAAATAGTAATAATTAAAATAATATAAATTATGTAATCAAAGTACTGAAAGAACTCTGAAGGTATGTCAAAGTTTAGAAAATCCAATGTTAACGCTGTTTTTTTTTTTAAATATTTCATCAGATGAAATTGGTGAGGTATTAAATAGCTGCGCAGTCAATCTCACTCTGAGACCACAAAAGGATATGCTCTGCAGAAAATAATATCTTAATGAATTAACATACACCTACTGTTCATTCATTTTGTGAATGAATTTTAACACTGTCAATGGAAACTTTAAAGAGTTCAATCAAACTAGATTAACTGATCATAATACTTATTTATATATAATGAGCATTGTTACGGAAATGATGCAATGTACTACTGAAGTTCCCAGTATTGGTAACAATAACAAAATTATATATATATACAATGTATATATATATGGTAATTGAATTTGTTATTGTTACCAATACTGGGGACTTCAGTTGTACATTGTATCATTTCCATAACAATGCTTATTTTAGGAGGGGGGACTTTCTGCCAATTCTGTGAACGAACTAATAACTTGTGTTTTAAATACTTGTTGACCAATGTTTCACTGTCGTGTTCTGGGTTTCAAGCACATGGATTATTAAGAACACTTCAAAGTCTATCCCCCAACTGTAACAATCCTTTAAGTGGTTTGATACCAGTTTCAAAAGAAATATGTGGGGTAACTTTCATCAAAATTTTCTGATATTAGGGGAGAGTTTGTTAATTTTTGTTTCTTAAACCAAAATATTTGCAGTATTAGGAAATAAAAATAACCGAAATTAGCAAATTCAATGTTGTACAAAGCCTTTCAGTACAAATGTACTAATCTTAAGAACACCAATATAAAGGTTTCAAAGTTTTGGAGATACAGGCATAGCTCTTGATCATTTGGTGCTATAGATATCAACAGTTACCTTACACACTCAAAATTGAATTTTGGTATGGAGTTGCTGTACTAGTGTCCAGATTTTTTATTTTGACGTTCCCTCTTTCTTTGGATATTTTTCATTGTATTTGTAAAAACAAAAAAGTGATGTGTTTCTTTTTTTGTTAAGTATAAACAATGTGTGCTCAAAAATAGAAACAAATTCATAGTTTTGTGTATTCATTCAGTTTACATTGCAAATGATAAACAGCCATTTTTATCAAGCATCTAGATGACACAGACTCAGCAACCATCCATCATTCAAGCTTTTGGCAGCGCTGATTGGTTTCATGTGCTAAGGAATTCTGGGTAATCAGATTGTTTGATAATACATTAACAAATTCTGATATAAAAGGTTACTGTGTAATAATGATGGAATATTGACAGAAAAAGTTATTGATATGATTTATGATTCAAATTGAGAATTTTTTTTTGCAATTTGTTTTTGTGTTGTAGTTGCATCTTACAGTTTATTCATATCTAGTATTGAAACTAATTTCTAGAACTTGTCTCTGCAACTATTCTCTGATTTTAGTTGCAGTCTAGAAATTTTAACTTACCCAGAATTTTAAAATGTTACTGTTACCACTGGTCTTACAGTTTTAAACAATTTAGATATCGAAAATTACTTTATTCTGTGTGTTGACTAAACACTTCATATTCTTAGTTTTAAATTTAATTAATGAGATAAGGGTAGAAGTCTAGACTTATGATACATGGCAAATTGTTTTCAGTTTTCATAGCTGATAACACACTGAAAATTGTTTTCAGTTTTTGTTACCATTGAATGTAAAAAAAAAACTCTAGGGCCTTACTTGCTCTGCATGAACTTAAGCTGTTTCAGGCATTTTGGGAATTGGTAAATATTTCATCCCAGTTATAACGTAACTTATTTAATCCAAAATTAATTTTTCTGCGAGTTCATGATTATTTTTCTGTTATAAGTACATGTATTTAATGTTTTCACTAAGATTGCTCTTTATATTTACACATTAAGAATCCTCTGTTGTGTTATAATTTTCTTTTATTTGATTCTTGCACCATTGTCTTTAACTTATTGGTCAGAAATTATATATGTACATGTGCAGGTCTGAATGATGGGAATTCTTATCCAAAAATGATGAACATATGTGAATGGCAATAAGCATCACTTAGGGACCTCCATGGTTGAGTGGTTTATATCATCTCTGTCTGGTAATCACTAGCCCCTCACTGCTGTGAGTTTGAATCACACCCAGAACCAAATTTCATTTTAGGAAGCTGTCCAGCTAGCTTACAGAAAGTTAGTGGTACTACCCAGGTGTAAACCTGAGATTTTCCTCTACTGTCAACTCTAAAAAGTCACCAAATGACCCTGGCTGTTGGTACAATGTTAAACTCCAGTGAACTGACCTACCCTCAGTTACCTGTTCTGTGGTAAGATAGGTCTTGACCCAGAGAAGGGTTTTAGTGTCCAGTATTCAGGTGATGCTGAATTCACTGGCCATTTAAACATAATTTTGGTTGAAGGTGTGTGCTTTTTTGTGTTTAATTCATATTACATGATGCTGACTTTCTGTATGCTTTTACCTTCATTATGACAGAAAAAGATAATAAGTGCATTCACAAGATTTTATATTGACTTTACCCACTGGTGCCCCTCTCCTGTTAGTTGTACAGGTGAATTATTGTGCTATAATGCATTGCAGATTGTGTAGCTGAGTGACAATGTTATATAATACCTGAATTATGTGCTTTCCATTGTTTTATTAGACTAAAAACGTAATCTTATTTAAGGTTTCTTGACAAAAAGAAAATAGCCTATTGATTTTTCTGGCTCATTTTTACACCCCTGCATAAGGCGATATTTCTTCCCCCACTTTGGTTGCCTTGGTTCTCGGGTTTCCAGTAAAATCTGTTAAATATGGTCACGGAAACATATTAAAAAAAAGACTCTTATGTGCAGTTGGCCTTTTTAACTTAATTGCCTCTTTCCACTTAATTGGATATGCAAAAATTTAGATGGGTTATTTCTTTGTTAATTAGATTATACCCTATCATCTAGCATCAATGTCTATTTCTTGGTTAACTACATTTTGCTGTTTTGTTTAGCACCAACACCGCTAACCTGTAGTGACTCCTTTTTTTCACTCAGTATGGATGCAGTTATGAGAGTTGGTTATTTTCCCTGTATGGGAAGTATAGGGCAATTATACATATTTGAAACTTCTACTTACTTTTACACACGAACCTCATTTACATTCAAAATCTGTTATCAATCATGCCACCAGGGGCATATGTGTTATTGAATGCAGCATGTCTTGTTCAGAGGTACTTTTGATCAATTGCATTAATTCATTGGTGCCAAACAATTGCTGTTGTTCACCTGTGGTCTTTATTAACCCATTTATTTCAGTTTGAATGTACCTGTTTCAAGGAACAAATGTAATTTATTGTAAATTGATGGTGTCAAGACTGAAAGATTTTGATTTATATTAGGTTTGATTAGACCTAATTTTCATGTCCAATTGCTCCATTTAGAAGAATTTCTGTTCAGACGTTCAGTTGGTATCCTTGTTGCCATGGCTACTATTATGAAGATTAACAGTTATGATAATACATGTATATCTGTACATCTATTAATATCCCCCATTATTAGAAAATAAATCAATAAATACTTAATCTTTATGCAGTAATAAATGATGTTGCTGCTTTTAATTTTTATTATCATTGTAATAGGAGGCAGAAAATAAAGTTTCCAATGTGGGGCTCAAACCCGTGGCCTTCTGCTTGCAAGTCAGCTGCTTTACCAACTGAGCTAATCGGGCAGACGAGCATACAAACTACTATAAACACATATATATACAACACTGTTACACTTCTCCTTCCTTTGATTTATTAAGCAACAACCACAGGTTCTTTAAGCTTACCCAGCCTTTGCTTCACCCAAGCTCTAGGATTCCAAGGCTATCCACACGCTCACGACACTAATGCAATAGGAGGCAGAAAATAAAGTTCCCATTGCGGGGCTCAAACTTGCGAACTTCTGCTTGCAAGTCAGCTGCTCTACCAACTGAGCTAATTTGGCAGATGGGCAAACAAATTACTATAAACTATATAAATAACACTGTTATATTATCACCGTGGTTTTAAGCCTTGCCATCTTTTATACAGTGTAACTTCCAAATCCGGACCCTCTGAAATCTGGAAACTTCTAAAATCTGAACAATTTTCCAAGTCCCGAAATTTACCCTTCCATTTTCTATGTATATCAGACTTCCGAATTCCAGAACTTCTGAATTCCGAACGCATTTTTCACAAAATTTGGTTCATATCAATGCAACTTTACTTCCAAAATCTTACACTGTAAAATGCATGATCAAGTACTTGACATGAGATTGTAAGCCCCGTGGCAGATTTCATTGTCTGTGGATAGTTTACCAATTAGTGGTGTCCGTTTTTTTTGACACAGCCTGTCATAATCACAATCTGTCATACAGTTGATGTGTAGATATGTCGATAGTTACATAGATGGATAGAGGTAAATTTATGAGGTGTTCAAGTGAGTAGGCTTCCCGTCCAAAGGTCCAGCAACTTTCAGGAGGCCCGATTAGTTGAATAGTTGATGATTGCAAGCTTAAATTTGAATTGCGGTGTTGAAATTGATTTAAAGTGTAAATTGCGGTGTCATTAAATGAGAGTTATTAATTAGCAAACATCAGTGAATTTCACAAATATAGTTTTGTTTTCACACATGTATTATGTAAATGTAAGAATTTATTTGCTGCAGTGTTCATGTGATAATATTAGTCTTTGTACGTAAAGATGTCTAATAAATTATGAAATGTCTGTTTTGTTCTTTCATCATGTCTCAGAGCAACTAATAATGTACTGCACAAAGAGGAATGGCTTATTACACTTCCACAAAGAAACACTGATGTTTAACTGTTTATTTTGATCTAGGTTACTCTAAACTTCTGAATTCCAGAAACTTCCAAAATCCAAACTTTTTAGCTGGTCCCAAGGGTGTTTGGATTTCGGAAGTTACACTGTGCATTATGGACTTAATTTGTCCAGTTTTAATGTCCCCCACCATTAAAGATTAAAGTGTTTGTGTGTGTGCATTAATGTATTATGAAAATTCTTCTCATGCTCATAACTTGTCAGTTTATCATCAGTTTATGAACTTTAAAAATATTTGACACAAATAATCACCATGATGAGATTACGTGTTATGATAAAACATTTTGTTGGAGGTCAGAGTCACAATGTCTCTTTGAACTTTGCGCATATTCAGACATGGTATATAAACAGATATTGCTCATAATTTGATTTGAAAAATTTTGACACAAACTATCACTATCAAGTAGACTACTTTTGTGTGAAGTCCAAAAAATGAAACAAATTCTAAAAATCAACAACATTGTTAGTACCAAAACAAATGTTAAATTTTATTTTTAGCTCACCTGAACCAAAGGTTCAGGGTGAGCTGTTAGGATGGGTAGGTGGATGCTCCAGCATCTGGCGTCAACAACGGTATTCTCCTCAGAAACTACCAGTCTGATTTTCTTCAAATTTACTGTGCAGAAGCCTTTTGACCTTCTAACTGCAATTTGCTCATATCATACCGGTTGACTTTTTTTGAAAGATAATAATAATAATCTTTTACTAGAGCTTTCACTAGAGCTAAAAATAGAAAAACCTTTAATCGTCTTCTTCTCATGAACCAATGGATGGATCATCACCAAACTTGGTATGTAGCATCCTTAGATGGTCCTTTCTCAAGTTTGCTCAAATAAATTTGGTCGGCCCCTTTAAGGGGCGTCTAGAGCTAAAAATAGAAATACCTTAAAATGACTTTTTCTCACGTTTCTATGGATGGATTTTTACCAAACTCGGTTTTTAGCATCTTTAGATAGTGTTCTATTAGATTTGCTCAGATTAAAATGGTTAAAAAACGTCTTCTTCTCATGAACCAATGGATGGATCATAACCAAACTTGGTCTGTAGCATCCCTATATGGACTTTTATCAGATTTGCTCAAATGAAAATGATTGGCCCCTTTTAGAGGCCGCTAGAGCTAAAAATAGAAAAACCTTTAATCATCTTCTTCTCATGTACCAATGGATGGATCATTACCAAACTTGGTCTGTAGCATCCTTAGATGGTTCTTTTTCAAGTTTACTCAAATAAATATGGTTGGCCCCTTTTAGGGGCCGCTAAAGCTAAAAATAGAAATACATTAAAATGACTTTTTCTCATGTTTCTATGGATAGATTATTACCAAACTTGGGTTTTAGCATCTTTAGACAGTGTTCTATCAGATTTGCTCAGATTAAGATGGTTGGCCCCAATTAGGGGCTGCTTGAGCTAAACATAGAAATACTTTAAAATGACTTGTTTTCATGAACCAGTGGTTGGATCATCACCAAATTTGGTCTGTGGCATCCTTCAGTCATCACGAATATTCTTTTGTAGTATCCTTTGATGGTCCTTTATCAAGTTTATTATTGTTCCCCATTATTTGCCCACAAGTGTACTTTTATTACCTTTTTAGTAACAAGTTGATTTATATTTATTCTGATGAGCGATGCAGGGCCATCATGGCCCTCTTGTTTAAATTTAATACCAGTTATATGAGCATGACGTCTTGTATTCGTTTATTTTAAAGTGATCACTGAATGAATTATGAATACATGTTTGAATATGCGCATTATTCAGTGCCCCAAATAAATGAATGTACCATTACAACTCTAGTAAAGTTTTTTAAGCAAAGTGTCATGCCAAAGTTAATGAAAAGGAGGTCACTTTAGGTATATAAAATTTGATTTTTGACTTGATGGGAGCAACTTGACTTGAATCTATTCAGAACATTGTGTTTTCATCTGATTGCATGTCAACATTCCATTTATAATCCTTCATTTCATGATGTTATTGTAGGTGTGTTTAAATATCTGGGTATGGTTTGGTTGTTATCATTGACATGGCTATCATTATTACCATTCTCATTTTCCTATTGAGTTTGCATTTAACATTACACTGGTGACAGCTCTGTGTATAAATATTTAGATAGGCAGAAATGAATCATAAAATCATGTCTTCCTATTTACTTTTTTATGCATGATACACAAATTTGTGTAGTACGTATGAAATACTTGGAAATATAACTTCATGAGAGCCTTTTCTCTAAAAACATGAAATTAATACAAATTGAAATCTGTTTTTTTGCGCTTAATTACCTTTTGAAAAGCTCACATATTACTGCTGCTGTATGATGGTAAATCATTGATGATAATACAGTCAGTTTTACCACAAAGCAAGAAAATCTCAATCATTAGTCTAGGGGCTGCTTGGAGGGGGAGGAGCCAATTTAACCCCTAATGCACCAAAGGGACAATAACCCCAACAGATTTTATTGTTTACTCATGTCACATTGCAGTTCATTTAATACTATGTGGTTATGCAGAGGACTCTTGTTGGCTTGAACTTGGTAAATTGGAGCACCACGGAAAGCTGGACTCATTCTTCAGCCCCTATTATTTTTGCTATTTATTCTATAAAGTTTGACTCCACATGGCTTGAAACAATATTCAGGTCCTTTGGTCAATATTTACTGATTGTTATTACTTATTATTCATACCTCTCAATTGAACAATACATTTTCAAAACTTGAGAGTAAGTTTCTGTCAAAAATTAGATATGACATGATGCATGAAGCTAGCGCATGAAACTTACGACAATTAGCAATTGTTTGGTTTTGTTTGCAACCTTAATTGTATATTATTAATTACTGTGTTTCTCAACGAATACATGTTAGCTGTGATATTTGATGAGTGATTACTTGGTAATTATTTGTGAAATAAACAAACAGTAATCAGTACAATTTGTCAAAATGAATGTGTCTTAATATAAGCCCCGCAAAAGCATTGCTTTTCATTATCAAAATGATTAAATACAAAATCTGACAGAGAATGCTGAGTAACATGGCAAAAGAGCAGGTAATAGGGAGATAACCAATATATCAGCAATTAATAAGAACAAAGCTGAACAACTCAGTAAAGGACCAGGTTATGGGCATAGCTAAGTCAGCAACTGGAAGAGGAATTAAATGGAAGCTAGAAACCAAATCTTTGGTGACTAAATACATGCTATAATAGATGTAGAAAAGGGACTACAGAATGTATGTACATGTTGGTATATGATCATTACAATCGACACAAACACATTATACAGTACAGAATATACAAGAGAAACAACTCTATTTCATGGAGTAAACTCCAGATGGCTGGAACTAATTTCATCAGTCTCGTCAAGTTTGAGCAAATGAGAGTCCATTGTACAAACAAACCTGTGAGCAAAGGCCACCCTTGGGAAAGACAAAATGTGACCTTTATTTACATTTGGCCTTTAATTGAAGGTCAGTTTGTCTAAATGATCAGTGACAGGTTTTCAAAGAATGACCTTTATTCACAGGGTGGTCTTTATTCAGAGGTGACTGCAAACAGAGGTTTGACTGTACTTAACTTCCACTTGAATGAACATCTTAAAAGTAATGTATTAAGTTGTATTAATTTATCATGATGAAGCTCCTCCCACTACCAAATTCATGCATTATGTCAAGTACAGCACTTGTACATCCGCTGCAGTGAAGATTGGGGAGGCAATCATATACTAGATGTTTTAAATCCATTGTTGCACTTTTTGGGGACAATCATTCATATAGAAAAGTATTGTTTTAACAATTTTTGGAAATGATTGTTTGGTTTTTAATGTTTTTTTTGTGTATTTGACCATTTTAGACCAAAGTAAACCTTATGCACAATTCCATCACTGTGTTTATCGCCTATTGTTTGACATTCATGATCGATATTCTTATTATGTTCTCTTTTTATTTCACAGGAGGACCACCATCATATGAGCAAGCTGGCGGGGGATACCCCCCTCCAAACCAAGCTGGGTACCAACCAGCCCCACAGGGATATCCTCCAGGCCCACCTCAAGGTTACCCTCAAGGACAACCATATGGTCAACCTGGGCCACAGTATGGCCAGCCTATGCAGCAACCTGGCTATGCCCCGGTTGGACAATCTTATACAACACAACAAGTGGTAAGTCCTTTAGATATTCATCGGGGGAAGTTGATGATTAAATTTCATTATTCCATATTTCATTTTTTGGCCGGTAAGAAATAAAGAAAATATCCTATTGCCACCAGCTGTCCATGATGTCCACAAATAAATGCTTCAGCATCTGATTGATTAGGTCCCATATCTCTTGCTGTTCACTGTATGTTACTTCAGCATCTAATTGATCAGGTCCCATATCTCTTGCTGTTCACTGTATGTTACTTCAGCATCTGATTGATCAGGTCCCATATCTCTTGCCGTTCACTGTATGTTACTTCAAAGTTTACTGAATATTTCTGACTGGCAGGTAAATAAATCATAAGATCTGGTAAAATTGTAGAATTCTTACAATAAACCTGGACAAAATTAACAATGACAAAATGCTTAGGTCTTGTTATGGTCTTATTTGTATGATGGGCTCTGATTACTTATAATACAATTTATTTTTAATCAATTCTTTCATTTGTTGCTACATACATTAGTACTGTAGAAATCTGGATTAATAATTATTATCCTTAATTATCCCTTATATGTATTCCATCAACCTTGGTTAAAGGTCATTAAGGCAAATTTTTAATAAATTGGTGTACAAAAGGTGCAAGTGTAATTCTTGTCAAATCCAAAAAAAAGTTGAAATTTAACCTTTTTTTAATATATTCTTTCTGACCTTTTTTTAAAACATTTTATATTCCTGAACTTTTAATAACTGTCATAATGTATGTGTAACTCACAGATAACTTTGCAGCCATGACATTCTCAATTTGTGAAGATTACATGTACATAGTGATCTACTTCTCTTTGCATATCTTTGTGCTCCCAACTGTGGAGTTAGCTCAGCCTATTTATGTAAACAAATGGTAAATGTGCACCCCATGATATGCACCCCACTATAAAGTATTTGAGAAAAATCAAAACAAAAATTATCCATTTTCATCTGCCTGACTGTATTTTTGGTGTGAACTTTGGTGTTTCAGTGCCTATCTAAACATTCTAAGGCAAAATGCCCAAAATATTGTAAAATATTTATGGCAAATAACAGAGTGGTATTATTGAAGTCATTCTTCCTTGGTCAAAGATATCATACTCATTGTGTACTTATAAATTTGGTTTCGTTTACCTATTGTATTTATGTTGACTTAAACCTGATGTGGTTTTGTGATTTAAAGGACTAATGTACACATCATAATGTCAGGATAACAGCACTTATTTATCCTAAGCACATCACAAAAATAATCCTGCATTCTGCCTCTGATTACACTTATCCATTCCGTTGATGTATCATGTATACATGTGTAATTAAGTATGAAACTCGGTCAGGAAATGTTTTAAATATTATTCAATAATATCAAATGATAAAATGTATTTTGTACTATAAAATTCCTTTATCAAATTTTCTGACCTTCCATAATGTACATGTCAGACATTCAAAAATGTTTTGTTTATTCTAAGTTAGTAGTATCAAATCAGTTTGTTTTCTCAACCATTTATTTTTACATATTTTAAATGCCAATTTCTATGGACTCCTCCCCCATCCCAGCCTCTACTGATGGGAAGGCATGTGGTGATTGACTTGTCCATACGAGGTTAACGGTCTCTTTGATACTTATACAGTTGTTGCCTTGGACCATTCCCAATCCACCAGTCCTATATCACCCACCTCTCTTTGACATTCACCGAATTATGACAGTTTTAAATGGGCTATTTCTTAGTCAACTAGATTTTACCATTTCATCTAGCACCAACACCTTTTGCCTGTATTGACTTTGGTTGTTATCACATATTTTTGGCACAGTTATGGGACTAGGTTATTTTTCATGTTTGGAATATGTAGGGCAATAATATATATTTGAAACTTCGATCTTACTTCTACACGTTGACCTCATTTAGATTTAATCTATTTTCAATCATACCACCAGGGCCGTATGCATTTACAGTGGACTCTCATTGGCTGGAACCCGGTAAATTCGAACACTCCGGAAAACTGGAACTCATTCTCCGGTCCCAATTGTTTTTACTATATGTTCTATATAGTTCGACTCCGCATGGCTGGAACCACATTAATTTGAACGCTCGAACCAATAATCAGGTCCCGTGGTCAATATTTACTCTGTTATTCACACCTCTCGGTCGAACAATGCATTTTCACAACTTCGCTCCATATGACACAGTGTGTGAAACTGACACACGTGTGAAGATAACATTACAAACTTATGACAACTAACAATTGTTTGGTTTTGTTTGCAACTATAATTGTGCATTATTAATTATTATTTTGGTCAACAAAGATATGTTTGCCGTGATATTTAACGAGTGACTTCTTTGTAATTATTTGTGAAATAACAAACAATAATGAGTAAAAAATGTCATGATGAATGTCTCTTAATATAAGCCCTGCAAATCATTACAAACAACACGAACACATTACGCTATACAATATATACAAGGGAAACAACTCTATTTCATGGAGTAAACTCCGAATGGCTGGAACTCCGGATAACTGGAACTGATTTCGTCAGTCCCGTCGAGTTCAAGCCAATGAGAGTCCACTGCATTGATTATGTAATTGGCTATGAAGCCACATCAAAGTAGGCTAAAGTTGATCTTCTTAAAGCTTCTACAAGTTTACAAAAGTTTCTAATGAAATATTTCTGTAATAGTTACTACAGTTACTGAATATGTCATGGGTCAAACTTACATCAAGGACCCACCCCATTTTTCTGAATTATTATTTGTTCTTAATATTATAATCAGTCTTCACAAATCTTTTGAATAAGTATCCAAATGTTAATGAGGATGTTGGATACATTTAGGGCTGTCAGCTAGATGAGCTATTCTTCCACACAATCACCACCAGTTTTAACATAGGAGGATGACCATAGGCTTACGCCTGGGTTGAACAAACAAACTGTTGTAAGCTAGCTGGGCAGCTTCTCCAATGTAATTATTTTCTAGTCCAGGATGAGATTCAAACTCACTGTGGTGAGGTGTCGGTAATTACCATGACCAATTCAATATTAAGACCACTACATTATGAGATCTCCTTATTTTCTGACAGTTTTTTAGCTCACCAGAACTGAAGCTGTTAGGATGGGTAGGTGGATGCATTAACAATGGTCTTCTCCTCAGAAACTATCAGTAGGATTTACTTCAAATTTGCTATGCAGAAGCCTTTTGACGTTTAAATGCAATTTGCTCATATTATACCAGTTGACCCTTTTTAGGGGTCACTAGAGCTAAAAATAGAAAAACCTTTATTCGTCTTCTTCTCATGAACCAATGGATGGATCATCACCAAACTTGGTCTGTAGCATCATCAGATGGTCCTCCCTCAAGTTTACTCAAATAAATTTGGTTGGCCCCTTTTAGGGGCACCTAGAGCTAAAAATAGAAATACCTTAACAAACTTTAAGCATCTTTAGATAGTGTTCTATCAGATTTGCTGAAATAAAAATGGTTGGCCCCAATTAGGGGCCACTAGAGCTAAACATAGAAATACCTTAAAATGACTTCTTTTCATGAACCAGTGGTTGGATCATCACCAAATTTGGTCTGTGGCATCCTTCAGTCATCATGAATATTCTTTTGTAGTATCCTTTGATGTTCCTTGATCAGGTTTATCATTATTCCCCATTATTTGCTCACATTTGTACCCATATTACCTTTTTAGTAACAAGTTAATTAATATTTATTCTGGTGAGCGATGCAGGGCCATCATGGCCCTCTTGTTTTAAATACTGGTATGTATCTTTTTTTTTTCTTTTTCAGATTGTATCCCAGCCTGGTCAACCTGGTGTGCTTGTAACCCAGGCTCGCCCACCAGATTATATGATTCCATCAATTCTTGCCTGTTTGTGTTGCTTTTGTCCAACTGGCATTTTCGCCATTTATTATGCTTCACAGGTAAGGACAAGTTACTTTAATCGGAATTATTAACATGTATGGTTTTGTGAGACACAAATTTATGATATTAAAATTAGCAGGGGTGGATGTAGGATTTTATTTTTTGTAGAGGTGGTGGTATTTAATTGATATTGAATTTAAGCTGTACGTAAATAGAACCCTGTTGTAGTTTGTTCAGGCAGTTTCTAGTTGCTACATTTGGACTGATATATTTTTTAGCTATAATATGACATGGATTTTTTTCATAGTACCTTGTCAAAATTTATCCTAGGCAGATTATTGAATGAGGTCAGTTGTTTTAAAACATATTCAAATCCATAATACTTCCGTAATGCTAAAATTATGTTCAGCGAACACTTATGTATTATGTTGTATGAGGCTTTAATATATTCACAGATTTGGTAATACAAAAATGCATTTTGTATAAACTCTTGTCAATGTGATGATGATGTAAGCGTAGTATAATGAATGCTTTACAAATAAATTGCTCATTTTATGCTTTAAGATATTACATACAGGGCAACTTATCCTCTGACATCTGCTTCGTTCATGAAACCTACGTCTGCTTCACTTATGTAACCTGCGTCTGCTCCACTTATAAAACCTGTGTCTGCTTCACTTAGGAAACCAGTGTTTGCTTCACTCATGAATTAGTAAATGAAAACAACTGCAAACAGTATGCAGGATGATGAATTTAGCACTGGTTAGCATCCCATGAATAATGGTTAGATCTAATGTTAGAGGAATGTGTGAGAGATGCTGTTTGTAAACATACCATAAGCAAACAAAATCATTCAGAATTAAATTGAATACACATAGCATGTAGGGACTGGTACTGGGTTGGACTTGAACTTACAGTGGTGAGGGCCTTGTGATCACTTGTCATAGACCATAACCACTCGACCACAGAGGTCCCATAACTCAGTGTGTAAAAAATATTGTCAAACCTGTATGTGGTGACTGCTTTGAGATTGCCAAAAATTGATCTTTACTTTAGGGGTAGTTTTTGTTCGAAGCTTGAAATAAACTGCTTATGTGTATGGATTTGAAAATATTTTTATAGATTTGAAAATAATATTACCGGGTACTTGTGTTAAGAGTCAGATGTTTACAGGTGATCTTAATTCAAAGTTTGGGATAAACAGATTATAATGTTTAGGTTACAATTGATGCCACTGGTCTTAGGAGTGAGATGAATTATGTTCACATGTGGTATTTGTCTATGGTTGAGCTTTGCATATTTATGCAGGTTTAAGTTATGTGTCAGTATTGAATCAAAAATTCATGTTAAATTAACGTTGAGAATTGATTAGTTTTGCTACAAACCCTTCAACAATCATCAGAATTTAAAGTTTATAATGAGCATAATTTTAAATTTCTGATTGTTTTTCCATATTTGGTTTCATGGATTGTACGAATATATAAATATAAATGAAATTAGGATTGTCACTTCTTTTTCACCAAGAACTACTTTGCAAAGTTGCTAACTGGAAATAGAAGTGGTCGTATTTATACAGCAAAAGCTAACTTGTACAAATGCTATCGATATGATATGAATTATGTATAAGCTTGCAAATGTATTTTGGTGTCTAACTCTCTTTCTGGAATGTTAGTTATGGTTATTACTTCATTTATATGTCATGCAATGTTGGTTATATTTGAACATTATAAAATACAGTGCTAAACATTAATCTGAAATTCTGCTCTTAATATTTTTATCCCCCCGAAGGCTGGCATATATATAGCAGTTGCATTGTTCATCTGTCTGTCCATCCCATTTTCATGTCTCAGCCATAACATTATAATTTCTGCATGGATTTCGAAAAAACATGGCACAAATGTCCACCAACACAAGATGATGTGTCGCATGCAAGACACAGAACCTAAGCTCCAAGGTCAAGGTCAGATTCATAATGTATGGAATTTTCTTGTCTAGGCCATTACTTTCTAATTTATGAATTTTCGAAATTACTTAGTACTGATGTTCACCATAAGAAGATGATATGTCGCGCACAAGACCATGGTCTGTAGTGCCAAGGTCAAGGTCATATTTAAGGTTTTCATTTTGTATGGAAATCTGATACTGTAAATTTGTATCTTGGCTATAATGTCTTAAATTCATGATGGATTTTTAAATTATTTGTCTTAAACTCTTAAATCCAACTCTGACCTTAAGTGCTAAGGTCAAGGTCATATTTAAGGTCAATTATTATGTATGGAATTTTCGTTGTATTTTGTGCATACTGTTTGTTCCAATACAATATTGATCACATGAATACCCTCTTACTGGCTTATGAGAAGTGTCAAGGAAACTAATGCTAAAAATGACAGTTCTTGTTTATTCTACATATTCCTCACTATAAACTGTCCACACAGAATTCTTCAGCAACAAATCCTTCGATTAAATTCTTCACCTGTGCTCAATTTCTTTTTTCACAATTCTTCATTCAAAATTTTTTTAGCTCAAGATTCTTTTCTCAAAATTCTTTACTCAAATATTTCTCTGGAAACTCTTCACCAGAAATAATTGCTCTGACTCTTGACACAGAGTTCTTTTCCCAGAATTCTTCGCACAAATTTTTCTTTCAAAATTCCCTACTGAAAATTCTTCATCAAATTCTTCATTGACTTTTTTAATTCATTTTAGTGTGAATCTCTTCATGGAATCTTGGTCACCAATTATATTCAGTCAAATCTGTATTGCATTCCCTTTATTTGAGCATTGAATAGTGTGTCTGTATACTCACAATGTAGTTTAGTTTCATAAATATATACACTTATAAAGCTTGTTTTGGGTCTGTCATTAACAACCATTCCTTTAAGGTTCTGTTCCTAATCATACACATTATAACAGGGTATTTTTTTAGTCGATAAAAGCCACATATGTCTAATGATTTTTTTAAATCAATGAGATATGCTTTCTAAGATGTTTATAAGAACCTCTATAGAGGTTACTGGGCAATTTTGTCCTTAATAATTCACCTGATATGCTTTAATGCAATCAGAAAATAGCCATAGTTTTACTACATATAAACAAGGATTGTGACAAAGTGGATGCAGAGCCAGCATCTTTCCTCCACTTAAAATCTGACAAGCATTTTATCAAAGAAAATCAATAATAGCTATAGTCAAGATTTTGCTCTTGTAGAAATAACACGAAGTAATCAGGGGTTCTCCCCTTCACCTGTTGGAAACCAGATAAAGTGGTTTCAAATTTAATGTAATGTTTGTGCTATGGATTGAGTGCAGATGCATTATTCTGTATCTGCTTCTTCTGACACGAACTGCTTGTAATTATGTTTAAGTAATACCTTATTTGAAAACTGATTTTAATCGGCAAATAGTTCAAAATTTTTCATCTTTCTTTTTTTACAGAATTCATTCTATATATATTCTCTGCAGTATTCAGTTTTCTTTATACATTGAAAAACTCAGTACTTTGCTGCTCTTAAGCATAGAATACATCTCTGAAAAACTGACCATTGACATTCAAATTCTTCTGACAAACATCACTTAGTTATAATATGATATGTGGAAAGATGGTTGGTGGGGAATGGCATTTGTTTACAGAAAATTCAGATGCTACTGAAATTACATTGATGAAATCATATCATTTTTTATTTTTGTTACTTCTTTTTTCCAGGCAAACAACATGGCTGCAGCTGGAGATATGAATCAGGCTCAGCTTTACTCTAACCGCGCTCGTAACATGATGATCGCTAGCGTGGTTGTTGGCGTGATGTGGATCATTCTTGTTGTTATTCTACGTGTAGTTGTCTACTCGACAACTGTGAGTTCGTACAACTATTAGACAGATGGAATGAAAGAGATGAGCACTTATGTCAAGGGCCACTGGGTCTTGATAAGCTCATAGGATTTCATATAGTTTTCACTTTATGTGACATGAGTTAACCATTTCATCAAAAGAGCTAATGTTGAATTTATAAACTCAGAATAATTGTTGTAACATGTATTCTTATGACAAAGTTAATATATAATCATTATGACTGATATGTTCATTATGTACTCTTGCCTTTAACTAATTCTTCTTCATTACTGTAAATGTGTCATCTATTGACACCGATGTTGATCAGAACTAGAACAG
Source organism: Lutraria rhynchaena (assembly GCA_008271625.1). Taxonomy (NCBI): domain Eukaryota; kingdom Metazoa; phylum Mollusca; class Bivalvia; order Venerida; family Mactridae; genus Lutraria; species Lutraria rhynchaena. Next base: position 3,981,338 of record VIBL01000012.1, read on the forward strand.
CAGATGTGTCTTCTGCCTCACCAATATTTTGGCAAGAAATCATTCTTATAAATGTTATGTTTGTTAAGCACAATTTTACTTGCAAAGTTAAGATGATAGATCATAGAGCACAACAAATTAATGTAAAACAGCTTCAAAATGTGCCAAATTCAATGCTGTATTTTTTCTATTCAATATCAATGAAGTGGATGATTCAGGGTGCTCACTAGATGTCAAAAGCTGAGGGTCAAAATGATCCTTGACTGATGATTTAAAAGGTCAGCAAAATTTCCTGCTTATGTTATAGAACATTTGACTCATAGGTACTAATTCTCAAGAGTCAGAAGCTTAATTTTACTAATTTCAAGAGTCTAAATGCCATTTTAAGGGTCAAATGAGTGCCCTGGGATCCCTATACCTACCCTTTTTGTTGCCCCATCTCATATTGCTTCAGACACCCCTGAATTAATTATTCATTCATTGTGGTTCAAAATTCCATTGAGCAAACATTATAAAGAAGATTTATTTTCATGATAAAATCTTTTGTTTTTAAGTGCCTAAAAGTCATAAAGCAGAATAAAAAACCTGCATTTAAAATCATTTTTGACTGTTCTTTAACACTATGCACAAGTTCATTGAAAGCATAATTCAGTTTTGTCTACCTCTGATCAATCATTTGGAAATACTTTTATTTTTATCAAGTAAGATAAACAAATACTAAGTAGGTTATTTTTACAGTTGTCGCTGCTTTACTTTGCTTCTCTTAGCATATATTGCATAATACTTGTTATGTGTATGTTTTTAAATTTTATAGACATCATTAAGCTTTGCATAATAAACATTAAAATTTCCAAAGCTGTCGTCTTTAAATGAAATGTTATCTTGTACCAGCACGATTTAAGATAAGATTGTTAAGTAAATGGACAGAAAGTATGTAATATTGCCCTATTAGTGTTCAGTAAATTTCTGTCTGACATTCTTTTTTTTTTTGTTTGTGAGAAAATTTGGTGCTAAATGACCTTTAACTGACGTAAACCTAAATGTTTTTAGAGACTGGTTTTATGTGTTCTTTCATTAAAATCCTTAGTTTGCAATGAGATTGTATTCGGCCTGGAACCAGTCTAAAATTTTGTCTAGAGCTTGTCTAACCAGTCATCATTAAAACCAATGCTTGTGTCATGCAGTTGTTGTCATATATTTACAATTAATTATGTACACTGATAATTGCTTTCCTAAAAAAATCATGTTAAACGACTGAAGGATATTTTTTTCTACTTATGTCTTCTACAGTCTGCTATGACTGAAAGTTAAAAGCTATGATAGTGATGGTATATTGATTAATTGGACTGTGTAGGCGGCCCACAGAAGCAGTTTTTGGTGCGCTTGACATCCATGGTTGGCTTTGTAACTAATCATGCAGATATGTGAACTCTCGACAAAGTTGCTTAAAGCAGCATTCAATATATTGATTGCTACATAAGTAAATGACATTTATGTAACATTTTTTCTGTGGAGTGAACGGTTACCTTGATTTTAACAGAATATTTTCAATGCTGTTTTTATTGTATAAAGGATCACGTTTTCCTAGTTGTATTTGTTGTTGTATATATGCGTTAAATTGTCATTTTATTCTTGCTTTAATGAAATTCTTATGGGGTTATAACCAATGCATTAAGCTGTGTCATAGGGTTTTTTCTTCTTTTTGTCATTCATATTGAATTCTAAGGTCAAATATTTTATTTTATAGAACCAATGTTTTTTTTTTAAGAAAATACTTTTTTTTCTTAAAAAATATCTTAATAAGACCATTCAGAAGTATGTATATTCTGGTATTTCTTTGTACTGAATAAAAACAATTGTATGCTGTGTTCTTTTATGTTTTAGTTAACACGTTTTATTTCTTCCCTAGGCGTAAGGGCACTAAATTAGGAAATTTTCTCAATTTTGCATAGAAAACATTAAAGCTAGAGGCACTGTTCTCTCATTGTTGGCTTAAATTTTGTTCTACACCACTCACAAAGTGATTTTCATTTCTCATGATATATTTTGTGTACGCCATCTGTGTATATTTCGAGATTTTAAAATCAAAGAGAAGTAAGGACAAAGATCACAAATTTTATGAGTAACGTATTACATGAAATTACAAGTTAAATATCAGAAATTAATCCATCAAAGTGGAAATAGTAGTAATATTAACGAAGTGTATGAAAGGCCAACAGAACAGACATGAACACAAAAGTGAATGTGTGTTATATTTATAAGTCTCTACTCGTATTATTTGAAGAGATAGAAGGCACTATGACTTGTTTTGTGTGAATGAAAAGCCCTATGAGTTAATATACTTCGAGGGCAACTATCAGTATCTCAAAATCCAGTCTTTATTTATTTCATATGAAAGTTTGTCACTCGAGCAAAAAAAAAATGACTAAAAAATATTTAAAAGCTATTTTGTTTTGAAAAATATTAATTGAATTGATATGATGCTCCAGATAAACAAAATAACCTGGCCTTAGGAAAAAACAAAATAACCATTTAAAGTTAGTCTGTATTCTGGGGTATTGATCCACACCAAAAGCGGATGTCAGATATCGGACAAAGTTCACAGCTGGGTCACCATAGCTTTCGAATGGATGAGCGTTGTAACACGACTGTCTGAATACATTGTGTTGTATCTGCCTTATTTCATGACATTGATTCAATTCTCAGGGGTAAACCATAAATTTCTGACCTCATATCTGATGCATAGTATAGTATCATCTTGATGTGATGGTTTCCAAACATCCTTGTGTAGCAGATCTGCTTACATTTTTATGTAGCTATGATTTGGTCTGCAGCAAAATGTGTTTCAGAAACTTATTCAATCACAATTCTTCATTCAGAGCGTGCTACTGGTATTTTAGACCTATCAGAATATTCAAGCTCCTGATTGGCTGTGTCTCAATGCAGTTTTAAAACTGCCCAATGTGAGAGCTGCCTTTTTAAAACTGTCCAATTAGAGAGTTGCCTTTTTAAAACTGACCAAATAGAGAGCTGCTATTTTTAGGCCTGTCTGAAAACCAAATAATTACCTCTTGTGTGTCACTAAGATTTTCAACAATACCTTTTGTTGTTTTAGGAAGTTAACAATCTATTGTCAGATTCATAAATTGAATAGAAACAAAAATAATATCTATCACAAAGGCTTATATCATCAATGATTTAGTTAACAATTAACAAAGAGCTTTATGCATAAAAAGGGTTACTTGTAAACAAAACAACAACTTTCATTAGTTATCATTAACACCCATTGTAAATTTTTTACAAAAGAAAACTCTTGTCCAGTTTAAGCTAGATGCGCGAGTTACTTCACTTTAACTGTTTAAGGAGTAAACTCAAGATTGGTAACTGAAAATTATGATGATGAAAACATAAGAAAATGCATTGAAATTTTAGTATTGTTTAAGCTAGCGTATGTTACTTATGTTGACATTTTACGGTCTTGAAAATTTTATCGAGCTGAATTCTTACTAATTAAGTACTTTCTACTGTATGAGTAATGCCACAGATATTTTCCTCATATTTGAATTCCAGACCATAAGTTGTCAATGAACACAGTATTTCAGATCCATAAACTATTTGATTTTACATTTTATATTAAATTCTTTTCAGAGGAATAAAGTTCCCTGATATTAAACATGAATAATTAAACTGAACTCTTGTCCCTTAATGATTTTGTGGGTCAACACTTTTCATGTGTTATCAGTTCTTATGTCTATGTTGAATTAAAATGACAGTTATGATAGTTTAGGCTAAATTAATTCGTTCTAAAGGTAGCATTGTGTCAAGTTTTAGCTGTATTGATGTCAATGTAAAATGATATCAAATGATTTTCAAATTAAGCAATTTTGAAATTCATCTAAATGTAATTACGTAAACTTATTTTTCTAATATTTTGGAAATTTACACTAAAATTTACATATTTTCATCTCATGACTGTGTACTTAATTCATACAATTACAGGATATCCTGGTTATTATGCTGTTCCACTGAATTCTTCTCTAGCCATTAATTAGCATTTTGTTTGCTAAGTGGACACTTAAATATAGTACTCCAGAAAAAGTGGTTGTATTTATGTTTACCTGACAGACCCTATTTTTTTGGTCATGACGATAAGGTTTTAACAGCAAAATCCAAAGAAGACGAAATTCTGGGGTTAAATCGTACCTCCAAAGTATGAATGTTATGATTAGAAAGAAGAAAAAAAAGTTTTTCCTCTTACTTACCCTTTTTTTGTTCGTGTAACCAAAAACAGGACCATTTTTTCTAGCCTTATAGGATATCAACACTTAAGCTAACATAACACAAGCATACATCAAGTGGCTTATTTTGAAACGAATTCATATGACAATGGAATAAGTGTAGTACTGTGATAATATGTAGTCACACATGCAATTACCAGTATTGCATAACACTTCGTATAAATATCAAGGAAAAAATCAAAGTATTGTAAAACTGTATAGAATGTCATTTTGTATCATTGAAGAACCTAATGTTTGATAATTTACATTTTCACTTACCAATTCACAATTTTATCACAGAATTTACTGTGAGATTCATTGCAATTTAATAATCTAGCTGTCACCTATTTTGCAATACCTTACCACTTAAATGTTAAACTCATGTTGTAAACATATGGTGTAACTACTTGTAACAGGGACTATATGATGTTGAGTCCCTTTGGTAATTATAAATTTATTGCTATTTACAAATATGATAAAAAATATCTACCACTTTGTTATTTAATTATCTAATTAAGGTATTGTATCCATATCAGTGTACATTTTTGAGTATCTGCAAGACGCTGGACACATGTTATTAATATAAAAATAGTATGGCCCAATTACCATTAATTCTTTAATGGTTACCTATAATACCTTAATTTATCTTACAATACAGTTAAAAAAATTGTAAGAGTTGTTGCTCTTGTTTATGAAGTAGAAAAATAATTTCAGAAGCTGTTGCACATGACCTACATTTTTCTTCATTAAAATTGGTACTGTTCTTCTATATCCTGTGAGCTTCCATTGAAATTGATTGTTTTAAACTGGTTCCCATTCCATGTTGCATTGCCCCACAGGTCTCACAAACAGTCAATGGGAACCAGTTCAAGGATTGTTATTGTTTTTTTAAATGTCATTTTCTGTCATAGATGCCCATAAAAATTATAAAGTTTCCGAAAATCTGTCTGCTCCATTTTGAGATAATTATTTTGGACTTTATGGGTATAAAACCTTAAGGCCATGTTTAAAATAATACTGGTTTGCAACTGAGCCGCTGAATCATTCATTAATACCTCGACACAGTTTTTTACAATTTCTACAATTTTTCTTGTTCTGTATTCCTGCTTTCATTTTCACTACAAACATGCAATGTTTACAAAAAATCCTTACATACTGACCCAGAGTGAAAAGTTTGGGTTGTATAGCTGCTATCCAACAGGATGACTGAATTATTTTTATCTAATTAGGCTCATTACCAATTAACCCTTTCATTCACTAATGTGCTACATGTATTAACTAATTTACACTTCAATACATTCATTATAGGACAGTAAAACCTCACTTTAGCAACCACTTTTATGTTAAGATTACCTCACATAACAACAGGATTGGTTTCAACATTTACTCGATATTTCAACTTGATAATGAGACCACCTCAATATTACAATGCAACTAACTTGTTTGATTCCAAAGGTGGGTTTGATATGTATGTATTTGTGTATACAACATGTCTAAAATTGGGACAAAGTTTTTTCTATACCAAGTGTTTCATAGAAACGATGAATATTTCTGGTACTTTTGTTCTTCTAGATTGTTGACACATAGTGCAATATCTGACCTGTCAGACTACAACCATATGTTATATCTTTATTTTTAGTTGAACCAATGTTGGTCTTAAAGGCGAGGTTTCACTCCATTATTTGTTCTAATGTTTGTATCTTGCCTTATTATTATAATATAGGTTAAACCTCAGTATCAGTGGAATTTTATTGTACTATTTAATATAAGAAATCTGTGTTCATTAAAAATCAATGTTTTATCATTTCTGTGTGTAATATATCAAATATCACGTGCAGGCAGTTATAAGATGGCCTTGCAGATGAAAGTGTTACACTACTTTTGCGCTAAGCCCGTTTTATCAATGCCCGCATTGATACGTTTGTATAGATGTATCATATAATCAATATACTTCCTAAGATTGTTGACTCATGCCTCCATTTTATCGGGTTTTTATACGACTTGATGCGGAGTATTACCAGTTAGGGGAGATAATTTTGTGGGATTAGTTTAATTATTCTTCATTGCAAAATAGTCGTCCTTGACATGGACATTTTACGGCCTTCTTAGCTCATCCTAGTTTTGAAAATGGAAGTGTTTCGAAATGTCAGACTTTTTTCTATGAAATATGTTTGTATCAAATACACTCTAAGTAGTTTCGGTATGAAAGGAAAATATTCCAAGTAGACGCCAGTAAGGAGTGTTCATTTTGAGGTGCTGATTGGTTGGATCTAATCACATAATTCAAATTGACCAATCATATATTTAGTTGCCTAATTATATTATAATATTTATTTTAAAACTTTTCCTCTAGCTTAAATTTACTGTATTTAATTGACAATTTAATGTCGAAAAGTATTAGTTTCAGGTAAAACAGGAAGTTTTCTTCAGTAAAAACTTAGTAATTCAAGTCTTGGATGCAAGTTATTAAAACTGAATTTAATGGCCTGTCTTAACACCCAACATCTTGTTCAACTTTGTTCTAACAACCAATCAGAGGCCGTGGCTTTGAAACTAATTATTGTGGCAAGAATAGCTTATTTTGCTGAAGAATTATCAATGGTATATAAGTTACACATTTTACTGGATTTATGTCTTTGAAATTGAGACAGGCTTTTGCACTGTGAATGTAGTTTGAAAGAAATCTGTTTTATTTCGCTTCATTACTTCCGCTTTCTTTGTCACAGCGTGTCGTTGAAGTAGATCGGGTAACAGACTGTGGTGACCGTTTCTATACACTTTAATAAGATACAGAATTCATGTACAAAAACCTTTTGAATATATGTGAATAGACCCCAGCTCAACAAGGAAAATATGATATTACCCGGACCATATTTAGAAAATATTATCATTCAGACTCTAACCAGCTGCCAACGAAATTCCACCTATCTTCAGCATTTTTTTCGTGGTCCAATTCTTTATTATAGCAAATGCACTAAGGCATATATCTTGATCACTTTAAAAGAAATCAACCGACAATTCTTAAGAAAGTCCAGGACGGGAGATATCTTTCGTTCATATATGACCTTACTAATTTGTTTTGTATACAAATACATGTACTGAATACCGTGGTTAACGTGTTGTATACATTCATATTAGGGTGAACCTAAATTTATGACTGAATTACTTTAAAACCTGAAGCAAACCAACCATGTCACTATAAATATATCTACCCTAAACACACCCCTAATTACAGCGTATCTTTTAAAAACTCACACTCATGAAATGTAGTTAAGGATCAGTGTACATGTAGTGATTACAGCTTAAAAAAGAGGGCAATAGAGAACTTCGGATTAAATAGAGAACTTAGGGTATGTAAAGTTTCGTAAATTATGCGAAACATGTTAACAAAGGCCATCAATGATTAGCAAAACTCGACTTTTAACCCACAGTTGGCATTTGCATTTGTTAGTGGGTTAAATGGTTATATAAGCTAATATCGTGTGTTAACGGATGTTTTTTTTTGTTCCCATGGCCGTTTTTCAGAATTTATTCAAAAGATAAGAGTTAGATATTCATGAATTGTATATTTCGTAAGATCCCACCACACACTATTTCGCAATTTGTGGTGTTGATTTATTTAGGGCAAGCTGACGTAACTCAGTAATTTATCAGTCATTGGAACACCAGTTATTAAAGGGAAAGCAATGTTACTCAGCTTGTAAGTTTACTCAATCTTTATCCAGAGTTGTCGTTCTTAATTGCTCACACCTTTGACACGAGACTATTACAACATTTAATCTAGACATAATAGTTATTCAGCCAACAATTCTTCTAACACCCTACAAGGTTCTAGCTACAAGGCAGAATCCTATATAGTGAACCAGATAGTTTCATAGTGCGAGTGTTTCAACCACTGTGATCGTAGCTATGTAGATATATGTATTTGTAAATAACGTTGAATAAACGGAAAGGCATATCAGCTCAGAAGCCAACCCAGCATCTGTTTAAAATGGAAAGTAGTAATAAGTTATAACTATTTAATAGCTCCTTTGGTTTAGCGGTCATGTGATTAAGAAATACGTCATCTGTTGCATTTGTGTGATACGTCATCGTTGATGACGTCAAAGGATTTTAAGATTGTGGAATGATATTTCTGTGTGTAGAAAAAAAACACGTAAATTGGTAAATGGGACATCGTTTGATATTATCTATTTCAATCAAGAACATGTTTGTGATTCCATAGTACTAGTATCTGGTTGAAATTTCAAATCCGTGTTTGTTTCGTTTTTACTGTTAAGTGTATTGTCCGCGGGCCTGGACTGATTGAGATTTCAAAATTTTCCATGCCCTGGTTATGACCGTTCAATCCCGGTGTGGGATCATGTGATCATACGCGCTTAGTTGCTGAGTCCAATTGATATGATCGGCAATTCAATGTTCTATATGTATATATAGATCTATAAAAACAACTGTTGTTTTTATCTATAGAACATTGAATGACCAATCAGATAAATTGGACTCTGTAACTGAGCGCCTATGATTGTAATAAAAAATTTCAAACTTGTTTCATATTAATTTTACAATAACATGCCCTTATACAAGTATTTAAATGTTTTATATTTCACTAGACACCCAAAATTAATCTTATCACTTGATTTGTAATATTTGAATATTTTTAGTAATATTTAAGGAGGCCTATCATAAAATAACGAGTGCGGGTCCGTCCTTTTACAGTTGATTCCAGAGAAGTCCTAAAAAATCCTACACGGGAAGTCAAGGCCTGGGGCCCACAAGTTTTGCCTAATTTCATATTATTTATTTCATTTCGAAGCGAGGTTGCCACTGACGTTCTGACTGGATTCCAGGTCATGTCACGAAACAATGTAACCTCTGGAGCTGCTTGAAGTCACTGGCAGCTGCTCCACCCACATTTAAAAAGTAAAGAATTCATTAATCATTGGATTCATTAACTCCGCAAAAATAGAACTTTGTTTTTCTGTCGAACCGAAATATAGCAGTTACCAAATTCCTTAGCAACTCCAACTAGAATCTCGGTTTCCATTTGAATGATGTCTTTTTTATGGCATATATACCAGTATTAAACATTTGAGCAATATGAGAGAGCCATGGGTATGCTTACCGCTGGCATGTCAGCAAGAGACGTTGCTCGACATTTCCATCGCCACGAATTTACAATAAGTCGACTGCAGAACAGATTTCAGCAAACTGGGAACGTCGCAGACCGACCCAGATCAGGCAGACCTCGTAAAACCATGCCGCGGGAAGACCGTTTTCTCACGACGTCATCTCGACGCAAAAGATTTCTTTCTAGTCGAAAGTTAGGTCGTTTTCTGAGGAATGCTACTGGCACAAGAGTTTGCGACAGGACGGTTAGGTATAGGCTACGTGCCGCTGGATTGAAAGCGTGCCGTCCCTACGTTGGCATGCCGCTGACGTTGCCACACTGTCAAACAAGTCGTCACCAGGATGAGACGAGGGGGAAGCTGAACAAAGATAATGTTGTGGAACGTGACCGTTATGGGGGTGGTTGCGCGATGGTTTGGGCGGGCATACATCATGATGGGAAGACAGATCTCGTCATAGTGCCTGGTAATCTCACTGCTCAAAGGTACTGTGACGAAATCATCGAGCCTGTTGTTGTACCGTATTTGCAACTACGTAACGTTGGGATTTTCCAACATGATAATGCCCGTTCACTCACTGCGAGGCATACCAAGAACATTGTACGCATCCATAGCGTCAATGTGTTGCAGTGGCCTGTAAGATCACCGGATCTCTCTCCCATTGAGCACTTATGGGACCACTTAGGTCGTCAGGTGAGAGAGCGCCATGACGTCAACAATGTCCGTGATCTTGAACGTGCCCTGCAAGCTGAATGGGTCAGGATCCCATTGCAGGTCATTAGAAAACTGATTTGCAACATGCGACGTCGTTGTCTGGCAGTCTTGGCTGCGAATGGTGGGCACACTAGATGCTGAGCCGTGTCCGAACTTTTACGCCTGACCCCCTAGTTCATTTCACGTACGCCAAAGACTAAACGCCTCAAAATCATGGAATAACATTGATACGAATCATTGGTGATAAGAATCAAATATCTGAAAATGTATTTGGTTTTATGATTTCGTACCTATCCTTTCCCCAGGAGTCAATCCTTTCTGAACTTGTTAAACTTTTTTCCACGAGTATATTTTTGTTTCCATAGTGTATGGCAACACTATTGTCATATTTAGCATTTATGACCCATCAAAAAAGCTAATTGGAAAAAAACAATAGAAACAACTTACTTGAACTGTCCGTTAGTGTTTTGATTTAACTTCCAAGCTCAGCTGGTTATATCACATAAACAAAATCTCCTATAACAGCTAATAAAACATGCTATCTCATAAAAGAAATGTCACCACACTAAAAAAGGAATTCGTCCAAGTTACTCCAAGTTCATCCATGTATGTAATGTCATATGCGGATCCAGGATTTCTAGTTGGAGGGGGGGCGGAAACTGGACAAGTGGGCTGGGGTCCAGGATCATGTCTCGACGTACAAGGTTTAAATCTTTAAAAAATGAGGAGAAATCGTTTTGTGAATTGTATGTTATGTCATTGAATTACTGTACTAGTAACTTACTGCACGCGTAGCTTGCGAATTTTTTTTGGCATTTATATAAATACATATTTTCATGTAAATATCATATTTCATAGTAGAAAAAACTTTTGCTTGGGCAATTTTAGAGAGGGAACATACGCCGGGACCGCCCCCCCCTGGATCCGCCTACGTTCATTACCATAGCATCAGCTCCATGCAGGGCCATTCGCTGGTTCTGCATTTCAACGAATTAAATGGATCTAATTCTGGCGTCATTTGAATACAAAACAGAACACAGAAGACTTGGCGTGCTCAAAACAAAGATAATATTCAAAACTAGTTGCCGCGTCAATCGTCCGAATTATTAATGTTCAAACGCCTTTTAGATTTTCTTGGCATACTCATCCTTACAGCTTTATGCAAGAGCAGGTCACCAGCGACTAGGATCTACTAGAAAATTCCTTTTTTCCGCAAACTATCCTCCATTAGAATAAGTTACTGAACGTGTCCATGACAGGTACGCTAAGTGAACTTCGCTCAACTTCAAATGCACGCTTTTTTAATTTTACTTATTTCCATCGACGTAGAGCATCGACGACGGGTTAAACACCGCTGAATTACGGTCTCTGTATCATGCTATTACATATAAACAGCGATATAATTTAGCGAAGTTTAACCTTTGATGACTTCGCGTTGATGGAAATAAGTAATCCCTACTATTGTATACATGTCAGTGGGATTGTAGGCTCCCGGTCTCAATTCTACGGAAACAAGTAGAAACCGAGGTGTGAATGGGAACCATCAGGTACGAAGCTAATTGTTTCGCCCGAGTAATTTGATTCTTAGTTATTTCGTTCCATTGTTATATAGCTAGAGTTTTTCTGGTCCTTTCTATTCAATAGTTGTATTTTTTGATATAATGATTGTTCAAATGGAAATAAAAAAGTAATTGAACATAATAATATATATGTAAACAAAATAAACTAAATGCATACAATTTTTTGAGGGTATGATTTCGTACAAGAAAGCGCCCCTTTACACGGAAAGGGCTTATCAAAATGATCGCTACTGTAGTGATATTTGTAGTGAGATGGTCTATTATTGAAATGATCGCTACTGTAGTGACCGTTATGGTAAAGTGGTCTATTGTTGGGGTGATTGTTGCTTTACTGTATTTGAATGTGACATGCAATTAACGTTTGCCGAATGTACGTTGAAGTTGTACCTTAGCAATCACATTGAATCCTGGCCAGATAGTTCTGTCGGTAGAGTGCATGTCCGTTGATGTTTGGTTCAAGTCTCAGACATGACACTTTATTATCAGCGACAATAAGGTGGAGGATTACATCAAATGTAGTTAAACGACAGATCATTGGTTAGGTAAACTGGCTGTAAATAGTGTACTATTGATAAATGGCATAAAACTTAATTAAAGATCAGTATTAGAAATGAATTTGTAAGCTCCAATGTTTATAGTAATAATGTTTGTATAGCTTCCATACTGTGATATTTTACGACACAACTTTATTTTCTACTCATGTGCTGGACATTTTTTAGCATGAGAACTACTGTGGATCTATGAAACCTTGTTTTCATTTGTACATGTATACATTATAATCATGTGATGTTGAGTGCACAGATTGAGGATTTGAGCATAGATTATAATTATTCTCTATTCAGATTTTAAGTCCGTTTCAAACGTATTTCAGCTCTATTCTGGTAGGCGGCTGGACTCTCTTGCATTCCTGGATTCTGTATCAGTTCCTAATATGTTGCTATGGACATATACGTCAGTTAGATTAGTTTGTTAACCACATGCTTGATAGAATATTTTCAATTATGTTAAAAACTGATTTTCCCATTTTTCTGTTTCAAGATTTGAAAAATAGTTCTGAAATAAAATGTGTCAACTATACCTTTGTTGACTTTGTCCTTGTTTAGCACTATGTGTTCAGATGAGCTAAAAAATGGTACCAAACATTAAATACTTTCTGTGAAGACAATCTAACAAAATTAACCTAAACACTATGCACAGTTTCTTTTGCGTTTGAGTATACATTTGGAACCATGCTTTTGTCTGGTTATCTGTTTGTATAATTGACATACCTTTTTAAAGCTCGAAACCAGTTTGTAGGCTCTACATATGCTGTATTGGGGCAGTTTACCGTCGTTAACTGGTTCGATGTTTCAGTGCACCAAAGGTACGTTCTCACTATACAAACAGAGTCAACAGGAACTAATTTGATTTCGTCGTAAATATAGAATGTGTTGCAAACTCTCAATAAGAAATAAAATCTTTGGGGAATCTTTATTCAATATTCCATTCTTAGCTCTTTTATTTAGCTGAACGGCGATTCCAAGCATTTTTGGAAATGCTTGTATAGCATAGATTAAGATTACCCAATGACTTTGGAGTTTTTTAATAGAGCCTAAAATAGGAAGCAAAATGGTGGAACTTTTTTATTTACTTTTAAAGGTCGCGCCAACAGCAAGGGTCATTTGACACTCCGAGCTTGGCCCAAAATTAAAGTTCACGAAATGCTAGTGTGACAAAGTAAAATTCCACAAAAATTAATGTTCATTTTAGTCATTTTCTAAGGAATATTCAGTAATATAATTACAAAGCTTGAACTTTAGAATCTGGGACCACATATGTGCATATTGGTGTCCCAGCTTAGAATGTAATGCATGTGTGTAGGGATGTTAAAAAAAGAAAACCAATCACATCCAAAATGTGAAAGCAGAATACATTTATTACTCAGAATAACAACAAAGTTTAAATCATACACAAACATTCGAGTACATGAACAACATGCTGTGAATTCTGTTTCATACTGCAGCAAATGTATTCATTTCATTATGCATGCATTTACAACAATACACAAAATTATTGAAATGTCTGATTTACTGGAAGCATTTATGACAAAAGTTATAGACATTTTTAACTTGCAAATGTACACTCGTTTCACAATCACTTTCACGAAGCTTTGTAACAAGCTAGTTTTCGCAATCAACTACACAGAGATTTGCCAACAACATTTTTGATAGCTACAGAGTATGACTACACTAAAGGTCCCTGAAGTACCAAATAGTGCCACACGACCTAATGATCCAAAACATAACAGCCATAAACACAATCAAAATTTTAACTACAGAATATAAGCAATACAAAGCAAGTGCTTCCTGATTTATCATTTACAATATATTCAGACTCACAACATTATTGCTACATTAATGCTCTTTTGATTTGAATGTTTCGCTTGAGGTCATGTTAAAATGACCTTCAATTACACGAATTAAATCATTTGTCAGATACCAATTGTTTAGAATTAAAACACAATTAAATAAGGTTTATTAACATCTCATTCAACAGATTGATTGGTGTACTAAAATAAAATAATACAAATGTATTGCACAGAAATGCCACAAAATGATGATTGAATGAATGTTTTCACATCAATTATATAGAGTTAATGAGACATTAAAGCTTATGCACAGTTTCAAGCAGTGACACTAACCACAAAATCTTCATCTAATGTTATTAGACCAAAGTCACAGCTTAGGAAATTGAGCACTGATTTCTGTTACAAAACCCAAGCCCCTGATTGGCTGCTTCTGAGCTCAGTCTTAAATGTAACCAATGGTAACTGTAATGCTGCATTCAAAAGATAAGTTCCCATGAATACTCAAGGTGTTAAAAAAGCCTGCAGTTAAGTTATAGAGCTAACATCTCAGCTGAATAATGTGTGCATTTGACTGGCTGTTTCTTAGCTCAGTCTCAAAAATAGACCAATGGAAAGACCTCATTTTCATGGATGTGATGAATGCTAGTACAGATTACAAAAATCCATGTAAATCATTCTGTACTGAAACTATATCTTACTGAAGCCAAGCAAAAATCATTGACAAAGCATGTACATAAATTCAAGCCCATCAATTACTGAAAAACAGTTTAGATGACAGGCAGGCATGTAAGCTGACTGACAGCCGGACAGACAAGAAATGCTCTGATTGTCAATTTTACTCTTTTGTGACTGTACTGGGCAATATAACTGCGAAAATACAAATTCAAAAAACAACAATATTGTGACCATACATATATTATAATCAGCTTTAAAAACAACATACTGGAATGCAGATATTTATTCAAATACAGTTGAGCCCTGTTATGATGATAATCACATAACTTATAAGTTATACTGAGATAGTGGAAATATCAGTTTAAGTGATATGTCATAATAGGGCACAACTGTACAGGTATTTCATAATCATACAATAAAATACATATACACATACATACATAACACATGTACATCTGTTTCATATTACCATGCACCGCAAGAATTAGTATATACAATTAAGTATATTGACCCTTACACAACAGTCTTAATAAATAAATTACTAAAATAATTATTAAACATATATGAGTCTTTTGTACAACAGATTCAATCTGATTGCTTTTTTCCATCAGTTTACACAATCAACAACATAATGCATTAAACAGCCATACTTCAAGATTATGCATATGTACACAAAAATTATTGTTTAAATCAAATGAACACTAATCATAAATAGTTGGTAAATGATTAAATTTGCGCATATCTGATTCAAAAATAAAAAGTAAAAAGCTGGTATACGAACAGTCAAATAATTTCAGGAAAAAAGTGATCATTTCGTACATTTACATATATAACTGTAAAGTGAGTAATGTTGATTGTTTTACAGAATAAACTTGTAAAATAATCAATGTATGTATATCAATGGATTGACACAAACAGCTATGACCTCACTTTGGTAACAGAGGCTGTCATGACAATTTTTAGCAAAATCAGTACTTACCGAGTCACAACACTGTTAGCCAGTAAATAAAAAGGTTTTCAACAATTACATTCAAAGATTCAGTACAAAAAAAAACTTTGTTTCATTTATTTCTTGTGCAATTCTCAAAATGTCTTTGGTGGATTTAGTCCGACAATGTACATTAAAAACGCCACTATGTACATTAATTCATTCAATATCATTAAAGACCCAAATTAATTATTAAATTTCACTCCATTTGTCAATTGTTAGTTAATCAGCTTGACCAGACAAAATATTGACCAATCAAGATGCTGGTAACAAGCTGAAACCTCTCCAGTGTGGAGGCTGAGCTTTTGTCCATCAGTATTCAAAATAATATAAAACAACCAATGAAATTACTGAATTGGAGCCAACCAATGAAATCGTTGTATTTGATACAACTTAAATGGACACAGCGTGATTTGAACAAACCAGGGGTGATAAACAAGTGGAACATTGCTTTGTGGTAGTGGAGCAAGAATCATATAACAAATTTGGTCGTTTTTTAGGAATGTCAATTATTGCAGGTATTTATACACCTTGATGCAATGATTGCCAGAGTCAGACACCACAACTGTCCCTTCTGGAGTGATCGCGAGTCCTTGTGGTCCATATAATGGATCAGCTGATGTATTCACATAACTCAGAAATGAACCGTTGCTGTCAAAAACCTGAAATATTGAATATATCAGTGTAAATTATAATGTGAAGCAGTTTATGGTTACTACATGTACTAATATGACTTAATTACAACCAGAGTCAATTCTATCCGAAACATACAACTGAAATGCATGAGCCTTCTACAAAACTCATGCTGTGCACTTGGATAATTATTGATACACAATTATGAAATTAGATTTGGGAATATCTTCAGTCCCATCCAGTCAAATAACATTTCATTTAATTTTGAATATTTTATCATTAGAAGCCGTGCATTAGATCCTCATTAATTATACTTTAAATATTTCTATTAGTACAATGGTTCCCTCTAATTATATAGAGCCCTCCAAGCTCAGATTTATTAATGTTAAGTCTATGAACCCCGGGATCATGAATTTGTGTCATATGCTCTTTGTGACAATTTTGGTGGAAATACATTTAATCTGAAGCTCGTCCATTCCTTCTAAACCCTTGTTTGTCAGTATGGATAAGATGTTAGTTAGTTGTTGAGAACAAGGTCAGTACTGGTACAGAATTAAGGGAAAATTGTTCAATTAGACGTCTACTGTTAAGTAATTCAATACTGGAAAGAGACGTACCTCTCTCCCCGCAAAAGTGTTTTTGTTAAAATCAAATTATGCTCATTTAATAAGTGTCTAGGGGATTAAGAAGTGAAGAACAACTAACCTGTATTCTGGAATTTCCCCAGTCAGCAACTAAGATGTTCCCATATTCGTCAACAGCAACCCCAGTTGGAGCATTGAACTGTCCATTACCTTCACCATTGGATCCGAAACAGAAGAGGAAGTTCCCTTCACAATCAAACACTTTAATACAATGATTATGAAAATCTGACACAATAATATCATTGTTAGCATTCACTGCAACATAGTGTGGTCCCGCAAACTGGTGGTCCCCATTACCCCTTGATCCAAATTTAGATAACAGTTTACCATTGGATTGGAATATAAATATTGCACTACCCTTATTGTCTACCACTATGATGTGGCCATTTCGATCCACAGCAATACCTTTTGGTCCCAGTAACTTTCCCGTTCCAATTTTATTCAAATATTTTCCATCAGGAGAATAAATACTTATCCATTTATTATCATAGTCTGCTATCAAATAGTTGCCATTCAGAGTAGTGGCAACACCAGTGGGTCTTTGCATCTTACCAGCAACACGTCCCGGCAATCCAAACTTCAATTTGCAATCCCCAGAAAGAGTGAACACTTGTGCTACTTGATTATTACTATCAGCAACAAGGATTTTATTGTCAACACAACAAATTCCTTGTGGATTAGTGAATTCTCCTTTATTACGACCTTTGACCCCTACTCTCCATAGCAGATCATCTTCTATAAGGTTGCTCTTCCTGTTTGAACCTGACCTTGAACTTGATGGTCTTTTGGTGCCCTTTTGTTTCACAGCTGCAGTTCTAGGAATTTTAGATGAGCTTGTGGCACCTTCGACATGATCATCCAAACTGGAGTTTACAGCCTTGACCTTGAATGGTGACCCTTTTATATGCCTACCAAATAACTTTATAAACATCATATAATTATCTTCCCTTGGAAGCAAATATACAAGTTCATATGTTCCATTTTGTTGGTCAGTGATTGCGGGAATTATTCTGTCTCCATTAGAAGCTTGCAGCTCTGAATCAATAAGTGCTTGACCCACTTTTACTAGGTCTCCATTGTGATTTTTAGTTGTTATGGTAATCACTGCTGGCTTGTTGACATACGCATGTTTGAGTCCTTCACCAGTTGCTGTAGAGTTATAGGCAACAGCACTATTGTTCTTCACATAACCCAAATTACCCAAGGATTTCTTAAGTCCTTGGCAATGAGCAGTGTCGAAACCTACAAACTCATTCTCTTCAGGTTCTCGTCTAATACTACCAATACCAAATTCTTGAAGTTTGCTTGCCATCTCTTTTCTTACCAGAAGAATTTCAGTGTCAGTACCATGTTCAATAGTCTCTTCAGTGAATTCACAACAAGTATTCATTTTTGTTATCGCATTTTCTATACTCTCCTTCTGCTTCACCAACACATCTTGTTTCTTATCATATATTGAGTTTAGATCTTTCAACAATGTAGCTTTTCGATCATTCATTAAACACACAAGTTCATCAAATGTTTCAGTTATTTTACCTTCTGTAATTTTGGTTTGACTAGTTAAAGATTGCATCACTTCAGCAATGTTATTAATGGCCCCTTGTAGAAGAGGGATTTGTTCTCTGGCACCTGTGATTAGATTGGCTAGTGTGGATTTATGTTCTTCGATGGCTTCACGAAGGGAGATAATATTATGGCTAATATGTTCCACTGTAGTGCAGTCCTTACAGACTCCTGTTTCACAAGACATACAGTAAAACTGAAAAGATAAAAATAAAAATGTATACATTATATGATATCATAACAGGTGCAGCATGAATTGTATATTGCTGAGGCAGATAAAAATGATCTCTCACATCAGATGACAACTTGAGTAACGTGAAAGCTTCTTAAATATAAATCCTTACACTTTTACTCAGAGAAGTCATGAGAGTTAAGATTTGAGTGCTGGGATTTAAGAGCTGAAATATGAGTCTTGTGTAATATATTTTAGTTGGCCTTTGTAAACATTAATAAATGTACATAGGTAAGTACTTTTCTAACTTCACCAAATAAGCTCTTCAGATGGCTTTGCTAATATTTTGGCATTTCCAGACTGTGCTAAATGGCACCCAGACAATAAATACAGGTACCCAGTCAACAAAGTCTAGTCTTATTTTGTTGGACTAGTGCATTACCTGTAAAGAGTTCCCATCATGATTAGGACAAACTAAGGTGCAATCTTCACTCTCCGATGATGTTGAACACACAGGAATTGTGACTAGTTCATGACTTGTAAGCTCGCTGTCATCTCTGTGCTGTTGTGTGCATGTTTCACACAAACTTTTATCACACACTGAACATTTTGTACAGAGTTTCACACTTTCTGACCCACACACACCACATGCCTCTGGACCTGAAATATATGTGTGAAACATATTGATATATATACACCATTCACTGTTAATGTATTGCTTTTCATTTATCAATGTGAAGAACGAAGTCAGTTTAATGGCTAAAATCTTAGCACAATGACCAGCCTAAAAGTTTAAATATCTGATTGGTCAATTTTAATCACAAGTAGAATCCAGCCTCAAAATTCACAGATGCAAAGTTACACTATGCAAAAATAGAACAGATTATGTTACATGTACAGTCAGCATACAGTTACTAGTATGCAAAATTGAGACTTGCACCGCAGTCAAAATTCAAACACCTGATTGGTTGTTTCAGACTGCAATCTGATGATTAACCAATTATTATAGAATAAACCAATGTATTTTCAACTTAAAAATTTAGCATGATAAAGTATAGAAAACAAAAATATAGCAAATAATAGTTGGTGAAGCTTCAGTTGATTACATGCAATCTAAGCGTGTGTAAGTTTATTTCAAGTCAATCGTACCTGAAGACAGATTTCTTGATGAACACTTGAAGGTGATACCAGACGCAAGATGAAAATATGGACAAGATTGAAAAATTTGGCTAATACAATTTTCTTCTCTTGTCGTATCACATGTTTGCGGAGAATGAGTCATGATGAATGAGTATATGTCTCTTCGACGGTACTAACCTACGACGTCCATCAGACTGGTTATAAAGATGTTTGCTTGAAGAGCGCTAACGCCCTCTAGTGGAAGAATCGATTGTTGGCGGCAAACCGGACAGGTTACTGACAGGCTCTCTGATGGAATGTAATTGCAAAGACACTGTTCACAGAATGAGTGCAGACACGGAAGAACTTTAGGGTTGCTATAGCTACTGTTGCATATCCCACAATTCAACAGTTGATGTTCATAGTGAGGCTGTAGAACAGCATAGTTGTTATTGAGATTATTTTGGAAATCCATGTCTCCTGTGTCACAGAACGACACCTGAAAATATAAATAAATCAAAGTTAAATGACATTTTCAAAATTGATGTCTGAATTTAAGCTAACTTAATCCTTATTCTGGTGATCAAATTTTCAGCAAACTGTCACATTTCATTTATAATCATGTCAAATCTGCCTTAAGTATGTAATGTTTAAACAGGGACTTTTACGGGAGTACATATTTAACCACATCACATGCGCATGATCAAGTTTTGTCTCCAACTACACATCTATTTTGACACTATAATATCTATTTTGACTTTATAACTCAATATGTTTAGTAAAGAGACAAAAACTGGCCATGTACATGTGTATCAGATGGTATTGAAGTCTGTCCATATAGTGGAAAACAGCTGTTAGCACATTTTTTCATCATCATGTAGAAATTAGGTTACAGTAAAAAGAAATCACCAACGTATAATCCCTCTGTAGCAACATAGCTGTAACATAATTCTTCATACAGATAGTATGCGCCTAGATTCTTTGAAAAGATGGCATGGAGTTGGATAGAAAGATCTCTGGTCTAACGTTAAACCTCACAGTAATTTGTCTGTTTTTGTGTCATTATTTAATCTCATTATTATGCACATAATTACATTATCACATATAAGTAAACTTGGATACATATTTTAAAATAAGTACTGACATTATACTCAGTTTTAAATATTGAATGAGATCAATTATTTGTTTATTCAATCTCATTCTAACTGAACGAAGAAACCAAGCATATTAGGGCTGTTGCATCATAGTGTCTTCACCCCAATCATCATTGTGGACCTTGTACTTATCATATGAGGGAAGATAAATCTGTATATTTATGTATCAAAGGCAATACTAAATTATCTCCCTTACAATAAACCAAATTTGATTTAATAAGATGATAGGAATATATTCATTGTACTTGAGAAAACATATCCATCACCAGACAAACAGTTCAAATCACTTTTACACAAGATTTGGAAGGATTTGATGTCACAATTTTATGATTGCTGGACATGCAGCTACCTAACATGTGAACTTTGCCTTGTCAATCTCAGGTGGGATTTGAACTCACAGCAGTGAAAGTCAGTGATTACTAATCAGAGACCTTAACCACTCTATCGTGAAGGCCCACAAATACAATAAGTATTAATCAGGAAAACTGATTTTCAATTTAAAGGTGACCTTTCTGTCCTCCAAATATAAAACATAGAAGTTGATTTAAAACAGCCTTCAGAAAAAGATACTTAGGTTAAAAACACCAGTCATTTTGAGCTAAATGTGTTACTAAGTAAGACTGTATCCATTTTGCTACTTTCAATGTACAGTAAATTGCTCGTAAACTGTTCAAAGATAAAATCTTCAAATGTACAAAGTGTTCAGTAAAACTCATTACCAGCATTTTAACATCTTAAGACAGTAAAGCTTTTGAGACAAAATTGACAGAATATTTTTCTGCACAATTTAATCTCATTGGAAAATTGAAAAAGTTAAAGGGCTGTATAAGTCTCTAATTAGCAAATTATTTAGTGCAAAGATAGAAACCAATATTCAGGTTATCATATAGTAAAGAAAATCAATGAAATATTTTACAATTTTTAAATACTTAAGGTCTTAATAACCCATGATTTATCAAGAAATTGGTTCATTCAATGAATTTCAAAACACAAAATGTAAAATTCGAACTGTAAACATACTTAATAAGTATTTAACAAAGTTCACAGGTAGATTATCAGTAACAACATGGTAGTAGGAAAAAAACTTTTGATTATTAGTAGATTTGTAATACGCCAGTATCATAATTCAAATTTAATAAGCATGCAAATAAAATTGCTGATTTGCCATTTCTGTCAATCTACGCAGTAGTGAAGATAATGTGCCATTTTCTGACATATTTTGACACTTCAGATGTTCAGGTCTACAGAGGTCACTAACAAGAGGAGCTCCATGTGACCCCATCTTACAGATAAAGGACTCATATAAACCCAAATTAAAGCTAGTTTAGGCACAACTAACACAGCCAGTCTCCATCATGAGATTACTTCAGATTATTTGAGATTAAAAGTTTATCTCTCAGAAGGATGCTATCAATGAAATTTTTTCAACACTTAACAAAGACATGAAAAAAAACTATCTAAAAATGCTCTATTATTGACCTCACACAAAGTTAGCTATTTAATTTCCAAACTAAGTGACAGATAAATAACTGCTGAAAAACTTTGACATGACCACATAGTGTGTTAGATACAATATATCTAGACTTGAAACAGATCTGTTCACAATTAAACGAAAAACAATTTTTCTTGCCATTAGTGAGAAATGGGCAATCATGCTGCCATTTGTTTACTTCGTATCAAAACTGATCATTAGGTTTGTACGAAATGTTTTTGTAACTTCAATTGCTACTCTTCAACTTTTCAAGTGTTTTATATCTTCAATTGTACACTCTTCAACATGGTTGCTAGGTTTCTAAAAGGACAGGTTTGAATTAAGTTGCTTACTTCTCAACACTGTCGGTTCTTAAGATTACAATTAACCTGATTAAAGACCTTAATGTCTGCGTGAAACTTACATAATCCTTGGTGGGGTAGAGCACCAAGTGATAAAAAAATCAGACCATGTCACAGCTAATCAAGCCACTCATAGCAACCATTACTTTAAAAATGTCATTTATTCCAACTAGTTGCTGCTATGAAGATATCTTGAATGCTATTTACACCTTCAACATCATTTTCAGAACCAAAAAACTGGTAGTCACTGCATCTAAGTTTCTAAGTTAGTAATTTGAAGTGGCTCCCACGGTCAAGTGGTTAATATTGTTCTCTGATCATAATGACTAACCCCTCACAGCTGTAAGTTGAATCCCACCCATGACAAAATTTTGCCTTCGAGGAAGCTTTCCAGCTAGCTTACAGAAGGTCAGTGGTTCAACCCAGGTGTAAGCCTGGGGTTTTCCTCTGTCAATATAGCTGAAAAAGTCACCAAATGCCCCGACTGTTTGTGTAACATTAAACTCATTTAACTCAAAATGAGGGATTTTGAAATTTAAATTTTCCAGTATCTTGTCACAATGTATAAAATGAAGAGCAGGAAAAATACACAAAACAGGTGTATGCAGAAAAATGATACTGATAATGATATAAATAAATATGACACTTATATCATCCATCCATCTTACTTAAAGCACTATAATATACCACTTATCCGATCATTTCTCCATGTTATATCACTTACAAGTCAGTGAGAAGTGGCTAATATTCTGGATATAACAATTTCAAGTATCAATATAGTATCATAGTTCGTATAATTTAAGAATTTAAATGCTTTTTGTCAACTATGTCCATTTTTTATTACTTTTTTCTATTTACAAGTACACAACTGACACCTGTCTACTGGCATTGTAATCACCCCCCAAACTCTCATTCATCATACAAAGCAGACAAAAAAATGTTTCAAAAAAAAAGGCATTTTGACCCTGTAGTTCTTTATTCAGTTGAACACCATTTGTCAACAATGGTACAGTGAATAGTTTATTTAACTTTGGCACAGGTCTGGGTTACCCAGCAAGAACTTCTGTGTCCCACACGTGCTCCTGGGTTACCTAACAAGACCTAATGGGTTACCTAACAAGAACTCATGGGTTACTTAACAAGAACTCCTGGATTAACTAACAAGAACTCCTGGGTTACTTAACAAGAACTCATGGGTTACCTAACAAGAACTCATGGGTTACTTAACAAGAACTCATGGGTTACTTAACAAGAACTCATGGGTTACATAACAAGAACTCCTGGGTTACTTAACAAGAACTCCTGGGTTACTTAACAAGAACTCCTGGGTTACTTAACAAGAACTCCTGGGTTAACTAACAAGAACTCATGGGTTACCTAACAAGCTCCTGGGTTACTTAACAAGAACTCCTGGGTTACTTAACAAGAACTCATGGGTTACCTAACAAGTGCTAGACAGCTTCCTTACATGTGAAATTTGTGTGGCCCCAGGTGAGATAGAACTCACAACATGACGGGCTAGTGATTACTTGATAGGCTTTAGAGACAAAAACCAGTCAACCAACGTGGCCCCTTCATCATTAACATAGAAGATTTGTTTTAAAAATGTGTAAAAAAAAATCCAGCAGAATAAAAAAAAATCATGAGAACATTCATCAAATTGCAATAAAGGAGACAGATCATCTTATGAAAGTAATAAATGTAAGTGGCTGGGTTAATAAACATCCAATAAATACAATATATTAACTTACAGGACACAATTATTAGTCATAAACTAAGAATAAGTAGCTTTTTATTCTCTTTCCCTCTCATTAATTTAATTCCAGTGACCCATAAAAATCAAGCAGTCAGATTCTATGTACAATGTATATGACACATATTAAACGACTTTGAAATTGCTGGAATGCTTGCCTGACATTTGGTCAAGTTAAAATTTCTGTCTGACCAAATGAAAATTTGTCTCACTGAATATATTATAAATAAGTGATAAATGATAAATGGTCAGGAAATTTTTGGGAAGCCTGTATTAAAGATAAAACTTAAATAATTTGATAGTTTCTCTAAGCTAAAATAAACCCTGAGGTCCTTAATCCCCCCCTCTCAAGACCATGAAGTGAATCAAGTTCTTTTCCACTTAATTGTCAAAATATTTATGATTATCAAATACAATAGTAAGTGCAACAGAAAGAGAATAAAATAGATCAGAAAATAATTAGCTTGGAAAGTTTGTAATGAATTCCTTTCTGAAGAATTATTGAAGCATACATGGTGAGTCATGATTGTTTCATTTTCACAAAGGGTAGGGTGTTTATTAGTGAACATAATACCTAACAAGTTACAGTCTTGTTGCAAAGGCAAAACACATTTCTTTTTTTCTTGAGTGTTTAATACCAATAGCCAAGGTCATTTGGCAATTTTTCCATTTCTAATTGTCTGGAGGATCTGATCCCAGGCATGCACATTGGTAGAACCACCAACCTTTAGCAGGACAGTTTTCAAACATAACAAGTTCTTATAACCTTTTGTTGTAAAATTTGAACAAGTTGAGTCATAGCAAAAGTTTATAAATATAAACCAGCTCAGAGTGACAAATTACAGGCTAGACTTGAATGAACCCTTTTTATAATTATTTTATGACTAATTAAAATGCCCTCAAGCAGAAATATAAGTCTGTGTGAATTTTTTTCTTAATTTTTGAGACAAACATTTTAATGAGAGCCTGGCCTACTGCAGAACATAATAAAAATGTATTTTCATACAAGCTCAACACAGGGACCTTAAAGCTTTCGTTTCAAGGTGAAACAACATTAAATCATTTCAAATAACTTAAATGTAGGTGTGTTCTAGTAAAGATTCAAGTAATGAATGATGCTGTATTATTTGCCATATGCTAAATCAGCAGCTAAAAAATGAGAAAAAAAATGCAGGTTCAGATAAAAGTTTCTAAAAGAGTGTAAAAGTAAAAAACTTCGACTTTTTTCACAGCTTGACTTAAAAGGACATAAGTCAAGGAAACTTGAGATAAATATTGTGTGAATACTAACATAGATAGTATCAATTTATCTATTTACTTATATAATTAATGTACATAAGATGTTGTTGGTTTGGACATTTTTACGCCCAATTTAGACAGTATTTTGTAATGTATGATGGTCAAATGACCTTACGTGTTCCTGAGTAACTAACAAGCAATGACTAATTGTTGTTTAATGAGAAATAAAAACTACCCCAGATGAATCAAGGCCTAATGGTATATGATGGGAGAATGTGTTATCTACAGCCAAATTAAATGAAAGATTTGAATATAGTGTCAGACCAGTTTACAAGTGTCATCAAAGTGATATGAAAAATAAGGCACTTATGCACAGTCGGCTTTGACAAGAGGTTTATTCGGATTATATCAGTATGCATAAACTGAAGAGTGCATGGTTGTTGTTAACAGGTGGCCACAATTCACAGGCAACTATTTTAGGTTTTACTATGTGGAATTATACATGGAATGACTAAAGATATAAATTTTCTTCATATATTCTTTTCTTTGTTTCAAATATTAAAAACAGCCCCCTATGTAAAGGGGTGGAAAATTAGCCACTGGGACATGCAGACATAGGTTCATCCTGCAACATGGCAAAACAATGTCATTTGATGTTTTGTTGCTACAGGGCACAAATTCAGCATCAAAATGGTTACTAAAAATGATCGGCTGACTTCAAGGTGGACTATCAAGTGATACTGCAGTTTGACAGAAATACATGAACATTTAAGTTGGACAGAATCAACATATTGTATAATTGAGGAATTATCAAAAAAATATCACAAAATATCTAAAAACACACACACAGACGAAGAAACAAAACATTTGCATCTTCTGCAGTCATTACCTTTGGCCTAATACATCAACAAATGTAAATCACGTATGCTGTCAGGAAGGCGCAAAACCTGCCGGTATCTTGTCTCACAAATGTGTAGGGCATCAAGTCAAATGTAATTAAATGTTTTATAATGTTAGTAACAGTAAAGAAGGTAGATATTTTAATTGAGCAAATTAAAGTATCACTAGATTAGGATACAGCATGCTCATGATCAACAGATTAACAGATGGCACTAAACATATTTACTATATACTTAGGTAAACTTATGGGGGAAATCACTTAAAAAGTTTTCTGACTCTAAATAAACAATACATTATCTTTACTTCCTGCCACAGAACATTTCATTTCCTGGGATTATGACAAAGAAAAACTAGTTTTTTTCATCATTTATGGCGTCATAAATTTTAAGATTTAAGTAATTCATTAATTGTAACAAAGTTTTTAATGTCTGTTTAACTGTTGATCAACTCAGATTTATCTCATACTTGACTTTCAATGATTAATTCAGGTAGGTCAAATAATTTAAATTAACATAAATAATAACATAAAAAGTAAGGGAGATAATGTAATACAACATAATGGAATACAATGAAGGTGTTACATGTCATGTGGTGTGTATCGTATCGTATCGTATCCTACCCTATCCTATTGTATCCTATTGTATCATGCAGTTTTTGCATTGGGGTGGTTTGTCTTGACCATAGGCACTCGATTTCCGTGATTTATATACCCGAACAGACCTAATGTTTTAATCTAAACTCATCAAGCAACGCAAATCAGCCAAGAAAAGAAAACTTCATTTCACTAATCTGCATATCATAAAAACTACAAGGTAAGTCATACGCCTCGCTGTTACATTTGGCGTGCTACAGCTAGAGTGAGGTTCCCAAATAGAGGACACATTTCAGAAGGAATGCCGGGACCCAGGCTGGATACCATTACTTCCGTCAATCGAAAAAATGACATAGCATGGCAGACTAATTAGTTACATAATGTAATGTGACACCGTGGTCCAGTGTTTAGTGCAATGGGTTAGTAACATGGCCATGTGGGTTCAAACCCTAGTTGTGACAGGTCTTCCATAAAAATTTGAAAAAATGATGAATTTCCTCCATATGGGGAGCATTGGCCAGCTCCATGTGGAAGGGAAAGTTAGTACTGGTTAGAATACAGTCCAGAAAAACTGCATGTAAGGTGAACAAGCTGCCATACATAACTGAAAAATGGAGTTAGACCCAGTGAAAGAAAGAGAAAGTATAAATTTAGTGCATCATTAAAAATAAAACATCTCATGTTCAGACAATAATTTTATAACATGTGTATTAACAAATAGTGGCAAAGACTTAAGAAATACTAAAGGTCAATAACCTATGATGTCACAGGCAATTATCTTGAGTCAGAAAAATGAAATGATAACGCGTTATTATCATAAAATGTTCAATCATCCAAGCATTTAATTGTGCCCCAAAGCATTACAAATATCGAAAATGCAATTCTTGCTTTTTATTGATGAAAATAATGCAAATATCATTCAAAACTGTAATAAAGGTACGTAATAATATTTTGCACACTTAAGTACGTCATATTACGCTGCAGTTTGTATAATCAGTACATCAAGGTTGTATTTTTTCGTAATTTACAGAGATAGTTACATCCTTGTAACACTGTTATAATGAAAAATTGATGTTTTATTACACATGTAGCAGTAATATTCTGACAAAAAATCATGTCTGTTCATAATTCATATATTATATGTTGGCCGGATGACAATAAAATACTTGTAAACATGTCCTGTGAGTTAATTAAAATTTGATAAATAACATCGTTTTTCTTTGACAAGCCCATGTTTTGTTGCGTAATAACAGTCAATTAATTATGATGAAACAAAATTAATGCCTTTAACATGTTTATGCTTTTGTTGCTTCACTTTTCTTTCATATTTTTACATATTTTGCACTTTTTCATTTCTACAGGATGTACACTTTAATTGACGTCCACATTACATAAAAATATACCAATGATAACTTGAAAACGAAATAAAAGATAATTGAAATCTTTACTGATGCCCCAAAATATCCTAGGTTAGAACATAATTATTCAAATAGTTTTCTTGTGCAAGTCCATCCTGACTGAAGTAACATATTAAAACAAACTTGTAATTTATGTATGATAAATTAAACTTGGTAAATTAAATTCAAAGACAAAATGGAATACATGAATAAGTAATTATAATGTTATTCACAAATCAATATTTTATCAGACCATAAATCAATAAAAATAGACTATAAATCAATAAGAAAATGCTATAAATTAATGCCATTTGATCCATAAGTACCCATTTCAATTATTCTGATAAGCATCCTAATGAACTTCCATGAATTAATTAATATCCAAAAATAAAACTGTGTCAAATCACACCGAATGACCCCTTTTTTTCACATGAATTACAATGATGAACAGCTTAGCCACGAACTCAAAATAAATCAAATTTCAAATCATTTCAAGCAATACATTAAATCTTTTAACTAATTGCTTTTAATTATCATTATCATGAAAATTATAAATTATTATGACACTAACAATCTTATCGCTGAACAATAATAATTTATGTTTAGATAAAACCAAAATGGAAAGCATACATTTGTCACTGATTTATATTACAAGGTGGCCATTTTTATGATATATACGCCTATTATTTTTAATCACCTAAGTTATTGCATCATAATTGCAACTAACTCTTCAATGGAGGTAAAGAAGCAAGAGAACAGTGACAGGGAAAAATTAAAACCACAAGACCACAACTTATGTAAAGACTTTCTTGTGGTTACAGTCTATTCAGTTCAATTTGAAATTTATCACTTAAACCTTTCTTGATTGGTCAATAAAATAGCCAATCAGAACTAGTCTATCACCCCATGTTTAATTATCAGCATTCAAAGCTTTTTTATGTTGTCAAATTATATTGTGCTGATGAATTACTTTAAGTTCTGGCCACCATATTCAGATTGGTCATCAAAGTCAAAAACTTCACTAAACATGTAACCGTATACGATTGTAACTTTCCAATAATCACCATTGAACATTTCAGAAATTAGCTATCAAATGAAGACTCTTTCAAGGAGCTGGTGTTTGAAATCAGATACAAAACACAAATAAGTTCATATCTTCAGATTAATCAACTTCAATAGAATCATCATCACAGAATCAGTCATACATCTTACTTAGGTTACCAACCATTTCATGTTACCAGTATTCCATGCTATACAGACTGGTTTGAGCATTGAAGACCACCCCACAATGAGACCAATAAGGACTTTATCTTACACAACACAAATTGGCAATGGTATTATGCACAAACTAAAGACATAAAGACTCATGAGAGCAAATCAATGACATGAAGATTATATGAAAATTACAGGATACCCCATGCTCTGCAGATTGACCTCAGTATTATTCACAATCTAAAGATATGCAAATTGATTGAGCATTTCTCACGACCTCAAATAATGCTGACAGGCAGGTCGTGAGTCACAAATTTCGAAAGGGGAGTACAAACTATAATAATAAGCAAACTACTTTTGTATCAATATAAGAAGAAAAGGTCAGATTGAAGTAGATTGAGAAATACTTGTTGGACCTTGTTTCAAAAAATAATTTGTGCCAAATCGATTGCATATTTTTTATCACATGCATTTATCATAGAATTTTCAATGAATGTAAAGTTAAAAATCTCAGGCAAACAAAACCGTGAAGGCATTCAGGTGAATGTTTAAATATCTTTGTCTAAATACAGAAAACAAAACAAAGCTTGCCAACCATGTGCATACTGGGTAACACAAATTCCATTCTCTCAATCAAATATATCCTTAATTTGAAAGAATAAATTTAGTTGTCTCTGACCTTATGAACTCAGCTTTTCACCACACCAATGCAATTACTTATTATATTGGTCCTTGGAAAAGTAATTAATTTTGTTCTATGCTGGTATTAAATGAGTCACACAAATTTGTCACCCTGTGATTAAATATTTGAAGCAAGTAACAAAGGCTATAAAATTTCATTCTGATGTGAATTATTATATTGTGAAGCATAAAATTCATTACTTCAGGGTTTAGGCAAAGGTATGCTAAAACTGATTTTTTTTTCCAAATAATTTCCAGCCCATAGTTTTTTTTTTCAGTTTGCAGAAAAATAGTTCAAAATTAATCTTGTGATAAATACCTACTACATGTATTATAAAGTAGAAGGCTTGACAAATGTGAATTAATTAATCACAGACATTTTAACAACATTTTACTATACAAGTTATACAAATTTTGCTCACCAAGTTTTACCAATACGAAAAAAGACTTTAATTCAATATCAACAAACATTCAACAAAAATTGCCATGGTATAGTATTCTATCAACCATTTTCCGTCATAAAATGCATGTGAATAATGCAAAAAAAAGATCAAGAACTGCATGTTTAGTGTATGTGAAAGACTATGATCTAACTAGTACCAGACCAATGGACTAAGAAGTTTGAAAACATCACTGGACCAGACTAGTATTATAGTACTGGCCCATATGACATAAATTGATTAAAATCATTACTAAGAAAAGGAATTTTACAGCACAAGAGCAAAACATTTTCCAGACCTTATTAATATTTTTGCTAGAAGATCGAGGTCTTCTGCTTCTATTGACCATTTGTTACTAAAACATAAGTTCACCAAATTCTAGTATGGCCCAACTTGTTAATAAAACAACTTTTAGGAGAGTGACATGTAAAAAAAAAATGGGGAAATAAAACAACTGGCCATAACATCAAGGTGGTTTCTATTCACAGGAGATGAGCTTAAATTCAAGAAAATGTCATGAGCTTCTAAAGAGACATCACTTGCCTAACAACTCCTTATAAAGTGGCATTTTTCAATCATGGAACCCAAAAATGTTGGCAAAAATCATTTGATAAATGACAATTCATCACAAACAAAGTTTTATGTTTGCAAAATAGCCATTTTCAAAGTTTTAATGTTTCAAGGTCAATGGTCAATGATCAAGAACAAAGGTCAATGCACTAATACAACATGAGACTAAAATATGTAAGATGCTGATGGTATTACAAGATGACCATAATTTTAGTTATCACAAGGTTTCGTAAATATCATCCATGCAAATTCAAGTAAAAAAATGACAACAAGTTCTATTCCATTCAGTTGCCTTGAAATTATCCACAAAAACATCACTTTAGAACTGATACATAATTTAGATATACAGGTAACATAAAACCAATACAGGGTCTTGAAAAGTTCATTGAAAATAAATAAACTAAAAAAACTATTTTTAGCATCAGTCGATAAAAATAAATGAAAACAGCCGGAAGGCTTATCTCCAATCAATGTTTAAAATCAGTGTCAACAAGCCAAAGGAAAGGACAAAAGTTAAGTGACAAAGTGGGTGGTAGCTGTCAACAAGATATTAAAAGGATTCTGAACTCAGCAACAAAATAAAGTATCAGTTATCATCATCAATTGTAATAACTCATAGTATTTATTGGGGAGCTCAGTTGATTATATCATAGCAACACCTCAACTGTGAAAATATAATGTATCCAAAAAAGGACATCCTGAATGAAATATTAGTTTATCATACATGCAACACCATCTCCTACCTTCCTCAGGAAATGCATTAACACAAAAGAAAGGTCAAGTAAAATGACAGAATTATTTTATAGATATTTACACCGCCATTTCTTTTTGATGTCATGAAAATCAGAAGTTGTATTGTATGACATTGATTTGTTTGAGAGAAGATGGCATAGAAGTAAAAGATGATTTCATTAACCTCATTCTAGGATGATGCCCTACTTTGATAAAGACTGATACTGCAGATTTCAAAAAAAAATGATGGGGACGTTAAACACAGTCCTAATTAGGCATAGCCTCACCATTAATTGGATGGAGCAATATAATAGTAGCATAAATAGGTGATGGACCTTTTGCTTAAAATCTTGTCAACAACAGTGTGAAGTTTAGTTCATTTTTGATTTTATCTCATTACCAGATAAGAAGAATTTCTGACCCTAAGGGGTAATGTAATGCGAGTTAAGTTTTTTTTGTTTTCAACACCTTACTTAAAATTTGTTGATGTAGCAACAAAAAACTGAGGCCCATTTGATAAGGTAAAAAGGTCAGGGAGATTGAGGCTACACTACAAATTTCGAGGGTTCATTAAACTATCAAGATTATTAATTCTCAATCAGAATAACAAAAGTTTCCCTCATAACTATTGCACTACCTGCATACCTTCAGAACAAAAACATAGTAACTTATTCACTTTTTTGATGTATTATATTAATAAAAGGGATATGTTTTAGTTTACTTAAGGGACAAAACTGCTACGCATCTGAGCCTTGTTTTGATCTATGCAATAAATGTTCTTCATATGTTTGTATGCCTTATAAAATGTATAACATACTCTATTACATAAATCAAATCCTTTGGACACCAACATTAGATTTCAGGCAAGTGAAGCATTTTTCTTCTTTGAATTTTACAGCATTTTTTCTGGTTTTATCATAGACTTTCTACTGGAAAAATGGAACTCAGTAAAAGTTATTGTTACATTACACTTGAGAAAAATGAATTTATAACCTATAAGGGAAGGGACTGAATTCAAATGCTTCTTGTTATTGAAGTCCCAGTAATTGTTATAATAGAGAGCACTTGACAACAGTCTTTTGAATAACAATTAAATTTCAGATGTATAAACATTCTTAATTTGTTGTATTCAAATTCTATGAAGCATAAGAGACTGTGGCATGAAACCTGTAAGCGATTATGACCATTTAAGCCCAGGTCAGAAAAACATTTTGCAAGTTTAAAATGACCATGAACTCATTTTTGTCCTTTTTGAACTTATCATAAATACTCTGATAGTTTGTCACAAAGCTTACATATCTCAGGTGTGGGATACATTGATTTTGGTGCTCGATTAGAAAATGGAACAAGCAAACACATTGACATATGAATCAAGCATTCTATCATTATGCATCTTCATGTTTCAGCCATATTGATTTGTACTCAATTTATCAATTTAAATCTCCAGTTATTTAACTGGTGTCATTTTTATTGGCATATTAAATATTCTTATTTATCTTTCATTGGTCAGGTATTATTTTCATGATGACACAAGCTATTTCTATTGTTTAGGAAGATATTATGTATACAAGTTTTTAGCAAGTCTGGTTGATAACTCGGACACAACAGTATAGAATATCACTTTAATGACACAAGTTCAGACACAGGAATGTTTAAAATAATGGAAGCTCCATATTTAGATGATCTTTGAATATAAATAAAAGATATCAAAATTATTTCAATAAAATCAAACAATATTACTAGATCAGATAATCAATTTGCATAATTAACAATTTGCAAATTAATATTACATAAAATTCAGACACATGAATGTACTGGTATATGGTAAGGAGTGGACATCCAATAAGCCCTAGGCAGTCAGTCTACTAGAAAACAAACATAGCCATTTTCCTCAATGTACATTTGAAATAATGATTTAAGCTGAAGTTGATTTTGACTATCAATCTAATGTGTAAAAGAATCCTGAAAAATCAAAGCTAACATTTGTACATTCCATGACATTTATATGTCTTAATGTAATTATAATAATACAGAAGTAAGACCAGACTTAAGCTAATCCTAAGGTGTCAAATTTCACAAACAATGCTTCTGGTCGCCAGCATTTTTTTGTACAGACTGGTCGTACCAGTGTCAATTATCATTTCAGGATATTAAAAACAAACAACTCAAACACGAAGATGTCAGCAAAAGACAAATAATGAAGCCAATTAAGTGAATATCCTGCCGGGTAGTGACCTAACGTTTGTAGATGGGATAGGGGTATCTGGCCGATTTTAACTGATTGTAAACTAGGCCACTGAAATCTTCTTTGAGATCCCTTTTATCTGACATATCTTGATCTTGGCTATTTATGCTTTTGTAATTTTCTTAAAAACAAAGAAAGGTGTAGAAATCAGAGGCAAAGAGTTTAATGGCAACAACTATTTGCTGGATTAGGAAAGGCAGGAATGAAAAATCCTGCTGAGTCACAAATTAAAGAGTTAAATGATGGTGAATCCAATGAGCACTTTTTTATTGGCCTTAAAATCATTTGAGCCAAATGTTGGGTCAATGTATAGTGTAGAATATCTTCATTAGCAAGTGTACAATGAGAGACAGATTTTTTTCTGTCTAATCTAAGATCACACTGACAAATAGCCAAGAAATACAGGGTCAAAAGTTTACTTTTTGATAATTAAACACTGTATTTGGTAAGAAAAGGAAATTAAAGAAGAGAGGCCATTAGTCAGTCTAAAGATGCCTTAATTGTCATTAATACCAGCTTAAGGATGCTCAGATTAAGGTAACTTTGGGTGTGGATTTGGTATGGGCCATTTTAATGAGAAACTCGGGATATAAACAAGCAATTATTGACACAAATTACAATGACATGTGATACTTCGCTCTGCTTCTTTATGATAACATTAAAATGGAGTTTGAATCAAAGCACTGAAAGTACTTATAATCAGATGATGGAGACATAAATTCATGATACTTAAGTTACAAGCACTGAAAACATATAATAATGCAAGTTTACCTTGAGACCCGAAACATCTATAGGACTTGTAATATGATAACAGATAATTAAGGGTCATTTAAAAGCAGAGAGTCTGGTTGAGTTCAACATAAGTTTTATAGATTGCATTCTGCAACACTAATCATGTTTTCAATGGATAACTGGCAAATTAATTATCCTGTAGAGTGATCTGCAGGGGATAAATGAACATTAATTTTCATATTCTGCCATTTAGTATTAATAAGGATATAAACCATGCCCAGAGGTCATCATTTTTTTGTGTATTTCGTCTAATCTAAATTTCAAACATTTGATTGGTTGTTACTGGGTACAAGCTTGAAATCAAGCAATGATGTCACTGTATTCTGAGACTGGTTTCCATCTTACTGTCATAACTTGGACAAACTGCCAAACAAAAACTTTTAAACTTAATCAATGGATGGATAACAAAATGAGTTAAAAAGCACAAGAAATGTAGATAATCTAAACTTGAGTTAAAATCAAAGCACTGAAAGATGCAAAAATATATGTTAGGTTTTAGACTACCAAATAGGGCTCAAGTATATTCAATAATACAACAGTCATACAAATGGTAACTTACTAAAGAAAAATCTACATTCTATAATATTCAAATATTAAGAATAAACAGCATTACAACATACTTTATCATCTTCCGTAATACTCTACTGAGGAAAGGACAAAATGTGATGCAAAAGCACTTAAGGAAAAGCAGTTCTGATGTGTGAATTATGCCTGAATCATGAATATTTATCATCGTATGGCTCACTAATGTGAGATTTTGGACTTTGTTAAGCTTCAGTAAATTATAAGTTGACTGGTTCTCAGTTTCTGCTAAATTATGTAGTTTACAGTGTAGTGTTGACAAATACAGTAAAATATAATATAATTACCACCTTCAGACAAAGACCACCTCATTATCGAAGGACATCCTAAGCCAATGTTTATCAATATAACAGAGCAAAAACAAACCTTCATGCAAAGGCCAACTGTGAACAATAATTACGTTGATTCTCCACTGGCTGTTTGTGTTTGCAAGTTAGACTGTAATGTGATGTGTCTTAGGAGCACCAAGTGAACATTTTATTATTCAAATCCCTACGAACCACAATTTCAATTTTTGTTCACATAAATTTTGTTTGTCGAAATCGATCAATTTGTTGGAGACATATTTTAATTTTAGCTTTAGAACACAGACAAATGCGTAATTCTGTGTACGTCAAGGGGTTCACATTTCAATGCATTTCAAAGATCTTATCTGAGAGTTTTGTTTATTTATCGCTTTATTTATTACAATTAGCTTTCAAATTTATTCTCCTACAACATCATTGATTTAATTGACTGCAGTGTTTATTTCACTGTATATAGAAGAAAAGCCATCAACATGATTTAAAGCATTTTGGTTGCATGTACACGTCCATTGTACGTGCTTGACATGACACTTAAGTGTTGTCTCTCTACAAAGTATATGATACACAATGTGTTTGGAAAGGGCTGTTTTAGGAATCCAAGTGCTCTTGACAACCTCCTAAAATGTGGTTTACAGAAGGAAAAATAATTCTGTAAACCAGTTAATCATTTATTTTTTGGACCACTTAAACAGTCAATCAATTTCAAATTACTGATGAAAAAAATTAAATACGTAAACCTTATAGTATATTGTACCAGTACATATTTTTCACCATTAGTCTAAAATTGGTTAACAAAGGATTGAATAAAAGATTTCAAAGCCTGCAAATTCTCCAAATTAGTTACTTTTGAAAGGATAATAAATTTTGATTATAAACAATATGAATATTGAATATTGCGCTAGATTTAAAATTTAAAAGATTCAGAATTCTTACAGGCTTCAATAAACTGCAGAACATACAGCCTGTCACATTCTGTCAGACAAACATATAACTGTCTATGTTAGATTTAGAAAAAGGGCTATATTTGTAGCATATTTTCCCTAACAAGCAACTTCTCTGAAGCTTTACATTAGTTCAGAAGTTATCAAATGGTAATAATAGAAAAAGAGCTGCAACTTAAGCCCCTCCCCTTTGACAGGAAATCCTGGATCCACCCCTGGTCTAATATGATACAAAGAACTTTCACACACATTATCTTGTTGGCATGTTTCCCTCACTCTGCATAAAAATGCAAATAAACTTGCATTCAGACACGAATTTGCATGTTCAAATTTAATCAAATAAAAAATTGTTGAAAGCTACATGATATTAAGCCATGAAATGTGCACAATTTACTTTGAAGTAAACAAGAATCAAACGAAAATAAAGTAAAACTATTTTTGCACTGATAACACAAAATATAAATTGACAAATAAGGATTATTTTTTTAAAGTACAGTAAAATCCCACCTCACAGAGGGACCAAATATAGGACACCACCTTATTAAGAGCCATTTTTCTCAGAAACATGGTGGTTAGTATTAGGTGTTTTACATTATTTGAAATAAGATTGTCCACAGAATTAAGTACACCATGCATGATTATAATGAACTTATAAAACTTGCCTTTCTTTATCTTATTGTTATGGATACAGTGAAATCATAGGCACTCAATTTTCATGATTTAAATACCTGAACAGACCTAATTTATTAATCTACCCCTGCGAAACACAGTTCTTATGATTAAGAACTGTTCATGAATTGTTCGAGAACATTAAGAACAGTTCAAGATCTGCTCTTGATGGTTGTTCAAGAACATTTGTACCTGAACTGCTCAAGAACACAGTTTAAGGACAGTTCTTGAATTTTCTAAGAACTCATAAAGTTCTTAATTTATCCTTGAAGTGTTCCTTGAACATTTTAGGAATCGTTCATGAAAATTAATGTTCCTAAAATATCCCACAACTGTTCTTAAATTATATTTAGAACAATTTAAGAGAAGTTCAAGAACATTTCAATTCCTTAAATGTTCTGCTGTTGGTCTTGAATTCATTTTAGAACAATTTATGAACAGTACAGGATTTCTGATGTTCTAGAAATGTTCTACAACTGTTCTAAAATTTATCTAAGTTATTAATAAAAAGACAAATATACCAGTAAATAATAATACAAGTTCAATATCAGTTAAAACATTAATTGATATTTTTTACGATTATCCTTAGGCCAAAAGGTCTTATGGTTTACAGAGATTCCCCTGTGAAATGTGGCCATGGTCAGCCATGGTCAAACCTGGAAAAGACTCAAAATGTACATGGTTGACCATGGCTTACCATGGTTCATCATGCTTTTATGTAACAGGCCATGGTAAAAAAATCATCAGCCTATGTTTAGATTTAAACCATGGTCAACCATGATTGATCTGTTATGACCATGCATGGTCCAAAGAAACAAACCATGGTCAGAAATCAGTAAAGTTCCTCATGACAAATTAAACTATAGCTGATCATGGTCTGACCTATTTTATATTATGTATAAAAATTCAGCATTTAGGTCATAACTTAATATTGATAAGAACATAACGTACTTAAATTCCTACATTTGTTGTCATAATAGACCCACAAATTTTATTTGAAAAATTATATTAAGAGACTTTTATTAATTAATTTGCACCGATTCTACTTTAATAAGATAAATTTATTGTAAAAGTAAAGAAAACACTGAATCAACAGCTAAAACTTGCATAGAAAACTCATGTGTTTACTTCGTAGTGAGATGCGAAAATGTTTGAGTACGAAAACGAGGTGCGAAAATGCTCGAGTACGAGAACGACAACGCTATCGGCAAACCTTTGTTTTCATCGTGGTGTAGTACAAAATGCTTGATAAAATCGCTACTGATAAATTACTTTATTATGTACTGTATTCAAACATTCTGGGAATAAATTAGACTAGTTTTATGTTACTACAGTAATTAAATGATTTAGACTGCCTATTATAAATGTTGGGGTTCGATTTGGAACATAAAGGCAAACGTCTGGATGATGCAGGCTTTTCAAATACGTAATGGGGATGCTGTGATCAACGGAATTTACAGTGAGTGAATTTTCCATTATAAATTCATTTTTCTCTTTTGAATTAGACCTTTGCATACTACCTTTAGTAATATTTCTTGAATAAACGTTTACACTGTACGATTTTAACTGTACAACGCAATATTGCCAACTTGTTGAACTGTTTTAAAGTCGCGAATACAGGTGACATTAATTGTACGTTGCAGTTGATATAAAAGCGCAAAATGTTACTAACCGTACAATTTGATTACAATTTCTTATAAATAATCTAACTGTGTTACAAGTCCTTAAGTGAAAATTTACTTGAACATATTTGTCAATTTCAGAGGAGAAATGTCCTAAGAACTGAAATGTTCATAGATTAGACGATAACAGTGGCCCTAAGAGTTCAAAATTATTCGAACAATATAGAAAATGGATAAGAACCAGTCAGACTTACTATGTGGTAGATTGTTGGAATGCACCAAATGAAACTAAATTGTTGGAATGCACCAAATGAAACTAAATGAAAGGAATAAATGAGTGCTCACCAAGAGTGAACTTCTTAACTAAACTGGGGATGAGAAAATTCCTGTCTTCTGGCGAAGTTGGTGGCTATATTCAGCTAGTGTCAACCCATAACAGCTGACATATTCAGGAAGTGTGACACATATAAGAAACTGATCAGGAATATTTCTTGTTTATTGGAACTGCTTTAAAGATCTTTGATTAGCTAATAGTTTCCATTTATAGTCAATGCTTTTTTCTTTTTGTTGTTATTGTTTGATAATGGTAAATCAATTTCAACCTAAACTTGATTACAATTATGTTGTTTAAATAAGTTTTTAGATCACATTCTTAAATACATTAGTGTTGTATCTAGCATGGAATAGTGGGGCGGGCTGCCATGCGCTTTTTAACAATCCCATGCTGCCCTAATCACTGCCACCTAAGTCTGAATATGCAAATGGATTTTCTACTAATAAATCCGTGCAGTAATTCAGTTAATTTTCCACTTTTTTAGATTACTTAACCTGCATTATAAGCTTTAATAAAACCGTTTACCTAGCTGCATGTACATTATTTATGATAAGAAACAAAACCAGACTTAATAGATTTTATCAAACTTTGATTCAAAGCACACACTGCCCACATCGGCCTTTAGTGCCCAGCCCAGTATCTTGTGTACCCTGCCCTTTTTTCAGCCTAGATACAACACTATACATGTGAAATTTGTGCATATCAATGTATACTTAGCATTATAATTCTCTTTAGAGGCAATTTGTTATCAGTAAAGTCTATTTTTGTTGACAGCAATTTTGTTTTGATGCTTTCATTAGGAAGACAATACATTCTGACTCTGAGGACTTACTCGGCTATTACTAGCATGGAAGATCTTTCTTGTTTTCATTGTATTATGTAAATATGCTATCCATAATTGTTATGTAAATATTTTTAATACATGATTTATATATCATTTATGTACCTAGTATGTTTTTAAAAGTTCATATTTATGTATATTAATATCCTCAATAGTCCAAAGATAGATGTTCACATCAAAAAGAATTTTGGAACTTTTATTTATTGTTCTTGAAATTTTCATTGGGGAAGTATATATGGTGATTTTTTTATGATTTATTCTTTTAAAAAAATGTTAAATGATACAGATCTTTCCTTTGACTGTAAGAACTACATGTATTGTTCTGGAACAGTTCCTAAGTAGTTCCTGAACTTGTGTTCAATAAATGATGTTGAATTGTACAAGAACATTTTAAGAAATGTTAAGTGAAACAGAACTTTTTCTGAACTGTTTAAGAATTACTGTACTGGAACAGTTCCTGAGTAGTTCTTGAACTTGTGTCCAAGAAACGTTCTTAAATTGTACAAGAACATTTTAAGAAATGTTAAGTGAAACAGAACTTTTTCTGAACTGTTTAAGAATTACTGCACTGGAACAGTTCCTGAGTAGTTCTTGAACTTGTGTCCAAGAAACGTTCTTAAA
The DNA here is from genome assembly GCA_008271625.1 of Lutraria rhynchaena. NCBI lineage: Eukaryota > Metazoa > Mollusca > Bivalvia > Venerida > Mactridae > Lutraria > Lutraria rhynchaena. The sequence continues at coordinate 4,022,610 of VIBL01000012.1, forward strand.
TTGTACAAGAACATTTTAAGAAATGTTAAGTGAAACAGAACTTTTTCTGAACTGTTTAAGAATTACTGTACTGGAACAGTTCCTGAGTAGTTCTTGAACTTGTGTTCAAGAAATGTTCTTAAATTGTACAAGAACATTTTAAGAAATGTTAAATGAAACAGAACTTTTTCTGAACTGTTTAAGAATTGCTGTACTGGAACAGTTCCTGAGTAGTTCTTGAGCTTTTTAAGAACATTTGTTCCAGAACTGTTCTTGAAATAAAGTTCAAGAACATTTCTTGAACTTCCTTCAAGAACAGTTAAAGAACATTATGTTCTTAAAGATTTGTTTCACTTAACATTTCTTAAAATGTACCTGAACTGTTCTGGTAATGTTCAGGGGCATTTCATGTGCTTTTGTACCTGAACAATCCTAGAATATTTCTTGAACTGTTCATGAAAATTTCGCAGGGGTAAACTCATCAAACAATTAATCCAAATCTGCCCGCTTTTCAGGAACCTCGCTCTTGCTGTAGCGCGCCAAGTTTTAAAGCGAGGTTCCTGAAAAGGGTGTGCATTTCAGAAGAAAGCCAGGACCCAGGCTGGATACCGTTACTTCTGTCAATCAATAAAATGGTGCGTGACTTACCTTTTAGTTTTTCTGATATGCAGATTAGCGAAATGACTTTTTTCTTGGCAGATTTGGGTTGTTTGATGAGTTCAGATTAATAAATTAAGTCTGTTTGGATGTATAAATCATGGAAATCAAGTGCCTATGAGTGAAATATGGATATCTGAAGTAATTATAATGTGCGTCCTCCAGAATTCACTATAACTGTGTTCAACTGTATTTCACTACAGATGTTACAGTACTTAATGAACAGGATAAATTTGCAATGGAGCTCAAATTATATAGCAAAACATGTTATCATTTAATCTCGGGATTAATGTAGATCTAACATAGAAAAACATTTCATGAGCAAAGTTGACTTGTTTTCAGTTAACAGAGTCATTTTGCATCCAATGATGTTTATTCTGATGTCTGATTTTAGGATTACAAATCTGAATATTGGTGCAAGATTCAAAACTAAATCATCTGATTGGTTGTTTCCAAGTTCGGATTTGAAACTGACCAATGGCAGGGCTGCATTGAAGAATAATCTTATTTGAAAGTCCCTGTGTTATTAAAAAGGCATCAGGATAAATTTAATAGCCATAAAACTGATATTAAAAATGAATCAAACAAAAGTTCATGAACTTTTGATAGAAATTATTGTTGTAAACCCATAATGCCACAAAATTAATAGATATCAAGACACTTTTCATTAAACCATGTAGAAAATAGCAAATTATACTTAAAAATATTTCCTTGAGTTACACCAATGGTAAATTTCTCTTTCAGTCAATTAACTTCCATGTCATGAGAATTAATGACGTAAATTAATGGGATCGTTAACTGTTTTAATGCATATTTAATGGGAAATTAACAGGTTATTTTTGACTTGAGTAAGCAGTAGTACCAGTAATTACCGAAAGGTACATGTACTGATAACAGCGAACTGTGATTTAAACAGCAGGTTACAAGACCACCAGCTTATGGTCATCAACCTCTTAATGGTAAAAGATTTACTGGTGATATTACACCCTTCGGTCATTAGTCTTTGACATCAAATTAATACATCAAGTGGGAAAACAGGCTGTTGTGTATGGAATGAGAAGGAGCAGGCTATAAGGTCACTCAGGCAACCCAAGAGCACCTGAAGACTGGCAGCAGTACAACAGTAATTTAAATATTGTTGTTCATTCGGGTTTTAAACTCACAACAGTAAATTAAACCTCCAAGAACACACTGGTGATTGACTTACTCAACCTACACCCATCCTACATGGCCGTAAACAGAGGTTTGACTTTCATGTGTATTAATTTTCATGGTTTGGAATCTATGACCTATGTGTTCTTGCAAACCAAATTGATGAATATATCAAATCAATGAAAAATTTTATTGAATCTCAACCATTTTAAGATTTTAACCCACTTACTGTGTTTGAAGTGCACTTCTTGCCTCAGAGACACAGGACAATAAAATGGAATTGGCAAACTAAATTGACCAGCTTTGAGCATTGAATTGCCAATTCAGGCAACCTCATTAAAAATATTATCCTTCATATTTTTAATACTTTTATCAGTCAATAATTACTTTTTTCTGTACATACATAGATAAGTGATAGCACAGATTTCATTGTTATAAGGAAATATTAAGCACTGGTCCAAAAATATGTGGTCATTACACTGAGGTGGTTGTAATGTTGACATGGTTGCTAAGTGAATATTTGCTGTATTGAAATTTGTTGAAATTCATTCTGTTGAAAGATCACTTCATATTTAATTTTGGGAGTTCACATTTTATTACTTTGTATTAATAGCAAAAACAGATTAGCTATATTTTTTTTCTTTTTCGTATCTCTAAAAAGTTCAGTTCTATAATGAATTTTCATGGTATGATATAACAGAATCCTCTGTCTGCCAGTTATGATTAAATTCAGACCTAGAGATTTTAAGTACATTAAAAATTATGGTTGGGCTATCACAGATAATTTATGTGTTACAGATTTGATCTCTAAGTAAAACATATTTAATACATTTTGAATTAGCCTTTACCCACTTCAGAGCCTCTGTACGATTTAATTGTCTTAGTACTAGCGAAATCTTCCCACAAAATTCATTAAAATTATCAACTTTTATTTATATTCAACAATTTTGTGATAATATCTTTTTATGTAGATCCAGGTAGTCAAAAATATTATTAATAAAAACCTATAAAAATCATTTTGAAAAATATCCTACGATTTTTAGACTAGTATTATTAATATGATTCATTTTGCTTTTAGGTTTTTTATCATTTTTTTCTGAATGATTAATTTATACTAAAAGCCCTTAAACATGTTGTATTTATCACTGTTCAGAAGTATAGATAATTCATACTTTTTATGATGGTTTGTCATTTTAATGAATTATTCTATAATATTTCAATCATAATGTTTATGTTAACTGTTTCACAATATCAATCAATGGTAACATTACTCATTAAATTGTCTTCAATTTTCTGGCATAATTTATCACTTGGTGACTATTTTATAGTTTTATCAAACAATCATATATTTAATTTGACAGAACTTTCCTTGGTTTCACAGTCCTATCATTAAATATCATGTAATTTGTGCATAATTCTATGAAATTAACATTGAACACAAATTCTTGAAATTTTACAGTAAAACGATGCAGATAAAATGAGCTCCAGTGATTTTATTCCATTCATTAATATTGTTGAAAATAAATCCTAAAGGTACTTTACCATTAATCAATATTGTTCAAAATAATACTTAAAGGGATATTACCATTAATCAATATTGTTCAAAATAATACTTAAAGGGATATTACCATTAATCAATATTGTTCAAAATAAATCTTAAAGGGACTTTACCATTAATCAATATTGTTCAAAATAATACTTAAAGGGACTATACAATTAATCAAAATTGTTCAAAATAAAACTTAAAGGGACTTTACCATTAATCAATATAGTTGAAAATAAATCTTAAAGGGATATTACCAATAAACAATATCATTCGATATAAATCTCAGTGATTTCTAACAATTAATTAATGTTACATGAAAGGAGCTTCAGAGAGGTTAAAGTCAGTAGATTTTGACCAAAATTATAAGTAAGAAAGTAAGAGAGGAAAAAAGTAAACTTTCTGCCATGTATAAGTGGTATAATGTTGATCATAAGCATTAAACATGTTAAAAAATAAAAAGAAACTATTTGCTCATGGTAACTTATGTTTCATCGTTAGTCAGTATATAATAGAACAACAAACGTCTTCTCAACAGTTGTACTTGTTAAAGTAGAGTGGATGTTTCATTGCGGTTTATCATATAAAATATGTAATATTTGTATATTGTACGTAAATTATACACCAGATCATCATGAAAGTTAATATAGCAGAAAATTCTACCAAGATATTTATTGGTCATATGAGAAGAAACACAATATACAGTTTATCTAAAGTGTAGTTTTCAGTACTTTTATTTGATACATGAAATATTTCTACCAGGTAATACTCTGAAGTTATGGTACTTTCCCACACAGCAATAAAAAATGTTAAGTTTTCTTTGGATTAAATTGCAATTTGATTTCTTTTTCATATTACAACACTGTCTTACATTAAAACTGAACGTGGTATAAATTGGCATCAATGATGTTACTTAAAAGTAATTCCATCCATTCAATAACTGAGCATTTAGATAGATAGATTCAAATGTAGGACTGGTTTTGAAGAACATCTCAAGATTTATTTATTTAGATTTATATTTCCCTATTAAATTATCATGAATGATCTAAGGTGAGATTTTTCTCAAAACTCAAATTTTTCACTGCAATATTTTGAGTTTCAGACAATTCATCTAATTGAAGGTGTTTAAATTTTGAATGGTCATACAGCCGTAAACCAATACTGTTAATGGTTAGATTATTTTTGTTTGCATAGGTTTGGAGAACCGTAATTATATACAGTCTAACCTGTGTTTATGGCCACTCCGAATAAAGGTCCCTGTGAATAAAGGCCATTCTTTGAAAAACCACCACTGATCTCCAAATAAAGGCCATCTGCCAATAAAGGCTACATTTTGTCTTTCTCAAGGGTGGCCTTTGTTCACAGGTTTAACTGTATCTGGTGCATAACTCAAAACGGAAGATATCAAGATATAATGCTAATCAATTAAGACAAGTACCTCTGAGGTGGATTCCAAGAACATTTGTATTTTCCAACAATCGGCCAAATCCTGATAGCTTCCAGCTAAATCCTGATAACTCCCTGCTAAATCTTTATAGCTCCCCGTTAGATCCTGGTAACTCCTACGTCCTAATGTTTTATTCATTTTGTCACATGAAATGAATTGTCACAATATTCAAATTTATTGACTGTCACAATCAAAGACCTCAAATTGGTAGCATTTGTAAAGTTCTACACTGCAACTTGAACTGCTTCAAATCAAGAAGCCATATTTCTTCAGCAGATTAAAGTCTTTTTCAGTAATCAAGTAACAATAATCATATAAGCATTAAATCCTTGCAGTCACTTATGTTGTGCCTTGAGTTCATTCACTGAATTAAGTTGTTAATCATTTAATCCAGTTATGTTTTGAAAAATTGAAATGTCTATCATAACATTTAGGTCAATATAACATGAGAAATGACAAGAAAATTTAAACAGCACAAAATTTAAATTTTCAAATTATAATCAAAGACTAGCTTCACATGTTATTAAAATTTACACAGCACAATATAAGATTCCATAGTTCATAACATTCCACTGGTAATTAAAAGTTTTACAAAAAAGTCACTTTTAATTAATGATAGAGTTAATTTATTTCTAGATAAACTTCTCTTATTATCAACTGGAGTCTATTCTCAAATAAAACACATTAAAACTAATGACATCCTGTTTGTACTTTTTATTCTTCAAATAAATCCATCTTTATTCAACATCACAAATAAAACAGTTCATTCAAAGCCGGTCCTTTATTTATAAAAATAACACCCTCTTTTTATTTATTTAAATTCAATAAAAATATTTATCGTACAATTAAATAAATCAAAGCTCGTTTGAGTGCCTTAAACCACAATGTTGTATTGCAACAGACAGTCATCTGATGTACTCAAGTCCTTAAACCGCAATACTAGATATATGAAAATATCAGTACATTGGTTGAATGGCTTAATAGGTAGCGTGTTCTACATCGTGCGAAAAATATAGCAACTAGTACATATCTGCAGTAAATATCATAACACTTGACTTACCGTATAGTCACTGAATAAATTACCTACATACAATATTTGATACTTCAGTAATAACATATTATTGCATTTAAATCGTAAGAAGAGGTTTAATGATGATTTATTGTAATTTATTTCTGTAATAAAATAAACCAGTCTGAGATAGGAGAAAGTGTGTACTTTGTACAAATAAGTTACAAAATATGGCTTTTATTGACAAATGGCCTTTACGGAGGTCAATTTGTTCTAAATAATCAGTGAGGGTTTTTCAAAGAATGGCCTTTATTCACATGGTGGTCTTCATTTGGAGTTTGTTTAACTGCATTTGATTATTAATGGAAGTAATCGTGAAAATCTATACAAGCTGATCAAAGCTTCATGACTTCAAAAGTGTCATTCCTAAATCACCCAAAAAAGATTAAATTTATTTTTGGAGAAAAAAAGGAGCTGAAGGGAACATTAAATTTTCAGTGATACCACAAAATCTAAGTATCACTTAATTGTATGAATTCAACAGAGAATATGGTTAAAATCAAAGCAAGGTACCTAAAGGATAAATTTTACTTTTTCATTTTTCCGTATATTTTTACATGGTAAGGACTATTATTCAAAGTCTGGGATGTTTATATGATAAATGCAGACAAGACCAAGATAACTGTACCAGTCCAAGTATATATGAAATATAACCAAAATTGTAATTATAAAAAAAAATATGACAGCAATGGTAAAATGCAGTATTTTGAAAAGTTCTTTCTTTCAAATGCATTATACATGACAAACATATATGGCCAATAAAAGCAAAGTGAAATTTAAAGACAATTTTCAGCTTACATGATGTTGACAATACTATAAAACCTCACTTAGTGACCACCTCAATGTAAGACCCACATTATTATAATGACTATTTATCTTCAGACCACAAAAATGTCAATATTTTCTCCATACTTCAATTTAATGAAACTACCTCCACATTAAGAATGATTTTTTGGTCCCAAAGTGGTCTTAATAACAAGGTTTTACTGTACTATAGTATTCATGTGACTGATATCAAACTTGACCTTGACAATCATTCCTCGTAATATAATCACATAATTAACAACCAAATTTGTCAATAAGCATCATTATATTATGCAATATGTTGTCAAATATTTACAAAGCAGAATATCAATGGGCTGTTCACTTAAAGTACATATACATGACTATCGTTTTGACCACACTAAATGTGTAACCAAGTCTAGTGCAATAGAATAGATTATAAAATTTACGACATGTTATAGTACACTAGTGCAAATGCATTAGCATTAAGGGGATTTAAGTAGGTAAACAAAACTAAACAAATATTTTCGTGGCTAAATCTCCTGTTTTTTCCTCTGTCAAAATACAATTAAATAAAATGCCAGAGCCTGTTATTTTCATTTAAGCACATGTGAGATTTTAAATCATGTTTTTAAGTACCTTACAAAACAAACTTTCTTTGTTAGGATTTTAATATTTTTTTAAGTCACCTGTTTTACTATTTTTTTTTACAACATTTTTCTGTCAGAAAATATTACTTTAAGTAAGCCAAAGAGACACTTTTTGCACAAAAGTGTTTTCTCGAAAGTGCTTTTAACAAATAAAGACCAATGACTCTTGTGACTTTTAGTCATAAAATGACCTTTATTCACTAACTGGCTTTTATTCACTAACTGACTTTTATTCACAAACTGACTTATTCACTAACTGGCTTTTATTCACTAACTGGCTTTTATCCACTAACTGGCCCTTTTAAATCACTAAGTGACTTTAATTCACAACATGGCTTTATTCACTAACTGATTTCTGTTCACTAACTGGCTTTTATTCACTAACTGACTTTTATTTGCTAACTAGCTCTTTTAAATCATTCAGTTGCCTTTATTCACAAAATGGCTTGCATTCATGAAGTTACCCTTATTCACACAGTGGCCTATATTTACATAGTGGCCATTATTCATTAAGAGGCCTTTATTCACATAGTGCCCGTTATTCACATAGTGGCCTTTATTCCAAAAATGGCTTTTATTCATTCTGTAGAATGTATTAACAAAATGGCTTTTATTCACAAGATGGCCTTAAAAATGCTCACAAAGTGGACATTATACACAGTTTGTCATTAAAATGATTAGCTATGGTTGAACTGTATATCATGACAAAAAGTATAAAAAAATACAACTTCCAGCATTTTCCTCAGATGTGAATATTATTTTCACACAGCTGATATTTTTTTATTTAAAAGGTCAAAAAAATTATAAATTTTCTCTACCATGGTATGGAAAGTGTAGTCTCTTTTATGACATATTGACAATCATAATCTTCTCTGTACGGTCTGGAATCTTAATGTGCTGTAATAGTGGTATAATGGGGCACCTTAATTTCCCTAAATAACTTGTCAATCAAGCCACAATTTCCACACAAAATATGGTAGGACAGTATTACAAATGCAGCCAGCTTATCACATGCTTGAGAAAATGAAAATTTATCATCATAAATACTTCAATTACTATTCACATTATATCATTACATCAAAAATCCTTTGCTGTTTGATGCTAAAATAAATAAACTGCATCTCAGATCAAATCTATGCACAAGGTCACCTGAGGCTAAGACCTTAATGACACATGGTCTAAACAACACACAGCCGAAATGACACATGGCATAAACAATAAACGTCCAAAATTACATTGGCCTAAACAACAAATGGCCGAAATGACACATGGCCTAAACAACATTCAGCCAAAATGACACAGAGCCTACATGACACATGGTCTACATGACAAATGGTCTAAATACACAACTTGCTTCTCTTCAGAAGTTTATTTTGTGTCTAATAGTTATGATACTTGTGGGTTAATTAGTGATTTAAGTTAACATGGAAGCTGTTATTTGAAGTTGTTTCTCAACTCAGGTTTGACAGCAAAATGTATAACATAAAAAATCATTGACCATTGAAGTTCTCAGCTGCAACACTGACTGACAGTAGGTTTCCACTAAAAATCTTATGGCTATAGATTCTTAGCAAGAACATGTGCTTATTATCATGTTCGTATAATGCCAGTGTAGTGCCAGTGTATTCCCAGTTTATCACTATTCTCTTTCTATACCAAAAAGACTTTTTTGTCGTTTTAGATGCTTTGTAGTATTTGAACATCTCTTTATTGCAGCAACTTGTTGACTAGCCACACCCCCAATATAAATATATCAAACTTGTAAATCATCAACTTTTAACTCTATTGTGGTTGGATTATTGCTTCACTTAAGTGAATAAACCACAAGATTTTAATCTACCAACAATAAGTAAAATCTGATGTTCAACTGACTGTATTAAGTGAACAAGAGGAGAATTAACAACAAGTGCTAAAACACACACTTATAGTTGAACCTTAAACAACGAAACAAATTACAAATTTGAAAGAATATTTCCAAAGGATGTACAGATGTTGCCTCAAAAAGGTTCAGAATGCAACCACAACAGATGAACCCCACACACGTTTGTGTGCCATTTTACAATAAAACCTTTAAAACAAACAGTTGACAAATTTAAAAGGATAAGGAACTAATACATGTATCTGTCGATATTAACTTGTAAAGGTTTTAAAGGAAGAGTAGAACAAAATGGTGTCATTGACCAATTTAAACCAGGCATTTGTGGTCTAGAATCCCAATGAAGTTGATACTTGCACCTTTTTTCAGACACCAACAAGGTCTTCAGCCTGCTATCTTCAGAGAGTTCATCATTGCTATGAATTGTTCACTGATTGGCATCAATATTAGCATCTTTGTCAAGTTCTACATTAGTAAATGAAGTTGGTTTCTTTAAGAAAAGCCCTTTCTTGCATGCATAAACATCATGAAATAATAAAACACCTCTGGTGATTCAAATTGTGGATCAGATTTTGAGCTTATGGAGTCTCTGTGGTTGAGTGGGTATAGTCTCTGACTTAGTAATCATTAGCCATTCACCAGTGTGAGTTTGAATTCCACCAATGACCAAATTTCACATGCAAAAAAGCTGACCAGCTAGCTTATGAAAGGTCAGTGCTTCTACTCAGGTGTACGCCTGGGGTCTGCCTCCACTGTTAGAGCTGGAAAAGTCACAGATGGCCCTGTCTGTTAAAGTGACATAAAACCGTAGTGTAGTGATTTTGAGTTTGATATCAAAACAGAAACACTTCAAGTCAGATACAATCAAAACTTTTTTCCATATATATATATAACCAAGGCATCAATGACGCATAGGTAAATATTTACTTTTCTTGCAAAACATAATTGATAAAAGTCTTTATCAACATATCAATATCAACCACCCATACACGACAGGATGTGATTGTTATAAATATCACGTTTTGAAGCTTAACATGATATAAGAACACTCCTTTAAACACCACAATTTTGTTGCGAAACCCAACAATTCAATGATGACAATAAATCAATCCAACTATTCAATGATTTCCATATATTAATAGATTACATAAAATATAGGATTGGTGCCTTCAAAAGCCAATTGCATAAGACAAATAATATATTTCGATAAAGCATGCATGTTTATGTATAAAAGTAAATATTAGGATAAGCCAAAATTCACTGCATACTTTACATCATAATGTGATGGGAAAAAAACAAGACCACTCTTATTTGTTTGATCACAATGTTAGATTAAGATTGCGCAATACAAGAAATATATAATCAGAAGTGCATTGAGATAGGTGAGTTTTAAATTTTTTTTTCCGGAGTTAAACATCACACCAACAGCCAGAGTCACTAAGTGACTTTTCCTGTTTTAAAAAGGTGGAGGAACACCTCAGATATACACCTGTGTAGAACCACCAACATTCTGTAAACTAGCTGGACAGTTTCCTCACATGTGAAATTTGGTCCAAGATGGGATTTGACTCACAGTGGTGAGGGGATAGAGATTACTAGCCAGAGACTTGCACCATGTAGGATTCTAAAAATGCATTAAAAATGCATTAATTCATATTAATCTTAGAGTGTAAAGTCAAGTTTTCAAAACACAAGAAGAAGTCTATGAAATTGTGCCCGATTGAAAATGATTTAAAGTACACCCAACATTGGACAACATTGGACAAGGTCATTTGTAGGTACAATAGGGCACTTAGACCGTCCATTAAAACACTAAGTAGTATTATGATACATTACCAAAATGACAATTTGTTATATAAAATACTCATTTCACAATTCAAACACTTTGTGATCTATGAAGTTATCGAAACTTGGCCGTTTTATTTTATGACGTTGGTATGAAAGGCGCGGTAGATCATTTTAACGCAAGATAATCTGTTAGAAAATCAAAATTATTTATTTAAAATCTTCACTTCTAAAACTTACATCATATAAAAGTAATATTTACTTTCTTATAATTGATAATTAAATAAAGAAAGTGCAAATATTTTCTTGTGTGATTTGTGTTTCATAATAAGCCAAAATACTGGATTTAAAGTGAAATAAATATTTTTATACTTCGCTGTCTTGTATATTCAGTCGGCTTAGAAATACAACAAATATTATAAAATATTTATTTTATCATATAAATAATGATGCACAAGTGTGTTTTTCACAGAATTTTATATAATTGTATCAAACAAAACTTTAAAACTGACCCCTGGTCAAAAACTTACATTCAAGGTTTTTCAGGCCAAAATTATATAAAAGGTACATAATTTACTTTCTAGAAAAAAATACTTTTTATATCAAAACTAGATACCAGAGAACATTTCCTCATACAGTGCTCCGTCCCGTGACATCACCTTCAAAGACCGATTCCCTCTAAGAAACAACAGTAATAGGCATACATACATGTCATAAAAAAACACCTGTCACAAATGTATTAATTTCCTCCGAACAACAACTCCCTCCAAAGAACAACACTTTTTTGCGACTTCGACAAGTGTTGCTCTTTGGAGAGAGCACTGTATTTATTGTCATGTTTTACCATCAACAGATTTAATTTTAACCATATGAAATTTTGCAGACAATGGTCAGGAATACAGAGATTGTAACACTGAATTTGGAGGCCAGCCAAAAAACACAAGCATCTGTTCTTGAAGGAAGTTCAAGAAACATTCTCAAACTTTATTTCAAGAACAGTTCTAGAACAGATGTTCATAAAAAGTTCATTGAAATTTTCATTTAACATTTTTTTAAATGTTCTTGAACAACGCAATTTTGGAACGTTTCTTGAATACAAGTTCAAGAACTGCTCAGGAGCTGTTCCAGAATAATACATGTAGTTCTTAAACAGTCCAAGGAAAGTTCTTGAAAACAAATATTTAGTATCATACAGCCTTTAAGTTTAATGATAATTGTAAAAAAGATCAATTAATTTTTTAACTGACATTGAACTTGTATTATTATATTCTGGTACATTTAAATGTCTTTTTTTATTAATAACTTAGTTAAATTTTAGAACATTTGAAATCTGAAATCATGCTCATTATGATATGATTTTTCTTACATTTTTATTGTTGGCAATTTAAGTATCTTTATTTGCATAGAATTATTTTGTAGATAATTCTATGAATATTTCCAGGCCTTTACAGTTTGTTAACTCTTGTGGACTGTTTAAATACAAATATTTTCAGAATTGTTCATAAATTGTTCCTGAAATAGTTTCAAGAAGAATTGTAGAACATTTCTAGAATATTAGAAATCCAGTACTATTCATAAATTGTTCTAAAATATATTCAAGACCTTATAGCAGAACTTCTCTTAAATTGTTCTTAAATTAATTTAAGAACAGCTGTGAGTTATTTTAGGAACATTCACTTCCTTGAACAATTCCTGAAATGTTCAAGGAACATTTTAAGGATAATTTACAAACTTTATGAGTTCTTAGAAAATTCAAGAACTGTTAAACTTAAACTTAAACTGTGTTCTTGAACAGTTCAAGTACAAATGTGCTTGAACAACCATCAAAAGCAGATCTTGTACTGTTCTTAATGTTCTAGAACAATTCATGAATAGTTCTTAATCATAATTTTATTTGACATTGTTTATTGTAGCCACTCAAATTGCTGAAGTGTAAACAGTGTCATGTATTTATGTCATTTTTTCATTCATCTTAATGCACAAAACTTAAGCGCAGGTGTTACAGACAAGTTTTTTTGATGAACTTTCTCAGTTTTAAACCAAATTTCACATTTTGCAACAAAAATAAACTAAAAACATTCTCCCATTTTCGTGCTAACCTTGAGGTCAAGTAAAAAAGGTTCATTCAAGTGCAGAGTATCATACAGGGGCGTTATTAAATATAGAGGTGTTTCAGTGCGTACACTTAAAATATTTTTCAATAGGTTTTCATTCAAACCCATTGCTAAATACATATATATCATAAATATTGCGCAAATCTTTACACATGTAATTCTTAATACATACAATTGGCCATCTCCTTTATCTAAAGGGGTGGGGAACTTTTTTGTCCAAAAATAGGTAGTGTATTATTTGCTTTATTATGATTTATACTTATAATGTATGTGTAAATAGTATCTACCATATCTCTTGGTTTATTACATTTTTTAATTATCTTAGTGTGTTAAAACTCCATTCAAAATCTTATAGCCACAACCATGGTCCAGTGGTTAGTGCGCTCAGCTTGTAACCCGGAGATCCGGGCTCGAATCCCGGTTGTGACAGGTCATACCCTTCCATGAAAATTTGACAATAATGTCGATTTTCCTCCACATGTGGAGAAGTTGCCGGCTCCTTGTGGAAGGGTAAGTTAGTACTGGTTAGTATCAAGTCCAGGAAAACTGGTAAGGTGAACTGGTCGCCATATATAACTTCAAAATTGTTGAAAAACGGCATTAAACCTCAGTGACAATAAGTCACATAAAGACAAAACAAACAAAACAAAATCTTATACTTCATGACCTGTATCATGTAAGCTCCATTTTGTTAAGTCCTCAACTGTTAAAGATGGCTGTATGTTCAAAACTCCAGGGTTAGAACTAGAAAATATTCTAGGAGCACTTGTTAGATAACAGTCAGTTGTACATCACTGAATGGATGGCATTAAATCAATATGATCAAACAAATGTAGTAAAACCTTTGTATTAAGGCCATCTTTGGGACCACCAAACAAATTGTTCTAATAATGAGGTGGTGTTGTTATTAAGTTGAAATGTAGAGAAAGCCAGTCCAGAAGGATTAACGGTTGCTATAAGAAGGTTGTCTTAATATTGCAGGGCTGCAAAATGAGGTTTGCTGTATATACTCATTACCATTAATAAGAAACAATGATTGTAATGACCCCATAAGCCCTTGAATAATAAATATGCAATTTGTAAAATTGCAAAACTTATACTAAATAGTTAAATGCACTCAAAATGCTGAATCATCATGATTAACAATGAATGGTAATTAATTATATTGTATATATGCATAAGGTAATTTAAGATTTAAATCAAGGCCTATTCCATCTAACTAATTATATGCACACAACAACAGATGTATAAAATTAAAATAGACATTTAAGACTGAATCATTAAGATTAACATCAAGACTTTCATTACCAGGGAAACACTTAAGGCTTGAAAAAAGGGTCTGACATAAGAGATGATAGATAGAGATATCTATTGATCTACATGGAGTTTCAATAGTACTCCTCGGTACATACATGTATTTTCTTCTTTACCCATAAGCATATTTTAGACTTCAAATATTAAAAAAAATAGACACACAATCAATTTATTTCAGAAAACTAGGTTGTTTCTCTATGACAGAGTCGAAAATATTGTGGTAAAAGAAGGCATTGCCCTTTACTATTAAGGAATGGCTTCTTCCGCAACAATGATTTCATAAGTTGTCTGCTGCAGATGTGGGAAATGTAGTATTATGAGGCAAAGGGTTATATCAATTACAAAATGCATCATTCCTTGAGCCCATCCACTTAGTTCAATAGGGTAGAGTGTTCGGTCTAAGGAACCTCAGATCAATGAATGTAAACCTTGGGTGTAGCACATGTTCGCTGTTCAAGACATTGCGTCTAAATTATATGTGTCATCTATCCCTGATAATTCATCTGTATTAATTATTCAAGTAGGCAGTTACTTGCGGAGAACAAGGTTGGACAGGCACAGAATCCAGGAACACTGTTTTAGTTAACTGCCCCTCTGGCATGTAATTGAATCAAGCCAGATTTTTCACAATTTTACATCATTCATTTTCTGGCTTGATAATCAAAAGATTTTTTTTTTGAATCTCAAGATGATAAGTTATCCCTAAGTCAACCAGGAGTTGCTGATTGCAACAATTTTGATGTTTTGTAATACATAAGGGAGACAACTGAGGAGAAAAATAGTCATCAAAAATAGTCGCTACAGATTCATCTCCCTTGTATTCCTACATTCTTTGCAAACAAGCTGTCAACAGTAAATAATGGTATTCTCAATCAATAATTAGATTACTGTTCATGAATATCTTACCTTGAAACGAGATGTTGGTCATCCATTTTTCTTTGTGAGTAAATTTCCTTAGACAATATATTGAATGTACACTATCTGTACAATAAAAAACTTCCACTATCAATAGAATCCAACTAATTGTTTATTTCACAATACAACAAATCAATAACAGTGTATATATCCAGAAACTCCAGTCTGCTTATCCAAGAAATGATTTCATTCAAGGAGGCATCTCATTTATATTCACTCCAAATCACAATTTAGGCAGATAAGACAGTGTCCATTTTTCACTGAAGAAATCTAGACAAATTTGATACCTAAGTTGGCACTAACAATGTTTAATGTATTGATTTCAAGACTTCAGAATAAAAGCATTACAAATAATATTCTCATACTCATGCAATTATTTACTACTTCCTAGTATACAGTCCAAACAATGTGAGTTAGACGTACAGTAACTAGCCTTTTCCTCATTCAATAACTTAACATTACTCCTGAGGATATTGTACAAGTAGAACTGCCAAATGAAAGACCATATTTGGTCAATAAATATCTTGTGTACACTGTACTTAGATATATCATTCGATAAATTCCATACCAGATCACTACTTGAATGTGTACATGCTCAGAACTATATCTGTTATCTATATCAATGTTGTGAATAATTAATGCTGTGTCAGCATATTTAACAAGAACTCTCAAAACATCATTATCTACAAAGTAAGTAGTATTCATATACAGTCAAACCTGTGAACATCGACCTTTAAGAGGAGAAATCAATACTGTGAGCCTTTATGGAGAAATCAGAACAACCTTTATGCAGAGGTGATCTTTATTCAGAGGTTCATTTGAACTTGTTTGATTTGTTTTTATGTGACTTATTGTAACTAGGGTTTAACACCATTTTCCAACAATTTTTCAGTTATATACAGCGACTGGTTCACCTAACCAGTTTTCCTGGACTATATACTAACCAGTACTAACTTAACCTTCCACAAGGAGCCGACAACTTCTCCACTATCATCTATGGAGGAAAATCAATATTTTTGTCAAATTTTTATAGAAGGGTATGACCCACCACTACCAGGATTTGAACCCAGATCCAGTTACAAGTCCAGCGCACTAACCACTGGTTACGGCCTTTCATTTGAACTATTGTATTGACAAAAAGTGCAAAAGCATGGCCTTCATTTGTATGGTTGCCTTCAGCAGGTGTTTGCTAACTCAGCTTTGATGACATAGACCTAGAATAGTATGTTTAATACAGATTAGGCAAAACAAATAGTCATATTCAGAGTTACTTGACCGAAAAAAATAGGGTAGATAGGTTAAAAACTTTTTTTTTCCAAACACCTTTTGCAAGAGTATGGGGTATGAAACATCCCGAAATAGTTTTGTACTTTGGATATTGCTGTTAAACCTTAATGTCAGTACAAAACAATAAGGTAAGAATAATTTTTCTGCTCCTATTGTAAACTCTGAATAAAGGCCACTTGAAATAAAAACACTTTATGGTCAGTAGGACAACAAGTTTGACTGTATCATAAATATCTACATGGTACACACATGAAAGGAGTTATTTATTCCAAATTGTTGCAAATTTTTGTCACAAACATAGAGCTCTATAATTATTTGTTCACTGTTGTTATTATTTATTCAATTACACAGAATAATGTTATAAAAGCACATACTTAGGCAATACATAATTTATCATATGTTTTTCAGAATCTGTAGCACGAAATTTTCATCGAAATGCAAATAAAAAATGTTTGATTAAAGATGAAATGAAGTCATTGAACACTCAAAACTTAAGATGGCAATATTTCATTCGTACTAATTTTATAATAATCATTATTAGACTGTTGCATCATCATTACTATTACTAGTATCACATTACTATTATTTTAATATTATCATTAATATTAATGAAATTTATAATTTTTCAGTAAAATAAAATCACACAATCACAATGATAGGGCACAATAACCTCCATATATGTTATCTCTGATAAATTTCCTCAAAAAAATCCATAAAAACATTAATTATTCACTTAACAATTATAATATCTACACTAACACACTCCATGATTTATGAAATAAATCCATATGATGAATAAATTCAAGCAAAGATCAGGAATTCTTCTTGAAGTAAATATCTAACATCTATGATCATCCTTTTGATAAAAAAATCATTAAAATCCATACCAGAAGCAAAAAACCATCAATTTACTGAAAAACTAAAATGATATAACAACAAAACTGATTTTAAGTCACACAGAAATACATTAATACTTCTAAAGGAAGCCTTGTACACCACATTTATCAAACAGTAAGACTTCTAATATTGCTACGGTAACATGTATAAAACAGTCTGTTGAATGACTCTTCAATCAATAACCTGGATGGATTTAAGTACATTTTTGTACGCTATTGGATCAATAATTCTCGTACTACTAACGTCACAATTCAATCAACAGAAATGAATTATAACCTGACATCAATATAACACAATGACACTCCATTTTAATTAATAATGACTATAAAAATCTTAAATGCTAATTTCCAGATGGCGTGTCACGTGCATGTGTGCATGTCGCAAAGCAGTAGATAAGTAAGAATGGTGTTTCTGAAATTACGTCATTGCTATGGTTACCTCAAGATACTGATGCAAAATATATTTTTGATTTTTATCCTTACGAGGAATTAATTAGTTTTTTTTATACTCAGAAAGAAAATTAATTATCAAAGATTTAATAGATTTTATCTTATTGATTTCCACATGGGATTTCATACAAATTACATATGGATGTAATTATATGTACTATTGGGAATAAAAATGCTTATTAGCTAACTATGGTCAATAAGAAAAATGTTCGTTAATTTTGAATTATGTTACAATGCACTTTCAGTTCTTGTTGGAAACTTGAAAACTTTACAAAATTTATATAAAATAATTATAATGTCCATGAATTAAGTTTAAGCACAATATTTTAAACAATTAATTTAATCGACACTAAGGTAGCTCATAGGGGACATTAATTTGTGCTCTAATGAGCAATGTTACATGAACAGTGAACATGCATATAATAGTTAAGTACGAGAGAATTTGATACTTATCGTGCACACACAGTACTAGTCACTGTTTTAATTAAAAACCAGGGTCGGTCACATATTTTCATATAAATTTCATTACTAATAAAATTTAAGAGCTCAATAATGAAATAAACATAATACATTTTGAATAACAGTGCTTAGATTATTCTCAAATCTACATGAAGATAAGGCATAGTTCAGTATTCCATTTTCAGTGAACATATGACATATATTAACTTTCTGACTACAGGCGACAAACAAACAAAATTCAAGTGCATACAGGAGACAGCTATCGTTAATGTCCCTTTTATTCCACCGTACAAATGTTGTTCACTACCAAATTGGTTTTTAATTAGCCAAAACTTGTTGTACATCCAGCTAACTTAGGATTACACATCAAAGACAAAACATGTTTCCTTTGATCTTATTAATGCTACAAACTCTTACACACAACATGAATATTATCACTCCATCTATTATATCCAAAATGTCCTGAGATTATGTCTCATATTCTGTAATATTTGTCCTACTTTTGCCATTAAGGTTTCATTTAATCTATGTACATTAATTGCACTTATCACTCATTGATTGACCTACAGATGAACATAGCATTAACAAGATTAGAATTCTGTCTGTGGTACACAAACATGTATATTTGTGTCACCAGTGTACCGTAAAACCCCTACTAAAAGTCCCATAACTACAAAAGCAACAAAATGATGCACAAATGCACCAGCATTGAATCTCAAATATACAACTAACAACCTAATCTGTTTCATTCCCACCAAAGTCACTTCCTTTTGTCTCCTTCAATTTTCAAGTATTCATTACCCCACCCATTCTCCACTTACAAATATTGGGAGGAGAACAAAATAACTTATTTTGTACACTAATGTACAGTGTTTGTTGTGAAAACAATGTGCTTCATTCCAGTAAATGGAACTCAGATATACTGACGAAACAGATGTAACAGTGTTGTATATATAATATATGTGTTAATAGTAGTTTGTATGCTCGTCTGCCTGATTAGCTCAGTAGGTAGAACAGGTGACTTGCAAGCAGAAGGTAACGGGTTCGAGCCCCGCATCAGGAACTTTTTTTCTGCCTCCTATTACAAAGATGCAGTGAAGTATTCATTTTTCCCAAACACAGTCCCTTCTTCATTTCATTTTTATGGATGTAAGGAAGTATAGAAATAATGATGGTATTATTTGGAGTTCATAAAAACCATGTTCTACTGTATTTATCTACACCATTAAAGGCAGGGACGGTGAGGGACTTATTATGTACATGATCATAATTATGTTCCTGGAGTTTATTTCACTGACATATATATTACTAAGCTAAAATAGTACTTTTTCAACTTCAAATTTTCTAGTAAATGTTAAACATTTCAAGTTTATTCACAGACATGCTTGAAATGAACTGCACAATAAAATCAAAGGAAAAACCTAGATTCTCAATCTGTGCATCTCACTGTTTAAAATAGCATAGTGTTTTTTAGAGTATATATGGTACTATGCCATAATTGGTCATTTAAGACCATGTTGATATCAAGAAAGATGTGGAATTTCATGTTGACATGGTACTAATTATAAATGTAATGAATTATACAATGTTGTTGATTTAGTAGTAACAGTGCAAATAGAGGTTGTTGGACAAATAAGGACCGGTCAACAGGTTTGTGGTTAAAAGCAGGACACCTTGTTTGCTAAGGTAATTTGTGTGCACTTACATCTCTCTGTCATCAGTTCGTTGATTTTATAAACACTTCATGTTTAAATTGTAATCTGAGACTTTTACATAGTGGAAAGCAATGATAAAAACTATTTAAAAAGTTTTTAATTGCATTAAAATGATATTGATGTTGGCGACAATAAGTTGAATTCAAAATTGATGTAAATGAGCTTTGGAGATGAAGCAGTTACAACATTTTAGTGTAAACACTGAATACTCATAAATATTGAATATTTATAATTCAGGTCAGAATTTATCCGTTTTCGTTTGAAGAAAAGATCAGAAAATGTCCCCAAAGAAAAGAAATATCCCCAAAATAAAGATAATAAAACAAAGTTGAGCTTTAAAGAAGTCAAAGCAAAGATAATACTGTTGTAAATAGAAATGGAACATGCAGGATGATACAGTTATTTACATACAAATTTTAAGACAAAAAAATATGATATAATATTCATTTGATAGGTTTTATTTTTCTCAGAAGTTTGAGAATTGCAGCCCAGATTAAAAATGTTTATGAACCACAATAGGTCAAAGAAATCAAGAACCTTAATCCTTAATTAATCAACAATGCCTAAACAATTGGTCTTTTATAGTGATAAACCTAGAAAAAGCCACGTTTACTTTTACTTGCCTAAAATAATAGGGTTTCAAATATTTTCTTTTCTAATTTAGTTTTCTAAGTATAGCTTACATATTTTGGAGGTACGATTCGTCCCCAAATATTTGTGCACTATGGATTTGGCTGTTAGAAACTTTAGCATCGGTGCCTAAAATAGGGCTGGTCGGTTAACCGGAATGACAACTGTTTCTTTCTGGTGAACAGTGCTTAAGTGTGGCTATTGTGTAAAAGATGGGGTTTTTTGTACAAAGGTGGTTGTTAAACCAGGTTTGTCAATATATTTATACATAAATATTAGGTGTTGGCTGAAGGTTTAAACAAATATGGTACAGCACACAAACACTTGTTATGAATGGACTAATTGATATTTTATGCTTTAACAGGAAGTGAATTTACATGGAAGAAGCTTATAAATGACACATATCAGAATTTGATTACATTTATGTCACATATATGTCCTGTGACATTGTGTCAGAGTTTATCACAAGACAAATATGCAACTTTGAAAAACTTATAGAAGAATATACACGCACACAATGAGACTAAAAAAAAGTTATTTCTGAGTCTCATTAAATTACTGATAAAAAGTTAATTATATCCACTAGACATATCTTCAGGAGAGTATAAAAATGAAATATAAATTTGTGCATTAAACATAAAATCCAGGATCCCCACAAGTTATGCTCATAAAAATACAGGGATGTATGTACCATAAACTCCTCCCCCTTCTTAGAGGCTCTGAGTCTGCCCCTGGGTGACAGTGTCTACGTATTCAGCCTCAGACTTCCCATTATTAACTATTAATAGCAGAATAATTACACACCCTTCACAGAACAATGACAAAAGTACATCACAGGAAGAAATATAAAACAGTGAACTATTTGTAATCCAGACATAATCAATAATTACCAATTTGCCAATGTCACCTGCATTATAAGGCAGTAAATATATTGATTATAGTAACAGTTCTAGATGAAGAACTGCCTCGGTAGAAAACACTGACTCATCCTGGTGGAGACAATGTTAGTCGTTATAAAGCAAAGAGGCATTATCAAGTACTGTAAGCACAACAGTCCATAATGTCAATTTGTTTGTGTCAGTTTTCACATGTTTTATCAGTGCAATCAAACTAGTAAACAAAGCCACTGAACAGGAAGACAGGAATAAATGGCCTTTAAGCACAGTTTGCTCTTATTCAGAGGCATATTATGTCAATAAATGGGTACAAAAGCATAAACTTTGATCACATGTTGGCCTCTACTTACAGGTGGCCATTAACTCAGGTGGTTTGAATTGTAGTACAGTAAGAAAGTGAAGTACATTGACCTTCTAAGTACTCCTAGACTATCAGCCATTAACAGTAATGTTGTTTGTTCCTCTGCAAATAACTGTCTCGAACCCCCCCCCAAATAATTGTCTAAAAAACAAATGTTGCAGGCATATCTAATGGTTACTTTAAAGAAGCCAAAAAGGTATGTTCCTGACACACGTTTAGATGTCCTCTTAAGAGCTCCTTTATAATCCAGACAAATGTTGACACATCTAATGTTCTTGTCAGGAATGATTTTATGTTAACTGTTACGTAACATACTAGCTGGCCATTTCATATTTTCATCATTTCAAAGAATGACGTAAAGGCCCAGATCCTGGGGTAACAAAACTCCAGAACAGTCTCTCATGTTTAATCTTGATTTCATTTTTAAAGTATTTTGGATGGAGAGGTATCACAGTTTATTGTTTATAACTGCATGTTCAGATCAATTATAATGATGGTAAAATATATGATTTGAATCATTATTGTTTTTACCTGGAGCTTATTTTAGGAACATCGATGATAAAAGCTGAGATTTGAGCTCAGCAACCTATCTCATGTTTTATAACCTCAGATGCAAGATTAGCCCATGTAGAGTTGCAAACAAGACAGTCAGAAGAAAGGCCTTGGGATAAGGTCATCCTTAACTCTTTGTTTCACAAGCATATTTTGGACTCTTCCAAAATTCAAAGTTGATTTAATATACAAAACATCAATTTATTCACGAAAATTGGGTTATTTCTTTCTGACAGAGTGGAAAACATTGTGGCAAGAGAAGCCATTACTCATTACAAGAAATTGCTTCTTTAATGCCACAATATTTTCAAAAGTCATCTGCTTCAGATACAGGGGGGGGGGGAATTGCAGTATTGTGAAGCAAAGGGCTAAAAAACGTTGGTTTGCAATGCAAACTTGTAACAGTTGGTAGGTAATTTTTTTCACTAGCATTACATACATATACAGAAAACAAAAGGTGGAACATAGAACAAAAATTATAAAAGTTTTTTGTCAAAAAGGCTAACAATTTATTTTTTTACGATGGTGGATTTTTTAACGAGTCCATCATGTAACTGCAAACAGATGTTTTTAAGGATGGCCTAACATTTGAAGTTGATAGCAAGATATGAGTCGACAGTTCAGAAACTGTGAATGAATATAAAATTCTGATGTGAGTTCATTTTATACAAAATTAATGTAAACTGAAGATTATGTCTGGCATAAACATTATTGCATCATCGTGGAATCAATTATTTATTCATTTTCTAACTTTCTGTCAGAATTTACTGTAAAATCAATACAATTTCACAACACATTATAACTAATGGTAAACCAATAGTTGGAGAAAACTAAAACATGCTAAAGATACTCTTCAAGTAGAAATACTATAGATTAAAAATTTGTGAGTTTGGCCAATTTTCATCTTGACTTTCATGATTACACATTCTTGACAATAATTTCCACTTCAGTGTTTTCTTTAAAATTTAAAGCAGAATTGAAACTGAATCTGTCTAATCTTAATCTTCTTGCAAAATTTGCAACCTTATGAAAATCTGGAAATATAATCCATCACCAAAATGTTCAATTCTATGATATGATGCTACATAGTGCCAGAGGTTAGAAAACTAAGTACAGTTTACATAACCAGTCCCAAACCGCACTCTTCCTATTGGTTGCTTTAAAACAAACCAATCAGAAGATATGATTAACAGTCTAAAATAACACATTGTAGTTCAATTTATTTGACAGACCTATGTAGCTGTCTGAATCAGACAAGATCAGGAGAAATGAAAGATTCTATAAATAACACAAGTAAATAGAGTAGGCAGACTCATTAAATCCTGTATTTTATTACAAAGTTTAAGAATCAATAGGTCCAGAACTATACAATACATCATCTGATATTCATGCAGCAGAAGAGCTTTAAACACACTGAAAATGTGCGTAGATACAATTCCATCAAACCCCCTATTTACCAGAATGCACCAAGGGAATAGCCCCTTTATCAGAGTGAAATTAATTTAGACATCAAAAATTGCTAATGGCAGACACAGATATAGCAGCGTACTTACCTACGATGTCTTACATCCAATTTAAGTGCACATCTGTTTAAAACACAACAAATCCTGAGATCCAAATCTTTACTTCAAAGAAATTCCATTCAAGAAATAAGGCTTACATACAAGACTTTAAGAACTTAGATTTTTTTGTCACTGATAAATATAACTCATAAAATTATTATCACAATGAAGGAAAAATTGTCCTGTGATCATATAGAATACAAAACTACATTTCTCGGGTAGATAGAAGTATTTCTGAGGCGTAATAACCGTAATAACGTAAGAATGTATAAATCTCACCTGGCAGTTATCGTGGTCCTGGAATTTCCCATACTTTTGTTTACAAAGCTGTGCCGTCTGCTCGGATATAAATAAATTCTTCACTGATAGAAAAACACAAAACCACTGCACATTATAGTGTAATGTACAGAGAAACTCCAAAATTGATTTAAGAAACAGACTCCATCCAATTATTCATAATTTACAGTGCATCTGAATTGTAAATTTGCAAACATGCAATTCTTCAGGATTCATTTTGATCCACACACTGTCAGGCAATCATGAATAATAAGCTTGTCGAAAAGCTACTCATTGTACAATAAACTCAAGCTTTTAATGAAGAGGTAAAATTTACTGTAAAATGCTAAGCATTAATTGTCATTTGTTCTTGAATATATAAAGGTAGAAAAGTATATATGTTGTAGTTACTTGATAAAAAAACAGGGTAGGTATAGGTTGCAAAACTTCTTATCTATTTTTTGCTTAGCATATCATTCATACTTTTGAGGCACAATTATTCCCATAATAATTTCGTCACATCACAGTAAGTTCCAATTTTTGGGATTTTGCGGTTAGAAATATTTGGTCAGCTCAAAAAAATAGGATTGGTTAGGTAACAGTGGAAACACAATAATTTTTTTTCTGGCCTAATGATTATACTCTTCTCTCTTGATACTATCTTTTACATTCAGTTAAATTTAAATGTGCTGTAAAATGAGAACTATTCACAGGAATTAATTTTTCCCATCCACAAAAATTCACACAAAGCTATGAATACATATAATAAAACTTACACAAAATGAACTCAAAATATCCTGGAAATATCATACATGCATATTCATAAAACCTACCTAAAACAAACAAGTATATACTTAATATGTTCAAGTTCACTATCAGCACTAACCCCTCTAAATAGTGTCCTGCTACACCCCAGTTAAAGCAACCTTAATTCAGACAGACCTTTTCCAAAGATCAACCTACAAGAAATAACATCTTCACAATAAAACGTTGATTATCTAAGAAATAACTCCCAATCCTGACTTCATTTGGCCACAATAAAACACTCAACAACAGTTGGATCAAGTAATGTTCCTTTTTTCTTTATCCATTCATAACAACTGTAGAACCTTTGAATATTCCAACTCATTTATAAAGAAAATAAAAATAATCATAAAATTAACTTCATTTTGTTTTAAATAAAATGAAAGTGACACAACCACATATATGTAAAATGTCCAAGGGCAACATTACACAAAATTGTCACACTAACAGCCACATGCATAGCTTGATAATTTGCCAATGATTTGCAACATTTAAACATTCACAACCTCAAAAAAGTCAATGCACTCCATCATACCGGACAAATTTAACTGTCCAAATTTAAAACACAACAATTTAATTCACTCCTATATGCATCATATTATACATACAACACTCCTAGTCTATATATGATTTGCAGGCATTTCTTCTAAGTAATATCAATGTTAAAAACAAAGAGATCCCACTTGAAAATAATAATTACAGTAGAACACCGCTATAGTGAATTCCTGGGGACACAAAATATAAGTCTATCATATCTATGTTTCACTGTATTAATTCTTGTATGTACAGTAGAACAGGGTTGTAGTGAAATATTTTTCATTATTTTTTTCTGTAACCATCAATTATGTTGAAATAAAGAAGAACTTAATAATACCTTTAATTACCTCACAATTCTTTTTTTTTCACACTATCTGAGTTCACTGTAACCGCGTTTTACTGTACACACAAGATCTCCAGAATGCACTTTATTTAAACAAACTGTATACTTTTAACATATGTTTCTATTATTCTTACAATGGGTAAGTTTCATGAACTAACGCAACATATTCATCACTTAGTAACAGTTTTAATGAGAAATCCAAAATGAATTAATCTCCACAGAATCCGCCATAAATTGTAACCTAGAAGCTGGAAAAATGATTTACCAAGGGCCTCGTTTTAACTCCAAGAAGTAAACGTAATCTCAGAAAGCATCTACAATACTTCTTTAACTCTTACCATAAGCAAAGTTTGCTTTGTTAGTGTTGTGATCTGAGATCAGTCTCAGATATTATTACATAAGAACAGAATCTTATCTATACAGTAAAAAATTATTGAGAACACTTGTTATAAATAATCCACAAAGATAATTCTTGATAAAAAGGTGAAAAAAACAAGAAAGATTTTTTTCAGACATACTCAGAAAATTTAATAAAAAAATATTTTAAAGACTGACATCTATAGACTTGCTTATCAGATAGAAAGGCAAATTACAAACTATGAACTCAATTTTTTAAACAAAAGGAGACAACTAAGCCACAATAACAGATAAACTGGTTCTCATTCTTTATCTGTATGCTCAGAGACAGTAGACTCATGGGTACCATTTAGTTAAATGATAGCCAAGGGAGATCACCCATACAAGCTATAGGGAATTCAAGGGAGTTTATCAAAACAAATGCAATGATTGCAAAGGGATTTTAAAGCAAACTCATTCCTACTGACTATCATAAGAATTAGAGACATTTGCTGCCTTAAATCCAAGAATATGTACTAGATTAATTTCAAGGAAATTCATCAAAAAGCCAAGGGAGGAACTCAAGCACATTAGTGTAACTACAAAGGAGAAGACTAAGTCATGTACATTTGGAAGATCTCTAACGGGATAACATGTACATTGATAAACGATAATGATTATTTATAGTACCATTGAAAATATGAAGAGACAACTAAGAAAATTAGATTTTAAATCAAGGGAGATCACTAGAACAATACACATCCAGGAATAATGGTGATAATCCATATATGTGCATAGGTCTGAAAGATATGAAGGTGAGATTTGTCCCCAAATATATGCACCAGGATTTTGCAACTAGAAATGTAAGGGTCAGCACCTTAACATATGGTGGGTAGGACAATCATAAACATGACTATTTTTCTCCATGCTTTATGAATCAAGGGATCACTTAAACAATATGCATTCGAAATTAAA
This sequence comes from Lutraria rhynchaena, assembly GCA_008271625.1. Classification (NCBI taxonomy): domain Eukaryota; kingdom Metazoa; phylum Mollusca; class Bivalvia; order Venerida; family Mactridae; genus Lutraria; species Lutraria rhynchaena. Next base: position 4,049,973 of record VIBL01000012.1, read on the forward strand.
GGAGATGATTTTATCATGAATCATGAGCAATCAGATCTTAGAGTCCAAAAATCTAAAATTTTCAAAATAAGTAGTTTTTTAATAAAAATCAGATGGAATTGCATTTTTGTAAAAATTAAAACTTAAACAGTGGTAAATATGTCAGCAAGTCTACAATATCTGAGCTTCACTACACGGGATATAAAAACAGCTGTTTTAACTCCTAGACACGATTTTGGACATTTATCTTATCATACTCTGTAGGGTTCTTTCATTATGATATCATGATAAAAGATATAATAACACATTCCTTAAAGAATCAACAGGTAGATTCTCTTATTTTTGAATTATGACTACATTTCCTGCTGATAATAAGACAAAAATTAGGTTACAATAGTTTGGCATCTAACCTACAAAATAGTTCTATACATTTTCATAAAACTTATCTCTTACACTATGTTGTTTTTTATTGTTTTTATGTAACTCATTGTCACTGGGTTTTAACGCCGTTTTTCAACAATTTTTCAGTTATATACGTCGACCGGTTCACCTAACAAGCTTTCCTGGACTGTATACTAACCAGTAATAACTTACCCTTCAACAAGGAGCCAGCAACTTCTCCACATGTGGAGGAAAATCGACATTTTTGTCAAATTTTCATAGAAGGGTATGACCTGCCGCGACCGGGATTCGAAATTGGATCTCCAGGTTACAAGTCCAGGGCACTAACCACTGGACCACGGCCGTGGTCCTCTTATACAAACAATATGTACTGATAAATATGAAATGAATTTTAAGGTTAAGCAATTTTGCCACAATTTAATCATATATCTATAAGGGCTGGTAAATTTCATTAATTCATAATTTGCATTATGCCTTTTCCACATGGCATCTCAGCCCTTTTTTATTTTTTTCTAGTGGTTATTGTCAATGACTAATAATCACTAGCCCATCACCGCTGTGAGTTAGAATTCAGCCCAGGACAAAAATTTCACATTTAAAGAAGCTATCCAGCTAGCTTATGTAAGGTTGGTGGTTCTACCTAGGGTGACTTCCTCCACCATTAAAGCTGGAAAAGTTGCCAAATGACCCGGCTGTTGGTGCAACACTGAACCCAAGAAAAAAAATCTAGATACTTTTCTTTGGCAAAAAAGGTTTATTTGTTACGTTTTGAACAGAATTCAATCCTTTTGATACTATGTTTCTTGCATGTAAATCTGGCAGATCTTGTAGCCAGTGCTCCGAAGATTACAATCAGAAAAACTACCAATTTCCCCCAAAATCTGTCAGACAACTTATGTTCAAACTATTTTTCAATATTTCTTGTTTATATCAATATGATAATAAGACCAACCCAATATCAATAAATGCTGACTATCCTGCAGTATATAAGAATCCGTGATCATAGAACCAATGTCTCTTGTCATATCATCTAAAGATAACATGTGGTTAATAAGGGTCCCAAAACAACAACCTATCAAACAACAGTCATGCGCTTGACCAACTGAGGTTAACAGACAGACTTCAGTGAGCACGTTAGCTCCCAATAATTCAGTGTATAACTAAGCTTGATAACATCATTTGGGGGGGGCAGATGAGGTCTTAATATTGAGGTTTTACTGTACATGCAATATGAGAAATAACCTTTAAAGATAAAAACTGATTCACACAACAATTAATTGCAAAAATGAAAAATCAAAATAATAACACATAAGCACATAGTCAAGCCTGTGAACAAAGACCAGCCTTGGGAAAGACAAAATGTGACCTTTATTGACAGATTGCCTTTATTTGGAGGTCAGTTTGTTCTAAATAATCAATGACCATTTTTCAATCAATGGCCTTTATTTACAGGGTGGCCTTAATCCAGAGGTGGCTGCAAACACAAGTTTGACTGCATTTGTTAAAGAAGAGAATCTCACATCTCATCAGTAATTTTTATGTTCTTAAGTCTTCCTTCACTTTATTCCACACTCAGAGGTAGATGATGAATTCTTTTCAGAGTGGGGTTCACCCTGTGGTACTTATAGAACATATGGCTGCATTTATTACAGAAGTATTTGTGGAATATTATAATATGCAACATATCTCTAGTGTTTAGTATTGTATTAATAAAAAAATGTGAGGAAACAAAACAGAAACTTTATGTGTACGTCAGAATTCAATTACATTGGAACAGAAGTCAACTAATCTTGATCCACTGGTGAATTAGCACCTGAACACAGTACAATATCAACCTTGAAATTGAAGAGTTTCTGAGTGATAAAGCTTTATAAACCCCAAATAGTTCCAGGGTAAATTGCACATCAACAGCTGTTAAAAACAGCTATAATATCATTTTTCTAATTAACTAAATTGTCCAAAAGCATTTTTCCTGTAGGAATGGTATAAAACTATAATAGAAATGTATTGCACTTTAGTACGCAATAATAATTGGCTACACATTAAAAAAAAATTACTTATACATGTATTAGTATCATGGAATCCTATAATTTCAATGAAAGGATTGATTGGTTAGTTGGTCAATTGGTCAGTCTGTCGTTCAGTTGATTGATCTATCAATCCATTAATTGACCAGGCAACTGGTCAGTCAGTTGGTAAGTCGATTGATCTATCAATCCATTGATTGATTTATAGATCCATTGATTGATTTATAGATCCATCAATTGATTGATTTACAGATCCACTGATTGATTGGACTGATTGATTGATTGATTGATTGATTGATTAATCGGTCGGTCGGTCGATCGATCGATTGATTCATTCATTCATTCATGCATTTATCAACTAATCGACTGACTGACCAACTGACTAGTTGATGATTTGATGTACTGGATTGATTCACATTTGGTTCATTTACAGACCCGTATATTTCTTATCAATGCTGGTCAATTCATATGATACATGATTTTTTGTTGTTTTTTTTCTCATATGTAATATGAGCCATGGTTGTAGCCCAGTAGTTAGTGTGCTGGACTTGTAACCCAGAGATTCATACCCTTCTATGAAAATTTGACAAAAATGTTTTTTTCTCCATATGTGGAGAAGTTGCCGGCTCCTTGTGGAAGGGTAAATTAGTACTGGTAAGCATACAGTCCAGGAAAACTGGTTAGGTGAACTGGTTGCCGTATATAACTGGAAAATTGTTGAAAAATGGCATTAAACTCCAGTGAAAATAAGTCACATAAAAACAAACAAAAACATCATATGTAATATAATATGGAAGCCAACGAAGAACATTACAATGAACAACAATTATTCAATTAAATAATAAACAAGTGAAATCAAATAGGTGAGCAATCAATGTACATGTACCAAAAAGTATCCATTACAATTGATTGATTTCGTGCTTTTAGAATTTGAAGTATTGAATATTTCATTACAATGTTGTCTGTAAAGATTAGTCAATAGACTGGTCTTCAAAAATATACTATTGTTATTTCCATCTTTGTGTGGTACAGAATCAATCTAGTTTCACTAGATGACAATGATCAACCTAAAACATTTGACGTCCAGTCTAATCTCTTCAAAAAAACATATGGTACCAGTCCAACTGTCTTAGACTGGGTTATACAATGATGTTGTTCGAAGACGTAGCTGAAGAAAAATCAATGTAAGGCTGAATATTTCAAGCCACATACAAGCCAGACTTTGTTGTATTGATTTAAACAAACATGCACACAGTTATAAGACCTTCATATACTTTAAACAAGTATCAGAAATAACTCCTTATAAGGTTAAACAACAGCCTGATAAAAGAACCTACTTCTTCATAAACACTACAAATTACAAATATTGAAATTTCAATTTTATTGAATGTAAATCAACTCTGAAATAAGCCTTTACAACAAAAACGCAATCACACATACGAAATGTGCTCCCTGGATTACTAATCAAGTCTCACATAATATTTGGCAATTATGGAGATGTGTGTGCCTGCCCAAGTAACTCTTCTGGTGGAACATTGGGCTGCAGATCTCAGGTTTGTGAGTTCAAAGCCTGGAAAAACTGAGACATTTAACCCTAAAAAATGATAGAATGTTATTTATTTATGGATGTCCAGTAGAATTTAACCATACGTGAGATTGAAACCACAACATTAAATAAATACAGAGACGTGTTAAAGCTAGCAAACATGGTAATAACAACAAAATACAAACAATTCAATGTTTCTCAGCTTAGCAGTAATACAAATAAAGATTATATATCCCAGTATACAAATTTCTTACAGTACAAAAAGTTATACAGTTATACAATTTTTTAAAGTGTTTCAGAAACTATTTGTACTACAGGTGGATGGCTTTCTTTTGTCTCCTCTACTTTACTACAAATGTATATATAAATCTTATAAATATGTGTAGTTGAGAAAAAATTTGGTGACACAATTGGGACACGTACAGTCAAAACTATGAGCAAAGGTAAAAAAGGTAGAGAAGAATATAGAAGCAGTTGGCCTTTATTCCAGGTTTATTTGGTTGACTGTATCAATAAACGTGTGCTGAATAATGACTGTTGTTCACAGGTAGCTATTACAAACAGGTGAACTTTTACACTGGTTTTACTATGTACAAATTTTTTAAACTTAAAATGAGAGGATTAAGTTGAGGTAGCCATTTTCTAAACCACAATACTCATGTAAAATGATTTCATTATTTATTGATCCAGGCATTCAATGATTCACACATTATCTTGTTACAGTGTCTCTACAGATATGGAATGAACAATCCGTCTGAACACATAAAATACGGATTACGTCTGTCTGTACCATCAATGTACATTATATGGATGATTTTACACAGTAAATAAGGAATTAACCAGTACACTATATAGCCTGGTAACATTTCACAACACCTTGTGAATATTCATGAAAGTATGCAAATTGGCATTGAAGTTACATATATTTCTATAACAAACAAATTTCATTGTCAAAAGCGGACATCCAACATAAAGAGGAACACGAACAAAAATGGACAATGATAAATGATAATGGATTTGAAGTTGTGAAGTAAAGCATTTTACAATACGGTGCTCCCAAGAGAAATTTATCAGAAGCCTTACCAAATCCCCACTGAGCAGGCTTAAGTATTATACATCATTAAAATGGAGTTGAAAGTGATTCTAATAATCTTGTCTTAAAGGTCTCTTAATCTTCATTAAAATGTGCAAGACATCACACAAAATTTAAATTGCAGCATACAAAAATAACAACCATTATCTTTTTAGTATTCACTAGTATAGTTTTAATGATGTTAGTTTTTACATGCATGTTGACTCATTGGGGGAGCATAATATAGCTAAATCCTTGCCATTCAAATTACAACTAAGAATGCTAATATATTGTACATGTGCCATCACTTCTTAGCAAACATTTGGTAGCTTTGGAAAACATTCAATTTAATCAAACATAGATCTGAGTGGACTGAAAGGTAAAGTTAACATGTCCCATACTTAATAAAAAACGTAGTAAATGGTTACAAAACAACACTAGATGGGTCTGATTCAAGAAATTGTATCGCCTTCATTGGCCATATTACTAACGAAACACAGTCACTGCATTTTAGAGACAACCTATGATTACTTTAAACTCTAATATTTGGCCATGACCGGTACTAGACTCGCAAGGATCGTCAATTTCGTTATAGATTTTGAAACAAAAATCAAGAGTTCAAGCCCCTGTTGTTTGCCATATACTGCCAAGTAAACTGTCCATTTATATTAGAACTCCAACAGAATACAGCCATACATACATACGTACATCTGGGTTATCTCTGTACAGTGAAAAACATGATACATCAAATTCATCCATCACATTTTATCCTCAGAGAAAATTAAGATCAATAACCAGATTTGCTGACAGTTCGCTGAAATGCCACACACAGCTAGCTTACGATTTTTTTTTATAAAAGGCACACACATAAACATATATCTAGTACAGAGGTACTTACATGTTTCTATCTTACTATAAGATACTTCTACATAATATAGGTGTGTCTGAAAATAGAATATTAGAATCGACTTTGATATAAAATTAATCTTGGTTGCACCACAGAGGTCCGTAGAATATGATAGAATAAATTTTCATATAAAATACGATCAAACCTGTGAACGGAGGCCATCAAAATGAGGGGAGAGATTACACCTGTATGCACGGCAGGTCATTACTTAAAGGTTTATTTGTCTACTGTTCTCATGTTTTCCACAGGTGCCCACTAACCCAAGTTTGACTATGAAATCAAACATACCGAGCAACAACTTTCTTATATAAAGATTTCACTCACAATCGATGTGGAAGCGTTTTGTGAATGTTGCTTGAAAAGGTCACGTGACTGGCTCCATTTGGTAAATTAGCACTCCTTCAGTGTCGGCACGTGATGAATCGTGTCCCCTAGAAGCAGCTGTGATGAAAAATGATGTGATCTTCGTGTATGCTTACTATGCGCTAATTCTCAGCTGCCAAGGGTCAGGAAGTTCTGGATATTCTGACATTTTACAGTTGGGTACCAGTGAGCCCTAGGACCCTGGTGGGTCTAGGGCAAAGAACTGGCGGGAGGGTCAAGGAAACTCCCGAAATATTGTGTTCAAAGACTTTTCAGGGAGATTCCTGATAGCTTGTGACAAGGCCAACAATATTCCGAAGTCTATCAAAGCATTCGTGAAAAATGCCAGGAAAATTTGAAAAATACCATTGAAAAATACCATTTTCGGCAGATTTTTATTAAATTGCGTGCGTCACAGATACTTCAGCGTGTGAGTGTGATCAAGACTGAAAATGTGTGTGACACGCGCAATGCGTGTGACTTAATGGATCAATATGCTAATAGAGTGCATCGGTACATACACTTAAAATGGTCAATTGTTATTTTTTTTGAAACGCTGATATTAATGCTTTCGAGAAAAGATCGACATTAATGAAACATGCGTACGTCAACGTACGTCAACATAAGTTATAAGTCAGTCACTACCGGAGTCAGATTTAATACATCTAAATTTGTAGATGCTGTACGCTACTGAAGCATGCGCGTGACTGAATGCACGTTTTTCCTGACAGCGTATTTTACTTATTTCCAATCAATACACTAAATCAATAAATTATGTTTTAAATGACAAAAAATGTGTTAAAACCTTCCTTTCACAATATACTAAATTATATAATAAAAGTTGCAAATTACAGCGAACAAAATAATACATATTTACCAAAATCTTATAATCCAACCGAGCGTAGATGTCACATATGAAACGGTAGCCACATTCTTAGTCAGCCATTCTGAAAATCATACATTATCAAGCACTCGACATCCAGTATGACTCACGGCTTGTCATTATTGGAATTTTCCCTAACCAATAATGTTCCTAGACTAGTATTACTGCCATTGCTAACAGAATAGGAAAATCAATTTTATACCATCCTTTAAATGTGAAGAATATAAACATTCTTACTAAGTACTAAGTTTCAAGCTAACCATGTAATTTGCAGATATGAGGATTGATGCTGAGCTAAGACCAATTTTTTGGCAAACACTTGTTTCAAGATTCGAGTGGTTGCTGCATGCCATTGGAAGTAGCGATCCTCTTTGTAACCACATAGATTACTATATGTTAGTGCTACGTAAATTATTTCCACATAATAATCGCAAAATATTCTTACAATATATACATGAATCTTGTAATATCCCTTATTTTGGTTGTTAAAATCTACAGTGATGTTTTGAGTAATATGATTTGTTTTGAACACAAGAATGACTGGTTTGCCTTTAATATCACCCATCAATTTACACTAGAAACCAGTCCAATAAGGCACTAGGGCGGAATTCAGTCGGCAGTTACAAAATAATATCGCGTGCATGCTTTCAAAACCACATAATTATAGCTTAATGGCTTTCGGTGCAGCACCACTAACACATCCGTGAGTTCTTGCTGCATCATGTTTCTGTACCATTTTATCTTTCAATAGTGTAGTGAGATCAAGTATTTAATGTGATTTGCATTGCTGTCCCGTGTCATATATATACTGTACTTCAGAAGTTTCACCATCCGCAATAACGGTGAAGTCTTCTTATTTTTTCGTAGTCTACCTATAACATGAGTTCGGTGTTATTTCTGTCTATACTTCTTCTTTTGCAATATGTTTTTATCAGCCTCCATTGACATGCTTCCACTTATTCCCACTGTGTCATTCGCATGGTTTCGTTCGCAAGATGTATTTTCCCAAATTGACTATATAGCTTCATTTTATACTTTCAAATGACAATTGTTCGTTGATTCCTTTATATAGTTCACTCTCAGAGAAATGAGATGCACAAGAAGTACTTTTTTGACATCTGTTCTATAAATAATACTTTCTTATTATGCGATCTCATTCATCTATAATACAGTATTTTCGCGTCGTGGTTTAAATCAGCACTCGGAAAGATTGGGGTGCGTATGAAAATAATTTTATATGCTCTGCATAACAAATATCTAAATAGACTCTATTTCAGTCTTCCGACGGCTGACTGGAACTGTACGCTGGTGAGTCAATTGGCAAGCAATTGGAGACAGAATAGGATTCAGTAAAATGGTTGTGAGTGGTGGAAGGGAAGGGGTAAAAACTGTCCGCAATTTCTTCTTAAATAGCTAAGTAAACTAATGATGCTGTATCTCGTAATATGTTTGCTTAAGCTGAAGACAGGTATACATGTTCTTGTGGATAGACAAATGTCACAAATTTGGTATAGAACGGTGTCATGGGCAAATTTGTCAAGACGGTGATATAAAAGCTTCTCCATTTTACCGATATCAGATTTCGTAATGTCACACTCATGGTTACTTGATCCACTGATCCTGTATATATATACACGTGTAAACTCTATATCACAACAATTTCTACCGCTTAAACAGACTGTCTCTCTCTCTCTCTCTCTCTCTCTCTCTCTCTGTGCGTGCGTGCGTGCGTGCGTGCGTGCGTGTGTGTTCGTATAAAATTACAGTAAAACCTGGTCGACCTTATTACCACCTCTTGTAAAGAATGGTCACATTATAGGAAATACGAGTACCAATTTATATAACAGATAAATCTTAAAGGCATGCCGTGCATGAAGCCACATTTCTACATCTACCTTTTGTTGCCAGTGTTAATAGGTTTGACTTGTAATTTCCTTTAAATTTTTTAAAGACTCCCAATGTTACCATAAAACAGGGGCTCTATTGTAAAGTCCCTACAGAAATCTGTGAAGTGCAACAAGAACAGTAAACTGTTGTTGATACTAAGATTGCAATATTCCAGGCACATTCTTAATTGATAATTTTTCAATTAGAGGTTATAAGAAATACCAATGAATGATGATGACCATGTTCTTATCTATCAATATTTAAACATCTTTTAGAAGTCTGTCACACTTCCGTACATAACCGATCCATTTTGCCAATTCGAATAAATCTTTCTTTCCTGTCAAATATGCCAGTTCGTTATAAAAATTCTACTTCCGTCCTTTCTTGGCTCAACGTCATCCGGCTGAGGTTGTTTATGAGCCATGTTTTGTTCTTCAAATATTTTCTCCAATATTGCACGCGTGAAAGCGGACCGTGTACTTAAAATGCTTTCCAGCATATGGAGCTCTTAATGTCTAATGGCATTTAATCACTGACACCTTAGTGATTCTTCTAAAATCGGCATGTAAACAAAGTTGACCTACTTATGAGAAGAAAAATGACGGCGAAATCATACGCCCAGGATAAAAAGGATTTTGAAAAGTTTACGAGATTCTTTGTGTACAAAAGTATTCAAATTATCGTTCAGTCTAGACTTGGGGAGAAGATTCGAACAAAGTCAAAGCCATTTGCCTCAGGCGCTGACTGGGTTAGTCGTCATTAATTGTTTATCACTATCAGTTGTTATGATCTCTCTATGGGACTCGTCCATGTGCGCAATTGTAACTCGCCATGTATGTGCATGGACAGTTGTGAATTTACCTTGTTCATGTGAATGTTTAAGCTAGTGTCATTTTAATAGAGACTGAAATAATCAATTACTTCTTTGTCTCACAAGGTTCTGTATGTACAACAATTGAACTTGAGAACAGTGATTAAATCATTAGTTAGTAAAATGGCCAAATGGTTATTGTGACTGGCCAAAATTAATTTTTTGTATTACAATCTCAGATTTGGCCTCCTGTTTCTGGCTAGGATGTCTTCCGTTTTACCGTGCTGGCTAGCTGTTATTTAAGACAGCATGATTTGTGTCCTTAAAATAGGGATGTAATTGATTCTGCTGATATCGATATATCAACAATCTTTGTAATTCGATTCGATATCGATTCCAATTTTGAAATATTGAGTTTGAGTTAACAGTACTGTTTTGTTATTTGAAGGTGATGCCAGTAGTTGTTAAGCTGTTTAAAGTTTATGAAGAAGTTTTTGGCCATTAACTCATTTTCAGTTCAACTAATAATAAGAAACAAGTTATTCAGTTTCGACTGTTTATTTATCCTTTACGTTTGATCATTGTTTACACTATGCATATGATCAAATATAACTGTATTTTGTAAATACCCTCTTAAAACATAAAAAGACCTGTAAGCTGAAATTCTGAGGGTAAATGTAAGAGTTTTTGCCGTATATGTCTGTCAATTGATATATCGCTGTATCGTCGATAATTCTTTACCGATATATCGATAGAAAAATCCTTATCAATTACACCTCTGCCTTATACAATATATACATAACTATACTATCTCAGTCTATCTGTTGGTATTAATTAATACTGCTATGAAAAGCTGGATATCTTTTTGTTTCTTTGTAAGTTGTGTTTCTGTAGTTATGATTTCATTGTCTTTCCAGTTTGACATTGGTATCACTGACAACAATGAAGTATACACAGAAGCAAAGAAAGTTGTTGCAAACCAATCATCAACATTGGCACAAAATATTTGCCTTGAGATATCTCTGCGGACTGCAGAGGGGGACACGATGATGCTGGAACTATGGTGTATAAATCTGGACCTGAAACAATGTGATATCAATGCACAAGTGTACAGAACTTATTATAATAGAATGAGTATTGCATTGAAATCCTTACTTAACGTTTCAAGGGTCACCCCTTCCTACAAACTCTCTCGTAGACAGGGAAGTAGTGATTATATTATTTGTTACCGGATATATGCCGGTGAACCACATCTTTACATTCTTGGTGATGGGTATCAGAAATCGAAAGTCGGTTCAGTACCAACAGCATTTGGGACCATCAATGTACATGTAGCCTACCGAACAAAGCTTTTAATATCTCCACAGAATACAACTAAAGAGATGACATTTGAACTAAAGGATGATCATTTCAAACAAGACAATAGTCCTGGGAGACCCACAACGCCAAAACCTTGTTCCTTTGGTTACAGAAGGTAATGAATTTAATTGATAGAAATCAAGGGGAAACTATTGGGATGCAGTTTTTATTGGTTTCATGCCTGATTGGTAATGTTCTAATGTTAAGTTATGACTTCATGATTTAAAATTTAGTTATTTAGATCCTTAAGTTACTAACACTATAGATAGAGATCATAGTTATTAATCTATATTGATTCTACCTTCATATTTTCTGTAAAATGTTATTTTATGCTGGAAGGCTTTTTATTTCATGTTATAGGCCAAGTACAAGTGACTCGGATACCACAGGACAAAGTGAAGAATCCTGTACTACAATGTTCTCCACAAGTCCCTGTGATGTTCCTAAAGCAACAGGAAAACCTGCCCCTCACCATCAATCTCAACCTATAAAAATCAACGTACAGCACAGTTCCCCAGTATTAGAAAGATTACCTGAATTTAAAACTCAGAGGTATGGAATGTTGAATTTAAATTTATTTACAAAGCCTCCACCAACTTTGGTCTTTTGATGATCTAAGAAAACCTTGTCCCAAAAATTGAAATATACTAATTTCTGAAGATATTTGCATGGTGACCTGTATTTTCTTAATTAATTATGATACTGTGTTTTTGCATCTTATGGACCATTTTCTTTCATCTTTGAAAAATTGGCTTCTTCACAGGGCTGGCAAAATCTCAGAAAATTTTCTTGTCCATGGACAAGTAACTTGGAATGTTTACATGCTAAAAGTTCACTCGTCCATATCTTTTTTTTGATTTTACTGTTGGTATATAAATGAAAGAGAAACTACTGTGTTCGCTTCTCACTGAAATCTAGTATTGTTAGATATCTAGCGAAAAGCGTTAGTAGATGTGAAGTGATGGACAATTTAGGTGTGTTGCGCAAAATACTTAAAAAATCTTTGTCTGACATATGGAGAATGACGTAGGACCACGTATTAATTTTACGGCCGACTGTTAGGAATAAAACAAATGCCTGTTACTACTTCTGCTTTCGCTGTCATGAAAATCCTTTTTGTCGGTAAGGAAAGTTCGGAATTTCTGTCAGAAATCTGACAATAGCTATTCTATGTACTAATTAACATAACACTTAAATTATAAATCTTGTGTTTTCAGTGCGCCGGAGAAAACTCCATACAGAGATTGTCACCGAGTTGGTGCATTTGTTCAGCATTTTTCAGAGAATAAACTGAGTGACAGTGAAGATGTACCATTCCTATCACTCTTACAGCAAGCTCACCATGAAGGGTAATTAAGATAATAATACCTATCATCATTGCGGCAGAATTTATGATTAGATGTCAGTTTTGATAGCAGAGTGGCAGCCTTAAATATACTATCATTGCATTAAATCAGTGTGATTATCAAATACTCATCTGTTATCAATGTGGTACAATTAAAATCCATTTATATGTGTAATTTTCACAACCTTTTTAGATAAGATTGTTGGGATAGCTCAGTCTGGTTTGATTTGTAATTGCTGACATCCACCAAAGCCATTTTGAAAACCAAGACAACTGTGAATTGTATTGAAAAATCGAATTAGTTGAATTATAATTAATATGCATAACATTAGAGGTCAATCTTAGGTGACCTTTGATGCTATTCTGTCAGATCTGATAGGTATCAAAGCTAATTTTGGTTTGATTTCAATGGCATTTGTCATGCAAAAAGTAGAAGGCATGTTTATGAAATTACATGTTACTACAGAACCTGACTGTAAAAAGCACTATAGAATTGTAGTGTAAACAATTAATTTTTATTCATATTTTGTGTTCAGACATGATAAAGCAGATGGTGTGAAGATAGAAACAGCCAAAGAAACATCTAACACGAAGAATGAGAGTTCAAGGGAGACAACTGAGTCTGTACTCAGTGAGTCGAAAACAAGTTCAAGTAGCCAACACTCCGTACAAGAAGATTTTGTCATGGTGGAATTGGTAATTTGTTTTTTTCTCATGGAAGATATTTTATAGTGTCTGGAAATGTCTTCACGTTCTGCTAGATGATGTGTATTATTTTACTCATAGAAAATTTGACTGAAGATATTACAGTTTATTTGTAAATTGATTTACAGGAGCATGTGGTTATTTTAAATATATTATTATTATTATTGTAATTGTTTTCTTTTTGTGGTGTTTGTTCTAGTTTTATTTGAACAATTTTGATCTCGCTTGACTTCAGATATGATTTTTAGCTGTACAGTGATATATGCATTTCTAATGTTTACTGTTAAACTGTTCTCATTTTCATCAGTCTAAGGTCAAGGTCATACTTTAAGGTCAAAGGTCATTTTGGAAGTTTTTGAGACATTTAATTAGTTATTACCAATTAAGCCATGTCTTATGTATGTATAAATTGCGTTGTAGAAAACTCCATTCGCTGGTGTTGATGGAAATTCTGACCTTGGGAAGTTTTATCGAGAATGTCAGAGTGCACCAGCACTTGCTATGTGTGATGAAGAACAGACAATTCCAGAAACACTAGAGAAACTCACGACACAGATTGAAAAGTTTGAGACAAATATGTTGGACTTTGATGAGTTTGTGTCCGCACTAAATATTGACCCTGATTCTGTCTCTTTGTAGCAGAGAAGAACGAAATTTATGGACACTTGAAGTTTTATACTGTTAATCATGTGATGTGCTAGCAAAAAAAATTCATTAAACTTAAGTGCTGGACATTTAAGGTTGCTAATTACTTCTGTGAGTTGTTACATTTAATGTACAACTGTATGTTTCTAACTTTGTAGTATATTTTTCTAGGTAATGTCATGTTTTCTTTTTTCAAATTGAAACCAAAATGGCTTATATGAACTGTGTATTTCATGGCTAAGTGACAAAGATGTTGATCGTGATAATTATTTTAAAAAATGATTAAAATCAGTATGATGTTGCTTGATTTAAATGAATATCTATATTTTTGTTAGTTCTTGAATGCTGTGGGAAAATACTTTACATGTTTTTCAGTACAGAACGTTTGATTTTTTTTTATTATTTGTTTCTTTAAGTCTCACATGGTTCTCTGATCATCTGATGCATTGTGCATGCATATTCTACTTGATATCTCAGTGTTTGTTGTCACCTGGCATCTAATGAAAATTGCTGTTATTGCTAGTTTGCAAAACAAATTAATTGGATATCTTTGATATTTCAGTTTTGCCTGATCAGTTGAATGTGAAACTTCTTGTATGTTATCAACTTTTTATTTGTGTTGGTTGTAAATTATGTGATTTTACTCTGTTGTGATATTTTTGTCTTTTCCAATTTCATCTAACATTTGCTGTCTTGAATGTACTGAGTGATTTTCTGCCCATTTTACTTTATTATATGTTTCTATTGTATTTACTGAATCACTCTGATTAATTATAAATAGTTATATGTAATAGTGTTTTAAATGGATACTAAAATTGTATCATTTTTTTCAATGAAATTAGTAAGAAATAATCGGAATCTTGTGTATAAACATCTGCTATACTACTTGAGTTTGATATCTAAGTTCAAATCTCTTATATCTGTGGGTAAATACCCATATTGTAATCATTGATACTGAAACTAGAAAATGTATCAATGGTACAAATAAATCATGCTGTATTTTATATGCTAAAACTTGACAAAAAATTATGTACTGGATTATGTTGAGAGAAAAATGTCATTTGAACTTTGAGATTGATCTCAAGTGTAATCCTGTCGTTACATATATTCCTTTGGGATGAGTTTGATCTCATCAGAATGATGATAGGGGCCAACTCTTAAGAACATCATTGATTAGTATCAAGTTGCTGTGTGGTTTTAAAGATGGTAATACATGTATCATTGTGATGTTATTGTGTCCATTTTTTATCAATATTTATTCATTTTGTCATATGATTTTTGTATGATGAAATCTGGTCATCTCTCCCTTCCTCCTCCCCTTTTCTCTCCCTTTCTCCCTTTGTTCCCCTTTTCTCTCCTGTTTTAGGTCATTATGTTTATAATGTCATTTTGAAGCATTAGGATTTCATGGAAAACCTCATTTTAACTAGTGTGTGGTTAGTGATTACTTTTCATTGAACATAAATTTTCATATCAACCTAAGTTATAGACAGTAATTGTAAATATGTTGTTGTGGTTGAATATAGTTCCACTGAAATTTAGACCAAATTTCACCTTGTTAATGCTAAAACTTAGGTTTGTATTCCATGGTTATTGTTTTGGTGATCCCTTAGATAGGACACTTGGTTTAAAGGTGCAGAACTTACTTCTAACCTTTTCTGATTGTTTTATAATGGTCTCAAAACTACCCAAAAATGAATTTCATTTCTCCAAATTACATCCACATTAAACTTTGATTGTGATGAGTTATCTGACCAAACATAGTGTTTCTACATCTGCTTTTAAGACACTGAAGAGAAAGTTCGGAATTTTTTAACTTTTAGAATATGTGTATGTTTTTAAACTTTGATTGTATTTGCAAAATAAAAGGTTGGTGAATAAGAATGGTTTCTCTAGTTTGAATTTCATGAGATTGATAGAAAAAGAGATCCGTAGTTTTAATGTAACCTAAACTCTTGTCCTTCAATCTGCTTGAATTATCATCAAACTTACTGAAAGCGTACTCTTTATTGATCAATGTTTTATGAAATTGTGAATATGTGTGCAGGTAAAACAAGGGAAAACATATTGTTCCAACCTCAAGTATGTCTTGTGTTGTATAGCTATTTTTACAATAATTGAGCAGTTCCCTCATTACTAATGATACTCATATGAGAAAAACATACAGAACACAATATTTCTCTTGATTATATGTAATATTAATAAAAAATTGTTTTTAATATTTTTTTTTATTTGAGATTGAGTGAGATCTCTTATACAAAAAAAAATCTCATACAAAATGTGGACCAGTGTCCTGCCTTACTGTATGTCTTGGTTGAGATTAGTGTTCATTTCTATCACATGTGCTATAAGTAAGATGTTTTCAGTGTAAAAGATTTCCTATTTACATTTTATTTTCTCTGTGAAATTATAACCTGAATGTATTTCTTTGCTGTGTATCTTGGTAGACATTTAATAAACAGACAGGTTTGATCCCTTTGTACTAAATATGTTCTTATATACACTGTCCTGGAACCCAATTTATAGACATATCCTAGCCTAGACAGCTGTTCTTTAACAGAGACGGGTCCATGGGACCAAAATCTTTTGGGAGCTTGACGGTTATCACTGAAGTCCTTAATTTAAAATACCAATAATTTATCTGTATTGTGGCATTATGATTGAATGTTACTCAGTTAAATGGTTGAATACTGGTGATTGTACTTAAAGGCATTAATACTGAATGCATTTAAATTTAAAGTGTTGAATACCGGTTATTATATATTGTGATTCCAAAAACTTTAAAAGTATGTGATGTTTATTATGATGATTAGTTTTGATCTGAATTGTGGTATTTAGTCTTTTCATTTGTTTCAAAAGTTTTACTTTACTTTTCCTTTTTATTGTTTGTAAAATTTGAAATAAATCAGCTTTGTTTCTTTTTAAGTTATTAGGTAAAAAGTAGTTTTTGTTTCAGTTAGTTTCTAAAATTTATATTTTTAACTAGTGTTAAAATTTTTCCTTTGGTCCAAAGTAAATAATGTGATGCTTATGATATTCCCATTTTTAATTTATTTATCAATTGTTATTCCTCTAAATATTTCTACATAAGGCCATTCTTAAAAAAAATGTTGGTTTGTGGTTACGCAACTCAGACTTTTAACACTGAGTAGGTAGGTTGGTAGGCAGGCAATTTTTCGTTAACAGTATATATTCATTCAGAAAAATGAAAGCTAGAATAAATAATGTAAACAATTGTCAAAATTTGTAAAACAGTTTGGTAGTAAGTAGTTGTGTAAGTGCAAATCAACAATTTTTTAAGGATGGCCTGACTTTAAGATTTTTGTTAGCGATGTTTCTGACAAAAATAATGGTCAGTGTAGAATTGTATTTCTGTATTGTTTATACCAAATTGCACTGATGTTGTTAAATGTTTTTGAACAAATGAATTCTTGTCTTACATTGAAATAGTTATGCATTTGGTATGTGCCAAAATAAGATTTGGGAAATGTATTTGAGGAAGTATATGTGAGGTGCTTTTATAGACTACAGTAATGTTTTAAGGCCATCGACAAATTGGTCATAACATTGAGGCAGTTTTGTTATCAAGTTGAAATGCAGAGGCAAAGCAGCCTGAAAATAAGTACAGTAAAACATTGATAATACATTAGTAGTAGTTATTATGAATTTTTACTCTATTAAGTGTTTGGTGTTAAACTGCATTTTAGCCCTCATGTTGTATGTTAAAGAATGCATTGTTTTATGAAGTATGAAATTTATTTGCAGCATGAATGGCTGAATGGAATACATATTTGATTACATGACATATGTGGTACAGTTTCATTGTGTAATATCATTATGTATTCCAGATGTTAAAGTGATTTTAAGGTAGAATGATTTAAATCTTGAAAAACATATTGATTTTCAAAGTTGAATAAAAAGGTGCTGTATTATCAGTATTTGGGAGGATGTTAGGCACCTTTTATGCATAAAGTCTTGTTAATCTCTTCATATTTTGACCAAAATCTGTCTTTAAACTTCAATGATACCTCGGTTTATTCATTTATAGCAAGAATGTAGCTCGATATTGATTTAACAATGTGTTAGGCTGTTTTTTGTGATGACATTCGTATTTAGGTACAGCATGATTGATCAAAATGTCCATGTTAGGGAGGCATGGTGGTCTAAAAGTAGAACGTATGAGCTCTGATCTGAAGGTCCTGAGCTTGAATCTTGGCTTCAAAGGGTTTTGTTGATTAACTTCACAATCCCATTTTTTTCAGACGCAGTACTGGTTTAGTGTCCAGGAAGCAGACTCGAGTGGGATTAATATAAGCAAAATTGCTTGTTTCGCAATCGAGCTAAAATAAATAAGTATGAACTAAGATGTCCATGTTGCCATCATAATGTCTTTCTGATTGATGTTTCCATTGCTGTTTTAGCTGTTTAGTACTAGTAGCTGTGACATTGATAATGCTGTGTGGCCTATGTTGCCATGGTAGTGACATTACTGGTAATGTTGATTTCATCTCCATGATTACTGTTACTATGGTGATGTTATCAATGAGGTTATTGCTGTTTTGAAGAATCTCTTTGGTAAATGTTGCTACAATAATGTCTTATTAATGAGGATAGTTGCCATGGCAATGTCATCTCTGTGGTTACTGTTGCCATGACATAGACCTCACTTTAATCATTGTTGCTATGACAATGACATCATTATGATTGTTGTGAAAAACAGTAATAACATGTTGATATAATCATCTTGCCCTGTCCTTGAACTTGTCTGTACAATCATAAGAAATAAATCTGTGGAAAAATAGAGCAGACTTTCTTTTACCTGTGGTTGGTTTATGTTGTCAAGGTTTGTGAATGTAGTAATTCAACAGAAGGATTATACAGTCAAACCTTAGTTGACAGCCACCTGCAAATAGAGGTCACCCATGAAAACAGCTGCTTTTAGCACACATTTATTGATATAATACACCCAATAAACTTCTATAATACAAAGCATACGAAATTACATATATTTATTTACCTTTCATTGGCTACAGAAGTCTCTTCATGTAATTACTCCAAATGTTTCATTTAGAACAACAAATTGAAATTGTATGTAAAAATTACAAATTCATTACTGTCGTACAATCAATAATAATTATAAATTAATTTCATGATTTGATAATAATGTCATTGTTACACTATCAATATAATGCCTCTACATCACCTGATGATTTGTTTGCCTGAACCAACATACTATAAAATCATACATCTTTTTGCAGTATACATTTCATCAACTTTTTACAAAGCAATCAATTTAAAATAAATATATTATGGAAAAAAATTCCTTTGATAATGTATGTACATGATAATTTCATAAGCAATCAGAAGCTTACCCATTTAACCATTAGTGAAATGATAATAATGAGAATTTAATCCTGTACTAATCTGTTTAATTGCACAGTTTGAATCTGATGGGTAAAATGTTACATCTTGCCATATTTTATTGACCATGCTTAATATCTCATTATCTTATACACAAATATTGGGGAAAAGTACATTTAGTTCATCATGTTAAAATACAAATTCAAATATTTGTTAATTGTACAAAATCGGTATAGGAATGGAATGGCATAACTGTAACCTACTAGTGTCATGAGAAGATGCTAGTGTGAAAATATCGGACTACAGCCACATACACTGCACATACTTGTTATTAATGAGGATTCACTCATTTTCTATGTTGTAAATTTCAATGACCAGATAGCAGTAAATCCGCGATATGATCAAATTCAAAAATTTATATAAATGTATGATATTTGACTACATGTTATAAATGGTTTGTGTAAAATGAATTAAGATATACAAATAATATAGATATATAGATACAAGGATGATTTATGAAGTTCTAGAAACTTTATCTTCATTGATCAGAGGAAGTAAGGAATCTTGATAAACAATAAGCATATATAGTATACTTATATGAAACAAATGTAGATATCAACATGAGGTCTCTTGGGAATAAAATGTTTTTCTGTACTGCACTGTAGAATGTTATGACTTAAAACTACTGTGACTGCATTTTGGTCTTGGATGTTTCATGCATACCCCGTGACATTAGTTTGCTATCAATGGGAACAGAATTAAAACTATAGCAACAAAGAGACTTCAAATTACTGGCTTCTCGATGAAATTGCTCATAATACAAAGATTAAGATAATGAAGTTACAAATCTGAGATAACAGTAAAACCACACATAGCATTTCCTCAATATTATGATGAAGACCTGGTTATAACAACCACTTCTTTTTTGGACCAGCTTTCAATAATGTGACCACCTCATTATTACAACCGATTCATTGGGTCCTGAAGGTGGTCTCATTATCAAGGTTTTACAGTATACCAGTTAAAGGTAATACATGTAAAATATCGTAAGTCTGCAAAATATATCTGGGGAAAGTAAAAATTGCTCAACACAAGTGAAAAATTTCACTGCAAATACAATTATGATTAAAATACTAGCAGCCAAATTTTACAAATTTAGATAATCAGTTTGTACCCGGCTAAACTATCAAGAATTAGCAAAAAATGAGTTGAACATCAATGACAGCAAGGAAAAACATTGTCCCAGACAGATTTAGAAACTGGCTTGAATTTATCCGTGTTCCACATATATGTATGGATTTGACAAAACTTTGATCCGCGCAACACAACTATTAAAACATTGTCTGAACTGAACTGCACGTTTATCGGCTTCACATCAATACCATACTCATATGTGTTCTTTACTGGAATACCGATACATTCACCAGTCTTGCTGAATGCTTGTACTCTATAGTTATTTGCATCTGCAACATAGATATTGTCATATTTATCCACACATAAACCCATTGGATAGAAGAGTTGTCCCGGTTTTGATCCTTGCATACCAAATGAAGTAACCAGTGTACCATCCAGTTTGTGGACTTTGATCCTGTGGTTTCCACTATCAGACACAATAATTTCATCGTTGTTGGTCATAGCAACATAAAACGGTGATATGAAGTGATTCATACCACGTCCACGACTACCAAATTTCAGTGACTGTTTACGATGCTCTGTTAAAACGTGTACACAATTTTGACGCAAACTTGTCACAACCGCGAGATTATTCCTTGACAGAACAACACCAAAAGGGTTTTCCTGACTGTAATGAGATCCAAACGAGGCTAGAAGTCGACCTTCAACTGTATATTCCCTTAGGATTGCTTTATTAGCTTGACTGACAGCAGCAAGAACAGTACCAGCTTTAGTTATAGCAATGTCTCTAACAGAGCAGTCACAGCTGAATGTTCCACGGAACACACCCGTAGAAGAAAAGCATGATATTTTATTTTGAGCTGAGTCAGAAACAAATATATCATCTGTCAGAGGCGAAACTGCAATCCCACTTGCTTGGATGAATTCGTGAGACTGTACACCGTAGTTACCAAACCGTCTTATAAGGTAATTTGAACTCACTGGGGCATAATGGTTAGCTTGTCCTCCTGGTATCAATGGCGTTTTCTCATTCTGCTTATCAGCACCATGGCCTGCACCTTTTGTTTCATATGCACCAACAGTGTCTCCTAGTCCCACTATGAAGTGATTATCTGGCAGGCCAGAAACTCCACCAGGTGGCATAAAAACTGTCTGCAAAATATGAAAGTACAAATATTATTCATAATTTCTGACTAAATAAGCAGATATTTTGCACTTGCCTTAATAATAATAGCTTAACCTATTCAGGGCTTATTATATACAGTAAAACATCAACTGTATAATAATCACCATTGAGAAATCAGTTTAAATACAGACAAAAATCCAAAAATGTACACTACAATGTGTATAGAGACGAACTGTATATTAATCCACAGGCATTAGTAACGAACCTGTGATTGTAAAATTGCAATTCTTTAATTCTTTATAAAACATATTATAACTCATAGTTACCTTATAGTATATATAACAGTAACATATATATAACTATATAACAGTTGAAAAGTTCTGTGGTTTTTTTTATTTAAGGTAATTCGGGGTCAAATACTAGTAATTATGCAGAATTTATTACAATTTTACAAACATAGGTCCTTACTACTGCCTGTGTAATAGTCTTCTCTTGACAGCATACATACATGTATAAAAATTAGGTTTAAAGTAATTGAACTCCCCTTTTCCAAAGATCACGGTCATTATATTGCAAAATTTAAAAATCAATTCAAGTTATTTTATTACTGTACACAAAATCTTTCAGCCCATTTTATAGAGGAAGTTCACAACACAAAATGGACAACTGAAGTCATTTCCTGATGTACATTTAAGCCTAATAAAAAGAATCTATGTGAATTAATTGTGTTTAAGCAAGTTGTAATCTTTATTATACCTGATGAAATATTTATGATGAAAAGTTTTTAATTCATACCTGTCGACAAAGTGGACAAGGAAACTGTCCAGTGCCTTCAAATCTAGATGCCACATAATCTCTTAAACATCCTTCACAAAATGTATGAAGACACGGCAAGGCTTTTGGTCGGTTATAAGGTTGAAAACATATTGAACAAGATAAGAAAGAATCCTGTATCCTATCTACAATATCAGACTCAGCCATAATTCTAGGATGTTTTCTGTCCACACAAATGTAGGATGTAATCATGTGATGTTGACATTTAATCTACAGTGTATTAATAGGTATACACATACATCTATTTATAGATTTTGGGAAAATCCACTTTAAAGTTGAATCTATATTTAGTAACAAAGCATCAAAGCTGTAATTGATTAGGCCAAATATGGTAATAAGTTTCTCAGTGTAATGGTCCACTAGCAAATAATATCATTCAAAGCATTGACTTGTAAGAACTCAAAGCTATTGTTTTAAAAATTGCTTAAGTAACGGAGTATAAATAAATCACTAAATTGTTCATATCTAACAAGAGGACTACAATTAAAATTAATACTTGTAAAAGGAAACCTGTCAAGCTACAGAAGGTAACTTCCTTTATTGCCTTTGGTCAATGGATGTCCCTTATTGAATAAGTCATTAAATGTCATCAACAGTTCCCTTCAATCTGAACCAATTACAGAACATATCTGGTAAACACATGGGGTTAAGGTTTTAAACAATTCCAAGGGTGATAGCTGATAACCTGCACATGCTGACTCGGGTGGTGGTATGTTCAAAAAGCAGCTGGAAAACTCTTTTTTGGCATTGTTATGACGTAAGAATTTGAACACTGTTTGACAATATGCTGATTAGATTCTTCAGTGTTTTACTTTCATCTTGAAATATTGTTCTAAATAGTAAAGGCTTCAAACAACCCAGGATTCTATATCACTTAATGTATAAGTCCCTGAAACCACCTAGCATGTATGAATTAAAACAATGCTTAAATATTTGATGATAGTTCATGGCCTAAATTTTCCATCAATCAAGCTGTTTTCTGCTTTATCAGTCTCAAATGTGTATGATCAACTTAGTTTTGTACCTTTCCATTGAATGATAATATACAGTCATCAAAATTAACACTTGTTGATCCTTTTGACATGAAGGGCTCAGCTCAGATATACCAGTATATCTATGATAAAAATTTTTATTTTGCTACCTCTCATTTGTAAATACTGTTTTATCTTGTAGTTTTTCAATCTTTTGTTAGCTGGTAGATGCATATCTAAAATGTATAAGATTAATAAGATTTTTAAGTTTAAAAACTGTTATCTTAGCTAAAATACATGGTTCCTAAGTGTGACGAGCATCCAGATGAAGGTGAACATTTGTACTAATTAATACAAAAATCCAAAATAAATCGCAAAGTTACGATTTAAACATACATGTATGCATATGAGAGATGCAATTATTAATTCCCCAATGTATCGACTATGAAGAGCTATAAGCAAGACTGACAAATATGTTGACAATTCAACAAGAGGAACTACATTTATAAATTTACTGAAAGCACAACCGCAGTTAATTATTATTCAAAGCTTTAAACATCATGTAGAAACAATAAAGATGGTATCATCAAAATCATAGAAAACAACCTGGAAGTTGATATTTTATCTTTTTAATGTACATTTATTTACAACAATGTGCAGAGATGATAATTTACACTTCTATCACAATACTATATTAAAAAACACCACAAATGGTCCACATTACAATGATAAAAAATGTTTACACGTAAGTAATTTTCAAAAAGTCAAGACAAAAGTCAACATCTTGTCACTATAAATGATTATAGATTTAAGTAACTACATCACGATAATGATCAATACAAAGAACCAATTCACAACATTTAAACTGACTTCAATTCACTGAACATCAAGAGATAAGGATATCTACTTATCAACTTAAGTTAAATAATCAATTACATTATCAAACATACAAATCTGCTTACTTAGTAATGAATGAATGGCATATTTTTCAGTCTCCATTTTAGAAAGTTTTACATTTAAAAAACTATAATGACAAGTGCAAAAATCCAGCTCACTTCAGAACAGTACTTCTGTTAGTCTCTTTTTATAAAAAATGTATGTTTGCATATCAAGACATGTTGGCCTAAAATTTGAATAGCCACAATTCCTTCGAATGTTGAGATTCATGAATAATGAGAAATACTAATTTTTTGCACAAAAAGACCAAGATACCATGATATCACAACTTGTTTCTGAAGTCAAATGGATAGTTGCCATGGTATGAAGTCTAATTATCTGAAGAATTGCAAGTTTTTTAACTGAGGTCAAGTCTTTCTTTTACGGTAATGAAGCTCACTTCTTCTTCTTAGATTTTGTTGCACTGTTTGAAGGTGTGTCAGCTTTACGTTTTGCAGACTGAAATAAAAACACAATAAAACAGCATAAAAAAGTTTACATTTTAATACATTAATGAACCTAAGTCATATCCAACTAAAGGTTTCTTACCATTTGGTTTGTTTTGGGGTATATAACAAAACAATGAATCAGATAATAAAACTAATAGTTTTAATAAAACATATATGTAATATCTTGCATCAGCGATGAAATAAACATGACATCACTATGACTACGTCATTGAGATAAATTTTCACAAAAACTGAAATATGATTATTTGTCATGAATAGTGGAGAAAATCTTTAGTCTGGCAATAAAATAAAAAATCTACAATATACAAAGTCCAAATATTGTGTTGAGCTAAAGAGAGTTCTTATCATGTGGGTCACCACTGAAAAAAGAAAGCCACTTACTTTTTGCGCACTACCACCAGCCTTGCCCTTACGTCTCCTTTCTGCTTTCTCTCTTTCTTCAAGTTCCATATTTTCTCTTTCTATCAGGGTGATTAAAGTATTACATCTTCTTTGTATCTCCTGTAATATATACACTAACATCAAGGGGGAAAATAGACATAACTCATAAATTTTCTTGAAGCTGTTATGTGAGCTACAATGAATCTTAATACTGGTATCATCATATGGAAAATGAATGTCATACTTAACTTTTCAAATCAGATATGAATGAGCTATAATAATTAAACGTGGTTTACAGGTCTGATATCAACATTCAAATTATGTAAATCTTTCAGATAGTTTCACTTGTAGAAAGTGAAACCTCCCTTTAATGTATCAAAAATTTAAAAGCACCAAAAATTGAAACACAGCAGTTTTCCTATGTCAATTTCAATGTTCAAATTAAATTTAAGAAGCTAAATTTATCAGTGCTTGAGAAGCTGGACCATGTCGAAGTAAAACATAAACCTACCATGGCTGTTCTTGATTTGATGAACCAATCAAATCTGAATTGTGGAGCTTGTCGAATAGCTGTCCTTAATTCGTCATACACATTTTCTTTATCAAAGCCTAGTTTGTGTAACATACATATAAGGAATCTATCCTCTTCCTCTGTGTAATTCTTTCCCTTGTTTGTACCGTATTGTATTCTTAGCTGATGGAATGGAGCTTTGTAACGCATCATTTTAGCGTCTAGAGCACGTTTAATGCTAATTCTTCGCTGTATCTTGGCTTCTCCACGCTCGATCTGAGCCATTATCTTCTCAATGTCTTGTAATTCATTGCATCTCTCCCAGAAAACACGAGAATATTCTATCACCTGTAATTTAAATGATTAATTGTAGACTTTCTAGTATGAAAAACCTGATAGCAAAACAACACACCTAAAACTTAATCCCTTATTTTTGTATTGATTGCAGGCAACATACATAGAATTTGTTTTAACAATCTTGCATACACACAATGCCTGTGGGTAGTATGACCATGTGTAACTTCATAAATACTTAGGAAATAGTTTTTTGCACCAGCACAAACCCCTGGGGTCAATATATATCTATTCTGCCAAGTAAACTTTCTCAAAATTGTATGCTTGGGCTAGTGGTGCACTGTTTATTTTCAATAGCACATTCATAGTTTGGGCTTAAAAATATTTTAAAAAATTAGTTCAAATACTGAGAAAAGATGTCTTATTCAAACACTGAGAAAAGATGTCTTATTCTAAAGCAAGTATTCATTGAATAGCCAGTTGAAAAACAAATGCATGAAGTCAGATTTATTATCCAGAAACCAGTTCATAATGTAAACAGATAGCATTAAAAGTTTTCTTTAAGCATTGATTAGCAACAGATTAACAATGATCATTACTTGTAATTCCCAGCAACTAACTTGAACTTCAGAGCCATGATTTGCAGGAGATATCACAAATTAAATCATTAGTTAAATCATTCTGGATGTTACATACCTCTTCAGGTGTTTTTCCTTCAACTTCTCGGGAAATTTTATCAATATCATCTCTACCATATTTCTCATTAGCTTTGATAAACTGGTTAAAATCTCTTTTATTCCATTCAGTAAAACCCTAAAACGCACAAACAAGTAATGAACATAATATATTTTAAATGCTAAGGAATAAAATTTGAAGTATACTTGCTTACTAAGTTACATACATGGGTGAATCAAAATTTTTTTGTATCATGATGTGGTAAGATTTATTCTTAACAACATTCCTGTCATACAACTCTAAAGTAAATGAAGACTAACAGGTACCTTCAATAAGCAATTTTATACAATAATCTATAATCCGGTTTTATTATGTCTTTTTCAATTATCAAATCATTAAAATGCCAGTAAAACTACCTAATATGAGGCAGCATTAGACATATCTTCTATAATGATACTTGGGACCAGATATGACTGAAATGGTCAATCAGGTTTTTAAAAATTCTATCCATACCTGTTTTAAAAGATCATCTTTTTCTCCATTTTCTTCTTCTGTCAGTAGTTCAGCTTCATCAATCTTACTTTGTTCTTCTTTTCTTATTCTCTCAGCATCAGATCCTAGTTCTGGATTCTTTGGTACCTGTAGAAAGACAAATCATTCAGGTTAATTAAACCTAACAAACTCTTAGATCAGAGACAAGTAATTGAATTGATTGATCAAATCAGTTTAATTGATTATGACTAATACTAGACATACAGAAAATAGTTCAAAATATAACGCACATCAGCTTAAACAGACATTACTACCCGAAAAAAGAAACCGAAAATAATCCATCAAATTAATAATTCCAAATTTTGAATGAAATTTATGCCTACCCTATATCCAATACTTTTTCTGTAGAAGTAGATTTCTTTATCAAGGATTTCAAACAATCGAGGTGGAAAGAACTGGAAGTCTTGTACATTTGGTTGTTTTGGTGGCCTAGGTGCCTGAAATGTATGTACAGAATATCAAAGAGGTGTTAAGAAGTAGTTTATTATTTAAAAATATACAATTGTATACAGATATTGTAAAGATACAGCATGGTCATGTGGCTGCATATGGCACAAGGTCTTTATAATTTGCCAAAACTGTGCCAGGATTGATTATTTTGTATTAAGGTTGAGTTAAATAGTAGATAAACATTATAATGAATATTAAACAAAACGACAGCCAGAAATTGAACTCAACACTGAATTAGCAGCAAGAACATAAACTGAGATTTGAAATGCATTCTAATCTATTGACAAATGATTATGAATGAAACAACTTCGATTCTAGAAATCTGGATACAATGATGTGAATACTACAGCAACTTAAACTTTCCTTGTTCGTTGAAAATGAAAATTCTAATCAAGCTATACATACAGCAAGTAACCAAAAGTTCACTTATATGTCAAGAAAATTACTTCATCTAGCAACAGAAAAAACTTTGAAATGAATTTAATACTTACTTTAGGTGCTTTTGGTTCATTAACACGAAGTGCTTCCCTGAAGTAAGCATCCACAGCATAGTTCGCTTTCCTTTCACGTTTTGGAGGTTCAATCCAATTCATACCAATCTTTTGTTTCTCTCGGTAATCTTCACCTTCAAACTTATACACAGACCCACGTTCTTCACTTGTGTCGAATGATAACTTCTGTAGACTACTTTCACCAAGTTTATCCATCCTTTCTTTAATTTCTTCAGTCTACAAAATGATCAGTTTGAAAGACAATTTTAACATTCAGTACTAAGCATTGAGTTTTTCAAAAATGTGATGCACAAGTAATATTAGGACTGTGAAAGCAATCCTGGAGAGAAGGTTGATATGCTTAGGTGACATATTTGCAAAAAGTCACACATCGATCATGTTTCTATGTAAAAATCTCATTGACTAGTACAGAGGAGTGAATAACTTTTCTACACAAAATGTACTATGTCAAATGAATTTTTACTTGACTTTAACATGACCAAATAAATTTATTGAACAAAGATAATAATTACCAAATGTTAATCTTGTGGCCAACTAAGCAAAAAACATGGCAACATCAGAATTGAAGAAGCTGATAAAACATGCATAGGCCAACACATGAACTCATAATACACAAACCTTCTTTTGTCCCTTTGCTAAGATGACATCAATGTCCGCATCAGTAATCTCACTGTCTTTAGAAGCAAACACATGACTGGCACCATGTCTAATCATATTTAATACTTCATCTTTACCCAGTTTAGTAGCTGCAGCATCAACTAAACGTCCTGTAAACAGAAATTATGAATATAAATATAAAATCCTCTCCACTTGCAGATATTGACGTGTTTAATGAAATCTACCAAAACCACTTATTTTGATTCACAAATATCCAAAATCCTTTAAGACCAGAGGTCAAACTTTTATTTGACAATATAAAACCAAAACTCACATTCCTTCATGAAAATCATGGTAAAGAACAACACTTTCACATCATTTTTCAACAATTCATGAAAAACAAGACTGAGGAAAGACTGTTAAGTAAAAAGGTTAAAAAATACTTCATAACTTAAAAAATGTGAAGTACCTTGTTGGATAACAATATTATCAAGTCGTAACTTCATTTCTGCTTTCTCCACAATTCTTTCTTCGACTGTATTTTCAGTAATAAACCTGAACACTCTAACTTGCTTCTTCTGTCCAATACGATGAGCTCGATCCTGTAAAAAAGTACACAACCAATGCTTAATAGAAACACAAACAGCTTATGATTTAACAATGTTTTTAAAATAAAGAAAGCTGTGTTTGGGGGGAAAATAAATTCTTAGCTGTATCTGGGTTTGCTATAACAATGTATCACTGTATAAAGACAAAAGGAAAAATTTTCAAATTTTAACAAAGAAAACAAACCTGTGCCTGCAGGTCAGCCTGTGGATTCCAATCTGAGTCATAGAGAATGACAACATCAGCTGTTGCCAGATTAATACCGAGACCTCCAGCTCTTGTACTCAACATGAATATAAACTTGTCACTGTCTGGTGCATTGAAAGCATCAATGGAAACCTATAACAGAAGAATCAATAAGATGACAGAAAAAATCTTTGATTAATTTGCAATGTCTTAAAAATTTGGTCTTCTAAATTGAGAGTCAAACGAAAATTCTGATTCAATATTCATTAAATGTTCATATCAGAAAAGAAGCATTTTTTCATAAATCAAATTATTCAAAAAATAGCATTATTTGGACGAGAGTGAACATTCTATAACTAACAAATCAGTTTGAAGTCACAAAGCTTTGGATGTGGTGTCAAATTAAAGTTCCATACACATTTCAGAAATGTATCGAAGTAGACAACAGTCAAATAAGCATATTTGATATAGCCAAGGTTTTCACTAGACATCAGAGTTTGAGGGTCAAACATAACCCTTGGCTGACTATCATTTGAAAAGTCAACAAAATTTCCTTCTCATTTTATTGTAAATTAGGTATTCTGAAGAGTCAAAAGCTTTTTTTTACTGATTTTAAGAGTCAAAATGCTGTATTAGGGTTCAAATGAAAGCCCTGTATTATTTTCTCACACAAATCTATCACAATGTAGATATGTACCTGTCTGTCAGAATGAGCTGTGGAACCATCAAGACGACAATATTGGAAATTTTTCCAGAAACAGTAATCTTCCAGAATATCTAAAACTCTGGTCATTTGACTGAATATCAAAACACGAGAACCTGTGCATAAAAACACAATATTAGCAGATGATTCTTTGATATTCTGATATTGGATATTTTATTATTCAATAATATATTTGATATTCGTTGATATCAGAACTGAATACTTATTTCATTGTAATAATCATCACAATGTATTGTTTTAATATAAACTTACTTTAATTAAAAAAACTGTGCTTGAAGTCTGAAACTATTAATTTGAATCTTATTTTATGGATAGCGGTTTTTTAAAAAATTAATTGAATCGATCATCCAACTACACAAAATCCATTTACCTTCTTCTTTCAATCTTGGCAATAATTTGTCCAGAATAACCAGTTTACCACAATTGTCTACCAAATGTTGATCAGTTGTGTAGGGAGGTCCTACAATAGTGAAAACATTGAGGTTATTACTCAGTTACAAAGGCTAAGCAATAGTTTACATCAAATAACCAGCATCTGCTGCAAATTGGTCTCCTCTGCAATGATAGTTTAGTTAGCCAGGACAACTTGTATATTTGATGTCAACTTATACAATGTCAGTACATTTTACCAGCAAATATAGCATCACCCAACAATGGCTTACAATAATTGTAGGCCCTGCATGCATTTTTAATTAATGATTTATCAACTGCAACAAACCGTCAACTCAAAGGGGTCGGATCAGGAATATAAACAAGACACAATAGCATTATGACACATTTATTGACTATGATCAATTTACATAATACCACAATATGACTATAAAATTTAATAAAACTACCAATAATTTTTTTGGAATATTCAAATTCTGATTTTGGATTAAATTATTTGATTAATCAAATGAATATTTGTAGCCATCCTAATGAGGACATACACCAAATGCATCTGAAAGACTGAAAAGTCTGAAAGAAATAATTTGACCTGATACAAAAAATCAGAAACTTTGTTTCAAGGAAAGTAACTCTGGCAGCTTCTTAAAAGCTCTCATACCTGGTTCTGCTCCATCAAACAGGTAGGGATGATTGGCACATTTTCTCAGCTGCATAAGAATGTTAAGAAGTCTCATTTTATCCGATTTGCCAGCACCATTCACAACATCGATATCTTTCATCAGAATTCTTGTATACCTGAAATAGATGCACAAGAAAATGCTAAGAGGCAAAAACAAAAAATAGCTTTAGAACTTTTATGTCTAATTTACGAACTTGATCTACTGTTGAGAAGCTAAACTTGTCATATTGCAGACATAATTTTCATTAAGTCAAATGGCCACCCAACTAAACAGCCTGAGACAAAAACATTATGACTGCAATCATCAGTTCAAAAAATTGTACATCATGATAACAAATAAGACTAAAATATTATTTTGCCAGATTTTGTGGTAAAATTAAATGATTTAGTAACAAAATATTCTACCATTCTCTCTGCATTTTACTGAGACCAACAAAGATTTTTGTCTCTTTCTTAGGTAACAGCCTCTTCTCCACTTCAGATTTCAAACGTCTCAACAAAAATGGACGTAACACCTGAAAATGATTATTAAATACACAATATCCATCACAATTTGGTGGCATTACTTCAACTTCAGACTGTCTGCATACTTGAATCAAATAGTAATACCGCACTTAGTGACCATTTCAGTATCAAGACCATCTCATTACTATGATCCCTTATTTTCACACATGTTTGCTTTACTTCCTATGTCCTTTGACTTGATAGTAAGTCTTCCTTAACTTATCTTCCCAATAATTAACTAACTCAAAGCCATGGAGAGTAGTGCTATTTGGCTAAAGTAGTTTTGGTAAATTGTTTATTTTCAATAGCCCTTTTATAGTTTGGGATGGGCATTAAAAAATCTTTTGAACACTAAATTTGGACCCCTTTTTAGTCCAAAGTGATCTTAATGGGGGGGGGGCGGGGGGGGCTAATTTTTTCATTTCCCTGTAAAAAGATGCAACTGTGAAAGAAATTAAATGGACTCATTTTGAAGTAAAACAATTCGACTGAAAAAATGTAATAATTTAAGCCATCTTTAAAAAATAGTTGGTTGGCAGTTATATGACTGACACATTAAAAAATTCACCAACTCAAAATTGATTAAGCAAATTCGACAAAACCTGTTTCATTCTTTACTCCAGCTTTTTGTTGTTAGTACAAGTATGTGTCTACCATACTAACCACTGTTAAAAGTTTGGGTTGTATTACCACAAATCAACATTTTTTAGTCTTAGCTTACAGCCAGGTAAACTTACCCCATGGAGTCTTTCAACTAACTCTTTATTCATGTCAGATGTATTAAACCAAGAATCAAAATCCTGAAAATAAAAACAAGTTATGAAATTGTTACGGAACAAAAAACAATGCAAGAATTTTGTGTAAAAAATGTCCACATGGATATATTTTCACAATGTGAATAACAATATAATCAAAATAGAACAGTCTAAATTCAACAGTCGCCGAGATATTTTAAACTACTACTCCTATGCCATTATACAATTCTTACAGATTAAGGATTTTTTGGAATGAAGATAAATACAATTTATGCATGCTGTCTTATAGCAATAATTTGGTAATGTTAAAAGATGCAAAACTGGATCACATACATCAGATGAATTGAACACATCGGGAAGTAAGAAATTGAGAAGAGCCCACAGTTCATGGAGGTTATTCTGTAGTGGTGTTCCTGTCAATAAAAGTCTGTTTGCTGTTTTAAACTCTCGCACAATTTCAGACAACTGAAATATGAGAAGATAATATCATAAGACAATCAAAGTACCAATTTGTAAACACCACAACATTAACTAACCGAGTCTAGATACAGGGGTGAAAGCTTAACATTTTGAAATAAACACAAAACTTCAGCTTGGTGCTGAAGAAACAATAAAAAAACAAGAAAACTTTCAACCATGCAGATAAAACAAACATCTTTCAACATCTGAGGAGCGTACAATAAAAATCAACATAGACGATTTCTAAGAATTACTTCAAATTCTATCTTTATATATGTCCAAACATGTTTCAAACAATAATCTTTCACACTGAAATTTCTGTAACATGTAATACCCATGTGGAAATATTTGTTGCATTAAGGAGAATAAATAAATTCACTAGACTCATACCTTTGATTTTTCATTTTTGATTCTATGGGCTTCATCAATCACCATGTATCGCCAGTTAAACTTTTTAAACACAGATTTCTCTTTGATAACCATCTCATATGATGTAATACAAACATCCCATTCTCCAGGCATCATAACGTCTCGAATAATAGCTGCCTAAAATCACAGAAGCATGAATTAATTCATGTTTTTTTTGAAAATTTCTACATATACATTTTCTTGATACACAAATGGTGCCTATTAGGTGTTTGTAAGGTACAGATTCAAATAAAACATTCTTTTAGCCAGTCATATTCTGTCAAGTCCATCTAAGTCTGTCAGCCTTCTGATTCATATATAGTTCATTGTTTTTCTTTTTTATATGTTGATAGTATCATTGTAACAGTAATAGGACCTACTTACTCTTTGTTCCTGTGATCCTATGAGACAGACAGTACGTAAAGATGGACACCATCTTTTGTGTTCATTACTCCAATTAGTAAGAGTAGACTTTGGACAGATGACTAAATGTGGCCCAGGTATATGGCGGTAATGTTTCATATAACCAAGAAGTGAGATCGTTTGCAGAGTCTTTCCCAAACCCTAAAAATAAAAACATGATAACTCCATACTACAGCACCACAAAACAGCAGTTTCTCCGCATGAATAGGGATTATTTTAATTGGTGTAAAGGCTAATCAAAACACATTAATTTCAAGTGAAAATTCCTAACTAACAATAAAAGACAAACACATCTTTTTTCATGATGCAGCCCACCCATTCAGCTAAATAGGGAGAGCATAAGGTCTATAGACTTGACCATTCATAAGTTAATACATTGGCATAACACATGTAAAACCACAAATTTTAATTACTTCTTCCCACCAACAATTTATATCATGCAAGCAAAATTTGCACACTTATCAATTTAAAATAAGCAAGATTTTACTTTTGAAAAAAAAGTGACAAGAGCATGGCTTGACTTTACAGCTACAATAGTTTTGTACAAAATCATACATGAGCACATACCATTTCATCAGCCAGGATACCATTAATACCATTTTCATACAAATTGATCATCCAATTCAGACCTCGGATCTGATAATCTCTCATCTCACCATTCTTAATGTCTGAAATGAAAATTAAAACCATTTTATACTTGTATGGGTCTGGGTAGTTGGTAGTGAAGGTATAGGAGATACTGGTTATTACCATAATATCACTGGTTAAACTGTTAGACCATATGTTCTAGAGATTTTGAATGGCAGACAAAATTTAAATCTATAGCCATTTACCAGCCAACCAAAATTATTATACAAGACACATAAGATATGCAAGACAAATGTTATATTTATTAATAAATACATATTCAATTAGAGCTGTACACAGATAAAGATTTAATTTAAAACATCAAAAGAGGAAAAATAAAATGATCTTTGATACCAAACAAAAATCAGGGTTGTCCATAAAAACTGGATACTGAGTGGAACAACTTGATAAAACCACAATTTGGACATTTAGAATTTACAAAATATCCCAATTAAAAAACGAAAATAAAAATGTCCTGATCTTAGCAGTAAAGGGAAAAATGGCTGCAGTGCTCCTTTTTAGTCACTAAATAAGTAAATTTTATTTTCCTGACTCCAACACGAACTCTCCCTGACAACTCTGATTTACAGGTACATACATGTAGGACTTTCTTCAAATCTTGTGACAACAGTAGATGACTTCTTGGCTTGTGAAATTAATTCTTCATCTTCCTCCGTTTCAGTACGTCGGTGACGATGGCTGCAAGAAATACATGTTCATAGCAAGAGTTGCTGATAATAAAAGCCTGCACAGTGCCACACTATGTGGCCAACTTAAGACGCAGACTGTGAACATAATCACATCTATCTTCATGGTTATCTACTTAACCCAAGACCAGGATATGTGAAATTAATCAAATTCATCTTTACCAATCAGTAAGATTAATTATTATATGAAATGGGTGTAAACAGCTTTCAGGGAAGTACTGAAGAAATGCTTATTGTAAGAAATTGCATTTAAGCAGAGTGTCAGAGAAAAGATTATAATACTGTATGTTGGTATTCAGACAACAAACATCTTTTCAATATGAATGTGAAATTAATTATACAACTACATGCATTTAACTAGAGTGTGGAACTGTTATAAACAATTATGCGCAACATAAATGGTATGATCAAATCAGATGGTAAGAAATACTGGGTACAAGTTTAGTGAAAATCTGCTAAAATAATTTCATGTTAAGAAGTCAGTCTACTAATGAGGAATAATTCAAAGACCAAAACTACCAAACCGTTATAATTTCCTTAAGTTGAGGAAAGAAAGCTCTTGTGGATACAGCCCAACTATCCACATAATATAACAATTCAATATGATTCAGCCTGTCTCAATGGACATACAAAATCTGACAAAATCATAACTTTAATTCATTTTTTCATGGCTCACGTTAAGTTTTCATTGTACTAACCAATATAAACAAAATGTGAACAGGTATACAAAATGGAGGTTACTGGGATGGTTTATAAGAGCACATATATATCTTCAGCTGTATTTCTTTTCTGCATCAAGTCAATACTTACTAGAACAACAACAGGGTTAGAGATCAAAGGTCAAAGAAAAGGCTAGGTTAATTATGGAACTTCGCATTAATTTCAACTCATTGCAAACATTAAAAATGTTACATATATCAGAAAGCAAATATCAAACAAAATTATGAAAAGAACATTCTCCCTCTATAAATAATTCTGAACACTGATTAGGATAAAATCAATTTTACACAACATTCAGCACACAAAATAAAGGTAGCATACATCATGTGTTCTAAATAAAATGAGGGTTGTACCATAAATCTGTAACCTTTTACACAAACTTGCGACAAAGGTAGCATACATCATGTACATGTATTCTAACCTATTCAATATCTGTATTTTCCTGACTTTCAATCAATTTAATTGCAGTAATTTTTGTATTAGCTTAAATTCATTGTGTTGCTTTGCAAGCCACATAATTGAAAAATTATGTTCATATTCAGATTGTAATTCATTGAATAAAGCATGACAAATATAATCAGTCAACAGAATAATGGGACAACTTTCAAATTTGCTTGCAATTAAAAAGTTCAAAATAAGAATACAGCGATAGATTTTTTTTCAGAAATGATTTTAAACAGTTAGTGGTATCTGATGTTTTAGCATGCCATGAGGAAATCCCAATGCCACATGCACATTATTTTTTTGGTATCAAGCAAAACTGGCTTCACACAACAAATCAGAAAATGCATGCATATGATGAATAATATTCTAAATACACTATTAACTACATGTATTGTACATCTACTCTCACAAAATCTATGATGTAAAAAAGTCCCTGGTAGTCACTAAGCTAATCAAATCAATTTTTCTTCCGATCATAAGATTTTTTGGTTTTGATCATTTTTTTTCTAGCAGATGTTTTCATATGAACTATATCCCTGAGCAAAAAGTATGTTTAGTACTATTGACGTACCAACGCTATTTTTGAGATGTTAGCAGAAACCTGGTATTTTTGCTAAGCTTGCAGGAAGCTCAAGAAAATGTAATTTTGGAGGAATTTCATATAATACGCAAATACCAAATGAAACAATATGCCATTAGGGCAAGTCTTATAAATCTTCAAGTCATCATTAGTTTGCAAGATTGTTGCCAACCAAAAAAATGTCCTCAATCAAGAAATCATGCAACTAAGCCATACAACATTAAAATTACACCAGACGTTAACAACAACTGTGTAATCAAACCTGATCGTTTTTACAGTCGATGTGAAACAGTGTAAGAATATGTCAGTACATGAGACTGACATAACAGTATACATAAGATGCCAATATTGGACAAAATTATGCCAGTCCACAGCCTTTTTGTCAGTCAAGACAATAGGACTGACATATTTCATGTTTTATAGACAGATTTACTGACACAGATTAAGTTTTACAGGGATAGATGATGAAGCTTTACTTACTCGCCAGGGTCACCAGATTTAGACTTCCTGAATGAAAATGTAATATCACATTATTGTTTATCATACATATAAAATTATGTCACAACCCAGATGGACTGATTTTTTTCAGCAAGCCAAATGGTATATCAAAGAAAAGATGCATTTTCAGCAGACAAATAGTAATATTAGTTCAGTCATAAACCATTAGTATGTCTTTACAACAGAATAAGAAAAGCATGCATACAGTTACAAGACCAATGAAAATGTAGCACAGTTCTGTTTTCTCTATTAATGGAATAAAAATTCATGTCCAAGATATCTTATTAGTATGGCATAGCAATAATAGACAAGCTTTTGATACAGCAGTAGCTAAAAGGGATATATTTCCATGCCAAAACTACAAATTTATATCAAACAAGAATAGATTCAGTGGAAGGAAGCAAAATGATCTATCAGAATATGCTCAAACTCAAAATTTTAAGTCAGTAAATAAGCAACTAGCCTGAGACCCCAGACAAGCACAAATTTGTCATTCCTCAAAGTGACCATTTAGTCAAGTAACAGAATTATAACACAGCACTTTACTATCAATGTCTTATAATAAAAACAAGAGAATATTGCATAAACTTGATTCCTAATAAATATTGGCCAATATTCAAGATGAACTTAATTAATCTGAATTAAAAGAATGGTAAAATAAAACTAAGTAGATTTTTAACCTTGTTTACCACGTCCTCCTAACATATATTCCAGTCAATATAAATTCAAGCATCAAGACTATGTTTTTATTTCATACAGAGGGTTAAATGAAATCATAATGTGAATTCAACTTGCTGCTACAGAAACATACCTAGTAAGTGATCCATTCAAAAATAACTCAAAAATACCCCCAGGGTCAGAATAAGCAAACAATTTCTTAAACTAAGACCTATACATACATCAGAGCCAATCAAAAGATAAAGAATGTTAAAATGATGTTCAATAGAAGACAGTCTTATTATCAAAATTATGTCACACTAGTTCATTATTATACACCTACAATTTTAACTTGGCATTCATGAAGTCATACAAAGTCTGAAAAATGTTGATAACTTTCAAACTCATTTGCAAATTCCACAACCCAAGGTCACTGGACACACAAAATGTCAAAGTTTTAAAGCACCAGTTCAGAAATAAACAGGATTTGGTAAAAAATCAAAACATTCATAACAGCTGAAATTTAAAACTGGAATTTGAGAAAATTAACTTACTCTCCTGCTTCAACAAGCTTAGCTTTTTCTGCAAGTTTGCTCTTGGACTTTGGTTTCATTTTTAGGGGACTGGTTGGTGATTTGGTGTTCCCATTCATGCCTGTCATCATGAAATGAGCAAAAATCTCAGTCTGCTTCAGAAGATATTCAAATCTATTCCCCCTGTCTGATTCCTGAGAAATACATGATACATAACACATATAATCATAAAATATGTTTTTTTTGTAATGGCATGGTTGATACAAAGATGTACTGACCTGAGAAAAATTAAATTGGTGTAAGTTTAACCAATAAACAGGTATTTTTAGGTTGAACAAGAATTTGAGGTAAACTAAAACTTTCTGTTTAAATGATACAAACCATCTGAAAGAACACTTCTGTGACTGTGAGACCACAAACCAGTTTCAAAAAAGCATTAATTAAAAAAGAAATAAACTGAATACAGGCAGAAAACTTATACCTAAAATTGACAAGGTAGTGTTTTATATGAAATAAACAATGAGATAATCTAAACACAGGTACAGTGGAAACCCTCTAAACTGGTTCCTCTATAACCAGTTTCCCTTCTGAATCGGCCAAATGTTCTGGTCCCGATTTCATTACTTGATCATTCAAAAATCCCTGTAAACTGGCATCCCCGCTAAACTGGCAAAATGACCTGGTCCCGAGCTGGACTGGTTAAGAGGGGTTGCACTGTAATCATATTAACAATCAGCAAAGATACCGAGACAACCAAGCCAAGCACAGAATCAAAGTCCAGAAGGCCTGAAAGAAGGCTGACTTCTTTGAAATGTATCACTAACTCAGGATCATTAACAATGTCATAATGTTGCAATCAGTATGTTGAGTGTTTTAATTCATTGAATCAATGATCAACAATGATTTGTAAATGCCTTCAAGCTAAATTTTCCATAACAAAAAATACAGTATAATATCAGTGTTTGTTTCATAATCTGTTCATCTATTTTGCTAAGCTTGAATATTAATTTTTTAGTTTCCACCATATTTTCTGTCCAACTACGGATATTTTGAAATGTGTACATCAATTCCCAATTTTGGCATCATACCACACATTTTTTCCAAATTGGACCAGAACCGGACCCTTTCCCAAAATTTCAAACAAAATCACTGGATAATATTTTTTTCATAACTTTTTAAATTGATCTAAACTATCATAACTGCTTCAAATCTTATTTGGAAATCCAGTTAAAACTTAGTCAAAGAGAAGTAATTCTCTGTACTTACATATTCATGTTCAATTCATTGGAGTAAATGAATTCTTATTGTTCTTTTCCATTTATAAGTTTAAATATAGAAATGATGTGATTGTCATTAATAACTATAGAAGCAAAATAATTATTGCAATGAAATGAGACAAAAAAAAACTAAAAATAGAAATTGAATAATTATTGCTCAGTGACATTCAGTAGTGATGGTAACATAAACTTGGAACAATAACAGAAGCATCCAAGAATGTATTATGCCTGAAATCAAATTTTATGTCTAATAGTTCAAACATACAGGTCCAAGATAGAGATTTACTGCCTTCAGTGAACAAAAGGATGATGCAGGTATCGATAAATTCTCAACTAATGACTCAAACTCACATCATTGAAAACTTTTTCAGGGCCTTTTTCCAAAAATTGGGAAGGGGCCTTAACATTTCATTTCGGGAGATTCAAATGTCATTTTTGGCCAAAAAGGGAAAAGGTAGGCAGACTTTCAAGATAAGGGAATTTCAGCATTGTATTTTGAGGAAATTCTTTCACCAAATTGGGAAAACAGGCTTTTTGCTAGGAAGTCATTGAATATAGGCCTCTATTATAGAAGGAAAAAAGGCTCTACCAAGGTAATGGTTTAGACTTAATTTGTTTCAGACTAATTTTGACAAAGTGTTAGCTTTAAAGAGCAATATGTAACCACTTGAACTTCAATAACTTACAATCTTTGCGTCATAATCCTCATCCTCTTCTTCCTCAGGATCTGCATTTTTGCCTTTTGGCGGAGCTTTCAAAAGAACTGAAGGCCCTGGAGCCTATAAATATATATGATAGATGCAAAAAACAGAGACATTTTTAAAACTAACCTCAAGTTCATTCAATTTAAAGTTTTCTCTTGTCTACTATCAGTACAATTCTAAGATAAAATGAAACAGGCTCAATAATTTCCTATTTGCCATACATGAACAGCCAGAAGTTGACTTTCAGGATTTTTGAAAATGCAAGACAATCCTACAAAGGCTTAAAATAACGATGGTTAACTGCATTGCTGAATACAGATTAGTAATTTATAGATAAACACGACACTTTTCTTTGAACCGCAATACAAGATCGTGCGTAAATTTCCATGCTTACCCCACCCACCTTTTAATTACAGAAAAACGAAAACAAAGGATGCGAGATGTTCTACGAGTTTGTCCAATTTTCATAGACAGAAAACACTTACACTTTCTTCCATTGGTTCATCACTGAGGCTTTCTGATTCTGAATCAGACATTGTGAACGGAATTTATTAACTGGCTCAAGAAAAAACGGTGATGAATTTGCCGGCAAAGTTTGGCGCAGACAGCGGTTTTTTGCAAATCTCGCGCTTTCTCGTTATATAAAGGTTGAGGCAAAACGCCGTACAAACCCGTCACTGTTGTAAAATTTTTGGCTTCATCATCCAACATTACAAAGCTGTCCGCTATTTGTAAATCAAGTTTGCACAGAATCAGAGATCGATCAGTAAATTTTGGTCGCGCTAAGCTAATATTTTTGTAGATATCAAAATAATGTAAAAATATAAAGAAATATGCATAAGTTGTTAAATATTCTGCTATAATCTAAGTATGCAGTTTCATGAATTATTTGAACAAACAAACGCTGATGTTAGTAAAGCTTTGCAGACGTTGTCGCCAATAAGTAGTAGAAACTTGTATTTTAATCGGAATAAATGAAATTCTCACCTTCCATCACACACAAGAATATGATATTTTTTAAACCTATACTTCTCGTTAAATCTATCCCAATATATTGAGTTTTCATAGTTTCGCCATTACAGATCATCGTCTGCTTTTCTTGAAAAAAGAACATGAGACAAAATATTCACGATTTCATTTACGAAATTATGACAATAAGTTCTCGCATAGCAAGTTGAATAAACTGGATAAAAACATCTAGTTTTACATGAAAGCTAATTTATAGTATGTATGACCTCTGTCTGTACAACGGCACTATATCAGTCACAGTGGGCTAGCACGTTGAAGGGATGGAGTATAATGGCGTATTAGGCCTACAATGGCCACACGGACCAAAAACATAGATGATGTACGTGTTTTTGGCCCGTGCGGCCATTTTAGGCCTAATACGCCATTATACCCTATCCCTTCAACGTGCTAGTCCATTGTGATATCAGTCAGACATGACGCGATTTCTCTAGTTCTGTGGAAGCTATTGCCATTCACTGACGATTCTTGTAACATGTGAGACATCAATTTCGTACGTTCATTTTATGATTCAATGTTCTTCTATACAAATTTATGATATGCACCATTAATGGTATTTTCATTTTATTTTGGATTTTGATAAGTGATTCCTTTAAGTTGAAAAAATATAAAAATAATCGGTGTTAAAATTTCACTAAATCTGGGATACATAGACGTCCTGTAAATTTTAAATAAAAACTTAATGGCATATGTTGTCTATATTTGAAAGTAAAAACGTTGTTTTCATTTTGAAAAGGGAGATAGTTTTATAAATTTTGGTGATGTGATGTGAAGTAAGATTGACGCTGGGACCAATACGTGTACATTGGTCCCAGATTGAAGATAACAATTTTCATCTATCCTTGTTCAAAATATGTATAGAAAGCATAAACCACAACTATTTTTATCTGACATTATAGTTTTGCTTTAGATTAATTCAAATACAATGAACAAAACACGAATAGTTAAATACACGAGTATGCATGAAAGGAACCAGCTAACCTGGCGCCTGGTCTGCTCATCGAGGAGACATTCGTCCCATTTTATGGTTTTTTTTTTGTTGGCTGGTTGCCATGTTGTATTAACGCTCTATAAATGTACAGCAAGCGATCCGAGGGGCACGTGAAATTCTTCCTATCCAGCTTTAATGTTCACTGACTCTGGGTTCAAGAGTCTAAGGTAGTTGCTCATTGTTTTTGGAATGATAAACTGCCGTGTATAAACAGCCATAATTTTGATTTGTCACCTAAGTACCGTTATCATTTCAAATATAGCTTATGGGCAGAAGGCTTCAATGCGCAGTATCAATGTTTTGTCACGTGATCAATAAACGCCAGTTCACCATTCGGTTGCACGGCGGAACAGAATTATTGTAGGTAAGTACTTCAGATGTCTTTCAACCAATATTGTGATACCCCAGTTTCAATAAACGATATGTTCGTTCATTCAGGTATTCAATGACAGGGACTCTGCTATAATTGTAATGTAGCGTTTTTGATATAGACTATATCATTGACAAGAATAATCATTAAAAAAGATGAGCGCCGAATGTATTAAATGGCTATGACAACCTGGAAATGAACTTAGCTTATCTGTATAAGATGCTAAGAGAATACTTTTACATCGGATCAGCATATTTTTTACTGTTTATGTTAATTTGTTCTGAATGACACTCACTTGAGTATCTTTATTATTGGTGTATCGTATTCAAGTCAACACACGAGCAGGAGCAGCTCTCGTACTGGGATAGGGCAAATTTACATAGAATTTGTAAAAATTTGGGTAACATTCACAAACAAGAAGAATATTTAAAAAAGATAAATCTCTTTGCATAATTGCAATTGACATTATGTCGTATACATAAATTATAACAATGCAACTAACCCTTTCAAAAGCAA
The DNA here is from genome assembly GCA_008271625.1 of Lutraria rhynchaena. Classification (NCBI taxonomy): domain Eukaryota; kingdom Metazoa; phylum Mollusca; class Bivalvia; order Venerida; family Mactridae; genus Lutraria; species Lutraria rhynchaena. The sequence continues at coordinate 4,093,492 of VIBL01000012.1, forward strand.
TTTAAAAAAACATTTGAAAAATCAAAACCTTTTTGTGGAAATAACAACTACAATAATTTAAAAATAATTTCATTTTGCGTAGGAAAACTGAACTAAAATGACGTATTATCTAGTTAAAGCTACCTAGCTGCTTAACAAACAAGTAAATAATGACACAAAGCACAGGAACGAAAAGATTAAACGATTCACTAAGTTACGATACCGTTATTTGCATTCAAAAAGTTACAATACAGTCACTGTGTAAATAGTATTTATTTGACATAATTTGTGACTGTACACTGCACTAAAAATGATATAAATCTGCTTATTTGATGCTGTGTCAATAAGCCCACCCGTTTTAAATAGATGTGGACAGTTGTATAATATTCTGTTTATAATGTATCCAGAAGGGAAGTTGAGTCTCATTTCCAGAAAAAGCAAAAATAAAACTGCAATTTTTGCAACTCTTTTTACATCTATGAATATTATTTTCTAGAATTGGTGTTTTGTTTTGTTATTTCTGCGATTGTGTGCAGTTTTAACAAGCATTGTAAGTATTTTAAGATAGAAGTTTATTTATCAGAAAGAAAAATAACCACACACATGATTTTAACACACTGTCTGGGTCACGCGAGTTATAAGTTCCTGAGCTTGTGGTTAGCCATACTTGATTATATTTCAAAGAGTTTTTCCACATACGAAGTTTTTGCACAAATGTAGTCCATGACAATACCGTTTTATTTTCAGCGTATTAAGACGTCTTTTGTATACAAGCAGTGTAAGTTTTTACCAGAAATTTTATCTGAAATCAGAAATAACTACACACTCGATAATTATACATTAATATTAAATTTAACAACTGCAAAATTCCAATATTTTTCTCCTAGCAACAGCGTCATCGCATTTTAAACAGTGTCCTGGCAACACAAATCGATCCTACAACACATTCGGCGAAAAAGGGGTTGTGCCTCATATCCCAATAGTTTGATATTACCATTTGATCTTTGATTTTATTCATCGCGAGCCTGTTGTTTTCAATAAATATTTCAAAATGACTGATATAATGGTCTGTTCTAATATCTGTGGAGAGACATATTGTTATGTTCAACATTTACAATGATATATTTGCCATGCGTAGCTGTATGTAAAAGGAAGTAACACGTATTGTTGATTGACTGATTGAAATAAGGTTGTAACTTTCGTTTTATTGACATACCGTCTTAATATTTGTGCTCCAAACTAGCATTTTAAGTATTTTATTTCAAGTATACAAAATATACTGTTCATTTTGATAAGATGCTATGTCTTTGAAACCTATACAACAATTACTAAACATAGAAGACAACATTGAATGTCAATTTCTTGCATCTAGCATTGAGGGGTAATACTAATCAGTCCGTCTATTTGTGTGTTTGTCTATAAGCCAATGTTAGCATTGAAGGAATTTGAGGGAAATGTATGACAATGAACTTCAGACAGAACTTACAATACTGTAAACCAGCCAACAACAGTCCTCTCAGTGCTTTGATTCACATATATGGACATGTAATCTATCGATTTTGATTGAAGAAAATAAAACTGACGCTGAACCTGTGCAATACGTGCATATCTGTGCAGTAACCATCGATGCATAACGAACCTGTTCGACGGCGAAGCACAATTTTACCGATAAAATCACATGGTACCTGAAGTCAACGTCATTTGCTAAAATATACACATGTGTATATTGGTCCCAGCTAAAATTTGAGATAGAAAATTTGTAAATTGGTTAAGTATGCACATAAAGTATGAAGGGGACCTTAGAATGTGCTAAAAACAGCCCCTACTTCCAATACCGAGAATTTAGAAGCATGAAGCCTATGGTGAGGGGAAATTACGTCACCCTGATCACGAGAATTCATACGGATATCTTCGGAAGTTTCGCGTATCATCACCTTATGCGACAAAAGAGAAAGTATATTTTCGATTCTTATTTATTTTTCTCGTCGTTTAGAAACATTTAGCTGTGTGCACAGGTAGTGTAAACCTTGAAGGTAACTATAGAAATAATGATAAGTACATACGTATGTAAACTGTCGCTTCTTGTTATTTTTTTTCTGAGCCGATAAAAATGCATCATCATCACGATTCATGTGCATGCATTATGAATATTATACAGTTTTGTTCCTAGGTAAGGTTTTATATTTCGACCACCTATAAAGATGTTAAAACATTGCCTGTGTGATCAATGTTTTTCGATATATCAATCACACAGTTGTAGTCAATCTGTGGCCATTCACAACATAGTTGACACTTCAGACGATAATTTTCCTTCAGCAGGCATTTTTAGCTCACCTGAATGGGAAATTTTGTGAACACTCTAGAAGTCACAGATTTAATTGGATCTTCCTGAAACTTTATCAGAATGTTTGTATTAATGATCTTGCAAAATTGTGCGAAAATGGGTCATCTCCGGTCAAAAACTAGGTCACCAGGTCAACACACCAGAAAACCTTGTTAATGCTCTAGAGGTCACAATTATAATTGAATCTCAAACTTTGTCAGAACATTTGTTTTGATAATATTTAAGACAAGATTGAACATGGGTCATCTGGGATAAAAAAGATAGGTCGCCAGGTCAAAATCATTTGAAAACCTTGTTAACCATCTAAAGATCACAGTTTTGACTGAATCTTCATGAAACCTTGTCAAAATGATTGTCTAAATGACATCTTGAAAAAAACGAACATGGGTCATCTGGGTTCAAAAACTAGGTCACTAGGTCAAATCATTGGATCACCTTGTTAACCCTCTAGAGGTCACAGTTTTGATTGGAGGTTCACCAAACCTTGTCAAAATGATTGTCTTAAATAATATTTTGCTTAAATTTGAACATGGGTCATCTTGGGTCAAAAACCAGGTCACCAAATCATAGAAAAACATTGTTAATCCTCTAGGGGTCACAGTTTTGATTGGAGGTTCACCAAATCTTGTCAAAATGCTTGTCTTAATGATTTCTTAGACAGGCTAGAACATGGGTCATCTGGGGTCAACAATTAGGTTACCAGGTCAAATCATTGAAAACCTTGTTAACCCTCTAGAGGTCACAGTTTTGAACGGATCTTCACCAAACCTTGTCAAAATGCTTGTCTAAATGAATATGGGTCAACATAGATTAAAAACTAGGTCACCAGGTCAAATCACAGGAAAACATAGATTTGGCAATCTTTACTCAGGTGAGCGAAAAAGGGCCATCTTGTCCCTCTTGTTACATATTATTTCTGTCAAGCGTTTGTTTTCAGCTGGGCAATTTCATAAAAAAATTTGATGGCTCATGCTTTAGGAATAGGGCCAAATAATAAAATATCTTACAGTCTGAAACAGTCTTAATTCGATGGACTGATTACCATCAAACCATATGGTCTCAGCTCATGGATTTTACACTAATACATTGTGTATAAATGTTATGTATTCCCAGGGTTTTTTGAGGGCCGTTTTAATGACCGATATTTGGTCTTGTTCCCAATGGCTGAAAGCATGTTTTTTTCTCCTTTGCGAGGCAAAAATTCCCAATTCAAATGAGAAAAAAAAAAAAAAATTAATTTACAGCAGTTCAAATGTTTATTGAATTTCTAAATCATTCAAATTATTCATTTGATTATTTTTAGTTATTTTATACAGTGTGACTTTTTCCCAATTTGTCCGAAATGTCGCAAAAATTCCCAATTCTGGGGTCGGGTCATGTTTCCTAAATGCTGAGAAAAAACCTTGATTCCTTATGTACGGAATGCCAGTGGTGTCAGTTTTGTAAATTGCACTATTAGAGCTAGTCCCAAGTATCCAGTATCACCTTAGACAACCGATATTTCTAGTTTTATAGGTCAGTTACATTTCATCATTGGGTCAAATAAGACTATAAATTTGTTGCAGAATCTGATAGTGTTGCAGCCAAATTTAATCTGAATCTTAGATTTCATGCTCTGCCTGATTGTCTAATATAACTAATACCAATATTCTAGTGTAAGTATCATACAACTAATCTTCACAAAATTTGTTTGGAAAAAGAAGTAGTCAAGAAAAGCTTACTGTTAATAAAGATCTGTTTCTATGTCTAAAAATTTCATATCATGCTTTAAAAAATTGCTTGTTTCTGCTACCCTGACTGACCCTATTTTTGTGGCCAACTTATTGTTTTGCACAATAAAATATTGTCAGTCGTATTCTGCAATAAAAAAATAAAAAAAAGTAAATCCCTACCTACTGACCCTATTTTTTTCAGAGCAGGTAGCAGAAACAAGCTATTTATTTTTATGCCTCGGTATTGTGTGAGCTTTTGTAATTGATTTTTTTTTTGAGAATCGACAGCTGTAACATAACACAGTATATTCAGTAATACTGCTACTACTAGGGGGACTCAAATGTAAATTTGCAAAATTTTAGAATGGTTTAGATCATCTATTTTTTTTACCATTCACTTGCATGTAAATCATTGTCTCACTAAGACCACAAAATTGCATTATCAGCAGGGAGCATGATTTGCTCATAGCCATTGGGAATTATTTTTACACATGATGTTCATTCATCTACCCCCTCCACTCCCTTAGGTTTTAGTTTTTTCAACCTTATGCTTTCTCAGCGCTTTACTGCAGTGATCACAACAGTGCAATTATTGCCCTTATGTTATTTCTTTTGGGGTGATCGTTAGTTTATTATTTTATCCTGTTAGCTTCTGCTATAATTTATGTACCTAAAGATTTGTGATTATACATGCAACATATTCCAGACACTGCTAGAGTATAGCAGAAACTATTTGCACATGGACTTGTAACTGGTTGAAAGCATTTCCCTTTCAAAACTAAAATTTGAAATTTGTATTGCTGCATAATTTTCAAAAACAAGCACAAAAATGTATACACAAACTCAAATGTTATAGCCTAAACTAATTCTATTTAATACATACAGCTCTTACACAGCTTTCAGCCACAGGAAATCCATTCTTATGTTCTTATCCCTGTCCACCTTTTGAAAGTCCTGAAAATTCCAAAAAGAATCTGTTTAAAAGTTTCAAATATAAATCGATGTACTAAAAGCCAAGTTTGAACTTGCTGGTTACAACACCCCTAAAGTATTTTAGATCTTACTGAATTAAAAAGAAGCCTTTCTAATGTCATTACAGGTCTTACACCTAGACTGAAAAACAAATAAAATCCATCCATTCACCCAACCTCATTTGTCCAAATTCAGACCAGAATCTATTTCATTTTCTATTAGCAGATTGTATTGAAATCATATATGTATTTTACGCCCATATTAATTAGTTTTATTCACATTGTGCAATAATTTACTACTTTACAGAATAGATAAGCTTACATCTAAAAAGATTGAAAATAAAATAAATGAATGGGCAGCTGAAGATATAAATAATAACTGACTTGCTGAATAAAAATGGTGATTATGAAGCATCTAATGCAGCTGAAGTTGATCTTTATGTACATTTTTATGCTAATATTTGGTCATGATAATGATGGAACTTCTGAATTGCATGCTTTGGAAAATGATGCTGATGAAGATTTATCTACTTCTAGTGATGGGGAGAAGGTGGAAGTGACGATATCCCTGAAAAGATCATGAGTTCCAATAGCACATTTCTTGTAGAAGAATATTCAAATTCTGGTGATGATTTTGATGAGACAGACATTAAAGCTGATGTTAACAAGATGGAAGTTAATGAGACGTGTACAGGAAATGACAAGGTGAAAATATTCTGCGACATTTGTCTAAGTGACAATACTGAAAGTACAGCTGTGTGTTTTTGTGTGGAATGTGTTCAATACCTTTGCAAAAATTGTCAGCTGTATCATAAAAAATGCAAAGTAACCAAAGGACACAAAGAAATTTCTGAAAATATATCAGATGGTGTGTCAGTATATAAATTGATGGGCAAACTTTTATCATGCAATATTCACCCAAAGTTGAAGATTACCCATTATTGCAATCTTCACAGAATAAATTTGTGTTTGTCATGCATCGTTGAAAACCACAGGAAATGCTTGCGTATTCACAATGTATTGGAAGTTGCACCTGAGATGAGCAGTAAAAGAAAGGAAATATTAACTCACATGGATATACACCAGCAGTCTATTGCTTCCCATATTGTCCATTGTAGGGCAAATATTAAAAGTATTGCTGTGGCAAAAGAGGAAATATTTCACTCAGTGAGAGACCAAACAGACAGTCTGATTGAAGCTGTTTTGGATATGAAAAAGAAAACTGAAGCAAAAATTCAACAAGTGTCTGAGGAAGCGATAAAATCTCTTCAAGATGACATTGATCTATGTGAGAGACTTGGACAAGGAGAATTTGAAGAGAGGGAATTAGTTGAGTTTCTAGAAAGACATGATGATAGTGATGATTCTAAAATAGCTGCCCAGGTCATTTGGAGTAACATCATTAAGCACAAGAACATTCTCTCTCATCTTGATGCAAGACCAAGGCATCTCCATTTCACAAGAAATCTTGAATTGAGCAAGGGTTCATTAGGTTGTGTAGGATTGTATTTTGAGGACAAAGAAGCTGCAAAACAAGAAACATTCCTGCCTATGGAACATTATACAAATAAGGTAGAACCATGTACAGAAGACATTCAATTGCCAAAAGGATTTGCAAGTTTGACTGTTCAATCAACGAACAAGGAGGATGTAGTGTGTGATAATAGTTTACATACGCTTGTGAAAGAGTGTAAATATGAACATATACCTACAGGACAGCTAAAATGTGAAAGAGAAGATGGTTATACATTTGATTCTTCCAAGGCACCTGTAGCTTTAGACACCAGTAATTCAGTGATTTCAGAAGTACCAACCCTTAGGCCCGAATATACAAAGAATTTGCAAATGCTACAAATGAGTAAACAATTCAGAAAAATGGATGGCTTTGAGAATTATTCTGAATGTATTAATGTCCATTATATCAAACTGGCTGATGATGAAGCTGAATGTTCCATTTCCAAATGTGTGGTTCTTGAAAGTGGCAGTATTTGTCTAATCGATTCATCTAATAAGAAACTTAAGAAAATTGACCCAACATTCAATAAATGTTTAAGTACAAATCTTAAAGGAGCTGTGTCCGATATTTGTAATCCAAAGGATGAACTGGTAGCAATGATATATGATGAAGAGCACACTATTTCTGTTGTGGATCTCCATAATGATCTTTTTGCAACCGTAAGGAATATTCTTCTACCCAAGCATCAGAGTTTCAAATGCATAACCAAAGATAAACAAAATGAAAGATACCTGTTACTGTATGAGATAAAAGGTAACAGTATAATTAATTATGTAATTCAGTTCAGGACTTATTCTGGAACCATCTTATGCAATCTTGCTGTGGATGATTTGATTGGCATGAGCATTGTGGAACCTTCAAAATCAGCGAATATTGGCATCACCTACACACCAAAAGGTCTAGTACTGGTCGGAAAAGTCTTAGGCTTGATACGTATCACCTTTGATTTTAGCAAGTCAGACAACAGGATAAATTTGATACAAAAACAATGTAAAATTATCTACAATACTACTAACAATAATGATTTAGAAGGAATGATAAGCATGGCTTGTGACTCAGGAGGAAATATATATATTTGTACAACTTCAGATCATGGTTCCATTTATGAATATCAATCATTTAGATCCTATCAGCCTAAAAGAATTGCCTCTGGTATAAATGAACCTACTTGTGTAGATTGTATTAGTAAAAGAAAGATACTTATATGTTTCAAGAAAGGGGATTGTGTTCATGTGTACAACATGAAAAACTGGGACTAGGAACAGTTTCTTTTGTATTAACATTGTTAATTAATGCCGCAGTTCAAAATGAGGTGTGTATGTGTGTTAGCTTATACTAACATGTGTGTGTGTCAAATTTACTGGTATATGGTTTAGTGATGGTTTTTATCATTCAATGACTGTTCTTCAACCTGCTGTGATAAGGCCTAAAAAAGGTTTGTTTCTGGTTACCTGACAGACCCATCTTTTACCTGCCGATTCATAAGTTTTTATGGCATCCAAATCTTAGTGCTATATTGTAATTTTCACCACAGTGTAGCTGATATATGTAAAAAAAAACACAAAAGAAAAAAATCCCTACCTACCGACCCATATTTTGTGGTATGTAACTGGAAACAAACCTTTTTTTGTTTAGGTCTAAGTATATTCTGTCAAAGGACAACTGGAAATGTTGTGTCTTGCACTTGTTCGTGAAGCCCTGGAATCAACATACTAGTACCTTACTTAATAACTGACTTGGCAAATAAATCAATAAGATTTTTAACTCAAAGGAATAAATGTGGTATAAGTATGTGTTGCTTTTATTATTTAAAATCAAAGGCAGAAGAAAACTTATCTTGCCATTTTTGTCGCCATGGGGAAATAATTAATGGATTTTTAATAATCAAAAATTCATTTTTGCAGGTTTGCACCTTTTTTTAGTTTGGTAAAGTTGATTTTCTTTCATTTTTTGTTTGTTTGCATATAGCCTTCACAGTATACAACATGTACCAATGGTATTGTTTTGCATTGATGATGAGAAACTATTTCAGCTTCAATCAAGACGCATATGATTTGTACTTGGATTTTTTAGTGATTTCTTTTATTCAGTTATTGTAGGGTCTTACATTGGATTGAGAAATTGAAAGGCAATAAACATCAAAATTCTATTAATATTGTTGTGTCAATTCACAATTGAATATAAAGGATATCAAGAATTTTTATTTACCTGTTTTGGTATTAGACATATTTAAGTTGAATTGTATACAGGTACATATATTTTATAGTGTAATTAGTTAGTGTTAAAACTTGTTTGATGCCTTAGTTGGTAAAGTTATCAATATTGTTTTCTCAAACTATATTGCATATTGTGTGTATTTTAATTCAAAACCTGTCCAATTTGAAATGTAAATTGAACCTTGCTTGTAAATTGAACATTGCATGCAAAAAGAGCTTGCTTTGCCTGTTTTGACAGGTGAACAATGATCAGGACTGGTAAAAAATGAAATTATAATATGAACAAAGATGGAAATTATCTTTTTGAGCTGGTACTAGCTGACTGTCTTTCACATAGTCTATCAGTAGGGTCCATGTTTCATTCTGCTATGCTGAGGGTTTTCATTAAGAACAGATTTCTGATTGAAACCATCAGTTAAAAATGTGTTTGAATTGGTTGTTTTTTCCAAGATTTTAAAAATTTTTGCTGAAATGCAAGAAATTTTCACCAAAATACAAACAATTTTTGCTGGATTTATCAGTTGCTTTGGCAAAGAATCAGTTATTTAATTTCTTAATGAAAACCCTGTCTTTTGTCAGGATACTGTACGTTTTATTTAGCCTTACATTCCTCTTACAGTTGAAACCTGACCTTTTTCAACTATTCATCAGAATAGTTAACCTACATTTCTCAAGGGATTTGGACCACACTTTCACAGAACTATCATCCCTATGTACCCAAGGACATGGTGTTGGGGTTTTGTGTTGAGATCATTTTTTGCAGAATTATGGCCCTTTGTGTATTTTGCACCCATGTATTATATAGCAAAATTCTCTTCTGTGCACAGTTCTGGTTATTAGATTGGCGAATGTTGATGGTCCATAATTTCTTCTGTTTGCAACACCTCATATATTTCTCAATGGATTTCAACTAAACTTTCACATAACTGTCATCACCAAGTGCCCCCAGGACATGTTGAGGAATTATGCAGAAGAATGAAAACCTGGTTTTAGGACAGTTTATACTTGTCAGAATTGAATTTTAGTAATTATTCAGTTGCAAAATTTCACTGACATTTGTGTTTTTACAAACCTCAACCTATGTTAGAGAAATACAGATTGGAAAGTTCTTTACATTCTGCTTGATAACTTGGTACACCATTTACAAATAATGGGTATCATTGAGAAATGAAATTCATTTTTCAGGATTAATATTTATGTGCTTAGCCTTTTGTCATTCATTTTTTGTATTGTAATGTATAACTGACTGTTTGGGCTTTTTTTTTGCTGATTTAGGTTTTTTTTTTCTTAATGTATTGTTCTGTTGTCATTGATAGTTTGCAATGTTCAAAAATATTTAAATTCTGGTACTGATGCCTGATTTAGAGTATTTCCTTTGCAGTCAAACCCCACATACCAGTCCACTGTAGTCACCATTTGAACAATGGCCATTAATAATCACTGATTTATTAAATAGAAAGACCCCATGAAGTTCTTACCAAAGGTGAATAAAGGTTATGCTCTAACGGTTAAGGACCTTGTTAAGCTGCTGTTTCTCTAACACTTTGGGTCTTCTCAGCTCACATTGTAAGCTCAGTCAATGCAATTGGGAGCTATGGAGCTGTTGGTCACAGACTTGAGACCCAGGTGAGAGGCATGATTCTCTATGATGTTTGTGCTGAACATATTTTCGGTTGTGATGAAGGTTTGTCTTCCACCTCTGATTAGCATTTTGTGTGCAAAAGTTGTTAGTTACTTGGTAATATGGGGAAGCAGATTAGACTTGGAAATAGACGATATCAAAAATTCCCTAATAAATGCCCCTAGTGCATAACAGCTGGGGCCAGTATACACATTTTGCAAAAGGGAGGCATGTAATAGACATAATAATCCATAAAAATCAATAGCTTGAAGACTTCAATTTTACAAATTTAGTGGTTTTATTTACTTAATAAATATTTACTTATATTACATCCCATAGCGTATAGATGTTATCAAAATAAAACTAAGATAAAAGGTATACAGTGTAAACAAAATATACATCAGCCTTAACACAGCATAAAATTTCAGCAAGGTGAAAAACTTGAGTAAGATCAGCTGAGCAGATTTATCTGCATGGGGCATTTCATTGCAAGAAACAATCTTAGCTTGAAATGAAATCGATTGGTTGTAAAGATGGAAGTACAAGAAAAGGAACATATTTAACATGACTTTTCACAATATAGGCTTCAAATGCCCTTGAAAAACAATTAGCGAGTCTTGAAAATAATAGAAATTGGACATACAATAGAAGAATTTCATTTGTAAATATAGATTTTTGCTAGCAAGTTAGATTTATCAATAAAAAAGCATGGGTGGATTTAAGTTGGATGGGAACAATAAATAGGGACTAAGTGTATTGGTTAACATCAACCAGTTGTTATACATAATAATTATGTGAAATCCCATTATTAATTTCTGTTATTCCCAATCAACTACATGTTAATAATGAAACTGCTTTCTCTTTGCAATTTGATATTTGCTAAGTAAGAAAGACTATCATAGAAAATATCATATTTGAAAACACATAACAAAGGTCTTGACTATTCAGTTGAAAGAGTTGTATAAAATCATTGAATGCAATCAGTAAAAGATATGTGAAACAGTATTATGAATGGATTGTGAAATACAAGTACATTTTTGTATATTGCTAGTAAAGGTAATAAAATTAAATATTATGTAATTTATGATAATATTTCAAACCTGTCCTAGCCTGAAATACTGATGCTTGACATTCACCATGATCTCAGGAATGTCTTGTAAAAATACTTAAATTAGAGACCTAAAATTCATCTCAAAATCATCAGAATTTTGGATTTAAGCTTGTTGATTGTTTACCTGGGTTGAGTACATGATGATAGTGAATATTAAATTTGAAACCTTTCAAAAATTCATAATGTTAAAGTAGTATCATTGTTAAGATAAAAGGGGAAACATTTTTAAAAAATAGTTCTTGAAAAAAATCATTGTATTGGGCTGGTCTTACTTTTGAAGTGATCTTAAAGCTAGGTTTAATTGTTTAATGATCCAATATCACAATATGGGTTGTTGATCATTTTGTTTTTGGCTTTCTTATCATATGCTCATTGCTATAAACACGTTTACGAGTATAAAGTTTCAAGTTAGATATGACCTAATATTTCAAAAAGATTTTAACTTTATCCACACACATTAGTATTAAGGACATGTAGTTGTTTCATGTGTAAATTTGTTATCTGTTCTAGCTCATAGTGATAAGCTGTCAATTCATGGTATTGATTTTACTTCAACCTAGAGTTTGTTTGGTTTAGAAAAACTCGGATATAATTAACTTGTGTATATTTTATACTTTAGAGACATTTGTATTATTTTCCAGTGATTTTAAGATTTATTATTTGAATGAAAACTATTGGATTTTCCTTTACAGTGATGCATTGATACATACGAAGGAATGAATGGTTAAGTGGTTTAATGGCGTCTTGTGAAGCACAAATGACCAAACTTATTGCCTAAAACAGCAAAACTGTGATAATATTAATATACACATTCTAAGGAAAGGACAACAGAACAATGGATTTCGATGTAGATAGAATGAAGGAATCTAATGAGGATGAAAGCATTCTTTGTCATGATACTGTTGATTTAGAAACTGTTTGTGAACATGTTGACTTGAAAAGTGCTCATGCTGATGTTAACATTAGCTGTTCAGACGCTCCAGTTGACACAAATGGTAAAAGAAATGACTTGGTCAAAGAAGTCTTGGATGAGGGAAATGTATCTTTAGTTGAGAAAGAAATTAGAAGTGGTATTCAAGAAAGTCATGCAGAAATAAATGGAAGTTTGGAAATGCCCAGTGGAATTCTTACAAATGCTTCAAATAATGATAATTCTAATAATAACCCACTTAAAGAGTTGGAATTTGAGCATGATGATCAGCCACAAACCGCTGGTGATGAGGCCAAGATTTCAAAGATATCAACAAATACTTTTCCAGTTGTCAACTTAGACTTGTCAACAGAAGCAGATGATGACGAATCTGCAAATCGATTTGATGATATTGAAAATGTAGCTGAAAACAGAAATATTAAATCCAACGTGTCTAAATTCTGTGATAGTTGCTTAACTGAAAATTTGAAGATAGATGCAGTTTCATTTTGTACAACATGTATTGAATACCTTTGTGTAAATTGTCACAGATTTCACAGCAAGTGCAAAGCAACGAAAGATCATAACATTGTCAAAGAACTACCTGTTGATATCTCTATATTTAAATGGATAGCACAACTAATGTCGTGCCCTCAACATTCAGAATGTAAAGTGGCCTACACATGTCAAACCCACAAAGTTAATATATGCTTGAATTGTCTGGTTGAAGATCACAGAAAATGCAGCAATGTACAGAAATTAGCGGATTTTGTACCGGGTTTAAAAGACAAGTCAAGCGACATCATTACAAGCATTGACAAGCTTTTACATTTGGTTACTACCCACACTGCACAGCGTAAAAATAATATAGAGGATATTGTTGCTGAGAAAACAAATCTAATTCACTCCATAGGTGAACAAGCTGACAAGGTGATAGCGTCAGTCTTGAATATGAAAAAGAAAGCTGAGAAAGAAATTCATCAGATAGCGGATTCAGAGATAAATATGTTGCAAAATGACATTGACTTGTGCTCAAAGCTTGAAGGCGAAGAGGTCTCTGTAAGAAAAGTTACAGAATTCCTTGCAAGTGAAGGGAATTACCATGATGCTGGCCTTTTAAGATATGTTATTTTGGGAAAGATCAGGCAGTATGAAGAAGCTATATCACACTTGACAACCAAATCGAGGCATCTTCATTTCATTAAGAACACAAAAGCATTCAAACCAGAATCGTTTGGTGCTGTTAATGCTTACGGTGTTGATGAAGTGGCTTTGAATGCACCGTTAGAAACTGACTCCACAGACCGCATTGAACCTGGTCCAATTGACCAAAAATTAGTCAAAGAGACAGTACCTAAGCCTAGTCCCAATGAGTCCATTTTGCAATCAATTGCTGTGAAAAATTCTTGCCAACCCAAAATGGAATGCTCTGAGTTTCCAATAACGAATGCTTATTCCAGCGCTGAATTGAGACCTGTACTTGATTTTACGAAACCATTGCCATTCATGGGATCATCTGGTCTCCCCAAGAAATTGGACCAATCATCTCAGAAATGTGTAAAGGAAGTGGAAAAGCATTCCATAAGACTTGCTGATGACACTTCGCAATGCAGTGTTACGAAATGTGTCGTGCTTAAAAATGGTTCAATAACTTTAATTGACTCGGCCAACAATAAATTGAAGAAATTTAATCACACTTTTAAGACTTGCATGTACATGGCACTGGAGGGAGTTGTTAGTGATATCTGTAACACAAGTGGGGAGGAAGTGGCAATTCTGTACAGTAATTTGCACAAAATTATGGTTAATGATTTGAGTGGTAATGACATAGCAACAGTTAGAGCATTTTCTCTGCCCCAAGATCAGAATTTCAAATGTATTGCAGCTGATAAGCCGAATGAAAGATTTGCTTTGATGTACGACACAAAATTTGGTGGGCAGGAGAAGATCTATTATCACATACAAATACGAAGTTACAAAGGGCATGTTGTTTGCGATTTTGGTTTGGAAAGCTTGACTGGCCTTGATATTGACTCTCCATTGAATTCAAAAAACTGCGGAATTCTTTATACACCAAAAGGATTAATAGTTCTTGGTGTTGGACTTGATGTCAGATATATACCTCAGACAAAAAGTGGAAACGATTTGGTGCTTTCTAAGTCGAAAATCCTTTATTCTTGTAAAGAAGTGGATATGCAGGGTATGACCAATCGATCTAGCGATATTCAAGGTAATATCTACATTTGCTCGGCAAGGTCTGGAGGAGTTGTTCATCAGTACAACCGTTCAAGTAACTATCGACCTAGTTTAGTTGTGTCTGGTATCCCGAGACCAATGGGTATGGATTTCCTCAACAACAATAATCTGGCTGTTGGCTGCAGCAAAGATGACTTTGTTCATGTGTACAGTTTTAAAGACAGTGCTAAGCAGTAATTTCTTCATGATTTCGAATAAGACAGTTAAACTAAGTTTGCGATTCAGATTAAAACCAATCATGAGCAGACATTAGAACATCACTAGTGGAGTAATTTTGTATTACACATGTACATGTTTTATAAAATCAGTTGGTGTTTTTATTATCAATGAATGACAAAATGCCACACCTCTCAATATGACTTGGCAGTACACGCAATTTAGGAAAGATATTTTTCAAAATGCTTTTACGAATTAATGGGTTTTTGTTACATTCTTGTATCTTAATACATTCCTGCTAGTTGCATCTGACCGTTTTTTTTTCTTTTTGATTTAGACATTCTAAACAACTTGATCTTTTGGCTCTTATTTGTAATGAACAGGGTCGTATCCTGTGACACTTTCATTTAAGGTAATTTTCGTCTAAATTTAGGTCTTTAATTTTATAGACATTGTTTCAGTTTTACCATTACAGGTCCGTTACTATTGCCTGAGTGCTAAGTTTCACTTTGGTATAGAGTATTAAATTGTTTTTTTGTTGTTTTTTTTGTAAACTAGAATGTTTTGTTACTGCCGTTGTTGTTCTATTTTGTGCGAAATTTGTTGGTATGTTATCTTCCCAAGCATATAATAAATTAGGTCAGTTCGAAAACACGACTCGTCTTGCTTTACATGTTTTCGGACAGGTACACGTATCGTTCATTATGTAAGACGAAATGCTTTTGTTGCAATATTAATCACGCTTTCTGAAGGAATATTTTTGTCAAGTTCACATCATTTGACCAAAACTGCAAATCAGCAATATCAGAGGTGGCGAGTATTCGTACTTGATTTTCATGTTAAACTTACGAGTGACCCAGTATTCAGACACTTGCTGCCGCCGTAGACATACGTGATGTGTTTGCCCTACCTATCTTCCATTACTTTAAGTGACAGTCAAATACCTGATATGATATGATTATCATGATATGGTATCTTATAACTTATGGTTACGGTTTGTCACATGCTTGTAAATTCTCACGGAGCCTTTAGCAAAATGTAATACGTGTGTAAGTGTTCATCGTTCGTCAACACACCTTGAGATAAACAGCTCAAACTACATGCTTGTTAGCGTCACGTGACAAAATTGTAGTTTGATATAAAAAAAATTAGGGATTGGAGGTTAACGTTGTAATCATATAGAGATTAGAACAAAAAATCAAGACCACAAGAAACCGTTTGATACAAGCGATATTTTGATATTTATAGCGAGTTTGACATAATAAGAATCAGGTGCACCTTAGTTTGTTATTCAAAGTTTATTACATGGAGAAGGGACCGTTTTGAATATGAAAACTCTATTGCATTACTCAATATATTGGGCTAATAGGTCATTATACACGAACCCTCCGTATGTTCAAGTGTCTTGCATACACAAAGACCTTTAAATACATAATTAGCTTGAATTACAAAAGCTTTGCATACACAACTGAAATCTGTTTTCACAGTTCAGTTAGTATTCCCAAATGCACGGTATGCACAAATGTTTTCAATACACTTGTTTTGTCTGCCCAACTACCGAGCAGTTACAAATGGTGTGCATATACAGAGTTATGCGTACAAAAACCTTTTATGGATTAATGTCTTGCCTATTTATATTTTTGAAATACCGTATATACAAGTGTTTTGTTTACACATATGGCTTCTATACACAAACTGTATATACAGTAAAACCTGCCTTAAGCGACCACTCGATGCAGAACGAAAATATGGTCTCTGAAGTCAGGTGGTCTCCTAACAAAGGATTGAAGTTACGTTAAGATACTGTTAAGGTGAAAATCACATGCAGTTTAGAAGAATGGTATTGGCCCTATGCTTTATTGATAAAATCACATTTGATAACGAAAGTCGCTTTTGTTAGGAAACTGATTCTTACACCAACGAAATAATCAAATCGGGGATGTCAAAGTTCAATGTATTGGATTCCATAAAATTGCTATATTGCTGGTATACAAGTCAGACATGTATTTGAAAGTTGGTACCTAAGGAGGCTAATTTTTGTAAGGCGGTTGATAAATTGGTTCCGTGTGGACTGATACTACTTTGGTTGCAATCTCTATCCAGAGTTGTCGGTCGTTATACTGGACACGTCTGAAAAGACTGATACTAAATGTATGATTTTTTCTTTTAATGTGCATTTGTCGCCATATATTTTTTCTCGATAACCTTCTACTTCTGTGGTTTGTATCCATTGACAAAGATGTATGTAAGGGATAACGAACGGATAGGGATTGCCTTATATATACATAGTTGGTCATAGAAACTGGTTCCCTGTAAATTTCTGCGCTGTGATGTGCTTTGTATGACCGAAGTATTTACCATTACTTCTAGATTTATTTCGATTATTAACTTAATGTTCATCGTACTTCTTGGAAGACATTTAACGACTAACGGCAACCGATAACTTATCGTATTTTACGGGCTGTTAATCAGCATTCTCCCCTTTTTGTATTAACACACTGTCGTGACAAGGCATCAAATGTAACATTTGACTTCAAAAGACCGACGTTTGTGTTAATTAATTGTCCGAGAAATTATTGGGAAATAACTTTGTGTTGTGAGAGAAAATCAAACACTATACTGTCATGAGAAATAATCAAAGTCTAGATATTATTGACTAACGATTTAGTTCATTGATATTTATTGATAGACGTCAAACGTGATTCTGGTACAGTAAAAGAAACCCGAACGACCCTAAGTTTTTCTGCGGACCATAGACTTTGCGGTCTCGGTGAACTTTTTCTTGCCGATATTTTTATTTTCATATAAAGTTTTATCTCCCATCTTAAAAAAAGACGTCTGGATAAAGTTTTGCCAACCCACCGACGCTATATTTTGGGGATGCTAGTGGAAACATGGTGTTTTTTATTTTCGCCTCATGAATGGCACCACGTGTTCGATGTGCAAAATAAACCATATGCGCTCGATTTCCGTGATTTATATACCCGAACAGACCTAATTTTTTATATAAACTCATCAAACAACTCAAATCAACCAAGAAAAAACGTCATTTCGCTACTCTGCGTATCTGAAAAACTAAAAGGTATGTCACTTGCTATTATTTCGATTAACAGAAGTGACGGTATCCAGCCTGGGTCCCGGCATTCCTTCTGAAATGCGCGCGCTTTTCGGGAACATCGCTGTTAAACTTGGCACGCTACAGCAAGAGCGAGGTTCCCGAATAGAGCACGCTAAGTGTTACTGTTGGGTCCCTTGGTTGTAAAGCTTGTACGTGAATAAATATTGTTATTATATAATTAAAAACACACATTAAATCAACATAGTATCTTTTGTCTGGGGCCAAAATCATACACAACACATGCGATGGATAGGTTTATGCTGGGGTAACTAATTAGATCCGATGGTTGTCGTCAAACGCATGCGTCTATTTTTTTAAGTGTTTAATATGCATTCGATAATTTCACACGTTTACAATTCTTTGATGTTTTTACGTTATTGATATGTATTAGATCTGAACGATAATTATGGACATAACCAATTTATTTAGCGAGATAACTGAGACACAGCAACTCAGAAATGAATTCATTTTTGGATATATTGAATAAATGGCTTAAAATGATGTCAAAATAGCACGCACAAAATGAATTACTGATTTGTTGCGTAGATTGCAAGTTTTTAGTATTAAGATTTGTTTTTGTAGCGCAGTGAGCAAAAAGATATAAATAATGATTATTTGATTAAAAACCCACTCGTGGAACTATCTCGGACGAGATAATTGTGTGTATGAAGACATTTAATTGGTACTAGTATTGGATCGAAAGTAAACGGTGTGAATTTTGAATAGGGGAATATAGTGTCTATCTGGGTATGAACAAAAAAAGAGGAATACCGAATTGTGTTAGATCTGAGTTTGGGGACACGTCCCTGTGAATTCTGATAATGATAGTTTGCTGTATTCTTTACAGTTGTTTCTTTATTCAGTCATTCATTCGTTCTATTATTTGTTTTTATCAAAATCAAGTAACACACTAAAAACAAAGTTTTATACAAGTGTTTTGGACTATAAATTTACGTATTGTTTCACAAAGGTATGTTTTTGGAATTTTAGTTTAAATGTTCTTTAATTCTATCTTGATTTTTTTTCTAACTTCACATCTAAATTAATTGATTAATTGCGAGGTAATATCGTAATCATTTTTTCTCGTTTAATGGCATTAAACTCCAAATTGAAAACAGAAATTTGTAATAATGAAAATTAACCATTTATGAGTACAATGTATTTTATATATAAACGTTAATTGTGTTGATATAATATGAATATTTCTTTTGCTTTAAATTAATAACTCCGTGTACATATTTTCTCCACAAACAGTTTGTATCTGAGGACTGATATAGAAACAAGCATTTTTTTTTTTTTTTTTTTTTTTTTTGAAAAAACAAACGAACACACACACACGGCCTCAATATCCTTGATGCACCTTTGTTATAGTTCTTAATTTATCATAAAACTTGATATAAAGACCACATTTTGTATCGAAGACAAATTATCAAAATATGGAAGTAGGGCTAACCTTGAAAATTGTTTGTTTGCGGGGTGCATCACCCAAACTTATAACAGTCGTGTTTTAATATAACATGAGCTTGTACTGAAAACGAAAAGCTGGAATTAAGTAGCATTTTTTTCTGTCAAAATCGCTAAAACGTTTGGGGTCGGTAGATTTTTTAATGAGTCGGTCGCATAAGTTCTACAAACCAGCATTCTCTTAACGATGACCTGGTCTTTTTATCAAGATAAAATGAGGAGGCAGTCTTGAAAATCAGTCTTAAAAGACGTGGTCGTTATGATAGTGGTCTTAGTAGTAAAATGTCTCCATCAGTTGTTTTATTGTAATTTCTTTCAAATGAAAGGAATTTAGAATTTAATAGAAAAACAAAACACACAAAATTAGGGTCAAGACCCTTCTGATGGAATATTTCACACATCGTCGCATACACCTAGCGATTATCAATGAAGAAAATTATGAAATACTAGGATGACACTGAAGCCGCACGCCAAGGTTTTTATATGGCATGGTTTTATATTCATGATTTTTAGGCTATTCACATACGGAGTTTGATAGCTATATAGTGTTGGATATTTTGCTATTTATACTATTCCAAAGTTCTGATTAGGCAACAGTTTTCGAGTTTTTTCCTGCAATCATGAAAACGAATTATTCTTACGCTATAAACACTACGACAAATATAATCACATTTTTGGCTAAAACTAAACCCAGACAGTACAGTAAACTTGAGAGAACATCACGGCGTTCTTGGACTGATAAGCCTACTAAGAAAAATTGTGCTGAAGAAAAAACAACCGAACTAAGACCGTACAATCCCGATAGTAAGGTAAGTTGTTTTATTTTACATAAACTTATGAAAATTGCATGCTCGTGAAGTATACCGTAGTATTTACAGAGTTGTCGTTCCTGCTACGATACACGTATACCCGAAAACATTTTTACGCTCAGAAACTTATTGTTTTGGAACGGGTACCAGTTTGATATTAGTTAACACCATTCATTTCAAATGTGAAACTCTAGGAGATACGAGTTACTTCCCTTTAACGTTTTACTACCCGTATTAATCGACGGAGTTATAATTGCCGTAGAATTCCGGCGCTATTTCTCTTTAACATAAGGTTATGTGTTTTTGTTTAATGTTTGACAATTCACTTGCATCTGTTAGATTCCATCTTTGTGAATCATCGAGTTCAGTCGAAGACAATTACTTGTCCTTACGAGAAATTTAAACAGAATTTGAACTTTCTTTCAAGATTCTTTTCCACGAAGTAAAACTAGTATATATATACAATGATCTAGATAAACACTGGAAACCTGGTGTCTTTTTTGCGCAAAAACTGCACTATTTTTAAATTTTGTCTCATTTCATAGGATCTTGAATCTGACTCTGAGGAGGCCGCTTTAATTGGCTGTCGTTTTAATTGAGTTATAAACTCAGTAGATACCAATTAACCGAAAAACAAAAATACCCAAAGTGTTTCATGTAATCTCACCGCTGACATTTATGGTAAATGCTTTGTTTTTGTCATAATTGTTCAGACTATGTTAGATTAGTTATTTACAGCATCAATATTTAGTTCGTTAACAAAGCTGTGTGATTACAAAATAGAGAACAATTTTTGGTTTCTATCCATAAGACTTATAGTGATATTATTTCGCTTATTAATTCACCGATTTGTTATTAATAATCACTGGTGTGACTGACCACCTTCATTACACAATATAACTCCAAAATTAAGACCATCATTTGGTCTCGAAAAAATCTTGATATTACTGACCGTGACATTTGGAGCTTTCGAACGATCAACGCCCTTGTTGAGCGGCCGAGCCCCTTCTCGGAATTACACTTCCACTCTCGTTAGCAACCAACAGCAGCAACTTCAATAATAACACCACTGCCTTTGTCACCATTATTATGTACATCATTACTACTAGTAACAACATATACCAACTTCATTAATACATTGTAACACCAGTATCATTAGTATCACTACTAAGTACTCAATTACGACCAATAACAACCAACAGCAACTTTATCAGTAACACCACTATGATTAACAACAATATCAAGACCACTATCACGACCAGTAACAACCAACAGCAGCTTCATCAGTAACACCGCTATTATTATCAACATTAGTTTGTTCAACATCACGGCCAGCAACACTAACTGTGTCCCTAACATCAATAGAAGCGTCATTAACGATGCGACAATTAAAAGAATATTACGTTGAAGATATTTGAAGTTCGCAATCAAACTATAGTCAGTGTCACGCGATCAGCGCAGAAAAATGTAATTGATCTGCTATCTGTTCACAATAAATGTAATTTTAAATCTAAAAAAGAAACTAATTAAATAAATTTCCGTGTGTTTTTTGGTAGTCCTTAATTCGTTTGTTTCAATCGAGAAACAACTGAGATTTGTTCCAATTTATGTATTATTCAAGTCTCGTTAAAGGCACATCGAAGATCCACATGAATTTAATTGCTTTCATCACGATTTTTTTGCCATTATTTTTTATGCTTTTGTTTATTTATTAAAAATACGAGGCTGGATTCTATTCTGCGTTTTGACAAGTTAGAGCTAAGTTTAACTCAGTCAACTGGGAAAGCTCAGTTAGGGGCGCACACTAGGATGAAGATCTTAGACTCCCTGGCTTCTGGATTTTCCAGGAATGATTCGAAACGAAACGATACATTCAATATTTATAAAATCATGCTCTTCTCAATATCTGTATTATTTTGTTATTTCCCACGAATCGGTATTTTATCTACTCAATGCATGTCAGCCGGAATAGCTCAGTTTGGAGAGCGTTAGACTGAAGATCTAAAGGTCCCTGGTTCTATCCCGGGTCCCGGCGTGATCGGAACGATCGGCGGCTGTTCATTGTTTTATTCACGGTATTAAAAAACAAGTAAAATTGAAAACAACAAACTTTAATTATCATATAACATGATGCAAAATCAGAGAAATTCTTGTTTTATCACTGTTCATTAATCGCTAAGGAACAAAGTTTTCTGTTTCAATAGAAATTTACACTGTATGCGACGTCATACGGTTAATTTAAATGCCGCTGGACTGTAATCAGTTATCCACAAGTTACTCCCCTTTTATGATGTTACGTAGTATGTTATACAGTTACTCCCCTTTGCTGTAATGGTCTGGCGACATGGTTGGAACGTTTGTCTAACGTAATAAATCACCAGTTAAGTTCATAAAACAGGCCTATATACCTATATACCTGCCTATACGCAAAATCTAGCCTACGTCCGCGTACTAAGCACTGGCGTAAAATACATAAATTCATTTATGATGCAATATTTTATTTATTATATATTGACAATATTTTACAGTGCATTCAATTAAATAAAACGGAATTCCTAGTTTTACGTTTTCAGATGAGTGTCTCGGTGTCTTCACAGCTTGCTAAGTGACCCAAATCCCAGATATACATGTTCATGATTACAAATTTGTAATATATATGTATATTACATCATTCAGTTATATTTTAGCAAACAATGACATGGTACTATACTATACACTATTAAATACATTGTATAAACATAAAAATCAAGTGGGAATGAGCAAACTAGCTCACGTTCAAACATAATTTTGAATTAATAATGAGAATATAGTTTTAGAAATAAGATTATTTATGTTTTCAGTACCGATAATTATATTTATCTACCATCACCTGACATTTTATCTGTTACATATGTGTCAGCCGGAATAGCTCAGTTGGGAGAGCGTTAGACTGAAGATCTAAAGGTCCCTGGTTCAATCCCGGGTTCCGGCGTGATCGGAACGATCGGCGGCTGATCTACTTTTTTACTTGCAAAAATATTACAAATGTTCATTGTTCGAATATTGCGCTTAATTATGTTTTTTTACTAATATTAATGACTTTAATATGGTAGATTTTGCATTAAAAACTTGAGCTACCATTTTCAATTTACTTTTTCGTACTGATTTTATTCATTCACTTAAATTATTTTGAAAGTTCAAATGTGAAAGGCCGCTGCCGTGGTTTAGTGTTTAGTGCGCTGGACCTGTAACCCGGAGACCCGGATTCGAATTCCGGTCGCGGCAGTTTATATCCTTCCATGAAAATTTGACAAAAATGTCGATTTTCCTCAAAAGAAGTTGCCGGCCCTTTGTGGAAGGGTAAGTTAGTACTGGTTAGTATACAGTCCAGAAAACTGATTAGGTGAACTGGACGCCGTATATAACTTCAAAATTGTTGAAAAACGGCGTTAAACCCCAGTGACAATAAGCCACATAAAAACAAACAAAACAAACAATCAAATGTGAAAAACAGAGGATAAGTAATGTAACTAACTGATATCAATTATTGTTAATACCAATTATTCACTTCAGTCATTCATGAGTAGTACTAACCTTTTAACTGTACACAAGTATTGTACTCACCGTACAACTACTGCCACATGAACTATACTCATGTTAAATTTAGATTTAATGTCCTTAAAAAACAGTCACGTGATCTCCTGACGCAAACAAATTTTGGCGATTGTGTTAAAACCGCTCTTTATTCCAGCTTATCGTTTCCAGTACAAGCTTATACTGTTAAAAAAATGCCTACATTCCTGCCTTCCCACTGTTGAACCAAACCGCAAACCAGCATTTTTTAAGAATAGCCTACTAGGCCTAAATTTTATTTAATATTTTATTAAAAACATCATTGGATTGCTCGATAAATGAATTTTAACCCACGGGTGGGACATTTTTTGCTTCATTTGTCAGATTTGAAAACGGACTTAAATCAGACTTTTTCAGAAATTTTCATATCAATTGCTCTATATTTAATGTAAAAAGGGTAATTGTCTTTAAGTGCTAACTCCCCCCGCCAAAATATCAAAATAAAATAAATATTTTATCATAAATAAAGCTGAATAATTAAAGTTAATATTCCATATCGCCGATTTAAGCGTGCAGGGCTAATCTGATTAGCGAAATTGTTCCACAGGAGCCTAAATGTTTTAGCTTTCTGTTTTAAATACGAAGCAATATGCGTATTACAATCCTTAATTTCATTGTGAATGTTTTGTTTGATGCAATCTAGCACACCTATGTACATTACAATTACGATACACTGAATATTGTAAATCGAAAGACATGAATTTCAATGTGTCCTGGCAAACTTTTCTTGATTCAGCGTCATCGCTAGAATATTTAATAAATTCTATGAATAGTGCTTTAAAAGATATTTCTTTCTTTATCATACACGCATAATATTAACGACTGTGTTTGTATGAAGATATGCCAAAATAGAAAAATAAATCCGTTCGTTTTTATCTACGATTAATTTGAGCTACAACTGTCACCAGAAATGATTAAAAGCGAAAGTGTGTCGATGGCTTATTACGCACGTTATTTGATGTTTCGTACTGTGATAAATTACCAGCGATTTATTTAAACATCTGCTCCCATACTGGGTTATATTGAAAATTCCATTTAAGTTTGTTCATGCTAACGAATATTTTTCTAGTGTGTCAAATTGTTGCAAGAGCTGGTTCTTTAATGCTCAGTTGATCATGATGACTTCCTGGGACTCGAAATATAAGTCCGTTATATCCATGTTTCACCGTATCTATTAATTCTTGGATGTACAGTAGAACACGGTTGTATTGAAATATTTTTTCATTATTTTATTATTTCCTTGCATCCATCATGTTAAAATAAAGGACTTGATAGTGGAAAATACTTGTAGTTACGTCACTTTATACCAGCTGTCACTATGTCCCATTTCACTGTAACCGTTCTCTACAGTAGTGGAAAAACTTGCCATAGCAGCCCCTCTCGTCCGGCATGTTCATAAATGACAGTCAATAATGTAAGTCGTTTATTAGGGTTGAAGGAAACTAAGGACATGTATGTAGCAATTTTACTAAAGAAAAGATGTATTTAACAATTTTATTAAATAAAGTAGTATGCAGGAATTTTACTTGATAATCCTACATGACCTTATTAAATGTTGTATTGAAATCGTAATAAGGCACATTATCATATTTAAGGAATATGATGTTTTTTAGTGATTTAGGGCCCGTTGCATTGATATCTCATGACTAAGATTGCAGTTTTCCAACTTTAGATTATTGCTAGGAGTACACATTTTAGACACTGCTTAAATAGCCAACGATAGATCCTCAGATCAACAGAATAAAACACATTATTATATTTGCACAAAGGGTAGCGGGATGTCTAACTTTAAATACTGCTGCCATAACTGGAATAATTATATCTATGAAAAAGGACCCTGGATTTCAAATTCACATTACGTAAGAGGAAATTCAGTTCGTTGTCTTAAGTAAGCGGTCACAAAGGATCCGAAAATGTTATCCCTTAATTATAGATTTGTTAAGGTAACCAAAGAAATATGGCCATAAAATACATTACCTGGTGTCTTAACCGTAATACATCAAACACCAATTTATAAAACGGTTACTTAAAACGGATATACTTTATTTACTTTTTGACAGAGTAATTTAATTTCTACGAAATTATTGAGTTTTGAGAACGTATTTTATCATCATCTTTGATGTATTTTGACGACCGCCATTTTCAGTAACCAACTGAATGAGCGGGACGGATGACAAAGTGATTTGAAACTTTTAACCGAAATTCATTTGAAGATTTTAAACAAATCTTAGATAAATACGCGAATTTAATAAATCACTGAGTGGTATTTATCTCTGAACAATGGAGATGTTAAGGTCACAGATTACTTGTGTTTACATTACTCAAAAATTTGTATCTTCCATTTTTGAAGAACCTTTTCGCAGTTGTGTTCAATTGTTGAACTGCACAAATATAGAATACACACTTCACAGTGATAAAAGCCGGAACCCGTTACAAGTACCGTTCATTCCGTTCTTTCTGAACAGTTTTACATACATAAGAAATAGTTTGTTTGTTTAACAACGCGGATTACAATGCCACTGATAAAAGATACTGTGCATAAAAAAGATTGATTTATTAAAATATATATTACTCGTATATATTTCATTGTCAGTTATTTTTGTCGTGGAGAAATAATTTCGTTTGGCAAAGGGGACTAAATTAAAAAATATGAAGATTTATTTACGCTGAATGTTTACTTACTCTTTTAAGATTCTTCATTTTTGCATTATATCAACAAACAAATCAGTTTTAATCGTTTTTGTAGTGTGCTTTTCTCGAGTGTGAACAGAGCTAACCATTTTGAAGATTATTCCTGCTCACTGTGAATACTTGAACATATATTTCACTCGATGTTCGGGATATTGGTGACTTAATCTGAGTATTTATGTAAAACAGAAGTTCCCTTTCAAGAAAGTTATGGATGAATGTGTTCTTGTGTCACTTTAGATTCTGCTGTTTTTGCAATGCATATTTTTGGTGTTAAATGCGGTCTGCAATATTAATGAAAAGTAAGCAGACGACAATTGAGATGACGTGTGATATTCAGTCTCTCGTGAGGTTGGTGAATCCAGGTGGCGCTCCTGGAAGATTGGTACTTCCGGCTAGAGCCAGTTTTTCTCTGAACGCTGGGGTAAGATTCAGTTTGTTATTAATATCTTCAGGATTTCATGGAGATAAGTCATCGATGTTATTAATAACATCCGAATTTATGACAATGAATAAGCGATTATTTTGTTTGTTTCTGATTTCTCGTGATAACATAATCCGAAAGCAAATACACAAATTTATGAAATTGAGCTTTCAAGATTTTCAAAAAAAATCGACGACCAATTGATAAAAACAAACAAAGGATGAAATTAAAATCTTTTTAATGATTATATTTATAAAAATTGGACTGCATTGAAGGTAAAAAATCAACTTACAGCAATACTATTTTGGTATTTAGCTGTATGATTTCCACTCCTTTAAATGAAATAGGCAGTCAATGATCAATCATTTTTATACTATTTTCGTCAATACTTCCCATGATATTTGTATACATATTTTGCTGGATTATCGATGTGTTTTCACCAGTCTATTTCATCTGTATATGGATACATCATGATTGTTTACAAATTTTTGGCTTTATTTTTCATATATTTGATTTTTTCTCTTCGATGAGCCATTTTGTTTTATTGTACATTTGACTTGTACAATCAATCTGGAATGTTTGAAGCACGGTTTAGATAAGTTCAAAAGTGTTTGCAGAACAGCCCATGAATTCGTCGTAAAGAGGAATTCGCACTTGTCGTTTTCTCAAAAACCGTCCATTTATTTGACCTTTTGTTTTGACATAAAGATGCCTTTACAAGACATCTCATTTGAGTAGATTACATGTAAATCTCCAATCGTAGATTATCCATATTTCAATATTTCCTGTTCCCAACGAAATGACACTGAAAGCTTAAAAGTGCTATTTAATGAATTTAATGTATTTCGTGAAATGAATTGCACAATGTATTTTTTGTTTTATTTATTTTTACTGTCCGGCGTACTAACCACTGGACCACGGTCGCGGTCCCGTATTTTTTGTATAATCATATACATGGAATATTAGTAACAGATAGTATTTTTACATGAAATGTCAGTTGTATTTATGAACACGATTTTAAACTTTTGACACAATTCTGTTGATGACAAAATATAAATATCTAAAAGTCAAATTGTTGATACTAAATATCTGTCAGCAACTGTATTCATGAACAAATGTATGAAGTCATTTGACTGTATTATATTTCCATGCTATAAAAACTCAATTTTAGGTGTACTTGGCCAAACAAATTAGTGTTTGTAAAGTCGAAAAACTTTTCATTCTTATATTTATTTCTAAATCTACATTTCGTACCTTGGATTGCGATTCGTTCCCAAATATTTTCGTACTTTTGGTTTTTGCTTAGAACCTTCAGGATTGGCGGGTATGAGTAAACATGACAATTTTCTGGACATTTGCCGAGTGGAAACAAGCATTAAATATGATAAGAATCTTTGTTTGGTGGAGAACATATCGAAGTAAATGAAAAATGACCATCTTTCAGGCGTTGTATGAAATGATGAACGTATCATAATAATCATACGCAGGGAATCTTTACCGTCTTAACGGCCACCTTGTAATTAAGACAAACGTATTAAAACAATGACATATTTTTGGACCGCATTCAATATTACCTCTATATTCAACTCGATAATTAGTCCACTTCGATATTAAGACTAATCTTGTTTTCTTTTATATATACTTAGGATTTATTGCATTTTGATTTTCTAATTCGTCTGTTTTTACTTTTTTCCCGTAGTCAGTTTTATTTCTCATTCTTAATCATTTTAATGTGCATACAATTATTGATTTTGATTTCAAATGTTCAATGTGGACATTCTCTTACTCGCATTGATATATATACATGATTTTTCATAAATCGGCATTTTATGAATAATTTCCCCACCCAGATTAATATACAGGGGACTGTCACACAACTTTAGTGGAAACCATGAGTTTTTTTCCTATTTTACATCCTAAGAACATCATTTTGAACAGTTGAAAAATTCTTTGTTCCAGAATATTATTAAATTTCTCCGGTAATTTTGAACAATATAATCATTTTTACATCTGTCATTTTTTACTTACAAAATACCAAATATCGTTATAAATCTCGCGAGAAACGAATGAATACCGAATTTGAAGTAAGAACTGAAGAAAGGAATTTCCTAGTTTAATCAGGAATAAAATGTGAACAAGATTGTCTTGTTTGTTGGAGTAAGATTAAATATAAACCTTTTATCAGATAAACCCAATCCTTTTGTTATTGTGTCTCAGTGGCGCATTTTGTTCAATTGTTAAGTTAGTGTTGCTCAATTTTGAATTGGCTCTGCGTTCAGTTGAAAATTTTGTCCAGAGTGTACAGTACATTCGTGAGTAGTACTCAAGTGTGAATAAAGTTCATGTTTGAGTAGTGTTTTATAAAAACAATTGAAAATACTAAGACTAGGTGGTCAATTTGACATGTTAAAAAGCCAGCCAATACCCTATAAATTAATTGTTAGTATCTCTCATAAGGAGGTAAAAGAAAAGACATACCAAAATCATTTTTATCTAATGTTCATGTTATCTGAAATTCCCTTTCTTTGATTCAAAATGTTCCTTTTCACGTAAAATATTCACGTAAGGCCAAAATTAAAAATAAAAAAAATCATGGTTTCTACCCCCTCCCATAAAAGAATATAGGATCGGTTGGTTTACGGATTATTTTTCAAATATGTTTTCATACAAAAATGGAAATATCGGCAAAAAAAAAAAAAACACTGAGACCAGCAGAATAGGGTTGGGCCGGTTGGGAACTTTTTACGACTAATGCATAATGATGTACGGATTTAACATGTTCCACTGTAAATGATTTTCACGTAAAATTAAAGTCATCAAAATTGAAACTAGACATATTCGGTTATAAGTCGGATATGAATGGAAAGTTAGATTAACCTCTCATATATGTTGTTTTTGTCCATTTCAATTTAAAAAGGGAGACTTAAAAATAGCTGAAAAAAATCTATTTTTTTAACTGAAAACACTTTACCTTTTTGCATCAGTTTTTGAAGTAGAAAAAAATAAGAAAAAGAATGATCAGCCGCCGATCGTTCCGATCACGCCGGAACCCGGGATTGAACCAGGGACCTTTAGATCTTCAGTCTAACGCTCTCCCAACTGAGCT
Organism: Lutraria rhynchaena; assembly: GCA_008271625.1. Classification (NCBI taxonomy): domain Eukaryota; kingdom Metazoa; phylum Mollusca; class Bivalvia; order Venerida; family Mactridae; genus Lutraria; species Lutraria rhynchaena. The sequence goes on from VIBL01000012.1 coordinate 4,123,505, forward strand.
ATTCCGGCTGACGAACATTTTCCGATAAACGCTGATTTTGACATATATTCAAATGTTGCTGGTATTCACGATTGCATCATGTTAAAGTCCAAACTTTCAAAGCAGATTCAATGTTTTTTTGTTTAGAAAAAAATGAAGAAAAGAATTAAAATCGATGTACGATAAATATACAAAATTCGTTTGACGTTCAATTTAAGTAATGTTAAATACTTACTTACGTTCGATTTAAGTAATGTTAAATACTTACTTACGTTCAATTAAAGTAATGTTATACTTACTGGCGTTCAATTTAAGTAATGTTAAATACTTATTTACGTTCAATTTAAGTAATGTTAAATACTTACTTACGTTCAATTTACGTAATGTCAAATATTTACTTACGTTCAATTTGAATAATGTTAAATACTTACTTACGTTCAATTTAAGTAATGTTAAGTACTTACTAACGTTCAATTTAAGTAATGTCAAATACTTACTTGCGTTCAATTTAAGTAATGTTAAATACTTATTTACGTTCAATTTACGTAATGTCAAATACGTACTTACGCTCAATTTAAGTAATGTTAAATACTTACTTACGTTCAATTTAAGTAATGTTAAATACTTACTTACGTTCAATTAAAGTAATGTTATACTTACTGATGTTCAATTTAAGTAATGTTAAATACTTATTTACGTTCAATTTAAGTAATGTTAAATACTTACTTACGTTCAATTTACGTAATGTCAAATACTTACTTACGTTCAATTTGAATAATGTTAAATACTTACTTACGTTCAATTTAAGTAATGTTAAATACTTACTTACGTTCAATTTAAGTAATGTTAAATACTTACTTACGTTCAATTTGAGTAATGTTAAATACTTACTTACGTTCAATTTACGTAATGTCAAATACGTACTTACGCTCAATTTAAGTAATGTTAAATACTTACTTAAATACTCTAGTTACCAGTCGACAGGTAAAAGAATATTCAGCCGCTGGTCGTTCCAGTCATGCAGGAACCCAGGAAAAGAATTGTAACATTTTAACTGATGTATTTGATAACTGGAAAAATTAAAATGACTGTTCATATATGAATGGTTTTCAATTAGTATAATTCTCTTATGAGTATATGTAATATTGAGTAGAAATTACGAATAAAGAAATTTCCTTCTGTATGTCGGGATCATTTTTGAAATAGTTTTATCTAATTAAAACATTTATGAGAGCGATCTTTATTCTTAGAACGATTCCACGAAAAAGAAGCATTAACCTTTCTGTACGGCTGATCAAACGAGTTTGAAAAGAAACATGTTGCAAGATAAGCTTGTATCAACTATTTATTTAGGTCGTATATGTTTTTTTTAAGATTTTGCAATTTGTTTCGAACATTTAGTCGAGAACAATGGATGGACATGAATCTTCTTATCGGAATGAAACAGTCTCACGTTTTTAACGTCGCACCAGCAATCAGAGTCATTATTTTGGCAACTTTCCAGATTTCATAGGTTTCATAATTTCGTAACACAAAAAGTGCCCCTAAGTGGTATTGGAGCATTTAGAATTTACAAGACAGATAACACACTGTTTCTGATGACATTCGTACAATATTCATACACATACATCAAAGCGTACTCTATCTTTGTCAAAGCTCTATACCTTACGGCTTCCTACGTAATTTTCGTACGCATTGTTTGCTTCAACTCTACAAAATGTGAAAAAGATGCCTTATCTCACATTAGGTATATTAATTGATCATCACATTCGTTTTTATCGACCATCCTATCCGTTTTTATTGCCCATCATATCCGTTTTATAATGTAACTCGCGTTTTGTGGCTTATGTCGAGACTAAGAAGTCGTCTGGGTGCTACCATCGTCATAAACATGTACGCTTCAAGAACCATATGTCAGATTGGAAGTATCGAGTGTTGTTTAGAAACCATGGCTTATTTATTATCATCATACCTGGTTGGGAATAATTCAAACCTCTGTCTTAAGTAACAGTTTCGATAAGGGACGGTAGCAATGTTTGTTTTACACTTACCACGGAGTACAGTAATAAATTACGAAATCGGAAACGTAATAACTTTTTCCTTAAGATGATTTACAAATACTTTTGTGTGTTCGTCCGCATTGCGTATTGAAATGAACCTAAGTTCAAAAATATTGCCCATACAAAAGGTGTGGGAAAAAATTCCAATTTCGTTCAGGCTAATTCTGTTTTATTGCTTTTATTAAGACGGAAAAATGCGTACAATTCTGCAGAGAAATGTATTAAATTTTTTAAGGACGACTACATAATCCCGAAAGTCGCTGTCGTCTTCTAGTTGTGACTAAGTTCTACATTGAAGTATAAAAATCGAAAGTAGAGGCATGTCACAATATTTGCGTTTATCTTATATGGATAGAAATAATCTTTGAAGTCGAAAGAGCTCAAGACGTAGATTAGTTGGATGCCGTCATAAAACAAGCGTTTGTCATGATGTACAAGCGCTTAATGACCCCAGAGTAGAATCTCTCAGTTGGTAATAAAGTTTGATTTTATCAAATAACTCAAAGAAATCTTCTTAAATCTTGATTGTAGACCATAATATTATGAATATCATAAATCTCAAAGCCTGCTAGGGACATTGTCTTACAACACATTTGCAAATAAGGTCATAGAACGCTTGGACTTGTATTGTTGTGAAATGATTGTTTGGCTGTAAATGGGATTGGAAATTATGGCATACATATATTTATTGTTCGCCTGCGCTGGATTATGTCTGTAAATTGTAGGATGTGTAATGACGTGAAGGCTGGAATTTTATGATGGAAAGATTGCTTATTATGCACTACCGGAATACACCTAAATATGCGGGGATATTACCCCTTGTGCTCATGCTGACTCCATACATAAAATGGTAAATTTGAAATTGTGAGTAATTTGTGAACCTGGAAATTAATAATCTGATACTTTCATTGAAATGCGCAGTTTTTATCCACTATCATATATGCAAAAGATTTAAAGAAACTTTGCACTGTTTTACTGGCTCTGCAAAAACATGGGGAGCAGACGACTTCATAGTGATTCTGACGTCATGGCTGATGGCAAATTGTTCAGACGAGAATCTATTGCCGATTACCTAACAAGTCGAAGAGGTTCCATTTCCGACCTAGTTTTCAGCACCAACCGGAAGTTATCGAGAGACACATTTCTGGCGAGAAATTCGCATTCGCGACATATGAGTTTGACCAATCAGAATTCACTTTTAACTTCACGTGACCAGAAACAAAGATCTTCAAGTCTTGTGTCCCCTAAACTGAAGCCAGTTGAATGTTTATCAAGAGAAGCGCGGTCAGAATATAAGAATACATCCGGGAATTTTTGTGAAAAGAAATTTTTGAAGACTCGGTCTTTGAACAATTTGCTATATTTTAACACAAAATCAGACGATCAAAAAAGAAATTCGAAAGGTCAAATAATGACCAACTTCAAAAGGCGAAAATTGATGAAGAAATTGCAGTCAATACAAACGTTTGAAAGTGTCCTCAAAAGTCGACAAAATAGAAGAAAGTTTGACGTAAGTACAGTGTGGATGTTTTGCGAATTCGTGTTTCTTGTAAACAGTGTTCCTACTTTTCTTGAAATCAAATACAGACTATTAAAACTTGAAACATGTATTTTGTTATGTAGAAATGAAGGAAATAGGGACAAACTTCTCTTTAGTTAGGCGAAAATGTCCCAATGCATTTGTATACTGTTCGTCTACCAGAGCATAGATAGTTGCGAATGTCGTATCCGTTGCTCTAAAAAATCCATTTTATTTAATAAATGACCATAGTGCTCATTAAAACATACGGAAACAAACTTTTGAAAGGTCTATAGCGAAGTAAATGACTTTTTATGCTTTATCGTTGAGGTTATGTCTTTATACTTATATTGATAATTAAATCCCCGTTGTATATTTTACATTTGCGTTACGGGTCTCAACAAAAAGTGGACGTAATAATAATAATAATAATAATAATAATAATAGTTAGCAGAACGCTACATTTTTGTATATGAAAATATTTTTAGAATAAAAATAATATTAAAATTATCATTTCATGCAGTACTTAATAGAGAAAGGACGGTACTTAATGAAAAAAGTACGTAGCCGTTGAAACTGTTTGTATAATCATGTAACTGTGTACAAATAGAATAATACATATGTTCATTTATTTTGTTTCATTATTTTGGATTAAAAAAAAATAAAACTTTAGTTTTGAGACTACGTTTGGGACCCGACATTATACGTGAAGTCTCAATATTGCGGTGGTCGGAAGGAGACGTATTACGGTAATACATTCTTCGTCAATCAAACAGTCTTAATCCAGACCGACATTAACAACATTAAACATAGTGATATAGGGTCATATAGTACAAGTTTCATGACTTATATTTATCATATACAAACAAGAAAATGTCATATAACATGAAGCATCATACCCGCTGATTGATTTGATAGTATACAATGTACTTGTATATTGATCATAATCACCGGATTGGGTATAGCTGATATCGGCGAAATGGTCGGATTAAAGGAATTACCCAAAACAGCAGCCGACAATGTTAGCCTTGTGCTTTGCGGATAAAAAAACTGCAAGGATCATTTTGTTGCCTGGGTAAAAAGACATTAATATGATTAAAAATTGATTGATACATCAGTATGGGGCATAATATTATTTACTATGCAGATGTCAAGTCGATAAATTAACTACTGGAACCCTGCAAATGACAAATCTGTAAGAGATAATTGCTCGTTTTACGGTATGTAAAAATGACGCTGATTTAAATCCTGACGCGCATACTAACTCAGTTTAGTTTTTTTTAGATAACCACATGACCATAATTATACGAATTTACTTAACAAAACATGCATTATTAAAAGAACACGAACTTGCCGAATTTACAGCTACATCATGAGAATTATCGCAAATAGGATGTTTTTATCTATACTAGACGGAATATTTTATATGCGATAATTTCCCCTCGGGAAGCTTTTTCGCCTTTAAGCTAATATGGAAAGCAACTAGATAGATATTAAATGTTGAATTAAATGAAAATAAAGACCAGATTAAATGATTTTTGTAATATCCTGTGTGTAATAATATGAGTTGAGGTAATTGCAGCATCCTATCAAGGGAGCTAATTCACTGTAGAGTAACTAGAGTAACTCCGTGCAGTGAATTACTTCCCTTGGTATCACGATGGCATTGCATTGACCAAATTATATATCGTAAATTACTTTCAGAGAAAGTCAGAAAAATTTCGGCTCAATCCCGTTCCGTAAACGTCCGTAATATCCTGGATAAAACCCGCCCTGAAAACGGTCCATAGTTTCAATCTTCATTTTAACTTTAATGTGAGAAATGTCATTCCAACTCCCAAGGATAGTACTTACGTAGATAAAACTAATCTAAAAGGTTTAAACATCTGTCAATCAATATACCATAATTCATTGAAGATGGTATGTTTACACAAGATTGGTAATCTGATGGTTAAAGCGATATGTATCTACAAAAGTTCTCTAATTTTCATTTCAGCCTTGATGTATAAAGTCTATTTTTACATGAAAGAAAATATAAAGGAAGTCCTCTTTTATACGAAAATGTAAACGGCGCCATATTTAATTCGCATTTCTTCTGCTAAACATGACGATTGTTCACTGACGAGAAGTAAAAAAATCCCTATTAAGACATCAAAAGACACCGACTTAGTGCAAAGCGTTTATATTTGAATTATAAATAAACTCGGCCCCAGCTTGTTACTAAAAGATTGCTCTGAACGATATCGATAGATATTTAATAAGACAGGTGTCGTTAGTGAAATCATTTGTGTCTAATCGATTAGTAAATGCGAACAAAATCGGTTGAAAGGAACATTTGATTTGAAAGTGACGTGTATTCCAGACGCAGCTTCGGTTAATTACGTATAGCGGACATTTAACCTGATCTTTGATTATCCAGCTGATCCAAAGATGTCCCTATTTTTGCATGATTCATTGGTGTCATCATGTGTCATCATGTATCAATGATTTATACATAATTTTAAACTAAAACAAATAAACGAATATAGACAGAACTTAGTGAAGGTAACTTTAAAAAGGGCATCATATTTATATCCCGCTATTTTGTGAGACAGGCCTTGAAATATAGATTATTTTCCATTTCACAGTATGTCACTGCGAACTTGTGATATCGAAAATTCCAAAGTTTTTTACCATTTTTACCATAATACCACCAGACCTGTGCTGTTAATTGATGCCACCTGGTTGTAAAGGCCAGTATCGCAATATTTTTAATTTCATATCCAAACATTTGTAATTCTAACTACAGTAAAACTTCCATGATAAGACCCCCTTCGGAACCCCTAAATAAATGGTCGTAATAACGAGATGGTCTCATCATAAAGTTGAATCATCGGTGAGTTATCGTAAACTAGTCTGAAAGTACGTTTTCGTTATAGCAAGGTGGTCGTAATATAAAGGTGGTCGCTATGTGAGGTTTTACTGTACTCAGTAAGTACCGCACCCAATGAATAAGCGCTTATATTCTCACCAAGGTGGTCCGACTTGGCAGGTTTGTCTTGGTTGGAGTATTTCTTAAATTCTACGTGACCCACATATGCTATAATACAAGCTGATTAGTCAATTCAACATAAATATTGAATGTCATGCATATTTATGTATATTATTATTATCATTATTATTACTGAATAAAATTTGCCCACATTTTTTAGTCATTTTAGATACTTAGTACAAAAACACAAAGGCATAAAGAGTTCCCCGCTGGTCATGAAAGTATTCATACAAAGTACTAATTTAATGACGTACTAGATAAGGGATTTGAGCCTTTGTGAAAATGTAATAAAAATTAGAATTATAGAGTTGATGCTACTCCTACTTAAATTGAATTTCATTGTCATATTAATGCATTTTATTACTTTTAGCTAAAGTTTTATTTTCCACAAATTTCTCCGCCAAGTACCTGTCATCAGGATTTAAAATTCTAAATATATGTTGATGCAGAATTTAACACTGATCAAATATTTTGATTATATCCTTCAACAATAGCAAATAGTGGCTTTGTAAGAGTTATAAGGTGGCACTTATAACAATCGCCATAGTAGTCAACATTTCAATTAAAATTCAATATAAGTACACTGGATATCTAAATATGTATCAATAAAAATAGTATAATTATTTTATTTTCACATAAATATGAAAGGAATAGACATTTGAATTATTCTGTGAAGTGTGTATTGACCCAATAGGGTAAAATGTTAGTCAATAAAATCTGGGAGATATGTTGTCTGTCAATTACAACCATCGCTGCCTTCTACAGGGGCAGCAAGGACGGCTTCATACTTTTTTCTTATCAATAAATGCTTGGGGTCGGTCGGTCGGTCCGTCCGTCCGTCCGTCCGTCCATCAACATGACAATCCACCAATCTATCGATTGATTCACTGCTACATTATTAACATTCTTTGGAAAGCACTACGTAAGCGACAGTTTAAAGTGTGGATGAAGGATTCCTTCTCTTAATACATAAGAAGGCGGTTATGGTAAACACCCGGGGACCCGACTAATACTCAAACTTCACTATATCAAAAATAATGGAATAAAGAAAGGCATGTCCGAGAAAAAATACTTTCTGCATCTGATACTTCGCCGTTCAAGACGCATAAACCTCTCAAACTGCGCACCCTCCTGGAGTATAGACTTCCATGATAATAGATTATTTCGAATATATCTCGGATCTTCAATCACCGTTAAAGCTAAAAAAAGTCGCCAAATGACTGGATGTTGTGGTGTGACATTTTACCCTAGTCAAAACAAAAACGAAACAAGAAAGCAACATTGCTTAATATGGACGATATGGTGATTGATTAATGTACTGTACCGATGTTTTGATTAAGAAAACTAAACAACGTTTGATTGATGTCATCAACGAAACTAGGACAAAGAGGAAAATAAAATCCATACTTAGTAATTCAATAACAATCACAAATACATATTAACAAAATCGATTGTTGAGTTTACCTCCGACGACCCGACGTTTTATCGGAGAGATATATGTCAGCCGGAATAGCTCAGTTGGGAGAGCGTTAGACTGAAGATCTAAAGGTCCCTGGTTCAATCCCGGGTTCCGGCGTGATCGGAACGTTCGGCGGCTAATCTTTACTTTTTATATTATATTTTCGAGAAATCCAACATTTCGGATACCGTTATATATCACGTAAACTGATACTTCAGACTAATCTCCTCATATTTATTAGTGAGTAATATCATACCTTATTTCGCAAACACTAAATAAAAACCTACGGTACAGTATAACCCCTAAAAACCTGACCCTTCCGGACTGATTTAAAAGTCCGGTTTTCTGAGAACTCCAGTTTCCAGAGAACTGTTGATTATAGAAGAGAAAAAAATGGGACGTGAAAACTCGTCCAATTTTCAGAGGTTTTCATGGGTTTTACTGTATAATTCCATAACTGTTCAATTTTCACTTTATAATTAATAACGATTTGATCTACACAAGTGATTTACTGCGCATTTACTGCACATTTCTTTGTCAAAATTTCTTCCCATAAAAATACAGTTCCGCACCCCAGCTTACAAAACAACATGTACGCCAATGCCTGGCGTTTTAATTTTTATTTCATAATAATTGCATTGAAGCTCAATCAAAATCGGTTATAAATCAGAATCCGCTATTTGACAAATCGAATCTTATTGACTGCTAGCAAGCTATTTAATAAAAGTCGGTTTAATTCCGGAACGGTTAATTTACAATATCATCAATTCGGAGGGTTAAGTTTTTGAATAGTGTCCAATATTTATTTAATCAACAAAAAGATACCATAATTTTCACCATGGCTAAGGTGTAAACCATTCTGGATTATTTAGCGGGAAATTATTAATATAATAAAATTATGTCTGTGTCAGACTTTTTTATCAATTAGGCGAAGAAAGAAAGGATTAGTTTTCAAACTGAAGAGTGGATAATTGAAGCGCTGACTGGACTATAGCCATTCATGTACTTCCGGTAGTTTTTTGTACTTCCGGTAGCTTTTTGTGCTTCCAGTTTAATCATGGAGGACTGGCAGGATTTATTAGGGAGCAAACAATGGCTTATAACAAGTGCATTACCGAAAGTCGATCAAAACGTTAAAAAATCTAAGAAGAAATCAGAAATATCCATTAGTCCTCAGTGTCAGCAGAAGACACCGGAAGTTCTAGTGAATCCACCGGAAACACGTGATCATCCCTCTGTTGATGTTGACAGACCGAGGAAATCTTCCAGAAACTCGCAACGGGATCGACACAAATATAAAAATACGCGCCGAGATAAGGGAGCAGAAGATGATCGTCGTTTGTCTTTAACCCCTACACGTCTGCGTTCCGGGCGATACTCACGAATCACTAGCCGCCAAAATAGCAGAAACAGTGACTGGACCCCTAGTCCCGAAATTCCATGGATACGTCTGGTAACGCGAAAAGCCATTTATTTTATTGCCTTGTTGTGTAAATGTGATAATATAAAAATGTTTCGTTTGAAAATAATCGTACACGCATTGGATCTATTACGAAGTTTATTAATGGATACGTTTACTTAATTAACCATTTTGTGAAAATAACTGCAAAATAGCCTTGGTTTTGAATACTAATATCTAAATTGATTGTACATACGGTGCTTTAAGCTTTCTCCTCAACATGATATTTCGCTTTAGTGTTTGAATAAAGCTCCAAGAGTTGCAATCGTAATTAATGAAATCTAATCTTAGAGATAGGGTCAACATAAAACAGCTTCTAACCACACAATCATAAACAGCGCCGCTCTGTGTTGTTGAGGACAAAAGTTGTTTTTCAATATCTTTACCTGTATCATGTTTGTAGTCGACGTTTGCGTCTTTATAGAGAATTTGTTTCCGTACTTTTCATTTTTGTGCGTTTAAAACTGGGAGAATAAGGCCACGTTATTACCTACATGGTTGGTCCTCTAACAAATCTGAAATGTTTATTGGTTTTAAGGTATATAACAAATGTATGGTATTCAGTAACATGTACATTTTGTGTAATTATACTTGCAATGTTTCCATTTAAGTGACCATTGTCAGCGAACGGTCTGAATTTCTAGTGACTGAGGCACATTTTGATCATTGTGGTCATGTCTTATAGTTTTCGCACCAGATGAACATTTATTAAGATCTTTCATATTGTCCATATGCGTTGTACGAGTACAAATATTTCTTCATGAACTGAATTTGTCACTAGTTTAGGCTGTTTTATATCTTTTTAAATTTATTCATTATTTTATTGCCATATGGAGAACCATACTATGTAATTACATCACGTTTGTGACGTTACTAATTTGCATATCCTGATTAACCTAATTATCATTCTCGACCTGACATTTCATCATTTATAACAATTTCAGCTCTAAAAGCACTACTGGAGCGTTAGACTGAGGTTCAAATTGTAATATTATGCAAGTGGCATGTGTAATTAATAGCTTAAAAATTAATCGATACATGTATTGTGAAATTATTGTGAATATATACTATCAAAATCTATATACAGTCAACAATTTTAATTTTGCATTTGATAATAAATTTACATTTCAATAAAAACCCTAAATTATTTTTCTAAAAATCTTTGAGTTTTCCACCAATGCGCTACATCATGAAATTTAAACAACAAAAACGAATTTTTAATAAAAAAATCTGAAACCTTAAGGTGTTATTGTAATATTCGTCCACATACATAAGTTTACAGTCATAAGTTTTTCAGTATATATAGGCTGAAAGCTAATAAACTAATACATACAAACTTTTTTTCAAAAAGTAAATACAAGACAATACTTTATTACGTCTTGTGAAGTGATTGCATACAAACTGTCAATGCCATGATTAATTCAGTGCAACCTCTCCATAGCGACCCTCTCTTGAGCAACAACCGCCCTTCAACAACAGCATGATTTTTCCACTGTACAATTTGTCTATTAATTTAACCTTTCTTGAGCAACAACACATCAACAACAATTTTGCTTCTCCTAAAGGGTTTTGCTTTGGAGAGGTTCACTTTACTTAATTTCTTTAATTATATTTTCAGCCTTTGGTGAGATTTCGTCGTGCGGCAAGGACAGTCTTACTGTTGTTGAAAGCTACAGCAAGCAGTAGGTATGTCACGCTTTGCTCTATATTTTAATACAATGTTCTTCACTTGAAATATATTTGTACAAATCTTATTGAGTGTCTTTACTCACCAGGGTTTAACATCGCACTAACTGCCAGGTTTATTTGGGGACCTTTTCAGCTTTTACGGAGGGGAAAACCCCAAGCGTATACCTTGGGTAGAAACACCGACCTTCCGTAAGCTAGCTGGACAGCTTTACGGTTAACAGACCAACCCTGTTTGGGGAGGCGACCCTAATGTTTCTTACGCCAAAATCCAAAGTACGAAAATATTTTGGGACGAATCGTAACTTCAAAGTACGAAAGGTATGCTTATACAAAAATAGAAAAGAAAAGTTTTGCGATCTACGTACCGCAATGTTTTTGATCAAGTAACAATTACCATGAATATTTTTTCTAGCCTTTCTCATATATCACCAAAGAGTGGATTTCTATTCATTATGTTTATAAAATGTAACTACATGTCGTAATTTGCTCATCTATTCAATTCTATTAAACATTTATAAATAAATATTTAGTCGAATTTAATCTGAGCATAATTAATACCGATAGAAAAAGATATATTGAATGAAGAAAAACATGCTCTTAAGTACGCGAATTATTACTTAAGCATTTTAGAAAGCGTATTGATTTGATACAAGCGAATGTGTGATGTTAGTTAAAAGAAGCTCTTTGTAATCCCCCCCGCCACAGTATTATGACGATGAATTCAGAAAAAAAATCTTTTCAGTACATGTGTAAAAATACACGTGGGTGTCTAAAATTCAAGTACATTTGTTTCTTTCTGTATAATTGTCGCTGTTTAAAAAATATATTTAAATCCAGACGACACCAAGGTCTCACACTTCAGTCATCACAAAAAAACTTTTAATGAATTCTGGTAAAATTTTAACAATTACTGGCCCTCATATCCAGTCTTTTCCTTTAATTTTGGCAAATAAAAAATGCATTTGGATATAAGTAAGTGATGTATTAACTATTAAATAGAAACTGGTTTTAAATCTTACTTCTATCAGTCTGTCTTCTGTGAATGAATGAAATAAATGACGTTAGAAAATAAAAGCGATTGTCTGTTCTCTCATACATTCCATTCTATTTATAGACATGCGAGTCAAGGTCACAGAGATCAAATGTCATGGTCACAACTTGCAGACGAACATGGCACCGCCAAACGAACATACGATCTATTTGGAATCTCATTCGACCCGTCCATGTTTAAAGCCAAAAGAGAAGTAAGTTATGTCAGGAAAATTATTCGTACGATTTTTTTCATTTTCGCTATTTTTCACACAAATTTTTCGAACATGTTGCCTTTATGTCAATGTATATATTATCTACACTTTGATCTTCACGCAGACAGTGACGTTTACAACACAATACAATAATCCCAGTATCACGGCCACCTTTAGGATCCGAATAAATCGGTTGTCCCCATTTATCAAGTTTGAATAAAGAGGAAATATTGAAAACCTGTCCGTAAAATAGAGGTAATCGTTCAATGAGGTTTTACTTAATATGTGTTTCACTGTTGCAAAATACTTTATTTTTTACTACTTTTATTATTTTGATTACAGAAATAGTTTTTTCGAGCAGTTTTACATATTTTATATCTTCAAAACTGTGTTACCGCCAAATTTGAGCAATTGTTTGCATTTTCTTTTGTTATTCGAAAAATATTCGCGATTTTTTTAAGTTCATTATATTTCTTCATATAAGATATATTATCAAACTTATGCTGTGATCCTAAATTATACTTATATGTACGACCGTGGGTAATTCAATGGTAGTTCAAATGAATTCACAACAATACGTGGGTCGAGAAAATCGAAAGGTGTACTCCATTAAAAATTGTGAAAGTAATTTATCAATGGCTTGTGAATGAACGTGCGGCATATTCTTCATTTTGTTTAGGTGTAAGAATATTTTGACACGAGTGTTGCATTATGAAATAAGAAAATATATCAATACATTTCTATAAAAAATAAAGTCCTCTTCATCTTAAGCTCGTAATTTTTTACCCAAGTTTATTAATATCAAAATCGTTTGACTATAATATTAAGATTATGCACTTTTAATTGAGAAGCTTTTGACGCAGGAGAACAAAATCTTTAATCACACTTGTTTGCGCGGCATTGAATGAACTCTGTTTTGTATATTGAAGATCTGAGACGGCTTAAAAATACATGGAAATGTACTTATGAATGAACACGGTTTTATACGACGTCATCCGATTATTCAAATTTATGTAACTTTATGATCCACATTATACATATTATGTCACTTTATGAGTTTAATCGGAAGAAAGCATTATTTTTGTTTATTAAGAGTATCGAACATTTATTACGTTAAGGGTGAAAGGAAAAATGATTTTTGTTATATAATGTATATTTCTAAATTAAGGTATATAATACATGTTAATAATCAAATAAGCGTGTAATTTACACAGTAGAACAAGATTACTGTGAATTCTCCATTATGTCTATATTTCACTTTACCTGTATAACCATTTTATTACAGTAAAGTTAGGAATGGTCATAGAAAAATAAATAGTTCACTTCACCTGATCATTTTAGTGTTCACTATTTCAGAATTCTCTATAACTCTTAATTGTTACCATTTTTGTATCATTACTGTACATTAATGTACTGTCCCATATTTTTATTTGATAGAAATACCTCAGCAATGAAGCGAAAGCAATTTTATCATTATTCCCCGCGGACAGAACGGAAGAACAGACAAAATTAGCACTTTTAGCATTAAACCAGACTGTCGATGCTTTTGGTGAATTTCCAATAAAATTACAGAGATCTCTTGCTAGTGTGGGTTGGTATGAAAAGTAAGTAAAATGTTTTCACCATTACAAAGTATTGCGTGAGATTTCAGTGCAGTAAAACAATTACCAGACGATTTAATGTGAAATTATATTGGTAATTTTCGTTCACTAGATATTTCATCTGTTTCATACTCGTCAGCCGGAATAGCTCAGTTGGGAGAGCGTTAGACTGAAGATCTAAAGGTCCCTGGTTCAATCCCGGGTTCCGGCGTGATCGGAACGATCGGCGGCTGATCAATCTTTTTTACACTTTGATAAGTTACTCCATTATTATACAAACAATAATTCACATTGCGTAAAATGGATGTAAATATTTCAAGATAACTAAACGATTTTTGCATTACATGACTAATAATATGATATAAAATGTTAAAATACACAAAGTAAATCCTCAATCACACCGTTTTCTGACGTCTATTTTCGAGGGGTGGGAATCATATTTATAATCATTTCGATTTCAAGGGCTTTCTGAAGTTACATCGGAGGAAAAAACATTATTTTGCTCAATTCGAGTTCAATTTCTAAACCAACAAAACATAGAATCTTTTTTTTAATTCTTCGGATATTAACATGATGAAATCTGGAATGTCTGCCACAATCGACAGAATTTCAAATCGAGCTTTTATTGACTGAATACCTGTCAGCCGGAATAGCTCAGTTGGGAGAGCGTTAGACTGAAGATCTAAAGGTCCCTGGTTCAATCCCGGGTTCCGGCGTGATCGGAACGATCGGCGGCTGATCATTCTTTTTCTTACACTTCATACATATTCTACAATGAACCGAACTTTATAAGGTATTATTATTATTATTCTCGGATCATTTTAGCCTCTAAGAAGCAGTATAAAATACATTTACCATGACCAATAAAATATTTTTCAGTTTTGACGCAAAGAGAGTTATAATTAGACAGGGACACGTGGCAGATAATTTCTACTTCATCTTGTCGGGAACGGGTAAGCAACCACATTTTTGTGTGTTAGATATGTGCAAGCAAACCCCGAAGCTAATGAAACGTTTTATTTAAATATCACATTTATCTTGACATTTTTTTTCTGCCAAAAGGCAGTGTCATGTAACTTGCGTTCAAGAAGTACCGACACTGAGAGTTTGTTAAATGGTGACCTGCGGTTATATATACATATTAAGAGTCTACATTATTCACTTAACTGGTTACCGTCGCCTCTGTCTGTTCAGAACCTCTAGTCTACTGCAACGTGGAACTGGAACCAGTTCACCCTATTCACACGTTTTATCATTTGTTTCTTTCAGCGGTTGTTACAATACTGGAGACAGACAAAGATTCGGGTGACCAAGCCGTCAGGACTGTGGCATTTCTTCGTAAAGGAAACAGTTTCGGGGTATGTTCTAGTATCATTATTCCTATATCATTATTACGCAAGTTTAATCACATTTAGGGGGATGAAATCAGTTTAATTCAGGGTTGAAATCGTATAACTAACGACCTTTTTCATATTTTCAGGAACTAGCCTTAATGCACGGAGCGCGTCGTAGTGCCACAGTCACATGTAAGACGAATGTGGAATTACTGGCCGTCAGTAGAGAAGACTTTATTGACATATTTATGCATATTGAAAAAGACAAAGAACCGGAACACATTCGATTCCTTCGGACAATAGATCTACTCCGGGATTGGCCGATTGATAAAATCCCAATTGATAATCCGAAAATATGTTTGTTCACGTTCTTTAGGTAAGTCTGCTTAGACAGTGGTTGATATCAAAGTAATACAATTTACATAGGAGTTTATTCATATTTCAGTCAAAACTTATAACTCATGCTTAACACAGATACAAAAATTTAGAAAAGATATTACAATTTCATTGTTGAGATATAAGTAAAAATGTTCAGCCACCAATCATTCCGATCAAGATGGAACCCGGGATTGAACCAGGGACTTTTAGATCTTCAGTCTAACGCTCTCCCAACTGAGCTATTCCGGCTGTCATTTATTACCCAATAAAACGTCAATTCGAAATTTAGTCAGTTGTGGCAGACATTCAAGATCGTATCATGTTAAAGTCCAAGCAATTAGAAATAGATTGCATCTCTTGTTGGATTAGAAATTGAAATCGAATAGAGAAAAAAACTTCCCTATCCAATGTGTTGAAAGCATTTGTAATTGATATCAATACAATGAATATAATTTTCCCCACAAAAATGGCGTTTAAAGTGCTATGTATAAAAAACGGTATGACTGAAGATTTACTTTGTGTATTTTCACATTTTATATGTAATTATTAGTCATAATAAAGCACAAATCGTTAAATTATCTTAAAATATTCACTTCCATTTACGTAATGTGACTTTGTGGGTATTTTTTGCATTTACTTTTATACAGTGTATAAATAAAATATAAAACTGCAATAAATGAATATATGGCTTCCTTTATAAAAACAAAATGAACAGCGCAGTCTTAATGACTTTGTATTTTATTTGATACACACCGCGCTGATTGTGGCGGCATTTTTATACATTTTAGTTTAATTAAATAAATTAAATTTTGCATTTTTAATAATTGAAAAAGGATGCAACAGAATGGAAAAGAAGAAAAAAAATAGTAAAAAGAATGATCAGCCGCCGATCGTTCCGATCACGCCGGAACCCGGGATTGAACCAGGGACCTTTAGATCTTCAGTCTAACGCTCTCCCAACTGAGCTATTCCGGCTAACAGTTATTATACAAAATACGTCCATTCGAAATTATTCCTATTGTGACTTACATTGCATATTGCATCATGTCAAAGTCCTAGCAATTAAAAATAGATAACATGTTTTGTTGGATTAGAAATTGAAATCGAACGGAGCAAAACAAAACTTCCCTATCCAATGAATTGAAAGACTTTGATATCGATATAATAATAATGAATACATATAATTTCCCCACAAAACTCGACGTTTAAAATGCAATGCATGAAAACAGTTTGACTGAAGATTTACCCTGTGTCTTCTAACATTTTGTATGTTAGTATTAACTATATCATACAAATATCGTTTTTCATATTATTTTATTAAGTCATTTTACGTAATATGAATTATTGTTTATAGTAATCTATTGAATTGTCAAAATATAAAAAGAATGATCAGCCGCCGATCGTTCCGATCACGCCGGAACCCGGGATTGAACCAGGGACCTTTAGATCTTCAGTCTAACGCTCTCCCAACTGAGCTATTCCGGCTGACAATTATTTGTTTAATAAACACTCATGTCGACATTTAGTCAATTCCTCATCAAAAGTATTGTATTGTAATAACGGCTAATTTTCACGCTTGCATCATATTCCAGTCCAACCAGCATTGAGTTAGAAAAGATTAAAAGTGTTTGGACAGAAATTGAAATGGAGTAAATTAAACCAAAACTTTTATATTTCATGTAGTGGAAGCCATTAGTATATATAACAAATATCCCCCAAAAAATCAACAATTGAAATGAAATTTATCAAAACTGTCTGGCTGAAGATTTATTTCGTACATTCACATATTTTGTACTTCATATAGCTATATCATTCAAGAATTCGTGTTTAGTTAGTTTAAATCATTTACAAGTACAGTGCTGTTATGTAATATAAAATATCAACTAGAATAATCTAAGCTCGATGGTTCGATAGACGGGCGATTAGTCATTTTATGATCACCATGGATACATAATTTAGAATAAATTTTCTTTTCTACTTTTCTAAAATTATTCTCATTTAATTAAAAATTCACACATTAATTGATACTAATTACGACTTTGTGTTTTTTTTTGCATTTACTTTTATACAATGTTTAAATAAAATATAAAACTGCAATAAATGAATATATGGCATCCTTTATCAAAACAAAATGAACAGCGCAGTTTTAATGACTTTGTATTTTATTTGATACACACCGCGTTGATTGTGGTGGCATTTTTATACATTTTAGTTTAATTAAATAAATTAAATTTTGCATTTTTAATAATTGAAAAAGGATGCAACAGAATGGAAAAGAAGAAAAAAAATAGTAAAAAGAATGATCAGCCGCCGATCGTTCCGATCACGCCGGAACCCGGGATTGAACCAGGGACCTTTAGATCTTCAGTCTAACGCTCTCCCAACTGAGCTATTCCGGCTGACAGTTATTATACAAAATACGTCCATTCGAAATTATTCCTATTGTGACTTACATTGCATATTGCATCATGTCAAAGTCCTTGCAATTAAAAATAGATTACATGTTTTGTTGGATTAGAAATTGAAATCGAACGAAGCAAAACAAAACTTCCCTATCCAATGAATTGAAAGACTTTGATATCGATATAATAATAATGAATACATATAATTTCCCCACAAAACTCGACGTTTAAAATGCAATGCATGAAAACAGTTTGACTGGAGATTTACCCTGTGTCTTCTAACATTTTGTATGTTAGTATTAACTATATCATACAAATATCGTTTTTCATATTATTTTATTAAGTCATTTTACGTTATATGAATTATTGTTTATAGTAATCTATTGAATTGTCAAAATATAAAAAGAATGATCAGCCGCCGATCGTTCCGATCACGCCGGAACCCGGGATTGAACCAGGGACCT
Organism: Lutraria rhynchaena; assembly: GCA_008271625.1. NCBI lineage: Eukaryota > Metazoa > Mollusca > Bivalvia > Venerida > Mactridae > Lutraria > Lutraria rhynchaena. Next base: position 4,142,124 of record VIBL01000012.1, read on the forward strand.
TTAGATCTTCAGTCTAACGCTCTCCCAACTGAGCTATTCCGGCTGACAGGTAATCAATCAATAAAAGCTCAATTTGAAATTCTGTCGATTGTGGCAGACATTCCAGATTGCATCATGTTGATATCCGAGGAATTAAAAAAATAGATTCTATGTTTTGTTGGTTTAGAAATTGAACTCGAATTGAGCAAAATAATGTTTTTGCTCCGATGTAATCTGAGAAAGCCCTTAAAACTGAAATGATTATGAACATGATTCTCCCCCTCCCCCGAAAAAAATAGACGTTTGAAATGCAATGCCGTCAGAAAACGGTGTGATTGAGCATTTACTTTCTGTATTTTAACATTTTATATCATATTAGTAGTCATGTAATGAAACAATCGTTTAATTATCTTAAAATATTTACATCCATTTTACGCAATGTGAATTATTGTTTGTATAATAATGGAGTAACTTATCAAAATGTAAAAAAGAATGATCAGCCGCCGATCGTTCCGATCACGCCGGAACCCGGGATTGAACCAGGGACCTTTAGATCTTCAGTCTAACGCTCTCCCAACTGAGCTATTCCGGCTGACAAACATTTGTTTAATAAACACTCAAGTCGACGTTTAGTCAATTCCTCATCAAAAGTATTGTATTGTAATAACGGCTAATTTTCACGATTGCATCATATTCAAGTGCGACCAGCTTTTAGTTATAAAAGATTAACAAATTTTGAATAGAAATTGAAATGGAGTAAATTAAACCATAACTTTCATATTGCATGTAGTGGAAGTCATTAGTATGTACAACAAATATCCCCCAAAATTCAACAATTGAAATGAAATGTATCAAAACTGTCTGGCTTAAGATTTATTTCGTACATTCACATATTTTGTACTTCATATAGCTACATCATTCAAGAATTCGTGTTTAGTTAGTTTAAATCATTTACAAGTACAGTGCTGTTATGTAATATAAAATATCAACTAGAATAATCTAAGCTCGATGGTTCGATAGACGGGCGATTAGTCATTTTATGATCACCATGGATACATAATTTAGAATAAATTTTCTTTTCTACTTTTCTAAAATTATTCTCATTTAGTTAAAAATTCACGCATTAATTGATACTAATTACGATTTTGTGTTTTTTTGCATTTACTTTTATACAGTGTATAAATAAAATATAAAACTGCAATAAATGAATATATGGCTACCTTTAAAAAACAAAATGAACAGCGCAGTCTTAATGACTATGTATTTTATTTGATACACACCGCGCTGATTGTGGCGGCATTTTTATACATTTTAGTTTAATTAAATAAATTAAATTTTACGTTTTTAATAATTGAAAAAGGATGTCACATAAAGGAAAAGAAGAAAAAAATAGTAAAAAGAATGATCAGCCGCCGATCGTTCCGATCACGCCGGAACCCGGGATTGAACCAGGGACCTTTAGATCTTCAGTCTAACGCTCTCCCAACTGAGCTATTCCGGCTGACATGAATACACTCGATAAAATGTCAGGTCGTGAGCGATGAAGATATTTTACTCGTATACAGCTGAGTTATCAAGTTAAGATTTAAATACACTTTACATGGATAGGGTAGTTTAAGGGTTGTTTAAGGTTCTCTCTGTGTAGAGTTAACTGTACATGCACGTGTATTTATTTAGTGTACATATGCTTGGACAAAATTTACCACATAAACATAGCGATTTATGAATATATAAATTGAATGTTATTCACATGATTATCATAATTATGTGAATTGTGTTTACTTTATGTGCATGTATTTACTATATTCTTTTCACAGTGAATGAATGCTTATGTTTCGTACTGAATGTTGACATGTATATACCATGTATATCCTTAAAATAGATATACAACCTGTTAATTTTCATGTATTACTATTTGTACATGTACATGTATATACTTGTGTACTAAATCTATCTGTCAATGGTCCCGGAGTCTCTTTTTTCTAAATATCTATTATAAATAGTGGCGGTTTAGGGGTCGGATTTAACATATTATCGTTTTAGCCGGCATAAGTGAATATATACAAGTTTCATAATTATTGCATCATTTTCGTGAGTATTTTGATATTACTAAACATTACATCATGTTCCCTATAGACCTACATTAATGTTGATCGCTTATATTCAGGGTGTATGAACGAGTCAAGTTCCGGCAATAGCTATAAATCGTACAAGTTGAATTATATAGCATCGCAATAAATCGTACAGTGATTGGAAGTAGGCAAGTGCTTGTGATCGCAATAAATAGTAAAAGTGAAAATATATAACAGAGCAATGATTCGTACTGTGATTTTGTTTACACACCGTGATATTTTAACGATTTTAAAATCTTTCTACCGTAAATCATAGTCTACTGTTTAAATCAAGGTGATTTTAACATTTGTTCTATTGTAAAATCATATTTCTTCGTTGAAAAATACGTATTTCTACATGCAGTTAAACTTGCATCAACGGCGCACTGAATAGGAAGCGCCCTAGGATATATTGCATATGTACTTGACATTGTTATAAATTAAAGGTAACATGAATGTAATATCTACATTGATATTTCCATCATGGACGTAGTTGTAATGACTCAATATACAGTAAAACTTTACTTAGCGGTCACTTTGATATTAGATCTAACACTACTTTATCATAAGGACCACTTAATTTTAGATCTGTGTTCTATATATCCTCTGTATTTTAATTTAAAGAGGCCACATTAATATTCAGACCATGCTTTATTTGGTCCAAAATGTTTTGCTATACAAAGGCTTGAAAGAATAGCCACGAGTAGAGTTTCTTGACCAAATGTATGATAGTTTTTACTGGCAAACATTTCTTTTTTTGCTAAGCATTCATTTGGTGAGAAGACGCGGAACGATTCATCCCCAAATATTTTCGTACCTCGGATTTGCCGTTAGGAACTTAAGGATCGGTGCTAAAAATTGGGTCAGTGGGGTAAAAATAAACACGACTATATTTGCTGGTTTAATATTCTAATAAATGAAACTTATATTGTGTCTGTTGACTAAATTATGTCTATATTGTAAGGATGGGTCATATTTGATATAAACACACAACGCATGATAATTATTCCTGCATATTCACATCAGTTTATTCATATCAGTTTCCTGTAACAGACGAAGAAAGAATGTATATGTTATTTATATCATGTTCGTATAAATATAAACTGGTTTATTCGTCTATACAATGAAATCTGTTGTTAGAAGTCGTTCTGTCAAAATGGCTGCTTAATACAGGTTACATCTATATCCAAGTGTGGAATAGAATTACTGTTTTGTGGTGTGCAGAAATGTCGTGTCCGAATATACGTAGTGTATATCACACCATAATAAGAATAGAAAAAATATTACACTTTTTGTTCATTTTGAAATTCATTCTTGTAGATTATTTTTTGAAGCGGATTAAAAAAGGTGTGACACATTTACTAGATTTTAGAATTTAGTTTTTTGAGGACCATTTTTCCAGGCGCGGAGTACTCCTGTGCAAGGATAGCAATACGACAGACTGGATCTATGTTATCAAAACAGGGACTTGTCGGGTTCTCAAAGATTTACATGATACAAAACCAAACATACCAGGCTTGGAATATATTCCATACTCCATAAAACAAGCTTATTTAAGTAAGTAGATTTGTATTGATTTCTGATGTTCAGCCGAGGGCGTATCCTGATATACATAATACAATTTTCACTGGGGTTTAACGTCGCACCAAGCGCTTGGTCATTAGGCAACTTTTTGGTATATACCTGGGTAGAACCACCGACCTTCTGTAAGTCAGTTGGACAGCTTCCTCACTTGTGAAATTTGTCTGGTCCTGTGTGGGATTCGAGGGCACAGCGATGAATGGCTAGTAATTACTTATAATGGACTATAACCACTTCACCGCGGAGGCCCAAGATTTAAAACAGATCAGCAAATATATATTCTGTAGATGACAGGGTTTTAGGAGAGTTGAAAAAGGGTTTTTGATGAGTAATCATTGTATCCAGTATATGTAGGCAAACTACACCATATAGAGTCGTCCCTGACCAACAGGTATGGGAAAACGTTTTTCCAGTAAAAAATAAAATGGTTTGGAAATTGTTGACAATTTCATCACGACAATCTTCCGTTTGTATATTACGCATGATTCTGTGACTGGAAAACAAGCTAATTAGCTGTATGGCAATGTTTTTTTCTGCCTTGCTACGCTCCCTCAATGTGTGTGTGTGTACACAACTCTGTATATAGATAGCCTATGTGTCAAGCATTGTTTAGGAGTTTTGATGCTAACGTATTTATCCGACAGCTACGGTGGCATATTTCTTCCTAAAAGCTATACAGCCCATGTTATTCAGGTGCTCTACATCAATCAATATGGAGTTCAAGAGATTAATCTCGAGTATACTGTTTAAAACTATTTGTCTGAATATGCCTCCATTCATCCAGTATTGATATGTTTGCAGTGAGCTAATTGATATTTATTTGCACCATTTGAAGAATAAACACAGTGCACTAACGGTAATACCCGAACTCTACTCATGTTTGAGACAATATCGATAATTACGAGTACATATGGCCTGTACAATTATTTTCATTATTCTACAAAGCTGGACCCAAGAAATAAGAAATAAATTCTGTCATTTTTGTTATTTGATCTCACGTCACGCAACTTCATTCACAGGTGGCAGTTCACTCAGGTATAATTATTTCGCAATTTTCAACTTTTTGTTTTTTATTGTTCTTGCAGAGTTGCCTCCCATTGCACCAAACAAATCATTGGACACTCCACGATCTACTTTTTCCCACAAACATACATTTCCACAAAATAATCATCGACATAGATTTAGACTTCCGGTAATACATCAACGAACACAAGAACAATGTAAGTACATGTATGTACATGTATATGAAGTCATAAAAGTTTCGACATTACGACCACCAATAAGGACCTAATGTTTCTGTCTGTATATTGAAGTGGTCGAATGATTAAGTTGGTATGTAGAGGAAATATTGAAACCCGGTCCGAAAATATTGGGTTGTTGTGATGAAATGGTCGTTACATTGAAATGGTCGTAAAGATAGGTTTTACTGTACATTACACGTAAACGTAGCCGCGACCGTGGTCCAGTGGTAAGTGCACAGGGCTTGTAATGTGGTCGCGTCAGGTCATACCCTTCTATGAAAATTTGATAAAATTGTCGATTTTCCTCCATTTGTAGAGAATTTGCCGGCTCCTTGTGGACGGGTAAGTTAGTACTGGTTAGTATACAGTCCAGGAAACCTGGTTATGTGAACCAGTCGCCGTATATAACTGAAAAATGTCGAGAGAACGGCGTTAAGCCCAGTGATAATGTCACATAAAAATAAAAAAAAACGTAAACGTAAAAATATTCGTGATCCGCGCCGGCTAGTGTTTATCAACAAAACTATTTTTGTTGTGTGCCGCCCTTGCTTGAGTCTTATTCATCTACTACCAGGACATGAAAGTCATATGCTGAAATAATAACCACATAAAAGTGGAAATTTATCATGTGGATTTAAGTTTTATATAGAAATAAAGACATTCTTATAAAAGTTCATGTTTTTAGACAACCATGGCACATGTTCTTTAGTAGAATTGTTAATTTTTTTCAGTGTTAACAATCTCTATAGAACATCAGTCACATTTGAATGATATATTTGATAAATTACATGCAGTTCCCAGGAGAGAAAAGAGACACGTAAGTTTTATTTAAACATTTCTCCCATGTAAGTCAAATAATAGTAATAAGTTAGAAATTCATATTTAACGAAACCTCACATGATTCAATATATCTCATTTAGCTGGACAATTGATAAAGAATACAATTACGCATCATGCTCTACAGAACATCTGTTTGAATGGGTCGTGGACTCTGAAGCTAGCTTTTTCTGATTTGTATAAAACGCGTATTATTATTACATCCAAATGCAGACAAAGTCGAAATGACATCTCAAAGGCAGACTAAATGATCTACATACGTTAGAAAATGTGTCAATGTAATTTATCGCGACATTTAAAAAAAATCATTTCATGTGCGCAACATTTTCGATTTAGTTCATTGCTAATAAAATAAAATTCCGATTTTTTCATACACTGCATATAAGTCTATGTATTAATCTATCACTATCCTATAGCATGTAAAATGATAATTATGAAATGTTTAACAGAGTGAAGTCTCGTCAATACGAGATCTGAAACACGAGAACAGAGGAAATAGTAAAGTATTTGTTCAGATACAAAAACTTGCGTCGAGAGATGTGTTTGTGAGTTCATTTATTTCTTACATCAAAATAAAAAATATAATAAATATTCGAATTTCACTATTTCTATTAAATTGAAATGAAGATGCGCTTGTCTCTGCCCCCTCCAAAAAACAGAAAAGCGAGGTGTGCATGCTTTCCGTGACCACGTGGCGAGACCTACTTGATAAAACAGCTTGCATTTAGGTCGAGGGTCATCTCAAAACATTGCTGAATCAAACTATGCAAACAAATAATTGAATCCTTTTTATGCTTAGTAAATTTATTTCGCTATTTCGAATATTTCGCTATATTCGATATTTCACCATATCGGAGTTTACTGTAACCATGTTTTACTGTACTTGATACATTTTATCTACACACAGGGTTTAGAACATACAGTATTTGGTATGATTGGGCAGACGACAAGTTGTAGCCTGGTATCTGATGGCGCGGAATGTATTCTCATCAATAAAAAATTCTTTCTTCAACATTTAACTGACCAAGTAACGAAACAAATACGAAAAACGGTAAGTTTGTAAAAAATTTGCTTAAAACATCGTAAAAGTTTTCATTCCCTACAAGTTGCATTGTTGATAAACACGGCTGTGTTGAGCCTTGCGTGCACTTTATATTCACACTGTAGAGCACCGTCTACAAATATCGTTTTAAAATAAATCACATTGTCGTACTTAGATATTTCTGTTAGTTGACTCCGGAATTGATGTGAATTTTTTATGCTAATGCTGTTTTTCATCCTGTTGGTCTCATTGTAAGATTTCTTAAGCCAAAAAATAAATAAATTCATTGATTCTGCTTACATACCCAGAAGTAAAGGGTCGGTAAGTTGGCAGAACATTTTTTCGAGTAAACAGGGTCGGTGGAAAAGAAACTTTTTTGGTTGTTGTTATTAATAATGATGCTACAGTAGTTGTTGAAGACGAAGCTAATGAAATTATTGTTATTATTGTTATTGAAAATGGAGTCGAATATGTAGTAGTTGATGATGATCATGATGATAATAATAAAAATATCAATGATGATGGTGATTTCGCTGTGGTTATTAATTAGTCCGAATCAATTCTTACAATTCTCATTGTCACAGATCCAGCCTATACCGACAGAAGAAAGTCTACAACAAAAGTTACAAGATCAAACAAATTGGGACGCTTACAAATCCATGACAGTGTCCAACTTTATTGTGTTTAAGAAACAATTACATGAACACGAGGTGGATGCCTTGTATTTGTGATAGAAAATTTAGGCCTCAGTCAATCCTTTAGACAGAGGCCACCAAATGTAGACTAAAAATGTGACTTTATACAAAGTTGACCATAATTCAGAAGTTTATTTGGTCAACTTTTTCATTAAGTGCGCGGCTTTTGTTCACATGGTGACTTTTATGCACAGGTGGTCGTTACGTGGCGGTTGAACTGTACTTAAAGGACTGAATGATTGTCTCAAAATGTCTGAGGTCTGAAATTTATTTTTTTTAAGCATTCAAGGCATTACTTGTAAAATTTGACTACGACAATATTGATGATTGGAGAAAGCTGCCAGTTCGTTAAACAATGAATAAAAGTCGACTTCTTGTCCATATTGTACACGGTTTACCTGTACAAAAGCGGGTATTAAGCGGGTTGTTGACATAAACCGTGTTCTTAGAATCTGTACCAGTACAAACCTCGTTCCCCGACAGTAACTGCCAACTTCTCAACAAGAATGATAAGCGATGGAGAATGAATGGCCTTAGAAATAATTACTCCGACTATATAGTCACAAAGAACATGTGCCGCACACAGTGTTCGAACTAATGAGCCCGAGGGCCGTAGATCTAATGCTCATCTTGAGCTAAGTGGACGGCCTTAAATTGTTTTGTGTTTTACACTGTGATAATTACAGTAAAACCCCTGAAAACCGGACCCCCTCCGGACTGGACCAAAAGTCCAGTTTACTAAGAATTCCGGTTTTCATAGTATTATTTATTATTAGAGAAAAATAAATCGGACTTAAAATATCATCCGATATTCAGAGAATTCCGGTTTTCAGGGAGTCCGGATTTCAGGGGTTTTCTGTAATAGTAATTTATTGCCTAACCATGCCACGTGTTTAATTTAAAAAGGTGATACAGTAAAACTTCGTTATTACGAGCGTCAATATCAGGCCGTGATGTTGAGCACCCGACATATCTCGATTTATTAAAGTCCTGTCAAATTTGTTCTTTGTTGTACATAATTTCTATGCTTACTATGACCATCGTTATCTCGATATTTCAGGCACAAATTATGGTCCCATGACCTTAAGTGTTCATTACCTTGATTATCTCGAGAAGTGCCATTTTGTATCATCTTGTGTCATGTTCGCACCTAATACAATGCTATTACTTAATGTTACACAGTAAAACAACGGAATATTAATCGAGTACTTTATTTTTCACATGTCGTGACAATGAAATATTAATTGTTTGTGGTACGTTCGCAGTCATTTTCTATCATCAAAAAGACTTGTGTTTAAAATTTATTTTAAGAATTTAATTACGAGTATGTGTATTTGCACACCTTTTTGAGATGATTGTCTTTTGTGCAATTATGTCATTAATAAAGTATACATGTAAACTACTGGTTGCTTTCTGTTTTCTTCGATACATACAATATAAATGAGATTCGTCTTACACACTTATTTTGTTAATACAAATCACTTTCAATCATTTCATATCAGTTACCCTTCATTCTTGTTAGTATATTATCATTTTACACGATTTATACTTTTTGCTTTTTAAATTATTTAATTGTTTAATTGCTTATTTAAATGCACACTAAAAAGTAATTAAGCACCATAAGCCACTATTAAACATTATTCGATACACGCGTACTTGGCGTGACAAGTTACTATCACGTTGTGTAACAAAGACGTTTCATCGCATGAAAATACTGCAATTTCCAGACATGATATAATACTGTTGAAAACACGAATAAGGCATGAATAGAAAACTTTATTTTAATAATAAGCAATCAACACCATGACTGTATACTTCTCTCTGACTTCGTATAGCACATTTAACGTAAGTATTTTGTAATATTATGTACATAGGCGCGCTCATGCACTTGACACAAAACTTTTTCAACCTACAAACAAATACCTCGTTGTCACGAGCACCCAGTTTATCTCCAGCATTTAGACTGTTCCGATGACTCCTCGAGATATCCAAGTTTTACTGTATTTTCAATATAATCAAGTTACGTACTAGTATTTGTTTCTTTTATATGTAAATCATTATTATTGTACCCTCTTAATAAGAGCGTGAAAATATAGAATAAACGTTTGAATAAACCAAATGGTTTGTTAGCATATGTCCTATCACAATGCCAGACCTATACAAGAACCGAGGCAATCTAGGGGGTCCGTGGGCTTATCATAATAAATTTGCCATTTTTCTGCCCAAATTTTAACCGAGGCACGCGCCTCAGAGTGCCTCAGGGTAGCTACTGTGGTGTATCAACACAATAAAAAGTTACAGACGGTATCAACTACAGCCAGTTTACATGAAAAAAAAGCTTAATAATATACTACTAATATACGTGAACATTTCATAGAATTATGAGTAGTGTTCAATGAGTAAAGTTCAAATGTCAGTAGTGTTCAGTGAGTAAATACCATAAGTTTGCTAAGATTTGTAAATGCAGCTTATTTGTTAGCAATATTCAGAGGTAACTTTTTTCGACTACCGGTATTTGAATTATTTATTAATACGTTAGTTCCATATAAGCGTTAAAATGCAATCATACGTCCAACGGGGTTTCGAACTCTGGAAATCCCAAGTCTGATATACCACTAAATGGTTTAATTACGCTTCATCATCACGTGATAATCTTTGGTGTCAGTGATCAATGGGCCTTCATGGATAATCTCCGCAGGAGCTTGGTTGCAAGTAAAAGCAAATACAATTTTTGAATTATAGATCATTATAAATTAAAATAGTTACACGAACATTGAACTGATTATGTCGACAAGATAAGCCGTAAGGGTATTGCATAAAAAGAATGATCAGCCGCCGATCGTTCCGATCACGCCGGAACCCGGGATTGAACCAGGGACCTTTAGATCTTCAGTCTAACGCTCTCCCAACTGAGCTATTCCGGCTGACAATTGCTTACACAATGAACGCTTACTTCAATGATTGTACATCAAAGTATGGTAATAACGTAGTGACGGCTAACACTCACGATTGCATCATTATCTAGTCCAACCTGTTAGAACAGATTAAAGGTTTGCTGTTTTGAAACAGAAAAAAAACAAAATGTAATTAAAATAACCCTTTTCTATCAGATGTGGTGAAAACCATTGAAATCGATGTATGAAATACTAGTAGTTTTCCTAAAAAATCGACGTTTGAAATACAATTATCAAAACAGTACGGATCAGAATTTATTTACATAATTAGATTAAAACATTAATATGTATTTTATTTTTAGTCTATATGATTAGAAAAAAACATATTCAAGTGTTTTATTTTAAAATTATGAAGTATGGAATAATAACAAAAAAGTCAGGTGTGAGCATTTAAAAGAATGATCACGCCGGAACCCGGGATTGAACCAGGGACCTTTAGATCTTCAGTCTAACGCTCTCCCAACTGAGCTATTCCGGCTGACAATTATTTCCCGATGAATGCGCATTTTGGCATTTAGTCAATTTTGGGCCATTATTCTCGTTTGCATCATGTTGTGGTCCAAGCAATAGATTCAATTTTACATTGGATTAGGAGAATTGATTAAACTATAACATTTTTGTACCCGATGTATTGAAAGATATTAACATCGATGTTTGATAAATATATAAATATATATTTTCCCTAAAAACATCGGCGTTTGAAATACAATGCATGAAAACGATATGACTGAAGACTAACATTTTATATTTTATTATTTTATTATTTTCTGCGTCATACAAAAATTCGTTTCATTATTTTCAATTATTTACTTTGATTTTATTTTATGTTAAGTACATTTACATACATTATTTATAATCCAGTATATTGTTAATAAGTAAAAAATGATCAGCCGCCGATCGTTCCGATCACGCCGGAACCCGGGATTGAACCAGGGACCTTTAGATCTTCAGTCTAACGCTCTCCCAACTGAGCTATTCCGGCTGACGATTATTTGTGTACAATACACGTTTAATAACAATAACATTGACTAATATTCATGATTGCATCATTTTAACGTCTATGATGTAAGAATAAACTCTATGCTTTGTGGGTAAAATTGCATTGAACCAACAATAAAACTAATTAATCCAATGTATATAAAAGCTACTGAGATGGATATATGATATTTTTGTTAGAAACTTAGATAGTGTAATTGAAACAAATATAAACTTATCTGTTTGATGTACTGGAAGCTGCTGAAATTGATTTCATTTATAAGAATTCTCTAAAAATATCTACTTAACACGCAAAATGGCTAAAATATTTACTTACTACACACAAGGGCCAACGCGCACATGCTGACAATTAGTGTATATACAATAACCTAACATTTCGACGTTTGGTCGATTTCTCATGGGGCAACAACAATAGTGACTGATATTCAACATGTTCAAGCTGAAGCAGTAAGAACAGATTTTGTTGGATTAGAAATTGAACTTGAATGGATTAAAGAAAACGTTTCTATCTGATGCATTGAAAGCTATTGAAATACATTTATTATATGTAAGCCACAGAATATCTACTCGCAAATCAATTACTTTTCACATTAGTCTACGTATTTTTAGGACAACCCTCGTAATTTCTTAATCGTCCGTGCATTCGCTTATTCTCGATGTGTGCCTTATCACAAATGCATAATGATACATGTAGAACACTCAAGTTGGGTGTAGGGAAACCTCAATTGTCCGGACCAGGAGAAAAGTCAACAGAAAAAAACGCAAGTTTTTATTTGTCATTAATTGTTATCAAACAAAAGGTGCCCCAAGGCATCGTCAAGAACATCAATCTGAATTCTAGACCTTTAAAATCTTTGTTTTATTGTCAAACGGGGAAAGTAGGTTTAACGACTGTCACAACAGGGTTGATAAGCACTTCACAATTGCCTGAAATGTCAATCTGGCAACTTTAAACGGATTTCGCCGAACGCGCATCATTAAAACATTTCGATTCTATATTTTGCTTATCGGTACACTGGTGTTTTAACGAACAAAATTGAATAATTTTTAATGAGAGCATATTTTTTTTAAATTTAATTTGCACATCGCAAATACACTTCTTAAACATTTTAATGCATGCATATGTAAGATAAACGCTGTTATCAGATACTACGTGACAAGTTGATGGGTCATTATTCATCAAAGTCGTATCAATGGCGTCCTGGACGTAGGACTATGTGGACAATTTCAGGTAAATGCATATTTTGTGAGCTAATTTTCAATGTTCATTGCTGTAACTTCGTCATAATTTTTTGCTTTTTCCTATGTTTTACTTCTTATTTGGTTCATATCTCACCCCAGTTTATTCATTCGGTTGTTTGGTTGGCCGATTTAAAAAATAAATTCGGTCTTGCTGTAATAAAATCCTACCAAGTAAAACAAATGCGCTGCAGTCACACATAATCTAATTGGTTGGACTACTCGCGATATGTGTATTGTAATTATAAGTTACAGAGGTTTATTGAAGCAAATGCTACATTTCGAATTTCTCAATTCCTATAACCGCCATGTATGGATTGTGACAGGTAAATCAGACGAGCGTATAAATTGACTGTTATCTGTATCAATATTTGGAGTCTGACGCGACTCAAATAGTACTTTGTTATGGTAATCTTTGTTTACCCTTTTGTCTACTGTTTCGGCATCCATCCCGCCTTGATTTTTATTTTTGCTCTGTTATATCAAAATATTGTGTACTAATTTCTTTCCAATGCTAACCCTATTGACTACCTACTGCGAAGTTGTCTGATGACGATGAAAGCTTCATATGAAGCCATTAATGGAGACATTGTCGCAATGGTCCTAGACATTGGCATGTCAGAAACGCTGGTTATACATTCATTAACAGCTGTAAAATGTAAAATGTGATGTGCAGACATGATCAAATATTTTCTTCGATATGGTTTCTGAAACTCCTTTACAACAATATAAATATTTTAATGTTAGCATTTTGTTATTCAGATTGACCTTGAAGTAAGCTCTACCATACTGATGACACAGAAATCATGAAGATGATTGAAACAGTTATAAAATGCTTAAAGGTTCTCTCTCTTACCTTTATATGGACTCGTGTGGAAACTATTTCGTTGATATGGGCAAGATATTTCTCTGAGGCTCTGTACCGTCAATATGTGGAACGCATTGGAACTGTAATGGGGGATTGGGATGAGAAAGACTACAAAGACTCGGTCTATTGCTTCAGTTTCATAAAACAGTGTTACAAAGCCAGGTACTTGGATATAATGAAAGATGCACAATTGGGACAGAAAGCGCCAAACTCACAAGTCATTTCCCTGGACACAAGATCACTTACTAATATACTTAGTTATCAGAAGAAAGGACGACCTTTAATTCTTAATTTCGGCAGCTGTACCTGACCCCCGTTTATGGCGAAACTTTCCGATTTTAACAAAATCGTTGAAGAGTTTCGCGGTCAAGCCGATTTTTTAATTATATACATTGAAGAAGCCCACTCTTCAGACGGTTGGAAGTTTAACAACAACTACGATATAAATAAACATATCTCACAAGAAGACCGTATGCAAGCTGCTTTGAAACTGAAAGAGTTACGGCCCTTATGTCCGATTGTGGTTGATACAATTGATGATGGCGCTAATATTTCATATGGTGGCTTATACGAACGACTGTACATCATACTTGATGGTGTTATCACTTATGTCGGAGATCGGGGACCAGTGGGTTACAAACTGGACGAAGTTGAAGATTGGCTAAATAAATACTCTCGTTCATAGAGCTACATCGCGATGTAATTGTTATATCCTATATTGACTCGAACCTCCTTCGATGACTAGCTATTCCGTTGAGTTGCGAAATATCATGAATAAGTTTTTTTGTTCAAGTCAAACAGTACTTGATTTCTAATTAGATATAGGGTCGGTAGGTTTGCAAAACATTATTTTCATTTTTTTTTTAATTCAGAGGTGTGAAAGTGAAATAAAAAAGTCTAGGGTCTCCTATAATAGGTTTGGTCGGGTTAGCGGATAACTTTGTTACCCCCAAATAAGCTTTGTCAGATATTTTCAACTTGTTTATAAAAAAATGGTTACTATTTAAACCATTTAGCGCTTTAGCTTATGTTTTTATTAGAAATACTTCACTCAACGACCCCTCAGATAATTAGACCACCTCATTATTTCGATCACCTTCTCCAGTCTTAATTATACTTTTAACTAAATTATAATCAATTTATCGGACTATATATATATGGAACAAAGGGTCATTAACGAATACGCCTGTTTTGAAATTGCTTTATTTTCATGTTGCAAATTAGCTGGGGCGACATAATCATGGTACCAAAACGGACCTAAATGATTTTCGTATCACATACTGACACACAGTATATATAAATATGAACATGTTTCAAGTCAGTTTTCAAACCGAAACTTGCTAGTTCTAGACATTAAACTTGAAAAATAAATGTTTCGTCGAAAAGTTTTTTTCTGTAGAAATATGAAAAAATCATTTTTTGTGTATAAATATTATGAGGTAGGTCAACAGCTTTTGTTACTCTCGCTGCTTCACTAACATTCATTTTTTTTTATTTCGGATATTGCTAAGATCATCGTTATTACTAACAATCAGCATGTATCGTTATTACTAACAATCAGCATATATCGTTATTACTAACAATCAGCATATAATTATCGTTATTACTAACAATCAGCATATATCGTTATTACTAACAATCAGCATATATAAATGTGATATTTCGTAATATAACTAGTATTCAGAGGATGGTTAACGCGGAGACTTATGACTATGCATGTCAAAATTATTCGCGACATGTTTATGAAACCTTTCCGTGTATTATCATCGTTTGCGTCAAATATTCTAGTTACATTATACAAGATTGAAATAAAAACTATCAGCATTATTTTCTTGTACTATTGTCTTTTTATTGCTCTGTAATGATCCGAATACACACAACAGGGCTTCCGTAGTTGAGTGATAATAATTTAAAAATGTAATTTCGCGTTAGCTTACGTTTTGTGGCAATACATTTTTTTTATTTTATTTCTGGTCATATGAAATATACAATGAAAATGTAGTAGTAATATTTACATAATATTGAAATTATGAATTTAAGAAATGATACCAAAATTCGTTCAATTTGTTTTGATTACTTCGCATTAAATTATGTAATAATTTAGTGAGCTGTGAAGAAGTAAAAGAAAGATCAGCCGCCGATCGTTCCGATCACGCCGGAACCCGGGATTGAACCATTGACCTTTAGATCTTCAGTCTAACGCTCTCCCAACTGAGCTATTCCGGCTGACGATTACTTGTATACAATACACAGTAAACTTTCATTTCTCATTACATAACGATAACTGACTGATATTCACGATTGCATCATTTTAACGTCTACGATGTAAAAATCAACTCAATGTTTTGTTGGATTAGCAAATGATATTGAATCGAACCAACTACAAAACTAATATATCCAATGTATATGAAAGCTACTGAATTTGATATACATGTATATTACTTTTCTCCCAAATAAAATATTTCGATAGATTTGTTTTGTGCATTCTAACAAGTTGTATAGTCTATATCGTATAAAATTGTTCAATAATTTCAATATATTCATATTTTACGTGAAGTTAAATATCAACTAAAATAATCTACAGGACTATATACATGTACTGTGTAAACGGTCATCTGGACAGTGAATTTCTGAGATATAACGAGGTCATGACTTGTCAATTATGCAACTTATTAAAATGTGCCCTGACTCGCTATGTTAGTATTTGATACACTCATCAATGTAAATAAACCCGATACTGTTATTTTTAATGGCCACTGATATGCCTAGTTAATATTTTTTAAAGATGGGAAATGTTATATAAATGTTGCTATAATTATATAAATATTGTTATATTATTTGAGATAATTATTTTAGTGGGCTTCAATGGTCATATGGTTAATGATCCCTGACTTGTAATTACTAGCCCCTCACTACCGAGTGTTCGAATCCCACCCAGGACATAAGACACACATAAAATCCTGGCTGTTGGTGCGACATAAAATCCCACTGATAATAGTGATTACTTGAAATAATGTAATTATTTGAGATAATATAATTATGTGAGAAATGATAATTGGTTGGAATATCATAATTAATGTCACTGCACTTCATCTTCAATAATGTAGTTCATTTGTAAACTATGTCTGTATTGCCAGATGTAGTTTAGAATTATTGAACCGTGGTCATAATGAGCTTATTGCTCTGTAAAGTATAATGTATGAATATACATGGCGTAATATCCTCATCAATGAAGTTTGGCAGAACAAGGTAACCCTTTCAATGGTGAAATTTCATGTTTTGACTGGTTTATTTATTACAAATTGTTTTATGTCAGTATACTGTCAGTAACAGTTTCATAGTTATGAACTGTTTGATTTTGGCGTTTTTAATTTTATAAAGCGAGACAACTCTTCAAATCGCGTAAGGGGATGAACAGATCGGAGTTACCTCCCTTGATAGTCCCTGAGCTTCTGAACTTCATTATTAGCATAATAAATTCAATTTGTTTTTAGATACTGAACAAAACGTGTAATAATGACATAATTAAGAAAAGAAGTATTTTTTGAAATGACGAAGGTAACATGACCAGCTGTGTTCTGAGCTGCATACCAAAATTTGTTTATAAAAGAATTTCACACTACTCTTTCATGACCGATTTCTATAATGTACTAAATTAAATATAATTATATCAAAATATCCTTATATACTCTGTAAACTAGTGGATTTGCAAACTCGTTTTTTTTCACCCCGGTGTATAGAAAGGTAATGAGAGAGAAGTATGAGCTTTCCCATGACAAAATTAACTGAAGACATTAACTTTGATGTACGGACAAACGGATAGACGAACGAACTAACTAATGAAACAACAAATTGTGGTCATTGCGCATTTTTTGCCGCATCAAAGACGGAGAGCCGTATCTTGTGACAAAGAAAGTGGCCGATCAGAGAGCTAAATAAATGTCGTCACATCTGATATCATAACTATTATAAGTGAAACAAGTTAAAAATAAAACAGTAAGCAGAAATCTTCTGACATCATTGTAAAAACTACGTGAACTTGTATTTTGGATATCAAGAAAGAATGGGAAAAGGCTAATAAAACATTCGTTGGTGGGCGAAGAAAATTGTTGCTCGATATCATCAGTGTTATCTTCTTCATTTGAGTACCATTACAATAAAATGGATCGTATATCTGATATGAATATCATTTACCCGTTAGTATATAAATGAGGTATGGTCAGACCTGTCCTAAAGACAACCTGAGGATAGAGATCACGTGACTGTTAAAATAGGTGCCCGAGGTTTAAAAAACTTGATATCGAATTCAAAGGTTAAATATTATAATTATTTTTTTAAACATGAAGTTTTATGCTGCTATTTTTTTCAACAAAATACTGCGAGAATGAAATTGAAATTTAGTCTCGGGGACAGATCAGCAATTTTATTACTACATTTGTAATTCAAACGATAGCCGATTAACACTTTTTGAATAAGGACGCTTAAAAAAATAGCTCTGTTACTATTACCCGACCGACCCTCAATTTTGGCGTCTATCTTGAAGTTTCTGACAGCAAAATTTGAAATGCTTAACAATTTTGTAACGAATAGTAACTCTTATACACACGAAAGGTGCGTAGAAAAAATAGAAAAAAAAGTTTTCCAACCTACCTAGAGCTACCATTATTTTCTGTTGTGGTCAAGTAAGAATTATTATGTAAATCAATTGTTGAAGTTTATATATATATTATAGCACTTCGGAGGAGAAATTGATGGAGTGATACGTCTTTTAAATCTGCAGTCTTATGAAATGTATTTTATGTAATAGAGATAAACACTATTATTTACTAAATCACACAGCCTTGGCGAAATGGAGATTACCGATTATTCAATTTCGGGAGAAATCTAAGAGTTATCTGATCGATTTAAATTTTAGACTGGTTATCGACACAGCATGAGTTAAGACTGTATGATGAGATTGACTCGCTGAGACGTGACCAGTCTACATACATATCTTCAGTTCTTAGAACAGGTAGGCCTGCACACATTTACTCTACATTCACATCTAAGATTTACCGTACTTACATTCGCATCATTGACGGTGTCCCTGCATCTGTTAGATAAGAAACGAAAAGTAAACATTTGTAGCGGAAAGAATGATAATCTTCACAAAAGTCTAACATGTAAGGTTTCCCATGAAAACTAATCACTGGTTATCAAACCATACTATTGTTCAGAGAACATTCTGACTAATTTAATCATTGACATAAACATGCCATTTGAGAGATTTTGTACACATTGATTAAATCGGCCAAAGTCTGTTTCCTTCTATGACACTCTTTCCAACGATATCTTAACATACTGGCAGAAACTGGATTCAGTAAATTCCACATCACACAGAACTACCAGTGAGTATTGTGAGTCCCAATTACGACATCACAGTTTTATGGTGATCTGTAGATCAAATTACTAACCATTTAACGTGCTTATAAACATTACACACCGACATTTTATGCCTGTTAATTAATATCCCGATATACACCAGTAAATATTTTCGCTCCCTTATTTAGCTATACTTAAAAGCGTCCAGAATAATGTTGACATCTTTTAAGTCTATGTAAATAGTTTAGTGTTGACGTGACGAAAACAAGTTTCTATTTTTTTTCATGTTAAATCGCAAGAAAATAATGGAAATGTTATTTCTATTAATTCATGATACTAGTAAATAAGATATTTAAAACATTAAAAGTTTTGAAGATATAACATAAAAGAAAATACCATTTTAACAGATTGCAACTTAGAACGTCTGCTTTCCCTGGTGCGTTTTTTTGAACGCACTTGTTTATTAGAGAACAATACGCACCCTTAAAAGATTAGTTGTGTTTAAGTACGCAATTTCGATTGGGTTTTAATATAAAATGCAACTTTCATAAATTAATTAATGTAAGCATTCTTTAACAGACGACATTATCGCTTATTAGATTGCAATTTAAAAGAGGTAGTACGTACCAGTCCGCACACACGTTCTTATACACACCATCTGAGAAGGGTCTTACACAGACTATGTCTGAGTACATACATTTCAGCGGTTCGTCATTAGCAACAATTCTCTGGACGTCATTTGAGAAAAATCATTCTTAATTGTCCACACTTTAATGCACATTACAATTAATTTCGCAGATGGTAAGTTAGCGCTAATATTTGCATATATGGCCCCCTTCATTAGATGCTATTGGAATACGCGACCCTTTTTAAGGTGTCATTGCAGTTCGCGATCCGTCCAACAGACGCAATTAGAGTAGGCGACTCCTTCAACAGCGCCTTTGGGGTACGCAACCCCTTCAGAAGATGTCATAGGAGTACACGACCTTTTTAACAGCGTCACTGGAGTACGCGACCCTTCATCAGAAGTCATTTGAGTATGCAGCCCTTTAGTAGTCACATCATTGGTATACAACCCCATTTCTGAGCAACTTGCAGCAATGTACGTGAGCAATCACTCAGCAGACGATATAAATAACTTACTTGAAGAGTAATGAATAAATCACAGTATTTTGTGAAATTTGACCCCGCGTTCTCTTGATGATAAATCGTCAGTTGTCATGGGCGATATCCTTCACGTGTTGTCTTAGCTACCATTAATACAACGCTACAGTAGCAAAAGCCGCTTGCCTCATCAGTGCAGTGGATTAAGTGAAAGATAGCGTAAGTTTTTAAATTTCATATTTTTGACAAAAAAATACCTCGAATCATTTTTATATGTACATTTTAATCTTTGTTAAGCTAATTAAGACGTGTTTAACATTTTAATTGCTTTCTCAGTCTCCAACTAATTTATTTATAGTCTGGTTTTGAAATCAATTTTTTTATAGAAAGAAGTTTCCAGTAGTGCGTAAAGTAACCCTCGGTTAACACCAACGATTCTGGAACTGAAAAAGTAAAAAAAAATGAAAGAAATATTTATTATTCTCCAATATTCTACATAAATGTACACACAACTTATTGTCGCTATACATGCCATTGCAATCCGGATTTCTAATTTAAATATCGCATTTATTATTACATGTTTCTGTTTTAAATAATAAAATATTTGTCTTAATGATGAATTCCTATTTGTTATTCTGTAATTATGTTTTTTTACCGTTAGAAACATTGTTTGCATAGATTATGATTCGTACGCGTAACGCAGTATGTTTTTCATTTACTCATTCTGTCATTTACAACCTCATTTTCTGGAAGCTGAGAAACAATCGCATACGCATAGTCTCTTGTAATTAGCGTTTTATCTGAAGGATTTGGCTTTCAAGGCAAAGCAACCCGTCTGGACTGTATGAAATACATAACTAACTTATTAATAAAAAGAGCCATAGCCGTATTTCGAGCTGTGTTTGTGCATTAGCTCTGAACAATCAAATTCTCGAATCTAACACTACGCCTTATTATCAATTAATTGCCCTTTTTGTTATGTTTACTCTCGTGAGTACAATAAATGTACTATACGAAACATATAAATATCGAAGCGTCGTACCGATAATAAAAATACGCGCCGATGTCCCTGTTGGGATTCCGTAACGTTTTTCACATAATTTTACAGGTTTCAGAAAACCAGTAACATGACATAAATGCACTATTTATTCCATATCGAAAAAAAAACGCGAACAGTGCACTTGATGTGCGCACCATGCCAACCGTTTTATCAGGCAAGATTATACGCCCACATGCAGGTTAATTATTTTGCGATTTTCAGCCGTTTCCATGGCAACGATTCATGGCCCTTTGTACTGATCAGTCCAGCTATGAAAACTTCATTGTATACCCCCTGTGAATGTTGAAGTGTTCTCCGTAATTTGTTTCTCTTTGATATATTGCAGTTTCGGGTTCCAAAAAATCTCGAAACTGAAGATTGTAAATTCTGATTATTTTCGCAAAGGTCTAAAGTTTAACTAACGCTCCATTGTTTTGTATGTTCTATGTACTTGCAGCGTGTTTTCTGCGCGATGTATCTTTGAAGGTGTGTGCAGCTGTTTAAATTATGATAAATGGCAAATGGTAAATGATGATATTTGGTTGTAAGTCAGTTTGTTGCTTGGCTCACTGATTGATGCTCGGCTCACTAACTGTTTCTTGGCTCACTGAGTGATGCTAGGCTCACTAACTGTTGCTTGGCTCACTGATTGATGCTAGGCTCACTAACTGTTTCTTGGCTCACTGATTGATGCTAGGTTCACTAACTGTTGCTTGGCTTACTGATTGATGCTAGACTCACTAACTGTTGCTTGGCTCACTGATTGATGCTCGGCTCACTAACTGTTGCTTGGCTCACTGATTGATGCTAGGCTCACAAACTGTTGCTTGGCTCACTAATTGGTTTGTGGTTCAATAATTGATGCTTGACACAAACACACTGATTGGTACTTGACTAACTGATTCTGGACATATGTGCACTCAACAAAATTTCTAAGCGGCCACCTAATTAAATGTGATTTTTATGGTTTATAATTATATGGGTATTACGGTGACAATAATTAATCAATAGTAACTGTTAAATTTATTCAGTAACTGTCCATGAAATTCAAGGAAAACAGAACAAATAGAATGCATTAAAAGGTACATGCCAGTAAAATTCGATAAAATGCGTTTGTTGGTTGCCTTCCAATTTACCAAAAACCTTGTCGGCCGGTAAGAAATTTTGTTTAGTATATGTATATACATGAAATAGAAAACATAAGTGACAATGGTCTTGACGATCTTTATCCTGATACAACAAATAGATCTAAAAAGTAATAAACATACAACAAATTGCATTTTTTTCTTCGGACCGCTGACAAAAAGAGCGCTAAGTGTTCGTACAATTTTATTCACGTAAACAGTTTCAATTAACCAAGCGCCTGCGGACGGTGCGACATCTGAGCATATTTTTTGTAGACCTATCAGAACTAATACATCACTTATTAAACTTAAACACTCACTGATATGTACCTGTATTTCAGTCCCTTATCTTTAACAATTAACAATACGGTCTACGAACAACAGAAATAACATTTTTTATGTTTACAAACAAGCCATGGAATGATTTAAAATTAATTGACATTTGCTGTTAAAACCCGGATGCGTTTATGAAACGGTCCTCTTCTTTACGCAAGCAATATAGTATAATCAAAGACCGCACTTAGTAACCCTGCTTAAAACATAACACCAATTCTTTAATCGACTTTTTTCAGAGCAAAATATTATACAAAATAATAGACTCTGGTGATTAGGGAATTTTTGGCATGTTTATGTATCATATTTTTATCATTAATTTATAATTTGGCAGACTGAGAGGCGTTGAGTCATTACCACGAACTAGTTTGTTATCTTAATTATGATACGAAGAAAAATATTTATTTCCGGTTAGGTGAATTAAAGTGAAGATTACACGCGCGTTGTTAAAATCTTATCCTGAAGTTTAAACAAGAACGCTGTTGTTGCCTCTATTCAATTTTAACTTGTCATTATTTTTGAAAATTTGTTGAAAGTCCGGGGATTGTCTGCGGTATATCGTCACGATCTCAATTAAAGAAACGCAAAAAAATACTATGACGTATGACTTTCTTTCTGATTTTATGTGAATATAATTTTTACACTATGGAATAATGAATGATAAATATATCTATGCAATAACTGAGTTAACAGAAATAATTATAAAATACATTGTCAAGAAATGTAAAAGATACAGCCTAGATATAGTAGGACTTATACCATAATTCTTAAACTCTTTCTGGTGTCTGTTGTATCCACGAAATTTTGGATAAACTGGTCCCCGTTCTCACCCCAACACTAAAGCACTTATCATTATTGGAACGGGTACCAGCCGGAGGTTTGAAATGCCGATTCAGAGAATGCAAATTTTAAAGAGTTTGTAAAGTTTTTTTTTAAATTGCGCACTCTCCTAATTTTTCGTTTCTTTTATGATGCATCCAGGTTTGCAGAACGGGTAAACAGTGTACATATGTACTATTACAACAAACCAGATATGATTCTAATTTGATAAGATTTTATCCGATATCCTGCACATATTCTGATTCTCTTGAAATCGGTCAAATGTTGTTATACAGCCCGTGCTAATGCTTAATGCAACAAGTTGCACTGCTAACAAATAGATGAAAAATCAAAACTATGAATTAGAATAAGGAAGTTATACTGGTGTCGATAACATTGTATTTAAGATGATACGAGACGATTCCTGTCAGATACTTGAAACGAATGGGCAGCTGCCGTTTGCAATGGTCCGTGTTATCTGAGGATAATAACAGATATCCACTAAGCTTCATACAGGTGGTTGATTTCACTGATAAAATATTTCATATTTCAAAAAAAACTATTATCAGTACCTTACGTTTCCATAGTAACCGGTGATTTAGATAGTACCCGTTCGCCGAATGTAGAACATTCAATAAATAAAAATTCAATAAAAAGCACAAAAGTCAACAGGGAACTAAATAATCAGGATTTAATTACTGTGACCTGTTGTCGTAAATCGCACCGCAAACAGCTAGACCGATTTCCGACACTGTTAGTGATAACATTTTTTTTGATTTTACGACAAAGTATGTTAAATTATCTCCCTTGAATTTTATGATATTTATGATTAATTCCTTTACTTCGATCAATAAAATAATAACGAGATGTTTAATGTATAAGAATGATTATGTTGGCTGAAATCGGAGTTTTATTGATATGACGCTAATTGCTAATCTCACAATTAACCTTCTGTGGGTGATTAATATGTTTATATGACTTTTGGGGCGATAAATACATAATAAGTAACACATTTATTGGCATCAGTTGTGACCTGTTTGCCCTTATGGAGAGACTGCTTTTTTCCAGCACAAACAGATCTCAGCAGATTTCGTATATTCGCGATACATCCTCATATTTAAGTAAACGCTAACACTTTTTAACAAAATCTAGAGACTGAAATTTTAGTTTATAGATATAAATACTGCTGTGTTAATGACAGTTCAGATTAACATAATCACATAAAATGCAGTAACTACAACCCCTATATAGTGATCACCTTTAGTAACTGGTCGTCTCACCCCAGAGATGACTTGCCTCTGTTCTCAAGTTTTACTGTAATACTCATAATGAAAGTTCTGAGTTTTTTGTCAGATCTTGCGTCAAAGCTTCAAGTGTTTCGAACTACTTTACTTCTCGTTAAATTAAATGTCCTTAACACAGTCCCGGTGGAGCATTTCATTTCTCTAGTTTTCTAGTGCATAGTCCTTCAGCGTGAATATACGTCAACAAGCTGGATGTTGATATTTATGACATTGACTCAGTTTAATTTTGAACAATCTATTTACCTGTCGATATTGCAGCTTGCGGGAACCCATGCTGAACAATCATGAATTATGATTGTTTTTGTGGCTCAAGCATGACTTGCTTTTGGAACAACCAATTGTCCCTGGAAATTTGCAATTACAAATGTATCATGATTATATTTAATAATACTGCTTACTTAAGTAACAACCCATTGTCACCGGAACTTTGCTATTATCACGATAATATTTATGACAATATAGCTTACTTTTGTAACAACCCGCTGTCCCTGGAAATCTGCAATTGTCTTGCTGCATGCACCACAATAATGATTACATTTATGACAATAATACAGCTGACTTTTGTATCAACCCATAGGCCCAATGATGTTGCACGCCCCTCGACCATACTACCTGTATACGAATGACAACAATACAACGTGCACGCGAAATAAGCCACATTACCCACACGATGCTGCAAATTCGCACGGAACCGCATCTAACTGCACATGTTATATTAACATACACTGATAATAATCATGTATTTACTGTTTCAGGTGAAACAGAGAAGATAAAGTATTTGATTACCAAAGCAACAACAACAACATCTTTGAAATGGTAAATGCGTTTATTAAATTGTCTTATTCATGTTACATTACATACAGTAAAACTTCATTTAGCGACCACCTCAGTATTTAAGCCATTTCATTCGAACGACTACTTAGTTTTGGAAAAGTTTTCTGTAATTCTGTAATACAGTGACACTTCAGAAAACCGAACTATACATGTATGTACTTCTATATTTCAACTTGATAATGATAACACTTCAGTATTAATACTGTCCTTTGTCTCTAAGTGGTTGTTATATCGAGGTTCCGCTGCATGTTGAGAACTATTATTATTTTATGATTATTACGTTCAGATCAGTATATACATGCAACTGTCTTGAGTATACATGTCTATACGTTATGAAAGGTTATTATGATTTAAGGAAGTAAGAAATAATGTTCTAAGTAGTAATTACATCTTGAAACTCTGAGTTCGAATCCCACCCAAAACACACACGATTTCTCCATCGTGAAAGCTGAAATGTCGCTGAATAACCCTGGTGCGAAGTTAAACCCGAAAAAAGTAGTTGGAAGTACATGTATACAAAACGTGTATAAAACTCCATTTAACGTTTTGAAACTTGTGGGATTCATTGTTCTTTTGTTCCGTAGTAAACTGAAAAAATCATTTTTTGGAGATCAAAATGGACGACTGAAACATGAGAAAGAGTTAAACTGCCGTATATCAAACATTATTTTTATAAATGAGGGGAAATAATTCAACCGGAGGCTACAGATCATGAAACCAAAGTGTTTTATTATACCCCCCCCAAAAAAAAACCCTAAAAGAAGCCGTTTTATCTCTACAATCTATTCAAGGCTTATCAGCTGGCACCGGGATATTTTTTTCATTCCAAAGTTCCTTTATCTTATCTCAGCCGTTCTGTAGCCATCCGCTGCCGAAAATTAAAACAAAAAAAATGAGGCTTTCATAAACCAATTCACTTTTGAATTGATCTTCAAAGTGCACACGGAACAGTCTTGCGTAAATGTTATGAGATTTGATAGCTCTAAGAGTCTGGTGATTCAATTCACAAAACAAGTGATCGTCTGCAGACCGTGTTTATAAATTCAAGAGAATCTATTTATGATGAGAATTAATTTAGACATAAATTATATGAGGGATTTTGATAAAAAAGTTCTTATCTTCATGTTTAAATCTTGAGATTGGATTAGCATCCGGGTATCTGCGCGAGCCGAAATAATCTTGTGTTTCCGGGCCGCCTAGGGCGCACAAAGGTTAGTGTCCAATTGTGAAGATACACGTTCTACTAACTTACAAAGCTAGTTTTGAACTATTGGATACATTTTTAAGTGTTTTGATAATCTTTATTCCTGGTGCTAGGTAAATACATTTCTTCATTATATGTTTACTATTACTTTATATGGATGTAGTTGCAACATGTATTTTACATTAAAAAGATGGTAAGTACAAATTACAACACTAAATTTGATACCTATTTCGGGGTACATCCTCATGTAAATTAATACTTGTTTCCGATGCTTCTTTCGAGTACAGAATGAACCAGTACTAGACTTTCATTCAACTTACTTGATTGGCATGTAATTATTAAGCTGCTTTTTGGCATGTGTCGTAAACTGTTGAAAAGCGTTTTACGACATCTGGTTGCTATTTGATTTTAAATCTACGAGAAACAGATACGCGTGAAAAATGTTACTCGCACATGCAATAAGGCCACAGTATGGGTAAAATATAAAACAGGTTTTCCCAAAATAACCGTACAATAAATTAGACACAGCCGTATAGACATATTTTGTTTACTCGAAGTGAGTTGCATTATTGTGAAAGGAAATTCGGTTAGCGGCGTTCTTTATTATCCCACCCGGCGTTTGTAAAAACAGAACATATTCCATGATACCTGTTCAATGGCAGGCGCGTTTACATATCGGATATTTTTATCTTGTATGGAACTCTAATTGTGCTTCGCAAGTTAGCGGTTTTCTACAAACCGTGTGATTAATTTGCCATCTTTTGTTTCAGAAGCCACAATTGGGTCCAAAATCAGTTTGCCGTCTGCTATGCGCTCTGGCGTATACATTGTGAATGAACCTCAGCCAGACGCGGATAGTAGCTCAAATATTGACGAACCAAATCAATTTTTAATAAACAATATGGAACAACCGGAAGTGCCACAACCACAAGGAAGCGAAGGAACATCGACTGATGCACCCGAAGTGGTTAATGAGGTTCCGCCAGATGGGACCGCAGTGGATTATCCAGAAGAGCACTTGAACGGTAGTGAATTGAATGAACATGAATATGATTCTCCCCAGGATGTTGCTAATGACAATAGCCCTCCACCGGAAGGAGATGCTCCTCTTGCTGAGCAAGAACGTGACAGTGGCTTACACGTTCCTCCTCCTTCGCCAATAAATGGTGACAATGAGGAGGACACGCGAATTCTGGTAAATAATGATGATGAGCCGGACATGATAATTGACGACGTGTCTACGCCAGAAAAAGAAGACATAGTGTTCCTTGAATCGGAAACTGTCCCAGAAGAGCCTTCCGGTGAGCAGAAGAAAAAGAAAGAGAAGAAAGAGAAAAAGCCTAAGGAAAAGAAGCAAAAGGAGCCTAAGCCACCAAAAGAGCCAAAACCACCAAAAGAGCCAAAACCACCGAAAGAGCCCAAACCTCCAAAAGAGCCAAAACCACCAAAAGAACCCAAGCCGCCTAAAGAGCCGAAAGAGCCGCGTAAATTACATTTTAATTGGAGCATTCGTCCAATTTACAAGTAAGTACATAAGCTTATAGCATGCTTTTGTTCATAATTAGAATTAACTAAGCTTTATCTATAGTTGTTCATGTTACACAGAATGCATCTTTGGTTTTTTCATAGCTCGATAATATTACTTGTTAGTCGTGACATCGCAATGATACTTACCTTATCACAAGAACACGATCCATAGTGTGAGATTCACACGTGCAAGTTATTACAACGCATGAAAATGGTACTAATTGGGTCACGTGGTTTCTTTGGGATATCTGTTATTAATTAGAGGGCACCACATGTCCATGGGGATGCTGTGCAACACGGGATTCCTCACTAATGATTAAATTACCTCGTTCTCCCGAAAAATATTATCAACGATTCTCAAATCATTATGTCACTACCCTGTTGGAACTGGAAATAACCTGACATATGAAGAAGATAAGAAGTTAGTACATGTATATTACTTAGAAGATGTGTTTATAGATATGTACGAGAGCAGGCGGGTAATGGACCGAAAAAATGTTCAAGCCTTTAATTGGGTCTTTGATCCATGTACATCTGTCACTTTATGATTGCCTGTAGAAGCAACTAAACTTAGTGTATATCTACACGATGTGTAATTGCATGTCATTTCGAAGTTAGTTGAAAGAACACTCGCATTTTTGCTGGTAAGCTAAATAAATTTTTTTTTGAATATTTTTTGTGCGTATTCTATGTGTATTCTAACAATTTTTAACACTTCAGTTTGATTATATATTCGTGTCTTTCTTTATGTGTAAAAGTTCAAATACAAATGTATGGGATTTGCTATAAACTAAAACGAACAAAGAATACACGTAATAAGTAGCGTCCATCGAGAAGCGTTAAGTATCCGTCATTTCAACTTTCTGTCTGAATATATATTCGAATTTTTGACAGCAATAAAATTCGCTATTATTTTCATTGCAAAAATACTACATTGTGAAACTATAAGCAAATGAATCCTTAGCCAGATGCCCCCTGTTGCTTTTCATTAAACAAATCAAGTGTTTTGACCTTGAGGAGTGCTCTGTTTGTGAATATGTTGCTTTTACTGATACACATTCATTGATGAATGTAAAACCAGAGGCTTTCTCTGCCAATCCTATTGTCATTCGGAAACGGAAATAAACAAACATACATGCCACTTAACATTCCTAATACTAATATTATTTGACCAGTTTATTGAAAGATTGAGCCGTCAGAATAAGCTCAATATCTATCCGTGGTCCACACAAAGCGCCACCTACAATTTTAGGATTTTGCTTTAGGAATGCTCTTGGCATCTGGGAACATATGGTACCGCCATCTTGACTAATTGTTTGGTGTAAATTATCCAGGAATGTGGGTATACTTCCTTAATAACTCAATCGACATACAAATATGTAGAGCATGTTTATGCTCTCTGTGATGGACTTCCACTGGTTACAGTACGTCTGGCATGAAGTTTGGACATTGTACTTGCTGAATCCTCATAAACAGTAATAAAATGGTAACTTTGGTATGTCAAACTTATTTGTAAAGACAATTTTCGATGGAGTAAAATGTGGTGTTCATTTGAAGTGGCCCGTATAATTTATTTAGATGTTAGTTTCAACTACGAATACGGGCTTTGTTTATACAGTCAGATAGTATGTACGTGAAAGTAAAACTGTTGTCCAACAGATTTATGCATGCATTTACATTTTGACTTAAATAGAAATAAGATAGCACCTACCATATACAGCATCAATCACTGACCAGTTTTGGTAAGACTTGCGTCAGTATTCCTTCCTGGTGATATATTATTAAAAGTTAAGATAACTTATAAGATATGATTTGAAAAGAACGACAACACGTCTCTACAAGCAGGTATTAACATGGTCAGGTGGTTCCTGCTTACAAATTGTGCAGCTGTATAGTAATACTGCGGACAAAATATATATAACACGCCCAGTACCAATAAAACGGCTGCTTGACCGGCATAGTGCTAAAATTCTTAAACTAGTCCCAGGTAAAAATTTGAATAATGTCTAAAATTTTCGTCCCGATATTTCGAACTATGCGTGGAATAGCTCAAATTTATCTAAGATTGCAGCCCAGTCGTGCTCTAGAGAAGTATCATCTGAGATGATATGTAGAGATTCACTTTGTTGTTCTTAGAAACGAGACAAAAGTTGCTGATATCGTTCCAAATGACTTAAGTTTATTTCAAAAGAAGATAAATTTAAACTAAGAATCAAAACATATCTTTTCTCTTAAATTTATAAATGTTTTTTGTATTATAATACCACGTAGTTTGCATTCTTGAATTGGTAAAGCGCAAAAGAAAATCTTTAAAAACATTTGTTGTATACGAGCGTGTTATATTAAGCTAGAAAAGATTGTATTGTCATGTTTAGGGTTACTTAAGCAAAAATAAATATGGTAGGTAGGTCGCAAATCATTGTTTTATTTTTTTCTCTCAATATATCTTTCATATTATGGGGGATTCGATTTATTTCAAAATATTTTCACAATTTGTACTTCGTTGTTAGAAACTGTATCAAAAATAGTACTGGTCAGGTAACCGGAAACACGACTATGATTTTCCTGGCCTTAGTATTTCACCCGTTCATTGATTCTATATGTTTGAAATTAATGTTTTTTTTTCTGTCATCATTCATCATAATTATATGAATTCTTCATTTAAGGAATATTTTTGAACGTGGCAAACAGCTATGACTTTTTTACAGTGATTATTTTTAATGTATTTTTAAAAACTTACTGCTTCTCTCTTTTGCAATAGATTAATGTGGTCATTTAATCTTTAACTTATCGTAAGCAGTTGTCATTCATTGATGCAAATGTCTAGCGTGTATTTTATGAATCAAACATACTTTTCTGTTCTAATCATTATGAGCCAAACTGGATGACATATGGTGCAATGAATCAGTCTGTTTCATTCAAAGCGCTTGTTGTGATAACATAAGTTATCACCCGGATCACCTATCATTTTAGTTTGTGATAGCAAAGATTTATTACAATTTATACAACGATAAATTTTTCACGTTAAGAATTGGTTCTTTATTACGTCGGCGAAATAGGACCGCATATATAAAGGTTACGGTAGCCACTCACGCTATAACTATCGTTATTTATTATCTAACTAGATTTACGACCTGTTGGAATGATTTTGTTGGCGATAAAATGACTTCTTGTGTATTCAAGCTATGCGATATCATTCTACATCAAACGCCGCTGTACATACATAAGTATAATTATATTTTTCGACTGAGACAGGTCTAAAAATTGACGGTTCTTTGGAGTAACAGAAATACCAAGTTGGCACCTTTTAGTATCCGAATGTATCCGATTATGTGTTTTGTCCGGTTATGAGGATGAAAACAAATGAAGTCGATAATATCGACATTGTAACAGACACCGAAGAATAATGTCCTGCGATTAATCGATCGATAATCGGTTAAGATATCATAGGGTTCAGTTATACTTGATCCATCCAATCATTACAGCGATATTTCGAAAGAATATGTAGATATCGAGTAATTAAAACGTTATTATGATTCGTTATACAATGCGTCGCACGAATGAGCATCGTGTTTCAAACTGGTGAAACAAACTCAGCACGATTTACCGCATTACAATCAATAACAAAGCCATATTCTTAGATTAACAGCTATAGTCTTCGTGAAATATGCATTTCTAACTTCTATTTTCTTTAAAGTTATGATATAGCATTGTCTCAAACAAAGTTACACGCCTGGTTAATAATTCTCATGTGATATCATTATATTTCACAAAGAATTTCCTTGTACATTATCTGATGAATTATCAACAAATTTAATATCCTCAAAATATTGCATGCCAGGTATCATATCAGATACATTAATGTATTTTTCTTTGATGTATTGCAGGACTTAATTTTCTATCAAGTATTATTATTATTATAATTACAACGTAATTCCCGCGTGGTGAGTGGTGAATTAAAAGATGGATGTTAGTTATGAAAGGCGCATTTTTTAAGGGGATGTAGGAACCTCACGTTCTTTTCTGAAGATAGATAAAACTTCGTATTCCTTCCAGTGCTTTGATTTCTCTACCGGCACATTTTAGTGATTATGGGTGGGGAACTTGGATACGTGCGCAATGTAGAAATATCTTTTCAAGTAGACGATTTAATAGCAACTGATTACATTTTGCATACTTGAATATATCTCGAATGTTTATTCAAAATCTAGCACGGAGATATTATTACCTGACGTCAAGGTTGCCAAATTTTTTAGTCTAATGGTGTTTTGCCGGGATTTCATGATTTCGTAAGATATGTCAACTTATATTATCATATCATTTTATCATCAGTCAGCATGTTATGCATATTTATGTCCAAGAAATATTTTCAAGAAGTTGATGTACATAAATGCCAACAAGTTTCGCGAAAACAGTGCTTATCTAATTCCGTATGAGTGCAAAACATATCTGTCAAATCAGGGGCCCTTTCAGGATTTCTGTTACAGTACAACCCCTGAAAACGGGACCCCTTCCGGAAGAATACAAACGCCAGGTTTTCTGAGAATTCCAGTTTTCAGAGAACTTTTGGTAGAAGAGAATAAATTGGACTTGAATAATCAAAGAATTCCGGTTTTAGTGGTTTTGCTATATCAATGTAACAGTCGTTTCCAGGGTACACTTACTCTATCCACACGGAGTCAGCGTTTTTTTCAAGAACTGTTTGCAATATTCAGGGAATAGATTTTTCTTCTCCTTCGACAGTGAAAGCCGGAATTAGCGGAATTATCATAAATAGCATTACATCCAACTTTCTTATAACATAAAGACTTCATCATTCTACATAAATACAGCGCTTTGTGCGCGTAATATGAACATAATAAAGTTCATTT
The DNA here is from genome assembly GCA_008271625.1 of Lutraria rhynchaena. Classification (NCBI taxonomy): domain Eukaryota; kingdom Metazoa; phylum Mollusca; class Bivalvia; order Venerida; family Mactridae; genus Lutraria; species Lutraria rhynchaena. Next base: position 4,175,187 of record VIBL01000012.1, read on the forward strand.
TAGTGTCTTACATTAACATAATATTTGCCTTAAAGGTTAATCAAGAAAGACAAGAGTATTTACTGATGTAATTAAGATATCATAATCTTCACGTACAAAGTAATCTACCATTGTTTTTATCTCGTATATTTTTGTGAAGCGCTTATCAAGACTAAAGAATGAAAGAACTTAAGTGTCTGGATTCGTGTTTACTAATTTGTATATTTCCATTATAATTTGTTATTTCACGTGTTGGCTTATATGATGTTATCAGCATTATTTGTCTACTTAGTAATTACTTCATGTTCTGATACTCGTAAATGAACGCCCGAGATTTCAAATAAAAACTGAGAACGTGTTATATGACGCTAACAGAAATATAATTACATAGTTAAAATTGAAGGAGCGCATATTTCGACAAACAAGATGCTTTATTCAAATTGAGTTTGGTTTTTGGCTGCATGGCTCTTAGTGTATTTATTAGCGATTAATTAAATACCGTAAAAGTTCACTTAACGACAAACTCTATATTGTGACCATCTCATTACAACGACCATTGACTTTCAGGTCGGTTTTCAATATACAGTGCAACCTCTCCAAAGCGACATCCTTTAGGAGAATCAAGTGAGGTTAAATTAATTGTTAAATCGTACCGTGGGGAATATCATGCTGTTATTGAAGGGAGGATGTTACTTAAGAGAGGGTCGCTCTGGAGAGGTTGCAATGTATCATCAGAACTTGATCTTGATAATGAAACCACCTCCATACTGAGACCTTTTATGTATAGTCTAAGGAGTTGTCTTTATATCCAGGTTTATTGTAACTGTATGTGTGTGTATTATGTATTACTTTGTTTTATAGTTTTGTGTTTAGTAGATTGTAAGATAACTGTCATACTGCTTTTTGTTACACCGGTACTTTTGTTTTATACTATTCCGTTTATGTTTACATAATATTGACAGTTTATTTCCATTTCCGTGATTGTATGTTCATTTATTTTTATTGGTCAAAGCTAAGTGCATGTAAGTCGATTTACGATTTACCCAGTGCTTATCACAAGTTTACAGAGTGTAATAGAAGCCAGCGTACATTTTATTATATTAACACGTGTGTATAGTTAAAGTCACATGTTCTATAATACACACATTATATACAGTTTTGATAATTTGGGGAAAGGGATTAGAAATGTCCTATAGCAAATTTACACTGTTGAACATTAACATCAGACGCGAATTATAACTCATACATTCTCGGAGGTTTTCGGCCAATTTTGAGCGAAAATATTAACACTGGAGAAATGAGCCGTGCAAAACACTTTCCAAGAAATAAGCTATTCCTGAATAATTTTCTATTTCTGATTGACCGAATCGCCGTCGGTTATTTAATGTCTTCACGAATGGAATGCAGAGAACACGATGGCCTTCAATCTACAGTTGATTAACTTCAGTGTATATTGCGTATTTCTGGCCGGTAATGAGAAAATTCTCATTAATTAACTGATTTTTTTGTTTATAATCTGCCGCTTTTTGCATCCAAAGCTCATCACAGGTGTTGTATAAATAAAGCCGCATTATTTGTTTGGTAATCATGATTAGAAACGGCTATCTGGATAGTGGTCTTGTAATGCCTTGCATAAATAACTGTTCGGCTCGGCGCTTATTGACGCTATCCAACGTGAGGTCTGCTTGAGTGAGTTAATGGCTAATTGTTTTCTACGTTGTGTGAATTAGCATTTCTCTCTCCAAACGATTCTGAACAGGGTAAATACTGATGAGTGATATGATTTTAAATGAGTAACGGTTTATGAAGAATTTTGAGATGAAACAAACATTTGGCTCCGTTGCCATGGTAATGGTCTGCCTAATATTTTGGAATGTATAATATAAATACATTACAGGTTATCATGGCTATAATCTTTTAGGAGATTTGTGTATTTTTTTGAAAATTTCTTATCCTGTTGTCCTATCAAGCATTTCGCATAAACTGGCACCCAACATTGCTTACTTCCTAAATGGATTTTTACGCTACCAACATAAATGCTGGAACTTGAGAATTTTCAACGATAACACTTATTGCTTAATTCTGATTTTTTTGTGCGGTCATTTTACAATGGAACTTGCGCCATTGTTACCTCGATAGGAATCAAATTTCAATTACATTCATATATTCTGCATATTCCTTTGCTTTGAAAGATAGGAGTGGCATTAACATACTTTCATCTAATTTAGTTAAAAGAGGCTGGTCAAAATTTGGTGATGAAAAATGCAGGCAATTTATTCGCACTTGCTCTTAATTGTTTGTCGGCACCTGTCGGTCCATTTTACGCTTGTATTCGTAGTCTTTGTTTTATTCTTACGCGTAAAATTCTTTGCTTCATAAACGTTGAACTGACCACTGTTTGTCAAGTACAATGATTAAACAATGGTCATAGTCCTCAAAATGTTCAATAGCTGTTATATGTTTGCTAACCAGTTGGAAATCAAGCATCGAGTTGAAACAGTGAAACAGATACAAATTTACTCATACTTTCAAAATCGAAATTCGCTAATGACATATTTAGAGTTAATTATTTACTTATTGATCATTGATTATTCAAGTTTACACGGTGTTCACGAAAAAAGCGGATCCAAATACTTATTTAGAAGCTATATTCTATGATATATGTTTGATGATTTTGTATATTGTATGTATTTTCAAAGAGTGATTGTTTATAAATTTTACCTTGAAGTGAGGAAAACCCTTGTCTTTACGGTTTTAAAAACCACGGGGCTATAAAGCTCCACACTGATTAACCACTACACCACTACCATGTTGAACACGGTACGCTAATTAAAACAGTTCTAGGTTAAAGAGAAACACTTGTTTCATCAAAGAGCACCTGTATACATATTGCATTTTTTACAACAGTTTAAATGGTTTATAACAAATAACAGGTTAACCGCAGTTTTTTCTAAGCGATATTTTCTGAGGGTTTTTTCTAAGAACGAAAAACAATATATAACAAACCTGATGATTTTCGTAAAAAAAAGATAGCAATAAGTTACCTGGCTTCATTTTGGTATCAAACGTGATAGAAATTCTTGTTTTAGGAAATGAACATTCTATGCGAATTAATCCGAAAGTAAGCCAGTAATTTTCTGTAATAACCATTGAAAGTAAGCCGAGCATTTTTCGAATGAGCTATGAAAGTAAGCCGGACTTTTACAGTAATTATCTTCTGATTCAAACCTGGTCATTTCCCTCTATAACCTCCGACAGTAAGCCGTACTTTACCTAAATGCCTTTTGAAAGATATTCGAACAAAGGATTATTCTTCAAACAACCAATTTTCTACTAAATGCTGAGTGTAAAATATAAAAAGCCTAATATTGGACGAAAAAACATTTGTTCATTCGTTCATTTGCCTTTATTAAGAGTTTTTTGTCCTTTGTTCACATTGTATTTGTATAAAACAGTGACATGTGTTTATATGGTTGGCTTTATTCGCAGGTGGACGTTAAATCAAGTTTGACTATATGAGTACATGACACATATCATGGTACTTTAAATACTATATCTGTTGCTCATACGTTTTGCAATGAGCATTTTATAAATGTAAAGATATAGTCGTGTCTTTTTCAGAGAAACATTCAAATATCATACGGCAAAAATATATTCTCTATTTAGTGGAGATTGAGGTTTAAACTTACAATTCACTATTATGCGAATGATCCTATGTGCGGCTAACATGCAAACATATTTTTGTTGTAGAAAAATGAACGCATAAACATTTTATCCGATCTAGAAAATTGACTTTTTATTACTCTACTAAGTCTAAATTGCTAAAGGTTGCTCAATATGTACGATTAATCAACCTATCGAACCTCCGAAATTGACTTTTTATGAAGCGTTCATCGTTCGAACTCTTCTTTTAAGTATTTCACTTGCTGTGTGTTAAGTACTATAATGTTATCAAGCAGGTTTTTAGCGAACTCAAGAAAAGAAACGCTTAATTTAATCAAATCAAGGTCTTGTAGATATTATTTTCTGATAACTTTAAACTTACTACCTTCAAGCACCGACCGGATATAATAGTTCTTCCTCGTGTTTTTGTTTAATACAAACATTAAAACGCGTAACAATATGTGGATTTTATTAACCGTAAAAATTATATGATCTCATGAACAAAAGCTCACAAAAATACCAGCTTCAGATTTTGTTATGCAATAAACTAGGTTAACTGAACGATATCTAATCGTTGCAATCATTTTGCTGGTGTTTGTACTGTGATAAGCTAGACATATTTTCATGACAAGCTCAAGGATTCGCTTTTGATTGCTCATACATTTTCTGAAACTCTAAAGGCACCAAGCGCTCTTGGAAATTGTAATTTGTTTGTGCACTGTATAATTACACAATTTGAATGAGATATCAGACTGGGTAAGACGAGTCAAGGTATTTGTTGTTTACCTGCATTTTCATGTGTACCATCCGCCATCTGTGAATTGTTAGGGAATGTGCTGAGATCTGGATAGTTTCATGCAATACCTTCCGGTTCAAAGGAAAATATAACATGCCGACTGGAACTGTATTTTGGATTATCACCTACCACGGATAATCAGAAAAATTCTGAAATAAATGAAAAGGGAATATTCTTACAGAACGCACAGTTAAATCTAAGACACGTCATACTTTTGCAAGCGCAAAATTGTGGAGTTCGTGTCGCCATAAGTATCTCACTTTTACCAGTCCCGGGTATTTGCACGAAACATTTTGGATTTATAGAAAAAACTTGGACGTAATACGTTGGTGCATAAGCAACTCACTGTGTTTGGATTATATGTTGGAGTATTGCCGCCTTGTTATTTTCTGATTGCATCTTTGCTATTGCGTCAAGAAATAAAAAATGTAAGTGAAAAAATATGCTTGCATGTGGATGTAAGGTTTTACGGTGTAACTATTGGCAAGCCCATGGGAAAATATGCCAAACTCGTTACTACGAATACTACGTATGAAAACAATTAATGTCTGTCATTACAATTGTGCATTGTTTCTCAGCGTTGTCCTTGTGTTTCTATTTTCGGAGGTTTATAATTTACTGAACCTGATTAGATATACAATGTAGTTGATGCGGTGGTGGGTGGATGTAATTATCATCGGTGAGCTGGCATGTTTTGCTAAGCATAACTAATTGTTTGATAAACTGCTGTGTAATTTTAGATAAGCATTCAGTCATGAGCAGTTACTGATTTCAACGCACGTTAAGCAATACTTAATTTTACAACCATAGCAAATAATTCCTAAATCTGACATTTTTATTGAAATAATCAGAAACTGATGAGGTTTATGTAACAAGCGTAGAAAGTAAGAATATGCACAATAAAAACGCATTTTTATTTTCTCATGAAATATTTTGGATTAAGCAGACGCTCTTTATTAAAATATTTTGCACAGTGAAAACGCACTTTCGCATATTTTATTTTTTCATTGAAGATTTTGGATTCGAGAGGCAACACTGTGAGAAGCGTATGAAAATAGTGATTAGCCGTGCGATTTGTAGAAGCAGTAACACATTTCAAACACTGATAAGATGTTTACCTCAAGCTCTCTGACGCTATCTTTTACAATTTATTGGCTTCATATACTTTCGCTTTGCTTTCTATCTTCCTATTTCAAGACGAATGTCTGTTATTCTCATTTGTATATATTTTTGCAATGGTTACAGAGCCTGCTGAGATTGTAGATTACTCGATGTTTTTGTGATCCAAGACATCTCCGTACAGCTTGAATATCTTGCCTCAATGTTCTAATTGCATACCAGATCACTGTTTATTCACACTGTGTGCATCTCTAACTATCTAAACCAATTTAATCTTCAATTTGATAAATGGTTTAACTTTGATTGATCTACTGGGACATAAGCTTTATGAGAAATGAGATACATGTACCATCTATTAACAGAACGCCCCAACACATTGCGCATTGTTCATACATAAATGACATAGTGAACAGATGAACTCATTCAGATGTTATTTCTTTCTTTATTTATTGCTGATATTTCATATCAATGATTGTAGAATAAACGAACAAAATGTATCCCATATGCTTGGTTAGGAAATGTATTACTTTCAAACATACAAGAAACGGTTCTCACTTATTTCAATAGTATAAGAAATTCTGCATTTCATTACTGTGCTACCTGATTACATTAGGATGGTGCGATTATTAAAATAGAAGAACAACTTTTTAAGGGTACTTGTCAATAGAACATCCTGAAACAATAATTATCTGACACAAAATATAGAGCTGAGACATTTATACCAATGTAATTACAAATTTTATCTCATATATGTAGTAGCCACGGGATATTATGGTTCTTGGAATATTTAAGTTCTTGGCAATTACCATATGTTCGGAACGCTTCTGTATCGGTACATCCATAGAGTAAAACAGATCTCGAAGAACGATAACATTTACATTGCTACAATTAAAGACACGAAGGAAACAGCCTTCGGAAATAATTTGAATGATTTGAAACATGTAAGCCGTAAATGAAGAAAGTTAGGCCGCATTGCAGCTATTTATATTATATCATGGTCTGCGATAATTTGAAAACATCCGTTAATAAAAGATTACCATAGATTTTATCAATCTCGTATGGGATATTATTTGGTTGATTATAAGATACCAAAAAATATGTTTTGTTAATAAAATTATCATTGAGAATCTTTGTTGGTGGTCCAGGAATGTGAGCTTGCAATAAATTCTTATTTATTTAGCATCGCAGTTTAAGGGGTGATCTATTTTAATTTTGGCAGCGCAATATATAGGTGTGATGGTATGCAGAATCTGTGATTTGAATTGGAGATGATGTAAACAAATATTATATCACTATCCGATTTGATTTGGCTTTTAAACTTCTAGTCGTGCTCTGGACCAACCCAATGGCATACACATTCTACCATAATGTTCAATTCAAGTAACTAGATTATAAATACATTAAATATTATCCATTTCAAATACTTGTATTCCCAAAACATGCAATTTTGTGTCCTTTTCCTATGTGCTGTTTTTCTAGTACTTGTGTTCATAAACAAGACAGAACATATACTCAGTAACTACTGCATGTATTTATATTCAGTTCAGCACCAATCAAATGCATTATAAAGCACAGATACTGTCAGAAGCGTTATAAATTGTGATAAAGCCCATTATAGTTCCATTATGAGTTTTATCGCCATCGAGTTGAGCAGTTCTTGAAGTGTCGGCTCAACAGCCTAGGCAGATCACAGCACGATAGCAGAATGTCCAAATGATTATCTGAGTGAAGATCAGATAGATAACTGCAGCTGTTAAGATAACTTTAAGTTTTTTTTGCTATTTGTCCTTTGAGCTAATTTTGCTAGTACCTTAATTCAACTTTGCTGCACACACATAAGAAAACAGGTGCTGCATACAATTTTATCCTTACCATACAACCAGCTTGTATCTTATCATCTTGCCTTTTTATTTGCGCCAAAGTATCTTTAGACAATATCAGGCCAAACATCTGATATCAAAACTGATATGATCAATAACGAACGCCAAGGAATAAAAATTTTAGTTTCCAAACTGAACGACATATTTCGAGCATTGCAAATAATTATGGTTTCTCAGCAAATGCGTTCTGAATGATGTAGCTTATTAATAAACATTTGTATAAACAAATTGACAAATGACTCAGTATTATCAAGAAGCTTATATTTTCGCAGCTGATGATGTACCTTCAAATTACAAATTATCTAGCGGTGATGAAAAACGCTTATATCATTATATCATAAGTTAACATATGATAATTGTGAAAAGCAGATGTATTTTATTGTTCTTTCCTCAAATTGATGTGTTTTATATTATCCTATATTTACTTTTCAGGTCTTCACTCGTAAAGTTGTTATGCGGGCTATACGCCTTGATTATTGTTGTGCTTGGAATCGTGTTTGCGGTCGCAACATCCTTGACGGCCAAAGAAAGAGAACACAAGTATTATCTCGAGGTAATTAAGCAATGTTATATCATTATTATTGTTCCTGTGGTAAGTAGTTGTAATCGTAGTGGTAGTAGTTGATATGCCATTTCTTGAGTCCATAATTCACAATCCAGTATTGGTAGTTACTTATGTCATTATTTTAGCGCTGTTTTAAGCTAAATGCCACATACAACATGTAAATACAATGTATGTAGTTTTAAAGAAGTATTTTCATTAACTCAATTTCATACATCTACAGGTTACAATAAATTACTTTCCATCGCAATCAAGCAGTCGTGTGCCCTTTTAGTTATTTGTTATCGTTGTTTGAACACTTTAGTGAAGTCATATTAAAATTTGTACAATTTGTGAGTTGTATGAACATATGCTGACGTATAAGCGCTTTATTTTGATTTGGCACGTTAGTGTTACAACTTGTCAATTCTACCGTACAGACATGACAGAAACTCGTGTGCTCTGCCAGATTTTACATGGAATGTGCTTATCTTTATGTCTGTCATTCTTGTGAGTAAATACAAGACATGTGTGGCAGAATGAGTAGGATTGTTTTTATGGTTTAAGTTATGTGATTGCGCTCATTACATATACATATAAATCTCATCGATATCATTTTCCAGGTGTTCATGGTTTATTTGTACACCGGTTCCCTCATCGTATTATTCTACTTCCAAGTGGCTCTCTTACGTGGAGTTAAGGTCAAGAACAGCTATTTTGAGACAAATATCAAAGTATCTATTCGCCCAGATGGCAGTATACAGAAATCTCCCAGTGCCACACCCATGCCAAACAGGTACGTATAATCAGAATAGTATTGGTCAGGATGGCGGGCTACTGAGAACAGATTTAAGTTTTAACTAATTCAGTTCATGGTTGACATACGAATGATCTGTGATTGGGACACATACCTTACCCTTACTGTGTATACAAATGCTCATGGTCGATGGTTCGTTTGTTGACTGCTCCGCCTCATTGCCTCATATTATTCTATGTATCACATTGCCACTGAAATATTTGAACCGGTATCACTTACGTACAAACCGATGTATTTGACCGGAATTGATCTTAAATTTGGCTCTAAATATACTTTGTTTATGTAGAGCATGTATGATCACTTGTCAAAAGTGAAATAGTCCAAATTCAATCAAATAAATGGATTGGTTTCAGTCAAGTAAAATGTTACCAGAACGCGAAGATGTGCTTTTGCAATTAAAGTGTTGAAGTGGGGAAACTTGTTTCCTAATAACCCGATTTACGTTTACAGCAAACCGGTGCATTAGTAAAATTGAAAGCGCGAACACATAACTGTGTCAATGTTTTCTTTGGAGTTATTTTGGTTAAAAGTCTCCCATAGAAACAAGTGTTTAGCGGATTTTAATACTGTATTGACAGAATATATTACTGCTGCCAACCTATTTACGACACTTGAAGAAAATAATCAGCGGTTTCCGCGGGTAATTTGCCAATTTCCACATACGTTTACCATGGTTCAGTTCATGTGAAATATCGTTTCATATTTTTGGTGCGTACCTATGCCTCACATATTCTTTTGCATTGATATCATCGACTGGCGACATGCCAGGATTGTTTCTAACATAACAGAAACATCATATTTTATTCCTCAGTTTTATGATGCTGAGCACCACAAACAACGTAGTCCACATTCATTAATAATCTTCATTAAAACCACATAGTAATCATATCAAGGATATCACATCTTGTTCTATCAAATGTAACAAATAAGCAAAACTCAGCATTTCGTCCAGAGATACGGTAGCTTGGCCCTATGTCGAAAAGCATTAAATAATGTATTTATTGCGTCGCAACGGGGATTATTGGCGCTTGAATACTTCAAACGGCTTTATGAGTACACAAAACGACCATTAAGTCTTTAAGATCTATTTCTGTGTATGTTTTATTAAACAGAATTTTGGCAATTATCTTAAGGGTCTAGAAAACTATACCTTCATAGGTGTCGTGTCGTGTGATTTGATTCCCACACATAACAATATTGTAAAGGTACTGTTGAAGTACGTTAAACAAGTATGTAATAAGTGTATTCCGCCTTCAGTTAGTAGGGTGGCCGAGAATATGCACCTATAGACCTCCCAAAAATAATATAATAAAAATAATAAAAAGCATAATGGTAGAAGTTCACAAAGGCGTTAGGTTTGCATCATGTTATATTGGTGCACAGAACATTTAAGCAAAAAACACACCACAGCTGTTTATTTAATACACACTTATGGTGTGACAAGAACAAAGGGTATTTTTATATTTCCATTGGATACCTTTGAATGCTTCTACACTTATCTCTCAGTGACGTTCAGAATATAAAACATTTTAACTTACAGGGCGCATGAAATTTTGGCTGATGATGTTATGTTGGAGAACGGTCGTGGGGCTGAAGAAGTTTCTTTAGCTAGCCGGAACAGTCAGTTAGTACTTCCGGTTGATGGCGGTGTTGCACATGTTGGCGAAGGAATCAACTTTTATCTTAGACTGGGAGCACTTGGTACGAATCCGAATCTTTTATGCTCAATAAGTTGAACATAGTTTAAGTTCAATGTGCCCACGCCTTGTTTGGCAAACTGGTGTTGCAGAATTTATTTGTTTATTTCATTATATGCGACATAAGGTAGTAAAGTTAATCGTCTTTCAATTGAATTAATGAATTTAGTGAATTCGTAACTTGTTTTAAGGTCACATTAAACATCTTAATACTTTATTTTGATTAAAAACTCAGTTTGGCATTTATTATACGTGTTGAAGACTGACTCTGTTTTTATAATACATGTGAACAAATTGTATATATAAGCATCTTTAGCGTGATAATTTTAAATATAAAAATGTAAACAAATGAGTGTTTGGTCATATCTCATTATAGACCGAATCATACTTGCAGAAATTTCTTGTGCATACACGAGATTTATAACTCAATTACATCTTTATCTTTTACAGCTTTTGCATTTGGAAGTGTTACATTGGACGGCTTGAATATCGCATCTTACTTTGAGAACCCTGATCACAAGACATGCGACAGCAACACCTTCATTCTCGTCTATGTCATGCACCTTCTATTCACATTTGTGCAAACCTACTTCCTGTTTAAAAATCACAAGGTAGGTAGACCGATTATTTTGTGGTGTATTGGTTGATGTAATAAACATCATTGATCAACCAGTCTGTAAAAATGTCGTATCTGGTTTATTTACACAACAGTAAAATCCCACTTACCGTTCACCTCATTGTTACGACCGATTACCGATTCCCAAAGGTGTTCTCGTTATCGAGGTTTTACTGTACATACTAATGTGTAGCTTTCTCGTGGTAGTAGGAGCTAGGCTTACCTTGTTCGTTGCTTTAATATACCTATGGAATTATTCCATGTTATATGATGGAATTTTATTACGTTTTAAAACCATGTATATTTCATACTAAACGTATACTAAATATGTTTAATGTCTTTCAATGTAATGATGATTTAACGAAAATGGCCTTTACTTTTATCATTGTTTATCTTGACACTCTCAAATATGGTGCCATAAATGATAACTTTACTCCCGGTGTACCATCAGAATTAACACAATCTATTTCGCTCTTACATCTGTATAATGGGGTTAAATGTTATAATGAATTATGTATTTGCGCTTCCTTACTTGAAGTTTTTATCATTATTCCAAATCGTAAAATACCTGGCACGATAAAACAAATATTTCACGAACATACTGATATTTGGACAGCTAATTGTTGATAAGTATAAAGGTCATAATGAACTAGCCACGTGATAATGTAACATTATCAGAATTTGTTATTATTGCACTTAGATTGTGTACAGTAAAATTACTAAACTCGGATATTCTTCGTCTCTGTTTATCTACATCGCAAGATTAGATTAGATTTTAGAGATTTACAACCGTCTCTGGTAACTTGGCAACATACTTGCTCGAATAATTATTTACTGAAAAGATGATATATTTTTGAATCTGCTCTATGTCAGCGGAAAGCTCTGTCAGACTCAGCTAGGCGCTCATAAAAATTAACCATTCGTCAAAAATACTAGCAGTAACCGTCGACTATTTTGAAAATTCGCGATATAAAGAACTGTGCGCCGGATATTATTGTTTTAATGAGATTTTTTTCTAAATGAGCGTCTTTCTACATAATGTAGTCCTGTTAACCTTTAACTTATCAAGTATGATGGAAAGCATACATTTAAATTTTTGAGAGAGCAGCATCAATGTCTCGTTTCATTGGATTTCATAGTGTTTTCATGTCGGCTGCCTGACGTCTGCTAACATTTGTAAGCATCATGATATTTAAGATGATAGTATCATATAGATGTGGCCCTTAAACAACATGCATTTATAGAGATTATGATCTTAGATATTAATCCGCTTTGAGTACACTGCGTGCTTCTTCCAAACATCAGTTGAACATCAAATACTCTTTGTTTCAGACTTGAAAACTGTAGCCATCATTCGACACGGCTTGAAATTCTTGAGACTGAGTCGACGTAAAATTTATGAATGAACATCACATGACGTTAGCTTGTACATAAACATTTCTGTATCTAAAATTTGCCTTTTGTAACCACGAACAGTGGGCAAATCATGCAGACAGCTTTCTCTTGACCAGAACTGAAATTAGACAATTATATATTAATACATCAAAACAATGGCAAATACGCTTTGAGTAGCGTGTTAGAAAATGTAAAAGGCCTTTCATCGCCGATTTCATTAGTATACAACCAAATGAAAATCATGATAACGAGACACATGTTGTACATCTTTGTAGTCCCTTCTCAAACAGTTTACACTTAATATTGGTATACATTTTTCAGTTGGTGATTGACAAATGGAAGGCAATGGTGAGGTTTGGTATGATGCATCTTATGGCGACCAATCTCTGTGTCCTCTTGGTAACCGCAATCACGGAAACTGCCGAAGATTACCGACAACAGGATTATATAAAACAAAATATCAGTAAGGTTTTTACATGTTTTCAGAATGTAATTACGAAAACTCCTTTTGATATTGTTCGAATACTTACTTTTAATGTTTTAGGGTTGTGGTGTAATATGGACTCTCATGCTAAAATTACTTCAGCTTTTACTGAAATGATGCATAATAGATTATGGATTTCAACTGAACAGTGCTCTTGGTATATCAACAAAGCGATCGCTAATATTTCTACAGTTGTGTGAATCAGAGACACAAGATGAAGTCCTTAAGTTATACATGTATATATTCGATCTAATCGTTAAATTGTCTTTAAACTGAACTCTGCTTCTGCTGTCTTTGCTTTTTGTTGTTTCACAATCAGGAATATAACGAGTTTACACTGATTATATTTCAGCATCCGTTGGTGATCTCAAAAGTTGTTACGAGGATATAACACTTGCCCGTTCAGCATCACCATACTTGTTCCCCAGTACCATCATTTACAGCATCATAGCGGCCGGTATCATTTATCGTCTCTATCAGTATGTTGGGGTCAAGGTCAAACAAAGATGGCCAAGTCATACTTCACTGACCAGCTCTGTTCCACAAGGTAAGTCATACATATTTGATATAAAATTAACGGACCAGTTTGACAGAATGATAGTTTAATGAGCAAATAAGATAACTAAAAAATAGTGACTTTGTTTTTGGAAGTGAGTTTACTCGTTCGCTTAACCATCACTTCACTGCCCTGCATTTATTCATTATGACCATGCACAAGCTCCTCCTACTGGTGTTTCATTGAAATTATTTTAACCATATTATAATACTGTGTGTTGTTTTCATAAAGTAATGCAAATCTGGATTGCTGAGTTAGGAGGAGATGGCACCAAATGATTAAAAATGCCGTATGAAACTGCATGAATTTTATAGCAAATATTAATCCGCGGTAATTATCGGAAAGTATTGTCATTTATGTAATATTTGTGACCATACAATCGATTTCACAGGATATAAAATGGTGTTACTCAGTGCACAGATTGATAAAAGCCACACAAGATGTGTGAGAACTTATGCAATATTAGGTTCATTCATATCCTATAAGGCAGCGACAGTATCAAAGTAGACATACAAGAAATATCAGCCAGGCTCACTGAGTGTGTGTGTTATTTATAACGTTTGCGATACCCAGAATAGAACACCGTTTTAGACTAAATAGATAATTAGTGAATGGCGAAAACTTGAGAAAACATAAGCATTTGGAGTGGGTTTGTGTCTGTTATAGTTCCCATGATTTTTACATTCTTGAAGCAAACATTTTCTAGATAGAAGAATACACACGAATTTGACCATCAAACAACTTCTTTGAGCTACCAATTATTGTTGGGTGAAATGAAAGTTTAGAAATAATGAAGTTAATTTCATTTTATGGTGAGGTTTCTGAGAACAGAGAACGTACTTAGTTCGCTATCAGTATGTTTTGAGTTCTAACGAAGCGTATGATATAATATTCCGATAACGAAGCATGCGTGGTTTTAAATAACTTTTTATCGAGTAACTCAGTCATAATCTGATAAACTTGTATAATTTTGACGGAAATCTTTTCTGTAATCAGCATATGCATTTGTTCGTAAAAAATGGTCGACTGTAATTATTTTACGACTTAATCATCCATGCATTGGAACCTATGTACAGTTGTAGGCTAAATCTGATTCATTCAGCATACTTGTTTGTCAGATTAAGTAACATCACACTATTAATACCACATCTAGTACTTAATAGGTATGTAATGGAGGTGGTCTAATAATTCAAGAAATATAAATGAACAATTGAAACACGTCCCCAAATAAGTGTCGTTATAATTGGATGATTGGAATACTGAAATGATCGCTGCGAGGTTTCGCTATAGTGTTAAACAAAGTTCCTTACCTGATCTGTATGGTTTAAAACTCACACTGGATGTATGTTATAAAGCTAAATGTTATGTCTTCAAGATGTGGATGAGTTTATTTAAAACATTTTGCAAAATAAATGAAACATTTTCAGCTTATGGTTGAATAAATCAGGGCAAGATTCATACATAGAAATTATGGTTGTTACATCTGCCAAGTTTCTAATTTTACAACATATTTTCATAAATTGCTTCCACGCAAATAAAATCGTTCATTGATAAAACGGCTGTGAAAAATTGGCTCATATTTCAGGTTCACCTCAATAGCACTTATCGATGGCTTATTCCTAGTAATATCACATTGTAATGTATCTGGCATTTCTTGCAGGTGCCACAGGAATTGATTGCGACAAAGCCAACAAAGGTTTGTTTATGGGTCTCCTCGTTGCTGTGCTTACCTTAATTGCCATAGCAACGTTCTTCGTGTTCGAAAATCGAATATCCGATCCTTTAACAGCAGTAAAGGTTTTCTACGTCACCGAAATTGCGCTGATGGTCGTCACTGCCGCTGGAATTATTTGGGGATACAAACGTCTTGCCACCTTGAAGTTCCTGCCTACTTATTTCCTGTCCGTCGATTCAGTCTTGCTCATTGTGGCGCTTGCAGGATCATACATTTACTTGTTCTTCATATTCATTTCTGTTCTCTCGAGTGAAGAGCTCTCTAAAGTAGTTGGCATACTTTCGGTCGTCACAATAGTATTTGGATTGATCCAAATTACCCTTCAGATCGTCTTCATTTTGGACGGTCTTTGTCGTTGCGCGGAAAATGATGTCCAAATGAGTGACAAGCCAGGACGATCCGTGGTGACCTTCTTACTCGTCTGTAACTTAGCCATGTGGGTTGTGAGTATGTTTGAAATCAAGAAAACGCAAGTTCTGCCAATGCATGAGTCATTTTATGGAATTCTTGCTTGGAACATAATCACGCACCTGTGTGTACCGCTTCTCATCTTCTTCCGGTTCCACAGCGCCATCTGTCTGTCGAAAATATGGTACAATGCCTATCAGAAAGAAAAACAAACATGAACTGTCTGTTACAAGGGACAGCAAATAAAATTTTGCAAAAGTGTGGAACAAAATATCCGTTTTCGTGACTTGAAAGGCAGCATGCAAGTGTAAATGAGAGTTTCCATCGCTAAAGTTCGTCTTGATTTCTTAAAATACCACAAAAAAAAACCACACGCTTCTCTCAGGAAGTCGACCTGTCAATACCGTCCACACAAGACAATGCAAATACTCATTATGCATTTATTATATATGTGAATACAGTTTTGTTTTAACACTAGTCCCTATTTTCCCCGTTTTTTGTCTCTAAAAATAGATCAGTGATTCTATATGCAGTCACCAAACCGACTTGCAAAAAATAAATGTTTGCAAAATAAAACTTTCTTATACTACTAAGTATACATAAATCATAGCACATGTAGAATGTATGAGTTACTAGTTTCTCATCTTAACTAGATTCCAATTAATATTTCTGTCTGTTTATGCTCATAATCAGAAATTCTATAATGGTCACGTGATACAGGACCGGATAGTGTGCGCCGCGAAAACATGGCTCATCTTAGTCATATACAGTAATAGTTATGTGCTTACTCTGTCGCTAGCCAAAGAGAGTAAATTGCTACCGTGAATTTTTTTTTACTTTTTTTATCAAAGTATTTCTTTTTTCTAATTAGATGTTTTAGCTTTCAAATACGTTTTTCAATGGCAATATTTTGTCGCAGTGTCCGACGAAGTATATTCAATTACCGTGTATAAATAGATAAATAGTTTTTTTTATAAAATTTATACCGACATTTTTATTATCATAACTATGCATATATTTATTTATTTTCATTATAACTAAATTATAATTTGTATGTATGTACAATCATATATCGATGTTTGAATGTTAGTCGTGTTTAAGTGTTAACTGATCACGTCAATGAAGCGGACAAACCAAGCATGCAAAGTGCAGAAAAATGCTGATGACAATGATTCAAAAGGAAAAATGGAAATAATTTGTACTTTTATATGAAATAAGATAATACTACATTATAGAGTATTGTGGATAGAGCATTGTGGTCTGAAAAACGATTTATGGCATATATGACAGTAAACACATAAATAATCTCCATACCAAGTACGTATGTGAAAATATATACATGTACAAATAATCTACTAACGATGTTATGCAAGGAGGACTGTTTTGTGCAGAGATATATTGTGTAGAGTCATAGAATAGTTTCATACATTTTAGGGCATCTATTTAATCGTAGTTTTTGTACTGTTTCTGTATGTATGTCATGTAACCATCGTTCTAAATAAATATCGTGACAAATGCTTATTTCTTATTTTTTATCTCCAACAATATCACGGGAAGATTTGTTTTGAAAGCGTGTTTAGTTTACTCAATGTAGTCACAACAAACTGTTTACTGTCATTCTACTCCAGCTTTCTTCATTTTGTTTCTTTCTGAGCTACAGTGTGTAATCTGATGCCAATATTGTTTTAATTGTATCAAAAGACGCATGAAAACAATCTAACAACTAACTCCTCGTGGTAGCATAGACAACATCATATTGCCAAGGTGGATAACTCATTGCTTAATGTTCGAAATTACGACTAGAATTCGGTAAAAGGGAGAGCAGAAATAGCAGACTTAATCAATAAATGGTGAAGTTCTTGCCCATGATCAAAATTAGTAAATAAATGATGAAGTTCTTGCCCATGATCAAAATTAATAAATAAATGGTGAAGTTCTTGCCCATGATCAAAATTAATAAATAAATGGTGAAGTTCTTGCCCATGATCAAAATTAATAAATAAATGGTGAAGTTCTTGCCCATGATCAAAGTTTTATTACTACTACTTTACTATGTATTGGAAAGAATGATCTTATCTCATGTATTTTAAGAGAACATTTATTGAGGTGTTTCTAACATTGATTTGACAAAAAAAAACAGAATATTGCATTACGCTGTACATGAATTGTCACAATTGATATAAATGAAACTATTTGGACACCACACAAACCTGATAAATGTTTAGTGGCTGAGTAGTTTAAAGGTTAAGGAGATATTTAATTTAGGCAGCAAGAGATCACAAGAATACATTATAAACATTTCATTTCAGACAAACAGTCAAAAGAAACACCATCCACATACTGAACTAACTGGTCATGCTTGTAGAGCTGTATGTCCATACTTTGTCTGAATCTATACAATCACACAACAAATGAGAACTGTAAATGACAACACATCAAAACAGTAATAAAGAGTCATTTCTGACTGAGGCTAAACAAATATTTTAAGCCACAAGAAATAATATTGAATGTTCACATTTTACTTGTATACATCACAAATGGTCAATCCTATAACTCATGATTTGTTGTATAATAAACAACTTCATTGACATAAATCAAGTCTAACGAAAAACCACAGGCACAGTTTTCATGGCTTTCTTTAACATTAAATTAATAGGGGGCGTTTCAAAATCAATTAGAAATAAGTAACACCAAACAATGTTGATTCATGTTTGCTCAAATTTAAACTGAATATATGTTACACTTTAAGACATTAAATAACTGAGAGAGAAGCTTATCCATATTTTCTTGAGGATTATAACAATAATTACACAATAAATTGTATTATCATTTGCAGTAAACCTTGATATGAGGACCATCTTTGGAACCAAATAAAATAGTCTTCATATTGTGGTAGTCTATTTATTACATTGAAATGCTGAGGAAATACTGGAAAACTATTAACCAACCTCTTTGTAAGGATCGTTTTTAAATGGAAAAGTAGTTTTGTGGATATGGGTTTATAATTATATGAGAAGATTACTACTGAACCTTCAACTCGATAAAGTCATAGGACATTTTTTGTAGGAACGAGAAACAAGTGCTTAGGGACAGGAATAAAAATGTGATACAGTTATACTCCATTCTGTGTAACTTTTACAGTAAAATAGAAATATAATTATACACAGCATACTAGCAATACTGTTTAGCATTAATATTATGATGTACGAGTTTTTGGGCATATACATTTAAAATCAACACAAGGATGAGTTAGATTATGCATTTTTATAAATTGTTTCATGCTGCTTCTATGTAAAAGTCCATAATAATCTTCCTGAAGGTGGTGCCAGACATGCTGGCATAGAATTTAGGCCATGCCTAATTACCCATGCCTAGATACAGAAGGTTAGGAGGGACAAAATGACTAGACGTTTATGTAGAATATGAACACAATCAGCACATAACTGACATTTGCTATGCTTGCCAGATTTTTAAGGGGCCACCCCCACACCCGCCAAAAAAAATCCTCCTTTGGTTTCAGGACCCAACGTTTATAAAACATTATTGCAGTTTTAATACACATACATTTCCTACTAAAAAAATAAACAGAAATAAATAAACAAACATTTCAGAGTGGTAAAAGTATTTTCTTTATTTAAAAATGATCCTTAGTATATAGATGTACAGCACTTGTTATGTTTTCATTGATTACAAAATGAACAGAAATCTTTAATGACACTTAATTAATTTGTAGATGAGTAATCAAACAGTCCATTTGATGAACATTATTTAGTGTCAAGTCAAGATAGTTAAAATATTTACATCTGCCATCTGTTGGTAACAACATGAGTCTTATTATACCCCACGCAACAAAGTTGGGGGGTATACTGGTTTGTTTTATTTTCATGTGACATTGCCACTAAGTTTAAGATCACTTGTCAACAATTTTTCAGTTACAGTGTACATACATAGGCCGGTTTACCTAACTTACCTTTCCGCAAGAAGCTGGCAACATCTCAACATGTAAGTTTGTAGAACAAGTTTTAACGACACACCTGCAGAACAAGTGACAGACAAACTCATCGCACTGAGACATTTTCAATAAAATTGATTGCAATGAAACATTAAGTTGACAGCCACCTGTGAACAAACACCACCACGAAAGCAACCACAACCCTTAAGCGTTTCAAACCTAAAAAAACATCAAATAAACCTCAGAATAAAGGCTGGATATGCAATGAGATCAAATTACTTCACTCTCTTTGCTCACAGGTGTGTTTCAGTTTAAGTGAACATGAACATACAATTCTTTGAAACAAGGTGCTTTCGTATCTCAATCTAGAATTACAATCATTACTTCTGATTGGCTATCTGTTCAAAAACCTAAAATATCACTTATTCCCTAATATGAGTTTGTAGTTGAGGCTAGCTTAGGTTTGTCAACATTTTAGTACAGAAAGCCCACACAATGTGTATATTTTTCTGTTCTTTTGAGAGCATAACATCTACATCAGTATGTTACCATTATCATAAGACAAAACATTGTATGATACATGTATCTGTATATATATGGCTACATGTGTGTTTTTACTGCTTTTGTGATGAAAAACATGTGACAAACATAATGCAAGTTAGTTGAATTGTTACTTATTAAACATAAGTTAAATAACAAAGCAAAGACAGAATAACAAAGATAAAAATAGTAGGTACAAGGCACAAAGATGTCTGGAAGGACTAAGCATACATATGCACAATATATATTTAGTGTCTGTCTCAACAAAGAACATAACCATTCAGAATGTATTTCAAATATTCACAAAAAAATACAAAACAAAGATTAAACCTTCTCTATTTGTGAAGTTTAACAGAAAAAAATACTGCATCACAATTCTTACAAAATACAATGATCTATTGCAATGTGTAGAAACCTTTTTTAAAAAAAATACATGTATCGTAATATGGATCAACATGGTCAAAATTACAATAACTACTCAATCACAGCCCCCCCCCCTTACAACGTAAGTATGCAAAATACGTCCTCAAATACTAAACATTGAACACAAGAGTTAAAGTTAAAAAAAATAGTAAAATCTTATTTCAAACAATTCTTATAAATATTGCCTCAGATATATGCTATAGTTCAGTGTGTTGTACACCACCTAATTTAGGACCTTTTCTTTTAGCCTTTGTTTTTTCAGATTTTTTCTTAATTCTTTCAGCATTTTGTTTCTTTTTTCTTTCTTCCATATCTTTACTGATCTCATCAACAACCTACAATAAAAGTTCGAGTGAAAATAAAGTTATTCCACAAATTTACTGGAGGTCACTACCAATACTTAACAACTATGGGCTAAAATTGCCAAAATATGGATATGTGATAAATTAAACATTGACCACATAAATACAATAACACTTCACCAAAGACCACCTGATTGTTATGACCACCTCATATAAATGACAACTCATTTTCTGACCAGTTTTAAATATTTCCTCCATAAATCAAATCGACCATGAAACCATTTCAATATTAAGACCAATTAAAATGGTCCCAAATGTGGTCTTCATACTCAGAACAACAACAGTTGAACAACACAAAGTTCCCTGAGAGGAGAATACCTAATTATCATCCAAACAGAGGGCCTATTGTGAAAAGAAAAACCTTTTAACTGTTTGTCTCATAATATCGCATTTCCCAACATCCGAAGCAGAAGACTCCTGAAAACATTGTGGCATAAGAAGCCATTGCTTGAAATGAGTAATGGCTTCTTTTGCCACAATGTTCTCCACTCTGTCACAGAGAAATAAGCCAATTTTCTTAAATGAAGGGTTATATCATTCTGGAGTCTAAAACTAACATAAAATCATCAAATCACAGCTTTTTGGTATACAGTCTGATCATTGATGCCCGAAGCAAAACAACATGAGTAACAAAGCAATCCTTCTGTACTTTATATAGGTACATTAATATGGTTGTCCCTAGAAAATTTGGTCACAGAAACACTACCACCAATGATCTACTACTATGGTTAGAAAGTGTAACATGAAGATCTATAACTGATTGCAAGATGAAACGGCACTTACCTGCATACCTTCCATGTCTTTGTATGGATTAACAAATGAATCACTTTTTGGAATAAGTCCTAACTCCATTGACATCTGAAATGATGTAAGGAATGGTAAAAAATTAGTGCATGTGAAAGCTTGTACCATTTCTGCAAATCATAACTGCCGTGTTACTCCAATAGTTAATTATGACATATAATAAGCATGTTGTCATGACAACATTATAACAAATATCTCCTGTATACATGGTCTTGTAAATAATTCAGTAGAAATGATTGCAGAAGTAATTATTACTTAAATAAATAAGAAACTCTGCAATAAAAATGTTCATTGTTATAGTTCCAAGGACAATCATATGAACTCCTGGAAACAATAAAACATAAATGTGTCTGATGACATATCTAACAAGTATCATTCTTATACAACCACTTACTAGTGTTAGAAGCTCTTCATGTGGCCCCTTAAAGACCCCAGATTCCATGGAGAACCATACAGCCCAGCCAATCAGAAACTCCCAATGTTTATTCTTGTCATAAATAGCATGAGTCATATCTGGCATTCGTAAAATAAGGTCACCAAACATGGCGGTGTTCTCAAACACCTGAGATATTGCTGTAGTATATAAGAAAACTCATTTAAGGGAGGTAACTCTAACAACAACGTAAGGAAAGCAACTTTATTATTCAGCAAAAAATTATTATCTATTTGATAGGAAGCAATACTAATATTCAATTAAAGGCACAAACCTATATCTTCAGTGAAAGGAGACAGTAATTTATATTCAAATATAAGGGAAGCAACTCTATCATCCAATAAACAGAAGAAACTCATGTATTCAATAAGGGGAAGCAACCCTAATATTCCATGTAAGGAATCAACTCTAAAATTGAATGGAGGCAGATCAAAATACATGCACCACGGTTTTAAACAATTTTTGCTTATTCAAGGACTATAACTCTGTACAAATAGTCACATGTGAAGATATCCAAACTTAATTTGCATTTTATGTTCTGTACAAATTTGGCCACACTTATTCTAATAATTGTGCGGTCGTTAGTTCTTAGTACACTGTACAATTTATTTTCTATGTAAAAAATACTGATTCTTTATTAACAGTGAAAAAAGAGAATTACTTACAATCTTGTACAGTTTTATTATTAGGATAAGGGTCACCTGGAACGAAACCCCATTCTGTAAGATTGTCCTTGGCTTGTTCAAGTACCTGAAAACGGGTAAGATACATAGGCATAGGCAGGAATGACATGCTTATTGCACAGTATCCAGATCTAGAGAAAACTCATTGTAGGATATTTTAGTTTTCAACTTAGGTCACAGAATTTTTTATACGCATATGTGTATTGTGTATAATGGGGACTGTGCCCTTGAGACACCATAAACTGTTTTCTAATAATAATTATAGTTTTATTTCACTAATGTCATAAATGATCCTAAATTGCGAATGAAAAAAATCACTATCTTCAGCTATCCCCTACAAAATAATGGCTGGATTACACATACCTTAAATAAATCTTTGACCATCATTTCATTAAGTTTATATTTCTGATCATATTTCATCTTGGATTTCTTTAAAGATTTTACAGCATCTATTTGTATAGCTCTCTGATGCTCAAACAACTTAACATCTGAAAAACGAACAGAAAAAGCCCATAAAACAATGAAAAATTATCTTACTAGCTAAGACAAGTGGCTAATATCACATAACAAAAGATTTAAAACCAATCTAAGTATGCAGCTTTACCATTGGTCAATTTTAGACTGTGCTATGCTCAATGTTGGAGTTCAGACTGGTTTTCAATATTTCCTCTACATTTCAAATTAATAATGAGATCACCTATTTTTTTTTTCTCACAGGAGGTCACACTGTATTTAATGGAAAATGCATACGGGCACCAGTATTGGTATAGATTTACACATACTTCTCTGTACTAAAGGTAGTGAAGAAATCAGCTTCATAATTATCTCAATCTAAACATTTTCATGACAAAGGCACATAATAACCATGTTATCAAAAACACATTAAATATTATAAACAGATATGGTGGCATATTTCTGTGAAAGTTTTCTCAGTTTTCAAGAAAAATTGCTTTATTTTCATGAAAAAAACTTTATTGTCCACATCATAAGTATGTTAACTATCTGTTGAAGAAATCATATCATGAAAAGTTATTGAATTTTGATGAAAATGTCATTGTTATGAAAAGGTAGAAGTTTGCAAAAATATTCTGATTATCTTATGCAGAAATATGCCACCATAAACAGATTTTATGCCAGCCTTTTCAAAGGCATAAGAGAGGATATGTCAACTGACACAAAGATAGGCCTGGTGAGTTTTGCATGGGAAAAATGGGGGAGTTGTCTGAATAATGTATCATGGTTGATAGGACGGAGTTCTCACATATAAGTATCAAACTCAATCAAATATTTTGCACTGATTTAAACATAAACTTAAAATAATATATGAGTTATTTATGATTTTAAAAAAAATGCCCATAGCAATGACTATAAATTTGACATTTATGTACTGCAAGTACATCATAAACAACAGCAAGAAGCCACCTGGATCATATCTTCAAGTTTAACAGCCTAATGTAGGGGTGAAATTTGGTGTGTGGCAGAGATTTCGCTTGTGCACAATTTCTGGGACCTTACACATAAAATTGCACTCAACCAATCAACTCCAACAAAAATTTTGTAAAAAATCTCACATTAATCTAGTTGCTAATCCCACAGTCTATCAAATTTAGTGATAACTGGTTTAGAATACACATAATTGAATTATTATCTTTTGGGTACCTATTGGCTGCACATATTTTCATAGTGCATAGTGTACAGTGCAAAAGAGAAAGCAAAAAGAAAAAATATGATGAGAAAATCACACTGCGGGATGTTTTTGACAGATTCCCCCACTGGGGTCCAAGTACTAGAATATCAAACTTGAGATCAGTCTCCCAGTTCAAATCTTATTTTCATTCTTTAATTATTTCTGGCCAGTAGGCCTGTTTGACACATGTTTAAGAAGATCTTTTGATTAATTAATTAGTACACTGAGTACTGTTTCAGCAGTTTTTGTTCATTCTCAACCTATACCAGAACAATATGACTATATACATGTGCATGCTTGCATTTTTATCAACTGGCTTGTATACAAACTTCTGTTAAAAAATACACAATGTATAACATCACAATTAACATGAGAATACTGAAGACACAAAATAGAGATTAGAACTGGGAGATCAATCTCAAGTTTTATAACCTTAAACCAGCCTTGTGTACTACTAGAATCTGCAGATACACAGGTACAAGGTCCATTAAGATTAAATTTGACTTTGAATTGTAGCCACACAATTGAAAAACTGCTGATCACTCTCAAAAATTAAAAAAGTAGATAATTGTTTAATGATATTACCATTTGACAATAAACGTACAGCTCCAAGGATTGCTAATATTGATGAATATATCAAAAATCGAGTGAGAAATCCTGAGGTCTGAAAGTCCTCCTTCTTTTTAGAAGATCCATGAGACTTACCCATGGTGGATCACACAAAAATAATCAAATACTTTTTCATTCAAATGACTGCATTGATTAAACAATAAAATAATAAAAGTAACGTGTCAATGTGTGAATACTTTTATAAGTGCAAGTGACGTAGGGTCGTGTAAGACCACAAATCAAACCTTGTACACGCACTATTTAATGTTAACCATTTCCTTGTTGATTGAAAATAAAACTTATGTACAGCAAAGTCATGACATTAATACCAACTGTGGGTCAAAAATAAATCAGCCATAATACTGAAATGACCTAGCTTGTCACTGAACTGAAATAGATGGATGAAATATTGAAAACCAGTCCGAAAATAAGGGGTCATCATCAAAGAATTTCTGTATAAGGGTCCCAAGGACTCGCAATACAATATTTTTGAGGTACTTGGCGAAAAATTAAAGGTCCCAGGTATGGTATTTCCTATGACTTTACTAATGGCCACCTCCATCTCTAAAATTATTTCAGGTTTTGCTTAAGAATAAAAACTTTGGGAAAGAGAAATATATCAGCGGAGTGCATCTTGGGAGACACAACGTTTTTATAAAAATGGGTCCCACGGCTAATTTTATGCATAAGGATGCAGAAATCCTGCATAAGCAAAAACCTTTTTCTGGTCATTATATTAAGGTGATCACAACATGGGGCCTTACTGTATATTTCAACAGACAGTAATGGTGGTAAGTACTAAATACTGACATAAACAGAGACAAAGTTGTTTAAAATTCTGACACCAGTTTCTCAAACAAATACATGTATAAAGGGAATAGAATCTAAATCATGTTCTTTTCTCAAATGTTTGAAACTTCTTAAACTTGATAATAATTAAATAAATAATTACAATCTACAATTTTAATATTCATTCAACACATTCTTTAAACAGTTTTGCAAATGAGGGCAGATATACGTGCAAGGGGCCTCCATGGTTTGGTCGTTATGGTCTCTGATTGGCCTCAGTGTATCTCTGACTGATTGGCCCCTCAATGCTATGAGTTCAAATCCCACCTCAGACCAGACAAATTTCACATGAGAAGAAGTTCGATGCTTCTACCCAGGTGTATGCCTAAGTTTTTTTCATTGTTTAAGTTGCAAAGTAGCCAAATAACCTTGGCTGCAGTTACAGTGTTAAACTCCAGTGAAAAAAATAAATATGCCAACCAGAAGAAAATGAAGATTATTCAAATCAAAACATGTATACACACTTCTTCCAGTAAACAATACAGAAAACCTCAATATTACAACCACCTTAGGGACCAAAATATGATCTTAATACTCAGGATATTATCATGTTAGATTACAGAGGAAATATTGACAAGCTAAATATAAGCAAACAAGTCTCTATGTGAGACTTACTTTACCAGACATATCTTATTCAAACATTTTCAAGTCTTAAACAAAATTTTACAATTTTTCAAGCAAGTCAGTAAAGGAAAAGGCAATTTTCTTCACTTCCTTGGATGTTGTCACATAAACCAGTAGGTGTACCACCAAAGGTTGACTTATAAATCACGTAGGAAGGCCGTCAGTTGCTTGCTGGATGCGGAGGAACAGGTTTATACAGGTAGGAAACCTAGGAGCTCTGGTAAGGTCAACTGCACATTGTATATATATGATGCAAAAACAACAAGGTATTTTAATAACCACTGTCAAAGGCATGAAAAACAAATAAATATTTATGCAACATGTTTTTAAACAAAATGCTTACATCTATCTTCTTCTGAAATCTGTCCTTGAATTTTTCCAACAACTTTATCAGGATCTGCTTGATCATCAACCACTTCTACAATAGTTTCCTCATCTGTATCGGCACATTGCACTACTTCAAATAAGTTAAATACAACCAACATGTATACTATCAGAGTAATTGGAATGTTTTTCCTCCACATTTTGATGTCAATATGAAAAAAGACCAATTAAGTCATTCACCTAAAACGAAAATGAATCATTGATTAACACACCTGTCAATGTGAAAGACTGTCAGCCTCAGTATTCCTCCCAAACATTTGATGAGTTCTGGAGAGCATTTTTTAGAGAATTACCTCTAATCTAGTAAAAGTCCTTCTATTTTTAGTGAAGATTTAAGTTAATTTATATTGTGGTCTAGTAATATATTTCATCCTGTTCAGTAACGTTTTCAAATTTGTCAGTTCTCTGGACAAGTAATTAATAGTTCATTGTCTTTTGTATAAACTGCATTTGCAGCAAAACAAACTGGCACAACAAACTGAACTAAAATTTTTGAATACTTAAAATGAGGTAAAATAACACATTCAACAGAATTGTTGAAAACACGCATGAAGCTTTTATTACCACCAGATGATGATAATGGTATTATAAATTTATTACATTTTATGAATTATTTGTTTATGGGCAATATATCATTACCCAATTATGACCCTGTAAAATGTATGCAGAAAAAACTTAAAGTGTTGAGGTAACTGCGTTGAGATCATTACGACATTAGCGCAGTAACAATTCCTTTCTTGCATTTTCTATCAATTCACTCACATTAATGCCAATGGAAGATGTCTATTTATGAATTATAGACATAAGACTAGTACCAAGTTCTAATAAATATGTACGTAAGTACTAATAAGAATGATTTACCTTTGAAAAACCACACGTGCAGAATTTGTAAACAAGGGTTTTCCCGAGTCAACGTCAGTTGGGCGCTTATGCATCCTTATTTATTTTAAAAAGCGTCCATGCAACTGACAGGAATTCCCAAAATGTCTGACGTGGAGTTTCATGAACAAGCGGTCTGTGTAATTCTTTTTTTTTCTCAGTTAGATTACTAATTTTATACATTAGTGTGTAGTTGATTTTTCTAAATTGTCTAACAAGGAAGAAAGCTGTTGTCAACATGTTTACATCGGACTGTGTATTTGAACTGCGTTGAAAATATAAAGTGTAGCAGTACTCGGACAAATCTTCTGGACAGCTACTTAGTTTTTAGTGTTCATTTTGACTGTATTGTATGATATTGTGCTTTTAATTGTACACATGCGTAATGAAATAAATGTGTGTCATATTTATTTATGGAACCACTTTATATTTCTCTGTTTATTTAATCATAGGACCTGAATGATGTTCCACTTGAAGGGGATATTATTGCTCCGGGAGCCAAGTCTGATGATGATGAGTTTTCCACCTTAGATGAGCCTGTCAAGGACACAGTGGTTTGTCATTAATTCTCAGAGCTTCTTTATTTAGTGGCTTCATTATCTAAGTTTAAATTGCTGTATAAATGACATGATTATTTAATTTGCCAAAGACCATTGTTGCTATGGAGATTTATTTATTTATATTTTTTTTTTTGGTAATGCGGCTTATTCAGAAAAATTTTAAACTTTTTCATCAGCTCAGATTTTCATTAACCACTACAGTCCACCCAGTGCATCTGACTGATGCATCAATCAGAAGTTATACTATAATAGCAGGATTTTTTTACTGCATGCACTGTATGTTTGATATGTTTAATAATTGCTTTAAAATAGTTCTCTCAAGTTGCTACTTCATACTTATGCAGATCTGTTCAAATTTTGAAATTGATTTGAGTATGAAATACAATTTATATTCAACATATGATTTGTATTCAAAATATGATTTGTATTCAAAAGATGATTTGTATTTGAAATATGACAAAAATTGTATTTGCAGATGAGGGACTTAAGAGCTGTTGGTATAAAATTCTGGCATGTTCTCTATCCTAAATCAAGTACAGCCTTGCTTAGGGAGTGTATGTTATCATTAAATATTCAGTTCCTTAATTTGAAGATTAATTATACAAAATGTATATCTTAAGTCAAAACCTACCTTGATTAAGTTCATGTAAATATTTATTTTCCTTGAATGCCATTTAAATGTGAATGAAAATATTTATTTGTGATACATTGTATGTATTGTGTTTTTAGATTATTCAAACTATTTTAATTAATCTCTCTTATTTTGCAGGGGATCTTTGGGGACCTTTGATTCTCTGTGTATTTATGGCCATGTAAGTATGCTCCCTTTTTCTGCTCAGAAATTCAGATAGAGAAATTCCAATTTTATCCTATAAATGTATCAATCAGGTTTTACCCATTATCTTATTTCAATTGTATGAAGTTATCTAGAAATACTTCCTGTTAGTTTTGACTTCTTAAAAATGAATTGAGTTGAAAAAGTGTCTTCAGTTACTAATTACACTAAATGAAAGGATTTTATTCACTGTTCTTTCCAAGAATGTTAATCAATGCATGTGTTATTTTACATTGTGATTACCTGTATGCAAAATCAGTTTATGCTGTATTAGATGGGTGTTTGACCTGTATTTTCCACACATGACCAACTGCTGCTACTTTTCTACTATACATAGAAGAGACAAAAAATGGCATTGCACCAGTGGTATTTTCTGCCTTATTTGAATTACAGCTGCAAATACATACTGAGAATGCAAAAACTTCATTATTATTTTAGGATGTTACAAGGAACGTCTGATGAATTAAACAAGATGAACGATGGTGGACCCCAATTTGCTGAGGTGTTTGTTATCTACTGGGTTGGTGCTGTGGTTGTAACATTAAATACAAAACTTCTTGGAGGAAACATGTAAGTTACAATGTAACTATACATAGAAATCACCTCAACATTAAAACCACCTAAATGCAATATTCATCCAGTTTCAAACCAGATTTCTATATTTTTTTCTAAAATCGGACTTGATAATTTGACTCTCTTAGTTTTTTAGTTCCAAGGATGCCTTAAGATCAAGGTATTGCTATAGTGAGATACATTGTTTAGTCCATTTTCTGATAAATAGATTATGATGTGGATATATTAAGAATTATTTCCTTATCCTAATATCCTGACTCTGTTTATTTTGAACTTTCCAACAGGATTCTCTTGTCATAAGTCTGAATTATAAAATCTTTCCCAATACCCAAATATTGTCCAATTTGGTCACTTTTCTTTCATCTGGATAAAACTCAAATTATTAGATCTCCATGGAAGTTTCAATATCAGTGATATTAAAACAACCTTTCCAGTATTCTTTTTATTTAAGTAGCCTTTTACAGTATAATTTTATTTAGTGTAAAAATTTTATGTATTTTCTTTTTCAGCTCATTTTTCCAGAGTGTGTGTGTTCTAGGTTACTGTGTGTGTCCTCTAGCGATTGCGTTGATTATATGTAGATGTATATTAATTGTTGACGAACAAACTACCATGTTGTTTATCATAAGATTTGCAGCTGTAGTACTAGGCTTTGGATGGTCCACGTTTGGTATGTAACTTATTAGTTACATATGTATATATATATAAGTGTATCCTGTATATCACACTAGACTTTTTAAGATCAGAGTAAAGGTGCAATTGCATGCAAATAAGGAAAAAAAGGTATTGGTGCGAAACATAGCATTTTTAGTTGTGGGTCCATACCAAACCCATCAGAAAATAATATAAAAACTGAGTTGTTAACAAAATAAACATTACCTGTATGTTCATCCTGAGCTGGTTAGTTGACATTTTGTTTAGTTGATTCTTTTTGTATCAAACATTAGTAAAGCATTCACGGAAACTGGACATGTAGCAGTTTAACTTTTTCTATACCAACTTTTAAATGAATGATAAAGGGGCCTCTGTGGTCACATGGTTATGGTTTCTGACTAGACATCAGTAGCCCTCACTTCTGTGAGTTCGGTTTCCACCCACAACCACATTTCACATGAGAGGAAGCCAGTCCAGCTAGTTTACGGAAGGTTGGTGATTATACCGAGTGTATGTTAAGTCTTCCTCCATCATTGCTAGAAAGGTCACCAAATGATCAAAGTATAACCTCATAGCATTTGTCATTGTAAGTCCATATTATTGTCTCTTTTCTTCTGTTTCAGCTTCCACAGCATTTCTTGCTGACAGTCAACCACCAAACAGGAAAGTTCTGGCCATGTACCCAATAT
Organism: Lutraria rhynchaena; assembly: GCA_008271625.1. NCBI lineage: Eukaryota > Metazoa > Mollusca > Bivalvia > Venerida > Mactridae > Lutraria > Lutraria rhynchaena. Next base: position 4,206,413 of record VIBL01000012.1, read on the forward strand.
TTCTGTTTTATTTTGTTATCAGTTGGCTTATAATATCTCATACACATTCATAATGGAGATTTCTGCTGATGTGTAAGGTTATTTTATTAAATATGCACCTTTGTGGACTCCTGGTTTGATGACTAATACATGTATGCTTGTGTTAGCCACATTGTACTGAGTAACAGTAAAATTTGTGGAAAAACATGGGAAAACTTAAGTTTATGCTATACTGTCATTATACACAGGTCTATCTGTGTATGAGGAATAAGGGTTTCTTAGTGAGGCTCACCGAGGGAATTGTGTACTAGTTGTTTAATTGAATTATTTGATCAGATGTGTGATTTTTCAGATGCAAAAATTTATTTCTGGATTAATTTGAGGCATCAAAATCTGTAATTTTGGTCCAGAAGCTGTGTCATGTTCCCTGTATGTCCCCCATTTCCTTATTCGGAAAAAAACAGCTTATTTTTTGTTTAGAATTTATTTTCCTGGGGTATGTGAATGTTACAGCTGCATATTTATCATTCATATTGAAACAGATGACTGTCTATATGAGTCCCAAATTTTCTGAAACTCTAAATTGTTGACCAGTCTCCACCTGCTGCCTTGCATTGGTTTATTTGATTATTAAACTTTTAGAGAACCAGTCATATACTTTAGTTTTAGACTGGTTTATGAGTTGTGGCATGATGTTGAGTGTGAAGTTCATTTTTTATGCTTTAAATTGGATGGGATGCTTATTTTTTCCTGGTGTTAAAAATTTGTACATGTATTGTTCTTGGGATCTTAGTATATAATCCAGTGCATCTTCTTTCATTGGATTTTTTATATTGTTATCCTCTGGGTATTTAAAGCATATGGCTTATCAGTACATTATGGTGTATTATATGATTATTTACTTAGGTGGTATATTTTACCTGTGGGAACTTCAAATAAATTGTGGAATATTTTTAATTTCCCAAGTATTAAGAAAAGTCTGGCATGTTGCATTTTTTTTTTTTTCTCTATGTCAATTACCAGCCATGTAAAGTGACTGATCTATCATTTTTTATGACAATTTTGTTTTTATTTAAAGGGTTTATGAAAGCATTTATGAAGTCACGTTTTTTGTCTGAAAGTGTGATGGACATTGATTCGGGGAGTAAGTTTCTAGGGAATATTTGGTTCTCAGAATACTTTTCTCAAAGTCCTTGTGGCCATCCAGGTTAAGTGTTGTGTTAACTATAATATATTCACAACATGATTATGTTGCCAGTGTCCGACTTGACTTGAAAGAGATTGTATGAATATTTAATCTGTATGAATATAAAAAGTCTGTACTGTATGATTGCTTATATGCTTATTTATTTATTATTTCTGTGATACCTTTCATGTTTTAGACTTATGCAAATATAACACAAAACAATTAAGTTATAATTTTGTAGCTTGATTTGCAAATCTAATGTTTTCTTCATATTTTTATCCAAAAAATACGAATTTATGTTTTTTTTGCCTGAAATAAATCCATGATATATTTGCTATGTTAGTTATTCTTTCTTAGCCCCTGGAGTTTTTAGTCTATCAAACCAGTACACACGGTTGTTTAGTGATGGTGAAAATGTAAAAAAAATACACCAACTCTTCCGCTTCTCTCAATTTATCTTACAGCTTACATCACTTGATTTACCTCCCTTTTGTTAATTGGCAAAACGTTCCAAATAAATCATCTTTGATCAGCTATGATATCTTTAAACAGTAAAGCAAGTTATATATTGTCTTTAATACTTTGTGCAAGAAATTTATTCTGAATTAAACTATTTTACCTAATAAAAGCCTGTTCATCAATTGAAGTTATCTCCCATTTGCCCTGTGCAAAAGCTAAACTGGTTACCTCTCATTAGTCTTATTTTATGTGAATTTTTACTTGTTACATTCGTAGAATAGAAACCAGTCTATTACGACTCTCAGATTTCTTGTCTTCAATTTTGCAAACTTGTACTATTTTCATAGATGCAAAAAGGGGTTATGTATAACAAATGTCAATGTGAAAACGGTTTTAAAATTCCACTCCCTTTTTCTATCTACCCAAATTAGCAAATCAACAAATTAAATTGGTTCACACATGCCCTAACAATTATCAAATTTATAAATCCTAGACAACAAAGACTAACCTGATTACTGTTCTCTTTCACTTCTAAAGGTGCAGCATCTACATACTGTATCGTGCTATCAAGCTGATAATGTGCAATCGGCAATCCTCGGCTAACTCCGCTTCGCTCCATACTAACCTCGGATGTGATTGGTGGAGGAATATGCATCAAATCGATGCATTTCTCCGCCGGAACTGCCTTCTCACTCAATTGTTCTACGCGTAAAGATGGCCGATGACAGTGACTTCTTTGAAGCTTTGCAGTTTGCTAAAGATTGTGTTCATGTTTACTTCGATTTAAAAGTTAAACAGATCCAGACATTGAAATCTTTGTACGACGGATTTGTACGACAACCATTTTTAGCGCTATTTGGAAACGAGGTTGAAAGTAGTCCCAATGGATGTCATCGTATTCCGTCCGAAGTCAATGTCGAGAGACATCCGAGTAGTTCCGAGTGGATAATGTGGGTAGCACGTGCCCTGGTATTCAGATTGACCTACTTGGTCTTTCAATCATTTTGCAACAGCACATGCAATTAAAACAATTTTGAACTTCCCTTAAAAAAGATATGAACTGCAAGAACTGTAAGTTTGGTAAAGAATCATTGCTTTGTTAAAAAAGGTTCTTATATGTGTGCCTAACAGTTGTACAATGACTAAAATGTTGAGTTTGTTCTTCTTTTCTACCAATTCAATCATTCAATGTAAAACTTGCCTGAACATCTTATTGGCCTGAAGAATGTATATAATTATACGTACATGTACATAAACGGTCACTGGTCTGGCAGATCTATGCTATAATAATAATAACATTTATATTGATCAATTAATGGTCTTCCCTGCTGTAGTCTTTTTAAACTTTTTCTCCAAGTGACCACTCCAGATTATCAATGAAAATGCAAAAATGTAAAATCTACGAAAGGTCAATTTCTGGGAACAGTTTCATATATAAATATTATTTTTGCACTGTATGAATGTAAAAATGAAGTACTGCTGTATCAAATCTTTGTAATAGCATAATACCACTGTATTCAATCAAAAAGTATTTTTGAAACCCATAATCATCTGTGTCTAAAGACTTTAAAGCCAATCTTATTGTTGTTATTAAATAAACACAACACAAATATCCTTGATTCACCTGAGTTTTACTTTTTTAAAATAAAATTATCGTTGAATGCAATGTGTGTCTAGATTTTGAAATAAAAAACCACACCAAAGTCTGTGTAGTCTCTTTAGATAATTTTATTATTGCTTTTCGTTTGTTCGCATATTTATCAAATTTATTAATTCCCTTTATTATGTTTTGCTTTAATTGTAATCAGGACTAAGATCTACTGAGACAAATAATGTTCCTGTTATAATTCAGGGGCAAGTAGATCTAAAGGCCTTTATTGATCTATCAGAAAGAGGAAAAATTGATTAATGTATCAGATTTTATCATTTTTTTTCTGTTTTAACAAGAATGATATTATGCATATTTTACTTTGGATGCATTCAATTTAAAATTTAAGTTCTTAAAAGATAAGATAAACAAACGGAAGATCATTTTTCATTTTTATTTCTTTTTTTCGTCTGGGACCAATATAGTTGTACATTTGTCTAAATTTAAGCAGAAAATATTTTGAAAAAAAAATCGAAACTCGACTCATGATTTGCGTTCATAATTTTTAAGATACTTTAAAATACATTATTAGCTTGCGACATCAAAATATAAATTAAAGGATAAGTATTTAATTAAGTTGGAGTAGCTTTTTATCAAGGGACACGAAATAACAAGCCCGCGAGTACAGGATAACTTACAGTACCCGGACCACTCCACGTTTTAAAGTAGTTCACACACTGTGACGGTCGACCAATGTAATGTAAACTTCCGTCGAAGTAAGATGCGACAAGGTTTACGATGGTTATGTGGAGTTAAAAAGAGGGTTGTTATAGTTTAATTTGGAGTTAATTTTAATTCGGATTATTTTTTTAATTATCGGCGTGGCCTTTTGAGGTGTCCGGCATGAGTGGCGCTGAGGCGGACATTTCATCTGATGGGGAAACGAGTTTTGAGGATGAAGACGTACCCCTACCCCCAAGCCCTCTGAAAGACGGGCGAGAGGAGCCCTTTCAAGTTGTTCTAAAAGGGGGCAGCCCCTGGGGATTTGATTTACAGGCAGGACTTGGTTCGACATCAACAGTGTTAATATCTAAGGTATTTTTTTAAATTAAAAACAACCTTAATTCATAATTCATAAGATCGTACATGATATATTGAGTATACTGACTTGTGTGCGGTTGAAAAAAATCTACACGATCGGAACATGTTTTGTATGCTAGACATCCAGATAACAACTGGTAGCAATGAGGAAATTAAATTACATTCTTAAGATAATTGTGTGGTTATAATATGTCCCCAATGCAAAATAATTGTTTCCAGTACTCATTTAGTAGAACACACAATTCCCATTTTAACTGAACCACCACAAAATTAATTTAATTGTTCACATCAAACATCATCAAGGAAAACATATTGTAGAAGGTGTTTTGTGCTGGTTGTGAGCATGTATATGTTTGATAAATTTGTTTCAATAATTAAGCTTAATCTATCTTGAGGCGTATTTATAATTGGCATAGAATAATTTAGTAACAAACATTAGTTTTTCTCTGTTCATTCAAAGTATGTGTATTAATAACACCATAATTAGCATGATTATTTTCTGGATGTTTTTATTGGTCCATTTTGATCTTTATTTAAACTTCTCAAATTTATACTGATTTATGCCAAGTATGGGATCTGTGTATAAATATTCCCCAAAAAACAACAATAAATCAAATTTCTTGATGGAGGAATTTCAGTTAAATTTTGTGACTGAGTTTTGAAATTGTTTTAGTATATTGTGATTAAAGCAAAAAATTAGATTTATGACCTTCACTGGAAAAAATGCTACAAGAATTGAGTCTTAGGACCATTGAAGCCTCGTCATTGGTTGATTTAACATTTATGCTCAATGACAGCCAATCAGATGCTTGAGTTTTGACACTAATTGACTCACTGATACTGTGTGTGTATAAAATAGGGAATCAATATAATGAAATTAAACATTTAATTCAATACCTTTAATATTTGTTTGTTTGAAATATGAATAAAAGGTGGACTGAAATTTGATATATACTCAACTAATGCCACATTCTTTTGCTTAGTCAAAGAGATATTAAAAATCTCACTTCAATCAATATCCTGCTTCACATGTTTCTTACAATAATCAATATTTACCTATTCATTTCATGTCACAAAGCATCCACTTTTATACATTTCTTTAGGTCAGCAACAGGACAACAGCTTCTAGCATTCTTGTTGATTAAAAATTTCAGGGTGTTAAAATATAAACGATCAGAACATTTTTGCTGACATGTCCGAACTTTATTCAAGTATGGTACATTCTTTGATAAAGTGGCCATTACATACCCTGTGTGAAAGGTTATCATTAAAGGATCTAATGAAAATATTTGGTGATCTTTTGTGTTGGGTCCATCTGTTTCACTTCATAACCCTGCCAGCTAAAAAGACTTGACTCTATCCGACAAAGTTTATTCAAATTTTCCTTAAAGAAATATTTACCAAAAGTACTAGACTTTTAAACTAGTTCTATTTTTTCAAGTGCAAAATTTAGCTAGAATGGTACTAAATCAATCTCCCTTTAGAAGACTCGTATTTTGGTCTCGCTTTTCCACCTGATGACCCTATAATAGGATTTTGCGGTTTTCTTTTAAATTTGGTTTGTTTGTGTACTTTATACTTAATACCTTTTTTCGACCACATGGCTCAGTGTTGTAGGGCAATAGCATTGATTAACATATATTTCATAACTCATGAAATGAGCCATGTATTCTATATTGTACTAAAATATATAATTTACATATATACAGTATGTCTGTATGTGGTGTCAAGTACCATTTATTACTTCCTAACAAACTGATATAAATTAATGCATGCATTTTATATGCTAATGTTGAGACAGTTGCTCTGTGCATTTATGTTTACCTTCATATTTCAAACGGTGAAAATTTAGCGATTACATCCTAACTTCTAATAGAAAATGCATGGGTTCTCATTTTTAATTGCCTCAATAACAGCTTAATACAATCAATGTAACTAATTTTTTTCTCTTTACATGCAATGGTTGGCAAGGTTTTCATAAAATATTGTTATCTTTAATAGCAAATATATGTCTAGTTAAACTTAAATATCTTGCTACCTTTTGTTTTTTGAATAAAAAACATTTTATCCTATTGATTGTTTTGGAGATTGTTGTCAGCCATTAAAGGTAAATGTCAGAATTGTGAACCATTTGCAAGATTTTTTAAGTTCTTAGCTAAGATATGTCAGAGTAGGGGATGGCTCCGAGATTAGAAGTACAGATATTTCTTTTGAAAAATCTCAGACATATTGATGTAAAAACTGTAATTTTGGGTAATGTCTTACATTTCATCTATTTTGTAACTCACTTCATCTCAAACGTCAATTTTTTTCAAGTACACGTATGATAAATCATTACATGAAATGCACTCCTCATTTCTTAACTACACTCCCTCAATACCAGGTTATTATACCTATTTTGGATGAATTGGTTGAAAGATTTTAAAAGCTGTTTGATATATAAGTACAGTTCAGCAGAAGCTGAGTAAAATTGTTTAAAATTATGCTTTGTACTCGGGGCACACAATTAAAATGGGTAATTTAACTAATTTTTTACTTTTAAATTGGGCAACTAATTGTCCTCAAGTTTTGTTGTTATTTTGTTGTTGGTGGGTGAAGTTAAACGTTGTTATACCTACTGCATACTTATACTTTTATTGACTTATAATTGTATGCATGTTTTTTGCACTATTAGTTATCAAAGACAGTTAATCATACAAATTATTTTAAAATATGTTGAAGATGCAAAACTTTACACTAAAACCTGTCTTAACAGCCAACTGTGTTTGAAGGTCACCATGTGACTAGTCTTTAGCAAATATTTATTGATATAATAATCTAAATGAACCTCAGAATATGGGCCATTTTTGCTAATACTAGTTCTTATTTCTTCTCTCCCTCTTGTACATGGTTGGTTTTCACAGGTTTGACTGTTGTGGTATGAGGGATATAAATTGTCCAATCAGGTGGGTTCTTCCTCTGCTGTCATGTGCTGGAAAACTGTACACCATATAACCCTTGCTGTTGGTGCGATTTTAAACCAAACACGAAACAACTGATGTTTGAATTTTGCTATATTGTTTGGAATATTAGTTTATACTAATTTATTTTAGCTTGATTGCAAAACAAGCAATTATGCTTATATTAATCATGCTGGTGTCCGCTTCCTGGACACTACACCAGTACTTCGTCCGAAAAATGGGATTATGAAGTTCATGAACGAAACCCATAGAGGCCCAAATTCGAACTCAGGACTTTTGGATCAGAGGTTGTATGTTCTATCTCTAAAGCTCAATGCCTCCCGATGCTTTAAATATTACTTTTGTATAACACATTCGATTGATCTAACTATCCTTATTCCTTACATACAAGCGTTTTGAAAGCAATTTAATTACTCCAAAAAAGGGGCTGGATTTATTATCCCTAAAAACTTCTTAAATTTCATCTTGTTTTGGTAATTGTTTTTGTTTATGGAGCTTGTGTGATAAGTGTTTATGGAGATTTTGCAATTACCTAAATCAAAGGACTGGGGGTAATTATATCTAGGAAACCTGATCTGTCTGTATCGCCTAAAATCATTACGAAATTTTAAACCCATCATTTTGTTTTTGTGTGCGCTATGTAAGGATATATGAAACTTAAATAGATTTTCATTTAAGATACAGCGCAATCCTTATTTATACCATAATAAACAGTTAAAATAAAACGGTATAAGGGGGGAGGAGGGTGAACAATCTCTGGTCAAATAACTTTGTGAAAACTTGATAGTCTCTGATATGTTTTAAAATCATTGAATGTTGTGTCAATTTTGAACTTGCTAGACTCTGTTTGACTCAGGTTTAAGTAAACTATTTAACGTCGTACAAGTTCCAGTCGTTTACTAATTTACACCATTCTTTTTCAAAAGCAAGGCTATCAGGTAGGGCTGGTCTTCCATACATCTTAGTATTTTAGATCTCCCAGCAAAATCATTTATGTGCAAGTTCCTTTTGGCTGTTCTTGAAGATTTAGCCTGAAATAAGCCAAATTAGTCAGGTTTTAGTTAAATGAATACTTAATTTTTGTCTGTAGACTGGATTAATGTTACACAACTTTCTTAAGCTCTTTTAAGCCTTAGCCGATCACTCTTCCTTTTGGACAATGTTAATGATACACATCTTTGTTATTCAATTTGTGAGACTCACTGTCGTCATGTATTTTGTTTAAAGTTTGATCATTTATGTTTTGGTGTATGTTAGAGATACAACTGACAGATAGGCAGCTTAAATGCCTTTAAACTTCAAGAAACAGTTTAAATGTTTAATTCTGTTTATTACCCAGCCACAAGTTGTTGAAAATTGGTCGTTAAAATCATACAATAGCTTAGATTTACTATCTCTGGGGTCATGTCAGGCTGTTTGATACCTCTTATAATAGAAAGTTTTGATGTAATGTTGACAACTGATGGTATGTTATCTCATTTGTAGATCTTGTTCTGTTTGATAACAATCAACTGTAATTTTAGTGCTTTTTATCCTAGGACTCTCCTGCAAATTAGGGTAATTTGACCTATTGTTGTCCTTTCTTTCACATAAGGTGAAGATCCATTCAACACATGTTGGTTCCTTTTGTATGATAAAGGAAAATCCTTCATTTTGTGTACTTTTCTTTTCATGTGAAAGTGTCATAATCAACTCAGTTATCAGTCTAAACTTAAATTGTTGTTCATGAAAATTAGTCAGTGACTATAAATGCTATATTTTGGATATTACTTAATTCACAATAATAAAATCATAAGACACACATTATGTGTGTTTATTAGGTGTTTATTTTATTGTTTCATGCCCAGTTAAAATTGTAATTTTCTTTCTATAAATAAATAAAATTACATATCATCAATCAACTTACATATATTAAATGTTAATTAATGGCTCCATTCCTTGATATAATTGTAATTTTCTTTAAAAAAGAGTAATTACTAAAATTTGATATCATTAATTAACCCAACCAAGTACTAATGTATTGTGCTTGTTATATAATTTGTTTTACGGATACAACCAAAACTAAATATTTCCTGTGCTGTAGCCAGACCAATATTTGAACCGAGGCAATCTAGGTGGTCGGGGGGGGGGGGCACGCTGCCACAGAAAATTTTATTTTTACTAAAACATTCCACTTTTCCCCATTACCTGCCCAAATTTAACCCAGGTAACGAGCCTCAGTGTGTCACAGTGTAGCTACGGCAGTGATTTCAATGCTGATGTACTGTGTGTTAGTTACTCATTCTTTGATTTGGTTGGCAGCTATGTTTTGTTCACATGATGGCCTTTATTTGCTTGTGGACATCAACTCAGATTTGACTATAATGTAATATAATAATATAATACAATTGCGCTCTTTGGTATTGGAGGAAATAAAAATATCTATTAGAAATATCATTATTTAAACGTGATTTTTTTTAAGCTCATAAGCTCATAATAATGATCAATAACCTTGAATGTACTTTATGTATAAAACACAGGCCTACACAGGAAGCAGAAAAAATGATTTAAAAAATATGGAAACCCCATCAGTACCACAAGATTTCAACATTTTCTGTATATATGTACTGTTACCACATGAATGTCCTTATGAGTAAAATACTCACAGTGATGTTCCTTAAAATGCAATTCTTTGATCACATGTCTTTAGATATAAATTCTTTGGGGATTGATACAAGCTCGAATCGAATTCAGTTTGTATGTGATTTATGGATAGATTTACTGTTAAAATTCCAATTGAGATCCCATTGATTATTGCATAGAAATGAGACTGTCACGCTAAATTTTGTATGCTATCAGTGAAATAAATTAAACACTTTCATAAATTTACAACATATCTGTGGTTTGATATTATTTTTTTAATCAAATGCTCTGCAAAAAAGCATTTAATCCTTCTTTTTGTATTTGTGTGTTTTGAAGCAGACGACAAATGAATGCAAATGTCAAGCTTACAGTCTTGCTGGGTAACAAATTGAGATTTAGCTAGGAACCAATTCCAATGCTTATATTATTGACTGACCCCTAAAATGTGCTTCAGGGGTCAATGTATGTTGTATAGATTTAACAGGTAAACAGTGTCCCCTAGAGATTGTGCAATGTTTTTGTTTCTGTGTGTCAATAAGATAGGGGCAATGTTTTCACAGGAAAGTCCTTATCATGTCTAATGTTTACAAACAGCTTAATGTACCGGAATAGTGAAAAGGGAACTAGTTCTCCCTTTATCCATTTATTTGCTTGTATTTATATGGTATTATTGATATTGGACGACTTTATATTGCAGCAACATTGAAATGCAATTACGTACCTATTGTAATAGTGTTGTATGGTCATTTTCTTCAAAGAAGTTTGTATCTATCTATGTGTCAAAATTTTGTTTATAATCAAGTCCTCAGGATTCAATGGAATCCAGTCCTAAAGTAGACAATCACTGATAATTTCTGTGTGTCTAATTACAAGGATTGCTACAGCCAACTGATTTGACCTGTAAATTGTCTGTGCATGCCTTATCATGAACCATTTACCATAAACTGAAAGTTTGCATTGGTTCCCAATATATTGTTCTGAAATAATGCATTTTGTCAAATAAAGTTTGTTTGTACCTTATACTGAAATACAGAATTGTTTGTCTGTACTATACAGTAGAATACAGATTTGTCTGTCTGTACCTTATACTGAAATCAAGAATTGTTTGTCTGTACTATACAGTAAAATACAGATCTGTCTGTATGTACCTTATACTGAAATACAGAATTGTTTGTCTGTACTATACAGTAAAATACAGATCTGTCTGTCTGTATGTATGTACCTTATACTGAAATACAGAATTGTTTGTCTGTACTATACAATAAAATACAGATCTGTCTGTCTGTATGTAAGTACCTTATACTGAAATACAGAATTGTTTGTCTGTACTATACAGTAAAATACAGATCTGTCTGTCTGTATGTATGTACCTTATACTGAAATACAGAATTGTTTGTCTGTAATACAGTAAAATACAGATCTGTCTGTCTGTATGTATGTACCTTATACTGAAGTACAGAATTGTTTGTCTGTACTATACAGTAAAATACAGATCTGTCTGTCTGTATGTATGTACCTTATACTGAAATACAGAATTGTTTGTCTGTACTATACAGTAAAATACAGATCTGTCTGTCTGTATGTATGTACCTTATACTGAAATACAGAATTGTTTGTCTGTACTGTACAATATAATACAGATCTGTCTGGATGTATATTTTACTAGTCAGACTGTGTCACGTTTCTTGTTGTTTCAACTTAAGGGAATATGTATAAATATGTTCTTTCTATTCTAACATTTTAATATGCACTTGTTATTGAAATGCTGAAGTCTTATGGAATCCTATTGGATGAATTAAAATTTAATTTAGCATGAAAATACAATTGATAAAATGCTTCCATTCAGTGCTCTGTGTGCTTATGCATGAAATTATACTTCTAAACTGGTAAAAAACAAGCCTGATTCACACTAGAACAGTTAGGCTCAAAGAACATTCGGTCATATCTTCACGTTTTATTAAAGGAAGTGTTATGTCGTAGCATGAAATGAAGATGTATGGTGTGCGAAACATAATTCACTTAAAAATTAATTCGCTGCATCATTAGAATGGCATGTTGTATATAAGCCTACCAACTGTTAACATCTTAGGCCACACTTCAAAAATTAGTATCTTCTTGACCTTCAGGTCATTTACCACAAAACTTTTATATTGAGACCACCTTAGGAATTGTATATAAATGGTCTGAATATTGAGGTGTAAGAACATAGAGGAGTATTGAAAATCAGTTAAATAATACTTGGTCATTATAATGAGGGGGTCTTGATAGTGAGGTGGTTGCTAAGTGAGGTTTTACTTTAATATTTATGGTGTTGACTAGCAAGTGACAGACATTGTATAGATAGATATGTATTTATACCATTAAAACCATATACATTGTCAAAAGCTTTGAGCATGTCTTGCCTGATGAAAACAAAATAAATTGTTTTAAAAATGGTGTTTTTGAAGTTTACTTAAAGACGTCAATCCAACATGTTTTGAATTTTGGCCTGAAGTAGAAATTTTGTGGTGTTTTATAATCCTCAGACTAGAGACTTCATAGGTGAAATATAAATTTAAGAAATCAAATAATCATAATCACTTACATATAAGACCTATACTCAGTGGTTACTGTACTTAGTCACAAAAAATTTTAAGAATATACAGTTAAAGCTGTGAGTAAGGACCACTGTAGGGAGATTGAATGATGGTTTTTATGTACAGTTTACCTTTATTCAGAGATTTGCTTAAGAGAGTTTATTGTTTAAATAGTGACCCATTACTCACAGTAGCCCTTCAACTCAGGGTAAAATGCCTGTGTTATTAAAGTAAAATGCAGGAAGAATAAGTTAAAATAAAATGGATTTAAGTTTCAAATATGGAAATATTTTGTCTGTAATCTAGAGAAATAAAAAGTAAACATTTTGGCCCAATTTGTGAAAGATTAGCTGAACTCACTTGTCAGCAATCGTGTAGAAATATTTCTATACTAACGAATCATAACAAATGTGATTTAAAGAAAGTTTTATGAAGGTAGTTTACATATATAATTATTGCCACCATAAAAATATCTGAATATGTGGTGTGCAATTTTGTATTGAAAAATGTATGTACTGTCAACCACAAAGTTTACACTTTAAAATAAAATCTGAAAATAATGACATTAGTAAAAGAGATGTATAGAAATTGACATTCAGTTTAGACGAAAATGATTAATTTGTCGAGAGAGACATTCTGTAGTCAAAAGATTTAATTTGCTATTCAGAGAATTTTATACAAACATATCCATCAAGTCTTTCCATTTTAAGTAAATTTAAATAAGAATTGTTAACACTATTGGTTATGTAAACTACATTTAATGCATTTCTGTACAAATAGATGAGGGGTATGTGTTTGTTGAAGTATCCAGTTTCAAATTTCAATGGTAAATGCTAGGTTTGATAAATGAATGAAAAAATCTCCAAAATTTGTATTTCATCATCATTATGGTTGGAATTTTGTTCTTTGATTTAAGTAGAATTTGCAGGAAAATAATCTTTTTTTGACTTGATTTGTTTCATAGATATTTTTTTGCTTGAGAGATTTTTAGGTCATTCTCAGAATGAAGGCCTGCCATTGGTCAATATCAAGAATGAGCTAATGAATAACCAATCAGAGGTTTGAGTTCTATGGCTTCTGTTAGATCATTACCTCGAGTTCTGGTGATAATGTGTTTCAAACAGTGTTATTGACTAATGGCTGTTTTGTATGATTAACAGAAACCAATTATACTTCAATTGTGAAGTGGTTAATAAGGTCTGCTTCCATTACTTTTCTTCATCCAAGCCGCTCCGTCCATCCCTATCACCCTCCTCTTATGTTCAGCCTCCGTACTCCCTCTCCCAACACTCATTAACTTTCCTTTTGCCTCCCTAATCTCCATTTCAATGTCTTTCCCTAATCTCCCTCTCTGCCTTCTTAATTCCTCTATGACCCCCCTCAATTCCCCCTCACTCCACCCCTGCATCCTTCACACCTCCTGATCTAGCCCCTCTCCTTCTGCCTCCCTGATTCCTCTCTCTCTCCACACCTCCCTCCCTCTCTAACTCCCTCTGTCTGTCTCCCTAACCCCCTCTCCCTACCCTCCCTTAATCTCCCTACACCTGCCTCCCTGACAATCCCCAATCTGCCTCCTTCACCCTCCTCAAACTTTTCCCGACTTTTCTTAATTCTGCTCTCCTTACTCCTTATTCTGAATCTTGTTCCCATATAATTTAATATGTACATATATCCACCTCCTCTCAGCTCCAATATATAAAATACATACATATAATATTATCCTTATCTCAGCAATTCTGTCATATATTTGATGTATCAGTAGTTGAGATGAACTTTGATTTGAGGTCGAAGTGTTTTTACTAGGTCATAAAAATTGGCCCAATCTTTAATATGTGTATATGTATCAATGATGATAGCTTTAAATTATGTAACTGTGAAAACTTTTATATGGTGAGTCATGATCTAACTAATTAGTGTGACCTATATTTATGGGCACTTTTCTATGTTCATGTTTGTGTGTAAAGAATTCAGCATCTTTTTATCACCATTATTGTTCAAGTTTTTTAGTGACTGCATAATGTTTTTGATGGATTCCCAACTGTTAAAAATTTCAATATGAAAATTATTTAAAAATTTGTTCAAATTGAATAATATGCACATATATAGTTTACATAACCATCATAAACTAATTTTGTTATCTGTCAAATATCTGTCATTTTCTGACATAATTATGATAAAATTAGGGCTGTGATTGACTGCAGGCTAATTAAATTTTTGAATCCTTACAAACTAAGTATAGATAGGGTTTGAGTGGTCCCCCTTAATTCATAAAGTAAAAAAATTCAACATTGATTTGCACTTTCTTCTTTTTTATTGCCTGGGTAATGGTTTTAAAGCTATTAGTTGACTTATCTAGCTTTAAATGATGGAGTAATACCCTAGGCGTATACCTGGGTGGACCACTGACCTTCCATAAGCTTAGCTGGACAATGAACTTGCTGATGTGAAATTTGGTCTCGTAGGGGATTTGAACTCACGGCAGTGAACGGCTAGTGATTACTAATCAGAAACTATAACCATTCGACCACTGAGGCCCCTTAATACACTAACACACTTCTCAACTTTTATACTTGAACACCTAAATTTTTAAATGTTTTGAAAACACAAGGCACAATAAAACAAGACAATCATTTTTTTTAATGGATAACTGATGGATAAAACATGAAATGTCAGAATATTTTAGAATAGGTAAAGCTTACAACAGAATAAATGATATTCATTTGCAAAGAATCTAAGAAGATAAGTCATAATCGTGTTCACAAAATAATCAGAACAGACCATGTTGACCGATTTTGAAAGTTGAAAACTATGTCGTATATATTATACTGTTACCTTTAAGACGCAGACTTAAGAATGAGCATCTTTGAGGTTTGATACAGTACGCAAATTGAATGTACTTAGTTAAATATTTGTCAAATGGATGAGAAAGAATGTTTAAAACAGTTATTTAATCCTTCTGGGTTTATGTTTGAGTGACATCATTTAGGATGAGTTTTTGTCCGGTAGACATTATTGTGGCTAAGAGTTAATTGTAATCCTCCATCTTCTTTAGTTTCATTTTATGAGGCTGTGGTATCATTATACATTTTAATGAAAGAGTTGTTAAAACACATCCATGAAAAGTTGTATACATTATCCATACATGAGATCATGATGTATGCGCGTGTTCTGACATCTGAACATCATTGTGTCTGGGGCTTTTTTAGGTCTGATTTGATGAATTTCGAGCTGACACAGGTTCTGCTTTTCTAATATCAAAATTTGAAGCATCCTTTACTGTCTTGATTCAGTGAATTGCAAAATATGTAATCCCTTTGTGCCATTATGTGGTCCTGAAATCAGAAAAATTAGGATGGCCCCATTGTAAGCTGTTAATATGTAAGGTTCAGTATTTTTCTGATATATTCAGGGTTAACATTTCAGAGAAGTTAATTTCAATAATGTCTTTGATTGAGATGAGTTGATACATTAAACAAGAGCTTTTTGTGTCTTGCTCACTAAAACCAGTGTTTCTATCAGTCAAGTTCACTAAAACCAATGTTTCTGTGTGTCAAGTTCACTAAAACCAATATTTCTTAGTGTCAAGTTCACTAAAACCAGTGTTTCTATGTGTCAAGTTCACTGAAATCAGTATTGCTTTGTGTCTAGTGTACTAAAATAAGTGTTTCTTTCTGTCAAGTTCACTAAAATCAGTATTTCTATGTGTCAAGTTCTCTAAAACCTGTGTTGCTTTGTGTCAAATTCACTGAAATCCATGTTGCTTTGTGTAATTTTCACTAAAATAAGTGTTTCCCTTTGTGTTGTTCTCAAAATTGTATAATATTTCTATTTTTTGTTAATCGTGTAGTTCACTACCTGAGTGTGTCTATACACACACATTTATAATCATGAAAAATAGATTGTATGAAATCTCATCAACATTAAATGTAATATGATGAATTTTCATTTGATATAAAAAGGATTGCAAACAGTATTTAATTAATTCTTGAGTGCATCTTTGAGAACTGAAATTTGATACCCACACTTGTGAATTTGTTTAGGCATTCTTACTCAGAAATTATAAAAAATGACTTATTATTCCATGCAAATAATGCTTCTCATTATTTTTGCCCATTCTGAATTTTCAACCAAGCCATTTTTTTTACTGAACACGTCTTTTCTTATCTGTGCAATAAATTTAGTTCTCATGATATCAAGTAGATATCTGAAGATTCACCTACGGCCCGGCAATGAATTTGTTAAATTAAATCATGCATTCTTTCCAAGGTCATAATTTGAGATGGGTATCTTAAAATGCGTATTCATACACATGATGCATGCTGTCTGGTGTATTATATGACTATTTTAATGGCAGCATGCTGTCATTTCCTTAATATTCTGTCTTTGTCCATGTAGACACAAACTGTTTAAGAATTTAACAAATGTGTGGTTAAATTGTGTTCTGTGGGTATCTAGACATGTTAGAGTATATAACAAAATTACCATAATTTGGATGAATGCACCTGCATGTTTGTTATTGCAAAATTTTAATCAATCGTTTTACAGTCCATTGAATTATACTGTTGCATTATAAATTGCAATAGTAATGTAATGTTTCATCTGTTTCATTGCAAGAAAAAATTTAAATGATAATTCTTGGGGTATAATCATTTACAAATGGTTTAAATTAGGCACTCCTACCCGGTTCATTGATTGTAAAATACAAATACCTTTCGACAGGGGTATTATTTTAAAGTTGCCTAATTTCAGTCTTAATTTGCAACTGTTTAGCTTAGGAGTTTGATGTATATGTTTACCTTACTAATACCATATATGGTGGACCTCTATTTAGAGGTCAACTGTGAATAAAGGCCAAAGTTGTCTTCCTTGGATGGTCTTGTATATAGAGATACAGTATGCTGTAGGAATGTTGTATGAGGACGTATTAAGGTATGAGATGGCTTCATGGACTAAAAATACATTTCCGTATTTGAATCAGCAATATATCAGTTTTGGCCTCACAAGGCTCCCAAAACCCACCCCATATTAATCAATTTGATTATGTATATGTTCATTGAATTGATTGCACTTATAATAAATGGTTTGTTACTCAGTGCAATAAATAAAGTAGAAACATAAACCTCCCCTCTAGTCTTTTTCAACATATAATGTGAGGCTGGTAAAGTCACTTTTAGGTTTTACCTGACCAAAACATTAAGGCAAATTGGTTGAACTTTTTTTCTAATTTTGTTTTCTGAACATACTTTTTGTGAGAATAATTATTTGGTATGATTTATTTTCATATTTTGGATGCTGCCATTAGAATTGTTGGGGTTGGCATCATAAAATAGGGTTGGTTTGGTAAATGTGAACATGGCTATATTTTTTTCTGGCCTAAGCATGTATGGAATGTAGAAGATGCATTTTTCCTTTTCATCCCATATATTATCATACTACTAGGTTACATTTGAAACAATGATAGGTTGAGATTTTGTGGTCATGTTGCTTCAGGAAAATTTAGTTATAACTATGATAAACATCAGCTAATTAATCTAAACACAAACCCTGTAGTCTGACAAGGGGACTTCATGTTAAATATGGCTGTGTTGAACATTTTATTTAATCCATGTATCAATGAAATGTTGAGTATCTTTGGCCATCCTTAAAAATTGTAGGTTTGCAGTTACATGACTGACTTACTAAATAATCCCGGCTCAAAAATTTTTCAGAGATTTTGACTAAAATGTTTTTTCATTCATTATGTCAGCTTTTCATTTTTAGTACAAGCATAAAATGTTAACAAAAAAATACCTACCTACCTGCCTGCCGTGAAACATTATGGACGTATATCTGCAAACCAATATTTTTTTAAGTATGATGGCCTTATTTACATCATGCTCATTATAATCTCATAGCTGCAAAGGAATTAATGAATTAATCATCAACATTTTTAGAACAACATTTTGTTGTTATACCAAAATATACTGACCTTTATCAAATATAATTTAGGATAATGGAGCATGAGTAATGTTGGAGGTTTCTGTTTTAGACTTTTTGTGTCTGAAAATGACTGAAACTTCTTTCAAATTTTTCAAATGAAGAAAAATATCAACTGTCTGACTATTATTAAGCATGTCTACTCATGAACATCTCACAAAAATTAAGATTTAACTAAAATTGTGGGATACCTGAATCTGAGGCTATAAAGCTTGAGATCGGTGTCAATACTCAAGTCTCATTTTCAGCATTACTTCATTTTAAAATGTTTGTTTGCCATTTTTATTTATAAAAAATATTTTCATTCATTAACTTAATACAGTAAAGGTCTGCTGTTAAGACCATAGAGCATTCTGACAAAAAGTGATCTTTAAGTAATGAGTCAGTCTTAATATCGAGCTTGTCTATTTGTGTACTGAGTATTATATAAAGCCACCATGTACGAAACACTGTTTGAAAAGTTATAAAGCATCAATTTAATTATCTTGAGAATTCAGAAGATATAAAGTTGATATTTGAGCTTGTTGATCAATCGCAAGTTTTATAACCTTGTCCTTGAGATCAGTCTCACAGCTGAAATTTCATTATCTTTCTGAATATTTTTTGTTCACATTATGTACGACTGCCATATGTGTATATAGATATTTTGATCAGTTGGCTCGTATGCAGAATACTTTTACACTATTTTAAATGTAACATAGTCATATAATAAATGAGTTACAAACAATTGCATTCACAAAATTGAAATTTGAGCTGGGAGGTCGATCTCAAGTTTTATGACCTTTGACCCTGTTTAAGAATTAAAAACTGGATCAGTGACATAATGATTCATAATGGTTTGTGTTATAGTTATCAAATAATTATCAGGAATATTTTCTCTAATCAGTCAAAGGTTTTAAATTGCCTTGTTGGGGGTAGCCAAATTGATTTTTTTGACAATTGCACAATCATTCAACACTCTTAGCTCGGTGAGGTACCAATAACTGTCATAAATTTTTAGTTGATTGTATGAATGAAAATTTCAAAAGCAATTTACCCATGAAAATAAACTGATTTGTCTTCTGTGATATCTTTAGAATGATGTTAACTATATAAAAAATTGCAGTTTTCTCAAAATATGCTTTACAAATGCAGCTCCTGGGGGTTTGAAATTAGCTTGAAATAGAATTATAGGTTACTTACATTGCAGTTACAATATTTAAATGCCCTGACAAAAAGATGATGCTTTGATTTTCATCATAATTGAAACATTAGGCCATCCTAAAAAATTGTTGATTTGTGGACTCATTAATAATCCCCTGAACCAAACCTTTTTTTGGCAAAGATTTTTTTTTTATTTTGTTCATTATTTCAGCTTTTCCTGCTTAGAACAAGAATATGAAGTTAACAAAGCCTACCTACTTACCGGTATCTACACATAGTCAATATATGTATGTTGGGCTTCATTAAATCCCAAACCAACATTTTTTTTAAAAATGACCTTATGAAAAATCTTTTCAGAGATACTGATCGTTTGATATTTTATGTTTGATTTTGCATTGAAACCAGTTATGTTTGATCTAATACATAATAATTATATGCCTCACTGTGTCTGTCTATGAATTTGGACTTAAAAGAATCATTGTAATCTTCAAGGTTGTAAGTAGATATCAATTACCCAGGAGACATTTGAGGGGCATTTTTTAGGTCATCCTGTCTGGGAAAACATTGCAAGAAAGAATTTTGAGTTCAGATAATTTCAATCTTATAATTAGGATTCCAATGAAAATTCAAGTTGTTTGGTAAACAATATGAAATGCCGATTGACTTAAAATTGGCAGTTTCTGTGTGGAATATTTTTCTGTTCCTTCAAAGTATGACCCTCACTGAGAACTTCGTTCATAGAATATTGTTCTCTGTCTGAGATAGCTCTAGTTTATTTCAATACTATCAACTATATTCAACAGCTAGTTTAATTGATATTTAATTCTTTTCCTTACTAAACCAAAACTTTAATTAGTTAATATGCAGGGGGAAACAATTATATATGCAAAATTTGAATGATAGTAGGAGTTTGCTCCCTTGAAAAATGTGGTTCTAAGTAGTCTTCAGTTTGTACTTTCTCTTATTTAGCAGGATTTAATAATTTTAGAAGCAAAGGAGACATTATTTTATGAAGGAAATTGAATATTCCAAGAGTTGCCTTCCTTTTGTTGTTTGAGACTGAGTACAGAAAACGCTTAAATGTAATTCTGTATCATGCTTAAATAGGAAAAATGCTTGGAGCAACATTCCTCCATATGGATATTGTTCGTTAATGTCTCTAAGGAGGGCAGCAAAATGTCTGATGAACTCTCATGTAAACATACCTTTTGTGAGAATATGAGCTATGATTCATTCCATTTATTATTGATGGCACACAAAAATAGAGTTGGTCAGGTAACTGTAAACATGACTATTGTTTTGGACTCTGATGATACATCAGTGCCGCAAAAGTTTTATCTCATTCTTACATGTATTTTGGGTGTATCCCTGTGTACACTAATTCTTTCAATGTCCATTTGTACAAACTTTTCATCTCCATTCCTACAAAACCAATCAAATTCATACATTTCTGTTTAATTTGTAACAGATCGAAGCAGACGGCAAAGCTGATGAAAGTGGACTGTTGAAACTCGGTGATTATCTCCTGGAAGTGAATGGTGTCCGTTGTCGTGATGTTGGTGAAGCCCAACAACTCATTGACTGTGCCTTTAGAACTCTGACTCTCTCAATGTGGAGGTAAGAAACATATATATATATATATATATATATAATTTATACATTCAGTTTATATCCTATTATATATATATATAATGTATAAATTATGAGTCAAATTTTCTCTGTTACAAATTCAAATTATTTTATATACATATACTATGTACTTGTATTTTTATTGAATTGAAAATAACCCTTAGTTATAAATACCATGATTGGGCACTTCAGCAATTGAAAGAATTTCCAAGTTTCCCTCACAAAAGGGAAGCAAATCCTGCTACCTTACGCTTACTGTTAAGGGAGATAATAAGCATTTATGATGTAATAAAAACATTGCATACTTCTTGATTAACTCCCTTTAACTAAATGATTGCAGACTATTTATATCACATAATTTTAACATAGTATTTGTTTAGTAATTGCACATTTTTTATCTAAAATACTTTTGAAATTTGCACTTGAATAATATAAGAATATTCAATTCAATGCATTGCAATGATTGCAAACATGATTGCAAGATTAAATATTGAAACAAGGAAAAAGAAAACCAATATTGGCCAAATTTATGTACAACCCAATATAACATGTTGCAATGAAAATAGTACGAATATTCATCCCTTTATGCTCAATCATTCATGCTCACCCTTTTAGAAAGTTTTTATGCTCAGTACTTTATGCTTAGTCCTGTATTGCTCATCCAATGCTCAGCATTTTATGCTTGGCCTTATAATGCTTGATTTCTTATGCTTATCACTTTATGCTTAGTTCAGTATTCTCTGTCCCTTATTCTCTGACCTTTATGCTTGACCCAGTGTACTTTACTGAGCACATCGTCGCTGTTATTCTAAAATGTGGTTCATCGATTTTGTCTGTTTTTGGGAAACATCAAAAAAAATAGACCAGTAATTATTCGTAAAAGACATATAATGAGTTACTCTATACGAAGAACAAAAAAAAAATTTCGCGCCAAAAATGATATACGTCATTTTAGAATAATGCCGACGATATGGTTAGTTGGTATTGACCCATCTTCCCTTGTTGCTCAGGTGGTCAATATTTGACTTGATATGAAATTGAGAACTACCGTATGTAAATATTGTACTGATATCACAATAGCTTTGAGCAAAACTACTGAATTGGTTTACATTTTGATGATAAAAATAAAATAAAAGAATGTGTTTATTTATTATCATGTCCTTAAGGCTGAACTGAAGAATTTTTTTGTATTCTGTTTGATGACCCAGTAAACTTAGGATGGCTAATTAGAAAATTCTATTTATTTTTAAAAATAAAAATGCTTTTTAAAGAAATAATTCTGCCTCAAGGAATAAAA
This sequence comes from Lutraria rhynchaena, assembly GCA_008271625.1. Taxonomy (NCBI): domain Eukaryota; kingdom Metazoa; phylum Mollusca; class Bivalvia; order Venerida; family Mactridae; genus Lutraria; species Lutraria rhynchaena. Next base: position 4,228,929 of record VIBL01000012.1, read on the forward strand.
AATGAAAGTCTATCATAAAGTACCATAAGCACAAGATTTTCTAGGTCGGCCTTACATTGATACTTGAATAAAATGATAGTAAACTCCAGAGTGCCGTCAATCTCTAAAACTTATCTCAATGCATCATTTAACTGAAACAGCTGATTGGGTTTTGTGCATTTACTTCTCTCGTAAACTTCTCACATTCCTCAGAAATCAATGATGTCTCATTTCACTGTTTACATATTTCCATAAAAGGTAAAACCTAGGTTCACTGTAGGAAAGTATAGAAGTAAAATTCTATGTTCGTTATTAATATCAAGTACAGTTACAGGTTTCACTGTTTAATTAATCATTGATTAAATGCAATACTTCCTGTCGAGAGATATTTTAGGTACAGTCTTTTCACATTTGTCATTCAAGAGAGCTTGTGATAAAGGTGTTATATAATAAGTGGTTAAGATTCAGAACATAATATTTTCTTGAGTTTGTTATACAAAATATGTGGAGATTGTTATACAAAATATGTGTTAATAAATTCCAAATCAACAAAACTTTTTTTCCTTAAGTTAAAATATCATACCACCCAGAAAATTTCATTTCTATGTTGTAAAATAGCATTGGTACATAATTCACTCATTGTCCATCTGTCTGTCTGTCAGTATATATGTCTGTTTATCTATCTTCAAGATCAAATTAATAAGTTATAAATCTAGTGTTGGGGACCAGTTTTGAAACACAAGCATCTGATTGGTTGTTTTTAGTACAGTCAAAGAATTGATCATTGACTAGGCTGCATTGTTAGATTTGCCTGAAACACTCAATTTTGAAACCTCAGATTTGAACAATAATGGCGGCAAGAAATACTATATATAATCTGAATCACATAAAAGGTACCGTCAGGTCTTATTGTGTGCAAATTGGAAAAAAATATGAATCTGTTTAGAACATAGATCACTGTTTTGCATGACCATTACAATTATGTCAATTATGGTTGCCATATTCATTTATAACACCTTGGACACTTAATATGCTTCTCTAATGTATACCTTTTGCTGTAATGCAATACATAACTGCTACATTCCTTACAAAACTTTACCACAAGGCAACCAAATTACAGTGAAACATTAAGTCCAACAGTGTGACTCGACGCAGTCTTAATATTGAATTGGTTCCAATATTGAAATGATTGCTATGTGAGGTTTTACTGTACTTTAAATAAAATATTTTATTTGCAATACCAGACACTGGTCTACAGCTTCTGAACTGATTGTGTTGTATTTAAAGTGATGGTTTCACAATTGATGATGATTGCAATGTTTGTAATACTTGCATTTAATTTTTGTATTAGCTTTGAAAGAATCATTTTGCAGCATTCTGTAGCTACCACCATACAGTGAAACCTTGGTATTTAAGACTTCATTTTGGACCTGAAGAAAATTTATTATTGAAGTGGTCCCATTACCAGGTTGAAATATTCAGGAAACATTAAAATCCAGTCTAAAAGTAAGTCATTATAATGAGGTGATCTTAATATCTGGATGGTCACTATGTGCTGTTTTATTGTATTTATGCATACCAACAAGCCATCTTGTATTGAATATAAACAGAAGTAGTTGTACTGGAAACATAAGTCATACACAAGCACTTATGCTAAAACTGGTACCAGCCAAGTTTTGTTTTGTGACAGCATAATATGTCAGTCAAGCATGATGCATTTGTTGAAGAAAGCAAGTACAGTTCAAAACAATGTAACTCAGACTTGGTTTAGCCGATACTGAGCGATGTTCAACTTAAGCCTTTGATTAGATTATTTGGGATTGTTTTCCAATGCACGTAATATGAAAATACTAACTTTGTCCATGTCTGCAGCAATGTTTACCTGGAATTGAGGCCAGTTGTTTAAGTTTCAGACTGATTGGTTTTCAGCCATATTCCATTGCCAAGCATGCATGTTTTATATACTATTATAATGGTATTGAAAAAATTGTTCTCTATCCATAAACATTTGGCCTAGTTATGAATGCATATGTTGATCAATTTGGACAAATATTGGGTGTCCTTAAATATCAACTTATTTAAATATAGCATTTATTATGATACATATCCATGACCAAAGTGTTAGAATTTGAACTCTTTAGTGTTAAATAATTTAATTTATTTATGATTGATTACGAATGTAAAGCATAACATTGGTCCTATTTGCTCACTGTTAAAATGATAATTGCATGAATCTTGCAAACAGCTTTAATTGTACCGACAAGAATATGGCGGAACAATTTTTCAAAATAGAAAAGCAATAATATTAGGCTACTTTACTTGTCTGGTTTTAAGTGTCTTAATTTTGTCAGGAATTTTACAAATTTATCTCATCTGATGATGGAAATATCAATCTACAGTTTTCATATTGAAGATTCACGTTTTTTTAAATTTTATTATGTTTACATAAGGATATAGGGAAATTCAAGTGAACTATAGACAGTCTACTAATTTCTGGCTAAATATTGCTTTTCATTGACAGCAAGGAGCTGTATTTGCCTATATTTGGCTTAACGCCTGGTCCGACTTTATTTTGTCGTGCTATTCAATGTATTGTAGCCAATAATTACTGCATAAATTACTTTTGAACATTTCGATTGTAAAGGACCGAAAATAAGATTTTCTGTCTTGGTTTGAAAAGATTTTTTTCCCTTCTTTTGTAAGCTTACATTGGATTTTGTCAACCCTTTGTCAATATTCGGCAATATTTGAAATCTTTCTTGAGTAGTTACATGACGACGTTTTGTAACTCACCATGAAAAACTTTGACGACGATTACATCACTGATCATTTTTGTTTGTCACGATGTTGTATTAAAATCTGACCTTTGGTCCCTTATTGTTTGTGTATCTGCTTAAAAAGGGAATTTATGAATGTTTGTATGAAACTTTCTTTGTCGTGTCAATTAATTGGTGTTTGGGCGGGCACATTGTAGAGTTTTTACTCAGTGTAATGGTATGGCATAGGTTTTTACATCTTTGTCTCGAAGTGATCCTTTTGAACGATTAGGCGTAGACTTTTAAGTCGCATATACATTACAATGGAGTCAGGTATTACTAATTCTTTTGATGTGTGTTTCTTATCTTCATGATATTTTGGTGAAGAGTACTTTGTTCATGCTGAAGGAGGTGAAATGTTTAACCTAAATTGTATTGAACTCAATGTATGTATGCAATGAATTCACAATTTCATGGTTGCTTTCTCAGCATATCATGGTGCGATGTTTTATTGTTATGATTTCCGATTTTTAGGATTTTTATGACTGTTGGATGGATTTAAAGGTGTTTGACCTTAAAGATTATCGCGCTACTATTTATTCCTAATCAGTTAATTGTCCACTTCACACTTACTCTTTTGAAAGATTTTTACCTGCGATTTTGGGATCTGTATAATTTTTCCTTGTTTGTTTTAAGCTTTATCAGATTATAAATAAAAAGACAGTAAAAATGGACAATAATTCATCGTCTTTCAACTACTTTGTGTTTGTTATAAAGACGACTTAATTCATTTTCAGACATGTTTTTGTTAAAAAGAAGATTATTTTGGTAAATAAACTTTGATATAAGGGAAAATTTACTTAACTTGACTTAAAAAGTTGGGAACAAAAATATTGTTAAGCCTAATGGACAATAACTGACCGTGATCCGTGCGAATGTTTAAGCATTGAATGGACTTTTAAATGGATTTATCGAGTGGACACAAAAGTACTTCTAATTAGTTTTTCACTCTCTGTACAAATCAATGAAAATTGCTGTAAAATTACCTAAGTTTCCATAATCTTTACGTACGCATTCAATACTTTTTGAATGTAATTAACTTGTCTTATTATCTGTAATAAATATAGTTGAATCTTCAGTTTGTACATGTTTTTAACATGTTACTCTTTTTAATGGAAAATCTGTGTGCTTAATTTATGTCTAATTAACATATCTTTGAAATATTATTGGTATTTGGTAAGCTTTGTGTACCAGTGTTTATGAGGGATAGTTTTGGATATACATATTGGAGGGTTTTTTATTTTATTTTCATTTATTTAAATTTTGTTTGAATTTAAATTGTCTGTGATTTTATAGATTTTTAAAATTCTTTTGTCTGTTATTGAAGTTCAAATGAAAATTGTAAAAGTGAAATTTTTGTGTACTGTAATTTGTGTGAGTGAAATTTGAACCTACAATTGCAGACATTATGTTGTGAAAATGACCTGAATATTTTCTACTAGGGAAAATTTAAAAAACTAGTTTGTTTGTGACACAGACTTAACTTAAGAAATCTAGGATACATGAATTTCGTAAACTTTACATTGCAAGTTATTCCTTTCTTTCTATTAAAGGTGCATGGATTTGGATTACGTAAATAAATGTGAATTTATACTTGTTTGTAATTTTTGCAATTTTTAACTGCATTGTATAAAAAATTAGACTAATTAATTGTTAATAATTGTATTCAGGTATTGTCAACATACAAAATGAAAGTAGATTTCAAATTTTCATTCATTAAATTATTTCACATTTTGTGTGCAGTCAGTTGTTAATTGGTGAATGACTGAAGTAATTTAAGCCTTTAGATGATTAAGAGCTTATATTTTTACAGTTATTATTAAATGAAATAAAAGAATTCATGGAGTAATTTGATATTCTAGCTATTAATCATATTTCTAAAATTGAAATATTTTTCAAGTATGACTTTCATAGAGGAAGCATATATTAATAATAAAATAAATGATATGAAATATGCCTTTGGGCAATTAAAAATTTCTCTGTTTTAGGGACAACATACCTTAAAGTTAATTACAAGTTGACATTTCATTGACATGGATATTAAAGCATGGAAAATTGTGTTTATATGACGGTATAGTATTTATCTGTATTACCTCCGGGTTGTACACGTTTGTCAATAAGTTTTTCAAGCTTCAGCTGTCCCAACAGGATTCACGATAATTCTGAATTTAATCAATACCATATCATTAATGGAGTTTAATCGCTACTTGCATCAGCTGTTGGTGACCGGTTTTCCGACCGGATAATCATAAATTCTTTAGTTGGATTTTTTTTCATGAAGTTGTAACAACATAGAAAGAAATCAATTCGGATTAAATGCATCAAAGATGACTAGATTTGTCAGCATTCCTGATGAATTATGCAAAATAAAAGAATGTCATCTTTTTTAAAGATATCGGATGATTGAGTACGGTTAAGGCTGCCAGCTTTGGATCAATGTTAGAATTGTGGTGTTACTAAAATATTTACTATTGATGACATACTTTAAGTAAAAGTTTGGCATTCAGTTTGAATTGGAGACTGTGACATCTGGATTTTAAATTTGCTTTCTATTTGTCATAATTTCGAAGATTTTTGAATTCCAAGTGACTTGAAAACTCAGTTCGATTTTCTCTCAGAGTGCTTCCAAATTTGATGGAATCTACATATGTTAGTATTATGACTAGGATAAAACTTCAGTTTTGATGAAATATAAGTGAGAGTTTTTAAGATGGATTTACGATCGCCTAGGAGCCGTCACTCATGGAGTTTTCGAAATCTGACCATTCAGACATACCTGGCAAGGGCTCGAGCAAGTTGGTCAGACCTAAGGTGGGTAGTGGTTTGTGTTTTTGATATGTTTGTTTTTATTATTGTATTTTCACTTGTTGTAATTTACATACTTAATGAAAAGAATGTTTTGACATGTGTGTAAATATTGATCTATATTTCCATTTACAATCAGTGACTGAACTAACATAGGAATGACAATATTTGCACAATGAGAACGAAATGCCTTTATGGAGTATTAGCATATTTTTCATGACTTGGTGTGAAAAAATCATAAATCAATTTGAAATTGATACATTCTATATTTTTTTCTTCATTAAATATATCTTACAGTAAATCTCATCTTATGGTTTTTGTTTGCCAAAGGCAATTTACGACCTGATGTTTTTGTATGTTTGTTGTTTATTCTAAAGTAAAAACTTTTAACATCATTTTCTATTGGCTTCTAAATTGTCAGGGCTGAACTTTTTGGTAGCTGCTTGCTTAATATTGACCTGAACCACCGGAATTGAATGTTATTTCTCATACTTATATACTTAATGTTATGTATGTTTAGATGTGGATATTTTTTTGTAGAGATGGATTACACAAAGCTTAAAATTCCCGAAGAATGTTTTTCATTATAGATCTATATTTCTTGAAGAAATGATCAAATTTGCTAATTAAATTATGATTTTATGAGTGAAAATGGTGTCTCCGAGGAACATTTGGGTAATTAACCTCGCCAGTTTTCCTGGATTCTATCCTAGCACTAACCTTGTCCTCCGCAAGTGCCTGCCAACTTCTCCACATGAATGATCATTGGTGGAGAATAAAATGGTGTTTATAACGTAAAAGTTTCAACCAAATAGTCACAGAAAATGTTTTCCCAGCCCTGAGGGATCAAACTCAAGAACCTGGGGTCCAAAGACAACATCTGCCATAGTAATTAAAATGTGCTGGTTTTTATTACACAATGTTTAATATTGTATGATACTCATGTGCATTTTTGCTAAGTGAAATTGTATCAAGGTGCGGAATTTCTTTGTTTTAATTTCTTTCATGAAGATAATACATATCTAAGCTTTGTTCATGATTTTATTGAAATTTTGATATAATCCATGTTATCTCTGGTGTCATCAAAGGAACGTTAAATCCCTATATCAACTGAATATTTAAAAACTTGTTTTCCAAAGAATTTAGAATAACGTAAGCATTTCTTATGGATATAAACAAACAAAAGAAAATATATGACTCTTTCTTCAATCTTGTTACTTCCTATCTTATTTGATTTATATCTGATCTGTGACAAGGGCCATTTACCATGCATTTTGATAGAGGTTCAATATTTAATGATCGCGATTCATACATAGAAGATTATACAAATCTCATCTTAAATAGAGATTGTCCATCTATTCAGGGGTTTTGTTCTATGTTTTTGAGACCCTAAAATGTGTGACGATCAATGAGATAATCTTAAGTCCTCCAAAAGAAAATTTTGAAATTTGACCTACATTTCATTTGAATGTATTCAAGGGAGGTAATTAGTGATTGGCAAGGGAGGGAACTCATACTCACTGAGCCTGATACTCTCGGATTTGAATTGATACAAATTTTATTTTACCTCTTTTTTTAGCTAATATGTTATATGACCATGTTTCAATGCTCTCTATTTAAATACTTTATAAAAATGCAATGCTGTGTTTGATTATTTAAATTCCACCTTGAAGTACCTGAATTAGGTATATTCTATAGAATATGTGTAAGTATATAATTACACTGTATCAATGTAAACAGAGCTTGTATGACAGATCTATAGATCTTGTAAATCATAGAAAAATGTAATTAAATGTCTAAAAGTAAAATTATGTGATCACAATTTATTGCAGATAAAATTGGATATGATTTGAAGATAAACAATTGTTAACTGTTTGTGTTGATATCAGTTAGAGTTACCTCCCTTCCATTAAAATTGAGTGTATAATTTTTACCACAAAATTGTGTGACCAAAGTATGGTTACTTGTAAATTTCAGTAACTCTATAGTTGCTTGTCAGAACACTTTTGTATTTACTATAAAAGTAACACTTATGCGGTTCATTTAACTTTCACTAATAAAGAGCTTTAAAGAGATTGATTTGGTGATAACATACTCTCGGACGGTTCCGGTTTTTGTCCCGAAACCTCAAATATTTCCCTTGTGTTTGATCATAGAGAATTGTGTTTAACAAAAAACAGGGACTTTTCAATTGTCCGAAGACTTTGTGCCCTGTTTTACACGAGTACTCTTGTATGCCTGTCATTTTTACTGATAAAATCTTCGAGAATTCCAATTTTTAAAATCAAAAGAAATCTATGTACATTTAATATTTATTTTTTAATCTTATTTGTGTTGTCAGTGACCGGTTTACTGAACGCTTATAAAATATGTTAATATGACATTAAATAGTTTTATTGTTATTGTAAATTTTCTACCTTGATGGAAAGATAAACCTCTGTTATAAGTCATATTTTATTTGCCTTTTTTGTCAACTTGACCTGAACAAATTAGCCACTTTATTCAATAGGAGGTATTTAAGTTTTTGTTTATATAATATATTACAGTAAAACCTCGATAATGAGACCACCTTTGGTACCAGAAGAATTGGTTGTTAAATAATGAGGTGGTCTTATTATCAAGTTGAATTATAGGGGAGATATTGAAAGCTGGATATAAGTAGTTGTTTTAACTAGGTGGTCATATCATTGAGGTGGTTGTTATATAAGGTTTTACTGTATTGTAGATAATTATGAATACTGGTCATAATTTATTTTCTTTTTTAATACATATGCAGCAAAATATTTTCTTCTAATAGATATAAAAAAAATGAGTTCTTTTTCTAGGCAATATTTTGACTCTGACTTGAGCGGTCTTTCCGATCAAGTCTGACTTCTGTAGATATAAAATCTTCTCAGCAATTGCAAAAAGCCATTTTATGAGAAAAATGCAGATCTTTTTATGCATTCATTTGACTGTAATGAGATATTATGATAGTACTTAGTTGTTTGGCGTGATTATATTATTGTCATATTGTTCTAACTTGACTTCTAGATTAGTAAATACTACCATGATTTTAATCATTTTGTCAATTATCTTAGACAAATTACAACTTAATTGACAATTAGTGCATGACCTGTGGTCTCAATGTGAACAAATTGAATCAATAGAGCTTGCTGATGGCTTAAGATAACGTACAAATAACAGTCTGAGGTTTTAAATCTGATTTTGGATATTGCTTATTGTATGACAACTAAAGGATTTGATTGGTTGTTTCCTAACTGATCCTTAGCATGGATCAACGAATGAGAATGCTGCATTCTGAGATTGGTCTCAGATCTCTTTACAATCAATTCTGTGACTGAAGATGATGACAGGAGGAGAAGAAAAGAATGTTTTTTTATGAACAATTGGTCTTTAATTCTAGTCAGACTGTACATGATATTGGGTTTGTAAAATTGATTGCTTTCAAATATTAAAAAATAAGAATATGTCATGTTTCACATTTAAACATATTTTGCTGGGAGCCCTTAATTTTTTACCTGCTTTGGGGCTTAAAATAATTATGTTCCTTTCTTATTAAACTTTTCATATAATGATACTTCAAATTGTATAAATAGTAGACATCCAATGTCATTTTTGTCAATGTCTATTCAAACACTTTGATGTCTGAGACAAACAAAGAATTTCTACATTGTTACTGAATTGTTTGTTTATTTTTTTTTAAGTTTAAATTGCATTTTAATTGCACAAAATCCTGTGCACATAATTTTACCTTATTCCTGCTTAGTTGTGTATGAAATGTATCTTTATTTTGAAGAGTCCCATTCTGCTGTAACTATCAGACTGGTCATCAGTATTGTTTCAACTATGTGTGTCTACATGCTAGGATGCAAGGGACACAGTCTGAACATGAATTCTTTGTTTAAGATTGATTGATTAGCATTAAAATGTGATAATATTGTCAAAAAAACAACATGTTTTAGATATTTTGCATGATACTTGTTAATATCAACATGTGCTATTATACCAGTCTTTGTTAATTTTTTTGCAACTTGTACAAAGAAATACACTGAGCCTCGACCGGTAAATTTGAATTTAATACGACCAAAAAGAAGCATGATACTAGACTGTAATTATTTAAAACAGTGTAATTATTTTACTACAAAATTCTTACTAAGTAGATAAAATTGGATTTTTGGTGTTTTATTTTTTATGAATTTAAACTAAGTGATTTATGATAGTTATTGAAGGATTAATTTTGTATTGTGAATGAATAAATATAGACATTTCGCAAATTAATTCGTAATTGTATTTAAGTACAATTGCGTAAGAGGAATTTCTACGTATGTGCAAAAAATGGTATTATTTTTACCACTGGTATTAGTTTTATGTAAGTTTGTTTGGTGCAGTGTCAACTAAACTGATAGAAAATAAAGTGAAAAGTAAAAATTCACAAAGAGATACAAATGACTTTAATGGATGATATAAAAAAGCGAGAAACCAATTTGTCATATGATATTTAATTAAAATCGGAAATGGTTAGAAAGTTTACAATAATTTTTGCACCGAAATGAAGGATTCAATCAAATCTAAAGTGTACGAGATTCAAACGATGACAAACGGTCAATTCATTAAATTCAGTTGTTGCATTTCTATTGGTTTTCAATGTTTAGAATGACATCTTCATGTAGGCATGACCTTAACAACGATTTGAGATCAATTTACACCAATTATCAAAAATTTAATGTCCTGGCATTTGACCAAATTTTAGCAATTACGGGATTGGTGGACAGAAATTTTTATAGTTTTTTTTGTAGCAGTTAATATTCTTCTATGTACATTCCAAATTTTTTGAAATAGGGTTTGGGCAAAATATGTGCACTCAGCTGAATGGATGAATGCATATATACTTACTTAACTGACTGTTAGTTCACATTTGTTTGATTTTGAAGTTGGGATTTGTTAGATTGAAGTAGGTAATGTTTGACCAGTTGTGAAAAGTGGCTTATTTTATTAGATGAACTTAACTAGATATGATTGACTTATGACAATCAAGTTATTTCGGTAAACATCTGCTGATTTGATAATTGATTGTTAATCATTATTGATTTTTTATTTCGAGGCAAACTACCAGTATGCGCAATAAAAACTGTCAGAGGGTTATAATTGACAGAGTTGTGTACTAATTGAATGTGGGAGTTTAACAGCCAATACAACATGACAGGAGTGCAAGCAGATTTGGTGGCCGTGAAATAATAACATCAGTGTTGGATAGTGTATCTTTATTGTAGAGGTTTATAAACTTATTGACTGTGAGTGAGTGCCTACATTGGACATATATGGACATATTTGGACGTACATGTAACGATTGTTGACTTCGGTACAATGTAATTATCATTCGGAAAGAAATTCTTATTGACATTTTATTGATAGTTCAGAAGTTATTGATAAAAAGTTTTGGTGAACCTTAATAACTAAAGAAATTTGCTCAGTTTTGCAGGAAATTAAATGAATTAAGTAGAAATTTTCTACAGGTATACATAGTTTTGAGGACTCACTGACAATTTATTGATCGAACATGCATCACTAGATCAGGGACGAGATACTGATTTCTATGAAACTTCATTGTGTGAACTATTCTGTGTTTCGTTCTCTATATTTGTTTAACTATTTAGTTAAGAGGCGAAAATTGATTTTTTTGAAAATTTTCATTAAATATTGAAATTATTCAAGTTTGGATAAAAGGTCTACAGGGTGGAGACTAGCTGAATTGTTGAGAAATTTACGATATCAACGAAAAAAGCGACTCATAGCTGTAGGGTATCGCATTTTATGTATTTACGGTTTAATCAGATTTGCAACAATTATTTGATGTCAATAGTATAGACATGAATTTTGATTTATGTACGACAGATATAGCAGATTTTACCGGAGTACAGATTTAAAGTAAATGATGTAGATTTATAGTGATTTTCAGGATTAAACAATATTTGTATATATTATTTTTTATTTGTGCGTATTGTGAAGTATATTGTAAGTCACTGGATTGTAACAGCAAAATTTAGTGAGTTTTTGAAGAATGCTTCATGAAGAATATTTTGTGAAGCAATTTTGCTGGTAAATTAGAACAAAATGTGGATTTATCTAATCGAGACTCCAAATGATTCCAGGTAATATATTTGTTTATAATTTTTTTTTATCATTAAGCATAAAATTGAGGATGTTTTTGTGCTAAAATTGTAAACCTCTTTTCATTTGCATGTCTAATCCACTTGGTGACAAGCCTGTTCATTTTTTTACTACATGTAATTGATAAGACCTAAAAGGTTTGTTTCCAGTTACATGCCCAAAGGAATATGGGTCATTACGTTGGAATTTTTTTATTTTATTTATTTTTTTTCATACGTCAGCAACACTGTAGGGGAATATGTACTCCATTATATTAATGAGTTTTGAAAATTACAATATTGCACTACGATTTGGAAGCAGTAAAAACTGTCAGCAGATAAAATATTGGGTCGGTTGGGTAACCAGAAACAAAACTCTTCTTTTTATAAGCCTAAATGTAATCCAAAAAATTGCAAGATATATTTTTATGTGTTTTGGGCTTGCTTTGATTTTAATCCATTTGTTAATCAAACATTAATTGAGTGTTCAATTAATTGGACAAATCAAGATTGAGTGTTGTGGATGGAAGGTTCAAGTTTATAGACTTGCTTGGTAATGCAGCCTTGCCATTGGTCAACTTTAAGACTAAGCACAAAACCAACCAATCAAATGCTTTTAGACTGGTTTCTAGAACTTTTTAGGCTGGTTTCCAAAATGTTACTTAACCAAGCACTGGCTATTGGCCATTAAACTAGAATATATGTTAAGTTTGTAATTAGCTTATGAACACCTCTGGTCAGTGTAATATTAACACACCAACTGGTCTGTCTATATTTTATCAGTCTTTACTTACCTTATCTCACCTGTTGTTACTTAATGGTATCTACATTCCAGTAATTATCTCACAGAAACAAATATTGACATTTATGTCATTGTTTTCAACACATACACTTACTAATAATCCTTTGATGACATTCCTTGGTAATGTTGTGCACTTTCACCTTTGCAATATATATTTGAGTTCAAGACTATAAACTTTGAGATCGCTGTCGATACTTGAGTCACAATACTTAAGTATTGATACTCTCCAGTAAGTTACAGAAGCGTTGTGAAATTTGCTACACAGTAATTATTAAGTACACATCATATTCGTCCAAATGCTTTTGGAAAGACAAATCATGGCCTTTATTGACAGATAGCCTTTATTCAGAGGTCAGTTTGTTCTTAATAATCAGTTATGGTTTCTCAGAGAATGCCCTTTATTCACACAGTGGTCTTTATTCAGAGGTGGCTGCAAGCACAGGTTTGAGTGTAGTTGATTCATGGCCCAGTCAGTAGCTCTTGAATTTAATTCTGTTGAACAAACTTGCCCAAGCAGAGTAAAATTTGTGCCCATTGCGAATTCATCATGGTTGTGATGATTCTTGTGAGAATGGCTGAGTTTTCAAGCAACTAATTTATAATTGTTGAACTTGATGAGTATGTCTGATGCTTGATTCAAACTTATCTATAATACACTTAATGGTTTTTTGTTTGTCATTTATTGATTCTAAATTCTGTTACCTGCCACACACCCCCCTGCCCCTCCTGCTTACCATGACTGCTTGTTCTCCAAGATATTTGCATGCAGACTAATTGCAGTTTTTCAGGGTACAGTTTTCTTGTCAAATATCGAATAAAATTCAGTTGTTTGACTGAATGGTTCTTTTGTTGTTTTACCAGATCTTCTAATAATGTACACACTTCTTAATTATACTCAATGTTTGTTTTATTACTTAAACTCTCCAGTTCCATTAGCAAGTCTTTTAATATAAGCAAAACCTTGTATCTAAATTCATTATTTGTATGCTCCTAGCTCATTCTAAATGCTGGCTTAATGGTTTATTTATCCTGCCTCAATATTTGGGTGCTTAGTTTTTCATTCCGCAAATTTGCTTTTAATTTTTATCAGGAAACTGTAACATTTCTAGATCTGGTGATGCAATCCCTGGGTCCTTATAATTTCATGAAACATGATTATATACTATGTATTCAGACCTTTTGTTTGAATGGTGATCTGAAAAAAATATTCTCTAATAAATGTTCCCCCATAATTAATGCTCCTCCTATTATTAATGTTTTTAACAGAATTAATGCTCCTTTCATTATCAATGCTCCTCCTTAATTAATGCTCCTCCCATTATTAATACTCCTTACATAATTAATACTCCTCCCATTATCAATGCTCCTTCTTAATTAATGCTCCTCCTCTTATTAATGCTCCAAACATTATTAATACTCCTCCCATTATCACTGCTCCAAATATAATTAATGCTCATCTTGTTATTAACGCTCCTAACATAATTCTTCAACCAGTATTAATGATCCTCCCATAACTCAACAAAACTACAAAAAGTAACTAAAAAATTTCTAACAAGCACTTGGTTTGTTTTGTAAAAAAATGTGTAAATGGTAATGTCCCATGGGCAATTATTGAGGTATGTTTGGTATTAGATTTTTACATCTTTATGTACTGGTATATTATGTATCTTTGCCATTTAGGTAGTTATTCAAATAAGATACAGTTACAACATTAACTCTATTAAATAGATAGTGGAATATTATCTAAATGAATTTTATCAAAATCTCAGCCCTTTGAAAATCTGAAATGCTTTCAGTTATACAAATTAGCATTCAGATTTAGAGAAAGAAATTAAAGAATATCTAATGAATAAATCCATTTTAAATTTAACTAGGCCTGAATCTGCCTAAGCTTATAATTGAGTTTAGTTATTCGTTATTCTGTTTAGTGAAATTACTGAGTGAGTTCTATGATGAAATTTAATACAAATTTACAAGTTTACATTTGTTAGTATCTAGGACCAAATTTATTTGTATGGTTGAACCTGTGTTAATGGCAGTCTTCACTCAAAGGCCACCTTGTGTATTCATCAAGATCGCTCATTAAAAAACCTTCATCAGTCTACAGTGAAACTTCATATCACAAGCACATCCCATATAGCTGTTATATTTCTTGTTCCATTGGTTGCTTGGGGTAACAAGGGTTCAACTGTAAAAGCTGTCAATGAGCCTCCAACTAAAGGTCATCTGTACATTAAGGCCATCATTCATCATTCAACTGAATGACTTTTGTATACAGGTGTCACTGTATTTTATAACTGAATGCTTAAAGTAAAGCTTATAACAAATTTTAGTGTATGGTTTTGTTAGGCGCACATGTCTATTGTTACCTTTCTATTGATAGTATGAAAATGTATGGCTGTACATAACATGTTATAAACATCAGATCCGGGATGTACTTCATAGACATGTCTTAACTAAGAAGGCAGTTCAAAATTTTGCTGCTCTTTGTTTGTTGTGAACAAACAGTGTTTTATCCTGATTATTGTTTTTAGGGATCTGTCGTCTGTTAGAATAAATGCCTGAATGTAGAATGCAAGATTTCTAAATTTTCAATTTTTCTATTGAATAGGTACCTGGTCAGTTGTGAACCTTAGCAATGATCAGTATATTGTATAAGTCAAAAATCTTGTTATAATATTATCTGTTCATGGTTGAAGAAACACTTGTTCAATACAAAAATTCTAGTCTTGAGAACTCCTTATTTTATAAAATTTCCCAGTCTCAGGAACCTTAAATGTACATTGTAATTAAATTGCCAATTTCAGGTGCTTATAATTTTATGCAGAGAAACTCTGATGTCTGTTTCAGCAACAAAGACAATTTACCTCAGGGATATATATTCCAGTTGTGCTGACATGGCGGGTTGTTAGAATTACATCATAAAATTAACATATCGTTTATTACAATTTGCACCACATTCTGTGATAAATAGAATAATGTCATAGTTACATGAGCCCCTAAGGGTTCAAACTGTTCACAGCCCTTCAAATTGATGTGGTCCATGATAAATGGAAAGCCATGCTGTGCTGTCAAATAATTTTTCACACAGTAGTTGTGCAGCCTCATTTAAACAGGGTATTGAATTGAACTGTTTAATAGCCAATAGCTTTCAATGGACAAGGGAAGCATTGCGTTTAAGAGATTATTTCTTTGTTATAATTATAATACTGTGGGACAGAATTTCTTATTATTTAAAAGGTATTCGTATGCTATATCAGCCATTAATTGTTGCTACATGTATGTGTTTGTATCTAGGTACTTTATTCAGAGTTATGGCCCCATATTTATGTACGTTGGTGACTAACTTTGCTCCAAATGATCAGCTGATTGTTCTGAACATGCTTTTTGTGGTGCTGACTTGAAATGTAATTCAAAGCTCAGTGGATAGAGTGCTTTGGGCCTATCTAGAGGTCACAGGTTAGAGACAAGGTCTAGACTAATGGTTCTTGATGACTGTTATACTTTGTATATCAAATCCAAGGTTACTTGTCTTGGGCTTCCAATTCTGATTAAAACATCATTTGTTTGAGGCTGACATGCTGAATGAAGATGTTTCATCCAATATCATCTGTCTACGCTTTCTAGTTCATGCTTTATAAGGGAAGCTTATCAACTTCTGGTAGGTAGCTCTGGAGTACTGGGTTAGGTCCAAGGACCTGCCATAAATAACTAAAACACTAATGATATTTAATGTACTAATTAGTGCCCACCAGTTCAGATTAATAAGTAGAATGTTTGGTCTACAAATCTTGGGTTTGTGAGTACAAAACCTGAGTGTAGCTTATATTCTTTGTGATGATTTTGTTGAAGACATTATGTTAAGGTCACATATCACCAAAGAGAAGATGGTGGTTTCATGCCGAGAACAAGGTTTGTATTGTCACATAATACAGGCAATCTGTTTCGGTAAACTGCCCTCTGGTGTGTAATTGTAATACTGATGAAAATAGGCATAAAACCTCAAAAATGAATTCTGGTTACTACATATGTCATTATTTAGTACAAATGCTAATATGATTACTGAACAAAATGCAACCAACTAGTACAGTAAAACCTAACATAGCAACCACCTCAATATTACTACCACCTTGTTATAATGACCACTTATTCTCTGCTTGGCTTTCAATAACTCCCCTTTAATTCAACTTAATAATGTGACCACCTCATTATTATGACCAATTTTTTGGGTCCTGAAGGTGGTCTCAATATCTAGGTTTTATTGTATATCATGGTCAGAAATAACAAGATCTCTACATTCCATGCTAGCAAACAACATCTGGATTATTTTCTAGTGAATGAGGGAAAAAAATTTAATTTAATCATTCTCTCTAGTCTACTGTTTTTATTTTAAATTAGATTTTAGTGAGTATAAAACTTAGTGTTAAAAGCAAAGAAATGAAAATCTTGTTTTATGATTGTATATGTTTCTTTCATGTCATCTTTACTGTGTTCAGGGTAATATAATCCACCACATTGGTCAATTATAACAATGTTAGTATGTCCTATTAAAAATGTCATTAAAAGCCATAATGTTTTAATATATAATGTATTTCAAGAAAAGTAATTCATTTGTACAGTTCATTAAACATAAGGTTAAACCTGCTAGAAGTTTAATATTCAAACAGAAGCATTAGCCTCAGTCAAATTCTTTACAGATGCTCAATATAAATTGAGCAAATATTCACGCACCTTTCTATTTAAGATGAAAACGTATCCAAAATTTCTGAGACCCATTATAAACATAATGTTCAGTGCCAAGGCTCATTTCATGGACCTATCTTAGCTGAGATAACGGTTTGTAAACTAAAACATCATGCGAATGATACACATTTCAGCCATTTACTTATTGGCTGACAATAGATCCAAAACCAATTATTACCATAAAATGCTTTTTATGTACAAACAAGTGGTGACATATTTTAATTTTGAAAACTGCCATCTTAGCAAAGATATGTGTATGAAACAGACACTTAAAAGTTTCATTTAAACTTTTGTTTAAACTGATTGATAAATTTATTATTTGTAGTATAGGTAGCAAGAGGATATATTATTTGAGTTCACTCTCACTATTTCAATCCAAGGGAGGTAATTGCAAGTAGTACAGATTCGAAGTCATGTACTTGTTACCTCCCTTGATTCAGGTGATTCTAAAGTGAAAGTAGAAACAGTGACCTTTTGTGGGTCATTGAATCAGGTGTGTTTATACACAGGTATTGATGACATCACACTCAATGTGACAGCCAGGCAATACAATTGTTGTGATTTTTACAAGGAAAATTATATTACAAGCATAGTGAATTTTCACCTAAGTATAAATTGATAACAGCAAAATAACAAGTGGTTTATTATCTGTGTGACCTTTCTTGCATTGTTTTTTTTGGTAAGTTACAATCAGTTGTAATCTTGTAAAAATGATAATATATGAAGTGCACTGTTAAGTCAAATGTTGATTTTTGTTCAACATATTTTTCATGTATATACATTTATTGTATGCTTTTTGTTTGTTATTGCTCAATGCCGAAAGCAAAACCAATTTGTTGTAAACAAAATAATGTAATTTGAATTGCATATCAGTCATTTTGCCATTATTCAAACTATACTGAATACACCCCTCCTATTAGGCAAACGTTTTTTCCATGTAAAAAGATGCTAATACAGTTATCTTTATGGTGCATTATTCGTGTTACGTTTGACATATATGTAACATTTATTGAATGTATGATACAACAATATCACCATTTACTGCATGGTGTTCATATTTATCATAATATCCCACGTAAAATGTTTCTGCCCACACAAACTTACAGACTGTTATGGTGTGCGTATACAAAAAGGAGCAAATTAGGGTTCAATTTGGGTTTCATATGAGTTATATTCAAATAAGGGCTTAGATTTAGACTACAGTTACACAGACAGGATTTGAGGGAGAATTCAGTTACAGAATGTCTGTATCCCCTTATGGGGTTTGACGTTATATGGAGATACAGTCAAACATGTATTTGCGGCCACCTCCAAATAAAGACCACCCTGTGAATAAAGGCCATTCTTTGAAAAACTTTCTCTGATTATTTAGGATATACTGACCTCCAAATGAAGACCATCTGTCAATAAAAGCCACATTTTGTCTTTTCCAAGGGTGCCTTTATTGATAGATGGTCTTTATTAGGAGGTCAGTTTATTCTAAATAATCACAGACAGTTTTTCAAAGAATGGCCTTTATTCACAGGGTGTCTTTATTTGGAGATGGCCACAAGCACAGGTTTGACAGTACTCGCTCTATTGTTCATTTTGATTATAAGGCGACGTCAATATTAAGATTAAGTATTTGGTCTCCATGGTGACGTTAATACTGAGGTTTTACAATACACTGTATTGCATAAAATGTTTTTGAAATTACATTTAGTATTGGAAATATTACCTGATGTGGCCTTAAATCTGATTCTACTTGGGGTTCAAACCCACAGTTTTATATCAAGAGTTCGATGATTTATTCTGGTTCAGCTTGTTTTCTATTTTTTTTTTTTTTTGCATTTAGTTCAATTCAAATTTAAATTTGTAAGCAGACGTTTCATTGGCTGAGTCATAATGACGTAGAGAGGTGGAAATCTATGACGGAGTTGACGATTTTGTTAATTTTGGTGAATAGACCATTCCTGTATTATTCTTTTGTGGTGGATCAGTGTATTTTAGAGATATTTATGGTTAGCATGTGTTGTCATTCCTCTACCTGTTGTTTTAAGGTGTATTTAGTATGGTAATTCAGATCATTTTGGTGTTGTAAGGTCACGTTAAAAGAAATTGACGATTTTTCGAAGGAAAAAGATGAAATACCTGCTTCATTGTCTTGAATTGGACCAAATGTTAATTGGTTATGTGTAGTATAATGTATTAACTGTAGACACCAGTTATTAGAAATTTGAGCGATTTCTTGAAAAGTTACCTAGTGTTAAACAAACTTGGTACAGAAGCTGTCATTTCGGAAGTTGTAACTCTTGTATATGTATATATGTAATAAAGGGGTTTGGGTCCATGTGGCCATTTTAAGCTTAATACTCCTTTATGCACCATCCCTTCAACGTGCTAGCCCCCTGTGAATACAACTGTGAATGAAAATCTCAAACAATTGAGTGAACGCTTAAAGTTTAGCACAGCCTGTTTTCAGTGGTAAATATTCAGCTAAAGATCGTTAATTGTGTAAAATTGATTAAATAATGAATTTATCATAAAGTATTATTTACAATCAGATGTCGGGGCTATTGTTGTTAGGAGACTCAGATAAGCAATGTTGTCACAGTGGGACACAAATTGTTTGAATTGTTTTCATCCTTACCATAAACATTTTATGATAATTCGATGTAATGTTATTAATCAATGGATAATAATTAACTCATTACACGACATAAACCAATGTCTCGTTGGTACGCAGATTGAGTTACGTTATTTACTGATATAAGTAATTCTTCTATTTACTAAAATTGGCGAGGGTTATCTTCAAATTATAGTTACAAGATTAGACGAAAATTCCTTAGGCCTATCTAAAGTTATTGTAAACAAATTATTGTGGCACTGATTATTTCCATACCTGTTGAATTGCGTATCTGATGCTCTGATAGGTGTTAAACCTATACCATACAGTAAACAACTAGCTTCATCTTTACCGGACCATTGGTTTGGTTTTTGTTTTAATTTTGTATAATCAGCAACCATACCTCCGTGTTGATAGATAGTCTTATGCTGTTGATAAAATAAAAAGAGCATGTAGATATTGTATGGGAAGAATTCAATTTATTATGTAAATAAATATCGAGATATCAATCCCACAATGCATTGCTCAGAGCCGATTTCTAAAGAGTGTTGTTAATATTTTTTGAAGCAGAGATTTTGAGTAGCTAGATATTGTACAAAAAAATCCTTATAACTCCTCGTTTTAGACCCAAGTTTGGGTTTATATTTGTCAAGATAACAACATTTTTGTCAGAGTTTATACCTTGCGTCCAGACTATGCTGTAAGGAATACACTGGTTAACCGAGAGTGGATGTGTACAGTACTGTTTGAAAATAAGATGGTGCAACCAATTACTTGTTATAGTTGACATTTAGTACAGTCGAATAGCCAATGATTGAATTTGTGTGTAATTTTTACTAGACTCGTTGAACGATTATACTGTTCGCATGGATGGGGTCGCCCAAGCGTAACTATCGTGACAAAATCTGCGGCTGGAAGTGTTGAGTGTATGAAATGTTTTGATGGTAAAAACGACAAAAAAATTCAAATGTATACACTTTGGATTAGTCAATTTCTTTGTCAACGTTAGATTTTCAGTGTTACAAATAAATTGCCAACAAAAAATGGCGACTTTCACTGTACTGTGAAAATGAAGTTACATAATTGTTAAAAAAGGATTATTGTTAAAAAAAATTATTAAAGATGTCGAAGTCTGCTATGCAGTTTTTCAAAGACTTGGAAAAGTCATCCATTCAACAGTAAGTAATGTTTTTGGTTTCATCTGTCAACAAATTGATCTGCAAAAGTAAAATTACTGTTTTAGCTTTGTTGGAGTCTTTTAAAACTTCACTTTCTTAAATATGAATTAACTAAATCACAATCATATCATTTTCTTAAGTTATTCTGTCACAGTTACTTGCCAGTCTTTGATTTTGTTTATTGTGTTATTAAAAGATTCTGTTACGAGTTTTTTTATTGAGAATTTTTTTTAAAACCATTATCATCCTGAACTGTGTAATTGATTATTTCAATATTGTCAGTTGTGTTCAAAATTGTGATAATTTTGAATATTGTTGACTATTAATTATATTTCTTGGATGTTTTCAAAGTTCCATCTCTGTCCAGGATTTGATTCGTCCAATTTTTTCATTGAAAAGCAAGATGAAATCATATACTTGTACTATTCTGTCAAACCTGTCAACAAAGACCACCCTTGGGAAAGACAAAATGTGGCCTTTATTAACAGATTTAATTTATATGGAGGTCTTTCTGTTCTAAATAATCAGTGACGTTTTTCAAAGAATAGCCTTTATCCACAGAGTGGACTTTATTTGGAGGTGTACTTTTTTCATTGGATTTTTCTGTTTTGTGTATTGGTTGTATGGTTGGTCTGACTGTCCTCATCAATGCTCCGTGGAAGATTTCATGTGGTTTAATATTACTTAACACTTTGTTTGGTTGTTTTGTGATATTTCGTATGAATGTCCTGGAAAATCTCCCTGGTGTTAAGATTTTATATAAGAATGAATAAATTACTAGGCTTAAGTGGGGTTTGAATAGACAACAGTGCCTGAATTGCTGTTACTCATCAACCAACTGAGTTGTCATAATGACCCCTTCCATATAACAAAAATACCATTTAAACAAGCTTTTGATGTTATTTGATGTCTCACAGGACCTCATTTTGTTCATAATTGCCTTATAGGACAAAAGGGTGGGTCAGAGGGCTTCATCAAGCTAAGGATTGCTTTATAGAACTATAAGGTGTGTCATAGGGCCATGTTGTGCTCCGCATTGACTCCTAGGATAACGGAATGTATCACAGGGCCTCTTTAAGTGCTCAGAATTGCCTTCCAGAACTGTTTAGTTACTTTATCTTATTGTAATAATAATGGTCACATGGACAGGCTTTGACTGTATCTTAATCAATTAAATATACTAAGGTGAAGTATGAACTATAAAAAGAATGTTTGTAATGGGGCCTGAAGGCTTGACTTTGGTAAAACACGTCAACGATATGAATGTAATTCCTTGACATGTATCACCTTATACGTATGCCCCCAGGGGGCGCTATATACATGTAATAGTTTCCGATATTGACGTGCATCATGATCTTTAATAGCTGTCAACATAAATGATTAAGATCATAACAACAAATTGGCTAATTTTTTGTTGTTACTGAATGAGTTCATTGTTAAATGAAGTTGTTGTTTTTTTATTCTTGTGTGTGTGTTTATTTGGATGTAAAAAACAGGATATCAATTTAGTGGTTGGAGAAATTTGAAGCAGTCTAACCACAGAGACTGGGATAGAGATGAGGTTAGTAACTAATTCAGTACAATGTTAACATTATCTTCTACCTGATCTACAAGTGTATATGTTGTGTGCATACTTATACACTATTTGTATCTTGTCAAATCATCTTGGGCTGCAGCAAGGATGGGTTTGTTTTGTTAAAAAATTGTGTCGCTATAACCTGACTTTGCACAAAAATGCATTGTTTGTGTTATAATTACTTACCTGGTGTAAAGAAAACTTTTCTGTCTGTGTGAAAAAGAATTAAAACTTCAAAAGAATCAAAAATACAGTTAATTACATGTAAAGACCACCTTTTAGGACCTGTAACTTTGGATGTAATGTTCATTTGTTTTTTGTTATCAAGATGAAATATGGAGGAAATCCTCAAACCAATTAGCAGTCATTTTGATTTGGTGGTCTTAATATTGAGGTGGTCACTAAGTGAGGTTTTACTGTGTTGTAGATTTCAGAGGCTTCTGTCATGGGTAACTTTCAACAATTGAAAGATTTGATACTCAGGTATTTTGCATGGCCCGGATTGTGTGGAGAAACAATGTTAAGATATGTTCTTTGTGTCATGTTTAAACGTTGTGTTCTATGTTTTATATGGTAACAATATTAACTTTATCGGTTTGTACAAAGTTCTTATCTTGATTTACAATGTACTTATTTATCTTCTGGTAAGCATTTAGATCTACTTGTAAATGTATTTGTAAAATTTCAAGATTTGCATTAATTATAAAACATTTTGCAAGTTTCTTGTGTTGCCCACCCTTTTAGAAGGCAATTCTAAAAAAAATATTGTGTTCCCAAAATATACCTAGACTTGTGGTGATTATGCGGAACTGGGTGCTGAAATATCGAATGTGACTCCTAACAGTATTTCATCTCATTCACAACAGAAAAAATTGCTTGGTTAAGTAATTTGAGTTGAAGCTGATTTCAAGTAGTATTTTGGCAGGATACAAACCCAACAATTACCTTGAGACAACTGAATACCATAAGCCAAGACTTCCCATAGACTGAGTCAGGTTTTAACCTTATCGTAATTGAGACATACTTCTCAAATGTTACCCAAGTGATACTGGTATTTGATGTCGCTTTTCCCTGTTATTTTTTGTTCGATGTCTTTGCCTAATGTCGCCCAGTTGAAAACAAGCCTTGTTTTCCGTGTTATAGATGGCGTATCAATTTTTATATTTATTTGCTTTGGGCTTTTTTAGTCGTCTGTCTAAGTACCTGGAAAATTTAGTATTGAATTGAAATAACACTGATCGTACCTGATTACATAGACTCAGGATAGTTTTATAAATTGGATTAATTAGAGTCACAGTACAGGATTAGTTGGTCTTTTAAGTAAATTAAAGTATGTCATCGATTAAAATGAAACCCGATGAAGTAATGGGCCAATCGGTATTATTGTTAAAAACTAACTTTTTGACCCTCTTGAACTTCGTGTATTTGTTGATATTTCTGTGACAGTCTTTACTACTGTGCTGATGTGTTATGATTATTTTCCCATTTTTCATTATTGGACAATGTTCTTAAAAATGGAACTTAGATGTAAATTAGAACTTACTTTGTCAGTCTTTAGGCCATATGGTATCAGTATCAATAATTATGTTGTATGTACTGTTGATAAGATCTGGTCAACTCACTTATTAATGATAATAATAATAATAAATACTGACATGCACAAATGGAATGTTTATTGTTGAATCATACAATTGGCTATGATGCAAGCATTAACTCATTCCATGTAATTGATCACTTGTGACAGTTTTATTGGAAAGAAGTCACATTTCTCCTAGTAATTACTGCATCCATCATAAAAAGCTTTGTTAATCATGCTATGACCAATGATTTTTGGATTTTTTTCTGTTGAATTTTCAATTTTTTACACCATTTTTAAATTGTTTAACTACTCTTTACGAATATTTTTGCAAAGAGTTATTTTGGACAAGGTTTAGCAGGTCCACTTGGATTTGTACTACACACAAATAATTATACATTTTTGGCCTGATTATCATAACTATACTGTAATATTGTATAAATGTTATATGTACCTTTTATACTGATGATTTACAGTATGAGTTTTATATAGAACATATGTGTGATTGTTTTATTGATGAAGTGATCATACTTATATCCCCAATAAAAAATCACCATGGCTGACTATAAGGGTGTGGTTGCTTCTACAGTAATTATTTTCAGAATAAGGGTATATACCTATGGTTTCAACTTAAGGGAAGTTAGCTTTTAAGTAGAATAATTACATTAAACTAAAGTACTTACATGTTATACATCAGGAGAAACTATTGCAAACATGGAACATTAATGATCTTTTCAACGGTTTCCATCTTTATGTGTATGAGATTAAAACTGGATCTCACAACATTATTAACCTTGTTTTGGCAGCTTTTTCTTGGATCTTACTCAATGATTTGAGCTTTCGTTAATTTGTTTTGTGAGATTTTAAATTGATCTTGCAATATGGTTGACTTTGGTTAATAAGATTGCTTTTGGATCTCACATCATTGTTGACTTTGGTTTATGAGAATGAAGGTAAATCTCACACCACTATTGGGCTTTGCTTATCAGATGCCTTTGAATCTCACTCAAATTATTCACGAGCTTAGATCATAATTCAATAATTTGAATCAAAGAAACAGGCAATCTTAATTATGATGAATCATCACACAGGGGTACACCAGCATTAATATAAGACTACTTATAGTTTTAACTTTCTATTTTACTTATTAAATAGATATATTTACTTAGTTACCATAAGTGTTTGTTTTGTAATTATGATCAGTATATTAAATGTAGAAATAATCATATTATATTTTAAAATCATTTGAACTTGATCATTCAATATCAATATTCAGTCTATATTCAATTCAATTTTTTGTATTGACGAAAAAAAAGAAAATATTTGAAGAAGAGCTGTGAATTTATTGATATTAGATTATAATACTTCATGTAATATATATTCATATTACACAGCTATTTAACACCTGGGTTAATGTGTTTACTTTAAAGATTGTAAAATTTTACAATAACTACACTGCTGAATCAGACAATTGTGTTTGAGACTTTTTTTTGTTAAATTAGCCACTTGATAAATTTCTTTTTTTTTTCAAAATTTGTTTTAGTTTGAGTCTTATTGATAAGGTCGATAAGGTACTAATGCATGTCAGATATTGGCACGGTAATAATTTTGCCAAAAAATGTGAAGTCTGAAAAAAATTTGAATTTTTCACCACAGAAATATTTGATTTTTTAGTAGCAGGATAATTATAGACACATTCTGTGTTTGTATTTATACTGCTGTCATTATCATCATTTAAATTATTAAATGGGCGACAGAGAGAAAAATGTTGTCAATAACGTGTGTGGTATGATTTAGTTAATTGATTATCCTAAGTGCTCTATTATATATGTATTGGCTTAAAATTTATTCAGCCTTTTGTTTGTCAGAAAATTCCTTAGAATGAATACCAGTGTCAAATGCCTTATGGTATGAATAATGGTTTAGCCATGTAATGTAATGTTAGTAATTTTTTATAACATTTTTAAGGTATTTCCATTCGAGATCAATAGATGCACCCAGGACTGGATTCATAATTAATTTCATTATTCATTGGACTATTATTAAGTTAATATCAAGAAGATATGGTTTTGAAATAATGAGAACACTGACTTTTGGAACCTGTCTTTGAATGTAGCCTTCTGATTGGTCAATTTTGAGACTGTACAGTGTCAGAAGCAACCAGTTTTCATATTGAGAGTGGTCATAAAACTCAGAACCTTGATATGAGGATAAAAGGTTGAATTTAGGGATTAAATTCAAAGCTAAGGCATTGATTGGTTGTTTTCTTTGTACTATCTCAGAATTAGCCAATGGAATTCTTTGATAGCATTTTGAGACTGCTCTCAAAATGTTTTATTAAACACTTCATGTTACTTATCGGCCTGGAGTTTGTGAGTGCAAATCCTAGACATATGTTCTCTGTAATGATTTGGTTAAAAGCATTATATCTATGGCCATTCATCCACTGCTGCTGATTGTTCAGATGAAGAAGTTGGCAGTTACATGTGGAGGACAAGGTTGGCTCTGGCACAGAATCTATGAAAATTAGTGCGTTTTACTGCTAAGTGTTAGGTAACTGAAATACTATTTAAAAAACATCTTTAAAACCTGATTAAAAATTAGTTCATTTTACTTATGGAAAATTTATAAAAATGATAATATTAAAAATAATTATCAATTTTTATAGAGGTTTGAGTCTTTGTATTCCCTCATAATCTTTCTCAAATTACACAAATGTTTGATCACTTAAATGGTATTTAAATGCCCCTTTCAAATTATTTTAATACACATCAAAATGTATGTACTATTGTATTATTGTATAGTATATGTTTTTAATATGAAGTATCATAAAAAATGCTATATTTGTAAAACCTTTTATGGCTTGCTTTTTGATCTTTTTCACCTATTTATAATTACATCTGAACAAACAGCTAAATTTATTCTATTTTACTATGATAATGTTAAGTAATTACTGTGTAGATATGATCAAAATGTTTGCCTAAAAAAACGGTAAAACTTTGACACGAAATTGAAAAGGTTTAATAAACCATGTCCCAGTTGTCCTTGATTACCAAAATGTCATATTTTTTTGTGAATAAGGCGATAATTTCTGATTTTTGTACACTTTTATTCTACCATATGATTTAATATTTCGCCAAGCAGACGAAAAAAATGCTTTTACAAAATGTAGTTCATTGAATGATTTGAGACACAGACATCATTGACTTAACATATCTTGAATGTTTCTTTAGCTTTATGATGGCCTCATGAGTCAGACTTTTTTCTAGATTGTAAGATATGTCATTTTTTTAAAACCTATGAATGAATAATTCTGTGACATTTTATCAATTATAGCAGCAACTTGTGTAATTTCATTCATTAAGAGATTTTGAGTTTGATTAATTGCTACCACTGCAAGCAAATTTTAACACATTTATCTAATCTACCACAAAGATTCCTGATTTACCACAAAGATTTATGATCTACCTCAAAGATTTATTTTTTATCAAAAAGATTTGATCTACCTTGATGAACATTTAATTCTTTTTTGTCATTCTAGTACCACCATGAATTTTGTATTTTTCTGTTAAAAGCCATAATTTTTCATTTGATTAATAAAAAAGTAGGGATCATTAATAATTTGCTGCTCATTCTATGTGACATATTACACCTGTCCAATTTTAAGTTAAATTAGTAATGTTAATCTTTTTTTTCACTGGGGCTTAATGTCATACCAAAGGCCTGGGTTACTTGGCAACTTTACCAGCTTTCAGTTACAGGTAACCGCTGAACTTCCTCACATGTAAAATTTGGCTTCTGGTAGGATTCAGACTCAAAGTGGTATCAGGGGCTGGTGATTATTTGTCAGAGACCACATTCACTAATGAACATGGAGGCCCCTGTATGAATCAAATATCACATGACTTAAAATTTATCGTCCTAGTAGGTTTTAGATTTCATAAAATAGATGTTTAAGTGTTTCCCATCCTGTCTCTGATTGGCTGGAAGGATTTTTTTGTCAACTAGGAATTCACATCAGAGTCTGTCCTAGCTTCTCTTTATTAAAAAAAAGGAAAATTATAATTAATGTAAAATGGACATTTGTTTATAAACACATAATTCATTGTCCACTTCATGTGCATTTTTGCTCTAAAACGCCATGCTTTTAAATGGATTATAATTCATAATTTTGAGCTAAGTATTTTTTAGCTAGATTACTTTAAAGCATCAGATGATCTTACAGTTCAGTCATGTGACTGGTCAATCTGTTGTATAAAAAGTATGCTACAATTTCATTTTCATGATTTGCATGATGTGTGACATTCATTTTCAAGGTCAGTCAAAGCATGGCAGAGTAAAGATACCATAGGGATATTTTTGTCATTTCAGCAGTGATTATGCAGCTCTGATTCTAGTTTTAAATGATCTTTTACAAAACAACTACTTCAGAATAATGTGTTTAACCATCATTAACAAAGATTACAGTGTTAAAGTAACATTTAAGCAATGTTGTATAATTACAGAGATAGTTTAGTGCATACCTGTAATCTGCAATAATCTTATCACCTAGATGCTTGATTTGAGAGACTTCAAGCTTTTCAGTGACATTGACACCTACTTTGAAATAAATGATCCTTAAGCTGCTTGCAATGTCTGGTTCCCCATTCAGCAATGTATGAGGTTTTTATTTCAATGAGTTCAAATAGGGATTTGTGAACAATTAGATTGATATTTTAACAGTTTTCTTTTGTCAATATCTTCAAGCATCTGACATCAGAGAAACTCGTAATAAGAGTTTTATCCCTATTTAGAACAACATTTTCTTTTTGCTACTCTTCATATAACGACCTTCACGTCCTGTCATTAAAGCCAAACAGAAAAGAGTTCTCAAATAGTTTAAATAGTTAGATGTTGTTTTTATGTTTTTATATTGTGTCGAAATTGATTTCGTCTGCGTAACTTTTTGTCATATTGTCAAATGTTACAATTAGGTCTTTCATTAGATATATTTTCATGAACATCTTAACATACCTTTATTGAAACAGATCTCTTTAAAATTCGTGAATTGAATTCTTTCCAAACTTGTTATGTTTAAGGGACTTTTTCATTTGTAAGCATTATGTAGGGTTTTTTTTAGCAAAAACTACATTTTACCATGCCTTATGGTATGTCGTCTATGTCAAGTTGAATATATTAATGAATAAATGTGAATTCTGTCTTATTCTATGGTTCAAAGTAATTGCTTTTATCAGTTGAAGAATTTTGAAAAAAAAATCCTGAAATATAATGCTGTATATATTATTTCACAAGTCAATATCAGAGTTCTTTCCCCTTGTAAAGATTCATAATTTGTGAGATATCAATGCCAATATTCAAAGTTTAAGTTAGATGTTAGCTCATTTGGAATGATAACTACCGGTAGTGCTTTTCTTTCCTTTAATATTGAAGGGTCATTTTTTTCTTCCTTCATCATTGGAGAGTCATTTTTTCCTTCCTTCTGATTGAAGAACTCTCTTTTTTCCTTCTCATTGAAGAGTTTTCACAATTATACTCTTGAAAAGAATGCCTCTTCAATGTGCTCATAGAAATCATGACTTAATTGATGATTTTTAATGTAATTAACATTTTATCTTAAGGGTGTTTTCAAAGATCTTGGTGAATTAAGCATACATAATGTATTTCAAACAACTTGTGAAGACCTAAGAAGACATAAAAGATTTCACTTTGGCACTTAGTAAATATTTGTCCTTGATTTTGTATCTGTCAGGTAGTTACAACCTGACGAAATACTGGTATCAAGAGACATTTGCTTTTTAGAAATTTGTATTTATACAACTTGACATAGAACTTTGATCTGGTATGTGCTTATTGATAAAATATGAGGCAAAAAGAAATTGAATTGTTTCTGAGTTGAATAGAAGGACCCCCAAAGTTCAATATTGAATTACTGCTACAACTTGGTTAATTGTGTCAGAATGTTGGACCATTGAAAGCATGTGTGCATAATTTTCAGGTTGATTGCAAAATCTGAATTTTTGTCAAAATGTCTGCAATGTCATAAAACTAAGACCAATATTCAGAGAATGCAGGTTTGCCATTGGTCAGTTTGTCTGTCTTAACTCAGAACATTCCAATCAAACTGGACCAAACTACATTTTGTACTTCAAACTCAGATCTGTTAGATGCTTGTACAGAACTCAGAGAATGTCTTAATACTCATTCAGATAAGGGACAAAAAATTGTTTTAGTGTCTTAGGCTTTTCATGGCAATATAAAGACTAAATACCACAATATTCGATGCTTATTTTGTGATTTCCAATTGTTTTAGGATCCTAGAAATGTATGTTTGTGTAAGCACCTGCCACCAATAAGCATTTCATTTAGGGGCCCAAGCCCACCAATATTGTATGTTTTGTGTACATTTCTTGTTTCATTTCTAACTAGAAATCTCTTTGGAAGCTTCTTATATTGAAAATATCAGTTGATGAAATAGTTATCAAAGAACCAGATTGACTCATAAAAGAGTTCAGCAAACCTTTATTGTAAAGTAGGGGTTCAAGACGGAGCAGGGATTTTTAGAATTTGAATTATCCTCATCAAATTAAAGCCGTAAATCAAGCTATAGATCATGACACTTTGAAATCAGAGTTAACTTTATTGAGTTGATTTGAATATCTAATACCTGATTTATATTAAGAACCGTGACTTATCATTATTTGTAGCTATTGAGGATTAATGTCTAATATTATTGGTATGAATAAAGTCATTGAAAGACTGGTTGTATTTTTCTTATATATAATACTCAGATTTATGTAAATGCTCGAGTAGTCAGTACATCCATGAAGTCAAAACATTTTTTTTCAAAAATCCACAAATTTAATAAGAATGATTGGAAATTGACAATTCTTCCATGTTTATTGATATTTTACTTATAAAAGTCAAACCTGTGAACAAAGGCCACCCTGGGGAAAGACAAAATGTGGTCTTCATTTTGTTTTTAAACGATTAATTACAGTTTTACAAATGATGGCCTTTATTTACGGGATAGCCTTTATTTGGAGGTGGTTGCAAACACAGGTTGGACTGTATATAAAAAGATAGATGTCAA
This sequence comes from Lutraria rhynchaena, assembly GCA_008271625.1. Taxonomy (NCBI): domain Eukaryota; kingdom Metazoa; phylum Mollusca; class Bivalvia; order Venerida; family Mactridae; genus Lutraria; species Lutraria rhynchaena. Next base: position 4,260,248 of record VIBL01000012.1, read on the forward strand.
AGTAGTTTTGTCATATATCAGGGGGATTTTTACCAATTTTTATCTAGCATTTTTTTGTGTATGTATACAATATTGCTGTTAGCCTTTATTTCACAAATGATTGAAAATCCAACTGAACTTGTCCATGAAGATTTGATGAAAATAAATTTAGCTGAAGATTAACATGTCAGACAAAAGAGACACCAGTAAGTACAGTGTGCTGGTGTAGTTTCCATCCATCAATTTAAGTCCAGACATTAGGAGTGGTCTGAACACTGTCTCCATGTATCCATTTGACCATATCCACTGACGCAGTGACAGTTGAAAACACATGTCAATTGATCAGAGGCGACATGGCCCCTGGATTTATCATTGTGGTTTCTTGTTGTCCAGTATCGGCTTTTGTTAGCTGACTTAAGGGTCTGAACTTGTGTAAATAGGGAACTTTATCCTAAAGTTTCAAATATCAAGACGCTTAAATGTTTCATTTTTGTTTTCACTTAGACTGCATGTCGGCCATTTTATCGTGTGGATTTATATTATTGAGTACAAAATGTGTTAGTGTTTTCAAGTTTTGTGATGTAATTAAAGATACATTTATTCATTATGGAACATGCACTGGGTGTTTATCAGATTTCAACTCGAGCAGACTTCAATAGGAAAATGGCTAAACTATACAATACGTATGGATTACAAAAGAAACAAACCAGGTTTGCAGATTTTAATCGAATTTTTCATGATTGAAATGATAAAAAAGTTTTTGGTTCCAAAAAATATTCATTTGGCATTCCACCCGTCTCTTTTTACCCCTAACTTAATGGCTGATGTATTGTCCTTACAATTGATTTAGTTGTCTGTGATTTAAGATACTTAAGTAGACATGAAAAATAAAAATTTTAGACATTTGAGTAATTGTTTTAATTTTAAATGGCAATGTTTTGCAGGATCAGGATTATTATAAAAGCGAAGAAACGAATATTATATGAAATATTCTGGTTTCCCTTGAAATATGTTGTAAGGTATCGCAGGTTCAATCTCTTACCATCTTTAATACAAGTTTGACTGATAGGAAAGTTTTCCGTTATTAACTGCTTCTAGGATAAGAAGTATGGAAACTGGCTGTGCTTATCAGCAATGGATTTGATTCAAGCTTGTTTCTGCTGTTTTTTCATGGAATTACAAAATTGTGAATTTCTTTTCTTCTGGATATGATTGATTGATAAATTGATTGTTTTTGTGATTGAATGAGTGATTGATTGATTTATAGAGGGATTTAGATTTTTGTAAATAATGGATTTAATCAACTCTTTTCATCGATTATTTGATCGTAGGAAAAGGTAACAGTTGTACATAGAACTTTAATTAGTTTTCCATTTAATTCATTCCAGCTGTGTTGATTGTAGTAATTGCAAACAAATAATTAACCAGTTAGCTAGCATCATTGATATTTCTATAAAATGGTTGCTTCTGTTTTTAATGTTGATCAATGCTGCAGTGTTGATCGATGCTGCATTTTAGAATACAATTTTAAGCTCTGAGGCAGATTTCCAATCCCTTGTCACTGATTGGTTGATTCTGAGTTCAATCTTGAAATTGACTAATGACAAAATTTTAATGTGCTTATTGTTTTGTCTCTTATATATCTCTGTTATGTTACATTATAATGTGTTTCTTCTTACCAAAGTAAATTTGTCTTAGATATATGTAACTTTTTTAAAAATAAGGCGTCTGCTTAAATTTAACAGGGCTTTCTACAAACTGCCAAACCTGTGCTTAAGACCCCCTGTAAACTGAGACCTCTTTGCTTTTAGGATTAGGTGTATTTTTTCTTATTGAAACATTGTCAGGTCATTAAAACATCTTTATCTGTTTTTATAGACAGATGTAACACCGAAATACTGTCAGACCTGTGCACAAGGTCCATTAAAGGTGGAGAAAAATATGGCTTTAAAGGCAGATGGCATTTGGTGGTTTATTCAAACACTGGCTTTATTAATAAATGTATGCTTCAGAGTGGCTGTAGCTCATATTGTGGTTTTTAAATACAGGTGACCTGCACACTGGTTTTACTGTTGTTTACATATATACAAATAAATAACACGCGCCTGACCAATTTTTCTGAAAATGTGTGTCAAATACATAGTTACTTTTTTTCACATACCGGTGTTGTATGTCTTTAAGCTTATAACAGTAATGTAAGATTTTATTACAATGCGAAAAGTAACAGTTGTTTTGTATTCTAAAATGGCAATTGAACTTGAAATAGATCTTTATTTTATTCCATTACCCATAGTTGATACAAATTATGTTCCTAGGTTGTTAAAGATCACTTGACCTAAATTGGATTAAATGGATTTTGGTTTATTGAGAATTTGGCCTGATATTCAGATATCAGTACCTGCACAAGTTAGACACACAATTATTTATGTTAAAATAAAATATTAGGCAAAAAAATCATCTATTATCAAAAAAAGAATTTGTCGCCAAAATGGTTGACCTTATGGTCGCTGATTCTTCCTGATTGTCCTTTGTAGCTTTGTAACTATATTGTATTAGTGTCGTTGTTGTTTTAAAAAAATGTCTGACATAAAACATTGATTTAATTAACATGCATTTAGAATCGATTTGTTTTGATAATTTAAACTGTGTAATTGAAAATGTTTTTCTATAAAAAACAATTAGTATGTGTTTAAATAGCTCAGTGCAACTTAACAACTATGTGTGTCAATATATAAGCCAGATATATTTGATGTTATTGCAGTGATTTCTCACAAACTTTTTTACAGTGTCACCCATTTGTAATTTTAATCATATAATTTACATTAATTAGCAAAGAATTACTTTTATAATGGTCAAAATAATTTGTAAATGGATATAGGATGAAGAAATTTAATGAGAATTTGGACTTACGTCAAAAGGGGATTTTGTAATCTTCAAAAAATATGAGGTAACAAGAGCATTTAATTCATGTTTTATGAAGATTTGTATAAATTACTTGATACTTATTATCAATAAAAACCATATCAGGAATATTTATGTCCATTTTATCAGTTTTGATTAAGATAATTTGGGGAGGTTGCTTTTTCAGTTGTTTAAATAAATTCAAAACGTTTAGACTTCTACTGCTATCTATGAATTTTTTTTAGAATAAATTTTAAAATTTAAGTTCTGATATCTTTTTATGATTAAAATTTAAGTGCCTCTAATATACTGCTATCAAAGTTTTAACAAAGTTTAAAAGCCTTAAGTTATTAAATTGAGGTATTGCTTTGGTGCACAAGCCAGCCACGACTGGTTTCCATTTTATAACTTTGGCTTAGAGTGACCTAATGCTGCCAAACTTGGTATAGTTGATATGTGAGTTTTATATTTGAGACCTAGTTTGGGATTGTATTTGGGCGTTCTGGGGGGGTCACGATCATTATTACCAAAATATGAAAATGTTGTCTGCTCAATACACTATTAAAAACCTTCTTTGGTGGCATACCTTGTTTATATATTATACCTATAGAGCAGGGCTGTAGATATGAACCAAAATCCGGAAAAATCAAACAGCTATTTGAGCATTCTCGTTGGCTATTTTTCCCCTAAGGGGCATTGCCACTTGCTCCCTTCTGAGAGGAACCCTCAGACTCCCTTTTTACTTTTAGTAGCTTACCAGCTGCATCACCATATAAACATAATCTACACCCCTGACAGAGATGCAATATTATTAGGTCTGTTATTGGTGTATAAATATTAACAGTAGGTAGTGGCCCCTGTGTTAGTGATGCACATAAATATATTACACCATTTTTGGCTCTTGGTTGAGTTTTTACCTTGTCCTTTGGTCAGATTCTCTTGAATTTCTGTTTAATTGTCATTTGCATTTCAAATAGCTTGACCCCTTATATATCTTATAGATACCAAACAATTTAATATAGCAAGGAAATAATTCTTAGTTTGCTATGAAAAAATTATTGGTAGATCAGGACTTGACAAATCCACACATCCACTCATAATTACAAGTAGAAATTGACTCCGGAGATGTTGAAATTGCTGTAGAACTAGTTAAAATTCTTAGCTGGTCGTCCTGCAGGATCAACGTGTAGCCTGAAAAAATTTGTTTAACCGTGTAGATTTTACTGAAGCAACTATTCCCTTGATGAATTTTATTGTAAGGATGAAGTCTATGATATAACACTATGAACTAAACCATTCATAAATTATATGTCTGGATTGATGGACCAATAGTATTCGCATAGGCTGACATTGATAAAATAGTCACATTCACAATTCCGTGTGGAAAACTTTGAGAAAACTACAACAACAGCCTCAGCCATTCATTTTTTTCTTTAATATAATACAGTCATGTCAAGTATGTTCAGTCAATTGCTTAAGTTTGTCAAAGGCATTCCTACCCAGCTGGTCTATTTTGATTAAACTGGCTTTGCGGGTAATTTATTTTGCAGGAACGTGATAAATGGGTCACTTTTGACTTAAAAATGAAAGTTGGGCTGGGGAAATATTTGCTTAACTTAATCAAAATAGCTGCTTTAGCAAAACTTTCACTACGTTTGGTAAATTTCAAGCTGTGTTGACTTAGAAAAGTCAAATAGTGGAATTTTAATGATACCCTTTGTACCACTTACTATACAGGGTTATTCAATGGTGTTCGCTAATAAATTTACCCATTTTTATGTCTATTTTTAAGTAATAGGGTCAAGATTTGTTAACAGAAGTAATTGAACAATATTGAAGATATTGTATAAAATTGTTGAAAAATCAAATCATCTGTTTTTGTTGAAAGCTTGATAAAATTACAAATTTGTGTTTTTTAGATATTCATAAATCTGTCTGCAATAAAATTGATTATGAATTTTATAACCAGCAAAAATTATGGCAGTAATGTAATTTAATTAAATATGCAGTCCAACCTGAGCTAACAGCAACCTGTGATAGTAGTTTGCATAGTCAGACACGATTGTAGTTAACATCTTGGGATGACGAACCATTGTCTATTTAATCAATTATGAAACTGTATTTTGTGGATTACTTTATGTATAAATGCATTCATGTCAGGATAATAAAGGCAGCTCATTGTGTTGTCATAGTTATGGATGAAAAAAAATTAATTGGTGTCATGTTTGTATTAATGAGCTGATGTTAATTGGGTCACATTTATTCGCATTACTGAAGAACACCCACTGATTATATCATAATGTAGGGCATATAATCCCTGGAGGTTGTAGTTTTTATTAACACCTACTGTATTCTGTTTTGATTAATTATGTAATAATAATTTTTACTACTCTCTGTTTATCATATGACATATATTACCTCACAGGTTAGGGCTTCCTGTGTTTATATTATTGTAAGCTAATGACTTCAATTATAAAACACTAAAATCTGAGATAAAACAATTATATATCAATTATAACTCATGTTAGATATATGACTTTTAAATTGATACCACATTTTTTACCCCAGCTTTCTCCAATACTCACTTGAAGACCTCTGATTACATTTCAGTTCTATAAGTACTACTTTTACAATAACATACAGGTGTTAACATTTCACCAAGACTACCTGAGCTGATGATTAGAATCACAGGTGATGGCTTACAGAATGGACTTGGGTGAAATATCAAATTGTGGTACTTTGGGGTTATTGGAATCTTAATACAATTTGTTTGAACAAGGTGTTTTACCATAGAACCATGAAAAAGTGTTCCATTCTGTCATTCATCACTTCAATAGTATTCATCTTCAATATTGCTTTTGTTACAAAGTGTACCAAATTTCTCTGAGGCTCATTTTATGTTCCTTTGGGATGATTGATAACTCTTTGAGGTAGAATTTATGGCTAGATCTCACCCTTTGGGGAAAAATAATAAGTGCTACCTGTACTCTTGATGAAGTTTTGTTAATTAACACCAGCATATCATATGTTTTTTGTGGTCAGGTATAACTGTCATTATCATGGTGGGTGGGGGGATAGTTCCTAGTAATGGCAGGAAAAATGATATTTCTGATGGTGTTCTCATTAATATATAATAACATTTTAATGTTGCTGCAGATACTTTGGAGTTTAATCAAACACATGTCTTTAAAACCTGTACATTTATTTTTCTCCACATTATCCTGCATAGAGAAAGTGAGCGTTGTGTCTGTCACTCAGAAATATGTGAGCTAGAAAGAAAATTGGCATAAAAATCTTGACCAGGACAAAGTTATGTTTGCATTATTTAGTGCCAATTACTCATGATAATGCATGAAGTCTATGATTTTATTTAATTAATATCTCAATCAAGTCCTCTAGATCCAATTCTCATGCAGAAGTTTTTTGTGCAGCAAATTAAAGCACAAAAAAATTACAAGACAAGTGGAAGTGCAAAACTGCTTAGTTGAGATGTCACAGTCTTCACTTTTCTCTCTTTTCTTGTATTTTGGCTCTTCTTTTTGTCCTTTGCTCATGTTTGGTTTAAGTTTAATTACAGTGTGAACAAAGGCCACAGCGTTCAAACAAACATCTGTCCTCTCTGCAGTTTTTTTACCTTGCTTTGTATGTTTATAAGTTGCTGATGCATACTTTTATATAAGTTTGCTTAATTAATTTTAATTACTTCTGTCCTTCAAAATCTCCTGCTGTTTTTTTATTATGATTTACTGCTGAAATGTGATTTGTGCTACTATTAACATGATGATTTAATACATTGTCTCTACATTTCCATGAATGTACTACTTAATACTGATGTAACTGTTGGCCTTAAAGATTTTTTTTTGTCATTTTAGTGAAAGGATTAACTATAAGATATACTACACTCATCACATATAGTACATTTATGTTTCTTCTAAAATGACTTAAAGTGTTGTTGTCAATCTGACAGTCGTAATATAAAAATGTTGTTTCTAATAAAATTAGTCTATTGCTTTAACCACTTTAAATGTTAGGGCCTGATGTTATAAAGGTCAGAATAATCTTGACCTTAATGTTTGGTATTTTAAAGGTTAGAGCAACCTTGACCTTGATGTCTTTGTATATTGAAGGTCAGAATAACCTTGTCCTTGACATTTTAGTATACAGGTATTATTCTTGATTGATACATGTCCTTCACTAAGTGTATGTGGAGGTCATTGAGTTCTGTGTACACTTGTTGAACTTCATCATCAAAAGTTTATAATTCACTTTTTGTATCTTTCCAGGGGCGCGACAGACTCTTTGTCCCCTCCTGTCCGGTCAGCCTCGTTCTTACAAAAGACACGTGAACTCTCAGAACGAGCAAGACAGGCTGCGGTGCAAGATGATAGCGTTCTGTTCTCTGAGTCGAAGAGTTCATCTGCAAAGATGAAGCCACGTCAGCGTCGCATAGAAAGCTTTCAGTAAGTTTACTTTTTCAGATGACAATTTAATACACATGTTGAGCATATGTCTGAATATGATGAAAACAAATTGAAGATGGATGTAGTTGCTATTTTTTATTGTCCAAGTCGAGACATTTGTTTACCAATATTTTGCAAGTAAGCAAATATTTTTTTGGTTAGGTGCATTTTGTGCGCATTATACAAATGACATGCGTTACAGTGGGGTGTAGGTTTTCAGACAGTATTGTAAAGGGTTTTTTAAGAGCTATTTGCATGAAGAGATAAACAAATTGATTAACAATAGCTGTTTGTATTGGTTGCATCTGAATGCAAAAAAATCACATTGATCTATGCAACAGTGTATGATCATGAAACAATGTTTTTTTTTGATAAGGTCGCTAATTCTATCTACTATATTATAGGATATCATTAAAGGTCTCAACCGGCTCTGCGTTATGATAGATTATTCAATAATATTATGATATGGAATGGGTTTTTTATGCTTTACTCACTGATCAGTTGAAGGGGGTTAATGTACAGCTGGAGTATTTTTTCGGATGATCGTGCATTTGTGTAGATTTAATGGCATTCTGTAGATGATTATGTAGATTTTGACCACAATTTATGTCTAGTGTTTTTTGTGTGTATCACGTACATACATGACTGTTTTATTAGTATTGATGTGTTACAAACTGGAATAGACGGCTGTGTTTGATGTATATACATGAGATGCACCAGGTATTATTGATTTTACGCTAGCCAGGTAAATAATTTACCTTATAAGAAAGAACATTGATTTCCCCGTCAACATAGCTTGTCATATTTTTGTGAATATCCTTTGTGCTATAGATCTACTTACAGGAGTTGGTGGTGAAAAATCTATGTTTTAAAATCTTCCTATTGATGTTAAAAAATGGATAAAATCAATGTAAAAATGGTAAACAGTTTTTATACTTATAATTTGTCCATCTAGAGCTATGATGCTTAAATTCAATGTCATCTCACTAATCATAAAAATATTTGGATTTAGAAAATTTAAACATGGTAATCATCATTGTTCACAGGTGGATTTTTTATTTATTTAATTTATTTTTTTTATTTTTTTTTTTCAATTGATAACAATTTGTGGTCACACTTAACCATTCGTGGTTACACTTAACCATTCTTTTCTATCTATCGAAGCTTTCATTGCACAAAGTACATATCATTATAATGAATCATGATGTTCATAACCAAAGGCTAAAATCATGTGTAAAATACATACCATATGTGTCCTGTGTACAGATTTATTATTTTTCAAAATCCTGAAAATTAGCTAAAGTGATGGTGATTTTAGTGATACCATGATAAAAAACTTCCTTTGGGACACAAAACAAGCAGTCTTAGTACTAGGGGTGCAACAATATGGCCAAACCTGTATCACGATATATTGTGATGCAGTCAGCGCAATATGGGGCATCGCCCTTTTAGACATCAAACAGAATGAGTGGTTGCAGCGACCTTAGTGAAATGTCTTTGTTTGACGTCATCAAAGAAGATGAATACACATAGAATTCTTTTCCAAAGGATTTGAATAATCTTTTGATGATTCTAAAATGTGCCGCTTTCATTTCTGTATGAGCACAAGTAATCAATGAAATATTGAGGTATGTCTGGGATGTCGTTCTGCAGTATGTATCGCCTGACACTGTATCGCAATATACTGGTATACCGGTATATTGTTGCAGCTATAATTAGTACTATGGTGGTTTAACTATCAAATTAAAATGTTAAAATGAAGTTAAAATGATGAAAATTGGTCTGAAAATAAGTGGTCTTTTTAATAAGGAGGTCATGATATTAAGGTGATCTCCATGTGACGTTTTACCGTATGCTTTATGTGTGCAGGTTATTAATGTACAAAAACACCTGTTTAAGTCTTCTAATATGAAAATAAATATGTAGAAGAATTCATACTTAACATTAACGCCTAATAGAATGTTTGAAAAGACTTTTAATTTTGTAGTTTGGAAATTAGTTCAATATTTCTTTAGTTTAGTGCCATTTCAATAAATTAACCAAAGTGAAAAAAGTCTGTAAAATATTTCATCATGTTTAAGTTTATCACATCATGGATTCATGTTTAGTTGCCTGACGGCTAATTACGTGATGATCAACTTTGTATATTGAAAATACAGTGCATACTGTTACGGTATCAAATACTGATAAAATGTGTAGTCTGGATGATGTGATTGATGAAATTATTTTCCTTTTCCTTTTATGTCCCTTGTTTGGTTTAAAATTTTAATTTCTGTTTTGAAATAATTGTTTATAACTGGATAGAACAATAATTATTGTCATCTAGTCCGTCTTTAGGCCCATTCTCCTCAAAAGCTTGTTGAACAAATATTGATGCTTTAAGCATTTGCCTGAGAAATTACTGGTTCCAAACATTTCCAAGGGGCCTCCATGGACTAGTGGCTATGGACTCTAACTAGCAATCACTATCCTATCACCCCTGTAAGTTGGTGCAATGTTAAATCATGGAGAAGAAAGGAAACAAAACAACATTTCCTTCCCTCTGATAAGCGATTTATTACACCCCCCTGCATTTGTATTGACTGTACATGTCGTTCTTTGGGAAATTTGATTGAATATTTATTAATGTTTTCCTTGATTTGAGTCCTTTCCATAATGCAATGTTTGAATGATCACCCTTGGATACAACTCCTTTTGGATGTAGAAAAGCTTGTAGTTCTTGTTGCCTGTCCTAAGAAGTTATTTAGGAACAACATTACAGGTGTAATGCAATGATATGCGTTAATCTAAAAGGAAAATTTATCTTGAGTCATTTATCAGTTATTTTAATTGAAAAGAGTCCTTTTTGGTGCATAGCTAGATTTTACAAAAGGCGTTAGCATTTTCGTGCTATTTTTATGTGCAAATATTGACATTGTGATTTTGCAAACATGTATTCTGAAATATTTATCCTTTTTTTCACGAAACAGGTAAAAATGGTCACGAAATTAATTAAATGAGAGACATGTGATGTAAACAAGAACCTTGATACACACAGGCATTTAATTAATGAGAATGTTGTTAAGAAATTTGATGTGACAACGATGGCACGATCTTGTTCGTTTCATATAATTTAAGTAGTACAGATACATAATTATATCCTTATAGCCACTTATACACCATTTCTTCCTTCGTCTCTATGTAATATTTCTTAAATCAAAACATCATAAAAGCATTAAAGTTGGTCAGTTTGTGTGATGTTGTTTTTGGATGATCTTAGAATACCAGAATATTTCACTTGTCCATGAATACATGATACTCATGCTGTCTAATTATTGGATGAAACATTCCAATGTTTTTGTATTTATGGTTCTTTAAAAATTCTGTCAGATTTTCATATACTCATCTAAAGATAGAAACTAAAAACTAAACATAAAGAAATTATAAATGCTAACCTTGGTGCATGCAAGTGGATAAGTATTTAATCTTGGGCAATCTTTGCACTTTTTTGCTGTAACATGTGCAGATGAAACACTTCATTATCTTATTGGCCATCTTAAAGAGATGTTTTAAAAGTTTTATGGAATCAACGATATAAGCAGAAATCTTGTGAAGTTCTTACCTTGAAATCAGCCTGCATTACATTATTAATGCAATTAAACCTACGTGCTTTCTCTCAGCTTACACAAAATAAATCAAAGTCGAAGTTTACAGGCATATTTAAGTGTGATTCCATTGCCATGATAAGATATTAGATCAAACTGTGTTAATAAAAGCATTACCTATGCATGTGGTCAGATAATTTCCCTCCTGTTATTTTGAATGGAAAAACATCTCATGACAAAACATTCCCCCAGGGTGTTGCGGACTGTAGGAATTCATTAGCCATTACAGTTACTGTTAAATGTATGTATATGATGTCATTCTTACGATATATATTACTATTACTGTCAATTTCAATGATTGACAGATGATGGCAGGACCAACACTGGGCCTTGACATTCAAAGTATATTTGATCTATGTTTGAGACAGATTTAATTTTCTTCATATTTTGTTGTGAGATTTTGCATGTCAGTGTGATAAAAATAACATAGATGACAATTAATAGCAGAAAAAAGAGAAATGAATGTCTTTTAAGATGGTTCATAAAAAAAAAATCAAAACGATATTGCCAATAATTTTTGTCATTGTGTGAACAGATTTTTTTCATTCTGTAATAATTATTAATTTCACATATTAATACTATGGCATGTATATTTATACTCTGTTTTCTACAGTTTTTCATTAATATTAATCAAGTCGGTCAAGAACAAGCACAATTGTAACATGGTGGATTGAATGTGTCCCAGTTTCTTGACACTAAAACATAATTGTCCCTTAAAATACAATATTTGTATATTAAATGTCAGTTCTGTCTCAAGTAATATTTATTACAAGTTTTTATCTTAATACATTTATAAAGGGACTGCGTCCCCTTCTTTTACATGACAGTCATGAATAATTAAATGTTATTGACACAGTCTATCTTGTCAGCCTGTAGCTACAAATTTTATGAGCCAGTACATTATTCTGTATCATATGGATACACGGGTGTCGTGACACCAGACTAGCAGTCACCCTGTTTTGCTATGGATTAGATAGATAGTTTGTGGTTTTTTCAGATTTTGATATTTGAAAGACGTGTAGCCTATTGGTCACTATGTTTTAAAATGGATTTGTTGATAGTGAAATTTAATATCACCAGTTTGTGGTTTTGGGATTTCAGTGTTTGAGCGAGCATGTTGCTTATTGACTTATTCATTCTCATGCACTGACCCTCAGCTGATAATGTCCATATTTGTACATATGCCAACTGCGGAATTTTGCTTAAGTTTAAAGTGATAACAACAATTATTTGATAATTTATGGAAGTTCATTTGATAGCCTTGTTTGTGGTCAACAAGCTTTACCATTGACTTCCGTTACCCATATTCAGACTCAAGGCCGTGTACCAACTTTGTGGAAAAGAAATTTCAAAATGCTTGCGTTGACTTTTGTCATGAGGATGAAATGTTGCTAAATAGCCAAGTTTTTCACCAAATATTTGGTTAACAAATAGTAAACAGGACATAAACTTTGTTTGGTAACATTGGGTGAGTACCACTGAACTGACTTTGATTAAACAATTTTCAATATTCACACTTTAGTGCGATGTTTTCGTCTAAGCCTTTGTCATAAATTGTGCCCTTTATCTTCTGGCAGTGCTCTTGAAAAATTAAACTGACAAAATAAAATGAAGATAAGTAAGTTTTAGTTGCGAATTTGCTCCTGTTTATTGTTAGTGACAAGGGGTTAACTTAGTTGCTGGGTATTCCATGATTTCTGCTTCATGCCCACCTGCAACTTCAATAAGAATGTCAATAACAACATCCTTAATTGGTTAACTTGTGATAAATGATTGTTGACTTCCGTGACGTCTTGTTTGTTAAATTCTTGTAGCTTTGTAATATATAGACATGGTGACAAAATGTAGACACAACCATTCAGTCAGTACTCATTGACTTTGTAAAAATGACACGCGTGGCCCTTTTAACGACCATCGGCGTTTTGTATACTGGCCGTGCCATCGTTTACAAGATTTTAGATAGCCCATGACGATCGAGCTGTATCTCATTTCAGTATAGCTTTGTGTGCTTTCATTATATGGATCAGAAGTTCATTCAATCATTGTACTGATGTCATGTGTGTCAAAATTCAAAAACAAGACTGGTTCCCAGTCATTGCTGGTGAGATCTTTTGTAATTTCATCTGTGCGACCTTAGACTCTTGAAGACAATCACTTTAGGTCCAGTCAAAATTATATAGTACCATTAATGAGCTCTTCACTGTTGGGAGGTATAACATAATTTGCACCAATCAAATAACAACTCTTCTTTGTGAAGTTTAGTTTCTCATGAAGCACCTGCTGGATAATATGTGGTTTCCAGTTTAAAGAGTTGCTGATTTTTTATCTTTCCTTGTCAAATATAATACAGAATTTGGGTATGTGATCTCTACATCATAATTCCTTTATAAACCCATTTAGTCATTTTCACTGTAGAATAAGGTACTCCTATAAATATTAATTAGGAAAAAAATTGGATTAATGTGAAATAATGTTGATCTGAACTTTTTTATGCCATTTAGGTATACCAGCAAAATGTACTTCATTTATTTGTTGGTGTACAGTACCGATAATCAGTGGTATTGACCTTAGCAATAATTGATAAGTTTCTTATAATTCCCTTTGATTAAACGTAAACATCCGAAGGATTTGAGTTATCTTCCTTATCTGGGGACCGTATGGCCTTATTACCATAGTAACATGGAAACTGCATAAACATTCATTATACGAAATAGCAATCTAATGACAGGGCCCTGGTCATTTATGGTCAAATAATGTGTGATTGTGGAAAAAAATTTGTCTTTAAATAGACGGACTCTGTCGTCAACATACTTGAAATGATGTTTGATTCGTTAATAATGGGTATATGACGCTGAACGATGGTATGTTGATCGCCTTTGACCGATGTGACACAAACCACTGATTATGCTGTAGGTTTTCAGTGAAATATGGTGACCAAAAATTTCAACAACTTGAGCCTAAGGTGAGGGGAGGAAGGTTATGGTGTTAAATGAAGAATTTTGCTTGATTATTAAAATTCAGCTGAAAATGTTATTATTACTAGGATGTTAAATTGAATATGAGTTACTCTGATGTTTGAATTTTTTTAAAGTTATTTTTCGCTTATAATATCACTTTTAGTATATTGTGTTTACCTAATAAAATTTGATTAAAAAAACTTTTGATTTCAATAACTTCCATTCTTTCACTGATAAACCGAAGCTTGTCAAGTTTTTTTTATTTTATTTCAATTTATCTGCGAATATTTTTTCAATGACCTTGACCTGAGGTTAATTATACAATAATATATGGGGCAGTATACTTTATTATTATGGCAATAAAAAGTATGTGTTTGATGTTTCAATATTGTTTAAATGGTGAAATTTAAATTTGATTGATGAGCGTGAAAGGTCAACTTAAAGAATGATAAATATTTAAGCTTACAAGGAAGTGGAGAGTGTTTTACAAGCTGGGTATTGGCACAACAGTTTTTATGAAACTATTTTAGTACCCTTTGGTATGCAGGAATGCACATTTTTTCATCTGACCTTTGAACTCTTGTTTGGTACATCCGTTAATAAAAGTTTAAATATCATAATATGTCTGTATTCTGAACACTATCATAATTCGTCTGAGTCGGTATGCGACAACCGACGACCAACTAGTGCTCTGTGTAGGTTTTAATTCCTGAATTTAATTGGATTTAAGATTGTAATATTTAATGTTAATTAAATTATAGAATATTAAACTAAGTGTTTCAAGTGTTATATGCATTATTCATCTTTTGATCGTAACAATATAATTTTAATTGGATTAGTGATTACGAAAATGCTGAGTAATAAAATTGTGCAGGAATTTTAAGCATTCACTTCTACATGTGTACCAAATATACTTATTCATAACTTATAATAGGTTTGTTATTATCATCAAGGTTGTTCGGTACATTAGGTAATTTTTATTCTTATCTTTTTATCCATTTTCACTTATTAACTTACTGAAGTATTTATAATCGGCTGTAAATTTTGTAATCGACTTAGACTGGGCTTTTACTTGAACTGCAACATCAAAGTCCGTAATAAATGTTTGCTATTTTTACTTATTATATTCTTAATAACATGAAAAGGGTGTGCACAAAAAAGTTATACACTATTTCATTCAGCCTATAGCTTTTAAACAATTATTTACTTATCAAATTACTTCGGAATATTTTACTGAAAAAAAAAAATATTCATGTTTGTTCCGTCATTGTGAAACCAGATTTTTTAATGAGATACTGCATAATAGCTTTTCAGTCATTTTGAACATATCTTGTCATGTCTTTTGTTTTGGCGGCACCTTATTTGTGAAGTCTTAAACGTGTTGAATTAGTCATACGTTGTCATGCTTGTTACCTATGAAATTGGACACTAATGTTTTTTTTGTATGATTTATTTTCAAGTGTAACACTTAATACGGTTGTGGCAACCTTGATTAGGTGCTTTTTGTCAAGGGGCTCTGTAAGGGCAAAAAAGGGAAATTATTTTAATGGAGGGGAGGCCAAAGGGGCCATTATGTAGGGAGATAGTTCTTCTTGTTTTGATGTTGCATATATATTTATCAAAAGAGTAAAGGGGACTTAACTTTTCAGTTGTTCTAATTAGAAGACTGTTGATGTGGTTTTTTTTTGTCAGTAACCTTGGTAATATATCTTTGGATTTGCTTAGACTGTGAATGAGAATACAAATTATATTTGTCCACATCTTTAATCAAGTCAGTAATTAATGACAATCAGGCCAGAAAATGTGATATCTAGCATTGTTGAACATTTCTTGTGTACAGTTATTTGTTTACTTTGTTTAGTCCATGTACATACAAATATTGTATGGGAATCTTCATGTTTTTTTTATGAATAAAAATCTTGCTGATTCACTTTCATGAATATCCAATTCATTACTGCGTAATTTGGCAGCCTAAGTACCGTGTGATTTTCGATCATAGTGAAAAATTTGCTCGCATTTTTTTGTTCCTGGTCTCTCGAAGGCTTGCACAATACAGTTTTAAATACATATTCTCAAATTACCTCCCTTTGTTATTAACATTCCAGTCACTGCACAGATCAGTGATAAACAGACTGAAAATAAAACATTAAGATTTCTTATCGGTTAACCGGATCAATTAAGGGCCATTCGGTGGACTTTCAAACTGATCTTGCCTAGTGCTCTTTTTACCTCGGGTCATTTGTCTTAAATAAGATTCGAATACCTATCGTATGCTTTTTGTTGTCAATCGTGCAGAAAATTTTAATAATCTATTTTGAGTAGAATTTAACTGTTGAGAAAAATAGTTGTCCCTTGTTCTGGTCAAATGTTTGGATATAAAAATGTCAAAAACAAACAGTTTCAAGGTTATTTCGAGATAAAATGCTTCCGTTTGTCATAAATCTATTGAAATAATATTGATATCTACCTAAATAGTGAAAAATATGGATTTATGATTAATAAGAAATTTGGAAATATTTAGACCATTAACTATGCGGTTTTCTTTCAACAAACTTTCAAGGTAATGTTTTCACATGGTGAAGGTGATTTACAAATTACAAAGTTCACATTCAAGAATGAATTACTCATAGTGGTGATCCACATATTTGTCCGTTCATATTTTTTTCTCACTTTATTGTTATCATACACCAATATTGATCTAAAAACTTGAGGTTGAAAACAATTGTACATATTGCCACAAAGAAATCTTGCTAGAAAATCATTGTAAATTTATTTTCAAACTTCTAGGCACACTCAGATTTTGAGTTTTCTTAGATTTATGTGTCAAACATGGCAGAACTTGCTGAAATGTAGCTCATGGTTTCACATGTCAGGTAGAAATTCATAGGGTTTGGTGAATGTGATTGAATTTTGCAAGAAACTTAGAAGGAAATATCTTTGCGTATGATAAAAGCCTGCTGTATTTGGGATTATTTTACCATACATTGAAATAACATTAAAATTGTCAGAAATATCATAATATGCGCAATGACAGCAATAATAAAACAGCAGATGAATTTATCTGTCGGAAATATACATATCAGTTACCTGTAACATTCATTTTGCTATAATCTGAATCAATACAAATTATCCGTTCTCTCCATATATAGGCATTGACAGTATTTACTGATGTCAATAATTAGTTGTCTGGCAAGTTTTCTGAAATACTCCATTTTCTCTGACCTGCTAGTTAAAGTATTGCCTATATATGTTACCATGGTTACATGTTACATGTTAAGGTAATAGAACATCTTTGGAGGAATTGAGCATGCTGTAGTTTCAGAATTACAGGTTTGTTATTTTGATATCACTGTTTCCATTGAAATTTGTGAATTCCTTTATTTGTGAGATATTCAGTTCAACTTTGAATTTTTTTCACAATATTGACCGAATTTATGTTATGCAGGTACATTTAGACATGTGAATGTTTAAGCTGTATCGGTGTTATACACCTTCTTTAGTTGTTCATAATGCCATGAATATATTATAATATAATTATAAATATTAAATATTTAAACTGAAATATTTATGACTGCAAGAATGTGCATGGAAAATTGGATCATCTACCGGGACAAAAAAAATAAGTATCTGGTTTACACTAATGTCCCTTTTCAAAAATAGGGTTGGTAGATCAGGTGAACTTTTTTCAAATATTCTTTTGCAGCTCTTGGATACAGTTCATAAAAACATGAAAATATCAGAAAAAAAAATGCTGACATTCTTGGGTCATCAGAAAACAGTAGAGTTATAGTTGAATAAATGGAAACGAGAAACTTTGTTTTCACACCTTAAGTACCGCAGTAATTTTATTGAATAATGAAAGTTTAATGCATTTAAACAATAAACTGAGTTTTTACTTCAACATTAATCCTAGCAAGAAAAGGAAAACAAAACTTTCATCTGGTTATGTGTCATGTGTCACTGCATACCATATTTATAAAGATTGTTGTAATTTGATGCGGAATTGAAATCCTTCGGAAGCAAGCCAACAGCTTGGATCATTGATAATATAGTTTTGATATCGGCTTAGTGCATGGAGTATAACATTAAATATTTTCAGTTTTTTTAATGTCCTAATTTTTCAATGTTGATACAAAAACTTTGTGGAATTCAAATTGAATCGCAACTATTTGATTTGATAAATACAGAGTATCAATGTTTAAAGGTAGATATCTGCGGATAGTGAGTGTTGACCTTTTAATCATTCATTTGGATACCTTTGTATATTTTATGTAACATTTGGAATGCTTTCGTTATGAACGTGATAATGTTCTGAATTTCTTTGGTTTTGAAAGATTATATGGCTTACAGAAAATTGTTTGGAATTTGTGTCCATCAATTAACTAAGTGACATTTGAAGTTTTGGACTTTAAAAGTCAAATCTAGGTCATTCTTCTTACATTAATGGAATAACGTCCAAAGACAGGTAAACTTTAGTTTTACAGGATGACGCATCTCTCTTTATCTCGCCTTTTGTAAATAAACTTAAGTTCTATATGACACTTTTTATGCTTTTGACTGTTTCTTCAACAGGTGTTTTAATGTCGTAATATTCTACAAAATTTTATTTTGCTGGGTGAATAATATACTACATTGAGATATCTATTTAATTATATGATAGAAGTAAATATGTATGTACATGAACACACCATCAGGTCAGAGTTAACGTCTGTTAGTAGTATTTTTGTTCAATATTGCCGTCTGTTGGCTTAATCTGAATGTTCTTTGGTTATCGTGTGGTAATAACCAGGTTCTTCTGACAGAAATTGACAACATTCATAAGCATCAGAGAAGAGGGATGTAAATACATTACAATCATCAGTGATAAGATTACATCATATCTGGGGTTCGAACATTGGACTGTGCAGTCAGCTGCTGTTCATCAAGCCCTGTACCATCTGTGCGTACAGGATTTGGCCTTCACAAGATGTTTGAAGCATACAGTTATGGCCTTATGATTATGATTACACATGTTCATGTATCTCAGTTTATGGCCATAGATTTGCGACATTTATGATAACCATGTATGTATAATCTATAAACAAGTCCTTAGAGCTGATTACGTTGGTTATACAAGTAAGGTTATGTTACATCTAATATTGATTCACTGAGAATGTAGAGTGTAATGTACTGACTGCTTGTTTGTTGCTGTCACTTGTCCTGTCATTTTACCTCTAATGCTCTCCTCATGCAAATAATTTTGTGGAATGGTCATAAGGTGAATGACTTGTTGGTTATTCCACCCTTTAAGGTCTGGGAGCTTCCTTACTTAGGTCAGTCTGTACCTTGAAGCCTTCTACTGGTTGAAAGTAGTTAGTGTGGTGATTGAAATAAGAATCAAATCATTGTGTGTCTTACCAAGTTTGACCCTGAACATTTGAGTAGAGTTCTAAAATTGACCAGTTCTTTACTAATCTGCCAGGAGTTCTGTACATTGTATTGAAAGTATTTGAGGTACACATTGAAATAGCATTCACAGTTATGATCAATAACATTCACATATATTCCATTATTTGTAGACATCATCTGTTATTTGATCAAGAGCTCTATTTATTTTGAAAATTAATCTCAAATGATAACATCAGTGTTTGCTCTGAATATATTTTTCTCAAGAGTTTGCTGCGTACAAATGGGTGTCACAATACAAAATTAATTGTTGCAATGACTTTATCCTGTGTTGTGATTCCTTATGTTTTATTCCTTGTTTTCAGAACTGGTTTCGCTTGTCAATTTCATATACACAAGGGAGAGAATTCTTTTTGAAGAGTGTTTTAATGAGAGATAATATCTAAGTTTCTCACTCTCAGAATCTTTAATTAATACCTGAGACCATATCTTTATCTCAATTACTGGTAATACATAGAGATATATTTATGAAAGAAGCTATTGTTCGCAAAAATGAGATTGTGGTTGATTTCTTGGCCAGTGTTGACCAAATATTGTAATTGTGTTAATGTAAAATTTGACAATTTTAAAACGGGGGCTTGATTTCACTACAAAAGGTTAACACTATATAATTTAAGCTTGTACTATTTGCGGAGAGCAATACGAAAATGATTGACCCAAGAAAAGTGCATATAAAGCTAGATTTGCAAAGTTTTACTCTATGAGATATACATTGTTAATGAAAGGATTTCTACCATTTATTCAAAATGATTTTTTATCGTATATCTGTATTATCATAAATCTATGTAATTGTAACCTGCATATTGATTGGGGGATTACTTGGTAACTTAGTCCTTTAATGCAATCTTTGGTTTGCAGAATTTAAACAGTTGGCATTATTACAGATTAAAATGTGAAATTGGATTTTACGAAATTTATGGATTAAGAGATTTATTGTGTTGACTTAGACACGTAACTGCCGACCCATGTTTGTTGAGTTACTATATAGCTGATCCTGAATGCTATTGTACCTTTACTTACAAAAAAATCTATCCTGATTAACCCTCATTAGGCGAGCAGTTTACTTCATGTTTTGTGACATTGTTATATCAGGTGTTGAGTTAGTCGGCCATTGGAATTTATTGGAAATTAAACCCGGTTTTCTTTCAAATAGTTTCAAATGTGAATGAATATTGTCATTGTTTTTTTGCTTCGGCTGTGGTGGATGTTTATGATAGCTTGAATGTTTTGGATACCAGCTACATGTAGATGTCCTGGTTTAATTGTGGTTTGATTTTAAAATCTTCATGTATGTGTTATATAAAAAATGTGGTCTGGAAATAAGTGTGTTTTCATGATGGAGTAGATCTCACAAGGAGTTATTCTCACGATGGAAAGGTTACAACGGCGCTGCAGTTGGCAGCCTGAGCGGCTTAGGATACTGCAGCCCCAGAGAAAGATGTCTTTAATGAATATTGGAACATTTGTTAATCTTAAATGGTGGGTTATTGAGCTCATGAATATTCATTTTTATTAATTATTTGTGCTCACATGACCCGAATCATGTATGGTCCATTTGATCATATTTTCCATTATTTTTCAGCATTAACATATTATGTTTTTTCATTGACATTTTTATTGATGCCCTAAATTGTGCTTCATTTAAATAATAAATATTTTTTTATTATTTATTTTTTTAAATTCTATTTTTCGTATAATTGGCATTTTTATTGATGCCCTGAATTTACTGTATATATTGACACATTTCCACGGGCACTCATGTTTCATGAACTCAAATAGTGAAACCATTATCATGGTGTTTTAAGTGACTGACTAAAACATTGAATTTGTTACAGCTTATTGTTGTATATAACTGTACCAAATATTATAATTTATGAGTACGAAAGTGGATGGAGTCATGATTAACTAGGAAACATGATGTCTCCACGAACGTGATTTATGGCTTTATAAATACCAAGCTGTTGTTAAAAGTACATGAAAAGAGTACTTATGTCATTAACTTAGTTACCATTTTATGTAACTATTCAATCTTCTTTAATCTGTCAAGTCATCTCAGGTCTTATTTGCGCGCATAAAATGCAGTAAACCCTTACTTTGCGACCACCTCAAAATCATGATCATCTCTGTACACCAACCACTTATTCTTAGACCAATTTACGCTAGTTCTTCCGTTCTTCAGTGTTTCAAATTAAGGATGAGACCAACTCAAAATGGTGATTTTTTTTAGGGTTCCAAAGTGGTCTTAATATCGATGTTTGGCTGTATATACATTTATAAATATGTATGTGTATAATTGACATCCATGTTTGTTATGCTTAGTGGACAAAGTTGTGCAATGCACTGAAAGTTGTTGCATCGCATGTTTGATTACATTTGTTTCTTTACAATTCATTTAATTTAATTAATGATTTTGTAATGATTGATCGTACCTCGTTGTAATTAATGATTGAAGTCATGAAGTTGTTAGACTTATTAACATATTTTAATTTAATGTAGTTGTATGACTGTGTTACTGAGTACAGTTTACACAAAACCAGAAATTAGTTCTTGTCAAAATATACGACAATACCTCATTACGGAAGTTAGATTTTGACATTTACAATTATTTAATAATTATTCAGTACGTAATTAATGTCTTCCATGCAATAAATGCTTTGTTTTAACTCACTATGTCCAAGTCAGTCTAATATTGTGAATGTTATGTTGAATAACTACAGGGAACTTCAATACAGTAGAACACTGTTATAGCAAACTCTGACATAGTAGAGTACAGTAGAATATAATCAAAGATAATTCCTTGGGACCCGAATATTTTTAAATATCTAGACTTATTAACATATTTTAACATTATTTTTTTAATATGTATTAATGATGTTTATTTTAATTTTAATATATTAACAATATCGTAACTGTGTTTTACTGTATATAGTTGCACTTCAATTTCAATGAATTTTTTTTATCATTTCATTCATTACCTCTTCTATTGCCCAATATCTGCTAAATTCAGTATTTAGCACCCTCTAACCTTAGACATGCTTGAAATCTATTAGCCTCAGTCTCAAAATTGACCAATGAGAAGGCTGCATTCTGAAATTCAAATTTAAATGTCTCATTTAGGTGTAAGTTATTACATAAATCCTATTAATATATCTAATGCACATTGATGCAGTTTGGTTAACATCTTGTTTGACATTTATGCTTTACAGCAAACATATGTAACATTAACTTATAGCTGGTTTTATGACATTTTATTTAGATATTATTCATCAATTAGATATTTAACGCTTAGTGTTAAGTACCTGAAAAACATGGTTTCTTCTTATAAAATTCTTTTTTTGTTAAATATCAGCTATTTAACTTCGTCTTTTTTTCATCAGTTATGTGGTATGTGAATACCTTGAAGTGCAGTCATCCATTGGGTGTGACATGCTACTGTTGTTGTCAATGACTTTTTTGACTTAATGCTTTGGCTTGATCATTTTATGGGTTCTCAGGGATCAAGGACTGCACTTTTGAGTTTTCTCCTGTGTTGAAGTGCAACAGATGAACTGGTTTACACAACATATTTTCAATTTCAAGACATCATCTGTTACTTATTCTTTTGAATTAATGCATGTTGCATTGTAAGCTCTGAATGTCAAGTGAAGATACCTGATGTAACTTGTCTATCCTTGACATCTCCTCATATCTATCCAATCCATATTTATTGTTTTTTCATTTGTTTGTTCATTAGTTTGTTTCTTTGTTCATTTATTTGTTTGTTCTTTGTTTGTTTGTACATTTGTTTGTTTGTTCTTTCATTCACTTGTTCATTTGTTTGTTTGTTCATTTGTTTGTTTGTTAGTTCGTTCGTTCGTTCATTCGTTCATTTGTTCATGTATGATTTGTCCTTGTTTCTCTCATTTCTGTGTGTGATGAGCCTCAAAACAAGATTTAACCCCAAAATCTCTGCCATCCTGGTATAACTTACTATCTTAGTTCACACCAAAGTTTCTCCAATCAAAGCATACACAGTTTCTTAAATAATAAAATTCCAAGTATGCTGTGTCACAATATGCTTTCAAATTGCATAAAATTTCATTGTGAATTTAAAATGTTATAACCATTCTGATTGGTTAAAATTACATGATATTGTATTTTCTGAAAGCGTCATCTGCTTATTTACATCATTATACATGACGCGCATGCACTGTCATGCATTCGGAACACCTGGCCATTGGTTTTAGCTATAAATGCAAACATAATGTTTTTAACTCCATTGTGAAGAGTAGCAGAATTTGAACAAACTATTTTGTTTGTTATGTAACACTGGATTGTAGATGAAATAATTGGATTGGATTTTATATATAGTGAAAGCTATTGATATTATATGCCCATTTGTGTTAGAAGCTGTTTCATGTTTTGGAAATAAATGATTACCTTACATATTATA
Source organism: Lutraria rhynchaena (assembly GCA_008271625.1). Lineage (NCBI taxonomy): Eukaryota > Metazoa > Mollusca > Bivalvia > Venerida > Mactridae > Lutraria > Lutraria rhynchaena. The sequence continues at coordinate 4,284,066 of VIBL01000012.1, forward strand.
CTCTAGAAGATGGTATGATTTCTTTTTCTCATTTAAACTATTTTTAAGACTTATTACAGAACTTAAATCACCTATATATTAGAATGATTCAGTATGATTTATTGCCACTAATACATAATTATGTAATACAGGTTTTCTCAGTATGAAATCAGACAAAGTTCTTTTCAGTTTTTTCAGTCAAGGTTATTTTAATGCTTGCTCAATAAGGAATTCATCTGATGTACACATTAAGTACACAAAGTTAATTAGTAAATGAAAGGTTAGCCAATGTGTTGATTGTTTATTATTTATGAATGTCTGACATTAACAACATGCTGGAAGTGTGACTTGTTCCCTCTTGGGGTTTGGTGGTTTAGAGTATAAGATAATGAACAGAGAATGTGTTGCACCCTTAATGTTTTCTTCAGACATAGCACTATTTTTTATGTGATGTTCTATGTGATTATACTGACATATAATGATGAGCATAAAAGGTTGGTTCTAGTTATGCTGGATGAAGTTCAAGAGAAATAGAATGGTTGTAATGAATGAGTGATATACTGTACATTGTTGATGTGGGATTTGCTTGTGTCAAATTTTACTCCAATTATCAACTGTATCTGTTGAGCACATCAATCTTTTATTACCACTGTAACCAGTTCTCAAAGGTTACCTAGAAACAATGGCTTGGTCCTGCCCATTCTAAAGCTCTGTGGTTTCGGAAGATGGTTTGCAGCAAGCCATAGAGGTAGGAGAAAAGAGTAGATTGGTTGGGTCAATTCAAGAATGTAAAAAGGAACACAGGTCAAAGGCATTTGTGATAAGTCTTGCAGCAATCAACTGAAAATTAAGAATCTTCCAGTTTTAGGGTCATTATTTGTGGCAATGCTTCAATTAAGTTCCTTAAAAAAGGTAAAATCATTTAATATGGAAAAAGTGTATGCTCAAATTTTATTTCAGTTTATATAGATATACTTTCTTAAGTTACTATAGTAACTATTAATTTGATATGATTTTCTGTTCATAGTTAAGATAAGATTTATTTTGGCATATAGTACATACATGGTAATAAAACAACATGTAGTGATACATAACATAACACAGCATGAGTATAAACACCATGACATACACACCAATACCAGGAATAACACAAGAAAGGGTAAACCCTTATTTCCATAGTTTTAAATCTTAGCATGATTTGTATTCCGCATGAATAGTTTTAAATTTTAGCACGATTTGTATTCAGAATTACAATAACTTACCTCATCCTACATACATGCTCATTATAAATCATATTGATGAATAAGCTTTGTTGCAGATTTTTGTGTGCCTTGATATGTAAGTTATATTAGCTCAGAATACAAATCATGCCTTATTTAAAATTTAAAATCGTTTTGATCTGTCTGATTGTATGATGGTTCAGAATGGACATCATAGATACAATTATGTGTAATATATTGGAACATCAGAAAGAAAATAATTATGCTGAATGTCCCTGCCACCCCACCGTTGAACTGATTGATGTCAATGAGTTATGAAGCAATTGTTGTGAAAATAAAAGATCCTAAATGAAATTACATTAAATTTATTGATATAATTGAGTGTGATTGGCATCTTGTGGTTTTATTTATTGTGGTAATATTGCATTGTTGATGAAATATTTACAGCCTGATTGAAGTTATTTTCTATTACAAGAATTGTTCATACATTAATGACAAGATGTAGTTGTATGGTTATGTGTATTTTGTTAATAAAACATGATTGTATTGACATTGAACTCTATCCTCATTTCATTGAACAGTATCCTATAATTTTTTTGTTATCATGTCCCTAGAATTATGACTGCTTTGTTTATAAATCTATTTTAATAACAATTCATGTAGATCTGTTGTTTTAATTTTTAATATAGAACCTCAGTTTAGAATAAGTTTAGAATAAGGTCCCTATTTTGGGGTCAAGGTCATATTAATTATGGCAAGAGAAAGCATTGTGACTGACGACTATTTAATTAGTGTGGTTTAAATTTATCATTGACCTTACCTACAGTCTTCATAAAAGATCATTTAAACTGTTAATTGTGAGGTCAAGGTCATAGATTTGAAGTGAATGCTTGTAAAACATTGTCCTTTCAGTTGGTTCAAGTCAAGGTCATTAGTAAAATCTATAGACTCATTTCATTAAATATGTTCAGCTCAATTTTCTAAATTTGTCTATAAAGTTGAAGTATTTAGTTTATTTTTTTCTATGAAACATTCATGGTAATATTAGTATAAATCAATCTTAAAATAGGCTTGTTTTGAATGAATAAAGCACTGTTTTGTTTGAAATCTTTTTACTGTTTGTTGAATATAAGTGGAATTGATTATTTTTAGTGTCCATTAATAACTCTAAGTGTTGAATTGTTCATAGTGTTCTATTGTTTCATGGCAGTTCTGAATGATTACCATATATTCCTAATAAATGCCCTAGGGGCTTTACTAATTTTTACAGATTTTTTATCAGCTTGGTTTGACTGATGAGCGAAATATATTGTCTACTGTATCATTTAATGTGTTTTACTGAAATGCTGTTGATCGCCTTAGGTGACACTTACTTTTTGGTTGCAGTGAACTCAAATTCAGCTGTATTCACATTTTTTAGGGGCTGCATAACAGAATTTGTAAAGTCTGTTCAAAAGGTACATCACATTTCAAAACTGGTCACTTATGGTAAATTATCAATTTTGTGTAATTTTAAGTCCGCAAATTTAACCTGAAGTTCAGATGAGAGGAATTTTTATTACATAGTGTAACTTTATTTTTGAGCAAATATTACTAATAATTTTGTAATGTCCTTTTTTGTTTGTAAAATGAAGATGGTTTGAAGCAAATTGATTGTATCTTGATAATGCTGTTGTTATTGATCACATTGATTTCTTGTCTATTTCTGTAAATAGACTGGTTTCCGAGACGCTATAATCTAGTCTAAAAATGCTAAAAAATTTGTTGCAATATTGACAAAGGATTATATGTCTATCTTTATTACTTTATTTACTCTAACTTTTATAAATTGAAGTGCATTCCTTGGTGCTAAAATTCTCTCCTAAAAAACCAGCTCGCTTTTGTTTACATTAGGTTTTACAACAGCAAATTAGATAAGCACTTTGGTACTGTATTTTATGCTTGGCTGATGTCATAACAGAATAAGGACAAATTTCAATAACAATTTTGGATTATTCTGTAGCTATTCGGCTAATGTATGCAAATTTGGCAGAAAGCCTTCAAAGTCGCTTCATTATCTTAAAAATCAAATTTTATCATACTGATAGGAATCTGTCTATGAATAAAAGTTTTGTATAGGAAACATTTTGATGTTGTTTGAAAAAATGCAGGTATTTTTTTACATTGAATCAGTTAAAAGTCCACCTTAAGCTGATTACTTTATATGTGGAGAATAAAATTCGAAATAAAACAGTTATAGATAAGCTTTTAAGCTTTAAACTTTGTTGATAAAAGGTAATGGAATTGAGATAGCTTGAAGAATTGATAAAAATTTATGGACGCATTTTTGTGTTTGAATTTTTGATATGGATCATGAGAAAATTCATATGATTGGAATAGATTTTTATGATGAACACTGATTGTTATCATTGTATGAGGAATTGTTTCACATGGATTTCACTGGCTTCAACTTCTTCCTAGGTTTGTTTTTTAACTAATTTGTGAGGATGTGGTTAGATTGTGTAATGTGAACATGTGGGTTTATCTCATTTTGTTTCTGTTTGTTAGAAATTACAAACAAAAAATCTTGGATTGCTGATGTAATACAGTTAATGTTTAGATTGTGTAAAAAACTTGCGCATTCAAATCTTAAACTCTTAAAATGTTCTTCTTCAGGTATTTCAGTCTTATGGACATTAGATCGGTCATTTCAGGTTAAACTGTTATATATTGGTAATCCAAAATTACATCATGTTTAATAAGGCTTATCAGATTATAGCTTTAAGCTGCTTTGGCATCATTGATTCAAATTAGAAATTAATGCAAGCTTGTTAAAAGGTCTTTCCATTGTGGGGGTGAACTGGATGCAATGGTCAATGTTTCACCAGGTTGCAATAGTGATATTAGAAGTATAGGTCAGTCATTCAACCTATTAAGTTCTTGCTTGAACTCCGCCAAGGCCATGATTTGTACGAGCCTGCCCCTCAATACTGGATATCTGTGCATTTATAACTCTCTGAACATTAAAACTTTTGTGATATTCAAATTAGTGTTAAAATACTTTCATACAATCTTGCTGAAATAAACTGGTATAAAATTCATATACTAAATGATTCATCTGTGTTAAGAACAAGGAAATGTACGTCATCCCATTCAAAACAACATAACAAGCTTCAGTTTTATGTCAGAACTTCACACAAACAGTTTGAAAATACAAGTTTTATTTGTCGCTATATTCTTGTTTTACTGAATAAATTTGTTGAACCATATATACGGATGTGTATGTTGTGTGCAAACATTGTCATTAAAATTCTTGCGTCTGTGTTTGTAGAACATGATCATGTTTTAACAGGCCTTGGTACAAAGTCATCTCATTCCCAAACAATTTTCTGGGTGTTGTTCAAAAGTAAAGCCCGTCAGTTACACGATTAATTCTCAATTCTTACCGATAGTTGAAACATTGTCATTTATGTTTAGATTTCTTTCCCTTTAAACTAGGACATCATTGTGAGTCATGCTTCACTAATGGTAACAAATTAGATTTTAATCGAGTTTTGACTCTCGCTTGCGATAAATACTTATCTTTTGCGCAGAAGCAATGCAATGTGGATTGAAGTTTAAATAAAATATTTGGTTTATTTTCTGAAATGATGCCAATTAGGTTATGTGTTTTGATAAAAACCTTCATGAAAAATGAATGGCTGATGTTTACCCTCTGCAGTATACTTTTGAAGAAAAATTATCCATAGATTTAGTTTGTTCAAAGATATACTGGCGGGAATCATTTTTCAGGCCTATAAAACTGATACCATTAAAAGTGGACTCCGTTGTGACGGAATACCACTAAAATGGACACCATTAAAAGATGGCACCATTAAAGTGGACTGTTGTGTAGGAATATCATTGAAAAGGTATCACCATTACAAAAAACACACCATTAGAAGAATGATGTACATGTATTATCATAGCTGTTCTTTTTCCAATTGTCTCAATTAGATTTCAACTGACCTTTTTCATTTTTAAAAATACATTGTCTATTTATGTTGTGACTATGCGTGACTTTAAATAATTTTTTTCTCTGAGCATATTGTGACAAGATTACAAGTCCAGAGATTTGTTTTGTGTCCAGTAGATGTTTTGTATGTTTTTGGAGTCTTAAATTTCTTAAGCCACTAGACTGGTTATTTTCCATTTGATGTTGAGTGGAGTGCTTTTATAGGTGTAGCATGTTGTGACTTTGGGTCAATGTTTCTTCAAAGATAGGAAAATATTTATTTAGAAATCTTTACATGTTGACTTAAGAAGGAGGTAACTGCCACTGGAAGTCTTTGTTTTTTGGAGTTTTTTCCTGGTGTCAATAGCTTGTAAGATAATCCTGTTGCTGTATGCAAAGCTTTCAGTTACTGCTGGAGGTCATCTATGTAAAGTTCAGTGACTCTCTTGCAGGATTTAAGCAAATTTGTCCAGTGTCTTATGATCAGGTCACTGTATTTTGCTCAGGTTAGTTTTCAAATGACACCTGAGTTCTTGCTGTCATGACATTTTATTTTGTATTGAAATGGTGCTTGGATGTAAAACTTGGGTTCTACTTTGATTGAGGTATGCCCCTGCGAAACACAGTTCTTATGATTAAGAACTGTTCATGAATTGTTCGAGAACATTAAGAACAGTTCAAGATCTGCTCTTGATGGTTGTTCAAGAACATTTGTACCTGAACTGCTCAAGAACACAGTTTAAGGACAGTTCTTGAATTTTCTAAGAACTCATAAAGTTCTTAATTTATCCTTGAAGTGTTCCTTGAACATTTTAGGAATTGTTCATGAAAATTAATGTTCCTAAAATATCCCACAACTGTTCTTAAATTATATTTAGAACAATTTAAGAGAAGTTCAAGAACATTTCAATTCCATAAATGTTCTGCTGTTGGTCTTGAATTCATTTTAGAACAATTTATGAACAGTACAGGATTTCTGATGTTCTAGAAATGTTCTACAACTGTTCTAAAATTTATCTAAGTTATTAATAAAAGGACAAATATACCAGTAAATAATAATACAAGTTCAATATCAGTTAAAACATTAATTGATATTTTTTACGATTATCCTTAGGCCAAAAGGTCTTATGGTTTACAGAGATTCCCCTGTGAAATGTGGCCATGGTCAGCCATGGTCAAACCTGGAAAAGACTCAAAATGTACATGGTTGACCATGGCTTACCATGGTTCATCATGCTTTTATGTAACAGGCCATGGTAAAAAAATCATCAGCCTAGGTTTAGATTTAAACCATGGTCAACCATGATTGATCTGTAATGACCATGCATGGTCCAAAGAAACAAACCATGGTCAGAAATCAGTAAAGTTCCTCATGACAAATTAAACTATAGCTGATCATGGTCTGACCTATTTTATATTATGTATAAAAATTCAGCATTTAGGTCACAACTAAATATTGATAAGAACATAACGTACTTAAATTTCTACATTTGTTGTCATAATAGACCCACAAATTTTATTTGAAAACTTATATTAAGAGACTTTTATTAATTAATTTGCACCGATTCTAATTTAACAAGATAAATGTATTGTAAAAGTAAAGAAAACACGGAATCAACAGCTAAAACTTGCATAGAAAACTCATGTGTTTACTTCGTAGTGAGATGCGAAAATGTTTGAGTACGAAAACGAGGTGCGAAAATGCTCGAGTACGAGAACGACAACGCTATCGGCAAACCTTTGTTTTCATCGTGGTGTAGTACAAAAATGCTTGATAAAATCGCTACTGATAAATTACTTTATTATGTACTGTATTCAAACATTCTGGGAATAAATTAGACTAGTTTTATGTTACTACAGTAATTAAATGATTTAGACTGCCTATTCAAATGTTGGGGTTCGATTGGGAACATAAAGGCAAACGTCTGGATGATGCAGACTTTTCAAATACGTAATGGGGATGCCGTGATCAACGGAATTTACAGTGAGTGAATTTTTCATTATAAATTCATTTTTCTCTTTTGAATTAGACCTTTGCATACTACTTTTAGTAATATTTCTTGAATAAACGTTTACACTGAACGATTTTAACTGTACAACGCAATATTGCCAACTTGTTGAACTGTTTTAAAATCGCGAATACAGGTGACATTAATTGTACGTTGCAGTTGATATAAAAGCGCAAAATGTTACTGACCGTACTATTTGATTACAATTTCTTATAAATAATCTGTGTTACAAGTCCTTAAGTGAAAATTCACTTGAACACATTTGTCAATTTCAGAGGAGAAATGTCCTAAGAACTGAAATGTTCGTAGATTAGACGGTAACAGTGGCCCTAAGAGTTCAAAATTATTCGAACAATATAGAAAATGGATAAGGACCAGTCAGACTTACTATGTGGTAGATTGTTAGAATGCACCAAATGAAACTAAATTGTTGGAATGCACCAAATGAAACTAAATGAAAGGAATAAATGAGTGCTCACCAAGAGTGAACTTCTTAACTAAACTGGGGATGAGAAAATTCCTGTCTTCTGGCGAAGTTGGTGGCTATATTCAGCTAGTGTCAACCCATAACTGCTGACATATTCAGGAAGTGTGACACATATAAGAAACTGACCAGGAATATTTCTTGTTTATTGGAACTGCTTTAAAGATCTTTGATTAGCTAATAGTTTCCATTTATAGTCAATGCTTTTTTCTTGTTGTTGTTATTGTTTGATAATGGTAAATCAATTTCAACCTAAACTTGATTACAATTATGTTGTTTAAATAAGTTTTTAGATCACATTCTTAAATACATTAGTGTTGTATCTAGCATGGAATAGTGGGGCGGGCTGCCATGCGCTTTTTAACAATCCCACGCTGCCCTAATCACTGCCACCTAAGTCTGAATATGCAAATGGATTTTCTGCTAATAAATCCGTGCAGTAATTCAGTTAATTTTCCAATTTTTTAGATTACTTAACCTGCATTGTAAGCTTTAATAAAACCATTTACCTAGCTGCATGTACATTATTTATGATAAGAAACAAAACCAGACTTAATAGATTTTATCAAACTTTGATTCAAAGCACACACTGCCCACATCGGCCTTTAGTGCCCTGCCCAGTATCTTGTGTACCCTGCCCCTTTTTCAGCCTAGATACAATGCTATACATGTGAAATTTGTGCATATCAATGTATACTTAGCATTATAATTCTCTTTAGAGGCAATTTGTTAACAGTAAAGTCTATTTTTGTTGACAGCAATTTTGTTTTGATGCTTTCATTAGGAAGACAATACATTCTGAGGACTTACTCGGCTATTACTAGCATGGAAGATCTTTCTTGTTTTCATTGTATTATGTAAATATGCTATCCATAATTGTTATGTAAATATTTTTAATACATGATTTATACATCATTTATGTACCTAGTATGTTTTTAAAAGTTCATATTTACGTATATTAATATCCTCAATAGTCCAAAGATAGATGTTCACATTAAAAAGAATTTTGGAACTTTTATTTATTGTTCTTGAAATTTTCATTGGGGAAGTATATATGGCGATTTTTTTATGATTTATTCATTTAAAAAAATGTTAAATGATACAGATCTTTCCTTTGACTGTAAGAACTACATGTATTGTTCTGGAACAGTTCCTAAGTAGTTCCTGAACTTGTGTTCAATAAATGATGTTGAATTGTACAAGAACATTTTAAGAAATGTTAAGTGAAACAGAACCTTTTTTGAACTGTTTAAGAATTACTGTACTGGAACAGTTCCTGAGTAGTTCTTGAACTTGTGTCCAAGAAACGTTCTTAAATTGTACAAGAACATTTTAAGAAATGTTAAGTGAAACAGAACTTTTTCTGAACTGTTTAAGAATTACTGCACTGGAACAGTTCCTGAGTAGTTCTTGAACTTGTGTTCAAGAAATGTTCTTAAATTGTACAAGAACATTTTAAGAAATGTTAAATGAAACAGAACTTTTTCTGAACTGTTTAAGAATTGCTGTACTGGAATAGTTCCTGAGTAGTTCTTGAGCTTTTTAAGAACATTTGTCCCAGAACTGTTCTTGAAATAAAGTTCAAGAACATTTCTTGAACTTCCTTCAAGAACAGGTTCAAGAACATTTCTTGAACTTCCTTCAAGAACAGTTAAAGAACATTATGTTCTTAAAGATTTGTTTCACTTAACATTTCTTAAAATGTACCTGAAATGTTCTGGTTATGTTCAGGGGCATTTCATGTGCTTTTGTACCTGAACAATCCTAGAATATTTCTTGAACTGTTCATGAAAATTTCGCAGGGGTGCTGATTAGTGGATATTTCTGATGTTATGAGTGTTGGTGTATTGAGAGTTAACTGTAAGAGGGATAGCTTTGGTTTATTTTGATTCATTGAATTTATTACATGTTCCATCAACTTGCTACATTGTTTATTGTGCTTGGGATGAATTGTTTACATCCAAATTTGTGACATTGTACTCAATGATCGGATGATTCTTTCTGCATAATTTACAACATGTTTACAAATAACCATGAGATTTCATCTGTACATATTGCTTTAGGATGAATTTTGCCGATGTAAGACAATACATGTACAGGTTTTTGTGCTGAAACATTGTAACTCAGTTTTGGTCAGGTTTCAGATACAACATTTTTCCATCTAACCCTGAAATATTTCAGTCTGAAGGTTGAATAATTCATTGATGTTTTACCTTTCATGTTTTGTTTTTCATTAATTAAAACGTGATGTTCGTTATTTCACTGTTTAATGATCTTGTTTGCATTGATTGCACTGTGGCCTCCTGCAGTCATAATGATTTCTGCCTAGTTTGCATAATGTGTATCTGCTGTGAGAAATACAGTTATGTCCGTCATCTGAGACCACTCATTAAACCAACTACTTCAAAGCCTACCTCCAACCATTAACGCTTTAACTGTGAACCTCCTGAATTGACTGTTTGTGTTAATGTCATCTATTTTATGTTTCATTGACATTTGAATGCAGAAAAAAGCCAGTTTTTTCATTTAAACAGTCTTGTATACTTAACTTTTAAAAGTACAGTATAAGACAGATATTGTGAACTCTGATCGAGTGAAGATTCAGGTAGGATGAGAAAATTCTTTTTCCCAGACACTATATTCTTTGTTCAATGTTGTGGATATAACATAGTGTGGATATAATGATATAATTATTCAGGTCCCAAGGAATCACTATAATCATGTTTTAAAGTTGCTGTGTGAGGGTGTTTTTTGTTAATAAATTTTGCTTAGTGTTATTTTATGTTGTATCAGGCTAGACTATGAAGTTTGTCATGACCTACCCATTGTCAAAGAATTACCTGCAGATTTTATAGTCCCTGGATCGTCAATCTAAGGGGATAGCTCCCACTGTGTGTATATTTTTGGCATTGTTGATTTTGTTAATATTCATTTCAACCAGAATATTTTTTCCCATCAAATCAACAGTTTAGTCACGCACTCAGTACAAGTTGAACATACCTATCAGTGATATGTCAGGGTAGGGGAGTAATCCTGCCAGGCCTGTTTTCACATTTTCACTTCATTGATTTGCCTGTTTTAATTTTTGTTTTATGCTGAATCAGCAGTTTTTAAGTCACAGACAAGTTGAATGTACTTGTTGTTCTGTCAGGGAGGGGAAACATCCCAGCAGACTTGTTCCACAGTTTTACTGTCATTGATTAGCTTGTGGATCTTCTTGTTTGAATTGATATTGTTTGATCATATCTTGAAGCTATAACTCATACAAGTTCCTGTTGGCATAGACTGGTTGTTGATAAGATTTTCACTGTTTGCATGTTTGTGAGTTTTCATGTTTATTATAGAACCTCTTAGATTCACACCTATGATTAACTCATGCATTGAATTATTTAATGGTTTATTTTGTCTTGCATGCTGTTTTTGGACATCATATCAAGTTTTAATTATGTTGTTTTAGATGAAACATAATGTGAACTGCGTTGACTCAGTGAAATATTCTCTCAAGTATAGCTCAAACACATTGTGTGAAAAAAATTCCTCAGGATGGCATTTTAGTGTATTAATATGATTGATTGAATAATTGATCAATTGTGTGATAGATTGATTGATCAATCAATGATAAATATTAATTGCGGAAACCATTCTCAGAATGCAGCCATTTCATTGGTCAGTTTCATGACTGCTTTGAATCAACCAATTAGGGACTTGGACTGTGAATGAAGACAAGAACAATTCAATAATTAAAAGCAGAATATGGAGTGCTAACTCAATTCTTGTTACATGTATAGTGAACATACCATTTGAGGCATTTTGATCCTTCTTTATTGAATGCTTGATTAAGTGTTATATATTCTGAGACTAAATTAATTTATATATAGTAATGTCTGATAATCTGATATGCCATGACACCGCAGGGGATATAAATACCTTCATTGAAGGTATTACAGACATATCTGTCGGCAACTTCATTGTTCTGTCTCTGGTCATTGAACATGTCAAACTTTGAAACCATTATTATATGCATGGAATTGGGTTTGGTAATACAATACTTGTTGAATTAAGTATGGTCATTTTTTTTAAATATTACTCATAAATATAGATGTCCATGTTTTTCACTCAGTACTTTTTCAGTTTATCAGAAATCTGTAGTTTGATAAATTGATGAAAAATTTGAACATATTATTTATGAATATCTCCATAGTATAGGGATATATAAATATTCATTATGTGGACCTGCTTCCATTTTATCAAATAATTGTTCTTTTATAAATAAAAATTTAAAGATAATTATCTCCATGTATGTTTATTAAAAAAGAGTCATGTTGAAGGAACCCAAACAGGTTTATTATGTAAAGTTTCTTGTCAATATTATTTTAGTCCAATTTCAGGACACATAAACTGGTCTTTTTGAGCTGGCCTAATGATAGAATAATTTATTGAAAAAAGTTCCTTAATAGAGCTTTTAAAGGCATTCCAATAGCGTGTGGGTTACATATTGATATTAGGTCAGTGATCCGTTACTAATTGTTTTAAGTGTTCATTGAATAATTTTCCTATTCTTTAAATAAGTCTTTCTTAATTTGTAGCTATGTATGTGGACATGTGTCCAAATTATATCAAAATTTTATTGTAAGAAAAAATCTCGGAATAAAAAATGCGCAAACGAGGTCTGAGGTAAGATATTTTTTATAAATTTTGGCAGAATGTTTATGTTGAATAAGTCTAAAAACACAACTGTTTATGTTAATTATTGACAGACAGACTGATAACTACGGATACCATATGTAACGTTGCCTGTTTCTTTCCAGTATCTGTTTTTATAAATTGATAACATGTTTTCTAGACAGATGTCTAAGTTTTCAGTTCTTGTCTGTGTATGTTTGAATTGCGCAGTTCAATAAATAATAATTTATTCAGTTTTTTTTTAATTATAAAGTTTTAAAAATGATTCATATACATAATGTGAGTGGGTGGGAGGGCGTTTCCTTCTGTTCTCTTCTCTGTTTTGTATTCTTGCATGGTTTTAAACTAATGGAATTTTATAACATGCAAATTCTTTCAACTGAAACCTGTGCAGTAAAATTCAAGGTCTGATTTCTGACAGGTATATGTTTTCAAATTTGGTACTCTCTAAATTAGAGTCACAAATGTGCAGCAGTTTAATCTTGGTTTTATCTTCATACAAGTCTTTTCAGATATACACTTCTCCACCTAAACATTTGTAAAACATACTTGGTATCTGTCCTAAATTTGAAATTCACAACCATTGACCTTTAAGCCATGCGTAATCTCATTATGGCAAGCCTCTTAATTTCATTTCCATATCTTTATTGATACATATCCATAAATTTTCTAACTGTTCACAATAGGAAGCTTACATGGAATTAAGATAAGGTATTTAGCAAAGGATTACTAGATGTTATTTAAGAAGGTGTCACCATTTGACCCTTTGTGGCTGCAAAATAATATTGAAACAGGAGCAGACGGTCTGGTCTACTTTCTCTTTGCCTTTTTGTGTCCATTGTCAACTTGTAATATACTTTGTATGTTCTGATTATGTCATTGTCTGCTGTCATTGGATGATTTTTGCTTTTAAGCAAATGGTGTCACTGTAAGTAAGGGAGGTAATCCTAATATTTGATTAGGAGCATCTTGATATATTGTAATGATATTAAGCTTTTAATTGGTATTTTGTAGTACTTGTATATAAATGGGTCAGATCAGACCAGTCAGGTAAAAGAAGCTTGGATTAGGTTTTGGTGATATGACACATAAAATATGGTACTTAACACATTTTGTAATTGATATATTTTTTGAAATACTTATTTATCTTTTTAAACAAATAGTTATAAACCTGTGGGCATCTGAGATAATTTCTGATGAAATATATGCTACTAATAATGTGTTATATAGTTGCAATGTGCTTTAAATTTTCAATTTTTATTTTGTCTGCAAATGGTCTTAGCTTCCAAGTTAATATAAATGCCAGTACTTCTGACCTTGTGAATTTTAATCAATTTTATAAATTTCAGTTATGTTTTGGATGGTTGTTATATGAATTATAAATTAACTTGTACTTATTTCACACAATTTAGTTATTTTTCACTGGTCTGGGAAGTATTTTAATATGAATTGATGTTAATTTGATCAGAAAGTGATTTTATGGTGATCTTGTTAAAAAAAGTCATATGTTTTATTACCAATCATGCAAATAATCAATAATGATACATTTTGGTTTTTAATAGAATGTTTTATCTTTCATTTTTTTTATTCTTGGGGGGAGGGGGTTGGTAATAATAATCAAATTATACGATGAAAACTAATTTCATGCTATGTCTACGTAATAACATATCATACCTATTAGGTTAGAAAATTTATATTACTTTTTAGGAAGTGAAGAAATTTATGCAAAACAGTAATATTATAAGTCGCTGAAATGGTGTACAATTTTATTTTGTACTCTGAAATATGACACATGACTCATATTCTTCTATGTTTGTATAAATTTTGATAGTGTATGCAATGTGTTATACAGTTATTATAGGTTTGTGACATATCTTTCTTAATTGTATCATAACAAGCCAGGTGGAATGTACGCAAGGCCACCTTTAAGAAAATGTTGGTTTGTGGTGGTCCATATTTAGGCATTTTTTGTTCAAATTATATACTTGTACTAAAGAGGAAAAGTTTTAATCAAAACTGAAATATAAATTGTCAGAATCTTTCAAAAAAAATTGTATCAAGGAAGTTTTTTAAAGGGTCTTGTCACATAACTGTATACTGAATTTTTAGGAGGATGTTCCAGCAGTTACAAAAATCAATTTTATTTTACATGTATGCATATCAAGTGTGTGTGGTGTATACATATTTTTTCTCCCTCTTTCTTTCGTTTGAAAAGACATGTATTATTCAGGACTTCTTTTATATGGTTTAGCTTTGTGTACTTACAAACACTGGTATGTGGGTAGTGAAAATAAATTTGATATTTATTTGAATGTGTTTCATATTTTCTGTAAGTCTGAAATATTTTTTTCATTCGGGTGGGTGGGGAGTGAACAGGATATATATTGTAGATGCATTGATCATAATTGTGTTTATATAAATCTACTGTGTACTTACATCAGATTCATTTGAATTTCTGAGTAGAGAATTGTTTTGTAAAAACGGATTTGATTTGATTTCAAACGTCAGAGAAGTATCATGAAAGAAAAATAAAATTTTGATAAGAACTATTGAGTTGAACTGTTTTTGCCAAAACTCCAATTAAACCTTTTTGAATGATAATAAAGAGACTGTCTCAAGTTTCCTCTTTGTTTCAAGTACCCATCATGGCTGTGTCCGTTTCAACTAACTTCAAAGTCTGAGAAACAGCTGTTTGATATCATTCATAAAATATTAAGATATTTTAGTTATAAAGTCATATATATATATATATAAAGACTGTAAAATATAATGGATAGAATGATGTATACAAAAAGTTCTGAATATCGTCTGATTTCAAAGTTGGATCTTTTTTTGAGAATTTAATGAGAATATGCATTATTAGGGGATAAAATGGCTTTAGAGTGCTAGTTTCTGAACAATTGGCAAGAATTCATTAATTATTATTGCATTTGTATTTGTATGTTATTATTATAGACACTGTGAATAAATCTATTTGATACATTCCACACCTTGTATGTAAAGGTATTTCAATTCTTCCATATTTATATTTTCAGTGGTGGTAGACGAGGATCAGCGCAGTCAAGTAGCTCATCAGTATCAGTGTCAGCAACAAATTCTACTCCTAGGTTAGCGCAGTCTCAACATGCTGACAGTAATCAGAATACCCCACCCACTAGTTCATCCGAAGCATCATCAAAACCTGGCCTGAAAGGCTGGGCCACAGAACATGACCTTACATCATCAAGGAAACCAGTTATCATGTCAGGAAGTCATATGACTCGTAATGTGCCATTAACACCAGCCAAATCAACGCCTAGTTTGTCCAACGAAGACGCCGCTAATTCAACGTCTACTCCTCGTGGGTATCATCCAAAGTCACCTCCTATGCTAAACATGACTAAATCTACCACAGACATTCCAGAGAATGTAAACTATGAAAATATAACCTCGCCAACAAGTCCAAAAAGCCCTTCTTGGTATCAGCAAAAATTCCCAAATCGCCCTGTGTTTGACTTTTCTAGTCCTTCTAGAAGAAGTACCACCAGTCCGAGGAATTCATACGCTGGTGGAAGCCCTAGGAATTCATATGCAGGTGCAAGTCCGCGAAATTCGTATGCAGGAGGTAGTCCACGGAATTCATATGCTGGATACTCTTCAACATACATGCCTTCCAATTACCCACAATCTCCTGTCTCGGGATTCGCTCCTATGTCAATATCTAGTAGTAAACTGTCTCAATCTACAAGTGATTCTAATAATAGAAGTGGTGCAAATTATTCAAACAATCAAAAAGCTAATGGTGCAAGAACTTATAGTGCTGATGACACTCCAAATCATAGTACGAGCAAAAACTATGATAGAAGATCTTTGCCTCCACAAGCTCTTTATCAGTATCGACAGGAATATCAAAGAGAAAACAAACAAGAAACTACAAAACCATTAACAAGCATGCCTGTTACTAGAGAGGTGGATGAACTAGATAAAGAAATTCCTGAAATGAAGTCTGGGCCGCCTAATGACTATGATGTCCGTCCAATGTATTCACCACCAGCGCCACCTGTTAGGGATATTTCTAGTTTAAAGTATGTATCAATTCGTCAGAATCATGAAAAGTATCCATCTTGGCCTGTGACGGCTGCTCAGCCTCCACAAAATCTAGGTCCACCACTTGACACTGAACCTGGTAAAGATACTGGAATAAAAAGTGATGAAAATGAAAATAAAACTCAATTAGATGTGATGAAAACTGAGGATAAAAGAAGTCCTAGTGTTGAACGTAGAGGTAGTGAAGAAACTAAACAATCTAGAAATCAAAGTGATCCTGGATTTAAACAAAGACCTAAGAAAAATTTTTATACATCAAGAAAGCCAAAAGAGCCAAGTGCTGATAATGGCAAACTGGAAGGTGAAAGATTTGATGAGTTCTGTAGACAATCTAAGCCAGGTTATCCACCACCAAAACTTGACCCAGATGGTCATAATTTTGGTGATGAGAAATACAGTATTCCTTCCCCTCCAGAACGAGATGTCCCAAATTTGGATGAAAAATCTTTGGTACAAAAAATAGCCGCAGTGATTTCACCAAATTCTTCCTATCAGCCGTCTTACCATCATTCATATCATTACAATATGTCTGCTGAAAATAGCTCTAGGGGCAACAAAGCAGATGTCACACCAACAACACCAAAATCACCTACAAGTGCAGTTCCTGGTGTTTACTTCCAGCAAGCTATGAATGCACAGAATCTTTTGCGTGCTAATAATTCCCAAAAGAGAAATATGGTGGACTCTGGTACCAGTCCACTGCAGAGTCCAAGTGAAGAAAAGGGAAAACCATTCAGAACTTTAAGTCCAAATCCAAAAGGTGAATCTATCTCATCTCCTTCTGAAAAGTCTAGAGGTCTCATAATTAAACAAATGCCATACTATAACACTAGCACACAGACTGATGATAATTTACCTGGTCAGTCTAAATCTGAGGTGTACCAGTCTGGGCAGGGTCTAAATTCACTTTCATCAGTGTCATCTTCTGCCTCTACTATGAGGTCTGATACGTCATCTCAAAGCTCTGGTATTGGAACATTAACATTCAGTGATCATTCCAGTGCTCCTATGTTGAGAAAATTATCTGAGGAATTTTATCGTGGAAAATTGTCAGGTACAGTTCAAAACGAGAAACGCATGTCATCTGCTTCTACTTACGAGGAATTGAAAAGTCCTCGTTCAGATACAACATTTGGTGGCATGAAAGAAGCTGAATCTTACAGTAGTGTTGTTATTCATGCTCATGAGCCATCAGGACTTTTTGGTAGGGATGATATGGGTTCAAGCCCAAGCTTAAGTGCCAAGCATGAAAGTTCTGATCCTGAGCATGAAAATTATGGTGATAGTCGTAACAAAGCACGTTACAGTATGGACCCTTCTTTATTGCTTCACAAACATAGTGGTAGTGTAAGTGCAAATCTGCCTCAGAAAAGTTTGAATGATTCTCGATTTCCATCTGAGAGTAACTTATCTGGAGGTCAACGAAATCATAGCCAAAGTCTAATTCATTTAAATCGGCCATCATCATCTCTAGGTGAGACTAACCAATCACGTCAGTTCTCTCAAAGCACATATTCATCATCATCATCATCTTCTTCACGACCTCATGGCTCAATGGAAGCTAGGTCATCTGGAAGTCGCATTAGTTCAGATTCTTCTGTGAAAGGTGAAAATCAGAGAAATGGATCTGATTCAGTGTTTTATGATAATAAATCATCCCCTGTACCACAAGACGTTAAGAAAGATAGAAATAGTGAAACCGGTGCGCAAACTAGTACATTAGGTCGTAAAGAAAGCATGAAAATGGCGTATGGAACTTACGATGAAACTGAGCATCATTATGCTACGCCGTACGCACATCAGCGAAATAGTAGTGAAGTTTTGTCTTCTAACATGCGTGATGGTAATGTAGTGCATGGTCGATCCATGTCATTTAATGACTATATGCCCATGCATTTCTCACCAAGTGAGGCACAGCGTCTTGGACAAATTAAGGAAGAGAGCGAATTGAGATGGCAAGAAGCTGTGAAAAAGTCAAAATCATTACCTAGGGAGAGTGCTTCTAATTATGAAAACATTTCTATTGAACCCAAAGATGGCAATTCGCGGAAAGGAAGTGATTCTGAAAAATCTGAGCCTGAAAAGAAAAAGGAGAGTAAATCAGGCTTACGTCGATTTGCTTCGGAACAAATTCGTCCCAATAAGCAAGACAGGAAACAAGGGAGGAGAAGTGAGAATATTAGTAGAAGTGGTAATAGTTCCTCCAGTGGAGGAGAGTCTTCAAAAGGGAATAAATCTGATGGTGAAACGGTTTCAAAAACTTTGCCTCATCAACAGTTGTCGGACTCTGATCTGAAACAAGTGCAGCAAAAAGCTTTAATGGACTTTGTTGAAAGAAAGATTGAACGTAGTCGAGGTTCAGATAGTTCGGAGCCTCACAGTCCAAAAGTTGATACCTCTCCAAATTTCCCCCCACCCCCTCCTCCAGATAACACAACCAGTCCGTCATCCATACCCCCTCAGCCTGCTTCACCATTGGCCGATATCACAAAACGATACAACTACACAAAAGCGCAACGTAATGAAAGCTTGCGCAGAACGCAGTCTATAACATCAAATTCATCTAGAGATTCAACATCAGACTATATGGACATGAAAAGATTGGAACGTAACAATTACCAGACAGAGTGGAGTCGTCTACGCTCGCAAGATGGCATCAATCCCCGCCGTCCTCTGTCCATTGGTTCAGATATCCCAAATATTGAGAATGTCCCTGCTGCAACGTCTACGCCAGACAGTGAACCAGTACATCAGAGGAGTGCGAGTGAAACCATACCAAAACATGTAATTTATATAACTTTCTTATTTAGTTTTCATCCATAATACTTTGCATGTGATAGTTTTTTGCTGTGATGTAAAAAATGCTTTTCTATGTTTGTTCAAATTCATAGCTCTCCAAATTTTATTGATATCTTCGTTACTTACAGAATTTATCTGTTGTACAAGTAGTATGTTCATCTTATCTCTATATTCAGGATTTTTTTGCATATTAAATCATTCAGCTCCAATCTGACAAAATTTGGATTTGTAAAGGATGAAAACTCCTGACATAAGATTTATTTACTGTAGTTTTATTCTAATTTATGTATATGAATTACTTGCATTTATGAAAGAAAATATCCTGTTATATTTTAGATACTTGCTGAACAGGACAGTGTAGAGAATGTCTCATTAAAGTCTTCGAAGTAAGTACAGTCATATTTTGTAAAGAAAGATAACTCATGTAATGGATTTCTTGCACACTATTGTTGGAGTTTTCTCCCTTTATTTGTGTCTCATGCCAGTATATTGGAATTACTTCCCTTTATTGGTATATTACATAGACTTCTTGGTCCAGATTTTTTTCTTTTGTTCAGTCATAAAAAGGATATAAAATGTGATGAATTATTTGTGGTTATTACAGGTTAAATTATGAATGTGTCTGACAATGTTGTCAGCAGACTATGACCAAACTTCAGACAAATTTATTGCCATAGATATTTTTGCCTGCATTTTTTAAAACATGATCCTTTGTCCCTTATTTGTTTTTTTTTTGATTTTGTCTTTTATGTCACTAATTTATTCCGTCTGTATTTCATATGAGTAAATCAGCTGCTTTTATAGTTTTACATAAGTAGGAAATATATGTCATGTAATTCATGGGTTTGTCCCAAACCTATTGATTTGCTTCAAGTAAAAATGAAAAAAATGTGTGCCAAAACAATAAAAATCATATCAGACACTTTTATGTCACTTTTTCTGTGGTTTCTGTGGCAGTGGAAATAATTGTTTCACCACAGTCTAACCATAGTATTTTTTTAGTTTATACAATTAGGGTAATGGTAGATGTTGTGAATAAAGTGTTGGTCTCTCAGTCCTGAGGTCTTGAGTCCAAATCTTGTTTCTCACATGTATCTACATGGTACTTATAAACACAATTCTTGTTTTCTGAATGGAAGTGGGCTGAATAAAGATACAGGCTGATGTAATTATTTTAATCAAGATTAATGTATAAAACGTATGATGTCATAAAAATGTATAATGATTTTATATTGTGTATCTTTGTATTTGCTTTGTTGTATATCAAATGACTTGATTTTTGTTAGAAGTCAGATTTAGTTACAACAGTCATCCAGTCATTTCTACAATTGGATATCTATTATGATGAATGTTTTTAAGTTTTGTAACATTGTCATTGTCTGATGTGAAACTTTTAAGAGCAGTAATAGGAATTAGTGGTTTAAATGTTGCCGGTCAGTTTCTTTGAAAAATTCAGGTCAGTTGAATTAATGCACTCTTGATCAATTAATGTTGTTCAACGTATGCAGTTCAATGCAGTAATTACACTTTATAATAATAAGCCTTATGTTCATGTGCTCGAATTAATTCATTCTGTGATCTTGCATTTTTTATGAGGCAATTTTCTTTGAATGTTGGAATAGTTTTATCATAACTTTGATATTAATTCTGAGCAGTTTTTTTTGTTTATTTCAATACTGGTTTGCTTATCAAATGTTGTCTTATAATCTTACATTAATAAGTTGTATTTTAAAATAAATGCAAAAAGTCCTGAAATACCTGCATATCTGAAAGTTGGTGATTATGACTATATCTTCCCAAGTGACAGTTTTAATAATTTTTCATTTAATGTAGGAAAATATTTTGTTTTTTTTTATTTTTTTCTTTGATCATTGTCTTAATTATATTTGCAGTGTTACTTTTTCACTTTAATTAATTGCTTGTTATTTTCAACTTCAGTAATTTGACGCATGATGAGTCATACTTACTTGTAGACAATTCTAACATTTTTCATCCAGTTTACATTTTTTGTCACATTCATTAAGAAAATAAGGAGATTAAAATAACTATGTACCACCTGTGGTCAAAAATAGAGTAAACAAGTGCTTCATTTTTGACACTTAGTATTCAAATGACATTGAAAAAATGCTTTTAATAATTTGTGCTACTTTGGCCAAGTCTTGTTGGATTGAATTTATAGACATCTTGCCTCCACATACTGTTTTACCACTTTTTCTTATAAATTTACTAAACCTTAAACCAGTAGACCATAGGTTGTTTACAAGGGACATCCAAATAAATTATGATGAAGTTTTAGTATGATGATAAATTCTTATTCCACTATTATGATGGATTTATAGAATTAGATGTTGCAGCTTTTAATAATTTGCGCTACTTTGGCCAAGTCTTGCTGGATTGAATTTATAGACATCTTGCCTCCACATACTGTTTTACCACTTTTTCTTATAAATTTACTAAACCTTAAACCAGTAGACCATAGGTTGTTTACAAGGGACATCCAAATAAATTATGATGAAGTTTTAGTATGATGATAAATTCTTATTCCACTATTATGATGGATTTATAGAATTAGATGTTGCAGAGCAGTGACCCTCTATATATTTTCAGATGTCTTTCTGTGTAAATTCTTCTTGTTAGATTATGATTCTTTGGGTTTGTATTGTGGCATTTTGTTAGTTATTTTATGTTTTAATGTAGTTTGAATTTCCTATACAAGCTTCATGTAAATGTCACAAGTTTGTTCACACCCTCACAGTAGTTTATCAAATTCTTTCCGGCAATTAATAATTCTTTGCGGTACTTTATAATTTCATATCTTGTGGATAATTCATATTCCTTGTTGGTAATGTGTTATCATTTTGGTCATTATTACTATTTGACCTTCATAAATACAATTTGTACACAATTTATTTTGTAAATGAAAGTTGTGGCGTTACATTATTTGATAAAATCATTGACAAATTTCTCCAATAATTGCATACCAAGTTAGTTACTCAGTCTGAGGCTAAACATGTTTATTTTATCACCTCACAAAGGACAATGCCCACTACTATCTTAATGTAATCAGTGCTAATGAATATTTAATTAAAATATCTTGTCAAAGTTGAGGTCAGCTTTGGAGCCTTTGTTCTGATGAAGTAATGACTGGCCAGTGGACTGACCATTGTTGAGTCTGACAAATCCATAAACAAACATTGTACTGACCCCACAAGTTGATCACTAGGTCTTAAGTAAACTTAGTCAGTAAATACTGATGTATATTACATGAATGTAAATTAAATTCCTGTTCGATTTTGTATATAATGCCACAGGATGTTAGGAATTAGGTCTTATATAATCATGCTCCAGCAGAGATATTTATCATTTGTTCCTGTCATAGGACAAAATTTTCAAATATTCATAATGACAAACTAAAATTTGGTCGAACTTTTTGAGTGTTTTGTTTGATTTTTAGTCATTTTTTCTATTTAAGGACTCAGTATTTTGTAAAATAACTGTATGAATTTAAACAAGAGTGTCATACGAAGAAAAAACATTTTTCATAAATTTTTTGTACTTTTTCATCAGCTTTGAATAGAAATCAAGTTGTTGTAAAAATATCATTCATTTTTTATGTGATCATTATCAGCAGTCAGTGGGGCATTTTATGTCTGGCGTGTGTAGGAGATGGCGTAATATTGCTATAAAATTTTATACATGCATCTATTATATAAAATATTACTATAGCCTGAGAGAGTTTTAAAAAGACATATTTCTACTAACATAGATTTTATGCCATTTTAGACAGCTATATATTACTACTCTAAAAAATGTTACACAGTATCCATGGGGATGAAACAGTAATATCTTACCATAAAAATTATTTATCCATGTTGAGATCTGGTATCATGCTTTCAAATGCTAACTATGAATGTTTTAGCATTATGATAGCATTGTAAATTTTAACCACTCTGAACTTTGTTGGGCATATCAGAGTCATTTTTTCAGTTATGAGATCATTTTGATAACTTGTATGTTAGGTCCAACATTTAGTGTTTTTTGACGTACCCTCATTTACAGAGTTGCTGCCCTTGATCTGTAAGATTTAGGAATTGCGTTCATTTTGTGGAGAATTATAATCATTTTTGTCATTTTGAAGACTTACTGCCTCCTGTCTTGAAGCAATTATTGTATTTTTTTTTATGATTTTTAAATTGGTTTTAAAATAGTTACTTTCTTTGTATATAGTTATATGAGTCACAGTGACTGTGTTAGAGCATTTCCATCCATCAGTAATGTTGCTATAAAGATTTATCAATTGATTTCATGATTTAAAACTGCTGAATTCTGATCAATTTATTATTTCATTATACATGTATATTTTCATGATCTAATCAATTCTTAGATTTTATAAAGTTAAAACCTTTTGTTAAAAGTAGGTCGTCCATTTTTGTTTTTTTCTAACTTATGGTTTATTATAGATTTTAGCATCTATTATGAAATTTAATTTTAATTGAATAGATTTTAGCATCTATTATGAAATTTAATTTTAATTGAATAGATTTTAGCATCTATTATGAAATTTAATTTTAATTGAATATGATTTGTTGTTAACCATGATGAGAAGATTTGTTACTTGCAAAGTTTGGGATGATACCTGCAAGGTCAAGGTCACAAACAACATTCCACTTTGCCAGGGTGGGGGGTGATCATCACCTACCATTGACAGCTCTTGTTCATTTCTGATACTTAATACCAGAGTGTATTGTATTTGTAATATGCAAATTGACAAAAAATGCCATTTAGCATAAACTTGAAGTATATTTATGGAACATCTGATATATCATCTTTGAAGAGTATAAAACATGTCATTTGTAAAATCCAAACAGGTGTTCTTTTGAATCTAGCAGATACTAATGTGTGTATGTTGGGATTCATTGTTCATTGCAATATCACTGTATCTTAGAAGTTAAATACATTTTTAGAACAATTTTATGCTTCTTTTGCACAAAACATTTTTATTTTCTTATCAGATTATAAGAT
Source organism: Lutraria rhynchaena (assembly GCA_008271625.1). Taxonomy (NCBI): domain Eukaryota; kingdom Metazoa; phylum Mollusca; class Bivalvia; order Venerida; family Mactridae; genus Lutraria; species Lutraria rhynchaena. Next base: position 4,308,321 of record VIBL01000012.1, read on the forward strand.
AAGCATATAAGGCTATTGAAGTTGTTTAGAAGTGAATATGTTTTGCATTGAATCTCATTATAACTACAGCTGTCTTGTTTTCATCATACTGTGTATGGTGTACTTATCACAAGCTTCAGGGAAGGAATGCTATTGTGATACTGAAGTATTGAGGTTATATGACTGTCAACTATTTACTTACCTTATTTGTGTACATTTATACATAAATACATACATAAACACTGTAAAAACTTGAGATAGACTGCAAACTGAGGATGGGGTGTCCCACAGGTAACTAATACACTTGACTTAATATTTTAGTGAAGTCTTGATAGGTCTAAAATATCGCTTAGTCATTTTCTGTGTTATTTGTATTTAAAGCAATTGTGACAGTTATACCGATTTTTTTTTCTGAGCCAACACTTTTGTGTTAATATTCTAAAGCATTGTGTTTAATTTGGTTTGCATCAAGGTTCTTAAGTCTTAAGTCTGAAACTAGCTCTAGATTGCACAATCCAGCGTCTGATTGGTTCTTTCTGGATGCAGTTTTGGAACTGACCAATAATTTAGCTTCATTTTTAGACTTGTCATCAGAATATCTGCACTAACCTCTTTGAAACTCTATTTGCTAACCTCTATTATATACTTATTGCATTAATTTTTACCAGTCTTTAATTCTCTGTTGTAAGCTTTTATTCTCAGACTTATTGCAATACCTACAATTACTTGTTTTGACCGGTCTTCAAATTTTCTCAGAGTGCTTCTATTATGTTCTATATTGCATTTTTAGACGGTCTTCTAATTCTCCACTCTAGGTCCTATGATTAATCAAACTGTTTCCTGAGAAATGTTTGATTTGTATCAATAATTAGAACCATATCTACAGGATTGTTTATTTTTGCATGTCCGACAAAACCCAGCTGTTGATTGTAGACACCATACTTGATTTTATGATATTTATTTTAATCTTTTAATTCCCGAATTTCCTTTGAACGAAAGTGATGTAGTTAAAATTCCAGACAGTTTGCCAAGCAACCACAGAAAATGCCAGTAAAACCTTCAGCATTTCCTGTTTGTTGATACCGTCTGCTCATAATGTATCTTTGCTGTAAATTTTCATAAAAAATTATGAAAAGTAGAACTTTGATATGTTTTTAGTTTGTTTTCCTTGTGTTTCCATAAGAATAACCATATCATGAAAATTACCAGACGTAAAACTTGAAGTATCTGGAACCACTTATCAATGTCAAAAATAGACACAGGAAGAACCCATCTGCTTTCAGAAACTGTACAGGAGGTGATTTTTGAGGGTTATTTAATTTCTTAGGTTGTACGCTTGTTTTTAATCATTAAAATTTTATTTTAGAATTTTTGCTATATTAGTTTTATCATATTGTATGAAGCAATCTATTTCACATAATGTCTCCTTCAAAATTTCAGTTTTCAAATTTTATTGAAATTTAAATCTATGCAGAAAATCTTGTAACTATAGCAACCAGTTGAGTGCAGAATACAAAAAAAATCAGTGTTGAAATTTAAAACTTGGTTAATCTAAATAAATACATAGATTACCTGTTCTGATGATAATTTAGGGGGGTTGTCAGTGTGACTTAGTTGTATTATTATGAAAACAATGGATGGTAGTTCGAGTTGCTTGTATCTTTTTGTTACGCTTTTTCGAGATACTAAGGCATTAGATGTATTGTAATAATTTCCTTTCGTGAAAGAAAAAAAAGATACTGTTTTGTAACATTATATTTTGGGAGTGGAAAAAAATTGGATGTGAATTTTTTTTTAAGTCTTCATGATGTCTTATTTAAACCACTGGTAAGTTTATTTTTAGATGTATTACCTAAAATATTGATTTATTATACTCAAGCTAATCAATTACTCATGACTTCTTATATGTTTTGCTGGGAAATATCGAAATAAGTTGTGTTTGGCAGACGTTGCTAGGCACACACCATGCATGCAAACCTTCATGTACCGGTATATATTATCATTTTCATTAATATAGCTCTCTGTTCATTCATATGTAAATAGCTTTTTCCGAAGTACATATTATGCTTGTTTCAGCATGATAAGGATCATGTCTTGTTCATGAAGTATAGTTTGTTGCATTTTTTATTGTTAATATGTGTTAGTGGTACTTAATGCAATTAAGCCTTATTGCTTTTGTATTAGTCTATGACAGTATGTGCAAAATCAGGGAACTTATTTCTTATTATACATATGTATTATCTGATAGGGCCAGAAAAAAAAGTTGTTTCCAGAAAATACTCAACCAACCCTTTTTTGTCATTGATCCTAAAATTTCTAATAGCAAAATCTAAAAGAAAAGTTTTCTGACCTGCCCGCCATATTTTTTTTAATGTTTTGTACATAGTAATTAAATTAATTTCACAAAGCTAACTTGTTGGGTCGTAAACATCCTCTGTTGTCAAAACTCAAATCAAATTCCGGTAATTTTGTATTTGAGTTGGTCATTTAAAGGATGATTTTATGGTTAAGCAAACCTGCTAATTATCTAATTGCATGCTACAAACATAGATTACAGATTTAAATTTTAGCACAATGTTGTATTGTGTGTGAAATTACCAGTTTTTTGCCGTATTTGCCTATTTTTATCAAACTGGGTCATCACCTTCGGGGTTTAATCAGATTAAGTTTTACCGAGAAATGTCAATAATTCTTCAGGTAGATATTCTAGATGTACCACTGACCCATTTAAAGCATCTTCAAAATTTTTATTGTTAAAATAAATGTCAAACTTCTCATAAATTTATGATATACTATCCTTTGTTCCTCCCCTTTAAGGCACCCCCACTTTTACAAACAAAATCTTGTTTTCATTGGCCAAATACAAATATTTTCATCAGTATGTCACCTTTCGTTCTCTATCTGTCTCAATTGGGACTTAAAAATACTTAATTTTCTTGATATAAGGCAGTATTAATTGCTTGGGTAGATAATTCAAAATTGCAAAATACAGAAAATCCACATCGAAAAATTCTTTAGTTGTTGAGTTGAAGTGTGACACAATGTTTGCAAATTTGGTCATAATCGTTGGATTTTATAACATCTGAGAGGAATAATGTTAGTTACTTAAACATTCCAAAACCTGACGAGTGTGTAAATAGCTGTCATATCTTCACCGTTCATTGATTTATCTACGCATCTTTTCACTTTTTTCGGGTCGTCTTCACAGTCATTCGGATTTGCGACCCACAAAATTCATACATGCCTGAAAGTGTTGATAATCGGACCTGTCAGTATTGTAACATTTTACTTTTGCAATATCAGATATGGTATCATAAATGTGTGCTTGGCTTACTTAAAGATTAGTTTTCATAATGACAGTGAATATTTTCACATAAAAGGGTTGGAATATATATTTGGGGGAAAGTTAAAACTGTTATGCAATACTCACTGTGTGAGAATGTGAATTTTGTTTGGAAAGATATTTTTTGAGAATTTTATTTTTTCAAAATGGAATCAAGTTATATGAGGATGGATTACAATGGGGGCTACGTGACCCCAGATGTTAGGAGGGTAAAAAAATCCCGAAGTTTTTCTGTTGGAAGTTATAATATGCATTGGAGGTAAGAGATCAGAGTCTCATGTCTCTGAAAAATGTATTCTAAAATACAAGGGCCCCATTAATAGAAGTTTTTCTGTTCATTATTCATTAGATGAGAGTTTAGAGATTTCTGTGGTATTTAATGATATTTGTGGTTTATAAAGACCTTTTTTAAATGTTGACAAAATTTTGGGGCATCACACCCACCAGGAGGGTCTACTTATGAAACACCAAGAGAAAGTTGGTTTAAAGTACTTTTTCGGTTCAATGTTGAAATTTTCATTACCATGGTTTATCTAGACATTTCTTCTTTTTTTCAAAATCGAACCCAAAATTGTGATCTTTTTTATCTCTTCCATTCATTATCTTGCTTTGGGTTCCTACCTCTGTTTTTATGGATGATTGTCATTAATTCAATAATGATGACATTGTTTTCAATGTCTAATTATTTTTTGTAACAGATGTGCAGGTACCATTATCTTTGTTTACTATCAGTAAACTGTCAGTATAGTATCATATCTCAATACTTCATTAGATTCAATTATTCTTGCAAAAAATCAATTTTTCCTCTAAACTTGTAATCAGTATGACTTAATTGGCCTGAAAACAAGGACTGATAACAGACCCTGTTCTACAATTAGTGTGATTTATAGTGGATTCATGTGTAGAAAACTATTCTAAGAATTTGTACTTCTGGTTTCTTCTTTGACATAGACCATCTGTTTCTCTTGTACCAATAGTATCACTATTTCACTGCCTTTTTTCCACATCTTCACCACTTACCTGATTTAATTCATCACCAGGTTCTTCAAAACAAAAGATCACAGATTTTTCCATCTTTACAATTTCAGTATAAGCATTGTTGACTGTTTAAATAATGTTGAAGCTTAACGGTACTTCCTCTTAATGCCTCATATTAATTTAATCACCTTTTTCCCATTTTGGTATCGACCTTATGGCTTGAAACATCGTGAACTAAAAGTCTGACAATTTGACATTGTGTACAATTTTAATAACTATTCCTTCAACAGTTTAGTAACTTCGGACATCTTGCTGTTATCTTTCCGTTTATTGGATTGGGTGGACTCTTAAATGTTCATATTTTGGCTCATAAACTACAAGATTTCCATACATAAGCACCTAAATCATTCTGAAGAAAGATTTCACTTCTGTAGAATCTATTTGCTGTAGGTATCAGTTAACATTTACACTGCAATGTCCATTATGTCTTTAACACTTTGACTTGCTGGCGGAACAAAGCCAACTCCTAATTGTTTTTGCAGGTATACTGTTTTATCTTTGTTGGATTATAGCTTAATAATGTTAACAGTGACTTCTCTTTCATTGAAGCTCCTAGCTCTTACTCACTGATATGAGCACACACATTTATGTAAATATATTATTTCAAGGGCTGTTTTTTATGAAATCAAGTGCTGCACCTCTTTGATAACTAGGTTGACAAGAAAAATGATATAAAGCATGTAATCAAATGACACAATTTCACCAGATATTTGCCTAATGAAAATATAATATGAAATTATCATTTTGATATTATACTGTATCAATTTTTTTATGAAGTGGGTTTGAGCTTAAATACTGAACTGAGCTACATTGGTGCAACTGGTAGGGGAAACATGGTACACAAAGCAGAATTGTTGGTTAATTTAACTGAAGATCAGCTAATTAATTTGTACATGTTTTTAGTATAGTGTTTCTTGATAAAATCATGGACAGGTGTTGCTTATACTTAAAGTACTAGAAATAGATTTGATAGATGCTATGGTATGTCACATGTATTTATCATCTGTGAACCAGACAAATGCTTAAAATGACTATAATGATACTAGTGCCTTACCACAGTTATTCTGATGATATTTTTATCATATGAAGATTTAATGCAAAATGATGTAATTGCGCTGCTGCTAAAATTGAGTTAGAATAGTTTAGAGTTTATTGGCCCTTGACATTATTGTAGCTTTATTATAATCATGATAAGGAATAGCAGTAACTGTTAATTTCAAACAGGTTATATGATTTTAGTAATTGAAAAAAATCTATTCAAAGAATATTAAATTGGATCTATCGAATTATATAATTATTAGAGTTTATGAATTGTTTCTTCGGAAATTGGATGAATAACCTGGAGGAGGGTGTGGTTATTTACTTACAAACCCATACTTTAAATTTTGACCAGTCCATGTTGTTGTGTATACGTGACTCATCTTACTTAATTATGAAGAAATATCTCCATGACTGGGCTATCATTCTGAGCTTTGTAGAAAGTGCAAATTTTGAGATTTTGAGCCATCTGATTGGCTTAGAATTCAGAACAAACTCAAGAAGGAATGAAATGTGTTTATAAATATACATAAATAAGGAAAGCCTGCTAAAAGTTTGGTCCAGGTGTTGTTTGCAATAACATTTCCTCCATTCTTGTTAGATGTTTCAAGGCATGTTTAAAACTGCTTACCGATACTATATACAATTCTGTTTGCTATCTTCTGAGGTATTTCTAATGTGCTCTAAAATTGCATAACACTTATTTTGGTTACATTATTTACAGTGACATGGTGTAGAATTATACTATTAATGATCCTTCATGTCCCTGGGTTTCTTTACATACATCAGGTATGGAATGTAGATAAATGAAGTGGATGGGTTTTTTTGATGTAATTGAGTTTGGTATTTCAAGCTTAATGAATTACTCATTGAGATTTATGCTTTAGGAAGTCATGAAAAATGAATGGCCGCCTTTGTAGTTTGTGGCGACAGCAATGTTATTAAAGTGAGGTTAGAAACATAAGTATTGCGATCATTTTAATGTGGTAAAATGTGGTTTGATAGGCTGGCCTTGTGGTCTATATATGTCAATATGACCCAGTCACCCTTGCAACCTATGGCTGACTGGCTGTGATGATTTAACATAATTTGGACCTACTTGTGTCTGAATTTATTTCATTATTACTGTTGTTTATTTGCAATTTGATTTGACCTCTAAGTATTCTGTTGTTGCCAGCTGGATAAAATGTTTTTCTGAGCTTTCATGAGAACTAGATACAAATCAAGGGATTATGTAAATTGTAATTTTCTGTCTTGTCTGTATCATTATAATAAAGTATACATAATTTTCTTTGTTTGTATGTTATTTTGCATGGTGCTGTGTGGGAAAGTTACATTCTAGCAGCCAGTTTTCAGAGTGTAACTTCAGTGCATTAAATGATGATCATGCATTGAATGAGGAAATTTAGCATTGCATTTTGTAAGTCTTTGGCTATTGTGATTTTAAGAAGTTTTAGTATACACCAGTTTATTGAAAGCATGTTTTGGAGTTGATAGTCTCCATTGTATTTAATTAAGTACTTATGTTCATTGAAGATTAGCCAAAAATAGCCAAAACTATCATGATCAAGATATAAAAGCTGAATTCTGAACAAGTGTAACAATGGTTTCATTGTTTTAGTCTTGATATTATTAAGGACCTTGATAAAATCTTAATCATGTTCTCCTCAACTTAATCCTCCCTTTCGTCATTTTATTCGTGACACTTATTGTTCTACCTAAGTGTCAATGTTTCACAAACAATCTCCTTAAGTACAGACATTTAACATAGTATACTAATGTTATATTCACATAATAATGTGATGACTATCACCCAGCAGCCAAAAACAGATGAGATAAAAATATTGGATACAAATGGGTTGATTATTTGTCCTTGTTGAAACATCACTTTGTCCAAGATCAAGTCCGGGTAACAGTTTTCTGTGACAAGTTGGAAGTTTTAAGTCTGAGATCATGCAACCCCCCCCCAACCCCTATCCCCACCCCAACTCTTGCTTGCAAATCATTTAGGAACCCCAGCAGTGTCTTGTCAATGCATAGGGAACAAGGCAGGCTGATCTGTTCCACTGACAACTAGCGCTGGTCATCTATCAACAAGTACTGATCCACTGTCAGCAAGTAGTTGTCTTCTGTTCATGAGCACTGGTCCACTGTCAATAAGTCTTAGTCCACTATCAGCAACTACTGGTCCACTGTCAGCAATCACTGTTGCCCTTGCCACATTTTCAATGCTCTCCATTTCAGTAAGGTTACTCTTGAAATGTTAATGGTTTCTGGCATTACAAGAAGCATATGTGCAAATAGGCAGAAAATCCTCCTATTGGTAGATCTGATACTGTTTGAAGTATGCCAGAGGTTAATGGGAGTATTTATTACACATTTATTGATGATGAGCAGACTTAAGTTTTTATGATGGTGACCCTTGATAACGATACAGCAAATGTATGTAGTGAACTATGGTAAATGTATGGTAACATCTGTATGTAAATTGGTTACTGGACTGAATTTATGATTATTAATATCACAAAAAAGCATCTGGTATGATTTACCATCATAAGGTATGAATAATGTTGGTATGTCGGTATTATGCCTGGCGGGGAATTTGTTCATAGTCACATTTTTGACCTTTTGTTTCACCTGTGTCACATGACTGGTGCTTTATGACACAAACTTGTTTGTAACATTGTATTAAGAATCTTATACTAGCATAATGACTTGGTGTCAATTTATAGATGAAAGTGATAGCTAATTTATCAGTGAAATTCATGATTAATGGTGAAATAATTTGATTTATGTTCCCTTGGATGTAATGTTGGCCTATCACTAATGAAACAAAGGGTCCAGATATGAAATACCCTTGTAGGGGTCATGACCTTTGATTTTATATGGTAATCAATTCAAAGTTGATTGCATTCATTATGTTATTTTGTGGGTGATACCATGGTAGATATTAATAGATACTAGATGTTACAGAATGAGTGAAGTGCTGTTCTAAGTTTGTTTACCCTGTTTGTACCTGAATGCTTTTCATATTTCTGATTGAAACATAAAAATTGAGAAACTGGTTTTGTTGATTATAAACTAAAAAGTTATTGTGGTTTATGTTTTTCCTTTGCGAATGTTTTTAACTTATAGTATCATACATTATATTCATAACAAATGCTAAGTTTAAAGTCATTGGTGTTTCCTTAAATCTAATTGAGTTATCTCCCTTTAATTGGACTTTAACATTGATCAAGTTTGGTCGTTAGAAAATAATTTTTATGCCTTTAAGGCAAGTGGTATATTTTGGGGATTATTTTCTACAGATTGATATAATTGCTTATGACTACATTTCTACGCCAAAGTGTGTCATACTATCTAATCATTTTTTGTTAGAATTTCTCCATAAATAGAAGAAGCAGGTGCACAATGGACTGGTCGTTTGCTTGCATTCCTATTTGTGTCATTTAATTAATTACATGAACGATGAATTCCATGTTTAATGGTCTTATCTGCTTTTCAACTCTTGAAATAATCCTTGTATTTTGGGCTAAAATTACTATCTTTTGTATCACAAACCATGAATTAAAGATCAAATATCTAGGACAAACTCTTCAGGATGTTCTGAATAGAGGTAAAAAATTACTGTGAATGGTTTCGTTAAGGTGTATTTTATTTACGTTTATGAATAACATCAAAGATAATGTTAGATCATATCTCTCATTGACAAAAATTCAGTCCCATTAATTAAAGCAACCAAGTTTGACCGAGAATGATATAACATTGTCACCTTGACAATGTATTGTAAATAATTCTTTTTTTTTCAAGCAATTACTTGTAATTGTAACATATTGCTATCATATGAGTTTAAAATTTCAATTTTGAAGTGAAGTGACATCTGACTAATAATGATTTTTATTGGGTAATAATGGGTGTCTTATTTTAATCTAAAAATAAATTGTGACCAAAATGTTACTGAGCACAAATTTCTTTTTATTTCTTGGTTTTTGGATAAAACTCCACCGAACAAATATGTTAATTAAGATTTGAAATCAATCTCTGGAAAATATGCTTCTCAAGAATTTATAGTTTGAGATAGAAAAGAAATCTCACATGAAGATATTTACTTAGAAAATTAAAAAATTTGAGATTTAAAAATCTCAATAAAATTGACCTTACATTTGCTTGGACCTTGTGATTAATGTCTACACATTAATTGGTAATTTTTTGGTTCAATTTCATGGTAGTTTGGCATAAGACTGTTATTACTTAAGTTTTAGTTACAAAACAGTGTCAATAGCTTTAGCTATAAACTTTTGAACATCATATTAGATCCCTTTTTCATCATAATGAAATTATATGGCATTAAAAAAAATTGCTCAATTTTCTGATTTTTTTTTTACCATAAAATATATATATTATCAATATATATTGATAAATTTCTCACGGTCAGACCTTTTTTTATTGTTAAATCCTCACACTATGAATGATTCATTTTGTTTTCATTGTTCCTTTTGTTGTTTGTTACTATATTTTTTGTTAGTCAATAAGATTATTAATTCTTAACATTGTTTGAGCACTGATATACTACCATTTGTAGTTGTCTTCCATATTTGGTCATATTGGTTGTTTTTATACCCTTAGTGTCCGGTACTTGGACCCTGTAGATTAGTGAAAAATTTATACATAAACATTATAATCCTTTTTATGTTTGTATATTTAACTATTTGTAGACATTCATAGAGACAAGAAAATGGCGCTAATCTGTTTATTTACTTTATTGAAGTATGAAATCTCGTATAAAAACCTGCACCATAGTGTTTTCAGTTGATAATTCACAGGTTTCCATGTTAAAGAATTCTCGTTAATTCCTATTACACCAAAACGTCTATTATCTTTGTCACCATGTTGCCTTGGTCAAAATATCTGATCTAAAGTCCACATATTGCGGACAGTGATTTTCCTATTTTGTCGTCGACTCAGTGCAGCCAGTCTGCCTTTTAAATGAAGATAATCTCAAACTCTTTTTTTACAAATCAGAGCTCAGACATCATAAGCGAGCCAGTCTCGAGTCAAAACCGAGTAATACCCATTTGTATTTAGGTTGCTTCACATCTTAAGGGGTTGTTGACAACCTTATCTAGCTTAAGACTTGAAAAATAATTTTGCTTTGAGATTAGAGCGGGGCCATTTTTCACACATAATTGAGATTAAAATTTATGATGAAGTTACAAATATTTCAAAAGGCCAACTACTTCAATTTTATGCTTAACAAGATGAACAATTATATGACTTTATTATAATTCACTGAAGTGGATTTCAGCCTAGATTATTAGGGGTCTGTATACAGTGGGGTTGTTTTTGAAAATTTTGGGAAAGGGTCTGGGTACTGTCCAATTAGGAAAAAATGTGTAGTGTGATGCCAAATTCGGAATTTTTAGGTCGGGAATTCGGAAAAATTTCTTTTTTAATTGGGAAGGGACGGTTTAGATGACCCAAACAAAGAAGGAAAAAAATCACTGGGATAATCAATATCAGGCATTGTTAGATCCCATTTAAAGTACAAGTTCTTTGTTTCTCTATTTCTCAAGAAACATGTTCTTTGGGTAAAAAATGTGTTCAAATTTTCCCAATACTTGGTTTCATTATGAACATTCTTCAGCAAAACTATCTATCTTTAATTGTGTTATTTATGATAAAATTTAACAGTTGTTACTCCATTGTCAACATCCAGCTGTGTTTGTCATTAACTCTTGCCACAGATTTGAAAGTTTATGGAGGGCTGTAGACTTTGAATTCAAAACATTTCAAAAATTTTCACTTTGTATTAAAGTCACTAAATGTCAGACTTGATTAAAATATAGGTGTAGAATTTAACTCTATTTGGAATAATGAAAATAATTTTATATTGTAAATAATCCTCAAATAGGTTGTGTTTAACAGCTTTTATCCTTTATTCTTTATTCCTCCAACTCACAGTGGTCAGTTTTGATGTCCGTCTGCACCTGCTGTGGTCATTTTTTTATTTGTCTGACTAACAGACTTATCAACTATCATTGCGATATGAGGGACATGTTGTACACCATTTACCCGCATCACCTGTCTCTGAATATTCTTTATTTGGCCTTCAAAATGTTTTTGATGTTCGAAAATGTGATAAATGTCTTCAGTATAGACTTTTGTTGTCTTTAATTCATCCCTAAACTGTCAAGCATTATTTTGATATATCCTTATTTCTATTTCACTCTTTGTGAATAAATGGAATGAGTCTGCCCATCTGTTTGAATAAAAAAATGTCCATTTTAAACATATACATTGTATTTCTTGTTAAATTGATGATATAAGGTTTGGGCTATAAGAGCTTGTTACAGTCTTCTTCTTCATCAAGTCTTGTGTACAGGTATCCATATTTGGCTACTGTTGTCTGTAGATTAAAAAGTTTTCAAATTCATCTTTGTAGACTTTTTGACCTATTGAAGTACCAATATATTCTTTGTTTTCTGTTATACATTTTTAAAAAATCATAAAATTTTTGAGGTTTCATTCTTTCACAGCTTTCTTCTGCGACAGACAACATAAGCTGAGTTCGAGACATCCTCTTCAATCAACATTCACTATTTACATAACTGATAAAGTCTGATTACCAATATCTGTTTTTAGACTGTCCTAATATTTAATAAATGATGGTTTTAATGAAACACAAACCATTAACCAGTCTCCCTTGTGTTCCACTCACCTGCTGGATCAATATTCCAGGTATGCTTGGAATGTCCAAATCAATAACATCATAGCTTTTAGTTTCCTGTTACCTAGAACCCACTGGGACTTGTGTCATTGTCCCACTGAGTTTTGCTTTTGTTTTAGTGCTGTTAAACCTCTTAGAGCAATAGTATAGACCTACAGCACCAAATATCTGTCTGAGATGAAAATCACAAGTTTCTATATGACCATGAAATGTTCCTTCATTTCTGTTGATTAGTACTAAAAGATAGAATCTATAATTATAAGGGTATTCTTGCTGATAAAATTAGGTCACAGTTTTTACCATGAGTGTGTTTGGTGTAAAACGCAAATAGCATGAACATTTTCAAAATTGGGTTGGGTAAATGTGTGACCTAACATGTTCCTCAGTTCAGAATTTATGTCACCCATAAAAAGTGTCACATACATATTACAATTCATGGCACAGCCCTGTGGTTTTAACGCTGTGGACGCAATTGGATTGAAAATATTATTTTCCTTATTGGGAAGTTTAATAAAACATGCCATAATGTTGTCATGATGTGTAATATTTCGGTATCATTCCCTATAAGAACTTTTGTTATATTTCCAAGTCATTGCAGTGTTCTGTTTGTTCATATATTTCGTTCCTCGGATTCCTGTGTCAAGTTGTATGTTAATTAGTTTTAAATTAGAATTTTAATATAGGTAAATAGGTGCTCATTCAAACCAGGTGTTTCTGCTTTGGAGGCAGGTAAATATTTGTACTTTATTGCTTTTTGATTACATCAGGTCTGCCCTGATTATGTGTTTAATGTCATGCAAATGTCTTAAAATGTTTTAAATGATGGAATTTGAAGTATTTTGTAAAATGTTTTGGTCCATACATTGTCAGCTAGAGTTAGGCAAAAGTGTTATGTACATAATTTCTGCTGTAATTAGAATATATTACACATTAGAATTCTTGTTATTATCAGGCTACTGTTATCAGACAAGTTAGAACTGATGATTAGTTACCACAATGTGTCACATGGTTTCAGTGGTGTGACAGGAAGAAGACCCTGGGAATAAACCTGGTTAGAACCACTGACCTTCCAGAAGCTTGCTTGACAGCTTCCATGTGAAATTTGTCTGTTCCCAGTTTGGATTTGAACTCACAGTAGTAATGGGTTGTGATTACTTAAGGCAGAGATCTTAACCACTCAACCATGGAAGCCCCATCATGTCAAGGTTTCAGTTCAAACTATCTAAACCAAATTTTGGTGAGGCAACAACACAATCATATCTGCTTCAAAGTCTCAATGTTTTCTCCAAACATTATATTTTGTCCTTCTTACTCATGTGTAACAAGACCGTTGTCTTGGATTAATTCTTCAAGGTCGGTTTTAAAATCTGATGTCTAGTTCTTTTATCCTTGAATATGATGCTGACTGCATTCTTTTCAGATTGAGATGACATGTTCTAGGTAAAAAGTGTAGGATTTGAGTTTTGAAATAATGAGAGAAGAGGACGGACATGGTGTCTGACTGTGATATTCTGTCAAGTGTCAGGCTAGTTAGAATTGTTGGCATCAGGCAGTTGTACAAACCATAGAAATGTCACCATATGGCTTCTCTTTAAGTTAACAAAATTATAGTATGTTTCATTATAAATGGAAAACAAATCGTGTCTCAAGTTCTTGTTAGTCCAAACTGTTCTTTCCTTGTACAAATATTGTCACACTGAAACGTGACTTTTTCCTTTCTTTCAAGAATCAACGATGACAACAAATTTGATTTGTTCACAATTAATCGATGTTGTTTATTATGGGTGACTTGGGAGAAGTGACGGTAATTTATAACAAAGTGTCCTCGTCAAATTGACAAAACCGCTAGTTAAGACAGACTCCATGAAAAGCTAATTTGGCATGAATTGGTGAAAAACTTGAATTTATTTAACATTTTTCAAAATGTCAGTAAAAAATGTTAGGTATGTGATGGTATAAATGGGACAGTGTACATGATATGTTTGTTTATAAGGTTGGATGGGTTTTATACTGTTAAGGTGTAAAACTGCGAGATGAATTAATGGATCTTCAGTATTAAAGAGCAGATAGTTGTTTTGGCTATATGGATCTTTGGCATTGAAGAGTAGCAAACATGCAATAGATTCATGTATCTTCAGTTCTAAAGAGTAGCAATATCTGGTATTGTACAATATGGAGGTCTTAACGGTACTTTTGCATTGAATTTATCTAACTGATGCTATCTAACCTGAACGTTTTTTTGTCTACAGTGATTTTTATCTGCATCTCCTTTGGACTTACAACCAAGCCTTTTAACCCTTTACCTCATAGCTCCCTAGTCCATTTATCTACTGTAAACTGATAAGAGATCAGATCAACTGATAACCTATAACCAATACAAGAATAGTCCAAATGTGTACCCTGTCTGCATAGAGGTTATTGGAAAATTTTACTATTTTGATACCTGTCCATTTCATCACTGATTTAATCCCCTAAATGTTGATTGTATCAAATTTTATGAAGAACAAAAAATGTTGGGAATTAAATAACCTTTCTTTTGGTGGCAATTATGTAATTGTCGGGTTAATATTAGAGGAGTTACTAGGGGGTTAAAAGTGACATAAATGTTTTTGTGTGTTTTTTACTGTTGTCTTATATTACTGCTTTAATACCAGTTGATTTTAACACTCAATTATGGTTACTAAATATTGATTTTATGTCTCCTTTTTTAAATGGAAGATGTCGATGTTGAAATTATCTTTCTTGTGGTGTGACAAATGTATACGTTGGTTAAGTATTTAGCTCAAAGTGGCATAATTCCTTGTTCATTTTTTCTTACACAACTTAAAAAGAGTTATGTATAAAAAAAAAAAAAAATGAAGAAGTTCTGCCATTTTATTAATTGCACTATCAAAGTCTTCAGGCAAGTTAGGACCTGGCTCTTCAGTGATTTATTCAATCTGAATCATAATAATTGACCATTATGGATATACAAGAAAAAATCTCTTGTACATGTTTATTTCAACTTAGAACAGATTCACATAATTATGTCACACAAAATTTGGCTAAGTGCCAAATTGGCTAAGTGTCAAATTGACTCTGTGCTAGATCTTCACTCGAGATATTGTCCCTAAAAATCAAAAAGTAAAGATCGGTCTCGTGTGTCAGCTGCAAATGTAGGCCATAAAACCCCGGGTGACGTATATTGTCGGCAATAATCAAAAGACCCATACTGTCTTGCTGACTTAATCCCCTTGATGACTGAAATAATTAACACAAAGTATGATAACTAGGATTTGTTTTTCACGCAAATTAGCCGCGGGTGTGAACTTCAGGTCACTCAACATGACACGCGGTCATAATTACATCGTGTACAATCAAATCTAAACAGGTTTGGAATTTCAATTTAATATGATTCAACAAGATCGTGCAATTCCAGAATCATTTCATAATTCTTTAATATAAGTCTACGAAGAATACTAATCGGCTGAAACTATAAAATATTCACCTGGAGTATAAAACGTGTCTTTGGCATGTAGTCCGTTTCGATTATTGAATCTGGAAAACCGTTAACTTAATACTTCATCAATTTCTAAGTATAAATCACGCGCAGAGGCAATGGTAATCATGTGACCAAAAACGCGTCATAAATACGTCATCAACACTCAATTTCAAGTCTAAAATATGTCGTAAGTTGCACCTGTTATACACACAGTTGAATGACACGTGGGAATTACGTCACATCAACTGATTTAGGAATGTGTCAATATTTATGCAACCGGTCTTAGACTTGCAATTTAAAATGAAGTTGTTATTGCGTTCGTAACACATAAAATCACGAACAATTACTGGATCAATGATTATAATTTGCCTAATTAGTTTTATAAAGGTGTGTTGTACGAATTTAAGTGAAATGGAAATTCATACTTAAAGAACGTGAAGTGAGATTCATATATATGAAGGAGTGTACAATTTAGTGTGGATCTTAAATGCAGGTTTGACTATATTCATTCATAAGAATGTTACGTGGTGAAAATATTAAATATTTAATCGCTCGGACATTTCGTTGGTAATGATCGGTCACAGTTAAGATGTAAAAAACATGTGGGCCATTAAACCCCGGGTGACATGTATTGTCTGTTTTACGCTATTAATTAACACAAAATACGGTAATTATAATTTATTTTTCACGCGAGTTAGCTGCGGTGTAAACTTCAGAAACCCTTTCAATCTTTGAGAAATTATTTTGATTGTTTCCAAAATTATTCTCAGACATTTTAATAATAAGACTTACACTTAACTTTATGAAGTTATATGGAGAAATTATCATCAAAAGTGAACCGCTAGTCGATTAACTACCGAGAAAACATCGAACGTTAGAAGCGAGTCACACCATCGTTGTTCCAAGCGTGATACCTGTTGTGTTTACACGTAATTTACGACATTTTTTTACAAATGACCCCCCACTTTTTTTTCATGTTTTGTTTTTATGAAAGATTGAAATTTATGATGGCAGATTTAAAAAGTTCGATTTTTTTCGGGAAATACATGTTATTAGTGATAAAAAATCAGAGGCGTGATTCGGCGGGATTATGCGAATACGGTAGAGGCGTGATTCGGCGGGATTATGCGAATGCGGTAGGGGCGTGATTCGGCGGGATTATGCGAATGCGGTAGGGGCGTGATTCGGCGGGATCATGAGGGAAAGGGTTAAGCTACACTAAGCTTCAAATGGAAAATTATCAGGTAGCTTAGATCATTTAGCAAAAAAATCAAAATTGTATTTATTTTTTTTTAGATGAAATATGAAATTCTGAATTCCCTCCTGCTTCTGACAAGAAGTTTTGTTATCTACAGTTCTGCCTACTTATCCGAATTATATACAGCTCTGTATTACATTCCACCTCTCAGTGTTTAAGGCCTAGTTGTCTAATATTGCACCAGATATGCTGGCTTCTTGTAATATTTAAGCACAGAAAAAGCTTGTTAATGCTACATTCATTTAATCACAGATTAATTAATGTTATTATTATTATATACACCTGGTTCTGCATATCTTTATGTGTTTTATGATGTCATAAAATACATTAGTCTTGGATTTTGAATCAGATTGAGTTTTGAGCAGGTTATAAAAGGATTTTTAATATTTTGTCTTTCATTGCATAATCTGGTTTAAAAGATTGATATATCATTAACTTACTGAACTTTTGTCTTTTAGGGTGTAGAAAAGTCATTAACTCTTCTAATGAAATGTTTTCAAAAACATAAGTTTCAGATTACTGTTGCTAAGATGTGGACGCTATTTTGTTGATTTACCATGTATGACTTGTATTTGATAAGACAACTTATATTCCATAGCCTTTTGAAATTGTCTTTATCTACCTTAGTGGTCTATAAAAAGGCACATTCCACTCTTTCCAAGTCTGGAGATAAAAATGTTCAGTGATACAATACATTGGTTTGGTGTCAGGTTTCATGTGGAATTAGGCTACTGCGGTTTCCCCCAAGTAATTAAGAAAGTCCATGTACTTGTTTATTTATTCAATAGATTTTAGAGGTTAATGCAATTAGACCCAAGGGAATTTAATGTTAATTGATCAAATTTGAGAAATTAAGTATTCGGTAATGAGCCAAGATGTACTAAGTTGTGTGGTAAGTTTTACATTTTGTAGCTGGTATTTGTTCCGTCTAATTTGACGCTTAGATTTATCCATATTTCCCATTCAGATATGGTTCTTGGCATGTTTATTGAATCTGAATGTTTGCTCTTAAGAAATTCATACTCTGTGAATGATGTTAACTAATTTTATTTGTTAGTTGTTAGAAATTCATTTTGTGCCATTTAAACGAAACCCAAACTTTAAAAATTCTTATGAATCATGAAATCAAATTTCTATATGAAGATCAGGTAATTATTCTCATTTTTTGCAGTTCATTTTATTGACTATCGTCATATCATGTGACTAACATTTATCATACCAGTATAATGTTCAATAAATATTAATGCATGTCTGAATATTCAAACTACAATGTTGAAAATACTTAACGACCAAAGTGCTTGTTTTGTATGTGTGTCAGCTTGCATGTTCAGAAAATTTTAACAGGGTGTAGAACATGCAATTTTGTTGCTTTCATCAATTTTGACATTTTGGTTTTTGTGTAACAACTGGAAATTTTGAAGCAAAAAATGAAGTTTACGTCAGTTAACATTATTACTGGCCGTTTGTCTCTGCCTCTGTCTAATGATATGTATTGGCTGTCTGTTAGTTTTGATTTTGAAGCCGAGCAAACATCAAATAAATGATATACAGATATAATTATAGGTTGATTTTATGGAGATATCGAGATCAAAGCTAGAATTTATTGCAGATTTAATCCTAAATTGACCACGATCACTGTTGGTTGCCCATTTATGGTGAAGACAGTAAATAAGTCTCGTCATAAATAGGCGATTAATTCAATTTAAAACTATCGACGGGCATTCCATACGAAGTGTTTTATTTCAATGACAGCTAACAAAAGAGGTTTTTACTCTGGATTTTTATACTCTGTTGGTATGTGGTGGATTTTAATCCAATTTTCTACCTTTAGTAAGGTCAGTCTTAATAATCATATTCTTTTTGTTAAATACATGACAAGTTTTTGTCATTTGTTTGTACTATATTTTGTAGCATTTAATGCTATAAAACATTACGTGACAAGATCATGACATTGGACATAGAATACTTTTTCGAGGGGATAAAATAATAAAAATAGCCTTCAGGTATTCTGCAATACCTTTGCACTGGTCATTATAAGTCTTAACCTTAGTGTTTTCATTCGATTGACAGTAAGGAATGTGTTGATATTGTGTTACTTCAATAACTGATGTAATATTGTGTAATCTACAATAGCCTGTGTTGTTACTTTATTGCAAAAATATGGCTGCAATATGTTGCAATAAATGCTGTTGGCCTGGATTTTATGGCCACTAAATCTAGATGAAAAAACAACAAAGTTTGTAATAAGATATGTCAGGAGAAATTCATATTGTAGATGTTGTATATATCAGTGTTACATGGTCATGTAGATTACATGGTTTATGTACCTGACATTAATGAACTTCGTGGTCAGAATAAGACTGCTGTTGTGAAATTCTTCATAAAAATGTGAAGATTGTAGCTTGGATTGTAATTCGTTGTATTAATCACTTCGTGTTAGTCATACTGGACTTTTGTTTATCGTTTAGTTGTTTTGATTAACTTGTTAATTAATGATTAACCTGACGAGATGGTTGAGTTACTAAGATAAAATATTTCTAGGAAATAGGTTTGAGAAAGAAAATATTATGTTTGACTTAAAATTATTTGATAATTTGTTATCTGATCCAAGTGATCGAAGCCTAAGTGTGAAGAATGTAAATTTTGTCAGTGTGTAAAGAGTTCATTTAGTGATGGTGTGATTTTATTGGTGTCAGTTAATATGATTTGTCCCATTTCTTGAGAATGTGTGATAGTGGGAGAAGTACTGAAGTAAATAACAACATGGGTAATTTAAAGGAACCTTTGGAAATACAAATGTAAGTCATAATTATTTACAGACATTAAATTTAATCGTCCTCATATTTGGCAATGGATTATTTTCTTTTGAATGATTTATTCTTGCGCACTATTTTTATAACTATATATTTTTAGTTCTTCTGTATGCTTTTATCATAACTGAGATAAGATTTATTTTAATGCATTGAGTTTATTAACAGTACAACATAAGTTGACATGATTTTGGAGCTACTATGGAATGTTTAATGATAAGCAGGTGCTTGCCTGTTAAGTTTGTCTTAAACAAACACGTCTTTGGCTGAGTTTGGCTCTGAGGTGGGATATGGTCAAATGTTTCAGTAGACTGGCTATTTAGACTGTTTGTGATGGTGAGACATTTTATAATTTTGCCCTGTCCAGCCCATAGTCTGTCCAAATCCATGTATGAAATCACCCAACTAAAGAGTCAAACTAGTTAGGTTAGAGTTTTTTAAGTTTGCTGAAAACATGAAATAACTGCTCATAACTTCAGTTTGAACCATCAAATATCTGTTCTGTATCAGTTCACAGTCTGGGGTGCCTTTCGGAGAGGACCAAAGCAAGATTGATAATGCTATGTTTATAATTAAGGGTACTGTACATTTTTTAGAGCGGAATGTATGAGTCAAGTTTGGTTTCCCAACTTTTGTGACATTCAAAGCCAAATTATGTCAAGACTTTTTTTCAGCATACAGGTGAATTTGATACTTGTTTTTTTTCTCCTGGGTTTCTGAATCTATTCAACAGGTCAGTGATCTACATTCTTAATTTAGAGGATGATGTCAGCCATGTTTGATGTATGTCAGCATTATTAATAAGTATACGTAAATTAATAGTCATTTGCTAAGATTGTTTACAATCAATATAAATGTATGTATGTACTGGCTGTTTCGCTATTTAATATGCATGTGAGTTAGGATTATTTAATGAGATAATATAGGTTATTGGCTCCGAGCTAAAATTATGGGGAGATTTTACAGGTAAGGTGTGCTCTGACTGTCCCCTAGGGGCAGGGTTATGTTTGATATCTGACCTTTCGCTGATGAAAATCTAGTATTGACTTCACTTCTTGATAAAGTAACACTTTTCAACTTGATTTTAATTTAGATATAAAATTATTTCAGAATCACAAAATTTTACTTATTTCAGTATAACAAATGAGTGAGGAATTTTTTGTTGTAGGTATAAAATATTCGTGATAGGTAAACGTATCATTAGACTACAAAAACTGGACCCAAATATTTGAGTGGGATGTTACAGATGTATAAAGTTACAGTTAATGTCACTTGTCATGTTTGTTCACTTCAGTACAAACTCATTGGGAGAAAAAAGTGACAGATTTTTATACAAGTAGTCCACACTGTCCTTTTTACTCTTTTTGTTGTTTTGTTGTTCATGTTGTTGTTGTCATTCACACTTGTTGGATATAATTTAGTGTTAAAAATATGTTAGAAACATTCTTTTCACACTTAATTAAGGTTATTGATAACAAACATTCATTTATAATTCTGTCTGTTCACAATGACATGAAACAAGAAAAGTTGTGAAATTATGCACCTATATGCTAGACTTATATGCTAAACAACTATCACATCTTTTAATTGTATTTACCCCCCCCCAAAAAAAATGCATAAAAAATCTACTTCTTAAAACATTCTGGATTCTGTGTGGTAAAGTAAGTGGCTTAATTTAAGAATTAATGATTAACAATGAAATACTCATTTTTAGGATTTTTGTATACTAATAAAAAGATGTTTGTAATTTGTTACCAGTCAGTACCTACATGTAAGTTCTTAGAATATTTACAGGTGTTATTAAAATACATTTTTTGTTTCAAAATAGATATTTTCTATTACCTTAATTATTAAGTTTGAGTAACAAATTTTGATAAATAATACTTGACAAGAAATATTTTAAATTAAATTTATGTCTAATGATTGGTTCATTTTGGTTCATTCATGTTAACACATTAACTTCCTAAAATCGCATGTTATTTCATATTGAATTTACTGATTGCATTCTTGTATGGTTTTACAATTAAAACTTTAAGAGGATATTAAAAAATGATCCAGTGTTACGGAGTGCATTTGAATTAAGGTATGCATGACATAATGGGCACGAGGCACATAATGATATTAGTTGATTGCTAAGCATATTTCGTATACTATGACAGCAAATTTTATAATACCCTAGATTATGATTATAAATCTGGTGAGATTGTTTATGATTGATTCTAATCAATGGTATTATTTATTTGATTAACATACCAATGGTCATGATTCACCCGTTTCTTCTTACATATGATAATGTTTAATACCCTAATCATGCTTTTGTTGCCCCAGTTATATCGGGGATTACTAATTTACTTAAACTGAACTGTTTACCTCACATAATCAATACACTGTAATATTGACTTTCGTTGGGGTTACTTTTGCCAAGTTTTAGTAGAAGACCATATAATCTTTGTTTTGACATTTCTTGTCCTCTTGTTATTTTGCCAAAAAAAAGTCTGTTACTCATTGTGTTGTTAGATTTTGTGGTTATTTACTCACTTTAAAAGTATCTTGCAAACTTACTTGATATATCGGAAATTTTTGGACGATTTGACCGGTACTGTTGGTGACTGGTTCCTGAGGTCGCTTTAAAGCTAGGTACCGGTGTATACCAATGTTTGATTGTTTATCTTGTATGTGTTTAAATACCCAAGTATGTTCTGACATTCTTATTTACTTAAAATACCTCCGATTTGAAGAGTGATTCTATGACCGTGATAGTATGTAAACCTTTGAAATTCATTGTATATAAAATGTAAAGATTTGTTAACTTAACTTCAAACATGTGATCAATACAGTCTAAATCTCCATTTGCTTTATTTTAATGGTCAGCAAATTAGCTGTAGACTGTGAGTGGACATTCAGATTACTGAGTCAGTTCACCACTATTATCTATCTCCAGATATCAGCTAGTGGAGTGACCGCTAAAGTGACCATTAGTGACTTGTCACAGCAGTCAGTTTTGAGCTGTATCCCGGCTAGTGAATATTAATTTTTGACTCATCGCAGTGGTCAGTTTTGAGCTGTATCCCAGCTTGTGAATATTAATTTTTCTGATGAACTTGTCAGTGGATGTGCCCGGGAGTTTAAACAATGGTTGTTGATGATTCATAGTTAGCAGAGTGCATCAAAATCGGTTAATACTAAATTTTATCATCAGAATATTACATTACAATTGACCATCAGTGAGATAACTGCACTGATAATGAGCTTAGATTTTTGTTATACGATCTTGGGATAATCCTGATTGAACAAGGGTGAAAAATTCTTTAAATGATTACTGGTTAAACAACTATAAGGAGATTAAATGATAGTGATGTATACCGTACAGAAATGTTGTTAAAAACTAGGTGATTGTAATGTCATAGGTTGGGGCTTTTTATTTTATAGATATTGATAGATTATATCACGATTTTTTTCATTCGTGTGTAAAAAAACTGTGAATCATAGAACTTCATTTATCAAAGTTTGTCTATAACACATTATAATGGAATGTATTTGGCAGCTTTGGATGTTTTTTATGGATTAAAAAGTTGTTGTTTTTTTTCTGCTGAAGGAATTGTAAAAATCTGGCAACATAAACTGGACATTTGACAAAAAGTTTTGAATTATTTAAATTTCTGTGTGTTTTGTTAATTATACAGAAAGAGTGACCTATTTTTAACAGCCATAAAAGTTAGTTTTTTGGATTAAAAATATTAAATTTCTTAACCTGAGATAAAATTAATACATTTTATGGTAAGTTTGTTTATTTTGTTAATGTAATGTTACAAATGCTGGGCTTTTGTGCTTTAAAATGAAGCTATTTTACATAATAAGTAGATTTTTTAAATACTGGTATGATAGTTATTTCGTTACTTAAAAGTCGGTTGATATGTATCATATCAAAGCTTTATTTTGTGCCTTGATTCAACCATTTATATATAAACTTAGATACACCGATCTTAATCTAACATAGATGTCATATTTAGTCATATGTATCATATCAGTCCTGGTATTTTGGTCAGCATTGCTAAGTCGGTCCGAACTTCAGTCTCCAGCGGTTATGTTAATTTTGCCTGTTTGACGTATTTTGACACAAGTATGTCTGAGGTATAATGGGTTTTGGTTGGATGTCTTGTTTCAAGATGTAACTACTGGTACTTCAGTTACAGGATAATATTTTTCAATTGATTGCTTTTGGTGTCTTACGTTTTTGTTTGAAGATGTTGTCTGCTTGAGTGCTCAGTGTAAGGATCCTGTTTCATGTCGGATACTTTTTAGTTATGATGTGGTTTTAATCTTGGAAAGTTGCACTTTTGTAGTGCACTTAACACTTAGTTTGACTGACTTACTTAATCGTCCCATATTAGTCACTATGAGAGTATGTTATGAAATGTACTGGTATTTATTGGTGATGAACACCTACAATACAACAGTTTTGTGCTTTTTAGTCCATAACTAAAGTACGAAAAAATTTTCATTGGTTAATTTTTTACATTTTCAGTCCTCCACATCTAAGTAATGACGGTATGGTGACTTCACCAATATATCACAATTTGTCTGGTGGGGACTACCCTCGACGACCTCCACCACCGGTTCCCGGAGCAAATGAGGAGGCGCCTCCAGCTTTACCACCAAGATCTTACCAGAAATTTGCAAGCAGTAAATCGGAATCATATTTGTTAGCGCGAGTGGATCAAAAACAAAAAGAGGAAATAAAAGAGAATTATAATCGTGATAATGGTGGTGCGGGTACCGGACGGTGGGATAGTAGTGGTACTGGAACTTTACGAGAAGATGCTTATGCTCAACAATTGCGTAAACAAGCTAGACGTTTTTCTGAGCAACATAAACCCATTTCAATGCAAGTTGTGTCTACAAAAGCAACGGTACAAGTTTCGTTGTCTCAATCATACAAACAAGAACCAGCTCCAGCATTGGAAGCAGTTCCAGTTCAAAAACATTCACCATCTTCTACTTCGCCAATGATGTTACATCATTCGCCAACATCAGCACATGACAGAAAAACACCTGAACCACCACCTCTTCCGACCCCACTAAAGAATGGGGAAACTGAAATTTCTGTGGATTTAAATAAAACTGCTGATTTCCCGCCACCACCCTCAGAGTTTCTTGAAACTGTCACTGCAGAGGAACACAAAGACAGGTAAGAGTGATTTAACTTACTTTGTTATGATTGCACCTTCTTGATTGGTCAATGTCAGACTCTGATGAAAATATCACGGAACCATGTTACTTAATATTTATGTTAAGCTACGCATACTTTGTACAAATAATGATGTCAGTTATCCCCAGCTAACTTCAATTGATCACCAATTATCTTATCTGAATTTAATAAAATTTCAATGATCAAAATCTAATATAATTTTAATGGTCAATTTCTGGTCATTTCCTGTGGGGAACTAAATTGAAACCAAATATTTACAAATATTTCAATCAAACTTAACCCTTAACAATTATAGGAATACCTCAAACATGTGAGATAAATCTGTTTGATTAATAATCGGAACAAAAAACAGGAAATGAGAATAATTTCTCAAGGTAAACAAACACGGACTTGTTCTTCATAGAAATACTTCAGCAATTTTCCCTTATTATTTATGACTAGGGAGGAGTGACTTCAGGATATTCAGGAAGACAAGATGGCAGATATTTCTGTCATGCTTCATCCATGATAGTAATCATAAGTTCATTGCACATCACAGTGTATTAGTGTGTCAAATAATTAATTTAATGAAATACTAAATACCTTAGTTGCATGCTATGATTAAAATCTGAGGAAGATACATATGATTATATACAATTTCAATAAAATTACTAATCCGATATTTTCAAAACTATTAAATACACAGAAAATTTTACACTTCATTGTTTACATTATGCATGTAACTAAACTGTGCTCAAAGACCAGAACATTGTTCCGATGATAAAATATTAATGTGATTAATCAAACATACTCAACCATACAAGTACATGTAAATGATTAATTCAAATCAACCTTTTACATCTTAAACAACTGATGTGACTTATCTGGGTGACTGGGTATTAGTCATGACAGAAGAATTAGACTTTTTATGACCAGGGTAGATGGAGCTTTATTTACTGTGACAGTTTACAGACTCAACCACAAGTTGACATTATGAGGTCATCACTTAGTGGCTTTAAACCTGAATTTGTCTTATTTTTTTTCTTAAAAAAAGAAAAAATAACCTCAATCCTAATATTTTCTTGAGTTAATCTTAAAACATAAATGTTGCCTAGTTATTAAACTGAACAAATATAGCAACACTAGTCTTCTACGAGATAACAAGTTTTTACATGGTAAGGGAGGCAACTTGTACTTTGACTTTCACTTCAGTTAGTTAATACTTCTAGAGTTGTTTCCCTTTAAGTGTACTTTTTTATGTTGAATAATGTATGCTAGGATAATTTAAAGGTCAACAACCCTTTTTATTAGAAAAATAATCTTTCTGGAATGCCCTTTGTTATGTTGATGGTACATAGAAGATACGTAGAACACCTTTACATTATGTTTATGTAATAATTACAAAGAAAAATTGAGTTCAATGACTTCTACAACATTTACCTTGACACTGTTAAGTTATAAAATCTACATACAAACATTAAATATCCTCATTAAATGGTTTCTATCCAAATAAAATGGTGAAAATGTGTTGTAGCATTATGTTGTTATAAATGAATTGATAATAGTTAATATTTCCCTGTCTCATGACACGGCTTTGAGAGATTTTATCAGAAATTCTCAAACCTTGTTTTTTGCTCAAATGATATGATTCTGTATTTATGATAAGAAGTCAATATTTATTCATTTGTTTTTGTTTCCATTAGGATTTCAGAAATTAATCTCCAAATTTAAGTTTGAAATAACAACAATGCTGTTGATTGTTGATGTAAAATATGTGAAATTAATTCATGATGATTTGATTTTCCATTTGAGCGATAAAGCTGAGATATTTCTACTGAATTAAGTTTAAGATTGTTACTAATTAGTAATTGAACTTTTTATCAACATTTATTTTGCACTGTATATAATGACTTTCAAGCTATAATTGAATTGCGTACTATAGCATCCCCAAAATATTTTATTCCTTCATTTTTTTTTAATTTTGATATTTGCTTGAAAATCACTTTTCAGTATTCAAACGTACTGGTAAACATGTGACATGACACAAGTTAATGTAAATGAAACAATGTGGACTTATACCCAACTTAAACTGCATTTATTCATTGGGGGGGTTGATGTGTTGTTCACGTCTGAAATGGAATTAATCATTATTTGGATTCATTTCAGCTTTAACTAATTCATAGGCTAACTGAAAGTTAATTCAAAACAAGAGTCTGTTTCTCCTTAAGTACTTCTGCTCATTATCAAGGCGACTAAGGGTCGTGGACCCCAACCTCAGATTAAGCTAACCAGTCTTGATTAATTCTGTAAACATAGGAAGTATTTCATTACTGTAACTGTAAGAACAACTTACATGTGAGAATTACTTCTGGTAGCCAATCTCAACAGGTGATTCATAAGAACTACTGTATAATGAAAATCACTGATAAGTAGTTTTCTGACCTGATATACACTTGTTTATATAAAGCTTCTTTAGTTTCTGATCCTGATCTTGACAGCTTTTTGTGATTCTGCTAGGAACAAATTGTTATTTATCTCATTGATACATTCATTGATGACTTTCACATACATTTCATATGAATAAAACCTTTTTTTACTTGGCATGAAATTTCTCAGGAAATATCCTTTAGTGCCAATGCATATAAATATGCTTCCATCAGCAAATATCAATTTCTGGTTGTTATATATACTGGTGAACTTATGATATTCAAAGCCCATGATTGACTGATATTTTAGGACAATGAATTGATTCATACAGAGTAGACGGTTTTCTTGGCAAATTTTGTTGGATAAATAAATTGCACATATGCACCACTTTCATAACTGCTTATTTTTTAAAGTTTTGTCTGTTATCACTTATTAAAAGTTACATGGAAGAGAGTATTTTCAATTTATTACCCGAGGCCTTTAAATGTTCTTATGATCTCTTTAATTGTAAAGTTATTTTAGGCACAGGAAGACTTTTTTCCACGTTGTTTTGTTCTGTTTGGTAGATGCATGTAATATGTAAAAAGCACTTCAAATGAGGCTTGTTAATGAGTATTGGTTTGATGATAATGCACTTGAGGGACTAAATTATGCATTTTGCATGTTATGACCATTATCACCAGGATACATGGTCTATTTTAATCTTCATTGCAATCGGTACAACATTGTTTTAACATGTTAATGTATTCTGTCAGTATTAGTCTGTGATCTATGGATGTGTTCTGCCATGGAAACATGGTATTTATGGGGCCAGGTAGCACTAAATGTCTGATGAACCCTAATTTACTGTAATGTTCCTCATATTTAGTGTCAGGGTCTTGCAGTCTGGTGTGGGGACAGAAAATGAATTGTGCATTGTTGTATATTGACGTCAATGTGTCTACATGTTCACTTGGCAAAAATAAATAAATTGTGTGTACATGACTGAAGAGTCTGAATTCAGCAAGATAGGGTAGGCATCAATTTTTTTGGTAGTAAAATCATTTTACTGACTTTGATCATTCATCAGTGAACAACAACCAGTTGCTTGAGATTTTTATTCAAAAGTCTAGGGTTGGGAGGGGGTCGTTAAATATGGTCTGGTTTCCCTAAACACACATTTTTTGGCCTTATGGAGCTCTTAAGATTTAGCTATTGTACTCATTCAACAACACAATGTAGGGATAACGTTATTGCCAAGCAAAATATGATAAGTAGATGTTGAGTTAGTTATATTATTATTTCGCATAATATTTCTGAGAAAGTCTTTAAATTGTTGCTTTGCAGATATTAAGCTATAAACTGTACAACAGCACAGCTGATTTATGTAAAATTCCCCTATAATTACCCCCTGGTAATTAATCTTTAATTGAGTAGAAAGTATCTTGATAATGATTGAGTGGTGTATGGTAATTTATTTTCGGTGAACCAGAAAAAAAATCAGTCTGATCATATTTATGTCCTCTTACACCCCAAGGTTACAACTTTTCCCTTGAGATTCCACCTAATTTATAAATACCAGTACATGTAACAAAATAATGTATGATGGTAAAAGCATAGAAATGCAACAATGCCCCTTGCCCCAAAGTCTCTGCTCCAACTGTTAAAAAATATTTCCTGATGCTAGTCAGTTATAAAAAATAACTTCTAAACCAAGGATATACAATTATTGATGAATGCAATGAAAGATTGCTGATTGCTTCATGTTGACTGCCACGGAGATCTGGGTTCAAATCCTGATCACAGCAAGTCATACCCTTCTATGAAAATTTGACAAAAATGTCAATTTTCCTCGAAAATCCTTGATGTTGCAGGCTCCTTGTGGAAGGGTAAGTCAGTACTGGTTAGTATACAGTCTTAGAAAACTGGTTAAGTGCACCGGTTGCCGTATATAACTGAAAAATTGTCGAAAAACAGTGTTAAACCCCAGTGACAATAAGTCAAATAAAAACAGAACAAATCATGTTGACTGCCTGCCTGTGATCTTTGTTCATTTTGTGATCCAATCAAAAACAAAAATATTTTTGGAGGGTTCGGCAACAATTAAGACAAATAATATATTCTTTTGATGAAATCCAAGATTATGCAAAATAATAAATAAAAAAAATTGCAGAATTGGGCCAAGATAAATAAAAAGTAAATCAGCCTGAAAAACTATTATTACTTTATATTAGATAGATAACAAAGCACATCTTCATTAGATTTTGGGGTGGGATGCCCTCTACAATTTATTGTTTTTCTTTAGACATAATGGAGAGTTTTTTGTGATTAATTAAAACATCTGATAACTATTTATATGATTGATGATGTACAAAAGTCATGATAACTGGTGTTGGATTATATAATTATCCTGCCCTGTAGTAGAATGGTACACACACCTGTCTTAGAACTATTAGTATTTAACTGAATCATGTTGTCAGAGAGGGCGTTTTTTGGGGGTGATAAAGATACTCTGTAAGACTTATATCAGACAATTATCTGTTCCGATAAGTTGGCACCATATTATTCTCAGATATGATAGAACAATGTCATACTATATTGATGTAGGAATTCTGTTAATTATTTTCGCAGGCAATATGTTCTTCTATCTTTTTTGTTCCTTGTTTACAACACTGTAACTGTTTCGGTTGTCTTAATTTTCCCTGTTATTGACTATTGTAGTTTGTACCACACCTCAGCTTGTTGTATATTTGATATTATATCTCTTCAGTCTGCTGTTATGCCACAGTTAAGATTTGTATGATAGACTGTCTTGTAGGCAAAATTTCCTTGATTTTTTATGATTGAAAGTTAACAATTTTATGCTTGTCTGACAAGGGGTTGTTGGAAGCAGGAGGAACGTGGCTGGTGCCCAGTTAATTCATTGAATTCAACATATTGAAGGCATTTATTGCTAAAATACAATACAGGCTGCATATACATCTTATACACATACTGGTTTAACAAGTAAAGTTGCGTTTTTATGATCTGAAGAACTTTGGAAGGTTGTAAATATTGCCCATGAAAAGTAGAGAGGTTCTGTACTGTTTGAAGTTCAGGAAAGCTGACTTTAAGCTTATGTGTACTTACACAATGTTTATTTGCTACAAGATCGAACTAACTAGACACAAAGCAGCCATAAACCATATATTATATTGAATTATAAATAAACAATTAGCCAGGAATATCCTGTAAAAAATAATGTTCTTAATGAAAACCAGTTGTGAAACAATCATGATTCATACAATATGCGTATTAAATGAGAATAAATTGGTTAACTGTCTGGTTTTATGGTTCGACTTTCTCCATCGATTCCTGGCTATGGTACAAAATAGACAGCATGTAACTATGTCCAAAAATACCATAGGTTACTGTATATCTCATAATCTCAACCTTGTTGGTATACTTAAAGTATTTTTTTTTCATATCCCAGCTAGGCTTATCCACCAGCTCCTGTGGGTTTCACATCACATCCCTGTGAGGAATTTCTCGTTTTTTCTCTCCAAAATTTGTAAAATCTCATTTGTCTCATTTGTCATTGTTTATCAAAACCTCTTAAAATCTTGATTAGAAACCATGTTTCTGTTTAAAGCATGTTTTTACAATTACATTCATTGAGATAGGTTTTAGTGAAAAATATTAAGTCCATTAAAGTATAAGTAAAACATTACATTACCTAACCATTAACATGATTATGATACTTTCTTGGAACATTCAGTAATAAGCAAAACTTAACGGCTTTCTTCTGAATCTTCCTGTGGTACTCATGATTTGTATGAAATTAACCCAGCCCTACTGCTGTTTAAATCTACTTTGAGGCTTATGAGCAAATTACCAAAATTACCTGAAATGATTTGTACAAGGTTAATAGTAATTTCAGCACATTTTGTTAATCATATTTTGTTTTTTTGATCTTGGGTGTGCAGTGTATTTATGCAATGAACAACTGTATAAATTAATTAGTTAGGCCAAATTACATTAATTTAGGGTTCTTATGTTTGTCCCAATGGAAATGGTATGATTATAGTTAAATACACCTCAATAGTTCATTGAGTTCTTTATTCTAACCATCTAGTAGACATTCATTGAGTGCCAAATGTTCTGGTAGCTGGCTTCATTTTCAAATTTCCCTCAGAATAAAACAAGGACCAAGAATTTCAGTATTTTCTTGGGACATATAAAAGTTTTAAGGCCAAAGTGTATTAATCATTAATTTTCTAAATAAAAAGCTAGTTCAGTTAGTTCTTTTGCACTCAACTCAGCTTTGACTGGTTTCCATTAATTTGATAACACTGGTAAAATGCAGAAAAATTGAACATCCCTCCTGAGGGCAATATAACTACATCTGTTGCCACAGTTGCCAAGTTGTGATCTCTACAGCCTTAGTAATGGAATTATTTGTTGTCCTCATTTTTCATTAGGGGACATTCCTTTGGGAGAACTAGTTTTAATTTTCTAAGCAGCTTGTAGCTAGCAGACACACCATTGTATCACCATGGTAACTTCAAGTTAAATCCAGTCTCCCCTTTTCTATAAGGGCATGTTATAGTTTTGCTATGGTAGCCTAATAAAGTTACCAGATATTGATAAAAACAAGGCGGGATCTGAGTGAAAACATCTGCTTTTGAATACTCAAAAAAGATTAAGACATCACCATTCTTCTGCATCAAGTGCTCCATGTTGACAGTGGCTTTTAAATTTATCTATCCTGTGTTAGATAATGATTTTGTGAAAAGAAAGACAAAAAAACAAAAGTGTGAGAGACATATTTTAGGTGCACGTTCTGTTTTAAACATATTGCGGATTAGATTAGGTCATTGAGTAAAACACGCATCTGGTGGGTTTCATCACAAAATGTGGTAGTATGTCATTTTTGTTGTTGTGTTGTTATTATTGTTTTGTTGTTGATGTTGTCTTTGTCTTTTTGTGATTCATTTTTGGTGCTGTTGTAAGGAATATAAAGATAATTTTTCAAAAGGTAAATGTCTGCTGATTGTGTAAGATATGGAGATATATATTTTGCAGTTTATGCCGTGTTTATATTTAATTAGTGATTACATGTGGTTTCATTTCGCTTTCTTTGGTTTGAGGTCATTAAGCTGCCTGCATGTGCTTTGTGACTGTTCTTTGAATGCATCATTCCCATTGGTAAATGTTTAAACTGTGCTCAGAACCAGCCAATCAGATATGAGTTTTTAGACTGGACTTTGAATTTAACTATTCGTTAGGCTAACCCTATGACTGTTTTTTGATACAAAAGGGTCACTGAGACTTGTTACTGTCTTTGATATCTTATTATTCCATAATTTGAAATTTGTAATTTGCAAATAACTCAGTGTTTCATGAACTGTTATCAGGAATTGTTTATTTATACTTAAGATACTGATAGCCCTGTCCAAATCCTTAACAAAACTTCCTGAAGAGAATGGAATTCTTTATTTGCATTGACAATTTCAAAGTTATTTATCAGGGAGCACAGAGATAAAGAACCCAATATGGCTTTGTCACTTTCACCTATCTTGGTGAGTCATCATATCCACTGTTGGATGAGAGAACTTAAGTAATTGAGAACAATGGTGGAATGGATTGCTTCTCTTTATTCTAGCCTCTTCCTAAAATGACAGATTTTACGAAATGACTGAAATGACCGGTTCATGCGGCAATATCTCACTATTGTCGAAGAGACAATTTTTTAGCCATAAAAACTGGATCAAATTACGTGAGAGTGCAACTTAATGACTCTATGTGGTCGGTGGTCTGATCTTCCTATTGATGTTTATTGGTCAGTGACAATTGATTGACCACACATTATGACTTGTGATATTTAGGAATGAATGATAATCACTATTTTGGAAGGGATACTTTAGTTTTAGCTGTGTAATTTATATGGCATTTGTCACCATTTCACAACAAAGGTATGAATTTTCTATGCATAAACCAAAGGTTGCAGTATAAACTATTGTAACTTGACTGTGTTGAAATAGAAGTTACAATTGTCTCACAGCAAACCTTGATATCACATTTGAAAAGGTTGATGTTGTTGAAATTTTGTTTTGTCATCCATGATTCAGTTGAAAAGTTGCTTGCAATTATTTGAAGCTGGAGATGTATTCAGACTGTGGGGATGTAATTCATGTTAAAAAATGTGCTTGGAAATGATAAAATTGTTGGACGATACCTGATAGTTCAGTATGATATTTCATTGTTACAATGCTTGACTTCAAATTCTCCAAGAATATTGTAAACAATGAATGCTCATATGTTTTCTGTCGTATTAATCAATTAATGAATAAGATATTGCGTGCAGTTTCTATTTTTAGCATAGGATACAAATCTGGTTTTTGTTTGACTCTGAAAATACGGCTTTTTGGCATGCATATGTTTTATTTCTGAATGAAATCTTCCCTGAGCCAATTGTATGAGAAAGGAAATGTTTACATTTATCTATTTACTTTGTTTCAAATCTTAGATTTAGTTTTCATGGTAACTTCATTACATTCTCATTAATTCTGTTTAATATTTCATCGTCTAATTTTTCATCCAGTTGGATTCAAGGAGTCTTTTCTTGTGCTATTTCAGATAATGAAGTTCTTTGTGTTTTGGATTAAGTCAGAATTTCTTAGTGCTGTGTGATTACGATGCTTGTATTTCAGCCTTGAAATATGTTTTTGTTGGATGTCTCAAAATCAGGTTTAGATGTCTCTCTTGCACTAAATTCTGCGTTCTGATAATGATTTTCTTGACGTTCTTGTCTGCTTATAACAGTGAAAGGGCAGCCGAAATATTTCAGATATTCTGTAGGTTGTTTACTGATCAGTCCAGAGTGATGGAATTTGAGATATATAATGTCAGCAATTTTTTGGGGTTTCAATTTAAATATTTTATGCATCAAATTTTTATTGCAGCTGCTCGAGTTTCTTGTGCATGAGAAATTCTGTGTGATAAAAAAAAAACGGATAGAATTTTGATAGCATTTATTTCTGTGGACTTTATTTTGCGCACAACTGCTGTTATTTCTTATGAGAATTTCTGAAATCAATCAAATAAACAGGATATGCAATGCTTGTTGTTTATTGGTTTTGGGCATTTTTTCTGGGCTTAAACTGCTGTCTCTATCTGATGTATCTCTTAATTTGATTTCATCTGAATCTTAAATATTGAAAGTTCAATTTTCTACTCGACCTGCTGCATAAAATGTTGTGATAATTTTTATCTAAGTGCATTTACATAGGGGGAAGTCAATTAATTCTGCACCATGGGATCATTTATGATTTTGGGTTATATTGGTAAATATAAGTCGGTATTCCACAGTTGAGTAAAAGGATTATGTTATAGCCTAGATGCTTGTTGCGTATTTACCTTGGCATAATGGATTAAGAGTTGTGATTTATGTTTGGGCTTTCTCAGATCCACTGTGATGAATTATGTATGTAATTGAGAATACTGACTTAGATTTTTTGCAAAATAATTTTTGATTTTCAAAGTTATTTTGCGCTTATTATTTTAGTGAACATCAATGTTCTGGTTTCTTTGTTTCTGACTGGCTTATTGTTAAGTTTCTCAGACTTTTCTTACATTGGAGTATTATGATAAAGCCCCATAGGGAAAAGGTTCCGGCTTCAGTTTGTTAAGAGCATTGGTTGGCTTCTTGTACCCTGGAATTTTAAGTTGTTTCACATAGGGGCTGCATTCTGACTCTAGATGGTCATCTTTGGAGTTGTACATGCAGTAAATGATGTTTCTGATGCAGATAACAGACATCATAGTCATAAAATTTGTTTCCCCTAACAATCTACCTTTAAAACTTCATGGCCCCATAAATTTGAAAAATGAGGGGAGAATTGTGGATATCTTTATATTCTTAACACAGTAGCATCTGTTATCTAGCGGAGATTTTATCTCCCGCCCTCAATTATTTTTATGGTGTTCTTTGTAAGTGGGATGAGAGTTTGAATTTTATTCCACATACTTGATACTAAATGTTCCTTGGATGAATAAAGAATAGGGGCCGATTGCTGTGGATGATGTATTTTTGGATTAATTTTTGGAGTATACGGAGTTATGTGTTTAAGTGATGGTGTTAGATTCTGCAAGAACTTCTTCTTGTGGTTTTACTGTTAGCATAAATTCGTTTTCGTATCTCTTAGATGAAATCAAAGTGTCTAGGTCTTCGAATAATCTTCCTACTATTTTATATTCAATGTAACTTCCTTCTGTAGTTTGGCGTATTTAATGAGGGAAGAAGGATTTTCACTCTATAATTGAAATGTGAATAGAATATTTTCTCTGGAAATCTTTTTTTCCCTGTTCTGTGCGTTAGCTGCGATCTGTCTGTATAAAAGTTGTGTTTTAGCAGTCAGTAAGAGGCTTGGTGATAAATCAGTAGATTCGTATAAAGATAGTGTGCATAGATATAGAACAGTTTTGTTTTTCACTAATTGAAGGATTTATTACCAAAGGGGATATGATTAGTGGAGAACTGGGAATGTATAAGTCTATTAAAACACACTGTTAGCAGTACCATTGTGTTGACGGAGGGTTCTATATCAAAACTAACGCTGTAAAAGAGGAAGAACCTGCACATTTTGACGTAATTATTGATTTTTCGGTGATTAATAGTATTGCATATATTGCAGTACTGTACACGAGATGTATTTGATGGGTTGAATATACATCAGTGACAGATGAACTTTTTTCGATGAATAATTTGATTGTAGAGGCATGCAGTAATTTAAGTAAAAATTGATCGTACAACTTTGATCTTTATGTCATAACAATGTTTTGCTTGTGTTTTGTGAATTGCTTTCACATAAGGTGAAAATAGATTGGGCGTGCTTGAAATTTGGATGACGTTGATAATTTATGTCATTTAATATGTAAGATATAGACTGAAGATAGTTCTATAATATTATGTATTCGGATATTTATGAAGTGTTAGATTGAACCCAGTTATAAACAGCTTCAAGATGTATGCGTATCAGAGATGGGGAATCAGGTACACGTTATTTTGTTTATTTTTTTCCCTCTCTATTGAAAAACAATAAGTATGAATAATAATATTTAACGTCATATGACACATTTGTTACCTGTGTATGCACACTGCACAAATTTGATTATGTCTTGTCAATGCATGCGTAACATGAAGGCAAACTGATCCAATAAAGCATTAGGTTGTAGCTGTCAAGATATATGGAGCAAATTACACTCTTATTGCACTGATGGGGCGATGTGTTACCTGCAGAGTAAATTCACTTTTTTGTCAATCTGTGCTAGACCACATTGTTTTGAATAAGGTTTTGCATTGCAAATATTTTGTCACATTCCCTGAACAAAAACAAGACAATACCTACCTGTAGTTTTTTATGGCAGACTTTTGTTGTTATTGTTGTCGGTCACTGCTTTGTTGTTGACCCATTATGAGTCACACTTTCTGTATAAATTAGTCAATAAGAGAAAATTGATCATTGAATTGACTGATGGTCATTATGGTCACCTCCAGTTACCTCAATAAACACGTCCAGTTTATAATATATTAGCTCTAATAAACTTTACACATATTTTTATGTGTTTCTTTGATATATGAGGTTTTTCTTTCTTTGTGGGACGTTTAATGAGTCACCACACAAATACACATATAAGCAACACATACGTAAGGTAATCAAGAATTTAATGTTGGCCTAACTCATTTATCATACAAGATAAAGTTCAATCCCTTTTTCACAATTTTGTAATTAGGGCCCTTGAGTTAAGGCACTTGAAACCTATTTTAAGAAAGAACAGGAGCTGTTAAGTGATGTAGGGTTATAAGTTAGATTACAGTAGAATTATTATCAATTAGTTATGTAACCTCACTATTTTATTTTCGTCTTTATATTAATGAGTTAATGAATATTCATGTGCATGTGTTGCGTTATTAATTCATGAACACATCCCTAACCACATCAAATACGTCAAACTTCATCAAGCCACAAAAATAAAGGATGATCATTGCACATAATAAACTTCTGGTAATTAATTGAGTACACAAACATCATTTATGCTAAGGCCAGAAAAAATAGCTGTTTCTTGATCGATCCTACTTTTTGGCACAAACTATAAGTTTCTAATTGCAGAATCGAAATGTGAAAATTATTAGGAATAAATTGTATGTGTACCAGCAAAATGCAAAGGTATGTTTAGAAAAAAAGGGTAAAGAAATGTTTTTTTTCGACTTGCCTGCCCTGATTGTTTTGGTCATATAAATCTAAACAGGAGTTTTTCTAGCCTGATGTAAAGCAAGTAAATTTTATTTGAGTTATACATCATTTGTTATGAAATTACTCTAATTTACTTCATTTCAACTAAGGGAAATCTGAGATATTAATTGATTAACCTCGTAGTGTGAATATCATTTCATTTGTTTGAAATGGTTTCAAATGATTAACTGTTTTCATTGAGGAATTTTCTGGTAAACTTTTTTCTCTTTAAGATTAGTTTACTGGTGATTTGATTAATGAATTTATATGCAAAGACGTATATTTTACTCTTTGATTAAAACTAACTTTTTAGTTAAATCCTGTGAATATAGTTTATGCTAACAAAGAAAATTCATTCACCAAAATTAATGACTTCAGTAAACAAAATGACTGTATGAATGAAGTTCATTATCTTTTTTGTATAAAAAGCATATTTTCTCTCACTAAAACCAAAAATATTAATGAAAGAAAACTATTGTTATACACACCTAACCTGATTTGATCTGTTAAAATAAGGAATGTACATATATAGTAATTATAAAGTGTTCATGACAACACAACTGACAAAATGTCTCTGTTAAAAAGATAGAATAAGTCTTTCTTTCCCATGAAATATACAGGAAATATCCTTAAGGGTATTAATTAGTTTTGATAAGAATGTTTTAATTGTTTAAATCATTACACAGATAAAGGAAAGTGATGAAATTTGACTATTAAAACATTATGAGATCATTTGAATAGTGTGACTATGTAACCTTCGCACTGCATTAAATTAAAAGCATTCTATCAGGCGTGAAAATTTAACAAACCAGATAATAGGTACAAATTTTACTCTTAAACTTCACCCAGTCTGTCTGGCAGCCATTTTTGTTTGTTATTAATTGTAAGTGATAATTTAGAGTAATTTAATGATTTTTATTTGATTTTTATCAATTTTATGAAAATTTTATCAGATTCTACATTTTGATCAGTTTTGTAGATTAGTACTCAGCAATTTTTGTACATGTATATGATGTGTTGTAGAGAAAATGATCATTTGTTTTTTCTGTTAAGCATGAAAAAGGTTGAATGACAATGGATTGTTAAACATAATTATGGATTTTGATTTTAGTGTTATAACAAAATTTTATGAAAACAAAAAGAAGAAAAATCATGATATTACTTATTTTGACAGAGTGAAACAAATTTCTCTTAACTTGAAAAAACGAAGGACTGGATTTTATAAAATATTTGTGTGGGTAATTATGTGACTTTGAAATTATGTATTTACTTGCAAGTGTGTCATTGTTGAGGGAATTGCTATCTAAAGAGATTTGGTTGAAGATGATGGTGAAGACTAGAAATTATTCTTTATAAAATACGTTTTATAGGGTTTTACAGGGAGGCAAAAACGAAACTGGATTATATTTATTTAGGTAAATGTATGTTATAAGGATGTAAACAAAGAAATTAACATCCTGAAAAATAACTCCAGTACAACCCTGTAACAGAATGTAAACTCTCTATGTACTCCCTTGGGATGACCCCTAAATAAGTATTGTATAATAAAGCTATTAACTTCACAACTATAGCATTATACATATGTTTATCTCTTTCTTTATGATGTTTTCATATATCTTCAGATGTGCTGATGACTCCTATGGATCTTACAAAACTCGCACGGCTCCAAGGGAGGTAGGGAAATACAAGCGTACAACATCAGACAGCAGCTTACTGCATTCTCACAGAGAACGTAAGGCATTTGTTCCACATGCTGATTTAAACAGTAAAGACGTTGCTGAGGGTACACCAAATAAACCCCCAAGAAAGAAACTTGAACTTCAAGGTCGGGACTCGCCTACCCAAGGTTATAGGTCAAGCAGTCCCAACATGCCTGGCATTGAGAATCATCCATCCAATCAGAAGCCAGCATCTCATGTGCCAACATACCAAGCTGCAGAGATTACATCTGTACAGCATCCTCATAAATCAATGGCGCGACCTCTTCACAAGTATGCTTCTTCATCCAGCGCCACTGGAAGCTTTGTGAGCACAGTTGTACAACGCCCTGCAATGAACCAGCAGGAGCGCTCTCCAACACCAGAAGATCCTAGAACATCTGTCAGAGACAGAGTGAAGAATATTGAAGTGTTCACCCATTCTCCATTGTCGGCTAAAGGTTCTGGACAACGTGCTCAGACACCAACTAGCGGAAGAGGTCCCTCTTCACCAGATATCAAAAAGGAGATAAATATTGCCGATTCTTTGGAAGAGTTGGAAAGCTCAATCAAGAGCAGTGATAGTGTTAGGGACAGGTTGCGTCCAGTGGTTAGAAAGTCAGAATCTGAACAAACTGATAGTAATGTGTCTACTGGTAGTGTAGGTGGAAGTGATGTTGCAGACAGTGTTAAACTGAGTAGTCCTCCACCAGAAATTCCGTCTAGGACTTACAGACAGAAAGCAAGTAGTCAGAATGAACCAGTGTATCGTAGAAACTCATTCCAGAAACACAATGCTGTGCCAAGACCATACGAAAATAAAACAAACAATAGTGCTAATATTCATAACCCACTTAATCAGAATAATTTCATGAACTATAAGCTAGGTACGGGTACCGAGCCAATGAGAAGTCCAAGTCAATCGGTGCCTGAGCCTCAAGTGCCAGCCAGGTTACAGAAACCTGTGTCAGGCTCAAGTACTGAACAATCGTATCGTGATCAAAATTCTAATGTACCTAGTCCAGATTCTAGACTGATTTCTAATCACAGTGAAGATAAAACGCAGGTCAAAGAAAATACGCAATTAAATAGTGTTCAAAGTGGACAAAAGAGAAACTATGATAGTTCATTTTCTAGGACACGAACTCTATCTGGTGGAAATTCTTCCAATAATTCCAGTAATTCTGAGAGTCGTTATAATGATAAAAATGTTGCTAATAATGATAATCGTCATTCAAGCAATACTTCAAATGAACAAATTTTCACTGATAACAACTCTCATAAAAATGAACAAAGGGGAGGTCACTCCAATAGGAATGATTTCAGAGGAGACCACTCATTTGAGAATAGACAGAAATCTACAATGCCTGATCAGAAACTGTCAAGTAGAAATTATAATGGAGAGTCTCATAGGCGGAGATCAGAGGCCAATCATCTTGATAATCATAAAGTGCCAGAAAAGCAGTCAGTTTCGAATATTCAGTCAAAGGATTATCATTCTCGCAATGAGACCAAAGAAAATCAAGGTCATAGTTCAAATTCAGACAAGGATCGACAAGGCTCGCATCTAGTCACAGTGAATCATGGACGTCAAGCTTCTGCTGAAGAAATTGAATGTGATAAAAAAGCCCAGGAATTGGCTAAGGTATTAAAAGGAAGTGATAAAGTACTCAGTGATGTTTTAACAACAGACAGCAACAAAATCCGAATGCAATTCTTGGATGGTATATTACCAATTGACTCGGATACTACTGAAGAGAGGCGACCTCGTTCTGGGACCAAAAGTAGTGCTCCTGCAGAGGAAAACAAGGATAAAACAGAAGATGAGTGAGTAATGTTTTGTTCTTACATTAGTCTCAGTACCAGACAAAGCATTATTTCTAACTTTGATGTTGGCATTTTCAAATTTTTTTAATTTTACATTTTCCTGTTGCTTGAATTTCACCTAATTACATGTTTTTCAATGGTAATTTCAAATTCTGTAAATTTTTGTTATTTCTTATCCTATATGAATTTCTTGTATGTGTAATTATATTCTCATCTTTTCTATGGTTCTATGGTATTTGTTTGCCCAAGATAATTACTAGTAATTTAGCAACAGGCATAAAGTCTGATCATAAAACGTACCACTGGACATACTTACTGCAAATAACTCTGAGATTATATTGAGATTATTTTGAATACTGTCAGAAAACAGTTTCCTCAACAATTTGCAGTGAAATGTACAGATCAAATAATATAATCATCAGTTTGGATTGTACTTATTTTAAATATCTTCATCTTTTCCAGGCCAACATCTCCGATGCCATCAAATTACTATGTGTCACCACCAAAGGCAATGATTGAATTAGAGATCAGAAAGTTTGGTGATCAACTCACACAAGACATTGGTGATGGCGATGAGCTGGCTCATAGAAAGGTGGGTGAAAATATTCAGAAATGCAAAATCTTTTCTCAATTTGGAAATGTTAAAAGTTTTCCTCTTTTTAGACTAATGTTAATTTGAAGTATCATTGACAACACATTACATTTGTTCTAGTTTCCTGCAGCATGTGTTTTGGTCCTTACTCATCTAAAGATGTGATGAATGTTAAATTGTAGTTCTGGACAAACGCTGCATTATCATGTCCCATGTAGTGGTATATTTCAGCAAACAGAATTATCACATTTTTTTCTGTCAAAGAATTTTAGAGCACAGTATTTCAGTAAACAGTCTGAAAAAAATGTGATAATTCTGTTTTGTGAAATATTGTACCCTGAAATTCTTTGACAATGAACTTCTTTTTTGCAATTCAAATGCCACACAAAATGTGGTTGTATAGATACTTAGTATGCACTGAATGTTATGGGACGGGTATGGTACCAGGCAAAAAATTGGATTTTCCAAAAATCTTAATACTGTGAACATTTTTGTACTAATTGAATAATAATAACTTCTTTCATCACAGGAGGAATTACTGCAGAGTTTGTTGAAGAAAGTTGAAGTGCTGAAACATGATAAGAAGGAGTTACTTGTTGATATTGATGATAACGAAACTTTGGGTAAACAGGTAAGACATAGGTGTTGAATTGTAGCATTTACTGAAGGTCAAGGCCTGACATAAAACTGTTGCTATTTACCATGTACAAAAAATTGAGCTATAATAATGGATTAGAGCTAAACATTTGAATTGTGATAGTGTGTTTGGACTGTACCAGTGTGGGGTTTTATAAACTGATTGGTACTGAATTTCAGCAATTGTGCTGTATCTGTTGTAAACTTTTGTTTTCAAATGAAGTTGGAACTGCTGACAAAGGTAACCATGGTAATGACAGATGGGAACTTTTGATGAGAGTACAATGAAATATAAAAGTTCTTGAATAAGGGAATAAAAAACATTTAGAAGATAATTATGTTCTGATAAACTGGAGGACTGTGCAAATACTATAGGAGTAAAGTTGCCCAATTTTTAAGCTGAATATTTTGATATTATTAATATGGTGCAATATTTTCATAATAAATACAAATATCAAATTCTTTGTATTCAGGTACAAACAAATGTTGACAATAAATGTCGAAACCAACAAGAGAAGGATAAGTATCGCAGTTACATCGAGGATATCGATAAGATAATTCGCCTTCTTCTGAAATTGTCGGGATTGTTGGCACGTGCTGAGAACACCATTCAAGGCCTTACTGAGGATACTAATGAGAGAATTAAGGTATGACATCAGTAAATTTAATTAATGTTCAAGGCCAGAGGGTAGCAAATTTTGATTTTTAGATCAGTCACAAAGCAAGTGTCTGATTGACTTAGAGTATTTTTAAAATTGACCGATGAGAAGGCTTCATTCTATTACTGGTCTCTTAACATTCCTAAGTGTAAATTTTGTCAGTCCGAGAAACTAATAGGTCTTTTTTGAAGATCGAGTTCTATTTTAACAAACCATTTTAACTGATTTTCACTTTTTATTATAACTGTAAAACCTTTCCAATGTATCATTCCTGTATCAACTAATAGTGATTTTTTCTATTGCAGAAAATGTCGTATGACAAGCGAGATCGTCTTTATAAGCAGCACGAAGATGCTAAGGAACTGAAACTTGATATTGATCGACGTAGTGAACAAGTTGAAGCCATCCTAACTGAGTGCTTTAGTGAATCAGAACTTTATGAATACCATCAGTACATCAAGATGAAGTCCAAATATACAATTCAAATGCAGGAGATGGAAGATAAGATAACTCTAGGAAACGAACAAATTCTGGCATTACAAAAAAGTATTCCAGCTAAAACAAAGTCATAAGTATGCGAAGCTACTAACTTTCTGCCAGTTATTCCATGTGCAACCTTGGACTTGTGATTATAAAATTCACTAGAAATCTTGTCAGTATTTGTTTTACAATGAATGATGGATTAGTGTCAAAACTGTTGAAATATCTCTGAAATGTAGCTATGACTTGAATTTGGTTGGTACAGATTTGAAAAAGACTTGACTGGAGAGAATTTTTGTGATTTCGGACATTGTTAGGTACATATATATATTAAATTCAAGAATTTCTGCTTTGACAGAGTACTATTGACTGGGCATTTGTAAACAAAGTAATAGTTTTCTGAGATTGATTCTAATGACATTTTTGTGTTCTGTAGGAAAATCCTTCCATTCCCTATCATCTTGGGGAGAAAATCCATTATGAGGATGATACAATCATTCCACCAAAGTTACCCTACCCACTTGATTGAATGTGTAGGGGTGGGTGGGGCATTATTTTATCTAAGGGAGATAACCATAGAAATTTGTGAACAATAGAAACAGAAGCATAACAACCTTAGTTACGGTGGAAATGCCAAAGTCTTTCGAATTTGCCAATTAATTCCAATGTAGTTAGCGAGTATAATGACTACAATATGTCATGGAATTGTTGCAAATATTTATTTAAAGTTCTTCACTTGATAATTTGTTTCAAGAATTTGAAGGACTAATGAGGCTATTTCAGCCTGTTTTATACTATTTATTATTTTTCGAAGCCTTAAATTAGCTTAAGGCTCGACTGCATTTATTAGGATAACAGTCTGGCATTATAGATTCCAATTTCTGACAATAATTGGATTTTATACAAATTTGGAATCCAGTCTAAAATCAAGTCTCTGATTGGTTTAATCTGATCAAATTTTTAATTTGACCAATGACAGGGCTGCTCGCATTGACTGGTTTCTTATTTTTATAGCCTTGAGTCCTGGTCTTATTTGTGATTTGATCGTGATTTGACAATTTTCAAGTTGATTTCTTTTTTTTTTAAAGTCTAACATGAGAAATATACTAAGTTATACTGAAACAGATGGTTGCATTAATAAGCTCAGTTTTAAAATAATTTTAGCTGAATTATATGTTTTATTTAACAAAATTTATTTGAAACTGACAAATGTTGGGACAAAGTCCTTTGTATTGTGTTTACTAAACTCTTCATTCATTTCTTGTGGTATAATTGAAGATATTTTGTGAAATTGTTTTTTTTTTGTTTGTGTACAAATTGTATAAAGTTGTATATGTGTGATTATAGATGCTGGTAATGTATAAATATTATTTTTTAAAAGATGGGGTATTTTATGAGTATTTTCATGTGGAAAATTCTAAACTTTATCCTGTTTTATGTTGTGATAAGTCAGAGTGCTATAAATACAT
Organism: Lutraria rhynchaena; assembly: GCA_008271625.1. NCBI lineage: Eukaryota > Metazoa > Mollusca > Bivalvia > Venerida > Mactridae > Lutraria > Lutraria rhynchaena. The sequence goes on from VIBL01000012.1 coordinate 4,353,223, forward strand.
GAATTTTCATCTTTGTACAAAAACTGCAAACTAAAATCAATGCTAAAATTTTGGGTGAAAAATCTCCATTTTTGAATGTTCATTCATATTTTTTGTCATTTTTTGTGTAAAATCTTTTCTTTTTATCCATTAATACCATTCAATGTTTTTAAAGGAATTTCTCTCTGGCAATACATTCCAGGTTTTAACCAGAATTAACCTCGCCCAGAAGTTTTTCATTGTTTTTTGTTCATTAAAAATTTTAAACATTTTCTTTCAAAATGGACATCTTCTTAACAGTTCATCATTGATCCTTTACTATGTATTGTGTCGGGCTCAGTTGAAATTATTTTACAAATTATAATGAACTATATTGTGTACATTAAAATGTTTCTGAATTTTAACATTGTGTTATTGAAAATGTTCCATTTATCATAAAAGTTAAAGAACATGTTCAACTGATGAAAATAAAAATTGTAACCTTGCTGAAATGTTTTGTTTTATATATTTTCTTGGCAACAGTTTTATTTTTAACACTCTGGTTGAAGTTATGTTAGGAAAAGATTCAAGAATCTGAGATTTTAAAACCTGAGATCAGTCTCGATGCTCTTCATTTTCAAAAAAAGTGGTTTGCATTTACGCAATCAATTCATTAAAAAATCCACTGGCCCAATTTTTTTAGCAATTTTGATAGAAGAAAGTTTGCTCTTCTTCCAGCTGTTTGTTGTCAGCACATGTTGGTAATGTTACCAAAATGCCTACTTACCAACCCATAGTAGTTTAGTTGTATACTGGTAACTGCAAAACAAACATTTTTTAAGGATGGACTCATTCATGAATTTAATCTTCAATTATTTGTTCTAGAGAATACTTCAGATTGACAATTTCATATACAAAATGATGCATGATTTAACCATAGTGTAATAACTAACTTGAAAAAGAAACGCCAAAAAATGAGATTTCAGCTTCAAGACCAATCACAAATTTAGTTACTTCCAGCCCAATTTTGTAACACTGAACATAAAAAATAGCAATTTAATTATTAAAGCTTGGGTGAAAATTTCGAAAAACATTAAAACAGAAGCTCAGATCTGCAGTGACAATAAAATCCAGTGTGGTCAAGACCAGCGAAAACGGAAATTACAACCCAATGTCAGAAAACTCACCAATGTAAAAGTACATATTGGGAAAGTCTCATATCTAAATAAATGCATTGTATTGATGGTAAAGTTTCTGGGTATTGTATGGATATTTATAAACAGATACATTGGTATAAAAACAGCTGTTTTATTTCCAACTTCATGGCTCAGCTGTTCTCATGTGGTTTTAATGCCACACTTCATGGAGAGTACAGCTGTGTACTTTCAAAAATAACCACACCACATAGGTATAGAATGCAGTATACAGTAAACAGTTTATCAGTTGTGTATATTAAAATACCAAGATTGTTATTATCGCTTTCCTTCGACTCCTCATTTATGAGCGTGTCTGTAAATATAAAATGCATGAACTAAGTTCAAGGTTATGAATCAATGTATCTAACACCAGTCTAAAATCTTTCTGGAATCTCATTGGTTGTTTCTAAATATTCTTAAAATTGACCAATGGGAAAGCTATATTCTAAGACAGATTTTCAAAATTATTCTTTTTAAAAATTAGTTTGTTTTCACACAAACAATCTTCTTTCAGAAGCGCAACAATTAATTTGAATCTGGTCCAATTGCAGTAGGTCAAATATATTTTATGTATGGAACATGCTTGGCAATAAGTACTATGGTCAATTTTCTGGTTGCGTGAAGATAAAAGTCAACCAATTAATGATACAAAATTAAGCCCTTAAATCAATTAGCCAAACAGTTCAGCCTTCAAAAATAAAATAAAATCCTTCTATTTTTTTATTTTTTTGTCAAAAATACAAGACCCAATTGTATTTTGGTTGTGCAGCCAAAATCAATAGGCACACTATGAGATAAAAGGAAACTTGTGCACAAATTTTACAACTTTTATTAATCTTTGCATAATAAATTACATTTTTTCTGTTTAAAAACACATCATAACATAGTACACAATTAACCAGGTAAAAAATACCAGTTTCTCATTTCCCAGTTACTCTACCTCTGTTACATGTTAACATATGTACAGCAAACACACACCATTTACATAACAGCATAACAGTAATCAATCAAGATACTTGTAGCTTCATAAGTTCAGTTTGCAATTTTGTGAAAAATTTACTTCATTATCAAGTAATTTCCATTAAATGCATTCCAGAGTGTAAAGACAAAAATCTTCCTCACATTCAAATTTGGTATTTTTAGGACAAGAAAGTTTTTTCAATATTTCATCAGTTAACACTCACAGTCAATGCAGCCTGTTTCAGGCAATTCGTTCACTGGTATCATAGACCTTACAAAGAATGCAATACTCATATTCAAATAAAATACTGCAACAACTGTGATATTTAACAATTTAAATATCTTCAATAAAAAACTTCTACTCCACTCACCCACAAAACTGAACCACAGTAAGTTTTGTGAATTGATATGATACAGAGCACAATTAAATTCAGTGGTTTGTTGGATTTCTTTGAAGAACAGAGATACTATAAATGCATTAATAATACAAGTGCTACAAAAAGCATTTTTTTAAATCATTAACAACAATCAGCAGTGTTATGATTTGATAATTATGTAACAAAAGCAGACTTATACACAATTTGTACATGAAAGTTGTAACGTAATGACTGTACTGCCTCTACATAAAAACTTCAGCTATTTTCAATCTTAATTCTGAATAAAAAATCTCGATACTTCACATCAAGAGCGACTCAATGTTCTCCACTTTCCTATGCATGTAGCATGTAATGAAATTAAGTCATGAGTTGTAACTGTAAATGATGAAACAAGAAAAAAATACAGCAATGGTCAAATAATCAAATATACAGAATGTCACACAAACAATGCAACAATCTGGACATGATGTACTTGTAACTGACTACAAAGGATTAAAAAACGGTAACTACAAAAACAACCAGACATTAGAAGACTGTTATTAAGTACATAAATCATTCTACCATACAAACAAGGACATAACTTGAGCTGTACACAGACTAGACTAAAAACCAAATCCATCTAAGCAGCCTAGAACAAAAAGTCTTACTGCTGATGACTTGATATCATCCAACAACCTCACTGTGCTGCAGGCACGAAAGTCAAATACATTTTTTGGTACAAAGCCATAATTATGCCAAACAAGCATTATGCAGTTCAAAGATAGGAGATAAAATAAGCAGTTAATTTTATCTGTATCCGAAACAGTAAGTTGCTGAGCATGTAAGTTGAAAAAAAGCTGCAATAATGTGAAATCAATGAATTTATAGGAAGGAAAGCTAGTGTGCTTTTAGACACCATAAACAATTAATGCATGGTTTTGTATTAAACACTCATTTCTAAGCAAAAAATTCACCAAGGAAAATTGTCAACACACTCAAGTCATATCACCAATATCAAACAGTTTAAATTTGCTCAAACATTATCTAACAAGTGTACCAAAAATATCTAAACAACAATTATATATAACTAGAAACACAAACAACAAAACACGAAAATTTGATAGTTGCGCATAAATCAAACCATTTTTAAATAATCAAGATGTGTTCTTTTCAACCATGGCACACAACATATACAAAGAAAATAGGTGGTTGTTTTATATAACAATGGAAGAAATATGAAATTATCTCTTTTTTTTAAACACAAAGGGTTTGACACAGAACTTTGTAACAAACATAAGTGAAGACAGTTTCATTTAAAACCTCTAAAATAATTTGTACAGTAGGAAGAGCTGAAATCAAGGGCTTTTTTCCAACCCTACTATTCCATCATACAACCAAAATGTTTTATATTATTGCATACTTAAAGCTCCATATTATCAACTCATTTAACACATGCTAAGAAACAATGTATAAATGATATGAAATAAATATCCATGGAAAATACCAATGAAAATGATCAAGTGTGGAAACTGATGACAAATTGATATAAGAGCTCAATGATCAGGATAATAGATCTAATAATGCTAACAGATAAATCTCCTACATAGCTCATTTTCAACTACATGATAAATATCAAATGCTAATTTCATTAAAGCACAAGCCAAAACTATAAGTTGGCTATTGAAAATAACAATTTACCACTAGCCCACTAACACATCTTCAAGAAAGTTTACTAGACCGAATAGAAATTTACTAGCTGCTTTGGGCTAGAGGGTTAGCGCAATGACTGAAATATGGCAATTAACATGCCTGCAAAGAAATGAAAGCTTGCTTATATCAATTAAGAAAGCCTTTCCTGGCATAAGATTTGAACTTTTCAACATTTACCCTACAGAAAGGCAATTTCCCTTATCAGACTAAACTACCCACATGAAAAATTGTACCCTTTTTGTGTACAAGTACAAAATTAGATTAAATGTAACACACAATAAATTTCACAAACAAACTTTTAATACAACACAGATAGGAAGGAATGTAGGAAAAGGCCGATGAAATTAAAACACAAAACACAATGTCCATAAAATTAGAGTAAGTGATAATTTTTACTTTTCTCAATCGCAATACCTTCGATAATGATTCACTCTAAAATATTAATGGCGTTACCACAAGGCTTATTCATTTACAAACCTCGCATGACAATTGTATCATTTAAATGAAACAATTCTTATATACCCAAATGAAAATTTTAGTCCTTGGAGAAAATAAACTATGACCGAATAAGGGAGACAACTCCAGGATGTAAATATGCTCACTAAAACATATGAACTAAATAACTCAGAGATACAATCTGGTTCAATGTAACAAAAGTGTGACAAAAAGTTTGTATAAAAATGTAGCTTGGTGATCAAAATGCAGTGCAACTGTCTGCAACATAATCTCCACAATAGTATAAGGATTCTATACATTTAACAATATAAATCAACCAACAGTAATTATTCTCCCAATATTCTCACAATATTCTAACCACATCTCAATATCTTCACATCTTAACATATACTCTGTTCCCATTCAAAGCAATTATTTATTGTCTAAATCACAGCTTAATTATTCTTTTCTTGTTTTCCGTTTTCTAGGTGATCGTCTGTAAATGGAAGATAAATAATGATTATACACAGAGTGAATGACATTTGAACTTATTTAAAGTTGTTCACATTTCTATTTATTTTCCGTAAGTGACAGACCAGACTAAGAGACATGGATTCAGCATTTTTTAGGAAGTAATTGGTTTGGGCCAAAATTCAGCCTCATTCCCAAGGTTGAAATTTGTTTTCCCCCCTATAATCATACAAAATTTCCCTGTTAATTGTTTTCTCTTCAAGACAGTATTGGCAAAAACAGATCATTAAATTGACCAGTAGAATATATCTTTTGTTTTAAGCCATCAAGGTAATAACATACCGGTAATTAAATGTTGAGAGGATACGCATGCTTTGTCATGTTATTGTTCTCCTACTTCCCTTAAAGTTGCCATTTCCCCCCTTTCTAAGATCCCACAACCTTTCCCCAAAAGGTAAATAAAGAACAGCATTTCTTTGTTTCATTCATAGTAAGGATGCTGCCATATAAGAATACAAACATTTCTTTCTAGCATATCTTAGTAAACCAGGGCAAATGCCGTAACTTATTATTTTATCTATCACCATGTGCATAGCAAAATATCAAGTATAATAAGTCACTATAACAGTTATAAGCCAATATTATCTGATAAAAATGTTACAAAAGCAATTGTAAAAACTGCTTTATCAAATTACTCATGTTAATAAAAATGGTTTGTTACATAAATATGTTAACAGTATTAGCAAAATGGATTCATCAAATAGTTCAGCATCATACCCAGGTCAGACTAAACAAATAAAGTTTACCTTGTAGCTTCTGTCTTCTCTTCTTCCTCATCTTCAGGTGTTTCTTCTTGTGATTCGGTTTCTGGCTCCTCCTGGAAGTCAACATTAATATCTATAGTAATATCTAGCTAAATCATCATCAGTACTTATAGCACTCACTCGACTTTTTCTACATGATGCACAGTGGAGGAGACTGACAAATTTAATCCCTTCATATTAAGAGAGTGGAACAAAGTTTTGAGCATGGCATGGATTATCTCCCTAAGGCATCATATACAATTGTGTCTTCTGTAATCATTGTCTTTTATCCCCAACTAACTAAATAACCAGTCTAAGAATACCCAGTATGGAAAAATAGCATATTATTTCATCTTGCATAGGACAAATCTGCATCAGCACCAACACTAAAACAAGTTATTCCAGCATTTTGGTAGCAGTATATAAAGACACCAGGTCCTTCCACTGGCCCTTCCTCACATTTAAACAAATTTTCATCTATAACAAATATTTCTAACATAATTTGCAATGCACAAACCTCCTTTTCTAAAGCTGCTTTAGACTTTTTGGATTTTGTAACTTTATTATCTCCTCCAGCATCTGGAGTTTCTTCTGGTTTCTCAGCTTCTTCAGCAACTTCATCATCAGGTGAAGCTTCATCTGTCTTCTTACGAGCAGCATCTAAATCTTCTTGCTGAATGAGAATACAAAAGTACAAAAAATTGAAAGACAATACCTATGTAAACTAACCTAAAAGTTCATAACATTATCTTTACTTTCAACAATCTAAATTTTTCTAACTTTATTCAATGTGAATTCTTCCAGACAATCAAATGCAATTCTTGAATTTTATAACCATATTTTAATATAAATCATGTATGTAAATTGTTGTACAGTCAAACCTGTGTTTGCACTCACTTCTAAATAAAAACCTACCTGTAAATAAAGTTCATTCTTTGAAACAACATCACTGATTATTTAGAACAAACTAACCAATGAATAAAGGCCACCCGTCAATAAAAGCCACATTTTGTCTTTCCCAAAGGTGGCTTTTGTTCACAGGTTTGACTGTATTATTTTCCAACAAAAGCACATTAACTTAATCAAACTTCAATATAATCTAATACATGAACACTTAATATAGTCATAGAAAAATAATACAATGTTATCTCTTTAAAAGGCTTTATACAATATTTATTTTACTTTAAGAACCTGCATATCATGCCTATATTTAATCATTCTGAATCATTAATAAGCTTTTCAAATACAACAATCATTCAAGATGCGTTCTCACATGCTGATATTAGTCAGTAATACACGCACACCATTTAAAGATCAAAATAAAATTAAAACTGAATAAATAAGTGAAAAAAAAAAGTGTGCACTTAAAAACAACTACAAGATCTGTCACCAAAAATGATTCTTATAAATAAATACAGATCACAAAGACAAAGGATAAATGTAAAACAGTTCAAGAGATTTAAAGAGAAATAAAAATACAGATGATTAGCAATTAAAAGTGCAGAGAACATTTCTATATTTCTTATGTACTTTATTTAGAATTTTCCAATCAGAACTACAAAGTCATCATTAGTACTATTCTTAACAAACACTTTTTTGTCTCAGTTGGCAGTCTGCAACTAGGCTAATTGCCAGATTTTTGGAGCAAGCAAATATCACAGATAAGCAAATATTGACATTTCTTGTATTAAATATACAGTAAAATAACACAATTTTACAATTTTGTACTAATTTGAAAAGCTTACATTTAAAAGAAAACCTAAGGTATCTCAAAGAGGAAATCTTGGATTTAGACTATACCTTAATTGGGCCAGATCTTGGACATAGGCAAATTGATAGAAGCACAATAGGTAATAACAAGACAACGATGTACACAGCATACAGCCATGGTCTCTCCTCAGCTGATGACATCAATGTGTTCCAAATACCAGGCTAGATAAAATATACAACATAAAACTCTCCATGCCAGATCACCAACAACAAAACTGAAGAAGTAAGTATTCCATCTACAGCCAATATCTTATCGCAAACAAATGATCAACTTTCATGAAATCTGACATTACTGACAGATATGATCATACAGATTTTTAGGTTCTTCAAAACTTTGATTATAAATCTTCACAAATTTTCAGTCTAAAGGATCTTTTTCTTAAATACATTTTACCTTGAATTAAAGTTTTGTTTGCATTTGATATTGGCCACAGATAAAAAAATAACAGTCGATGAAAATATGGTTCTCATGTGTACTTAACATGTTCAAGCTATCAAATAATAAAAACTTCATAAAGCCAATCTAGTAATTTTAAAGAATCACAAGTAATAATCTATAGTCAAGTACTTCATCATCAATTTCCAACCAGCATGATTAAAAATACAAGATAAACATTATGGTTTTCATCATTATTTGTAAGACTGTCTAAATAGATTGAACTACTCCATTACTAGTCTGTAAATAAGTAAAAAAAAATGGTAAGCAGACACGTTAAGTATACTATGACAACCATACTTTCTGCAGTCAACAACATAAAACTTAAAAAAGCAGAGAGGGTAAAACATTCAGTGTGCCAGTCTGTCATACAGCAGACTTTCTCACCTTATCTTTTGGCATACAACAGTATGCTATCACAAGAACTATAGGCAGTACAATAACAACTAGAAATACTGCCCACAGCCATGGACGGTCTTTGGTTACATCAAGTATTCCCTGAACAAATGCAGCCTGCTAAGAGCCATATAGCAAATACATTTTAATCATTGATAAAAATTTTCATATTGTATACTGTTATATACTGTAAATCGATGTAAACTTCTATCCATGTAATTATTCTCCCATCTTTCATTCAGATATCTATTATCATTCACTTGGATATCAGAAATATTTCCTTCATTTTACAAAAGAAATGAAGGTCATATCACTAAGGCAGTATAAATGTAAACAAACAAACAAAACCATATAAACCATTATCAATTTCTAACATTTTCACACAAATCAATACAAGCCAATACAATGCAATATTGAATGCCACTGAAATACTTCAGGAAAATTTCAGTTTCTATTGACAACAGGAAAGTAGTTGGTATCTCAAATCACTTTCCCCACATTCAGAAGTAAAAAATGCCTCAGACAAGCACAGAAACTGGCAACTTTACATTGAAAATATAAGTGAAAACAGAATTATATAATTATGGACAACCAGTTTCAAAGGCTTAAATCACTCACTAAGAAGGCAAGTTTATTTTCTGCTTGTCAGCATAAGACACAGTCCCTTTGCAGAATAAAAAAATATCATACCCCACTTCCTGATGCAGCTTCAGCAGCACTTTTCTTTTCAAAGGTTTGTTCAATCCAACTTTCGTGAATTGCACGATCATCAGTAACCAGGAAATTATCAAATACAATCTCATCTGTCATAGACCACAACTCTAATCCTAAGGCATTCTAAAATAGATGAAACAAATCATGTTAATGCTTGAAAATCAAGGTTATGATTACACAGAGGAAAACACCTCATATACATCATTTTTCAGCACCTCTGGCTTTTGATTAAATTATAGAGTCTGAGGAGATCACAGGAAAGAGAAAAGTCATATCCTTGGTAAATATGGGAACAAGACATTACTAGAACATGAAAATCTATGATGTAGAGAAATAAATCCCCTTTTAAGACACTAATGCTATTCACCTCATACATCACAAATTTTCAACAAGTTAAAGATATAAAGTTTACTCAAATCCTGCAGACATTAAATTTAACACAGTACTTACAATTGGATGCATCTTGAATGGTTCCAAATCTTCAAAGAAATTAGGATTTATTATCCTCTTTGGTTTCCATTCACCCTTTAATTACAAATAAAAAACACTGAATAATTACAAACAAAAGAAGTTAAGATATTTTTTAACAACATACAATACAAACTTGAATTTAACTATAAATCAGCTCTAATCATAGGAATCATATTAAATGCTTTAAGCATATAAATTATAAGTGTGAAAATACTTAAAAGACTTTCCAATAATCCAAACAGGCTTATAAGAACGAATTGAGGTGATTTTTACAGATCGAGTTTAACATTTAATTTGATAATGTAGTAAAACAATGCACCTGTGTTAACAACCAGTATTAACCTGTTCCTCTGCAAGAAACTGTCAACTTTCCTAAGTCAGACCTGATGACCATCAGACACCACAAATTAAAAGTAAAACTAATAAATATATTCAAAAAACTATAAGTCTAACATACCTGATAGTCTGGATTTTCAATCATTGGAGGTACCCATTTACCTCTGTATAATGGGTTGGGCATATTTGGTCTAGTCCATTCTCCACATCCAGGGGCAGATTTACAATTAGGGTTATCTGTAACAGAGAAGCAACATTTGTTAGTAACTTAGTAAGTGTTCAAGTAAAAACTATCCATATAGTGATTACAAAGCAAGTTTATGTACTTATATAAACATTACTCACAGTTCACTTAACTGTTTCTTTGGTTACTAGCTGTTACTTGGGACAGTTATTGACTTTTATACATGTTGCTCAATCTTAATCAATGTTTATAATTTATCCGACATTCTCCTTCAGGTCATCGTTAAATCATGACAGCCTTTTAATTCCGAAATATGATGAAACACAAAATACTTAAGATTTATATATCCTAAGAAATGAGGTCACAATTTTACATGTCAGACTTAACCATATTACTTCTTAATACTTCATAAAGCAATAGTCATGGATCTTTTTCCTAAGCAAAAATGACTAAAAAAATCTAGAGGCACATTAAAGCCCACTGTATTAAACAATATTTTATAAATATAAATGGCATCCACAGTTCAATGACAAAGTCCACTGAATTATCTCACCAATCAATGGAGCTTCCCAGTCACCATCCATCTCATCATCCCAATCTTCTGGTTTCTCTGCATCAGGATCAGGCATCAATGGTTCTTCATCATCTAACCAACCTGATGGTTTCTCAGCTGAATCATCAGGTACTTCCATTGGCTGACTCTCATCCCTATTACAATAAACAAAAGTAATTCTACAGAATAGAAAACATCCCTCAGTATTCCAGTCATTAATTAAGTTATCAATTCTTTCTCTAGGGTTAATGAACCTAACACCTGCAAAAATATTAGAAGAAAAAAATAATTGTGAGTATGATTACCTGACTTACCCATTTTTTGCGCCGACATTCAAGTTTCTAACATCAAATCCAAATAACTAAAACAGGACAAATCACACATCCGAGGTAAGAAAAGTATAAAAAATTGAAATGGGAAGTTTTTTGACATACTCACTTCTTTGTTAAAGTGACTATTTTTTGCAAGCCTATGAAACATGTTGAGTACAAAAATGCTCTAAAAATTAAACTTAATACACTAAATATATTTAACAGTATAAAAAAGCCAAAATGTCATCCTTTCAAATATGTTTTAGCACCTGAAGGATTAGAAAAACATAAAAATTCAAACAAATGCTTTCAGTCTCTATGAAGTACAGTGCAACCTCTCCAGAGCGGCCCTCTCTTGAGCGACTACCTCCCTCTAACAACAACATGCTTGTTCCCCACTGTACGATCTGACTATTTATTTAACCCCTCTAGAGCGACAAACTCTCAAAAACGACATAATTTTGCGTCTCCCACAGGGTGTTGCTTTGGAGAGATTGCACTGTAGACAATTTCAATACAACATCAACTCACCAGTCATCAGGTTTGGTAGCATCTGGATCTGGTATCCTGAAAAACAGCAAAAGTCCTTGGTAAAATATCTACACCTTTATTTCATTCAGTATACAAACAATTGATTGTAAAACCTCACTAAGCGACAACTTCATCATCAAGACATTTTAAAGGTTGACTTAATATTAAGGTTCAACTACATCTCAAACATCAACAATCATAATTCAGCATTCTTGCTTGTGTGCCACAACAAGCTAAAATCCATTCCCCAATGAAAATGGTAATAAAAAAGCCAACAAATTGTTTCAAGCAAGAATTGCAGTGTGATGACTTTACAAAAGTAACAACAATTAAATTTGCAAATTATTCAGTTCATGAAAATGTGTACCCTTTAAAGCAAGGTTCAGTACAGTAAAACTGCATGATGTTAAAAAAAGATAAAGGATATATTACTATACCAAACTTAATTCCAACAGTGATACAGAAAAGTCACAGTCAGACTCAATGTTTGGACAGTAAGGGAACAAAAAGTTCTAAAATAACAAAAAAAGGTAATCCCAAGTTTGAATAGTTAAGAATCTTAAATCTGGCTATCTGAATATATTTTAAATAAACCAGACGTGGCTGCATAATTCACAAATGATAGTTTAAAAATAGGTACAAACCAATTTTATCACCAAACCTTTTTATAGCTTCAAATGAATTCAGACTTATTTAAAAGCAAAGTTCAACATTGAAAAAGATAAAAGAGGTTGAAACAAGTCTCATTTTTAAGCCTATACTTCATTATGTCTCCTTCCTGACAAACCTCATACAGACTTCCTGTATTAAGTTACAGAGAGAAAGGAAAAAATAATTTGTTTTTCTTTACCAAACTCAATTCCAACAATGACACAAAATATTCATTGTCAGACTCAACGTTTGGATTAAGAAACAGAAACCAAACTTAAAGAGTAAATATGAAACATCACCATTATAGGGCTTTTTTTCCTTCTATAGCAAAGGCTGTTTATAGGTGTTTTCCCCTCAGGAAAAATCCTTAAATTCATGCAGATTTCCCCTAAAATTCAGTTTGCATCAAGTTTTTTCTTCCCCTTTGGCAAAAATACTGTGTTATTTTTTTTCCCAAATTTAAGAAAATTCCCCTACCCCTACCCATGAAAAAAGCCCTGCATTAAATATAGGAACCAGCCTTTAAGTCAGTCATGACCAAACCTCAAAATAATCTACTTACTTCTCTCTCTCATCCCAGTCCTCTGGCTTCTTGTCAGAAGGATCATCAATTTCTTTAGGTGGATTAACTGGGGGACTGTAAAAAATATATATTGCACATGGGCACATGACCATTAGATTAAATGTATCTACTATGAGTGCCATATAATTATTATATTAGGTTTCATGAATTAAATTCTAACAGATAGCAGATACCAGTCAATAACTAGATCTGGTTCAATTGTAACAAAACACAAAAAATTAAAGACTTTTTCAAGTCAAGCATTTCATTTATAGTTCAGAGAAATGCTCGTCTAAATTATACTAACAATGGATAGAGATGTTACTATACCTACATCTAGTATAAGTATCACCACATTCTCATAGGCTATTAGTTCTATCACCAAAACCTAATGTCTTAGAAATTTCATTTTGAGACTAAAACAAGAGAGAACTTTTATGACATCAGCTTTTGGCATCACAATGATAACTTGTCCTGAAACTGAAGTGTATTTTTTCAAAGTCAAAGAGTCTGCTATGATAGAGAATAAATGAAGCAGAAATCAAGACACACAAAATATATACCTCATGTCCTCCAACAAGCTACCAGAGTTAATAACTTTGTTATCAACAAGAATCTCAAAGGTATTGTCAGGATTTACAACTGAAATGAAAAATTATGGGTATAATCTTACAATCTCATAACTCAGAATTCTGGCTGCATAACATGTTTTAGCTAAAGCAGCAATTTTACACAATTATGCTACACTATGACAAATGGCATACTTTCCGGCAAATGAAAATCACTTTTGCGAAAAAAAAAAGAAAAAATACTTAGTCAAAAGTTCTTCTATTTTACTCTTAATTCACTTATATATTGAGTATGTTTCTTAGTTGGCAAAAATGCTAAATTTGATATAAATAAAGATGCAGGTAATCTTTTTTGAGGAAACCATAAACATGTAAGAAATAAAATCATACCTAAAGTATAAAGATGGGTTTTCTTATCAGTGAAATATTTATCCAAGGAGCCAGATGGTTTCTTGGCATGTTTCTCTTCAAATTCACCAGTCCTTGGATTCTTGTGACGGAAAATAAAGTGCAGCTGAAAAACAATGACCTTTTTTAGTTAAGAGAAGTTTTCAATCAATGATTATCATTCTAAGTTCTGAATAATTAAATTTGAGGGGGGACAAGGTATGAAATTTAGAGTAATTGGTTTTAACTTATCCTGTATCATTAAATGGAAAAAAAAAGCAACAAAAAAACAAAATTCATGTCACAAATTTCAATACTGGATAATTGTAGAAAAAAACACATTTTGCATGAAAAATAGTAATAAGCAAACCTTCAACAAGCTATTAAATCATAGCCACAAAAAACATACCTTATAATCAAGGCCACATTTATCTGGTCCAAACATGATGGTGTATGGTGTTTTGTCATGGAAAGTTTTCTACAAATAAGAACAAAAGACATCTTGAAACTTTTACATATTTCATACAAATGAAAAAGCAAATTGGTAAACGTGTTTCCTTTCAAAGGAAATTCATTTAACTTCAAATAGCTATAAATTCACTCAAGTATATGTACAAATAAATTCACTAGTAAAATGGTCATTCAAAAGTTTACACTAGTTTGTAAGCTAACAGTATGAAAGATGAAACCTTACAGTGTTCAAGTACAGGTGCCATAAGTAATAACATCGATGGCACAATCAACATTTAAAAAAGCCATTCATTTGAAATATTTAACATTATTTGCAAGTATTGTGGCTGTTCATTGCTAAACATTTGGTTTTTAGATATAAAAAATATAACTTGCTAAATCTTTAATAACTTATACTAAACAGTCATTTATTACATGTATTATCATACCAGATCAACTTTATTATCCTGAGAGAGTAACTTGATATAGGCACCACCACAATCAATACCATTCTGGAACTTCACTTCATATCTGAAAAATATATCATGCAACATGACAAACATACAGAATCCATGATGTGAATATATGCTAGGATTTCAAACTGTGAAACTTTCTGGTCAAAAGATTGAGACTTATTTTTCATACATAAGACTTGCACACAAAAGCATTATTCAGTCACTGGACCAACCAATATTTGGCTAAGTTTTGCTTGTGCAAATCCTTTCTTATATTCAGAACTGATCTTCATTTCTGATTGCATGCAATCTATAAGGAGTCTCCATACACAGATATAAAAACTATACTATTGCAAACAAGACATATTGTAATATACAACTGAACACTAAAGTTTACAAGTTTGAAAATAAAAGATCTAGCCTTGTGATTAAGAACTTTGTTTCATGTTTTAGTCCTATCAAAAACATTCAAATAACACAAAACATTGATTTTTTCCATACTTTTGAAAAGGTACTGTTACCAAACATATTGGAAAAAATCGCATCATGGACTTGGGAATTTTTAAAGCAATACATTCTTTAATAATCCTTCATTACATCAATTCACAAATATGTGACAAAGGAATAAATCAGTCATTTATATTGTTCAAAGAACAAAGTAAGCAAAAATGTATTACAGAAATAATATTACAGAAATGGATGCATTTGATTTGTTATCATTACCAAAGAACTGCGGTAATTAAGTAAAATTGCAAGCATAATATTCAAACATTCTGTTGAAAATCTGTCTTTCGTTTTTCCCTAAAATTGGGAAAAATGCTCCCAACTATGGATTGTGAATGGGTTTGTTTACAGGTACTGACTATATAAGGTAAAAACCCTGGCAAAATGAAAGTAAACTTAAAAGTTTTCTTCCAGTAAATTTTACTTACGATACAATGAAAGGGTTCTCTGCAAACTTAAATACTTTATCCAACTTGCTGGAAACAGCATGATGCTTAGCTTTTGACTGTAAAATGAAAGAAAAAAATGATTCATATTTCTCCAAATGTAAGCAATAATGAACATTATTCTATGCATAAAGTCACAATTACAATGTGATAAAAAATACAATGACTTAACCATACAAAACAAATGATTTACACTTACTCTAAGCAAAAACTCATATTTAATATATTTCCTCTCACTCTCACCATCAATACATCTCAAAACAAAAACAAAAGGCATACTTAATTTTTAAAAATTCCAAATAGCACAAGTCACCCATCAAATAATTTATACACAATGTTTTCCAAATAGTCAGTCAGTATTATTCTAATTAAAGATAAAATTGTTTAAAAATTATTCACCTTGAGTATGAGGCCCAAGTCACCTTCCAGAGGAGACTCCTTTGGCTCTTCAAGTGACCATTTACCATCATATTTAGCTAAATCTTCCTCAACATCATCTTTCTTGGCTTCAGAAAGGGTCCATCTATGTTGAAAAAAATAATTAAAGGGTTTTACATCAGTGTTCAACAATAATTCAGTTAGTTACCAACAGACAGTTAACTTATCCAGTTTTCCAGAATTCTGTACAAGTACTAACATAGTTATCAGCAAATAACTACTATCTTAATCATATGATTAGTCAGCAATGATGGATGAATGACCAAAATCAAATTTCAGAGTAACCTAAGTACCCAAAGGTTTAATCATTTATGTTATTTTAAACTCAAAGAAGCAGTAAGTAATATAAAAAAATAATCAATGCATAATATGTTCCAAAACTATTTTTCAAATGTAAAAGTCAAGAATACATTACCACTCGAACAAAAGTTAGAAGTTTGGTATATACGAATACATACTTTTTCTGCCAGTTGGCTTTATTGTCAAATGGTTCAGCCAAATGAGGTTTTCCTGACAACTTTGGTGGCTCATACTTCTTCTACAAGAGAGTTTACTTGCTTTCAAAATTTAAATCAACAATTGACATGTAATAATCACAATACAGAGTTCATACATATCAAAAATACAATAAAATAAGACATTGCGTTTGAATAATTCTCAAATTTTGACAAAATTTATAATATTCAATTCACACTTTAGATCAGCTTAATACTAGTATCACTTATCAGAAGTTGAAACAGTATCAATTTTAAATTTCTGGTAAGTACCACTCCATTTTCATGTATTTTAAACCCATCTAAACCGAATACTGAGAGATTTTTGCTTCATTAATGGGTTGAAAACAAGCAAAATAAAATTACTTTTTCTACAACAGGTGGCGCCACTTCTGGCTCATCTTCGACAATACCATCATCATCATCTTCTTCTTCTTCTATGTCTGACTGGGCACAGACTGAGGTAGTTAGAATTGATCCAACAAGAAGCAAAGCCAACAGCTTCCACAAGAAATTCATTCTGAAATGAAAACAGTCATATAACAGTATAACTATAACAGTGACCATTTTTAAAGTTGATCAATTCTCATGCATACCAACTGCATACTCACAGAAGATAAAAACTTAACTCCATTCAGTGTTTCCTCCAGCTCTGATTTTTAATAGGCAGTCAGTTTTGACCCCCTGTGTCAGAATTTGGGGGTCATTAGAAATTTTATAGGGCCATACACTAAAATTGAACATGGGCATCTATAACAAAGAAAAACATCCTAGACTCAGTATATACAGCTTCTATGGCAGCAAACAACTTTTACTGAGTTTTTACCCTATAAACTGTCTACCCTATAAACTGACAGTTTTAGTTGATGCATTCAGCAAACGAACGCTTCATGAGAAACTATCATCAAACCTCATAGGACTGTTGAAATTAGTAAAAAAAAATAATGATTTCAACTTACAAACAACACTTATGGAAAAATTTCCCGACAGCCAATAAAAAATTAGACAGGAGATTAGATTAGCCAATGGTATTTTATGTATCTGTATCCTATTCATATTTTGACAGTTCAATTATATCTTGCAACTTTTTAGAACTTTTAAGCAATCATTGACTAGTATTAAGACCACAGGATACTGATTTAAACCATTTTTTCTTTACATTTCTAAGGTCAAATATGTTGAGCATTGATATGTAATATTATGTTATAGTAAAAACATGAAATTCCATCAGGTTTAAATCTGTGTGTTTGACCAACTCTTACCAATAAATTTCAAGATTTTTTTTGCTCTAAATATGGATCTACAGATTCTTTAATGTGAGAATGCATCATCATGCTAGAACATGGGCATCATAATAGATTTCAATGCAGAAAGATCATATATTGACAATAAGGGCTACGTGAAGGAGTATTATTTATTTATTTATTTATTATCTGACATGAAACGATTTGTTGGATTCAGCTGACACAAGACAACACAGGTGTTAGTTAGTGCTCTGGTTTAAAGTTTTGTTCAAACAGTCTGGACAGAATTTTTTCTACTATTTTCTTCCTTAATTTCATATTGGACTTTAGATTATCATACAGTACAAGTGCCATTGTCAAATCTTAAATGTTTAGTTCAACAATTCCAATAGCAATGCATGAACAAACCAAGTGCACGATGCCACAGATAACCAAAGTTTATTTGCAAATTATGCCATGGTTTCATGCATGGAAACAAATATTTTGATCCGTCCGAACACGAGAGTGTTGCTGATAACTCAATTCCCCACCCTCTCCACACCACACAAATCGACTGAGTCAAATCCGCGTAATCGAGAAACAATGAAGTGAAATTAACACATGGTTGGGAAATATCATAAACGAAAAGATAATACATAAAATACTTTACCTTGAAACTGAGTAAAAGACAACGTTTCGGCAAATTTAACAGCGTCACGATAAATGTAGAGAACGCCGGAAATATAATCAATTTGCACAGGCACGGACATTAGCACGTGGAGGGATCTCATTGGTTGATTTTTCCTGCAATCTTTCTTTTCATTGGATGACTAAGCTAAGTCTAAAACTCAAAATGAAACCGTATAGCCAGGTTTCGGATGCTACATCGTCTGCATATTTTTTCACTGTCTAGGTACTATATACAACCACAAGTTAGATCCCAGTGGCTTCAAATATGCGCGCAAAAATGGAAATTATTTTATGCATTAATATAAACCACCCAACAATAGTCTGTATGTTATTGGTAATTCTTTATAATGATGTGTGTTCGTCACGCATGCAGTGTTTGTAATATTACAAACACTGCATGTGTGACGCCGAGTTATACTATTAATATAAGGTTACGTGCCCAGAAACAAACATTTTTTTCTTCTAAAACTGGTGATGACATAAGCTGGTTGATAGCCAGACTAATGAGGTGTAATCATTAACTAATTCGGTGATAATAGACAAATCATGTTTTACTACAATTAATATAAATGAAGGCAAAAAGCATGTGTCAGCAGAACGTGCGTCAGTACGACCAAATCTTTTAACATGGTTACTAGAACATATTTCCCGTTGTACCTGGTGTTTTACTATTTCCAGTGATTATATCGATTATTTACGGCCCCTGATTCAGTCGCCAATGGGCAGGGGCATGAATAGCTGATTGGTTAGCCGATAAAAATATATGAAAGTTATTAATATATTATACATGCATTCCGGCTGTTTTAATTGCATTTATTATACTTATCTTTTAAATAATGATTTTCCAATGAGATTCATGAAGACCAGGGGCACGTCAAAGGAAAAATAAATCAATAACAACTTTCTAAAATCATAATAAGTCTTGAATGTATATTTTACTTATAGAAATAACTATATCACCCGAGACCATTATACACATATATGTGTATAAGGGTCTCAGCTATCACAGATGGGTCTTTCCTTTTTAAGACGCCAATAAAATCCTTTATATCCGAGCATATATATATTAGATACACGTTTCCTGGTGTAAGCAAATTTTATACTTTGCATGACTGAATGTAACAAAAGATTCGACCTAAATAATGTTAAAATATGCATGAACATGAAAATTCTTTCAACTGTGTAATGCATTTTAATCGTCTTGAGATCTCATTAATGTATGTATGCATTGCAGTACATAAATTATATATTCATTTATCATAAGAATAACACCAATAGGGGATTAAGCGACCGAAAGAGTTGAAGATGATGTTGGTGATGTAGCACTTCACGAATGAAGATGATGTTTAATATGAGGCAGTCATGTACAGAACTTGGCATTTTTAATGCGTTTAAAGATTAATATCAATAGATGAACTGACTGACTATGGTTTCACAGATTGCTTTCTCCGCATATAATAGTATATATATCGATTGTATGTATAAATTACCCAAGTAATTGTTGGTACGGGACAATTAACGATCTAATTCATGAACTCTGTCTTTATCATTTTATCGCCGTCGCTTATTTCCGGGATTTTACATTACCCTATAAACATTGTTGTGTATGTGCAGTCCCTGATCATTACGAATTAATTATCATTATACATATTGGCGTCAAGAACAAATATTAAGCACGGGTATTTACATAAAACAATATAATTGTCACACTTGCGTGTTGCCATGTAAATCAATCGAAACTGGTAGACTACACATTTTCCGTTTTCATATCTACATTAGCGGTTGTCCACAGACTTCGAGGCGGACACGCTAAAAATTCGGTACGTGCAAAGACATATACAATACAAAGACATATACAATATATGTATAGCATATACTATAAGACCTATAGTTCTTTGCATGGTACATGCCTATATTTTACGAGAATGTTTCAGATTTAAAGTTATAATACTTTCGCCTGACAACATGGAAGTCTCCAGATTATGTGATTAGATCAATGTATCTACAAATCTTGGATTTTGCTTATTTGTGTATTTCAAATTGAGTGGCCCAGATCAGGCATAAACTAATATGTGACTCAGTCAGCAAAAATCAGTCCACTGGAGGTAAATTTATCATTTTCAGTTTTTTGCACTTTTTGAATATACATCACTTCGAGAACACATTTTGAAAATTTCAGCTGTCAATACGCTTTTGTTATATATTTAGAGCCACTTTTATGTTATGGGTTCTTGCATGGTTTCGATCCATGATTAACCACGGACCCTATATAATTTTCCTTTTTCCTTTTGTCGTTTTCAAGCTAGCTAAATATTTGTTTGAACCTTAAAAAAAGATATTTTTGAAAAAAAAAGAAAACTGACAAACCGATCATATTTTGGGGATGTGTGAGAAACATGTATGATGTATATTTTTACCGTAGCTGGGACCAGTGGTCTCAGACCGTAGTTTCTTTGAACACTACCTGAACTGATTAAAAACTGTCTCTTAAATATTTTTATACCAAACTTATTACTCTAGCGTCGTAAAACATTTAAATTAAATTTAACATATTAGCTTATATAAGCTTGTGTCCTCTAGGTTTTCTATATTACATCGTTACAGTTTTTATTACGCTATCTCATCGATATTTTCGGCACGTATCTGTACGTGTGCACTTTCGCGCTATTTTTAGAAATGACGTCAATCAGGATATAAATACCTGCGCGCGCAAATCGTTCGTCATAAACACATAGACAGCTGACAAAGAGAAAACAAGTGTATTACGCACAAAAGAAACGTTCGTTAGTTTCAAGTAAGTTAGTATTTATTTCTTATTTCGTTATCATATGATTTAATATACTAAAAGAACGGTTATTTATTAATTATGTGGATAAATTTAGTTGGAAAACACAAGAAAAATAAATTTTCTCGTCGAGTTTTTGTACCGCCTGAAATTCACTTCCTACTATCGTAACTACGTCGTCTGGCATTTTCTTCTACAAGTGCTAGGTGTTGGCTTCCTTTCTGGCCGACATTAGTATGGAGTAGTTTACTTGTAGATAATAAAGTTTGATAGTTTTTAACGAAAGTGTGTTTTGCATTTAAATATATTCGACCTTCAACGTCTTCACTATCCTTGTTCGTGCTAATCAATACATAATGGATATGGAGTTTCAATGACACGCATAATGGATATGGAGTTTCAATGACACGTATATGTTCTACTGAAATGTTATTAATCGCTCAAATATAAGGTTTCAAGTTATTGATTGCCGTTAAATGCTTCTTGAACTTCGAAGTAAATTTTTTCCCGAAAACATGTGCACCTAGGTTTCGTTTTCAGAATAATTATTAATCCATTTCTAAGTAATTTCACGACCTATTGTGTAGTTTAATGGATATACTCATTATAAGTTTTATTTTTTTCTTCCTTCGGGATTTTATTCTGGGTTCCCTGTACTATTTTATTTAATGCTTATTTGTCATTGCTTAACCCAATCCCATGCAGAAGTTAGCTATTAAATTAAAAGTTGGGATGATGTTTTTTCTATTCTAATGTTTTAAATTATTTCTCTTGTACAGACATGCAGATCTTTGTGAAGACACTCACTGGTAAGACCATCACACTCGAAGTTGAGCCATCTGACTCCATTGAGAATGTGAAAACCAAGATCCAAGACAAGGAAGGAATTCCTCCAGATCAGCAGAGATTGATCTTTGCTGGTAAACAGTTGGAAGATGGTCGTACATTGTCTGACTACAACATCCAGAAAGAGTCTACACTCCATCTTGTACTCCGTCTGAGAGGAGGTAAGTTACCCTTGAAATGATCTTATTTTTGTAATGAATCGGAACATTTAATGTTGAGGCATTACACAAATGTTCTCCACAGAGTAAGTTAACAATAATCAGTTTAATTATGAAATTCAAGAACGGTTCACAAATGCAATCTTCAGTTTTTCATTTGCAGTTTTAGTATTTCAAAAATTCTATTCAGTAAATTCTTAAACAGGCATAGATTTTTCTTTTATAATTTTACACTATTACAGGTATGCAGATCTTTGTGAAGACACTCACTGGTAAGACCATCACACTCGAAGTTGAGCCCTCTGACTCCATTGAGAATGTGAAAGCCAAGATCCAAGACAAGGAAGGAATTCCTCCAGATCAGCAGAGATTGATCTTTGCTGGTAAACAATTGGAAGATGGTCGTACATTGTCTGACTACAACATCCAGAAAGAGTCTACACTCCATCTTGTACTCCGTCTGAGAGGAGGTAAGTTGTATGTTTTGCATATTTGTTTAATGTCTGGCCATACTTTTCATATTTTACTAATCTTAATTTTTACCTTTGTATATAATTTCTGTGAAGTGAGCATTAATACTCCCAGTATTATTAAAATCACCTTATCGAAGTGATTAGAAGGCATATAAAAGAATTTAAAATTTGGAAGCAAATTTCAGTTTTTAATTATCATATTGTCATTAAATCTCATTTCAGGTATGCAGATTTTTGTGAAAACCCTGACTGGTAAGACCATCACACTTGAAGTTGAGCCATCTGACTCCATCGAAAATGTGAAAGCCAAGATCCAAGACAAGGAAGGAATTCCTCCAGATCAGCAGAGATTGATCTTTGCTGGTAAACAATTGGAAGATGGTCGTACATTGTCTGACTACAACATCCAGAAAGAGTCTACACTCCATCTTGTACTCCGTCTGAGAGGAGGTAAGTTATTGGTTGTTTGCACTTATGATCTGTATTTAGTTTTGTGGACACTTCTCATCTATAATTCTTACCGACCTTGTTTTGACCATCTTTTAATTGTTCATATTTGTTGTAATTATTATATTTTGTTCACAAATGTTTTAAAATGTCTTGTATAATGAATTTCATTTTTTTTTTCATGCAATCATTTTAAAATCTTTAGGCTAAGTTAAAAGTTTGCCAACAGTATGCAGGTTCAAAATTATCTTGATCTTTTTCTTACATTCATGTACTAGCAATTTGTTGTTATGATTTGTTTTCTCATATCAGTTTGAACTTTCATTTCAGGCATGCAGATTTTTGTGAAAACCCTGACTGGTAAGACCATCACACTCGAAGTTGAGCCCTCTGACTCCATTGAGAATGTGAAAGCCAAGATCCAAGACAAGGAAGGAATTCCTCCAGATCAGCAGAGATTGATCTTTGCTGGTAAACAATTGGAAGATGGTCGTACATTGTCAGACTATAACATCCAGAAAGAGTCAACTCTTCATCTTGTACTCCGTCTCAGAGGAGGTAATATATCTTAGAAATGAATTGGAACATTTTGATCTTGAACTATGGCACAGATTTTCTCAGTAGAGTTATCTAACAATAATTATTGTACACCATACTTATACAGGTATCGATAAGCTAATTTTGAAGTGATTGTTTATTCATCATGTGTAAATTTTAATTTATGGAATTTAAGAATGGTTCTCAAATGCTAACTTTAGTTTTTCACTCACAGTTATTGTATTTTAATTATTCTGTTAAAATTGTTCTTAAATGATTATAGAGATTTATATTATGTTGATCTTAAACTATTACAGGTATGCAGATCTTTGTTAAGACACTTACTGGTAAGACCATCACACTTGAAGTTGAGCCATCTGACTCCATCGAGAATGTGAAAGCCAAGATCCAAGACAAGGAAGGAATTCCTCCAGATCAGCAGAGATTGATCTTTGCTGGTAAACAGTTGGAAGATGGTCGTACATTGTCTGACTACAACATCCAGAAAGAGTCTACACTTCATCTTGTACTCCGTTTGAGAGGAGGTAAATTATTGATTGTTTGCATTTATGATCTGTATTTAGTGTTGTGGACACTTCTCATATATAAATCTTACTGACCTGGTTTGACCATCTTTTAATTGTTCATATTTGTTATAATTATTATGTTTTGTTCACAGATGTTTTAAAATGTCTTGTATAATGAATTTTTTGATTTTTTTCCATGCAGTCATTTTAAAATCTTTCGGCTGAATTAAAAATGTGCCAATAGTGTGCAGGTTCATAATTATCTTGATCTTTTTTGTACATTCATGTACTAGCATGTTGTTGTATTGATTTGTTCCCTCATATCAGTTTGAACTTTCATTCCAGGCATGCAGATTTTTGTGAAGACACTTACTGGTAAGACCATCACACTCGAAGTTGAGCCCTCTGACTCCATTGAGAATGTGAAAGCCAAGATCCAAGACAAGGAAGGAATTCCCCCAGATCAGCAGAGATTGATCTTTGCTGGTAAACAGTTGGAAGATGGTCGTACATTGTCTGACTACAACATCCAGAAAGAGTCTACACTCCATCTTGTGCTTCGTCTCAGAGGTGGAAACTAAGTGAACTAAAACATGTTCTTTTGAACTCTTAAGACTTTTGTAACCTATAACCATCCTTAAAACCTTAAAACTAAATCTTGACATGGAATCAAAACATTTAAAGACTTTTATGTAACCTTTTTCGAAAAATGAACAAAAATCTTGTAAAATTGATCTAAGAAATAATAATAAATTTTCATCTCAATCCTAGTTTTGTATCTTTTTATCTCTATTTTATAAAAATAAAAGTTTATATCATACTGTCGGATTAGATTTGTCAAAACACTCCACTGCCATTGATCAAATCAATGCACATACCAGAAACAGAACATCAAAATTTCAATGAAATAAGAACCTACACTCGATCATCAGCTGTCTGAACCAAGTCTCGATGTGAATGTGATTCCAGTGTCCTATATAATGTTAGGAGTTGATTAATTACTACTGTTGAGTTTCAATCTTAAAAGATGTATGGCTAACCTAGTGTCACTAAGTACATAGCTGGGAGCAACAGATAACAACTATTTTGAATATGCATGATAAGCTTTCAAAACAATACAATTTTTAGCATTGTTTTGACAAGTGTTGAAATTCTGTCACATAGCTCTGTCACTGTACAAGGAAAAATTTAACAACATCAGGGTAAGATATTTTATTGTAGGTTCTATTCATATCGGCACATTGTGGACAGTTAAGTTTTTTGAAATACTGTAAGTTAACAGAGGTAAATTAGTGTGCATACATTTCATACTATCAACAAGAATATCACAGATCTACCTAAGATAAAAAAATTTAACACAAGTTTCATCAGACAAGGGTATACACATCACTATACCAGCCCAACGACAGATTAAGTTAAACCACTTAACAAGACCATCATTCTTACTTATAATAAGAAAAATCTAACTAGTCTAAAATATTAGCGTTTATAATATATTAAATTTCAAGGACATAATTAGAAATGAAACAAGACACATAAAAAATTGAAGAAATTATTTGAAGAATTCAGCCTACTGGAAGTTATTCTTGCATGTAGTTGTTTTTATACTACATATGTATACCTAAGCAAATGATCAAGAGGATACAGCAGGTTTCCTACAAGTTATATTTACTTAAAAATCAACACTATTTGACCTAGTTTTTACGTTGATATTGAAAGGAAATACTTCTGATGGTACATACAGCATTGGAGGTATTATTTCAACCAAGCTAGTATTGACAAGGTTGATAAAACAGAGTAGTAATCACACAAGAATATAGCAGAAAAATGTAATGACACAATTTGAGTGATAGTAGAAATTACCTGTATAATAGAGACTAGATTTGTTGGCATTTCAAATAAGGTCAATATTGAGTTTTACAGTAAGCTGTAAATAAAGGCTACCATGTGCACAACAAATGCACACAATTATTAATTAAATATACAAAATCAACCTTAATAAAGGTCAACTAGGCATAAAAGCCATATGTCTCATTTTGTTGGCCTGTGTTCACTGGTTTGACAATAAAAAAACTACATGCATATTGTAACTGAAATAAACAAACAATAAGAATCTCATTACTAAGTGTCCAAAATTAAACACCTTAATATCATCTTTTTTCACTGTAAGTGCCATTGGTTGAAGGTGGGGGTGGTTTTTGTGGGGGCTGTTTGTTTTTTCGTTGTTCTGAAAGGTCATTCAGTACAGCTTTCCCAGTATCCTTTGCAGCTCTCTTGGCAATGGCTTTGACCCCAAGGTTGTTAGCATTGTGTGCAGTTAAAGCAATGTTACCTGTCGCATACAAGGCATTTTCAGTCAGCTTACCAGCCTCATTTCCATACCTGAAAGAAGAAAGTTTTCAATTTATGAATGAAAAAAGAGAAATTTAGTATGTGCAGTTTTCATGCTAATGATCACAATAATATGTATGACATACAGCTCACAACAACAAAGGGTTCAAGAATTTGTGGATAGGATTTTTCCTGTAACTGAATGTATTCACATCTTAAATAATTGTCTTCCCCTTCTGATTCACACATCAGTTGTTTACAGGATGATTGGACAGTCAAATTAGTACAAGTACAGGTATAGGTTACTCAGGAGCAATGGTTAGATCAACTGCCTGCTGCACTTAATCTAAATACTGGCAATAAACTTCCTGTATATGTACTGGATACCTAAAAGTCCTAACAGCTGTCTGGCAATAGGCTATAATGCAGATTATTCATGATAAAATTTCTAAACAAATGTAATACAATTGTATAATGTACTACCATTGTGTGGCAAATACTGTGTTTTGTGTACACACTTACTTGTGACTAACAACATCAACTGTTTGATCTGCAATATTCTTCCCCAAAGCCTTGGCTGCCTTCTCCAGACTCATATAAACTGTTCCAAAACCTGAGATATTTATTGATGAAAAAAGTCAATACAAAGTATAAAATACAGACAAAAACACTCTTCTAAACTAGAGAAGACAATGCCCAACTATATTACTTGCTTGAGGTCACAGTTCACCAATTAATAAGATATTTCAAAGGAAATCTATGATAATTCAAAAACAGCAAAGCCTGACTTAGTGACCTCATAACACCTCATAACTAAGATCACTTGGTTTTTGACTGATATTCTGTGTTTCAGTTATTTTTGTTCTATGATTCAACTTAAATAACGAAATTAACCAACAAAACACTTTTCTTAAAGTTGGGGAAAAATAACATGATTTTGTTAGCAAAAAGGGGGAGAAAAAACTTTTGCTGAGGGGAAGATGCCTATGAACGGCCCCTGCTACAGAAGGAAAAAAACCTGAATGTGGGCTGAATAAAATGTTCACACAGTACACCTACCATGTAAACCAGATGCAGCAACTTCTAATACACCGTCAAATTTGGACTTCCCCTCACCATCTGAAGGCTTTAATGATTTAGGAAGATATTTCTCTCCTTGTTTACGAATGTGCGGTGCAGCCTCCTTTGCTAATGCCATTGTAGCCTGACCAAGTTTGCTTACTGTAGTGAGAGAATTCATTTATAGTTCAGCATAAAAAGAATAAACTAAATATTAAAACCTAATAAATCTAGCTAAGTGTACACATTTCAGACATTTACCTCAAACAGCTGACAAATAGATCCCCAAAAATAACCAAGAGTATGAAACATATTTTTCTATTGCCAAACAAAGGGTAGCAAGATTTTCTAGTTTAATAAATGCATTTGAGGCATATAATGCATATGAATCAATGTATTTCACATCAATAAATACTTTTATTTATTAGAGAGATATATTACAAAGATTTAACATCAGTTGGACAATCCTTTAAGGGTCAAGGATTATAACGAATATGTATAAATATGAATTTTAAGGACCAAACTGCCTCAGTTAACTTGACTGTGTCACAATTTGGCAAGAAGCAAATTCCCTTACCAATATATGAACTGACTTGTACAGCTACATGAGATCCCTTTCTAGCATATCTGATCCCTGTTTGTACTCTGGGGTCAATGGGTCTAGGTCTTTCCTCTGGCTTCATTTTTGTCTTCAGTTTATCAGATCCCTGTTTCATCCATTCACCTGCCTTCTCAGCCCCTTTACCCACACCCCATGAGATGTACTCAGCAGCTGTAATATATTACAACTATGTGACTGCAGTTATCTAACTTTGAAGTTCAAGAAACTCACAAATTGGGTGCATATATACATGTATGTAAAAAGCTACGTTCATTGATGATTGAGTTAGAACTTGTAAACAAGCTCATTACATTATGCTGCCACATTGTTATCCTTTTTAAGTATATATTATTTAGGAGACAAGCAGAATGTATTATCAATTTCATAGCACTACTTATGTTGATTTAAAGCAGCTGGACTATATTCCTCTAAATACAAGTACATGTATGTTAAACATCATTTTCTTTGATTTCTCAAAAACAACAAATGTTCTTACAGTTCAAATAGTTTGATTTTGGAAAATTCAATAATTTTTAGGATGTGCAAAATATTTGCCGGAAATTTCTTTTATGGAATTTTGACTTTCTGTTCAATGTCTAAAAATAGATACACTACTTTCTGTTTGAAACCACATCTAAGTCACAAATGTCAGATGTCATTTAGAGAAACAAAATTCACTTAGAGTGACTCAAGGCTCAAGTCGGGCCAAAAGCAAATTGGAAGGAATCAGTTCTGCTCCTACATGTATAAGAAACTTCAACACCAGATTGAGATTTGAGCTCGAAGATAAATCTTAAGGCCAAAAACTTAAGATTAAGATATTTCTAATACCATAAGCAGAAAATTCAAAATCTCAAATAGGCTGCCTGGAGATTAAGACATAACACTTATTTTTAAAGAAAAATGAATACTTGAATTACAAATATGTACATGTACTATTATAATAAGAACGGAAAATGATGATTAAGTTAAATAAAGATGTCTAATAAGTGAGGCCTGACTATACCTGTTACTAAACCTTTGGCAATTTTCGTACTTGTGGTAGTTTCACCCTCTTGTTCTTTTCTTCTGGTTTCCTCACTTCTGTCCTCTTCTGTCTCCATGGGAGCAGTAGGTAAGACTTCTTGATGTTGAAGCATAGTCAAGGATCCGAGTACTTGTTCAAAATGTTGGCGTTCCTCAGGTGGTACAGTGTCAGGCATTGTTAACCCTACAGCTGCACCTGTTTGGAATAGATCATTTGTAACAAAATTTTACCTCATGGTCAATTTATTTCTTGATCATTAAAAAATGCTGCTTTAATAATTACACTCATTTGCCTGCCAAACTTACATCTACATCAAAGCCAAAATTATACAAAGTTGTCAAAAGAGGAAAAACAAAACTAAGTGACTGAAGTAAATGACAAAGTATACATAAAATACACATCTAGGGTTTAATACAAATGTTTTAGTAAAGAACTGTACAATAGTTGGACATCAAAGCAATAATACAACTAACAAAACTAAGATATTTGTACAATATTTTGAGTCTTACTATAAGGAAATACAGCCAGACCTATCTCAAAAGACTATATATTAAATTCTGAGGTTGAAATGAACTGCAAATATATAAATTGAGGACACAACTACTGCTCATTACAATCAGGTGATTTCTGTTAACAGGTGATATTCAAGCACAAATTCTACCATATTATCCCAAGTACCTTACTCTTAAATTACCTGGGGTAGCTGATGTGACATCTGGAAACAAGTATGCTCCATAATTTGACTGTAGAGCTGGGGAGGATCCAGGTTGCAGTGGATAGAACCAATCTCCAACTTGCAGAAAGGCAGCTGGCCTTTCCATGTTAGAAGCACCCACTTGCTGGTCATTGAATTTGAATATCTTTAACGGTGATGGATATGATGGTGCACTAACGTAGCCTTCAGGTGTTATGAAGAAAATCTGAACACCATCAGGAATGCAATAAATTTCAGTAGCATTAGCAGCTAAACTTTGATTTTGATTGTCAACAGCATCATCACCCATTATGCTGTCACCAAGAGCAGCATACTGGGCATCAGAGTTAGTACTTGTAGCATCTTCATAGCTTGGTGGCTCCATTGTATCCATAGACTGAGGAGCAGATGGGATAGCTGTTTCCATACATTGTAGTGATTGTAATCTATATTCAATTTGTAGTTTTGTTTTATTCAGTTTTTGTTGTAGCACTTTTGCTTTGTCTTTTTGATCATCTGTTCCTTGTATATTTTCACAATTTACAGCAAGGACTTTATTCACAGACTGTAAACCACTTTGATAAAATGCTCTTGCGTCATCAGGTCTTCCCTCCTCATCTGCTGAGAGGCCAGAGTTTATCAGTTTAAACGCTTCGTCATGGCATCGTTGTACAGTCACAAGATCATTAATACTTGTAACTGTATTTGGAGGGGGTGGTCGACTTGGTTGTGATCTTGGTGACCTTGACCTCCTGGTTCCTGACCTTTCATCAGGATGAGCTTCCAGTGGCATCTCCATGGCAGGTTTTCTGTAATAACATAAAAGCATTTACAACTGTCAAGAATCTTTAACTTGCCCATATTTCATAATACAACAGCCAGAAAGTCACACAGATATATAGAAAGTTTAACAAAAAAAAACTCATAGACATGCGTTTTTATGCTTTTATTATTGAAGTATTTGTAACCAGGACATAGTGCTTGAATTAGTTTGTTTTATTAATGTAATCTGAATGTCACGTGCTAACATAAACTAACAATAGGGTTCAAACTGTATGTATGGCCAATAAAAATTACAGCAGATTTGAACGTAACAAGAAAAAAATTTCTTAAAATCATACTTTATCATGGACGGCACATTTCTATCTTGATACATTTTAAAAGGCTAACAAATAGGATACAGGAAATCATGATAAAACTTACAAACTCATTTTAAGGGCTTAATGTTAAGTGTATAATTATTATTGATGTTACGATTCACTCTATTTGTGTACATGATAAGAGAAAGTAAGACAAGCTATGTGATCTATGGGTGTTGATGAATATTATCACAACTATTATTGACACTAATATGATTTTTCACCAGGTCTTTTCTACAATAGTTCTGAAATATAAACTTTATGCAAATTTACTTATTGTATCATACATTGGCAAAAGTAAAGGGCATTGATGCTTAATAGTTGACATTTTATTTTACACTACAAGTACAAGGCCTTGTACAATGTAAACCATTTGTGGATGTCATCAACGGAAATCAAGTTGTAACTGAATAAAAAGGAACTTACTTTAAAGACTCAAATTCTCAACTGATAAAATTTATAAATTAAACATCACGTTAGTTTTATCAGCGGCAAAAAAATGTGTTGTGATCGTGAGTCAGAGGAACACGGAAGTAAACAAACGGCAATGTAACATGCGGATTACTTCTAATATGTAGCTTATACTCTATAGACAGAAATATTGCGATAACACTGCATGGTCACATGATTTGAAAATGGCAGACGAATTCATTGTGGGAGTCAGTGACAATTGAAGATAGGAAGTTATGCGATAACAGAACATTTTTACTCGTATTTGTCGGCAAGTTACAGATCTAAGAGAAGTATAACTTTACCAAAATGAATTTTGTCGCGCACTGGAAGAATTGGATCCGGCCTTTGGCTATAATAATTTATTTTGTGTTAATGCTAATCGCCGTTCCGTTGTGTATCGTTGAACTTACTAACAAGGAAAAAGACAAACATGTAAAAGCATGGTTTACTGGAGGCGTTTTTACTCTGATGGCTGTACCAATTTCATTATGGGAGATAATATTACATGTCATAAACTACACCAAACCTCATCTACAAAAATATATCATAAGGTACGTAGGTTGTCAAAAAAAATAATAACTGTTCATGATACTCATCATCATCATATAGTACAACATTATTTATTTCATATATAACTGAGTCTGCAGGTTGGCACTGAAATGTCTTAATGTCAAATAAGCCTTTTATTGACATGAAAGGTTAATGTTTGTGTGACACAACAATTAAATTAGTATTAAGATGGTAAGTAGTCTTAATGTTAAGCACTTTTTGTCATCGTGAAATTCAGAAATCATCTAAAGAGGCTTAGAGCACTTTATTGTATGCTTAAGTATTTGCCGCTAGTTACTCAGTGCATGTATACCTGCATTTTATCACTTAACTTCCACTCTTATTTAATATTTAATACTTCTCAGTAAAATTATAGTTATATATGTGTCATTTTTTTACTACAAATCTGCTGAAAGTATAGTCAATGTTGATCGATCTTTTCAGGATAATATGGATGGTGCCAATATATGCTGTAAATGCAGTGAGTTATATTTTTATATGCCTTGTGTTTTATTACTTCATCAACATTAATCTTATTCTTAATAGAGTATCAAGTTATTTATTGGATAAAACTATCGATTCATATGAAGTTTGAAAATTGTCAACAGTGCAAGGCTCAACAAATCCACTCAATTGCTCATTATTACAAATAGAAATTAACTATGATGAGTTGAAATTGCTGTAGAATTAGTTAAAGTTCATAGCTGATTGTCCTGCAGGACAAGTATCCAGAAAAAAATTAGTTGAGCCTTGCAGTGTGGTACTTTTTTCTGTAATGCTGTAAAGATTGCCTGCATTGTCTTAAATGTTTTTCTAATTTAACTCATCAATACTTGAGAATGTTTCGCTGTTATTCCCATCATTCCAAACTTGGATAATGTAAAAAATGACCATTTGCTCATTTTTTTCTTAATTTTTAATCTACCAGTATTTAAAATCTGTAACCCTAGTGATTTTAAAACAGTTATCTTTAGTTACATTTACCTTTCAGTGGTTTGCATTGAGATTCAAATCAGCTGGAATATATCTTGATACAATCAGAGAATGTTATGAAGCTTATGTTATCTACAATTTTATGGCTTATTTGCTCAGTTACCTTTGGACTGAGCATCCTCAACTCCACCTTGAGCTGGCAAAAAAACCACAGCAAAAACACCTTATACCATTTTGTTGGTTTCCACCATGGCCTATGGGGATGTAAGTTCTGATAATTTTTTTCTATTTATGTCTATGGTATGAACTTTTTTTCAGTCTCTTAACAGTATGTTTCGTAAACACTTAGCTAAAAGATGCTTTTATATTGTTTATTCTTGTTGTTGATTTCAAAAAATTAAAAAAAAATTAACAAATAAATGCAAAGAACTTTGATATGATTCTGTACAGTTATAATTATGATTTGTACTATGAATTATGAACAGCTGAAGTATATAATGTTGTTTCACGTTACAGAAAGATAATTCAGACATGCAAGCATGGTGTCCTACAGTACACAATAATTCGACCTATAACTACTATCATAGCACTGTAAGTTTTTTTCTCTTGTGTTCTTCATAATTTTTTTAGAAAATTTGAAGTTGCTTAAGAGAGGATTAAACAGTAACTATTGTTAATATTTGATTTTTTCTGCCTCTGAGTATTTTGCTTTGATGATTTTTAATACCTGTAATATTTTGCTTTGATGCCACTTTTGTATAACATATTAATGAATGAATATGAAAGAAGTACGTAAAAACAAATTTTACAGCTTAACATGATTCACCTCTAGATTTACATTTGAAAATAATGACAATGAATAAAACCTTCTGACCAGCTTGTTAAGGGTCTTTATCCATTCATTAATGCTAATTTTTATTGATATAAGGTTTGAATGTTTTGTTATCATATATTCCATTGCATGACTTATGCTCAGGATATTTTTCTACTTACATTTTTATTTCAAGACTGAAGAAAGTTCTGTGGTAAATAAATGCAGCATTCAAATCTTGAGTATACATTGTACCTTGATTTTCTAGATTAAAAAAAAATAACCTGGAGTCTACTCCCTTTATATGGTTTGAATCAAATGTTTAGTCTAAATTAAAATGATGACAAGTAAACCATCTGCAAATTGTTTCAGTGTTTTTTTTCAAGATTTGTTTTCTTGTTTTGTAGGATTTGTGAAATTAATGGTAAATACCATGAAGGGGATTTTGACTTTAAGTCAGCTTGGTCATATCTGGTTATAGTCAACAATATATCACAAATTGTGAGTTCTTATATTTGATAGTAAAGCTTATTAGTACTAAAGATAATCATTATTTGATATGCCTTAATTGTTCCTTTGAATACTTCTTATGAGTAAAAGTGATAGTAAATTATATTTTTTATTGTCTTGAGCCACAAAAATCACATAAAATAATACTAGTAATGAAGCATGTAGAATCCCTTATAAGGTATATATCTGTGCACTTGTCATTCTGATAGAGTTTTTCATAAGTCAGTGCATTAGATGAATAACATGGATTTTATTTGCCAATGATACTGTTTTGGCCCCATAGATGATGATTTTGATTTACAGTTAAAGAACAAAAGTTGCTCCTAAGTTAAAGGGCTGCAGTGGTGTAATTGACAAGAGTTTGGATCCATTTTCAACCTCAAATGGTTAATTGGCACATTACTATTTTTCCTTGAATACAAACTAAAAATAACAAAGTGCAAGAATTGCTATCACAGCTGAGACAAAAGTAAATACCGTAGGTGAACTGATACATTCTAGATGAAAACCTCACTACCTGCATTTTTATAAGTTTATTATCATTTCAGTGGGCTATGTACTGTCTTGTGCTCTTTTATAGAGCTACCAGAGACTTACTCGCTCCTATAAAACCTGTTCCTAAATTTCTGTGTGTTAAATTTGTCGTCTTCTTCTCATTTTGGTAAGTATAGTAAACATTTTACTTTAATTAGTGTTATTTCTGTTTAAATGAGTAAAATCGTTTACCGGTACATTGCACTTATTGCAGGCATGTTGGTCACATCCATCACTCTTATTGGTAATTCCTCTGTAAAGTTGTTGGGTATTCTCTCATAGTACTTGTTGTATTATCCTGTCTATCTATGAAGAATAACGAGTGTTGGTTTATGCGGTTTAATACTCTTTTGCTGGTAAAATACAAACATTAATGTTGCATGTAGTAAGTACAATGTGATACAATAAGCACTGCCTATATGACTGCAAATACATAGAATTTTAATACATGACATTAAGACCTCTATGTTCAAACTCATTGTCAGACAAGCGACTTTTCTCTGCTAATTTACTATAATATTTACATGATTATGTAATACATTTTGTAACTTCATGTAGTTACACTGTTGCATGAGATTATCTGCTTTACATAAAATTAATAGTGATTTGAGCTTTCAAGTGTTCTGTAGACTTTCTGAAATACACGTATATATATATACATGTTGGGACAAAATAATGACGGTCGTCCGGTGGGCGTGGAAACAACAGATTAGGTGGGAAGTCAAAATTGTATTGATGATTGTTAATGTGTGTCACTTGTTTGGTTGCTGTTTCATGGAAGAATTAAAGCAAAACATTAATGTCTAGTCTTACACTTTCAGTTTCTTTGTACAACATGTGCTTATAAACAAAATAATTGATGCAAACATCATGACCAGCATGTTTCAGACAGAAAATACATTGCCAAAAGTATGATGTATGCCAAGCTTCAGGCTGAACTTTGTGTTTTATTGATAAAACTATTTTTAAATCTCATTTTATTGCAGGCAAGCTGTTGTGATCGAAATTTTTGCAGAATTTAACCTCATACCAAGAACAGAATTTTATGACTACAATGTGGAAGACATTGCCAAAGCATTGCAGGTTTGTCATGTTCTATTGATCTAGCTATTGTAAGTAATTATTGATTTATGACTTACTTGATCCACAATGATGTGAATATTGGAAACATATTTAGGTATTGCATCTGTCACATAATAACTGATGCAGCATTCTGCACCATCTTTTTTGTCACTGGGGTTTAACATCATGCCAATACTTCTGGGAACTTTCCCAGCGAAGGAAGACCCCAGGCATACACCATAGGTAGAGCCACTGATCTTCTGTAAGCTAGCTGTGAAATTTACTTGGTCCAGTGTGGGGTTTGAACTCAAAACAGTGAAGGATTTGTGATTACTATTCAGAGAATATAACCACTCGACCATGGAAATGTGTCATCTATATTCATAATATTTTCCCTTCAACATAGAGACATATTATTTCCTTAATTCTTTATTTATATATCTATATGCCATAACATTTTCATATTTTTCTTTAAACTAAAAATCAGTAATTGATGAATCACTGAGATGTCCAACCAAATTTTTTTACCTTGACCTTTTCCCCAGATGTTCAAGGTTATAAAGCTCAAAATCTCTTCTATGCTTTTTTCATGCTAAAAATCAATTCTTCCAACTGCTTCCAAACTGATCCTCATTGACTTCTCTGTATTTTAGGATTTCTGTATCTGCATTGAGATGTTTTTAGCAGCTGTCATGCATTATTTTGCATTTTCACACAAACCTTTCATTGACCCAAATGCTGAACAAGGTAAGGAATTGAACCTCAGTACTGAATGATATAAAAAACAAATGCATGAAAGATAATGGTTCTCAGTATCTTTCCACCGTCTGATTGTATTTTTTTAAAAATATTTTATGAATTATCATCATTAATTCTCCATTTCAACCTTTTTTCTACCTTATGGTATGTCATAAATTATAGGAATTATTGACTTCTATTGGAGATAATGATTATACCCTATTTTCGACTGGTTATTGTTTTATTTTTCTTGTTATTTTTCATTGTTTTGTTTGTAGTTTTTGTTTGTCATTTAGAATAGTTTAGATTTTTTCATGAAAAAGATGAAAGGAATAATGTTTACATTAAAGGAAATTGTTGTCAGTCATTTCTGTCCATGTGGGACGTATCTGATCTGAAGGACGATGTTGTGGAACACGTACAAGTTATTAAGAAAACTGTTAGTGGTACATTGCGACCAAAACCAGCTGACACAGAATCCACGCCACTATTGAATCCTGCCTCTGAAGAACATAAAGATGACTTCACTGTTCAGGTACTCATAGAATTATGGATGAGTTTTAAAATCACCTGTAATGTCCTATTAAATGAACATTAAACTAAAGCTTATTATACAACAGGTGTTTAGCTCAATGATCCTGCAGATGCATATATAAAAGTACATGTATATACATATTCAGGTTCAATGAGACAAGCACCTGTATGGAATACTATCAATAAATCAACATTAAGAACCAGGCTTGGATTGTTTTTCATTTTCTTGAAAATTGTGCCACTAATTGGCTTGCAGTTGGTAGAGTTATGATTTTTCTCAATTCAACATGACTGTTATCATTTTTTATTGTGATCATTTAGTGAAATCAACCCAGAAATGCTACTGTTCCATCGTTCAATTTCTGTATTGCATTCAGATTCACTGTAATAAAAATGTAATGCTGGCTAAAAACATAACAAAACGTAATGCATTAATTAAACAAATTAATAAATTCATGAGCATTTAAGTTTACATGAAAGACAGTAAATTGATTTGATCTGACATGTGCAATAAAATTATAGGATTGGTATCGTCTGTCCTTAGCATGTGTATGCATTTTTTTATCATATGCATGGAGGCAAGATAAATAACATCTTAGAATAAAGGAGTGAACATAATTATATCCTCTTAATAATGATTTACTTGTATTCACAGTCATTCACTGATGAATAATTTAAAATTTGACTTACGTGTTTGTTGTTTCAGACCACACAAGCTGAAGTGAACCATAGTAGTTATCAGGGCCAACCAGATGCTTTAAGTAACAATTCAGAATGGGATGTGACATCTGTAGATAGATGGCAGTCTGCGAAAACACAAAATGAGGGGCGGTCTGTGACTTCAAGCATGCATAATTTCTTGGATCTGTCAAGCAGTATGGATAACCAGTCTGTTCTCTCTAGTGATAAAGAGCGTTCAGGTGACAAAGACTCATTAAGAGTCAGGCATCGAACTGACTCAGATCAGACTGACACTAAACAGTCTAAATCAGTGTTTCTTGATAGTTCAGAAGCAAAAGAGAAACATAAGTTTGAAGAAGAAACAAAACCCTCTGAGGAATCATTGATAAGTTTTGATGACAATGAAACAGATAATCAGGGGAGATAACAGATTTTATTGTGATTATTTATGTACAAATATTCATTTTATATCTGTCAACTTTTTCAAATACTGTGATTATACCCATTACAAAGATAGACATTTGACATATATAACCATAACTGTAAATTAAATTCTGCTTTCCTGTGAAGTTTGTCGAAAGACCTGTCCCAAATACTAAGAATCTGATTGGCTGGTTTCAAATCCTGTCATACGAAATTAACCAGTGGCAATGCTGTATTCTTCGACAGGCCTCCATACTAGGATCAAGATATTAATTCTTATATGTCAACGTTGTTTGTATTATTCCTTTAGTAAACTTATAATCAAAATCTTGTAAATTTTGAACATTGTTTTAGGGTCCATTATTGTCCCCAAAACACCATATGAATCATCCAAATGCATGATCAGTCACAAATATGTTAAATTTATTGATATTACAATTGGCCTTAATCATTATGCTGCTTGTATTTATGCTGCTAGGACTTGAAAAAAAATAGTTAAGTTAATGTTTACTTGGCTAACCCTATGTTTTGGTACTGACCCTAAAGTTTGTAACTGCAAAATCCAAAGTACAGTGTAGAGATATACTGCACAACTGACTGGTCGGATAAAAACCTGTTTAATTGTTTTATTAACCACTATTTTTATGTTTTCATCCTTTTTATCTCCAATTGTCAATAGTTGAAGACCATCAAGAGGTGTAAAGAGGTGAAATATTCATTATAGAGTTAACTTTGACCTGGGCATTATCACAATAGAAAGACATGAATTATCTACTCCAGTTTAACCCTTAGCCTCATAAGCATATTTTGGACTTTTTCAAATTCAAAGCAAATATGCAAAACATCAATTTTTTTAAGAAAATTTGGTTATTTCTTTCTGACTGAGTGGAAAACATCATGGCAAAAGACGCCATTACTCATTACAGGCAATGGTTTCTTTTGCCACAATGTTTTCGAAAGTCGTCTGCTTCAGATGCGGGGAGATGCGGTATTATGAGGCAAAGGGTTAAATTTACAGTAATTGCCAGAACGGTGCAATAAGGTTGTATTTTGTTTTTCAAATATAAAAAGGTATCCTTGTTATGTTAATCAGACAATGTCGATATTATGTTTTCACCCTACATATCTTATTTTATACCCCATCTCCACTTTCTGAGTTTTGTTCATAATTCAAAATGTCTTTGTTTAATTGTTTAAAAGTATTTTTTCTGAAAGCAGTTGTTGTAGTTGTCACTTTTTTGTGCTAAGTAACATATATCTTACTTTACTTGTAATTTATGTGCCAGTACTGAAAATAAAAAAAAAACTGGATAGAACAAGAGAAGAAAATGCCTAAATCGCTGGACAAATTTAGATTAGCAGATTTTTTAATGAGTCAGTTGCTAAACTACAAACCAGCAATTTTTAAGGATTGGTTTAGCGATATTTATATGAACTGACATCAAAGATGAATCTCTATCTGATGAGGCATTAACAGAAATCATTAATAATATTTCATAACAGGTGATCGGTTAATATTTAAACCCTCATGTAATGTTTACATAATTTTAGCCCTATTGGCCTGAAGCGACAGTTCTATGGCTGTCCAAGTCACCTCTGGAAATTCATACCAGTATTGCTTAGGCAATAAAATGAACACCTCATGTTTGCTAACATCCCCATACCATAGGTTGTGTAGGTTGGCAGAATTTTTTTTTTGCAAGTATATTTTTTACTTTGGAGATATAGTTCTTATAAAACCTGAAATCTAGGGTTGGTCTTTATAGTACAAAGCTGTGCTCCACAAACACCTGTGATATAATAATTATTGCACATTTTTTTTTCATAACTAACTAGAAATTAATGTACTGTAATCAAATGTCTCTTTAATGATAACTGTAGAACAAGTTGTTTTATAAGTTGTTCTGAGTTTCATACTTTTATTTGTTATAAATCATGAAATGTACTCATTCACTAGCTGTATGCATAAAATGTAATTTTCCTGTACATATGTATGCCTTTTACAAAGAATGTAATGACTACAATAGTGTTCCTTTTTCTTTTGTTTTTTGGTGAGTAATTTCTAAGAAACTTACAATTCTGCAGACCAGAAGATGCATGTATATGTGCAGATACTAGTATTAGAACAGCCTTTTTTCAATACAATAACTTGAACATTGTCATCTTTATAAATTGAAGGGGCCTCCATGGTTAAGTGGTGATGGTCTCTGACAGGCAATCACTAGTCCCTTGTGGCTGTGAATTTAAATCCTGACCAGGACCAGAAAAAATTAGCAGGTGAAGAAATGGTCCAGCTAGCTTACAGATGGTCAATGGTTTTACCAAGGTATATCCCTGAGGTATACTCGAGGTTTTCCTCACTGTTAAAGCTGAAAAATGACCCCAGCTGTTGGGGTGATATATATCCCTGAGGTATACCTGAGGTTTTCCTCACTGTTAAAGCTGAAAAATGACCCCAGCTGTTGGGGTGATATATATGCCTGAGGTATACCTGAGGTTTTCCTCACTGTTAAAGCTGAAAAATGACCCCAGCTGTTGGGGTGATATTAAACTCAAGAGAAAAGAAAATGAACCGAAATTTGGATTACATTACTCAATACTCTAAATTTGTGAAGTTTGTGATAAACACAGACCATCATTGACTGGTAAAGACAGTTATTACAAACAATTATTAATACTCAGTTATACCTTATTGATTTTTCATTTGAATCAGCCGTCCTGTGGTCCAATAAACAAACTATCCATAAACAGCATCTATATGTAACTTACCAGAACTAACATACTCCTTCAACAGAATGACACATATAAGTAATATTCCCTATGAAATACCACAGGGTGGGTGGGGGTTGCATAAAGAGATTTTTGTATTTGTCAAATTATTCTTTAAAAGATATTTGGGTGCATAGAATATAATTGGGAAAAAAATCAGCATTACTGGTAAATCAAGATTTTCTTTTCTCTGAAAAAAGGAATGGGGCATTAATAAGGAAAAGGGCATTTATTAGGGCACATACAATATGATAATAATAAAAAAGCATCTTTTATTTTTGTAGATTTAACTTTATTGCACAAGAACAATACTATCAAAGAGAAGAAAGTACAGTTATACATCAGTAAGCACATAAGATTCAATTTTACAATGATTAATCAAATTTCTTAAGTAAGTTAGAATAAAATTTAATACACAAATGAAAACATGTTTGCAATGATGTTTTTCTTATTTCTTATCATCCCAATTGAATAAACTTTATCTTGATCAGGCAACTTTTATTTAAAAAATTCTCCAGTCTTTGTTTTTATATGACAACAAGTGACTGAAAAATCTCGCTTCAAAGGGACAAAACTCTAGAATGACATCAGAACATCAACATGATGAAAACCAGCCAAATTACTGAAAGATTTAAATGCCATTCATTAAAGTTCATTAATTAGCTGAAAATAAAAGGACTGTCCAGAATTTGTATTGAAACAAAGCTTGCTTCTTTAAAGTTGAAGGATAGGTTTGCATAATGAAACATGTTTCTGGAGTAATATATCATACAAAGTAAAATATTATGCCACAAAAGGAATGGCACAAGTATGATTCAGTAATTTTAATGAAACAATCATTACAGGCACTCAGATCTTGGATAATAAATATGTGTAAAAAATATAGAAAGTAACATATCCATGCAATAAGATCAACTTCCAACCAAAAATGTGCAATATCTATACAATGCTCCCTCAGAAGAGCAACACTTGTTGCAGTCCCAAAAAAGTGTTGCTCTTTGGAAGCAGATGTTGTTCGGAGGGAATTGATACATTCGTGACAGAAGTTTTTATTACGTGTATGTGCCTTTT
This sequence comes from Lutraria rhynchaena, assembly GCA_008271625.1. Lineage (NCBI taxonomy): Eukaryota > Metazoa > Mollusca > Bivalvia > Venerida > Mactridae > Lutraria > Lutraria rhynchaena. Next base: position 4,395,375 of record VIBL01000012.1, read on the forward strand.
ACTGTCGTTTCTTGGTGGGAATCAGTCTTTGGAGGTGACGTTACAGGAGGGAACACTGTAATCCCAATTCATACACTTACTACTATACAGTCAAACCTGAATTAATGGTCATCTGTTTATCAAGACCATCTATGTTAAATTGTCACTCTATTGGTCAAATTATTTGACATAATAGACAATATTATTCTCTGAAAAACAGCTAACTGTGACTAAAGGTCATTTTTTCTACTTTCCCTTTTGCGACCTTTGACCTCAATTTTACTGCATTCATATCACAGATTGATTAAGCACAAAATTATCAAAGCCACAAATACAGAAATGTGGAAACATATTTATCGCCATCTAAGCAGTATTACTAACAGAGCTACATAAACATGCACTAAGCCAAATAATACAAGAACCATAGCAAATCAAAGTAACATCCAGACATCTATGTCTCTAAAAATATCTGAGTAACATAAGTTCAATAAAACATGATTCAGTGCTATAAGGTTGTAACTGTTTACAGTTAATCCTGACTTACAGGTCACCAGTGACAAGAGGCCAATCATGGACACATTAATTAATCAAGTTTACTGAACAGATCAATGAATAAGGACTGTATTTTCTCTGTTAGGAGGCCTTTGTTCACAGGTTAGACTGTATGTATGAAAAAGCTAAGTTACAACATAATTGCACAATTGAAATACAACTGCATAAAGCTAAGGAATATTTACCATATAATATGATCAAAAACTATACATATATTTTTCAGAGAAAAAACATTTTAACTGATAACTCCTTCTCTATCTGACCTTTCTTTAGAGAATAATAAATCTTTGGTCTATTTTTTTATAATTCTGAGCAATCTATCAATACACAACTTTTGATTAAATACTTCTGTTAACATACCAGTATAAAACAGGATATCAATTTTAGCAATAAAATTCAATTCCAGTGGTTTGCTATCTTAATTAAGCCCCTAAAGAAATGATAAAAAGGGATTCCACAGCTGAAAGGAAAATCCTACACTACTGGAATGTATCACAGACCAAGTAAGGTAATCACATTCAGTCTAACAAAGGGAAGACACTATACAGCTGTGTCAGAACAATACACAAAATACATTATCTCAAATATAACATCCAAGAACACATTAGGTATAATAAAATAATAAAAGGTAACATTTTTATGTTGAGTAGTACATGTAGAAACAATATCTTTACAGACAGTATTTGGTAATGACTAATATGACAAAATGAGAAGTACAAAATGTTGTAATCTCATTACAACACACATTCTGCACAACTGACATTGGTTCCTTGAGAAATTATCATACCTGTTTTCAGAGTATAAATTTGGTCTCAGTCTTGAATATGTAGATGAATATGAGAAAAAAATCTGTATGTTACGATCAATTCGTACAACTATCAGATTTCTTCATGCAAAACAGAGATAAAAGTACATGTACTTCATACAAAATGAAAATTAGATTTGTTTTCAAAACAATGATGGCAAAGATGAATTAGTAATATGAACACAAATGAAGAACAAGTAAACCATTCTAACGTCCAATTATCTGATACATTTGAAATCATTGACAATATATTAGCTGTTATACCATAAATAGAGCTTTAATTTATTGATATTTTCCCGCCTTTTACTTTGGTAACAAATCAATTGAATCACCAAATTAGATTGGATTTTTTCCAGGTAACCAGTTATTGATTTAATTTTAAATACTCATCTCTACATAAAACTTCAAAACAGATATTGCTTAAAAACTTGTGCATTTTCAAATGGATTAAATAAAAGAGAGACTAGCAAGAACTTAATTTTATGTTTGAGATTCCAGAGATGAGAAGATTTATACATGGCAGACATAATATGTATTCATTATTTAGGAATGGCTGTAACTATATAAATCCCAGTCGGGTCAACGAGGAACTCTAATTTTTGTTTGGGTACTAACTTCCCCATGTCTGTACCATTAAATAATTCCATAATACTGTATCCTTGGGTATTATTCAAGCCTAGATCCACTAGTCTGGATGAAAATTTCAGGGGTCCGCCATAATTATAATACTGTAATACAGCAATTGCGTAACTTCCCTTAATGAAGAATTGTCCGTGTAGAGGTTTCAACCACACTTCCAAACCATCTCCCTGAAAAAAAAAACAAGACATCAAATAACGAAACATTAGTATCAAATTGAATAATCTTATGAATACAGAGTTAAATGTTCAATGTGCTGTTATTCAGCCGTTTAGGCTATTCATAAAAAAATGTTGTTTGAAGTTATGGAATTGACTAAATCAAAAATATGCCAGCCCAAGAATTTTTCAGTGATTTTGGCAAATTTTCCGTGGAAACTCTAAAATCACACTCACTTCCTGTACTTAAGTTTCCAGAATTTTCTGTTGCAAATCTAAAATCAAATAAACTTTTTATAACCAGCTTTTCAGAATTTACCTTGGAAATTCTGTACGCCTGGACTCCTAACTCATCTTGATGTATTCTGAGCAAATTCTTGTTCAGTAGAAGCTCCTTTGAACTTTTCCTTATATTGCGTAGATCCACGGACATGAACAGTGGGGAGGCCATCATGCACCACATACCAAACTGGGCCCTCTCCTGATCATAACTTAATCCAAAATCACCAACAACCAACTGAAAAAAATCATAAAACCATTATAAATAACGAATGTAATATATGTAAATTAAACATTTTTCTAATCAACCAGCACTATGCCATGATCACCTCTATTATATTTAACAACCAGTGAATTTATTATAACTTATTTTTTTCTCAGAGGTGAGTAATAGCAGGATCCTCTGAACAGGAAAAGTAGTGATATTAGATGGTAAATTATGTAAGTGACAACAGATACATCATAATAAATCGCCCTAAATTTTCTATCAAGATCAATTCATAATTGTGAAATCATGAATACAATTGAGTACAGCAACACACCTCCCAATCCTGTTTAAACTAACATATAAATTGTGGGTGGACAATGAGCATTATTAACTAACCTGATCTGGATCATTCCAGCCACCTGGTCCAGCAATTTGTTGAAAATTAGCAGAATTGTTGCCATAGTAATCTATTGCTGCATAAACTGAAAAAAGCCAAAAATTAAAAACAGGTTCAACATAAAGCAAGTTTTCAAACCAAACAACTGACTAGGAGAGTTACATAAAGAATAGTGATAGTTTCATTTTACACCTGACAAAGGTTTCAGTATAAAAAAGAGCTCTATCAATTCATTAGATAAGCTATTTTCAATGCATTCTGTTTGAACCATGGAATTAAGACTACACTGTATAATGACCAATATATAGTCCTTCAAGACAAAACTTCATGGTTCTGAATTCAACCAAACAATTGACAAAGCAAATGAGATTTTAATATGAAGACTGATCTTGAGCTCTTCCCAGAATCTCTGAGATCATTATAAAAAAAACAGAAATCTCACCATATTCCCAGGAATCACTGAGATCATTATAAAAAATCCAGAAATCTCTACATATTCCCAGGAATCTCTGAGATAATTATAAAAGATAAAGAAATCTCACCATATTCCCAGGAATCTCTGAGATCATTATAAAAAATACAGAAATCTCACCACATTCCCAGGAATCTCTGAGACCATTATAAACAATACAGAAATCTCACCATATTCCCAGGAATCTCTGAGATCATTATAAAAGATAAAGAAATCTCACCATATTCCCAGGAATCTCTGAGATCATTATAATTTCTCCACATGTTACAATGCTTTGCAATAAGCTTATAATCAGGCTGAAATAAAAAGATAAAATAATACAAGACACACCGCAATCAGAGTGACATCAAAACCACAGAATTTTAGAAACAGCTGTGAAATAAAAATCATTGTATCTTTAATTTTCATAGGAAAAGTTTAAGGCATTGAATTATTTTGTCTTAAGAAAGACTTTTTTACAGTTATATAAAAGAATGTATTTTTTTAATTGAAATGCATTATTGGTCTAATGTACTTATTAAGTAAGTTATTTATCAAATGATTACTAAGTTTAACAAAGTAGATGACTATTACCCCCCGTGTTGAAAACAAAGCCTTCAAAAGAAGTGTTAGCATATAATTACATGTCCTGGCCCCAAGATTATAAAGTTTGAGATCAGTTTCTGAGCTCAAATTTCAGTTTCATTCCTATATATTTTGGTTGAAAAGAAATTGAAATTTAATTCTTAAATACAAATTAAGATAAAGTTTTCTCAGGGAATGATGTATGATTAGTATCATCATGGTTTAATCATAGTCAACTTTGACAATTTCTGAGAAAAAAATTTGAAATTTGAGCTTGGCGACCGATCTCAAGTTTTATATCCACGGGCCCAGACAAGATTTTGAGTCCATGAAAAATGCCAAATGTATGCAGGGGATGTGATAGGTTGCTCTGCAGAATTGATAAAATCAAACTGATCCGAAGTGTTAGTCCAAATATGTTTAATCAAAAGTGATAAGTTTGTAACTCAGATGTGCTTAAATGTGGTTCAAATTATGAAAGAAAAGTAAAAAATGGGAAGTACTTCATACAATTATTATTAGTAGTAATTATTTACTATTTACATGTGTGACCCAAGTTATAACTGCAAATCAAAAGTATGAAAAAATAGAGGATGAAACAAACCAAGTACTGGTATTCTCATAAAAGGTGTTAAGAAAGAAAAAGAAGTTTTTTTACCTACCGACCGAAATTGTTTTGGTCAAGAAACCCTGAACACAATTGTCTTTTTCTGACTTGATCATAAACACATAAAATTACGTAAAGGAACTATATAGTCAGCAAGTAAGCACAATGAATTGCCATATCAACTAATGAGGGACTTTGGGCTTGTTATGTTAGTTTGACTACGACATGAAGAATACTAGAAAGGTAGAAATAAAAGATAAAAGAAAGTGAGTCCAACTTCATGAATAAATGATCTCGCAACATACTCATGTTTGGTAAACATAAGTAAATGACCAATTGGATTTAAATATTAATAAGATTTGTAAGTTTACAACAAAAGGAGGTGAATAGAAGATAACAGATGGTACCAGTTGAAACCCTTTTTATTGGCAAATATGACATTTGCATTGGCAAATATGACATTTGCATTGAAACATTGCATAAGAGCCAATCAACATTTTTAGTACAATGCCAGAGATTAAAACAAGTTATGGCACAAAAAAGAATAATGGTAGATAGAAAGAGTAGAAGCCTATATACGGATGAAACAGAAAGAAATGCACAGTTATACATCACATAAGATGTAGAGAGGAATACCTGATGTTTATAATACAACCCTTCGCAGGCTGGCCAGGAACATGCGTATAAGACAGGCCTCTTAGTCTGATTCAAATACATAGTCATCACTGGGTAACCTATATATGCAAATAAACTACATGTTTTGTATTTAATTTTAAATTGAAAATAATCTTATAAAAGAAACTCAAAGATAGTTTCAGTTTTATTTTCAGGAAGAGAAAATATAAACCACTTGTAGTTTAAAGCTGTGAAACTTTTTTCATGCACTTTGTGGTCTTATTAAGACTCTAATTTTTTTTTCAAAATGACATCCATGTTCCATGTTGTAATGAATTTTCAGACTGATCCAAAAATTTGTATACCTATTTCTAAACATTATACAATAAGCTAGTAACTTTACAAAGAAATTTTTCAACAAAAGATCTGTACAGCAAAACCTCAATATTACAGTTATCTTGTACTAAATGGGTCTCATTTTTAACTTGAAATATGGAAGAAATATAGATCTAAATTTACAGTAGTTTAATAGTCTTGATATTGAGATGGTTGTTAAGGATGGTTTTACTGTAATTACAAAAAAAGTATACAAATGGTTCTCTTGGTAAGATTTTGATGCCCCTGAAGAAATTTAGAGGAAAATAACAGAAACATGAAATAAGGAAAAAAAGGTTCCACAGCTTGAACATAAAATATTGTTATTTGGGAAGATGAATCAAACTCAATGACTCAATGACTGCAGCATTTAACTGTACAACACAAAAATAATGAATTTAGAAAAAAAATATTGAACACAAAAACTAATTAATTTAATAAAAATTAACATTAATCAGTCATTCTTTCCACTTAAGGACATATTTTCAGATAAAACCAAACAAATATTGGCTGATCATAAAGTAAACCAAATTAAGTAAATAAAGGGAGAAAAAACACTGACCAGCCCTGCACAGTGGATTGTATCTAGAACCTTAGTACAGCAAGGGAACAAAAGTACAAACCTGACACTCATCGGTAACCCAAGAGTGAGGCTGTCAGAAGTAGCCCCAAACACCTAAAATATTACCAATGTACAAAGGCATAAAAAAGTTCCTGGTTTTCACTAACACAACTGACTCTACTTTATTTCTCACTGAGCTGTGACTTCCAACAAAAATAATATAGTTGAAAAGAAAGGTCTACTGACCCTGTATTCTTTGGGATGTTAGTGGAAACCAGGTATTTATTTTTTTTTTTGGCCTAAGGAATATCAAGAGAATTTGATAAAGTTGTACAGGGAGTTTCTGGTTATACAGTGTCTATACAATGATTTCTTATAGCTATCCTTACAAGAAAAGGTCATAACAGAATTTTCTCAATGAAAATAGGAGGAAAACAAGATAAAAAAGAAGGTGACAAGTTTTTTTGTTGATATTTTGTTGCAAGGTGCTCATGGATATGAAAACAGAGGATACTGATCTGACTGTCAAGAAAAAAAGAAAAAACAACTTCTCCAAAAGTTTGATCAATTATTAAAAAAGAAAAAATCATTAAACTATTTGAATGTTTTTGCTGAGATATGCTGATATACAGATAAACTAATGGATTTACTTACAACATAAAGTGAGGTATACCTGACTTGGCAAGAAATGAAAGAGCAATATTTGGTCCATGTACTGTATAATCAATCACTATCATGAGGCAGAGTATTTATATTCTATCAGACAAGTTATACACACTAATCGACCCCAGTCATTATTTTGTAAGGATATCTAATCAGAAAGGAAATTTAAAGAACTTTATTACCTGGGGTCGGGCACAGGCTGGCCAGCTACATGAATAAAGAACTGATCGTTGAGTTTGATTCAAATAAAATCCCATCACCTGATAACCTGTAGAAAATGTTAATTAAATATAAACTTATCTCTAAACTGTTAAACATATACATGTCAGTCATATAACATATATTATGCCAATCAATGAACAAGCTAGAATTGCACTCTTCAGAAAATAATATTATAAGGTCAAAATACTAAGATAAAGGAAGCCATATCAAAGGGAATTAATTCGGTCAATCTTGTTGATAATACAATGTTCTCACTTGGCAATCATGGAATATTTGATACAAAAATTGTAACTAAAAGATGTAATGACTCCAGATACAGAAAAAGGGCTTAGTGTTCTTAGCATTGGCACATGATTCCGTAGCAAAACTGCCCCACCTTAAGGATCTACACAAACAATTTACCTGTTTGAAGATCTGTCAGGGACCCAGCGTAACAACAGTCCAGTTTCAACATGTCCACACCCCATGAGGCGAATGTTTGAGCATCCAGTTGTAAGAAGAATTTACTACCAGGATATTTTTTACAAGTGAATAACCCCATGTCTGCATATATTCCTAATTTTAATCCTTTGGAATGCACCTGAAACAATTATTTAAATTCTGTGGCACTTTTTTATGTCTGCTGTGGCTTTAATCACATTGGGGAAAACTGAGTCCCTCTTTGATACAAAATATCAGTGAAATTAAGACCTATAATGATAACAAAGCTGTGTAGTAACATTTCCTAAGTTTTTCATGACCATTTTCAAATGACTATTAAGAAAATCTTAAGTCCATTTCAGAAAAGGCTTTTTCTTACAATTGAATAATTTTGACTCATTTTAGGCTTTTTAACAACAATCTGGGTAAATGTAAATGATTTAACAATGAAATAAATACGTACATAGTCAGCTAAAGCTTTCATGCCACTAGGAAATCTTTCCGGATCTGGTGTCAGACGGCCATCTGGTCCCCGGTTTGGTAATAACCAACAATCATCAATAGACACATACTCATAACCAGCATCCTTATAGCCATCCTCAACCATCCTATCAGCTATTTGTTTGAAAAGATTTTCACTGCAAAAAAGCAAAAGAGTAGCACAGGAAAAAAGATAAAAAACCCCCAGAAAACAAGTGTTATAATTAATGCTAAATTAGGAAGAATAAAGTTGAATCCTTAAATAGCAACGGCTGAAGCATTTTTGATGGAACAGAATTTTCAAAATAGAGCTAGCCATCAACAGATGGAAAATCTGCCTCATTTGTCCATTGTAATACTTCTGAATCTGATTACTTACTAGACAGAATGGCTATAGCCTGACATGCCAAAACCCAAAACTGACACAGTATATAAATATTGTTCAAAAGAACTTCCATTTTTTTTTAAAAAAAATCCAGTGGTCCATGACCACAAATTATCTTCAAAACTTACATACTCATACTGTTTTACACCTTACTTTTCCTGAATTTGCATGTTATCTGAATACATTTTATATAAGAAATGTTAGTTTTAGTGATCACTACCGATTTTAATACTTGGTAAATCCTAAACATAACAGAATTGGATCCAATCCCTAAAAGGGGAAAACACACAGTTTTAACACTGGACTATAGAATTTAATATTTAAGGAAAAATACCCAATACAGTTGTCAGGATCCGCAGTACAGTTTGTTACACAACGAAACCTCTCCCATTGCATCCAACCCATTGGTGGCGTTTGTGCTAAGCCATTATCTAGTGTCAAGACATGATCTGACACAAGCATAAATGTCAGAAGTCTGACAGCAATAGATAGAAGCATGCTGAGAAGAATGGTTTTATAAGTCTGAAAAAGTAAAGGACACATGATTATACCTTGGCAGTTCATTCAATACCTTCAGTATATTATCAATATAGCATCATGAACTGACTCCTAAAAGATGTTCAATATTGTAGCAGGAATGGTTTTATAAAATGTTTACTCAATAATTATAAACCAGTGTTTTTCATCATCAACGTTCACTGATGTATTCAAGTATCAGATTATACCAGCTTTGCATAAGATAAATTTTACATAGTATTATGAGTATCAAATATTTATTCACAATCATTCACAATATCAAAAAATATATCATTGTAGTAGGCATATAAATTTACCATCTCTGTAATTAAATTTACAAATCCGTGACGAAAGCTCCAGCGTACGAAAAGTTCGAGGACAAAAACACGGAAGATATAACATACAACAGTTAGCCGAAAATATATATTATCAAATGGGAATTGAAACAAGCTTACCACCCAGGTGAAACTGTATCAGCATGTAAGCCAGACGAGCAGTATATAGAAGTATAATTCGATATTTGTAGACAAATATTGCAGGAGATAAAAATAGCCTCAACACCGATTTCTTCGCCTGTAATATTAACACACTGTGGTATTTACTTTTTTTCCATAAACAATTAACAAACATCCGGTAAACACTGGTAAATTGAATTCTATTCTAAATTTTGTTACATTTTATGGTGTAACACTGTTTCTTTCTTTCTTTCTCACATATGCATATCTTTAATAATACAGAATTTCGAGAGGTTATAAACTGTTTTGCATACCTATTGCCTGACAACTGTTAAGTGTCAAAATAAGAATTAGGTATAAACCTTATTAAGTTAAGGTTAGTGTGATCACAGTATATTGACTCTCTTATTTTAGCTTCGTAACAATATATAGATCTACTTTAGTTTGGACATAGGTATATATTAAGTGATTTAGGGCATATGCCTATTTAAAAATAATCCTCAGAATCTCCATAAAAAGCGTCTTAAACAGTGTATTTTCTTGAACTGATATTTTAATGACTCGTGAAACCATCATTCAATTTTATTTTTCAGGACCATGTAGTTCAATATAGCTGCAATTATTGATGTACAGCTTAATAAGCTGAACATTGTTGTTTGTGATATATCTTCAAAATTATGATTATTCAGTTTTTCTTTACAAATATTCTTTACCTTGCTTATGATATTTATGTATTTTTTTTCAGTTTATCAGTGCACAAACAAAGATCCAATATAAGTATGGTTAGTGAATGGCAGGATTTTATTCCTGACTCTCTGTTGTTTAACATATTCTCTTACTTAGATGTCACTTCACTTGGCCGTGTTGCTCAAGTTTGCCAGACTTGGTTAAGAGTGTCAAAAGATGAACTTTTGTGGCATGGAGTGGCTAGAAGAAAATTGAAGATAAAAAGTGTGTTTTTCAATCATTTCATACTGACTTTGATTTGAGTACATGTATGCGTTAGCTATAAAAATTTCGATCTGGTGACTAATGCACAAATTTTGCCATTTTTAACAGCATTGCAGCCTACTATATTTCTCTTCTATTGAGTCTTTCAAGTTTCTGAATTCAAAAGGAGGCAATGTCTGGCAAACTGTGCTTCATGAACTGATAAATTTATGCAGTTAATACAGGGATTACCCTGATGTAGGTTTCTTGCATCCCTGACGCAATAATCAGCCGAGGGACTCACATTGAGAGTGACCGCTGCATCCAGGGGATCCCTTCCAACTCAGAATACGCCCTTGGCATTTTCTATGTGGGACCCCAAAATATCTGAAGAGACACATAAAATGTTGGAGATGGGAGTCCCGAAGACCCTCAGGTGAAAAATCTTTGGGAAAACCCTGTTAATATATTCATGAATAATTACATTAAATCAGTGTATTGAATAAGCATTGAAGTCGATAATAATATTATAGCTGTCCTTTTCATTGGGTTGACAATCTGTTTCAATTCTTTGTCACTTTATTTGTTTGAATAATGTGTAAAAATCCTTATTCTTTTAGGTCCTTTAGCACCTGAGAAGTCTTCATGGAAAAATGAGGTGAAGAGATTACTGTATCATGTACCGACTGTATGTGTTGAGACGATACATGGGCATACAGATGAAGTCCTTGATGTGGCTATATCACACAATGGTCAATACTTCTGTACATGTTCTAGAGATGCTCATATTGTTGTAAGTTACAGTCAAACTTGTGAATAAATACCACCATAGGGAGAGAAAGAATACTAGGCCAGAAAAAAATTAGTCATGTTTATAGCTACGAGACAGACCCTAAAGTTTCTAACAACAAAATCCGTAGCATGAAAATAAATAACTGGGGATGAATCATACCTCATATTCCGGCAAAAAGTGTTTAGAAAAATTATTAGAAAATTATTTTGGCCTACCTACCCAATTTTTTTTATCTAGTAGTCCTACATATGATTATTTTTTTCTTGCCTTACCTTTATGGCTTTGTTCAGTTGTATATGTGGTCAGTTATACCCGGTAATTTATAGCTGAAGACTTGATTTTGTTCAAATTGTGTCCCATATTCCTGAGTGGCCAGTGAAAACAAGTGTGCTTTTGTTAACCTGTCAAACTGCATTTCAATACAAAGAAATGAAAATGCTTAAATGAAAGGCAATTTTATAGCTTTTGAGACTTTTCCTAAAAAATTACCCACCCACTTGGGTAAAACTTGGCTCTTCCAACTTCTCAATGCATGCATTCAGTTTTGAAAAATACATTTGTTGGCTTATCAACCACTTCCAGACAAATACTTAGCCTTAAATATGATGACTGCCAACATTTCCAGCTCCTTGTTTTGAGGAGAAGCAGAGGCCATGTTATATTTCTTATTTTATTTCTTTTAATCTAGATGTGGAATATGGACGATAACTCCAAGTTGTCTATTGAGAGTGATTTTGATGCGGGACATTATCTCAGATGGCAGCTCTCACAGTATTCTATATTTAGTCCCGATGATACTCTCATCATGAATTGTGGCGTGAAAAAGTTTCAAGATATTCCTGAAGATGACGACGATACTCAATATCTGGCAGGCGTAGGAGCTGTATTAACTGTACCTGGTAATTTAGCGACTCTGATTTGTTAATGTTAATTTTATCATAATTTTCTTTGATATGTAGTTGAATTTGTTCATTTGAAATTTCTGTGTATGAAATGTCAGGTTCAGAAAAAATCAAAGCAGGGTCCTGGCTGAAATCCAACAAAGGCCACCCATGGAAAATTGTTAGTTTGCAATTGTGCAATTTTATATTTACATTAAAAAATTCATTGACTCCATTTTTTTATTTTAAAGTCTGCCGTTTTTTTGCTTTCTGTATATGTGAATAATATTAACCCAAAAAAATGTTTACCTGTTTACCTACCCACTGTCATAAATATTAGTGGCATAAAGACAAACCCGCGTTTTTAAGGATGGCCTAATCAATATAAATTGATTTAATGCATTGATATAACTGAGATGCTGTTGAAAATTCCCAAACATCTGTAGACTTGAATTTATTTGTTGGTAATTTATTAATTTGGAATCTTTTTTCAGATCTTGTGTTAGTTTCTGTTGTTGAAATGGACCCTCCGACTATATTTGGTGCCTGGATAAATGAGTCGACATACATATCTGGCTCACGTGGATCTGTGCCTGAAACCTTCAACATCCAAGCTTATAAAGTACTTCATTATGAAACATTCTGTTGAAAAAAATCTATGCTTTACTGCATCCAAAATGAAACTACTTTGTGTTGTATTGATGGAATGGAAAATTTCTTCATTTTGTTAAATAGTTTGAACAGAGCAGCTGTCTCATTCCATTATGATGAAGTGGTAGGAGATGAAACATAGGTGCTTTTATTAATATAAACACTTGTACATATTCAATGAGTCAAGCGCCTGCAAGACAAATGATATGCAAATCTGTGGCCATTTGTCACAGTGGAACTAGTTCTGTGGTCAAATGACCTGTTTTCTTAAAACTGAGCTTGTCAGAAATTGTAGTTAGTTTAATTGTTCCACCACTTTTGGTATTGCCAACTACATTTGAGCTAGTTTATCTTGTTCTCTTCTAGGTTAAAAATACGAAAGAAATACTGCAGTATTTGCATTCTGATTCAACAACATCACTGAATGACTTAACCAAAATGTATCAGAAGATCTGTGATAGATTATTTACTTTTCGTGGTAATTACAACCATTTAATGAACCTTTTGGTTGCCTATGTGCCAAACAGACATGTCCCAAACTCCAGTGCAACAAGTTGTGATACGTTTCTATCTGACCTATATCCAGCCAATGAATTTGCCTCTTGCACTGAGAAGGCATTCCAAAGTTCAATGTCATTTGAAGGTCAAATTGAAAGCCATAGAAGAAAACGAAGTATCGAGGAACTCGAAAAGTGCAAGGTCAAGGTCAGAGAATGTTCTGAAAATTTGAATTCAAAGATGTTTGAGCAGTCTGACTTAAAAAATAATGTAAGTTGTGGGTCAAATGCCATTGATGGACTTGCAGACGATACTGATATAGACAGTCAAGTGATAGGTGTGCGTACTCCAAGCAGTTACAGAAAATCACAACCAGCTGATGAACATACTGGAGAATGGAATATTATTGGAACGAATTCAACCTCATCGGAAATAAGCCTTGATGAAAGACTGTATATTGTCTTTGTTACTGGAAATCATGATGAAATCGCTGTGCATGATGTGACTAATAAATGTGCTTCTCTTTATAAGAATGATGTGGCGGGAGGAGTAATGAATCAGACTGAAGAGGTAGCACCCACTGTTGATTTAATGGACCATATATTCACATTGAAACATTGCTACATAACAGGACTATGTTTATCACATGATCATAGGTAAAGATGTTTGACCAAAAAAATGATACATAGTTTCCATCATAATCCCAAAAAGTATTTCTTTCAAATACTTGTACATGTATATTTTTGTTCAGGAATATAGTTTTATGAAAAATTAAAATATCAGCTAGACAAAATTTGACTGAGACTGAAAAAAAGTCTAGGGTCGGCAAAAAATAACAGGTTTGCCAGGTCAGCAAAAATCAGGAATTCTTGTTAGGTCTTATCATCTGACCATTACAAGTAATGTTTATATGTTAAAAATTATATTGATAAGTTGTTTAATTACTTAATTATTGGATATATTTTATCGCATGATAACTATAGTATTGTTTATAACAAAGGTAATTGGGTAATTGTGTTTATTACATGCTTACAAAATTTCCTTATTTAAAGATGTTCATCTCTTGGTTCTAGCGACTGTGTAGAAATGCATAATTAATAATTGTATGGTGTAGAATTCTGTTCTGAAATTTGTTTGTTTTAAAGTTAATGATTTTTGGTGTTGACCACGTTTTTAAGGTATTTTCAGTTTGTAAATATGAGTCCATTATTGTATCACTGACTTTGATTACTGCATTTTAATTTTTATCTATTTCAGGTATTTGTATTTCAATTATCGTGAAATCGACAAGAAAAATCCAGCCAATGATATAGACTCTGACAATGAATTTGATGAATTACCCACATCATTGAAAGTCTTCTGTAAGGAGCTTAAGATTGGCTCCATTGATCTGGTTTCCATGACGAGAATAATGGACATAGAATTCTCGGGTCACGTTGGATATTCTTCTTGGCCTGCTTGGTATATATGTCTGGATGCCAGTCCAGATTATGTAGGAAGGTAGTTGGATACTTTTCATTGATAATTTATGCCTGAATAGGTATGATGAAATATTTATTGACATTATAATGACAAGATTTAACTAACTTATAGGATAAACTCTGTTCTTATTGAAGTCTTTTCAACATGACTTTATTTGAACATTTACTTTTATACTGTAATTTAGATCTGTTATGAACTTGATTCATTTTGTGCTAGGTTACTTCTCTGAATGTAAAATTAATAAACAACCATTTTTGAAAATAACCAAACTTTAAATACCTGCATTTAAATGTTGCAGAATAAACTGTCACTTGTAGTTTGAGGTCACTTCCAGCTTTTGATGGTTTAATAATTAGAAGTTTGAGATTTACATGATGTATGAATATTTGCTCTACTTTTATTGTTTCAGTGGCAGTGAGGATATGAGAGGCTACATCTGGGACAGGCATTATGGTGTATGTGTTGGAATACTGTCGCATTCGTCTTTGGACACAGGTGACGACACGTTTGACGTGATGTCAGAACTCATGGACAATAGTCAAAGCAATGTGGTGAATGGGTTAGCATTTTGTCCCATTGATCAAGAAATATGCATCACAGTCTGTGATGATAAAATGATAAAAATTTGGAAATCTAAAAATAAAATTAAACAGATAGAAAATGCGAAATTAGCCACAAATTAATGTAAATCCAAAAATAGAATTTTTTTTTCAGTTATGCAGAAAATGATGCTATTCTAAAAAATAGAATGTTTTGATGTTTAAGACTAGGGAGAGGTTTTGAATCCAAGTACAGGCTTCCCAAAATTTTCCCGGACCGTCGCACATGTCAGGCAAATTTCAAGCAGGTCCAATAACTTGTCGTCGAGTACCACACCAAATGTCTAGCATTCAGGCACAGTTTACAGCATTTATTGCATATTCATAATGTATTCGGTCAAACAAATTTTCGTTTGGTCAGACAGAAATTCTGTCTTTGCCGGACCAAATGTTGGGCTAGTATTCCAGCAGTTTCGAGAAGCCAGTAAGTAATAGAATGAAAGAATTGAAGTTTCAAATGTGGAGGAAATTATTCTAAAAATAGAACGATTTTATGTTTTAAACTCGATATGGATTAAAGTGAATTGAAAAATAGAATGGATATTGAAATTTTGTATGAAGATATGTGTTGAAGTTATTGCAGATGATATTTATAAGCTAGTGTTGAGTAATCAGAATTGTATATTTTTTATTTATTTTGAAGAATTTTGTGAATGCCTTAATTGTTTTTATATTAATGATAATTTAGAATTAGGTTACTTTTAATTCTATGTATGAACTTTATTACATTGATTAACTTTGTATATATATATATATGTATGTATGTATTGAAAACATGATATAATTGTTTCAATCTGCTGTTTGTTACATCTGCAATAAAGTCTACATTGTATCTTTGTAGTTACTGCTTAAAAATTACTTATTTTATTTTTGTATGCAGATTTTTGTTTAAAAACAATGTTAGTGATATATTATATAATGGGTCTGATTATTAATTTTTATCGAAACATTGATTAAATTTTGGGGAATATGTTTGCATTTAAGCTGATGTCCCTGCAACAGTTGAGTTATATATCTTAGAATGTCACTTATATGTTGTAAAGTAAAACCTCTGCATTAAGGCCACCTTTAGGGGAAAATTGTCCTTACTGGTATGTTGAGATCAAAATGTTATAACCAGTCTGAAACTAAATGGTTTCATAATGAGGTTATCGTAATACAGGAGTGGTTGCTTAGTGAGGTTTTACTGTTACTTGTGTGATGACTTAGCCGGCCTGATTTCATGACTCCTTGCATTTTGCCAAAATTATTTGCCTTTCTTTTCATACACTGCTTTTACATCTGGCATCAAAATAAAAAAAAAACTTGAATTCATTCAAACTTGATTTAATGGCCACCTTTCAATAAAGACCAGCAAACATACAACAGCTACTATTAAGCTTACTATTGGATACTTCGAACCACATGTGCCTCTGAAAATTGGCCAACTGTGCATAAAGGTCATAAAGGTCATTTGCATTTACTGATACTTTTTAAGTTGACTTGCTAGTGGACACTTTCAGAGATTTTAGTAATAATACAAAGAGCAGTCACTGTGGTACGACAGCAGACAATTCTAGTACCCTACATTTATTGCTTTTAAGTCAGGGTCTGAAGCTCCAGTGTTCTAGCTCTTATACTGTAGTCTCCAAATTGTAGTTTCAAAATAAATTACAATTATCTGATAATCACCCATTATTTAGACAATAATTCTCCTGAATGATAATGTATCTTTACATTTGCCATATTTGTGCAACCAAATACTTATTACCAAATAGCATGAAAATGAGATTTGTGTATGGAGAGTCTTTATATTTTAAATCCTTTGGGTTAGTTCATATTTCCTGACCTTTATTTGTTGATTAATTGAACTTCAATTTGTTACCGCAGTGACAGTAAGTCCAGAATCATTTATGAGAATTCTTGTTTTAGCTGTATGTTTTTATCACTAATCACCGTTGGAAAACAATGTGATGAAGAAATATTTTAAAATAATTAGTTATATTTAATTTATGTATTACCTGTCTGCTTATTATTAATATTTTATATTTTAAATGTGTTGTTTGTTTGTACTCTGTTGCAATATATTTATTAAATCCTCTAACAACAAAGAACAGTATTGTTTCTTCTCTGTGTTAGAATGTCTAACTTATTGCACTTAGTACATGTACTCTTAATCTTTCAGACAGAATTTAAATCCACATAGATGAATTATAGATGAATTAATTACATAATATATACATTGGTGAATGCAGTGGACCTAAGATCAAAATGATTTGGAGTACCACAGCACCTGTAACACTATTGCTTACCACACTTTCAGTCACACAATCTGACTTACTAGTTACTACATTACTTAAAGCACTATTTTACAGATTTCTTTCCACACTATATATCGCACTATTTTATACATGTATATTTGACCCTTTTTGTAATATATTACTAAGGGAGGCAATTCATGCGAGGCATTTGCGCTCCAAGGAACGAAGGGAGGTAATTATTGTTTGAATTTGAACACACGTAACTGCAGGGTATGTTTTCCCCGTCTGGTTTTAAGAGATGTATGTTTAGCATCCTTCGATTCAATGTATAGCGACCTTTTTATGCATAATGTCTGAAACCTGGGACGATTTTATCGACAGTTTACAATTTTATGTTTCATGTCAGTATCATCAACATCCGTCGAGTGTGATAAACTATTTCCGATTCAAGTTTATCTACAGTATTTTTTAAATAATCAGCGAACTGAACGGATTCGTTCAACTCAACGAAGCACTGACCTTTTTTAATTTGAACGGCAGTGATGAATATTGTCAAATAATTTCATATATTGAAAAAACATGCGGGCAGCGAAACTGAAAAGCGCGCCAAATAGCAATAACAAAAGAATAGCTGCCAATAAGGTCACAACAATGCTATTGTATTGGCAACAGGAGCCGTATTTGACACCGTTGAAGTAACAATTTTTAAGCGAGCCCTGGTAGATATCATTTTCCTATGAATGCCTTTTTTACGATCGTACAAAACTTACAACAGATGCGCACCGCTGCAACACATGTAAGATATCTGTGAAGCCTAAAACAAATATTTGATGTTAACGTGTGAAGTGACGAGTTGTGTTGTTATTAAGTATTTATATCACAGACTGATTGCAAACACCATACACCTGCATTGGTCAATAAATTTTCTATAAAGATAACGATTTAATAAAATGTGTTTACGGGATTTGAAACTGCCTGAATCTAAGGTAGAATAATGGTGACGCTAGATGTTCCAGGCGATTCCTTTTTTGTTCTTATGGAATAATTAGATTTTAATTATAATCTATCCATTAATCAAATAGTTTCCACCACAAAGTATGTTCGATTTTAGATGTGGAAAGGGTTGGCTACGTCACCTCTCTACCTGCATTATGGAGTAATTGTTTGTAGGGGTTTTGTAAATAGGTTCGAGGTTTAGTACCATATTTAAATGATTTTTAACTATTTCTTACAAGGGAAAACCTTTGGTAAAATAACCACGTGGCGTCTATTGGCCACATTGATTGTTTGTACGTACAACACGACTCATTTTGATTTAAGTCATTATGCTTATTCAAACATCATTCAAATCACACTATAACATCACCAAAACTCTTATTGAAGTACCCCGTAAAATTATGATTCATATATTCTGTTAATAATCTAATATCAATTTAGTCAACCATAGTCTGCAATAAATCTAAATTATTAAGCAGATTGATAGTATGGGGTAAAATGTGCAAATAGGTTCGCTCAGGTAATATAGTCCTGGAGTAAGCTTGGCATTAATGTAGAGAATCATTTTGGCATTAAGCATTTTTTATAAGAGCTTAAATATTTTTTGCGATTTGCATGAAGATTTTTCTTGAATTGGAAAAAAACTCATTTCATCAGTAACATGCATTATCCTATTAACAGCGACAACAGCGCAAAAAAAAAACACGAAGTTTTCAATCTTCATTAAATATACATATTTCACGTATGAATTTCTTTTCTGGTTTGTAATAAGTGAACAAATTATAGTTAAACGCAAATATCCATTAATATTTATACTACAAGCCTTTTGTTTATTTTTCGTGAGAAGTATAGATTAGTACGATTTTGTTAACAGTAAATCAATTAAAAACTATTTACAATGTGTCTTTTTTGCTATTTTGATTTTGTCAAAGTGCATTTGTCTCGAACACGCCTGAATATAAAACTTGCAAGTATTCAGTTCATTCACCGTGAGAAATATAGATTAATAATGTAACAAAATTGGTAAACGGTTACCTTGGACACAATAACTATAAACCGCAATATTGGACGTGACCCTTATAACGCCCCGTTGCCCGTCATATTGGACACGCTGGGGTTACCAGACAGAATCATTCGTGAATAGACTAGGGAAACTAGTTGATTAAATTTTATACCTGTTGACCTCGGAGTGAAATTTTATTATGTGAAAGATTTCAGTGTGGAGTTAGTTACACCGGCAGCTTCTTTGTTTCATGTCGAGCGTGGAAAATGTGCTTTTACTTTGTAAATAGCCTCATAAAATGCACACGCGTCTTGTAGTTATGTTGGCGAATAGTTATGGAGCGTAACTTGTTGTGGAATTACTGGAATAAACCACAAATGATGTAGAACGCGATGCTGTGTTTTAAAGGCGCCGTGATTAGACGCTGGTTTTATGTATAAAACACGTAATACCAGAGAGCTATCATCGGTCGTGGATGTATATACAGATTAGCCCTGGTAAAGTTTTTATGTGCGTAAGTGAAGGAGGTTTACAAAGATATTTTTTGATATTTTAATCAGTTCACCTTACAAAACATCTTGATTTTAAGATATATTTTTTTTGAAAAAAAAATGAATGCCGCAGAAGGCGCCAAATCTTTAGTTGGCGGTGGTTGTCTCCGTGCTGGCATCCCGGAGTCAGACACGGGTGACAGCGGTGAGGAATCCGAGCCGACTTATCGACACTACGATAACTTTGAAACCGATGTGTGTCTTACTCAAGACGAAGACGATGACCCCACGGATTTAGGGGCCGGGGTCGTAAAGGTTCTAGGACAGAATCTTCAGCCGATTGCAAGTGGGACGCCTAAGGTGACTAAAGTGAACAAAACACCAGATCCGAAGGACCTGATCCCTACTGAAAACAGTGTTGGGTTATTAAATGCTGTCAGTCGTGGATT
This sequence comes from Lutraria rhynchaena, assembly GCA_008271625.1. NCBI lineage: Eukaryota > Metazoa > Mollusca > Bivalvia > Venerida > Mactridae > Lutraria > Lutraria rhynchaena. The sequence goes on from VIBL01000012.1 coordinate 4,415,741, forward strand.
GAGCAGTGACTCGGATAGTTGTACGGAGAGTGAAATGACCCAAGGTCAAGGTCAGGCAACAGACGACACTACAACCACAACTAGTACGTCTGAGTCCGAAGAGACACAAATGTGAGTACATATAACTACATGTCATATCTAGGAACAATTCGTGTAATTATTTTGATGAGTTGATTGTAGAAAAAGTAAAGAATAGAATTTTATTTACAAATATGAATGATCCAACTGTTATTTTCGTTCAGGATTTTTTTGTTTTGAACAAGTTGAACCTTTCTACTTCCGTATTAGACTATCATTTCATGAGTAAGCTTTCCCATAATTCACGCGTCTTTGTACTATAATAACCCTAAATAAATAACCCAGAAACCCTAAAAAACAACAAACTTCTGAATTTAGGTTGATAAAAACCTTACTATATAAGATATTAAAAAATAACGTACACGCAAATATGTGAACCTTGGCTACCGAAGCCTATAACAGCCTCATTCCATTTGTGAGTCTATATATAGAGGTTTGTAAGTTCTTTGATACATTAATAAATTCGTGTTGAAAGTAGTGTTTGTTTGCGCAGTGGTTATATCAGCGTTAATTGAAAACATGTACGTGTGTTATAAATGTACGGATGGAATTTTACGATCAAGTTCATTCAACCTTGATTAACTTCAAACCACAACTGAAGCTGATTCCTATAACAAACATTAAACGTGCCGTTATGAGGATCATTCACGAAATTAACTTCACCGCTTCGTTATATTTCCATGCGTGTTTCACCTCATCATTCGACGTTTATTCGTGTTTAAGACCATTTTGCGAAGAGTTAAACCAATTCACTGTTTAAGATTAACATTTATACAATTTATTTTTATGTTTCCTCTGCATTCTTTTCTGACATAGTTTCACATTTTTATCTGAATTCACCATCATATTATTTATCTTTAATGATATTTTCAACTTTTGACCGCCTGTTGAGAGAACATTTAGCTCCCAGATGTTCCCTTATTATGTTACAGATATCCATCGCTAACTCTATTTACTGTAGGGATCAAGGTACCGTATTACCCCTATTTGACACACATCTATAATTACCTGTCTTATCTTGATGTAACATACGCACGCTAACATGATACAAAGAACGTTCATATTGACATTCTTCCTTGTCGTCGTCATCACTATCATGATCACCTTGATCATGATTATGATAGGCGGCGGCGGCGGCAGCAGCAGCAGCAGCAAAATTAACAACAACAACGATATTAGCATCAACGGCAGCATCAACAACGACGACGCCGAAATATGTTCTGAATCTGAGACCATTATCTATGCAATTTGTATTCACTCAAATATATTTATTTTAATAAAATCGAAATATACAGCCGTAATTTGATAAACATTTATTGTTTTACGATCATATTTCAAATGTCGTGTTTTAGTGTATTTTTTCTCATCGACTAATAGCCAATTGCATGTATCATATTTGTGTGAAATATAGCCAATTCGGTGTTACTGTATAGGACGTATAAATGCTTATTCAACAAAGTCTTGCCTAGATAATTTGTCATCGCAATTTTTGTGCTTTTAAGGGAACACATTCATTGCTTGGAGTTTCTGATTATACATGCACTTATAATTGAAACAATGTGCACCGACTTACTAGTATTTTAACTCGATGGTGAAAACTAAACGCTGCTTATTCGAATTATTCCTGATTTCGCTCCCTTAGACAAATAGTAAAAGAGTCGTATACAGTCGAACCTTTCTAATCCTAACCTTTCCCATCCGGAATCCTCTCTAAACCGAACACGTCAGCTAGTCCGGATTTTTTATTATGTATTCAATACCAAAAAACGTCGTAAAAACCTCGCATCCGAAAACCTTCTTATCTGAGCATAATTGTCAGGCCGTACCATTAAAAAATGTGTTACTGTTCTCTGTGATCAAGACCTATGTGGACATCGAAATCGTCTTGATAGAACTGTTGAAAGATCGATATATCATTTACTAAACGACATTATGACATCAACTTTCAAACAAATATCCAGCTTAAACTCCACCAACATTCAGACAAACATCCAACTTACCTCGTTGTTTAGAATGTTTACGGTAATCATGTACCCACGCGTATTGAAAATCGGATTGTAAACAAATCATGGATGGTCAGCCTACAGAACAAAGAGTAAATTGACCCCTTTAATGACACTTCCGGGGTGTCCATCACACCAAATACCAGACATTCATGATCGCGTGAAACCCAACAGGGATCAATGAAATCCTGTTTTTACACATCGGGTGTTAAAATCTATTTGCCGTAGTGATTTGGATAGCTTACAATATTCTGAAGAAGTATTTGATTCTGTTCAATAGAGACAAACAAATAATATTGGCCGAAGTTATTTGGTTCATAATTCTTTTGTTTACAATGTCTGAGCGCAAGATCATGATTTAAATAATTGCAATAAATTAATTAGCTGATGATTAGGCATTTCAATTATGCGGATTTATTTTCTGTCTGACAGAAACCCTTCAGTGATTTTGACAGTACCTTATTTCATTAAGCGGAGAAAACAGATTGCCTTTCAAGAAAGCTCTCGTTTTGTTGGACTTAATTAAAAATTACCGCTAGACCCGTCAAAACTACAAAATGTCACTATCAGAATGAATACATGAGTGGGTTCATCATAAATGTTATTACTAAGATCAGTGTTCCTTACAAGAACTATACTGGAGGTGACATGTAGGGAAATTCGTGTAGAGTACCATAGCATACAAAAGCGAGCATCCGGGGTAGTCCGTACAAATTATAATCAAAGCAGTGGTATCAGTAAAATAATTCCACAATGTTTATTTTATTTGAAATAGGCAATATAGCGAAAATATTATTTGTTAGTTATCGAAGCGTATTGCGGTTTACAACGAATTATTATCATAAATGACACATATGGGTATTGTGAACATTAAAACCTCACATAAATATTATTTAATGATCACTTATGTTCGCATCGGTTTTTAGTATATTGTCCTTATGTCAACATGAAAAGGGGACAGCCCCGATATTAAGACATTTTTTTGTCCCAAAGGTGGTCTTATGATCGAGGTTTTGGTGTTCAAACATTTGACATTAATATACATTTTGTGCTCAATATTATAAAACACTTCAATTTTGTTTTAATTTTGTTTTTTATGTGACATTGTCACTGGGGTTTAATACCGTTTTTCAACAATTTTTCAGTTATATAAAAGCCGCGGCCGTGGTCCAGTGGTTAGTGCGCTGGACTTGTAACCCGGAGATCCAGGTTCGAATCCCTGTCGCGGCAGGTCATACCCTTCTATGAAATTGTGACAAAAATGTCGATTTTCGTCCATATGTGGAGAAGTTGCCGGTTCGTCGTGGAAGGAGTTAGTTAGTACTGGTTACTATACAGTCCAGGAAAACTGGTTAGGTGAACCGGTTACCGTATGAAAAATTGTTGAAAAGCGGCGTTAAACCCCAATGACAATATGTCACACAAAAAACAAACACACAAACAATTATATACGGCGGCCGGTTTAAGAATTTATCGACGGGTATGACCTGCCGCGCCTGGAATTTGAACCTTGGTTACAAATCCAGCGCACTAACCCCTGGACCACGATCGCGGTTTACTACGCTTCAGTATACGATATTTTCCAAAAATTAGGACACTAATCATTAATACAGTATGGAAAATGTTCGAATTTTGACAAGGCTCTGACAAGTCCTGATAGCGAGTGTGGTATTCCTATCAGGAAGTGCCCCCGTGGAGAAATATGTATGAATGAAATTATAAACCATTGTCTTAATCCATGTTATATATGTTTAGTTTTAAGATATGATTTATTTCTTTCACAGTTGGGTACCGATTAGTAAGCGTCCGTCGGCGCGCCAAATTCAAGACACGACTACGGATCCGCCGGCAACTGCTACCTCGTCGAACGGAAGTGACCAAAGCCGACCTCAGAGTTATATTCACAAAGCGAGCAGTCCCCCACCGTCTTTCGGTAGCGTGTCCTATGTGCCATCGGGCATTGTACGAATGGATAAGAATAACAGTCGTGCTGGATCTCACGACAGCGCCCGTCGGGATTCAAGAGATTCTTGGCACACGCTTCAATCGAACTTGCAGTCGTCGGGAGTAAATAAAAGAGTTTCCCCGACGAAACAGATGAGCGTCGGGTTGTTACGTCACGACGAGGCGACGGGTACGATAACCCTTGATATACGAAATGTGCCGAACGGTGACTCGGGTATGTGATCCTTCTGTGCTTGTATGAACGAACGAAAGATCTTTTTGTTTTTATGTGACTTATTGTCACTGGCTCTAACGCCGTTTTTCAATAATTTTTCAGTTATATATGGCGGTAGTTTCACCTAACCAGTTTTTTCTTAGTTTTTAGTTTTCCTGGACTGTATACTAACCAGTACTAACTTACCCTTCCACAAGGAGCCGGCAACTTCTCCACATACGGAGGAAAATCGACAATTGTGTCAAATTTTCATAGAAGGGTATGACCTGCCGCCACCGGGATTCTCCTGGTTAAAAGTCGAGCGTACTTACCACTGGAAAGAAATGCATGTAATTTATATTAACGCAGTCAGTTAGAGACAGTGCGTTTTTAGTTCACTAATTTCCATAATCATGGGGTTCTACTTCAGATTTTCTCTAATTAATCGTGTTTAATTATTCGCTATATTTTGACCTTTCAAATTTCACAAACTTATCTTTGTTATAGAAACATCTAGATTCGACCAACATATCTGTTTAATGTATGGTGACGTATAATGACCATGATTGACATGTCGATGTATCAAATAACTGACTGTGGAATCCAATCAGGAAATAACATGTATTTCTGTCTTGTATCAGCTTTAAGTCCGAGGCTATCTGAATTAGTGGAATTAGTTTTACCGCATGGCCAAGCTGCGGAATCCTTCAGCCTCTACTCTAGAAGAGGGGTCATGTATAAATGATGATCACCACCCATAAAGTAAACAATCCTTTTTGAATGCTTAGAAATTTTGTCACTTCATTTTGTATGCGTATCTCGTGTGCGGCAATAACGTCATATCACTTTTGATGACTGGTTTCATTGTTATATCTTCCTAGCTACCGACTGACAAACATGATTTTACTGGCACTCACCGCACTCCATAGCAATATTGGGATGAATTACTTAAACGAATTAAAGATTTCATCAGTCATTACCTGAATTTGAAGCCAATTTTCTAGCGGAAATTAAGATAATTTTGTTTGATCCATGTATTTGCCAAAGTGATAGATGTAATTTATGCTTTCTATCTTGTGTGACCCTTGTCGATTGAATAGATAATAAAAATGCACTCTATTTGTTTATTCGGTCTGATTAGCTCAAAGTTTTCTCTAGCTATCTTTTGAATCATGAAATTAAATGTTTGCCAAGTTTTAGTGCTGCACTTTTTTGATGTTGAATTTTTAGATTTGTTTACTCTGATCTGAAACAGCAATGGCAGTCGTGGATATTGTTTACATACCCGGAATATGGGTTTTAAAAGGTTACGGATCCTTTTGTCAAAAATGTCACATAATCTTTTTTCTTCGATAAAACATGTCAATTACTAGTATATTTAAGAAATAAGATATTTGTACAGACATTCATATCTAATCAGGAGTTCGACTGTTCAGGAATTAAATCATGGGGTAAGATATAATAGTCAGCCATGTTTTACGTTAGAATAATGTACGGGTTGGTGTCCTATTTGCTGGTTCCTGTATGCTGACTTCTTGTACTGGAAATACTGCAGACAGCGTTGGAATAAAAATTGAAGTAGATTTAAATTTGTTTAACAACTAACACGCTTACGTAAATGTCTAGATAAGAATAATTAGTTTAATTGGTGCATTGCAGAAAAAAATTTAAGTTTTTATCAAATTATACTTCATTTTCATATTTCATATCGATAAAGTTGTCATTGTGTGTTTTCATTTTTAAAAAATCACATTATTACCACTGGCTATTGCCGGCCACCAGTGTATCACATAAGTAAGTACATATGACAAAGAATTAGAAGTGATAATTTCCAGCATACATAAAAAGCAGATTTCTTAAGTGTGTTCAAAAGCCATGATCGAACTGTAGAAGCGATTCCGTACAACTGAAATTTATCAATTTGAATCGTAATTCATTGTACAATATATGAAAATCTTTGAGAAATGTTAACTTAGAAATGGATACATTGAGAAAAGCTTTCGTATCAAATTACTGCTCTGGATGTTGTGTTCATACTGCAAATAACGTAATTTGCTAATTGTATACAGGCGGAGATTTCATGTATCAACTCGGCAACTCTTTTGCATGTACGTACTACTTTTTATGCCTTTGCTTTCATTGGCCATTGAAAAAAACACGAACAAAACTATTTAAAAAATACATTTGTAACAGATGTTCTGTATTTGTTCGACCGCCTAGTGCAATATGGAGATATTTCAAGATTGTTATCGCGGCTTGTTTACACATTGCAAATTTAATGGGACGCCTATCAGCTGACATACCAGGCACACGTGCACACGTGAACACGTGTTACGTATCATAACGCTGGAGTACTCATTTGTCGGCGTATATTAACATAATGGTAGAGTTACAGAGCCGAATCAGTATGCGTTTTTAACTTCAAAGAATACAAATATTAGTTGGGAGAATGACAGAGAGCTAACCGAAGTAATAACATGCTGAGTGATACATCCATAACTCCCGAGAGTCTTTATGGCATCATGCTTGGTTAAATAGTCGTTACTTTCACTGACGCAGATTTCATCACCGTCTGTATCTTGTTTGTTTGATATAAAGCCTAAAAAAAAAAAACGACACAAAAATTGTTGATCGTAATGCTTACCGCTCGCAAGATGCAAAACGTTGGCTGCATGATTCTAAATATTACTCAGGAATCAACAAAATCGTCTACTGATGAGCTAGCTGTGTCTTGTCAAACATATTAGCCTCGTCTGAAATCTAGACTGTAAAACCTCATGGTTGTACATAACTGACATACAATTGTTGTCGCGCTGGTAATTAAAATCGTGTCAGTCTCCGAACAATAAATATCGATCCTGACTGCACAGTGTTTAATCTATGTGTTGATCTAATCAGTAGAAAATATTCACCATTCTACAAAAATTATGGCTTACATGACAGTTTTTCATAGACATTATCTTCATAAATAGAGCAGTTTTTAAAATTAATGATATTGCGATTCCTTTTTAGTAAATAAAAAGTTTGTTTTACAATTGATAAAGTAAATGTCTGCAATATACACCAATAGCAAGGTTTTTAAGTTTAAAAGGAAAGATATGTCTTTAAAACGGACGCAGGCCCTTTGCTTAGAGATCTTTCAGAACTACAAATCAATCGTGTGTTAAGCATCTCATTGCTTGCTCTCTCTTCTCCTGGTAATGCGCTTATCACATTTAGCACAATGGTCTATGTTTCACTGATGGACAAACACAAGCAATCACCATGTTGGCGATAAATATCGCGTTATCTTCCTATGTTCATGTCTTAAGTGCTGAGAGATGCACTATTTTTGTGATATTAATTTCACATGTCTATCACTCAAACTTATTTATGGCACTCTTTGTGTTTTCTAACAAATCAACGAATAGAAAACAGCTGCTCCTTATTGGAAACTGATTAATTTTCGTGTTCCCTTCAATACTATCCAATTATATTCAATATTGGTTCCGTGTTTGACCAATCATTCAATGTTGGAACAGTGTTTGACCAATCATATTCAATGTTGGAACAGTGTTTGACCAATCATATTCAATGTTGGAACATTGTTTGACCAATCATTCAATGCGGTAAAACTTCTTTATCTCGAGGAGTCATCGGGACAGGCAAAATACTCGACATACACCGAGTGCTCGTAATAATGAGATATTTGTATACAAAACCTGTATACTGTACATTAATGAATGTATTCACCATATGGAATAATGAGATAATAGGTCCAGTATTGAAGCAAACTTTAATAGCAAGACCACGTTATGACGTCTACTTATTTTCGGACTGATTTTATAATTTCCTCAGTATCGCTGCTTAATGTTGAAACCACTGTAATATTAAACATTGCATCTGGTCCCAGAGGTGGTCTTAATATTTGAGGTTTAACTATACTTGTTTCTTCAAGTACCTGCTGTTATTAAAAGTATTGCACTATGGAATGAATAGGCGGTAACCCTGTCCGGCAACAGACCAAACATCATTAAGGGTAAACATCACTAATATTTGTATTTTCAGAAGTACCTTGGTTCAATTCGCTCTAATAAATCATACATAAAATATACATACTCTCTATATAAAAACAAATATTTTGCTGAATAAATAAATTGACATTATATGACATGTATATTCAGACCACATGCAGTGTAACGGGTATTTATATAATGAATGCCACATGGACTCGTGGAACAAAATATTTACTGAGTAAATAAATATACGAAGCGCTCACATAATCTGTTTAAGACAATTGTTCGCTCCATTGGTACATTTTACGAATGCCACTCGAAGGATTTTTAACATATTTAGCCAGCCGTAGTTAAAATAATCTTGTGTTTAATGTTTAAGATTTGCGACTGTCAGCTAGTTACGTTGTTCTATGGTAAAAGGATATGTGACAGCAAATGTCAAATTCTTGAAATATCTCTATGTAATCATTTCTTTGATTATTTGTCTCAATTTCAGCATGTTGCCCGTCGTCTTACATCTGTATCCGCCATGTCTGACTGGTCGCTTATTTAGTTCTTTTTTCTAAATATTACCACAATCTTTCAAGAAAACCTTCTTGTTGAATATGTCCTCCATTTCTGCCTTGCTTCAATCCTTTAAATAATTTGTAAACGAGATGAATAATAAATTCATTGCTCGTGTCATAACTCATATAAGTAAATCAAGTAAAACTCTTGAATTATTTATAAACTCGTCGGACAGTTGCCCCAGGCTTAATTACTAAAAGTTCAGCGATGTTCTCGTTCTTAATAAGTTAATTGTTGAGATATGTAAACAACTGCTTTGGATCCTGAGAAAACTAAACTGATAATAAGAATAATAATCCTGTCTGGTTATTCTAGGAATTTATATGATTTCTTTGTCATCTTTTTGTCCGACATCGACTATTAATTTGTTGATGTAAAATCAAGAGAAGCCAAAAATGTATTCATGAGACCAAGATCTTCATGTCTGGAGGTAGAGGAACTCTCTTTTATACCGATTAATTCCTGACTCATAATTGAATGATTAATTTCTTTTTGATCTATGAGTATTTATGAGCGGTTCTATGAACAACTGATAATTGCAAATTGTCTCAAATGACGTGTGTAATATTTCTTCCACCTTCCATTTTATGTTACCATGACTATGTCCAGACTGTTAACGTTGTTTTACACAAGCAGACAAAGAGGTTGCATTCTTGCGTTTACGCTCCGTGTCCAACTGAAATATAAATTATAAAATTTATTGTGTTGGATTCTCCATTTCATCCGTCCTAAAAGATAAGGTAGGTATTGAAGACGATCATGATTTTTGGTAGGGGTATGCTCACTGATCTATGCCAAAATAAGCTACCTCCATTTGTGATATTTCAGTCCAAAGGCCTTGTTTAGGGAGTCACATTTTTTTGTAATTGTTTTTTGCGCAGTCATCCTAAATGCATCTTGCAACCTTATTTTGCTTCCTGGAACAACTGAAAAGTAGCTACCACGAATATCGTGTTGTATAGTAGATAAACTAGTGGTTCTAAAAACAAACCCAATACGTCTCTAATTATAATAACAGTAAGAAAATAATGTTTGTCAGAAAATTCGTAATTTTGCCATTCTTATTTCTAGGTTCTATCTCAGTATGTTACACTTTGCCCTAAATATAATTCTCTTAAGTTATCACTCTCTAGTTCGCAAAATCATCACGTTGGGGGTTCCAAGCATCACTATCTGAGCTAAAAGTTCATGACATTAATCACATATCGATAACTAAGATGATATCAAATTTAATAGAATAACATTTAAGCACCTGTCGAATTGCAGTAAAACTAAATACGCATTCTGTTGAACCAAGATCCTCCGCTGAGAGCCAAACCATGTTTTTTTGTCGGTTATCTTTGAACTTACCGACTGATGGTTTCAACTGATAGAGCTTCAGTTCATCTAATAGCATTGATAAATTTAAACCTCATCATTGATCATATCTTAAATGGCTACAATAAAGATAAAAAATGTATCCTAACTTCTTAAATACCCCCATTTTGATGACTACCTGAAACTTTTCATGAAAATCCAACCGGAATTAGGGCAACGCTTAGATATTTGTGATTTAGAATTTCGATGTGGCGTTTGTGAATGTCTAAGTGATTTATAAATTCTAAATCTAAACATTGGATTTTTTTGTCGTATCTCGAAATGGCGATTGAAATTGGCCGAGAATTCTTGCAAGGTACTCATTCAGCAAATTACATATATGAATATACATACGGTAGACAATTTTAGTTTTTGTATATAATCCGGATGTTACTTTTTGGCATTTACTGTATTAATAGTTCTCGACTCTAGAAACAACACTGAAAAAGTATAAAAGAAAACAGGCGAGTTTGTTGGTAACACATATTTACAATTTTTGTTTTTTATTTATGATATAATATTTTTAGGTTTAGGACAGGACGATGGTCAGTACACACCAAGTGATGATGCGATACAAGGAGGGGGACAAAATGCTGCCATGTTGAAACGAAAACATACTGGGAACTTGGGGTTTGCGAATAGCATGAGGTTAGTCATTTTCCCAACTATCGGATACAGTTCTAGTTTTCGTCGTAATCTTGTTTTGATCCATATGCATGTATACCAAGTCAAATACATTCAGGTAAGTGTTTTATCCATCCGCAAACACCATCTTACTAAAACGACTGAATGGACTACTCATGTAAGTAGCTGACAGTTGAAGATGCGCAGTAAGCTAGAGAGTGGGTAAAGACTATTGTGACAAGTAAAAGATAAATCTCACTCTGGCGGTTAAAAATTGATTTGACTGGTAATATGCAGCACTTTTGAAATGTTTGCTGTTGTTGTAAATGTTTGAATACTGTAAGTCCTATAGTAAAAACACTTCTCGCCCTGGCGGAATACAGTCATATTAGCGGTGCATACGCTGTTTCTATCTTAGGTATCAAGTAATTTTAAGAATATTAGCCGTACTCTATAGCCATATGCTTTTCTGTACCATTTCAGTTTTCCAGAGTGTGTTTGTATGGTATGCAGCGCCCTCTATATGATGTTTGTTGTTGTTGTTGGACTTGTACTTCCGGTTTCAGAAGTGTTTGTCAATGAGCCATACCCCGCACTATTTGAGGTTGGTAATTATAATATTAGTAACTTAAGTTTTCTATAATTAAAAGTAACAGAAAAGCACTCTTTCATCTTTAAATGTGCGTGAACGAGTACATGTTCAAACCATTTGTCATAGTTTATATAATAAATGCTGGAATTAGGCGTCTCTCAGTATAAATTCTTGTGTTTGTGACTAACATCGACATTAAACAATCATAAGAGGCTCAAAACATACTTGTACCAAATGTTCACATCAGCAAAGCATTTCGATTTTCAGGACGTTTTAAGCCCATATAAATAGCAGAGCTTATAACATAATAAGCAAAATGTGTCACAAAATATATATCAATATCACTTAGTACGCTGTTGTTCATTTGAACTTCTTTTCTTGTTTACAGGGTTTCTACATATACCTTTACGTGATGAGCATCGCTTTTTTAGTCTATGTATATTCTTATTTACTGAGAATACGGACAATGCCTCTGAGCAGACGAGGTCGAACCATAGTGTCGTCTGTTCCAGTACAAAACAGGAAAAGACAAGAGTTCACAGGATATCAAACTGGAAGCTTCTATTTGCGCCTTGGGGCTGTTGGTATGTTACTTTTATGTCTGCAGTTGTATTCTGAACCGTTTGTTTCTACACGCAAACGAATGTTCAGTTGCTCTTTTCTTTCCGATTCTGAAATTATGCAGAACTTTTTATGGAAGCTTGAATTTTATTTAGCAAAACGTGCTTGAAGCTTCCATGATCGTGCGTTCAACAATCGTTATACTGTTCTACCCTACCAAATTAAATCAAATTATGACATTTTGATGAAATAAATGGTTTATACTGTACAATATTTTCAGCGTTTGGTATAGGAAGTATGATTAAAAATGGTCTTCATTTTGGAGAATATTTCGAGATGACGTCATCGCCACAATGTGACAACGTGCTTTACGCAATACGACCGATACTCCATCTTTGTTTCACGTTTATACAACTTTACTTCGTATTTCTCAATTCTAAGGTAAGGCCAACGCCTTTAGTACCTTTTCAATCATTAGTACCTTTGAAATATTTATAAAGCCTGGAACTGCCTGTATATTGTATTATCAAATTGAAAATCGTTAATTTCAACTTTCTTGTTTCATCGTTGACTTTGTTATGGTCTAGTACCTCCAAAGATGGAATTCGTTTCCCATTATGTCATACAATACATGTATGTATATTTTACTAAACTGTTCAAACCTACCGCAGCGAATAGATATTAGGCGTTGAGCAGAAAGCTCGGTATACAACTGTAGGTCTAATCTTTGCATGAATGTCGGGAAATAGTATGAAGAACAGCTCTGCTTATTAACTGTACTGCGAGTGTTACAGATGATGTTCGTATCTTTATTTGATAGATGATGACATATCGGTACAAATACCTTGCAAGGATTGGATTAATGCATATGATTGCCACCAATGTTTGTGTATGGTTAGAAGATGTTGTCAGAGAGACGATACGTGAATTAGGAAGAGAGCCAATAATCGAGGTTGCAGGAGAAAACTCGACAATGCTTGGATCTACGTATAAAACGAATCGTACGTAGAGCCGTTCTTAATATGTCTATTTTGTGGTCAAATACGTAAGCTTAAGAAAACAGATTATTTTAGACCTAGAGACATGCAGCAAGATTGTAAATATCTTTAGGCATTGTTTAATCTAAATATTCAATGACTGAGGTAGGGGGAGTGACGGGGGAGAGAGGGAGGGAGTGAGGAAGGAAGCTCAGGGTGGCACAGACGACAAAGGAAGTATTTTTGAAAAACCGGTTTTCAGGAAATGCCCCCGCAAAGTTTCAACCTTTTCAAAAAAACATCATGTACTCTCATAAACCACCCAACACAGCTCACAACAGTATAAACAACATCGAAAATGAAAAAAAAACTCACACACAATAAAACTGACACCCACGACGTCTCACGCCTACTTATCTCAAAAACCAAAACCACACATTCCACGGTGCGATTGGTACACCTAACACCAGCAATTACTAAACAACACATAGCATAGAAAACAGAAAATCGCAAGGACTGAAAAAGAAATCTATCTTACAATATGATACCGCCTTGAAATGTCTATAGCCAACTTGTTATGACAATTATACGAATCATTTTCACCGATTTTTATTTCAGACCATGAGAACATAATGAACACATACGACAGTGTCCATTGCCAAGGTGATTCTCTGATGGGAGAGGTTGTAGAGACATCAAGTCCATATCTGTATCCATGTAGTGTTTTATACAGTGTTATATGTGCCGGTAAGTGAACTTATTCTATTGTATCTTCTAGTGTTTATACGCGTCCACCTTTAGTTAATCAGTTTTACGAATGATTGTTTTGTTGGAACACAATTTCCGTTGTTTTTCCCGTATGTCTTTATGAACACACATATGAACGATAAAAGCAAAAACAATGACTTACATGTCTACTAGTAAATGTATGTATCCACTTCAGAGGCATAATGCTATTCCAGTACATTTTTCTCTTTATATGATTCATATTTGACTATTCCAGTTTCATATTGATTTCTTTTAAATAGTCATTCTATCATGAGACATTTGAATGGACTGATTTAATACCACGTTTTTACTTACTGCAGGTATTTTATTCGTAATGTGGCTGAAACTAGGGCAACCGGATCCAAATTCTGACAAAACCTCTGATGAATCTGGATTACAGAGACGCTCTAATGTAGACTGCTCAAGTTCAAGCAGAGGATTGTTTCTTGGAATCATCATCTTTGTGGCTGCAGTCATTATATTGATTACATTTTTCGTGTTAGTGAGAACCAAAGAGTTTATGGATACTGCTGTAAGACTGGATCACCTTGGTGATGTTACAATATTTGTCTTGACCATTATTTCAGTCATCCTAGCCTTTCACCGGACACATGGATTACGCTACGATGACCAAGATCAAGGTCCGGGTTTTGAAGACGTTTTAGTGCCGTTGTCTTTACTCGGTGTATTCATGCTGTGTATTTCAAACATCATTGCTGGCATTTTAACTGATGCGGAACACTACGGACATTTGATAATTTTGTCAAACTGTCTTTGTTGTATCCAAGGATCAATTCAAACTTTGTACCTTCTTAATACAATGAGAAAACGTGTCTGGAAGAGAGAACAAGAGGAAGCCAAAACAGGACGGGAATTTGTGACTTTCTTGTTGATTTGCAATATTGCATTATGGGGAATGAACATTTTTGATGTTCAAAGATCACAAGCCAATCCAGTGCAAGCGAACTTTTATGGGAACGTTGCGTGGAACATTATAACTCACGTTTCGGTACCATTCGCAATATTTTTCAGGTTTCATTCAACTGTTTGCCTCGCAAACATTTGGAAACATGCTTGGAGAATGCAAAATTGATTGATCCCTTGTTATATTATATAATGTTGTACATGTTTTGATTTGTGCAGGATATTTTTGGCGCTAGGGATACTGCAGTCAATTTGTATATGTATAGTGTCTTTGTAGTTCAACTCTGTGGGACAGAGGGTAGAATTGTTCTATACGTATTTCTGCATGATCATATATTAATAATCTAGTCATTGTACTACTCTTCTCAACTTATTTATATTTTTATATTTTATATTGTGTATGAATGGGACCATAAAATGGATTGAATGAGAAAGAGGTTGTCTTTTGTTCTTATTTAAACTCGCTGTTATCTTACAAAGGCTATCTAGTGATAAATTAATATTTTCGGAGAAGGTACCCGTTGATTGTTCAAGACGAAGCCGAATATGAGCACGAGTTTCACTTTGAATATTTTGACTTACAAGCATATTTGTTGGAATACTTCCATAGTATAAGCGATCAAAAAGCATTATAGTTAGTCAGTTGATAATGAAAATATTTTTTTGAAATTCACCCGTCAATGAAAACGTTCCTTGCTTGGAAGTACATGTACATCACTGTAAATTGATTTACGATTCTGATAGTGTACTTACTTCCTGTATGAATTGACTTTGAAACATAATTTCTTATCTTGACGCCTTCAAAGATTGAAAAATGGACAACATTTTGAATTCGTTATGACACTCCCATTGATAAGGTTTCTATAAATATACGAACTGTCTACAAAGTACACCAAATCTGGATGTATTACGCATGAAACCGACCTAACCAATTTATAGTAATTTTTATCACATCACACAATATACTGATTATTTAAATGAGTTCAAATTCCAGCTTTAGACTGAAATGGGACTATATTATGCTTTTAAGCTTGTATTTGGTTATTCTTCGTTCTTGTTTCTTCTATATCCAAGTTTGCCCTGCTGTTTAAACGTTGTTCTTCCACAATTTCATATCATACCCTTCTGGTTTGCGTGCTTAGAATTCTCCTTTATGAATGTCAACCTTCCATTGTGGAATGAGGCTGCTGCGTGGCTGTGCCCGACTCATGCTTGCATAATCATACAAGGGTACCTGAGGTTCTATGAGCGTAAAACATTACCTCATCCACCCTGTCTGGATGAACTCTGTCCTTCAACAACGTAGAAGGGGACGTAATTTGAGAGTTGTCAACAATTGCACAAATAGCATATCGAAAAGTGAGTACCATGTGCCATTTTCAAGTTCATTTGCTTTCAAATTAATAATATAGGATTTTTGTAAATTATATGTGTTGGCTCTTTTCTATCATCTCCTTAAGTGTGTCTCTCTCATTTACACCATCCCGATTTGTTAAGTTATATACCTCTAAGGTCTTTGTGGCTAAACATTCACATATGTTCTCAGTATATCTCTCCAAGAATAACTGGTGATAACTTTCTTATCTAAAAGAAAAATCAACATTTTCATATGATATAAATAAGACGTTTTTCTTGCTGTTAATGATAGAATTAACTAAAATCCAATGCTCTAATCATGCACTATGCACTACGAATGGAAATGATAAGGCGCTGTGAAAATTTTCGGCTTCCCCTACTAGATATTTCAGTTTTTCAGTTAGGTAACTGAGTCAACCGCACTGCTGTCTTTATTTCAGCAAGGTGAGAAAAGTTTGAAGGCGTCAGTACAAAGTTGGAGTGTTGCTTTTTTCAATCTTCTCGCCAATCCATCACTTGCAAGGTGATATATTAGTCTTATAGTCCACCTTTCATTTACACTTTAAGAAACGGGATGTCACTTTTAGAATTCTGTACAGACATAAAATTACAAAAACGTGTGCACAAGATAAAGTCCTGATAAGCTAATTAAAGTTCGTGACCATCAGTTCTTTATCCGAATTGTGACAAAGAGGAACATGGCTAATTTCTATACTGCTCTAGTTTTCGTAGTAGTTTATATCAGCAATGGTCAGTATATTTTCTTCTTATAATAACTGTCAAACTTGTGAACTAATGCAATTAGAGGGTGAGAAAAACAAGGCAATGTGCAAAGACGTTATATGATTTTGCAGTCTGTTTGATCCAATGTATCGAAAAATGTGTGCTGAAGAGCATACTTTGTTCACGTAATAGTCTCTTCTTCTGGATGGTCGTTAAATGTTGATAAAATTAACATCGAAAAATGGTCATTTACTTGACCAAACAAATTAGGAGTGGTAGTTTGACAACGTTCGTTTTCTTCTTCTAAACGTACCATTTATACGTACGACGTACAACTTGCCTCATATATGTCTGCACTTTTGATTTGGCCGTGAGAAACTTTAGGTTTGGGGCAAAAAATGGGGTAGGTCAGGTAACCATGAACACAATTTTGGGCCGTATGCAGGTTAGTTCTATCCGTTTTAAATTCTGATTTCATTCTAATTTTGACGTTTCAATAAATACATACCATAAGTAGTTTATTACCCAGTATTATCGAAGACTTAAAACGTACTTTGCAGGATATGTAATTTTCCATAATTTTCAACATTGAATCCCATATTTCGGATGACCAAATCACATAGATTAATACAGACATTTTGCTTTGTTTAGGGCGGTGTGCATCAGAAATTTATATCTGTGGACAGATATAAATTTAAGCACCCTATCTGATATTCCCCGTTCTTTGAGGGCTGACTGAAATCCCAATTCTTCATAAATGTTTGTTAAAACGCCCTGATATTGTCTTTTATACATGTATAAAGTAGATGAGTTTTAAAACAGAATTATAGATAGCGTATAGATTTATGGAAAACCAGTACTTAAATGCTTTGAAATGCTGAGAAATATCAAAGTTTACAAAATTATAAATTATAAGTTAGAGAGAATGGTTTCCCTGAGGAATTTTACAAAAATATTTGCAGTTTTTACCTCTTCGACATATTCAACAAAAGAGAGTCTGTAAAAGAATGCATTTTTTGTACAGTTTATTGCTGTGAGAACAGTTGGGTTGGACATGGTGGCCGATGCTATTTGTTCAGCCATGATACAGAAAATTGGATCGGTGCTTTGGTAAAAAATACAATATTTTTCATGAGACATTTTAATTTCGTTTTGGATAAAAAATACAAATATATTAGTCCGTGATGTACTTTTATCAACTAATTACACATGTCAATTTCCCATGAATTTGACTTGTGTAATAAATCATATCCGTGGCCCTATCTATTACATATTATAGAACTATCTTGTATATCTTGACGTGTTACAAACATTCCGACTTGTAAAGTTAATTACTGAGAAACAACCAGTCGTAAAAAAAAGAAAAAAAATGCAAAATTTTGACATTTTTTCTGGTTTTTAAAATCTTATCGGAAAAAGTTTCAGATGTGTCATCTAATTGTTCTATTTCTGTTTCAAAGCAAATGTGCCGGGAATTAGGTGCTCAACTAGTTGAAATAGAAACAGGCGAAGAGAATGGTTACCTAAAATCACAAGCTCAACTCTACGCTAGTAAGTCTTCCTTCTTCATTATTGTCCTTAATTTTCTATTCCTGAACCATTTCAAAAACGGTTGTGATCTTTTTTTGATAAAGGAATTAACCAAATGGTTGCTATGAACCTTTCACAGAAACATGTATTATTAATGCCTCGGAACAAAAACTCATTTTTGTTATGCCCCTAAGCTCACATCATAAACCGTCCATAATTTATTTGATATATCATTCCTACATCGCACATTACAATTCTTCTCAGTGACACAGAGTATGTTGATCAGAGGTAGTAAATAAACCATTTTCAAAAATAGGCAAGTCAAGAAGTTCATTTTAATCAATAAGGACATTCGACTTTGCAGAAGATCAGTTTTGGATTGCCTTGAATGACGTCAGTGAGGAGAATACCTGGGTGTGGATGAACAGCAAGAAGACACTCAATGCAACAGGCTTTAGTGACTGGTTTCCAGGCCAACCAGACAATCACGGCTTAGATCAGAACTGTGGCGCCCTCTACATCAACCGAGCTCATCATACACCATCATGGCAATGGAACGACGCCTCCTGTTACACCCGCAATCATTACATCTGCGAAACGACCTCCTCGTAAGTTTTTTATGAACATGCATAGGTGTCAAACCAAACAAGTAGGTTACTCTATTGTGAGTATATATATATACAAAAAGTAAAACTGATTTGCGAGGAAAAAGACGAAAAGTTTGTATAAAAAAGTATATAACTTCAAACTAACAATGTCAAACCACACCAACTGATGCACAATTTCATTAACAAAATATCACAAGAATGCAAAGGGATGCCCTATTAGTTCTCATTAATCTTCATCAACCATGAAGGCCCGTACACCCATACAGCATCACTGCCTACAGAAAAAATCAGTATAATTTACCCGAACAGCCACAAAACGTCGCCGTATGTATTCTAAATAGCGCGGCTTTCCCAGCAGCCATACAACATCTCATTATGTATTGTAAACAGTACGGCTTACCCAAAAGCCACACAACATCGCAATATGTACTTTAGACAGCGCAGCTCATCCCAACAGGCACACATCATCGCATCATTTATTGTAAACAGCGCGGCTTATCTCAATAGTTACAAAACATCACAGAATGTATTTTAGACAAAATTGCATGTCCCAACAGTGAAACATCACAGAATGTATTCTAAACAGCGCCACTTATCCCAACAGCCACTCCGCAACACATTCCACCAAACCAATCATTACATCATAGTTAGCTGAACGCTGTAAAACACAATTATTGTAATTCTGAAACACTGATGCCTTTACGAAATTTATATTCGAGCCTTACTTCAAATATTTCTGAGAGTTTGTATTCATGCGCATTAGGTGATATGTTGATTGTGACGAATGTTGATAAGATATCTATATACAGTTGCAGTATATCCAATCTGAAGTTATTCTGGTTTTAATAATTATATTTATGAATATACGAGTATTGTAATTATAATAACAACAGATATCACACATTCATAAATATCAGTCTGTCAGCACTATCCTCATGATGGATTCTGCTGTCAACGTCGCAAACAATGGTTAGTTAAGAAATAAACATTTGCAGTATTTTCTTTCAGAGCGGGTGAAATCATTGGCTGAAGTGACCAGACCTCATTCCCATTTCACGTCGAGTAAAATGTTATAAATAAATCAGTGTGATAGTATAAATCTTATACTTTATCATAAAAATATCCATTGCCAACAAGGTTTGGCAAAATAAGACAAATCATTTTGCGCCACTTGCTGGGCTGTACCTAGGCTTATTCGCGTACACGGAAAAATATTTAAGCGTATACCCAATACAGTATAACACAACTATTCATGCTTCAATAGAATTCACACAGTATTCTATATGAAATCCAGCATTTCACAAGGGACTGCTATTAACTAACAAAAGATCGGTCTCGCATTCAAACAGCAACACATTGGAATTATTTAAGGTGATGTATAAAGCTTTGGTCGTGTTGGAACATTTTCTGAATATACGGCATGATTTTGGGAAATGATAATCATGACTCCAAATTGGTATTTTCAATTCAGGAACTTCTTCCATTTGAGAAATAATGATAATAAGAAAACCATGGTTCATCATGGATTTTAATGTTTTTCTTTACAAACGTATTTTGAGGAAGCTCTCCTGCAGGCTTACGGAAGGTCGGTGATTCTACCTAGATGTACGCTTGGGGCTTTGCTCCAACGTTAAAGCTGGAATGTCATCAAATGGTTATAGTTGTTGAAGCGACGTTATACCCTAGTGAAAACAAACGCATTTAGTGAAGTCTTCGGTATAGAGGCAACGTTCCTATTGTCACATTGATTAAAATATACGGCAATGAATTTAATGAGTGCTGTTCGTAAAGAAAATAAACAATTCGGAAATAACCCACAAAATAATTTCTTTTAAGTTATTGTCGTGATTTAAATGGGGTTATTTAACCCCAAGATGGGGTTATTAGTGAATGTTAGACCCAAGCTGCTGATACTGCTCATAAAATGGAGATGCACGATATAGATATTATGTTTTATTTATTATCACTATGTTTTTGTAATTTCCCGTCAAACAAACTGTCCTTGAGCCCAAATGATGGTTCTTGCGAGGTATCGATTATATAGTGTAGTATTGTATGGTGACATCAATGACCAATTTCAAATAAACAAGTCTTCACTTCCCACTAGATTTACAAATTGATATGTTCGATAAAACTATTAACCTGTACTTTTATATGGGTCAGAAATATGGGGATTCCGTAATCGTGACCTTATTGTGCGCGTGCAATTAAAATTCCTGAAATTTATTCTTAAACTTAAAAAGTGTACTCCAAATTACATGGTTTATGGGGAAACAGGATGCACCCCACTTTCTCTAGATATAGAAGAAAAAACAATTACCCTTTGGTCAAAAATTTGCAATGTAAATCCTGGCAGGCTTCCAAATAAATTATCTGTTATCATCTATAGAAATGTGTTAAATACTGAGAAGACACATTCGAATGAAACAATGAAAATGAAAGTTCCTTGGTTTTATAATATCAAAGAAATACTAACTAAATGTAGAATGGTAAACATATGGACTGAACTTCAGTTCCCAAATGAAAAATGGCTAAAATTTTCAATTAGACAAAATGAATGAATGAATGAAAAAATCTGAATTGGATAATTCAAGTAATGCTGGATTTTACAAACTTTTTAAGAACAAATTTGAACGAGAACCTATTTTATCTTCTTCCTTGTCGTCTTTACAATACGCTATGATTCGATTTCGTACTCGAAATCATCAATTGGGCAAGAATACCAGTAAATGAAAGATTATGCAATACTTGCAACAAGTTAGGTGATGAATTTCACTTCCTATTTGAATGCACTGTATTTGAAAACGAACAAAAACAACTTTTAAAACCTTTTTTATGAAAGACCAAATGTTATAAAGACAAATGAACTTATGAATACAAAAAATAACCAAGAATCAGTAAAACTATGCAAGTTGATTAAATACATATTAAATAAAATCTAATACAATTAATAATAACAATTCATATTGCATTCGCTTACTAAATCCTACAAATAATTCTTTCTACTGTGTGAAATACTCCCGCTTTTGATTCTTTAGTTTATATATATACTTTTACATATCTATATACAAGAAATTATGTTATCATGCAGAATATATTGACTCTCCAAATACCTCTAGTTTCTCTGTGTCATAGAACATTCATTAACTATTTTCGATTCAAAATTTTCTTTATGAACACAATTGTATACTTGATTATATTCATGTTTTTCACCTCATTTTGTCATGTATGTACATGATATGAACGAATAAAAAATATTTGACTTGGCTTGGCTCCTTTGTGAACGTAGTTATGTCATTAATAAAGTATGTATACTACCCCTTTCTCTTTTCTTCGGTACAAGCGTATTTTGCATATTAAAGTGACTTTGCCATTGAAAAGTTCAGCGGGTTATTCATTTTCTTATATAGACAGAACTATTTGTTATCTTTTGACAAATTATCCTAAGGTTCTAAATATTTTGTATTCTAGTATATTTCGCAAAAACATGTAATAGGTATATTTTTTCAAGATCTTTAATCTCTGTTCCAATTCTCGAATTTGTTACATTTACTATGAAATTTGGCTATTCTTTCATTTCTGTATCAATAATGCTGCAAATGGACAAAATTTCACGTACACATCTTTTCTTATTGAGTCTGGTACATATTATACTGTATTACAAATACCACCATAGCAGTTTTCCCGATGCAGTGCTTAGTGATATAAAACCAATGTGGTAGGATTGAACCATATACATACGTTTAAACAGAACTGATGTTTAATAGATGTTTAAATGCATATATTTTGAAATGTTGGATTCCCAAATTGAACATTGATTTCAGTAGCAGTTCAAGACAAAGGGGTTGGTTCACTGTGTCAAATTATCTCTAAACTTGCATTATGTACTTACATGATCATATCCTTTTATATCCACCAGGATAATAAGATATATATATGTATCAAAGATTTGCTTTCTTCTGATAGAAAAGCAATCTTTCCCCCATCATCTTCTTCATAATTTCAAAAATGACAGTGTGTCCCTGAACACAATCCAGTAAGAAGGCAAAGGTGATAAAAAAATAATTGGAACGTGTCCAAACTGTGAACCAATTTGATGTCAGCTTTTTGCATTGAAATTCTCATGTCTCTTGTTTAATTGACGTGAAAGGCATATACGTCATTTTTATACAGATAAGAATCTGATAAGAAGGACCATAAATACTTTACTTTCACAGACACACCACTTATCCACCAACGTTTGGTAAATGAAGATCATGTCTAACCTTTGCACAGCACTCTTTGTATTGTTGGTTGCTTACTTTGGCAACGGTCAGTATGCTTTCTTATTACAGTCTATTAGATTTTGACTGTAAATCAATGTGATTTCTTTGTTTGCTTGTGTATTTTTGCTGTGTATTAATCGTCATTTTGACAATTATTATATATTTGCGAATTTGATGGAAAAGTCGTGCTTTTTCCACATTGATAAATTTAGAACTGTAGAGGTCCATGAGCGTAGAATGGTGGCTAAATAAAAAGTTAATTGATATTCGTTCAGTATCCTTGAGATTGCATTATGGATTCCGAATTAACTATGCGAGATTTTAGCGATAATTTTGTTGGAAACCTATTTTAATGTGCAACTGCAAGTTGTTTTCATGCGTGGGTGTGTTTTCGTTCAACAATATTTTTTTTAAATTAATATTATATAATTATTATTTACTCATTTTAGTTTATTGCTGTGACAACAGTTGGGTAGAACATAATTCCATGTGCTATCTGTTTAGTCATGACACGGAAAATTGGATCGGTGCCTTGGTATGTTTTTTAATTATTCTGTTGTTCACACCAATGAAGTCATACATATTTCCAATGTTTTAAATACTAGTAAATCTTATCATTGCCAATACGAGTTCGGTACAAAATTATCGGTAAAAAAATTATAACTTATTTGTCAATAAAAACAATTACAACAGCTACAATAACTAGTCACAATATATGTATGTATTACTTCTATGTTGAACATTACCATCGCTATATGATACACCATTTATTCTTTATGATGTACCCAGCAAATGTGTAAACTACTTGGTGGTCAACTTGTGGAAATAGAAACAGCAGATGAGAATGCTTACCTGCAATCCCAAGCCCAAGTATACGCAAGTAAGTTTTATTGTGTTAAACATTTACGATAACTATCAAGTATGTTGATACACTCTTCGCCCATTTGGCATTATCTCGGTAAACCAGTCAGGATAAACCACTCCATATTTCTGAATTAATTCCGGGCTGTCGACGTTCTAATCACTTGACAAATTTAATTAAAGCATATGATTAAAAGTACATCAGACTTTCCTTATCTTTATTAAATATTCAGTGATTGATTTCGTTATGTGTCCAAATGTATGCGAATATCAAAGCAACGGAGACATACTTTTGTTTTGGGTCAGGCTATAGAGAAAACCAGGTACTGTATACCATCATATTGTCTTTTATTTATTTACATCAGTTACGTGCACCTGTTCCGCAAACACAGTCTCACGACGAAAACAAATATCTTCAAATGCATTAACACAGGAACCGACGTTGAACATCTTTACTGTATTGTCAGTGAATTTCATTTCAGAGGATCACACCCGTCCGCATAAATCAATAAGTCGGATGTTCGGTATACGTATTTAGGGTTCGTGCGTTTGGATCCTGATATCTTCTTTATAAAAATAAAGTTGAAAAAAATGCGTCCTATACAATTGATCCGAGTGATTTATGAGAAGTTGACAATTACTTGTAGAGAAAACTGTTAGCACTGGTACAAAATCCTGCAGCAATTGTTAGTTCAAATGGCGCAACTGGGAAAAGTAAAAACACATTTAAAATTGTTTTGTAGAAGATCATTTTTGGATTGCATTGTCCGATGTCAATGAAGAAAACACATGGGTATGGATGAACAGCAAAAAACCACTTACTGGCGAGAGTTTCACTGACTGGTTTCCAGGTCAACCAGACAATCTTCACGCTGATCAAAATTGTGCATCTTTCTATATTAATGTTAAGCACCAAGCTCCATCATGGCAATGGAACGACGTTGCCTGCTATACTCGCAATCATTACATTTGCGAAAAGCCAAACTCGTAAGTTCTGTTCTTTTATAAAAGTATGTACTTTTACAGTAAAACAAACGCTTTTCCAGTAATATTTTGGCAGGTTTTGTACAATGCCAAATAAGCACTTGTTTCAAACATGCTTCTGTTCGTACTACCTGACCTTAAACTGTTGATAAACACATTACCAGTCTATGTATTAGACTACATTGAATTTTACATTAACCTAATGCTAATTACATGCAACTACTTCAAAATTTAACCTAAATAGTACTGAAATACTGAAAAACTTAGTATCATTTTATCATTAACAAGCAAACTGATATAGAATGTGTTATTATCATTTATGTTTTCAGAAGTGGTGCTGTCATTGGCTGAGTAAGATCTGTTACTATTATCTGATGCACGTCTAATTTAAAAATAATAAAGATAAAATAAAGATATCAGATGTATTTGTTGTCATATTTGTGTTTTAAAAGGGTTGCAGAAATTACTGTAGGCCGTATATCATGGTAAAAGGCTATTCCCGAGATTTTAGAACCTTATTTCATTCAATAGTATTAATAATAAAAATAGTAGTAAAGCTGTTTAAATGACTTACAACGCGTTAATATTTTAAAAAAAACTGGCCAACAGAATTCGGTACGTCGAAAACGGTCTATTGCCCTAGTATATTTGATTATTACACCCTCACGAAAAAAACATATTTCTGACAATACAAGTTTAACACAATGGGATCCAGAGTATTACCAGTGTATGACTTCACTCTGGCAGTACATTTAATATGTGTAGGACAATTCTACCAATCTGCTTGTGAGCTGTTCTTATTGTACGACTTATTATTGTGACCTGACTTTAGTCTGGAGTTGCACCAAATGTTAACTTACAAGAGCAACCTTCGCATTTGAGTACATGACATGACATTGGTTACAAAATCTATTTTCTTTTTTCATCACAAACGGGCATTGAAATTTCTGGAAATCAGATGCCATTACAGAACTTTGGTTTGAATAATTTGTTACATATCTAATAATAACTGGAATAAAACTTCATTCAAGTGGTAAGTTAAACATTACCTACACCAATCACGAATGTTAAAAGGCTGCATAACTGATAGAAAAAATACTATTCTATCCACTATAGACATTTAATAAAAAATGAATTAAAATATAAGACAATGAATTGTAGTGAAATGTGTACACTAATTGTCATAATTTGGTATGGTCCAATACGAAGCAACTTTATCCATACACAGTCATCACTCTGATCACAATGACTGAGAAATTAGAACCAGTTTTGTGAATGGTAGAATGGTGTAAATCGAAAGAAATTGTGTTCAATTTATGTCATGTAAAATTAAGGAAATACTGAAACAACGGCTGAAACTTACTAAAAGCGGATTTTATAATTTCGTCACAAAGTACGAATATGATTGAGAACGAAATCTCTATTGACGACATACTTTACAGAATAACTAAATTAAAGTAATTCTGTGTTGAAAAACAAAGTGATTGTTTTAAAGTTCGGTATGTCTTTCATACAGACATATGTATTGAATTAAGTTGACCCCAAGTTTGCGATTTAAACATTGTATGTGGACAAAATTGCTTTATTTTGATTACGGAGCTTTATATCATGGGTTTATTACATTACTGTTCTGCTAGCTAGTTGAAATTATTAACTTCAATAGCAATACAATACCATGACGTGTGACGCTCGTCAAATAAGTAGGGTTACATCACTTAAAACTGCTTATCTTTACTTACTGTAAAAAGTTTTCATACGTGAACAAATGGAAGATTTATTTTCATTGACTTACATTGTAAAAAATACCAGTAAAAAACTGTTATTTTGTAGAAATGCACAAAAACGCCAATATTAACGCTTATCCATTACATTTATCCAAATAATTTTATTTCAAAAGTTCTTTGATGATCTGGATATATATCTAATTAGATACTTAATAGTTATGTGTAGTATAATGCATCCACGATGTTATAAGAAATTATAAGTGATCTTTTGAAGAAGTTAAACTAATTGGTCCGAAAGCTGTCATTTCGGAACACGTAACCTTTGCATATAAATGACAAATGAATTTTCGGTCGATGTGGCCATTTTAGTCCTGAATACACTATTATACACTATCCCTTCAACTAAATATTTCGAGATTTACATAAAAAAATATACAAAATATTTCGCTTTACATATCAGTAAATTGTACATACCTGACGATATAAGATAATCATGCTGCTACAATATTTTATGTGTCATAATTGCCTCTTCAATAATTTTGTACTTAACCTTTTTCTGATTTATCGACAATTAGAATGAGTATTTAGTCTGTAAAGTCACATATGCACACTATAGAACAGCGAAACCATCTTTATACCTCTTCCTTCTATAACTCGGTGATTTCCATCATCAGACCTTTACATGTGGATACCTTTGACATTCTAGTGTTTTAGTAGATTACGCTGTGTTGTCTTGGAATTCGCTGTTTGCCTGAGAAAAAAAGTCGTCTATTTTGGAAGCAGGCTTTACCTACATTGTAAGTAGTCGCGCGTTCATAAGAACATATTTGCTACCGAAAAATGTAATACAATTCACCTTTGATCGTAACTTTGTACGGTCTTGAATAACATTTTAGTATGTTTCGTACCTAAATACCTTTTATTTGCCATATTTTGTTCGTAATTTTCTTCTATTAAATGACACTCCTTATTTAAATTTGACTTGAAGACGACAACGATGTCATACATACAGTAGTACCAAGTTTGTTTTAATTAATCTAGTAGATAATTACTACGTAATATTAACATTGTACTTGTTTTTCAGGTCTACGCCTGTTTTTATAGTATCTCAGTTATATACTGGCGGTGAAGTGTTTCTCTAATCTGTACATGTATTAAACCTGTTCACAAATTAGTAGTTGCTAAATTCTCGGAATTGATCACTTGAATAAGCGGTGGAGACAAATGAGTTACCCCATTAATTGACACTGAGAATATGTGCCGCGCCAAGGGTTCGAAGACAGGGACTCAATGGCCGTAGTCAGAACGTTCTCCTGAACGACATCAGTGAGTGGGCTAATCGTGCACTAGGTTACTCCACGACATTTCGTGTAAAGTTAGATCTTGTTATGTGTGAAGGTCTAAATAAGGCGATGTTTATACACTAGAACCAGTAACGAACATGGCCCAACGTAATGACGTGAAGAAGGTGTAATGCAGCACATCGTGTTGTGTCATCTTAAAACAAGATAAGGTTCTGATAAAAAGTCCCTATGCATTTTACCTTATCTGCAGACATTTGGTAAATGAAGAACATGGCTAGCCTCTACACAGCGGCGTTTGTATTACTGGCTTCTGACCTTGGCAATGGTCAGTATTTCTTATTCTTAGTACATCAATACAGCTTCATGTGATTATAAATTTCACTCGTCTGTTTGCTAACTATTAAAACTCGTCATTTCAAATTATAAAAGGGCATGACAATTTATCTGCTCCCTGTCTAAGTTTAATAACTACACCATAGAGCAATTTTCTTATAGCAATAACTTTTCTTGAGCAAACATTCATGAATGATTGATTAAATCAGATATCTCAAATTAATTTTTCGACATTGGGCAGTTTGGGCAGTTATAGCCAGTTCGAATGGATAATTGACGGAAGGCTTCCAGAGGAGGAGAGTGGCGGAGAAATCACAAACCATTTTTGTATTTAGCACATGAAATGTGCAGCAAAAAGTAGCTCATCTGATCTCATGCGTGGACTGGCTAAATAGTACACTGTCTGTTACTTAATAATTTAATATTTCTATATAGTCTATTGCTGTGACAGCAGTTGGGTGGAACATAATTCCAGATGTTAATTATTTAGTCATGACACAGAAAATTGGATCGGTGCCTTTATGTTTTCTAATTATTCTGTCGTTCACATCAATGAAATCAAACAAGGACTAACTTTTATATCCACTGTATACACTGTGTATTTTCAATTCTAATTAATAATATCATTGTTTTTGATACGAGTTCAACATTTACATGCTCTTGGTCTAATTCATGCATCAATGCATTTAGTCATATCGCCTTCCGGTGGACAACATACATGGGCAGTGTAACTATTCGGTTGAATATCGATAATTAAGTCATTTCAAAATCTATATTTGAAGTTCAATATCAGATAACATATATCACGTTTAATGATGTTTAGCCAGGGTTTTAGCAATTGTGTGACTTTGAAAATAATACAATCGCACTTGTCATAAAGTATGGTATCAGTTTGGGCATCGATACATTTCAATTGTTAATTTTTTTATCCAGCAAATGTGTCAGGTACTTAATTCTCAACTAGTGGAAATAGAACCTGCAGCAGAAAATGAATATCTTAAAGCTCAAGCTCAAACCCATGCTAGTAAGTGCGAAAATTGTTTTCAAAATTGTGTATTGTGGATGGTCTATAGTGTACCACATGACTTATTTGGTCAAGACTCGCGTTTATAACCCACGTCTAGAATGTTTTTTTTAATAACAACCTTTTAAGAAGCAATTATCTAGAAACGCCATTTTCCACATCATAGTCTAAACTGGGTGGTATTGTTGAGGTAACGTGATGTTTTGTCTTACGTACTCATAAGTCTGCTGTATATTAAAGATACCAAGAGAGACATTAGTGTTCGTATTTATGACAAATATCAAAATTTGTATATACGC
Source organism: Lutraria rhynchaena (assembly GCA_008271625.1). Classification (NCBI taxonomy): domain Eukaryota; kingdom Metazoa; phylum Mollusca; class Bivalvia; order Venerida; family Mactridae; genus Lutraria; species Lutraria rhynchaena. The sequence goes on from VIBL01000012.1 coordinate 4,445,355, forward strand.
TCGTACTTATATTTGTATTGACAATTGTAATACTAATGGCTATTTACAAATGTGTTGCAAATCAAATAGTTGACGAAAGATGTATAATTTCGCATAGGAAGTAAAGTATCTTCATTTTACAAATATGCATTCTGTTGCAGAAGATCATTTTTGGATGGCATTGACTGATGTCAATGAGGAAAGCACATGGGTATGGATGTACAGCCACAGAAAACTAACAGTGAACAATTTTTCTGACTGGTTTCCAGGTCAACCAGACAATATTCACGCTGATCAAAACTGTGCAGCTTTCTTGATTAACCATAATCACCAAACTCCATCATGGCAATGGAACGACGTTGCCTGCTATAATCACTTTCATTATATTTGCGAAAAGTCAAACGGGTGAGTTTAGTACTTATGTTACAGCAATAATTTAACTTGAATCCATGCCTCAGCGAGCGGTATTTTACGCACGACTTGCTACATGATTCGATACCAATTTAAATGGAAAATAACGACATCAATACATTTTCTTGTGTGCAAATGGACTGACGAGTGTATCTAAATATACAATCGTATCATATTTCAGGGCCCGTATTTATAACGCTTCTTAATATAAGATTTTTTAACATTTTGATTTTAATCTTTAAATCTGTTCATTTTGTACTTAAATTTGAGACATATCATAGTACCATTTCCAGCTCAAATATTGACTTATTTTAAGTTTGCTAAAGAGGCATCTTAAATGTTTTGAGAAATCTCCCAAAACACATTTCGTTTACCAAAACACCAACAAAATAGTAACAGAAATACTGAAGACAAAAGATGTTACTTCACCTGTGTGGAAGGTAAGCTACAGTGGGAACTAGAACTTATAGTGTATGACATTGATATATCCTGCTATTTGTTATTTATCATCAATGTTTCAATGAAATCAATCTTAACTAAATAAATCTTAAGAAAATTCAAGACAAGAATATTACTTATCTGATGATAAGACTTTTTCTTTGCTGGGATATGTCAGACCTGGTTTAAGAAAATAATAAAGAAGCTTTGTAAATACGTGCCCCGGGAAGAAGACTAACAACCGAGCCTGATACAATAAATAAATAATAACACAAGTACCCGGATGTCTTGCCCGACCCTTACCGCTGATCTGATCAGTACACAAACACGCTTTTAGACTGATTGTTGGAAGCATGAATGTGCAAAAAATGTAAGACTATCTTTAAACATATCAAAATGTTTTATCTATTTCTAATTATTCCAGAAATGTTGAAACCGAAGTAGGCTAAAATTATGTAAATTGTGTACATTTGATACTGAATGAAAACCTTATTACAATGATTGATTGTGGTTCTTCAATTTTTCAACACTTAACATCAAGTTTTATTCAGTCAGAAAGGTTCACACATTCTGTCTCGTTGTTCAAATATAATACAAACGCTTATTCTTGAATACATTTGAGGTCTTAGGATTGAAAGTGAGATTTTACCTGGAAATAGTATCAATTATTTTAACGAATTTAAAAATTTAAGTTCGAAATGACAGAACATTATTGAAAGATATTAAATATTGTCAGCAAAAGTGGTTTACTTTCAAACGCATTCGCAGTTCAGGAAACATCACATAATTTTCGAGAACACTCGGGGAGTTAGTTTGAATGAAGTGGCTCTTGTATCGGCCAAAGGCAATCAAACTTCCACGGTGTTCTCGAGAACTTGACTAGATTGGAACATAGCTCAGGTACAAGTAGAGTACCTATGTTTATTGGCATATGATAAGATACAAAAGAAAAGCGTCTTGGAAACAGCTGGTCAATAGATTTACTTTGATTTAGAGGTGAATCGAGAAATTTATGTTTTGTTCCCGAGTCACCACACTGAAAGATATGTTCCTCTAAGTATATTTTACGCTCAATACAGATCGATTAATTTGGGAGTAACTATGTTTAAACATTATGCCTACATTTAAAGGATACAACGCAAATCATTTTCTTTAGTACAAACGATTTATGTTAACAGAACCACTCTCCTGAATTGATTCATATGCTATGTTAGTGTCTTTTTAACTCAGAATCGTAACTCGCAAATATGACGATACACTTAAATATATATGGCTCATACTGCCGTGGAGTCGATATGCAAAAAAAGCACAGGTTTAATGACAACACCGTAGAATCTGCTCCATATTTTCATCAGTCGGCAACTGATTATTTGGTAGGACATTTATAGGGGATGAATACTAATATAACAATGAATGTAACATTGCGTCATTGGCGAGCAGATGACCGCACGAGCCCTTGACAAGTCCCCAGTCATTAGCTTATATGAAAGATAATCCATTTAAACTAGATGTTTAGAACTACATCTGGCTTTTCTTCCTATGGATTTGAGAAAAATAAGCAAAGACTTTCGAAATGACATATGTTATCCAGATATTCTGATAAAAACTCGCAAATTGATTAGACAATTGGTTGAAAAAGACTATGACTAAATATGGCACAGAAGAATTTGTGTCTGTCCTGTGTTGTGTGTCTGTAACAGTGCTTCTATTTCCGTTTTGATGAGTTACATTTTCCTTCTTATTGAATATATTAAGATTTTATGTAAATTATTTTCATTGTGGTGTATTGAACGGTCCAAACAGCCTGTGGGCTGTGGCACTTGCCAGCGGAGGAGAACACAACTACTTATTTTAGTGAATACGCCATTTTACCTAAAGACCAACGACATAAAACCAAATGAAAGATAATACAAATACATGTACAAACTGTACATACAAATAGTGACAACATAAGACAAAAAATCAAGAGGTCGGTATTTCTGTAGATAAGTGTTGGTAGTGGTTTAAAAATATGATTGGTGTTAAATAGGACGCTTATGTTAAAACTTCAAACTACAGTGCTGAGCGAACAAACCGAAATTTATTGAATGGTGTTAATATACGACAAGGTTCTGTAACTGGTTAAAGCACATTAAGCCTTCTTCGTTATATTTACTATAAATGGTCGAATGCACATGCGTAGATATTCATGTATATATATTTCACAGAAGATCGCCTTAAATGAATTAAGTGAGGAGAATACCTGGGTTTGGATGAACAGCAAGTGAATACTAAATATTTCAATCTTCACTGACTGTTAACCATGACAACCCAATAATTAGTGCAGATTTGCAGATTAAAATCTGCTTTATATGTTAACTCATAGGCATCATGGGAATGGAACGACATTACTCATTTGTCCAACTTCCCTGATAGGTCGTGCGGGCGGGTGTGAGGTAATTGGTTATTAGCGGTGATTATTTAAAAGTTTTGATCACTATATTCGTATATAACCGAAACCCCAATAAACTAAGTAAGCCCCAATGCAAACTCATATGCATGGAGTGACATTTTAAGATAAGGTTCCGATAACAAACCGTGGAGGTCAACAGCAACGGAAAACATCAGAACATACGGTAATTTAGTATAGATGAACATGGCTAATTTACATAAAGCTGTGGTTGTGTTAGTGGCTGTTTACTTCGGCTATGGTTAGTGTGTTTTCTTCTGACCAATTAGAATTTAAAAATATTTATTTTATTGATATTCATAGATTATATAAACGAGTAAGAGTTAAATATTTAGTTAGAAATAACTAAATAGTTGATATTTACAGGGGTATGTGCGAGAAAGACTTATCAACATTTTGACAAAGGCCCTTTTTACTTTCGAATGTGCCGACAAGTAAGCGTAATTTTCGATACCAAGGGTCAATACTCTTGGCATATAAAACAGATAGCTCTGGAAAACTCACTGGAAAAAAAGATGTTTTATTACCAAATAGTCTACAAGATTAGTAGATTGTCTGATACATGAGATCTGTATAAGCGTGTAAATGCAATGATGTTTATTTATATGAGTGTGTTTGCAGCATACACTTGTGACAATGGATGGGTGTCCCACGATTCGATGTGTTATCTTTTCAGCCATGACACGGAAAACTGGGTTGGTGCGTTGGTATGTATTTGACAGTGGTAATTTATTTGTGAGATGACTGACAGTGTACCGTACACTTTCATTCTTACAGATGAAGAAATATACTAATCACTGTTTTTTCTTTCCTATTAATATGACATTCACACATATTGCGTTTTTATATCTTTTATATGTCGCAGCCCTGTTTCACAGTGAATAACACAGTTGTAAACGAGTTATTCATTCATTTCAATTAATTGTCTTTCTATTAATTGGAGATTTATTCACATGTTTGCTTCGGAGACATGTACATCATGCAGCTGCGGTAGGAATAAGCTGTCAGAGACCTCCGTGGATGAGTGGTTATGGTCTCTGACTAGTAATTACTAACCCCTTACCGCTGTGAGTTCGCAACCCATCCGGAACCCGTGGGTCCTCATCCATGGTTAAACCTGAAAAAGGTTGTCAAGACCCTAGCTGTTGGTACGACGTTAAACACCAGTGAAACAAATACAGCGGTCACTTGTGCTATTATAAAAAAATTGTACCAGTATTTGTAGATATATCGTGTTTTTATATCTGTTTTGTGCGGAATTTTGTATTTATTATTTATTCCATCACTAAGCAAGTTTGTCGGGAACTCGGTGGCCAACTTGTCGAAGTGGAAACAGCTGCAGAGAACGCATTTATCAAGGCTCAAATAAAACTACTGACGAGTAAGTTATGGTCAGCATCATGTACTTTCAATAATTACCAAGCATGTGTCTGACAATAAAGCCCTATTTCACTGCCATGCACATATTGACCACACGGTGTACAGTATTGATGGGGATGTTTAGAAATGACGGTTTATTAAAATTTGAACCAATTCACCAAACGGGCATACCCCTCAAGTGGGCAAATATGTAGAGATTTACGCTGAGGTTAGAGGGCAGTATTTCTGTTAACTGGCTGTCGCTATCATGGTATAACCAACACATACTTGAGGACGAACAAGCTTGGCGAAAAATTGAAAAAAAAATCTTTATTTTAAAACAAAGTCATTACGCAGATGAATCAAAGAATCGAACTCAACTTTTTATTAATTGTATATAATGATTAATATTTATTAAAGCCACAAAAATTTGTGTTAACGGTATAAGGACTGACCTCATATTTTGGCGATTCTAACTATCTTACAGCAAAATATAAGCAAGCAAATGTTTTCACGACGAATCCTACTTCCTAAGTATCAAAATTACGTTAAGAGAACATAGAAAAATTTTCCGAGTTACCAACATTAACTTTTCTGTAACCTTAAACACGACTTTTTTCTAGGCTCGCGTGTTTAACATATTGTAAATGAACTAATCGATATGACTTATAATTGCAGAGGATCAGTTTTGGATAGCCTTGAATGACTTAAGCGAGGAAAACTCCTGGGTTTGGATGAACAGTAAGGCCAAACTGAATGGCTCTAGTTTTCAAGACTGGTACCCGGGTCAACCAGACAACCACAATGCTGATCAAAATTGTGCTGCATACTATACAGTCACTGGACACCACAGCCCATCATGGAAATGGAGTGACATTGCTTGTGTTTCCCGCAGTCATTACATTTGCGAAAAACTGGCCCCGTGAGTTGACAATATTTTTTATCTTAGACGAAATCTATTTTTAGCTCACCAGAACCGAAGTTTCAGGGTGTGCTGTTAGAACGGGTGGGTAGATGCTCCGGTGTCCGTCGTGCGTCGTCTGGCGTCAACAATGGTCTTCTCCTCAGAAACTACCAGTCAGATTTACTTCAAATTTGCTGTGTAGAAGCCTTTTGACGTTCTAGCTGGGGCATCTCACGATTGTCGTTTTGAATCTTATACTCACATTGATCATGACACTGTACAGATTTGTCTATCTGGATACATTCTCTAATACGCAATGAGTTATTCACTCTTTCACTCTCTGTAGAATGATACCCTTTGAAAAAATCACTTTATATGAACAGTACCTTATACAATAATGTGAATTTATGAGGTCACAGATAATAAGCAAAGGTTAATAAATATCATCGAACAGTATTAGAGATGAAGCACTGAAGTTCACCCATCAAGAGACATAAGAAAATATATTTATAAGACATTCATGTACATGCCTTGTTGATTTATGTTTTTCTGTGTTTTCAAAACCTTTTTTCAAATCGATGATATTGTTTGTTTTCAGAGGTACAAATTTAATTGGGTAAACATAGATCGCATTACTTGTACTGTTTAATTCCAATAAATGTATCCATAGACATAAATATCATTGTTTTTTTTCTTACTTACGCTCGAATATGTCTTTCATAGATAAATAAAAAGCAATCAGAGTCTTTTCTTAGTTCGTTTGTCTGAAACAAATCGCGTGGAATGTTTTAGCGGAACTGACCCACTTGTTATTGTGTTTCCCAGAGAAAGCGAGGTAGATTACACCCTTTGAATAGAGTTACCGTGCAGATTGTGTTGCAGTGTATACCTCTTTACTTATTTTTATTCCAAGGAAATACTGTCAAAGACATTAGCATGATATTACGACTGACGTTAACTAACTAGCAACAGCATACATTTAACTGAATACCCATCTAAAAAGGTAAACAAACATCGATGTGAAAACATTGTGACAAAGACGCATGTAGAGGAAAAAAGAAAGTAGTTCATAGAGCATTGAAAGGAAGAACTGGTGACTTTCTATCGAGGAAAACAGAAAAAAACGAAATTGTTTTGGCCGTTGATCAGGAATTGTTTAAATGAATATTGTACAACATGAACTGTCACTGTTATAGTTTTGTTCAAAACCTTACATATATACTTAAACCCATTTTGCTTCAGCGAAATTCCAGGATCACGGACATTAAATACACTGCCTATTACCTTTATTTTGCTCATTCTGATAATAGTACCAACAAAGCGATACTAACCTTACTCACTTTTGTAAATGACCCTTAGTAATCGGAGAAAACCAATACAGATATTTTTGAAGACAGTATGTCGTCATGTTGCTGAATGTTAGGTCGTTGGTCTCTGTGTCTTGTAACACTACCCAGTCCTTATATTCTTAATATACCGAGAAGTACACATGGAAAATTGAGCTTTTTCGCTGTTGATGTGAGCCGCGTTAATTGTTTTTGTCTGTGTAGTTATGTTGTGATTAAGGATAAGTTGGTGAGTGAGTCGTGTTGATGTCTTTGTTTTTTTGCGAGGTTCTCTTTTTAATGTTGTATGTGCGTGCGTGCATAGTGATGGTTTATGTCCATGATGTCTAGGTAACAAGTAGTAAATTTCTACGTGTGACATCTCTTTTGAGTCTGTTTTACAGACTGGCAAGTTATTATTCCGATTAATTACACGATATATCCATCTCTTTATTCCACACATTCCACAAGCATAATGCTTGCAAGAATTTTTGAATACATTCGTAACGTTTGTACTTGATAACTTCTTACAAACCATATAACTAAATAAGTTCGTGTTTGCACCGAAAGTTTGATTTTTACGTGCACCTGATTATCTGTGTGCAGTCGGTGCGTGGTGATTAAAAGATAAGACAAAGATGCCTTGCTGATTCATGTTTATGCCCAGAGATTTACGAAACCATGCATGTGTCTGTTTTAAACACAATATTCATTTTGATCACTTATTTTGGATATGGTAATTATTCCATTTTTATCATTATATTATACACGTATATGTACGAGCGTTATATTTATTCCCGAAACCAACCGAACGTAATTTTCTTTGAGCTATGTGCTTAAAATGTGAAGTTTCCTCAGAATTGTTGGTGTGCTATTTTGATTATCAATATACTATGTAACATATGCATCATATTATGATGTTACTAACGTATTATATGTGCTCGGAATTGTATGAGCCTACGTATTGGTTATTAGATATCGTCGGTGTATATTAATATATGTACTTGATGATATTGAATGCGGAATATTGAAAAAGAGGGAACTAAAATAAAGGCGTATTATGAAATGCTCTATGCAAAAGATTTAACTTTTGTCTACGAATTTTATAATGTCAATATAATCAACTGATGATTGCATGTCACTAAAGGATGAGAAGAAATATGTCCTTTATACAAAGTTGGTTTTAATTCAGCGAAGTATTTCATTTTATAACTTTATATAGCTCTACTTTATAAGTAAATGTTTACCAAATAGTGGCTATAGTTCGCATGTCACCGCTAGGTGTTTGTGGCTATTGATTCAAATTTGATTGCATTTAATCATGAATTTATTTTGAATAATACTTTGGTATTATTTCCGGTAAATTTAATAGTAAAAGTGTAAATTATTTTAGTCGTGGGGTGTCCGCTTGGTTGGATAAGTAACAATTCAATGTGCTACCATTTAAGCAAGGATAGACAGTCATGGATAAGTGCACTGGTAAGTTTGAAGTTATATCTACATGAGGCCAAAGCCGATAAAAACTACGTTGTATTTCACTTCGGGTTCACGTTTGTTATACAGTTCTTTGTTAAATCCTAGAAACACGAATAGTTACTTCAATGTACCGGTATTTCATTTCATATATTACAGTAAAAACGCTAACTTTGCTTTATTGCATATTTCGCAAGAAAGAATACCAGTTACTACAACTAAATTTAGTGCAACAATTTGATAATGTTCGTTTTGGGGCATCGGGTTCAAACAAATAAATTTGAATGATAAAGATATTCATTCATCTCAGAATGACGCGAAGAATAATAACAAAATGTATAATTACATTTCCATACTTATACATAGAGATTTAATTCACTTTAATGTTAATTTAATTTTACCTATTTGTGGGTACCTCTATCAATCATAATTATGATCTTCAATGTTTATTTAAGTCGGTCAACAGCTAATTACTTCGTTATAATAACTATATGCTGATTTGTTTTGCATACAAAAAGATAACAGAATGAAATGTACATTGTTTCAACAGCAAATATGTAGAGAATTAGGTGGTCAGCTGGTTGAAATAGAAAGACCAGAGGAAAATGTATTCTTACAAACACAAGCCAAGGCAACACATAGTAAGACAACACAATTCAATTATCTTACAATTGTTTATACAATTAGGCGCTAGACGTCTTGCAACTAAGTCTAGAATACTGTCAGAAATTTCTTTTGTTGTCAGAGTTCAGTTGATCGGCGATATCTCTATTCAAATTAAGTATAAATGTATAAAATGTATTGGCTGTAGTAATTTGTAGCATCTACTGCCTATATTTGAAATCTGTATTTGTCTATCCCCGCCGGAGCGTGATCTTGTGGCAACCAACTTACTTAGAGATCCATTTTGAACATTGTCATAAGATTCGTATAAGACACAAAGTCATTCATTATTTGACTATGCACCCATTCTTTCAATTTACCGTAGTTACGTGCCTTATTTTATGCAATTCCACCTCCGCTTTTTGTTGGCGGGAAAAATATTTGATAACCTAGGAACATCGCTGGGGGCCACCGCGCGTAACAGGAGAGACAAGTAAAATGTAACAAGTATACACAGTAAGAATTGAAATTTATAACAAGACTATTGCGAGTACAGTCACAAACGCCCGAAGCATTAAATACAATGATGTTGTCTTTCGAACCTTCAAACAATCTTCAATCAATAGTTTCTGCTGCATTCATGGGATCATGAGCAGCAAGCAATCAAAATTTTACGTGTTTTGATCTTTCTTTAGATAACTATTGGATAGCATTGAATGACCTCAGTCAGGAGAATGCTTGGATATGGATGAACAGCAAGAAAACACTCATGCATACTGAGTTTACTGATTGGTATCTAGGACAACCTAACAACGTCGGAAATGATGAAAATTGCGTAGCATTATATATAGACGTGGACCACTCTGGTTGGAAATGGAATGATTTGCCTTGCTTTGAATATCATCATTACATTTGTGAGAAAGTTGATCTGTAATCAAGGTATGGTGCCGTTTTGAAGACTCTGTGTATTTACTGTTGACATTCATACACTTTTGTTATATGAGGCCATCCTTACAAAATGTTGGTTTACGGTAAAGTGATCCAAACTTTTGCCGTAGGTATGTAGGTAGGCATTTTTGTTGATATTATAAGCATGTACTGAAAACGAAAAGCTGGAATAAAGAACGAAACAATGTTTTGTAAAAAATGCCAAAACTCTTTCGGGTCTGGCGATTTTTGAATGAGTCGGCCTTCGTAACTACAAACCGACATTTTTTACGGATAACTTAATGGTACTGTATCTTTAACAAGATCTCATTAGATTCAATTTCACCGTATTTTATTCCCTGGACAGCCAGTTCTAGTTCCCAACTGCAGAGGCTGTATGTTGCATAGACGTTTTTGTAGAGTTTTTTTTGCAACTCCCATTCAGGTTGAAATTAGTGGACGCGAGACAACTTCCTCTTAGCCAAATACTTTCCCATAGTCTTTTGCCTTTTTAGATTCAATGTTTGCTAGAGCCTAACTTTTGGTTTATGTACAATGGAATATATTTTAAAAGTACGATCTTGTTTACACTTAATGAAGCAAGATAGATACATAAAAATGTACCACCAATCTGAAAAAAAAATATTTTGTGGTACGGTATGTCAGATGAGCTGTGTAAATGATTATCCTTTAATAGTTGAAATATTGAAACCTGTATTTTACTTTTTACGAAAAGGGCCTGTGATTTATGGTTTCCGTTTAATGGTGACCTGAGGGAAAGTTTGTATTACGGCATTGGAATATTTATTGTAGATATTGACAATTTGATATTGTTTGATGTTTCAACAGAATAAAGTATGTAAACTTATTTTTTTGTTTTTAGTTTATTTAGTAAATAATACTGACCAGACATAATTAAGTTAAATAAGCGATGTTCTAGAACTTTGAATCTGAACAAGAAGGCTAAGGCCTGAATAGACTGGTCATGTTTCCGGTTACTTGACCAAAAAACAATATGTTACGTAGGTAGGTCGTGAAACTTAACTATTTAAAAAAGACTTCTTCTTTACTTTTGAGATTAGCTTCGGCCTCATTTTTAGGACTTTAGATTTCACTGCTGGAAACCTCAGGGTTACAGGCAAAACATAGGGTCGGTCGGGGAACCATTGGCAAATCTATATTTTTCTGGCCTATTCTAGTAAATTATACATGTGCATTACTGAGTATTTGTTCACATAATAATGTTTAAAAATGGTTATTGTAATGATACAGTTCCAAGCCTACAGTTTGTTCGAGGTAGGTATGACGTTTAAGTATACATTTCAAATCAACAGTAACGTTTGACTATCTGTGGCTATCAATCATACATTCAGTAATAAGTAGACTTATAGATATTTTTAAATGCACGTCACAGTACATGGCGATTTGTGATAGGTTAAACGTCTCGATCTTGTCTGCATGTTCCAAAAATGAGATTTTTTTAATTTAGACAAAAAATCAATATTATGCGATTAGGTTGATTTATCATAGATAATATTAAATCAAATGTAATATTTATTCATGTAGTAAATTTCCACTGCAAACCAACGAGATACATCGACGCAATGATTCTGTTGTTCATCTGCAGTTCACCAAGTCTAGTTCCATAGAGGCCTGTAACTTTGTGCAATTTGTGAAACCTCCCTGTATGTTTCGTGTTGCGATGTTTCGAACCCATGACTTCAGTTCCTGCATTTTTTCCAATCCATGTATCTATACCAGTGGTATTTAAGTATATAATCGATGGGTAAGCCCATTTAGTTAAAAATACTTATAGCCTGTTTGAAAGTGTAGGTTTGTGGCAGTTTTAGTGAAAACTGTTCAAATGGTTATACAGATATTATTTTTTGTTTATTTTGTTATTTTTATTTGCGTCTTTTTTGGTATTTTGCTTAGACATACAGTCATACGATCATACCAAATTCATATACACCCATACAGTGTTCACTGTCACCTATTTATTTGTCATAGTCCTGACTGTCCTTTCCATATTTTTGGGGACACAGTTTTATAAATCGATAAGTGAACATGCGTCTTAATCATCTGATTTTGTCACATATGTTGTCCATATACAGTAAAACTTCGTTATTACGAGTATCGACATCACGAGCACTCGACGTATCTCGAGGAGTTTTAAAAGTCCCGTCAATATTTGTTCTTGGAGGTGTATAATTTTCAACCAATAAACAAATGTCTCGTTATTACGAGTACCACATTAATCTCGAGCTGATAGTCTGTTCCGATGACTCCTCGAGATAACGAGGTTTTACTTTACATTCGGCGGAGATAGCCATTTTACTGACCTATGTCACGAACGTAAGATATAATCAGATGTTCGTTACTCTTAACACTTTCAACGTTTTGATATACATTGGAAATATGTTTGTGCCGAACGATACACATTTGACCGATAAGAGAGGATACGTTGTGATAAGACAAAATGTAGCAGTCTGATCTTATAATGAACTTACTTAAATTGATAAACAATGTCATGGAATAATAACTTTTTGTGCCTGTTGTGCGCATTTCTCATTGGAAACGAAGGTAAGTAATTAAGGCCGATGTGAGAAGTAGAAACAATGCTATTTCATCCCTTAAGAACTTTTATTGTACGAAATAAGTTGAATATCAAAGTAGTGGGATTACTATCACTTATGTACATTACCATTAACATACGATGGATGACAGATGTAACACTGCTGCACGTTATCCTTACGTATGTAAATGAAACATTTCAGAAAAAAAAACATTCCAAAACACATGAACATCAAAACCAAATGTACATTCATTCGTTGTGTTAAAAGTTTGTGGATTAGAAATGAGTGTAAACAAGAGATAACTGCTTAGCAAAAAGACTAACTTTACTCGTCAAAAATCAAAAGTTTATATACAAGTTTATCAATATTTCGTCTATAGGAATTACTGGCAAGCATTGTTTGTCAAGTAATCCAGTTGCTACGAGACATTCAGGTTTATTTAGAGGTGAATGATTGACTCATGTTAAAAATGTCTTTTTCCGAGATTCTGTATCAGTGCTAAATCGTTCTGTTTGAATTACTATCAATTTCTCCATATGAATGATCACGGATGGAAAACAAATGGTCATAATATTACGTCACAAACCGTATCGTCACTTAGGAATTGTGCCGCGCTTCGGGTTCGAACTCACAAACTCACCAGGTCCGCAAATATAACGCATGACTAACGTAGCTGTGCGGGCGGACTAGTGGTGATAACATATTAATAACTCATCTTTTTTTAGGGGGGACTTTGGTTAATTAACCTTAGTTGAGATGTTTTCTCGGTAATTACAGTTCTAACTTGTCCTAATGGATGGATAACACACAATTCTGTTTGTTACCTGTTCAGCCATGATACCCAAAGCTGGATTGATTCTCTGGTAAGTATATAATATATATTATATTCATGCACACATTACGTTCTTGAAATGTTCTGTCCAAAGATAAATCTTCAAGAACCGTTCGATTCGTCAGCATTTTCATACAGGAAAAGTTGGAGTATATTCTGAATAGCGTAGTGACCATAAAGTTAAACTAGCCGATTTAACATTTCTGTTGGCTGTTGCAAACGAGAAAAAGCGGTACAAGAAAACATCAATTTTTTACAGTACCATTGAATGTCTAATTACAAGCCATGTATAAAAAGCAGTATGTTTTATTGATTTATTAAATACAATTCAACAGACGAAAATACAATTAGACTCAATCATATGTTCTACATTAACTGTATTTAATAGTTTTTATTATTCAAAAGTATAGACGTTTTAACACTTGTCTCACACATTTATTCATTTACTTTTCCTTTTTCATCGCTATTTTACACTATTTGATAATTCATAGATGAATAAGTATTAACTTCAGAACTATTTGTGATTCTTGTATTAATAGCTATTGTGTCGAGAATGGGAGGGACAGCTTGTTGAAATCGGAGACGCCGACAAAAATTCATTTTTGAAAACACAGGCAAAAATTTACAATCGTAAGTTTTCATGCATCAAGTTATCACGGATATTGTTCAGGGTCCTCGCCAGTCTACTGAACACCGTATCATGCCTCCATCTTATCACGCATAGTCATATTTCTATTCAGTCATTTACTTTTTTCACCGGGTTTAACGCCGTATTTTGACATTTGTTTTTCAGTTATATACCGCAGTCGGTTCACCTAACCAGTTTTCCTGGACTGTATACTAACCAGTACTAACTTACCCTTCCACAAGGAGCAGGCAACTTCACGTATGGAGGAAAATCGACATTTTTGTCTTAGAAGGGTATGACCTGCCGTGATCAGGATTTGAACCCGAAACGCCGGGTTACTAGTCCAGCACACTAACCACTGGACCACGGACGCAGTTCTCAGATATTTACTATCTTGGATTTATCTATTGAGTTATTCAAATTTAATGATTGTATAAGCTATCAATACTGGCTTTTGGCTGGTTATTCAATCGTACAATAATTGTAAAAAAAGATTTTTTTACAACATTAGTACATTATTTGTGATGGGTCTCTATCTAGCTTGTGTTATGCATTAAACTGGCTTCTTTCCATGGTGACACTCGTCTTTCATTTAACTTATGGGCATTTAAAAAACATTGACCGTTTCGCTGAATACAATTAGCATTTCTGGGACGCAATCCGACGCAAAATAGTTGTTAAAGTTTTATGAATCCTTTGACAATTTCTTCTATGCAGTTGCGCCATTTCAGGAAAGTTTTGGATCGGTTTGTCGGATATTGAAGAAGAGAACTCCTGGGTCTGGATGAATTCTAAACGTCGATTAACAAAAGGTGACTTCAAGAATTGGCACACTGGACAGCCAAACAATGCCAACTTCGACGAAAATTGTGCCGCTATTGATTATAAACATAATTTCGAGTGGGTGGACTCTGCTTGTACGTCAAAATATAATTACATCTGCGAATTATCAGAGTAGTAAGTAACTATAATATTACTAGTTGTGTTTTATAGATTCGTGCATATCAGCATTCGAAGAAATATTTAAACACGCTATGCCATACACGATTATTATTTTTGTATATTTCATTTAGTAATCAGTAAATTACTGCTGTGCAAAACATCAGTTTGCAAGTTTTTTTGTTGTAATGCATATATATAATATAATTTAAAAAAGCTTCACGATTTCAGTTAATCAGGCGTTAAATCCTTTTTCTCTTTCAGTTCGATAGGACAGATCGTGGGATAAATGAATTAACTTAGCATTTTCACTATTGTCATTTTAATGCAAGCTCAACTTAATTAAAACACATCAAAATAATCATATACATTTACGCAGTTCCTGTCCAGTTAACACTAAAATACATGGTGTAAAGAGAACAAAACGCATAGAAAAATGTAAGCAATGCCAAAAAAAGACAAACACAGAGTTACAACTAAAAAAACGAATATTAAGATATTATTGATATATTTGGCTTAATAACAGAAAATTATCGTCGTTGAGTCGGATTCTTTACAAATCTTACTAATTAAACATACAATGCCATGTTCACAATTACACCAAGCCATGCTTCATGTGGTGTGATTTAGTTGGTTCAATAGAAAAAATGTCATTCCCGCAGTCAATTATCGAGCTTGAAAATAAGACCTGTCCCCATAGACCCCTTTGGGTTTGAAAACGTCCGGGAAAAAGAAGACCAAAAGATGGCCACAGTGAGAAAATAAACCGATAAAAGGGAAATAAAATGTAAATAAACATATTGTGTCATAATGATATCAAAGATATATATAGACCCGACACCGAAATATGTATTTAACACTACATCGGCGAATTCTCCAACATACAACAATATGCAATTTGTTGATACAGAAGAAAAAGGTCATAGCAATTTGAGATATATTATATTTTAATTGCATACAGCAATGCGTACAAAGAACGCTCAAATTAAGAAGTTTTCCTGTGATATGATTTGAATGAAATGGTAAGTCCCATTCACAAACAAACGATGACACACAGTATACATTTGAATAAGGTAAAGTTGACTAAATACAGTAGAAATACATAGATATATATGTATATATAACTTTTTATGCGCATTTAACTGTAGCTCTTTTCCCCATAACAGTGTCATTTAAGTTTGTAATATCAAACCTTAGAGTGTGTTTGCAATACATACATATGAAAAAATAGCAATGTTTTGTTCTCGCTTGTGCAACACCTTTCCTATGGAGAAGTCCACCTTTGAATAGATATATTGGAAGTAAGGAAATATAATCAAATGAGACTCCAGACGTTGTGTATCTGCTATAATTGACCTCGTCAAAAGAACCTTGATGATTCTTTGTATCCAAAAGAACAGGCGGATCTTATATGCTCATTAACCGGCATACGAGGGGCGTTCGAAAAATAATGCGAGTTGCATGTTTTCTCAGTAACTATTTAACTTTTTCTAATTTATTTTGGTCTGTCCTTCAAAATACTCTCCACCTACATGAACACACACCGTTTTAGACGGTTAATCCACGTTTTGAAGCAGTTCTCATACTCTTCAACAGAGAGACCCATTAGATACTGATAAACAGCAGATCCAAGGGAGCTTCTAGACTTATATTTTCTACCAGATAGATGGTATTTTAGTTTTGGAAATAGGAAAAAGTCGCAAGGTGCAAGGTCTGGGCTGTAAGGGGGGTGAGGAAGGACTTTAACTTTTTCCGATTCCAAAAACTCAGTTACAATGCGTGCCTTATGCGCTGGTGCGTTGTCATGCAGGAGTCTGAGGTGCTTGAGTCCTGTTTTGGGACGACGGATTTGATAGACCTGTTTCAATTTTCTTAAAACCACGTTTCTATAGAAGTTTGCTGTGACATTTTTTCCTTTCGGCACAGGAATTTGCAGCACTGGACCCTTACTTGAAGCAAATAACGTACATTATCTTCTTGACAGTTCGTGTTCTTTTCGCAATATTAGGGCGCCTTGCATTTCTAGTGGCCCAAACTCTGTTTGAACACTTTCGCTTAGGTTCGTAAAAGTAAACCCAGGTCTCATCACAAGTAACAAGGCTATCAAAACGCCTTTTGCTAAATTCTGGATACATTTTCAGCAGTTTTTTGGCCACTGCGACCCGGGTCCTCTTTTGCTCATCTGTCAGCAAATGGGGTATCCAGCGTGCATTAATTTTCTTAAGTTTCAAATGCTTCTTCAAAATATTATGAACTTGTGATAACGACATGTTTGTGAACCGTGCTAAATGTTTCACGGTGTACCTGGAATCTTTTTTGAGAAAATCGCTGATGTTTTGGATGTACGTTTGGTCGTTGTTGTTGCAGGACGACCAGGGCGACCAGCATCTCTAAGTTGCTGCAGCCCGCTTTTAAACTTAGCCACCCATCTACAAACCGAACAAAAGACATTATGCCCTCCCCATAAATATCGCACACCTCTCTGTAAATATCAGCTTCTTTCAAACCAAGTAGTGACCTACCTTTTATATATGCCCTAATTTCGAGCACATTTTCAGCTCTTTTTCCAGTCATTTTGTATGCAGTTTAACGAGTAGCCTTTGGAATAACGTGTACTGTACCGAGGTCAGTGAAGTTATGAGAGAGAAATTTCACAATCTTGAGTGATTATTTTATCGACACGTGGTGAGTTTTATCACGGTTTGCACGCTTGAAGCGAGATAAAGCTGAACTCGCATTATTTTTCGAATGCCCCTCGTATTTCAACACATGATTTTATGTATTTCACTTTGGAGGGTAGGCAGTTTTTATATTTTATTCGTGATTTTATATTCACGTAGATTTTTTTCAAAGACAGTCTAAAGCTATACTAAATATAAAACAACAACCCTCGTTGCTTGACCAGACGGCGGCCATTGACAGGACGTCGTGATTTATTGCAGTATACAAATAATTACAAGACATGTCTACATAAATCTAGGAGCAATGCAAATTACTTCGTCATGATGACGCGATTCGACTCGCCCAGGAAACAACCAGAGATTGACTCTTATTTTTTGTCGTTGCTCTGGAAAACCTGTGTCCGTTTGTCTATGTCGTATCGCTTAATGTCGGACCTCATCACATCATTACACTGACAGCTTAACATGTTGAATTACAAATTTTATCCATTGTACATAAATCTCTGTTACATACATATTTAACAAATATATGTAAAATTAAATTGAGTTAATACACAAGTACATAAGACACTATAAGAAGATAACGCTTAATCATTTTCTTAAATCTGTAGATTCTAAACTTATTAAATGAAATTAGACCACAAAGAGACCAAGTTGGGAAATTATTTGTCGTCCAATTGACTGAAAAAAGCTCACTATTTACTTCTAAATCAAATATAGTGAATAACTTTACAAAATTACATTAATTTCAATCCGAAATGATGTCCTCAGACTGGAAATTGAGCGTGTGACCCTGTCAAAAGCGTCTGGTAGAATGACCAATATTACACGTATAAAAACTTCGACACACCCAAAATGGTCCCATGAAATTCACGTGCCCAAAACTATTTATCACTGTATTGTAACCATTACGCGTAGACAAATATTTCACGCTATTCTTTGAAACGCGTGAAATTAAAAGTCTAAAGCTATACTAAATATAAAACAACAACCCTCGTTGCTTGACCAGACGGCGGCCATAGACAACCTATATCAAAATAAAGGGCTGGTGAGTATGTTGCTAATAGTACAAACAGAAAGGATTTAAACAATTATCTAAAATGAAACTATAATGATAACTGACGTGATACATTAAGCCTATTTTCAAGTGAGTCTGCAATATAACCATCCTTACTGCTATCAGACCTCCATCGACCATGTCGTTTCAAACATCTATCACTAATGCCAGAATTTGCTGCTACAGTGGCACCCCCAGACCGCAATGAGTGGATTCCAAGATTTGACGCTCCCGTCACGGTCTTTAAACGACCTATTAAAGATTCTCTTGCCCTGGTATAACGCAAAGGTTTATCCTTGTAGATCAATTTACATGTAAGGCCTGACCTAAAACAATGGCCTGAATAGATATTTGGTATCATCTATGGACTGATTGCTCAGGTTTAAATAGCATTTTAACATCATAAATGGACAGGCAACAGACTCACCTTTTGACACAACTACGTCATGACCAAATCTATACTGATCAGTTTTACTTTTTCTGATACGCAATGAAAAATAATTCTCGAAGAATTTTACATCATTACAACGTAAATATCTCAATTCATCATACCTAAAAAAAGCTGAGAAACCTACAAGTATCATACATAAATCTCTGATAATCAAAACATCATGACATTCAGAATATTTAGAACAAAGATCAATCAACATTTCCGTGGTAACTGGCTCTTTCTTATTCACAGGTGGAGATAAAGTACGCTTAGCACATTCGACTAAGTTTTTAACATACATATTATCTGTAGGATCAGTCAAATTGTTTAATATATGAGCCCATCTAATGGCATACACAGTTGCTGAAATCACATGATAAGAACATTTCTTGTCTATCAGTTCTGTTACATAAAGAGAAACGCAAATTGGAGTCGCTGGAATCGCAGAACTACCTTTAGAAACAATGAATGATTCCCACTTCTTGAAATAATGATAATATTTTACGTTTGTACTGTCACTTTTCGATTTGGTAAGTTGTTCAGCCATTTTTCCCGCCAATACTTTTAAAGTTGGATCATGGATATCAGCATAAAACAATTCGTCGTCAATCGTCTGCTTCATTTTCAAGCCTGCTCAAATAATAATAAAATAATCAATCATTTTGTACTCGCAGAGTAATTAAACCAAACTTCAGAGGACGGCCATCAAATATGCCATTCCTGCCTCTACCTCTCTTTGTTAATACACCGGCTTGGAAAACATAACAATCGGTAACAAATTTTGCTCTTGCCACTCCATCAGGAAAAATGATAGGCCAAAATGGCGGTGATCGCCAAATAGGTACGACCAATGTACAAGTGCATTTTTCACTTATAACTTTATTCAAGCATTGCATTATAAGCCTTGGCGGAGGTACTAACCAATTATTGTCATGAGACCAATTTTGGGCGAAAGCATCTATTCCATTAGTACCTGGACACCAAAATCTAGAATTGAATTTACTGCATTTTGTATTGTAATCATAAGCAAAACGATCAAACGTGTATTTGCCCCCCTTGTTTTCTAGGATTTTAAATACCCAATCAAGAACAGACCAGTCGTCACTGTCCATGCAACGGCTATAAAAATCAGCCTCTGAGTTGTATTTTCTAGGAACCCACCTTGGTTCTAGCAATATATGATTGCGTTTACAAGATTCATATATTTCTACAGCCTTATCATGCAAATATGTCTTTCTACTACCTGTAGCCAGAATGGAACAAACATTTTTGCTATCAGAATTCAATATAACGTGTCTACCCTCCAGTTTATCAGTCGTAGTAAAAATTGTTCAACGAACTGCTTCAAGTTCACGCCACGTTGAACTTTCACCACATTCTAAATCTGACCAAGCGCCAATTATAGGACTATTTTCCGTACTTTCAACATAACCGCCAAATCTAGCTCCACTGGCGTCAACAAAGACATTAGCTATATTATTTTCGTCAACAGAGACGTCAGCATGTTCAATGCCTGATATCTGACTCAGTAAACAGAGATTCATACTCTTTAAATGATCTTTCCAGAATATCAACTCATCTAATGTGTAAGCATCTATATGTACCGGTGCTTTCCAGCTAGCTCTACTAGTTACACATCTATATAAACACCTTGATCTTAGTCTCACAACAGATCCGATAACACTTTGCATAGAAATCAACTGACCGACTAAGCAGGCAATTTTTCTAACAGGTATCAATACATGACCTTCCATTACGGACTTTATCGATTCGTTAAGCATATTTAATGTTCTAGTCAACCTATCATCGCTCACTTGTAATGTACCATTTTTCATATTCCAAACATATCCCAACCAATCTATATTCTGAACCGGTTGCCATTTACATTTTTCGTCCGCAATCAAAAACCCAAATTGCTGTAAATCTTGTTTTATATAAGTACTTGACTCAATACTTTTAACCAATGAATGTTTGCCTCCTAAGCCGTCATCCAAAAATACAATAATCTTTAAACCAAGGTTTCTCCATTTTCTTACTAATACTCTCAATAACTTAGTAAATATAAAGCCAGCTGATGAAATTCCGAATGGTAAAACATTATAAACATAGAATCGTTTCTTGCCATTACTGTACCAGGCAAAGCCAAGATATTGCCGATGATCTGGAAATATCATGATGTGATGATAAGCCCCCTTTATGTCAAATGTAAATAAATAATCTCCCTGTGTAAAAATATGTCTGGCTATTGAGTGATCTTCAAAGCAACATTTATACTTAAATAAATTTATATTAATGTGTCGACAATCTAGCACTAATCTAGGCTTGCCCTTTTTGTTGTAGGCCACAGTCAAAGGGTTAACTATGGTGGGCATGGATTCTAGTTCAGTAATACATGCTTTATTCAACAGATTTTTAATCTCGCTGGAAACAAAGGCAACATTGTCTAACGCAGACTTATTGTTATTCATTTCTAATTGTTCTGGAATATTTTTAAAAGGTATTTTGTAGCCATGTTTCACAACATCAAGTATATATTCATTGGCCCCAGCATCCTTCCAGTGCGCATATGCACTGTGTAACCTACCAACAGGTGTAACAATAGCCGTGTTACGCTGGTTATCGACATGTTCTGTACCTATTGTACTGGAACTAGATACGACAGTTTCATTCATGCAAGACTCAATACTGCTAGTACAACTAGAGACATTCTCAAAATGTAAAATATTTGTACTTATCTGAGAATTTCCAGTGTTCTGAACAATTTCAGATGACATTGCCACTTTGCAATCTGCCCGCCAATGACCGGGTTTACCACACTTGAAGCATGATCCAGGTTTCTTGTTCCACGTGTTCTTGTTCTGTTGTTGTTGACCATTCTGTACCGAATTTAGACCATCTCGTGACAACCAGTAAGGAGCATACTTTTTCGCTCTATTCCGTCTGTCTTGCCTGACTTTGCGATCAGCCTGTATTTGCGCCCGTTGAATCTTCTTCTCATCATCTGAGTTTTCAGCCAGTGGATGCGACTCGTATTCTTCAACGACCTTCCATCCGTGTTCCGACGAATCAGCTAATTTCAACAGTTTCTGACGATGAGTAACCAAATCTATACCTTCAATAATACTTTGTCTTGCACCTTGAATGGCAGTTTCATTTACAGAGTCACATGGTACATCTTGCATGTAGCCTTCAGCTTGTCGTAACTTGTCTAAGACCTTAGCGTTAGCCTTGTATTGCTGCTCGTGTCCCTTCTTACGAAAACTGTACCCATCGTTGACGTTCAAATTTTGCTGAATTGTTGTAATTTGAGCATGCGAAAGTTCTCTTTGCGTCGAGTTAATGCGGTCTTCGAAAGCGCCCAGCTTGGAATCAATAAGCCTCTCTAACTGTGTGAGAAGAATGTTTTGCTCGTTCGCCATGTTGAACGGCACGTATACAATTTTGTTGGAAAAAATTGAGCGTGTGACCCTGTCAAAAGCGTCTGGTAGAATGACCAATATTACACGTATAAAAACTTCGACACACCCAAAATGGTCCCATGAAATTCACGTGCCCAAAACTATTTATCACTGTATTGTAACCATTACGCGTAGACAAATATTTCACGCTATTCTTTGAAACGCGTGAAATTAAAAGTAAACCTTTTCCATCGAATACCTGCTTCAATTAATTTGTGTCAACGACTGTTTACCTCGGTATGGCTGTCTGTTTTATTGTATAAAATACGTTTTGGTAATGTGTCAGGTCAAATTCATATACAATTTCCGTAAACGAAGACTTCATTTATCAAGTTAAACTACAGAACATTATGATAATAGTTTTTATATTACACATTGTTTCGGAATCAAATCGCAGGTTCTTTACGAATGTACTGACAAAGGATTATTTTGAATTAAGATATAATAGTAAAATTAAACTCATAAGAAGGGTTCCTGGGATGCCATAAGTAGAAGGATGAATTCGTATAAACACAATCGTTAGAACGAACTTCAATTATCTATACAAATTCATTTGAGCTTACGAAAGTTTCATCAGAAGAATCTTGGCAGAAATAGGGAAGGTAATTTGCTCCGGCATGGTTAACTTTGCGGCCATATAATTTTCAGCATACCATTTGATGACGAATCTTGAATATGAGATGCTTATCCCACGCACGCACAGAAATTCATATTAAGATAATTATATGAATTATGAATAAACATGATCTAAGACACACAACACTATAATTCATTTTTCATTTTTTTCCACAAGCTTCTTGAGGCTTCATCATATTTTTTCCGTCAGACTGCTTAAACCAAAAAGCCACAATTAAACTTATCGAACAAGCACGAACATGTTTACCCTCACATTTTCGGACCCGCTTCTCTTTGCTTAGTTTCAGCTTCTCAAACTCTTATCTCAGTTTCTTGTTTCTTTATCTCTCCGTCTTTTGTTTTTCTTATCTCGGCTTCTTTTATTTCAACTTCTTTATATTTTATTTCGC
This sequence comes from Lutraria rhynchaena, assembly GCA_008271625.1. NCBI lineage: Eukaryota > Metazoa > Mollusca > Bivalvia > Venerida > Mactridae > Lutraria > Lutraria rhynchaena. The sequence continues at coordinate 4,468,849 of VIBL01000012.1, forward strand.
TTTTTTATAATACTCTTCCTACCACAACATTAAGCACATTCACATTGCAGTTCAAATTCCGAATCTTTCTATAAGCAAACACATTACTATTTCCTGACAATATTAAAATTCTATCTCAAATAACTCAATAGATATTGTTAGACCTACGTCAAATTAAAATTGAAGTTTATATTGGCTAGTTTTGGAGTCATTAGAGGTCATTCAAATATTTTTCATCAGATTGACAAATTCAGGCTGAGCCGCACAAATGTTAAATTCTATCGAAATAAAAATATTCATAATCGTGGGTTAAAGAAAAGCTGGCCGCGACCGTGGTCTAATGGTTAGTGCGCTGGACTAGTAACCCGGCAATCCTGATTTAAATTCCGGACGCGACAGGTCATACCCTTCTATGAAAATTTGACAAAAACATTTTCCATATGTGTGGAGAAGTTGTCGGCTACTTATGGAAAGGTAAATTAATATTGGTTACAATACCGCCTGGTTAGAAAAACTGGTTAGGTGAACCGGCCGCCGTATATAACTGAAAAAATGTTGAAATACGGCGTTAAAACCAAGCGAAAAATAAAGATAAACTATTTACCACGTAATTATACTTTGTAAACATACGCAAACAATTTTGAGGTTTAAACTTGAAGATATTTTCAACATTGTATTTTACATAATTATCATGTCTGTTTATAGAGTATACGAGAAAAAAATGTAAAATCACCAAATAGAAAGTTTATGACTAATTAACGTAGTTTATTGATTCATGACTGTTTAAATGTGATCTGTCTGATTAATAATATAGAGTTGGCGTGAGATTTAAATGCACACGATGTATAATCATACGTTAAACGTACACAGATCTATAGTCGATTTCCAAAAAACGAGGTGAATTCTTCGAAGGCTATTTTTAGATTTAAACAGAAAGTAGGCATGTATTTGTTTACGTAGTTAGGGAAGTAAATTAAAGACGATAACCACAAACGTAGTGTTGAAATATTTCGGTCCTAAATATTCGAAAAATGGAAAAATAATATTGTTAATAACTTTAAACGGGATTTATAGCTACGCTTAACGTAATTCTGGTTGTTTCAAAATGCCGACAAGTGGTGAAAAAAAGAAACTACTATCGCCGCCAACAAGATCAAAAGGGCAACCAAAAAAATCAAAAACTGTAACAGATTGTACAGAAACCAAGTAAGTGATCAAATGTTGGATTCAGTCGTTTAAGATAATATGGTATGTGTTTATCGTCCTGTTATATCCTCATTTGTAGTTTACGTAAAATAACGCTGATAGTACATAACCTCTTATAATAACAATTAACAAACATGTAAACCATAGTCATTCATCGTGACTTAAATTACAGCCGGGGACATTAAGTGTTTCAAAGCATGATGATGTCCCGAAAGGCTTCAGTGCACTTTGTAATCTACGTAATATTGTAAATCTGAAGTGCTATAAGTAGATCAAGTCGTGGAATGTAATACGTCATGTAATGGTATATAATAGACCATGTAATGGTATGTAATAGACTATAAACATAGTGGTATGTAATTGACCATATAGTGGTATGTAATAGACCACGTAGTAGTATGTAAATGACCACACAGTGGTATGTAATAGACCACGTAGTAGTATGTAATAGACCATATAGTGGTATGTAATAGACCACGTAGTAGTATGTAATAGACCACGTAGTAGTATGTAATAGACCATATAGTGGTATGTAATAGACCATATAGTGGTATGTATTAGACCACATAGTAGTATGTAATAGACCATATAGTGGTATGTAATAGACCACGTAGTAGTATGTAATAGACCATATAGTGGTATGTAATAGACCACGTAGTAGTATGTAATAGACCACGTAGTAGTATGTAATAGACCATATAGTGGTATGTAATAGACCATATAGTGGTATGTATTAGACCACATAGTAGTATGTAATAGACCATATAGTGGTATGTAATAGACGATATAGTGGTATGTAATAGACCATGTAATTGTATAAATATTCGAAAAATGGAAAAATGATATTGTTAATAACTTTAAACGGGATTTACAGCTTCGTTGAGCATAGTTCTGGTTGTTTAAAATGCCAATGAGTAATGGAAAAAGCAAGCTTAATAACTAAGGACAAGCCATTTAGGAAAAGGGCACACAAGATTCTGTCGACAGACAAATAAAAGAGGGGCATAACTCCGTGCAAATAAATCCGAATTGTTCTTTTTTTATATATGCACAAGTAGATATAATGCCTAAAGCGCTGGCAAAGTTTTATTAACATCAAACAAACTGTTTCGGAGAAGAAGCGCACACAAGATTTTTTTCTTTACACAAGTAAAATAGGGGCATAACTCTGTGAGACTATATCTCTTTTTTAAATATGCACAATTAGACCTAATACCTAATGTGTTGGTAAAGTTTTATCAAAATCCAATCAGCCGTTTCAGAGAAGAAGCGCACACAAGATTTTGTCTATTGACAAATGAAAAAGGGGCATAACACCATGAAAATAAATCTGAATATTTTTTATAATATGCACAAGTAGACCTAATGCCTAATGTGTTGGTAAAGTTTTATAAAAATCCAACCAGCCGTTTCGGAGAAGAAGCGCACACAAGATTTCATCTGCAGACGGACGGACGCATGGACAGACAGACGGACGGACAAGCTGAAACCAGTACACCCCCACGACTTTGTTGTGTGAGAGGTGTAATTAATGTGATAACATAAAGCATGATGATGTTCCGGAAGGTTCGATGCATTTTGTAATTTACATAATATTGTATATCTTAATAACTGATCTTAATGACCTAAGAGAAATGACTTTTCTTATAGTGGAGTGAAATACGTCATGAATTGTAATGAAAATGGCCACGTCGAGGTATGAAATAGACCACATAGTGGTACAAAATAGTCTATACAGTAGTACAAAATAGTCAATACAGTAGTGTAGAATAGTCAATACAGTAGTATAAAATAGTCAGTACAGTAGTATAAAATAGTCAATACAGTAGTATAAAATAGTCTATACAGTAGTATAAAATAGTCAATACAGTAGTATGAAATAGTCATTACAGTAGTATGAAATAGTCTATACAGTAGTATAAAATATTTAATACAGTAGTATAAAATAGTCAATACAGTAGTATAAAATAGTCAGTACAGTAGTATAAAATAGTCAATACAGTAGTATAAAATAGTCAGTACAGTAGTATAAAATAGTCAATACAGTAGTATAAAATAGTCAATACAGTAGTATAAAATATTTAATACAGTAGTATAAAATAGTCTATACAGTAGTATGAAATAGTCATTACAGTAGTATAAAATAGTCAGTACAGTAGTATAAAATAGTCAGTACAGTAGTATAAAATAGTCAGTACAGTAGTATAAAATAGTCAGTACAGTAGTATAAAATAGTCAATACAGTAGTATAAAATAGTCAGTACAGTAGTATAAAATAGTCTATGCAGTAGTATAAAATAGTCAGTACAGTAGTATAAAATAGTCTATGCAGTAGTATAAAATAGTCAGTACAGTAGTATAAAATAGTCAGTACAGTAGTATAAAATAGTCTATACAGTAGTATAAAATAGTCAGTACAGTAGTATAAAATAGTCAGTACAGTAGTATAAAATAGTCTATGCAGTAGTATAAAATAGTCAATACAGTAGTATTAAATATTTAATACAGTAGTATGCAATAGTCAGTACAGTAGTATGAAATAGTCATTACAGTAGTATAAAATAGTCTATACAGTAGTATAAAATATTTAATACAGTAGTATAAAATAGTCTATACAGTAGTATAAAATAGTCAATACAGTAGTATAAAATAATCAATACAGTAGTATAAAATAGTCAATACAGTAGTATAAAATATTTAATACAGTAGTATAAAATAGTCATTACAGTAGTATAAAATAGTCAATACAGTAGTATAAAATAGTCAATACAGTAGTATAAAATAGTCTATACAGTAGTATGAAATAGTCTATACAGTAGTATAAAATAGTCAATACAGTAGTATAAAATAGTCTATACAGTAGTATGAAATAGTCAATACAGTAGTATAAAATAGTCAATACAGTAGTATGAAATAGTCAATACAGTAGTATAAAATATTTAATACAGTAGTATGAAATAGTCAGTACAGTAGTATAAAATAGTCAATACAGTAGTATGAAATAGTCATTACAGTAGTATAAAATAGTCAGTACAGTAGTATAAAATATTTAATACAGTAGTATAAAATAGTCTATATAGTAGTATAAAATAGTCAATACAGTAGTATGAAATAGTCTATACAGTGTATGAAGTAGACCACGTAGTGGTATGTGATAGGCGCTCGCACGCACGCACAAGTCTAGAAAGTATTCCCAATGTTCACAGACTGCTAATACGCAAATATGATAAAATGCGTGTTACCACTGGGTGAAATGATGTAACTCTTGGATGATTTAGACACTTCATAAGTCAGTTCATAATAGGTCAGTTCATAATAGGTATACACAAGGTCTTGTGAGAATGTGGAGATTGACATTTCAATGTTTTAGTTCACATCCGAAGCTGCGGCCGTGGTACAGTGGTTAGTGCGCTGGGCTTGTAACCCGGAGATCCGGGTTCGAATCACGGTCGCGGCAGGTCATACCCTTCTATGAAAATTTGACAAAATGTCGATTTTCCTGCATATATGTGGAGAAGTTGATGGCTCCTTATGGAAGGGTAAGTTAATACTGGTTAGTAATTATACAGTCCACGAAAACTGGTTTGGTGAACCGGTCGCCGTATATAGCTGAAAATTGTTGAAAAACGGCGATAAACCCCAGTGAAAATAAGTTTACATCCGAACTTGAAGTTTGTTTTTATAAACGATATATATGTTCTCCGTCCTAAGTTGATACGTCCAGAATGGTGAGTTATTATTGATTTTACAATAATGCTGAGACTGATGATTATGTACAAAGTTTATATTGTCCTTTCTTCATAAGATGTTTGAAGAAATGCGATTGTCACTAGTTTTCATGACCTGATTTTTAATATTGTTCATGAAAGTAAAGTCTGTAGACTTTATGAGTAAATGAAGCACTTTTGATTATAAAGATATTTTCACAGAATAATGCATGTGATGTCCCTAGTCCAAGAACATTAACTGTAATGTTGATAATAATGTAATTAATGTAAGGGTATCCCTTACACTCATAATAACCATTTATCAATCACTTATTGGATGCGGAAATATACGTATATTGGTCTTAGGAATTGACTATCTAAAGTAATGAAACTTTGTTGAAAACAAACTACATTTAATCTTCGGTTTATGTCTTTATATCTTCAGAACAAATGACAAAGAGAAAATTGAAAGACTTGAAAAGGAAAATGAACGATTAAAAATACAGAATGGGTTGTTGACAATGGATTATGATTTGTAAGTCTTTGACAGTTTATTTGTTTCTGCTCATATCATGCTTTTCTTAGCCCATTGCAGCATAAGTAAATTACTGTTGCGTATTTCATTCCTGATTATAACATATAATTATATATTAATGTGTCTCCGTAAAGTATTAGATAAAACATTGAATGCCGGTTTAGGCCTAAACAAAAAAAAGTTTGTTTGCGGTTACATGCCCCAAAAGTAGGTAGGGATTTTTCTTTTTCATTTTTTTCACACATATTGGCAACACTGCTGTGAAAATTACTATATAGCTCTAAGATTTGGATGCCGTAAAAACTTTTGAGTCGGCAGGTAAAGGATGGGTCGGTCGGGTAACTGGAAACAAACCTATTTTTACGCCTTATCAGTAATTTCATCATAATGTTGTTGTTTTTTTATCAAAGCGACAGCAATATCTCAATGAGATTGCTACGCTAATAAAATATTTGCTAATGATGTTTTTGGTTGTTTTAGTGAGAAAGTTCAGAAATCAATGAATATCTCAGAGGAAACTATGGTCAAACAACTTACAGACGAAAATAAAGGGTGAGTGTTTCAACTTCATGAAGGAAATCAGGGAAATGGGAACCTTGAATTTGTAATTTGAGTGACTAAAAACCATTCAGTTATATCACATCACAAGATGTTTTGGTCCACCAATCACCTTTGAATTTAAAAGAAATGGAGATTTGGTGAACAAAGCAGTTCGCCTTTGTACACTACATGTATATGAACTTTATATTTATAGAAAATGCATATCATTTGCTTGAAAGTTTTTGAATAAGAATGATGTTTGTTTTAATGTTATTGAGTAATCCGAATCACTGAAAAATACCTTGAGGTTAAATCATTATTATTATATCGGTGGCTCTGCAATTATGAAAATTGAAAAGTGGTTATGTTTCTTACTGCTAAAATTGTGTATGATTTATTTAAAGGTTGATGCAACAAATACAAGAGCTAACATCTGCACCAAGCAACAAGTAAATGTTTATAATTACTGATTTCACGCATATATACGTATACCATTCCATCTTTGAACTTTAGTTCCCTGCGGAGTGAGTAACCAGCGTCTTAACTAACGATCTTTGAGCTTCAGTTATCCTGACATGCAAATATTTTACACACAATTCAATTGAAATCATTCTATTGATATTTTCCTGTAGTTTTCGCGAGATGCCCTTTTATAAGTGTAGTATGTATATGGAAATTACAAATGAATGTCATTTCGTGCAAGAATCTTTGAACAGGTAAATCAACAACTGTTGTAGCATTTGATAAAAATATATTTTAAATTCAGTTTCCTTTTTTTGCTACCACCAGTGCTTTGATATTGTGATTGATACGGTGTGTTTGTACTTACGTTCTATCTATTCCTAAATTTAGCATGATGTATTATGGGTACACATAAATAGTGTATTCCTATTCATAATAAAAATGAAGCAAAAAAATGAGAACACGTGTATCTTATTTTTCTAGTCGTTCAGATGACGCCACTGCAAAGCAGGTTGTATCAAAACAAGTCTCAGACACTGAACAAAGAAGGGCCGAGTAAGTATTTAAGACAACTTATCACTACATGAATCACGATGATTTTGCGCGTACCATTTGACTTTTAGAGGTTTACTCCAATTTTGAACAGTATATCAGATATATTGGTATGCAGTTAGCGGATATGGCTGGTCATTTTACAGTAATACCTCTAATGACATCATGTCCGGTTGAACAAAACAAATTTGACGCTTAGAAAAATCGAAGAAAAAATATCAAATGGTGTAAGTAAGCATTAACTGAAAACAACAAAAAAAACGACAAAAATTGATGATTTTTTTACGTTCGTGCATTTTTTAAACATGGATATGATATAACAGTATAACGGCAGTAAAGTCGTTTAATGGAACTGAACATTTGAAAATTATCGGAAGAAACGCTGTATAATGCAATCAACTTAGAAAACAGAAGTTTCGTGCTTAATTTCTACGCATCGAGAACAATTAATGATTGATTAGTAACTTTGGTCGTGAATAACTTAGAGAACCGGGTGACGTTACGACTTAGAGAGGAATTTGTTCATATTTTGTTTATTTCCATCAATCAACAAATAAAGTATCTGACTGTAAATTACTTTGTATAGGTGGTAATGAATATATGACAGACATTATTGGTGGTATTTTTAACCCTTACACGTTTTATTGGAGAAGATATTTCACATGACAAAACCTCCTGTGTAGGTAATTATCTACCTGTGTCTGTGTAGAGTATTGTTTCAAAACTAATTATTTTTTACAAAATTATTTTACAAAAGGCCTTTGATACTGTTGGTTATTCTATACTTCTAATGAAACATAAAGCATGTGGACTTAGTAATGACATAGTGACTTGGTTTAATTTTTATCTGTCTGTTAGACAGCAGTTAGTTGATTTCTCTGGAACTCGCTCAACAGCTGCCCCAATTACATGTTCCCTGGGGTTCTATATTTATGTTATTCACAACATAGTTTCTGACAAGAATATATCTAATGTTGAGAAATATTTGTCAGATGATCTTGAAAGGCTAAGCCATAGCCAATTGACAACAAATTATCTCTACATCTAGGTAAAACTGAGTCCATACTTTTTGGATCTTGCCATAAGTTACGAGCTCATCAAAACCTTAATATTACATGTAATGACACGACCTCCGAGCATACTTCATCTGTAAAGTATCTTGGAGCAACTTTAGATCCAACTTTATCTTTTGATATCATGGCACCTGCTATCATAAAGAAGGCCAATGCTAAATTATTGTCTCTCTACAGGAAAAGAGGCTTCTTATCTTACTCAGCATACAACAAAAACTTCTTGCTTCATCTCTAATTAAATGCCACTTTGATTACGCATGCTTAATTCGGTATTATAGTTTAACAAAGTCCTTACAAAAAACCTTCAAATTGTTCAAAATGGACTTTTTAAGATTTGTATTAGGTCTTGATTCTAGAGCTCATATTGGTCTAGTTCAGTTCAAATCCGTTGACTGGATACCTGTTTCTAAAAACGTTGATCTTATTATTTTATCACGTTTTTAGGAAAAGACATGGCTTATCCCCCATTACCTTGAAGAAAATGGTATTCTGAAAAATAACATCCATTCATAGTCATAATGATGCATATGCTCTCCCTAAAGTTGAAAGTTATGCATGTAATACTTTTTGTTCCATTGGTGCTAAATAATGAAAGAATTTACCGTCCAACTTTATTGAGTGATTTATCTTTGTTTTAGTTAGCTATTAAAGAACATTTTTATAAATAATCTGACATTGCTATATTTTTAATACAGATAAATACTTCGCCAATATTGCATATTTTAAGTTTTCATTTTTAGCTCACCAGAACCGAAGGTTCAGGGTGAGCTATTAGGATGGGTAGGTGGATGCTCCGGCGTCCGTCGTCTGGCGTCAACAATGGTCTTCTCCTCAGAAATTACCGGTCGAATTTACTTCAAATTTGCTGTGCAGAAGCCTTTTGACGTTCTAACTACAATTTGCTCATATTATACCAGTTGGCCCCTTTCAGGGGTCACTAGAGCTAAAATAGAAAAAAAACTTTAATCGTCTCCTCATGAACCAATGGATGGATCATCACCAAACTTGGTCTGTAGCATCCTTAGATGGTTTTCTCTTAAGTTTACTCAAATAAATTTGTTCAGCTCCTTTGAGGGGCCACTAAAGTTAAAAATAGAAATACATTAAAATGACTATTTCTCATGATTCTATCGATGGAATATTACCAAACTTGGTTTTAGCATCTTTAGATGACGTTCTATCAGATTTGCTGAAATAAAAATGGTTGGCCCCAATTAGGGGCTGCTAGAGCTAAACATAGAAATACCTTAAAATGACTTCTTTTCATGAACCATCACCAAATTTGGTCTGTGGCATCCTTCAGTCATCACGAATATTCCTTTGTAGTATCCTTTGATGGTCCTGTATCGAATTTATTATTGTTCCCCATTATTTGCCCACAAGTGTACTTTTATTACCTTTTTAGTAACAAGTTAATTAAAATATATTTATTGCAGGGCCATCATGGCCCTCTTGTAATATTTAATATTCATGTTTGTCAACTGTGACAATTGCTAGTCACCTTTTATTGTGTCTCATGTGATATTAATTACTTTATTAATTTTTAACACTCAGTCATAATTACTCATTGATGCATTAAGTGCATTATTTTATTATTTATTTATTAATGATAATTATTTTAGTGCATGTGTATTTTTGCTACTTAACCTATGTTTTATTATGATATTCTTAGTAACTTACTATTAATCTAACTAAATTTTATGATTACTTTTGAAGCATTTGCCTCTCTTTGGCATAAAACACAAGGACCACAATGGAAATAAGGGCTTGCTCTTTTTTGTTACATTATTGGTGTTAGTCGCATGGTCATGGATTTCTTGATGAATTTTGTGTTTTTCAAATAGCATTGTTTGCATTAACTGCCGAAATTACCTACCTACCTACATACCTAATTCTCCACAAGAAGCACCCACCTTCTCGCGAAATAACGAATGACTTTAAACTTGATGTATTCAACAGGATCGTCACAAACAACATTTGATATATCGCGGCCAAGTTTCGAACTCATGAACCAGAGATCCAATACATATAGATGTTATTTTGTTGCATTTTTAGATATAAAACCTAAATCATTGGTGACACATTAACTTAAATCTTCAGGGCGAAAGAAGATGCGAGAAACTCTTCAGAACAACGTTCTCAGCTTGAAAAGTTAAGAAAAGAACTTGAAGAAGCAAAAACAAAACTGTACGTCGGGGTTTTTTCTCTGCACTTTATAATTAGTCAATACTGTATAAATGTTGCTATTGCAGCTGTTAGCGAGGTTCATACTGGTTGTACTGCATGGTTGTTTTGGAGAAAGCTAAGTATGACACTCGTTTGTGTGCTTTCTTCACTGGGGTTCTATTTTTATATTGTTATGTGCTGTGTTCATGGCTCCTATAATTATGTGCCGTGATTTTCCGTTTATGTGGTCTGTGAGACAAGTCGGAATTTGCTGCATGCGGTACTTGCCTTCATCTATACTTCAAAGTTGGTAATAAGACAAAAGGGTGGTCTTCAAATCTAGCTGGTGCTGCATTTTTAACTGCTGCAGTATGATGTATGGATTTTTGCAAATATCGTATGTAAAGAACTTATTTGTATGCGTCAGACGCAAGCCAGCTATTATTTGTTGAATTGACATCGAACTGGATTCCTTCCATTCTGAATGCCAATGAAATATTGTTCTTCAGGTTTTCATTTACATGTTAATTGAATATGACGAACACAATTATCCCACACAGATCCATTCGATAATAACTACTTGTACTTAACAAGAATTAATGTCTTTTAAATATTAGAATACAATAACTTTTGTGCTCCTTTGAACAACAAACCTTACAGTCTCATTTGATTCTTTGTTGTATACAATTTCATGTTCAGGCTAGACTTTGACAAAATTAAAAGTGACCTGGCGTCCAAACAATCAGAGATAAAAGATTTAACTACAGAACTTGAAAGCGCAAAGAAACGATCGTAAGTTCCCAATATAGTCATAATATTTTGTAATGTTATGTATGTTATGTAGAAAATAAAGCAATTAGTATTAATTACGGAGATCTAGTTGTTCGGACATTTAGTCACGATGGAATAATATAAAAATGTTGTTATATTTTAATTTATAACGTAGAACATTATATATTTATAACATAGTTAAATTATGTTAACTTAATACAATTACATTTGCAAAATAGATGCACTGATATTTTATAACAGAAAATTGGTTTCATAATGTGGCAATGGGTAATTACGTATTTATATTCATTTAGGACGGAGAAAACGTGTTTAAATTCTAATATTATAGGAGGTTTGAGGTCATTCGATTCTATATTCTTCCAGTATGTTTCTTTCGTGCTTATATGACACTTATCTTGAACTATATCAAAATATAAACTTTTTGGCAACATTTATATATAATGCATTACTGTTTTTTTTTGTATTTTTCTCGCTAGATCTGAAATTGAGAAAATCCGAGATGAGTTGGCGTCTAAGCAATCCGAAATAAACAAATTGACTACAGAACTAAAGGACGCAAATAATAAAATGTAAGTTCTTAATATTTTTAAATTAACAGATAAACAACAAATCTACAACCTAATTTTGCAGACTGACAGAGTTACAACACATTTTATAATTTCTGATAACGGGCGCAGGAGGCGATGTTATGAACAGGACACGTATTGTTATGAACCGACAACAATGGAAGTATTTTCTTTTGGTATTTTATGCAGATCATTGTACACGAGTGGTCATTTATATTAAACGAGTCTTCTAAAAACGATGAAAACGAGCTGAGTTTTTATGGGTAAAAGATGATTCGTTTAGTAAATTCAATAAATATTGACCACGAATGTTAGACTCTGTTTATGACATAACAATAACTTCTGATTTCTGCCAGATCTGTATGCATGGGATGAATGATATGTTGTTAGGTTAAATTTAATCAAACTAATCCGAAATGATATAGCGTCTGAGTTATTAACAGTAAAGCAATTAAATACAGAACTTAGAGACTTCTGTTCTTATTCTGTTTTACTTAGCGCTAAACAAAATGAAGACATGAAAACTGCAGAGAGTAAAGTGAATCAGAAAACAGACAATAAAGAAAATGAGGACAAAGGGTAAGATATGTTTAAACAAGACCTATCAGCCCATCATTCAATAAACAATGACAACTATACAAACAAAACGTATAACGTTATCCGTCTCAAAACAGTGAAAATACATTATCTACAAAAATGGATTAGGACATGATAAAATAAACAGATGAAATTTTGTCAGATAAAACGTCAAGCGTCAGACAAAGTTTGATATCTGTTAATAGCAACTAAAATAATCAACAACCTCGTTTCCAATTAAGTGTGTAGTATAATCTTACACCATTCGGAAATACTTCATACGTACAGTCGCGTAACTGGTTCTTATATTTTTATTTTAGATCAGAAATTCAGGTAATACAAAAGGAATTGGCGTCCAAGCAAGAACACATAAACAGGTTATCTGCAGAACTTGAAGACACTAAGAAGCAAGTGTAAGTTCTAATAAATATATAGGCATTCACTATACATCTCTGATCTAGTTCCGAATACTTGCCGAGTACTTCATGTGATCTTTCAGATATGTTATAAGAACAACGGGCGTTCTGGTAATGCATGTTTGACAAAGACCATGTGTTGAGCTGTAATCCCCTCTCAAATAGCACCACATCAATGAATGAATGTTTCTTGGTACATCATTTCCCAAGCTGGGATTGAAATTGTGAATCGTCGACAATTTTTAATCGATGTAATACTTTTTAGTTCACGAGTACTTTTATGAATTATCAAAATATATCTATATTAAATATCTGTAGCGAAGGACCAATATTAAATTATTAAATTATAATATTAAGAAACTCAGGCCTATCCTTTTAACTTGCCTTTTTTCAACTTACTAATCATGAATTCACAATATATGTACCAAAGCTTCGTCTTGTCAAATTACTGAGATCTTAGCGCGAGGAAACATTTCATTTTCAGGATGAACTTTAATGTTGATTAAATTGTTGCTGATACAATTATCACCATACTATCATAAACACCTTCGTAGCCTAAAAATACTAGTATATTATTCTACTACTTTATAATACGCCGTCGCTTGCATGTTCTTAAAAATCTACCTCTATAGACACATGAATATTTCAGAGAGGACACCAAACGTGAATTAACTTTAGCTCAAAAAGAAAAGGAAACTGAATTAGAGATCAAAAACAATGAATTAAAGACCAAGGATTCTGAAATAGAACACAAGGTTGAAGAGCTGAAGAAAAAGGAAGCAGAATTACAGGAACAAAAGAATGAGGTAGAGAACAAAGACAAAGAGGTGCGGAAGAAAATCACCGAGATAGAAGAACTGCGTAAAAAAATACAAGATTATGAAAAGTAAGGTATTAATTTAATGAAAATCAATTTGCTAAAAGGAATTAGTCAAATAAATTCAGCAGCTAACTTTCTAAGAAATATTTATGTTATACAATTGAAAGATGATCGAGATTTTCAGTACAAGTACATAATGTTGTTTATCAACACTACACATACGACTGATTTCACCAATACAGAGTAGGTCTATCTTTCGTACTATTATTTTATGCGACTGGATGACTGTTTCGAACGATTAAGGATCGAATCCACGTCGTAATGGCGACAGCGTCAAGCATTTACAAATCCAACCTTTTTATCGATTGGACAATGACAAGAATTGCCGAAACGATTGCATAAATAACCCTATTCAGTAGACTTCCAGTGTTTCACATCAATACGTAGTGTCGGGTGGATATATATATGGTTACACTGAATAAATACACTGGGGGACTTTCCATGACCCCATACTGTGTAAATAAACGCTATTAGTTTTAAGGTTCCGTTTTGTTATGTCAGAAATTCGTCTTCTTATCATTGTTACACTATCATTAATGTTTTCATAACGTCTTCATCCAAATGTTGTTCTATTGTTCTATTTATTGCGTGAACTTTTGTTCTTAAATTTTGCATTTTGACATTAAAATTCGAACGCAAGTAGTTGACCATTCACAGAAATGTCCAACATAAACATTTCACTTTGACCATAGTCCCAGACTTTAAATCCTGTTTTTGCATTTTTCACTCTAAATACTAATTAATTATTTAGGTAATAGACATTCGAAATTGTGAAAGTCTGCAATGTATATTACAATGGATCAGGAACAAAGCATATGTAAATAAATTCATTTCACTCAATAGTTACATGCACGACACAGCTGTATATTGACAAATAACTGTCTTTGGTAGTTGCTATATTCTCAATTAGGGCTTTGCGATCTCCTTCGATTTATTGTAGGTGATTAGGGTTATCATCCTGTTAGTATATCTATAAAAGGAGATACGAAAAATATACTACATTACTATTCTTATTTGTGTGCAACTAGAGCAGTGTGGAACTTTTTTTCGTTTGTCACTCATAGTTTCGAACTTCTTTAGAAAAATGGCGAAAGCGAAGGAGGAGTCTGTAGCCAAATCTAATGGCAACGCCACAAATTACAGAAAAGAACTGAAAGAAGCAAAAGATGAGATTGAAGACTTGAAAAATAGGTATGGATATGTAGTAAGCTGCAGCGTAAAAGAGTATGCCCTTAGTACCTAAACATTTCAAGATACTTAATATTGTATATTGTATTGTAAAGTTACACAAAATGAATAATGTCCTATCGTTTTATGTGTAAATGAATTCAATCCTTAATTATGATACATGTACCATGATCATGGTTTTGAAAAAGATAATAAATTTGATTTATAGGCTAAGCAAAGTGATTGGAGCTAAAATAACCGACGGCAATCCTGACATTGCTGATCTTAGTGATATGAACCGCCCAACAAAATTGGCAGAAAAATATGCTGAATTATACGACAATGAATGGACGGACGCCTACGAAGAACTCGAAACGAAAAGAAAAATGGAAGAGAAAAAAGTAATAGAGACTCTTTTGTCGAATCTAAAGGCAAGTAACTATTCCTTAATAGATACAAGACTTATAGTACATACATTGATGCACTTTTTAAGATTGAAATTATCAATGTTTTATGCGCATTTTGCAATTCTAAACTATACTGTTAATAATGTAGTTCAAATGTTCCCTATATTCTCAGGATGTGTATGAGTTTTGTCAGAATGAGAGTAAAGACTACGAGGCTAATATCAAAAAATCTGCTTTGGCAGTGCCAGGGGCAGGAGATGGAAGACCTAAGACACCAAATGTACGTATGAACTGACAATAAAATATTCCATTAAAACCACTAAAATTAAACCAGGGCCGAATTATGTTTTTAATAATCCTTGTATGAATACATAATTATTTATTATCCTTTCTAAACATATATACACCGAAAGATGGTGATCACAAGATAAGATTTTTGTATTACAGCTCACTGCAACATCCAGAAAGCTGTTTGTCGACCTGAGAAAAACATTCGCTCCCTTTCTCATCGATGACTTATTCAAGGTAATAATCTTCATAATAATTTTAGATGTTCAGTTTTCAATGGAAAGATGTTAATAATTATGCTTATTTGCAAACAATGATTTTGTTAGATTCAACATTGATTAGACATTTATTTTAGATGTCGGAATTTACCATGAACACTTTTTTTCAGAAATACAGAAAGAAAAATGAGAAAAAACTCAGCGGATATACCAGGATGACGGAGTACATAAGGACATGTATAGAGATATGCTGGTTGATGAGCGTACAAGACCCACCTGTCGTTTTGGATGTTAAGGATCCGAAAGGTCCATTTGATGGGGACAAATACAGGACATACACAAAATCTGGAAAAACATTTGACTACATTGTTTGGCCACCGATGTGTCTGAAAGAATCCGGTCCCCTTTTAGGAAAGGGTGTTGCACAAGCCAAATAGGGCAACTAATGATTTAAGATACACCAAGGTATCCATTATATGATGGTGATTCAGCTAATTTGCAACATTCCTTAAAAATAGAAATTTTTAAATACTCAGTTTTCTTGCTGCATTTATTTGACAATAATTTGTTTTATCCGTCTACATTAGGATCCTTGTGAACTAATATTTATTGCTTGCATATTATTTACGTAATTTTTCCATATATACGTTGTATAAAATTCATTCCAACAAACTGCGTATATTTATATGACATTGATTGTAAATGATGTACAATCACTTCCGTCATTTTAACTCATCCCTGCTCATTAAATACCAAGGCCTTTGTGTGCATTAGGGTGTGTAAATGCATGCGCTTTTTTGATGCTATGAGTGTCATCATTACACTGTATAACTCTGTATTTGTTTCTTTATTTATCATTATAACTAAAATGTTCTGATTCGCCATAATTTGAAAATCAAATGCGAAGTGTGTGTCCAGACAGCAAAAGCGGAATATACGATGTGCGTGTAGGCGCAAGTGTGCGCATCTTTTGATTGTGGTGTCGTGTACCGGAACACTTAGATAATATTTTGTATTCATAGAAATCTTTCAAGACATTCTGTAATGTTCATGTCTCATGATGTTCTAGCGAGCGATAGTGTTTATGCAGGTGTGGTGTTATTGTAAATTTATTTAGGGTCTGCAGTTCTACCCATCACGCGGTAATAGTTCTTTTTACTAATATGCTATATCCTTGGGCCATTATTGCAACTAGAATTTGAAATACACAATTCATCTGGTTAATAAGTATATTTAATCGCGGGTTCACTTTCATGCAAAGAAATAACTGCAACATACATAGGTGAGTGACTTTAAATTCATTACGAGCATCCTGTAAGTGTATATTGCGGGTGCTCCTTATTGTATTTATAAATTGCTGTTGTCATTGTCATTGTACTTGATTCAATAAATAATCTCAGGTTTGCAATATCTATTAAGAACATTTTTAATGTTTCTTGATGTACACTTTCACTAAAGAACAAAATTTGGTGTGCTTTTGCATTCTCTGTTAAAACTAGGAAAAATACATCTGGTAAGTGTCATATATTACATGAACCAAATAGATTTTTAACCTTATTGCATTACACCTTCAACACTCATGGAACCTTCTATAAATACATTTTTATAGATTGTATTTAAAAATGGATTTCTAGAAAAATAACACGCAAAAATCCGAAAGTTTTTGTCGTATAAACAATAGATTTTTCTGTTAATTGGCCACAATCTAGTTTATCCTTTGCTTAAGAAGTATCAATCAAATCCAATTTCCATACCACTATACCTAGTTTAATAAGAATAGAAGTATATTTCTTTAGTATGTCCATTGTTCAAATGTTATTTTGCGAAAAAAAAACAAGATAAATCATTGACAATAGTTAAACCGTGAGTCCTAGACTGGCACAAATGTTGTTAGCAATCATTTCGTGTACATGTTTTCGTATCTACGCTGGAACCAATGCAGTGCATTCCCCCGTTTTTAGGTACTGGATTGGAACATAACCTTAATCGAGAAACGACGCCTTGTCCACAAGTGACACTACACGATATCCATGAAGACCATATGGACCAACCTCCATTTACTGAAGATTTAACCGGCAAATATTTTATATCAGGCGGAATGGTGTAGATTTCAATATTTTATTAGTTTAGACGGGTCAAACATTTTTCAAAGTCAGTATAACAATTTCAGTATTAGAAAAAGCATGTAATTTACCAAAAGACACAAACATGGATTAGCAAATTTTGTTAAAATATTTGTTATTAAACAGGATACAAAATAGGCGTAAACTCATTACATGGCGGTGAAACCATTCGCATATTATAAACAAAATTGTTATATCTTATATGATAGACATTTAAACCACACCTATGGGGTGTAGACAATAGCCTCTCTAATACTCTAAGACAGTGTGTATTCAGTTTTGTTATAGATGCGCTTGGGTCTACATGTTTATTAAGTATATTAAAGATATAATTAAACAATGCAGTGTTGTCTCTCTTATTGAAGTTATGACAAATTGGCGACGAGGATTTTAATATCATGCATTTAAATTTACATTTCAAGGATTTAACCCATTTGCAAAAAAAGGTAAATTGTGAGTTAAACACTGATGTAACATTTAAAATGGCGGGACATATCGGGAAATTGGAACAATTCGATGAGAGTGTTGAATCCTGGATTTCCTATGAAGAGAGACTTGTACAGTATTTTAATGTTAATGACATTAAAGATGAAAAGAAAGTGTCTGCACTTCTTACTCTTATAGGGTGTAAAACTTATGGATTGTTGAGAAATTTGACAGCTCCAGGGAAGCCTGCAGACAAAACATACGTTGAACTGTGCAAACTGCTAAAGGACCATCTTGCGCCAAAACCATTGTTGATTGTAGAACGATTTCGTTTTCATAAAAGGCACCAGGCCATTACAGAGAGTGTAAATGACTTTGTTGCAGAAATACGGAAGCTCTCTGAGCATTGCAAATTCGGCGAAGCTTTGAATGACACTTTACGAGACAGATTTGTCTGTGGTCTAAGGGACCAAAATATACAGAAGAAATTACTGTCCAAGAGTGGATTGACATTCCAGAAAGCTGTCGAAGAGGCACTGGCCATGGAAACAGCATCAAAGGATGCCACAGAATTAAGAACGGTAGAAAATGTTAACAAAACGGTTAAAACGAAAGCTCCGGTAAGGAAACGTGCCAAATCAAAGCAGACAGAAAGTTGTAAACACTGTGGTAAAACAAATCACAGTGCAGACAATTGTTACTTCAAGACAAAACAATGTTACAATTGTAAGAAAACAGGCCATATTAAAAGTATGTGCAAAAGTCTGTCTAAGAAAGGCGTGAAATCTGTTGAGGACTCTGTCAATGAAATTTTTATTATAAATTCGATTAAGGGTCGACAGGGCAACAAGCTCATGATTTCGCCAGAAATTAATGGCAAAGCCGTTCAAATGGAACTTGATACTGGGTCATCAGTAAGTTTGATGTCACACAAACAGTTTCGAAATTTGTTTGGAAAGAAAGTGAAATTAAATGATCCTGAATCTATTCTTAAGACGTATTCAGGGGAAACAATAGAACAAGTTGGAATTTACCGCCCCACAGTTTCTTACAATGGGCAAAAGAGTGTATTGAAACTGTGCATCATTAAGAATGATGGTCCTGCGTTATTTGGTAGGGATTGGCTGTACAGCATTAAAGTGGACTGGAATAATGTATTCCAAGTTAATTCTGTCAGACAGGGAAATTCAAAGATTACAGCAAATCGAATACAATCGGTTTTAAAAAAATACCCAGACGTATTTAGTGATGGCATTGGGAAAGTCAACGGGATTAAGGCCAAATTGACTCTAAAAGACAATGCAAAGCCAGTGTTCAAAAAGGCAAGACCGGTGCCTTTATCTCTAAAACCAAAAATTGAGAAAGAATTAGACAATCTGGAAAATCATGGAATTATTTCCAAAATCAAATCTAGTGAATGGGCAACGCCGATAGTTCCAGTTCTTAAATCAGATGGAAGTGTCCGAATTTGTGGGGATTTCAAAGTTAGCCTAAACCAGGAATTACAAGTGGACAAATATCCAATGCCAAATATACAAGATATTTCAGTGAACCTGGCTAATGGACAGAAATTCTCCAAAATTGATTTACGACAAGCCTATCTTCAATTGGAATGTGATGATGACAGTAAACAGCTACTAACAATTAACACACATAAAGGGCTATACAGGTACAATCGACTATTGTATGGTGTAGCATCAGCTCCAGCTATCTGGCAGAGAACGATTGAACAAATACTGAATGGAATATCGGGTGTTCAAGTAATTCTGGATGACATGGTGGTGACGGGTACGACTGACGAGCAACATTTAGAAACATTAGACAAAGTTTTGTCTAGATTACATGATTATGGAGTTAAAGTAAATGTTGACAAGTGTGATTTCTTCAAAAATCGGATTAATTATTGTGGGCATGAAATTGATAGTGAGGGACTGTGGAAGTCAAAAATAAAAGTAGGAACTATATTGGACACACCTAGTCCGACTGACGTGAGTTCTCTCCGTGCATACATTGGCTTACTCATGTATTACAATAAGTACTTAAAAGACGTATCCACTGTTATTAAACCGCTGACAGAATTACTCGAGAAAGGTCGAAAATTTGAGTGGAATGACGTGCATGAACACGCATTTCGTGAGTCAAAACGTTTATTGACAAAAGAGCCCGTGCTAACGCATTATAACCATGAATTGCCCGTAAGGTTGGCTTGTGACGCCTCTCCAGTCGGAATAAGCGGCATTCTTTCACATGTAATGCAAGACGGTTCTGAAAAAGTTATCGCGTATGCTAGCCGAACGTTGACTAAAACAGAACGAAAGTACGCACAGTATTCACGCGAAGCTTTGGCAGTATATTGGTCAGTGAAAAAGTTCTTTACATATTTATATGGTAGGAAGTTCACATTAATATCTGATTGCCAAAGTCTTGTATCAATATTTAGTCCAAAGAAAGACTTACCAGTAACGACTGAGCAACGTATTACCAGGTATGCATTGTACCTATCGGGATTCGATTATGATATCGAATACAAGAGTTCGAAAAAAAACTCAAATGTAGACGGGTTATCACGTTTACCCGTGCCTACGGAACAGGACGACTGTCCTGACGAGGTAGAGGTGTTTTACACATCTCAGATTGAACATTTACCGGTTACTAGCGCTCAAATAGCACGTGAGACACGCCGTGACAAAACACTGTCGCGTGTGTTGGAAAATGTCATGAACGGTTGGAAATCATATAAAAATGATGATATGCTACTGAAGGCATATTTTAATCGGAAAACCGAGTTATCAATCAACCGCGGATGCCTCATGTGGGGAATACGTGTCGTTATACCTGTTAAACTACGTAAACAAATCATGGATTTGTTACATACAAGTCATCCCGGAATATCGCGAATGAAAAGTCTCGCCCGTAGCTATGTATGGTGGGCGGGATGCGACCAAGATCTAGAGATTTTGGTGAGAAGTTGTGTTGGTTGTCAGAAACAGCAAAAGATGCCTTCTGCTGTAAACCTACATCCATGGGAGTATCCGAGCACTCCATGGGAACGTGTTCATGTAGATTTCGCTGGTCCATTTTTAGGCAGAATGTTCCTAATCATGATAGATGCTTACAGTAAATGGCCTGAAATTATTGATATGGATCGATGTATAACTGCTGAGAAGACAGTTAAAGTCATGCGCACGGTTTTTGCGAGAAACGGATTACCTGTACAAATTGTTAGCGACAATGGTCCACAATTTGTGTCAGATGTGTTCACTAAATTTATGCAAGACAATGGTATTTTGCATTTGAAATCAGCACCGTATAATCCAAGTACAAACGGTCTCGCAGAAAGAATGGTTGGAACTTTTAAACAAAGCATCCGAGCAATGCAATATCAAACAGGGATTTAAATCAAAAGCTTAGTTGCTTCTTGCTACGGTATCGTAATACCAGTCAAGGCACAACAAATGAGACTCCAGCAAGTTTATTTCTTGGTAGGAATTTAAGGTGTAGGTTGGATTTGGTCAAACCTGACACAAAGCAGCATGTCAGAAATAAACAAATTAAATCTGCTTTCTCTGATGAGAGAAAATATCGTGGTTTCAAATTAGGTGAAAATGTTTTAGTCAGAGATTACAGGGGTAGAGATAAATGGGTTGGTGGTATTATACACTCATGTGAAGGTCCTCTTATGTATAAGGTTGATGTAGGATATCAAACGTTGTGGCGTAGACACGCGAATCAGTTACGAAAAACTGAAATGATTGAATCGAGATCAATTAATTATCCGCAAGAAAAGCAGTTTGATGAAAAATCATTACCGCAAAATAAACCAACTTACGATACAAATGTTTCTCAGGAAAATGATAAATCAGACAGTGAGTCAATTAGCACAGAGAAAGCTCAGGTCAGTTCAGGTCAAACACCTACTACTATCACAGGTAATGAACAGAAAAATGAGAAACTGTCAGAAAGACGATACCCATTAAGAGATAGGAAACCACCAGAGAGATATGGTTTCAATTAAACTGTGACACTAGAATGTGTTGTTTTGAATTTAACTGTGACCTTAGAACGTGTTACACCAAATTTATGGAGCAAGTGTATTGTTATTGTAATTATAAGTAATTATCATTATCTTTTACACTTGAAGATATCACTGGACTATAAACCTAATCGTGGAAAAATGTTATTAAAGATGATAAACATAGCATGAAAATTTCCAGATGGATTTAATAAGGAAAACTATTTCATTCATGTTTATGTTCTTAAATTAAGCAGTTGTTATTTAGACTTGCTAAAGAATTTTGTAGTAAATGATATTTTATGTATTGACATTCAAATTAAAAAGGGGAGAGTTGTTATATCTTATATGATAGACATTTAAACCACACCTATGGGGTGTAGACAATAGCCTCTCTAATACTCTAAGACAGTGTGTATTCAGTTTTGTTATAGATGCGCTTGGGTCTACATGTTTATTAAGTATATTAAAGATATAATTAAACAATGCAGTGTTGTCTCTCTTATTGAAGTTATGACAAAAATGAAATCAAGTAATATCAAATTATTCAATTTTTGTTAGATTTCTGCAATAAAAATCATCTAGAATGAATGTTAGTGGTGTCAATTTATCGGCATTTTGTGTCTTAAATTTCTCCTATATTCGTGACTTACTTGGACAATTTAGAGAGGCATCTGGGACACATTGTTCCACATCTGTAGCTGAGCCATCGCAATTAACGGTACCACCAACTTGAGTCGTATCTTTGCATTGTCTACTTCTTTTATGGTTTCTTTCACAACTGCAATGTGACCAGGCTGACCACATGCTCCATGTTCCTGTTGCTAAAAATAGATAAGAAGGAATAAATTAATAAAAACGACGAACGACACAGCAATTTTTGATCTACTGGATGCCTTATACACATGTTCTTCTCGTGTAATGTCTCATGATTGCATTTTACAGCGAGAGCATCAGTGGTTGTTGGATACTTTTATCTTTTCTTACAGAAAGGAAAATAATTGACCATTATTTTAAACACCAAGTCCACATTCGAATCTCTACTTTTTAGGTAATTAGTACTTGCTCAATAACTTAAGGAATAATCACGAATATAATCATGATCATGATTTCAACATCGTTTTGTAAACGTTTGCATGCAGATTCTTTTCTGCATGCACATGCAAAAAAAACAAAAATATATGTATCCTCTTGGTATAGATATTTACTTTGGCACTGATGCATCTGTACTGGAGCTCCATCACAGTCTCTTCCAAACAAAGATGGCGGCGGATTATCACACTTCCGGTAGCGTTCTTTTATATATCTGTCACCAGAAAATGTACATGGACTCCATTGACCCCAGTCGGACCATTGTGCGCCTTGCACAGAACCTTAGAACGAAAACAGCTTCGCAACATTAAGCTAAAGGTAAACGGCTAACAACATCAACAAAATTTCATTTTAGTAGTGGTTTATACTCATCTCACACCAAATAAACTTAAAATGTGAGTGAAGTTTTGTTTCAGTGCCAGTTATAATAAAATAATGCAACAACCGTGACTTTGCGTGTTAGATCAATGCAAGACGGTAACACTGGACGTTTAAGTTTTAGTGTTTTATGGTGATGTTTGTCGTTTTGCGTTTTTATTTTGTGCTTTCCGTCGCTGATCAAAATATGTTTTTGTACGAAGGATGGTGCAAACCTTGGTGTGTGATTGATAGACTTGGAGGTCTGTATTAACAGGCACAAATTTTGTAGTGGAATTTCTTTTGAATCTGTTTTGCTACTATCAAAGATAGCCTTTGGCCTAGATTTCACAGAAGGCTCGCTTTATGTTTCGTAAATTTTATCAATAATGAACTTGCGATATCAATCATGAAAAATTTGTGCAGCCAAACATGTAAATGAAAAATACCTTCTGGAGAGCCATATATATTTTCATTACAGTCGATATTTACGGCTTTTATTCAGCAGTAAAAAATGATGTGCAAGTAATTAAACTGTTTTTACAGCCCATTGTTCTCTATTCACAAGTGGGCTTTACTATAAGTTAGACTGTAAATATATTCAGTTTAAATTACTGTAAATGACTGAAGTGTACGACAAGCGTTATGATGACATTGAAACTTGAAGTTGCCAAGTATTTGCTACAAATGGCAAAAACAAATTAAGACGTAAAAATCTACTTGTACCTTGTTGATTGACTAGAAAACGCTTGATATAATGGTTGACAGAACGCTCATTGAAATACTTCGTAATTTGTGGGCTTTTGCCTAAGGAATATAAGAGAATTCAACTTCCTCAGATAACGAAAATAAGCAAATGTTGATTATATACTGGTCTTCATATGCTGTTTTATATTTATTAAACTTAGATGAATTGATCATAATTGTATTATAAATCAAATGCCATATTTGTTCGAATACCTGTTATGAACAACCTTAGGCAATACTAGTACAAACATGCCTCCTTATTCTGTAAGAGACTGATTACTTTCCCCACCTGTTGCATGACCTGGTAGACATGTAATGTTTGGTGCGATTCATTCAGTTAACTCGTCTGGGAGATATACGTGTGCCTTTCGGGCTCGAACCCACGTCCTATTGATCAATAGTCGTCCGCTCTACCGACTGACCCTACCGGGCAGGCTTGATCAATAGTATTGACAACTTATAATGTTTTACATTTCAAGTCAATGCAAGTCTGAAAGGAACATAGTCAAAGGCGAGATTGTTTGAGCGTGATGACTTTGTGCTAAACTTAAAGATAAAATTTATATAGTAAAAATAATAGATACAAAAAGTGTACATACTCGTATTGCAATCCCTTGGTAGGCTCAACAAACATAGTGTTAGTACATGTATAAAAATGTTGCCAATTTTCATGTCTTCGACAAGAATTAGATTCCATTTAACTATATTAACATGATTCTTTATCGTACGTAAACTTTTAAATTGAATGACAACATGTAACAAATATGTCACATTACAAATTCTTTATCAGTGACCTATAAGGTGTGACGTGGTAGGAACTTTACTTATAATCATTTGTTTTTATGTGAACAAGTGAATTGGTCAAAGCGCACCAAATTTTGGCAGACCCAACGTCCAAAAGTTTTTTAGTTATGTTGATAATATTATTTTTGAGAGGGAAGGAGTTAGCCTTTTTTCAACAGTATTTCAGTTATATACCGGCTATCAGATAAGTGTTAAGGCCGCGGTCGTGGTCCAGTGGTTAGTGCGCCGGATTTGTGACCCGGAGATCTGGGTTCGAATCCCGTAGCGGCAGGTCATACTATTCAATGAAAATGTGACAAAAATGTCGATTTTCCTCCATATATGGAGAAGTTGCCGGCTGCTTGTGGAAGGGTAAGTTAGTACTGGTTAGTATACAGTCTAAGAAAGCTGGTTAGGTGAACCGGTCGCCGTATATAACTGAAAAAATGTTGAAAACGGCGTTAAACCTCAGTGACAATAAGTCACATCAACACAAAAAACAATCAGATAAGTGTCCTTAGATTATGTACCAGTATTACCGGATATTACTGACAACTTCCCCACATGAATCGCTAAAACATGTGTTGGAAGAATCATTTACAACGTGACTTTTTGATATGATGCAAAAACGTAACAAAAATAAGAAATTAATCTTCAACCAATTCTTATGAACAATTTAGATGCCCCTTTGATTAAGAAACGGAACACACAAGGTAATGTAAGCATGGCTTAAAGCCTTCCGCATTTGTTAACAAGCTTTCTTAATTATGATGCCGAGTGTGCTAAAACACGCATTGCATCTGCAAACAAAATATATTAGTCACATTCACTACTGCCAGGTGTCATCTCTTCGCAAAATGTTTATTCCAAGCAAATATTTATATCTCGAGCAAATTTTACACCAAACCCCAAGTTCTAAACTATTGTTTGGAGGGTTGTATCAAAACCTTTATTTTTTTGATATTTTCCCCTGAACACAGTATTAACTAGACCTGTAATGAAACTACAATACTTCAATCTTTGGTTTAAGCAAACAATGAGTACTCTAAAAACAAATATTAAGACAATTATTTCAGTTAGGGTGGAGGTTTAAAACACAAATTAAATTTGCTAAAAATTAATCTTTATTTATGATGATGTCAAAAATATAGTAAAGACATGCGTATTTGCCTTCAAATCAAAGTGCTCACAGTCTTTATTTGTATTCGTCAGCAGGCAATTGAAAAATAAGGATTTAAGTACAAGGTTAAGTTAGGAATTTGACACCGGGTCATGAAAAATAACACTTTTATGTTTAAGTCCGGATAAGCATCTAAAGCCATGTTTATGTGGTTATGTCGAAATGACCAACGTGAAATAACTTTTGTTGTTAAATGACGTCTTAAACCAATGTTTAATAATGGCTAATGTTTTATATCATCGGTGGTGTACCTACTTTTGTACTACATTTAGTAATTTCTATATTTACACCGATCAATACAGAGTTTAATATTGTCGATAACATGTTTAAACTGCATGTATATCGTGCTTGATAAAGGCCTGAATATACGTAGGGTTGGCTGTTTAATTCCGATCTGTTAAATAAATACTGGATTTGTTTTAAAATACTTCTACAGTAATAAGTGATTTGGGGATATTTACTTATCGTGGTATCAGGTCTGATCTTAAATTATGACTTCAAAATTTGATCTTCTATGCTTCTGAATACTCACATTTGTTTTACATGAATATCGAGGAGATAATTTGAGTTCATTGTGATTTGGAATATTGTAGAGTCACTAATAAAGAGTTAGATGCATGATGTCGCTGCATTCTAGTAAACAAAGGGGTAGTATTGGGGCTGTGCCAAAAGGACTTAAAAGTGCCGGAAAACGAAGCGGGTATAATAAATTGTATTTTTGTTTTATTTAAAAATTAGTACTTCACTTAAACGAAAACGCATCAATAATATTTAGTACACAATACGCTAACAATAAAAAGAAATCGTTTATCTTATCATTTTGTTCATAAATATGATATGAATAATGTTCCATTGTTGTTACACTAATAAATAAATGACAAATCTGAAAGGTCAGTAATTGGAACAAAGTTTTTACTAAAATTAGCTAACTTCGTGTAGTAAAGAACAACGGATTAGTATAATTATGAAAGCTAGACAGTATTTCAGACAATAGACTCCAAAATTTACTCCAAATATGATCACAACACATCCATTTCATTGAAGCATTAAACAACAATTACATCATATAGATCATATTGCATTAGTTTCCATGAGCTATATCATCCTCATTACCATTTTCGTCATCACTAACAACGTCTTCGTCGTCGACAGCATCATATCTACTGCTTACATTGTCATGGCTCTCAATTAATACATTCATCGTATTCTCCCTCACCACTCTCATCTTCATCTTCATTACTGTCATCATCATCATCATCATCATCATCATCATTATCATCATCATCAATGCCACATTAATGTTTGCCAACGTCAATTTTATTATTATCTGACATGCAGTGTATACTACGAATTAAAGTCCTATAGCTATGTAAATGAGCTTTGATGAGATAATTGTGCATTTCAGACCAGTCATTAAAATCGACGAGGATACCGAAAAAGACAAACTTAAGAAGGACATTGAAATGTACAAAAGAGAGAATATGATGCTCCGTAAAGGCTTAAATATGTAAGTACCTGAAAGACAAAATAAATTTGAATGTGTAAATACAGGGTATACCAATATTGAAATTTCAATATGAGGTGCTGAAAAGATCTAATTTATGTTGAACAAAAGCCATTGGTAAACATCAACCTTTGAGAGTCAATTTTATGTAAACAATGCATCTATCATATGTAAACCGTATAAAAAATCTCTTTAATTTGATATATTTTAGGCCAGATATCATTGAAGAATTAAAGAGGACTGTCGCTGAAAATAATATGGAACAAATGTTCTTTGAGTCACTGCATGAGTAAGTATTATTTGGTGTTTTTGGAGAACGGTCTCTGGCGATCTTCCAAATGGTTGGTACTTTGTCATAAAGATGTCCAATTGATAGAATGTATTCTTGAACAGTGATCAATCATCTGTACTGAAATCTTTTACTGCTGTCTTATGCCATAAAACTCCACTTGCTGCTCGCTTTTTTTAAGACAGAATACCTGCCTGACAGTCATAATATCACGGAACTTGTGCACACTATTCAATAATTCCAATAGTGTTCTTACAATTGTGGTAATAATATTCATATCTGCACAGTACAACACGATTATAGTGAATTCCGGGACCTGAATAATTACTCCAATATGTCTGATTTTACAAGTGATTGAGTTCATTTACTTTATTCCAGATTGCAGTTTCGTTTACAACAACTGGAGATTGATTCAGGGGCGAGTGAAAGGTAGGAATCACTACAGTGACGTAGATAAATATATCATTTATCCACGATATGGATGTTAACCAACATGTATTTTTGGATCGCAGCATTATTTTCAGTCAGTCATTCTGCATCAGTCAGAAGACATCAAATTATGAATATCTGTTGCTATTTTTCTTACAGTCAGTGTAGCACCTGGATTACTCAAAACTCAGTAGAAAATTTAAATTCGAGTTATTAGTTATATACCCAGTGTGGTGATCGATTTTTATTGTGGCAACATTCTTATATTTTGTAGGCTTCAAATATTAGTTTAAGCTAAACTGTTTTCCAGTATCAGAGTGAAAGACCTTCAAAAAGAATTGGATAGAGAACGACACCTAATGGAGAGCCTACGAAAAGAAGTGCACATAAAAAATATAAAAATGTAAGTATAAATACCTTGAGCAATATTTTTGCTGAATGAACAATGCAAACAATAAAAAGCTAAATGAAACAAAAAGTTACACCAAGATTACAAGTGTAAACAGGGATGTTGTGGATACGGAACCAGCCTCTAAATCCAAAGAGTGCATGAATAAAACTCGTGAACTTCTAACACTGTTAATAATTCACTTATTCGGTTTAGGTTTGTCAGGAAATGGTTTGACAGCGTTTGAAACAATGTATTACAAAATAACAATAACCTATGTGGTATTCAAGCGTTCAAATTAACATTATATAGTTAATACCTGAACGTATAGTCCAGCTCATGGTTTAAGTTTGTTGTTGTGCTCTTCTTGTTAACAAACTTTCAATTTTTCTAAACAGCTTAAATGATATTTAAATTACTAATTTATTTTGCCGATTCCTAACATTTCAGAGATGTCTTGGAAAAATCAATAGAAGAAAACAAAAGTACGATAGAGACATTGACAAATAAACTCACCACCACTAGGTATGTAAATGTGTTCAAATACAACAATTTTGAACAAGGTCATATTCCAACTTACCGATTGTATCATGTGAAGTACTTAGTCGTTACCTGTGGAGAAACTATTTAGTACTGGTACAGAATCCAGGAACACCAGTTATGTTAACTGTCCTCCCGTACATAACTGCCATTTTGTTTCAAGCAGGCGTAAAATTCGACAATAATATTTATTTGTATTTATTTGTTTAATTATTTTACCACTTGTATATAGTTTTAAGTCGCTTTTCACCAATATTTAATTTATGTAATGCGAATTATTTGCTAAACCAGTTTTCCAGTGACATAAGTTTATCAGTACCCAACCGCCGCGTCTTATCTCATTAAAGAATTATTAAGTGGAACATTTCTCGGAATACAATTCATTGAAATTGTTCATCAGATGGCCTTTTTTCACGTTCATAGGTGCTGTCAGTTTTTATTAGTTATTGCGTATTGCTGACATTAACATGCGTCCCTTTTTTAAGTTTGACATGGAATGATTCTACATTTATTTTTCAGTCAAACTAACAACAAATTACAACGAGAAAAGTCAGAATTAGAATCAGATAAGTAAGTGTATATTATATTAATTAGATTTCAGTTATCTCTACCTAGTACTACGAGGGTGGGGTGCAAAAATATAACAATTTCCATTTAAACCTTTAACTCTCTGTTCAATTGTTCCCCTTCCAATATTTCTTGTCACGGATGTATGATGACTAATTTATTCATTTATTACATTTTTATTTGAATTTGTAGACGACATCTGACAGAAGAGATTACAATTTTAAAGGCAGCCAATACAGCTTTAAAGTAAGCATTTTACATAATTGACAAATATAATGATAATGTTAGAGGAAAGTTATATTATTTATTTCGTACTCTTGTCAGTAATGAGAACATTACCTTTACCATCATTACTTCAGTCCATTCTTCTTCGATAACCATTGACGTTTAGCATCAGTTAGTTAGTTACAGTGTTTTGTTCTGCAGTGTACTGAACATCGGAAAGAAATGGATGTGGTTTTCAGGAACTGATTTGTCCAAAAAATCCATTCCGGTGAACAAATCCTTTAATTAGCTCAGTTTTCATTGAAAGTTCATCTAAAACCGCTTTATGTTTTTATTCCAAGGGTCAAAGTCAGCGCACTGGAAAAAGAAATGAAAGACGTGAATGATAGGTTAGTGCTATTATACTTTCAGATTGATGAAAATTCTCGGTTTTATTTAAAAAGGGGAACAAGCAGTTTAGTTTAGTTCAGTTGTAAAACTTTTAGTTCGTTTGTATTTCATGAAACATATTCTTATAGCGTTTTGGTGGAGATCTATAAGAAATATCATCTTGTTTCAGAAAAATAATGTCTTTAGCAGAGGAAATGTCAGAAATTGAAACATTACGTCGAGAGTTGTAAGTAGAATTTGTACCCCAAAGAACTAAAAAGAGATGTATCGTGAATATAATATACCATAATATATGGAGACTGAATTACCAGAAACAGTGCTAATTGTTTGACTATATATATCCTGAAAATCTCTCATCTGACAAAATGTGCTAAGTGAAACACGTAGTTTTTATTTTGATTCATCTCATAACTGTATAAGGCAATTTTATATCAATTGTTCGTCCTGAAATTTAATGCTGAAATGATACTGTTTTAGCCACATACTCTTTAAGTGTTAACTGGACATATTTATGCCCAAAATCGATTGGTAGACACTGTCAAATTTCTATCGCGTGTTTTTTAGGAGAGAGCGAGATGAAATTATAGACAATCAGAAAGAACAAATGAGGCAGCTTGAAACTGATGTAGTATCCATTAAACGTTTGTTTCAAGAAACTGAAGCCAGTATGAAGATTTTAGAGTGAGTATAGGTATAATCTGGAACTGTTACTGCGACGGACTGACCAGTCATTTGTATACTAAATCACTTTCGGTTCAACGCTAAATATTTAGGCAGGAGCATATTTACTGTCAAACGAGCAACCACTGTTGCCCTAGACAGATATTGCTATTTCATCGAGAGGTCCATTATAATTTATTACATGCGTTTACACACTTGCACATTTATTATGCTGATTATGTGGAGATACTGTAGAGAAAGTTCGCACGCTTTCACTTTGAATATGAATCATAATATACACTGACCGTTTTAAACAATAAAAAGTGAAAAAGTCGCATCATATTTTGAGACTCGCAAACATGCATTAAACTTTATTGAAATCATATCAAACAAACACAATACATAAAAAGTCCTAAAAAAATATTCGGCGTAGAAATGGAATAGGTTCTAAATGGCTTAAACATAAAAATGTATTAATGTAGAAATTTAAATTGTTTTATCTCAAATAATCTTATTGTTGATAAAGATATCCTAAATAAGCATACCATTTATTTGCAACATTCCTTCAATTGTCATAAGGTGGTTAAGCACTATCTTACTATATGTATAATTATATTCATATGAAACAGGAAAACGACAGATAAACAGAATAATCGATTGGGAGAACTTAATAAAGACAAGGAACAATTACATGTTGAAAATGAAATACTGACCAAAGATCTTGAAAGTCTTAGGTAATACATGTGTCTTCTATCACTAACAAATCTTTGACCACTCTATAACATTAACAAAATATTGATAATTTGGAACTCATCAGACAATTTTATGATATGCGTGCATAGGTGATATCTTCCCTGGAAGTAGGTGATGCTTAATTTAGCGGAGACTGATATCGTAGTGGAAAATAATCTAGAGACCTTTAACGATGACATGGTGGTTACAAAGAAAGCAACAAGAATGAATTATTTTATTGTATAATTATGTATATCTATACAGGTTTTTATTCATGAAATGATTTTGCAGATCAAAATGTGAAAAACAGAGCCCACTTGTAGACGAACTCAAAGAAGAATTAGAAAAGATTAATGAGATAAATAATACTTTTATAAATGAACTTACTGATCTCAGGTATACACGTGTCTTAGTCATTTCCATGTTTTAAATTTATCTTGTTTCGTGTGTTGTTTAAGTTTTTGCAAATTTGTCGGGGGATCTGATAGTTTTAGTACGGCGACCTATCGTGTTACATCAAAATATTTACATCGATCGTCTTTAAACTGCACAACACTTGGACCCAATCAATAAGATGAGTGATTTTTATGTCTGATCTTCAAACCGGTTTTAATATATTACCCACATGTGTTTACCCGTAATAACTAACACAACCACGATATAATTTTATCTTCATTTCCCTTGCTGGCTGCTGCCCTGCTAACATTTAATCTAACCATTTTGTGTTTTAATTTTGTTTGTCATTATTACAGGTAATTAAAGCCTTTGGAGCTGGCTTCAAAATAAGAGCTGAATTCGAATCTAACAAATCAGTGCAATTCAATATTTCAGTAAAATCTAATATTACAAGTGTATTCCAGTAAAATGTGCTTTAATCGGTTTTAATTCATGCAATGAAATTACAGATTAAAATGTGATAAACAGACAGCAAAAGAAGACGAACTTAAAGAAGAGTTAGAAAAGATTAATGAGTTAAATCAAACTTTTACAAATGAGCTTTCAGATCTCAGGTAACACCAAAATCACCAATTTCATTTTCTTACTTTTAAAATCGCTCTTTTTCCGGCGTTTATTTTTTTCACGTAAAAATTGAAATTCTCTGGACATTTGGATGTTTTACCTTTACAGAACAAAAAAGTGTCTACTGTTCTGAAACGTTTGTATTCAAATGCATAGAATTTGGTACATATACGGTTCCTTTAAACATGCCTTTAGTATTAGGACATTCTTTATAATAGTTATCTGTATGTCATAGTTTTGTTGCACTAGTATTGACAATATCATAAAATAAGTTATTTGTTTCAAGAAAACATCGGCTTAGGATCTGTTGTTTCGATTAGGCTTTCTGAAATGCATAAACAGCATAATAAAAAATAAACTATAACAAGCTTAATCCAACCCATCTGTGTATATCTTTTTAAACTAATTCCCTTGAAGTGGTTTGTTTTGTATGAAAACTTAAACTATCGATTTGTACAATTAGATTAATGGATTAAACATAGAAAATATATCTACAAAGTAAGGGATAAATGGGTTTTAAAATCAATCACGAAATGAACACAAAATTATCACTTTTAATTGAGTTTGTTGAACGGAAATGTAGGCAGGCATGCAGTCTTTAAATTCAGGTTTTCAAAAATATACTGAGGGCGGTAGAACACAGTTATAGTGAACTAATTGAGACTCGAATAGTTACTTCAATATCCATATTTCATTTGATCTATAACATTGTACTAAAGAAGGGCGTACTCGATGAAAAAATGAAACTTCGAGTTCACTATAATGGTGTTTTGCTGTACATACATTTTATACATGTATAGCTGCTGTGAATTGTGAATTTTGGGTTCAGTTTGTATAATGCATAATTATTTATTAGATACTAGTATAACATAGATATCGTGATTAGTACACCAAATATTAGATAATCTATTTATCTATTTGCAGGGAAACAAATGTGAAAAATGAAAGAACAATTAAAGAACTGGAGGAAAGGTGCTCCAAAATCGGTGAAATCAGCAACAAGTGTGTTCATGAGCGAAATTATAAATTTGATTTTAAGACAATTGTTTATAAGCACTCATTTTACCGAAATTGAAATATAATTAATATTTAGTATTGGGGAGAGTTAGAATGAGTTACTGTACAGATATGTACGAGCCTGATCTCCATGGGAACATCGTCATTAACGTAATCGGGATAATCTTAATGATTAAGATGGCTACATTCCTTTGGTATTTTTGAAATTGGAACATTTTAAAATCCAATTCATCTAACATCCAAAAGGTGCTGTCGCCCTGGTGATACGATTTAGACCTACGCC
The DNA here is from genome assembly GCA_008271625.1 of Lutraria rhynchaena. Taxonomy (NCBI): domain Eukaryota; kingdom Metazoa; phylum Mollusca; class Bivalvia; order Venerida; family Mactridae; genus Lutraria; species Lutraria rhynchaena. The sequence continues at coordinate 4,503,143 of VIBL01000012.1, forward strand.
GGTCTCGTAAAATATACGTTTGTTTGTCTTATACACGAATGCTTATGCAAATAATTTAATTGATATTTGTTGCTGTAAATAACAAGTGTATATATTTCTTTGTCAGCAGTGGAGACGATTCTCTTAAGGAAGAACTTGCTAAACTCAAAGTGTGAGTCGCTATTTTAGTTAATTAGACCTAGAAACCTGTTTATTGTAAGAAACTTCACGATCCAAATGTTGGGATTGTCTTAATGACTCGCCGTAAGAAAGATTTTACATTTATGTAAAGTTCAGTCAGAATAAAATGTATCTCTACTCCAGCGTACACCAAGCTTTCAGGCATATTTGTTTTGGCAATGTCAATTTAAATACACGATATACTGTTATTTCACTGTTCACATGTCTTTTGTTCAAATAAATTATCTATATTCCGAAAAGTATCAGTTCACGTTAAACCAGACTTTCCGTGAAATATTTCAAGTACTCTAATGACTCTTGTACGAGTAGATGATCTGGAAAAAAATGATAGATATTTTAAAGTTATGAATAAAAGCAAACAAATTTATCATTTCAGTGAAAACGAAAGATTAAAGACGAAAAAAGCAGACCTAGAAATGTTTGTATTTTAATTTACTTTTTGTTTGTCCAAAGTGCCATTTATCAATATTATCAGCAATAGTCGGTGTGATGTACAGGGTGTAGTGAATGAAGTGATGTTCATGAAGTACCATGTAGTTATCAGGAAAGTGGGATAGTTACAAATAAGTTTATATGCACAAACAAATGATTAGAAATAGTGTCAATTGATAGTAATGTCTTGTTAATAGTTATGTAGTTACACTGTAATTAGAATTTTCAGAAATTAGTTGTGTTCAAATTATTTTATGTTGATTGTTCGTTTAGCGAGTAGTATTATATTACCATATGATGAAATGTAAAAAGGCGAGCAGCAAATATAATTTTAGATGTGTGTAGAATTCTGAAGGTAAATAAAATGTTAGTAGTGATAAGTAAATGGCTTGAATTACATTGAAGCACGTGTATTTAAATAAGTATCAGCGGGGGGGGGGGCAAATTGGCGCATGAAAATCTATTATCTTAAAGAAATGTTTTTCTCGAATGCCTGTCCGTTATGTTATAATATGCAAAAAGGTCGCAGACTTTTATTTTAACTTTTATATTTCTCAGTGGAATAAGTTCAAAATTCCTACAAATGTACCTCAATGTTTGGACAGTAGTAAGGTCCTCGTGTTTTCTTATTTCTTGTGTAGCACGTGTCATGATGCGTTCGAAAAAATAACTCATCAAGACAAGAAATTGCAACAACAGGCGGCTGATCATAAGAAACTTGTAGAAAGAAAGGAGGAGTAAGTATATGTATATAATAACATAACGATAATGACCGAATAGATCCGAAAACAGATCGTCCGAGTCTTACACCTCTGACCTGTTGTTAAAATATTGCTGTAGTCCGTACCATAACACATATCCGTGCATATTCATATTTATTGTTAAAATGAAATAAAATGTTTATAATTTACAGGGAGTTTTTTTTTATTTTTAATATGAATTTTATAATTTTGTCTGTTCAGTAAAAAAAAATATAAGAATAAGCCGTCAAAAATATCCCAATGTTTCATTCCTCATCAAAGTATTTTTTCAGTAACAAAAAGCTTGCTAGACTTACCCCCATAGATGTACATGAATGTTATAAAGCATGTACAAAATTCAGTACTCTGTGGATAATTTGTAAGCAAGAGATGAGCACTTTCGGCATGAAAACTAACGTAAAACCAAACGTTTTTTGTATTTAAATATGTCTTTTTGATAAATTAAATACCTTTTTTGTGTTTTTGGTCCGCCACGTTATAAGCGTCGGTTTATTAGCTTAAGTTCGCTGGTAATACGCTTACAATCTTACACGAATTATTCACGATAATGTACATTTTTCTGTTTTGTAGAACCATACAGAAGCTGAGACTCGAGAAAACGATGGTTGATCCAACAAAGAGTAACGCAACAGTAGCTGAAGTGAATGCTTTGAAAGATAAACTTGAAAAACTTTCTAAAGAACTGGTTGAAACAAATGCGGAAATAGCATTGTTAAGAAAGTTTGATAACAAATCATAGCATTGATTTTATGTCGACCAAGGGACCAAATCTGAGTCACGAAGAACATAATTATGAGGAGTGTATAATAGTTTGTTGTGCCCAAATAAGATAACGGATGAGGAGTGTGTGATACGCATGATATTTGTGTGCTCAATATTTGATGACGTATGAGGAGTGTGTGATACGTATGATATTTAAGTGCCCAATATTTGATGACGTATATTTTAGTTCTAAGTCGTTCATATCTTATGATCTCGCTGCTAAGAAATAAATTAATGGGCGTCTTAATCAACATTACTATCATACCATAAAATTATTGTACTTTTCAGTAAAATTCTATTAAATCATATTGTTTTATTTTCTTTAAGAATTGGTTTTTGAAAGTCGTCCTAAAGTAATTTTAATTGATTAATCAAATGGGTGCTTTTGGGAAATCTTTTTTGAAATTTAAATGAGATTGATCTTGCCGTCTTATTTATTACTTTTTTTCTCTCGGCAATAAGTTGATAGAATCTAAGTTACATTCACAATTATCTATCAAAACTGAAAATGTAACATGTCGGTTTTGTATTATATTAATATTTTGTTTCATCAAACACTTGTGAAAATGTTCAATGGTAAGGTAAGTTGGCCTAAATAAGTCTTTAAAACACCAAGAAATGCATTGACTACAACATATTTCTTATGGTAGCAAGCACATTAATCTTAAGCAACTGTCTTGGTGACACTTCAAATTAATTACTTTTGTCCGCAATTGTCTTATGATATTGACACTGTCTTCGTTAACATTAAATATACATTGTGTTCTACATTGGACATAATTTGTACTTTGTCTTCTATGTTTCCATTTGTATGAATTTGACTTTTTTGTTTATATTGGTCATCGAAACGAATAAAACAAATAAGGATTACTGATTTTTGTGCTTAATCACCAACCAGCCAGCCAGCCAGAACAATCTACATCATGATAAGATTAGTTCCAGCAACATTTACATTATATTTGTTATGGTAGAACAGGGAGTGAAACAACCATCGAAGACCGCACTACATCCACATTCTCCATTTTATTAACAACGTTAAGATCTAGCGAATAGTAAAATCGGTAAGGTTGTCTTTGAGAATCATATCTTCTGGGGGTCATTTTCATTGACATTTGGAATAGACAGTAATGGCACGGGCGGTAGTCTGGTCGATTTAAGACCGAAATATTATGTAGACGTACCAGCAACAAAATTGTCATCTGAGACTCCAAAAGGATAGGAAAATGAGTGATTGAGACCAGAATTCTCGGCACAGACATTTCATGTGATGAACGTGGTGCATTTAAACCTAGTTTGGCAATGTCAATAGTCATTGAATCTAAGACAACTATACAAGTAGAACAAAGAAAGGCAGCAAATTCGATGTCAGACCTATCGAGACTTGCCTTGATATTGTTGCCGTTTCCTGACTTACTCCCAAATTACACTTTTTTTTTTTTTTTGTTTTGTTTTGTTTTGTTTTGTAGAGGACCATGTCCTGCTGATCGATATAAGGTAGAAATAAATCAAATTGAATGATACGTTCCAGTCATTTCCTGAGTGATCCATTCAAGAGTCAGAAAGAATTTTCATAAATTACGGTAGATTCTCTATGATTTAACGACGTGTTCCGACTCATTTTCGTTTATGTAAAATCATATTGATGTTAGAAATATTTGTTCAACATTAATTGTCGTTCATCTCATTCAAATTATACTAGAATCTTGATCTAGTTTACATCGTACTTGAATTTGCACATATCCGAAAGAAAAAAAATACGTTTCATTATAAGGCCTGCTCAAAATGGAAACAAATTATACCTGTAAACACGCAACATTTTGCTCAAAATAACATCCTATATAAATATTTAAGAAATAACAATCATGCACTCATTTTTATCAATTGACAAAATATGGCGAAATTTGGATAGGCATCGTTAAAAGAAATCAATTCTAAATACAATATTTCTAGAATTTTATAACAGAAAAAGAAAAGTTTTCCAAGTAGCTATACTTCATACTTCCTCTGTCTTTTTACATACCCAATTTTGGGACACTGTCGGGCTGTATTTAGATATAGGCTGCACAAATGTGGTGGTGATTAAAATTCATTGAATCACATTATTTCTGTTTTTTTTTTTTTTGAAAAAAGCAATAAATATTAATGTGAGTATCGAACATTGCATATAAATTTATCTGGAGTCGGGACATTAAAATAATAGTTCCATTCAATTTAAAGCTACAAAATATTCAAAATTAATGCAGGCATAATACAGGAATTGTCTATGTTCAATAACATTTGCCAAAATGCTGGTCATATTTTTAAACGATAATTAACTTACCTACATTGCTCCTTGGTTGGATGCAATCTCCGAGCCAAAAGGAGAAGAACTGAATAAGCTGAGCAAAATTGTTTGCGTATGAAAAATCCATTCCAAATTCGCTCTATATGTGTACTTGCATTGTTTTCCTGAATAACCGGTATAAATAATTGGTTGGGCTGCTTTATGGACCCCATAACTAGTTTCCCCACAACGACAGCGCTTCCTAATGTTGACGCCGATAATGACGTTGTTGCTATCTGCATAAAACAATAGGTTTTTATGAAGTCATGACGTCATCGTACCACGTAAATGCTTGGCTAGACAAACAAAATACATTTAGGACAATAATGCTATACAATTTTGCACAAGAGCACATCAGATGAAAATACTTAAACAATATCACCATTGCTCACGTAATTAGGTTTGGGGGATAATGCTCTACAATTATGTAACAAAATAATGTAAATTTAGTATCAAAACATTATCGGGCGTTTCTTTGGTAGATCTAGGGGTTTCTGTTAGGGAAAATGAAGAAAATACGTGTATGTGCGGTTTTATCGGCTAGAAATAATACTGAATTATAAAATCAAGTATAATCCTTAAAAAATCAGCAATATTTCAACAGACGGGAAGGATTTGTTGAACACAATAAATCATTCCAGCGTCTCAGCGTGAGGTAAATGCTTGCGTATTATGAGAACACGGTACGGTACGGCGTATATGTGTTTTTATCATGCACTCTGTAGCTCTCCACTTAGGAGGATCAGCTGAAATCACTTCCGGACAATGTCTTAAGTTTACTAGTTTCCCAAAATAATACCTTTTTTCTTAGTAGTCTGTTTTGCTATCCGCAATCATGGTTGCGATATTTGCAAAAACAACTACTTGCTTATCGGTTGAATTCCTTGATAAGCTTCCCTCTGTAATGTTGGACATTACGATCGAAAACATCAAAAATATACCTGGAGTGAATTGTGAAAAAGTCGATGACACTTTTTATCTGAAAGGACAGTGGCATGATCTCGTTACAGCTTATGTATCGCTGGAGCAGTGTATGTATGACAAAGAGAATGAAGATAGCGACAAAGATGATGTTAAAACTTCCGTTGATGATATTGTGCAGTCAGAATCGAAAGGAAATGATTCTGAACATGACATTTCACCAGATATTGATTACAATTTTGTTACAATTAAGCAGGAGAAAGATACTGAAGAATGGCATGGAAAAGATCAAGAAGGCAATAAAGATGATGTGCAGGAAGTGACTGAGATAACTGATCCTGAAACAGAAGAGGATAATAAGGATAATGTCAAAAGAAAGTTGCGAACTCGTTCAACCCATCCTTCTAAACGAGTCAAGTACAATTTAAGCTCAGTTAGCAGTGGAAAGTTCAGTTGCACCAAATGTGATTATGTCGGGAAAATGGAAAAGAATCTTCTGAATCATATGGCTAGAAAACACCAGCGTCAGTTTAAGTGTGATGTCTGTGATAAAAAATATGGATACAAAGCAGATTTGGATCGTCACAAGATAGAAGTACATAGTAAAACTGCCAATTATTATTGTAACATTTGTGACAAATATTTAAAGACAAAAGCCTATATTGATGATCATATGTCTATGCATTCAGATAATTATGTATACCAATGTAAAACATGTGATAAGTCATTTAGTACCAAGCAAGTATTTGGGAAACATATGAAACAAAAACATCCTGGAATTTTGTTTGATGTTGAAGAACTTGAAGATGTACTGCCTGATTCTTCTGGAGAGGCTAAATCGAGTTCAGAGAAGCCTTTAAATGAAGATAATGCGTCAAATGAAGACACTAATGACATGGAAGATAAAGGTCGTGATAATGATGACTCACTTGCAAGTCAGGACATGGACTACCTCTATTTCCCTGAAATCAAAGACAAAATAATTCATGAAAATAACTTAGTCAAAGTAACCCTGAAGAGAGGCAAAAATAGAGGACGGCCAAGGATAAAATCATTTGTTGATGGTAGAACTGAATTCCCATGTAATTTGTGCAATTATATTGGGAAAAAAGAATGTCATCTTGAGTATCATATTATTCGCAATCATAGCCAGAAATTTATCTGTGACATTTGTCAGAAACAATTTGGTTATAACTGGGATCTCAAAAGACATAGGGAGCAGGTGCATGCTGAGGCATCCTATATCTGCCACATTTGTAGCAAAGCATACAAAGTGAAGAAAAGTTTTGATGAACATTTAAAATCCCATGAGGAAGGTTATGTGAAATCTGTGTTTCCATGCACAATGTGTGATAAAACATTCTCTGCAAAGCAAGTCCTTGATAATCATGTAAAGATTAAACATCTTGGAATGAAACAGAAAGAGCGACAGAAATATTTGTGCCAAACTTGTGGTGCAGAATTTTACCATAAATACAGCTACCAGAGTCATATGAACAAGCATGCAGGCCTTATGCCTTATAACTGTGATGTTTGTGGTATGTTATATGATTTTTTATCATTATGTGATTATAAACCTGTTGCCATGTAAAGATCATTATCATAATTCTAATTTATTTATTTGGGTTAACTACCATATATATTCGTAGATATTTTTCTTTTTTCTAGAAATTTTCCAAAGTTGTCTGCATGCTTACTTTAATTTCAATATATTTTAATATATATATATATTTCAATATATATATATAGCACATAAATCAATTACCATTAACATTAGTATAATCTATACTATATATATATAAGGTAATAATGATGTAGTTAATGTAATTTGGCTTTGACTCAAATGTATTCAAGCTCTTACCTGTGGCCAAGAATTTATAATTTGTATATATTTGTTCATTTATACTTTGTCTCTACTTGCTTATTTCTGTTGTTTTTTTTTTCAGGCAAAGCTTTTGCAAGTGAACATTCTGTTAAAGAACATCAGATCACTCACAGGAATTCCAGAGAGTTTCATTGTCATATCTGTCCCAAGTCATTCAAGACATCTTCTGCACTAAATGCTCATGTTGCAATCCATGCAAATAAAAGAGATTTCAAATGCTCTGTTTGTGGCAAGGGTAAGTTGAATTGTGATATCTTAGGCTCTTAGCATATCATACTCAAAATGAAATGTATGATATATTTAATACTCAGTCTCCATAACCAACACAGATGTGATAAATTTTACAGATTTTCTTTCATTTGTTCAGTCACTGTTTGAAAAATATTTGGATTTCTAAAAAAAATAATGGGTATGTTAATCTTGGTTAGTGCATTTATTAGAATGTTTGGTATTATGTTTCTTCTTAAAAAGATGTAATTATCTTGACACTTCAAGATTCTGAAATCATTTTGTCACCTTGAAGGATTGCAATGTGATTTTCATTTAACTGTTTTGTGCCATATATTAGTGTCACATGTTCACATGGATAAAACCATCATATCTTATTTCATACCCTAATATTTTTCTTGTATTTGGTCTATTAAAAGTTTGGTGTGAAAAGCTTTGCTCTCTCACTGGTTGACATGCTCCTGGCACAAATATCGAACATTGTTTGCTAAGTAAATACTGGCCAGAACTATGATCCCAGATATACCAAATAGTGAAAGCTCTTGAACCTATTGAAGAATCCATTGCTGTCCATTGCTCTGTTTCCCTGCTATTTCATGTATATATTAAATGTGTTTGTTTTTCAGGCTTCATTCAAAAGCAGTCATTAATTAGACATGAGAGAATTCATAGTGGATATAAACCTTACACATGTGCACAATGTTCTAGAGTGTTCACAGATAGTGCAACAATACGTAAACATATGATTCTTGTGCATAAGAGTGATCCTCATGATTGGCAGGGAGATGTTATCTCAGATCTTAAAAAACAGGGAGAACTTTGGCAGGGAGATTTAACCTCTGAACCTAAAAAGGAACCAGACTTTCGTAGAAAGGCTGATAGGGAAAGATTATTGGGTAGTGCTAATACAACAACTAATACTGAGACAACAAATAATGAAAACTTGACAGCGACACCAACTAATGAGTTAAGTCATGGAAATGAAGACAGCATGAATGATATGAATCATTTAAACAGTCAGAACAACATACATGGTCTTGTAGCTAACGAAATAAGTCATGGTGGATCTAACAATGTTATATTAGAGGATAACAGTAACCCTGAAACAAGTAGACAATCTGATTATTGGCGTGGTGACACATATACGGAGAGTCATAGGCCAGTAGAGACATGGCATTCTGGGAATGTTGCCAGACAGCCAGAACCAATGAGAGTTGACAGCATAATGGGATTGAAGAGAGCAGATCAATATTATCAACAGGGAATGGTTGTCGATACGTCACGTCATAGCAGTGAATATTTTCATGGTGACAATATACCAGACCCTAGAAAACAGATTGAATTTTGGCAAGGGCAGACAATTCCTGATGGAAAGCAACATTCAAATGATCAGATGCATAGTCATCTTACTACATTACAGAATATGAACTATCATTCTCAGTCATGATCAGATTAAAGTAAGCTAAGTTGTATCCCAATGTTGTGTCATGCAATGATTCAGGGAGAGAATTCTTGAATGATTCAGTTGAGAGAATTTTCAAATGATTCAGGGGAGACAATTTGTCTCATTTTGAATGATTGCAATTTCTGCTTTCATATTTAGCTCTCTCCTGATATATATTTTCAGATTCCTTCAGTTTTTGTGTTTTCCATCTATGCAACAAATCTTAATAATGTGGATGTATTTGTTCCTTACTTAAATTGTACATTTGTTGTAATTTTTTGTTTTTTATGGCATACATATGTCCACTACAAATGTTAAATGCAATAAACATAGTTGTTGAGGTTATTCTAAGCTATATTTGTTTGTAGCAAAAACATATTGAAACTTGTATGCATGGGGATTCTATAGTACAAAATTTAGAATTAAACTATGTACTAAATGGCATAGATTTAATACACACAATGAGATGTGATAAGTGTCATTTTAGTTTTACTAAATACATGATCTTTAAAGGGGTATGCTCTAGATTTAGTTTCTTTTGTTTTTTTTTTAACAGAAACTCCTTTCATTTTGATAGTAATTATAGCAAAATTTTTATAAGTGATTGTAAGAAGGAAATAGAATCAATGTCCGTCTCTGATTTAATGCTGTGTTTTACTATGTCAGGCTTAGATCTTTCACTGCTAAAATATGTTATAATTAAATTTGAATTAAGCTGTTATTTATTTACTTATCCATGAAAATGTCCACAAAATTCACATTTAACCTATAACCCCATAACTCTAGAGTGATTTGTTAAAGTTTATGAGTCTAGTGCCATTACCATACAAGACAAGTAAAAGAAAAATGTTTAATAGGTGTATTGTATCTGCCAGCTTAATTATATTGCAGAAATACATGCTAGATAATATCCTACCTTAGTTTTAGTCATTCTGTCATGATGGTTTTTGTACTTTTGTCAATCTTACAACATTTTTAATGCTTTAAGTCAAATCATTTTACAGGAAAAGTGAAACTTGTTAGTAAACACCTCACAATTAAGACTACCTTATTATAACAACCGCTTATTTTTGGGCCAGTTTTCTATTTTCACTATATTTCAACCTAACAATGAGACTACCTCAATTTCAAGACTGATTTGTTTTGGTCCAAAGGTGGTCTTAATATCAAGGTTTTACTGTGGAGAAAATGACATGTGTATAAACTGCATTCTTGGAGATGTTTTTACAATTTTGGTAGATTTATTTAATTGACTTAGTCATTTTATTAGTATGCTTTGTTTTTGTACATTTTATGCTTCATTTCAAAACTTGTCTCATAATCACCACTTGTACTGAGAAAGTTTTTGTTCTTTTTATTATCAATGTTATTGGATATCTTTGTATTTGTGTAGTGAATTTATGTGAATTTACAAAAGAACTTACATCCTTAGTGTTTGATAGATATTAAATAATCTTTTTGTTAAATGATCTTTTTGTTTGACACACTTTTTCATTTGTTATAATCATGTTTTATGACAAATATTTCCCAAGATTTTTCAGTCAGAATATGGAACTCTGTGTTGAGAGTAACATTTATTAATTATCATTATTTTAAATTCTTAAATTGATGTGTTTGATTCTTGTTTATGTTATTTTTGAATGTATAGTTACTTGTGTGGATTTGTTTGCTGTCATTTAGCATAACATACCCAGTTAATTCATTTTTGGCATATGTTTTGTATGGGCCATGACTGTAGTCCTGTAGTTAGTGTGCTAGACTTGTAACCTGGTGATCCTGGTTCAAATCCTGGTCATACCATTCTATGAAAATTTGACAAAAATGTTGATTTTCTCCATATGTGGAGAAGTTGCTGGCTCCTAGTGGCACAATAAATTAGTACTGGTTGATACTCAGTCCAGGAAAACTGGTTAGATGAACTGATTAATGTATATAATGGAAAAATTGTTGAAAAGCAGCATTAAACCCAGTTACAATGTTACATAAAAACCAAACAAATATGTTTTGTATACTTTTAGTTATTAGTTATGATTTGAACATGCAAAGTAGTTAATGAAATGTTATCCTATTCCCATCAATAGTAAATCACTGTGCCTTCTGAATGTGTGTAACCTCTATTCAATGTAATTCAAATATTTTTTATTGAATAATGTCTATGATTTTAGGAGATTTTTTCTGAGTTTTGATTCTTCCAGACTTACCCAGGGATGCCGCTTGAATCTTTGACCAGAATATGTATTTTATTGTTGCCTGCCAATTAACTAATGTAAGAAACTGATTTTTTCTTTCATATTTGTTTTAAACTGATTTTTACTGAATCTTATATTTTGATGATGAATCTGAGTGTGTAACCTTGTGCAATATTTTTGTAAAGCACTGATTCACTTCATATAGTACTCTTCAGATTAAATTCTCAAATATATCCACAGTTGAGTTCAGTAAGTAGAGTATTTGGTCTGTAGACCTTGTGTTCATGAGGTTGAAGCATTGGCATAGCAGATGTTGTCTGCGATGATTTGGTAGATGACATCTCGTCTACTGCTATTTGTCCTCCTACCTTGAATCCAATGATTTATATGAACAAGTTGGCAGATACTTGCCAAGAACTAGGCTAGGACTGGTACGGAATCCTGGAAAACCAGTTAGAATTACTGCTTGTTTGTATGTAATTGATTTACTGTTGAATATTGGCATAGTAACCAAAGGAATGGTTTCTCTCACATTTGATACAAAAGATAAATATCTAGGTCCATGTCATACAGCAAGTTTGGTGCATTATTATGTATTGCTGATATTTTATGCATATCTTGTCTGGTACCGTGATGTTTTCCTTTCAGTCTGTCATTTGTCTGTGACTAGTAATCACTAGTCTCCCACTGCTGTTAGATTGAGTCCCATTTGGGACAAAATTTCATTTGTGAAGAAGCTGTCCAGCTGGCTTACAGAAGGTCAGTTGTTCTAGCTAGCTGTACATGTGGGGTCCTCCTTCACAACTAAAGCTTGAAATGACTGACTGTTAGTGCAACAACCCCGGTGAAAAAATAATCAAATGTTGTTATTTAAGAATGCTTTCTTGACAAAAGTCTTTGCAGCAAGCAAGATTTTCCCCTCTGATCCTCAAACAGTTGCACCCCTGTTTTTTAGCACATAATGATTCACTTTTGTTTGACTTCTATCACATAGATGTATTGTTGTTTTATTTATCAATTATCACAATCAAACACTGATATTAAATTCTTTTCGGCAGCATAAATGTGAATATTAAGTTTCTTGAATTGCGAGATTTTTATTCAAAAAAATACTGTGTAATTTTTATAGCGCTATGAAGTTTTTTCACCATTTTTGTGAGTTGTACTCACTGCCTTTTATTGATGTGCATTAGTATTTTTGCATTTGTATTATTTTATCCACAAACAACAGGTTATAGCATAAAAGATATGTAAGTTTTTCACTGATTATGTAAGTTGTGCTCATTGCAATGTTATTGGTATGATTTGTTTGTGATCACTCTCGAGCTTCTTCCGCCCTAAAGCATGGCATTATATAGTCAATTAGTTCTGATATTTAGCAACCATTGTATTGAAAACAGCTGAATTTATTTTCTTACTTTTTCATGGTATTCATGCTTGTAAAAATTTATCTTTAGTTTTTTAGCTTACCTGAGCTGAGAAAAGAGCAGACATTACATTGCATCCAGTGATTGACTTGTCCATTCGTTTGTCCATATAGGGTTAACTAGATTTTACCATTTGTCTATCACTTTGATACTTACGTTGATTTGACTGGATTAAGACTTATAATGTTTTAAATGGGCTGTTTCTTGGTTAACTAGATTATACTGCTTCATCTAGCACAAACACTGCTTACTAGAATGCTGTGATACTTATGCAGCTTTTGCAATATACCATTTGCAATCCACCCTTATTGCCCAACTTCAAATGGACCTTGAATTGAATTGGATGTACATAATTTAAATGGGTTATTTCTCTGTTAACTAGATTTTACAGTTTCATCAAGCATCAATGGCTATTTCTTGGTTAACTTCATGTTACCCATTTCGTCTAGTACAAACATTGCTTACCTGATCTGGTGGTTATTACATATTTTTGGTGCAGTTATGGGACTTGGTTATTTTTCTATATGGAATAAATAGGGCAAATATGAATATTTGAAATTTTGCTTCCCCTTTTACACATTAACCTCATTTAGACCACCGTGGACATATGTGTTAACTGAAATCAGCATCTTGTTTCTCCTGGTCCGGAACTGAAATGATGTCTACTTAAATACAAAATTTTACTTATCTATTTTTGAAATTAATAGTTTAAATCCACATATATGTTTCATGATATACTCTGTCACTGGGTGACCCTGTACAAAGTTCCATTTTGCCTTTTGAACGGTAAAATTATGATTATGTATGAAGCATGTCTGTTTTTCAAGTGTTTTATTCTGATGCTTTTTATCAGAATCACTCCCTTTAGTGATATTGAGCTTTTATGAACCCTTTTTATGTACAATAACCATGCATTTCAAAATGATAGTGATTATATACAAGTGATGATTATTAGGTTGCAATATATCTGTAAAATGTGTGTATTGCATGTTATATAGCTAGTATTAAATAAGTTATAATTATTAAAGAGTAATTATACATGAACATATTTCTTGTTTTTATTACCAAAAAGTCAGTCTTTTCTACAGAAATGTTATGAAACCTCCAGAATTTTACCAAAACTGAATTATTTTTCATCCAACTTATCAGTCAGTTTAATTTCATTGACTTTCGGTTATTTTGCTAGATATAGTTGTGAATCAAGAAAGTGACCAGAATTTTAAATGTGAAAATTGTAATTGTGTTGCAGAGAAAAAGTCCATTGGTTTTACATGTTGGAACAAAGCATCATGAAACATATTTGTCTGAAACGATTTGCTGCCTACAAGAATTTGACAGGTCATATTGAACATTATCACCCCACCTTTCCTCCTACTGAAAAATATGTGATAAGACTTCAGTACAAGTGAAATATTTCAAACGCCATATGTGTGTCCATGCATCACAATTATACGAGAATAAAAAATTACCAGGACCCATCTTTCTAATGCTTCTTAAATTCTCTAAATCACTGTCTAAAATACCTAAGTTAAGTTTAAATCTTGTCATAAGATAAGTAATATTCTTGAGTGCTCTTAGTAAATATTTTAGTGAAGATTAATTTCTTGGAGGCATTGATGATAAATATCAAAAAAAGCAGGACATATCAATAACATACAAGATAGATTCCAGTTCTCACTGTGGCTTATGGCACCTTCCAAATAGGTGAAGTAACAACTTTTGCCAATAGTATTTCTGTTTATGACTTGTTGGTGTTTTAGTAAACTGTTTGTGCTTTGGGAATTTTTTAAAACATTTAAGATACCTTTTTACCTAACTTAAAGTAAGTTTAGATTTATGTGGAAAAATGGACTTAAGATCATTTGTAAATAACACTTATATATTTCTCAAATTTAGGTACAAAATGAACAGTTTTTATGGAGTAGAGTCAACATGTAAGAAAATCTTAAATTGAGAAGCTTCATAAATATGGGCCCAGGTTTTTAAATTTTACAGATGTCATTATGATGCAAAGTCAAAAAGCTCATTAGATTTGCCTGTTTGAAGATATAATTATGAAACAAAAACGTTTCCTTGTCATTTGTGGGAAGCATTTTGCAGTCAACAATGACTTGAGAGCTCATTATGATAAATATTCCACCAATTCAACATTTTGCAAAATATGATTAGACTTTCAAATCTGTAAGATCTTTCAAATATCATGTGCATGTTCATGAAAATAACCTCAGTTTTAAATGTGATACATGCAGTAAAACATTCACATCTGAGTATTTACTACAATCTCACTTGAAATTTCATTGTCTTGGATTATTAGGATGCCATTTATTTGTCTAACTTTTAAAAGGTTTGTTAGATCATTTTCAATGCATGGAAATTATCATCAAGCCATATATGTATTTGAAAATTATGGTTAGAACTCAGCGTGTTATACTTGTATACTAACTCGTTCTTGATATATTGTGATATATAAATACAGTGTATTATAATAATTTCTATTTATAATGAAATATTAAGATATAATGAACAAGTGATCTAGCACATATACATTAATTTCATTCAATTGAATGATTGATGTTAGGAATAGTGGTGATAAACTGTGCTTATACTTTAATAAGCTTGGAACTGTCATAAAAGTAAATGGCAGAAATGTTTATGTCTAAGAGATTGGCTAATAATTTATTATGCATTTGTAATGCATTTGAACTATTTTTGATGTCCGTAGTTATGCAAGCTAGATTCCATTTATATCATATTTTTTGGATAAAGCATTCAGTTACGACAGATATTTGAAAGAGCATGAACATATTCACGATGTCGAGAGGAAATTTGATGTGGCTTGTGTCCGAAATAATGTAGGGAAGGGTTTATTGAATCATAGTGCGAAAGTTCATAGTGATGCTGGCTCTGTCTATTCTAAATATGGTAAAGGTATGTGTGAAGACAAGTAATTGAAATATCAAATAAGAAATTTGCACGATGCTGAAAATTATTCATTTATCACTTGATAATTTACCATCACTTCATACATAACTCAGCTATTAGGTATAAAAAGAGGAATTTTGCCATTGTTTGATCAGCTTCTATTAAATATTTAAGATCCATTTGTGTGAGAGGAGCATCTTTTAACCCCAATGAACCCCACCAATAAATCCTAATAAATTTAAAGTAATGTGAAAATAGATAAGAAAATGGTTCCTTATAATATATGTACATATAAAAATGAATTATATTACGTGCATTCTGATAAATGAATTAAAGTGTCCCAGTACATACATGCAGCAGCATGAAAAACGTGCACATGCTGAAATACAGGAATTATGTGAAATGTGTTCTTTGAACTGAGTTTATTATTCTTTATTCATTATTCTACTCTTACACTGATTTTAAGGATACAGCATATGACTAAGCATCATAAATTAGTTGTCAAAAATGTGTTTTCTATCTTGGATATCAAGTATTAAATAAATATGTCGTTTGTTAAGAGAGTGGAGCAACTTACCAATTCAATTGTGACTCTGTTTAATTATCAGTCATTTATTCCGTAGAAGTTTTTTGCTACAACAACATACAATAATATGTGTAATATGCTATCCATATTCTTTCAGCGGGAGATACGGCACTTTAGGGTTGTTTCTTGTATTTGTTATAATTCTCAGACATATTGTATTTTGAATTATGGTATTGCAAAGCCTTTTATGTCGGAAAGTGAACCTTGTGTTAAATGGCTACTCATATCAATATAAATACATGTATTTTAAATACAAAACTGATTTATGACGGAATTTTTTTTGCAAAATTTAACACCTGTATACCACTTTACGGCTGTCTATTATAACTAATGAAGTCATGAAATATATATTTTAGTGCAACCCGTGAGACCACTGAAAATGTAGTTACAGTAGTTTTATGGTAAAAATAGGTGTGTACATAGAAATAATTACTTGCCATTCTAATGAAAATAATAAATTTGTACCCATATTTTATTGGTTGTTCAATAGTTACTCTGCTACAAGTTGAATCACTTGTGCTACACACTTTTGAGTTACATCTTGCGCAGTTGATCACATTTCATACTTTATAAACTGACAAAACATGTGTATGTTTTTATTATATTTAGTATATAAATGGTGCCCAAAGTGAAATATAACTCTGAGATTAAAGATCTATTCTGTCAGGGACTCTGCATTATGCATATGTCTTTGCTAATATTAAATCGTTGCTTACTTCACGCATTTCATTTATAAAATCTTGATAGACAAAGTACATGTAATTGATTTTATCGCAGTAAATGATTGGATAAATCAGCATTCAATAATCTCTTAATTGATTTATGAACCTATCAATTAATGGGTAACAAAGTGTCTGTATATTGTAATTCTGATCAATTTGGTGTTGCGAGGTCGCGTGCGACTAAACGAAATTGACGATTTTTCGGAGGAAAAAGATTAAATATCTGCTTCATTGTTTTGAATAGGACAAAGTGCTTACTGGTTATGTGTAGTACAATGTCTTAGCTGTCAGTAGACACCAGTTGTTAGAAATATTAGCGATTCCTTAAAAAGTTACGTAGTTTTAAACAAACTTGGTGCAGAAACTGTCATTTCGGAAGTTGTAACCCTTGTATATGTATATATATGATACACATGTTTTTAGTCCATGTGCCCATTTTAGGCCTAATACGCCATTATACTCCATCCCTTCAACGTGCTAGCCCCCTGTGATATGACTTAGGCTAGGGCAGGGACACTAGATCTTCATTACATTGATGTAGAGTCCCTGGATAAAGCAGTCAATTAATGAAAGACTAATTATTATATAATTATGAATTGCTAATTTGTATGAACAATTCTTATATTGAAAGGAAATCGTATGCAGATTTGAATAGCCAACGAAAAATGTAAATTTTATAATCCCAAAATGTATTTTCGTTTAAAATACCTCTTTTCGCTATTTACATTAATACACTATTTTCTTGATTTCAGTAACTTTGGAATCGTAGTCCATGTGTTCGAACTGGTTCCCGTCCCGTCTTCATTTCTTAATGACTAAGCCTTCATAGAATACGCATCAGTCAAAATCCTAAGATTCCGTTTCCGGAACATTTTGAACATTGTTTACAAATTACTTACGTGTTTTTAGACAATGGTGCGAGTGTTTAAGGAAACGATCAGCACATTGTCGGAGGAATATGTTGCAAGATTTTCATCAAGAAATTTAGCTGTTGCTTTGTTCCGCATCGGTAAAGATGCTGGAGTTGAGCTCGAATTCAATAAACCTAAAAATTCGTTTACCTTATCTGGTGATTGGATCAACATGGTAAAAGCGCATAACATTCTTGAAGAATATTTTAAGAAGGAGTTGGCTGACGGAAATTATCAGTCAAAATTTTTGGCCAGTATTGTTAATTCATTGTCTAGAGACAACGGCGTGGTTATCCCGGTTGACAAATCTCATGAACCTAGTTCGCCTCCTGTCCTTCAAAATTGTAATGAAATGGACCAGACTTTAACTCACGAAAACTCTATAGAATTGAATAATGTTGAAAATAAGTTCAGTGATATTAATTATGATAATAGAAATGATACAGATGATGATGATGATGACAATGATGAAAATGATGAGAATTTTATGACAGCTGATATTTCAGTAAATGAAGTAACAAATGATGAACTTAAACAAGAAATAATGAATGTTATTCAAGTGAAAACGGGAGTGAATGTCATTGATGATCTAGACCAATCTTGTGCTAATTCTAAAATTGATGACACTGTGATAAATGGTGACACTAACAATGATAGACAAGATGTTAATTCACCTGAACTACCTTCCTCTACAGTAATTAACGTCATTGATACAGAAACAGATACTAAAATTCAGGTTGAAGTTATGGATGAAGGTAACACTGCAAAACAACATGAGGATTCACAGTTATCTGATAATGTTGATGGAGATAGTGTTGTTGATAATTTAATAATGCAGTGTGAAGATGCTGAGGAGGAAGAAACTGGTGAATGTAATAGCGATAATGCTAAAGTTGATGATCAAGGACAAGACCAGAAATTTAAATGTGACAAATGTAATTTTGTTGCAAAGAAAAAGTCATATGTAGTGATGCATATCGCAAGAAGGCATTATGAAAGAAAGGAGTTTTCTTGTCATCTTTGTAATAAACCATTTGCCGTCAAGAAGGACTTGAGCTATCATATAAAAGATAGACATCCCACCCTTTCCACATATTGCAAAATATGTGATAAAACTTTCAATTCTTTGGTATATTTTAGACAGCATATGCGTATTCACGAAGATAAGGTCAGCTTCAAGTGTGATAAATGCAGTAAGACATTCACATCTAAGTATTCACTACAAAATCACATGAAATATGATCATCTTGGTCTTAATAGGAGGCCATTTACTTGTCAAACCTGTGGTAAAGGATTTGCTTACGAGAAATCATATTTGATGCATCAAAATAGTCATACAGGGCGCAAGCCATATGTCTGTGATGTTTGTGGTAAGTACTCATTGCATTTATACTTACATAAGATGTCAGTTTTTTATATATTTCAACATATAACTTACATATATAAATTATAATACCTAATCTATAGTAACTATGTCATGAAACAATAAGATGTATTTTCATAGACTGATTTAAATATGTTTAGTTTTTATGTCAATGTGACTTGGCATTGATTTTATAGTTTCATTCTGTTGTCTTACTTGTATTATGAGGAATTTTGCTAGACTGCCTTTATACATGAACATACTTGGACTCCAAGTTGGAGTGGCCATTAAGTTGAATGGCAGAAATATTTGTCAAGGACTGAATGAGATGGGCAGATAAATCGTTAATTGTCAGGGGTGTAGAAATGAGCCAGAAGCAGAAACTGGAAAAATCAACCAGCTATTTGAGCATTCTCGCCAGCTGTTGTGGGTCTGTCGCCCCTTCCCCCTACTGGGGTATGATACCTGCAGACCCCCTTCTGCTTTTTTGGCTACATGAAAACATTTCTATGCCCCTGAATTGTTTCAGAAATATGATAATTGTTACATTTAAGTTATACCAGGTAGATGCTATTTTCCAGGTAGAGCATTTGGTTATGAAAAGTGTTTGAAAGAGCATAAATATATTCATGATGAAAACAGAAAATTTCGATGTGAATTGTGTCCACAACGATATAAAGTGGAGGAGAGTTTGTTGAATCACATAGCAAAGAAGCATAATGATGCTGGCTGTATCTGTTTTGTATGTGGTAAAAGTATGTACACAAACTATCTAATAAACTTTAATTAAACAATTTGCAAGATTCTCTTCTTTATTCATTAATCTCTTGTTTGCTATGACTATTTTAGTTCAGATGTTAGTTACAAAGATATGAACATAGCCTGTGCTTGCTCAGGATTTACCATATGTTTCAAGATGCATACATATGAGAGCTTCTGTTACTGACACAATATATAAATTATCAATATTTGAGCTAATGGTTTTGTACAGTTTTCATAAATTTATTTGATCAAACGCTTTTGTTCATAGATATCATTTTCAAATGAAACAACATTTTCAAATTATGATTCATTTCAACCCTTTCAGTGCTAGATGCATACTGTCTATATTTTACACTGTGTTGCCAGAGAATTTTTAAGGAATAATACCTTAACCAATTCCCAGACTGGATATACCTGTCATGTAGGCAAATATGTTGTTATGTAGAGCTTTGTGCAGTTAGGTATGTTGATCTCATTGGCACTGAAAGGGTTAAAAAAGTAATGTACCAATATACATGTATGATAACTTTGTTGGGATTTTTGAATTGTGTTATTTCCAAGTACTTGTGTATGTAGGCTAAATGTATCTTTATAAAGGGTAGTAGAAGAATTTGTGATGGTTTTACTTGGTTTTACCTAGGTGTAATTTTTGTAACATAAGTATGCCATAAATATATAAATGATTTTTGAGGAATGTCATTTTATCTATTAATGGCATTGAATACCTGCTTTATTATTCATTTATTAATTAGTTGAATTGTTTATGAAATAACGAACCTGTCTGTTAATGTGTTTCAAATGTCATTAATGCTTGTCTTCTGTGCTTCTTGCGTATGTTGAGGGAAATTTGTGTACTCAGTTGGTTTGGCTTAGAAATGGCAAGCGAGTGGTTGTGTTGGATTCCCATGCATGAAAAATTCATATGAAAAATGCTTCTCTTTCAACACTCTCATGACCATGACTGTGGTCCAGGGACTTGTGCGCTGGACTTTAAATCTGGTGATCCGGGTTCAAATCCCAGTGGTGGCAGGTCATACTCTTCTATTGAAATTTGACAAAAATGTCAAATTTTCCACCATATGTGAAGTCGCTGGCTCCTTGTCGAAGGGCAAATTAGTACTGGTTAGAATATAGTCCATGAAAACTGGTCAGATGAAATGGCCACTGTGTGTTGTGAAAAATTGTTAAGAAATGGTGTTAAACCCAGTGAAAAAAAATTCAACTCTCATATAGAATAAGTGCACTTATTGTCATCTTTCTGTAACCTCTGATCCATTCATTATGTGTTTTAATAAACAGTTGCTAGTGAAATAAAGGCGAACATGTAAGAACTGGTAGGTTTCCAGTTTTTCTGATCTATCTATTGTTCTGAACTGAAATCATATTTAACGAATAAAGCAATGGATAGTCTTATGGAACTTGTCTGAAAAACTACCTAAGCATGATTCAGTTTCTAAGTTCTGGGATAGTTCATGTCTGTTTTATTCTTAGTTATGATTAATCAATTATTTTGAAATTCACATGGACGATGTTCTCATTATTTTCTTATTTTCTCATTTCAGTTTTCAAAAAATTGTCATACTTGCAGCAGCATGAAAGGTATTCACATACTGAATTAAAGGAATTCAAATGTGTTCATTGTCCTGAGTCATTCTACACTATTTCTTTGAGGACAAAGCATATGATAAAACGTCACAAATTACCATCATTCAGTAACAAGCAATGAGTTTTCTGCCTTGAATGTCAAATATTTAGTAAAGATGTAGTGTACAAAGTGAGTGGACTAATTCATCAATGTCTTTATTGTTTCATTTATTATCTATGTTTACCACAGAATTTTAGCTATAATGCATTGTTATTTAAAACTTGTCCCACGAAATGTCACCTGTTGTTTACTGCCTGTTGCAAAATCAACAGAATCAAATGTTTTGTGCAAATAATTAGGATAGGTGGACAGTCTTGCATCCATCCTATGATGTCAACAATGCACTTCTACTATGAAAGTACTTGTCGGAAATTCTTCTAGGTGGCCTAGTATTATTCCTGTATGTTTCTATCAAGTACGTTTGAATGATGGCATTTTACACTTTTAGTGCTTAACAAACTGTAAAGTAAACAACTTCTTCCATGAACCCATGGAGGGTTTTGTGCCAAACTTGGGCCTAACTTTTGAAGGTCCTTTTTCTCAGTGTCTTTTCTCAAACCAATTGATGGATCTGTACCAAACCTTTTTTGTAGCAACCTTTTAACATATTTTAATTGTCCATTTGCAAGTTGGTCATTTTTCAGATTAATAATCTGTTTATTGGGTCATGTTGGCCGACTTTTTTTGTCAAGCCCGCGTGCGGTGAGCTCAACATAGTTATCAAAATGGTGGTTCTGTGTATGTGCGTCTGTATGTGCGTGTGTCCGTGTGTTAGCCCGTCCGACTGTCTGAACCATAACTTCCCTATGCATCAATGAATTTTAAAATGACTTGGCACAATTGTTGACCATGATGAGACAATGTGTCACGCACAAAATCTTTTGACCATTCTTTTTAGGTCAAGGTCACACTTGGGGTGTAAAGGGGAAAATTGGCATGTAAAACCAATGGACAACCATTTGGACGATAACAGATGTCTTAGCGGGATGGACATGTTGCCATTTGGCGATTTCTAGTTATTACCATTCAATGTATTTTATATGATGCTTGGTATACATTAGTACTGTTCCACTGATTAATGTTACAAATTTGACTTTTGTTCATCATGAAATGTGATTTTCTATTTTAGCTTGAAGCAAAGCTTTTTTACTGATTTTAAGTTTGTAAAGAACTTTGGATAAAATAATACAAATTGTTTGTTTTTTGAATAATCATTCCAATAAATTTTACTAATGAAAAGTATGTACCTGTCATTTTTTTAACAGTCCTTAGCTTTGTCCTTATAATCTGTGGACTAATTGCCAAAGTGGTTGTACATAACAATCTGTAGTAGAGCTTGTTCATACATAGTGAACTGGGATTCAGGAGTCGGATTTAGTATAGCAACTCTATTATTGCGTGTAAGATTAAAATTTCTTATGCATTTATAGGTGCCGACACTGAGGGTGTAGTATGAATAGTGTGCTACAAATGACAACCTGTACAGTAGCAAATTTGTACAGTAGTTTATATAACTTGAACTGATTTGTGAAAGCCTTTTTTTTGGAAAATTGTATGAGATGAAAGAATTTCTGAATAGCTGAAAAAAGGTTATGATGATATCAGATCTTCCAACACTAACAGATACAGATGGAAAATCAAGTTGCACTTTGTTTGTATGGAAACCCTGTTGGTCATTTCTGTCAGATGACTTGAGCTTTAAGCTGAATATTCCCATTAGTACACATTAATTATTTCTTATATCTGGCAAGGTCTGCAGGATTTCGAATACAGTGTATAGGCATTTTGAATACCAACTTAAGTAATTAAAAGAAAATTATCATATTTGATCTGTTTATAGGCAGAAGGTTGTCTGCACAAGATTTCTTTCACAAGTCTATTTGCAGGTGAATTGATGTCCCAAAGTCAAATATGTTATTTTGATCCAAACCACAAACAAAATTTGAATATGCTGGTACACACACTTATTTTTCAAGAAAACTGAACTATAATTTCAGTTGACTCTAAGACACAGCTTCACTTTTCATCAGCCATTAATGACAAGCGATGACTTTAATCTTACACAGCGTAATATAGTTTAATTTTAAAATTTCATTATACAGCTATACTTAAACACTTTGCAGACATTATATACTTCATTCAGTATTTGCTTTCTTGAAGAATTGTGAATTAACATATTGATGGGTTCCATATCTTTTTCTGTCAACATGCATTAGAAAACACCAAGGTTAGGATAATGCCCAAACAAAGAAGTTAATGGAAGCTATTTATTTCATCCCATTCTTTCAATAGTTTTCTTTTGTCGATTAACAACCATTAATTCATGCATCGTTCTCTATGAAACTTATCTGTGCAACATTCGGAACACTTTGGCCAATTTCATGCCTCTATCTATTTTACAGAAAAAAATACTTCCAATACTTTAAAAAAAACATTCAAGGGAGATTATCCGACAAGATATTTTCTAAACTGGTCCCCGTTCCATGTTGCAGGGCACCAGAGTCAACGGGCACCAGTTTAGATATTTCCCTGTATTTTCTTTAACTGGTCCCCGTTCACTGCTGCAGTGCACCACTCGGAACTACTCGGATGTCTCTCGACATTGACCTCACTCGGAACTACTCGGATGTCTCTCGACATTAGTATGGAGCGAAGCGGAGTTAGCCGAGGATTGCCGACTGGCAGCAAACACACCAGAGTCAACTGTTTAGTACCAGTTAAGTATTTTCCATGATGCTATTTCAGTTACCTCCCCTGTGTTTCCGCATAATCGGGAATGTCTAGTGGACAGAATAAAGAGATCACGACGAGAACTTATATCGATAATCAACAGATTACTGGATGTGTTTTATGATTATAATTATGTTGTTATAAACTTAATATTAGGAGTACATGTAAATACATGTACAATAGTAAATAATGTGTGACCTTGTTTAATAAATTCGATGGTCAGAAGGGCGTATTTCCTTGTTATCAATCTGATGCTGATGAGCACTTGTTGATTAAAACTTTCTTGTCGTTTGTATCCACTCACAGCATAAACGGAGAGGCCTTCCACGGCCTGCCGGTGAGCAAAGTCAAGATGCATGGTCTCAAACATGATAACATATTGGGCCAGTGGTATGATGGTACCGGGATCGAATTCATATGGCAGGGAAAATAAGGGGTGTTCATGGTGTTCACAGCAATAAAGCAAAATACATTCACAGCGGAAACTACAGGCTAATCTTGCTGTCTGCCATGCCTGTAAAAGTGCGTTCTTGCTCTCAATGTTCACTGGCGTAGGTGACATCCTTTTCTTTCTTACTAAGTCACCAAAACCACAAGCTGCCTATTCTGCTCAAGGAAGCAAGTCTGAAATGTTAAGGTTTAGTTCCACAAGGTGCATGGTCCCAGCATTCCGAAAGCGTCTCACCATTCTTCATGAACTTTCAGTCAATAGAAGAAATACTTGCAGACCTTCAAACTAACAATGGTAATAAGACAATGTGGATGGCGTCATCTGGCACTGCATAGGGCGATTCTTTCTATCGACTTTGTTGTTGCTCTTGGTGTGGTTGGCAAGCTTCATGACACATTGAATTCCTTCTCCAAGTCAATGCCAGATTCATCATGCGATCTTGTAAAAGTTTCTGAACATGCTATGAGCCTATGTGAAGTTTTGCATCAGTAATGGGACGATGGTCAGTTCTACGATGAGATATGGGAATCAGCCACTTTCTTTGCAAACCAGTAAAATATGCAGTATGTCGTCTAAGAGTTACTGGTCGCCAACAACGCTGCAATAACATTCCAGTTCCTACAGTCAAGGAACACTGGCGCTCAAAACTCTCCTTGTCATTCATGAACCATCCAGAACTGAGCGTAAAGATAGACACTGTATCACTTCAATAATAGGCCAACTATAACGGTCACTACAGAAGCGAACACTTCTATAATAGACCACCTAACTAAAACTGTAATAAAAGCCGTGATCACTTCAGTAATAGACCATCTCAGTCTATTAGTCACTAATATAGCAATCACTTCTAGAATAGACCACCTCACTGTACATAATGGTCATTTATTTTCGGACCCAGTCTGGGTCCCGGCATTCCTTATGAAATGCGTCCTCTATTCGGTAACCTCGCTCTAACGGTCACTCGGAACTACTCGGATGTCTCTCGACATTGACCTCGGACGTAATACGATGGCATCCATTGGGACTACTTTCAACCTCGTTTCCAAATAGCGCTAAAAATGGTTGTCGTACAAATTCGTCGTGCAAAGATTTCAATGTCTGGATCTGTTTAACTTTTAAATCGAAGTCAACATGAACACAATCTTTAGCAAACTGCAAAGCTTCAAAGAAATCACTGTTATCGGCCATCTTTACGCGTAGAACAATTGAGTGAGAAGGCAGTTCCGGCGGAGAAATGCATCGATTTGATGCATATTCCTCCACCAATCACATCCGAGGTTAGTATGGAGCGAAGCGGAGTTAGCCGAGGATTGCCGATTGCTCTAACGGTAGCGCGCCAAGTTTCAATCGGCAATCCTCGGCTAACTCCGCTACGCTCCATACTAACCTCGGATGTGATTGGTGGAGGAATATGCATCAAATCGATGCATTTCTCCGCCGGAACTGCCTTCTCACTCAATTGTTCTACGCGTAAAGATGGCCGATGACAGTGACTTCTTTGCAGTTTGCTAAAGATTGTGTTCATGTTGACTTCGATTAAAAGTTAAACAGATCCAGACATTGAAATCTTTGTACGACGGATTTGTGCGACAACCATTTTTAGCGCTATTTGGAAACGAGGTTGAAAGTAGTCCGAATGGATGCCATCGTATTACGTCCGAGGTCAATGTCGAGAGACATCCGAGTAGTTCCGAGTGCGCCAAGTTTAACAGCGAGGTTCCCGCAAAGCGTGCGCATTTCATATAGAATACCGGAAACCAGGCTGGATACAGTTACTTCCGTCAATCGAAAAAATGGCCAGTGACTTACCTTTTAGTTTTTATGATACGCTGAGTAGCGAAATGACGTTTTCTTTTCTTGGCTGATTTGCGTTGTCTGACGAGTTTAGATTAAAACATAAGGTCTGTTCGGGTATATAAATTACGGAAATCGAGTGCCTATGTGTACAACCAGCCACATATAGTGCTAAATATAATCTTTGTAGTAAATTTATATCTGTCGATCTTTTATTTGATCTCACAATTAAAAGGAATCAAGTGGCACTCTTTCTCCCGACTTTTCATCAGCCGCGTATTAACCCCACCAAAAAATCTTAGTGCAATGATTTCGTGGTAACTCGCTTGGCTACCATTCGAAAGATCGTGGGTTCGAATCTCGGCTCCGGCTTCCGATATTTCAGGGATGTTTTTTCATTGTCCCCCACTCTACTACTAGCCCAGCTCTGTGTAAAGAAAGTCATAGGAAACTGGTGAGGCGCACGTATCGGTGCTTTACACTGGGCACGATAAAGAACGTAAATTTATTCGAAGAGTGGGGGGATATATAAGCCCGATCCTCCAGTATGTTCTCCCCTCATGTGGCATATGCACTATGAACTGTACTATACATTAGTTAGACAAGTAATGATAGAGACTGGATGCAGATATTGGGTAGTTGTTGTTCGACACTACGTCTGGACACTGTAAATAGAGAACATACTAAAACTACGGATAGAACCTCAACTTTGTATTCTATGTCAATTAAACAACAACAGTTCTCCGGGTCGGCTCTGAAATGACCATAGCTATAGAATGGGCCGTTAAACTACAGATAAATAAATAGATGATCTGGTGTCATTGACTTTGCTCTCATGAAGCCGCTTCACAAGTTTCTTTTAACGGTCAAGATTATACAGGTCTACTAATTAAAGAGTGTTTATTTGATGCAACAATTAAACATACAACAACATAAGCACTTTGATGTTTTGCCGAATCAAGCGAAAATTGCGATGTTTGTCAAGCTAAAACAAAATCATTCTCATGTTTGAACATGAGAAATACAATATAAATTGAAATTTAAATACACCCTGAAATTCAAATCAAATTCAAAGATATTATATACTGCCTAAATAAACATAAATGGAAGAAAATAATAAACAAAATCTCTTATTAATTCTAAGATACAGAATAACTCCTAAATAAGTAAAAATGATAAAGAAAACTGCACAAAGAAGCAATTCTTTAAATCGGATTAAGTAAAAAAGATACTTAAGTTCTGTGGAGTGCGGTAATTAATAATATCATCGAATGGCGAGTTGTTATCGCGGCAAGTTTTTACTTAAGTGGTGTCGGCTAAGATTAAATATCAAGTAACTTCCAAGAACTGTTTTTTTCTTCATTATAATTTATCTTTAAATTCATATCGATTATCTATAGTTCGGTATACATGTGTTTTATCAACTACAATGTATTTCCTGTAGGTTGGATTCGATTAAGCATCTTTCCTTAATTTCTCAAAAGTTAGGTTCGACTAATCACAACATCTTCAACTTCCGCACTGTGTCAGATTATTTCTTTGTTATTGAAAGCTTATTGACATGATGGTGCAAGTGTTTACGGAAACGACAAGCACGCTATCGTCCGAGTTTGTATCATATTTTGCATCTGACAAGCTGGCGATTGCTTTGTTCCGTATTGGCAAAGATGCCGGAGTGGAATTCAGCCAAGCTCGAAATACGTACACATTAGCAGGAGATTGGATGAACATGATAAGAGCGCACACTATTCTGGGAGATTATTTTCAGAAGGAAATCGGAGATAAAATTCATATACTTAAGTCTTCATCAAATGTTAACAGGCCTGTAGCAGTGTCGAATGAAAATCGTCGGGGGCGAAAACCAGGTTGCACCGTTGACAAGTTACACTATAAACAAGTCCCTGAGCCACTTCTTCAGTATCATGATAATGAAGGCCTACCATTGACTCATGAAACATATTTAAAATCAAGTCAAAATGAGGCTAGTGCTCATTCTGTTATTTGTAGCAGTAATGAAAATGCAGAAAAAGAAGATGAAAATATTCACAATATTTCTCTAAGTATTGATGATAACGAAAAAGATAAAGCAGACAATAAGGTTAAACAGATCAAATGGAAAATAAATTTGGATGCCAGTAATGATGTCAAATTAACTGATGTTAAGAATGAAATTGATGATATGGAAATGAATGATGACATTGATATGGAAAAACAGTATGCTCATTCTCCAGACAGAGTTTCGCCAGCTAGTGCTGAAAAAGCTGATACAAATGTTGCAATAAAAGTGGAATTAGAAGATGATGCTTATTATGGAAACAGTTCTCAAGAATCAAGCTTAACTCCATGTGGTGATGATGTAGATGATGAAAGAGTGGGAACCAAATTTAGGGGTACAAAGACTGAAGAAAGAGAATCTGTAGAGAAAAACATTGAAAATTTTACTAGTGTAAAGTCACAAGAACAAGATCGGGACTATAAGTGTAGTCAGTGTGATTATATTGGAAAAAAAAGGGAGAACTTGCGTGAGCATACAAAAAGAATGCATCGCAGTAAATTTACCTGTGAAACTTGTAAAAAGCCATTTGGACTTCACAAAGACCTGCTGCGTCATACTCGTAATGTTCATGCGAATCCTTCATTCCATTGCACAGTGTGTAATAAGTTGTATAAGTCCAATAGAGCTTTTAAAGAACACTTGCTTAGTCATGAAGATAATTATGTAAAGCCACTCTTTGAATGTGAAATTTGTCACAAAAATTTTAGTACTAAGTATGTATTAACTGCACATGTGAAATCTGAACATCTGGGTATTAAGAAATCATTTATTTGTCCAACATGTGGGAGAAGCTTTACTCAAAAGAATTCATATTTAGTACATGCAAATGTTCATGCTGGGATCAAACCATATGTGTGTGATGTTTGTGGTTAGTATAGATAGCTATTTTCATTTTACATCACTTGTCACACACTTGACTGCTTCTTGGGTTAAACTAGTACTGTCATATAGTTTATCTTCTTCATTATTTATAGTATACATTGTTTGTCAAATTGAGTTGTGAACTAGACTTGAACTGCAGTTTCCTGTAAGTAACACATTACTATGTCAGTTACAGAAAACATTGTATCAGCTGGTATAAGAATCGCTGAAGTTCAAGCTTAGTTTATATTTTATGTATTGCATCATAAATCTTTGGTAAAGCCAGCCATACTCAAGCTGAAAACAATTTTACTGATAACAAACAGCTTGGGTTCAAAAGTTCTTACTGTAGCGTTTGTTGATACTTGCCTTGTACATTCTTATATATATCGTATTAGAGATAATGGGCAATGGTGTGGATATGTAAGATTTACACATAAACATTTGACAGCATTGATAATCTTTGTTACAAACTTAAAACTGATTAGTATTGAGGTTGTAAGTACAGATTAGTTATGTATTTTTTTAGAGCTGAGAAACACTGTCAGTGCGGACTATGATTTTCTTATTTTCAAACTTGTGATTGAAATTACACAAGAATGGTGACACAGAGTGCTGTTTGTATTTTTTATTTGAATCTACTTTATGTTTCCCATTGTAAATGTTGAGGATATTCTTTGCAAAAAAACACACATTTGCAATAAGTTTATGAAAGATATTTTAGATGATTTTTTTTCGTATTTTCTGTTTTAAATTCTGTGTTTCAGGTAAAGCATTTTCATATGAAAAATCTCTGAAGGAACATAAATATATGCATGATGAAGAAAGACGATTTGGTTGTGATCAGTGTCCAAAACGATTCAGACAAAAAGCTTGTTTGTTTATGCATATGAAAGTTCATAAAGAGGCCAAAGACTATATATGTACATCATGTGGGAAAGGTTAGTACTGAAAATTAAGCATTTTCCTAAATGAGACATTTGGATATATATCTATAATTATAAATGTTTACTTTTAATGACAATACATACTTGTATAGCAATGTTTTACAAGCATGTGACCAAATTAAACAACAATCTAAGATCTACATTCATCTGTATCCATTTCTTATGAAAACCTCAAGTTTTTAGCAATCATTTGAAGATAAATTTGTTTTGTATTTTCAAATCTTGAAATTCCTTTCATTGCTAATAGTTGTAATAAAAAATGAATAAAGATGTATCAGGAATGTTGGTAAAGAGTTTAAACAAAAAACTTATGTCATAGCCTTCAGTTTTCATCTTTATTTTAGCTGTTTTTCATTTTCATTCATGTGAAATATTATTTAACATATGTAAATGATATTATATCCACAATGTGACTTATGGTTTTGTTAAATTGATTTTCTTTTGTCATAATCAAGTTTGGTGCCTTTTATTCCAATTTCTTGAAAATTCAAAAAATTGATAGACTGCAAACTCCCCATTTCTTGTGATTATTCCATGCTGAAATCTGAATCTATGCAAGTGTTTAGGAGAAGAAAACACCATTAAAAATTGATTTTACTTTTTATTGTTGTTATGAATGAAGTCACAGAGTTATACACATATTGAGAAAAACCATGAGCCTTTCTTTTTAAATAGAATTTTTGTGTCTCACTAGATTTTTTGTTTGTTTGTGCTTGCAATCTTGCTACTCAAGTTGGAACTGATCATAATGTAGCTTTATCTCTTATTTTAGCTTTTACTCAGAGGCAGTCATTGGTGCGGCATGAACGTATTCATACTGGAGAAAAACCATTTAAATGTGCTGTGTGTTCAAGATCATTTGGTGATCAATCCATCCTAAGAAGGCATATGATGACACATCACAAATCAGACACAGATCATTAGGAGCTCTTGGTAAGTTAGCTGTCTACCAACCATTACTAAAATACTACAGAAAATGTGCCAAAAAAGTTCCTGCTTTCAACTAACCTGACCCACCCCATTCTTTCCAGCCATCTGGACTTTTTTTCTTGGCAATAGTTTTATATTCATATTAAGTATATCTCCAAACTAACAAGTATATTGAGAAAAAGTTTTGTAGACTTACTGACCTTTATATTTTGGGGTGTTAGTGGAAACCAGGTTTTTAATTTTGTTTTGCTTAAACAGTATGTAATCACTGACTGCATTACTGTTCATTTTTTATTGCATTTCTATACGTACCTAAGAATGATGATAATTTGTATTCCATGATTATTTTCAATGAACTAGATTATTCCATACATGTGCTGATTAAAATGAAAAACAAAACCAGCCATCTCTGTCAAGATTGTGGCTTTGCTGGTCTAGAATTTCAGATATACATCTTGCATTGAGTAATTACAGTCTAACCTGTGTTTGTGGCCACCTCCGAATATATGCCACCTTGTGAATAAAGGCAATTAATAATTTAGTACAAACTGACTTCTTATTAAAGACCACCTGTCATTAAAGGCCACATTTTATCTTTCTCAAGGGTAGTCTTTGTTCACAGATTGACTGTATTTTATCTTTTGTTTCAGCAACATTATTGTCAGGTCTACATTTCTTCCTTGCTCTGTTAAAATCTGACAAACTGTGTAGGAAATTTGTGTACTGTCAAATAGACAGACTGACAACTTACTCTTAACCATACCAAAAGCTGTTTTTGTCTTTGACAAATAAAGCTAAAAATGAATATTCTGATAGAACAGTATCTGAAGACAGAAACTGGTATGGTTCTTTAACTCTTGATATAATACTTGGGCCCATTGCTGGGTTATAAGTAATTTATCATCACATGGACAATATTTTCATTGTTTGCTTATTTTCTTATTTCAGTGTTCAAAAAGTTGAAATATTAACAGCAGCACATGAAGCAATACATACTCAATTGAAGTCATTCAGATGTGTTAGTTATCAAAATCCACAATAATTCTGCAGTATTACTTCAAGGACATGGCATATGATAAAACGTCAGAAAGTAATCATATGCAATAAAACTTGGATATCAATTAGTGCTTAAGTTTTTTGGATTTCCAGTAACTGTAATTTTACTTTGAATTCATTGATTGAATGTACTTAAGTAAACGATACAATGTGATTTCTATTGTGGTTTATAACAATCCATTTTACCTGGAAAATCTGTAATGCATAATTAATAAAACCCTGTTCTTTGAAATGTGACTAGTAGGTGTTCATTTCAATTATTTATCATGGTTTTACCTGTCAGTCGGCCTATTATTTCTATTGATGAGTCTTTAACTAAGATTTATATTACAAATTTGACTTTTATGAAATTTTGTAGTCTTGACTACATACTTGATTACTGTATTTATTTTATGTTGTGTTCATTGTATGACATGTTGGTTGTGTAATATGTGCTGTAAATTTTTAAACAAATTGTTGTATTTTTTTATTAGCTCACCGGAACAGATGGTTCAGGGTGAGCTCGTAGTATGGTAAGGGGGATGCTCTGGTGTCTGCTGGCCAGCATCAACAATGGTCTTTTCTTCTGAAACCATTGGTCAGATTTCTTTCAAATTTGCTGTGTAGAATTCTTTTGACCTTCTAACTGCAATTGCTCATATTATGTCAGTTGATCCCTTTTAGGGGTAACACCAGAGCTAAAAAATTGAATAATCTTTAAACATCTTCTCATGAATCAATGAATGGATTATTACCAAACTTGGCACCCCTTTTAGGGGCTGCCAGAGCTAAAAATAGAAGTACCTTAAAATGACTTCTCATGATTCTATGGATGGATCATCACCAAAATTGGTCTTTAGCATCCTTAGATTGTCCCTTATTTATTAAAACAAATTGGCCTGCTTCTACGAAGGGCCACCAGAGCCTAAAATAGAAGTAACTTCAAAAGAACTTCCTTTCTTGAACCAATGGATGGAACATCAACAAATAGAGTCTATAGCTATATCCCATAGATAGTCAGATTGCTATGTATGCTGATATATATTTATGTCATGACACCATGATGTCTAATTTCATGGACCCCCATCCAAACAAAAAGAAATTTCAACCACATAGGTATGAAACTATACTAACAATATGTATACAAGTATTTAGCTCTTTATGAATGGTATCAATTATAGACAAATCAGACCAAATGTTTTGTGAACACATTACAAATCTGTGTAAGTTTTCACCTAATCAAGTTATTTTCTTCTTAGCTATGGTCCATTTTTTAGCTCACCAGAACCGACTTTTCATAAAGTCAAAGGGAAAATACTCAAATTGCTTGCGATTTAGGTTTTTGACAGTTACATATCTTAAAGGAACACACTTTGGTCAAAATCTGGCTTTTTTAGCTCACCAGAACCGAAGGTTCAGGGTGAGCTGTTAGGATGGGTAGGTGGATGCTCCGGCGTCCGTCGTCTGGCGTCAACAATGGTCTTCCCCTCAGAAACTACCGGTCGGATTTACTTCAAATTTGCTGTGCAGAAGCCTTTTGACGTTCTTACTGCAATTTGCTCATATTATACCGGTTGACTCCTTTTAGGGGTCACTAGAGCTGAAAATAGAAAAACCTTTAATCTTCTTCTCATGAACCAATGGATGAATCATCACCAAACTTGGTCTGTAGCATCCTTATATGGAATTTATCAGATTTGCTCAAATAAAAATGGTTGGCCCTATTAGTGGCCGCTAGAGCTAAAAATAGAAAAACCTTTAATCCTCTTCTTCTCATCAACCAATGGATGGATGATCACCAAACTTGGTCTGTAGCATCCTTAGATGGTCCTTTTCAAGTTTTCTCAAATAAATTTGGTCGGCCCCTATTAGGGGCTGCTAGAGCTAAAATAGAAATACCTTAAAATGACTTTTTTCATGTTTCTATGGATGGATTATTACCAAACTTGGTTTTTAGCATCTTTAGATAGTGTTCTATCAGATTTGCGAAAAAAAAATGGTTGGCCCTATTAGGGCCGCTAGAGCTAAAAATAGAAATACCTTTAAACGTCTTCTTCCATGAACCAATTGATGGATGATCACCAAACTTGGTCTGTAGCATCCTTAGATGGTCCTTTCTCAAGTTTGCTCAAATAAATATGGTCGGCCCCTTTTAGGGGCAGCTAGAGCTAAAAATAGAAATACCTTAAAATGACTTTTTTTCATGTTTCTATGAATGGATTATTACCAAACTTGGTTTTTAGCATCTTTAGATAGTGTTCTATCAGATTTGCGATGATCAATTGATGGATGATCACCAAACTTGGTCTGTAGCATCCTTAGATGGTCCTCTCTCAAGTTTGCTCAAATAAATATGGTCGGCCCCTATTAGGGGCCGCTAGAGCTTAAAATAGAAATACCTTAAAATGACTTTTTTTCATGTTTCTATGAATGGATTATTACCAAACTTGGTTTTTAGCATCTTTAGATAGTGTTCTATCAGATTTGCGAAAAAAAAATGGTTGGCCCTATTAGTGGCCGCTATAGCTAAAAATAGAAATACCGTTAAACGTTTTCTTCCTATGAATCAATTGATGGATGATCACCAAACTTGGTCTGTAGCATCCTTAGATGGTCCTCTCTCAAGTTTGCTCAAATAAATATGGTCGGCCTCTTTTAGGGGCAGCTAGAGCTAAAAATAGAAATACCTTAAAATGATTTTTCTCATGTTTCTATGGATGGATTATTACCAAACTTGGTTTTTAGCATCTTTAGATAGTGTTCTATCAGACTTGCTCAAATAAAAATGGTTAGTCTCAATTAGGGGCCGCTAGAGCTAAACAGAAATACCTTAAAATGACTTCTTTTCATGGACCAGTGGTTGGATCATCACCAAATTTGGTCTGTGGCATCCTTCAGTCATCACGAATATTCTTTTGTAGTATCCTTTGATGGTCCTTTGATGGTCAAGTTTATTATTGTTCCCCATTATTTGCCCACAAGTGTACCTTTATTACCGTTTTAGTAACAAGTTAATTAATATTTATTCTGGTGAGTGATGCAGGGCCATCATCACCCTCTTGTTTTTATTTACTGACATGATATGAAGTTTTTAAAATATTGTACATAGGTTATAAATTTAATTTGTACAAGCCTTTCATATGGAACAAATGAGATCAATTATTGGTTACCTATACACCAAAAATGCTCATACCAGGATCATATCAATGGATACCTTGTGAAAGCTGAGACCATAGAATGGGTCTTATTTTAAGAGGAACAATTTTTGTCAAAATTTCACTTATGCACAATATCTATGGGCATTATGCTTTGTTCTAGCTTGATAATAAACCAAATGACCACTATTATATCTGAAGTTATCGCCAAAATTGACTGAATCAGTTTTTGTTCATTCTATGTTACTCAAATAGTTTTCATTAAACTTTCTTCTAACTTTATGTTCCATACACTCTGAAAGTTATGGCCCTTGAAACATCCAAGATTTATTTAATTATGTTTTTCCTCTTTTTATCTGAAAACAGTTTTCATTAAATATTCATCAAGCTACACCAGTGTTCATTAGTGTCATGTCTCCCAGTAGAGAAATCAGATGACGCACACCAGAGTTAAGTCCGTAGAACATTTACAGAATTGGCATTGTGCTCTATTTTTGAACAATTTTCGTTATAATTACCAAACGTGGTCACATTGTATACAGACATGATGCCTCGTTTATTTAAGCTAAATCAGATTTATAGGGAAACTTGATCAGCGTTTGGCCATTTCTTTTCCGCACTATTCGTATACATACAATTGTAGGGACTCTACATTACTGTGATATAGAGTCCCTACAACTGTATGTATACGAATAGTATATATATATATATACGGTACAGAATGTCTGCTGGGCTCTGGAATAATGTAGCAATGAATTTTGCAAAATCTCAAAACAAAATAAAAAAACCCATAAAAAACCCAATTCATTACTACACAACTGCACGCATGATCTTTTCTTTCTTTTCAACCGGTAGGATTCGACTGTTAGGGAATCTTTCTTTTATTTTTATCGTTGGGTTCGACTAATGACAATGGCTTCCGCTTCCGTGAGCTTTTAGATTGCTTATTTTGTTAATTGAAAGTTTACTGCCAGTATGGTGCTGGT
Source organism: Lutraria rhynchaena (assembly GCA_008271625.1). NCBI lineage: Eukaryota > Metazoa > Mollusca > Bivalvia > Venerida > Mactridae > Lutraria > Lutraria rhynchaena. The sequence continues at coordinate 4,539,551 of VIBL01000012.1, forward strand.
GTTTACTGAAACGACAAGCACTCTGTCGGCAGAATATGTATCAAGCTTTTCTTCTGAGAAATTGGCGATTGCTTTGTTCCGTATCGGCAAAGATGCCGGTGTTGAATGCAGCCAGGCTAAAAGGACGTTCACTTTGGCAGGAGATTGGATGAACATGATCAGGGCCCATGCAATTCTGGAAGAATATTTTCGGAAAGAAGTGGAAGATAAAATTCAGCACCAAAAGTCTCAATCCAATGTCAATGGATCAGTGGTCAAAGAAAGCCGTCGAGGACGGAAACCAGGTTGCACAGTTGACAAGTCACAGTACAAACAAATTCCTCAGCCTGTTCTTCAGTATCATGACGACGAAGGAAAACCACTGCCCAATAACTGTAATATGAGACAAGGTCAAGAAAATGAAAGTAGTGATAATGGGAAAAATGAGGACGGAAGTATTCCAGACGCTTTAAAAAGTGCAGTTGATATTGAGAATGATTATGAAAGTAGATCAGATGATGGTATGAATGTGGATGAAGGGAAAACAAACTTAGATGTCAGTGATGATGCTGAATTAGCTGATGTTAAAACTGAGTTTGGTGACACTGAGATGAATGATGATGACACTGATGTAGATGAACAGTATGTGAATTCCTCAGATGGAGCTGCTCCAACAAATTCAGAAAATGCAAGTACAAATATTGAAATAAAAGTGGAAGTAGATGATGAAGGTTACTATGAGAAACAATCACAGGCATCAAAATCATTAAGTAGCGATAATGTAGAAAATAAGAAAAAAGGAGCTAAATTGAAGGGTAAAGGTGCTGTGAAAAAAAATACTGAAGGGAAAAAGAAAAGAATTAGGAAGAAAAAGGTTACAGTAAAAGTAAAGAAATTAGAACAAGAGCAGGATTTCAAATGTGACCAATGTAATTACATCGGGAAAAAAAGGGAAAACTTGCGTGAACATACACAGAGAATGCATCGCAGTAAATTTTCTTGTGAAATATGTAATAAACAATTTGGACTTCACAAGGACCTGTTACGTCATACCAGACATGTTCATGCCAACCCATCATTCCATTGCAAAGTGTGTGATAAGTCATACAAGTTTAGCAGAGCTTATAAAGAACACATGCTTAGTCATGAAGATAATTATGTGAAGCCACTCTTTGAATGTGATATATGTCACAAGACTTTTAGTACCAAGTATGTACTAACTGCACATGTAAAATCTGAACATCTGGGAATTAAGAAATCATTTATTTGTCCAACATGTGGGAGAAGTTTTACACAGAAGAATTCATACTTAATGCATGCAAATGTTCATGCTGGAATCAAACCATATGTGTGTGATGTTTGTGGTTAGTATATTGGCCTTACATTTCTTATCACTGCAGTTGTCATCTAGTTGACTGATTCTTGTTTGACTGTGGTTTTGGCATCTTAATCATAGTATGGATATAATTTGAGGCTTTGCTCTTGTCGGCTTTTGCTGGATTTGAACCCATGATTTCTAGATCTAGATACTAGATGTTTTCTTAATTGCAATAGTTTTGCTTATGTGAAATTTATTGCCATATTATTGAAGTCCTACATGTGTGACACTTTGCTTCAAAAAGACAAATATCTTGCTAAATTTTGTTTATAATGAATGGTAATATCTTTAATTGTGATTCTTTATTATCCTTTGATTAAGTATTTAGCATCCCTTTGTTGAAAATGAAGGTTTAAAGGATTGGAAGTGCTAGTTGCAATTTTATTCTGTATAAATTAAATATATGAATAAATGTATTAAATATTAATATTCAAATTAAATCTTCCTTGTTTCAGGTAAAGCATTTTCGTATGATAAATCCCTAAAGGAGCATAAGTACATGCATGATGAGGAAAGAAGATTTGGGTGTGATTTGTGTTCAAAACGTTTCAGACAGAAGACTAGTTTGCTGATGCATCTGAAAGTACATAAAGATGCTAGAGACTATATATGTACATCATGTGGAAAAGGTCAGTTTAGTGTTGGAGTACACCATTTGCTCATATTGTGAGATTTGGTATCACACCTGTCATTTACTAAGATGTTAAACTTAAGTTTCCTGTCAAATCTGGGTGAACTGTCATCTGTGAACAACAGTCACTCTATAACACACACACACTTATTAATCTAACAAACTAAGTAAATTATGAACTTCTGAGTACAGGTCATATTTCTCCTTTTGTTCACAAGTTTGAATTTACTTTAAATACATACCAGAACAAAAATGTATATTATAATTTGCTAGTGAATGGCCATTAAGACCAAATCAAGACATACAGCATTTATAAATTTATAAATGTCTCATAGATACTGTACATTATTAGACTGTACTGTTACTCTAATTGTATGTCTTCAGTATATTGTAAATTGACAGAAAGTTTCAGACCATTTTAAATTCTTAAAGGTCTCACTTTTGGCCTAGTTAGTAGTAGTAGTTGGTATTCATGTGTTAAAACTTATCTTATTGTTTCAATTTTATTTTAGGATTTACTCAGAAGCAAGCATTACTACGTCATGAACGTATCCATAGCGGAGACAAACCATTTAAATGTGCATTGTGTTTGAGATCATTCAATGATTATTCCATCATTAGAAGACACATGATGATGCATCACAAAAGAGACAAGGATCCAAAAACATGGCGTGGAGATGTCATTTGTACTTTAAAAAGAAAAACCGAGTTTTACATCGAAGGAGGACCAGGTTATAATGGGGGCGATCGATTACCTATGGCTCAGGAGCCCAAATCTGATGACATTGAAGAAACATCAAAGCCCAAGGCTACCAGCAGAACCACCGAAAGTTCAGGAACCAGTTTTGAGGCTGTTAGTTTCTCCACAGCGTGCTCTGAGAATACAGCTAGTGTGATTGATTCATCCAGTTTATACCGTATTCAAGATTCGGATGAAACATCTGAGTCTGCGAGAAAACACACTAAGTCAGATCATTCAGTTTCACCCTTGATGCCTTTGAATTACAGTTTGCCTGCTAATTTTCAGCCAAATGTATCTGTGCCCTCAGGCTCTGGTACTGATGAAGACTCGCAAAGACAGTATCAAGAGTTGTTAGATTATCGAAATTCTGTACAAAGACACGAAATGTTTCTGCAAAATGTATCAGCAGTAGCCCCATTATCAAGTTTACCAACACAAAGTCATGTTGCCTCAGTATCTGGGGACACTTCTCAGGGACAGAGTGTACCAAACACATGGGGGCTTCCAGGTTATCCCCCTTACTACACCCCTGCAAATTTCTCGCATTATCAGAATCATCAAAATTAAATCTAGTGTTCTCTTAGTATTGTTTTACATAATGTTCTACATGCTCACAGAAGTGTGTTAATGAAGCCAAAGACTAAATTAATGTGATGATACTGTGTTTACACTACAAGTTAAGGAAATTTTTAAGGCAGTAAATATGAATTTGTATACACCCATGTATGATTTGAAGACGGAAAATAGTTCTTGCAATCATTGATAGTACTTATAAATAGAATTTAATTTTTCTCTTGCAAATAATATTGACATCTTCACAAAGCATTAGTTTTGCGTTTATTAGTGTACCCAATTTTGTAAATGTTTACACATCATGAAATTAATGAAACAATTCTGTTTGAATGTCATTAAATTATGTCTTGATCTTGTACACCAGTATAAGGTGCAAATACTGGAAAGACTGCTGAAGTTTCAGTATAGAGATGGTAACACATTTATTGGCATTTAACATTAAACAATATTATGATCTTGTTGGTTTAAAGTAAGTGCCAACTTAATATGCATGAAGTGCAATGGTGAAAGAAAATTTAGGAAGATAATTGATTTAATTGCATCATTGTCTTTATGAAAAATTAACATAAAAATGTTATTATATGCAATCTATAGGACATTTAGGTCACTCAGTTTTGTTAATACATGTATTAAGTAACTTTAATTGAAACGGTATCATTTCCTCATGTAAATGTGACAGTACTATTCAGTATGCTGAATTATCTCATTTGTTAATATGTCTGTGTTGTTTTTATAAAGGTACTTGAATTGACCAACTTGCCAGAAACTAATTTTACTTCCCCCAGGTGTTAGATAAGTGAGTTATAGTGGCCACTGTTAGTGTACACATGCATTGATATACAGCTTTTGTTTAATTATTTGTTTTTCCTAAATGTTGCTGTAGTTAGAACATGAAAAAAAGATTAGATTTTAACATTTTCAAGTATTTTATATGAGATTCCTTCATTGATTAGTGTATGAACTGTAGATAGTAATTAGTATTTGGGTGTAAACTTATTTTCAGTCTTTTTTGTAGTGCAATATTTAGTCAACATTTACATTTGTGTATTATTTAATGCATAGATAATATACATCATGCAGTTTTGCTGTGTGTCAAATTAAGACCAGCCTTTATCAGACTTGAAAAATATTTACTTCATGTTGATAGTAAAAATGGATTGTATAACTTGCAGAACATGTCTGACATAAGAAATATGGTCTTATGGTGCTGTTTTATAAAGCTTCAGACTCTTGAGAATTTGTACTGAAAGGGTCAAATTTACTATAAAATTAGAAGGAAATTTTGTCGACTTTTCAAATTTTCATCAGTCTGTGATCATATTTGACCCTCAATTTTTGACATCTAGTGAAAACTTGGAATGTAAAATATGTGCTGTAAGGAGTGTCCCTTATTTATGCTATGGCCTATTTTTAAAGGTTTGATTGTATGTAAAAAAAAAATTTCTTTGACCTTGGGTAAGCTTTGTATCACTGTCAGTGTCAACTATTATTGTACAAAATTATGATAAAAGAAACACTGAAATTTTGTCCAAAGGCTCATACTTACATATGATGTTTAATTAATAATCAATATGCATGGAGGGCATTTATATTTTAGTTCAGAAATGTGTAAATATTTTCATTTATTATAGTGCTTGGTTAATGCTTCAAACTTGTATTCCTTTCACTGTTAGATTAATTATGGTCTCAAATCATCTGAATATAATTTCACATTTTAAGAGGACTTGAAATGAATGCCAAACTTAAACTTATAGTAGCATTATCACTTATTAGTACTGAAATGATGGCTCAGTATTCTCTGACAAACTTTCCCTGTATATTTATGTATGACAGTCAAATTTTGTTGTTTGAAAAAAATGGTTTTGTCACTTTGATTATATCCTTTGAAGAAATGAGGGGTCTATTTGGTCAAGTGGTTGTAGTCCTTGACTATTAATCACTAGCCCCACACTGCTGTGTCCCACCTGGCACAAGATGAATTTCACATATGAGGAAGCTGTCCTGCTAGCTTACGGAATGTCAATGACTCTACTCAGGTGAATGTCTGGGTCTTCCTCCACTGGTAAAGCTGGAAAGTCACCAAATGGCCCTGGCTGTTGGTGCGACGTTAAATCCCAGAAAAAATCTTTCTGAAGAAATACTGATTATCAGTTTATATGTCTAACATGAAAGAGTTAGAAAAGTTCTACAGCTGTAAGCAACATAGATTTTGTATTTGTTTTGTGTGTTCAATATATTTAGGAATATATAATTATATACCAAAGTGCAACTGAAGTTTTTAAACTAGTTGTTCAAAATTGTAATTTTCTGTTACTTGATTATAATTTATATATGTCATACAAAGTTTCAGTTTTGTACTTGTCCTGGGCGAGTTTGTCTTGTTCTGGAAATCCAACATGTGATTAAATGGACTGACTGCTATATGTATTTTAGGTTTAGAGCTTTTTTGTGTACAAATTTAGTCATGGCATAAGTTAATTATTGTAATATGTAGTAATATTTGATGAAAAATCTTCTTGTTCTGTAAAAAAAGGTTTGCAACCCTATTGAATAGTTTAAATGTGGTATGTTTTTGGATTTCTGTTGAATAGTTTTTTTTTATTTTGTTATAAACTTGGAAGAATTTTAGTGTCTAGATTGTTTGTTTTTGCTTGAAACTGCTTTTTACATACTTTAATCAAAATCTTGTTACATTTATCATAAAATATGTTAAAACTGCCCACATTTATACAGTGTAATTTCATCATTTTGGAATATTTGATTGTAAAATAAATGTTTAAAGTGGCTGATTTTGTTCTTTATATTTTGTTGATTTCTTTAGCTTTATCTAAAGTTTCTGGATCATGATCCTGGGATAGGTACCAAGATTCTAATCTTACATTTTATGTTTTTGATATGAGTTAATAAGAGGTGAATAATAATTATAAGACAACATAATTTTTTGAACATTTGCCCATTTCAAAAGTCATTTGATAAAAATGTTCAATTATAAATCATGTTACAAACATAATTAGCATAAATGGAAAGACAAAACAATTTGCATGGTTAGGGCAGTTTTCAATTGGGGGGGGGGGTAAATTATCTCGATTTCAATCAGTTAACAAAATACATTTGTAAAAAAAACTGTCTAGGGTTGGGAGGTTTCTTAAGTTAGGGTCAGGTTCCTCTAATCACACAATCAGAATTGAGCCTGAAGATCTATCTCAAAATTTATAACCTTAGATCCGGTATGAAACCAAATAGGCAGTAATTAACAATGATAAATTCATGTACTTAACTACATGATTTACAAAAATGAAAAAGGACAATCTTCATTGTAAATCCTGGCCCAAGCAGAAATACTGTATAAAAGATGTTTTCATAAAATGTCATACTTTACTGAGCAAAATCTCAATAGTATTAGTACAAAAGAAAAACAAACAACTACATAAATAAAAAGCAGTAAAAACCACAATGAAATGAGCTCACTTTTAGCTTCAAACTATACACTTACATTTAAACATTCACAAAACAGTAAATCGTAAATCATGGGACATTTATTTTAAAAGTGCAAGTAATGTACTTCGATTTGAATCTCAGCTGCTAGGTAAACTTATGAAATTTCATAGAAAAATTAAAAGAATCAATCTGAAGAGGAAGTCTCTGTATTAGGTAAGCCAGGCATAATTGAGGTCTGGTTCAAATTTAAGTACTGATTGACTGAGCTCGAACTGTAAAATTGAAACTGAGGCAAAGAGAGACCTAGATGCTCAGAAAGTTGGTCATTGTCGGAATATCTAGATAAGTTTTCAAAACTATCCATGGGTAGTTCAGCTACTGTTCCATCTGGTTTCAAAGTCTCTCCAAACTGGTCAGGCACTGCATTGATATCTAAGTAAGAGTTTGGCTTTGATAAATGTTCGAAGTTTCTTTTTAGACGACTGAAATCAATCGTGCTAGTATTAAGAGTGCCATCCAAATTTTCAGTCAGAAAATGTATTTGGTCATGTATTTGGTCACGTTCAATCACATAAGTTTCTTGCTCAGATGGTAACAAAGACAAGTTATTTGTAATAGGAACTTTGGCATTTTCCTGCCTGTCTAATTTTGAATTAACTTCCACAAATGGCTTGAAGGTATGCTGTGCAACTGAAACTTCTTGAAACTCATGGCTAGGATCAGGAACATTGTGTTCAGGCAAGTTATAGTTCACAAACACACTTTGTATATTATTAGTTGGTGTATGAGATTGCACCTCAGAATCTTTTTCATCACAATTAATGTCTATTGGGTTTGGTACTAAATTACCATTCTTTTCCATATCATACAAAATGCCAGATCTTTCTGCAGTAACTTCAACTAACCCAGTCGGCTCACTGTTGATAATTTCTTCACCAGCAGACTTATCAGTATATTCTATGGTTTCTTCTGCTACTTCTTCAATATCCTCACGCCAAACTCCATTATCTTTATTTAATTTATGCACAAGCTTAATGTGGCGTTTAACAATAGAAGAATCACCGAACATGCGACCACATAATTTACACTTAAATGGCTTTTGTCCTTTGTGTGATCTTTCATGTCGTTGAAGAGCATGTTTCTGGGTAAAACCTCTGCCACATTCAGTGCAACAAAACTGTTTGATATCTGCATGTATTTTTTCATGCATCTTGAGTGCTGACCTCTGACGAAAAGCTTTCTCACACTTTGGAAATTGACAAATAAAATACTTAGCATCATTATGGGTATATCTGTGATCCCTCAAAGCTGTTTCATATGTAAAAGTTTTGCCACATACAGTGCACTGATATGGTTTAATCCCCAAGTGAGTGTTCACATGCTGCATCAGTGTATGTTTTGTTGTGTATGATTTTCCACATTTTTGACACAAAAACTTTTTCTTTTTAACTGCATCATCTGTCCTTGTTTCACTAGTGGTGTCACTACTTGGCATAACTTTGTTTGACAAATCATCATTAGTTGTTTCTTGCGTTAATGAAATTTGGTAATGAGACTTCAAATGTTCAACTAAAGATTTCCACTTCTTATAGTGCTTCTTGCATATTTCACATTCATACATTTCATTTTTTTTTGCTTTTCTGTATTTAGACAAATGTTCATCAGTTAAATTTTCAGGATCTATGTTCATAAACTCATTCTTTTTGTACTTCGATGTAGAATTTGAAAAGTTCCCCGCAGCAACATGGACAACATCTCCTAAATTGTTGGTTACTTCTTGTTCATCAGATTTTTTACCTAGCAATAAACTACTAGAACTAATGTGAATCAAATTTTCTATACCACCTTGATATGTTTCATGGTCCTCAGTCAATGACAAACTATTCTCATTGCTTGATATACACGCAGAGTCAGGAATTTTTGGATTTTTTGTAAAATTGGTCTCAATTTCATTTTCTCCACTGGTTTCAACAATAGCAATACTTGATGAGTCATTTTCACTTCCATTCAAAGTATCATCAGTCTTATTAAACTGTAATCTATTAACACTTGCATTTGAATCAGTTTTCCATTGGTTAATTTTAATTCCTTCATTTTTAACTTGTTCTTGGAGTTCAACCTCTCTACTGATCGCTTCAGCAGCTTCAACAAGAGCAGAGAATGGTCTTGAAGCAAGAGATTTATTCTCCATTTCAGTTGGCGAACCATAAACAGCCAGAGCACTAACAAACATACTATGAGCGCGTCCTAAACCATTCCAGTCTCCGTGAATGACAAAATTTTGATTTTGATAAGTAATGTCAAGATTGTTATCCTCGCAAATTTTTTCCAACATTGCATTCACATCAAACTGACATGAAAACTTCTGAATAAAATCAGCTGACAGTTCAGCAGTTACACGACGAAACACTGCCACCATCTTTAAACACTGCTTTCTCTACAATAAAGCGACGATTATAAATTACATTTGCGTTTGTGGTCCATTTACAAGGGAAGCAACTCTAATAGACACAATAGACTACTTTTAAAAAGCATTTTATAGTCGTCATTCTTGATCAGAATTTTCTGGTACCGGTCTGGCTCCTAAGTAACTCTTCAAATTGGAGGAACTTCCGCCATATTCAAAATATTTTTTCTTGCCCAAACACGTTTAATGTATTATTTAATCTAATGATCCTGTCAAATATTTTAATGCAAAGGTAAGATGTTGTGAACGACAAAAGTAAATCATTTTATAGCTCTGCTATTTCACGCGTATCGCTTGATTTTATCTCGGAAGATGTGATAATTCATAACGCGAAACGAAAAGTGGGTGGGGAGATGTAAACAAACTATATTCCTACTTGCTGGACAGTGTTAAATGTCCCTATAGATCATAATATGTTTGTTTATTTTTAAGATCTAACTTTCATTTGCTAGTTCAGGTACTTTCGGTGATCTAAAACTCACGCTGTTTTCACCAGTAATAACATTGTAGCGCCTCCCAGTTATAAAGATCGAATCAATTTGGTTTTGTTGCCAAGGTATGCCGATGACAAATTAATGTGTTCCAATCTAGGTTTTGGACAACATAATCATTTAAAAGCATTCAGCTTCATTGCAATTTGATAAGTCTTTCGTCCAGGTGCAATTGACATATGTTCTTAGGTATTGCATTCAAGACGGGCTGATGCTGTATCTATTTTTTTTTCAATAAATATTTGCAGGAAATAGGGGCCATGGCTGCAGTCTCTGAAGTATGTGTTTGTTATCACAACTTTTGCTGGTTCAGATACTTATGGAAGGCATTTCTTTTGATTGCAAGTAGTGCTTTGGCATCCAAAGTATGGCTGGAATATTCAAAATACTTGACTAAACTTGAATTGCCATCAGGGTAAAGCTCTTGGAAGTCAACAATGGTCCTTGCACACACTGAATTAGTGACTGACCATCCATTGCTAATATATTGTTATTTCTAAGTGTTAATCTCACTAATGTATTTTTTTGAGTGTGACTTGTATTTTTTTGTTACAGTAATGCTCCTAACTAAATAAGCAAAATGTCTGCAAGTGCTCAAGCTCAACAAAAGTTCTCCAACCTGCGGAAAAGACTCGACCAATTAGGTTACAAACAACCATTAGGTGTTGAATCATTGCCTCTGGTTGAAAAGCTGTTTGCTGATTTAGTTCATACAACTGAAAGTTTGAAGAATGCCAAACTTGAGATTGGTCAACAAACCACAGAGACAAAAGATATTGATTCTGCTATTGAACCTTACAAGAGTGACAATGCCAAGCTAGTGAAGGAAAATAATGATCTACATAAACAACTGATCAAACAAAAAGAAGAATCTGATGCAATACTCAGAGGTGAATTCTGCTTAATTTTTGTCTGTTGCGATATTTTCAGAAATAGTAGTTATCCTCAGTTAGTTATTCATGATGTTTACTATTTCAATAGTTATTTATGATGTTTACTATTGTATATACATGGATTTTATAATCTGCGTGTTCCAAATGGAATTAATACACAAATTGCTCAAGTATCTATTGCTGTTCTTGTGCAGATTTTTATGCTTACCAACTGAATTCTTTCTTGTTATATTTACTTTTAATGATAAATTAAATTCATGTACATAATATTTTTATTGCTTATGCATGTTTGTTTGCACTGTTTTAGTCTTGAAATCTTCATATGTAATAATTTGTAGTTTATTGTAATCTTTTTCAATATATATAATGTCAATGTTTCAGAATTAAAAGCCTCTTTGAGAAAGTTGGAACATGAGAATGCTGATCTGAAGTTCCTGAACAACCAGTATGTTCACAAAGTACGAGGACTGGAGAAAGAATCAAAGGAAAAGTCTGACAGAATACTCACATTGCAAGAGAAGAACTTCCATGCAGTAGTATCAACTCCAGGTATGTTTTAATTGTAATGGTGACTATAGAAGTATGAACTTTGTCAGAAGGTTTGATATTACAATTATACTAATGAAGCATAATAATGTTTGTGGTTTTCCTGATAAATTTTTCTTGCTTATTTTCATATGAAGTAGAGTATAGTCAGTCTGCTGTTTGGGTGGTATGGAATTTTATGGAAGAAAATTTATTTTACAGGTGGAAAGAAGAAGACCATTCCATTCCGCCGTCAACGTATGGAGATTGACTGCATTGTACCTCCAGCTGATAAATATCCAAAATCAAGGAACCTTGCTGATGATCCATATGTCGCTGATTTATTGCAAGTGGCTGACAGTAGGATTGCTGAACTAGAGAGACATGTAACTGACCTCAGTGATAAAAATGAGATTAATGATAGGAAAATGGCCAGTTTTAGACAACAGGTAAGTGTTCTTGTTTTGAGCTTGTACTGGGATGAAGGTTTCTGATGCTTAGTATGACAAATTGTGGCACATACAAAAAGGGCCTAATTACTGTAAGGCTTTAAAAAAAGGTTTGTTTCCGGTTAGCCAACAGACCCAATATTTTACCTGCTGACTCATAAGTTTTATGGCATTCAAATCTTAGTGCTATATTGTAATTTTCTCAACTCATTAATATTACAGTGCACATATTCCCATACGGTTTTGCCGATGTATGTAAAAAAAAACATAAAATAAAAAAAAACCTACCTACTGACCCATATATTTTTAGGCATGCAACTGGAAACAAACCTTGTTTGGGCTTAATCTCTTGTGTATAGGTCACATTTGTGTATAACACACTGGTAAAAAGTCAGTGGAAATCCTGGAGAAAAATCTCCATGTGTAAAATACAAATGTTATCAGGGTTTTCATTAGGATGTTTCAGTTGGGGAACATGATGTCCCTTAGGTTTGCATTTTGGGAGACAAACACAAACTTTGGGGGACATTTCAGAGCAACAGATAAGCTGTGTATTTTGGTATTTACTCAATTAAATTTACAAAATATGCAATTGAAATTATTTTAGTTGCATATCAAAAAGCAATTACAAAAGCAAAATACCCTATTAAAATATTTATGATGCGTATCGAAATCAATTTTCATGAATATACATGCATATAGTCACTTTCGTCTGTCAGTCATTCCTCATAGTCTCGGACAAACGTTGTAGCGATGCGGTTCAAAAACAACCAAATGTGTACAATTTAGACTTGATAAGTAAGAGCATGAATTCCCATTTGATATAAAAATCATAGACTTACAGGTTTCAGGAAACCCAATTATATTTAGCAAATACCCAATTCAAAATGAAATGATGGAGTAATACCCAATTCACTGAGAAAGCTTATCGGTTGCCTTGCATTTTTTTCGACTCCTTTCTTGATGAGTCAAGATCATGGACTGTGGTAGTTACATTACAGAAATGATTTAAAGGATAAAAAATGATAACCAGTCAAAAAGATGGTCATATTACATTGATGCTTAGTAAGATGTTCTGTAAATAGTGTCTAGCTTTTAATCTAAAGAAAAGGAACCATGGAAAGAGATTTACCATAAAGGGTAAGAAGTGACACATCACTCGTACACATTGTAGGGGACAATACTTAAAAAAACCTGAAATCCTGTGCTTAGGAAAACCCTGTATTATTATTAGCCATGAAAATTACAAAAAGCAGACAAAAAATAAAAAATGACATTTTGTTTGTTTTTGTGTTATGTAAGTATGTAAGTAGCTGCTAAGACATGCTCAAAATGTTTAAAACCTCAAGGTTCTCATAATTAATGGCATGATGAGCAAACATTTGTTGTTGATTTTCAAACACAGGTAGATGTCTTAACTCTTTGAAATCCATGCTTGTTGCTTAACTCACAATCTCACTGGGTTTTGTTGGTAATTATCGGAGGAACAAGTTAATATCATTGGAATTTCTCCCAATTTGTAGACTTTTATCATGATATATTTTACTGAACAAAAAGTTTAATGCCCAAATTGATACAAATCCATGTGTTTAGTGCTGGTTGTTTATCCAGCAGCACTGGATTGGTAAAAGATAGCTGTTCAATGTACATGTACTGTCTTTCATATTTTGTTCAGTAGAATTTGTTGTGTAATCGGTGTTTGTAGTTTTCTTTTAGTACTGTTATGTTACAATTATAAAACTTGTTTCAAGTTTATAGTGAAAAGTTTAAATTTAGTTTAAGCAAAGCCTAGATATGTCTATTTGCATTTAGTAAATTTAGTAAGTTTCTCGGGACATTAATTCTATGACATCGCGATATTGGGCTTTATTTCCAGACCTTGTTTTATGCCTTTTTTGGCCCGTTCCCTAAGTAAAAAGCTATACATTTTTCCCCTTTGAAAGAGAAAAAATTCCAATACCTAAAAATATCAAAAATATTCTATCATCATAAATATATAATACTATTTATTCTATGTAAGATGCTGTATTAAGTGCTCTGTTATTGAAATAAAAAATGTTTTAGACAAAACTTTGTGTTTAGTTCTTTAATGAAAGCAAGTCTTTATTAATTCCCTAATTTAGTGCTTCACAACACAAAGTTCCTATCAAAGGGACATGATACCTGTACCCTCAAAACTATATAAAGGACTGATTTCTGACCCTTCAGAATGTTTAATTAATGGTCCTGATTTTATTGCATGGTTAAAAGCTTGAGGTTGTTTCCCTTGATCAGTTACATGATAGAAAATTTATGGAGAGTTATTAAAGTGACTTACAAGTTTTCATTGCTATGATTTTCTGATATTAATTCACACAGATGTCCCATTTACTAATGGTTTGATTATATAGTCAAACTTGTGAGCAAAGGCAACCTAAAGGGGAGAAACAATTTGCTTTATTAACCAAGTTTTCAACAAAGTTGAGCGTCAAATAGTTGGTTTTGGTTTGATAACTTTAGATTGATCTGTTGCTCACAAACTTAGTACAGTGTGACCTCTGAATACCGTATAATAATAAATCTCTAAATACCGGAGCTCTCTGAAAATCGGACGATTTTCATAGTCCCAATTTTCTGTCTATATAATACTATGTAAAACGCTCTCTGAATACTGTACTCTCTAAATTCCAGAAACTGGACGATCTCTCCGGACCGCAGACTTTGTACTGTTCTTTATTTTTCTTCTGAATATCGGATGCTGACATTTTCAAGTGTCAAAACTTTGTGTACTGACCTGGAGGGTCCACATTATTACTGAAAACAACATGATCTTGGCCTCACATTTAACAAACATGTCAGTCATCTTGTTTACATTCTTGATAATTGCAAATGCATGAAAAACAATAGTACAAACAGATGTAAGTTAACTTTGATGTTCTACTCAATGCATAATACTGGTCAAATTACTATTGATTACACTAATTTACTGGTGCCAGATTAAAATATATCTTATTAGATCTCACACATTTAATCAGATATAAAATATTTTAAAATAAAAACATTTTGTGGTGTATGCAACTACTAATGGCTTAATATATACGTAAAATACACAATAATTACTATATATAATTTTAATGTAATATGCACGCAAATATCACTGGTTCATGACCATATAATAATTTCAATTGAAAACCTCTCTGAATACCGGAACTCTCTGAAAACCGGACTTTTGACCAGGTCCGGACAGGTTCCAGTATTCAGAGGTTACACTGTATATACCATGGTTTTATGGTGACCTAGCTTTGGTTGTATTTTTCTGGTTCTGGGGTCAATGGCTCTGTTACTAAAACTAGGAAAACCGTTCCCTCTCAGAGTTGAAAATCTGGTTTTGTGGCATGTTGTAAAGACTGGCTTTGTTTTGGCACGAAGGCCTTTATTTGTACTTGGTTCATATCTCAAGTTTGACTGTAATTACTTGGATGAAAGTAACTTAATTGTCGTAAGTGGTACATTTAACAAACAATTTCATTAAGATGGCCCTATTCACATATAAGGCAAATATTATTTGTCAGTTTGTTTTCAGTTTGTCCAGACTTGAAAAATAATCTGTCTCTTGTAAGTAGAAGTTAGTCTGTGTTACCATTGTTATGTTCTCATGATAGTGATTTTTTCATAATAAATGTCCCACCCTAGAATGCTTGATTAGATTTTTTTCTAACTTATGTTAAGTTATTGTTTGAGTGATTTTACATTAAATAAAATTAAATAGACACATTAAATAAAATTGAAAGAAAAATAATGCATTTATGGTGAGGTTTCATTTTGTAGTTATGGGAACCATTAATTAGGAGAGGTGCATTTATTAGGGTGTGTTTGATATTTTACATTTTAATTTCTTTGCTAAAACAGTTCTATTTCAAATCCTTAATATCTTATTAAATCGACTTTCATTCATTATTTTATATTATTCTAATTATGCATGATTAGTTCACTAACTAGTTTTAACAATAAACCTTGAGACTTGAATTATTTTTACTCATATTGAGTTACTTATGATTACATGTCAAAGTAATTAAATGGGAGATTATTTTTATAGTTGATCAAGTTACACCCAAAATTAGAATATTCAAACAATGGCTGAGTTTTACTGCTATACTAAACATGATTTTTATTTTATCATTGTGATGTGAAGAACAAATTTATTATTAGTATTTAGAGCTTTGTTTTACCTTTTGCTAATATTTGCTGATCAACAAAAATTTCCATTTTACAATGTTGTAGTAATTTAAGTGTTTAATTACATTAACACACTCACCCTTCAAGGTGACTCAATTGAATAAAGATTGCCTTACTAAAGACTGATATGAATTAAGATTTCAACACTAATATTTTATGTGTATGGCAAATTTCTTATTTAAGATTACAAATATATCTGGTACATTTTATTGAACAACTTGAATGTTGTAAACATCATACTGATAATCTATCTACTGGAGTACAATATACCCTTTAGTGTACCTCGTTATAAATCCCGGGGACTTTCAGGACAAGTTTGAACGCGTACCCCACCTACTTTAATATTGAATACTAGATATTGGTTCTAGTATGGTTATTGACTTTATAATTAAACTCTATACGTCACTGACTCTCGTAGTTCTATTGGGGAATACGTATAGAGAGTGATCAAGTGATCGTATTTGGTTAAGGTTTGGTGTAAAGTTCGGTCATAAGGACTAGAACAGGATTTATAACATTCAGGTAAAATTTATATTTTTTGGCATAAAGTAAATGAAACTTTTTTATGCAGTTAAATGATTGAATTAAGCTCGAGTTAAATTGTGCATGCTTTTGACCTCCATTTTGTTTATGGTGTTTACCATAGAAACGAATATCCCTCTTGTCCAAGGTTCATTGATAAAAGTTTAAAAAGTTTGGTTTTTTGTTTAAGCTACACTGTCATTGAATAGAGTTCAATAGAAGTTTAACCTTTAGTTTTCAATGAAGGTATTAAATGTGTTCATTATGTTTTATCTTGTGAAAGTTTGCCATGGTTTGTGTCTTTTAAACTCAAATTTATAATCAATGAAAAAGTGTTCATTTAAAATGCTTGTCTTCAATGAAACATTACTGGTGGAAAAATAAATGTAGTGAATATTAAGTACAAAATCTTTTGGACTCATTACCACTGGTGCATGTTCATGCAAATCCAATCTGAAAATATTTTTGCTATTTACAATTAATCTTTATTTGATATGTAAATACTTGAGCCTTTATTCTTGTTATCAGAGGTTTACATTTAGGTTTTAGTGTATTGAATGTATGCCTGTGGTAAATTTACCTATTTTGAACTTTTTGAATTTAGCTGATCTTTTTTTAGTATGAAAAAGTCTGAAAATATTCTCTTATAAGTCATTTTATCTTGATACATCTTTGTTTATAACATGAATTTGGAAATCAAAACTTTGAAAGAAAAGTTTAGTTTCACTTTGTTTTGTATCTATTTTAATTAATTGTCAATTTAGGAATTTCAGGCAAACTGGAACATTTTGCCTAATTTGTACAAAATATCCTCTCTAATGTACATTAACAATTGGTAGTGTCACTAATGATAATTAAGCATGTCTCTTGATTAGATTGCAAGTAAGGGGTATTTAATTGTCCATAACTAGCTGTAATTTTGTATTCTATGAAAATACCAAAATACAATCATGCTTGTGGTGTTTGTCTAGAGCTATATTTTGTTTTGTTTAATTTTTTTACAATACAATACTTTTGTATTGTATTGTTTTGTTTAATTTGATATTAGAGTTATATCAACAATGAACAGAACTTCTTGCCTCATTGATAATTATATACTACAAATACATACCTGAATTTCCTCTTATTTTTTCTTCATGTATATTGGCTAATTTTTAATCTGGCTGCTTGATTTTTCTTTATTTATGATATGGAAGAGATTTGATACTGTTTATTGCTTTATAAAGACTAAAATATATACTTCATGTATTTGCAAGATATGAATATGTACTGTATAACCACACAGATAGAACATTGGAGTGTAGGAAAAATATTACCTTGAACAGTTTTACAAGGTAGACAAAAACTCCTGATGTTTAGCTAACAAGCAGCTTATAAACTTTCAGCTGCTTTATTAAATAAAGAGAAACATGCACAGATTTATTGTCATACAATTAATATATTGATCTGTCATTATAATAGGTGTAGGAAATCAATTAATCTGACCCCTGCTTTTAAAGTCATGTTGTTTCTCACACATATATGCAGTTAATGTGTGATAAATGATAGATAGATCTAAACAATTATCATACCTTAATTATTCATGACACACAATTGTAGCATGTTTCTGCAAGTTCAGCTCTCTAACATTGTACTTAATTTTATTGTTTACTTAACTGCTGTACATTGTCAGTGTGATTTTATTATGAGTTTAAGCCCTGTATTTTATTACCCCTATTTTATTGTCCCCAGTATTTTTATTTATCCAAAGCATTTTAAGACAAGAAAATCAATGTTTTCCTCCACATTGTGATGACTCAATGATCATACCGAATTTTCACCAATGAATGTCTGACTCTTAATTGATGCCTCTCCATGCTTAAGAAAGAGGTAAAAATTGTGACTCTGCATAAAAAATTATTCTACAAACTATATCCAGAACTTTCAAAATTGCTCGCTAAGTATTGGACAATCAGTAAAAATTAAGTTTAATGCAGCACTCCAGGGGTATTTATTTGGAAATGTTTGGTATATTTTTACAGAGAATCATTTCCTACGAGGAGAATATGGCTCATATAAGTTACTGACATATATGATAAAAAGCTGTAAATTTTCAAATCAAGCTTGTAATTGATTGTTATATCTGCATTTTATTGCTTTTTTTTATTGTAATATACAATTTATTGTAATATACAATTTATTGCAGTACAAAGTTTAATGATTTAGCAAAAGATTGAAAAATTGCATTTTGCTATTTATGGTTCTAAATTTTAAGAGCATAAAGGTCACACAAAACATGATCATAAACACAAAACCAGTGTAAATTTAAGATCTTTACTTTGGATTTTTCCATAATTGGATAAATAACCAAATCTCGATTGAGCATTTGCCATGTTTGTTCTTGCTAAATGTTATTTCTGGGCTGAATTTTTTGTTCTTGTACCTACGTAAATTCTTGGGCAGCGGTGGATATGGTTGACCTGGTGTCTGGTAATGTGATATATATATTATTACATCATTTTTAGTGTAATCATATAAATATATACAGTCAATATGGTATTGCAATGTGGAATCACTATGTCATGGTTAAAAGTTTTCCGGAATTTTCCGGTACCTCCGTTTTTTCTAGGTCTGGACCCTACTGGTTTTTATTGTTTCCACTGCAAAGAGATTAAGATTTCCAATTTTTTGAAAATTTTCAACTTTTGCCCATGCTGTGTTTACTTTTCCTATAACTGAAGAATCAGTGATAGAAATTAGATCTTAATATTCTTCCTGAATATTCCTTTAAAATGTCCCCCAATAAATCCCCCCATTGGAGAAAAAAATCTTGATTCACTGTTTTTGCTTTCATAATACTTCTAATTATATTCAGTGTGTGAAAAAATATTCGGGTGATAAATTGATAAAGTATAAAAAATATTCGTGTGAAATGTAATCCCAGAGAGGGGTGCCTTTATTAGGGTATTTTTTGTTCATATAATAATGAAAGGAAACGGCAAGGACACAATATCTTGTTCTATCATTATAAATAATTATGGTTTTAAGTTTAATTGTGTATCAATAAGGCATATTTTATTTATGATCTTGCTGAATGGACAGTTTAACACCGTATTGATATTCAATTAATTGACATAGATTTTGATGGATTGCCAAAGTTTGATATAAATGTATTTCTGTACTGAATTAATGTCTTCATTCTGATCTGTTCAAGTTATTGCATTATCTGATACAAGTATACTATTTTATGTAAGCATAGTTCTGTGTAATTATTATGTCTGGAGCTATTTTATTATTTCTTAATTTGTTGATAACTGGAGTAATCTCAGAATGTTGCAACGGTTTTGGTCAATAACAAAGACTTACTCTAAATCAACCAATCAGATGCTTAAGATTTTTAGACTGGTTTAAAACTCAGATTTATTATTGATAGATACACCTCCTATCACATTGATATATATGTGGAATTAGCTGGTTTACCAGTACTTATTGTTTCTCTTCATTGATAAACAGTAGAAATAAGGAGAGCAACATTCTATCATGAGGGTGTCCCCTATTTTTTCTGCAGGCATTGCATACTACACATATTTCACCTGTTATCAATTGAGAATTTCATGAACATTCTTACATTGAGTGTATATTGCTGTCTTAGAGTAAAAAAATGTCATCAGTTGATAGAATTATTCCCTTCATTGAAATACATTAGCTTGTGTTTTAAATTTGTTCAGTTGCTCATTAAGTGGATAGAAATTATATAATTTTTTAGTCATTATGATATATTGAACTCCATTATACAGTAAAACAAGCATTACGATAACCCACTTGGCATATGGCTGACGTCTAGGCCATGTGAAATAAATTATAGACATGAAAAAATTCAGTGAGTTGCTCTTTGTAATTTTCAGTACGGCATGAGTAGATATGGTATTTCAAATTAGTATTTAAAAATGCTCCAATGTATTGTCTGGTAAAATGATATGGCAATGTCTCGTTATGCAACATGATATTTGTATGTATATAAAGGTAAGCTTTTACAAACAATATAATATTAAGGTCATAAATATTGATTTTTATTTATTGATCCTTATTATCTGAATTCTACTTAAATTCAATACTTTTTATGTCCTTTTAAGGTTTTACAAATTTGTATGGTAGGCAGTGTATTTGACGCCAACTTTTAGTGAAAATTTAAATGTGCCTTATCTACAGTGAAATAAAACTTTGCAAAAAATTATTTCATCAATTTTTATCAAAATGCATAATAGACTGGGATTGTTTGTAGAAAGACAGATATATTAAAGGCAATTGAATTTCACCTGCAAAAAATTAAACTGGTTTAATATGATATTTTTGTTGACAATTTTATTGTTGATATCTGCTGGTTATAAGTGTAATTTATTGTTGGCAAGCTTGGTGGAAATATTTAATTAATAACAAATAATCATTTTCCAATAATTTCAGCTATCGTATTGATGATTTCATTCAAGCAGTAAATTACAAGGGTTTATGTTAACAAAAATTATCATTTCTTCAAGTGTAAATACCGATTTTTATATAGAGTCAACAGAATATTTGCAGTAGAACTGTATAACAGTTCTCTTCTTTAACATTGCTTCCTTCCCCACTAAATTGGTTTGTATATAAGCAAGTTTAATTGGTCTTTCATTCTGGTCTTCATTGAAAACATTGCTTAAATGGGATATCAAATTAGACTTGCATTGAGATGTCAAGCATGCCTTGTTTAGATGTTGAGTATGGTGTGCTGCAAGATGCCCTTATTTGTCTATTTTTCTCACTTCATTATCAAAACGATCTACATTGGAACAGATTAGAAAATAAGTAGTAATTGTTTTTCACTGGATTTTAATGTCGCACCAACAACCAAGGTCTTTGGTGACTTCTCCAGCTTTAACTGTGGAGGAAGACCCCACATGCATACACCGGGGTACAACCACCGACTTTCCATAAGCTAGCTGGACAGCTTTCTCACATGTGAAACTTGGTCCTGAGTGGTATTTGAACTCACAGTGGTGAGGGGGTAGTGATATAATCAGAGACCGTTTGCCAAAGAGACCCCAAATATCCTTTATACTTGCTTATCTTTTATATTCATGTACAAGTAATTGGAATGATATTCAGTACTTCATCAGAAATAGTTTTTTTTGTATTCATAGTACAAAAAGGGTTTCAACATTCTTACACTGGTATGTGTTTGCATGTACATAAAACGCGATATTGATTAGTGTGGAGCAAAACAATCTATTTTATTGTTTAATGTCTTTACTACCTATAATACTATTGTGTGATGGCATTTTGGCACAGACAAATAAATCAATTCCTGTTAACAAAGCAAGGAATCATGATTGATATCTTTAATAAGGTTCTGATTAAGTTTAATGATATTTTTTATTCGTGATAAGACATCTTTAGAATGATGTCTCTGTTTCATGTAGTATCAATACCTATCTATGAGGAATACAAATTTATTGGTATAAAATTTTGAGCTAATTAACTGGTTTCTATTACATGATATTAATGTCTACAGATCAATTTTAGGACATCAACGTGTAGAATGAAAGAGCTCTTAAAAAGAGAAAAAGTCCCTCTCTTCTTTAAGTCCAACTGTGGGTGTTGTTTTTTTTTGGGCCATTAAACTATTTATGTAGGTACTTTAAGATGGGGAATATTTATCTCAAGAAGATGTTGATGTAATAGACAATGAATTATTACAGGACCAAAGACCTACTAACGTGACTTCCGGTCATCATATTACTTGCCCACTATATGCATTGTCTTAAATCTTCACTAACAATCAAAGGAGTTTCATTGTGCCGAGGGCATGTGATTCTCTAAATTTTGCCAAACCTCATTAAAATTTTTGCCAGAGAACTTCGTTCTGAGAGTTTCCTATCAAGTGTAATGGTACATGTGCACAAGTGTTTAGATTGGTCCAGTCTTATCAAAGGATGATGGCTGATAGTATTAACTTTGTTTGAAAATCAGGATCTTTACTTAGACACACTCTTAGGGTTGCATTTTTTACATTTTTTGAACACAAAAAGTGAAGAACCTGAATGTCAGATGTATTTTCAAAGCATTTCCTGATCTAGCTGTAGAAGTACAAATATTAATTGATGCTGACTGATTTAGAAATAGGAGATCAAAACTAACTAACGTGATGCAATTTAGCAGCTAAAGATCAAAGTTTAATTGATGTAAAATGATCTAGCAATTGAACATTGAAGATTAATTGATGTTTAATATTTTATCTACATTTTATGTACGTTGACATTCTAGCTGTATAGAATTTGTAAATTTTTACATTTTTACTCTCACTTATCAATGTATTGAATGTTTCAGATAATGCTTTAATGCTATCATAGGAAAGCCTTTTAACGTCTTATCTTTACAATTTTCTTAATGCCTACTAACTTATCACAAATAGGTATACAGCTTAAAGACCCCGGATCTATTGAGATGTAGATCATGTTGACTTAACTTATTCCGTGACTTATAAACACATACGTCCTGAAACAAGTTGTACCATGCTCATTATGGAGTTAAACACTTAAACTTGTAGGTTAAATTGTTAAATAAATTACAGTAATAGAATCTAAGTCAAACAATTGGTTCGATTAGAAATATTTGTCTTTAGTCTTTATGATTTCATTGTAAAATTTAAACCACAAATATTACTGAAAAATTTATTCGGTGTATTTTAAGGCATTTTCTTGTCTATGTTATTTTTTTCACCCAAAATATTTTGTTATTTGATCAGTATGTCATAGTATCAGATAAATAATCAATACCAGTATTTAATGATTTTGAAGCATTTTTATCTTGATATTATCATAAATATTACTATAATTTATAACATAGGGCACATTCTATTGAATTGAAGTGCATACCAAGTAGGTAAACTTGGATTTTAACACAAATTCTTTAAAAATTCCTCCAGTGACCTGGGAAATGTTCCCATTAAATGGGTATCATGTTGAAGATTTTTTACAGGACAATACCTGCATTTGAATATATTTTTTTTTTGTTTAAAGCACTAGCCCAAACTCTGATAAGTTGGCTATTGAAAGTTAACTATTTACTACTAGCCCAAAATAAAAAGATCAAACACAGCATTTGAAGATGGTTAATGTTTTAAAGGATGACTCAATTAAGCAATTTTTCTATTGTTCATTTATTTAAGCAGTTGTTGGGGTTAATTGTTCAAGTTCTAGCTGCAAAATTCTAGAATACAATAAAAGAAAAATCAACTACACCAAGAATGCTTAGTTCATATATCTGTGCATCCAGTACCATGGAAAACTTACATGTACTCATTCATATTTCTGGCATCCTATCTGTCCAAAGCAGACTTTGAGGTACAATTTAAAAGAATATCTTAAGTGATAGTCAGGGCTCAGACTGTCTCATGTATATTTTTAAGTATCTTATGTAGTTTCATTAATATCACCAGCATGTGTGGATATCATGATTAAATATTTAAGTTCAATTCAATAAAGTGCGAATGTTTACTAGCCAGGTCGAGTTTATTACAAATTATCAGTGGTTGCCATGGGAAGGTTGAAGAGCTCTTGAAGTTATGTCTCACAAATTAGGCTTAAAGCAGCTAAGTGTGTTTATAATGACCAATCTCAGATAGGATTTGTAATTTAGTAAATCATCCTGCACCAATCATTGAGTTAAATTACATTAAAATTAATGGACACTGGAACAAATATGAGTTCATTCACACATGGTTTAATTTGACATAATTCACATTCATGTCATAGTTAATTTTTTTTTTATCTTTCGGGCATCCTTCATCATATATGAAATGCTCACTTTGAAAATAATAGAAGAGTTCAGTACTAATGACTAACTTATTTTTTGGTAATGAGACTGTTACAATTGCAGCAGTTGGTAAAAAATCATTCACAATTGATTTGCATCTGTCTCTTTAATGTCAAACTTTTGAATGAAGGCTACCAAAAGGAAAGAAACTGTTTCAACTTTATGTGCAGTGTGTCTAAATTCAGAAGTTTATTTGGTGTATTATATCTGTAATTGTTTGCAGAAGGGAGACCTTTGTTCTTACTATTTTAGTGATTCCCCCTAGTCCCTAGACCATTCGTTTGGTGAAGTAAAAAAATATGTCATTACAATAGTTTCTAATGGACTGATTGAAATGACAGTACTTTCTTAGGTCAACCTAAAAAAATTGCTTGTTTGCCTACAACACTTATTTGGACTGGGTTGGTCGGAGTATTATTTTTTATATTAGATATGTGTAAATGGACCATGAAACTAGAGGAAATATTTTCAATAATATAGTAAGGAAATTTTAAAAATAATATGCATTAAATTTGTAGTGATAAAATTTTCGGACAGGCAGTTTTTTGGTGGGTTATAGCATACAAGTAATATTTTAATTTAGGCCTTACATGCATTCATATCAAGTAGCAATAAGCAGTACATCTATGTGTTCTATTAGTAATTCCTTGGTGATTTTGAAGTTGGCTGGCTTTTATTTGTAAATGATTTAAAATGCTGTAGATAGTAGATAAGTGTAATAGATTACATTTCACAAGTGTGACATTTGTGTCATCTGTATGTTTTGTGTAGAGTTGAACTGATGGATTTTATTTGTACAAATAAAGTACACTAAGGTTACTGGTTCTACTTATATGTGTCACTCTTCATGATAACCCACTAGCTTGAAGCTGCTCTTTAATTAGGGAAACTACTTCTGCTTTGACTCAAAAAAATTTCACTTCTTGAGAATGGAAGAATTTCAATAAGAGACATTGCATAACAACATTTTGCACTCATGTGAATGCTTCATAAAGTATTGTATGAGGTGTTACTGATATTATGGGGTTAAAAACTTTGAAGTAAGCAAAGCGGAAGAATTTTTGACATTATTGTACCTTCACAATGAACAGTTCATTTTTGTGATATTTCTTCTGTTGTTCTTTGCTTTATAATGATTTTAATTAAAGGCAGTAATGCATGTGATCTTGTATGGTAATTATCATACTGTTACATAAAAAAATAACAACTTAGAATTGATCTTAATCTTATATTTCTTGGATTATACCTTAACATTGTCTAGTGAGATTTCACCTGGAATTATTTATTTATTGATCAATAGTGCTTTCCCTTTGGTAGTGGATGATATGAGTAATTGTTGTTATATATACTTTCCTTATGGAAATATCATAAGGCATGATTATGTTATATGAAGTTTAATGTTATATGAGTATTAGTTGTGTGTATATTTGGGTGACAGGAGATTTTGTAAGAAATTTTGAGAAGTGCTTTCAAGTTAGTCTTTATTATGATTTCAGGTTGAAGGACGTGATGAAGAGATAGAGAGACTGAACAGAATGTTGGACGGAGGCAGACCTTCAGATGTTGTGGCCCTTGAGGCCCGCAACCGAGCTAATGAGAGAATGATCTCACATCTCAATATCCAGGTAAAAATCTCACCTTTAGTATAGTGACCTCTTTAGTCAAGAATAATGGAAGGGGTCAGTGCAAGATGGTACATATCTCTTTCTTTGTCAAAATGGAAACCTTCTTGCGCACTTTCCTGCAATTGTTCATTCAAATATTGATTTGATGATTGTTGTAAAGGTTTGTGCTTACTGTGACCAACTGGCATTGCTAGGGAATTTAATTGTGTTCTGTAGTGATGTGTCAGGTTTATATGGAATTTTTAAATGGAAAACTGTTTGCCAGTTTGTCAATGAGATATTGTATAAATGAAGAAGAGTATGAAATATATATTTTATTAAAAGATCCAAAGTAATTGTAATTTCATGAAAAAATTCATTTCTCTTTCTTTTGTATTTCAGATTGACTTCTTGCAACAGAAGACTAGAGAAGTAGAAAGAAAGTATCGTGATTCCGTCGCTGACCGAGGCGATGTCGAATCAGAACTTGCCAAATACAAAGCAAGACTTGGTGACCTAGAACTTGAACTGCAAAGTGTTGATAGACATGCTAAACGCTTAGAAACTGATAAAAGTATTGTTTTAAAAACTGCTGATCGTGAAATGATTGAAGCTAAAGGAGAGCTGGAAAAGTCTCGCCATGAGTTGGAAGATTTAGATATCGAAATAGCTCAAATTAAAGCAGTAAGTATTGTAGAAAGAGTTCTCTAAATCAAGCCTGCCTTAAACTGCAGGAAAACTTGGTCATTGACGATTATCTGATTTCTTTACTTAGCTTATTTGTGCACTTTGAAAGTGACTGGTAATTAAATTGAACTCAGAGATCAGTTCAGTGGTTACTTCTATGCTTAACCTTTTTAATTGACCAATCACTAGGCTTTTGTCTTAGACTGGTTGTTGATTGTTTCAAACTCAGAAAGACTGGTTTCTTTATATAATTGTTTATATAAACCACTTTATATTGTATCGTAACATTAGCCAATCTGGTGCATTACAAATGTAGTAAAATTCTTATGTTTGAAGAATTAGGATTTGAATATTTCTCATATATTATCATTTTTTCTGTATAAAGTGTACAAAAATTGTCATTGTCATTTTTAGTCTTATTCTAAAAATTTGGCAAAGAATTATTACTATTTTTTTTGTAAGAGTCATTGCTTTGACTCTCTTTTATGAAGTATTTTTCCATGAAATTGTCACACATATTGTGATAAGCTCTTGTTGTGATTTCAGGACAATGCTAGACTTGCCCAGGATCTTACTGACACTAAGTCAACTCTCACTACGAAAACTGCTGATTTAATGAGACTAGAAGAGTTGCATGACAGGGTAGCTGAAGACAAGAAACGACTTAGTCATAGAAACAATAAATTAATGGCTAATGGTAAGAGCTTTAGGTCATTTTATGACTTATTTTGTTATCAATGTTCAAATAAATCTGTCTTAATCTGTGGTGAGAATGTATCTCTGTTCATCTTTTTGCCTTTTAAGTATATTTGATTTTGTAAAAGAGCATTACAATTTTTAGGATTAAAAATATTTTTTTTTTTGATATTTTTTTAGAGAAAATCAGTTTCTCATTATAGTTGTCAATTCACAGTTTTTTTCCTATGATTGCCTAACAGGTGCAAATGTCAAACCAGTTCTGCATTTAAATACTAATCAAAACTGTGACTTTGTTTAGGGTTTAAACACTTTTTTGTTTCAGTTTTACTGTACACAGTGTCTGATAGTGATTGCTCCAATGGTAATGGAAAGAAATTGTATAATGTATAAATTTATTTGCAGAAAAAGAATTGGTATTGGAGATAGAAAGATTGAAACGTAAAAATGGACCAGTTGGGGCTTCCAAAAAGGGTAAGATTCCCAGCAAGTTGGATGCTTTTGTGAGAACTGTTGAAGAGGAGAGAAATTACTACAGGGACCAAGCTGAGGCATTCCAGAAAATGTTGCGTGGTGATATTCCCTCAAGGTCACGCAGTCCACCAAGGTCAAGGACGCCATCTCGTCCTACATCAAGGTCAAACAGTCCAGCCAGAGAGCTGACTGCATCAGTTAAAGCTGACAAAAAGGTAGTGAATGTCTACATTTCATTTCTTGTTTGACAGGCTTTGAATGGCAAAACAAATTTATTGACAGCTGATTTTAGATCATGTGCAATGAAAATAATTTCATTATTTAGGGGACATATGATGTGCTGTCTGGTTGATCTTTTATTAAAAAGGAAGACTCATATGAAATGGATTGGGTAAAAATGCTTGAATCCATTCTGTATATTGGTAATTATTTTAAAAAAAAATCCAAATTCTCGGCCAAATAATTATTATATATCACTCACCATACTTTGTTTAGCAGCTAAAGGAAACTCCTACCAAAAACTTACCTACTTCACACTGCTCACAGAGGGATACAATGATTTCGATAAAATAAGGAACGTAAAAATGATTCTGTGAATTTAAGTTCTGTGTTCCTTACAGGCTGCCGCTCAGTATGAAGCCATAATGAGAGTTCTGGAAGAGGAACGTGATTACTACAAGAATGAATATGAAGCATTGAAGGCCACCAAGAGATCTTTGTCTGCCCGTGCCACACCCACCAAGGTTAGTATTTTCACTTCAGAAGATGTTGGATTTGTTTTGGCTGTAGTTACTACTTCTTTATCTAACAATGTTAACTAAAGCTTTCTTCAAATCTTCTGTAAAAATACAATGCTGGTATTTTTCAACCCTCATACATTGCTGGTTTGAGTGTGCGACTATCAGAGTTAAGTCAAATTAAGTCGATGTGAATTAAATAAAGATGAAAAAAAATAGGATTTGAAATTGAGTCTGAACATTTACTCAGGAGACTAGCTAACATTATCTCTGCTGGGCATGGTAGTTTCATAATAAAGCAATCCAGCATTGCTTGTTTATGTTGTTTCATAATGATTGGTCTATGGAAAAAATACTTGTCTATGTTTTATGTCATATTCATTTGCTATCATTATCTCATGTTCATTTTTCATTTGTTGTATTTTTGTCATCATTAACTCCTGTTTTGTTTATGTTACATGTATGGGTCTTTGTTTTTAACTTTTTCTAGAGTTTTGAATACTCTTCACGAATTGTAAGTATCAGAAAAAAACAATATAAAGTTCATTGTTTGAGTGATTGTGTATAGATATTGTGATTTTGTTAGCATTTCAATACCTTCTAATACTTTCCCCTTCCCTTCCTCTGACATGTTGGTACCTTCTGGTGATATGTCCAATAAATCTAAGAGTACTTTATACCAAAGCCTATGTTCATCAAAATCTTGATCACACTATGTATTTTTGACCTACTTTTGGCATTTTGTTCAAGAAATCTATCAAATAGGATATTATATATGTGTAAAATGTGTAAAGAAATGTGAACTCCAAAGTTTGCATCCGTTCATTTTGCAAAAAAATGGTAGTGTTTCCAGTTATGGGACCAACCCCATTTTTCGGTGACAACCTAAAAGTTTCTAGTCACAAAGTCCAAAGTACAATAATATATGAGGATTAATCATGCCTACCAAGTATGAAAGGCATGTTGAAAAAAATTGGAAAAGAAAAATTTCGCAACTTGCCTACCTTGTTCTTTGGTCATATAACTAGAAACATGACTTTTTTCTGGCCTTACTAAGACAATTATCATGCAGTTATAGACTCATTTTCACAATATTAAGATTTCTGTATTTCAAAATGCTGAAAGAATCATATAATGATGTTCAATTATCAGAACATTTTCATATAACAGTAGTTGACAATAATGTCAACTTGCTATCACTTAGTTGCATGAAATATGTGAGTAAAAGTTTTAGATTTTGTCCATTTTGATTGATATGAACATCAATATGGGTGAAGTATGAAGATGTTTACATTAAAATGTTTGTATCCCTATCCATTATTCATATTGTCATTGTGAAGGACCCCTTAACTCCTTTTTGTGTTCACAGTTTTGTGTATCTGTATGTTGCATTCTCCATATAACTGTCAATGTGTTCTTGGTTATAATTTTCTAACTATTTGTATATATTGTTACTCTATATATTGGCATATTTCTTGTAACATTATATTTGTTGTGTCCCCTAATTGTGTATTTAAAATTAACTCTTAATTAGGATTTGTATAGATTCCTTAAATCTCAGGTTGTGGTTGAAATAGTGTTACTACATTTACATAATGTATTGACTGTTACTTAGACTATATTTATGATTTAAAAAAGTCTTTGTGAATCTAATTTCCATCTATCCACTTGCCCTGTATAAATATACTGAATACCTGAGAGTTGTTTCAGACATATCTTAGGCAAGAAAGCTCTTATTAGACTTATTGATCTTGTACATAGCATTCATTTCAGTCATGTATCTGTAACAGTTGGTTATAAATACAAAAAACATTTTTCCTTTTAAATATTCAGTGGCAAGATTTGTGATTTGCTGTCTTAGCTGAGAATATTTCTATGCAACAGGCCCTAAAGCCTTGGTCTGGCCCCTCATGTCTCACTTGATTGTCTGGTTATTCTATTGAGTTAAAGATTTCATTCATAGATAAAATTTAGTTCAATTTTTGTGCATTACTCACGCATGAATTTATGGAGAATATCAGTTACTTGCACTGAATATGGACTGATACCGGGTACTTGTATGAATGCATGCTTCATCAGTTTTTCTGAATATTTCATTTAAAATGCATGGGTTTTAGATGATTGGTAAATTTACTCAGAATCAGGTTACTGTGTGTGTCTGTTTTCATTGTTCATAGATTATGATCAGTTTTAAAAAATCATTCCAGTTGTTGATCATATCTTTTTTTTTTTATCTGTCATGACATATATTGACCTTCATTTATTTTTTTTGTTTGTTTTTTTCCTTTGTTGGTAATACTCATAAATATTCTAGCAGTGAATTCATTATAGCATGCAGCCATGTACTATAAAACATTTATTTTATGTTGTTCTTGCTTGATACCAGGTTTTATTTGAAATTTTTTTCTGCCTAAACAAACAGTTTTGGCCATTTTTTACGTAAATAAAGTATGTCTCGTGACATTTCATTGAATAATAATAAAACTCTCCTTTTAAGGTCATTTTAGATTATTTTTAGCTTACCTGCTTCGAAGAAAAAAGTAGAGCTATTATGATTGCTTCATCATTATTGTCATTGTCATTGTGCAAAAACAACAATGTTGCACATTACTCAAACACTTATAAAGAAATCAACACAACACGTTGACTTCATGATTATCATGACAAGATGCAGTTGCAAGACAACTGCCATTATTCTGAAAGCTATATGTTTGGAGTTATGCCCCCTTTTTAACTTAGAATTCTGATCAAAATTGCTTATTAAATAGAATGATGTAAAAGAGATGAGTGTTGGCGCAGCTCTGTGGAGCTCTAGTTCAAAACTGGGATGAAAATGTTATAATGTATAAGCCTTCATGATCCATCTCCATGATATTTATGTTGCCATTGATTTCTCATTTGTTACATGGGCTTATTTTATGGCTGTCATGGAGGACTTATGGTTGTAAAACTTTTTTTGTTTTTGTTTTTTTTAGTGTTTCGAACTCAGTCCCAGGGCTAGCCCTAGACAGCCACATAGGCTATATGCATATTTGGTATGTTAATGCAAATGTTGATGTTACACTATGGGGTTTAGGTAAAAGGCTTGAAATTTAAACATTGCACTTACATATAATTTGGTTCACTTATATGGTATAGTTTATGATTTGTGATTTTTTTAGATTTTCAGACAATGCAAACGCTTTTGTTTGGTTATGGTGCAAAATTATTATTTTTTCTTTTACAGAACTGAGTTGCAAAACTCTTTCACCAAATTCTGAATATCATGCATATTCAATATTTTATTGATTTGTGATGGAGATTTTTACTGTACAGTCAAATCTGTGTTTGTCATGTGAAAGACATCTACCGCTCACATTTGTTCGCATTTAAGGCATAGAATACATGAATTCAGCCGTTCTTGCTATTTAATCGAACATTTTGTTAACACAGTGGAGCAATCTCTTACCTCAGTATTGTCATAAGAGAAAAATTATGGTTTTAATTTATGGTTGGTTTTTATTCGGAAGATAATTTGGTCTGAAAGTTTGTGAAAGTGTAAACTTTGTTCACATGGTGACCTTTATACACAGGTTTGACTGTATTTTAGTGTTGTTTGCCCTTTTGTGAAAAGTTGGTGTCAGGCCATCCTTAAAAAAAAGGTTGGTTCCAGTTACATAACCAGCTCAGAATTTTTAGTTATTCTTGACAGTTCTTTTGTTCTTTATTCCAGTTTTTTCTTTTTTAGAACAATCATATTATGCTGACAAAAAGGCCGACTTACCTACTGTTAAAAGTTTTGATTGAACAACCACGAGCAAACATTTTTTATTGTTGGCCCTATTTTTTGGTTGTTATGCTGGGTTAAACACAGTGACATGACTCAGTGATTGTATTGTATAAAAGAGATTCCAGGCCTTATGGGTCAACGTACAAAATGGTTGTTTTAGTATGAATGAATTAGATGCTAATCATATTTATCCATTGTTTTCTGAAATAAGTGTTATTCATTGTTGATAGGAGAATGATAAACCATCGAAAAAGTTTGTAAGTATCTGCAGCACAGAATTTGTTTCACAATCTGAGCTTTAGATTTGCTTTCACAGCTCTCTCTTATAATATGTAATGTGATGTCAATGTTGTTTAATTGTCTTGTTTATTGAAATGTTTGTATGTTTACTTGTTCTTTTTGTTTGTTTGTTTGTTGATTATTGTTAAATTGATTCGCTCATTTTGAATCTTACATATGTATAATATTGACAGCTAATCTTGTTTTAAAGATTATCCATTATTACTGACTACCGTTTAATGAAACCTGCTCTGACCTATTACTGTGGGCAACATAGGACGGTATGGGATTTCAATGTTTGACAATGTCCTGTATCTGGTATTACACAAATTAAGAGTGGTCATTCATTAATAAAATTTTGCAATGTGTGTTGACTTGATATGACTTTTGAAAAATACTTAACTACATCCTTGTAAACTACACCATTTATGCAAGAACCTTTCAAAAACTGAATGTATTTCTTACTTGCTTATGGGTATGTCAGCATTATAATTGACCAAAGGAAAGATTAAGTTTTTAGACCTGTCTCTAAACTTAGTCTTTAACATTGTGTATCCACCATGCTCTGACCTGTATATCTATTCTGCACTTGAAGATTTCCATAACATTTTCCTGTTGAATTAGGGTCCATGTTTATGTTAATGTCCTCAATCGGCCGTACAAATCCATTTGCCATTTTAACATGATTTCCCTCAAGTACTCCAGATTAATATTTCATTTACACTTTTAAGTCAGCTTAATACTAAGTAGATTATATGTCAAGATTTTCATTTTGTGTCCATTACATTTTTTATACATCTGTCCTATGTCATAATGCTTTATATTAAAAAAAATTATGAGTATTTTGTCTATAGTCACTGTTTGTTGGCTTATGACTTAAACTTGCAACATATTACATACTCTTATTATTACTATCTCTTCTATTATCAGACTTGTTAATGTGTTTGTGCCAATGCCTGTTTTAACATTAACTACTTGTTTTGTGTATTCTTAACTGATTTAAATTCTTACTTGTATATTACATAATTGGAGTATTTGTCAGTACATGTACTGAAAATTGATTGCAACAATTAAAACAATAATGGTTTCTATTGTATATTATCTTAATTTCTGTTTCTAAATGTGATTATCAATCTGCAGTTTGGTTCCTAGACCCTTATTAGTTTAGCTGTATTCAGAGACACCTTTTTGTTTCATGTTTGTCTTATTTCAGAGATACATGTACCTTTGAATACATTTGCTGTTTATTGGAGATTTTCTCTGTTTTCCATTTTCCTCAGGAGAACAGAATTTCTTTTTTACCAAGATCATTTAGAAGTGATATGTCCTCTTTTTTTCTGTCTTTCCACTCTCTAATAAAATACTTATTTTAGTAAAATTTTTACTGACATTTTTTTTAATTGAATTCTTTTATTGAAATTGAAAGTTGGTGAGATTAAAGCATTAATTTTGATTTTGAAGGTCGCTTTTTGGCTGTATAGGTAATAAGTATGTAGATTATGCCGAGCCAGCCTGGGTGGCTTATTTAGTGAAGTGCTCACCTGCTAACCTGCAGGCCAGTTGTTAGAAATGGAGGCTCTCAATTGAAATGTATGAATCTCAAAAACTAGATCTGAATATGGGTTGAAGCAAAGGAAATCTATTTTTTCTGATGAATGACCAGGCAGATGTATTTTTGTTCAAGCCCCTACTATTTTAATATCAAAACTTTTTAGTGACTTGTATACTGCTGTTGTATCATAACTTCTGTGTTAATGTTTGTATTTGTAGTAACGTACATGATTGTAGTCATGTTTTGTTTCCCAGTTAGTAAAACAGTTTTGCTCACCTATGTAATTGGTATGTATATTTGTACAATTATAATTGTTAGAAGCCTTTATGATAGCCAGTTGGTCAATGCTTTATATTTTCTGTAATTGTGTATTGCAGGGTATGTCTGAAGATGTTGAGAAGTTGACCCGTGAGAGAGATGAAATGAGACAACTCCTTGACAAGTTTGAACGTCACATGGCTGAGGTAAATCTTATTGATAATTATGTATTCATATTCTATAGCTAAAAAGTCAAATTTAATCTTGTTATTTTTTCCAAATAATTGAGAATACTAGATTAATAATTAATATAATGAATAAATAAATAATTAGATAAATAATTAAAGAATTTTATCTTTAAAACTTTAGAGGATTATTGTATTGGTTTTTCTTGCTTTCCTGTTAAAAAATCAAGTACAGAACTTCCTGTATTTTTGTTGCTATTCTTTATTGATTTAACTTGTTTTTTTAACATACGTTTTTCTAGTAAATCTAGAAATAATTATTTTTTTTGTCTTGTGGATAGAAGACATAAACTTCTGACTGTTATTTATTTTTCATTTGATATTTTCAGATTCAAGCCAATGTGAAGGTTCTCACTGGTGAGAGAGACAAGCTGAACAAGATGTATGAAGAGGTAGGATAATTTTAATGTTGTAAAGTCAACTGTTTGAAACTAGGCCAATGAAGGGAGCAGAAAATTGTGACCTTTATGCACAGTTGGCTTTAATGTTGATTATTTGGTCTATTGAATGGATTAATCTGACTCCGAGAACAAGCTTTGTTCATATGTTGGCCTTAATACATTGGTGACTGTATTCATGAGCCCTCAGTTTGTTCCCAAACCAATACTGCATTTTACCTTCTCAGTTGAAAACATGTCCTGCTATTATGGTCATTATTTGAAATATAAATAGCATGTTTATAATGCACCAGTGCATCATATTTTCAACCTTAAATGAAAGCAAGTATTTTTTTTTACACTGAATGATTATGTTTGATTGTCATCTTTTAAAATTTGATTAAATGATCATTGTTTTTGCTGCATGTATGCATTTATTTCCATTTCTTTTGGGAAACCAAATTTTTCAAAATAAATTTTCTGTTTGACTTAATGAGGGACTGTTATTGACCATTGAATGTAATGTGAACATATCTTTGTTGTTTTTTTAGGCTAAGGATGAATTGCACAAAGTACGTCGTGAGCTGGTCAGGTCTCCTAAATCACCAAAGACTTCTCTGGCTGCCCAGGCTGTGCTCAGACGTGTTGAGAATGAAAGAGATGATGCGGTGTCTGAACTTCGTAGAATGACCACAGAGAGAGACAGTCTAAGAGAGAGACTGAAGGTAATGTTGTAATATTCTAGTTTGTTTTTACTTGCAGCTTCCAGACATTTTCGTTTAAATCCCTGTTCATTGTTAAATATTGTAGTCAGATTGTGAATATAAAATAGTGTTCTTTCAGTCAATTAAATGTTATTGTTGTATGTTGCTGATTATTTTGAGCCTGTTAAAGAGTAATTTGGCTTGAAGCTATAATACTTTGTGAGATTAGTCTCAAAATACTGACATTCTACTAATTTAGTTCTGAGTATATTTAATTTGATCAAGAATTCTGCTGCATTTTGAGAATAGTCTCCAAAACTTGGTGTTTCAGTTATTTCCAAGTTTTTTGGTTGGTTACATTTCAATCTTCAACTTGAAATCTTGTGCTTCAATTTATGCTGTAGTTAAACATGTATTATAGTATCATAATTTCTTCATTATTTTCCCAGATCGCCACTGAAATGTCTCTTTCTGAGAAAGCTAAACTTGAACAACGTGGAGAGGACCTTGATGCTGCTTTACAACAAGCAGAGAATGAACGCACTGAACTTATTGTACGTGTGAATGCATTGAAGGAAGACGTACGTAGCCTTGAAGATCAGATCAAAGATATGGCTGGTAGACTGACTGAAACACAAGATGACAATGCACAGAACAAATCTAAGGCTACACAGATGAAGTAAGACATTAACAAACAATCTGTCATCTTTTGAATTTTCCATGACTAAAATTTCTTGAATGATCCATGTAGCGTGTCAGATTTGGTTTCTTGCATTTCCTTGCGTGAAAACAGAAAACTATTTCGTAATCTCTTCACATGAAGGGAAAATTTCAAGTAGATTTTGTTCAGTGAATATATGAAAAAAAGAATTGTCACTGGGAATCACTGAAATGTTAACATTCTTTTTTTAAAAATGAATGGCTTTAGAAGATCTGCCTTCTTACAAACCACATGCAGAAAGCTTACAACAAAAAGTAGCTTATATTTTAAACTTGAAATTACTGTTGAACAGATCAATATCTATGATTATATGCTCCATGTGAAGTTTACTCTACCAGATTGCAGGGTTTGTGATGCTAATTAATTATGATAATTAATAAATTAATTGGTCCATTTGTCAGTGAGTGCATCATTAGTTATTTATATTCATTGATTGATTCTGCTGTCATGTAGTTTTAGTAGAAATATTGTCAATATTGTGGTATTAGAAAATCAACATTGTTCATACAATATGTTTACCTATGATAGGTCAGTTTTTTTATCATTTCAGCAAAAATAGTTCTGCAATTGCTGTAAAATGTAAGGATTATTGTAATAAATCTAATTGTTTTACTTTTAGAATGTTAGCTGAGGAAACTGAACGTGGTCTAGAGGAGACTCAGAAACGTCTCGCAAGACGTGAAAGCGAGCTGGCTGCCCAGGAGGAGAGATGTGCCAGGTTAGAGGATAGAATTGCTGAGCTACAGAGAGCTATGTCTCAGTCTCAAGATGAGAATTCAGACATCAGGAGAACTGTTAGTCAGCTTGATAGAGAGAAGGATAACCTGCAGATAAATGTTGATGAGAAAACTGAAAAGATTGCCAACCTCAATGAGGAAGTTCTTTTGAAGGTTTGTTTTGTTTTCTAGAGCTCTTAATTGAATGATTTCTGTTGTAAGATCTTTTTTGATCTTCAAAATGAAGATTGTTTTTGCTAGATCTCTTCTTACCTTCCAAATGGAGATCTTTTTACAGGATCTTTTTTCACCTTATAAATAAAGATCTTTTCTCTGGGGTCTGCAGATGTTAATAAAGTTCGACCCTGGCCTCTGATTGAATATACTCTTAAATTGATCAACTGCAGATTTAGTCCTTACAAATTTAATTTCATTTACTCATTTTTCATTTGTTGTGTTATCTTACCTTGATTATCTTTGAAGCAGATTTACATATAGTATTGTATTTTCCAGGAAAAACTGATCAGTGATTTGAAGGTCAGAATCAGTGAAATTGAAGCCCAACTTGGGTAAGTAATATTAATTGATATAGAGTAAAACTTCACTTAGAAGCCCATTCAATATTAAGACCAGCTTATTATAACAACCACTTGTATTTTGAACCAATTTACAATATTTTGTAAATATTTCATCTGGATAGGAAGATCACGTCAATATTAGGACTGATTTGTTTACTCACAAACATGGTCTTCCAGTTGCTTTCTTACTAAACTTAAATTTTAAGTTCATTAAAGTTTAAGTGACTTGTTACAATTTCCTAAATTGTAGTTTACTCCTAAGAACAGAGTTTACATGTTTAGTTGATGTCTTAGCCAATTTTGTTTCACTGATATCGTCAATGTCCTATTAAGATTATCTTAAATGTGGATTTTCTGTCATGTCAAATTGACCATGATATTCATTTTCCATAGTAGGGAGCTAACTCAGGCTGTACCATTTTCTTGCTGTGTTTGACCTGTATTTTTACAATGATTTTTGTATTTTTCAGACATGCCAATGACAATATTAACATGAAGGAAAGAGAATTGAAATCATTGAAACGTCAACTTGATAGTACATCTGATGATTTGAATGAGAATAGCCGTGGAAAGGAAGTAGCATTGAGAGAGAACAGAAGATTGCAAGATGATCTGTCTGTCATGACAAGAGAAAACCAGGTAAGAATTAGATGGCATGCAAAAAAGGAATTGAGGATCTTCATCTGTTAATATGCAGGTTGAAGTTAATGGGTTAAAGTTGCCTAATGGTATCACAGTTATTTAAATTCAGTTTTGTTTGAGAATTGTTACCTTAAGGTAGCGTAAGTGGCTACAAACGTAAAAATAAGCGAAAATGACATTTTAAGTTATTAACAATAATTAAATATCATACTATCATACCATGCAACAAAAAAATCGATCCCTATATGCAAAAATAGTGTTTTATCGCGATAAAAACTGCACCCCCATATCGACTCCACTTTATCAGCGAGAACGATCTAGGATGCGGCGTTGTAAGGGGCTCCTTAAGGGCAAATTTGTGTCAATCGATATTAAATTTGGTATCGCTTGCCGTATGTTAACATAAGTATTTAAAATTCGACAGATTATCAACATCAAGCGGATTAAAATGGGAAATAAGAAAAATAAAGCTAAGCAAGGTGTTAGAGTGTTCTCAAAAAGTGAAAAATGTAGTTAGAAATCTCTTTCTCGCGGAAGTTGGTTTACGAATGCTAAAGATACCGAACTGCATAAATCTATATCCAGTGAAAAACTTGACCATAGTGACGTGACATATTGTGAAAATGGAAACTTTATGGTGGAAAATTACGTAATAAATATGTAACTGCAACAATCATTTGATGTGCAAGAAAGGTGTGAATTCATTAACACCTTGGTCGATTGGACTACTAGCATCTAATGTACTTTTAATATGAAATATATGATGAAATAACTGATCCAGAATGGTGGTCTTATTGAAGTGTGATATCGATATCATACTCTAACGCCTTGCTAATTATACTATCAATATGGGTCAATTTAGACCTTATATATGTCGCATCACATATTTCTTTGTGTTTTGGCGGGAGATATAATAAACAGCAATATGGTATGCAGACACTTCATGCACCTTGCAAGAAAACGCACATGATAAGAAAACGAGCTGTCAAAGATTGTTACCCTGTTAATGTTATGACGTACCATTTTTACAAGTTTAATTAAATTTATATATTCCAGAGTCAGGTTTCAAACACAATTAAAATTATAAAACTACAATATATTTGAATTGCCAGTAAATTAATACAGGGAGACTGGGTCAACGAAAATTATTATTTTCGCTATTTCATTGATGTAATCAATAAAATAAAGTTATTTCAGCGTGCGCTTTTATTAAGCATCTCTGTACATTTTGGTAAAATATTGAAAGCTATCAAACAAACAATAGGATGAAAAACAGTAACGTCTTATGGACATCGGACGTGCATGTTTTTCGAGAATCTTATACTATTCTGTTGTATATCCAATTACCTTTATATATCAGTATGTGTTTAAATGATTACATTAACAGACATAAAACATAGACACTTTTCTACAAATCAATCACATCTCAAGTTCTTATTTTTACACTAAATGCATGGCTATCGTTCATTTAATTTATACAGCGGTTTCCCCAGCCATCTTCAACTCGATTTCCCAATCAGCCGTTTTCCCCGTTGAGAGCCTCTCGGTTGACGAGAAATCTGATGTACTGTGTATTGCATCGGTACAATATGATACTATTTTGACAAATAATTCGTAATTAAGCTCTTTAGAGTCATCTAAAATGGTGGGCGGTTTCACTAATTGATCCGCTAACGATGAACAAATTTGATTGGTTATCAAATTTTAGTAGGCTGTATTAATTTATAGAATAATTGTTGATTACACAAGGTGATAATGATCTGACACTTTTATTGTTAATTTCTCGCTTAGAAAAAAACGCAGTGGGTGCTATTTTTGAACAAAGATTGCCGCCTTATTTGAGGATGGATTTCAAAGCGGTTTTCGGTATTTTGTAGCGGAAATGCTTATCTAGGGAACCGTGTCACAGAATTTTGATATTTATTTTCGTTTTTTATCTATGACGTATTACGTAATTGTCAGCGGGGTTCAAGCTACGGAATTTCTTTAAAGTCAAATATTTATTGAATGGAGGGCGTTATCAAAAATCTGTGACACGGTTCCCTGCATGATACCATGATTGTTATTTTAAGTCTAATTGTTGTAATATATCCTTATATACAGAGTAGTGATCTTCATTCAAAAATATGAAAATTACGTGCGATATTGGTTTATAGAAGACAGACCAAGTAAAATATTTGTTTCAAATCACTTGCAATAGACTCTGTATAGTGAGTTTATTAATGTATACAATTATGGTTGACTTTTTAAAACAATAAATTAGTAAAACTTGATATCACCATATAGCCACTCACGATACCTTAATTTCTGAATAATTAAGACTTTTGCTTTATATTTTGCCATAAAAGCAGTTCCTAGATTTAATCAATTGATGTACAATTGTCTAACAACCAATCAGGTACATTGTCACATTTTGGATTTAGCCCTAGTTTTAAATGACAGACAATGCTGACGGTAATTTCTCGCCTATTGTTCTTTTCGCTGTTTTACATTAGACTTTGGTGTGTCATATGTCTTGTTTAAGTACATGATTTACCTTTACTATGCTCATAACATTCATGTTTCTTACAGAAAATAAACCAAGAGTTACAGGAGGCTCTTGAGGACAAAGAAGGACTGAAGGTACAGGTACAAGAATACATTCTAGAAGTCAGAAGAATTGAAGATTTACTCTCCTCAAAGGTCAGTGTTCAAGTCTTGATTATTGATTCAAAGTAAATTGAAATACAACTCACATGCCATATTTTTATCTCATTACTGTCTCTCTCACATTATCAAGCAATCTAATAATCACTAATAGTGAGTCTTTAAAGGGACAACGCACTTGGTAAATATTTTTTTAAAAATCAGAAAATTCTTATATTTTTGATTTGGGTATCACTGATTGATACTTTGACATAATGTCCTCTAAATTAAATAGACTGTATCTGAATGCAATAAATTTGATGAAAATTGGAAAATTTGCTACGGTAAGGAATAGATATTTTCAGTCTAGTAATGGCAGAGTGTATGTATCAAACTACATTTATTAAGGAGCAAAAATCTAGTTAGGGATTGAACCTAGGACCCTTACCAATGTTAGTTGATGCTCAGCCATGTCTCAGGAGAGTAAACCAAACAAGAAGGCTGTTGGTTATGGCCAACTTGATTAGAATCTTTACAAAACTGTAATTAACTGTGATTTGTTTTGCAATGTTTTCATGCTTTACAGGAGAAAGACAGATCTGACTTGTTGGATCAGTACCGTGCTCTGTCCTCTGAAGCTGAACAATACCAGACAGCCACTCATCAACTTGAAAGTGAGGGTTCTAACATGAGACTGGAAATCATGACCAAAGATTCTGAACTTCGTAGACTTAGAGACAAAGTTGATAACTATGAGAAAGAAATCCATGAGGTATGATCTCATGTTGCTTGGAGAAATTAGGTTTTTAAAGCAAAATATTGAAAATTTGTACTCAATAAGCATTATATTAGAAATGATCTTTTTATTAAACTAGTGTGGTTGATTTCCTCTCAATATTATCTTACTTTGCTATTATCATTACAGCTAGTTTGACATTCAGACAGGCTGCTGTTACTCAGTTCACAGGTGTGAAACATTGAAATCATTAGCATCTTTTAAAAACTAGTCTTTATAATGGTACCTTAGAACTTATTGTTGTAAAGTGTACTGATATACATGTTGTTTCATATTTCAGCATTTGAATGCCCAGCAAGCTTATGAGTTACAGGTTTCTAACTTGACACGCTGTGTAGCTAATCTAGAAGACAACCTGAGACAGACTGATGATGATAAGAATACCCTTCTCAGTGACCTGACCGCTGTGCGTGAGCTCTGCTCCAGACTTGAAGGCACCAAGGAATCCCTACAGAGACAGTTGACGGCTATAACTATTGATAAAGAACAGGTACTGTACAAAATGCTTTGTAACAATATTAATGCTGCTTTTCTTGTATGTTTTGCCATTCAGAAAAGAAACTTAAAGAAACAGGTTTATGTTTAAGAAATC
This sequence comes from Lutraria rhynchaena, assembly GCA_008271625.1. Taxonomy (NCBI): domain Eukaryota; kingdom Metazoa; phylum Mollusca; class Bivalvia; order Venerida; family Mactridae; genus Lutraria; species Lutraria rhynchaena. The sequence goes on from VIBL01000012.1 coordinate 4,581,733, forward strand.
TTACCCTTCATTATTGATTTTAAGCACTATGTTAGGTAATGATGCTTTTAGTTGACTTAAAAGTTTGATGGTTCCAAGCTTAAAGATGCCATCTTTCTTATAAAAGTATATCTGGATGATATACTTTAATTATGAAAACAGGTTTTGCATTGAAATTACTTCAGGAGCCATAAATGACTTTTCAAAAGATGGATTGTGATGAGTTGAACTTTTCACGATATGAATATGGTCTATCTTAGTATGCACGTGTAAGGGGAGCTAGAAATGTGTTTGTTTGATTCATTGAAGCCAAAAAATTATTCTTTTAATCTAATTAGTATTTCATTGAGCTATTTAAAAATGAATTATAATTGATTAAAAGATATTTAGTTGTTGAAGTCATTGTTTTTTCTATTACTAAACAGATACAAAGTCAGTATGATGACGCAGCCCAGGAAGCAGAATTATATCGCAGCCAGTTGAATTCTGAGCGCTCTTCTAACAAGAACCTTGAAGGTCTGTTGCAGTCAAATCGTGAGAAAGAATTCCAGTCTCAGTTACAGTCACAAGAACATAGCGCTGAGATTCAGATGTTGAAAGATAGATTGTCACTGAATGAGAGCAAGATGTAAGTGATGAAGGGGTCCTATTTCAAATAACTGCAGTTTGGATATCTGATAAAAATGAAGAGTTTACTCTTTGGTCCAAAGAATAAGAAAACTATCATTGATACAAAGATTTATGGTTTACACTTAATGGCAAAGAACTTAATTTTACTATGATGTCCATTACACTGGTGCCTGATCAATTTTGTTCTGTGTTGGACTTACTCTTTATATATGTTCTATATGGAATAAATTTAATCAGGCACCTGTGGTCTATAGCACTGTTTGAATTATTATCACTTTTGTAGGGAGATGCATTGGTCAGTCATGATGATCAATCTTCAAATGTACAATTATTGTTATCTTGGATGTTAATAATTATTGAATTTTGGAATAGAATGGTCAATCAATTATTAAGTGGGTTTAAACCAAAATAGCTGTATAATTTTGTAGTGAGATGTACAATACAATAGGCCTTCTATCATTTTTCAGATGAAGTCCAAAACATTAATTGTAAACTGGCTTACTTTCTTACCTGTAGTATGATTAATTTACTGTTAGATTCACTCATTTCTTGTTATTTTAGTCAAAGCCAGAGTAGAGAGATCGCATCTTTGAGAACCAGAAATGTTGAACTTGAAGGTGATGTGGAGAGGCTGAGGAGACAGTTGACAAGTGAAAAGTTTGAAAGGTAAATATTCTATGGATTTCTTAGATCTTGGGGAGACAACATCAATGGCTTGCTCTAAGTATAGCTGTATTGATGGTATTATTGTATACAGTGTGATTTTTTACTTTGGTTAATTCTGTGTATATTTTCTGTGTGTTGTGTTACTGCTGCTAAGTTTTTATATCAGCTATTTTGTTTTTACTCATCTTTGCTGTGTATTGTAACCACAAGTTGAGTATGTCTGACTTCTAAATTTGTGATAATGTCATAAATATGAATTGCCATTAAGATATCAATAACTGTTTAATCAAATCCTTTAAAACAGTTGATATGAGGGGCTGTTTTATAATTCATGCTTTTGTTATTTATCATAAAGGTAGTGATTGTACTGATTGAAAAAACTTATGCATTCTTGATTCACACAAGAAATGCAATATCACATGCATGATATGTTTAGTTAGATACAAACAAAATACATGAAAATATGACAGTTTTAATATTTGTTTACTGACAAATAAAACTGTATTTTTGTATCACAGTCGAGGAATATTAATAATGAACAGCTGGTTAATGGACAAAACAAATTCTAAAGCTTCGAGGTATACACCTGGCTTGTCACTGCAAAACATATTTAATATAGAAGTATACATATGTATGAAAGCATCTAATGTGATAGATTATGATTATATGTACAGTATTAAGTAGAGTTTTAGTTATATTACACACCAATCTAACATGTTATTTATACATGTTATGGTATCTCTCACTGATTGGCTGGTTAATTAGCTGTCTGTTGTATAATTATTTACATAGATAATTATCAAATTCTTTGCCAAGATATGATAATGGCAATTACCAGAGAGTGCGTGTCTGTAGAATTTAATATTTTTTTTCATTATAATACCCTGCCTACATTATATTTAAAAGTGTAAGTAACTGGCTTATCTGTAAAGGGTTTCTTCATTATTTTTTAGTAAAACATTTTCTCTGTTGATCCTTTAATTTTATTATGGTTATTTAGTTGATCATTGATGGACCAGTGTGTCTTAAGCTTTTGAAATCGGTTGTCCAAAATTGTAAAACTTTGTGCTTTTCTGAGACAAGTTTTTATTTGTTATGGATGTCTGGCAAGTGGTGTAATTTGCTGATATATTTACAGTGCTTACTGAAGCATTTTCTTTTGCATTTTTATGAAAGTGTCAAATCTGCTCAGTCTGGACGTAGTGTTACAATATTCTCATTTGAGAACTATGGGTTACAGTGAGTATACCAGTACTATCATAGAGTGGTTATGATATTTGTAAGGCATTTGCCGATTCTATTTTATAAATATTCTTGTCACATTTTATTGGGCTGAAGACTATTTTTGTTGTTTATTATTTATTATCCTAAATTTATTTTTGTTCTGTAATTACTTTCTCCCTTACGTCTTTAGGTTTGTTATTAGAGCATTTTTCTCTATTTGATTAGGGCTATACTTATTTTCTTGAAATATATAATGTCAGACTGTGTCTGATCATGAAATAAAATGATACAATCGATTCTCATTATGTTTAACTCGCTTTTGTCATAATTTCGGTCATGTCAAACTGTTTTTGTGGTCCTGATTTTTATTCTAATCTCTGTATGATATTACTATGCTTACCTTGAATTCACTTATCTCCAAATTTTGTTATGCAAGTCTGTAGTCAGACCCATATTTGAACTGAGGCAGTCCAGGGGGAGTGGGGGGACATGCATGAATTTTGTTTTTACTAAATCCTGGCATTTTTCCTCATTACTTGCCCAAATTTTAATTGAGGCACATGCCTCGGTGTGCTTCAGTGTAGCTGTTGCGTTATTTTGTCAAACTGTACTTCTGACTTTAATTTATGTCAAAGTTGAAGCTTATCAGTGAACAATGAATGCTTCCACACCTACTATGACAGTTTCATGAACAGAACCAAAGGCTCTGTGAGAATTACTATTAAATGACAAACTGTAACTTTAAGTTCAAAGTATCATGATAATCATAGCAGATATTTCATTGGCTGGGCAAGCAATGAGTATGAAAATCGAGTACAAATACTCGCCACCTCTGATTTTGTTGGATTGCAATCTTAGAAAAATGGTATTAGCTTGATATTAATTCTCATTCAGAAAGCTTGATTGACATTTCAATAAACACATTTTTCACTGTCCCTAGGAAATTGAGATAATGAAACTCAACAGTGTATACTTCAGAGGCATCTCCAGGCCATGCTGGAACAAGTGTGTTCTTATTTGTGCCTTGGGAAGGTTTTTCTGGCCTTTACAGATCTAAAGCTGATCAGTTCTTCCATTGCCCATTAAGTAGCCCCCCTCCCCTGATCTGATGCTAAGTGGTAGTTATTGTCACTTATTTACATGATATTTACCTATTCTAGGCAGAAAATAAGAAACAATTATTTGTATGAAACATCTACATATGACAGTTGGAGAGACCCTGAGTATTTGGTATTTAGTATAAGCCTTGCACTATGTGTATACAAAGAAAACTTTGCATGTCGCAGTCTAGTTAATGGAAATAGCTTTATAAATGTTATTCCATTCCAACTGCATGTTGTAGCTGTTATGTCCATATTTGTCATTGGTCCAAATAGCCTTACTAATTTGGCTATTTGGTTAGCCAGTTTTATAACTGAATTTGAAAGGGCCATGTATGGCACCCTATCAGAAATATGGCTTACCATCACAGTCAAATTAGTTTGACTATGGTCCAAGTTTAATTCTGTCCCGGTTTGGTGTATATAGTATATGTAAGATTTACTAATGGTAATATGTGTGTTGGATTTATGTTTTTATATTTATCTATACTGAAAGAAATTGCGTCATACATGCAAAAAAGAGCTTTTGTGACTTATCATTGATTGAAGTTAAAAATTCAGATAGTGGCCCAATCATCTACCAAACTAAATTGTTTTGTTAAGAAGTCAGTACAATTTCTGTGCTAAATCTACAGATAAAATTAGTAACTTTTGAGTATTCTCTCTATATGTATTTTGTTAATTTAATTCATGTTAACACCATAGTTTACTGCATAGAGTTTTACTTATGCTTTCAATTAGTATACAGGCAGATAATACAGACATAATTATTGTTATCTTAAGTGTATGGAATAATGATAGACATTGTAAACTGATCTGGGTATTAGCACTGAATAAATGCTCAAAAGCCTTTTTAGTTGGCATGTATGTTTTTGTAATGTAAGCTTCATTGTACTCCAGCTTTGCTTCAAAATATTGCTTTGTTTGTCCATTAACCAAAACTGTAATCTAACATTCCAGTATACCCTCTCAATCTTTAATTGGTTGGTAAAGGAACATCATGGAAAGAAATGTTAATATTTCTTGGCTGAAGTGCCATTAATCAAGATATGCTCTGTTCTTGGTTGATTCTAATGGGTTTCTCAAGACTTTACCAGTTCTTTATGTAGGATTATTTGCCATGCAGTTACAGAACTTGTAGTATATTATGGAAATAGGCCTCAATAACATGGAATATGATGTAATTCGAAGCTTTTTGCAAGTATTCTACATCAAAATATGCTAAATAAATATACATGATTTCTCCCCTGACTTTTTTATATATCAATTATTTACATTTACAGTTGTATATGTTTTTGGTGAAGGGATGGTTGGTTATATATTTTGCATGGAATGATTAACTATTTCTCTTGATGCATTATTTTAGTATGTGTTATTCTGTAGGGGTCTAGTATGTTGCCTGGTGGTGTTTATGGTGTATTTAGGCCTTAATGCACCATATCACAGTATCTCTCATTATACTGGCGCCTTGTGTGATATTCTACAGAATACCAAATCCTTTCTCTTTTCTTCATATCTAAGTCCTAATAAAGTTCTAAGAATATATTTTATGACATGTTTGAAATTTTCTTGTTTTTAATATGTTGATCTTAACAAGTCATACTGAAATTATTTTCAAATCATGTCATTGAGGTAATCCTTGTTTGTTTTTCATAGTTGAATGAATACTTGTCTTAGTATGTCAAACCAAAAAGACATGAAGAAAAATGTTTAAAAACTGTATTGCAGATTGAAATATTATCAAATGTTTATATATCATAAATTTCATACATGGTTTCTTTCCAGAGAGCGAGCAGTCCAGGAATTGAGACGTCATGGCCTTGTACCACCAGTGCCTACAATGGATTACACGAGCAGCACGAGATACACGTCCACAAGTCCGGTCAGGTCTCGCTCTCGAAGCCCTACCAGGTACATATCATAACTGCAATCACAGACTTAGCTGAATCAAATCTACCTTTATCAGGCTAAAAGAATTTCTTCCTTTTGCTATTGTGAAATTCATATTTTGTTTTAATATTTTAGATCTTTCTGCCAGGATTGAAAAATTGCACATATTTGTTGTTAAGATTCTCTCAATATTCTGTTGATACTTTGCCAGGTTTTGTATTGTGGTTGGCTATGTCATCTTGTTGTCAGAAATATTGTTTTTATTTTAAATATAATCATTTCTTATGAACAGCAATTTTTATACAGACATTTCTTCATAAAATGTAATTTTGCTCTTGAAAACTTTAAATATCTTACATACGGGCATAATTGTGCCAATTTTGCTTTAAAAGAATGCATTTTCATGTTATTTTGTATTACTTATGATCAAACTTTGTTCCAGATTCAGGAGCCGTAGCCCTGAGACATCATATGCAACTTCTTCCCGTAGACGTTCCCCAGATCGTAGCGGCTATTCTCTGGATGAACAAGACACAACTAAAAGTTACAATTCCGACCTACTTTGATGCCAACATCGATAAAACCTTTTGTGTAGCAACAAATTTAACATATCTGATATTTAAACCAAATAGAGTGAATTGTATGATGTATTAATTGTTTTAAGGGAGATAACTCTGAAACACTGCTCAGGTAGAATTAATCTCATCGTTGATTTCACCAGAAGTGCCGATTTGATATTTTTTCGACGAAAAGTGTACTAAATATTGATTTTTTGTGTTAATATGATTTTCGGTCATTTTATTAAGATGGTGTATTTATTTCATCATTGAATACATGTACTGTATTTATTGTGTAATGTGTTAGTTTGTTTAAACAATATGGACTTAGGTTCTTACTGTTGTTTGTTAACATCATCTGAGAGTTAAGTAAAATTAATCTTTTATTTCCATAACACTTACAAAAAGAAAGCTTATTTGTCTGTTTATTGTTTTGATTTTGAAAAATTAAACCCTTTATTGTGAATCTGTACTTAAAGTGTATGTCTGTGGTCTGTGTTTTAAAATGGATTTGGGTAACAGTGGAATTTACATAAAATTGATGTTAGAAAATTTGTTTTTCCCAAGATTTCTCTTTTAAGATGAATTATCATTTACTGAAGTTATCATGCACATTTTTTTTTTATTTGTAAATGTATTGTAACCAATTGGGGAGTTACAATTGACCAGTTGTAGATATATATAAACATGCACACTCCCTCTCCTAGTGGTCAACTCTGTGATATATATATATATATAACCTATTCATGTATGGTGATGTCTTAGGGGAGATGGTTGTAATAACTGGTGTTAGATTCTTTTGTCAATTTACCATCGTGGTATGACCTTTTAAGTGTAAAATCAAGGACCTGGTTGCTAGGTTAGTAAAATTTTTTCGTGCTAAACTTGCATAAAATATATACAATATGTTCAAATATTTGTGTTACATATACCTGATGTATAATGCATCATTAAGCACACAGTGTCTTCTAGTGTAGATCTCTGTCTGAGCAAGGCTTGGAATGATAAGAAAATTGCACCGCTATTATTTTAACCATCTTGACCTGAAGACAAAAACCCATACTATCTTGATCCAAACTTGACTGTGATATTATCTGCTTTGTGGATTATGCAACATGTGTGCTAAAGCTTGAGTTGCTTCTATTTATTTTAGTGGACATAGTATTCATTAATATTTAAAATAAAATCATCTCTTTGCACATTCTAGAATGCTTTGATTTTATTAGTTCAGTCACTTAACACCCACAGTAATGAATGAAAAGAACTGACTTACTAGCCAACTTTGCAAATTGACTTTAGTTCAGTATTTTCTAGAGAAAAAAAATAGAATGAAGCATAACTTTGTTTTATTTTATTTAACACACTAGGCATGATGTAACAGTCTTGCTTTGCATGAGAGATTGTTAATTTTGTACTGTTGTGACTTAGTGGAATGTTTTTTTTTCAGTCGAGTATAAAAGTTGCTTGAATATGGCTGCCACTGTCCTGGTAGTGTGTAGTATTGCTGTAATTTTAAATATTATGACTTGTATTCTACAGCTATACTGTAGTGACATTCCGTCCAGGTTTTTGTAGATTTTCTGCTATTTATTTTTTTATTAATTTGTGTTTTTTTTTAATTTCTTGTATTGTCCAATATGGTATGCACATTGGTGACTTACTATTTAATGCATTCATTAATAGTTAACAGACTTTGGTTATACCTTCATCATATTTATGATCTGTCCATTGTAACTTGGGAAGTAGATCTTTGTTATCATATATTGTGGAATCTCGTACAAAATACATGATTTTTTTCTTAATCATTGATATATTGAAATTACTGCCAACAAATATTGTACATCTTTTGTATTTTGTTCTATCTAAGCATACTGTTGATCAATCGGAAATATAGTGACTAAATCATATGTATAAATGCATGAGTTTAATAGAAAGTAAGATTATTTTTAGAGAATAATATTATCAAACTTTTTATTGTTGTTCTTGAACTGAAGTCTTCTATTTTCATTGTGATGTATGCTCATGAGATTTACCCAGGTCTTTATTAAGTTTTGTAAGTTATTATTTAAAACAATTCTTGATTCTAAAATGCTGTATTAACTTACAATGTATATTGGTCTTGCTTGTTGACTGTTAATGAATTGTTAGAGTATTTCCTTATATTGAGTTTTAGCATTTAGATAGTAGTAAAAATATATATATATTAGTCCAACAATATTTATCTGGCATTCATACAAGTGCATAAAGTATTATAAGTGACTGTAAATGTATGCTGTATTGGCACATGTGGAGTTAGGTGATACTATGAAACAACTGATGAGTGCCAGTTCAATGTTGTTAAAATAATCCTGTACAAGGTTGTTTGTAAAGATTTGCTGTCATGAAATAATAATATGGTGATTGAATACTGTACTGCCAGATTTAAAACAGTGACTGATCACATGACGGGATAATGTTTGGTGTGAATAGTTTTTTGTAAGATTTTTTGAGAATCTTAACATGTTAATCAATGACACTTTTTCAACAATATTTATGTGTACCAAGTAGCCTAGGTTATACATACACAGTATTTTTGATTTTTAAGAAATTAAAATACAGAAAAATGGTAAATGGTGTGTTTGTTATTTATCTTGTTATTCATGCATAAAACAACCCATCAGAAGGAAGAAAGCTATTCAAGGGAAACAACTTGAGATGTGAAGATCACAGCAATGTTACAAATGTCACTCTAACGAGTCATGTCTTTTGCATCATATGAAATTTAATACAGCAAAATTCACGCCATTTTTTCACATATAGCATTAAAATTGTTGATGCACCTTTTTTGTTACACCAACAGCCAAGATCATGTGGCAACTTTCTTCAGTTTTATGGGGATGAAGACCCCAGGCATACACTTGGTTAGGACCACCAACCTTCTGTTAGCTAGCTGGACTGACCTAGATTCTATTTTTTATAAATGAAGAAAATTTTATATCATAAATCATATCACTACATGAAAAAGCCATGATTAATGATATTTGGACTTTGAAACCAAATTACTTATGATACATAAATTGTTCTGTAATTGCAATGTAAAAATATTATTTCCTGTTTTGAATGACACGATATGGAGTGTTAACTATATATATTGTTTTATAACTACATTATTTGAACATCAAAGTGTGTGTAGCATAATAATGTTTTTACAGAAAGTTGTGAAACTACATGTTTTAATTTATGGAAATTTATTCTGGCTTTGAAGTTTGGAAAACATTAGCTTATTACAAATGTTGCAGGTAAGATTTTACTGCTTTAGATGCTAAGTAAGGTCCATATTCAATCTTATAAATTCAGAATTTCTACTTGTGTTTATTTACTAGAGGTCTATCAATATCTTCAGATTATATGCGGAAATCAATTACCATTAATTGAATAAACTGTGTGATAATGTTACTATTTCAGAAAGCATGGATTGCGGATCGAAACAATTGGTTTATTTATACTTTATCCTGCTGACATTTGAACGTGAGTTCATGATTATTTTGTACATTATGAAACAGTCTAATTATCCAATAATAAAATCCTATAGCAGTACCTAAAGGTTTCAATATAGACATTGTACCGGGTGGGGGGGCAGCGATTACTAGTCAGTGATCTGAGACCATTATCACTCAAATACAGACTCCACCACCCTCTAATTTCTAGTACTCTTTAAATAAGAAATTCAATATACAGTATCATAAGATATATCCAATATTCATATAAGTACGTCGTCAGTCTATCTAACTGGTAAAAGCTAAGAGAGCAATTTTAAACTTAAACATTTCCTTAGTCTTGTGAATGTGGTCTATATGGACTGTTTCGAATGTTCGAACAAAGGTTTATTTTTTATACATTCTATTAGTTTGTAAACCATGTGAAGTCAACAGCAACTGTACATCCTGCAATAATCGTAATTGTGACAACAATGTTTGTGTAGAAGGTTGTGTTGATGGTTGTTGGGGAGCTGATTGTTCAAGATCCTGTCCCGCTGAATGCAGAAAATGTGATGCAACTGGGCGATGCTTGACTTGTGTAGATGGACTGTTTGGGAATAACTGCAACCTTGCATGTCCAATGAATTGTAATATATGTGACAGAAGTATGGGCAATTGTTTAAATTGTAAGAATGGCACATACTTGTATAACAATCAATGTATGCAGTGCCCAACAAAGTGTAAAACTTGTTCAAGCTCTCTTTGGTGTATAGAATGCGTATCCGGCTATTGGGGATCAAACTGTGGAAAATCATGCCTTAACTGCAAGTCCGGAACAACATGCAGAAAAGACAATGGTGTGTGCACTGACAGTTGTATTGACGGGAAGACCGGACTTGGATGCAATAAGCATTGTAATCCACTGTGTAAGTCATGTGAACGTAACTCTGCATTTAGATGCACAGCTTGTGCTGTAAGCAAATATGGTCTCGATGATTTAATATCTGCCTGTACTTACGACTGTCCGAAGAATTGCCAACTTAATACATGCGATGATAAAACGGGGGCGTGCACCTTTGGTTGTAAACATGGATATTGGGGTTTAAAGTGTAATTCATCTTGCCACGTAGACTGCACAACTCAACAATGTCATAGAAATACTGGTATATGTTATTATTCAAAGGAGAACGATAGCAATATATCTTACAGTTGTCCCGCCAAATGTGACTGTGACAATCATGGGCAATGCATATCGTGTAAGAAAGGATATAGTAACGTCATCAATAAATGTGAAAATACAACAGTTAAATGCCGAGACAAATTTCAGTCCACATGTTCAAGTAATGAATTCTATGAGCAAGATGATACATGCTGCCCATGTCACATGAAATATGAATTATGTGACGAGTGTACCAATAATATGAATGATGGACATGGGGAATGCACAAAATGCCAGGTTGGCTCCTATGCGTCAAGGGGCACTTGTATTAAATGTCCTGCCGGTTGCAAAAATAACACATGTGACCCTATTAGTGGAGCCTGTACCATCGGTTGCATTGAGTTACATTGGGGAGCACAATGTGACAGACTATGTGATCTTGCATGTTTGGAATGCGACCGATACAATGGAACTTGTTACAAATGTCTGCAAGGGAAGTATTCATCAGATTGTTCTAAATCTTGTGAATCTTGTAAAACAGTGGTGAGTAATGTTTCTTCATGTGATATACTCAAAGGCACTTGTCTCAATGGATGTCAATCTCTGACAGATTATGGATCACTCTGTGATCGCCCTTGCAGCAGTAACTGTGTCGAACAACATTGCGACTGGCTCACAGGACATTGCTTAAATGGATGTGTACACAATCGCTATGGTAACACGTGTGACCATGGATGTAGTTCTACATGTTTTCCTCCTACAAGTGGACGTAGTTGCTATGAAGCCAATGGAACGTGTATACATGGATGTGTCAATGGTTACTATGGTGACAAGTGCGATACCGTTTGCAGTGTACCGTGTGAAAATATGACATGTGACAGGTCTACTGGGTATTGTCAACCTGTGTGCAAAGGTGGACATATTGGAAAGGATTGTGCGACAAGTATATGAAATTGTTGAACTAGTTTTACATAAATATCTAGGCCTATTCAAATTAACTTGTCTCATTAAGTCACATGTCCGATTATTGAAAACCGTAAATGCAATTATTATGTGAAACAGTTACATTCAGGTTTTTCTATAAAAAGACATGTTACAAATACTTTCATGTGGATATTTGCTCATTGCTATTTTACTATATACTTAATAACTCCAGTATAAATTGTCCACAGAAAAAGCATTGTGTTAATAATGAATCATTGCTAAATTTTGTGTGTTTGGTATTCCCTCTACTATATTTTATATTTCAAACTAGTGTACCATGCTTATTATGTATGTTTATAAGGTAGACAAGCTCGATTGTTTTGGTGAGGGTTTTCTCAATGTAAATGATTTTAATATTGTTTCCTTGTAGACATATCCGACAATGACATGATTGACAATAGTGTTTCAACAGTACGTGCAACTATAATTTGGACTTCCTCGTTAATCATTGTTGTTTTAATAGTCATATTTATCTGGAAATGGTTAGTGGGATTTTCTTTGTCACTTGTTTTTGAGTATATCATTTAAAGAGTGGCGGATGAAGTTTTTATGATAGTATCTTATTTCAAACACTAATACCATAAAAAAACAATTTAAAAAATCATTTGAACTGAAGATGGCAAAATTCCTCTACAGAAAATTACAAAACGGACCTGATTGATGAAGCAAATACTTGGAGAGTTACCTATGTGTAACCTAACATCATATATGTTCATGATTTTTTTTTATTTTTATAGGCGAATCCACAAGAACCACACAATTGAGAGACGAGCCGCACTTGCGGTCCAAGGTTTCAATTCATCAGATAACATACATCCAATTACTTATAACAGAACAACTAATTTAATTTCATTAGGTCGCAAATAGACAAAACTGTTGCGGCAAATTCAACGTAACCATAGCTACATGATATATATTAAGCAAAACACTTTTAAGCACATAAACGCTTTTCTAATGTTTTTGTTAATACATCAAAACATTATGCCTTGTCATTCTACAATCATAGTCCTTTAAAAGTGTCATTTTAATCCGAAAATGCCGTCGTGTTCGAAAATAGAGCTCCTTTTATACTGTCTCGTAATATAATCTCATTAATTGTTGAATTTAATTGACGATGTTTTCTAAACACTAGTATGCAATCCACTATCTAAATCTTTCAGATAATGGAAACACTGACATTGGCGAAGTCATTTATGAACAAATTGATGAAGTTGATGAAATAAACGTGCATCAAAGCACGGACATTAATAGTGTTATTGTTCCAATGAGCGAGGGTAAGATTTACATGAAGTACAAATAGTATGTATTGAACAGTGAATTCAAGGCACATTTTCTTCCTTCTTTCATATTATACGAGGTGGAAAAATTATTATTATACAGCGTCATTTGTGTCACTGAAATACATTTTTATGAATCAAGTAATTACATACGCAATTAGGCATAATTACATTTTTTACAAAACCTTAATATTTGTTTGTTACTTATTTTACAAGTCAATGCGCAGTATCGTTTTGATGACGTTTTGAAGTAATATTGATCAAGATGACTATTACTTTCCGACAGAAAAACAAAAGCAACGTAAAATATGAATATGCGAACTTTAGGTCGTGATCATTAAATGTTGATAATATGTGTCAGGAAAACTGAATTTGGCAACTATTTTTTTGTTTATACATTTAACCAATCAAAGACTGTTTAGAGCATGGTACAGAAATAAAAAAGTAGATACGAAAACCATCTTTGGGACAAATATATCCTAAAAATGTCTCAATATTGAGAAGCGAGACTGTATCACTATCAAGTTCAAATGTAAATGAATTAGTGTAATCATTAGTTTAGTAATTAGTGCCCGTAATGAAACTTGCTGCATATGTATGAATTTACTTTTTGTTTTCAGACGTTGGACAAACTTCCACATATGAACAATTAAATCACTTTAATGACGCAGACAGAACAAGTTACAGTTTATTGGATGTGGATACCACTGAAACAAGAATCACTTACGAAAATTTAAGAATAATTTAAGTTGGATTTATTTATGTGTCCCACACTTATTACTTTTGAGGACTAGGTGTACTGAACATTTATCTCCCGGACAATATATCAACGCAAATGCCGTTGAAAACGAAGCCTGCCAAGTAAGCTCTGTTAGTAGTGCACAGGACTTTGATGGAAATATTGCGTGTGCGAGACCAGGGTATAGACATGTTTATCAGTGGCTATTTGACTTAAGATATAGTTATATGTCTTACGCCTCGGATTCATACATCTTATAGTAAAGCAGTCAGTTCAATTTTCATTGCTTCCGAGAGTTTTATTTTCCCGATCAAGCCTTGCTTGAAGCAAGTCAGTAAGTCTGCGACTATATATAGACATTCAATATACTGGAATGTTTTCCGCAGAAACAGAAGAAATAATGTACATGTAAATGATTCTGCTACTTGTATCGATATAAGCATGTGATTAATCACACATTGTACTGACAGGATCAATATAATGACAACTGAACTCATCTGGGTATTGTGATACAATTTAAACTCGTACGTCTTATTAATTATATGAATAACAAACATACACGCATGTACAAACAGGACAAACATATTTATTTTTATCGTACACACTGACACATCATAGAATTATTCTCGGTATCCACGGATTCTTTTTTTTTCCAGAAAACACATGAATTTGTCTTAACGATGAATGCATGTTTCAGTGAGAGTAACAGCCATTAAACCGTTCACGACAATTTACATAGCAGTCCTAAAGTTTTAATGACTCATTTTATATTTCTGATTCTAAGTTATGAATCGTTTGTAAAAATCAAACATTTTATCCGGAACAGTTTATGTAACAAAGTCTATTTAATAAGCGACGTTTATTTATAACTAGCTGCACATTTTCCTCAGCCATTCTACCACACGTGCGCCAATGCTCTTATTCTGATTGTTAGCTCCGTTACAGTCAACATTCATCTCCACCATAGATAGTTCTTCCATTTGACGCTGCAGATGAAGGACCATCGTTGACATTGGAATATCAGGGTTGAATATTTCTTTGCATTGTTCGACTTCTGAACATTCAATGTAACTATCATCATTCTCCCAATACGTGTCACTTCCCACCAGACCTGTAAAATGTTACATATTTAATCGATTTGACTACTAACAATACCTTTCAGAGAGCAATGTTCAAGTCTATCCCTTGAGGTTTGTTAAGGGTCATTCTGGTTCTTCCATGTGACGCTCAGGGAGCCATTTTCAATTTTGTGCACTCCAAAGATGACTTCATACCAATCACCTCGCAGTTGTGATGTGTGCAACCGATAAAATACCAATCTCTATGTAGCGTTATCGCTCCTTATCACTTACGAATGCGTGCGCGGGTGGGTGCGTGCGTGCGTGCATGAAAACAAACGACAACAGAGATTGTAAAACCAACAATATTCGTAACGATTTACGTAGTACTTTTCACTCAAACAAAAACCAACAACAAAAAATAACGTTAAATTGAACTTTTTTATTGACTTAAAATCTTTCATTGTAATGATTAATCTTATTTACCGCCTATTACTATTACAGCTTGCCTTGGCAATTTATAAATACGTTTTGTTTTGTCCAATTATAACTTATATGTGATGTATTGTACTGTATTTGTATTTCATTAACATGTAAACTGTTAGGCTTTATGCCTTATGTTTGAATTAATATCTATATATAAATGCAGTTCCAGCGATCTAGTTCTAGCATTTGACCTTTTTTGCGTAAAATTTGGTAAATTCAAATTTTTTATCTCAAAATCAACGAAGCTTTCCATCCCAAGGGGGTGGCATAGAAATACAAATGTATAATCAATGCCAATAAATAAATATGCAAACAGGTACGCAAATGACGTAATAGATATTCTGATACGGGTCATGGATTACACCGGCTAGTCGTATACATGTGCACACACCAATAATAAAGTTGCAGTGCATATATCGGATTTTTGATACCTTTCTTGTTCTTCGGAATCATATATGGTCGTTCTCTGTAGACGTGAAAATGTCCTTCATTGCTTCGTTTATCTAGAACCCTTCGCATAATGTAGTCACTGTATACCAATCCTCTTTTGTGCATCTATTACACATTCTTCACTTAGTTTGTGACGTTGCTTCATATGCTGATGACGTCACTGGTACTACTCGTCTCATCTGGGTCGAGTTATGTCCTGTCTATTTAAAACTAGTTTGAATAGGTTAGGGATCTATAGGTCTCCCTTCGATATAGATGAGGCTCTAATTAATAGATGTACTTTTAGACCTATATTATTACCATTACTTTCTCTTGAACCGAGTATTGCTACCGGACTACCTTTCGCAGATTTTTTCCGATCCTCATTATAAATACCTATTTAATAGTAATAATAATAATAATAATAATAACAATAATTTTATTTGGCAAGTACCTCTAAATGCAGTAGGAATTTGCCGTTTTCTAAGGACGGTTATCACTAATCTCGCGGTATTTGCGTAGCACCGTCTAGCCGGTGTTTTCATCTATCTTTTGCTTTTGCCAAAGGAACAAAAATTTCATTCACAATGAGTAAAATGAGTAGATTCATTGAAATATAACATCATTTGATTCATTTCTCTGGTTTATGTAATCTGAAAAAATGCAATTTTATACCCGTAGCATTTGCAAAAAATAATTATACGTGTATGTTTAAATAACTTGAATATTTTGACGGAAAGGAAAATGAGACTACACCACTTTCTTTTAATTATGTCTTAGTCAACTTGTTCATTTCATAGTTCGGAAGTGGGTAACTTATAGATCCTCACTGTTGGCAGCTCGTGAATTTTTATTGGCCCGGCGTGTTGTTCGTGATGAACGAGGACTGAAATTGAATTTTTATGCCAGAAAATGTTCAACTTAGTTCACGAATCCGAAATGATGGCTAAAATGGCATTTTCTTCATTAAGGTAAATCTATAGATCATTCTATGTGAAATCTGCGTTAAATCTATGAATGCGTTCATAATTTGGTCTGAATCTGCCATGGATAAGTTCGCTGATCATGGCTATTGCACGCGAATATTGTACCGACATACAGTTGTTTAGCTAAAGCCACTCACACAATATGATTTCATGGGTCTGTATAAGGACGCATTCAATCGTTCTTTTTTTTTATAATCTCGTACTAGTGACGCCTTTTTTAAAGAAAGGTAACTCGATCGAGCTTAATTTATTTTCTACGAACACACAATTGTTGTCTCCCTTAGTGATGATTTGCGAAGCTCTCGGGTGAATATTACATTTAATTCTCTATCCTATGTCACGTAATGAAGACCACCTAGTGATCTTAGTCCAAGTTACCATGAGCTTTAAATCAGATTTACGTAAATCAATTCATTTTTAAAGCTAACATTTGTGGACAATAATGCAAGTTTTTCATAATGGAGACCCTATGTTCCTTAAGCCTTAAGGTGTTCTATTAAAGACAGGTTTAATGGTTCATAATTTTTTATGTTTTAGGTCCAGTGGAATGTTGTACACTCTGTGTCATATGTATCGTTGTGCAATATATAATTACTGGATACTTGTAATTATGTTGTCAAACTCAACATATACCTGGTTGAATAATTTTCAGAATTAATTTAATTAAATAATGTTTACCTACCTAACATATAATTATACCAATACTCCAGTATAGTATTACCTGTATAATGAATTTACAAGCATATAATTAAATACATAATGTGCTCTTCAACACCGGGAAGACATGCAAATGGCTCTTATACTGTAATCATTGTTAATCGGCATCTGTGCACAATCTTTACATCTTAATAACTGACCCATGGCTGAATAAAATTACTAAACTTTATTCAGTGTTTATTGGATCAATTACTAAAATGTCCAATTACTTGGCTGGTGTTTTATGCCGATAATAAGCAGTTGTAAATGCATGTATGTGTTTCTTTAATTGCCCATGTCGACAAATTTGCATTTATTTGTTATTTGAGTAGCGACAGAGGTACTTGTTCTTTGAGTGGAGTCCAAAATTATTTACAATAGGTTCTACAGAGTTTTAATAAAATAAAGCTGCATTGTTGTTACAATTAAACTTCTAGCACTTATTCTATTTGCTTTAGTGCTTGAGATTTCTATATTGAAACTAAAGTATTATTGTTGATGCAAAAGTCCAAAATCATTTTAATAGTTTGGACTTCAAACAACCCTGAATAATAACTCATTCAAGAGTGATGAAATGATATTATCATTTACTTTTCTGGGTTGGACAATTTGAAGGATATGGTAGGAAGAAGGAATTTCGTAGTGTCTTTAATTTGTTTGTTTTTTTATTACCCTGCACTTGTCTGTACTAGTATGATAGCTAGATTCTAATTTATGCATTTGTTTATGAAGAGATATCTTATGATCCATAATGTTTTGTCTTAGCCAGTTGATGATATAGTTCACTCATACAGTGTCAAAGTTTTAGACAAACATTTACATTTTAATTGTAACATTTTTTTATAAAGATGTTAACATTTTTGAAAATATCCAGGATGCAGTGAGGTAGAAGCTGGACATCCTTAAACCCGAGGTTGAAATCCAGCTTAGGCGAGACAATGTCACCAAGTTCAGGTTACCTCAATACTTAGTGTAGTATGAAAACTTGTCATTAAGTAATTCAAGAGGCCCTCATTGATAGTGAGTATTGTAATTTGTAATATTTAGTTTTATCAATTTATTGATATGACTGAGCCTTGATGGGGCTTGAACCAACTTGATCATTGTGATAATTGTGATTATGGGAAACTTAGGAAGAGAAGTCGTGGTGAATTTTGATGTCTTCTTGGTCTGACTGTTATCATCATCACCATTGTGATGTTTTGCTAATACAGTTTGGTGGTAGCCATTACAGTATAATCAAAATGTTAAGTACTGCTGTATTATGAACATCTGTTCTTTAATTGTTATACATGTTTTATTATATTAACAGACAGGGTACATAAAATTTATGTACCAGTAACTACTTGGTGATTACATCAATATAGGTAACATTCTGAAATGTGTGATACAAATTATTCAAATTTGAATTAAAGAAGTATTATGCTCTTATCTAACTGAGGCTTCTTATACATATTTGTATAAATCACCATCTTTACCCTTTGGTAATAAATTTTGTCTCTCACGATTGTCATCAAAAATATCATTTTGCAAATTAATACATCATGCCAACATGAATCTTTAAGTGCCTTTTGTTACTAACGGTTTCAATTTAACGTTTATATTTATTCAGTGCCATTTACAAATCATAAGCCAACATTATTTAGTCAATATGTTGTCAAATTTATGTTCAAACAATATGTGGTCCTGTGTTTTTGTTTATTTAGTATGTAATTTCATATTAATGTTCAATGATTGTGTAATTGAACTGTATTGTATTTCTGAATCAGACCCCTATCAATAACTTGTATATTTTTATTTATTGACAGTATTTACTAGATTGTATACTTTGTTCATTTGTTTGTTTGGCATGACACTGAAGTTTTGAATTTCCAATTAGCTGTAGACATGAAATCTTACTTCATAATATATTACTGTCTTTATTATAAGTGTGTGTGTGTGTGTGTTGGGGGGGGGGGGGGTAATGATAATTGTAAATGTAATATTACAATCTGACTATCTTAATAACTTTTGACATTATAATAATTTTTAGGCACATAGGTTTGTAAATTCTCAACCGAAAAAAGACATTTGTATGGGAAAAAGAAAAATGATTACTTATGTCACAATTTCTATGATTACTGTTAACTGTTATGTTTTGATTTATTTATGCATTCATTTGTGACACTGGATACTTATGTAGCTCTACATATATTTGTTCCTGTATAATCTTTACATATATCAGAATGAAATATATGTAAATCACAGGTTTTAGTAACATACTATCTTATCAATTTATGCCTATGTTATAGTATGTTGATGTAAATCTTAAATAAAATGATATATATTGACAACATTGGGTTACTTAGAAGGTTCTAAACTTTGTTTCCTAACGGGTCCTTCATTGTTAGTAATTTATTTTGGGTACGTCTGTGGTCATGTATCAAGCATGAAGAGTGGTTCAACCCATGTGTACGTACATCTGGGGTTTTCCTCTGCTGTCATTGCTGGAAAAGTTTCCAAATGAGTCTGGCGGTTGATGCAACGTTAAACTCCAGTGAAAAAAATACTTTCAGTGGACACAGACAGACACACATATAGAAGTTTTTGCTAATAATACAAATATAACTCATTTTGACAATGTACCACTAATAATATAGTGCACTTCAAAATTAGAAATAAGAAAGAAGTGCATTCTGGTTTATGTTAATATTAATGGAAGTTGTCTAGAAATTTTACAAATCTGTTTTAAATAGACAGCATTGCAAGTCTAGAATTGTGGCTTCTGTAAGTGATTCAGTCATATATCATAGTATCATCCATTTGTTAAAACTGACTGACACATGATAATGAACTTTTTTATCAGTTTAGAATCTGATATATCTTTTATGATAACCCGTGATATTAAAGTATATTAAACACACACATGTATTTATTCTGAAACACCTAACCGTCTCATCCTGTGATAGATGATAATAAATGTTCATCAACTTGATAGATTTTGGAAAACATCTACATTTTTATCACATAAAAGTTTATTTAAAAAAAACGCCTTTGCTATTTAATACCCTCAACCTCTTATAGTATTTTAATTTGCATATTAAAAACGCATCACTTTGTGAGTTGATATTTTGAATTCTTGTGGACTGGTTCTGTATAATTTGGGCTTATATTAAATATAGGAGACTTACTCTGACATGCACTGGTACCCAGTCTAAACCTGACACTGTCTCCTGGAATCTGACACCTATCAACATATAGTTTATAGTTGATGATTGGTACCGGAGATATGATAATAAGATAGGTTAGAAAATAAAACATGAATAAAGATCTGGATAAAATAATGCAAAGATAAACTTTGTGGCTTTTTGTGACCATGTAATTTACTGAAGATATGATTTTTATGGTGTTGTTTATCATCGGATACAAGCGTTGGTGTCATTTGTTTGTTGTATTTAAAATTGTATGCTATACAAATACAATATTATCTTTTCTGACAAATAGACACTTTCTGTTTTGTTCTGCGATTTAATTACCTTGACATGCTACTTTTTTTAGTCACCTGCCATTTTAAGTCTAGCATAGTAGTTGATTGAAATTTATTAAAAATAAGTTGGTCGGTTGACATTTTGAAAGTGATAATTTTAATACTAATCTGATGACAAGAGTATAGTATAATGTATCTGTTGGGACAAGAAAGAAAGTTGATGGGGATGATTATAGTTCTAATCTGATTAATTGATTTCCTTCTCCAATATACTTTGTTGTTTGGTCAGAATTTCGTCCATTGATTAATTGTATTCACTATCATTTACTTCAGATATTAATAAGAAGAATCATGGGTTCAGAAAATGAGGAATCAGAATGAGTTGATACTGTTGTATCATTTCATTTTTCTGCCATGAATTTTCACACAGCACCAGTGTTCTCATTTGGAACCAGCTGCTGACCCAAAAGGTCAGTTTGAACAATGAACAGGCCAATTAAAACCGGCAAAATAATTTGGGGGGGGGAGGGTCATACCCCTGAACTACTCTAGAAAGTTTGTTACTTTTCTATTCAAGCCTATTCAACAAATACCTAATGAGTACACTGCAAACACTAAAGAAGACATTTTCAAGTGATCTTGAATTTGCGCATTTACAATTTTAGTTAAAAAACTCATCTTAAATATCAATGACAATGACAATAGTTTATTGACATATGGCCAACGGCCCAAGATCAACAAATAGCAAAACTACAAAGCTGCGTCTGTAATACAAGAGTACATAGCAATAAAAACGTACATAATTTAATGTACACTGAGAATATGTTTCCTTTCTATTTGCGCGTAATAAATGTACATATCACATGAACACATGAATATTAGTGTGGTTGTAAGTTCATGCATCAAAATATATGAAAATTTGTCGTGTTACCTCAGTAGTTGCAAAAATTTATAAGGTTAAGACAATTTGTAAGTCCTGTTTAGGGACATAATGAAAAAGACTTCATTGTATTATGCTTAGAGGTCAAGGTTCAGTTCATAATCTTTAATCTTTACCTATGAAATTTAAAGGGGGTTTTGTATTCTTGATTTTTGTCAAAATTTATTTATTTAAATTCATTTATTTTAAGGATGGTTTTTATGTGTATTTGTTATAAGATTTTTACTTCTTAATGGTTTTAGTGACTTGTGATGAAATATGATACATAGATGTAAATTTGATGATAGGGGTGTCATACCTGAGAGTTGGGTCTGTTCCTAAAATGTCAAGGTCACTGGTGAGTGCACTCCAATACCATAGCATGTGTCACATGCAACTGCCTTCTCTTGTTTTATCAGATTAACAAACAACTTTACAGTTTAATCAGTCCACGATCTTGGATTAGCAACACTTAAAGTACATCACTGTGGTTTAAAAAGTCACATATTTTAGCATTAATTCATGGTACCACCTCCTATTAATGTCGGAAGTACTAACCTCACCTGTGCATTGTTAATTAACTGATCCCTTAAAACTAATTATAGATATCATTATGTATTGGTGTATTATTAAGATTTTGTCTGTTTAATGAGTATCCCGTGTGCGGTTAAAATTCTTATATTTTTTCGACCGCATTTCTCTGTTTGTGGTCCAAAACGGTGTATTGTAAATTGAAACTACCCATAAACTAATGTGGTTCAGTTACATAGGTTAAACCTGTACTGTACTAAGGTGCATTTAATCTGATTTTGGATCAAATTAGAGCTAATTGTATTTATTTCCGTATGAGTGTACATTGTTCAAAGAAGTTAAATTATTTTTTGTAGGAGGTATGACTCTGAGCATACAGGGTTCAGTTACACATGTACATTTTGTCCTAAACCGCGGATGGTGTACATGTCAGGGTATCATAGCCTGACTTGTCTGAAGGATACTGAATCATAGGATTATAAAAATGTAAAGGACCCGATGATGAATCATGTACATGTTTTTGTAAGATTAAAATAAAACATCAAAAATGTAAACAGTTCAACCTGCCACATAATTGAGGGAAAAATGTGTTCTTTATACATAGTTGGCTTTTAAATCAAGGTTTATTTGATTCAGTTTGTCAATAAAAGTGAACTAAAGTGTGGCTGTTGTTTACATGAGGACTTATATTCATAGGTTGCCATGAACATAGAGTTGATTGTACATGCTAATCATACAGTATTCTTATTATTAAAAAAAGTGTAAAATTTATGCAAATTTTGTACTGGTAATTTGTCAAATTCTGTTAATTTTTTTAATTTGTTCTTGAATTGTCTTGAAATATTTCTTGTAGAATACTGGTATCTACCTAACTTTAACCTCATATCATACTCTTATCTGAGATCAATCTCGAGGCTCAGTAGTTTTACTTAAGCATATTTTTCATGGTAAGATCTCATTGAAAGGAGATATATTTTATGCATTAAGCTGTTTTGTTATCTTATTCAGATAAAAATGTTTTGTGCCTGCCAAGTGTGTATCCAGTCATATCCATGTACATATATGTGAATGTTTTCCTTCAAATTTTGAACCCTAACATAAAAATCTAGTTCTTAAAAAAGTTCTTTAGTGGAAAATCTTGATCTATCACACAAGAAAGTGGAACCCTACTGACACCTGCCATTTCCAACTTGTTGCAATGTTGCTCAGGCATACCAGTACTTATAGAAAATCACTAGATATGCCCCAGCATCCATAGTTTTCAATACTTGCAGATAAAGCAGAAGTTATGGTCATTAAAATACCATTTATCATGATGGACACTAAACAATGGGTGACAGGATTTTAATTATTCCCATGTTATTTTTTTACTAATTATCTCGATAGTGCTGTCTCATTATATCTGCCATGCTTCATTAAAGAATCAATTTGATGCTGTATGGATTTTTGCATGAAAAATAATTAATAATGAAAAATGCTCATTAAAATCAGAATAATGATGTAAATTGGTAAGATACCAGCAGTATGCACTGGTGTTTGACAATGGCATTATGCACTGGTGTTTGAATTCTGTATTTAAGGTATTTTCCACATGTTTTGCCTGAAACCTGAAAATTTTGATTTCTTGACATGTACCTCCTTCCATACATTAATGATTCAATATATAATTTTTATATGCATAGACTTAGTATGGATGAAGACAAACTTTGTATATTGTGTTTTATACTGTCTATATATCTATATTATGTAATTGTTTAGTTTTTTGCATAAGGCTGGAAAAAAGTAATGCTTACAATTAATTGTTACTTTATAAAAATAAGGTATGTAGGTTTTCATTTCTATTTTTTTTCTAAACATACCTTTCATACTTTGGAAGTACAATTTGTCCGTACTTATTTTTGTATTTGGATTTTGCTGTCAGAAACTTTAGGGTCAGCACCAAAAAATAGAGTATGCAAACAGTGAACACAACTTTTTAATATTGTGTTAATATTGTCTTTTTCTCGTAAAGTGATAATCTTTACATTCTGTCCATTTCCAGGCACTCCAAAAATGGCTGTAGAAGATAAAAATAAGCTCAGATGTGTTGAGATGGTCAACCTTCACCCATCCTGCCAGAGAGACAAACATACCTTTTCTGCTAACATTTTACTTAACATGATGACACTTGAAACAGAATACAAGCTCATATGATTGAGTTGATAATCATAATTGACCCCTTTCCTGTTTCGCGCCCCCTAGCGGATTTTTCCGATTGCGCAATCCAAGATGGCGGCGTATGGGGTCATGGTGTAATCTACGATATTACGCCAGTATTTCGTGTTTAGCAGTATTTTATGCAGATAGATCACTATTCTACGACACTTATTGAGAAGCTGTATTGATAACAAATATATATGCGATATTCAAGCGATACATTTGTCGCTAAAATTAGGTGGAATCCGTCTTGTTTCCGATTTGTATGCACATTAAGTGGATGGGGGCGGTTTTTAGAAAAAGTCATTTCAGAAGAAAATATCTATTTTCTGACTTTATTTTTCATGTATCTATGTCTAAACAATTCGTTCAATTGTACCAGTATGTATTAATATTAATGAATCCGTGTAGATCTAGTACAAAGTACATCCTATTGAATCTTGAAATGAAGATTTAATGGGTGATGTCATGAACACTAAGTGGCATATTGCACAGGATTTGTGCCATTTTACAAAAAAAGATGTATAAATTCATAATATTAAAACCACTAAATCAATTTGCAAAAAAAAAAAAACGAAAAAAAATGCAAACATATACATGTATTTAGGTCTAGGTGTTCAAAAAAAATCTTGGAAAACCTTGAGTATATAAGTTAGGAAGGTTTTAAGATCCTACAAATGACCATTTTTGGGGTGTAATATGATAGCATCTGTTTTTTTTTCACTATTTTCTTCCTTTCATTCTGAAAGCATTACTTATTTTAAAATATGAGATGTTACATGTTTAATTGTAGAATCCAATGTTGTTTAATTTGGTGAATGGTATATCATGTTGTAGAAGAAATACTTCTTATTTTATACTAAAATAACCAAAATTCTTACCACTGTAACCAGTGACTTCACTTATTTATCTTTGATAACCTTTTACTCAAAATATTCTCATGAAAATGATTTCAAGAGTCAGTCATAAAATTTGAACATTACAGGGACCTGATTACGTAGTGTTACGTAATAATGCTGTCCCTTTGTCAGTGGACAGTTTCAGTGTTAATTGGTCCCTTTGATAACAGTACATCACTTATCAAATCACAGTGTGGGATCAGTATATATCCAATCAACCATACCATCATGTTGCGCAGTGCCAGGATGTATCCCAGACATGTCCTTTAATGAGTGAAATTATATAATCTCATTTTAAACTAAGCATTACTAACCATGAATGCGGATGCAATAAAACGTGCTAAAGAAAGAGACAGAAAACAGAAGAAAAATTGAAACATTTATTGTATCAGTAATTGAAAAATTATAATTATGATAATAGTGATTTCTTATCCATCTTTTAACCTCTAATTTGATATTTGATTATAAAAAAAATCATTTATTCTGCTATTAAATTTATAGAAGTTTTCACAATCTTAACCAGGCAGATAGATAATTGTTGATATTTAATCATTACCAATAAAATTTGAAAATTAGTTGTACTGTTAATATACAATAAACTGTTAATACAATATAGCACTACGATTTGGATGCCGTAAAAACCTTTGAGTCGGCAGGTAAAAGATGGGTTGGTCGGGTAACCGGAAACCAACCTATGTTTTTAGACCCTATCAGCAAACATAGTGAATGTGTAACTTTGTTGTCTTCCAATTTAATTCAAGAAATATAATGTAGATATTTTATTTTTCAAGTGGATCACATGTACAACTGGAATTCCAGTTAATTGACAAAGGAACGGAACTTCTAAAAATGTACAAATTGCAGTGACCTGTGGTTGTTTTAACTTGAGAAACATCAGCAAGAAAAAAACAATGTGAAGTGCTTACATTACTGCGGAAGTTGATTAATTAGTATACTGAACGGGGAACTGGATATATTAGCATCATTTGACATTGATCTACATCATTTCAGACATATTTCTTCGTTTTGATGCTGTTTACGGCTGTCGCTGTGGTCCAGTGGTAAGTGTGCTGACTTGTAACCCGGCTCCTTGTAAGTTAGTACTGGTTAGTATGCACTCCAGGAAAACTGGTCAGGTTTACCGGTCGCTGTGTATAAGGAAAAAATTGTTGAAAAATGGTGTTAAACCCAAGTGACAATAAGTCACATAAAAACAAAAAAAAAAAAAACATTTGATGCTGTTTATTATAAATACAGATAATGGCGATTCATGACAACCAAAAATGATAGCTTTCCATTTCACCGAGTGCCACATAACTTTTAGTTATGTCCATCCCAGTTTAGTGTAATGTCCATCCTGCTGTAAATAAGCTGCTATTATATTTTTCTTGAATAATTTATGTCAAAGACGGAAGCAGACTGATGGCATGTTGGATGATTTGCAGCTTTATTGTCTTTGTCGCCAGTGTGACGATAGTGCTGAATTGATGATCCAGTGTGATTTTGTAATTGATTTCATTCCAGAATTGATGATGAAGCAGAGGATTTGTCTTCGTGTAACTGCCATGGTGCGGTACCTGCACGATACAGGAAACCTTATCTAAAATAGATAAAATAAATAAAAGTACACATATATCATTATGAGTATGTGTTTGGTAAGACACATGATATAAGAAACATGGCGAAATAAACCATAGAAAATATTTGTTCGGTACTATTTTGCATTCCAGGGACCAGGATCGTTATTCATTTACTACCAGCACAATCCAATGTAAGTTAGGTGTACACAGGCAACATATAATTTCGGAACGCATTATGATTATACAGATCGCTATGATCATGTAATAAACCATTCAAAAGATAAGAAACGTAGCTATCGGCACATAAATATATTTTTTATTACATCACCCCACCCACTAAATTCAAGCCAACAAATTTTGCATAATGATGAAAATTAAACGATCTAATAATCGTTTAGGATCAAACTGATATTAAATATGCAAGAAAAGTTATTCTCTTACCTTACATGAAGTTTGGATGAAATGACAGGAACATAAAAACGGTGTATTTCGATAAAAAACGACTATGACAGTTATTCAGCGCATGACCCCATACGCCGCCATTTTGGATCGCGAAATCGGAAAATCCGCTAGGGGGCGCGAAACAGGAAAGTCGTCAATTATATTCTTAGTAAAAACTTGAATAAATATGTTATGTTGCTTTGTATTAATAATATCTCTTTTGTCCAGAAATTTAAGCTTTTAGAGAAAAAGTCGGAGTGTTATATAAATGCTACTTATATGTCAAATCACATGTATAATTGGTTTTCTGGTATATTTTTATAACTCTCTAATAAGAAAGTTTTCAGTTTGAATTGCACAAAGAAAGAATAGAAATGTTGTTCAGTGTGATGATGTGACTACAGTAACACATATATCATGTTCAACTTATTTTTTTCATTTTTTACCTTCAGTGCAAAATTTGTTCAATATTTTATGACTGATTTCAAACATTGTTACTTATAAACCATTAGTAGCCTGCTGTGAACACAATCTAACAAAAGTTACTGTATATACCAACAATAGAAGTCTGTAGATCTAGGGTAGATATATTTCAAAAAATGATTTCACTTTCATCCAGCAATTATGAGCATGAGTTTTATTTAATGATTACCTTAAAGGTTATAAATGGATTCTTTATGACTCAGGCTTAAACCACTTTGAGGTAAATTAAGGAGGACGATAGTTAATTACTGACGGACATGCAAGTATTTCCGAACCAGTGGTTTACTGAAGTTTGGTTGCAACCTGTATTCACACGCCAATGTCGTATGGCTTTACTATATCTTAAAATTGGACTGAATGCATTGACAATGAAATTAATTATCTGGGATGTATAAAAATTTCATTGACGTGTGAATAATTTGATACGTTATTAACTTATCATAAAAACAGGGGTGTGTTATTTATTGTCACCTATTCAACTTTGTAATCTTTGCTGATTGCGCGGTGAATGAAGGGCTATGGCTTAAAGGTTCAATAGGGGCCATATTTTGATGCCTCTGCAGTATTAATTTTGCTTTGAGTGGATATATGGACAAGAGGACATGTGTTCAATTTTTTGTGAACAGCAATTCAATCTAACATGAATGACCATTATTCATTTCTCATTCATTCATTCATGACTTTTACTAGATTTGTTCCGCAGTATTTTGCAGTTCATGAAAAATGTCTCAAAACATTATTTATTTATGAGTTAGTATCTCATTAGAATTCAGAATTAAACATATCTACATGCTGTCAAAAATCCCAATTGAATGAATAAAATTTCATTAAAAGATGTTCTCTAGTACTATTGACTGACTTTCTATAAATACAGGCTCAGATTCATTCAAATATTTGCGTTTGGGGGGGGGGGTGAAGTAGCATTAGGTATGTATATTTAATGGTCTCTGTTGTGCACACCACCAGTAAGTTCTACATTTACTTGGCTCAAGTCACTAAATTCTTCAATTTTTGACTAAAGCCACTAAATTTTACCTAATTAATGGTTGTCTTCTTTTCAACTGCTGTTCTATTTTGTCAAACAAAAATTTTAGGTGCTAGAAACCTTTAAAAAATTGTTTCCTAGGTTACATGCTTCGGCATTGAATTTGTTTCACTGTATTATGCCATTATTGATACCTTTTGAATAAATCAGAGTTAACTAAACACTGTTTTTATGGCTGTTACTATGGACTCCTATTTTATCATCACTAAATATGGACAAAATACATTTTTTTCAGTCATGATTACGATTTAGAACAACATGAAGGTCTTCTCTTAAACAATGGAAGATGTTGATAGATGTTTTAGAAAAGCTCATTAGAAAAGAGGGAAATATATTACTCAGCATGGTCTGTTCACTAGAAAAATGTTATAAATGAGAGAATAGTGAAGTTCACAATGGTCTGGCTTAGGATGAAAAAATGTGAGTGGTTGAAATATGGATCTTTGCAGTTGTTTTCTTCTGAATCTAACAAAGGGATTTTTTTAATGTTTGAACTGGTACTTTATGAATAATTGATGAAAATAATGTATTTTGTAACATCGTTTTTGATAAATGGTAATTTCTTTTATTGCCTTTATGAGCAATTCTTCTTATTATTATCATGTGATGGTAAAATTGTAATTAGAATGATTTAAATCACACCAATTAAACCCAAAAGTTATTTAAAATGAAACAAAAATTTCACAGAATACAACCCCATTTAACTGACATTATACCAGCCAAAATGTGTGTTATATAGCAATTGAATGGAGATTTTGTTTAATGTTAACCAGGGTTCCCACGATCAGGGAAAAGTCAGGGAAAAATGATTTTCTTTCAAGGCCGGGGAAATTTCAGGGAATTTTGAAATTGGATTGGGAAATTTGAAAAATAAGCAAAAGTCAGGGAAAAGTAAGGGAATATTGTAAGAGAAGAATGTCGGTCAAACAGTTGGAAGAAAAATCAATAAAGGCTAAGCAGTTTCTTCCATTATTTTGGGTATCTTTATTGTTATTTATGATTATGAGCATCTTTTTATTGTTGTAAACATCTTACTCTAAAAAATATGTTTATGCCTGAAGATTTTGGATTTTTGGTCATTTACAGTAACTAACTCATTGAGAAGCTGAAAGGGGTTTAAAAATACATTTAATGCTCAAAGATGCAAACTTGACACTGTTATTGGTCAGGGAAAAATAGTTATGGTCAGGGAAAAGTCAGGGAATTTTGATTTCTCTTCTTTCTGGGAACCCTGGTTAACATGTCAATAACTACTGCCTCTGATTATCAATTAAGTGATTTTTAAAGTTCAATTACTTTTAAAGCTACCAAAATTACTATAAACCAACATGGAATTCATATAGACCAAGTTTTTCCTTCAACTATACGCCCACACTTATTATAATGAAGGTCTAACTCATTAAATTTGACCACATAAATACCAGAAAAACATCAAATTTACTCCATAAAATACCAAAGCCTAATTGTTTCTCTAACTTATAGGACAACACCAATTGATGCCTAGCGTTTTCTTCAGACTAAACATCCTTTCTTATAGAATATGTTTATGTAACCCCACAGTGGGGACACCTATTCATGATTAAGCACCCTTTAACTTTAAGACCTGTTGCCCTATTGTGACTTAACACCATTTGACCAATTAATCGACAATGCTGTAAAAGAGACAGAAATTTACCTTATAAAGGAAATGGTTATTAAGCTTGGACATTACCTAAGGGAGGACTTTCCCCTCTTCAATTACTAGTATTGTAGACTGGGTCACTATCTATTATCAAACCTACAACCTATAATCTTCACAGTCTTTGAACCAGTCAATTGTACAAAATACTTTCTAAATTACATTTGAAAAAAATGGCATGCTGGGTAGACAAATTTTATGGCTTTCCAATAATGGGTGTTGTTGTGCCCTTTTACATTAATGAAGTATAAAACTTTGTCATAAACACTTTCGTTTATGCAATGTGACAACTCTAAATGGTTTTGAAACATAACTGTAATGATGACGAGACATATAATTCTGAGAGTAAAATCACGTTAATGTCTGCCTGCCACAGTATGGCTTCAATGGATGGTACTAAAATAAATGACTTTGCACTGAAGTTGTCAGTAACTGTGTTATTTAAAAGCATTCTTCATTCTGACATCAAATGTTGTCAATTTGTCTGAGTTTTATGACTTTTATTCGGAGAATTTTGATACTGAAGTTATTACATGTATCAATTTTAAGTATTTGTATATATAACAGGGGGTCATTAAATGTACTGTTTTGTCAGGGTATTTCCATGTCTTGATTTTATTGATGTTTTTCATGTACTCGTCGTACGCATTTCAAAGACTTATGGATATCATTGAATTAAAATTGAGCATTATAGTAAAATCTCCTTTTATACAATATATATAGCCCCTGAATTCATAAGATCTCTGTGTGGAATATTGTGAAACACTTCTACGCTTAGGTCATAAATCTGAATTCAAATACCTAAAAATTCAATTTGATTTTGAACACAGCCTTACAAGTGACCAATCACAAGTCTGCATTTTGACACTGGTATTCAAAATTACAGAATTAATTTAAAACTGTAGGCATTGGTAATCTCAAATCTCACACTATAATAGTTTGTGTTCATCATTGGATAGCTTTTATTCACTATATTGTTTGAGGATAATCAATATTGTACCTAGAGCCCTTGTGAGGAGTGCTTTATGATACAATGTATATGTGTAATATATGTGGTATTATACTGAGTACTTTAGCCAAGATTTATTTGAAATTAGTTTCTGTTTACAACCTATTATCTTAAAAATATTACATCACTTTAAGTCAGAAAACCACATAATTGAAAAAATTATATTCTTCTTTACGGATATTGAAACATTTTTTATTGGATCTTTGTAATTGAGAACATAGCATTGTTCAAGAACTTAAATACCATATAATTGAATATATTTCTTACTCTTTTTTCTAAATTTTTTTATCACATCTTTGTAATTGATTCATTCCCAGCTTAAACAATGGTACCCAAATTTTACTGCGGGAAGAATATTTCATTATACGATACTTAATTCATGTTCCTGTCAGGTTTAATCGAGTCAGTTACCCGAGAATAATTGTCTCAAAGGTGTGTAATAATTTCAGTGCTGTGGTTGCGTCGCCATTTTATGTCTCATAATGTGTAGAAAATTGGAGGAACATGTCTTTTTATTTCAGAAGTTGTCGTCATTATTGAAGAAGAGGTCAGAGTTGAACTTCGAGCACCAGATGTAATATTTTCTGTTATTGAATCAATTTGTCATTATGTCGACATAATAAGAAGCCATATTTGGCTTGGTTTTAACTTTCATCTTGGCCTTGACTTGTGAACTTTTTTTTTAAGGTTTATATCGGTCAGTTTTACTTCTTACAATTGTAGAATTTTACTTGTTACTAGATTGCTGATACAAATTCATGACTTAGTGGTATTTCATCCCTTTTTTCATGCATTACTGAAATTACTGCCTGTAAATGGCAATAAACCAAAAACAGATCAACAAACAATACATGAGCGTGATCAGTTCTCCCATATGATAATCATGTTTGAAGCATTTTTTTTCAATAATTTCAGCTACAAGTACTATGTGCATGTTGTGTGCATAGTGTTTGAGGATTAAAAATCAAAAAATCTTCATTAAGATTTTCATTATCCCATAAATTGTGTATGCGCTTAATTAATCTTTGCTAATCCATTACCATAGCAACCGTTAGTCATTTTTATACCATAAATAACCAGTTTCATGACCAAATACTATATATTGTATCAATTTCATTTTCCATTGAACAACTTGAAGCAGGTCTTTTCATGAAATAGTAACCATGATGCTATTGTTCTCATTTGCTATGAAGGATCTCATTTAACGCTGATCAGGTAAATTGGTACATCGTGCTTAATTTAGGAAACTAGAGTTGATACTTTTTTGCATTCTACATTCTGGGTGGTATTAGCCAGATTCAGCAGTTTCATTAATTTTTTCATGAAAAGATTTCGTAGAAGCAAAAGTAGTTTCTTTTTGCATTTTCTTTGATTGTATTGTTTTCGTCAGTCAGTTTTCAGTATTGTTAATATTAGATTGATACATCTTTGAAAAAAGATTAGTAGCAAGCATTGACTCATCTAGGACAGATTGATTTACTGAATGCTTAGGCTTAGATTGATAAATTGTAAGGATTGATTGACTTACAGACATAATCTCTTGAATGACTTTGCAAGTATCACAAGTAAGTCAGTAACCACTCCTTGGTCTTATGTGCTTTATGTCATAAAAATATATTGTCAAGTCACACGAAATTGCATATGAAGGAAATGCTATACATTATATTTACAACCCTTAAACAATTAAACAAAACCTCTATTTGTGTTTTCCAATAAACAGTCAAACCTGTGTTTGCAGCCACATCCAAATAAGGACCACCTTGTGAATAATGGCCATTCCAAACTGTTTTTGATTATTTAGAACAAACTGTCCTCTGAATAATGCCATCTGCCTGGAAAGGCCACATTTTGTCCTTCCCAAGGGTGGGTTTGTTCACAGGTTTGACTGCATGCATGCACATTTCAGGAGCTGGACTGATTTGATCTAGGTTTGGCTGTGCAATCCCTGATACAGTTAATATGTTTCTGATTTGTTTTCCATCAAATTAAGCATGACGAAGGTATGAGAAATAATTCCTCAATCCCATCATTTTCTGGCTAATCTGTTGTACAGTGGATGTAATTAATACATAACTAGTCATAATTTGTCAATGATTTTATTAACTTAAATTTTTTTAGCAATTTCGTAATCAGAATGAATATTACATGTAATTATAGGGTTTGATAACAATTCATATTTGCTGATACCAGTTTGCTATTTGTTGATTTTTCTTTTGAAACAGTGTACAAAGATACGCATTTCAGCCTACCAATATTGTTATACATGTACATGTATGTATCATACAAAAAAAGATACAATGTCAAATATATACTGTGAGTCATGCATTTACAACCTTATTATAATGATAACAGTCTGACAGTAAATCCACGTGATTGTGGATATAAACTTAAAACTCATGCTAATGGTACACATTTCAGACATTTACTTTTTTTCAACCAACAATAGATCTCAAAAGTAGTGTAGTGATACACTTTCATTTACAAACTTGTAGCGAGATTTTTAAATTTACAAACTGCTTATTTTGCCAGGAGATTTCTATGAAAAAGGCCCAATATTTATAAAAGTAAATAAATACATTAAATTACTATTGATAGGAGTGTTGGGCCTTAATTATGCAATACATTGTTCTATATATTTATACTGATTACTGATCACTACTGTGTACTGGGTGGTTTATCAGCAAACTGAAATGATGACAATACACATTTGCTTATTGTGCTCATTGTATTGATAATTTTCATAGAAATTGTCCCCCTATCTTATCAGGATCCTGACATATTATTGTACATCTCATCATTAGATATAACTTAATGATAATGATTCAAGCAAACTGACTGAAATCAATAGGTACACAAATATTTTATAATCATGTCATATGCTGACGATTACATCAAGTGAACTAAGGGACTTTGAACATACTAGTATGTCAATTATTGCATGCAGAGTAATAGTCAAGTTACCAAAGTAACTGTCATGTTTGCATGGCAATAATCATGCATATATATCAAAAGTTACAGACAATACCATTTAGCAATAATCTTGTTAATTAAAAGCTTCTTGTAACTGCTATTTTTATATGTCGAAATTGTACAAGTAATCAGAACTTACAGTCACATTACAAAAATCACATTCACATTGAAAGAATTATATATTAAAAAAGATTTCATGGTACAAAAATACATTTAACAATTATTTGAATACATAAGTGTTGAAAGAACCTTATTTACACAGCAAAAATATAGATACATAAGTTAGTTATTTTTACCTTTCTTTAGTTGCATTGCAAACTTAGTGTTTCACAGCTAGCCAAGTGACAATACAAAATATAAGCAAATTTCTAGTTAGCAATTTACAGCACCTGTCATCTAAAATTCCTCTGAATGCATACATATAAGACAGGTACTTAGTGCAAATTAGTAGTGCTAAATGATGGTTACAATGTTTTTTGAACAGACTGTGTCCCAATTGTTCCTATTTGCTTCATGTTTTGTTGGCAATTGATAAATAATGACTACCATTCTAACATTTGTATTCAATTGAATGCAAATAGACTGAGTGGCTAGTTTTGGGGTTTACTTTGACAGCTAGGGGCTGTTGTGTACCCTTTCAATAAATCAAAGGTCAGTAAACAGCTATTTTCTGTTTTTACAAAGTTTTAAAAATATCAGAACATACTTCATGTAAACATTCATTACATTAATGTTTGTGTCAGAACAAGGTTCCCTCAAAGCCAAATAGAAATTAAATGATTTTTAGCTAACATTTCTTCAATTTCTAATTTAAAAAAATGACAGCGTTAGTAAAAGGTTAAACAATTGCATTTTATGATGTATGATTAATTTTTAATAAACAAAATAATGATGAAAAATAAACTCAAATTATCTTTAAATTTAAAAACACTGCAATTTTTAAGTTGGTGATCTGTTAAACATATTGTTAAATCTTCTAAATCTTTAATGTAACTATGCCAGTATTTAATATTTTTCACATAATTAAGTTTTAGCTTTCATTAATCTGCTTCTAACCAGTGTGACAATTCAAGAAATTGAATGGTTGTTTCTGAGTGCAGCATAAGCCAATGATAGGACAGCATTCTAATTTTTGAATCCTTTAACTCGATTGTATGAATTTCTTTCGAACATATAATTATGCAATTTGTAGCATTTGAGTCAGTGCTGTTAGATTTGAAAACATAATTCATATACAGTAAGATCTAAATAGAATAATATTGAGATGGTCTCATTATCAGGTTGAAATATGGAGGAAAATTGAGGAAAAAATGAAAACCAGTCTGAAAATAATAAATGAAAATGATAAATTTATCATGTAGTCATATATAAAACCCCAAATAATTACATTTCAGTAGTTTTAGAATTACATGGTTTTGTAAGTCAGATAAATATTATTATAGATAAATATTATAAGGCCAATCTGTGCCAATTATTAAAATATGGTCTTTTTTCCTATGTCTTTCTCATAACAACATATGTAATTCTTCTAACTCTCTGATCACAAATTTCTGAGAGAAAATAACTGATACATAAAGCATTCAAATATAAAAAGGCCAGATTTTCTCAATCTTTTGTTTCTCAAGAAATTCTTAGACTAGATAGAAAAAGGCAGAAAAACATGTAAATGTTTTCATCTCTAAGAGCATTATATAAAGAATTTTGTCTGATGTAAATGTACAATATTACAGTATTCACACATTTACAATGGCTCCCCAAAAAATCAAAGATAAAAAAACTCTGGCCTAAATGTACATAAAAGTAGATTCATATTGTTTTGTATTTATAACATGTAGCTAACAGTAATACAAATATGGTAATCCATGATAACTGATACTTCAAACGATGCTAACCAATTCAATTAAGCACTTTTGAAAGTGGACCTGAATATATACTCATAGATACATAATGTCATACATTTTAAAACCAATCAAGATTCCTTTTTATACTCCAATGTTCACGCCTTGTTAACCAATGTCTGAAAAACAAAGCAATATATTTCTGTTGAATTCAGCAAACAATACAACTCTTGATGAATATATATAGTGGAAGATAAATATTGCCTATGTTGGACCTTTTAACAGACCACGAACAAGCATCATTTATCATGAATATATGCAAGAAAAGGACTCCTGGATAGAACCACATACAAAATCCAACCCCTCCCTAAACACCACCACATCCAGCTTCCTGAGAACCCACTGTACACACAGGAACATACATAATGGAGTTTAAACATCATCTCTCCAAGGAGTACCATCTCCTCGGAACAGTCATCAGCAATCAATACCAAAGAGTTGATTCATAGTATATTTTAGTTTGGGTTTATTAACTAACAGAAGTCTTAATTACTAGTAAATCATATAATTCTTCAAAGAATTTTTTTCCAGAGATCTGCATTTTTTTAGAAAAGAATATTGCAGATATCATGATCACTCATCCAATTTGCAATACCAAATAGTTTGTTTGGGCTAGAGAAGTTTTTATTGTAACAGTTTTGTTTTTTGTTTTTATGTGACTTCCTGTCACTGAGGTTTAACACCGTTTCTCAGCAATTTTTCAGTTATATACAGTGACCAGTTCACCTAACCAGTTTTCCTGGCCTGTATACTAACCAGTACTAACTTACCCTTCCACAAGGAGCAGGCAACTTCTCCACATACGGAGGAAAATCAACATTTTTGTCAAATTTTTTTCATAGAAGGGTATGTCCTGCTGCAATCGGGATTCGAACCCGGATCTCAAGGTTACAAGTCCAGCACACTAACCACTGGACCATGGCTGTGGCTATGGTAACAGATTGTAATTGATTGTAACAGACAGATTTTGGATTTATCAAGTTTTGGTATTGTATGAAAATTTTCAAAAATGTATTTAGTTAATGGAAGGTAATGCAAATCTAAGATCATTATTTATCTCTCTGATCTTGGAACACTTACCTTAATCTCTGTTTGAGGACAGTCCACATTTAGCTCCATATTTTACTTCAAGCTGATTTTTGAAACTTTCCAGATTTCTTTCTTCTGCTTCATATGTTGTACCAATTTCCATCAATTGCTTAGCAAAGCGGACATTTTCTCTGGCTGAGAAATAATTTTCCTGGAGTTGATGGAGTCTGGCTTTTAAGATGTAAAACATCATCTTACGTCTGTCTTCAACATGGCCAGCTGTGTTGAAATTTTGTTCAATGGTTGTAAGTAACTGCTCTGAAGATCTGATGTCATCATGTGCGATATTTTTGTCCATATCTACTTCAAAATAAGGCCCAATGGCTAGCAGAATGGTCACTTTATACAGACAAAAAGATCTGTATACCAGAGTTGAGAAATCATCGATAACATCTGAGGCATAAATGTCTAGAGTTCTGTTACAAATTTCAATGGCTTGCTGTTGGTGCTTTGCGTTATTGTGTTGTTTCAGTTTTAGTTGTCTTACATATACATGGGCATGTTGAACCATGTACCGAATAGCAAAGTCATTGTAAGGCTGGTGAAGATAAAAGGCGTTGGAAATTCTAACCTCAGCGTTGTCCCAGTTTCCTTTTCTTGCCTCAATAATAGCCAGTTTACATTGTCTAAGTATCATCGGCATGGTCCTGTTGACATTCGAGGGCCAACGTCTTGTAAATTCATCAATGAGTTCTTCAAGTTCAGCATGTTCTGTATGCTGCTGTATCAGCAGTGACATGATAATGGTAAGTGCATCTGCCCATTTATCATGGCTTCTTTCACTGGTGGCACTTTGAACGCGATTTAGGAACCCATCAAATGCTTGCCTTAGACTAATGCGCCGGCATTGGAACACATTGTCATCGCACCAACTCTTGTAATTGAAGTAAATCTTCCGTAAGAAAGGAGCATGCGGAAAAGTAATACTAAAGCAATGCTTACTACACCTTGAAAGTGTTGTCTGTATGCTGTCATTGATTCCTAACAGGCCTAGATTGATGAGAGCCTCAGAAAGCTTTCCTGCTGGAACTGCAGATTGAATGTCAAGAATCAGCTCAAATATTTGTCTTTCCTTAGTCAGCCATGTTTTCCAGTATTTTTTTTCTAAATGTGCTACTTGTTTAGCATTTAGTAGTTCACATGCCTGTAGATCAGAAATGTGGTTGATTATTTCCTCTGCATTAATTTTCGAGGAATGATTGCGAACAGCTAGTGAAATAGCAAAATGTGTTGTATCTTCAAATGTTCTTTTGTATGAAACACTTATAGTATTTTCCATATCAAGAAATTCCTTTTTGTCACATTTTTTGTTCGTACTAGTTTAATCAAAACCGTTCAAGTAAGCTTGTCAAATAGATACTGTCCTTTATGCATTAGTGTGATGTCATCCCAATTTTAGTCACAGTTGTATCAATGATATCATAAAATGATAAACTGTGTAATTTTAAAGGGATGTAACAGTATTAGATTTGATTATGATGAAAACAGGCCATCACTTCTTTGTAGTTAAGTATTGTTAAGTTCATGATGATAAAACTGTGAGAAATCAGTTTTCCTTTCTGAACCAGTCTACATCATTGACAACAAGTCGTGTGGGTCTAATCTCTGAACATTTATGTAAATGTATTGGGTTTATCATTGCTGATACATTACATTATTTTTTTAATTTACACATGCACACACGCACACAATCAATCAATCAATCAATCAATCATAAGATTAAGTGTAATGCCTCATAAATAGATAACTTTTCCTCAACATACATATAGATAATATCAGGTAATTTACACCACTTGTATATTTTTTCAACACAGCTCAACTTAAAAAAAAGTAATTTGCAGTCTGCTGATCTACCCTATAAGATTTAAACCCTAGCATTTGTACATGTCCTTGTGGGGAAACATTTTGTTTGTAAATAATTTTCTGCCCTGACTTGTTTAAAAAATTGATATAATGTGATATTGAAACTATTTATTTTTTGTGGCCATGAAAAAAAAATCATATCTTCAAAGCTTTTAAACTCTTTGTGTCATGTGATTCAATAGCCTTACACTATGATAAATGACTGACTGATATCTATCATAAAGTTTTTGCTTTATTTTGACTAATTTACTGTACTTAATGTACTGCTTAAGAACATCTGTAATCTTAATTAATCGATTCATTTTTAAAGTGACTTAACAAATAAGATAGGGTTTGGTAATCATACATTTGAATTAGTTATATCTTACATAATTTCCATTAATTTGAGACTTGTGCTTTGTTTATTATAGCTAGGGTTGTAATCATAGTTTAATAAGAAAGTTTATGGGCTGTATTCAAAGTTTGCTAAATAAGTAAGTTTATGGACTGTATTCATGGTTTGCTGAATAAGAAAGTTTATGGACTGTATTCATGGTTTGCTGAATAAGAAAGTTTATGGGCTGTATTCATTGTTTGCTGAATAAGAAAGTTTATGGTCTGTATTCATTGTTTGCTGAATAAGAATGTTTATGGGCTGTATTCATTGTTTGCCGAATAAGAAAGTTTATGGGCTGTATTCATTGTTTGCCGAATAAGAAAGTTTATGGACTGTATTCATTGTTTGCTGAATAAGAAAGTTTATGGGCTGTATTCATTGTTTGCTGAATAAGAAAGTTTATGGACTGTATTCATGGTTTGCTGAATAAGAGAGTTTATGGGCTGTATTCATTGTTTGCTGAATAAGAAAGTTTATGGTCTGTATTCATTGTTTGCTGAATAAGAATGTTTATGGGCTGTATTCATTGTTTGCCGAATAAGAAAGTTTATGGGCTGTATTCATTGTTTGCCGAATAAGAAAGTTTATGGACTGTATTCATTGTTTGCTGAATAAGAAAGTTTATGG
Source organism: Lutraria rhynchaena (assembly GCA_008271625.1). Classification (NCBI taxonomy): domain Eukaryota; kingdom Metazoa; phylum Mollusca; class Bivalvia; order Venerida; family Mactridae; genus Lutraria; species Lutraria rhynchaena. The sequence goes on from VIBL01000012.1 coordinate 4,622,121, forward strand.
GCTGTATTCATTGTTTGCTGAATAAGAAAGTTTATGGGCTGTAATCATAGTTTGCTAATTAATTTTGAGTTTATTTTACTCCCACCATACTGTAACCGTCTTTTATTCATGATAGGAGTCTTAACTATAAAACTAAGATTGATCTCAGCTGGCATCTCATTGTTGCATTTTCATTATTAATAATGATTACATCTTGACACTATTCAACTTGCATGTACTGTCTTACAGTGTCTATAGAGTATATGTTAATATTTACTGAAACATATTTATTGAAACATACCACAAAGACATGTACTGGACTGAAATAAGTAGACATTTGGAAATGAGATTTGAGTACCTTAAAAGATCTCAAATTTTATGTTCTCAGACTAAGGTAATGAAGCAGAAGTATCTCATAGAACATAATTCTTCTACAGGATACAAAAATGCATGTGTTGGGGGGATTTAATTTGGATGGGAATCCAACTCTCTTTAACACTTTTTTTTAGATTATTTTAGACTAAGTTAACTAGCAATACAATTTACCACATCTATTGTAGATTGGTCAATTATACTTTTAGATGATCATTTTGCATGAGAAAAAAAATGTTAACACGGATATGAGGTTGAGTTAACATACAGTTATTTTATTTAATGTAATACATTGATAAGTGAATCAATCATTTTATTAACTCATGTTAGATTTTATCAATCTATTTGTTGTAATTTGTAATTTTAAAATCTATAAGAGGCTTAACAAAACTTAACACATGTGTAAGATATTTTAAGACTCTTTGTGTTGTATGATTTAATTGATCAAAGATATACAATTTGTTTGAAAAAGCTTTTAATTTAATTGATGTCTAATTTCCTTAACTGTAATAGATATGACTCTATGTGACATGTAAGTAGTTTTTTATAATGGAAGTCATTTTAGATTGTGTGTACCTGTAATTAAAGTTTTGATTTCCATCAACTATGGAAGTTTTGACAGAGAAATGCTCAATTTCAGATTTAGTTGAAAGCAGTTTTAGTCAAATGGATGTTAGGCAAGACCTGAATTGGTCAAAAAGCCTAGCACAAAAAAAAAACATTGCAAAATAATGTTTTTCTACCCAATAAAATTGTGTTGTCATATTGTTATGTATTTGTCAGTTCTTTACATTTCTGTTCTTTAGGGGGGGTTGGGTCACGCACTGCTGGATTTAGATTAGAAGTTATGCATGGATACCACTCCAAACCCATGTTTATGAACAAAAAGGATGAGTTTCTACTTAACGAATGGAAGTTCATGATAGCTGAATTTAAACTTATGATCTTTGTTTTGATTAGAACAGCTTGTCCACTTTATGGCTACATTATATATGCTACTATTATATCAAGCTTCTAAGGTTTGGCCAGCCAGTTCACAACAGTCTAGGGCTGTTGATTCAGAGAATACGAGTTTTAGACTACAGACAGTCACATGCTTCTGTAATTAAGTACAAATTCATAAGTCCCATGTTTTGATTAGCTCATCATTTTATGATGTTAACATTGTTTTTTGGACTGTGGGGGAACAGGTTTGTACTGGTAGATAAACACGGTCAACTTAAAATCTGGTCAATTTCCCTAAATGTATATATAGTATGACAACAATTTGAACAGACTGACATGATTATTTGTATGAGTCCATAAGTTTTTTTTGTGATATGAAATATTTCTTTTCAAGAATGGTGATTTAATGTAAAATAGTGTTAGCGCAACAAGTGCCAGTATAGTGTTATTGTACAATAACTAAAATGCATGTACTTTTTATGATCGTTATTAAATCCAGAGCTCTCCTCATGTTTTATGACTTCTGATTCAGTTTTTCTGTCTCCAAACATTGCCCAATGTGTTCATGTTTAAGACAGGTCTGTCTGACATATAGAGCCTGTTGAAAATAGTATAATCATGTACCTGTCATTGTGTCATTATCTATTTTGTCCCAAACTTGCATAATATTTGTTCTGTGCCATGTAGTTTACTATAAAAACATATATCAGTCATATAATGCCACTTGTCAGTGTACATAACAACACTAATTATTTCAGTCATCATAAGTCATTATTTTGGTGTTGCTGTTGATGGCTTGAACTGTCCAATTTCCTCTCTAGGAAATTATGACTCAGTTAGTTTCTTGTCACTTGTGGTGCCAGCTGTCTGTCTGTGTCTCTCCCTGCACAATTAATACAACATTATTGTTATACAACATATTGCTGGCTTGATGTTATGTAAGACCTTGCAATACTTGCGAGTTTGTTTATTAAACCTGAACTTTGTGTTGTGACACCTGATTGGTCCGCAAAATGAGCACTGGTAGAATCCCAAAATTGTCCTGAAACTCATAAGAATTCAAAAGTTAACAATTGGACATTTGTCCAAGTAGCTAGGGGTGTGGAGAATAATTATGTTTGTGTTGTAGTTTTCTTTGAGATATGACATGATTGAACATATCAGAAATTTGATTTTTTGTTGCTTCAAATTAGTTATTAACTAATTTATATTAATAATGCTTCATTCTTAGTAATAAATTTTTTTCATGGTTTATACTTGTGGCTTTCCCTTTTGTTTTAATGCATGCTATGCATGACCAGTTGACGATGCACCATGAAATAACCTCAAATAAATAAATCAGAAATCTGAAAATGTAAAAATTTAATTAAACATTTTTTCTCACTTAATTTCATTTTACAGTAAGTTTGGTTCTGCTAAATTAGTAGAGATTCATTGTAGTGTACATGCTTAGCAATTTATGTTCCCTAACCACAGTGTTTTTGAATTATACTAACTATCAAAAAAAAAACATTTCCAATAAAATGAAAAAAAAATCAAATAAAGTCAGGAATAGCTTCTCACTCATTTCCCATGTGATTATTTTTCAGAAATAAAAATCTTGACTCTCTGGTGACACTATTTCTAGTTTATAGTATCTGTCAATGAATTATTGATAGGTTCTTGACAGGTTTTATTGTTAAAATACATAAACAAAACTTTATCTAGATAATTGATCATCCCTGTGGGATTTTATGATCTTTGTTATATAATTTAGGTCTTCTTTTTATTACCATTGTTGATGATACCTTGTATTTTGTACTTAAAAATCTGTAGAACTTTTATTTTATTTCATGTTTATGTTTATTTTCCGAGACCAAGTTGTATAAGGTATAAAATTATTGATTTAAATCTGAATCAATGAAGACACATGTAAGCGGTATATACATCATTTTGTGATATATCATTGTAGATAAAATGATAGTTTTTTTTTTTTTGTTTTTTTTTCAATTCATAATTATGATTGTGGTTTTGAAAATACAGTACACTCACCCACAGTGATTACCTCATTACAACCACTTATTTTCAGACCAGTTTTAAATATTTTCTCCATATTTCAACTTTCATTTTAAAGTGGTCTTAAATTAGAATTTTACTGTATAATTGTAAACACATAACATTATTATCATTAATCTTTTTTGTAAATTTGTATGCTGATAAACGAATGTTAGAATACAATCCAGGAAAACTAGTTAGGTGAACTGGACGCTGTATATAACTGAAAAATTATTGAAAATGGCATTAAACCCAGTGTATTTTTCTTATTGCATGGTGAAAAATTAAAAATTTTGTGTAAAATCAGTGGTGATAATGACTTGTATATTGTATAATATTGTAGCTTGAATGAAGAATTAGAAATTCTCAGACAGTGTTGTTAATATGAAGAAAAAAAAATTGATGTATTAAGTGTTGACATCTTTAATGGTTACATTTGTTACTTATGAGGAAACAGTAATGGTATCTTAATAGAAAAAGAATGAAATAGTGTTGCAGTTTTGATTATGACATTAAAATCTGATTTGTTTAATACTTTATCAATAATTTATGTGTCTTTATTTAACACAAGTTTTGAGGAACATTGACGATGACAACTTTATGACATTTTGTTGTATGATAACTTTATTACCTTAATCTTTGTGTAATAATTTCACCATTTTGTGCTTTGACATCCAATATTTGTCATAAAAACAGGTTAATTACTTCTGTTGCATTCAAATGTTGAGAATAAGCAAAAGTAATAAAATGGCTTTAATTCTTCTCCTTGAATGACCTTTTCCTTAATTTTTGTACCTTTGGGGCTAATTAGTGTAATTATTTCAATAATACAATAGTGACATTTATATTACCAATTACATGTACTTATGTTTATGATTGGTCAATGATGTTTTTTCTGTAAATGAAACATTTAAGATTATTTTTTACTGTTTGCGTGTGATTTCATGTAGATGAGATCTTGTAAGTCTTATTAAAATTCTGTACTTTTGAATTACATAAACCATCAGGAGTCCAGGTATAACTGTGTTTAGCTTAAAGTTCAGTAGCAATTCATGAGACTAATATTCTTTCTAACTTTCATGGTACTGGTAAGTTTTTGCTTTTGTCTTTTCATACCAGCATTGTGGTGTATATTATACTTATTAGTATATTGTTCTACGACAGTTTTTCACATGATTTGCGAACCTTTTTTTTAATGGTTAAGTTTTAATTAGGATGTACTCATCCTGTCCAATGACTTTATTATTTCACCTTGATACAGTGAATAGTTGATGAAATGCAGTTGAATGTGAAAGTTGATTATTCATCAATAAGAATCAGCTTTTATCTGAATATTCATGAAAAGATGTCATGCTTACAACTTTAAATTGGTTATAAAAGATAATACATCATAAGACAATTTGTAATGTTATATTTAATACGATAGTTCCTTTTTTTTCAAAATGTGCATTTTTATAAAACTTGCATAGCAATATGGAATTTGTCATGCAATCCCCTTTATTTGTAAAGGATCTATGGTCTTCATCCCCTAACGCATAAGATTTTATTCAAATGTCAAATAAAAAAACAACATTAGGGGATTGTTTTTAATTCTTACTTAATGAATTATTGCCCTATTACAAATCACACAAAATGTCACATTAATCGCTGAAAAGATTGTTGTCTCAGACAAAAATCCAACTGATAATATCTTAATTTGCTGTGCACGGAATAGACCCGCTTTGTTTTGCCTACACCCATGACATATCTTTATTCAGCCAACTATCATACGCTTGAACTAGAGTTTATTCTATCTCGAGCAACCTTTATACAGTTTTAAAAAGTCATCTTTAATGATCTTTTCAAAATCATGACCAGAAAAATTGTCATTTGTCCCAACTTATCAAAGATAAACAATGTAGTTTCCGTTAACCAGTTTATTAATTGCGTAAATAATACAGCTTGGTTTATAAATACATGGTATCTCATATCCCACCCACTGAAGACCTGATATCATTTCGTGACCGAAGTATAGCATATGAGGTAGTTTAGGATGTCTGTAGTTGACTGTAATGATTTGCGTGTCTATGATGACTAATTTTTTGTAGTCTTGAACTTACCAAAGAACATTGCAATTAGAATATTGCAATTAGCAATGTAGCTCATGTATAATAATGGTTAGATTAAATAATGACTGAAGCTTTTTTTTGTTTTTTATAACTTGAATATGTACTTGTAATTGTTAATCATTGATCAGGACGCTCATTAGTTGTATAAATTTATCTGATCCTGAGCACTGGTTAGCGTTTTTCAGAGACTTGTTTGAATAAGTTCTGATTTTACTTCCTCAACAAACTCATTCTGTTATTAAAGGTCTATATATAAGGAGGGGAAAGTTTTTTAAGTTCTACTTTGTATGATCTCCTAACATCCTGGTTTAAGTGTCTGACTGATTGCTGAATATTCCCTAATAAAAGCCCCCTCTCTCAATTAATGCCCCATCCATTTTGAGAAAAAATTAAGAAATTGTGACGCAAATGATTTGTCTATAATTTTTTATCCAACATAACCAAGATTTATTACACAACAAATAAAACCAATAAATTTAGTGAAAAGTAAAGTAATGGAGGGGCTTTCATTAGGAAATAGTTAATATTTTATATATTTTTGTCTGCAGATAAGTGATTTAATCTAATTTTCATAGGGTCTTGCAGAATGAACATTTGTGTCTGAGAAATGGATTCAATCAAACTACTTTTGTTTGAAAGAAGCTAGACAAATAAAACTATTGTGGGAATCAGTATTTGATAAAGCATCTTCACCATAATGATGCTTTGATTTTGTCATTATTTTGTATCTTGACACCACCATCAAAAAATACTATGGAAATGTTGTTTAAGCTTTTTGATTCAAGGTTGATGTCATAATTTAATTGACTTGCATTTTCACATCAACTCGTTGCTTCATTCATTTAACACTTAAATTGTGCATTTAAATTGTGCTAAGCTTCCTTTAAATTTGACCAAAATTGAACATCTTATCATATTGGTGCTAAAATGGTAATTACCTTGACAGCATTTTATTATGTTAATTAAGACCAACCAGTTGTTGTATGGTTTATGTAAGCCCTGTGGCATCTTTATAGGATGTGTTGCCTACAAACGGACTGCATTTATCTAAAGTTGCATGAAATTTCTTTTGGTTTGTCTTAATATTGATGGCAACCTTAAAGTTACTGGTAGCATCTTGAATTTGGTGGGTTTTTTTGCCTTTCTAGCTTTAGTATATAACACAAGGATTTTTTAATTTGTTTTCAGTTTAACAACATAAAAACCACCAGTATTTTAGTTTCTCTTGGCCTTTTATGCATGAACCCAAACCAAATTTCTCTTTTAGCGAAGGTAGTGATACCTATACCAATGTTACATTGATTTCTTTAAGCTCTGTTTTAAAGAATGCATTTATTCAATTAATTTCCCTCCAATCCACTTCCTAAAACATCGGGCATGATGGTGTAAGAGATGTGCATGAAAATGTTCTGTGATTTGAGTGTTCAATCTACAGGTTGAGAGGACAACTTAATTATATAATTCCCATCCCCAAAATGGAGAGAAGCAGAAATGTTTTCTCTGAGATAATCTGACTGTACATGTATAAAAATTATATACAATCATTTATTACTCACACATAGGAAGTTTAATTTTTGTTTAAGGAAGAAAAATAATTAGTTCTGTCAGAAACAAGGCAATTTTGATCTTTATATGTAACAGAAACACTGGTCAAAAGAACAACACAGACTTGACAATTACAGAATGGAAGCTTCAATGCAAAGCAATATTATGACTGAGTATAAGCACAGAATCAGTCACAATTGTTTTTCGCCATACCCTTGGTTAACTTCTGAACACTAATAATGGTTATTTCTGGATATTGAAGGTGTATTGTCCTATAAAAGAGTACCGTTTATTTTGAGACTGGTCTTGTTGAAATCATGACTTCAAACAATGAGACGTTTTTATGCTCTTTTGATCTTTTTTGTTTAGTGTTGGCATTTTAGTAAAGTTGCCTGTCATAATGTTGAATTTTGGTTTAATTAATCAGTGACTCATGAATTAATCAAAGATTTTAATCAAGAGATTAATAATGAGATAAAACTATTAATTGGATCATTGAAATATTGTAACAGTAGACCCCTGTCTTTTGATGAAACAAGACAGGCTTGTTAGAAGTCTATTCAGAGTTGACTACCCATGTAAATGACTTGATTAATTGTGCAAAAAAGATAGCATGTCAATTGGGTATGATGCTATGTATATTTATGTCGGTCTACAAAAAGAATGGGTACTCTGGGATAACTTTACGGGCTTGCACATGTTGGACAAAAAGATGAATCTGAAGGTTGAATGCATTTCTGTAGGAGTTTTCTAAATTGGTAACTGTATATGATTTAATAGGGACAGTAAAGGTTGTTGTATGCTCTGAGACTTTATATGAAGCACATCTGTATTTAATGGACGAAACATCTGAATTTGTAATTTATAGCAATTGATGTGACATCTTAAATGTCTGATATGAACAGTATCAGATCTATTTGAGATGGTGCATGTTTCTACTTAATGCAATAAATGTACAATTGCCGATTATGGAAGTACTTTTAGACCACAATCGATTTCAAAGCTGTCTTATTCTGGTCGCTAATTCTTGCACATTATTCTTACCTTTATAGACTCTTTATACAGTACAAACACCTTCAGTGGTTCAGCAAGATGAAATTTAAGAACAAGACCTGTTCTTCCAATAATGCCCATAGGATAAATGGTCAACAATCCCCTCAGATTACCAAATCCACAAACCAACCTGCACAGCTCATGTCAATATTCCCGTTGCATCATAATATTTAATCCCCTTTTTTACCTTACAAAACATTTGTTGCAATAAAACGAATTTACATATAATCTTATAGCAATAATGATTCAGATAATCTTGATGTTATTTCATCTTTTCCCATTAACATTGATCGGTTGTTCTGCATGATTGCAAACAATTTCCAATAAATCAGTTAGGCCAAGGTCTTCATGCAACCAATGCAAACTTTCATATGAGAATTTCTCAGTATGCTTACAAAAATTCATATTCTTTGTGGAGGGTTTGTCTGAAAATTTACATATATTAGCCAAAACAACTGTGATATAAAATTTTATCAAGTCAATAAAAGTTTTGCACTTCCCACGATGTTGACAAATCATTTTATGTTATGAACTTGGCATGTTTTGCTAGTTCATGTTATTTTAATGCACTCTGAAGCTATTTTATAGAATTGTGGTGTTGGGTTTGACACTTGGAGATTTTCTCACAAAAAATTCTGCCACTAAGTAACAATGAGGTTTGAACTTTAATGGTTTTCCGATTATGAAATTTTACATGTGACTCAGAATTTGATGTATTTCACATTTTGTTTATTTTGCAATTGTTGGTAAAACATTGGTAGCAAAAAGTTTATTGGTAAATGTTTCATAAAACATAAATGTCATATCAGGTGTTGTATGTTTCTGGTTTTAGCCTTTTCTTTATGGCTTACTATACCTATGTCAGGTGTCTAAATTATTTATCTACATCCATATATATCAAACCAGTGGAACTCAATTTTGGTACAGAAGCCATTGCTGTAATTTAAGGTTCACGGTTTGGTGGTTATGAGATAGAATGGTAAATTTGTCTGAGACAAGAAAAATGATGTCATATTCATGGTTACCAAACTGACATGTTTATTGGTGCTGTCCCTAAGTTTCTAGCAGTAAATTGCAAAGTATGAAAATATTTTTGGGATGAATCAAACATCTGTAGTACAAAAATGAAGAAGTAAAATTTAGAAAAGTAAAATAAGAAAATAATAGTTTTGCAACCTACCTATACTATCCTTTTAGTGGTGACCTGTACTCTGACTTAGCTCACTGGATGGGTCAGAACATGGCTTTTGTTATTTCAGTTTGGGTGTCCTCAGGGTAGAGTCTTAATTGGCCCATCATTTGGATAAAAAATGTGATTCACAGGGGCGGATACAGGATTTAGGTGGGGGGGCATAAAGTCTGGATGTTTATGTAGGATATGGACACAATCAGCATATAACTAACATTTTTTACATATGCTTGCCAGACGGGTACACGCCGGTTCTCCCCCTCCTAAACCTGCTCTTGATTCACGCGAAATATTTTAAGGTGAATCCAATATTTGATAACTTTTCATTGATTTTAATGGTCAAGTGATATTCTGAATAGACTAAGATTGCATTTACTTGATGATTAAGTGTTGATCCTTCCTTATTGTTTTATGGTAACTTTCTTTCTATTTGTCACAATTCAATTATTCTTCGGTGCTGTACAAAGTGTTCTGTTACCTTTTGTACAAGAAAACCATGAGGAAAAAACAACATTTTCTGTCAAATTCCAACACACCTGACACATGACTTCCTTGAAGAGTTAATTTTATAATTATTCTATTAAATTGATGCAACACTAAGTTATCACTGGCAAAAGAAGTGTAAACATACAACTGTGTGGTTTTTAATTATGTCTGAAGTGACAAGATAATTGTTTTGGTTATTAACTTGAACATGAAAGTCGATATAAGTCATTATGGTTTTAATGAATTGATACTTTGATGGTGTATGGGGTTTTAATAGGATAGAAAAAATGGATGACTGACGTCTTCATTTATAACAATAAAACGTTGACATTCTCCTTTTGTTAGTTCCTTTAGTTTTACCAGTGACATTATACTGCCTTCTTAATGGAAATTTTAAAACTTTTTCATATTTAAACAGATTCCTGTCATTATGGGCTTGTGGCTACGATATAGGAGTTTTTAAACCAATCTTAATTATTTTTGTTGAAATTCAAGTTTTTTGTTTATGATTGGTTAAATCTAAATTGATAAAAATGCTTAACTTAAAATTCTATTGAAAGTTCTAAAATTTTGCATACAGAAACATCAAAAGCCTTTTTGTTAGAAGTAAACTTTTCAATCACTGATCCATAAAGAAATCTACTTTCCAGACAGCAGCACCAACATTCGAAATTGTTGTAGACAGTTAATAACTGTAATGTGTTATTCATAGCTGTCTAAAATCTTTGAACACCAATGTAGCTGTAAGATATTTTTGTAATAGGACTGCTTTAACAGAAGTAATGTCACATTTGGCTAAAAAATACTATTAACAAAAGATTTCAATCTCCCTGTCATTTATTCATGTTTTGTAATTATTTGATAATAAAATAACAACCATAAATATGCCAGGGCTCATGTTTCATAATGTCTCAATATCATCCTGAAATGTTTTATTCCTGTAATAGAATACCATGACTTTATTATTGAAATTTTGTCCCCTTGAGTGAAAAAATCATATTCAAGTTTTTATATCTTGTCCCCTCATAAACTTATCATTTCTCACCTTTTGGGTCTGATTGGGATCAGTTAGGGATCTGTTTCTAATTACTCCTTTGAAGGGGCTGGTCCTTTTTCTTATCTTACAATAACTGAGATGAAAGGGGCCAAAGATTGCCCCTGGGGTATAATATGCTCCTGATTTTAATTTTGAATATTGAGACTTCCACAAAATTATCACTGTTAAAATTATCACTGTTAAATTTCATCACCATTCATTGATAAAAATCTGTTGTGACGAATTTTTAAAATTTTCATGAAATGAGAAAATCTTAAACATAGTTAAAATAATTGTTTGTTAAATTTTGAGGTTGTTGTTGTTCAATGTTGGTAAGCTTTAACCTCTAGAGCAGATGGCCATATTGACTTCTTGTCCATTCCCAGAATTCCTTTTTTTATCTTATTCACCCAAAATCACACCAAATCACCCCCAAAACTTGCAGACAAACAGTGGAAATATTCGACTTGCTTATTTATTCCTCACAAAACACTAAGATTTCCAAACATTAAAGTAAATTAAAAAGTCTACAGAATTAAATGCTAGATCAAGACACGATCATGAAGACCATTATTGAGGTTCTCTCTGGTACCCATATTTTAAGATCCTATAGTTTGGTTTGAGTAACCAATGAAATAATGTTAGATTTAGAGTTACTAACAACTTGATCCAATTTTGTCACATTCAGTTTTTTAGGAGAAATTTGTTAATTGAAATGTAGTTAATATAACTGATCATACTTGATTATCTGCCATTGCCACCTTAGTTATGTGTCATGATTAGCTGCAAACTCATGTTACTTGATTAACATGAAGTCATATACAATTCATGTATTTATTTTGTCATTTTTAGTCTTTAAAATAAAAAAAAATAATCAAAGATATTGGAATTCATTTTAAGACATAAGTTGCTATAAATAGTTAGTTATGGACATTTAAAAAATGAGAAAATAATTTTGTCTCTTATCACTGATTTAGGCAAAATTTTTTAGATTTTTCAAACTTTTCGTACCTTATTTAAATGGTGGGGTATGTAAAAGGATAAAATGTTAACACATTGGATGGAAGAGTTGAAATGTTTATGGTGTATGTTTTCTTCAAAATGCTGCATTTATGCCCTAGAGCTGTTTAGTGATCTAGATGATGTTGATAAAAGTTAAAGTGATAGCAATAAATAAGTTTAGATCAATGCAAGATTACATAGTGGACTTAAATGATGTTCATTTAGATCAAAGTGCTTAGGTCTTAAAAGGTAAATTAAAAAGGGGTGACTCCATTTTAAACTGAGGACAGAAATCAATTAAATTGCATAATAGTGATGTAATCTTTGTAAAGGATAAAAAGTTTAAGATCGTTAATTATGTAAGGGGACCAGGGTATGAATAGATAAGTTAAAATCAGTGTGAAAAAGATGAAAAAAAGTATCTAAGATCTATGAGATAAAAGGTTTTTAGAGATTGTGAGCTTGTAACAGAGGGCTGTCTCAGGTTGATAGCCTTAATGTCTCCAGTTAAAGCAAAAGTGATTATTCGCTGGACAGTTTCGGAAAAAAGGTTATAAATGACCGCTTGTCACAGCTGACCACAGTATTTCAGTGGACATGGGTCAAGCAACATTGTGATATTATAGTTAACAAGAGAAACTCATTAATGACTTTGTGTTAACTAAGATCAGACATTTATTGCAGAACATTATCAATAGTTTAATTTATGTATAGTACTTTTTGTCTGATGTTATATTTGTTTGGTATATGTTGGATACTGATTTAGCTTCTTCTTTATGGTAAGTAAAGTGGTGTTATATTTATTTATTTCTTATAGTTAATTACTAACTAATATTATAACTAAATTGCTTGCTAATACTACCAATATCAAAAACATTAATGTCTTCTTATTATAATTGGTATGAAATTATCATTTAGTTGATACTGATTTAATAATTAGAACATAAAAAATTTCATAAAGAATGTTTTGAATAAAAACATACCAATTTAAGATATTTTTTGGCTTATTTTCATTAAAAATTATTAAATGTATAGTATAATTCATGTAAATTATGCTATTTTGTTAAATAGTGATGTCCATTCAGTAATATCATGTTGAATATATGAGTATGCAATGTTTTATTATCTTTTGTTATTTTACACTTTTTTATAAATTTTTGACACACTTCGTACAAAACAGAGAACAAACAGTGCTTGTTAAGCTTAAAAAGATATTGTTTATTATCAGCTTAGCTTAGTATTATTCAGTTTATGTATAATATATGTATATATGTATTATTATTTGTATTTCAAAATTCACAGCTACTTATCAGAATATGAACTCTAATCGTTTATCATCAAATTATCTAAAAGTGGTCATTAATTTATCCATATAATACTTTATGTTCTTATAACCTTGGTAGAAGATAGAATTTTTGATGCTGTAATGAAAACAGTGTTCAGAAATTTAAAAATATGTTTTTATTTTTTTTGTTTCATTGTTATGAATTAGATTTGTTAAATATCCAAAATTAGATGTTTTGTATACCAGGACAATTAAGAAAACTGGCAAAAACATACTGCCATACCATTTATTCACATATGATAAAAATTAAGATTTGGTGATGAAAGTGTCTTTAAAACTTGAGTCCGATGATAAACTTATTTAACTGAGCCCTTCACCCTCACAACCTTATAATGACTAAACAAACATGTAGGTATTTATTTGTAAGTTATGTGATGTATCACAAAAACACGGCTTTATTTCTGACAGTCATGTTTCCTCTGAACAAACATTGGGAGATAGGAGAAGATAGCGGGGTACAGTCTGTATCACGGAAGATTTAAGGTTACATGACAAAGGGGCTTCCAAACAGTAAGTCATGGTATTTGTGTATGTAAGTTCAAGGGGTTTAAAGGGATTAATGGGAGAAAGTGCTTCTTAAAGGACCACAAAAGTGAGACCCCTTATCTAAATCACCTTACCTTATTGATAAATGTGCAAGCATATAAATGTCCTACGCTTAGCTTTGTTTGTATTGCAAGAACTTGGCTGTCTGATTGTTTATTTGTATATTGTATGTATGTACAATCATACCAATAATTACTAGACATGGTAACTATAGGTGGATCAATCCTTGCCTCTTGTGTGTTTCATTTGCAAGGATGTCCTTAAAACCATTGCTTCATACAAGCAAAGCTCTGTCAAAATTTAAGGACCTTTTTGCTAGGTGACAATTTTTCTCCATGTTTTTTTTTCTTATAAAATATTTGTTTTATAAAACATCAAGCTTTCAACTCTTTTATGTTTCATTATAAATGTACAAATTAAAATTGTTTAGTTTTATTTGTTTTCAACATCTGAAACAAAAAGATTAACAGTAAAGTTTCTGTTTTACAGAATATTTTTACGCTATTATGTCAGTACATATATATTTTTTTCTAGAAGAAAGTAACTACTGAAGGTAAATAGCTTACTGTTGTAAATACTAACCATGTTGTCAGATAAGTACATATTCTGCCAAAATGTATTCACAAATTTGCACAAACTTAGCATAAATATGTCACTTAGATTTCATTGTCTGTCTTCTACCATTGACAAAATGCGCTCATTTCTTTCATGTTGACAAGTTCTTCTCTTTGAACCAGCGGTAAGAATTTTATCAAACAAACTTAAGACTTTTAGGGAAAGTGGAAAAAATGAAAGAAAAGTTTGATGTAACAATTAATGTTACAAAGTTGGTCTGTTTTTTGAATGCTTGTATTGCTTTATCAAGTTGTTGTTTAATGGATTAAATCGAGGAAGCTGGCGTGAATTTTCAAAAGAAAATGGATTGAAACATTTAATTGTATCAGAACTTTATTTGCTCTATCAAAACAAATGCCACTTATATAAGTTTGGACAAGTAATTTTCTTATTTGATTTGTTAATTGAGTAACTTGACTCATAGTTAACTCTAATTGTTACAAAAGTCATTTTTGGTGTACAGGAAAAGCTGACTTTTACCCGGGGCTGATTTTTTGGTGTTTTTCAAGGGTCTTAAGAAATTATTTGCAAGAAGAGTTAAGATATCCCCGTAAAGCCACAAGTACTTGTGAAGTAGTGTTAAGCGTAACCCATTGATAAGGTAAAATTGTTAACAAAATCGAGACAAAATAGCTGTGCTTTAGTGGATGGTTATATCATCAAATTGTACAGCTGTAGAAGCTTGATTAAATGAAGAGCTCTTCAAGCCTCTCCATGAGATGGATTAAAGTGGTTTGTGTGACACCCTCTTGTGTCTTGTGTGTATCCCTAAAACCCCTAATTTTTTTTGAAAATACAGACACTATCACAACATTACTTATCATTCATCAGGGTCCATTCTTTGCCTGATAAGGTGACTGTAAATTCTGTTTGAAAAGTCTGAGTGAGAATATAAATATTTTGTCATGTTGTGTTTATGTGAAGTCTGAAATGTGTTTATTTACTCTTGGTGACAGTCTTAAACAACTACTTGACAGATAAGTTCAAAATTGTCTACAAAATAAGCCTAATTTGAAGTAGATTTTTTGTTCCTATATTCCTGTCCTAGACATGGCAAATGATCTAAGTGTGTATAATTATAAAAACAGTCATTACAATGAGCCTTTATCAAGGTGAAATAGAATTGACCTTGGTTTTCTTTACAATTTTTATTCAAAAATGAAGTGAAAGTTTGGTACAAATCTATTGTAAAATTCTCAGAATTGATGCTTTATACAAAAACCATTTAGCAGTTAATGCTAAATTTATGAATTCTCTGTTTTATAACCATACTTAAATTATAATGCATTAAGAATGTATGATCCATTAAAGTGACTAACCATATCTGATTGTCATTTTATTATTTTTATTTATGTAATTATTTATACAAGCAAAATAAACATATTTCATCATTTAATTGTCAATAATGTGCACATAGGAATATTTATGTGACTGGTCAATTTATCATGAACTTTGAAATGATATTAACATGAATGTAATGACCTGTAATGCCTATTAAATGTAATATCATTGCATTAAAGTTCACAATTATATGTTAGAATTTTTTTTCAAGATTATATTATCACAGAGTAAACATTTAAGTGAGAAAAATAAAATTATTGTTTACTACAGCATCTTAAGAAAAAAAATGTTAGTAAAGTAGAATATTGTGCAACAGTTGAGTTTAATTACACAATAAAATTGTCATTCACAATGACTTACATTGCAGATTATATCTTATCTACAAGATAAATGCATTTATGTGCATGTTTCATCACTAAATGGTTTTGGGGCATTGTAAAGAAGTCACATGTTCATATAGATACATTTTTTGAAAGGAATAATATAATAATGGCCCCTAATAAAATGTCAGACCCTATTAAGTTACCTGTCAATCCACTAAACCATTAATTATCTTCCCTTTCTACAGGAGGACATAGATGAACAGGAGTTTATGTCAAATCCACTTGTACTTTTATTGTTTATAAGGGGCCATAATTCTTTCAGCACCTATCATTGTGTCAGAGATAATGAAGTTGTCAGAGCTGTTAAGTTCTTGATTTAAAGATGTACCCTGACAAGTTTATATGTTAATTCTTAGATGTGTTTTTACTTAATTCAGATAAATAGTGATGCATTAGTTAATGACTGTTAATTTCAAAAGGGTGTATGGTGTGTAATACAAGAATTTGTGAATTATATTTCATTGTTGGGATTATTCCATAAATTAATCATTGCATGAGAGCAAAATGTTAAAATGTTTTACCATAAGTAACTGAATATTGCAATCGAATCGGGTGAGTTGGCATTTATTTTTAAATTTTTCTTAAAACTAACTGAAATATATTCTTTTGACATTTGGTGCATAAGAACATATTTGCATAATAATTTGCACATACTGGATTGTATGAATGATACTAAATAGCGCAATGTAAGTTTATACATGACTGTATTACAATATCAAATTTTTAATAAGTCTTTGTGACAAATACCTGCATGCAATATAAAAAGTGTTGCTTTTTTGCATTTATTCTTCTTCTTATCTACCATGATTATCTCAGTTATATTATGTGGGAATTATGTTTCTCTTAAAAATACATAAGTATTAAAATAAGCGAAAAATAGAAAATTAAAAGAGTTTTGTAGCTGGATGCTTTTGTAACTTTATGTTAGAGGATATATACAGTACCAATGGCTTATATTATAGTAAGTGAATATTTTTGACAGAAGTTTTAAACTTATGCAGTACAAGTTTTATTCACAATGTTTTAAGAGTATGATTGTGTTTCTTTTTTAAAAAATGGCCACAATTTGTTAATGAACGATGTAATATGAGAAATATTCTGAGCAGCTATTGATAAGAACCCTATATTAAAAACTGATTATCAGTCATCTGGATCTTAAATTTTGTCCCCTTCGTTTGCAGTATCTAATTTGATCCCTGTGACCCCGAGACCCCTTTGCCGTTTGCCTAGTAGCTTCCAATTTAAAGAGTTGCATTTAGTAATGACTTTAATTTTCTGGTAATAGCTGCTCTTAATTTTCTCCCTGCTGTTAGCTAATGGGTTAAATGCGTGAAAAATTTGTCAACAGATCTTAAATTATCTGTATGAATTTTCTGACAGCCAGAATGGGGTCAAGAAAGATAAAGGTTGCTATGGTGACCCCTGATGATGACTTTTGTCGTAGCAATGACAGACCTTCTAAAAATTGAAAAAGATGTTTTGAATGAAATTGTCATGTGTAATAATTTTGTGTTGAACTATTTGGATTGTTAAAAGTTAAGACAGCATGTTTCAATGTATTGTAAAATAGTTGAACCATGATTTTATATGGTGCTAATTTATATTTCCATTGAATTTTCGCCTCATAAATCTGTCTAATGTGCTTCAGACATAAATGTAGTAAGTTAGCCATCTAAGTTCTTTATAAATATGTATTGCACAAATATCTACTTCATTTCCAAACCATAATTGCAAAATTATATATATGCTATTTAGTATGCAACATAAATAAGTTTTAGATAACAGTCCCAAATTTTGTTTTGATTTGATAGCATGTACTGTTTTGCATTGTGATGGATTCTTGTCATAATATTTTTTTGCCTTTTTTTGCTGTCGTGATAAGCTGGTAGGTAGATACTGCAGGTGAAAAGGAAACATCCAATTTCGTATATACGTAGATATCGAAATAACAGATCATTTTCACATTTTGTTCGAAATCGTTTTTGCTTAGATATAGTTTTCAGCTTGTTGTGTGCGAATTTATTCAAGTGTTAAATTGGTCATAGTGTTATCTATATTTGTACAATGCATACACCATGCAGCTGTCATTGATGAAACTAAAAACAGCTTGAAAATAGAGAAGAAATCTTGGGCTGAAATAAACATAATGAATAGGTGTATTATTGCATAATACCAGGATTTTATCCATAGAATTTGTGCATCTGTCATCTAATATTTCATGAACTGTTAAACTTAACAGTGACAATGCATAATGCTTAGATTTCACTTATTTTTTAGGGAGTTCTTCTTAAGATCATTAATCTGTCTCTATTAATGTCATCAAAAAAAATACTCTTCGCTTTATGGAGGTAAGAAAGTAATATGTTTTCATTGAAGTTGATACCTATTATAAACTAAGATTCAGTCTCTATATATCAATTAAAAAGTCAATTAAATGATATTTTATAGATTTTATCATGATCTTTTTATCTTAGTGACCTAGATTTTATTAATGTTCACGAAATGTGACAAAAAGATGGATATGGATAAAAAATATCATTGAAATTAAAAAAAAAAATGCAATTTTTTAGCGAGATCTTTTCTATTTTCATAAAGCTCTATCATTATTTTTCTCTGCAAAATTTACTGAAGTAATAACTTACATATACAGTCAAACTTTTGTTTACAGCCACCTCTGAATAAAGACCACCCATTCTTTGAAAAAACAATACTGTATATTAAGAGCAAACTAAAGGCCACTTGTCAATAAAGGGCATATTTTGTCTTTCCCAAGGGTGGCCTTTGTTCAAAGGTTTAACTGTATCTACAACATTATGTAAGTCTTCCTGATCACAATCCATTTAAGGACAAGTTTTGGTATTATAATTTTCTCAGTAAGGGGTACATGATGACAGTATAGATGGCGTTATTCGATATGATAAGGTTCACGCTAGCCTGTGGAGTTCGCAATATGACCTTAATGATGTGATAATGATGTCATATTTATGACATACAAACTTGGCTGCCCAGTGCAATAATATTGGAAGCATTAATGTTTCATATAAGCAGGAAGTGCCTAGCGTTAATTAGGCTCAAATTGGGACACAATTGCGATTTAGGATCAAAGTCAATGATTCCTAGTGTGTTGTCATAATATAATATTGCGTGAATCTAATGTATACTATATAAAGGAAAGTGCTAATTAGCCTGAATTGTGCCAAAGAAATCATGTGCTTAATATCAGCTTTGTTGCTAAGTAACACTAAAATGCATGTATTGTTGTTGAGTCTTTTTTTCTGTCTGAAGAGTGCCGAGGATGGTGATGCTTTAACCACAGTGTATTTAAGAAATTGTCATTCCATTTAAAGTTTGAGTTTACAAAACATTGTTTAAAGGTTTAGCTTTAAACTAGATTTGGATAAGCAGTCCATGCTTAAGATGTTAGCAAAGTTCTGAACCAGTCTGTGACATTTTGTGTTTCACAACTTTCAATTTCTGTTGAACAACTACCATTGGAAAACTTTGAATATTGGCATTTATTCTTTAAGTGTAGAAATTGTCATCAAAGTATGGTATTGATGCGTGAAAAATAGATAGCATCCATTTGGATTGTCCTTTCAAAGAAGGTAACTTTTTGCTTTAATAATCAATGTTCTTTGCCCTTTACAATATCTAACATTGTACAGTTTTGTCCATAAAGTTTTGTGTATGTACTAGGTAAATAATTCAGCATTTCTAAATGGTTTGATGATCAACTGATGAGATTTTCAATAAGTGTTGTGAGTGAATGCTGTCCTGCATCTATTTGTTGAGTTGCTTTGGACTTTCTGTGCATTTGGACATATTTAAAACTACATACATAACAGCTGGAATGTTAAAATTAAGAAAATACTTTCAAAGTAAGATATTTATTTCTTTTTACTTACGTATGGAAAAATTTCATTAGAATATATTCTTCTGATATTGTTTTTTTTGCTTTAAATTATTTCTATCTCCAGTTTAGTGCCTTAAGTGGAAGGCTTTCATTGACATTTTCTTAGGTTTTAGATGAAGATGTTGTTAGATCTTTTCCAACTTATTTAAACCTCATCATCACATTTATGGCTTGAATGTCTTTATATTAATTTGAATAAAACCCCTTCACTTTTCAGTAAATTTGAATCCTTTGTGTTCTTATTGCTATGAATTTTACCTACTGTTAGAAGTGTTTTCTGATGATAAATTTCACATGACAGAACTTGTTTTCAGTCCTTTTATTCTGGAAGTAGACATGTGATGCCATGTTTCAGGTTGCTGTTGTCTAATTCTTCATGCGACTTATTCATGCTGACGGATATTTGAGAGTTATGAATTAAATGCATATTATGCTAATTTTATTATACAATTTGGTCAAACTCGGTAATGATACTGGATATCCCATAATACACTGAATTCAGAGCTTGACAAGTTGCCAATTACCACAGAATCGTGTGTCGGTAAATGAACTTCCATCTTATAATGATGGCTGTGTCGTTTTGCCTCAATGCTAGAGTCTTGTTACGCTGAGAATATTATATAGGGTACCGACAGCGTATATCATTAATGTCATACAATACCTGTTGAATATTGGATATACCACTTGCATATTAAATAAGAGTGTTATATTTCAAATTCTTTTTGTGAGAAATAAAAACAGGCTCTGCTTCCATTATAGTTGATATAAAAGATTAGTTTTTTTTACGATTTAATCGTTAGGTGTTGCAGAAGTTTTTTTGGTGTAGAATTGAAGTTAATGAAATACATATCTCCATTTGCATCACAAAATTGCATGTTCTGTGTGGTGTTTAAAGTATTTATTTCAAAATTTGTTCATTCTTATGTTTTGCTATGATATTGCTTTCGCTCCTGGTACCCTTTTTATTCTACTTCTGCTGATTTTGATATGAACTGAAATTAACGCACACTGCGCTTTTGAATATAAGCTTATTGTTATTGCGCAATAACTGTTAGCCTTGAATGTTGCGTGTATTTGTGCTTTGCATTGAATTACTTTTATATCGTAAATAAATGGGTGAAACTGTCTCTTTTGGCAGCTTAAAGTAGCTTTCTATGTTTATTAAGGTTTTTGCATGGTTTTATAAATTATTTGACTGGAAGAAAGATTTTGTGTCTTCCATATCATTAAGGTATTCTGCCTTTATTGTGTTTAAAAGTAAACAAACTCAAAGTTAAAGAATATGGACTGAGACAGAATAATATTTTGCTGAATATTAAATGAACTTCAGTCTTCCATAAAAACATTACTTAAGATCAAAGTTTGCTGTTTACAGTGAATTATAGATTCCTGTTTTCAGTTTACTGATTACCAATGATTAAAAATGGTTGCCTGGCAACACTTTATAAATATATACTCAAATTTAGACACCTGTATCTTATGTTAGGGTATTGCAGTTCCACTGGTCATAATTTTGACCAACTTATATTTTTGTGTGTTTAGATAAGTTGTTGGTTCCTATGCGTGATGTATCATCAACAAACCCCTATGTGTTAAAGTCTTACAGATAAGAAAATTAATATATTTCAATGTATTGATCTGTTATAATTCCTTGCACAAACATGGGGCCATAATTCATAGAAATTTATTTGCTCGTCTTGGTGACGATCGAAATATAATTATAGCTTTCACATGAAAAATGCACTGAAATAGACTTCAAACAAAATTCTGGTTTTGTTAATTAATTTTCTAACTGATTTATGAGATTTCTTAGTGTATTACTTAACATCAAAGTGCAATAATAATAATTGGATTCAATTAAAAAGATTCTAATTAGAGAAATTTTTGTGATAAATTGTTCTTTTTCATGCTTTATCAAAGCCACAACATTTCCTAATTGCAATTAGAGATTTTATGCATTTCTTTCATGTTTTTGAATTTGTGTATTATGCATTATTTGGAATATCACATTTTTGCAGGAATTATACTTAAAAAATAAACTGTTTTTATTTGTTGTGTAATCTAATTATATTAATTGGTCATTGGAAGAGATTACAGATTAAGGGATATTTAATCTAGAAGGATTTATTTAACTTAATGCTACTTGATGATTTTAACTCCCTAAATGTTTGATTAGCCCCAGCTATAAGTATCATCTTTATTTTTAAGTCACTGTCCCTCACCTGTGCTGCATTAGGGGACAACAATAGCCCCTTGATTAGCAATCAATATTAATTACTACAGAATAATAGTTGAACCCAAGCATACTATTTGTTATTTTCAAAAGATCAAAGGAGATTGTTTACAAACAACCAATCAAGGTCTGGATTAACTCCCTTTGTCAGACTACAAACTAAGAAACAAACAAACCACAATAGACCAATTAAAACAATTATCACAGATATTACCTGCATAGTTGAAGATCTTATTCACTCAATAAAACTAGATCAAAGATAAATGTATCATTTTAATTCACTCAAATACACATGAAAGAAAAATAGATTGATATATTTATAGAAAATTGACTCAGTTAACTCAGTCCTAATTGTGAAGTCATTGTCAATACATGTGGATTATTATATTTTTATTCTATTAATTAGTGACATAAATATTGATAGTGATTACTTAAAGTAATTCAGTGTCAAAATCTAAAGTGATTAAAGAATATTGATATATAAAAAGGTAAGTTTGATTTTAGCTTCATTAAAGACTGTCAGTATTGAACTAAAATGGTTTTTTTTAAATATAAAATTAATAATTAATTTTTTATTACGAACATAGCTTTTAAAAGAATTGTATACTTTTAAGTAACTTCACTGATACATCGTTCAACTGGAAAACATTTGCTGATGTAAGTAATTGTCATTTAAAACTTATTTGTGTATTTTACTGGATTTTTTAAAATCAAGATTTCATTACATGCTAGTAAATCGTTTTAGATGAATGATGTACATTGATAGAATTCTAAACTGTCGAAAAAAATGTACTTATATAATGGTTTTATAATATAAAAAATAAAAAAAGAAAAATGGAAAATACAAATATCTTTTGTTTTTTTGTATTTTTTTTTAAAATATTTTTTTTTTTGCAAAAATTGTGGCATTTTAAAATATCACTGTATAATTATATATATATTCTTACAAAATAATTTATTTATAAATTGAATTTTCTCGGTATGATCTTCATTTTTTTGCAGTCAGTAATTTTATAAAAACAATACTTTAGTGTAAAAATTAATTATCACCATTACAATTATAACCTGATCAAGGTGTAGTAATTAAGTTATTATCTTGTACTAATTAATGTATGACACAGCTTACTTAGTTATCTATATAGGATATTAATTTGTAGTATTACCCTGTAATTTTCACCTGAGTATAGGTGTGTAATGATAAGGATCTAATTATCTAACACAACACATCCTGTTTCCTCTGAAATTTCATATTTAAACTGGAACTTTGTTGTTTAGTACATCATACATGATTTGAATTTTATTGCACTAGTAACAGATACATGTGTGTATTAGTGAAAAATACTATACATAGTTTAATTTCTGGACTATCAAATGTAAGTTGAATTTCATGTATTGAACATATATGTGATATAAAAACAAAATAATGATATTAGCTTAAGGAGTTTTAAATGTAAAGGTTTACAGTAAAAAAGTATTTATAATGAATTCCATATATTTAGAGTCATATGTTAAATTGGGTATAACTTCGTTGTAACACCAAACATACTACTTTTTATCATCTTTTTGTAGTGAAGATATAAGCTTATTTTGGTAAAATTCTTTGAACTTAAGATAAACCAATATATAAAAACCTATTGTACTAACCGTTCATCCCATTGATGAAGTGTGATCTATGACTTTGATGATCTATTAGCCTATTTTGTTAGCTTAAATATTTAGTGACAGTTGTTAAAAAATGCTTTTTGTCATCATTTTAAGTAGTTGCGTAAATGGAGTATAAAATTTTCCCTTTTAAGTAATCAGATCTCTTAAAACTTCTTCATCAAAATTAAATAATAAATAACATGCTGATTTTACTTTTATGACATGAAAAAGAAGCGTCGTTTTGAAACGCGACGCTATGACACCTGTCTTTGGTTGACATTACTGAATTACTGCGCAAGTTAAAACATACAACGAATATCATTCATCAAAGTGGAAAATTAATTCAAAATACAGTGGTCTAGTAATTTATGAAAGTCAATAATATTTTTCTTTATTTCACACAATTTAAGTTGTAAGACTCCCTTCACAAGGATTAAAGTTATCGGCTGACACACTCGAGCGCATTCTCGTCTCTTATTCGTAAATCAGTCACTCAGTGTAGTTTACTACTACAACTTTGCGATTTTGTGTTTAAGATGTTCAGTTGAAGTAAATTGGTTGTAAAGATTGGATGGGTAGTTTATACAGAAGGATAGTTGTGATTGTTTAAAGTAATTGTGATGTAACAGAACATGTTCTGTCATACAAATTAGAAAAATGAGCTTCAATAACTGGAGTTAACTAGTTACATGAACTGATTTAGTGAAATTATTAATAATTTGGAGTAAAATTTACTTAAAGGTAAAATATTTAATTTTGGTTAGTTTTACTGTAAGTTTAGCAAAAATTTATTAAATTATATATATTTATATATGACTTATGAGTGATCTAGTGTTTTTTTTTGAAATATGAAATGCTATGAAACAATAATTTTTCAAGCAATTAAAGCATTAATGAAATTTATTATTCATTCTTGTTCTTTAGTTTTAGTGTTTTGTATCTTAATTTCATTATTATTGTAACATTGCAAAGTACAATTGGTACATGTTCAGCAACATGTATACATTTTTTATATAAAAATAATAGTCACGATATTGTACATTCAAAATAAATTCTGAGTCTGATAATTAAAACAAACTTGATTGTTCAATTACCATAATGTTACAACTGAAAGCTTTTACTTATATCACATCTTTGTTTGTAATATCAGCAACTTTACTTTCTTTATCTACAAATTGCAGAAAATTCTTTCATCTCTTAAAGTGAGAATTGAATTTCAGATTAATGTATCAATAGACTTATCTGTCTGTATCCACATTTTGTAAAGTAATGCCTTAACAATTGCAATATCTTTCCATGTTTGAGCTTTGTTGTGCAGCTATATTTCTTAAGCTCACCCTTTGAAAATGTTGTCTCAGATTATGCAATTCGGATTTGTGCTTTCTTGAAGTCAATAAAGACACCAGTATTATAGAAGCCCTATTGGCTTTGTCCATGGCTTTAGGGCTCTTTGCACAAGACAGTAGCAAAGTAATTGGTCAAATAGACCCAAGACACAATTTATATTGAAGCAAGTTTGTGCATAACTTCAACAAACTTTGGAATAAAGAGTTGTTACAGTTTAGGCAAATATTAATTTGGACTTGTCACTCTATTTGGTTAATTTACACTCAAACATGTTTATGTACTTTTGACCAGAGATGAAGACTGGGTCTCTATTGTCTGTTAAACGTATAATGTAACACTTTTTATATTAAGGCACCAATGAGAAACTGTTTAAATAAAGTATCCTGTTTGCCTAGCAAATTTGAAATTGATCTCTAAAAGTTTAGATCTCTACATTCCTAGTTTAGCTTTCTCTTGTTGATTTCTTAAAGATGATCAATGCTTCAACTTGGATTATATGATCAATAAAACATTTTTTTATTAAAAAAAAATTGGTATTAAGAATTAAAAGTTATGTATGTATGATTTTTATGATACTTATTTGTTCATGGGACATTGACTGTATTGAAATCTTTGGTAAATGGATTTCATCTGGAAAATATTGTTGATGTTTTTTTTTAAATGATTGAAAATGAAAACATGATCAGAATACTAATGCTTTATAAGTGACTAGTTTTCAATGAAAATTTAGTGCTTTTAATCATTGAAATCTGTTGTTTTGATTAAAAACATACACATTTTGAAGTGGACAGGATTTAAACCTCTACTGTGATATGTAGATGGTTTTGTAAGTTTTTATACTAGTAAAGTTATAACCTTGTGTGAAATGTTTAGAAAACTTTAATTATAATGTTTGGGTTACTATAAGACTGCAAAAGCATTTGGTGTTTTCTTTATTGCCAAAGTTTATCAGATTGATTTATCATTTAATCTTTGTGAAAGAAAGGGCCCCTTTTTACACAATAGCTTTGATATAATACAATTACTTGTACATAATTATTGTGATAAAATTTTATCTCTAACAATCTAAGACAATTTTTCTATTAACAAACATTGTATTTACCCATTTTTTCTCAATAATTTTAAAAAACTGAATCTTATGTTAATTTTGAGTTTTAATTGATTTTCTGCCTTATTTGGGTTAGATATTTTTTGTACTTACATTTTTTTGGATTGAGGTATTTTGTTTTGACAATTTAATGAATTTTCGCTTTTTTCTTTTTTTTTCAGAAAAAGTGTTTGAAGAGATATGTTAGAGTGATTATAAGAAGAACAACAATAGAATCATGTTGTCATCATTCATCTATGTGTTCATCACCAGCTTAGCTGTGTTCTGTTTGGTCAGTGGAGAATATTCCATCTCATTCAGCATCATCGAAGAACTGCCAAGCGCATATCATGTGGGAAGCATTGCTAATGAGAGTGAAGTATTTCTGAATTATAATGAGTCTAAACTATCATACAATTTTCTGCCATCAACTGAAGCTCAAACAATGTTCAGTATGAATGATGATGGTGACCTGTTTACTGCAGTAGTAATTGACAGAGAAGGAGTTTGTGAGTACGATCCAGTCTGTAAGATTGAGTTTGATGTTGCTGTGACATCTGACGATAATACATTCTTTGAACTTGTTCGTGTTATTGTCGTCATCGAAGACAAGAATGACAACTCCCCATTGTTTCCTATGGACGTGTATCACTTAAATATATCTGAAGGAAGTCACACTGGTTCTTTCTCTATTGAACAAGCTATTGACAAAGATACAGGGGGAAATAACTCCATACAAGATTACCAGCTTATCCTAGATAAAGATTCTGAAGGGTACTTTGGTTTGAACTACACGAAGATTTTGGATAAAACCTTTATATTGAAACTCATTTTGAAGAAAATTCTCGATCGTGAAACAAAGGACACTTACAATGTTCAAGTTATTGCTAAAGATGGTGGAGATCCTCCAAATACAGGAACTTTGAAAATTGTCATCCATGTGTTAGATACTAATGATAATGCTCCTGAATTTACTCAGAAAACGTACAACGTTTCAGTCAAAGAGAATATTCAACCAATGGAAACCATTCTTACACTATCAGCTAATGACAAAGACCTTGGTGATAATGGATTAGTTTCTTACAGAATCAGTGAATTCCAAAAAGATAAAGATGTGTTAGATGAAATCTTTGTCATTGAAGAGAATACTGGTGAATTAAAGGTGAAGACTGATTTATCTACTGTCGCTGGACAACACTACAGGTTCATAGTTGAAGCCGTTGACCATGGTGCAGAGCCATTTTTTAACCAAGCTGAAGTTATTGTTCATATTGAAGATTACACAAATAATGCACCATCCGTCAGTGTTAGCTACATAACCTCTGGAAATCAGGGTTTTGTCAATATAACTGAGAATGCAAGAAATTCTAGCTTTGTGGCCCATGTTAATGTTGATGATCAAGATAAAGGACTCAATGGTGAAGTGGATTGTGAAATTTCAAACAAACATTTCAATATTGTACCACTAGACAGAGGATTTAAGGTCGTTGTAAATGCCATCTTAGACAGGGAAGTTCTGAATTCCTATAATCTCACTGTGACGTGTTATGACAAAGGAACACCTGTCATGAGTGGCTCAACTCACTTCATTGTCATAATAACTGACTATAATGACAACAAACCATTGTTTGATATGGAGACTTATTCTGCTACATTACCTGAAAACAACATAGGCAATGAAGTGCTTCTAAAAGTCTCGGCAAATGATGCTGATGAAGGGAAGAATGCTATTGTTTACTATGCTCCACATGAAGATACAAAAGGTAGATTCATTGTTGACAGAAATACTGGAGTTGTTAGTGTAAATGCTGTGTTTGACAGAGAACTGGAACCAACCATAACATTTCATGTTCTTGCTATAGACTCTGGTTCCACAGCCCTTACTGGTACAGCCACGGTGATTCTTTCTCTTGAAGACAAGAATGACAATGCTCCTACATTTAAAAAGACAGTGCATGGTTTCCAATTTAAAGAGAACCAAGCTACTGGTACAGATGTGGCTATTCTTGAAGCTTTTGATCTTGATGAAGGTGTTAATGCTGAATTTGACTTTGCTATTGATTCCAAATACTTGGATCAAGTTCCATTTGTGTTATTTTCTGATGGTCTTCTTAAAGTGAACAAACAGTTGGACAGAGAAGAACGAAGTAGATATGACTTTGTTGCAGTTGTAACTGACCATGGTAATCAGAAGCTTAGCAGCATGGCACACATCACCATTGTTGTAGAAGACACAAATGATAATTCTCCAATTGTAACCTTCCCAAGCCCATCCAACAACAGTGTTTCCATTCCATATCCTGACAGTGACAGAGAATTTGTAGCTATGATTGAAGCTTATGATTTAGATGAAGGTATTAATAAAGAATTACAATTCTCTATCAAAGATGGAAATGATTTTGAAATCTTTGATATTGAAAAAGATTCTGGAGTTTTGTTTGTGAGCAAACAAGTTGACATTGGTGGTGATCATGAAGTTCAACTCAGTATTGCTGTCACTGATAAAGGTTTAATTCCCCTAGAAACTGTTAAAATTCTTAAAATTGAACTGAAATATACCAATGGAACACACCTTACAGAAACTGGTGCTGGAGCTTCAAAACATATCATTATCTCAGTAGTTGTGGTAATCATAACCTTAGTGATTTCTGGAGCCATTATCGGGGTAATTCTTGTCTTACGTACACTAGATAAGAAACAGAAGATGAAGGACGCCAATGATTCTTCTAACACTATTGAATCAGATTTTGGTTTTACTGGAACACAGAACCATACAGTTCTCTCCACAGACACTCTTTCTTCAGGATCTGGTGGTGAAAGCAATGACTTGATTAAGAAGAAAGAAGTGAGTTTCGTCCTTGATAATAATGATTCATTCGATTACCATCAGAAAAGACCCAATGGAAATGCATCTATGATTTCTAGAGAAAAGCCCTCTAAGGTAAATAGTGCTTCAATTATTCTTAAAACAATTTTGTCATCATTTTAGTACATAGATACTACAGACCATATGTTTGGAGATAGCTTACCAGTCTCTATATGCAACTGTTTAATTGATCAATCAATGAATTGAAGCAACCAATCTGGGCTTTAGATTTGAGATAGATCTCAGGTAAAGTTTTTAAAATTTAAGCAGCCTGTCATCTGTTCTCCGTGAGTCTGACAAAACGTCTATTGCTTAGGCTCAATATTATTCTGCAAATACGCTTTTATTTGAGACTCTGCAAATTTCTACCTCGGTTAATCTGTCATTATATATCATATGCATTATAATAGGATCTAATCGATTATATTTCCCAGCGTTTACAACATGTCTTCATATAAAACCTGGTTCAGTGCTTTGAGGGTCAGTTGCATAACTGTTCTATCTGTTTCTGCATCAAAAAACTGAGTTATTACAGTTTTACACTGAACCATTCAACTATTAATTTGTATGCTGCAGAATTATTATGTAAATATTCCCATACAAAGCATGAATAGGCAGTAAAACTACTGAATTGTGTAACTGCTCTTTTGAAAGAGAACTTGTGCAGTCTGCAATCAGCTTATTAAAATTTGATGAGATTGGTTTATCTGCATTATTTGTATTGTGTCAATGCATGTAAGCTTAAAAGTTTCAGTTTAATTCAGTTATGAAATTTAATTTTCCCTTACAGTACCTTATGAGGGGTTTTGTGGACTGCTGTAAAATGGGAAAAATATTTTTTGTTATCACTTTGTTAGCTTGGTTAATATGGGGCTTTAATTATTTCCAACTCCAATTAAATGAATGTAGAATAATTGACCAATGTTAATGCACTTTAAGTTGATTATTTTTTATTTTCTTGATTTAATACTTGATAAATTCATGATTGGTCAATTATTGAATTGTATTCAGTGTCAAGAAGTATAAAATTAATTCAATGTTTAAAATATAGAAATAATTACCTTTGATTTTGTATCGTCTTACCACAGTCGCCAATAATCACTCCATATAAATTGTTGACCATTGATTGTTCAGTAAAATCAGGTTATCAAAATTACTAAAAAAGGATATTTGTCATGTCCCCAAATATTTTACAGAAATAAGTGGTCAATATATCACCCCTTTTCTTTTCCTTCTGTTTGTGAAATTGAGTCCTTTATTAGATTGATGACCCTTTTATCATGAAAAGAGGATTGTATGGTATGCTTTATTGTCTGTCCTTTAGGGGTCACATTGTCCCCTCAGCATGAAATAGCAGCCACTGTCACTTTTACTTGTATGAAAGATCATTTTCAATCAATCTTACATGGATTGTGAATTCGACATGCCATGTCTCTAATTCTGATGAAATGAGTTGATAACTTTGTCACAAAGACAAAAAAATGTTTGAAGTCGAGACACATTTCAACATAATTAGTTACTTTTAAAGGGATTAAAGTGTTTAAATATTCTCAAACAAGTCGAGGATGACGAAATTTAGAAACCATAAATCTAGTGAAAAGCGAGAAATTCCCGCAATCCTTTAAAAAAATTACAATTTATTGTGTTTTATCATTAGATTATTTTCTCCTTGATTTTTTTATCATTTAAAAAAATCTCATTTGCAAAATTAAGTTTAGTGTAGAAATTTGTAAAAGAATGTTAGAAAACGTTTTAACAGGAGTCATTAGTCGAGATTTCCTTTGTTTCGTACTGAGTCTGGTCGCCATGAGAAATGACGTTTATCATTGGATTTCAGTTTTACGCATTCCAATTATTTACAATTATATTTTAGAAATATGGGCATAATGGATTTTTTGTGGTTTTAGTACGTTTTATGACCATATTTAGCTGAATGATCAATGGTAATCTTCTACATGATGGTCTGATATTATCATACAAACCACATCACCAATTTTTCATCCCTTCATAAAATAATGGGAAAAATGATCAGCTCTGATTTAGATGAATTTCTTTTTCTACCTATTTATCATGTGATTGCATATTTTTCAGTCTTCTTTACGTTACTCCCCACAAGTAGCTAAAGACATGCCACAGAATGTTCTTGATACCAGAGAACTTCAGAATGAGGCTAACGCTCAATTACAGTCTATGAAAATCCAACAAATGATACTACAGACACGAGCAAAACAGTGGGTACAGCAACAACAACAGCAGGTATGTTATTTTTTATATGAATTATATGATCCTTTAACTAAGTTTCTATTTTTTCTTGATGAGAAACTATTTAAAAACAAAATTGCACTTGTAAGCATGTGGTCTTGCGTCTAGATTATATCCTATTGCTAAAACATTTTTAAACTATTTATTTCTTGATCATGAATATTTCTGTATTCTCAAATATCATATCTTATTTCAGTATGGTATTATTCCTCATGATGGTGATCACCATAGTGACGGTTCTGCAGAGACAATTGGCAGTGATAGCGGACGTGGTTGTAGTGAAGAAGATGATGTGTTCAGTACGCCATCTGCAGGTAAGTTATTTCATCAATTTTGTACACAATTTTACTGTTTTTTCTTGAATATTTGATGTTTCCAAGTAATTTTAAAAATTTTGTCGCAAAACTTTGGAGGAGAAATATTTCCTGATCTCAATTTTATTTTACTAATAAGTATTCCGAAAGTAGATTAAATAATAATCATAATTAAATTATTTGCATTTTTTTTTTTAATTCATTTTATTCTGTCCTTTTTTTCCAGATGATCCCAAATTGTTTGAACTGTCCAGTCCTGAATCCCAGCACAGTTTCTTACCACGCCAAACACACACGGACTCATACGCCCAGTCACATGATGCAGGATCCTACATCAAACAACCATGGACCCGGCGTCCCCATCTTGCCCATAAAAACTGTAAACCAACTCATAGTCAACTAAGTCTGAACCGAAACTTAAATATGAGAAGTTCTTCTCAATTAGACAGTGTTTCTAGTAGCTATGGTGATTCTATTCAAAACAGAATGTCATGGGGTAGTGCATATTATGGTAGTGTTGCACCCATGGATTATACTGGGGACTCAGCCTTACATTCATTCTTTGATAAAACCCCAGTCATGTTAATGCCAAGAGACGATGATGATAATTGCTCAACAACAACATCTGGTAGCTATACTCTTCATTCAGAAGACATTTTGTGATTATGAATCTATTTAATAGACTGATAGATTTACGTTGGACATAATACTGTGATAAGTAAAGGAATAAAATATTACATGAACAGCAAAATGTAATTATTGCTGAGTGCAGAATCCAGGTGTTGAGTAAGTTAGATATTATCTTGAAGTGTTACCAACATGAGCATGGGGTAGAATGTCTAAAAAGGTTGCCATGTCAACAAGGACCCTAACTGTAAGGATTGGGCGTAAAATCGACTCAGATGGTCAGGTCAAGCAGAGAACATTATCAATGATGATGCTACAACTGTTACATTAGAATGTATCAGTACAAGGCTTAGATGTATGTAACAAGTTGACACATTCATCAGGTCATTCCTCGTGATGAGGCACATATCCAAGTGACGACAGTATCTTCAGTACGGGGTACCTCCGGATGTCAAACAAACGCTGTTACAAAGGTAAAGTGATTTTTCATGCTGTTTACTTAAATCTGACGGA
The DNA here is from genome assembly GCA_008271625.1 of Lutraria rhynchaena. Lineage (NCBI taxonomy): Eukaryota > Metazoa > Mollusca > Bivalvia > Venerida > Mactridae > Lutraria > Lutraria rhynchaena. The sequence continues at coordinate 4,654,906 of VIBL01000012.1, forward strand.
CGATTATCACAAATTTAGGACCGAATTTTGTAAATTATCATGTTTGTAAATGATTCAGCTATTTGTTGTTTGATAATTTTAAAGGATGTATCAGACTTTAAAATATTTTTGAATATACCTCTGAAATACATTCTCATCATGACTCTTGTTCTCTGCATAATTTAATATTAATATTAAGGGCTCATTTTGAAAAACTAGATGAATTGATAGTTGAAGTAAATATCCTTTAAAACCTGTTTTTGCTCTTCGGTTCTGAACGTGTTAATACAAACGTTTGATACTGAAAATCTTACTCATGTTGAGATCCTATTGTGAAAATTGATCTTCATTTACGATAATTGACAGAAGATTAAACGACTTCTTAAAATGTACATCAAATCTGTCATATCCTGTGAGCGGTCGCTACGATATCGTAAGACCTGAAGTCGACACTTTTGGCATTTTGTCAGTTAGGCTGAGAAACATTCTTACGATACTATGCTATCTACCAGCAAATTAAGTCCCGGGGTATCATCATTGTGTCTAATTATTGTAAAATGTGTCTCATCGCTGAATAATTAGAAATATGTGTGTTTTATCATTTTCTACCCAGGGTAGAAAGGATTGTTCGAAAATCGTTCAAATCCTTCAAAGATTAATTTATTATTACAATCAATTTATGTGGAGATATTTTACCTTCCTGAAGTCAAGGGTGAAATATTACTTTAAGGTCAGGATTTGAATACAAGCTAATGAATTAAGGGTCACAGTGTGAAAATAAGGAACACAGGGGTCATCATTGAAATCTGAAATCAAATATGTTTCTTTAGAGATATCAACTTTTATTGTCTAATTGAATTCAAGTGTAAATTGAATTAAAATTTAATTTAAAGTAATTATTTTTCTGTGTATTTTATTGCTCACTTTTGGTACTTTCATTTCAGGTTGCTTTTAGTACAACTTTGATAGCAATGGATATCATTTTGTTTGACTGGGATCGTACATGAGTGAAACAAATTGTTGACAGTGACGTACATTCCTGACCAGGTAGGGGAACTGACTTTATTGTTAAAATTATTACTCCCTTTTGTAATAAAAAAATAATAAAGTCTACTGCTGAGATTTGTAACTGAATTAATTTTACATCTTTGCCACCCAATAAGGACTGTCTGAATATATTAAGGAAACATAAAATTTTTATTTTGTGATTATTAAAATGTGGATCCTAATATTACCAATAGTAATGGTATTCATGTGTTGTTGAAAAACATTAAAATTGAAAATTATGATAAAATACATATGTCAAAAAAAATAAGCCAAAAAAGATTATAGTCCATCATAAGTATAACAAAATATGTAAATGCTGGATCCGATGAAAATAACGACAGTTTTACTCAAAAAATCTCTTTTGAGAAATTTCTATTTTTTTTAAACTGTTAACAGATGATTTGAGTTGAATTGAAAGAAAACAAAAACAGCTCTCACGACTAAGTATCTAATTAGTTTTCAGCGAACATGTCCTTTTCTAATTTGCATTTTAATTAACGCAGCTAACACAATCAATAAAAATGGAAATAAAACTGATATAAAGGCTGCATATAGGACCGAATCACCCGATCAATGTGAATTTTTAAATTCCCATCAGGAAAATATATTGGTTCGTCTAGTGAATAATTTATCGTATTTTAGACGATTTGTTGGCAAATCAAGATTTGGTGAGTTTTTTGTGGATCAGATATTGAGACCAGCGAATCGTTTAAGCATTTTATGGCTCTAAAGCTTAGTGTTTACTGTAGTTTTAATCAAAGATTTTTTTCCTTGTTGCAGATGGTGTATGGAGATATGTTTCAACTTCATGTCAGTGAGATGGAGCCTGTAAATTGTTAAAGAGACAATGTGCCGGAAAACTGATTATGTTGAGAAATTTGATTGTCCGGGGGAAAAACAACCATGAAGCATTGATCTGATTAGACAAACTGATGTAGCATGGATCTTGAGAGAATTTCGCTGAACATAGGACGTTCTTGCACATGGGATCATTTTATTTAGCAAGAGTTGTTGCCCTTGTCATCTGTTATGAAGAATGAACTATTAATAACAGTTATTATAAGTTTCTTGTATTCGTTATGAATGGAAACTAGCACTTATATATTTTGATTGTCTTACAATCAGATAAATTCATTGCGAAACTGAATAGAACAGAACAGAGTGAAATCATTCATTTTGTACATATTAATATAGTGCTTAACTCAAAGGTTTAACCTTTCATGTTTATATGTTTTGTGTTACTGTCTCAATGTTTCTGCGTGTGTATAAAATTTTATTGTCATTTTTTGAATTATATGTTTAATTATTGACTTACATTCCAAAAAAAATAATCATGAAAGTCGTTTAAATGGTCATCTCATATTTTATACAAGGGAGTTAACTTTGGGTAATGCTAGGAAATACATACTGAAATTTGGCTGGACAGAAAAAAAAAATATTTACCATTCAAGGTTTTCATATATAACTGGTGTACAACATTTAATAGGATACATCATTATATCAATCTTTTATTTTTCATTTTGTATAAAAGAGTTAGCTTTAAAACTTATTAGTATTATGTATTTTAGCCAAAGCATTCATGGTTTGTACTTGATTCAACAAATTTCATGCATAATACATGTACTATCAAAACTTCCAATCTTAATCATCAGGTCTTGATGCATAATTGAGATATTCGTGTTTTACTTTAATTATCTTACGAGAAGTCCGGGTGATAAATGGTTCAAGATGAATTGTTTGAGATGAATCGTTCGAGTTTGTCAAATTGATGTATTAACATCACATACATGTGTTCAAATGGTGCTTTATTTTATGTATTTTGTCATATTTATGTTTTATATTTTGTTTAGAAAAATCACACATAGTGCAAAGTTGTCATAATTTGACTAATGATCTCAGTGGTATAAAATAAACCAGTTAAAAATGAAAAAAAAGTACTTTGTTTTTTGTCTTAATGAGTTTTTATCTATTGTTATATGAATATGCAATGTAACCTCAATATTACAACCATCTTCAGAGCTAATTAAAAATTGTCTTAATTAGTACTGAGGTTGTCTTCATATCAAATGAAAGTATGGAGCATGGAGCAAAATATTAACAACCAGTCTGAAAATAAGTGGGGGTCTTGATATTGAAGTAGTTGCAATTTTAGGTTTTACTGTGTTTTCTGTAACAAAATGTGCAATGATTTTGCTAGATTCCAATGAATTGTGAATCAATCGATTATTTTTCATTTCACAAATTCAATTTTTTGAAACCTGGGTTAGTGACTGCCCAAAACAAATGATATGAATAAGTACAGAAATGTACTCCAGTGGTTAGTGTGCTGGACTTGTAACCCGGAGAACCGGATTCAAATCCAGGTTGTGGCTGGACATACCTTGCCATGAAAATTTGACAAAAATGTGGAGAAATTGCCGGCTCCTTGTGGAAGGGTAAGTTAGTACTGGTTAGTATACAGTTCAGGAAAACTGGTTAGGTGAACAGGTCGCCGAATATAACTGAAAATTGTTAAAAAACGGCGTTAAACTCCAATGACAATAAGTCACATAAAAACAAAAACAGAAATGTGGATAAGAATTAAGCGTGTCACTTAAAGTATGTTTGAACATAACATTTAATTAGAGTGATGGATCTCCGTCATGATAAATGTACACAACAGCCATTGATTACCAAAAATACCATAATAAAAGTGACAGTTTTGTGTAGTAAAACAACTTAAGTCATTAAAACATTTAAAACAGTGCGAGATGGTTCAGCTATGTTGTGTTTGGACATAATTCAGAAATTTAATCGCACACAATGCTTGCAACTTACTTCATCCAAGAAACCTAATAGTATGAGGGTTACCAAAGGATCATATCATGAGCCCGATGTTTTAAAAATTGAAATTACTCTCAACTCGAATCTTATCTTTAATACTTTGCCTCATAATACTGCATTCTCTGCATTTAAACAGATGACTTGTGAATATCTCTATCAATAACTGGCGACATATAGGGAAGAGCTACGTATACATTTTACTACAGAAAACAGGGGCATAAACCCCTCCCACAGATTTTTGTGACATGCAATGGAACTTCTTTAATCCAGAAATCACTTCGATCCAACCAAATTTGTACTAATTGTTTATTAAATAGTGTGGTTCATTCCTCCACCACTGATCATTTGTGTGGGAAATTTTGTAGTAAAGCCCGAAAAATGATGCAAAATTATTTCATTATGGCTCACAGAGGAGGCAATCCTTGCCCTATAGGCATTTACTAGTTTGTTGGTGTTATATTGTATTTATTTGATTTATCTCAGGGAATGAAATTAGTAACACCACAAGCCCTGTCAGCATAATAAATGACAGATAGGGACCTCTGATGCTTCAATGCTTATGTTTTGTTGACAAACGAGTTAGATATGTTTTCAGCTTAATCTCATACCAGGCGACTATTGATTTATGATCAATTATTTCAGTGTCATCTTCATTGTGTAACAGAATATCCACTGAATCATGAGATAATTTCAATGGTCTGTGTCGTTATATGGTAGACAATGTAATGAGTTAATCTCACTTTTAATGGAATTTTTTAACGACAGTTTATAGAATACCCAACAAAGCAGAGAATATTTTTTAATCACTGGAGAGAAGATAAATCTACAAGGGAATTAGTTTTAATGGATTTATGGAAAAGTGATCACAGGGTTTCCTTATACATGTATTAAAATTACATTGTCTTAATATCAGAGAAAAAATAACACTATAGTTATTTGTTTGTGTTTGTTTTAACGCTGTTAACGAATCGTAGACCAGTTATGAATAACTGAGAATCGATCAGACCAATGCAAGTTATTTAAGCTATTGTGAGTAAGGCTTTGCGTCCTTCAACTCTGATCTTAGTGATTCATGTGGAAATGTTGCCATTATTTTCGGAGAACGAGGTTTTTGACTGGTAAAATCATGGAACACAGACTAGGTTACTTTTCATTAGTATATAACTGGTATACCGTTGAAATAGGTGATAAACTTGAAAAGAAATATTTATATTTTATGTGCTAAGTTATTTATCAATATCATTCATCCAGCAAGCAATCTCGCATAATAGACCAGTCACACGTGGGGAGACCAAGCACTTCAGATGCAACATTTTCATAAATTTTATCAAGAATCATTTTCTCCAACAACATCATGACAAACATTGTTAACAAAACATCACATGTACAAAATGCTGCCACAGAGTGGGAACACACACAGTCACCGTCGGCGACGTGAACCATTGAACTATTCATGCCAACATTTGGGAATAGGTCAGTGATTGACAAAGACTGGCAACTAATCACTGATACCAGAATAATATCACACTAAATAGCTGTTAATCTGGCCTTGTTGCTGACGTCTTTGTTCTTTTTTGTAGATGTGTGATATTTGGCACAGAAAATTTTAGGGAGAGTTCGATATTGAGAACTAAGTGGCCACCACATTCATAAAACAGGGACAATATAAGTTCACATTGCTTGAAAATTAAAACATTGATGAGACAATATTTGATTTTGACCTATCAACATCCTCTAAGATACTGAATACAGTTTATTGGCTTGTGAACTTCCTACTCAAAATGACTTACACACGAGACGTTTATAATGGTCTCAGCTTAAACGCGAAAGGGAAAACAAGGACTTTTACCGTGATTAGCAGTAACTAGGAAGACCGAAGCGTTGAGTCACTCGAAATATCTCCAATGCTTAGAATAAATATGTAATTTGTCACTAGATAACCAAGAACAGGCATTACTGAGAAAATAGTGTAGTTTCAGACCTAATGAATAATGCTGAGGTATGTTAGGACGAAGTAAGAGAGTTTAAATGGATGTTCGACATTGCTAACTCAGTGGTGATAAAACAATTCCTGCTCACGACGACTTTTTTATGTTAACTGTAATTTGAGATATAAAGATGGTGTTGCTCTACATACATTTTATTGACAGGACTTTTACACCATGTTTTTGGCACAGTTTGAAAAATATAAAATGCCGGAAACACGCCAGCGCATAAGAGAATCATATTTCTTCCACTCTGGCCGTTACTTCCGGTGAGAAAATGAACATGTCAGATTTATTCGAAGTTAGTGAGACGTTCATAATAAGCATTTGAGTTTTGGATAATTGTTATTTGTATCTTATTTCTGATGTTTTATTAAGGCGTGAAATTGTCTTTTTTAGAACAGCTTAGCCGTTTGTTTGGTTTTCTCTCATTTTCAGGGGACATTTTATGTCCGGTTCTCGTTTGGCGTAAAGTGTGTTCTCGGAATGTTTGTCAATTCATACAATAACTGTGTAGGCAGTTACTAACAGTACTATGTAGTTCAAACAACATATCGAATGTATGCTTTTGTCTCATTCAAAATCTCCCACTTATCAACCCCAAACTCCCACTTCTGTATCGCCAGTCTTCAACTTTGTCGTTCAAAAAGGTATACATGAACTTAGTATTAAGTAGTACTAGTAATAACTAATGGAGTTTTTTACATGAACTAGGACTGTAGGTTGCGGTCGAATGTTTTATGATCAAACTGAACGTCGTTCTGGTGAGAAAATAGTCTTGTTAAAGGTTACCCAACCGACATTCTTTTTGGCACCGACACAATAGTTTCTAACAGCCAAATCTAAAGTACGAAAATGTTTGGGGGCGAATCGCACCTTCAAATTACGGAGTGTATGACGGTTTAGAATGAAATAAGAAAAGTTTTGTTATCTACTATGTCTATTTTTGGTCTAGTTACCGTAATCTTGACTATTTTTTCTAGTCTAATATTGTCACTTCAATACATCCATAACAATCAAAAAAATAAAGCAGGGCGTGTTCAGGGAAGATTAAACAGTTCATTGTAGTGGATTCTTTATTTTGTCCGAGTTCATTCTATCAGTGTTTTACTGAACTGGTATATCGTCACATGTCCACGTGTACCTGAATTATAACATAAATATTGAAATCTTAGAACACCTGATATAAATGGTACAGGGTAGAATTTCAGCTCGTATACTAAAATACATAATTATATTAACATCAAATATAATAATGGTAAAACGCTTGGGTAACACTTAGTTACAGGAAAACACGCCGGTTTTTTTTAAATAAAACAGACAATGACATCAGCGACATGACTTGTTATTGTTTCGTTTTAAATGCATGAATCATTGTCGTTTGAAATTTGAATGTTTTCTGTCAATAGGTGTATTTGCATGCCCATTAAAATCAACATCTAATATGTTTTGCACTAAAATACATCTTTATGCATCCTTGTGACGGAAAGCGCACTATTATTTAAATTCATTTCCTATTTTATCACTTGAATATGGAAGATTATACCGAACATTAATCTTCGTTGTAAAATATTAACCAAAATGTCATAAATTTTCACAATTTACATAAATTTGACTAAAAATTAATTTTTATTAGCATCATGTTACAATGCCGACAAAATAAAAACACGCGTCATAAAAGAACCGGATGACAACGCGACCGTATACCAGAGTTTATCACTATACTTTATCTGCGTTTTATCCACATCACTTTGCAGATACAAGTCCTGATTTGAATCTCATGTTTTTTCATGAGGACTACAATATCATATTCTATTAAATCATTGTCCATAAACAAGCAGTAAAACGACTATAAATGTACATATACGATACAGGACATAAAATTGTGTATGTATTAACAAAAGCGATGTTTCAGCGCTTGGGGAAACTATCCTTGGCAATAAAATCCGCACTCTATTTCTGGAACATATGAGGCGTCACGTGACTAATTTTCAGACTCGGCTTAGAACTTTATTGCTCCGCGTTGTCACAGCCTCGTTTTCGAATTGTTTTAGTGTTCGTATAATGTCTGAATATATCAGATACTTTACAACCTGAGTTGACGTATATTTTCCCAGACTACAACATGTTTTTCAACTTTTCTTGACAAACAAAGCACAAGTTGGATGTTTAGGGACCTAAGACCCAATACAAGTTGAATCATGAATCTTTCACTCTCACATAATCTCTTTTACAGACCAGCGGTTGTTCTTATTGTTAACATACAAACTATTTTGTATCGCTGACAACAGATTTGATAATAAGTCCACACAAGTCGATGTAAAATTGGACGCCATTAGGTTGCTGCATTTTGACGTTACGTCAAAACGGGAAATTACGTTATAACACGATATAAACGACGTGTTAATCGCAACAACTCGGCGCCAATCGGTAAACATCGGATTCATTCGTGAAGCACATTTTTCCTGTCCTTTGATACTTATTCTAATGACTGTGATAGGAGGTTCAATAAAACCAAGATTGCGTGTTTCGTGGAAGCACAATCTACCGTAAAATCTCTTTAATGAAGTTGCAGATTGTAGGAGTGTATTCTTTTATCATTATTTATTCATTAAAGACTGAAACTACGTTAAGAAACCAACACTACAAAATGAAGTTACAGCTATGGTCTACGGACTTTCGTGTGAAATTAGAAGCTACATGGGACAGTAATAACTCAATGCAGCTTATTTCATTTCGTAATTAAGATATGAAAAAAGTTAATAAATTAGAAAATCAAGACGGAGATAATGTCACGAACGAATGAGACCCAATCAAATTTAACATCCTATAAATCTTTTGATGTTTGTCAGTTAAATGCCCACTAAAACTTCGCCAATTTGAGAAATGAGTCAACATTTCGAGTATAATCGTGGCCGACGCGTGCTATATATGAAGTTCGCGTGATTTATGTCCATAAAATAAGTCACGTGACGTTTCCGTCACGAGTTATTACTTGTCTTCAAAACGCTTGAACGAAATCTCGATATATACATGAACTTGATAAGCACTTTCATGAAAAATATAATCGCTTTTTCGTCTTATTAAGATCACCCATCCACACTTGCAACTCATTATTTCAAAAATATTATCATTTTTCACACTCCATTTCTATATGGTACTTAGGATACGGTGTTTATCTATAATTATAACTATTTCGACATCTGTATGCAAATATTTATCTTCATAATTATAAGTATGTACTTTGGATTTAAGGGTTACAATGTCGATTGCGAACAACGCTTATTGAGTCAATACATTTTCTTTTAAAACTGAATGAAATTGTATTAAAAGTGACTTCAAAATTGAATGTTATTGTTTGGTATAATAGACACCACGGCACTGTGTTGACCCTATTGTTAAATTCAAAAAGTTGTTTTATTTGTTTAGTTTCGGTTTATGTGACACGATTTTGTTTACTGACTAAAATTTACATTTCTTCCATTGTATCGTACACTCAAACACAGCCCCTTCTGATCCTTTTTTTGCATTCAGCTCGGAACAAATTCAAATACATGTACTTCTACAAAAACAAGATGTCAATGTTTTTCTATTCATGTTTGTTTCTGATAATTATACGGTTAGAATCAGTCCACAATATGGCTTGTGATACTGTATAGAACATTTTTATAAATAAAACGCTTTTAGCAATAATTTTATTGACAAAATTCTAGAGCGACATGTTAGTCGACTTATTCAAATATTTGTAAAGATCTTTTCGACACGATGGAAATTCTAAAACAAGGAGATCATGTGGACTGGTGCCAATGTCGATCGATCAAGAACGTAAGGTTCACCACCGGTAGTGATATCATGTAAACCACTTAAATTACGATATGCCTGTTGCAGATTTATCTCATTTTCCGTCCAATTCTGCTTTATTCCGGTTTCAAATGGACATGTATTCTTTTCATTTCCCCAACCAACTCAACGTTTCCCGTTTACATTGATAAGGTCAAGAAAAAAGTAGCCATGTTTACCGACACTATTTTTCGGCGCGGACCCTAAATTTTCTAACAGCAAAACCCAAAGTACGATAATATTTAGTGAAGAACCATACCTCCATAGTAAGAAAGGTATGTTTTAAAAAATAGATAAGTTTTGAGACTTTCCTTAACTATTTGTTTGGTCGAGTAGCCACAAACATGATTATTTTTTCAAGTTTAAATTCCTTCAGTATCCTTGATACGTTATTTTTCTGTTTTTTTTGTTTGTTCGTGTTTAGCTATATTTCATTTGAAATCGAGAGTTTGTTTTGAATTCTGTTTTCTTTTCACCTCTGCAGTAATGTTAATAACAAATGTAATCAGTAAGTTGGACTATGGAACTTATCTAATCTTACAGGAAGACTGGAAGTAAAAACGGTGGCGTTTTTTGACCTTGTACAGAAGTTGAATTCAGCTGCAACCACAAAAAACCATCTTCCAGTGATAAAAATGTAATTTATTTGAGTGGTTATTTATCAAGAAATTGAAACAACGGTAATATTCAAAAGTTAGGGATAGGAGAAAAGTTCGTAGCTGCCAGATTAATTCTAATGCTGGTGATCTTTAACATATGTACGGATAAATATGTCTAGAGAGCAAAGTAACACAGAGAACCAATATACTCTGAATAATTGTAGACTACATGTACAATGCACCTCTCTGGTACGGCCCTCTCATGGGCAACAACTTCCCTTCAACATCAGCATGATTTCATCCCACTGAACGATTTAACTACAAATTTAACTTCCCTAGAGCAATAACCTCTCAACAACAGGGTTATTCTCTAAAAGAGTTTTGCTTTGGAGAAGTTGCTCTGTATTTCTTATCTTAAACATTGACAGTGTATTCCGCCTTCAAAATTAATAAAGATCTCCTCCATAAAATACCGTTTTAAGAATCATTCAGTCATGACCTTTGTGTTTGACTGTACCTGTTGTACCATTATGTACTGTATATAGCTTTTTCTCACTGGAGTTTAGCTTAGCACCGACAGCCAGTGTCATTTAGCGGCTTCCAGCTTTAGTGGTGAAGGAAGACCCCCGGTCTACACCTGGGTAGAGCCACCAACTTTCCTAAACTAGCTGAACAGCTCACTCTGAAGTATGTCCATCCCGGGTGGAATTCAAACAGCAGTGAGGTGACAGTAATTACTATTCAGAGTTTATAACCACTCGACCACGGATTGCAGTTATGCTTTTGAGCTATCAATTGACTCGCTGTTTCACTTCTGAACGATTTAGGATTGGTCAGCTATTTCATTATTTTTCAGCCATTTTGATGGTAAGCCACAAAACTTCTGTACGGAAAGGTTAAGACGTAAATGATCTATTTAAATCCAGCTGAGCTAATTTCGATGGGTTGGCCGGGGCGACCGCAAAGACACTGGACATTTTTGCTAATGTTCTAACATAAAAATTATATTTGGAAATCCATCTTCTATATATTGATGATCTAAAATACTAGAAGAAGCATGTTTACGATTTAGAAGGCACTAAGACCAACGTGACAATGCGAATACATGAAACTACAGAGACGTAATGATTAACATAAGACAAGTACAGATTTGTAACGTAATGATTGGTAATGATTAACATAAGACAAGTACAGATTTGTAACAAAACTAGTTTATACAAATACATGTACGTGGTCGAATAAATGCTATACTTTCACTACTCTAGTGATAAAAAAGAAAAAAAAAGTAGAAAGTAGTAAAGTTGTTGTTTGATAAATTATACATGTATACACTCAGTTATCAGATACATGTTTTTAAAGCCCTGCCCCTTGAACAAGAACAAATGTGAAAGCAAAATCTAATCGGGGTGTGATGCGTGACTCAGGACATCGCATTCCGTCAATTTACCTGTAGATTGTACATACATTAATTCTGCAGAATACCTTTCCAAGTTCTATGGCATTTGACAAATTAAAAGTTCATCTAATTATGAATCCTGTCGGACAACCCTAAGATAAAAGCCATCATTGAGTAATGCCACCATGTGATAAACGACCACTATTAGGCCATCTTTAAAGTGTTGGTTTGCGGTTAGGTCTGAACTTTTAACTGTACATTTTGCTATGTATGGAAAGAATAAGATACAATCTAAGGGAGATAATCATTATTTTCTACCGCACTTGATACTTTGTAGTTAGCGCCCTGCATTAAATTTTGGAATTTAAAAAAAATCCCTTTGACCTCCGCGTCTAGTAGAGTTATTATTAGTGTTACATGTATTTTCTAAGCCGGTACCGAGTCAAATTCAGAAGTATTTGGATTACATACCTATATATAGTGATCATCTGTCTATAGTAGACACTGTCTCTAGGAACATAGACGACCACTTTGAACTGGTTGTATGTAATATGTAAATCTATGTAATACGATATTTAGGAATTGGCTTGGGCGAAAAAAGTGACGAAATGACCTAGGACGAATCGGACAAAAAGTACGAATTAACTCGGGACGAATCAGGCAAAAAAGTACGAATTGACTTGGGACGAATCGGAGGAAAAGTACCAATTAACTCAATTAAATTCAATATGCTGTTAACCATTAACAATGTGCTATTGACACCTTTTACACTATTAAATATAAATGCTTTAAGCTCGTAGAAGACTGTCAATATGCATATAATAATATAATTAATTAATATAATTATTAAAATATGCTTGTTTAATAATTTTAATTCAAAATGACACAATCCAGAATTTACAGAAAATTTGAAAATTAGATAATACAATAATAAAGTATGATAACTTAACCGGCTTAATTTACATATACGTTTGTATTTGCTATTGAAGTATTTCAATGTGTACCATTTTACCCAGCCGACGTATAGGTTCTTTTACCCGGTGGGGGGCATAACAATAAACCACACAATCGATTGTCAACGATGATAGTTCAATATACACTTACTAAAGGTATGTTTTTTGTACCAACTTCTCATGTGGACTACTCAAGAAATTTATCACATCATCTATGAATGAAAATAAGTGAAACCTAAGGAAATATTCTCTATCATTTTCTGTTTATACCAATCGATGTGAATCAAGAATACGTTATATTTATACATTAAAACCACCGTCAATATTCAATGGGTATTTAAAACATGCACTGAGTCGAAATTTTTACACTTCCACCTCACAAAACTCGATTCTTCGAAGAAACCAACTAAGAGAAGTTTTACAATACTTACGATCTATTAAAAGAAATCGAGCGTTAAAGTCAAAATTGAAACGAATATATTAAAAGTCCACCTGGTAATCAACCAAGCATGTTCTATGATTTTTTCAGTGCTATAAAGCACAAGGTAGATATTTAGCAATTCGACTCAGTTTACTTTTTATATGAGTGCGTCAATTAATGATGATGTATTAAATATCCAACAGATAAGGACCCTACCAATTACATACAACTAATATGTATTTATATATATTCAATCAACTAAACCTCTAAAACGCAGCAGCTAGCCATACACCTAGAATAATTATATTTCTAATCGTCTTTTAAATCCTTGGACAAGTTAGATCCCGCTATGACACTTAAAATAAGGCAATGTGTGATGCCTTCCATTGAGGTGTTAACGTTATATACTTACGTACTGTGTGATATATTAAGAATATTAATATATTTTGTTGTTACATACACTGACGAAAAAAACGAACCAACCCGCATCATATTTATTTTAAATAATAATAACCTTATTTTGAACATAATAACCAACACGTTCTCGTTTGTTTGATCCGGTCAACAATTCCGAAACGTGTATGAAGTAGGGATTTCCCGTGCAATTATCTTTATTTGCACGTGAATAAATATTTCTGTTTGCAATATAGGCCTGAAATCGTGCTTAAAGAAACGTACGCATGAGAATTTAAAATCTGCTACATTTCGTCCAGAGATGTTCATACAAGCAGAAGAAACATGGAACGAAATCATCTACAGAACACGATTGATAAAGACTTGGGCGGTTAACCAAAACAAACAAATCAATTCATTAATCATAAATGTGTACGATGATAAACTTTAAATCTACACACAATGACAACAATTAATGCCTAACAAAATGCATCAGATATGCATACTAATACGTGTATAACAAAATGCAGTGTGAACCAGTATCGTAGTTATATGGAAATAAGAAGTACAAAGTACACTTCATGTAAATGAAATTCATGTACACCTAACCGACGTAAGTGTGTAGTATTTCTGTTTCGACTATGAGATAATATCCGTGTTTATAATGTGGTCTGTTTTTCGTCTTCCCATGTAGTACTAATACGTATGTACTGTCCATGCGCCACATTTTCAATGAACAGCGTTTTGGAAACTGAAGCAAATTGAACTGTCTCGTTCAACCATGTTTCACACAGACAATCCTGCGCATAAAATACTACGTGTACTCTTTAGGAAGTTAAAATTACATATTATTTATGATGTATAATAATTCTTATCATATTTGGATGTGTAATGACAATACGTAAGAAAAAACATACATTACCAAAAATGAATCTGCTTCTCCCACAGTTAAAACGTCATATTCGTCACATGTTCCTATATCCTAAAAACACTAGATATAGAATCACATCCGAATCGTGTTTCGATCCTTCGTCAAGTTGCTAACATATCACACTGTTTACGTTTTGATATGCCGTACATTGATCTTGTAATACCTACACATACCCAACGATCCGTGTAAAAAATCCATCATATTTCATGAGAAAATCTCAAGAGTTACGCTTTTTGTGTCACGTGAAGCACGTGGGAGCCTTACCAAGTCAATTTCACTCACATATTGCATATAAATACAAAACATTGTCATTCGATGGTCAAAATCCACAAAAAAATCCACAGAACTTCAGTCAGTATGATAAGTGTTTGGTTCAAATTTTAACGCATTGGGTGAACGTGGAAATCTATATGATAATTTTTCACGTTTCGAAATTATCAGGGTTTTGTGTATTCGATGTTGTGTAGAGCGGGAAGTTTAGTTCGTGTTTTGCGTGCGATATGCAGGGTATATTATGCAGAAAAAGGGTGTGGCAGTCGCTTGAGACTTGTTTTTTTTGACAGGAAACACTGACAGAATTTAGTAAAATTAAATATTACAGAAGGAGACCACTTGAATTTAGAATTGAGAAAACAAGTGGTTTCAGATTTAGAAGAAATTTTCAGCGACAAACTTTCCAAATGAGAGAGGGATTAAAGTCAGACACAGAGTGGATAGCTGAATCAGCAAGAAAAAAGGTCAGAACTGATATTTTAATTCCACCCAAAGTACTTCTAATAGGAAGCAAGAAGTAGTTAATGCTGAAATATTTAACTTGTTGGAGTCCATACCTAAAGTGACTGAATTCAGATAGGCTTCTAAGACTTACAAATTTATCGACGAGGCAACCAGTAAGATCAAGCACCGAAACAAATTGATTCAAATAGCGGATAGTTCATCCACAGACTAGGCTACAATTTTAGCTTAACGACGTGGTTAATAAACTGAATAAAACATGAAGTCTGTTATGAGGCATTCTCGCGAAGCTAGAGTTTCCGTAACATCATAACACCAACCGATCAGCAATCACTAACTGGCTGTTTATCATGGAACGTCGCACCTTAAGCGGTTATTTTTAAGTAAAAAAGAAACAAAAAGTTCATACGCGACGCTTGTCTCTAGCTTGAGGTATCCATATGAAATACATAATGATGGAAATGGTGACACAGAACATAGTGTATGGTCCAAACTTTGCCACAAAATGAACAACATTAAAACATACAAGACACTTACGGAACAGAAACAACCACACCGTTGAAAATAATTCATACAGATTTTATTGAAATTTAAAAACAATATACATTTAACAAATTGTTATTTTTTTCTGAATGCTTTATAAAAAGAAAAATAGCAGAATAACATAGAAAATATATTCATATCTTAAAACATTATAGTTATATACAAATGCTATACGGTGGTATGGTAACAATATCTTGATATCTAAATTAATGAATTTATGTACAAGAACATCGAAATCTAGGAGCTTCAATTCATCTCAAAGATGTAAATTTTAACAGTTTGTGAATAAAATTCACTTGTAACCATATTACATGATGACATCACCAGGAATTACTTACAAAACAACTATAACAATCACAGGAAGGAATAATGGATGACAAAATGAGCTTGTGTCAAATATAGAAATATGACAGAAACGTCATGCATACATGCGTGAAAGCACATTATTATTGATATAGGACCCTCTTTTGTCATTCTAAGTATAGCAACGAAGTAGTACATATTTGGAAGATGCGCATGCGCAATGTTTGGTGCAAGAGAGGTATATTAAAAGGTATTACTATCACCTAAATAACTTGCTACATAAATGGCATATTTTTCATCGGACCAAATTAAATGATAAGAGTCCAACAGATGTTCGTTCTATCGTTATTTCAACAACATATTTGTAAGAGAATTAAAAAAGCGACATGCTATGAAATAATATTACTGTTGTGTTTTAGTTTTAAGAGCTATATTTACAAAAGAAACGGTATTTACAGAGATAAAAGCATGAAGTATGTTAATGTACACATAAGTATTAACAATGCTAAATGGCACAAACAGAAGGCAAAAATATTACTTTGTTCTAAATAATCGTAAGGAACTAGTGGCACTTATTCCATGTATACTAAAAAAAGAGTGCGCTAAAGTGCTGGAGAAGTCACGTGACACTTCAATGCGCAAAGGAAGGCAAGTACGAACATCACTCGGAGCTTGTTAGAAGCCGTGATTGTACGAACCATTGGGGTGACTTACTTCCCCTAACGGGATCTAAACAGGGAGATCACTGCGGCGTCAGACGTTTGCCATAAACATGATTATACGAACTTGTATATAAATATGAAACAAAGTTAAAACTACGCAGCACAACCTAACTTCTGCTCAAACAACAAAATTTTATCAACTGATAAAATACGGGAACGCACGTACTGTTTCTAATTACAATTACAATAAAATTAATCATCAATCTGAGCATTTGAAGAGAAGTTAACATTGAACTGGTTCCCGTTGTACTTTGGTGCACGGCAACATGGAACGGGAACCAGTTTAAGTTAACACTCAGACATCCGATCACTGAGTTACCCCCCCCAGCGTGCATTCAATTTCTCTGAATGCTGCTATTACATTGACAGAGCAAACGTGACTTAACGGTGATTGTCTCACTTCTTAGTGAACAGATTCTGGTTCACATTAAGTTACAAAAAACGCAAAGTTCTTCAAAAGTTTTTCATTTTTTTTTCATCGAGCACCACATACTTATGATTTTAGGCCTACGTACATAGAATGGAAATGATAGAAAAAAATAGCTACGTTTATATTCACTTGACCAAAAATAAGAAAAGGTCGGTAGGTAGAAAAAACTGTTCTCTTCTATTTTTTACTAATCATGCCTTTCGTACTTTGAAGGTACGATTTGTCTCAAAATATGGATTTGGCTGCTAGAAAATTAGGGTAAGACGGTAACCGTTAAGACAGATATTTTTATCTGGCCTACGGAATAATATACATGTAAATGCCTCAGTCGGATTTCATTTTGTGAGCCGTAAAATTGAACAACCTTTAGATTCATCTCTAACCGCAAAGGCCATATTAGAATATTTAAAAAATTTCAGAGTTAAGAATATTAAATGCTTCAATATGCATTTACCTATATATAGAACAATGTACAGTATAAAACTGCAGCCACCACTCACCCAGATTACTTACACATTATATTCAAATATTTTCTAAACATCATATGTAACCAATCACCAAATAAAAGAATACAAAATATTTTCAAAAAATGATGATAAAGCGCTGTAGAAGCCTTGGAGGGTTTATGTATTTATCAGATTGTAGCTAAATAAAATACAACTACAGACATATTTTAAATACACAACTGAACATTTGTAATCGAAATTCAAATTTTACAAGAAAATCATAAAGTTAACGTCGACTATCCGACACTTATCTTCTTAATTTCAAAAATCACATCGTGATAAATAATTAGGAATTATTTTTACAAAAACGCTGTGAAAGATTTACGGACATTCCTAAATGTAAATTAAGTTAATTTATATCAATATAGTAAATTGTACCCAAGTTAACATCAATTTATCTTACTAATGGCTTGATTATAGCATGTTTGTATGCTCATTTACATGAACTTAACAAATGTTGTTGCAAAAACCACATTATTTTAATCTTCGATTCACCCTTATTTATTTTTTTACGATAATTCCTATTGAATGAAACCATTTTCTACATTTTGATGAACATAAATCTGATCGTCTGCTACATTTAACGCTAATTGAATTTTGATTGATAGTCGAGTCAAGTCAAGTTTATTGATAAGGTAATCCTTAAAAATGTTCACTTGCGGTTACACGGCCCGAACTTTTAACAGTTTGTAGGTAGGTAAGTAAGTAGTTTTTTTTTATTTGTTAACATAATATGAAACGATAAGCTGTAATAAAGAACGACATTGTTTTTGTTCAAAATCCCTAAAAATATTTTACATCTGAATGATACAGTAATGTAACTGCAAACCAAGAAGTTTTAAAGGATGGCCTAATAGTTATATCTGACATATCATGACATTTATACCATTACATGTGAAGTCTGTCATTTTGAACCTAAAGCTGAAAATCACGCAATGATATCGTTTATAATTGCACATTTATATAACACAGCCGTTCATTGTTCACAACACGCTATCATTATTATCATCTCCAACTAATTTAATTATACACGCTGGATTATAACCTTGGAAACAAATTATTGATAAAAGCGGTAATTTACTGAAATCAGATTTTGTTCGATAATTTTGTCCTGTATAGTTGACGTAAGAACAAAAAGGCTTATGGGCGATAAGTAATTATCCTAGATCTGTATATGTGCTTGTTTTACATGTCTGATTTGACAGTTCGTTTAAAATGTATGTACTATTATCTTTTCCTAAAGTATACAACTCTGAAATTGTGTGTTTTGGACGCTGTCAAGTTCAATATATCAATTTGTTGAAATTTGTAGGAAATTCCCCTGATTCAATGGAAGTCTATATATTAACACACTCTGACGCTAATCCATGAGAAAAGTATAATGATTTTTCCAAAAGGAATTCATTAAAAGCCCACTTAGTCAGTTATTTCACAATTGTCTTGTTATAAATGAAGACACTAAATCCAGCCAGTTGGACTCGGCACTCATCAGCTAACACTTCGATTCGTTGGCTTTTTTTGGCGATTTTCTTAAACTGTAACCTTTCCGAATTTCCAGGAGAAGTTTGTCAATAATGCAGCCATCCTCTTCGGACGGAATCTTCTTTGGAGCTGAAAAAGCAAAAAATATCAGTGCTGAAAGAAGTTACACTCTGGACAAGGTAAAAAATTGCAATTATTGCCATTTTAATCCCCAAGTGTGACATTGAACTTTGAAATATAGACCTGGGTTTTGCGCATCACACACCGTCTCATCATGGTGAACAATTGTGCCAAGTCATTTTAAAATTCAAAGATGCATAGGGAAGTAATGGTCCGGACAAAGTCAAATCGGACAGATTAACAAACGGACGCACGCACGGACGCACTTACATAGAACCGCCATTTTGACAACTATGTCGCGCTCAACGCAAGCGGACTTGACAAAAATGAGTGACAAAAATTTGTGTCGAGACAAATCTACATTTTCTTTTATTTTTCGTGTTTTACGTCAGTTTCATCAGTATTAAGTTAAAAACCTGTTAATATAACCAGTCTTCCTGTATTCTGTGCCAGCGCTAATCTTGTTTACCGCAAGAAACTGTCAGATACTCCACCTGAATCTCATGATTCACCAGTGGAGGACGAATTGCCTTGGATATAATGTTTTCAACCAGTCATCTCAGAAACAACGCGCTGGTAATGTCAGGTAATTTTGGGGGACAGCGATATTAACTGATTTGACTGTGGATAATGTGAAGGAATTTGCCATTGTCTAGAAAATAACCTAAAATAGTCATGCTTACAGACAAAAAAAATTGCGGGTAGTCAAGTCGAAAAACTTTCGTATTTTCTTTCTAAACATTGTATCTCGGAGCCAAATATTCGTCCCAAAATATTTTTGTAAATTGGATTTCACTGTAAAAAAATTTAGGGTCGGTACTAAAAATGCAGTCAGTCGTGTAACAGTAAACAAAACTTTTTTCTGGCCTTATATACAAGTAAAAATACTTATAATTTGTCAAACAAATACAAATTACTGATATAATCATGTTCAGTCATTTTAAATCACATTAAATAACCAACCTTTCTTTGAATGTGTTTTTACTTCAGCCTGTGCCTTTCTTCTTTTCTCTTGTTTTTCTTCTTGTATTCGTCGTTGTTCGTTTTCCTAAAATTGTAAAGTTTATGAACAAATATTGTCTTGAAAATTATCCACACAGAAGCAGACTTACTGCGTTATACATGTTGATAATTTTTCACTGGAAAACATGACTAAACTAGACAGTAAGTACCGGGGGACACTACCAGACTTTTACGCCGTTCGACGAGACGTAGTGCGTTATATGACATGATTAAACTTACACACCGCACGACATGAGACAACCGTGACTCAAAGCACCGACTGACCAACCTATATGTCGGATTCCAATTTTGTAATGAAATCTTGTTGTCTCTCTGTAAATTCAATACAATAACGTACAAATCTATGTAAATGCGATAAGTTGAGAACAATACTGAATTAGAAATAATAGTACTTTAATTTAGAGCCCAGATTAGACTCAGACCCGTATTTAGGTGAGATTTGAATGCAAAGATTTGAAGACTGAGATTAGAACGAGGCGCACTGACGTTGTTGTAAGTTAAGACAAGGCCAACGAATTAAAACGACTACATGTATTTATTTTAGGATCGCTTTTCAATAATTCCTCTATCATAGCGATACCATTTCAGTACTGAGATCTTTCATGGTACTCCAGGTGGTCTTAACACCAATGTTTTACGGTTGCTTCATAATTATTTCGATATAGTTCGAGACTTGGGCCCTATCAACCTACACATCTCGCTCATGACAGAAATTTCAAATATTTACAGTCGACAATAGATACCCTGCAATCAAAAGTATAAAACACTGTTTATCTAAAAACAAGGGGGTAGCAAGATTTTTGAGTTTAAAAACTGCAGTCTTTACTTTGATGTGTCTATGAAACAGGCACCTGAGCGCATAAAAAAGAGACCAAACGAAACATGACAGTAAGTTCAGTATCATAACACGGACAAGTTCAGACAAACAATTACTTATAAATAATAAATTATGGTACACATTTACACTAGGCCATCTTTTACAACATGGTGGTTAGTTATTACGGGGTCAACTCACAATAAAAAATCCCCCAATCCAAATTGTTTTAGCGATTTTAACAAATTTTGTTTTTGTCTTTTACTCTAGCTGTCTGTTTTCAGTACGAGCATACAATGTTAATAAAAGGCATGACTCCCGGCTTATTCACGGTTAAAGTTTTGGATAGCGGACCAGCAAACCATCATTTTAAGGATGGTCTCAATGATTAATTTCATTACCTAAGCAGACAAAAATTCTAAAACAAACATTGACAGTAAAAATCAACCAAAAAATGGACAGAAGCAATCAACATCCAAGTAACGACAACAAAGCAAGACAAAACACAGAAAGAGACGAACAGATAAATCATAGAGCAAAATCACTAAAAATGTATGAGTGTGATACTATAAAATATTTAAAAGATTTGCTATAAGCTTGAATTGAAACTTGCTGTAAAGCTTTTACGCTTTTACACTAAATTTGGATATTTCGCTCTTAAGAAGTCGACGTGTGATATCATAGAAAGTTTAGCAAAAAAGTTTCTTCTATACATGTATATATACACACTTGTATCTCGGAAACTATCAGAACAGTGGCGGAGACAACGTGATAGAATTTCAACTTCCATCTTACAAAGCACAGCTGTGACTGACACATCCTTGTTATACGCCTTTTTATTACACCATATCAGCAAAAACACACTATAAAACCTTTTCAATAATAAGACCATTAATTCTCGGAAGCTTTTTTCCATAGTTCTTCTATATGTCAACTTGACAGTGACACCACC
The DNA here is from genome assembly GCA_008271625.1 of Lutraria rhynchaena. NCBI lineage: Eukaryota > Metazoa > Mollusca > Bivalvia > Venerida > Mactridae > Lutraria > Lutraria rhynchaena. Next base: position 4,676,903 of record VIBL01000012.1, read on the forward strand.
TCGTTATAAAGCTGTTTCATTCTTTGGTTGCAAAGGTGATCGATCTCAATATGGTATTAATAGAACGGGCACAAATGTTTTTTAAACAAGGTCACGTGATTGATTTCCATCACCTTGGGATCAGCTGTTATTTTCTTTGAATTCAAGAAATGTAATCGAAATTTTACAGCTAGAAAAGCATTCATTTATTATTATTAATTTTTTAATTACATGATATTCTACCTAACGCAACAACATTTTCTTAAGTATCTTTATCTTCTTATGAGATGGCATATGAGTTATCAACAAACCAATACTTCATTGAGTACATGAAATTTGTCATAAAATAAAACCATAAAACCGCTGCACTCTAAGTGTTTGCGTAACATAGAAAAAAAATAGAAAAACCCGATCGGTCGTTGACTGGTAAGCAATGTAGAGACAGGAATCCTGACCGGATTTTAGCACCAACTCATAAATGTAAATATAAAATGGCGCCACGTGTATGACTATTAACTCTCGGTGTTTTACCTTCTGGCATTGATGGACTTTTTCGCAAAATGTTTTCATGATGCTGAGGAATTCTTCTAGTTTAAAGCTGCTTTCGTTTTCACAGAAATGAACAGCAACTTTAGTTGATAAGTCATTGATTTCTTTCATACCGTCCTTCACCCCTTCGAGTTTAGTTTTTGCATCCTGAAAGCAAAGCAAAACAAAACAAAATAACATACTTTACTAAGCATTTTACAACATCAAAATTGTTTCAAGGCAAATATGATACCATTTAAATAACGGCTGATAAAATCATAAATGGATTCAGTGCTATTTAGCTCCACATGTGGCTTTGAGCAGAAAGTTGTCGAAGAAACAAGAGCCGTAATTTGTCCAACACATTAATTCTGTAGGTAAGTCTGTAATTATTTGATAGTAGCTGCTTGAAGCTAGTCAGACAACAGGAACGAAATTAATAATTATCTTAGTTCGGAAACAATTTTTGAGGAGGGGCTAAAAGCATCAATTTGGGGAATAAAAATGTACTACCTACAACCACATAAATTTTTATTCTAGAGAATCATTATTTATCCTAGTTTTTGCATTATTGAGCAGTATAGGTCTTAATATTGAAGTGATTTCGAATTGAAATAATGAAAATTATTCGAAATCCGCCCAGGAAAAGTGGTCGTTATAATGAGGCGGCCACTATGATGCGTTTTACTGTAAATATCATTAAGAGTTCATCTGTGCTATGAGACCATTTTGCTCTTCCCAAAGTGGCTACTTAATACAATTTGTACTGTATTTAAAACCTGTTAACTTTTGAAAATGCTAATTGAAAATCACCTCTCTAAAATTGTATTAAGACATGTTCTTTGCATAAAGAATATACAACGTTCGACTATGTAGTTATGAGTAGTAAAATAGTGCGTCTATCCTTTTTACTTAGTAGTAAAACATTATCAGTTTATGTTGCACCGACAGATCTATATTTTGTTAAAGTATACTTCTGAATGCGTTTTTAAAGAATACTTTTCTTGAACGAGTATGTTGACGCGAGTAATATTTTTTGAAAATTAAGGAAATGACCCCATCCTGTTTTTCATATTGCTTTTTCACTGCTACTATCTATTTCTAAATGTTTACAATAGTTTTCAATATACAAAATTCCACAATGGACATAAGAGGAATCCTTTCCTCTTTTAGTGTTATCCCTGGTATTGGTTTGCATTGCATGGTTTTTATTATTTGACTATGTATAATCATAAATTTTATTTATGTAATACTATTATTTTTTCGACTGATGAATTTCACAGTTGTTATTGTATTGTATTTATTTATCCATGCATTTTTTTAAAATTGCCATGTCGTGTATACTTGCCAAATGAAATTATTAGTATTATTATCATTATTATTCATGTATACGAATGTATATACAGTAAAACTTCGTTATTACGAGCATCGATATCACGAGCTCTAGGCTTATCTCGAGGAGATCCTGAAGTCCCGTCATTTTTTGTTCTTAGTTGTATATAAATTTCCATGTTTATTACGAGCATCGTTATCTCGTTATCTCGAGAACAAATCATGGTCCCTTGACTTATTTTTAAGTGTTAATGATACTAATAAAAACAGTGTGTGTATCATTGACTGCTCTTCTTTTTTGCTACAGACGTACATAACACATGTATCTTTCACGATGTTTCACTATGACGTTTCACCGCATGTCAGTGACACGATATTCGGACATGACATTTTACAATTGAAAACACGAAAAAATCGTGGATAAAGTACTAAGAAAAAATGATCAATATATATTTCAGCAATCAACTATCATGTTTATTCACCTTAGACATCATAGAGAACAATTTACGTAAACATTTCGTACTATTATCGTAAACACGCCCATTTATGCGCATGATTCACAGTTTATTTTCAGTCAACAAACAAAAACCTCGTTATTACTAGCACTCGGTTTATCTCGAGCATTTCGTCAGTTCCGATGACTCCTCGAGATAACGAAGTTTTACTGTACATATATTGGAAACTATACTATGTTAAACGTTTTTTACTGTTAGATAAATAAATGCACACAGAACTAGAGCAATCAAATTGTTTAGCTGTACAAGTTTGCTGCCGATTGTACTGTTTTTTATTTCATTTTTGTATTATAGTAATTTTATTTTTTAATATTTTCTTTGGTTTTCCCGGAGAAAAGTGTGAGGTTGGGCTCAAAAAACTAGTTTACTCTCCCTTTAGCTTGTCTGTATACCGTGGTGCCCTACGGGAGATTGTTTTTATCCTCAGTTTTTTATGTTCCCATAATTATGTTGGGAGGGTTTGTATTTTTGGGTTTTGGGGAGGGTAGGATTTTTGGTGTTTTTTGATAGGAATCAATTATTTATCTGTATTACTTAAAACCTCGATTTTAATTTTCAAGAATGAATTCAACAATTTAAAGAGATTATCTAGAATATATTTAAACCATTTCCAGCCATAACATTGAAAGACAAATATTTGCCGTGTTGTATCACGCCATACATTAAGCGAATACTCCAAATGACATAGGATTCGACTTGCATTTCGAGTAATCGCTAATTTCGAATGAGCGTATGTTTGTTAACTTTAAGGCTTCCTTACAGACATACCACGATGTTTACATTATTTCTGTGCACTGTTTTGTATAATTATACGTATGAGCATGTCTGAATTTTGAATCGTGATAAATCCAATAGACAAATAATAGATGATATCAAAATACAATGTAATTTTCTCTTTCATTAAAATATCGAATTCGCCGCAAACCTGGGACCCAGACATATCTTGGCCAAGAAAACAGTTTTAGCTAAAAATCTTGGTACGTCTTCTTTGTGAATAAACAGTTTTTTTTATCTTATTGGTTGTTTTGGGGATCTATTGACAGATATAAATGTAAATGTCTGAAATGTGTACTATCATCATAAGTTTTAAGTTTTAAGATTGCTAACTTAGTTAAGATATGTATATGGAACGGGTCCCTGATTAGTACCAAAAATCACTCAATTGATTGAATAAATAATCTTAAAATAGAAATAGCTCAGAAATTGACACATTTTCTAGTTCATTCTCCGCTTTATTTTGAAAAAGGTCTTTTAAGATCGGGATGCAAAAGTAACAGTTTCTATGACAATAAATGTAGAAAAAAACAATTATGAAAAAGAATGTATGAAAAGCGATAAAAAGTCGTTTGAAGGAAAAGTAGAAAATAACTTGAAATACCGGTGTAGATATAACGTAGATACAAAGTGTACATTGCAGATTACCTCTTCGCCGTATGCTTAGTTCAATCTGACAGCGTTAGGTCTTCGTGTTAGTGAGTTCGAACCCACGAAGTTCTCTATGACATTTTTTAAAGACGTTTTGTCTAAAGCCATTCGCTTATTTGAAATATTAATGTATAAAAATTATCTATCAGTTTCTTGTGAAGAACAAGTTTACAGCTGGAACTGTGTTAGGGAACAATGGTTGAAATATTGTTGGAAACGAATGTCAAACTTGAAAAAGTCTGGAATTAAAAATACCTTTATAAATTCTTCAAACTGATTTCTCACATCTTCTGATGATGTTTCCAGCTTTTTGTCAATAGAAACAACACATGTATTGATTTCTGTAATTTCAGACGTCATGTTTTCTAGCGTATGTCTGTATGAATAAAACAACATATCGCATGTTATAAAACAGCGCAGTTCTTTGAGTATGAACTATCAGATCTTGTATTACACAAAACCCAAGCTTATCACGTCCTTGTTACGTTGTAAAAGAAATAAGAAAAAATCAGGTGTCACAATTAAACATAGGCCACGCGCATATATGCTTATGCAAGTAGTTTTGGGACAAAATGCGTATGTATACACATTGTTACATTATTAAGACAGCATACCAATTAAGCGATATGATGCCATGTTGCCATGATAAACAAAGAGTACATAAACACAACAAAGCCAAGGACAGCACAAGATTTTTAACAGAACAGAACATTATTTTTAACTTGAGCATACAAACCTTATCGTCATATATAAACCCATATTTACATAACAGTCAGTTTAATGAAGTTCTAATATGAGGCCAACATTACACAGAAAGTGCTGATTTGCGGTTACACTACCCAAACATTTAACAGTGGATAGGTAGCTAGGTACGTAAGCATTTTGTTCAACTTTATATGCTTGTACTAAAACGAAAAGCTGGACTGAAAGACGATTTTTTTATCAAAATCGCTAAAAAATGTTTTTGGATTTTTGAATGGGTCGGTCGCGTAACTGCCAACCAACATTTTTTAAAGGATGACCTGACTTTAATATATTGATTAAATTACAAAATGAATTTCTATTTCAGCACGTAGTGGACGGATAAGTTATTGCTTAAAGTAAAATTTACGAAAACAATGAATATCTTGCAAAGTGGATTTCTCGAAAGACATGTAATTTGAATTTCCAAAACAAAAAATAAAAATCGTTTATTTGCTTTATTCTAGATAAAAAGCGTTTAATTTGCCTTAGATTAACGGTTAGTTTCTTCGAGACAGATTTTTTGTAATTAGAAACTAAACAAAACAGATAAGATGCATAAAAACAAAATGTCATCAAATGTTGCTTTGAAGTTCGCACAAAAAACGGCGATATCGTGAAACAAGCACGTCATGAAAATCTTAATTTTGTACAAGTAGCTAGTGCGTTGATCACAAAAACCAGTTCATACCCATAAAGTGAGCCTTGGGATGATTTATTAACAAAAGACGAAGAAAACGAAGGAACAAAATTACATATTTTTCTTCCACATTTTAGTATTATATTTCAAAGAATCATATAACAAAAAATCAGGTCACACTACACTAGCGTTATTTTTATGCCTCTCCGTTTTCAGTCACAGACAAGGTTTACAATAGGGAACTGTTGTAAATCGTCTCGGATTTGAGATAATAAAATCAAAGCTCTAGGCTTATAAATCACTAATCAATGAAAATATAATTAACATGAAAATCTGTATCATCAGAGTTGTGCAAAATTCGATTTTAATTTCATTATGACTGTCACTGACACGTAATTGATTAATTTTCTAAAGATGAAATAATGGCCTAATTTCAGGCAAAACTTTACATTAATGGACCAAATATTTGCGCTCATAATTAAGCGGTACTCTTTAACTGGTATTTGTCATTCAGTATAAATGCTTAAATCTTATGCGTTTCCGATATTTGGCGGATATAGCCGGAAAGTTACGATCGTTACTTACCTAGTAAGGAAAGCAAGGTCGGAGAACAATTCGTCCACAAACGCGATGGCGTTGCTGTTCTCCTTCTCTGCCTCGTTAACGAGATAGTGTAGCAATGTTACTCTTGGCTTATTAGCTCGTGTATCCATCAACTTTGTCAAGGAATTAATTCTAAATCCGACAGCATTTCCTGAGAATTTACCCTGAAAAAAAGAAGAAAAGTTATGGAATTTTATACCATCAACACTAAGCAGTTTTATAAAAAAATCTCTTAGGTTTGGCGTAAAGTTATAAACAAAAGTTTATGCGGTAAACTGACCTTTCTCGCTCTGGGCCATTTTTTTCATTGCCGATATTTTCATATCAACCTTATCCGAGAAATAAAATCTATATTTAAAAAAAGTTTTGCCAACTTACCGACCCTTTATTTTTGAGGGAATATTAGAAGAAGCCAATTATTTATTTGTCGTATTTCAAAAAGTAAATAAAAATGATGTCTTCAAATGAGGTCTTAGTTATTGCGTTCTGAAAGCTGACACCATCTGGTTAGCAGATGATACATTTTAGAAATAACGGATAAACGTGTCTCCCGGTACTCCGTTTATTTGTTAGATACTATACAACCAAAGACAAAATTTCAGATATTTCTTTTTCGTGTTTAAAAACTGAAATCAACTGTGAACAATCGCCAGCTGTGTCATTATTTGAAACATGATACAAAGGGTTTCTTTGCCCAGTGAAATGTCAGTCCGACTGATTACTGATGCGCAAACTCTGTCCAGTAGTCTTTCCGGTAATAAAATCTAACACCGTTTTAAACACCATCTGTCTATAGAACACCAGTTTTTAAAGACCATTGTTTCTTTTTTCAATACAAGCCGATTTGTAGTTCATTTTAATATTTGAATGAAGACCACTTCTTTATTCGTACAATGTTGGTTATCATGGGAGGGTGATCAAATTCTAACACAATATTTCAGTAGATGTGTTAGATACATACATAGGCAATAATATTCAATTTGTCGCATGTTATACCAAACTGTAGATACCGTAGGTCCACAAGAAACATTGGTTTTGTACAAAACGATAACACACCTGCCACCATGCCCTTTTGTAGCTATTGACTAGTCAAGTCTGATTTATAATCTTGTAAAATTATCTCACCATCAAATAAATACACAAAAATGATGAAAATTAACTTAAAAAGACAATGCATAATTGTCTTCAGCGAAGACGTTCTTATTTTCATTACTCCATTAATGGTTTGAAGCCGAGGAATGACAAAAGTTTTAAGATGGATTTTGAACTTTTTTTAATGAAGAAAACAACTAGCAGGAAAAAATACGACATTGCATTATTGACAATAGAAACTTGGAAAAATGCTATGACGACGAGAATTTCTTTATTTAGAGCACTGACATTTCCTAGAAATCTAATAATTAACTGGAGAATTCTGCTTCGTCAAATCCATTTTTGTTATCGCGGAAATATATGGCTTCACTCATCAGGCACACAATAGCAACATGAAACGGACTTATATAAATCTCATGAGCGAATTCAAAACAACAAAACAGTTCTATGAGAAAAAATAGACTTTTTTTCAGTCTATTAAGAGAAATCGAGTAAAATTTCAACGTTTTTTACGATTTCTTGTGATCGGATAAGGTTAGAAGTTGGATATTGGAATAAGGTTAGAAGCTGGATATTGGGATAAGGCAAAAAAACTAGATATTGGGATAAGGTTAGAAGCTGGATATTGGAATAAGGCTAGAAGCTGGATATTGGGATAAGGCAAAAAACTAGATATTGGGATAAGGTTAGAAGCTGGATATTGGAATAAGGTTAGAAGCTGGATATTGGAATAAGGTTAGAAGCTGGATATTGGGATAAGGCAAAAAACTAGATATTGGGATAAGGTTAGAAGCTGGATATTGGAATAATGTTAGAAGCTGGATATTGGAATAAGGTTTGAACCTGGATATTGGAATAAGGCTAGAAGCTGGATATTGGTATAAGGCAAAAAGCTAGATATTGGGATAAGGTTAGAAGCTGGATATTGGGATAAGGCAAAAAATTAGATATTGGGATAAGGTTAGAAGCTGGATATTGGGATAAGGTTAGAAGCTGGATATTGGTCAGGATAAACAGACGGAACACGTAGAATCGCTTCTTGAAATTGTCCGTCTTTAGAACATCAGAACTTCTTGTTTGGCAGGTGGTGAAAGTATGTTGGTACGAGACTTTGTCAGCATTTCCACGGAGTATATGTCAACTAATCGGGGTCGCTTTTTGTGTCATTTTTACATTCGTTTTTTTAAGTTTGTTGATTGAAAAAATAGATTGAATTTTTTATCACATTTTCACTTATTTATGCCCAATACCTCTCCCTATCATCATTTTATATGTCAAATAATCTACCATCACTATTGAAACAACTGTTGTTCAGACAGGTTGTGCTCTGAGAAAGTCAATTTTCATTTTTTCTAAACATGCCATTGCCATAACAATTAAAGAGAATGTGAGCTCTGAATTAGAAATATAAATATACATATATTCACAAAAAAGTTCAACTTGAAACTTATAGGAACCATTTTTTATTTGTATTCTAGCATACTTACGGCATTTATGAAATTCCCAGTATGAAGCACAAACCGGAGGAAGACTTTAAGGGAGTCATTCTCCATCAAAGCCCGACAAGTTTTCACGTATTTCTCAATCAGTGGTGTCTGGTTATCCAGAAACGCTTCAAAGTCTAACCTCAAAACAAGTGCATCAATACGTAACTTGTAACCATCTAATCCATGAAGCTGTAGATAAAATTGTTCAGCATTTCCAAGTAAATCCATCTCTCCATCGTATGCGAGAATAGGCTTTAGCTATTGTAAAAGAAGAAAATAAATATAAGTATTCAAATAATGAATTAAAAATAGAAATCAATGTCCTAGAACAATGAAGTCAAGTTTATAATACTTTAGTACAAAAATTGATTTCATAGACAATTGAATGATGAATATAACGTATGTATGTATGTATGTGTGTGTGTGTATTGAGTGTGTCTCAAAATACTGCCTTGTAGTTCGTGATTTTTTAATTGCACTTTGATCCAACCAATCAGGTATCTCCACATTACATTCATTAAGTGAAATTAAACGGAAGCTCGACATCATTGAAACTAACAGAACGAGACTTTCACTAAATTACCACTTTACAATTTTGGTCAAATTGTTTCGTATTTTTTCATCCATTTAGTTCTTGCAGTACTGGTTTGAAGCAGAATGTGATTACGATTATTGGTCAAGTTTGCTTATTGTCCTATGAATGTATGACTGATATACAACTATATATTAACACAATGTTAGAGACCGACTACCAGTAAGTACAAAGGTAATATTTATCCTCATCATTTCGAGTCCTTTGTTCACAGGTTTTTACATGCATTGAATAAAATATGTACACACCACATAACGAGCAAACCAAGAAATGATTAACACAACATGAAAGCTCACTTACGTCCTCAGACTCCGGCAGTATTTTCTGTAGGCCACGAAGTCTCTCATTTCCTATCTTACTCACGTCACCTTCTTTAATCATAGCTACAATCTGGCTGTTATCTTCTTTAAACTGTTTCAGGAAAATGTTCACACTCATACTACGTTTATTGTCCAACAGCAAAACCTACAAACAATAATACATAGTAAAACACAATGAATGAATGAATGAATGAATGAATGAATGAATGAATGAATGAATGAATGAATGAATGAATGAATGAATGAATGAATGAATGAATACAACTATATCATACATGACGACCACTTTATCATGGAGACAACTATATCATACATGAAGACCACTTTATCATGAAGACAACTAATCACATATCAAGACCACTTTATTTTCAGACCTGTTTTCAATACTTCCTCCATATTCCAACATGATATCAGACCACTTCAATGTCAAGACTGATTAGTTTGCGTATCAGAGGGGATCTTAATATTGAGGTTTTATTGTATATACAAGTAGTTAAAACTGTGAAACTTTCTTCTATTCATTTAATGCTATTTATGTGCATAAAATTGTAATTCCACATAAAACCTATTTTCCAGACGAACACTTATCTTGTTTTGCAAAAATGTGGTTTTGGAGAAATACAAAAATTTCAATGAGATAAGACGTCCACGGAAAGTTTACAATGTTTCAACGTGTAGCATAAATCTTTATGTTTGAAAACTCTTTCTGATTATAATACAAATCGGATGTTTTTAGAAAAGATTTTTTGATTGGTCGGGGCAGCGAAATTAGAGTACGCCGTGTAACAGACGTTAAATACTATTTCTAATAGGCAGGTAATCTTACAATTTAATATTTTACATTATACATCAATAGGAGGATCGTCAAACAAGAACTAGGCCAGGAGAGATAGTCGTGTTCACAGTATCCCGACCGCCCCTATATCTTGGCATCGATCCTTTTAGCTTCTAACAACAATATCCAAGGTACGAACATATTTGAGGACGGATTATACCGAGTTATCTCACAAAAAGTGTTTATAAAACATAGGTAAGAGTAGTTTTTCGACAAATTACCATAAATATTACATCATTATATTTCAAGCCTTATGGAACATTTCTACTTTAAACAAAAAAACAGTGGCATGTTGTTTTTTTCTAAAGGGACAGTGAAAGCGTATGAAGAAACACACATGGACACACGGCGCTGATGATTATTTCACTAGTCTTCGTACACAATGTGTGTTAAATTACTTTAATAGTCTTTGAAACGTGATAACATGTTTCAGCAAGTTATTTCATCTAACTTGCATATCTAATTTCTTTTATTTTGCAAGAGTTACAAACATGTTTCTGTATAATCTACAAGCAAGTTTATGAATTAGAAAACACGTAAAGTATTTATGTAAATTCCTTTCCATAATGGCGTTTCGTCACATTTAAAAGGATCAGCGCATGATTTGTATAATTCTATCTCGATACTACAATACATATGTTAATTTTTATCTGATTGAATTAATTCATTGGACTTACATAATGCAACAGAAGAAATTGTAAATTCGGATAAATAAACGGACAATGTATTCATAAGTTCTTTTCTAATCATTACTTTATCCATGCAAATAAAAATCTATATTCAGTAATTTGTAACAGAAACCAAAAGAGGATTTTTTATTTGTAAATGTCGATTGTCGTGGATTTTGAGAAGTTAGATGTTAAGTTGAAAATCTCTTCCCAGAATTCCGATCCGTACAAACCAAATCTAAAGAGAAACGTTACTTTCGGTTCGAAGACCTTTTGCCATGCGTACTAAAGACTGTGAGAAATAGAATTTGTTTTAGTTGGTGAGGGACAACATTAAAGCAACCAGCAAAAGGGAAGGGAGAGTTCAACCAATTTTGAATGACTTCCCGCAGCAACAGGTATCACTGTTCATTTTCTTGGATATACCAGAATGAATACCAAAAAAAAAAAAGCAAACCGATACAAAACGCATGTGTAAGAGCAAGAAGCAGCCAACAGTTTAGAGACATCACCGCCGGGAACACTTTTACAAAACTAACAGTGTGTATTAATAAACACTTTGATCTCTGTTGTTTAATGGGAAACTTTATACATTCTTTGTTGATATAAATTATAGCAAACAATGAGAAGAGTTTGAAGTCTCTTCATAAGTACTACTTAAACTTATGTTCGCGATTATTTGTCTATATTTTTTTTTCGTGTCGGCAAAATCCTTTCATGCAATTAGTGCTTGATAATTCCATTTTAGATCATTGAATGCAGATAATTGACTTTAGCAACACTACAACTCCTACGGTGACAGAACTAATTCCTCGGCTTTGATTCTAGCTTCGGGGATTTGTTTGCTATTTCGTAAAATAATTGGGTTGAATAGACGAACGGTTTGTAAATTATTATACAAGAAATCATGAATTGACTTTTTAGCATTGTAGTGCTCATGTGTTGTAAACTGTATTTGAATTTGGACTTATTATTGTATTAATTAATATGTGTACATGTATATAGATATGATATACATGTATTAACGGTTTGTCGGCCTTACATATGATTTATTACATTATTGACATTTCAAAAACACTCTGACAAAACCATGCATCGGATCGGATCAATGATTTTTAGAATGCATCGGTCATTTCCGACAATCTAAAATATGTTTTACGGAAATTAACGAAATTTTCCGAATATATTGGTCATTTCCACAAAGCGGAAATATGTTAAACAGAAATAAACGATTTTTTTGGATAATCTAAATGTTTGCCAGGATGAAAATTTCTGCAGTTGTTTGAAAATAAGGACTAACCTACCTTTGTAACAACCTGTTTAGTCGCCTGCGTTGATTTCTGAGATTGTTCAATTTGTTTCTGACAAAACAATTGTTCAATAATGTCGTAGTTTACCGGTATCTGGTCATCCATAGATGAAACTTCCTTCCATACATTACTTTTAACTGTAATATCAGACAAAATAGATTAACCATAGAACTTAACTTAGCCACTGCTTTAACATTAAGACCGATTCAATTGGTCCCAAAGTAGGCCTACTATTGCGATTTCACTATTATTAGTCAAAGCAATATGAAAATACACAAATGTACAACAAATGGTGTATCGTTTGATGGCGTTAGGGATACAATAGAAACAGACGACATAACAACTTTGGCGATGAATCGCAAACATCAGATCAATTTACTGCAATTAAGGCAACAATTATCAAATCATATAAAGGAAATATTCAGCTATGCTCGTTTCCATAAATTACATGGCCGAACCTTTGCTCAGATTTCGACTGAAGATACATGAATTACATTGAAGGCAATATTCCCAAAGAACTGATTTACCCATCACGTTATGTAAACTGTGACTTATGAAATGAAAGGGAACATCAGAGTGATCATTGGTTGCGCGGCAACAATGGTCCACAGCCTTTTAGTGTTTTCTAAATTATCTAATTAATGTATTCTAACCGGGCAAAATGATTGGAGAATATTAAAGTGATTAAGACATTAATCAAATAATGTGTTGTTAATAATCTCTCCAGTTAAATGCGTTAAAACGTCATTTGTAGTTTTATATAAGAGTACACAGTCTCCAATCCTGTTATTAAACGATCACAATTGTTTTATTTAGCGATGATAGAAATGTTAATGTCCTTAATGTAAAACTGAAACAAGTTTTATTGCATCATAAATATGGAAAAAGACAATACTAATATTAATGATAACTCTTTGGGAATCACAATAAAACAAATTGATCATAATTCATTCAGAAAGCCGTATACAGATAATGTCTGATGTCGTTTAGAATTTATGATGACAAAAATAAGACCAGACAATAATATTATCGTGAAAGTGTAGCATAACACTGTGGTTTTGAACTCAATAGAATGTACTTTTAATTGATAACAATCACCTTAACTGTCAGCTATTATTTTCCAGAACTATAGCGCTTCGCTCCTCAAAACAGACATTGGACTGATATATACTTTATTCATTAATAATATGTCCATAAGCATCAACATAAATCCTTACACATAAAGAACATTTTCTTGCAAGAAAGAAAAAGATCGTATAACAAAGAAGCACAAGTGGATTAGTGTTCAATATAGTGCTGATTTAAAATAACTTTCGCTGGATTAGTACATTACCGGATTGAACTTATTACGATGCACCGACCTAAACTTATGTCTGCAAACAACGCCCCTTTATTTTATTATAATTTATATAAGATAATAATTGTTTTAACTACGACCGTGGTTCGTACCAAATCCCGGTCGCCTGAAATGGAAAATTGACAAAAAAACGTCGATTTTCCATTTCCTCCATATTTGGAGATGTAGAAGGGTAAGTTAGTACTGGTTAGAATGCAGTCCAGGAAAACTAGTTAAGTGAACCGGCCGCCGTATAAAATGTTGTAAAAATGGCGTTAAACCCAGTGAAAAGAAATGATTAATAGCCTCGACGGCGTCCAGCACATTTTATTTCAGTTTTGTACGGAACGTAAGTGTCGCAAGCAGTGCTTCTAGATTAAGAACCGGTATTAACAATCCCTCCGCATTCCGGAAGCAGATGCTAACAGCGGTTTGGACAAATTGCATTGGGTTTTTATATATTTATATATTGACCATACATATAAAGTCAAATTGTCATGGAGAATCACGTGCCCCAATCGGATAAAAAATATTTCGTAAATGAAACATACAAAAATTAAATGATGAAAGAAATTTCTGACGCTAGAAAACATAACAAACTTTCATGAACGTCTTACAAACTATATGTGCTGGAAATATATGTATTAAGTAAATATATGCACATGAGGATTTACGTAACAATGATGATGACGTGGAGGAGGATGACGTTTTTGTTGTCGCCATTGTTTTATTGTGAAGAGTTATTTCCCTTCTATCTAGAAAATGTCAGTCATCTGTAAACTATCTTTTATGATTGTTTTGCAATGAAATCAATAAAACAGAATAATTATCGTCATTGTTTCAAGGATGTGTCTAAATTGTCTCCTACTTATTTCCTTATAAAGTATAAAAACTAAGATTTATCACATCGTACCAACGAATGTTATTCCCGAGATATTTTGATGTGGACTTTGTGAAAGAAAAAGCAAGTGGAATGATTTATATACTAGGTTAAAGTACATTTGTCAATATTTTAGCTGTTTGTATAGCTTTTCCTAAGAGTCATGTTTGTTTTTGGCACCATAATGGTTATAATTCGTGTTATATGACGTAGGTCTGGTTTAGAAAAGCAAAGGAGATCCACATTATTGGTTATATAAGTCAGAACGAAACTAATTACATAGGGATAAATACAATAATAACTTCGCACGTATTCATTATTATATTTGATATTACAATCTAATTCCTTACACCGTTGCTAAGCGGAAATACATGAAATATATTGATACGAGCAATGAACACACGCGCAATAAAATAAGCAAACTCATTAATTACCAAAACGAAAACTTCAGTGTTGTTGTCTCATCCTCAAAGTTGTTAAATGACTAAAAATGCAATAAAAGTTATTTCATACTTACCAGTCACAGTGTTTGGCGGAACTTTGGTCCAGTTGAAAGTTTTCATCTTATGTTTCGGAGTCGGAGTGGTGATTCTAAGCACTGAATCGGGTTGAGATCTTAATGGATACGTAGCTGCCCTTGTGATACCACCTGGAGGCGGCGGTGGTGGGGGTGAGCCCGGAACGCCTGGTGGAGGAGGAGGGGGCGGTGGAGAACCAGGAACTCCTGGCGGTGGTGGAGGCGGTGGTGGAGGCGGGGCACCAGATCCTGGGGGCGGAGGAGGAGGTGGTGGCACAGGAGGACCTAAGCCAGGAGGAGGAGGTGGTGGTGGTGGCGGCGGCGGCGGAGGGGGAGGAGCAATACCTGAACCTGGAGGTGGTGGCGGTGGAGGAGGAACGGGAGGAATCCCTGTAGCTACGCCATCACCTGGTAATGGTGGAGGAGGAGGTGCCGTTGGTATTCCGGCCTTAGACGGACTTGAAGGGTCGGATGAAATAGGAGGAATGGAACAGCTAGATGGCGAGTAAGGACTTGAGCTTTGTGGAACACTATATGGTAGTCCACCAGGGCTTGTTGCAATGTGCTTTGTAGCAAGTTCATTTAAAGCATTGGCAAAGGACGCCTTTGAATCCGTTTCTATCACAGCACTAGACCCATTGATATCATTATTCACATTAGTGTTATATGGCATAAGATCAGTTTGTGCACTGAAGTCATGGGTATGTTTGCTATAAAAACCACATTGATCACAGAATAGCTTTGAGGATTTCGCCACGGATGAGTTGTTCGATGAAACTGGCGCTTTTGGAAGAGGCATATAAATAGCCTGCCGTACAGCCGTTTCTGCGCAATCCCATCGAATGTCTCTGCAATTTATGAAAAGAAATTATATTTTAGTATAATATGCAATACACTCAAACAATACAAAGTGCAAAATGGTAGATACTCCCTCGTAATGAACAGACATAGTACGTCGTATATATATACGTATATATTGTAGCTAAAATTCATCGAATAGATAGACCATATATATGTCTAATATATATATATTAGACATGTTTGGTCTATCTTTTGGATGAATTTGAGCTAAACATTTGCCGTTGTTCAAAAAGTCGCCGTTAACTCAGGCTTGACTGCTTGTATATTTATTACATCAAAACCTCGGCATTTAGACCACTTATGAGACCGTAAACGGCCTTAATATTGAAGTATTCTCAATAATATACAATGTACTCATTATTTACGGTTGGAATGTAGAAGTAAACTAGTCTTGAGGATTAGCCCGGAGTGTTTTGCCATCACAATACGGTGGTTTACATATTAAAGTTAACGCTAAATGAACTTTGACTGTATTTATTGGACTGATATCGTATTCATGTACTGTTTTGAAATACCTATCGAATAGTAAAATAAACAATTGAAACAATAAAAGTTGGTTTTACCTTTTAATACTTTGTACAAGTAAAACTACACTGATTTTAAAGCCGACTACTAGTATTTGGCTTCATTTGTGTATATGGTATCTTCATTAATGAATGATGAACACAATTCGACATTTAGGAAAGTAAAAGTGTTGAATTGCAACTGTATAATCAGGAATATTTTATAGAGAACAATAAAATAGTGATATTGTGTAAGAATTGTTCACTATTGTTCAGTTTGTCAAGAATCAACACAAACCTCCGGCGGGATTAATTTTAAACTTTTCGTGGGAAACTCCAGACAGCATCGAAGAATTTCAGGGCCCTCAGTACTTTGATGTTTATAATATTACTAATATTTCTTAAAATTCATTGACAATTTTCGAGGCGCTGTTGGAGACATAATTAACTATGAATAATTCAGTGAATTACAAATTCTGAAGACATTTTTCTGAATTTGCAGTTGGTTTTGTGGAAGTTTCATTATGGTTCCAGGCATCATATAGTTCTGGTAATTTTGTTACGAAAATATCGGCTTATAATGACCGACTTGCGTTTTCCTTCGAGTCAAATACTGCATTAAATCTGAAAGGAATACGAGGTATAGTATTTCTAACATCTCGACTGTTTTTGGAGTTCTGTTTGTTCGACAATTTTAGCCATTCCACGACGACTTCTTATGTCTGTCCAACAAAGTCTGTCCAACACCATACCTTTTGACAATTACATGACACATGTCATTCAGCTACAGTACGATCTCAACATTAAAACCCACCTTTTGACTAAAGACATCGGTTGAAATATTGAGGTGGTCTTTTTATCAAAAGACATTATATTGCTGTCTGATTTGTAATGTTTTGTACAATGTGGCAAACTAATTCAAGAAACAGTATAACCGAGTCATAGCAACGTCTAATGCTCTTTCTATTGATTTAAATCAGATTGTTAAATTTAGCAATGACACTATTAATTTAGCTTATTTATTAAAAGTTAATATATCCCTGTAAACAACTCATTTAATATATACTAATTTATTTTTAAGCATTGCATAATCCGCCACATTTATACATACTCTATGAGCTCCTGGCAATATAAAATAATTTCACAATATAAAAATCAAAACGGAAAGGATTTATCATAAGTGTCGCTATTACCTTGTTTTCCAATCCGAAGCATAATTATGTATATATCAACACAATTTTGTATATGTTCTTTGTTTTGCTCATTGCTTGAAATAAAGCTTAAATCAAATCAGATTGTTGCTGTTATTACATGGAATCGTAAATGACGAAATTAAAACTCTTATAATTATGCAAGACAATATATGTTTTATTCTTAAATCTGACCTAAGACATTTAAGTTGTATTTATGTATATGTCATAAACACCATAGTTTTACATCGTAATGTAAAAAGTCAATTAATTCCTCATACCGCAGCGTAGGCGCCAATCAATACTGGGAAAATGCCAGTCGCGACCGTACCAAGCCGGGGTACAGCAATACCTAAATCGTCTTTATACAATTCTATTAACTTCACTATAGTCAAACTATTTCGGGCTTGTATAACATTCGCAAGACTTATGTGCGTTGACGTTATCATGCATAATATTAAAGGTTTTACATTGAACAATATTAGGCTTAGGTATAAAACGCAGAAAAGACGTAAATTATGTTACAGCATCTTCGAAATACTTCTGTAGGAATATTTTACAATGACGAGGACTCAGGGCTTATTCATAAACTGTTCGTACGTTACAGTACTTATATTTGTACGCATTTTATGATACAACAAAACCTCGATGTTTAGACAACCTTCTGGACTAGAGAAATGAGGCCGCATTATGAAATCGAAATTAACATACATAGGTAATGTTGAAAACCTGTCCAAATGTATAATCATTACAATGAATCGATTTGAGTAGTTAAGAGGTCGATATTAAGGTTTTATTTCTTGTAAATTTGAGCAAGTGGAACGAGTGGTCGTTGTCGACAGGCAGTCGCTTTCGGAGTTGGCCGCTTAAGCAGGCTGGATTAATTTTCATTATTTTAATGAGATGTTACAGAAGATCGTCATGAATCAGGAGTCGCAAAATGTCTATATTGTTATTTCGCACTGTTCTACTATAGAAAAACGCATTGTCAGCAGAAAAAAGAGAAAATATGGCCGCTAGATGACATGATATCAGTGAAAATGTAAACTTTAAAATGATAAGTCTACATGAGACAGACATTAAAGTTTATCAAACAGATGATGTCTCATTACATATACATATATATATATATATCTGAGAAAAATCGTTGTCGTCTATGTAGACAAATATTTCCTGAAATTATATGAGGTAGACACGGGCTTTCGTAAACATTAAAGCACACCGAAATTCATAACATTAAATAAATTCGTATGACAATTCATCGCAAAGATGACATCAACATTTCGACGATTTATATTTCAGCTTTCGATAACATTTAGGTGCTCTTCAACGAGGAGGTACAATCTCTACTTAGAGTTGCCGTCCATTATCACTAGTGTACATCTCTGTCAACGTCTCAGCTTTTACAAGATTCTTTCAAAACATAAATAATGAAATAGACTATAGAAATTTTACAAATTAGCGAACTGAATCTTTTTTTATCATACTTTTGAGTATGCACAAGAAATAGCAAAATAATTTATTCATCAAGGACACTACTTCTTGATGGAACATGTCTGCTTATTTTTTATTCGGGTTACAAAATTCAGTCGATAAAATGGAATGGAGAAGTTGCACCTTAAAAAAATCCATCAACATTTGGAAGAAAAACAAAAGCGTGCATTTGAATTGGTGATCAAAACTAAACTAAAGGATGCTCTGTAAAATGCTTTCGAACTACTTGACAGAGATGTATATGAATGATAAGAAACGAGAACTCTGGATAGAGGTTGGAGGAGGTCGTGTTACTACTTACATGTCATCGTCATCTGAATCAATTCTCAGCAATGTTTGTAGAATGTTGAGCAAAACATCGGAATGAGGTGAGTTATAAACCTGGAGTATAAAATACAATTAGGCCTCATTTAGTGACCACCTCGATATATAACGAACACAAGTTCTAACCTATTTCCAGTTCAAGTTGATAATGAGACGACCTCAATATTAAGACCGAGTTATTTAGCCCAGTAGGTAGCTTCAATATCGAAATTATCATGTACACATATTCCAACCACATTGCAAAACATAAGATTGAATGTAGCAGCACGCACAGAAATGTTTTCGTGTTTGACGCCTCTTTTCAACAATATTTTATTTACATACCGGCGTGCAGTTAACCTAACCAGTTCAGTTATATTTTGTATCAGTATTAACATTGATCTCTGGATGTTATCACCAATTTCTCCACATGAATTATCAGCTTTGAAGAATGAATAGCCTTAGACACAATATCTTTAACAAACTCCTCACAAACAGCATTTGCTGCACACATGGTTCGTACTCGCTATGATGTAACGCGAAATAATAGATAAAGTATACATTATTCTAGGCAAAGGATCCACCTCATGGAGTCAAGGAGAATAATTAAAA
Organism: Lutraria rhynchaena; assembly: GCA_008271625.1. NCBI lineage: Eukaryota > Metazoa > Mollusca > Bivalvia > Venerida > Mactridae > Lutraria > Lutraria rhynchaena. The sequence continues at coordinate 4,696,666 of VIBL01000012.1, forward strand.
AAAAAATACGACATTATAAATTCATTGGACATGTAAGTATCAGGAGGACATAATTATGTTCACACTGTTCAGAGGGCTTCATCCCTTTCTAAGTACAATGTTTTTATTCAATTCTAGGATAAATATGTAATGAATCTAGTATAATGATTATGTTTTCTTTCTTTACATATATTTAAATATCTACTTAAAAACTTAAATGTTTATTGTATATTTCTACAATAAAATTATTTTGTTCGGTATTCTCGCCCATACATTTTGGACACTTTCCTGGACGCTACACCGGCTTATAATTGGATAATTATTTTTTCCCGGAAGTGATTCCAAGTTCTCAGGAAGATTTGGGTATTTAAAGGACAGTAAAAGTTAGACAAAAATGCCGAGACATGGATGGGTTCTAAGAGAAATACTTTGTCTATATTTATAAAAGCGCATCGATATCATGCATAATTCAATGATTTATAAACATTTGATAACGTATGGTGTGATATCACCATTGTGAATAAAGCGAAAAATGAGAAATAATTTTGGTGAGAGCAACCCCAGCATAACTCTTCGAACGTAACATGATTATCTTACAATAGGGCTAACGGATTGAAGCGTTTGTTTAGATAACATCTCTTCTGATTGGCTATGATTGGAGTGACTCAGTTAAACAAATATTTTGATTGGCTATGCGTTGAATAACCAAAATTATATACACCAGCTCTTTTGACATGATATTTCTATTGGAACATAGACCATGTTTACATATCAAATCGTTTGGTTGTCTATCAGTGATTGGACTTATAATAATGGCAGCTGATAAGCTTGATAAAGACATCAATAACACCATTCGGTGTTAAATATTGTTACCTTTTCATAAAGCGCATTGAACACAGCATTGTGGTCATTAATGTCAATACCAATTGGATTTAGCGCAGCAAATGCTTCATCGTCTTCCTGTTTCTCATCATCAAAGACATTACATTGTATGACCAAATCTTCATCATCTTCATTGCGTAACAAATCTATCACATCCAGCAGATTAAGGCCTAGAAGAATAATCAAATTTTGTCATATTAAGAGGCCATTTTGTGTTAAGAGGCCATTTTGTGTTAAGGGGCCAAGCCTTCCACTCGAGAGGAAGGTCCATTTGCACAGGCTAGGTCCTAAAATGAATAATTTGCCCTTCGGAAATGTTTATTTATCGTTGTCCTTAAATCATTGTAAAAGTTGATGGTTAATATAACACAAATGTCGAATAGACATTAAATTAAATTTCTGGTGTTCTAAACTTTCCATTTTAAGCGGCACAGAAAGATTGCAAATACCTCAAAGCATACCGTTTTAGTCAATTTGTAAATTGTCACAAACTGACTTTTGTTTTCATCTTTCATTTTAACAGCAGTATTCATAGCTATCCATTTTCTGTAATAATGTATGAAGACTGAGCGGTTCTGCTGGGCTTGACAACTCAGAAGATAATTAGATTATCAGATGACCTTGTCAAGCATGATACAGAACTTAGCTCACAATGTATTTATAATCTTTGTGACAATTTGGTTTAGGGCGAGTTTAGAATCCTATACAATTGTATTAGAAGCAAAATTATATTTGATCTAATACTGTGTCTCAGAATCATTGTAACATCGCATGAAGCATTGTTCTAACTAAGAATCATGTCTCAAGCACGCATTGCCTTAACTGGCGTTGTCCTAACCAAGAAGGGACTGAATGTACATAAAACTATCTTACTTCATCCGTTGAGGAATATCATGTTGTACTAAATTCCCGTCTAAACGGATTTAAAACATAATTCAAGCTGTAATTAACCGAGGAAGGTTCCTAAGGGTATTTTATCCAAGTAAAATAATCTCTTTCTTAGAAAAGTAGACGACAAACCGAACGAGAACGGACGACAATTTTGTGGCAGAAAGTTTCTTACGAAATTGCCGGGAATCCCGGCAAACTTACCATAATTGCATCATAAATAATTAAGGACGAATGCAAAACAATTTGAAAGGATAATTAACACAGATCTCCCGTGGTTCGGCGAGAAGAAAATAGTGCGATGTGATTTAAATCATAATATTCCTACGCCCTTTTAGATATAAGCAATATGTCACGATAATTGCTCATGCAGTGAGATAATTAAAATGTCAAACGTATCCAATATCAATTACAGTGAACAATGTTTTAGTATCAGGCAGTAAATCACGTTGTCGGGGTTTTGTATGTTTATAAACGATGATACACAAGGCAGATGTAGACACCGCTCAAGACGGAGTCACGTGGTACCAGACGGAAAGAAAAAGGATTGGTCTTTATGATATATTGCCACATTTTGAGCATAGAATTAGGGATCAGAGGATGTTGCTTATATATTACAAGAAACTTGAGGAAGAATGAAATTTGAGCAAACTAGTAAAAATGTGAAGCAAAGTCATATTAATTCGAGTGTTAGCGTTAACGCTCGTAATTTCTCATGCGGCTTGAAATATATAGCCGCGATAAAGTCCTGTAAAATATTTATTGTCACTAATTGTATTATACATTTGGAATTACACTTCGTACATTACATAAAGCGTATTTTTCTCCAGTAATGACAAGATGCGTTCTGAGACATTTATCTTAAAGACAATTTTATCTATTTCTTAAAGCGATAGAGTACATTGTATTTCTTTTTACTACTCCTTTTGCAGCCGGTAAAAACTTTATTTCCACAATGCTCAAGAAAAAAATCTACCCCATGAAAACATTTTTTTGTTTGCAAAGTTCGATATATTTTAGAAAATTCAAGGCAAAACAAAGTGAAGAGCAGTAACTGTTTGTTTTCTGTTCATTGTCTAAAAATAGATCATGCTACTTTCGGTTTGAAAACTCAAAATCATTCACAAAGGATATCATTCTGAAAAATAAAATTCATTTCCGATGGTTTGAAAAATAAGTTCAACATTTTGAACTATTGTTTTGCATTTTTTTTCTAGCGGATTGTATAATTTATGAGCACTTTAAAACTGATAATGTGCCTTTTTTCCGAAGCCTGAAGTTACCTCCCTTTCCAAAAAACGACAATCGGTTAGTTTGCAATTTAGATCAGTTTGGGTAAATAATAATTGTAAACTGTTCAATTACACATTTGTTTACTCTGATCCGTAGTATTATCAATACATGAACCAGTTTTTATACCTATAAATTGTTGTCGGAGTCTAACTCGTTCTTCTAGTTCTTCCGTGGCGACCAAAATACAATTGATGAATGCAATCAATGTAGTTTTGTACGGTACGACTTCAGTTGTTCGTAATTCATGCACGATTACACTAAATTTATATCGATGTTTCTTGGCAACCTGAAAATAAAAGCGCAAATTACAAGATGTAATCATACGATAAAAACGTGTTAAAACCTAGCGCAATACTAGTATATGTATTACAATATCTGAACAATGTCAAGGTTATTTTGTCTCTTTAAAGGGGAAGAACTTATTTTTTTGCCCCTTTGATAATTTTATTATGGTACCAATCAACCCAAAATGAACTTCATGTCTTAAAATGGTAAACTGATATGTATATTTTGGATAAGTTTTGAAACAATAAGTATTATTTCTATTTATAGAAATCGAGCGCAAACACCGAATGTTCGAAGGATAGTGGAACTAAAATGGGAACATAGGGCGAATTATACACGATAAACACTGGTTTTATGTTAAAGAATATCAGCCCCATAGGATAACCGAACTGTTTACATGTATAAATATCATGAAGTTATGAGAAAAGACAGTTCAGTAGCCTGACGCGAATCTTAATGCGTTTTATTCGACTATCTGGCTAGTTATGTACTCTTTACACTGCAACACAATCTTAGTCATTAAAACTACAACCCGTACTTATTGTCTTAGCGATTTCTTCATAAGTTCTGTGATATCTTGGTTTGACCGTATCGGTCCTTAAAAAGCATTTACAGTTTATGAACGCCGTCTTGTGTTATGAGGAAATAAGTGAAAATTTCGAACCACTAGGATCAACATTTACGTTACATACGCATGCGCATAAAACTGCAATTCCTCAGCAAACATTTATTGGTATAATAAAATAAACCTCGGTATGAAGGCCTTCTATACTTAAAGGCTATGACTCATCTCTGTCGTTTTGGCGGTCTTAGTTCACAGGTTTTACGATAAATACGAATGTTTGTATGAATATCTAACATGCCGCAATTTAAAAATGTCATCGAGGCAATGTATTTCAATATTTACCAATAAAAATGGCGTTTAGTTACGACATACAAAACCACCATAGTTTACATCAGCAGGCATCAAACATTTCTACGATCGTGCCCATAAAACAGCCATCAGCAAACATAAAAATCTGCCCCTGTGGTTTCCAACATTTTTACCGTCGTACTGATTCATTGTAAATATTGACAAGCAAGTTGTTAATGGATTATGTTTCACACAGCTCCAACCCAGGGGAAATGTACTTACTTTATACCAACATTGACGGTATTACATTGGAATTTGCATCATGGGAATTCACCATGGTTATTGCATTTTAGCGCGGATCCATTATCACAAAATACACTTTGAGTATCAGACATCATCAAAATAATCATGTGAAACACCATTTTTAGGAAAAGCTTTTTTTACATTAAACGTATGTTCAGTAGTTTTGAGAGAGAAAACGTTGCATCACTCTGAATGTACGACAAAATACATTAACGCTGCATTACCCGAGGGCTCTCTAATGATCAATTAAAATGTTTTAATTAAAAAGGTGAGTAATTAATGTGTCGAACTGTGTTTTAAAACAAACCGACTTCGTTTCTAGGCATCCTCACTGGGGGGTTACTGGAATCTGATGTTAAATACGGATGAATAACACTTTTACTGATTTATAACGAAATCGATATAAAACTTTGTGATATTACATAAATTTAAAGGTCCCTTCAGAATTACACTCACATTACAGATCCATACAAATACGCTAGTCTCCTGAGTTAATATATATATGGTGTATATGGTGTACAACTATAGTAATTAAGATGCACATGTATATGAGATTTTGTACATGTGCATCGTGATGAAAATTTCAAAAAAATCTTATCTTTACCAAACTTAGAAATTGTCATTTTAATGATTACAAAATTTTGAAATATTCAAAAGAACAAATCTAACGTTGCAGTACTTTATTCACAAATACAACCGTATTTGATCTGTTTTGCTATCAGGCTAAAAATAGTAATAATTAGTCACGCTAACATCATCTAAAATATAAGGTCGGTAGATCTGAAGAACTTTTTTCACATCTGAATTTTTAGAACGGAAATATAGTTACGTGGAGAAAGGTTTAGCGTCAGTAGAGTCCACAGTCTTATCTGCTCGGTGCTCTTTCGACTCCCTAGCCAGACGGGCTTCATTATCAATAAAAGAAACATTTGATAAACAATTTCCCGTCAAAACATCATTCATTATTTTACGAGAAATACTTTCTTCATACAGTGAAACCAGTGTTAGCTGTCACCTTGTTATAACAGTCACCTGCAAACAAATGCCTCTCTTCAGTATACATTTAGTTATAACACAGGCCAAATAGACCTCTGAATAAAGGTCAGCTGTAAATAAAGGCCACATTTCTTCTCTCTCTTTGGTGACCTTTGTTCACAGTTTTGGCTGAGACTAGTTTTCAAAATCTTATATAAAAACTCATCAAGAATAATTCGTACAACGCCACATTAATGCACTCCTTGTTTGGTTAAACATGTCAATTTCTTTAAATATCACGTGTAGTATATCACTTTAATGCTTTAGTAAGAATTTTTAATATGATTATCAAAACTCGTGCATGATTATCCAGCGCATTTTTTCAGACTAATTCCGTTATTCACTACACCACGCTCCTCTTCATACGAGCATGTTATACTTAGCTTGGGATTCAGTTTTATCTTCATTTTCATATAAATTCCTCAAGATTAATGAATAAATGATGAATGATGCTAAATTCAAATATTATTTCTTTCGTAACAGTAAAACATGGTTACAGTGAACACGGATAAAGTGAATAATCGGGTATAATGAAGTATTGTTTTCGCTACCAAGCCATACTTTATTTTAATGTAGTGGATATAGCAAAATATGGATATAGGTAACTAATTATCTTCATAACTTCCAATTTGAATTTAAGGGACTTAAATATAACTGTGTTCTACTGTATTATGATTTTCTGTTTCCTATCATGAATTCAATCCCTTTAACTATTATTTTCCGTGTATGATAACTGACAAGAAAGACCGCACGCTAAGGCTCGGTTTCATAATTTTTCCGTATATTGGTAACAAACAGTCGGGAAATATTCGACACTAAGTAACTATTTCATCTAATTAACGAAGATTACCGGAAACAGTCGAAGTTAGCCGGAAATAATCGAAGTTTACCGGAAACGCGATACATGTTCATTCAAATATCGGTTTACAACTGACTGGCCTGCGTCAATATTTAAAAAAAAAACACTGCAACTGCCGACTAAAGTGCATTCAATTTACATTACAAGTACATCATGATTGGCGCAGTGGTTCATACACAAATTGAGAATGAAAGATGTGTGGTATATTGAACAGAATATTTAAGAGCAGTTTAAATAAACCTGATAAAGCATCTCAGAATAAGAAAACCCTGATTTAATTCAATTTATTTAATCCGAAAATTCCGAATCAAAATATCCATATCATGCCCATAGGAAATACATGTAGCAGGGCTTAAGATTTGGATACATTAAAAAACACCCTCGTATAAAAGACGATAGAGCACAAACATGTTGAATCAGGGGTCATTTACTCAAGACAAAAGCGAAGAGCATGTTTGGCCGTGATAATTTGATTAATGGCGTAGAATACAAAGTTATTTACCTCCGATACCTGATTCACATATCATGAAGGAAAGTCTATTAAGTTTGACTTACAGACCGTGGGGGGGGGAGATATGTACTTGTTTGTGCACCGATAGAAAAGCAATGGGTTCAGTAAACTGGTCCAGTCTACCTTATTCGTGTGTGACTGAAGTACATGTACAACTGAAATGGCTGAATCAAAAAACTGTATAACGTATAGAAATTATTATTGTATCAAATCACTTCATGCATTTCCGAAGTAAGTAACTGTTGGTTGCATCTATATGTTTCACAATTAAAGGATTGCATCTTTTAGTGCATGAAATATCTAGTCCTCGACTAACGCATTGAGTCTTGTACACAAGATCAATGAAATGGCCAAGCAAATTAGGTTTTGAGGCGCTCTTCATATATTCAGCGCATGGATCTTCTATATATCTTAATATACAAACATATGTATGTATATATAATGCCCTTTTATACGACCTTCAGACGGCTGTCTTGATACGAAATGTCAATGAACGAAAATACAAAAGCAAACAGTGATGACATGTGTTCATATCTGCTTCTGTGACCATTTTATTACCTACAGGAAGAGCTGATGATTGATATAATTGACAACTATGTTGACATCCTCAGGGCCCCATACAGAGCAATCATCTAGGATGTGTACGAAAGGAAATCATTTGTCGATGCATTTATTAGATCTAATTTCACGGAAATGATTTCACTCTTCTAGATCAGAACGTTGACAGGAAATTTGGTCATAACATAACATTTATGAGACCTTCCAGACGTTTTAACTATGACAGTAGAAATGATATCAAAGAAGCGACTAAGGTTTAGTCACGAACGGCAAGGGATTTGATATTTTTTGTCTGTCAAAAGTCTACGGATGTTTAATACATTCGGCATATTGCTCAGTAAAGCACTGTGAAGTGAAGTCGGATACAGTGAAGTATTCAACTATTCGGGTCCCCAGAAATACACTAGACCTTGCTCTACTATACATGATCTAACGTCAATCATTAACAATTCAACAATATTTTAATAGTAATCAAATCACGAAGGAAATGATCCAATCAGTGCCTACCGGTTCCCGATACTGGGCGATGGGGAGGGACAAACAAATACTAGATTATGAGGCATGTTCAGTTACATAGTCACAGTCTTCCGCTTAGTGCACATATCCAGTTTTTTGTGCTGTCAAAATGTAACAGAATTGTAATATCCATGCGCCGTATGATCAATTTGTCCTTATATTAAAGTCATGCAATGTATATTGACCTCAAATAAACAAACATTTATTTTGATAGCATTAAGGTTAGATTTTCGTTTACAAATTCATTGTATTATTCCAAGACACGTATGGCTTTGTAACAATATAGCAAGTAGAAAGCTTAGAATTCTCAAGAGCGTAGACCATTGTCAGCAAGGTGTTTAAATTAGATAGAGAATTGATGTGGGAAATCCATCTAGAACAAAAATTCATACAGTCAGGCTATAATGTACGTTGCCTTTCGAATCGTCAAGACTACAAGCTGTCTAGGTATATACAGTCCATCTTCAACCATATTTGTTTTTTTTTTGTACTAACCAGTATAAACTAACCCTTTTCCACTTTTCAACATATGGAGGGAAGTCGACATTTCTGTCATATCTTCATAGAAGAGTATGACCTGCCGCGACCGGGATTCGAACCCGGATCTCTGGGATACAAGTCAAGCGCACTTACCACAGGACCACGACCGCGGCCCCTTTTCAACTATAGCTCTTACAGCTTGTAGGCTATGCCTACGCTTAAACTTCATAACCCGACGAAAAAATTCCTTATGTTTTCTGATGGTGTCCAAAATTATTCGATTGTTAAGCTTTATTGTACAATTACTGCATTTAACTACACAAAGACGAACAGTATAATTATGACAATAATTTAGGCATACCAATAGATATATCGGCACCTACCTTGAAGCTATCTAAGGCTGTTAATGTCAACTGGTAACCATCTGGCGAGTAGACACAAAGTGCAGATAATAATTCAAACACTTGCTTCTTCACCATCACATTGTTTGTATCTAGGGCTGGAAAAAGAAAAGAAAACACGTGACAACGGATATATCATCCCTTAAATTTATTAATTCACTTTAATATCCTGGGGAACAAATGTGTCGGTGTTAGCTTACGCAAGGACATCAAGGGAAGTAACTTGGTATAATGTAATATGATAATCTATAGGCTGATTTCTATTTAAAGGTAAAATATTGCGTGTGGCAAACTGTAAATAAAAATTACTATAATGGAATGATAATGTAGGTCTTTGTTAATTATGGTGGAACAATGAAGAAACATTACGGTGAACTGGATACAAATCCCAGACGTGGTAGGTCATACTCTTTTATGAAAAAAATATCTTTTATAAAAATTGTTGAAAATGGCGTTAAACCCATTGAAAATAAAAACATTTGTATTCCTCTTGTAAAATTGGTCTGAATATGTATATCACCATTAAACAGTCGTATCTTTTCAACTCAAATACGTCGAGCATGAACTGGAAATTTGAACTCACAGACTTTTCATTAAATCAAATATATCATGTCTGTCTTGAGTCTATTTTGAAAAGAAAACATAAAATAAAAAAAAAATTATTTTCATACAAGATGTCTATTTAAGTTTAAGACATCGTAGACATGTCAATTAATCAGTAAATGAAATCACCATGGCAATTGTACAGATCTGTTCTACTCATGGCAGACAAAAACTTAATTCCAGATGAAAAATACAGTCTACTGAATAATTAAAGACGCCAAAATAAGATTTAGACGTTAAGTCAATGGCTTAAATTACTTACGGTATTGACTGTAGAATGATGACTAAATTAACTGTGTCTCATTTAATTGTCTTGTGAATCAATACAGAAATGAACTTCAATTTGTACCACTCATGCGTATTCCGACAATCGGAATTGTACAATACATATATGTCTCCCTCATTAATTCATAACATTTTAACAACTCATAAAATATCTATCCTTTTACCTCCATTATTTTCTATACAATGTACACATGCAAAATGACTTTATTTGAAGGTAACATTACTTTCTAAAGCGAATCAAATCTGACCGAACTGAATCGAACCGTAGCCGAACGGTCCGGAAGTGAACAGAACGGAACGGGACGGTACAAATAACAATGAAGAATACGTTATGTAGTTCTAAATGCAAGTATGAATGAAATAAACCCTATGAATGTTTCTAGACTTTAAAAGCTGTCCACAAAGGGTTCTACGACTGTCTTCAACATGATCTCAGCTATATACTCATGGGCAGATATTCTAATCTGATTTCTTGGAGTCTGTACCAGTACAAACATTACTCCCCGCAAGTAACTGCTGACTTCTTCGTTTGAATCACTAAAATCAGCAATGGAGGGCGAATGAATTCAGAAGCAATGTCATTAACAAAATCTCACATGGACCTTATGTAAGATTCGAACTCACAAACTCGAGTTCTGTAAACCTTACTTCTTACTTATTGCACCGAGCAAGCGGGCAGGCGGGCGGACACATAATGATAACACTGGAATCTTGAACATCATTAAATATAAAACTTTCGGTATAAGGGAAGATTGCAAATCTTACAACTCGTTATCTGATACTTTAGATGCAGTATCCAAAACAAAACATAACACTCCGATTGTATGTTACCTTCGCTTTTGGGTCTAATGTAAATTGAATGATGATTGAGTTTACCATCATAGTACACGTGATCTATATGTAATGGGTTATTTTACTTAATTCTAGTCTTAAACGACGAGTTTTGTTATGTTTTATGCCTCCTAAATATATGGTGAAATATTTCTTGATGTCGTCTTAATTGATCAAGTATTTCTTCTAGTTACAATTGCACAGAAAATTTTACCACGGCATAATGCTAATTTTTGCTCTGTTTCTCAATTAAACTTCTTAGATATCTAGATAATAAAACTTTCCACCTTTCTCTTACTAACAGTATCCAAGCTTTTGTACTTAAAATGACTGTCATTAAATAGAATGATATTGTACTCTTCGTCACCTGGTGCAACCAAGTAAGAACAATAAGTTTATCAGCAATAGAATTGTGGTTAGTAGCAATGATCTCAATAAGTTGTGCGCATGCGTATTGGAAAGAATAATCGTAGTCTCTCTATATTTGGTATAGTTCGTTTCGTTTCGTTTCGTTTCGTTACATATCCGAGTAATGGCGGAATATGACGGAAAAGTCCGACCTTTCCGTAAAATTGAGCATTACATGTTTATTTATCTGATTGACTTCCATTAGTTCGACACTAAGAGCGGGATGTGACAAATGTGAGTTCTACTACCGTTTATATTGGTTGGGTATGAGCCTTGAATAAAAGCTGACTAACGCTAAAGAAGCCGAATCAACATACAACAAGAATACAAAAAGCTTGTAAGACCACATTCGTTACAGATCACATTTGTTGCAGGTGTTACAAATGTGATCATATAAGTAGCGAAATCAAGCATATTTGTTACATATTTTGATACGAATATGGTCCATGTCGTTTTTTTTTATTTTACATGTTACAAATGCGATCTGTTAAGAAGGTAGTCAAACAAAGTTTCTTATGCAGACACTGATATATATATCATATATTATACATATATAAATCCAGACAGAAATTTAAAACAGTGAATATAAAACTGCAAAAGCTGCCTTTAACTGTCTTCTTTTACGCTGATATTTCATATCAAGGTCGGTTATTATTGTCGTCTTGGAGGCAAAGCGAATCACGAATAAATCTTCGCATTAATGACAACAGACGACATTTACATGGCATTTATTTTGAATTCAGAACGAGGCTCCTCAGCAGAATCACAATCACTAAGCGCATGACGGATGCAATGTCAGAAGCAGATTTACGATAATTTCCAAGAAAATCACTTATAACAAAATATAATAGAGTCAAAAGTTGATACGTGCAGTCTCATAAGAATACATAATACAATCCGCTGTATTTCCTTCTTATAGTTCAATGACTCGCGCAAGTTCACAGTGTAAATCGAGACAAACCACCATTAAATCTTAATTAGCAATTAGCAGCGTTTCAAACAACACCAACCACATGATTGCTTTCTTGAACCATCTCAAACATAATCTTGAAAATTAATTAGTCCAATGCATGTATGCAGCAAAATGTGTTGTTTCCTTAGCAACGAAATCAACAACACGTAATTGCTTTTAATCATAATGAAATAGCCAATGGGAAAGCGACTGAAACAATGATTGAGAAAAACCAGCCCCTGTATTCAGTGGTAATAAATTGTGTTATTTGCAATGGCCGCCAAAAACTACGAAGTTTTGCTAGGGCCATCACAAACTACGAAAATTTGCAAGGTCCATCAGAAATAACGAATATATGCAAGGGCTGTCGTAAACTACCGAAATTGGTGAGAACAACATTTCAAAGATATAGAGAGCAATTTTAAAAGCATATATTTACTTTCTTGAAAATATATTTATATATATTAATACGTTCTGTTTTTGTAATATAATTGGAAAGTCGCTACATAAATAATCATTCTATCATTGATATTACAGCGAAGCCTAGGTTCGCAGACAAACCAAGGCTTTGGTATACTTCGTCAGTAAGGCGAAGGACTTTTGATTAAAAGGTCGCAGACAGATTTCCGGGGCGAGGCATAATTATGTGTCTCCGTGACAGTAGCCATGGTCAGAGGTTTAAAAAACATAAGATTGATCTCTCGGTACAAATCTCAATTTTGCCTTCAATATTCAAAGATACTTATACAATGCAATAAGATTGCACCACTTTTCAAGTAGTGTTATATACAAGCGAACAGATCCAAATATTTACTTACATAAATTGCAAAATAGACATTCTGGCGTAAAATATATAAAAATGAGATTCGAACTTGAAGATCAATTTCAAGTTTTCTAACTTTAGCTTCTAAAGATATTCCATCCAAGACTTCTGCAGATTCTGATGAAAGCTTAAAAGACAGCAGTTCGCGGCCGTGGTCCAATGGTTAGTGCGCTGGACTTGTAACCCAAAGATCTGGGTTCGAATCCCAGTCGTGGAAGGTCATACCCTTCCATGAAAATTTGACAAAAATGTTGATTTTCCTCCATATGTGGAAAAGTTGCCGAATCCTAGTGGAAGGGAAAGTTAGTACTGGTTAGTATAGAGTCCAGAAAAACAGGTTAGGTGAACCGGTCGCCGTTTATAACTGAAAAATTGTTGAAAAACGGCGTAAAGCCCGAGTGACAATAAGTCACACAAAAACAAAAGACAGCAGTTACATAAGGAATGACCTTTTTCTAGCTAAAAGGTATGAAATTTCTATTTACAAAGACAAAATGGACATTCCTATATGGATGGAACTTTCTTCTATTTTATGTAATGACTATATATATACTTAGCGGTGGTCGTTATAAAACTGGAAGCAGAATCAAAGCAACCTCCTGTAGTTTTACCATCCTATATTAACAGCAGGGGATATCACTAAACCAGTGCTCGTGATGAATCTAAAAGTACTAAGCGAATGCCAAATGTTTGGGTTTGGTGAAAAACACCATGAAATAAGATTGACCCGGCTAAACGTGTGCTTCGCCCGCATCTAACCTGTGTACTCTCGATCGGAACTACATATTTTTACCAACGTAGCTAGCAGCGAATGTTCATTCGTAAATACAAATGAAAACCGTGTCGTAAGTAACGGCTTTTACAGCTATAACAAAAATCAGTTTTCTTATTTTACGTTTAATACTCTATGACTAGCGCACAAAGTCATTGTTTTTATATTCATAAGAATAAAAAATATGCATTATGAAAATATTGGGAAATAGAGAATAGGAAATTTAACTTTAAAGAAATACTGCGACAGAACTATGAACTGTCCGGATTGTTTGATGCCAAATGGTGTGAACAACTCTGGGAATGTCTTGGTGATGAATAACGTCACATAATTGTACACAATACAAACTGAAGACAACACAATCAGCCCGGGCCATCATCATTGTTTAATGTTTATCATACAATAAAACTACACCTAGTGATCATTTCAACAGTTACACCACCTCCTTAGAACCATCACTTAGTTTGTTGTTTAATGTTTATCCCGCAATAAAACCACACCCAGTGATCACTTGCACAGTAAGACACCTCATCAGAACCACCACTTATTTCGGGCCGCTTTCCAAAGTTTTCTCTATGTTTAAACTTGATAATGAGACCAACTAAATATTTAGACCGATTTTTCTTATATAAAGGATGGTTTTAATATTGAGGTTTTACTTTAGACCAATACTTTAATACACATTTCACAAAAAAGTTCTGTTGATTCTTTTTCATTCAAGTGCAACAACGTATATTATATATACGCAATTAGCACTTATATTCATAATTGGTTGATGGTTATACAAATGCATTAGTTCATCGACCACCCAGACAGAAAGAAAACAAATAAATATGGACGATCTAACAGCCAGCAGCGAGTATCACGATCTGGTTACCTGGAAACGAACGGTTAGTGTCATTAAACATTATCACCCGAAGAATACCATAATCGTGAGTTGACAGTTATAAACAAGGTACACGTATATAGATAACCAAATATGCTTAAAACACCAAACGAAGCTAAATATTAGTTGAATGATCACCATTGAATGTAATACACATGTTATACAAACTTTTATTATAATCTTTAGCAAACAAAATCGACATTTAAAAAGTAAATGGTAGAGGTTACTGTTTAAATGTAGGTGAGAAAATAGTTGATATATATAAAAAAATCTATCATCCCAAGAATGCCATCCGATCCAAGATCCGTCCGAAACGCAGTAAAATGCATCAAACGACTGATAAAAAAACTCGATATCACGACCACCATTTGGACATGAAAAAAGTGGTCTTAATATTTAGCTGGTTTGATTATCAAGTTCAAATATTGGAGAAATATTAGAAATACAAATTGCTTTGAAACAAAGTGGTCGTTATAATGAGGTGGTTTTTTATATTGAGGTTTTACTGTATGTCAGAAATCCACGAAGGTTCAGAACAGTAACTGCTTGAGATGCGGGGCGAACATTGTAAGGAGCGAATAAGTAGTTTAACATGTATAGGCAAATTTATCTTTCAGCCTTTTATTGTTTCTGACATATTTTCGTTTTGTTTTCCTTTCAAATCTAAAGTATACACGAATATTCATGTCTGTTTCAACACAATTGCAATGCATAATTTGTTTTGAATCCAAGCATATCGGTAGAAGTTATAAGAAGACACCATTAATTTATTGCAGCAAAACCACACATAGCCAAAACTTCATTATTCAAATCACTAATGGTTAAATCTACGACAAATTAAACCACCAATTATCATTTATTTCATTTATCATTTATCTCAATTATCATTTATTTTTGGACTGGTTTTCAATATCTCTATACATATATTTCAATATGATAACAACATATAATTCAACATATAAACAACTACAATATTATTAAGATTGAAAGTTTGATCCAAAAGGAAGTCTTAATACCGAGGTTTTACGGTATGAAAAGACTTAACTACTAATACCTAAGTCCAGATTTTTTTTGTAACTTCGCTGATTAGAATGAATATTTTCACGCATCCAACTCAATAGAACCAGGAACTAATTAACAAGACAACGAAATTAATGCCATTATTATCACAGAGTGAACATATGTGTCAAACATGCATGCTGATATTTGAAATTTTATTGCTCCGAAGATGACTGGCATGATATAATAAAACATCGCTCAAGAAAGAAAATAATTGTCATTTAGAACTGAAGCATAGAACGATCGTTAACGATGTAAATGAAAACTTCCAGTGTGTGAAAGGATTAAAAGATGAATGTATTTTCAGATAATTTTAAAGATTTAGAAAAGATTTATTTACTCTTCTGCGTTATATATGACATCAAAATTACCAGATTTTAGCATGAAATCGTTGAAATTGTGAATATATTAAGTACGCAATTTAACGGATTCAAATACGCTATACCAAACTTGGGAATCCCCTGTTGATGCCCTTATATTTTAGGGGCTTAAGGGGTGGCTCTGATCTTTTAAGGAAAATTCTTTTGTGAATTTTATATCGAAAGAAAAGCAACATCCAGTGGACAATTTTTGTTCCTGGTTTCTGTGTAAAGAATCACCAATAAGACATTTGGAGAGAGGATGTTGTGCAGAGGGAAATGATTTTATCTTGTTTATTTATTTCATGGTGTCCTAACAGAAAAGGTAACACTTTGACATCTCAACAGCTTTATCAAATTGTTGACATAGTGAATAAGATTCACATAATTCTGTCAGAAATATCCTGAATTTTCAATACACTATTATAAAAGCTCGCTAAAAAATCAATTAAATAAACTTATTAACAAAAACAAAATTTATTCATTGCCAATACGACTTAATGGTGAAGTTCAATTTTACAAATTTACAAATAAACAAACTTATAAGCATACTCAATTGCAGTTTAAGAGAACTGTTTTGTTATTAATACGAGACATCGATATTAATAGAAACTGTTGTTTATTAATTAAAATTCACGTCTTTATTTGCTAGACCATCAAAATGCTTGGTATTTATGAGAAAAATATTATTAGGCCAATAAAATCTAACTAAATATTTCCTTCTCAGATCTCTGATATAACGACAAGTCACTAGAAAATGTTTCCTTTCTCAACACAATTTAAATAACACTTTACACAGATTTGATTGCCTCCATCAATATATCTTTATCTTCCTTCTTCAATTTTAAGTCCATGAACTGAAGAATGAAATCTAGAAAAAGCTTGTCTATGATAACCATTAACAACATCACATAAATAGTATTCTAAGATATAATTCTCTCTAATTTAGAAGACTGATTTATATCTAAGGACTAAGACTGCATAAATTGATCACACAGCCTTTGTACTGACATTTTCCATAAATACGAAGATCCAACTTTATATTGTATTCGTTTTGTATTCAATGATTCTTTATTAACATCCACATTGTCAAAGTCTCGTTCATTGAATAACCGAAATATTGAAGAATTTTATTAGTAAATAGCTTATACCAATATTTTGACATCCTAACTTTTATTAAAACTGCTACGGCAACTCATGTTGCGTCATAAATGCCATGACATCAAGCAATTAGTTTTGTTTGTTCGAAAATCGCATCAAACGTCACAGAAATGGATTTTTATCTTAAAGCAATATTATACAAGTCGCTGATATACTGCAGTAAACCAAAAGTTCAAATGTCAATTTATCAATGGATCTGTGAGTGTACAAGATCATTGATCAATCTGAAGAATAATGGAACTACATAAGACTTTCAAAAACCCGGTTGCACTTGTATATTCATGCTTATTACACGCTTTTTGACGTATTTTGTAATATACTGCTATTTAAAGACAACCGCGGATCGTTTGAAATTACTACATCATCGATATGACGAATTTATGAGACAAGATGACACGAAGTTGGTATGAATTTCTTGTATTTCAAAATTCCGCCTGCTGATAAAAGATATTTATGATCAAATCCTTGTTATTTAGATAGTCAGACTGTCTGGTGCATTGCATTGATAGGTTTATGAAGTTTCGATTAAAATTTTATTTCGAGAATATTCGTGTAATATTGCTAGTAAAAACTTGATGCATGTTGATACAACAATTTCTTTCTTGTGAGAGTATGCAGCAGTTCGCTTGAACGTTCCTCATGCGAACCTTTTCAATTCGAAAACCTCTCTACGAGAGAACGCAACAGTCAGTACGGATTTTTTGTGTATTGAATATTTCATATTAGACAAGTTGACAAATGCAAGCAATCCCAAAATATATTGTGGAAATGACAGGAATATTGACAGCGGCTGACATAACACAGAAACTGTAACCGATCAAAAAACTCTCCGATCCGAGCAAACTATTTTGGCCTAACATGTAAGCGTAAGAGAGGTTGTACTGTAATATTGATATTCAGATGTATACACGTACAAGGAATTAATGACAGGGACTACATGTCGTGCTCTTAAACAAAATTGAAAGGTTTACCTGCACCGAATTTTGATCCAAACTTTCGAGAGGTCGTGAGCGACTGCAATCCTATTTGTGAGTTCATTACAGTTTTTATACACATAACACACTCCAGTCGTTGTACGAGATTGGAAAAGGTACCCGAATAACTACCAAACGACCTTAAACCCTCAAACAGCATCTCCAGACCTCCAAGTTTCAGAAATCCACTCATCCATCTACGGTCGTCAGATCTCAGTTTCTTCCGAAGTCTTGAGAAATTAAAGACAGTAGGATCTCTGAGTAACTGGACCAATGATTGTGACAAAGCCACATCGCTGATAATGGCTGCCAAACGCCCTTCCGACTTTCTTTGGACCAATGTTCTTTTTTCTGGTTGCCTCTCTGATTCTGTGAATTCGTCTTTATCTTCATCAGATAAAAGGCTTTGAATTTCCGTGTCTTTTTCGGTGTCCGTAGATGTGCCATTCAACGCCTGCATTTCATTCGAATCAGGAAGCGTCAACCGTAAATTCGTCAGTAATCTTTGGTTTCTAATAGCCATGTTCAAGCATTTTCAACTATTCCTTACTTATCACGGAAAATATATTCCGCCTCATTACATCACATTTCCCCTACACGACACTATTTGCAATCTTATAGCTTTCTCGAAAGCAAGCAGTTTTCTGATTCTTAGAGCGCTGTAACAAAAATATCAACAACAAAAACAGAAGCTGAGAAATACTTCTAATTATCCGAAATCCGTCAGAAAATAAACCGGCAAAAAACGGATTAAATTACAATGCCTAACAGACGAATTGTAAAGCACTGTGAAACAAAATGACAGAAAATTAGAATTCCTTCTCCCTAAATAAGCAGATGATTACTCTAAGCTAACGTATGACTATCTATGGATACAATGACAGTACATAACAGTTTAAAGGACTGACATTTTCCAATAGTCTTCTTAAGACATGGCTGCGGAAACGCGACAAATTTCATAATGCGTCGTGATGTTGAGGTATATAACTACGTATATTCATAAAATCTCCACATAGATCGCGCGATATAGCGCTGCGGAAACAGTGTGTCATGTGACTAACATTTGTCTCATAACAATAAAAAAGTGGTATTGAGTGTTTTCTATTTATAGTGTATTAGATTTTAAAAAGTCATCTAAGCGTAGTATATTAAGAACGATGGGTCAACAGCATCAGCAACGACAGCAACATCAGCGATGTTGACCACAAAGACTAGAGCGAAAACGACAGCAACAACATTAGCAATAATAGCATTACAAACAGCAGCAGAGTAAAAGCATCATCAGTAATATCATCATCAGCATTGTCAAAAACAACATTATAAGCACCAGTACTAAAAAATCATCAGCATCTGTAGTAGCAACATCACCAGCATCATCAGTAAAACCATCACCAGCATCAGCAGCAACTACATCACCAGAATCATCATTAACAGCATCACCAGAATCATCAGCAACCATGCATAATCTCCGTCAAAATATGGTTACTAAAATTCTTATATCGAGCCATGTTTAGAAGATGTAAAGCAAAATTGCAAAACTATGACACTGGTTTTCTGTCGTTTCTAAGACATGAAACTTCTCTTATAGACTCTCTAATATACTAAATATAATTAAGGCTCGTAATGACAGCATTACAAGATTCAAACGCCATTTATCGACTAATCACCGTTAAGAGAAGACATACTTCTCTAGTTTGGTAAGACATTACTGTAATCATAGTATGTCTTAAACATTTCTATTTTCAGTTTTGTTAAGATAGAGTCTGCGTCGAACTCGGTGTAAAAGTTGTCACAAGTCTGAATTTATCGACCAGAAAGAAAGAATAATTAAAGATTTATACTTTTCTTAGTTTGTACTACGCAGTAGTAAAGCTTGACGATGCTTTTAAATTTCGTCAGAATAATGTCGATTTCATTTTTTGTATACGGTAAAACTTCAGTCAGCAACCATCCCGAAATATTAAGACCACTTAAATATAATAACAACTATTACAGTTTTCGACCACTTTCCAATATCTTCCCTTTGATTATTAGACCATTATTAGACCATTCAAGTATTAAGATCGAAATCTTGGTCATAAAGGAGGACGTTTACTGCACCTTTAAATGATATTAAGGGTCGTACATTGGCGAAGACGTGTTAAGGAGTATTATACATAATTTCGAAAACGTTCTTTTTTCTTGTTTTAAGACTGAGAAATACATCGAAATTTCCAAATAAAATACTCTAAAATGATATCAGAATTGACGTGGTTTGCACAAACAAGAATTCTTTTCACATATCAAATGTGCTATTAACATAATCACGTCTGAACAAATACCTGTATAACATAGATAAAAACAGTATTTCGAGAAACAGACACATAAAAATCCTACCTTAGTCAAAATACCACAAGTTATAATTTATGTTGTTAGGTGAAACGCGGAACTGATGTCAACATTAACTTTATACACGTTTTTCATTTTGACTAAAACATCTCAATATTAAGACATTTTCTGGGTACTAAAGTAATTTTATTATCTAGGCTGTTATGTTTCTGTTTAGAAGCTCACTGTTTATATTAGCGTCGATATAATGCCATTCACAAGATTAAGTAATGTTCAAGCAGCCTAGCGATTGCGCATGCGCGTCATCGTATGTGTAAACGACATCAGAAATAAGAAAAATTGACAATTATGAGAGATTACAAAATGAAATTTTGTGCTTCTGTTTGGCTTAAAATACAGACAATCAACAAAAATCAGTAAATAATGAATCAAATAGTGTTTAGCGATGTATTGATTCTGAAATAATGAGAGCAGATCATAAGCAAATAAGGTCAAAATATCGGTAACTAGGTGACCGGGAATTACGGTCAAAGGATTATATGCTTTCGCCATTACATTTTAGCCCTATTGACATCTTGTCGGTCAGTGACATTTGAGTTTGTCATTATCTGCTCTTTTCAAATCCCCTTAATGTGCACCATAGAATGGACTAATGTAAAAAAAGCAAAAAAAGAAGATAACTGACAATTTTATACAATGTCAATATTGAATTTTACGAACTGAATCGTGAAATTTTCTCTAGATTTATCGGTAAAACGTGGTATTTCTTGGAACTAGTGAATGGTGCCGTGTCTTATTTCCGGTGACTCTTCAAAATGAAGATGATAATGTTAATTAATATTGGCGTTTTCAGATCAGATGCAGGTTTCAAAAGTAAATTACGCTTTTAGAAAATGTCATCGTTACGATAAACCATTGATATGTGATATGATAAAACATATTTATACAATTTAAATCAATACCACAATCGCTTAATGATGAGAATGTCTGAAGGACACAGGTGCCCGTTCCATAGACATATCTTAACTGAGACATAAGTTTTTCTCTTAAAATATTGCTACACCTAGTTTGTAAATAAACAGTGCTTTTTCCTATCAATTGTTCTGAGGATCTTTTGTCATGATCTCGGGTATGGTGAAGAACCGGATACAATGATTTATGATTTTTTTCTTCTGATACGCCATTTTTTTATTTTCTTTGTTATGGATATGGTGAAAAAATAATTCCCCAATAATTCACTATAATCGTGTTCTACTGTAACAATCGTACGTTCTATCGCAGGTGCTGACAGGACGAATATGGACTGTATTTAGCCTTGTCGCCTTCCAGCATACAAAGTTGCAGTTCTACTCAATAAATATATAACAGTAAATATACAAAGAAAAAATATTCGGACATTAACTACAAGAAGACAATGACGTCAGTCGATTTTTATTATATATATTAAATCTACAGACATGAAACTGAATTTGGAAATTTTAATTCTTTCAATATGCAGCCAAACTCTATTAACGACCACACTAGGAATAAAGACAATTACTGTATAAATACCTTTTTGGCGGGGTTTTTATTTTGGCTATATTGGCGGTCATGGTCAGTTGCGCCAATTCAAAAACACAGCCAATTCAAAGCACCGCCATTTTATTTATATTCATGACCCCATGTTATTGTCAACGAGAGCTTAAATTTGGCGGTCTGATAGCGTAAGCGCCAATTTATGACCCCGTCAATTCAAAACACGTTAAAAAACGCTAACATTTGACACCGCAGACATATATTGTACTATACAGTATTTGGCCACGTGCTTATTAAAGAACCCAATAAATATATGAATAAAATCCAACTTTGCATGAAGATCGTTGATCGTTGAAGATACTCTTTGATAGCTAACTTAACTGCATAATTATACACTTCAATCGGCGATTATTTCGTGTTTCTAGGGAGAAAACGTTGCCCGACATTTCAGTACGACGATAGATTTTGAATGCTACGGGCAGTAATCGAAGAAATCTCAGATGAATCAAATTACCCAGTTACTTCCCTTGTTTAGTCATAGCTTTGTCGTTCATTTTATAATTCAGCTGGGAATCGCCTTTGGACATTAATTGTTACTTCAGCGAGTAAAAAAGTACAATTCATGATGGATACACAAGCGATCGGAAACAAACTTCGAGGTGAAAATCGGGAGGAAATTAAAGGATTGTTTTAATGGCACAAAAACTGTATGACATTTTCAACAAAGTGAACTTGATTAAATGATATCTCTTTGATTCAGAATAGAGATGGTTTAGATAAAACTGAAATAAAAAAGTAGTAAAGCTTACCATTGACAAGTCTCTTCAGATAGTCTCCATGTTCTACTAAATACGCCAGGCCCATCTTTGAGTTCATAATTGTCTTCACACATTGAACGCATTCTAATATCAGTAAAGCATCAGCGAGTTGAGTTACACGTTTAATTCCAAGAGTATCAATCAGGTCTAAAAGAGCCTCGGAACCGTTCAATTCTAGGAACTCAGAATTCCATTCCTTGATATTTTGTTTCAGTTTCTTGTTTAGTGCCGTTAGGAAATGCAAGTTTGGGCTCTGCAAGAAATCAATACAAACTTCCGGTGTGTAAGAATCAAAGTTTTTGTATGATATCACATCTAGGAGTTTACTTTTCATTCGACCGAATGGGTGTTTTTTCTTCTTTAATGAATCGCTTTTATGCTCGTTCTCATCTTTGTTCTTCATCTTCTCAGGGTTGTCTGTATTTGTTTCAAGTTCAGCTTTATCAGGGATCTCTTCGTCTGAATTATCTGACGAAGAACTGCTGTCCGAGCTTTTATTTTTTGTCTCTCCGTCATCATCTTTACCATTAAATTCTCCACCTAACTGATCGATATTTTCATCAGCTTTTTCTTTATTTTTCCTGTATGTTTTACTATCCTTTACCTTTAGATTTGATTTTGAAGCGTGTTCATCACATGAAGAATAGGTACTACTTTCAGAATCAGAGTCTGGTTCAGCCTTACCATTTGTTACTTTATTTGGTTCTGAATGCTTCCCGTCGCTATTGGTAGAAGGAAGCCTATCTTTAGCTGCGTTCTCCTTATCATGAACCTCCACCGTAATATCTCTTTCGTCAGCACCATTCGCATGCACATTGCCTCCCTTCTTATCAGTTCCACTACTTCCGCTCTCTGAAGTTTTTGTTTCTTTTTCACAATTTTCAGCCTCTGTAGGCTCTTTACCAAACTCAACCAGCTCACTTTTACTCCCTTTAAGTGCTTTAGATTCAGCCATTCCCATTTTCTTTTTATTGTGTTTTTTGGATTCTTGTTCTATTGGCCTTTTTAAACCATCTGTTTCATCTGTCTCAGGAGAAGACAGACAAAAAAGACTACGGGATTTGGAACGTCGATTCTTTCTTTTATTAGCTCCGTCTCGATCGGATCGCCTGCGAAGCTTTCGCATGATGGACGCCATGTCCCTGAAATTAACAATAAGCCGTTACGTTAAAACATAGGAAAGTTACCCAATAATGATTGTGGTTATCTTTATCAAAAGATTTGAGATTAAATCTAAGGACATCATTTTTTGTTACCTGGTAAAACCTGCCCACTTGAATTAACTATGCGAAGTGTTATTTGTACAGTGTAATCGATTTATTTCGCATGATAACCGCTAACAACGTAACATGGATGGTACAATGCATTCACTACCGCAGGTAAATTCTCTGTTATGACCGATTTCTTTAGATTGGTGGGTTTTGTATCAAGGTTTTACTGCAAAAATCGTCGGATAAATTTCCGCAAAGATGAATTTTCACTAGTGAATCAAGTCATTAAGATTAGAAATGTCTTGCAGCTAGTCCTCATAGTCTTGGGGAGACGTTCTGGAATCGTTTATTCCCCTGAAGCCACAGTAAACTGGTTTATTAATGTTGCAAATGAAAATCAGCGGATTGAAGTATGTGTAAATGTTGTCAGTGATTTCTAGCTTAAGGTAATGTCGTTAACAATACAAACAAGAACCGACTGGTGTTCAAACTGTTAAGCTGATGTTCCACTTTTCAAATTGAACAATCCAATCAATATTCATATCAGTAAGTATTGCAAAAGTAATTTATCAAAAATAAAATAACATTTATCTATTTCGTTATCAATATTAGAATACAGATCGACTGGCAGGCCCACCACCCTTCGACCCTACAACCGGCCCACCCATCCCCCCGACGGGCCCACCCATCCCCCCGACCGGCCCACCCATCCCCCCGACGGTTTCAGTCAGAAAATAGCAGGTAGATTCAGAATACTCCCCAGAGATATCAGGAACAACGTACACACAATTTGATATTCATATATACTGTATACAGTCGTCACAGCATGTTTTATCCCAGTTATGTATTACAACAGCTGAACAAACCAATGCTTATTGTTACACATCCTTTAACAATCGTCTACATCCCCATGAAATCTGAGATGGGGGAAATGACCTAAGATACAATATCTTCAATCACACTGTCACTAGGGGGACATTTACGTCGCACTAAATCGTCTCTGTTTCATTTGTCATGTGCCCGACCGACTGTGTTCATCAATTGGGCTACAAACAAATTATCAACAAACTAACTTTCTGAATTATGTGATATAAGTTATGAATTTGAAATGCTTTATAATTATGTGAATTCTCATAAATTTATGTAAAACATGGAAGTTTGTTAATATTTGATACACTGTAATATTCATTCATCTAAAAAAATAAAGTGGGCGTTAGAGACCAATTGATCATTCATTTATCATTGCAACACTCCTATTCGCCTACACACGCCTAAACAACCCATCATATTTTTGATGGTAAATCTAAAAAACTAAATTTGAATTTTAGCTTGAAGTACACAAGTTGTCACATGGATATTAAATGATTGCTACCAGGGATGTAGCTATGTAACTTAAATTAGGCCATAATGCGACTAACCGATCAGGTTTTATTTTCGAAACAATAATTTCAGAAATAGGCAAAAATATATTAAATACAAACTAAAACACACTCTCACTTGTATAGATTCACAAGAAATCTGATGGCATGTGAAGATAGAAAGTAATAGTAAATTTAACTCAGAGGCGTTTGGTCAATTCTTGTCCGTATTGTACGCGGGTTGGGATTGGTCTTTGAAAAATATGTTTACCTAGTACCAGTAGTTCATTTGCTGTGCGAACTGTACGACAAGGTTAGTTGAAAATATAAAAAGTTCTTTCCATATCAACATTCTGGTGACTCGAATGATTTCTTCACTAAATCTAGATCTCCCTATACTCATAAGAATGGAATAAAGAAGGGCGTAAAAGCCTCCGATGTCGAGTGTTTATAATTTGTGACTAGTAATCACAAGCCCTTCACTGCTGGGAGTTAAAACACTACTATGTACCAGACAAATTCACATGTGAGGAAGCTGTCCGGCTAGCCTACGGTTATTCCATCCAAGTGTGAGCCGTGGGCCCTCATCCACCACTAAAGCTGGAAAAGTTGCCATAATGACCACGGCTGTTGGTAGGAAAAAAGAAGGGCGTGCACAGAGAAAAAGAATATTTCTATGTTTTCGTTTCTTTACGACATATCCATCATTACTACAACCTTGTACAGTACGGAAAAATAGGCACGACACCTGCGAGTTATCTTTGACACTTGTAACGCCTTTGTGAATGAAAGCAGTACGAAATGCGCTGTCAACAAGTTGTAAGAATGCACTATATATATATCGGTGTCTATAAAATTGAGACAAACTCTATTTATGAATGCATGTATACGATAACAAACAATTTTACAGGAATATAATTTGCAATACAACCAGACGGCATGTGTTTCAAGATAACAACAGAAAATAAATACTTCATATCAATTTCAGCACGAAATACTTTAATCAGACGTAATTATCTGAAAATGTTGAGGAAATTCGCTCCGATTTTTTTGGAAGACAAAAAATGTTGAGAAATGTATGTATTGTTATGAAAACATGAACGAACAAGTTAATTAGGCGTCTTTATATTGTTAAAACAGCAAATGCGCTTAGATCAACGAAGAGCAGGGGAAACAACAGCAATAGAGCATGATAGAGCAGATACTAAGAGACTGAAAGAGCAGAAAGGCATAACGGAGAGAGGAAGTTGTGAACCACCAAACAGAAAAGCAAAGAAAAGCAGGGAATTAAACAAGCAACTGATAACACTGTAGTAGTAACAGAACAGGGATTTAGAGAGCAAAAATCCTAAAACAACACTAGAACTAAACAAAAAATCGGTAGAGAACGCCACCGCAGTGAAGTAGAAAATAACCAGGAAATAGAACAAAACATTGAAAACAGGGCAGGCAATTAGAGAATAACCTGGCGGTAAGTCTAGCAGAGCACGCAAGTACCTCACCCGGAACTCGAACTCGACCATTTGATGAGCAGTCTTGCATTACACCAAGTGAATACACCGCGTGTTTCTTCGTGAGGCAGTCATTGGTTATAACAAAACTCTGTCAACTCGAATAGATCACATACATTTATATACCAATATAGATGGACCACTTATGTCAAAGTATAAATTAATCATCACCATTAAACATTTGTCTAACATTTTGTTTTCCATCGTTGAGGAATCTGCTCACTTAATATTTGACATTATGGCTACATTTCAATATAACTATAAAATGGTACTCAAATATTCTTGAAAGGTCAACAGATACGACACCAAATTGTCGTGAGGTTTGTTGACATAATATAACTATCTAGGTGGAATTAATCATCTCTCTGTTATCTCAAGTAACTCCTCACACAGATACTCTACGTGTTTGCATGTCGACTTAACAAAGAAACTAATTGAACTCCAGGTATGTCAATTTTGACATGAAGTGCGTAAACACAACGGACCAGGTTGGATTTTAGAGTTCAAACATTCGTCATATCCGGTCAATATCGGAAAATTGTCGGAATGGTTGGAATTTTCTTAAAACAACGTCGCTAATAAGTAGTTTATGTTTCTACAAATCTATCGGTAGATTTAAACGGTTATAAAACGGTTGAGCTTGAAAAAAGCTCGACAGCCTCCGTTAACTACATTCCGTAGTTCAACGTAAACTGCCAAAGTATTCCGAACATTGATATTGATAGCCCATGCACACTCTATTGTCAGATCATTACTGACTTCCAATTTAATGCAGAGAAAAAAACAATGTATGATTTTAAACAGAATGTTTACAATTCTCTTTGAAAGAAATTAAGAATATTGAACAAGTTTTCCGGCATATTTCCTACGCTATTTCAGAGATAGATTTAATCTAAACAATTCATCATTGTTTTAACTAAGATGACATTGGTATCTAACAGATTGCAATTTGTGTGGGCATTGCATAGTTCATAGTCGTATCTGTGGTTAACGATTTCAGCTGATCTCAACTTAAAAAAAAACACGAAATCTTATCAATGCAGATGTTGATTTCTTCCCGTGAATAAATGACAATTTTCAAGCGAAAATGTGCAGTCGCGTAGCAACGCTAAATTAGACTTTTCAACACTTAAATCCAGAATTTATCAAGCGGTAATGAGACGTTAGTGACAGCGTTATCTCTCATCGACAGTTAGCTTTTAGACTGACATGATTCAATTTATGTTTCTTACAATCCAGTTGCGTTCTGAACTGGTCGAAGGATTTTATATTGAAGACATATAGACAATCTGATTACATGGGTCTTGTGATTCAAACATTCGCCTTACCTAGGATTACTATCATGATATCATTAGGCAGAGAAAAGTACGGAATGGAGTGTTGGACTAAGTAGGGATATATATGTAACTTGAACAAAAAAGAAACGAAAATGCAAGCCAAGGCACGAAAGGCAAAACAATACCAAACAAGGCAAAATAAATAGGGCAAGGCCAAAAAATAGAATATGACAATATCAAACAAAACAAGACGAGACCACACAAGTAAGATATGACAAGACAAACAATACACAATGCATAAAAACAAGACGAGGTAAAACAAAAAGACAAGGTAAAACGCACAAAATAATTTTAAACAACACAAGTCAAGGCAAAACAAAACAAAGCAAGCAAGGAAGGCAAGGTAAAGCATACGAGTAAAAACATCCAAACCAATACAAAAAGTCAGTACTTCACCAGAAGAAAATTACTGTTGTTAATGGAATGTATAGTAAAATTGTGTTTAGTATCAGTTGTGAACAGAGACCGCCTAGCTCTACCGACAGGGGTGTAGTGTCATGGACAAATCTTGCAAAAATAGCTCTTTTTTCACTTACAAATTACGCCGAATATTAAGGCCATTTATCTTAAGTAGCTGACAAAAATGAGTGTCGTTAGAAACCAGCGCATTTTATTAACACACATTGATTTGTATGATTTTAATTCAGGAGTGCTCTCTTTGTCAACATTTGTCTAGAGCACTAGTTTCAATCCAAACAGAAGTTTCTGAGTAAAAACTTATTTTAGCTTATGCTGAATGTAGTCTCGATAGACATTGTGGATGCTAGTGGATACGTCCGCTGAATTATTTAACTGATTTCTGATAATAAAATATTTGGTGGTTTTCGTCGTCAATATTTCAAAGGTCATTTGTCATTTATCATATATCAGTTTTACCAGGCGTTATTTGCTTTCAATAAATTCAAAGATTCAGTTTTATTTTACCTACTTCAAACTTCAGCATTAAGACGACACCCCTTAAACACCAAAGAATACATAGATCAATCTTATCATGCTTTAAAAAGATGAAAAACTTCAGTATTTCTCTTAATATAGTGCTTAATCTTCTTAACTTTCAATCAGGTTTTGTTCCCTCACATGACCTTAGTGTTTCAACGTAAGATTAAACTTTTGCATCGAACATTTTGATCTTGATAGACACTTTTATAAAGTAACTTTGACGCTGTTTTATAGAATCTATTTTTGTTAATATCTACAGGAAGAAAAACAAATTCGTCCAGTTTGAATATCCTACAAACTTAATAAAAAACATGAAAATGCAAAAAATCAAGCCGTCAATTCTTAAAGACAATATACAACAGAAAGTAAGTCGAAAGGAAGACAACGGTGTTCAGGTTATCACACGCGCATTCGTATTATTATT
Source organism: Lutraria rhynchaena (assembly GCA_008271625.1). Classification (NCBI taxonomy): domain Eukaryota; kingdom Metazoa; phylum Mollusca; class Bivalvia; order Venerida; family Mactridae; genus Lutraria; species Lutraria rhynchaena. The sequence continues at coordinate 4,726,063 of VIBL01000012.1, forward strand.
CGACCTATCCGACAAATGTTCTACATATGGTATATACGGGTCCCAGGTGACATCTATGAGTCTAGTGCAATAGCTTCCATGGCATCAGGATTGATTAATTATTTATAAAACAAAACTTAAGGCACAATCGCTTACCAGTAAGTACGTTTTTGATCGATATGAACCTACCGTCTGAGCCTATTACGTTTGAACGAAACAAGTTGTACATACATATTACAGAGCAACCTCTCCAGAGCGTCCCTCCCTTGAACAACAACCTTCCTTTAACAACAACAACATGATTTTTCTCACTGTACGATTTAACTATTAATTTAACCTCTCTAGTGCAACAACCTCTCAACAACAACTTAATTTTGCTTTTCCCATAGGGTGTTCCTTGGAGAGGTAGCACTGTATTTTACAATAGGTCTGTCGATTTATCATTCATTTATGTGAAGATCTTTTCGCGTATAACGAGGCAAATGACATCAAAATGATTATTTCCTTCATTTGTCACAGCAAAACATATCTAATGGCGAGAAAGAGTCGGAAATGGCTTCTCTACCTTGGGTACTTACATTTGTCTTATATTACACATTTAGAAGTGAATTATCTGGAATTGGTATCATCTGGGAAGTTCTGTGCATATGATCTTATTTTTGATTAGGGTATGGCAGATATACAAGCAGAAAGAGCGGAAAGGAAATGGAATACATTAAAAGGCATATACTCGCAAAAAATGAGATAAGTTACCCATGCACGCACGCACGCACGCACGGACGTACACACGATAAGTCAAGATATTCTCGAAAACATTCATCAAGCTTCGCACTCGTCCAAAAATGTACGAAACAATAATGCATTCATTTTAGTGTAATTGCTTAGTGAACAAATAAATACACAACTACTTAATAATCATGCCTGATAAAATCCAATTATTAAAAATGTTATCACTATAGAACATAAAACATTATGATTGTGATAAACTTACATAATAACAACGAATGATTTAAAGAAACAGTATCTTACGTAATTTGTAGTTTCGCCATATAAATAATATTGGCTTATTAATCATGTCTGATAATAATCAATTATTCACCATATATATCGATCATCACAATGAAACAGTATTATCTTTAATAACAATGTTGCGTAACTATATAGAGTAAAACCTAACATAACGACCACTTCAATATTACAACCACGAACTTTAAGAACGGTTAAAAATATTAACACCGACCACCTCAATATAGAGACCGATTAGTTGGCCTCTAAAGGGGATCTTAATATCTATGTATAATTGCATTTCGCATCATAGATATAGTGGCCCCATACAGTATGACCCCTGAAAACCAGACCCATTCCGGAGTGGGCCAAAAGTCCGGTTCTCTGAGATTTTCGGTTTTCAGAGAACTATTGATTATCGAAGAGAAAGAAAAGTCTGATTTTTAGGGAATTCCGGCTTCAGAGAGTCCAGTTTTCAGGCATTATACTGTATAGGTAACGAAACAGGCAACATAGTATCTCCTTACCATGGTTAATCTATTCCAAAGGTTGGATTCCATGTTCAAATAAATAAAAATCCAATAAAAAAAACCTACTAGAAATGCAACGTAAATAAGTAAGAAATATAACTCCACACTTTAAAACGCACTCATATACATATCCACATGTTTATCGTAAGTGTTTCCAAAATGAACTGCAAAAATGTTATCAACAAATAACCGCGATAGAAATCATATAACATTTACTGCCGCTAAAGTTTCTCCCTCGACTAATTTTCATTAATTCCTCTCCACATTTATCACTGGCTTTCTACACCGTGAGGTTAAAAGATAATCTGCTTCATTTATTCATAAGCCTGTTGAAGATATCATTCTCCAGTATCGAAATATTTGTTTTATCTAATTATATTTCGGTGACTGTCCTAGTACAAGTGGCTGAAGAATTTAAGAATACTGTGATACAACTCCAATAAAATTCTCACAGAATTTATAAACCACACTCTTGACTTTCACTCGTGAACGCGTCAGCTTGTATCTCCACCATACTGTGTGCGAATATGTTAATTATACAGGCGTTTTAATTAATTTTTAATTAACAAACTGCAATTTTGCAAGCGCGTAGCTGGCAGATATATTAATAGAAGTATACTTAATTGGTAGATATTGAAATACATGTAGAAATAAATCAGTTCATTTTTATCAGCGACAAACAACTTCGGTGAATGGATTTCTTTATAAACAAAGTACAATAAAAACAAAGTACAATAAAAACAAAGTACAATAAAAACAAAGTACAATAAAAGCAAAATTTTAAAATTATCCTTAAGACCACAGAAAAATGTCTAAAACTGAAATGATCTGCTTATCACGTTGATTAGAAGAAACACATGGATCTGATCTAGAAATAAGTGGTAGTTCTAATAAAAAGGTTTTAATATCGAAGAGGCCATCTTTTGCCATTAGTGATTAACGTTGTACCAATAGCCGAGATCATTTGTCGCCTTTTTGAGCTTTTAACGACGTTGGAAGACCCCAAATGTACACCTTGGTAGAACCACCGACCTTCAGTAAGCTAGCTGGATAGAATCCTAACATACGAACGTTGCCAAGACGCAGGGAGAATTCGAACTTATAGCGGTGAGTGGCAAGTGATTACAAATCAGACGACTACATTCAGAAGGCCCCAGAGTGACATATTAAACAAAGAATTTCACACACACCACGCCCGAACTACTCTTCTAAAATCAACCAGGTCTGACTTATAAGGGCACGGCTCGTTACATGACTGTATTTTGTTGAAATCCCCAAAAATTTGTATTTATGCGTTAAGCGCATTACTTGCAGAGAGTTCATACATAAGGTACACATACATAGAATACAAATACACAAGACACACATACATAGGGCATACATACCTAGAATACACATACATACAAAGGGTACTCATACATATGGTACACATACACAAGACACACATACTTAGGGTATACATACACAAGACACACATACATAGGGTACACATACATAGGGTATACATACACAAGACACACATACATAGGGTACACATACATAGGGTACACATACACAAGACACACATACATAGGGTACACATACATAGGGTATACATACACAAGACACACATACATAGGGTACACATACATAGGGTATACATACACAAGACACACATACATAGGGTACACATACATAGGGTATACATACACAAGACACACATACATAGGGTACACATGCATAGGGTACACATACATATGGTACACATACACACGACACACATACATAGGGTACACATACATATGGTACACATACACAAGACACACATACATAGGATACACATACATAGGGTATACATACACAAGACACACATACATAGGGTACACATACATAGGGTATACATACACAAGACACACATACATAGGGTACACATACATATGGTACACATACACAAGACACACATACTTAGGGTATACATACAAAAGACACACATACATAGGGTATACATACTTAGGGTATACATACACAAGACACACATACATAGGGTACACATACATAGGGTATACATACACAAGACACACATACATAGGGTACACATACTTAGGGTATACATACACAAGACACACATACATAGGGTACACATAAGTACTGTGCACGTACACAGGGTACACATACGCAGGTACACAGTAGAAATTAAGTAAAAGTCAGTCGAAACGTGTAATAATTTTGTGTTAGCCTCTTATATTTTGATTAACCATACCAATTTTAGTGCAAACCTAAGGTTGTACTTGAACTTTAATAAACGGAACAAGTCATCTACAACAACACAATAAATGAATTGTCAGCACAAGGTTCAAGGACGATTATGACCAATCAGACCAAACAGAGCCTGCGGACTTCTCAGTTTCTCGGAAAAGGAAGTTGACATAAGTTCAATACTTCTAATTGTCTGGCTGGGAATTGCGTTCTGCCATGATAATGTCCTTTTTGGGGGAAATTCCGATCTTGAATCAGCATTATGATGCAGTGTTCGGGAAATATAGACCAATAAACGAGTCGCTAGCTAAAAAAACATACAACTTGGGAAATGTAATATTCCGACGTATTTTACATAAGAAATATTATACGCAGAATTTGACTTACAAAATTTATCATCAGGCAGACAGGAAATTGCCTGAGGTTGCGTTTATTGTGTCAGCATCCAGTTTACAGTAATTCATATATTGTACAAGGATCCGAAAAGACAGCGTATCGTTTATGAAAATAAGCCTACACAGCCAGAAGGTACTAGAAGGCTGGACGTAATGTCACATCTAAAATAACGTGGTCACACACAAGTAAACGTGGGAGAAAACATACTTATTTTAAATAGGCAGGGTATAGATCATTGTCTTAAGAATCATTACAGGAATGCGCTGGTTGCAGTGTATCCATGCTATTTATACCCGAAAACAGAACCTACAAAGAGGTGATTTCAGCCAGTTCGGTTTAGATTCTCGGGAATTAATCATTATGAATAGTATACACCTCGGTAAATCTATTTGACTGAAGCTACAATTTCATGTAATGATATTCGATCGATTTACCCCATGTCGTGAATGGCGTGTCCATACAGACGGGTTTATTAAATTGAATGTATCAAATGAAGATTTCTTGCGTGAATTCGGGAGACGAGAGTTTAAATGTAATATAAGCTTATAATACGTTCGAAATTGAAAAAAAGACTAATTAATTACCCCAACAATGACAACCAAAGTGGTATCCATATAATCCGAATCTTTTTTATCTGGGCCACTCTTATCCGAACCACTCTAAACCAGACCACTCTAATTCGGATCACTCTAATTAGAAACACCGTAATCCTGACCACTGTAATCCGGACCAATATAATTCAGACCACTCTTTTAAAAGCACTCTAATCTAAACCAATCTATTTCGGACCTTTCTAATCCGGTCTCCCGAATTCCGGATTCCAGTAATCCGGACAAATTTATCGATACCAATATTTTATTAAAACATTTCGTGATTTAATTCATCAATTAATTAAGTAAGTATAATGTCTATTTGGACGTTTTTGCTTAGACAATTAAAGATAAACACAAGAAGAAAGAGTTCAATTAATTGAGTTAACATATAAAACTTGTACATACTGTATCTGATGACAAATCTCCCGTTATTTAACCTAAAACATAACTCTGTCAATGTTTTGAACGAATTATAGGAATGAGGTATGAAGTTAAAGGAATCAAGTAATAATTTCTCGGAGGAAAACTTATTTAGGAAACGCCTTTTTTGTTATACTTGAACATTTAAAAGTGTCTTAAAGCTGCTGAGCCATAGATCAACACTGAAACATCACAACGATTACAAAGAATTAATAAAAGCACCTCTTAAGGAGATAATCACGAATATTGCAGTAGTCTATGTATTTTTCTTCAAAGATTTGTATGTCACAACCATGAGAAAAAGATCTTAACAAAGCGGTCTGCATACATGCATATATAATACTGTGAAATGTTTTGAATATTTTATGAGCCTAAAACAGTGTGTGAGCCACTTTTATTCAGCTGTCTAACTAAAATTTCCTTAAAACTGTCGTGTACACGCAGTTTCCAGCATTTTAAGTGGATAAGAAGTGTTTTGACAATATTACAAGCACGTAATTATTGTGATTATCTTAATGACATAACCATACTTACCAGGGTTGTTCATAATATTTCGAGGTAAGAGTCAAGTGTTCATTTATTTAATTCAAGGACGTCGTAAATGTTTAATCAACCCTCATACATAAAATGAATGGAATGTGTTCAACGAAATTGTTGCTTAATGTGTGTAATTTTCGTTGCAAGGATAATTATTTCATTAATAACAAAGTTCGCAGATAATGGACTGTCAAATATGAAAACAAAATCATCAGTCGCAGATAAGACATATGGATTGCATGCATAGTTGACATTAAAAGATTTCTTTGGTCTCTCATATCGGTATTTGGGTACTTAGGAGCGACTTTTGTTCATATTGCGGCCAACAGGTGCAGATACATTTCATGAAAATTACGAAGTCCGTGTCAAAAGCCAGTTTGTGCCTTTTAAGTTGGCTTCACGTTATTATTCAACTTTTAGGAAGTGTTAATCTTACCGTTCAGGGACCTTTTTCACAGGCATATCTTGGCTATGGTGGCACTTATTTAGCTAAATATCCTTGCTGATGGTATAGTTTACAAACATTGACCTTTCGATTCGACCAAATCACGAAAACTGACTTCGAAAATATTAAATGTACTTTATCGTACGAAACAACACGATAAAAATATTTCCACTTTCATTTTTATAACCTAAGTTGCCTTAAAATGATGTTAGTTGAGTTCAGTTTGTTGGGTCACAGAACTTCTCTAAGATGAATGTCCCCAAAGCAAATGACGTTTTTTATGTTTGATCAATTTCTGTAATTTTGATTACAAAGTTATTTTCATTTGTCGAACAAATTAACTTCAACCTGAAGGCAGATTGCAGACAAAACTTGATAAATATTCGATGAAGTTTCCAATAAAGCTGCCATCTCTTTGTAGAGATTTGTCAGAGCGAATATCTTAGAAAATGGAGCTATTATACCTCCATCTGGGTAAATATTAGGATACTTATCTGAAGCAACGAAAAAACAAAACACCTTCATTAGTATTATCAAGTCAGCGAACAACAACAATGATAGATGCGTAGTGGCATAAGAAACAACATAGCATCATAACAGCATGCATGACTGTCTACTGGTTAAGTGCATGTACGGTAAACATGTAGAGTCAGTATGATATTTCATATACGTGACAGTGAGTATGATATTTCACTTATGTGACTGTGAGCATGATATTTCATATACGTGACTGTGAGCATGATATTTCATATACGTGACTGTGAGTATGATATTACATATACGTGACAGTGAGCATGATATTTTATATACGTGACTGTGAGTATGATATTTTGTACGTGACAGTAGGCATAATATTTCATATACGTGACAGTAGGCATGATATTTCAAATACGTGACAGTGAGCATGATATTTCATACACGTGACAGTAGGCATGATATTTCACATACGTGACTGTGAGTATGATATTTCACATACGTGACAGCTAGCATGATGTTTCACATACGTGACCATGAACGATTTTACATACGAGCCTGTAAACTTGATGTTTGGATACATGCCTATCAACACGGAACTTGTGCGCGGGACTCAGTGATAACAACCTATCAGAGTGCTTACAAAAAAATATTCGCATATCTTTGAAACTGTATTTGAAAAAGATTTTTCTGCGCAGTTTAACAGTTTTACACCATCATGTTTATATTTTGTGGTTTGTATTTTACAAATCAGCCTATTTTGGAGATATCGCGTGCTCTAAAGTATTCAGTGAAACCAAAGTTTTTAGCGTTTTTAAATATCTTCGAAAGATTGATTTCTTAAAATATCAAAAAGTGATTAACTGGATAAACAACCAAACTAGGGATTTCACATACGGCAAAAACTAATATAAGGCTTAAAAATTGTTAGTTTTTCGTTACATGCTCATTAAAAATACGGTAGGAAATCCACTGTTTAGATAGTTTTTGTGCAGAAAGGTAAAAAGGTGAGATAGTAAATGTACCGTTCCTCAGACCTGATATGAAGTCTACGGACGCGGGGGAAAATCAGGATAGGTCGACACAAATATTTTTACGCCTATATAGAAATGCATCTACGTGTCAAACTATTTATATTCACTCCATTATTTCAAACTGTGATCATTTGTATGAGATCTGGTCATAACAGGTGTGTTATCAAACTTTATCAGAAAAAAACGCACAGGCCTATAAAATATCATTTTGCTGCATATTTTCTTTAAAAATATCGCTTACTTCGTAAGCAGAGCATAATCTAGTCCGCCTGTCTATCTGTGCACGAGTTGGTCTCTTCGGACGTCTAGTATAAATGGAAATACATGTACATGTAGATGTTTTATCAATATAATAATGATGTTTCTTCTAGAGGGGGTGAGGCAGTTGTGGATATAAAATAACTTTAAGGATAGCATAACTCGGTAAATTTATCTATTCATAAATAGATCTTTGCAATCAATAACAAACTCCTGTAAAAATGGAAAAATGACATTCATTGTTCGAAAGCAACCGACTGTCCTCACACAAACGGTCAGAAAACAAAGTCCACACGTAGAGACACAAGAGTCTGCTGCAATGGGATTTTTAATAATCTATGTGGCTGACTTATTGAGCCACAGGGTCCGTTATACAAAGATCCTATCGCGCCAAGAGAATTGTATATTTTGCAAAAAAATAAAGTTTGTGACCGCCTTCAAACTCAAATGGAGGCTATTAGCGGTTTGTTTTCGATATATTCGCTGTGGGTGTTATAATTTGTAATTACGTAAATCTTCATTAAAATCTCATTTCCATAATTAGCCAAACGTGATGGATGGAGACATTAAGTTGCAATCATCTGACGATACTTAAAGTTAAACTCATACATGACGCAAGCAGTAGCCAAAATATTACGACTTTAATTTGAATTTCAAACCAAATCGATATTCGGTTGAATTAGCCATTTTGCCAGAGGAAAAAGTATTTGCAATACAAAACATTAAGACGGCCGAATAAAGCTTTACTATTAAATATTCATTATGGATTGTAAATTTTGAATTTCAATCTTAAATATGAGAATCATTCTGACATTATTTTTCAATATTGTTTTTCTTCTGACCAAACTATCGATTAAGTTTACTTTAATAATATTGATTTTAAATCAGTAAGTAATTTACGTTACCTTACCTTACATAGATACCAAATCACAGTATCAATTAAGTTAAATTACATTGGTGAGAAATTAGAATATGCCGTAAAAACTCACGTAGAAATTATCTTATTTTAAAAACAACCTAACCGGTTTTCCCGGTCAATTCTATAGCCCAACTAGATGATGGGACCGAGTCAATATCTACTGATTGTTTGGTCCCGAAATGTTATTAACATCGAGGTTTCACTGTAGTATACTCCACCAAACCCTAACTACCTTTGGGATCATTTTTATTCCTTATTTTTTTTTCATAAAAAAGACTTGTGCAAATAAATGGGAGTATTGTAACAATGCAAAAATACAAACCAGAGGCGGAAAGCGATTCTCAAAAGTGTCCATTCATTTAAAAAACATTAAAAAATTATCAGATGCGATGTGCAGATACGGTGAGCGAGTCTTAACATTAATGTTTTGTGAATGAAGAATGTCAGTCAGTTGAATAGTTACACGGAAACGCTAATAGTGACAATTGTATATTCTAAAAGTCAAGGTGACTGTTTCTAAAAGGCTAACACAGTGAAACCCAAGACGCGGGTTTGTGGTAACAGTGCAATTCATACAGGACGTTGTTTTGCAGAATGTTCACACTAATGGATAGGATACAGAAGGGAAGAATTTGATAATTCAGCAACGCAAAACGCTCTTAACTTTTAAATTATAAAGCGACTGTTGTGATTTGATAGGCCGATATATGTACGGCTGCCATTTTTTCGCGGCTCGAATCCATTGAAAAATGCAGGTTAATTGCTGACTTGCATGTTAAAACATCGTTAAAACATCATTCAGCATTTCAAAATACGTTTAAACAACACTTGCAAATCAAGACAAGTTTATTGTTTAATATGGCTGTAGGTTCACCTAACCAGTTTTCCTTGTCTGTATTCTAACCAGTACCAACTGATCCTACCACAAGGAGTCGACAGCCTCCCACGAAAGTGACGAAAGTCACGAAGGTAATTAAAACACTGAAAGTCGTTTTCGAAGCTATTCATGCGCGAATACAATGTTGTATCAATGAATAAACAGGATTGCAGGGAGAATTAAATACATTGTACATTCAATGTATTGTACTGTTCCGAGAATATGTATATACAGTCAAGCATGTGTTTGCGACCACCATCAATAAAGACTACCCTGTGAATAAAGGATATTCTTTGAAAACCCGTCACTAATAACTTAGAACAGACTGACCTCCGAATAAAGGCCAATGTCAATAATGGCCACATTTTGTCTTTCCCAAGGGTGGCCTTTATCGACAGATTTGACTGTATGTATACTTTCGTGACATATATTTATGATTTAACAGTATGACTCTGTAATTCCCTTGGAAACGGGCAATAAACCAATATCAGCGATGATTGCAAGTATTGAGTCGCGACTGATGTTTTCATGATTAAAATCATGATAGGGAGTCTAGTATTATCCGCATATTGATGAGTGTCGCTGGTTTTAATATATGGGTACAAGCAAACTTGATGCATTATACATATCAACTTGAAAGTACGGAAGACTGGTGGTGACTTCCTACTCCGCATTCGCAGCTGTGAAATGTTGATGTTTTTTTTCCGTAAGTTATGTATAATATAATTATTTTCGTTTAATTATCATATGACACCTTGTTCGATGTCCACTACAGTAACATTCCGAACAATACACAATGATTCTTGTCTTTCGTCAAGAAAAATGCGGTTGTGATTGTAGGAACCAGACTCGCTAAAACTGTGTAAGTTTACGCTACTATGATATCAAATATATATGACATTGCATTGTAAATTACGAAAGGAACAATGAATGCTTTGTTTAAGACTTGCATATAATGGCTGTTAACCGAAACTTTTGCGCAAGAACTTTATCCTAATTTTATAGCGAAATTGATTGAACGTCGATTTTCACATGCAGGGGTTTCTTGCTTAAATTCGAAGCATTTATCATTCCTGTCAGCGGTCAGTAAAAAATGCAATTAATTGTGGGTTTGTATTTGAGCAGCTTTATTTGTTGAGGCGCGGTATGGGTCGTTATAAGCTTCTCTTTTTGTCCTTATTATTACATTAAGTGCTTGTCCTACATTTCAAACCATTCAGATAGCTCCAATTTACAAACTTTTTTGTTTCTAATCTATGAAGAAGCTTACTTATTTATGAAGATTCTTCTTCACGATTAAGTTACCATCCGCTCGTTTAGGTCATTAATTTAGAAGAATTTTCTAAATAAACCCTAATAATGATACACGTATACATTATCAGCGAGTCAAGCACCAGTGGCAGTAATTAAAATAATGAAATACTTATAGGGGCATATATCTTGATATCAACATAAAAACGACCCTTAAAACATGAAATTAGACGTCACGGAACCTCAAAGAAATGAATTATGAGGAAGAATCCGTTACCATTGTGAAAGATTTTATTCATTTATCCCGCTTAATGACAAAAATGATTACAAGCGTAAGGCCATATCAAAAAATCTCTGTTTGCCGTCTTCCATTCCTCATTACTTATGTCTGACTTATTTTGTCTGACTATTTATGGCATCATAATGATAACATTTTTAGGCAACAAAAAGTAAATGTTTTTATTCAAAACAAATGTTGCTACTACCAGCTGGACACGATTGGCTTAGAATCGGGGCTTTTAGGGTCTGTCACGAACAGGAGAAGAATGTTTATTTAAATACAGCCAAACTGTATACAAATATATAAAACATGCTAGGTTATTTCACACTTCCTGTTTCAAGTTAATTTCATCAGATTAAGCACATATTGCATTGATAATTATTGCGTATTGCTTCACATCTTAAATATTTAAGTCTGTACACATATACAAAATGTACTTAGCCAATGGAAAACAAAACATATGAAAATAATTGATAATAATAGAAGAAAGCAGAACCAGTCGGAAATAGTAGTCTTTATAATGGGGTGGTCTTGACATAAAAGTGGTTGTTAAAATACTTGGTAGGACAAATACTCGGTGGTCCAAACACGAGTCAAAATGACCGTCTTGAAAAAACAACAAAATGCATTGTACATCGTTTTAACGGTCACACATGAAATCTCAACTGGTAGCTGTGTCATGTCATTGTGTTGTCTTTAGTAAGGTAGAGAGGCTATTAATGTCACAGTGTTTACAATAAATGTTTGTACACGACTACACATGCGTGACTGTACTTTATACACACTTAAACATAAACAGCGTTAAGCCTATAAGTTTATGATGAGAATTCAAACCCCTCGATGTAATTGTACTTTTTAAACATGACTCTTACAGTATTGAAGACAACACCACACTGACGAAGTCCAAGCAAGTATTGATAAAGCTCAATTCTATCGTAAGCAATATGGATTGTTGACCATTCTCGTTGGACAAATAAATGTTAAATGATCAAATTATATTTTTAAACCTGTGGTATTCTGCAGGGGCATTATATGAACATATTTGCCCTAAAGCCGTCATTGAGTATTTGTATTTAAATACATATATATAATAAAACGTAACTTAACGACCACTTCTATATTACAATCACTGTGTTCAACATCTGTTTACATTTTAACGTGATGAATACACTGTCTCAACATTAAGGCCGTTTTCTTTAACTAAAGATGATTTTAATATTTACGATGTCGGTATTGAAAATATATAAGATGCAAGATTATATAACTATAACAACTACGGTCGACAAACTGTAAGATATATGAAATGAAAATGCATCTGTTGGGCAACAAATAAGTATTAACAGTTTATTGTATGTAAATTTATTCATGAAGGTATGAGATTTTTGTTTAGGTTAACGAGGAAGCTGTTACTCCATATTTTATACAGTATGGTTATCGGCATTTTGTATTTCAGACTTTATTAAATGTTTTCAACACATTGCTAGAAACTATAGAAAATACTGAAGAGTTAACGTCTAATAACCAAGCAATACCTAAATTAACTTCCCTTGCGACTGAACGCACATTTTATTAAACAAAACAGACAGTCAAAGAGCTCATAAAAAATTGAAATTTTTCAAATGTGCTGTCATTTGAAATGATGAATATCAAACATATGTACAGCACAACCTCATTTTACCGACCACTTCAATGTAAAGACCATCTCTCAATAACAACCACTTCACAAACCGTTCTTTTCAGTATTTCCTTTATTTCAGCTTGATAATGAAACCACTTTCATGTCAGAACGGAATTTGGTCCAAAAGACTGTCAGCATATTCAGGATTTACTGTAATTACTAAACAACACTAGTTCGTCCCATTTCAACGAATCAAACTCGAATTTCAAACTAAAAGCAATTAATTACCAAAAGATTCCAGCAATACCAGTTATTTTAAATGCCAACTACAGAAATGTTAATAGAGAAATTAGCGTGCCTGAAAATGCCACACCAACAAAATAAAACCAACGTCAAATTCTAAAATTTTACAGTCAAACTTATGTAAACAGCCACCTTCTGATAGAACCCACCTGGCTGTTTTAAACAGTTGTTTTATTTCTGATACAAGTATTTGCAATTATTCACACATCTATACAATGAACTTCTCCGATAAAGTTCATGTTTTACTGTCCTTAATGTCGTGGTTATAAAAAGGTTAGACTGTATCTGAAATTTCTTCATAATCAATGATTTTGATGTACATAAAGTGGAAGTAGCATTCTATTAAAACAAACCGACATATTCTGGTCCCCAAGGGCTTGAAACACAAGCCGCGAAACAGAAATAAAAATTCGATTAATGGATATTTATACTCTCATGTATTAACATTCACTCCTGATACACACACGCGCACATATACATGCATATTTATGAACTTGTAATTAATTCAATGCAACACTCATACAGTTTTTATTCCCTAAACGTGGTTTTGCAGTAACTTAAACATTGGAAAAGAATGTCTCTGCGAACCTTTTCATAACAATAAAACGCACACGCTAACGGAAAACGCCATAAAGGTTCATGTGAATCATTTTTTGTAAAAATAAAAGCTAAAACATACCGCCATTGTGTTAAATTTGTCCATAGCGTAATACATCAATAACCAATATATCAATAAATTAGTTGTAAATGAGGAACAAACGTATTCACAAACTGATCCCAGCTACCGTCTGTTAATATTTAACTTTCCCGAAGTTTAAAGTAATGCGCAGTATCAATTAACACACGTTTGCTTTACAAAATCGCCAACATTTATCGTATCACATTTCAACATCTCTCCTTCCGCAAAACAACTTTGTTATCTAATTCAAAAGCCCACTGTTTTTTCACGACAGGTAAACACACACTGTGATTCATCAGACCTACTCATTCGTGCAATCATTATTTATATAATGTATATTTTACATATTTGACAAGATTTCGAAACTTAAGTTTTGATGGTTCGTTACTTTCTATACGTTTCCAACAGTAACAGCGCCCGTGGCCTCGCCATGAATTCCAATCTATGCAGTTAAATTCAAGCCAGAGGTTTGTGATATAAATAAAATTTCGCTTTAAAGGCTTTAAAATTCCAGTGTTATGCCGTTTATAATTATGGAAAATTTAGTAAGAAATGAATCCATTGGGTGCTTTTTTCACTGGGATTTAATGTCGCACAGACAGCCAGGGTCATTTAGCGGCTTTTAAGCTTCAGCGGTGGAAGGAGATCCTAGATTACACCTTGGTAGAACCTTTCGTAAGCTAGCCTGACTGCTCAATCAAATGTGAATTTTTTCCCGGGTGGGATTCGAACTTTCAGCGGTGAGGGGCTAGTGATTACAAGTTAGAGATTGTAACCACTCGGCCACGGAAGCCCTAAATAATCCACTGTAGGGTGAGAGAGGAAAATAGGTGGGAAGGAAGATGCCTTGATGCAAAGTTGGTCTTTAAACAGAGATTTAAATGGTACATAATATAAATACATGTGTGTTATGTAGTGGCCGTTATTCCATGGTTGCCTATATTCTAGTTTGCCTTTGATTCGGGATTGACAGTAGAAAAAAGTAAAAACCTCAGGTAGAAATTAATCACAATCATTTATAGTCGTTAACCTTGATAATTTCAAGCCAAATTACGTGCTAGAATGTGAGAGTATAGATTTGTTTACGGCCGTCACGCATCAAGCGCTGGTACAAGCCGCCTACAATGTACATATACATGTATAAGGAAACATGCAGTAATATGAATATATACAATATTACGCACTGTATCAAAGGGATGTAAGCAGTATCATGTAATATAATTGCAACTAAGGTCTGTTGTTCTTAAATTAACTATTCATCGTTTCGACAATTGCACAGAGGATAAGCTTTGCAAAAGGGTAAATATCCAAATACACGAAGTATTCTGTCTCTTTAAAGTTTATTTGTTTTGTTTGTTTGCGCGGATCAGTTTGAACGCCGTTTATCTTGACAATATCTCAGTTACACAACCATTGTACAAGGACTTTTCACCCAGCCACTGCTTCAGTGTTACATACTAATAACCACCATCCTACAATACCCACCCACAGCAGCTACCAGATTCCAACATGAAGCATGATGCGGTTGGGGGATGCAACAGATATTGCATTGTTAAATTGTCGCGGAGAAACATGTGCGCCCCCGAGGGTTTGAACACACAATATCTCGATCAACACCCCACGCTGGGCTGATTTAACAGAGCAATATCACTTGCTAGCAAATACTGTTTGATTTGAATGAAATTGGTATGAAAAGTTTATGTAAATAAGAGATAAGTAAATAAACACTTGAAAGATAATTAAATATGAACCTGCCCAAGAAAACACGTCAGCCTTAGCGTTATAAAGCCGAAGATGAAACAAATGAGAGGATGAGAGATAATGTCGGATTATAAATTCATTATCAAACACAATATTTACTTATCCATAAATGAAGCAGATAATAAGAGAGAGAGAGAGAGAGAGAGAGAGAGAGAGAGAGAGAGAGAGAACATTGAAAACCAGCCCAAAATATAGCTGGTCATTATAATGAGGTGATCGTAAGATTACTGCAAAACCACAGGTCGCTAGGTGAGGTTTTAACGTATGTCACGTGTTTTTAAACCAAACCATACTCAATGAAGCAAGTTTATGTCTTAAATGGACTCAGTGCAGACTAATATATAATGAGGTGAGCATTATAAATCGAATACTAGTATTTAGTACGCAAGATTAAGTTGATCTGTAAAGAGAGCAGTGTTATGTCCGGTATTTTGAGCGATCATAACAATTTCGAATAATAAAGAAGTAGCATTCATGTCTTGTCGAATAACTGAATGAGCAAATCTTTGTCGAAAAATTGCATGAGCTGCATTACATCGAAAATCGATTAAGGGGATGGTTTTTTTGAAATTGCTTAATTTTTTTTTCAACGAAACAAATAATGTGTAAAGCTGCAGTAATTTGTAGTTGGCACTCCACATGAGCCCCTATGTAGAGACGAATCCACCTACACAAAAGGGAATTGAGATTAGATAGTAAGATAGTGATTCATACACTCTATCACCACGGATAATTTTGCATTAACACAGACCTTGAGCTTGCAAAGAAAACTAATATCCGAAACTTAAATTTTACCACAGCTTTTCAAAATAGATTGGTTAATATTGAATATAACATAACCAGTGCTTTAAGTGAACAAAAGATCAGTGTGATATGACGAGCTTTTGAACAAGACATTTCTGTGTAACATGAGCCCACGCTTATGCCTCATCGGGCGCTGGTTGATGACCACAAGCATATAATTCATATGCATTCGGGATGAACACCGTTAATTAACGGGGCTTCAGTCAAGTGAGGCGGATAGATATATTAACCTCACTCCGAGCTCCTGGGTTGACGATAGGGAGTAACCGGTTCCAATTCATTCAGCTTGAAGATAATGTGTGCGTCAAGAACGAGAGACAAATGATCGTGAATGTAATATCTCTAAGGAAAAATACCCCGACGAAACATTAGTTTTAACCGAGCCTATAGCCGTAACCATCATATAACCGTCCGGTGTTCTATCGACAATGTTACCAGTTTTCTTAGGTTACAATATTTGTCTCAAGTATTGAAACAGATCATTATATCATTCTGATAAGATACAAGTGCTTTGAAACAATTATAACATATATCGAAAGAGTGTGAAAAATAAGACTTGTTTTATCTACTCATCTCTTTAAAGAAAAATAAGCAAAATTCAACATGTTGTCAATATGATAATTATAAATGCTAAAAGTTTGAGCGTCGCCGGTACGTCGTTTTAATTTACGTCACTTTAATCATCGCTCGATCATACGGCGCCGTTAAGACTAGGCCGAACAATCTGACATGGTTACATACAAAACAAACAATATCCTAGCACAGTATGATAGGAGGACTAAATGCCTTGATTCACATACTTAGAAAAAACATACAAAGTTTCAACTGAACAATTTTCATAAAAGGCCATTCATAAAAAAATTGTTTTTGGACATTACTATGGATCTCTTGATATAGTCGCGAATTAAGAAACATTTTGAGATATCGAAAGTCAAAGAGGATTTTGTATGTTCCAGTTATAGACTTATGATTGCAATTAAAGATTGTTGCAGATTATAAATAGGACTTATTTGCGTCCAGAAGCAAAGGAGCAACCAAAGTCTGAACTAATGTAACACTAGTGTAGTTTAGTGTATACACTGAGCCGTACTTTTAAAAGTCCATCTTGTACTTCATAGCACGGGAAGAAAATCCTCGAACATACTTAGTTGATTACCCAGTGGACTTTTAATATATTCAATCTAAAATTTTCTAAAATGAATACTCGATTTCTTTGTGTAGATCGATTATAAGTATTGTAAAGAATAAGAATAAATTCTTTTATTTGGATTCTTCCAGGAATCGTGTTTTATAAGGTAGACGTTTAGAACAGGACAGGACAGGATATATACTTATATTTTATTACTTTGAATGTAAACAATAAAGTTTATCATTTACAAAAATTGAAACAAAATCTGGAATCAGAAATTCGACTCAATATAGTCATTTACTTTAACACCATTGTCATATTACTATTAATGATTTAGGATTGTTTGTATTGTGAAATGGTCGATACAATAATAATCGGAATAAACTAAAATGTATATAAATGCTAGTAAGACCGTGAATGTTTCACTCCATTGAAAAAGTAAAAAATATCTAAATAGTTAGGTATGTGTACGACTAACAAAGTTTCGTTTACGGGTTGCTTAATGCATAGAACTGACTAATTTATTCCTCATTGATAGAAATAGCCTACAAAGTTCCATGAGTCAAAAATCATGTGTAACAACGAGTCACAATTCATTTATCTGTTCAACACATGAAACTATGATATTAAAAGTGTTTTTAATTATTAATGCAACATCATGAAACTGTTTTGAAGTAGTTTTTATAACAATCTCTCATACTTCAAAACCGGTGTTAATTCGACACTGTGTCTATTGTATCAGTTTTATATGATAATAAAGTGTTAATTGTTAATGAGTTGATATTTCTACGATCACTTTCATTAACTAGCTAATGCTTCTGTAGGCGAGTTATTGATATGTTAACAAAAAGTTATAAGTGTGGAAGTTGAAGCAACAACTGCAGGCGTTATTACGAGTGAATCAAAGCAAAACACATTTGTTTGTTGTTCTTTCAGTGTTGATTGAGTGAGAAAACCAGTCAATTAAAAATATATTTTAACTTTCTATGATAAATTGTATTATTTATTTTCTCTTTCTCTTCTCTCTCAGCTAGGATCACATGGCGACAATTCCAGCTTTAGCGGTAGGGGAACACCCTGAGGTACTAAAACCAACCTTTTATAAGCTAGTTGGACAGCTTATTCACATACGAAATTTTGTCCTTGGTGGAATTCGAACTCACTGCGGCGATAAGCTTGTGATTACTAGTCGGAGACCATAACCACTCTACCATTAACTCCAAAGATTGTAGGATAGTATTAAATGTTTTGCATTTTGTGCGTTTGTGCATTTACTATTATGTATATGTATACGTGTATGTATGTGTGTATGTTCATTTGTTGTACATATGTACCATAAATCATAATTATAAATATGTACAATGAATAAACATAAGTTTAAGTAAATTACGGTTACGTATACATGAAAGATAATGAATTCTTTTATAGTGGTGTAATCGAGAATCTTAAAAACACACTAATGTGAAAGTTCTGCGAGTGATGCTATGCCCTCAAGAGGTAAAAACATTTTTATTAAAAACTGTTAGAAATTATCCATTGATGACTGAAGTGGAACCGGTCAACTTACTGAGCGGACACGGTGGTCTATTTCATCTTTCATGTTGAATCAGGGGACATAATTCAAGAGTGCATAATTCAAGTTTCACTGGTTAACGACTTTAGCCAGGAATACTATACCCATAAACATTTTGACCAAGTTTGGTGAGGACTGAATGGGGACTATTCAACTTAAAGAACAGACACCTATTGTGGACGCCGCCTGTCGGCCCCAGCTTTTCCAATAATACGCCCCGCATGGATGAGCGTAATTTTTTTTCTGGCGTAAATTAAACAAAAAATATTCATTGATACCGCGCTGTTTATTGTATAATTATATAATTGAAACACAATGCTTGAGGATAAGTTACCAATCGACTGACATTTATCGGTTAAGTTCATGCATATTTCAGTACCTTTTTGCTGTTTTATTTACAATGAGTGTCTACTCTTATACAACAATCGTGCAACATTCTGATCATCAATATCTGGCTCATTCCGGAAATTAAATTATTTGCCAAATAGTCGATTTTCATATGTGTTTGATATTTCTTTCTGATTTTAAGCCGTTTGTTATTTGTAGAAGTTTTGAAGAGCCATGTTTTTGCTAAGGAAATAAACAAAACAGGATTGTAATAAATCAATAGCTAACGCTCAACCGGAATTTAAACCAATTGTTTTCAATTTGTCGACCAAAATTATTGGCATATTGTTTTAGACGGTAGCTTACAGTAAAACTTCAATTAGCGACCACTTAAAAAGGGCCGCGTTTTTTACTTCAAAAGCGGATTAAATGTTAATGTTTAATTGGAATTTATTTACAACTGTCCGTTAATTATTGAACATGGCGTTCGTAGACAACGATATTGTCAACAATACTCACAGAGCAATAATTGCAAAATGTGCTCAGAAATGGAAGTATCAATTGAAGATGGTGCGAAGATAATATTAAATACCAGTTTACTGATTCAATACTTTCATAGTTCAGTTAAGTCTTTTTATACACGATTCGGATTTGATAACTACTGAACAATTTATAGTTATCGAAGATCTAGAATCTTTTATATTATCACATTCTTAAAAGCATCTAGTTAGTGCATTTATTAATGGATATGCGCAGTCAAATTCAGTCTGAATGCAACAAGGGAAGCAACTCTTACATATTTGAATCATAAATACGAAGGGTTCAGTCCCTTTGATAAACATTCGAACGAACGGTAAACTGGTTCCCGTTCGATGTTGCAGTGCACCAAAGGTACAACCAGAGTTAAAATGGTCCCCGTTCCATGTTGCAGTGTACCAAAGGTACACCAGAGTCAACGGGTACCAGTTTAAACCAGAGTCAACGGGTACCGGTTTAAAGGAACGGATGTTCCGTTTTATGACTGGAGTTAATACCGAAAATCTAAGCGAACAAACGCTTGTTTTGAACCATTAAAATATGGGGCGTTATGAGTGTTTGTTCAAATGGTATCAAGATAAAATATTTCAGAGGTCAAACACAACAGTTAATCGAAAAACATAAAGCTACGTAAAAACGAACATTCCCTGCATAAAAATTGACGCATTGTACCTTAAAACGTAATACAGTATAAGCACTGAAAACCGAACCCATACCGCGCTGGGAAAATGCATGGTTTTCTGAGAATTCCGGTTTTCAGAGCACTATTGATTATAGAAGAGAAAAAATGAAACTTGAAAAATGGTCCGATTTTCAGAGAATTCCGATTTTCAGGGAGTCCGGTTTTAAGAGGTTATACTGTATTGCGTTTTAAAGTATTTTAACATCTCATGCACAAAATAAATACAGTGTAACTCGGTTGTAGTGATCACGGATGAATTAGAATCGGATGTAATGATGTATTTATTCCCCCAACCGAGAACATCTTTATTTCAACATAATTGATGGAACGAAAATGCATAAAATAAACTTACATTTCAGATCCCAAGGAATTCACTATATCCGTGTTCTACTGTATGCAACACTTAACATCAACGGTATTGATATCGCAATGGAAGTATAAGCGTATACATAAAAGTCAAAATATCAAAGAGTTATACGTCTATATACATTACGACATACTTTGTATTGAAACATGATATCGGGGTTATACTTTACTACAATAATTTATATAAATGAGGCTCATTATCTTATTTTAAAGCATCGTAAAATTTGGTAAAATATATCAGTACATGACTAACATTCGGCTGTTTGACGACCATATTATTATCAACAAAAAGCTACTGCACCAGCAACATCATCATCACCACCACCAACAACACCACCACCAACAACAACAACGAGTGTAAATGTCAGTTAAACAACATAAAAAATAAACATGATAGCAGCAACATCACCAGACAGTTGTAGAAATAAGTTGTAGAAACAACAACATCATCATTGGGAACATCAAATTCAACCGTCAGATTAACAGTTATAGTTGCATCCATTCCATTATCATTAATTAATATCATCAACACACGCAGTGACAACTACCAGCATATCTATAGATACATTACAAGCGTATTGTACGAATGTTACCATCACCAGCTGATACATTCCGAAGCATCCATCTTTTAAATATGTGTTTATACATTGCATAACATCATGTATGATATACCATACTATGATTTATTAATTTAAATACACTTAACTTGATAGATCGCTATATTTCACTTTACCAACAGATCGTTTATAACCGTACGAATATCAATTCTCACAGCATACCAGATATAACGAAGCGAAGACGGTTTAATAATAAAAAATAATTTTGCTTACTTAGCACATGAACGAATTATTTTAGCGTGAACCAATAGATTGCATACCAAAATCAGACAGATAACAAAGCAATGCTTCATAGTCAGGAATAGCGTAAGAATTATTTATAAGTGTCTATAACCACTCAATCACGGAGGCCTATATTAAAATAAATAGAAATTTAAGTGGAAAAAAGACTATGATCATTTATAAATAGCATTTACGATAGTACAAAATGAACAGATTTTAAGGAGTAAGAAACAAACTTTATGAAAATCTTGAATTAAGAATGTTTATAAATACGGGCCTTTAAAATATACCCACCACACTAAGATTAGAATACCAAGCCGTATATTTTCGTGTTTAAATAACATGTTTAATCAACCGATAAATGATAATAATCGTGTTGTCGCGTATCTGATGTTATCTGTGTTGCACATCTTCGCTATTATCACGCATTGTTTGGCATTGTTATCAAACTCGTGTGTTGTCCGATGCAGGCAATGTCAAACCCTTGGACGGGACCATTTTGTAGATAGGGGTAACATTTCTAGATAATCATGGACTAAACGAATTATCTTTGATTACACCCGAATCAAACAATTTCACTGATAGAGTTAATATTCTGGATTCTTATGAATTGAATTATTTCTCATCTTACCCAGATCAAACCATTCCCCAGACAGGGAGGAGGTATCATTTTCTGCGTTCTATTGGAATAAACCATTTCTGGTTTTACCCGTATTGTTTTTGTAAACAGGCAAAGATAACCACAACTGATTAAATTTTCGTCAAACACGTTTATTTTAGTCCCAACAGATAAAACAAATTTAGGGCCTTTATAAGTATCTGTTCGTATAACCAGAATTTAAACTTTAATAATATCATTAAACATTAGTAATATGACTTCCAACAATATAACATAATCTGATGCGGGTTCGTAATACATACAGAATCACATAAGATCGTACATGTGTTAGAAATTAAAGTTTCAACCAAAACATTACGTGATAAGATTCTCTTCCAATAAAGGACTGTGGTGCGGAGTCCCTGATTTAATGGACACCCGCAGACGTGAAAAACTTCATTACTTAATATATTATAATATTTATATTTGTTAAACAAGACCCCAGTCAGAGCTGTGTCCAATAAATTAACCGTGAAGTGATATACAATTGAAAGTTACTTAATCTTTAGCGCGCGCTGACCTCACGTATATGTTTAACTTAAAGTATGAAAGACTTGTTTCAAAATTTCAAATTCAACAAATGCCATTTGTGTAGTAAAATTCGCGTAATAAAGGTGTGTGCAGGTTTAGTGCACGCTCGTGCATGAATGCGCTTGTTTACGCGTACAACAATAAGACACCCAGATAATTGAATATTGACACTTCATAAAATCGATTTAGATATAATATGTACATATACACATATACTCTAGAACTATGTATTCATTCGTGAAGAAGTAAATACCGTTAATTGCACTCTACTGGTCTCATTACGTACTTGTATAAATACAGACGTATAGAAAGTATTTATGACTAGCCAAGGAAAGGCTAGCTGTCGTTTGTCTTGAGTTTATCTGTAATATTGACATAATAAGACATCTATGCATCAACAATAAAATTAATGAAAGACAGACACAAACAAATCTCTTACCTTTTGATAATCTTCTTATATGTCGTTATATCAAATCAGATTAAAAATGCGTAGGAGTTTCACTTCCGTAAACCACGACCCACCGCAAAAATTATATCACCGTAATGACAAAACTGCTTGTCATATATGTCTGAGGTGCATAACTTCACCAACTGTCGCAAACAATTTTCAACCACGAAAAAATCTACTATCAGTAGGTAATGATGATAGTGGCCATTAAAATAGTATCATGCTAACAGTCGTAAATATTTTACCGTGCGTGTTTACACAATTCAGGGCGGGTTAAAGGTCATTTTGACTATATTTATCTAAGTATTCGCATTTCCATTATCGATACGGTACACCCGTGTAAGTTTAAACTTTTTTCAAGGGAGACAACTTGAATTTAATCAAAATAGAGTAATATTTGCAGTTACGTCCCTTGATTTGGACTGCGAACGTTATTTTCGTCAAGATAAAAATGCACTGTTTGTACATTTTGTATTTCGTTTTCGTTTTAGCAATAATGAAAAAATATGTCATTAAATGAAACAATAGCGACTTTATCGCTGCCATTCACGTGATAAGGATGTATTTGTTATCGCGAACACTATATAGGCGCATTTTGATATGTTTGAATGTGTTTAATCGGAACGGTACAATATTATCTATTCTAATTATCTTTAAATTCATGCATAGGTATCCAAATAAATTGGATGCAAAAAAGCGAATACTATGTTAGTAGCTATAGTAAACAACGGGTAACCAGTTTAAATAAATGAATAGGCCTAATGTGAAATATCCTGGTGTTATAAGTCGGTACCAGCAAAGCTTAAGCTGTAAGTATTTGAATTGGGTTTAGTTCCCACATTGTGATTATTTTTTCACTACACACTTCTTGTACTCTTATATAGGGTTATCATTAATTTTGTATTTCAAAATAACCTTTTTATAGCATTATTAATCATTACATCATTTAAGGCCTACAATAAATCAATATAACGCTAAGCGTATCACTATATTTGTACAGTAAGATATTGTAACTTTATCAACTGTCAGTTTACTGTCGTTATTGAATAGATAAATCAATTTGCAGCAATAAACGCTATCTCTGAAAAAAATGTGTTATGTCGTAATTTTTCTGTAGTTGTTAGGTTTTAGTCATGAAGTGTAGCTTCTTCTTCACATACAATACATTTTCATGTATTATAGAAGTCCACTATACTGTCGCTTTATAAACATATAAACACAAAACGAGTTTGACTCAACTCAGAATCGAACCTGTACAAAGCCGTGTGTGTGTGGAGCGAATTTTGATATGGGTAGACAAAAACACGATTATCATCAATAACATTGCGGAGAAGATTAAATAAACTAAAACTGTTTTCCGTTCAATTCCATTCATTATCAATTCAACCATATTGACAAACTTGTGTATGTTTTAATTCATCTACACACTTAAAATGAAACTCTGAATATTAACATTACGTACACATAAAATGATGACGTCTTTAACGTCAGTAGGCGATGATAGACGACGTATCCCATAGTTACAACGTCATAACACACCAAGTCGACACAATGGTAAGTCGGGTCTTAGTTTTTCTTATGTTTTATTATCGATATTTAAATTACCCGCTGGTATGGGTAGGTTAAACATTGTTAAAAAATCTACCCGACATATAAAAGATGCATTCGTTTTTAATTACCGATTGACCGGCAAACTCACTGGCATTATTTGTTTGTTTCGTTTCAAATTCTATCTCATGATAGTAAGACGAATAAATCGCATGTAGAGATATTACCAGTCTAGTCATTCTGTAAAAAATAAAGATGTGCAGTAAGAACTGTCACATTAATTTAACCCACCCTTTGATCTGGTTACCATGAAATAGAATCACAGCGAAAATGGACGATTTCGTTACATCTCTGTAATATCGAAACATGTTCCGCTTGTTTTTGATCAGATCTACGAACATTTTGTTAAAATCTTTTCTTGTAAAGATGCAACAGACAGGTCTTTTTCATTATGTGACATTAATAACGCCGTGAATTCCGTTACTGTTTTGTAGTTGTAAACGGTAAAAACTGTATTCATGGAAAAAATAAAATCGCCAAGCTTGACACATGTGACACAAATTATTTAATTTTTAATTGATTTTTTTTTTGGATTTTTTTTTCAAATTCGCGAATTAAATGTATATCGTCCATTTATTGATGGGTCACCCCTTGGTGTTATCATAACGGATATGTGTTTTATTGGTGTTATATTTACCAACATTATTAACAGTAATGTGAAGTACGACGGACAGTTTTCCACACTTTGTTACAAAGCTGTCTACTTTTCTATCTTGAGTAAAATTATTTTATTGATATGAAACACGTCGGTCGTTGTTTCAGTGGTCACCATAATATTGACAAATAATAAGGCTGTACAATTTCAGATAATGCATAAACTGACATGAAATGATTCAAAACATTAAGACTGAAGACGAAGATTTAATTGTATATTCATGCATGACGAATAATGCCATCCTAACGGTGTACCACTAGCTTATTATGTATTATCGTCGCTCTTTTGATAGCAAATACATCGTATGGAGCAGCATAACTGAAATCTAATACCAAATGCCCTTGTGGGATTTTCATGAATCCGAATCGGAGCGTTCATTATTTATTATAAGATATGTGCACACAAAATGATGACGTCATGACGTCTATGCGCAAACTGTTAAGTTTCATTAGTAACAACGTCATTTACTAAGAGGCGCATTACAGCGATATGGTATTTGTTTTCTTTACTTCTTAAGAAATAAAAACATTTTTTTTATTTTTGTAAAAATGTAAAGTTGTTCACATTATGAATCGAAGAACAGATAAAATAACAAATGGATATGCATGAAATATCATTTATATTATTTGTTTGTGTTGGGGAACTAAATCTACGTTTTGTCAGCATAGTTACGTTTGAATCTGGAGAAAAAAATATAATTGGGCTTCTTGTGTATACACACACGTGTGTGTGGGAGGGTATAAGTTATTTCTATTTATTTGTTTGTTATTACATTGTATTTGTATCATGTACATTTTGTATCATTTATGATAAATGTTTTATTTATTGTGTCAAGTAACATTTTAATATTTGTTAACCTTATTGTGTCAAGGATGCTTTATTTAAATATGCTGTTTCAGATAATATTTTAATATTTGTTAAATTTATTGTACCAAGTAACATATTAATATTTTTTTTATTCATTTGGATAGTTCAGCGTTGTTTTAGTCTCTCATTTTATTATTCATTCTGTTTGTTTCGGTCGTAGTGAGTAGACGAGAAGGAGGGTCTTGAATTTAATATGATTTATAACATTACTGCGTTATGAGTTCCTAAATGGAAATATCCTCATATTCATAAAACTACTTTTTTTCAGTATCGACTGAACAAAACAATTCCGAAAATGCCGCAGAATCATGTGGAAATACTGACGACCAATATGGTACGGGATCTTGCTGCATCTGGAATAATCAATATTGAAGATTTATCAAACCGTCTTTACAATGGTAAAACGAAGACACCTGAAATATTTTCAGTGTCCGATATGATTGCCAACTTCAAATATTTTGGTCTTGTACCCGTTCAACATCCAGACCTGGGTTACTGTAGAAAGTATGGTTTCAAAGTCATTGAACAAACTGATGATAATAATTCAGCACGCAACAAGAAAAATATGTCACCAGACAATAGATCCAGCAACACCAAGTCGTCACAGTTGATGGAAAGATTGAAAGATCTACGCATCAAAATAAAGAAATTATCAGCTGCAGGTAAAACTCTCCGAACATCCAAACGATAAATATAACTTTTTTCGTGTAGTTAACTATAAACTGTTCATACATGAAACTATATTTTGATAATTCTCACTGAACCATGAAATATTGTAATTAATCATGAACTTTTTCTAACAGTCAAACATTTAAACATTTTACATGTACTAACATAGCATCGAAAGTCGATAATGTTCGTTCATGTGTAACATCATAAAATAATAAAAAAAAACACATCATAAATAATTGAAATAAAGACATGATTGTTACTGTTATTATTATTGTTACAGCTGCTGTAGAACACAATGTTGCCACTCAGATAATGGAAGATATTGGTGGAGAGGAAGTGATTGTGAACGTACTTGCTGATAGTATTGTTGATGGAATGAAGAATATCCATTCTGGAACTCCCGCTGTATACACACCTGGTATGTAGAATTATACCATAGGTAGCTGACAAAATGGGCTTAAGGTATCGACACGTAGTAAATTATATTAACTGATTGTGAGTCTATAAAATGAAATACATTTATTATCAATAAATATGTACCATATTTTATATGTTGTATGGTATGATTTATTGTCATCCAATGTTTAATTGCAGTGAATTATTACGAGACATATGACTACTTTAAGACAGTCAATGAGAACAGAAAGGCATATTTTCGAGCCATGAATTGTATTGGTGATATGTTAGTAGCAGACAAACTTGATGGTGATAAGGAAGGCTGGCAACAACACACTAACCGTGTAAGTATTCATTTGTAACAAACCACATCAGGTACATTTGATTCGGACTTACCCAGTTTATCCATTTTGAACTAATTTCGGATGCATGAATTTTCGGATACGTTTGTATTTTCCTAACATTTAAATGCCCGAGTACTTGATTTCGTAAGTACGGCTTTAAAAAGAAAGCCATGTTCAGGGTAACTTTGCCACGAAATTTAGGATGGGTTGGGCGAAAAACTTTTCTTTATTATTTTTTTAAACATTCCCATTGTAAGAATACGAGATTCAGTACTGTTCCAAATATTTTGCTGTTAAGAACTTTAGGGTCGACACTAAGAAATAAGGTCAGTCTGGTGGCCGAAAACAAGATCACTTTTTCTGGCCCGATTTCACCAACAAAATCCACGAAGTTAAATGTTCCACGAACAGTGGTGAAACAACAGTTTTGATGATCTTAGAATACTTAGGGCCGAGGTTATAAAACTTGAGATCAATCTCTCAGCTAAAATCTGATTTTCGTCCTCAACCTTTGTCAGATCCATAATTATGTTTGTGTGTACATGTAATAAACTTTAGGAATTATTTTGATCAATTTGCTTGTATATAGAAAATTGCTTGAAAGGTATTAAACATTATTACATTGTTAACTTAAGAACATTGCAAACCAAAAAAAAAAACAAATTGAGATTTTAGCTTGGAGATCAATCTCAAGTTTTATAACATAGGAAGATGATCTTATGACATTGATTGACAAGGAGTTCTTGTATTCATTCCTGATTACATTTCATCCTTACAGGCTAATGAAGAATACCGTGCGTGGAGAGAGAAGTGTAACCAAAGTAACGCCACCTTTAAGAAAACTGGACACATTATGGAATATAATGATACCAAAGCTAGAAGATTTTCCATCACACCTAAAAAATGGATCCATAGCTTTTGCCCATGCCAGTGAACTATTATATTCCAACATGACAATTTTACGTCATATTTGTCATATTTTTGAAGGCACTCAAACATGATAATGTGGTAGTTGAAGCAACAACTACACGCATTATTAAAATTGGAACAAAGCCAAACATATTTGTTTGTTATTCTTTTAGTGTTTATTGAGAATGAAAATCTGTTATTTGAATACACCAACTTCATTTTTCGGATCGTATGGGCATATGCAATGATTACACATGTATTCAAACAGAACGTAGCATCAATAATCAGTTAATGTATAAATCTATAATGATATGATTGAGGATTAAAGGTTGAGAACGTGTAGTCTTTGGAAATGGCAAGTGCGATAGAATCAAATGTATTCACGACTGTGATCCTGCTGATTCTAGGACTGATCACACTGATTTTAAGACTTTGATCACACTGATTTTAGGACTTTGATCACACTGATTTTAGGACTTTGATCACACTGATTTTAGGAATTTGATCACACTGATTTTAGGAATCTTCTCACACTAATTATAAGACTATGATCACACTGATTTTAGGACTTTGCTGGCACTGATTTTAGGACTTTGATCACACTGATTTTAAGACTTTGCTGACACTGATTTTAGGACTTTGCTGACACTGATTTTAGGACTTTGATCACACTAATTTTAGGACTTTGCTGACACTGATTTTAGGACTTTGCTCACACTGATTTAAAGACTTTGCTCACACTGATTTTAGGACTTTGATCACACTGATTCTAGGACTTTGCTCACACTGATTTAAAGACTTTGCTCACACTGATTTTAGGACTTTGATCACACTGATTTTAGGACTTTGATCACACTGATTTAAAGACTTTGCTCACACTGATTTTAGGACTTTGCTGACACTGATTTTAGGACTTTGATCACACTGATTCTAGGACTTTGCTGACACTGATTCTAGGACTTTGCTCACACTGATTTAAAGACTTTGCTCACACTGATTCTGGGACTCAGATGATCATTTGATTGTAGGTCACCAATCTTTAGGGGTTCATGTCACTGAATCAGGACACTGATGATATTGCTTTGTGGGGAGAGCCCATTTGAGTGAGGACCTTGTCTGTTTGGCGTTATAACTCTCTATTTTATGTTGCACTTTTTAAAATAGCATCAGGTTAGCATTTGTTAATTTTCCTACACAATCCAAGGGCGTTTGTAGTGCACAATATTCTTCATTTACTTTTCATGGGCAATGTTGTCAGAAGGTAAGCATATAAATTGGCCATTCTTCGATTTCTAATTTAGTAACTAATCAGCTGGTTTAGTTTCCAGTATCTCAAAGTTATCTTTTATTTAATATGTAAAGCATGTATAAAATGTCGATGAAATTGGAAGGTTAATGCAGTTAATATTGAAATACATGTTAAGGAATTTTTAATATCAAAGTTAAAACATACTCGTCTTTATTCAGAAAAAAATATCTGACAACAATACAGCTTACTGTCTTCATTAATAGGCAGATCTATTATCATCAGCGAATTTCAACCAATTACGTTGACGGGTTCAACTTCCAGTCTGAAAATATAATGCAAAACAATAGTGGATGTTTCAAGCGTTCTGTAGTTATAGTTGAACAGTAAGCGACCGCTCTCTGTCGTGAGAGAAAGCTTACGATTAAGTACCGTTTTACAAAAATACTAAAAGAAACCTTCAGTGTAAAAACTGTAGTAAATTTACGACAACTACAACCAACTCTAAAATCTGTCAAAATACGCAGAAGACACAAAACCAGAAACTCGTATTGCACAGCTGCATTACAAATGTGTGTGTGTGCTGCTTAGAAAGAAATTCTCGTTAGAGAAATTTTAAGTGTGTTTGCATATTGAAATAATATAAATTATCGAAAGATTTAATATTTCTTATACTGTTTGTGAAAATGATTAAAGAAATGACTCACGAAATTCAGAAGTCAAAATCGTGAGACATTCTTAAATTGTTTTGTGAAAAGATCGAATTATCCTAACTCAAACATTTCAAGTCTTTCTCATCATTTAAAATACTTGTTTGAAGCATGAATTTATTCGAAGACAACTAATAAATTATGCAGTGAAAATCCCGTAAAATGCGATCATTAGAACGTTAGAACCTTATCATACGTATAAACTAACTTCATTTCCAAAGCTGTCCAGAAAAAAATCTTAAATAATCAAATAATTTATTTTGTAAGCATTTTATTAATCCATTAAAACTAGTAAAAACAGATTTAATTTATAAAAAGGCCAAATGTAAGCTTTAATTTAGATTATGCTGAATTGACAAATTCTTTGCGCATCGGTTGATACTTACAGCGTTTATGTAATTTTGAATACCAGGAAAACTGGTCAGGTGAACAACAATATAACTATTGATTACAATTGTTGAAAAACAGCGTTAAGCCCAGAGAAAAAAGAATATTGAATACTGTTTAGAAATCATCAACATTAACTGACTACGATAAGCATAACCTAAAAAACATTGGCTACGAACTTACTCTATTTCACAGACAAAGTTATGTTTGGTTTCACACCAGCCGTCGTCCCATTTTCCTGTAGCGGCGTACATGGCCAAACAATCTTGGTGTTTACTACTGTGCTTGTCATTATTGTTCGGCTCACCTGGTTGCCAGTTTGTATACTTCAAGAATGAAAACAAACATAAGAAAACAAATCACAACAATTACAATAAAGATTTAATGGTTCTTTGATAGCAACAGTTACGACGTTGGCTGTGGCTGCTGATGGTGCTGCTGCTGATGAATTTGTTGTTGTGATGGTTATGGATAATTATAATGAAGAAAAGACAATAATGACAATGATTCAAATATAACAAATAATACTGATGATATATCACAGGAAAGTTAATGAAACAGTAGACACGACATGGTACAGAACTTTCATAATCAATCAACAACATGTAACAATCTGTAATAAAATCTCGCAATAGTCAGAGACAAACATGAAGATAAATAGTCCTGATCTCTCTGTTGTAAACGCAGTATAAGAAGTGAACCTTTTCAATTACGAAAAAGTAACAGTATTGAGTAACCACATAATAGCACAGAAGCGCTAAATTACGACTATAAAACAGGAGAATCAACACCTCCATGTTTTTCGAATAAAACGAAATGACTTCATGCATTGAAATCGATATCGGATGAAATTTGGAAATAAATACAAATCTTACTGAGATTGGTCGAACGACAAGAGACCAAATCCATTCACCTTCCGATACAGCGTCAGTTCCTCCCAACCAGAAATAATGATTTGGATCAGTATTGGACGCTAACATCAGAAATACATAATTATACATATCGATTTATAATGACATAGCACAATTAAACGAGCATAAATTAAGACCTTTATTGTTATCTCATTTATAATTGTTATGGTGAGTGTCTGTATTCTATAAGCCGATATCTTTACCAGTAATGCCAATTTATTTGATTGATAACCAATTATCCGTGATACTTACCAATTATGCTTTTTAAAAAGCCCGCTAGAAAGTTTTGTTCCCTCGCACTTTCAATGAACGCCAAATGTGCTCCGTACGCATCACAATATTGCTATAATATATATGTATATATTATATATATATATAACAGCCATATTACTATTTTGTGATAAATTACGATACATCGCAAATACTAATTAGTTGGGTTAGAAAACTATTAAGAAGTTTTACCCATTCATTGATTAAACTAGATATTAACTTATTCATTGGACCATTTCAATCAACAGCCTATATGAAATTGAACATCAGTGTGGACCCAACGACCTAACTAAGGAATGCGACACATGCAATGGATCACGATGTTTTATTGAGACATTACTCCGTTAATGAGTTTTTTAAATAGACATACGCCCTGTTGATATAAACATGTATTCAGACAAAACCACGTCAATTCTTACCATAGCAGTCGGCCAGTCGGCAAGATCATGGGAGGCAATATAACAAGAGTCATCATGACTGACAAATCCATTTGGACATCTTGAAAATACTGGAGGCTCTATAGCAAATCTACGGCCTAAATGACACAAGTTAATCAAATTACGAACACCATTGACTTGGGAATTAATAATAAATGTCAGGTAAACCCATGAATGGCCATTGTAAATTCTGTAATTAAACTAGATTAAGATATTACTATATGGTGATATTAAAGTTTGATCAAAACGTTTTGCAATTGCGCATTGCTATCAACTAAGTTGAAGACAAAGATTTGTCTATTTGATTGAATAATAGAGTAGTATGATGTATTAATAATTTTCCTATTATTTCATATTTAAAATAAATCTATTAGTTCTTACTAAGCAGACGTTCCAAACCTCCACCTTGTTTGTTGACACAATCAATATTTGCTGCTGACAAAAGAACAACAACAACATAGCCTAGAAGACAATCCATAGTTGTCGTAAAACTGTCCCAAATGATACAAAAACGTATCACTTGTATACTTGGCCGAGTGACGTATATTCATAATGTAAGCAATATTTTGGCATTGATAAGACAACGCTAAATATATTCAGATAATCAGGTCACTAATTTGAAGAATTGTACGTTTTCACCATAAACATTGTCTTTAGATAAAACTACAGTATTTGGTGATGCTCAGGGGTATTGGATAATGTGGATTTGTCACGAAGATCACTGAAATATATGATAAGTCTCAATATGTTGCAATGTTAATACAGGATTTGTACAACCAAATGTTATTGCTAATAGTTTGACAGTAACCACTCTTGTCTTGTTTGTTTAGTTTAAATATTTGTGAAAAAACATGGTTAGTCCTCATTGCCAAAGGTCATTCAGTAAGTGTGCACATCAAATATAAAATTATTAAGACATACATACGACTTAAAATTGTGTTTTAAATACAGATCTAAAGTGAAGGACTTATAATAACGACTTCCTTCTGCAATGACACAAAGAGTTGTTTCCCTGATACAAGTCTCTCCTTGAATTTTGTTTGTCATACCTTGTCTTTATGGTCGAAGTAATGTATTATTTTAAAGTCAATATTCAAATTATTAAAAGAGCATCAAAGCCTTGCATAATGTCAACTTAATTGCAGTACACATTTGTTTAGGGGCAGAATTATATTAGCGATCTGTTTTCAAGATACTTAACAAAGAACAATCTCATTCATTAACGCTTTTTATTGGGTACGTAATTCTACATTTAATAAATTCCAGTAATTTACATCCCAGTCAGACTTCACTTTTATCCAATCACACTTGGTCCATTAGATTCGTACAATCTGAAATAACAAAAATAGAAGGCAGTGACTTACCTTTTATATTTATATAAAACTTGCGTAAAATGTTATATTTTCACAAAGTCTTTAACGGCATTTCAAATAGTGCATCTTGTACACTGTATCACGATTTTAAAAGCAAAATTTTGAAATATAGCATTGTTATCAAAATAAACTTACTCTAATTCACAAACAAAGTTGTGATCAGATTCACACCATCCATCATGCCACTCCCCTGTTGTAGCATTTATTGCCATACAATCCTGGTGTTTGCTGTCATGCGATACATCATTATCAGGCTGTCCAGGACTCCAGTTTGTATACTGAAATAAGCACTATCTTTTTTTCTAATTAATCGACTGATTCTCGAATCAAAGGAACAAACTTTTCGTTTCTTCGAGAGTTCATTCCGTTGAGCATTAACTTGGCAGTACTAAGATTTTTAAACAGGTAATCTTGCGAGCAAACAAAACGACAAACCTCACAATCCATCCTTCGTCAAATACGACAAATTATATTAACGAAGGTTTTGTTTTGAGACAAGTTCAGTTTTAGTAGTAAAGACGTTAAAGATTTTTGTATTTTTTACACAGTTGTTTATTTCAGATATGTATGCAGCCATTGAAATTGACAATAACACTGGTTTCATCCATCGTTACCACAGTTACATCTACGCGCAACAAAATATGTTGAACATAAACCAAGGGAAAATAAATAATAAACAATATCTCAAGACAATACGTACATGAATGGTAATAAAGCGACCTTCGGAATGTAAATAATTGATTTACGAAAATATTAAGAATTCTAAATGTTAAATCGTTAGACGTATGTTACATAACTAACCGTTACTGGTCTAAAAACTTTGGACCAAATCCATTCACCTTCTGAGGCAGCGTCGGTACCACCAATCCAAAAATCATGCATGGGATCAGTACTCATGGCTTAAAATAAAAAAAAATGTGATTGAGTTTCTATTTGGACTGTTTGTGGAAGATTTCGTACAGGCTTAGTCACGCCAAATAGATTAACATACTTTGTATTCATTCAATAGTCTTTTATCTAGTTTTCTGTTTTTGCAGACTTTTCACACCATTATTTATTCTGGTAGTTCCAAGTAACATATAAGATTAGGGCATCGTCAGGATTTTTGC
Source organism: Lutraria rhynchaena (assembly GCA_008271625.1). Taxonomy (NCBI): domain Eukaryota; kingdom Metazoa; phylum Mollusca; class Bivalvia; order Venerida; family Mactridae; genus Lutraria; species Lutraria rhynchaena. The sequence goes on from VIBL01000012.1 coordinate 4,761,445, forward strand.
ATTCGTTATAGAATTTGCGACCAACTGAAAATTATCCAATTGAGCCGTTCATCGAATAATAATGATAATAATAATAATAATGATAATAATAATAATAATAATAATAATAATTGCGGTGTATGCAATAAAATTTCAGTCAACTTACTGCTGATATTTTTCAAGTATCTGGCAAGAAAATATTGTTCATCGGCGGTGTCCACAAAAGCAAGATGTGCAGCGTATGCTTTACAGTACACCTGGTATAATCAATATGATTTAATGTTATTTGGTGTTCAACTTTTAGATATTATTTGGTTAGCGGTGGGTTTTAATATGTACAGGGTGACCAATGGAAAACAGCATATAAATAATGCAACGGAACATTCCTAAATCATACTTTGCTATCATAAAATTATATATACAACCCCTCATCCCGAAAATGCAAGTCCAATGCGGAACAACAATGATAGAAACTTGATTAACAATTTCGTCTTTACAATGTTCAGATTTTGAGAGGTGAAATACATTTTGGGTGTTTTGGGGGCCTTGAGAAAGCGACCATCGATATTAACAATAAATTCTGCAGAAATTACGGCCATTTGTATAGTATGGTGAGTATTAATCATCTATTTTTGTTTGGATTTTGGACGCTCTAGTATGATGTTTATTCAAATAAGTTCTCTTTTAGATGATATTGTAACTAACCATAGCTTCCGGCCAGTTTGCTATGCTATGGGCTGCGATGTAACACGACTCGGCGAATCTGACATATCCATGCGGACAGTCAGTAAACGTTGGAAGCTCAAAAGCTGTAAAATAATGTGGCAATTGTATAGCTTATCCATTACTAACTGAATAAGTTAATAGTATTAATTGAACAATTGAATTGAATAATTAGCATTGAAAGCAAAACAAAATGCAATATAATATAAAACAACAAGTCATCTTTCTTTTAGTTCTGAATTCGCATTTAACTTCAAAATATGCAGTTATGGACAGTTTAAGAACAATATTTGTCCGACATGATTTTATTATTCATTGGCAAAGTTGACTTAATTTAACATTAAAACTACTCTTGTAATGAAATATAGTCTTAATGATGTCAAAAAGAGATGATAGTCATACAAGAGTATTGAAATATATCGCACGATAGGTATGTGGTATTGATGTGAAATTGTTGACAATTTAAATGGGACGACACGAAATGAAGCAAGGCCATTATGGAAAATCTCATATTTCATAGACTTGGTCGCTGAAAAGGTCTTTATATAGAACGAGACGTTGACGACAGTCTCCTTAATTTTGAATAGAACGGAAAAGCAAAGACGACGTTAATGCATCTAGAGAATGACCAAAAATACATTCTAAAATATTTTTATCCACCTTGTGGACCAGGTATATGTTGAAATATACGATTGTGTTTATGCCTCTAGGACACTGCTGTACAAAGTTTCATTTAAACCTTAGAATAAAATCTTAAAGACAGAAACTGTTTTTTTTCCTTTTGGAATATTACCAAACACATATTATTCTTCAGGTTTGCATAAACATAGATCTACCTCGTTTCGACCAATTCTTTTCTGATGGTGTTAGTAATCCATGTGTTATGCACGAATAACCAAAAACTAGCATTAAATAAAAGAAAACAATGTCCGTTTTAACCATCGCGTTCATGGATGCATTATCTAAATATTTTCTGTAATTAAGATAAGAAAGGTCAATGCAGTACAACTGTCTATTTAATCTTACATAGCCATGAGACCGTACATAGAGAAATTCTATGATCCAGTTTTGAATAATCATACACTAAGTTTGATGGGTGTACTAATAATGTACTAACTAATTAAAGAATGTTATAAGTAAGTGTATTCATTCTGAAGAATTGAAGGGATATGCGTAAAATGTAGATGACTATATGGTTGTATATTGGTGTCCGTGTTATAGTTTGAATTTCAACAAGCCTGAAGATCCTCGACTGCTTAATGTGGCGTGACTGGCTTAATACGTAAAAACGTAAAAAATTGTTAAAGTTATGTACAAAAATGAAATATTATACTTTTACATTTAATCAATAAACTAATTTTATTTTAACGTAACCTTTAAATTAAAAAAAAGTTTTACTTCTTTAATGGTATAGTGAAAACTATACCAAACAAACTATAGTGTAGAGAATGCGGCAACTTCTTACGGATATAGGACGAATATAATTGTCCAAATTACATTATTCCGTTATATAAATCCTTTAAAATTGTTGCTCATGTATGAGTATGTTTTCAAATTAAATTTCCACCTTATCTCAAGACGAATTTCAAAGCGGTGTTCGGTATTCTAGTGGAAATGCTTATCTGGTGAAATAGTATCTCAGAATTTTGATATTTGTTTTCGTTTTTAATCTATGGAGTATTAAGTAATTATCAGCGGGGTTCAGGCTACGGACTTTTATAGAAGGCCAACCAAGGATAATATTTATTGGAAATCACTTACAATGGATTCTGTATAATGGGTTTATTAATGTATACAATCATGGTTAAGTTTTTCTTAAGACTGTAAATTGGTGAAACTTGATATCACCAAAATAGCAACTTACGCTACATTAAGTCACTCTAAACAAACAATTATACTAAATTATGTACGTTTAGATAATGCCATTGACATCGTTTGAGAAATGATCACTGACCTGTTCTGAATTCTCCAAGCAATCCATTTTCTAATGCAGCGTTTGAAGGGAAGGGGAAAGCAAAAGTAGGGAAATGACTTATCAGGATCAAAGCTTAATCAGTGATGTTAAGAGTTTACCCATTGGACTTCTGTTTACATTGCAGCCCCGTTCACAAATGTTGTTTCGAATGCGAGCTATACATGCAATATGGTAAGTTTCTTGTGTTTTCTGTAATAATAGTTCTGTTGTAACAGAAAAAATATAAAGAATATGACAATTTCATATACTCAGAACTTTGAGAACGCTTGTGATGCACATTAGTAAATACTTAGATATGTTTACACTTTGTTATTTTCAGGAGTAAATGAATGCCAAACAAATTCTACATTTACATGTTTATACCTGCATAATATGATATACAAAGTGAAATACATATAAGCAACGTATACAAAATTATATAATGACAATCATATAATATCACATCAGTTTGATAATCTGTTCAAAGCTTACAAGTCATACAAATTTAAATATGCAAAATTGATTCTCTGTAATTTTGTTTAAAATTTGAACAAATTAGCTACAAAACTATTTCTACTCTAGCTTTCTGTTAAGTGTTTAAAACGCACACTGGCTTCTTTTCTTTTTCGAAACTTGAACAAAGTACTACGATTTAGAATCAAACTAAAGCCACCAGCAAACTAACCAAAGGTAAGGTCTGCAACTTTGACTGTATGTACAAAAATGCTACACTATGTGTAATGCTATACAAATAAACAAGACAAACATTATGCGCAGAAAAGACATGATGCAATGGCGTACTACTTTTTAATTGCATGTTTCATTATCCAAAAAGGGCATTTTAAATTGTTCAAATTCGCTTTTATATGTACTGTTCACATTAAGGCTTTGGTGATGTTTCATATTCATATTGTTAATTTGTTTTATATACAGATGTATGTAATATATGTACAGCTTTAATGTTCCCTTTAATTCTTTCATCTAATTTTCAATTTCTTTCACACCTAAAGCTTAGATGTTTCAGCCCATTCATCGGGTGGCCAGATTTTTTTCTCATTTTCATTAAACGCCGCATTGTCGAAGGAATGAATCACATCGCCATGCTCTTCAGTTGGCTTATCTTGTTCAAAGTCAGGCTTCTTGTATTGGTACTGTTTTGCGACGAAAATGAACACAATAAAATTCACCCCAGTAAGCGCTGCTAATAGGAATAAGATATATTCCAGGTGACCATCGTTTGGCTCTTCGGGATACCAGTCGGATTCATCTGAAATAAACAGAGTTTACCTATATGTATACAAAAAAGATTTTAAATATCAATAAAGGAAAGGAATCCTAAAACACATACAAACTATGTCACCTTCCCCAAAACCCATCGACCCAAACCCAAACTCAACACAGTAACATAAGAAAATTGTAAAGCCATCATCGTATCCTAAAATTACAATATCGAATGTCTGTTTCTGAATAATGTTTCACGAGCTTTACTTTAGCATCGCAAAAATGGAAAGATAATCAACGCCAAAATATTAAGCTATGATCAACGAATTCAATATGAACAGTAAATAAACTAGTAACATAGCCATTCTGTTACCATTATAGTTCATCCCAAAAAATGAGGATTTTATAATGATTGAAGGTAATTGAATAGATTTTTGATAGAGCCCGTTCCATGCTTGAACTTGCCGCATTGGTAAGTAATTCATATGACTTGAAGATAATTGCATAGCGTTTATAATGTCTAAGAGCATCGTATTTAGTTAGGAGTTGCATTGCTGACTGGATAAATACAGCGTTACATACAATGAACACTGATTGATTTATTATACACATACCGCTAGTCCTCCAGCTTCCAACGATAGCAACAATGGCTGAAGCCAAGTAACCACCAAGACCAGAAGTCATCAAGAACAAACCCATGATTAATCCTTGCATGAAATGTGGAGCTTGAGTATACGCAAATTCTAATCCTAAAATTATACATTGTCATAATAAAAGCCACATTTACAATTAACCTATAATTGCTATACAATGTGGGCAATGAAAACGGGATGAAACTGCGCAAAAAGGATTAAATAGTAACTGATGTCATGTTGTTGTTAGCAATACAAATGCTTCAAGAATCATGCATGAGCTGAAAAGTTGCGGTAAATAACCTTCTACAAAATAAAATCTAATCAGGATCGCTATTGAAACAGTATCATCCCTTCCCATGCACAAAGTGACACCCGCATTCAGAATTTATTATCATAGTCTTTTGTTGCGTAACCAAATTGATAAAATGGCGAAATACGATAAATTAGATTGAACTGCTGAGGCAATGACGAGAAACGTAACTGTTGTATACAAACCAGATATGCTTGCAAATACTTCGCTGGACCCGATGAATGCGAACTCAGGTATTTGGGCAAACATGGTCAATTTGGAGGCGTGGAATGTGTCGTTAGCAAGTTTCTGTACGATGTATCCATTATCTTTAATGTCGTTCTTACGTATAATTTCCAGTATTCCGGCGTACAACATGGCACAAGCTGCCAGTATCATACCAATACCTGAAACACATCACGTACAAATTATTTTTGCAATAAATTAAAGAGACTACACTCCTGATTAGTGATTCACTTCTTAAAATGTAGAAACTTTTCTATCTTAAAGTTCATGTCTTAGTATTAAAAAGCTATTTAACGGTACTCGAGAGCTCTGAATGCTGTGTTTACTTGCAACATTATCTACTTCGATCTTCGGATATATACAAAAACATGTTCAAAATTAACCACGCTGTGACGTTTTTAGGGGTGACACTACATGACTTTTTCCATTTTTATGATCTTTATATATTTCAGTCTCCTTCTAGATTTAATTGGGCCAATTAAACAAATAATTGTCAATACAATACAATACAATACAATACAATACAATACAATACAATACAATACAATACAATACAACACTACACAACAAAACAAATCTATTTAAGATTTAGGCCACTAGCACAGAACATACCAACATTACAATTATTTTTAATCATTTCTACAGTGTGTAAGTGTTTGAAGAATACATAATTTCGAGGCCAATAAAATTTCAAATCCGTTCACTTAACACACAAACGAATGTCCATAAGCAATAAAATAATGAAAACTGTAGATCACGGTTAAAGTGAACCCCTTGGTACCTCATTTATTACTTCATTTCACGTATTATTCCACTATATTCATAAATAAAAATAGAGCAACAAAAATACATACTTCCCTGTATCCGATTCGTCACAGTATCAGAATTCTCTATAACTGTGCTTTACAGTATGGCTAAACTGTTAGTTTATTTTACGAGACAAAATCCGTAAAACTTACCAATTCTTTGGAGATGGGAGGGGCTTCTTCCATATTTTGCTAGGCAAGGGTAAACAATTCTGTCCATAATAGGGATAAGGATCAGTATGATTATAGTGTTGAAAATATTTAACATCGCAGCTGGCAATTTGGCTCCGCCCACTGAAATATTCATCCTCTCACTCTGTAGAAACAGCGAGGTACTCATCTAAAGCGAAATAGGAGATATTTGGTATATTTTCTGTTTATTTCACAAAGTATAATGTATTCGATACAAATTCATCATGCTCAGATTGAAGATAACGCTGATCAAAGAAATGATGAACTCAATTTATTTAGAAGAACAATTCAGCACCATAATCCGTTTCTATATTGATAATGATCCATTTTTGATAGCATTCAAATTTGCTCATGACAAACGTATACGATGCATGCCATTGTGTCAATTAAAGGTTGTATAAGGTATATTCACACAATGTTTACAAATAAATCTTCTGCCTGATTTCAAAGACAATATCAATACATCTTGAACCATATCAATTAGATCTACCAAAAGAATAGTTTGACAACATTATTACATTCCAAACCGTTTATTAGTACACCTTTGTGAAGTTAAAGACTGGTCTTTAATGCACGTCTTTTACTTACCTGACTGTAGACAGCCCAGTATACAATGACTAATATGAACACTGGAAGGACACGAATAACTGCTTTCACACCGTCAACAAACTCTGTGGTGTAATTTCCACCATGTTCTTCCATAGCATTATTCCAACTTGGGTGCTGACATCCATTTATACTCTGACAACATACACTGCATGACCTACTTAGTACGCTGCCTGAAATGTTGTACGAGTACCTATTCATACTAGTTTGCAAGGTGTCTGTCTAAGACAGTACTTCAAACAAAGAAACAAAAACGTGTATTTGATACTTCCGATCTCATACATATGCATAGGCGGATCCGGGGGGCGGACCCGACGTACGCCCCCCTAAAATTAACCAAGCGAAGATTTTTTCCATCATGAAATATGATATTTACATGAAAATATATAAAAGTGTCAAAACATTTTCGCACGCTACGCCTGCAATAAGTTGCGAGTACAGTAACACAATGACATAACGTACAATTCGCCCTGGACCTAGAAATCCGCCTATGATACGTAATGTATTCCCTCCAGATCATTGCTAACTACATTGTGCTGTAAATAATAACACAAGGTCAATGAGAATGCTGATAATCTCTTGACCATTATAATAATGTGTATTCTTGCTCATACAGGAAAAGGTTACTTTATTAATATGACACGTAATTTGAAATCCAATTCATTACCAAAGCATACAACAATCGCCGTCCAGTGTTATGTTTATGAGATGACGGAAGTGGAAGAATGAATGATCATCAACAAACAGAAGTTTGCTTTAACAACCATATAATTGACTTACTATTAGGGGTCTATACTATTAGGGGTTTGTACCGCAGTACAAAGAATATCAGACATACATGCACATTCATTCGGCATGAAAACTGTTTTTTTTCTGTTCACAAAAAGAAATTTGAGAGCGCTAATTGACATCTAGAAATATTATATAACACCAACAAAAGTTCATACCTCCAGGAGGTTTGTGAATATATCGATTTTTGGCAGCTACGAATATAATCAGAGCCACAATCATGCTAACTAGAGGAATCATAAACCCTAAATCAAAGCCTATTTCTTGTTGAACGTAAGCAACACCCGAATAGGCAACAACAGCACCAGCGTTGATGAACCAGTAAAACCTGTAAGTAAAAGCATAGAAAATTCAGCCATGCAAACTGTGACAATGGGTGTTAATTCAAACCCAACAAGAAGATAATATTTTATATTATAATACAAGATTTTCGGTGAGAGGGCGTGAAGTCTAGATGATTAAGTAGAATATGGACATACTCAGCACATGACTGACGTTTCTTTACTCACGTTTGCCAGAATTCAGAGGGGGTGCACGAAGGCTTCGCCCCCATCCCCGTCTAAAATCTGCCTTTGCAACTAGTAGAGTATGGTGGCCGTTCAAGATATCTGACTACACGTACTCGTACTCTTGTCATTGTTTTATCAAATTCCTTCATCACTGTTTCTTCATTGACTTCTTCCATTGCTATTTCAAGCATTGAAACTTATTTAAGATAGTCCAGTTCGAAGTACCGGTGAAGTTGCTATTGTTGTTGTTTTTGGTATGGACAGCTTGTTTGATCACTTTGATTTGAAATATTTCACAGAAGAATTGTCATTTTAGAAACACATGAACAAGAATTACTACAAAGCGACATTACATACATTAGTTATTTTTCCCTGGTGAATCAAACGTCATCGTGAAACATCATGAAAAGTAAATGCACCGATTTTAATCAAAGCCAAAAATTCGCTTATGCGTTCTCCATATCGGCTCTGCGTCCTGCGTCTCATATAGCCACAAAGCACACTATTTCAAAATAACAAATGACAACCTATTTGTAATTAAAATTAACTAAATCATTGATGATTATCTTACCAGTTAAAAAATGATTGTACAGCATCAGACCCTAAGTCATCCACCTGCTGAGCTCCAAACGGGCCAACATTTGCCTTGATTCCTCCAGTTCCTATAGCTACAAAGGTTAGACCAATGTAAAAATAGGTTTCTCGTGCTTTCTGAAATTAAGTCACAAAAATAAGTGAAATGCTATTGTTAGCTCTTCAACTGAAGGGGTTTATTCAAGATGGGCCTACCTCAGTATTTATCTAGATGGAGATAGGACATTCATGCATTTACCCCTTCGGTTGCTAATTGTAGTCTGAGAAACAAATAAAATTGTAAGCACCGATCAACTAAAATCAACATACTTTCTGCTCCACTGTTCATTTGAGTGGATTTATTTTTCACTAACGAATGAAGGTCAGAATTTTTAGTAAAACGATGGAAGCCATGAGATTATGAAATTTGCATGCTGTTGCATTAACATGGAACAGACGTTTACATTATTTTTTGGTTCTCAAATAATATCAAGCTTATTCAGAACATGCATTCTATCTTGTCATACGCGTGTCCTTGTATATATATACATATATGTCTATCTATTAAAGTATGTCTTTGCATTATATTTATTCTAGTGTTCAAAACTTGGACATTTACCCACTTACTCATGCTTAGCTCGTTTTATTTTGATCGATGATTGCAAATCCAACTTTTTCTTCAAAAAGACAACTACAACAGGTTGCTATCAGAAAATCTAAATGACATCAAACGCCACTCCATAGGTAAATATTATAGATAAACTTTAATTTAGTCTTTAGCATATGAATATTTTGTACATTATAAGTATAGATAGGTTCAAACATAATTATAACACATTTCTACCACATGGCGTTTGCTATAAATAATGTTTTACGTTATACTATCATGTAAAAACTGACTTGAAGATATGATCAATTTGGGCTCCTTTAAATCACACTCTATATCGTTGACAATAAAGCTCTTTGCGATGAAATTTAAGCATTATGACAAAAATAACGCTTGTATCATGTAAGCAAAATATTGATACAATTCGACATATTTACAGTAAAACATGATTGAAATAAACTCCGATGTTGTGAAGAATCGGAAACAATGAACTTATTTTCTCGGAGAATAATTTTCATATATCATTGTCGTGAATATAGTGAAATATAGATATAATAAATCAATTATTTCGGTCCCCACGAATTCAATATTACGTTATTATATAGTGCTCAGAATATCATTTCTGTTTGTCAATATAAATGAAACACAGTTTAAAGTAAGCAATGTGGTGGTGAAACTATACTTCAAGTAAATTGTGCGGCTAAATAAATCGCTTACAATACTCAAGTCCTCATCGCTACCGAACCATTTTCGGTAATCAACGGCTGACGCTGGCAAGAGAACCAAACCTGAAAGAATAAAAGAATAGTTGGCACACTGAATAGAAAGCAAACACAGATTCCATTAATTTGTCACATACAAAAATTATCACCTAGCAATACATATCACATAGTCATAGTGGTACACATTAACACAAACTATGGAATCAGGACTTAAAACTTAAAAACACAAACAAGAAGGCCATATTGGCACTATATCACTCACCTGAGTGAATTTTACTTTTTGGTAAACAACTGACACGATGAGCATATCAAGACCCTAATTTGAACAATCTTGGTTGAGGACCACTAGATAATTATACACCATATATCTAAGCCCTAGGCTATGCGTTTTTGGCCAAGAAGAATTTTAAAGATTTTTCTATATAAATGTATACACAACTTACTACCCACAGGGCGGGTCTCATTATGACCATAGGAGCATAACTTTAACATTTTTGGGAGAGGACAAATGGTAATGCAAGCAAACTTTGATGGAAACCGGTCCTGAGCTCAAGTGAGCTAAATCAGATAATGCAGGCAAGTTTGACAATAATGTTGATGATTTTATTATTGATTAATAGATTGAGTATTTCTGCGCTTATAACACTATAAAATACTGAAGATACTACAGATGATAATTATGATGCTGTAGTTGATGACGATGATGATTATTGATAGGTTTAATTAGAACTGAGTAAGTGAGGTTTGTATGTAAAACAAGTCACCAAGAACATAGAGAAATCCAGATCCAAGTATGGTGTTATATTTTCCTGCCATTGAGTCTGATATATATCCACCCACTACTGGTATAAGGTAGACCGTTCCTGAAAATAAAGGAAAACGTTCTTTGTGATACATAATAATGACATGATGGTCTGTATTTGTGACATCTGATCTAATGGCTGCGGGTCCAAATTCAGATGGATATATTCTATTACTTTGTCTGAATTTGGTATCAAGTCTATTGTTTTTTTAAAGATTTTGATAGGGTTATATTTTGTTCAGTGAGCGTACTTTTTGCGTCAAAAGTAACGAAGTTATTCATAATTTCTGGATTGGTGATACGACTATTTAAAAGTGACAATATGTAACCGTGCCTTTTTTTCAAAGATTTGTCGTACCAAATATATACTAAATATTAACAGTGTAGACTGGCCTAGTTTCCAGTTAGAGAATTAAAGTTCTGAATTGCTAATTACCTATTATATTTATTATAAAAATCAATTTGGGTCGTCCTTATTTAAGTATGAACAACTAAATGCAGATAAACAATTGAATACAAATATGAACAAGAAATTCATGCGTCGAAATAACGACAGAATAATTGAAATTGTCTGAATATTTTTTTTCCACAAAGAGCGATAGAATTAATGACAATCGTAAAACTGAGGACTTGCTATTGACAGTAAATCCGAAAGGCGCGTTTCGCTTCTTGTAATCTTACATTATCTAGGCCAAGTAAAGTCTGGTCGAAATACATTTGAAGGTACATCTGTATACTTGACTATATATCATGAACATTCAAAATCAGAGATAACGTTGGTAAATCAAACAACGCATGAATGCGGAGCTCACTTTGAGTGCAAACCGTTTATTCCAGTGTTTACTCTCCGATCTGTCAATTCTATCTCCTCGCAATATTTGAGAGAGATTTACAATTTCAATAATATTAAAATCAAAGACTTTTTCTTTTGTAGATAATCGCTCACTACTTTTAAATACTTAACCACATTATGATCAAGGCAGGTGTGTTAAGAAGAGAACCATCAGTAAAATAAGCGCAGCTAGTAGACAGGACAAAGCGGAGCAGAGCGGGGCTGAGGAGAACCGAACTGGACGGAACAGAACATAAACATTTTTACTTTGTACTTATTGTCACATGACTATTTTAATAATAAACCGGTTGAATTAGAAATCAGTCAATTAAATCGCGGTCAATACATACAATACTTAAAAGTCAAACTATTTCTGTCCTTGATAGGGCTACTATCATTTGATTCGATTTTTTAGACAATGCAAAGATACTTAGAATTTTGTCAATAAATGTATGTTCAACAAAAAAGTTTTGTTACTGTATTCAGATGATTCTTATTCAGCCAAACTAGTGAAACTCTAATGCATGTTCTGTTTTGATGTTTTGTTATTAAAATAATTCAATCGGTTAAAGTGTAAAGCATAACATCATTTAGTAAAACATGATACTTCTTAGCACATTGTTTTCATCGTATTTATAAGCATCATACAGCAACGACTAATGAAGGACAAACGTGTCTATACGCAGATATGACAGGGCAGGACACGCCCTTGACAATCGCATAGTTGCCAAAACCAAGACGTTAAACCTCGGGAATATAATACGTTGGCTGGTAAACGCATTCCAAAGTTTGAATTTAGTTTCGAGACAACAACATAGAACAATACCTGCAAAAATAAGGGTAACCAATGCTGCTTCGTCGCTTGTATACTTCAGAACGGATGTGCAGAACAACACCATGTTAGCAACAACACTGTAATATGTCAGCCGCTCGCATAATTCCGTCAATAAGATAGTACTCACAACAAACAAACGTTTTCCGGTAATTTTTCCGGGCGGTTTCTTCTCCTCCATATTTTTGTAGTCCATGTTTGTGTCCGACCACTCCACAACATAAAATAAGAAACTAATCTACGCCGTGTTTTCGGCAACGTCAAACTTAGATAACACTCACATAGTGATTCTTACCCACAGAAATATGTTCAGATAACACTTTACATACAAACAAAAAATGGATAAGTATAAAATTGCTTATTCTCTTTTAACATAGGTAGGGATTTAAAATCGAACATAGAGCATGAGAAACAGGACGGAGCAGAACGGAGTAGAACATAATATAACAGCATAGGATTTGATGTTGTAGCATAGTGTAGCCTTACATAACAAAGCATAGCGTGGCAGAGAAAAACAAAGCAAAGTCAGGCATTCCAGAGCAGATCAAAGCATAACATAGAAGTGCGCACCATAGCAGAGCGTGGCATAGCATAGCATAGTGTAGCAGTGCAATGCATAGCGTAACTGAACAGAATAGAGCTGATCATAGCAAGGCAGAATAGAACAAATCATGGCAGAGGTGAGCAGTACAGAACACAGCCAATTAATGTATACTACTCAAAATTTGATAAGGATAGCTTTTTCAATGCTACATATTTTGTAACATACGCAATGCAGTCCCTCAATTTTTGGTGTGTATATTTATTCGAGTGTTTACTACAAGGTACAGTTAGTTTTACTGCGGTTTCACGGCCCACGGCTTCCCGATTTGCATGGGGAAAAGGCTACCTATGAAAAGAGGCGTGGTGGCCACATGTACAATTATACACACTTTCAAGTTATTCACTTGAATCTAACACATTCAGCTTAAAACTTACTGAATACGTAAAATATGGCGAATTTGCGCGTACGGCATCGTTTAAGTAGGGAAGAAATGAATATGGGGGTCGGGATGCTTGCAGCAGGGCGTTCTCAGCGTGGCACGTGCACTCGGCGTGTCACAGAGTGTAGTTTCACGGATGTGGAACCGTTACCAAACTTATGGTGACGTTACCCACAGGCATGGGGGTGGTCGTCAAAGAGCAACAACGCAGGCTGAAGACAGGTTTTTAGTTATACAAGCTCGACGTCACCGGTTTATGAACGCAACAACGCTACGTAATGACATTGAAAATGCAACGGGAGTGCGGGTGTCGACTCAAACAGTACGAAACAGACTCCATAGTGTTGGTATGCGCGCTAGAAGACCCGCAATCCGCATTCCATTGATGCGGCAGCATTTGCAAACACGCCTTCAATTGGCCCGAGGTCACGTCACATGGACGTTGAATAATTGGACCCCGGTACTGTTCACCGATGAGTCCAGATTTTGTGTGGACTTCACGGATAGACGGGCACGGGTGTGGAGAATGACCCATGAGCGTTTTGCACCTGTTTGCATTGCAAACCATGATCGCTATGGAGGGGGTTCCATCATGGTGTGGGCGGGGATCAGCATGCAGGGCAAGACTGACCTTCATATCATGGATAACGGCAGTCTGACGGGCCAACGGTACGCTGATGAGATCCTGGACGTGTATGTCCGTCCGTACGCTGGCGCTATAGGCCCTGAATTCATTTTAATGGACGACAATGTCCACACAGGGCCATGGTGACCAACAGGTACCTCCAGGATGCCACCATCGTTCGAATGGACTGGCCGGCACGTTCCCCCGACCTCAATCCCATAGAACATGTATTGGGACATGCTGCAGAGAGCCATTTCAGCCCGCCCTGTTAAGCCCACTACAGTCCAGGAGCTAAGACGGGCCCTCTTGGAGGAGTGGGTTCGAATCCCACAAATCTCAATCCGGAGGCTTGTTAGCAGCATGCGCCGGCGATGCCAGGCGGTTATCAATGCAAATGGACATCACACTCGATACTGACCAAGAAATTAATTCAATTAATTCATTCGCAGCAAAATTTCACATTTGGCACAGCCATACGAAAACGTCAATTTAGCACCCATTCAACTTTTGGCTTCTGTCACGCTTCAATGAATACACCAAAAACTTATTTCTATCTTCAATCAAATAGACAAATGCATAAACTTTCAATTAAAATAATAAAAGTTTGGTAGACATTTATATCCAATCAAATATAAGCAATCTAAAAAGCTATCCTTATCAAATTTTGAGTAGTATACAGCCAGCCATGAAATAGAATCAACAGAGAATATCATAGTGTAGCGTGACATAGATTGACATTACATAGCATAACTGCATAAAGAGCTAAGCTGAGCAGTACACGGCAAAGCTGAGAAAAAGAGTCACAGCGTAGCAAAGCAGATGGTATATAACTAAAAAGATCAAAATTTATTTACAATATTAATTGACTCAACTTTTTATTTAAAACAAACACTACACAAATAACCATAAAACATACAGTACAAAACCAACCACAAAGATAAACTAGAAAACATCAACATTAAAAAAATCAGAACAAAAATCATTGAGAAATGCGCAAATTGTGTGCTATGTCGACCTAGTTCCCAGTAGCATGTTTTTTTCATTGACATGCGAACATTTGATAATCATCGCAAAGTTTAAAGCTATGAACCCAAACAATATATTTAACGTTTCTTATCAGTAAGTTGAAATTTGGACCTAACGATACAAACTTGTAAATAATGTAGAGTGTAGACATACGTTGTTTTTGTAAGATGATAAGTAGTGTCTTCAATCGCTAGTACAGTTATTCAGCAATATTAGCCACTGAAACAATGGCAAGAGTTGAAAAACTAAGAAATTATTTTCGTCTGTGATAGTTAATTATCATACACCATAGTGTATGTGTCCGTTCACTCGTTCGTATTAGATTTCGAAACGTTTATGAACAGTAAATTATGAACGGACAGTTCAATAACACTGTGTTACCTGCTAATTCTAAACTATTTCTTTCTAAATCCTTTGAAAAATGGCCACTTTAAAATATAATATGTGAATAAGAGATGAGAAACCAAAGGTCTCGAGAGCGAGATCTTTGGTAGAAGAAAATCTTTAATAAAAATATAGATAGCGAGGGCGTCTTAGTTTAAGCGTGTGAAATAAATTCGTTCATAGGTATCATAGATCAAGAACAATTTCTATTAACGACCCATAATAAAAGATTCATCGGTTTCAAACCAATACACACAGGACTATCTATCTATGACATCCAGTCTTCTGTGTGTATTTTAGATTTACATTAGAATCAATTTAAGTCCTTTTAGTGAGTGTGTATGTATGATTTGTTTGTTTATTTATGTAAGTTACTTTGTGGAGCAGTCAAGTTCACATTAAACAACTGATATAAACTAATTTGTGTACTATAAGATAACACGGTCAACACTACAACTCCATTAACGTAAAAACCCTTCATGAAAATACGATAAACCCGTATTAATTGTATGAAATAGGGAGTTATTGAATTATTAATTGGTATATATTTCAATGATTTTATGGCAATAACAGTACACCATATATGCCACTGACTCGGACTAAAGTTATGGCCAAATCTAATTACAAGCATCTAAACGAAAATGCTCTGAAAGTTAGTTCAGTTGTTGCTTTTTTCAGTATACATTATACAACTGTTCAGTGTGAAAATCCAACTGCGGTAGAGTCGTTGTAATCTCTGACTAGTAATCATGAGACCCTCACTGCTGTGCGTTTGAATCCCACCCCGGACCAGACAATTTCAAATGTGAGGAAACTGGCTTACGTAAGCCAGTCATGCATTAGCTGGTCCTAAAGGGTTACCTTTGTGAGGAATTTGTCTTTAAAATTCGACGAATCCACAATGCGGAGACAACTGTCAGAATATGTGAAGAAATTTGCAGATATTTTTCAGGTGAAAATGTTGTCGGGTCACGTTGTTGCGCTGAGTTCTGCGCAATTGACCAATGAATCGTTTTTCAGCTAGGTGTAATAATGTTGCATAAATGATAGAGCGTATGTCTTTATATAGACTACTTCCGGTCGAACGGTCAACCCTCCCTTTTTTAACTTATGACAAAGTACGCTATATTCCCCAAAGGATTAATCAGTCATAGTGACAGAACACTAAGAAAAAATGTTGGTGACATACATTGTGAATCTTCTTTCTATAATAAACCATATTTCCGGTCAGTAATCTTGTTTGGTCAGCATTGTGTAATAATTGCTTTCCAATGTAAATTCTCGTGTTGCATGTAGAAATCATAATTATATTCAAAATGTTGATACTAGATTTGCAGTTTCGTAAAGTTAAGCCAATAAATTGGAAATGAAATAGGCTTTTAACCGAACGTAAGACTTCGTATTTTTTATAAATTGTTCAGTTTTTTAAATGTTCCCGAGTTTAATTAAAGTCATGTTCTATACTTTACAATGTGGTATTCTTGTACGTGGAAGTTGAATCATTTTGTAAACCACGTACACAAGAGTTCACATAAATTTCTCAAATTTTGTATTCATGACGTAGATGAGCAGGCGCTCATGCGAAATTACAATTCGTACGCGAAATTAATAAAGTCAAAATTATAGATACAATCTAATTTATGTTTGTCCCTGATATGTGCATAAATGGTTTGCTTGATAACTACATCTGAAGTATATATATATATATGTTAAGTGTGCAAATCAGCATTTATAACATCTTATCAACAATCTATTTAACGATTTACTCGTACTTTTTGCAGATAAACAAAATTGTCCTAGTTTTAAATAACGCATTTAACATATATATCAGGCAAATATAGTCTTTACATTGTGCAATTAAATAATTAAACTGTGTACAGTTAGTACATAACTCGCGTAGTAACAACAGCTGAGGTTTTGAAGGGAGTGTTCGGTGTTACAGAGGGCCAAATACGTGTATTAAACATCACTGATTATCATGTACCAGGAACTTGTTGTCGTAATTGTTAGCCTTTTATTGATATACTTTTTGAAAAAGAGCAAAGGAAAACCAAAAGGAATTATATTACCTGGACCAAAAGGTTTACCACTATTTGGATGTGTCTTTGAATTCGACGAAGCAACAATGCCGAGACAACTGTCAGAGTATGCGAAGAAATTTGGAGATATTTTTCAGATGAAAATGTTGTCAGGTAACGTTGTTGTGCTGAATTCTGCGGAATTAACCAAAAAAGCGTTTTGCAGCGAGGAGTACAAAAACTACATGAATGATAGAGCCTATGTATTCTATATGGACTACTTCCGGTCAAACGGTCAAACGACAGGTTTTGCGAATGGCAAAATACACTATTATCTAAAGAAATATTTTCATAAAGGATTACACGCTTATGGTGACGGGATAGAAAACTTGGAGAGAAAAGTTATGGCAGAAATGGAAAATCTTGTGTCAAGAATAGACAATGTTTCTGGTCAGGAATTTTGTTTGGTTAGCGTTATACAACGATCGCTTTCCAATGTGATCTCTCTGGTAGTAAGTGGAAAATATCATATTTATAATACCAGTATATACTCAAAGCAAGGTTAATAAATTCCATGTACTTTTAGGTCGTATCACCAGTTGGAATTTTCTTCAAATTTAACATAACTTTCTTAAGCAGTGTTTAACCGCCTTGGCTAAAGCCCTGTCCATTAAATTTCTGCACCTCAGAATTAGAACAGAATGTGACCGATTTCGGCTTCTTAAATAAGTACGTAAATTACATTGCAGTTTTGCATTCCATCTCAACTGGGAAATATAAAAATCGAAATCGTAATACATTGTATTATGTTTTTCCACTTTGGAAAAAAAATAAGACCGCCGTTTTGTATACAAAGAAATATAACAACTTTCGATTTAGCATTTTTTTGTCAAGGTTATTATAACTATAGAAATATTCATAAGTTTTGAGTCGTTTTCTAAATCTTAAAATGTGATATATAAGAGAGTGCATGTTATATCATTTGGTATACATTGACAGCCTACGTCTAATCTCGAATGCCTAGTAAGCCGACATTGGGCCTAACGGGAATTTCCTGGTTGTATATCTGACAAATAAGGCGTTATCCTGTCAAGTTTATTGAATGGCAAACTGAAGTAAGAAAACGATTACACTGCTTGAAAAACATTTCTGCATTGAAAACTATAGACATTCTTCGACAGGCACCATTTTAATTTGTCCTTTAGCGGTAATACTTACTTGGAAGTATACCGGCAGCTGCATCAAAAATGAAAGGCTTAGACGCATAACAAGCTACCAATGTTGTTGTTTGTTTTGTTTTTATGTGACATTGTCACTGGGATTTAACACCATGTTTCAACAATTTTCAGTGATATACGGCGACCGGTTCACCTAACCAGTTTTCCTGGAATGTATACTAACCAGTAACCAGTACTAACTTACCCTTTAACAAGGAGCAGGCCACTCCTCCACGTATGGATGAAAATCAAGCTACCAAATACATCCACGGTTAGATGGAGAAACATAGTTCCAAATAGATCGCTTTGCACACAAAGTAAACAAACAGGAATTCACAAAAATGCATAAAAATCATTAAGTAACTTTAAAAAGTAGTCATGCGAAATATAACGTTTAACCGAAAGTAATAAATTCAAATTCATATATATTCACTACAACGAACTTATATTAGCCTGTCTTTGACGTTTGATTAAATGTTTATGTCTGTATATTTTTTACTTTAAGAACTTCCTATTGTGATATTGTAAAATACAGCTTTCAGGGGAACCAATCAATGAACATGACCCGGACATGTTTTGGGAACACGTCAATACAGAAGACTTTTTGATCGGAGCCTATCTAAATTTTGTTCTGAGTAACTTCCCAATCTTCAGATTCCTACCAGGCCAATATGGTCGTATGATAAGGCGCCTTAAAGAACTGGACGAACTGGACGAAATTATCGGAAAACGATATTGGTACCAACAAAAAGCAAGTATATATATATTTATATGTAATATTGAGCAGGTATCGTCCAAGTATTTATTTTTTTATGTTGTATTCTTTAAATTAAGAAATGATACTTTTGTCTTATCTAATAATTTAGCTTTACCCTTATTATTACCCAAATGTCTGCTTTAATGAAGCCAAAATATGCTTATGTAGCCCTTCCTTCGCCTTACTTAGTTCACTGTCTCCATGTATTTATTTTGTTATCATCATCTGTATGAATAAATAATTGACTGGTTTTCTTCGTTCCTTTTCATTGTACTATTGATATTTGATGTTAACCTCAGATCAATCAGCATTTATCATTTTTAATCTGTGTATATTTATCTTATTCGTAATATTAGTAACATATGAAACAGAAGGATTTGCAAAATGTAAACATGGCGTAGATGTTCTACATTTGGTCTTTTCTAAGTCACTTCTTTGGAACATTCCGAAGACTTAATGGCTACCGCTCTTATTATAAAAATACTGTTTTAAAAAAGCACTACGTTTGTATTCTCTAGGATACGTATGTACCCGGCAAGGTTCGTGGACTTGCTGACTATTACATAAACTTGCAACAGAATCATAATTCAACTGACAGCGATTTTGTGTTACAAGATCACCACATCATATCCCAGTTTGCGGAAGTTGTAGACGCTGGTATGTTATGTTGTTGCAACCAAAACATTCTATATGCATATGTGGATCAAAAACACTAAAATCTTGTTTGCTATCGAATTATGGCTGTTTATGTGTTGTGTTCGTGAATATAGTGTATCCAAAACAAGATTCCAGAATTATGAAAACAGATAATAAATATAGCGTCGATTGACTTTAAGAATAAGTAATTCCACATGTTCAAATTATATTGCCAATCATAGATTAGGTATTTGTATATTTCAAGGTATGTCAACATCATCTTCAGCGATATTGAACTCTTTCGCAATTTTGCTGAATTATCCGGAATGTCAGAAGAAGATCCAGTTGGAACTTGATCGCATTATTGGGCGTGACAGATTCCCTTCGACTGCAGACCGGGACAAGTGTGTTTATCTAAGAGCGTTTGAGTTGGAAGTACATCGCTACATCCCAGTTTTGCCCTTTAGTATTCCACATATGTGTAACAAAGATATTGAGTTTGAGGGGTTCCACATTCCGGCAGAGACAAATGTAATCATTTTTCCTTATATTAAATATGTTATGCTGCATTTCGTGAAGTTTTTGTCGTCATATGAAATTATTAATTCCTATTATATCGCAAACAGTGCTAACGATGATCCAATTTCTGAGTTCTTATAGTATTTTCATTATCAAGGTTATTGTCAATGTCTGGCACATACACCATGATGAGAAAATTTGGGGCGATCCCTGGAACTTTCGACCAGAGAGATTCCTCGACGAAAGAGGAAAATTGTTACCACGGAACAGTGAATTCTATCAGCAGTAAGTAGTTCCCTGAAATATTTTCGGTCAAACCTGAGTTCACGACCACACTTTATAAAATAAACCCATGCGAATAAGGACCATTCTGTAGCATACATTTGTTGATTGAATGGATCTAATAAACCTTTGAATTTCCTAAAATCATTCCTTTATATGTTTTTTTCTCACAGGCTTGGCTTAGCATGATTGCGGTTAGCACCAAACTGAAATAATACAAACTAAATAGCAATACTTATTGTTCATTAAAATGTTTGTCTCATGTTGTCTTTGTGTTCAAAATACATTATTTTTTGTTCCTAGTTTAATGCCATTTGGAATCGGGCCACGTATCTGCCCAGGTCAGGTGTTTGCACGAACGAGATATTTCCTGTATCTGGCATCCTTGTTACAAAGATGGACCTTCGAATTTCCACCAGACAAGAGTGTTTCGTGCGATCCCCGCAATGTAGAGAACTTTGAGACTAAAGTTTCTGTGCGAATAAGGTCGATAAACTGCATCGCCAAGGGACGAATGTGAAGAAACGCAGCAATCCCTTTGCTATTATAGAAACTGCACAATAAAAATCCCTATCCTGTACCTAAGATAGATAAAATCTACAAATAGTTTTTTTAATTGCACATCAAAATTGTTATGGTTAAGTTTACACTTGTAAATAACATCTCTTTCAAGAAAAAAACAGATTGCTGATAAACGCCTTATCCCTGGAGTAGAAAACATATCTAACCACGCTTAGAAATACACAGCACAGTCAGTCGTGTGTTTCAATCCTCTGTCAATGTTACAAACAGGGGACGGAGGTAATTGAGATGAAGTCTAGTATGGATGGTTGGCGAAGGGAAGTAACTCTAATAAATAAATATATATATAATTTGATTTGTCTCCAGTGATCTCATATGACCAATCTATATGCTAAAAACTAAGAGGTGGTAATATTAGGTTGAGGTGCGTTTCTTAGTTATAGATGGACCCGATAAGGTAAATCGGACGTTTCCTCCATTTTCCGTCGTGTAAGGTAAAATAGTTTGTATCGTGCATCAGGATTCATAAATCTAATACCGTGTTTTGTTTGTTATCAGTATCAATCAGTCTTGGTATAGGTAATATCGAACTCTACAAATTACGCATCTGTAACAAATTGAATAGCTTTATCAATATAAATGGTATAGGTCTAAACGGTTGAATAATATCGAAATAAATATTCAACAAATGTATGAGCCGATAAAATCAATATTGAAGTGTATTTTGCACGAAGACCAGTTGATTACCGCGAAAAATATCAAACGAGATGTACGAGAAGTGTTGCAAGGAATTAAAAAAAAGTTTTTTTTTGTTCAAATCGGATAGATAAGTTATAATATGTACGTAACTAACAACAGTAACATATATCTCTTTCCGGTGTCAAGCATATTTTCAACAGTTGTATAATGTGGACATTTAAGCCAACCAGTGTCCTTGGGTTCTGTACCAGTGGCAACCTTGTTCTCCACGCTAACTGCACTACATGAATGATGGAGGACGTATGGCCTAAGACGCAATTTCATCAGCCTAATTTTCAAAGAGAACGTGTGTTGCGCCTATGGTTCGAACTCTTGGCATTTAGGCCGTTCCCACGTAAATTTACTACTGAAAAAAGGAACAATGCAAGACCTTGCGGCGAAGCATGATCGTTACAACATACCGTTGAGAGTTTATTCTGATATGCGCTGGAACCACAATGTTTCGAATAAATTACAGTCATGTTAATGCACACGCGAATAGTTAAATTTTATTGGTCAGTCATTGACACGTGCAATACATGCTATTTTTGGTTAATCTTTAGTAGTTCACTATAGATAGATTGTTCTAACTTCAAATTCTAGTGCAGTGAGAGTTATATAATTTAGACGCTAAAGATCTTGCAAAGAATGTTACATGCTATGAAACTATAATGATTTTGAAAATGAACGATACATCGTCGAAACGTCGGAGGACTGAACTGTCATCTGAAAACAAATTAATACAATTCGTTAATCGTTTGTATTATGTTCATATTAGAACAGATAATGGTATTGAGCATTAGCAACTGATGTTGCAGAAATAATTTATGCATAAAATACATTAACTTGCTCATGTACTGAAAACTTGGGACAACAGGAAACTTCTGAAAACCGATCTTTTTTACTGGCTCCATGGGTGTTCGTTATTCAGAGGTTATGCTGTAGAAGGTTTGAATTGAGCTGCAATGAAGTCATACACAAATTAGATCAATATTCGTAGTTCTCTAATTATAAATATGTTCTGTAATGTTCAAACGTATAACATTGCAGTGGAAATGAAACTAAAGGTTTGTGAGAATTTTCCATTCACGTGATAGAATTCAAATTTCAATTAGTATCATGTACATCAGCATAGTACAAAAATATTATGTACCCAGTTCTATGAACTTTGCTCAAATGGACGTTAATTCACATGCATTCGCGTATTTATGTGTATGTTAACATAAACTGGTGTAACGTAATGTAAAGTATATTCCTTAGAACTCGTAATGGCATTATTGAATATTCCTTGTCATGTAATATTCAATGAGAATGTATCGTTACATCTGATCGAATTGAAGAAAGCAGTGAAGCGTTAGTTCTTTTTAACTCAAATAATGATTTCTGCATTGCGATGGAGTATGACCGTTACTCAGACTACATTAATGATTATATCATTTCAGTTAGTTGCAAGATGATCACATAGGTTGTTTTTGTCCGAATAAAGCAGACAGTAAACTAGACTGAATCAGATGGCGAATGTTTCTTCCATTAAGCCATCCGAAGATAAAGCATTTTGCTTCAGACTTTTAAGTTTGGTTGTAGACGGTGGATCGACTGTTTTGAGATATCTGTTCGACACCCGCGTTGCAAAAGGTAATCTCAAAAATGAGCTGAACGATCCAGCTGTCAGATCCACTCAGGACAAGTTAAGGAAGAAAAAAGTAATTACAGAGAATCAATGGAATGTTCTGTACCCCCAGATCAATAAACCTGACAGACCCTGCTCAGAAGATTTCGATATACCACTCCTTTGTTTATTATTGAGATACATATCTGACCATGATGAAGCATCAAGATATTGGTCAAGTGGTATACCGCCTTCTTCTTATACATCAACCTTAGCTGACATATCAAGAATTCGACAGATTAGAAATGAGGTAAGCGTACATTTGCAGCATACTATAATGTATTTTTAACAGCGCATATTCTCCATTGTACTGAATATTTTAATAATTTTAATTTTATTGACCAATATTTTTAGATAGAAATTTAGTTCAAACATAAGGCATAAAGCCCAACGGATTACATGTCGATGACATACAAATACAATACAATGCATCATATAAAATTATAATTGAACAAAATATTTATAAGTTTTCTAGACAAGTAATAATGGTAATAGGCGGTGAATAAGATTAATAATAACAATAAATTATTTTAAAACAAAAAAGTACAATTTAACGTTATTCGTATGAGTTTGGGATAAATGTGTTAAGCCAACGTATTTTATATCATCGACATTATAAATATATACCGAAAGTTGTTTAAGTATTGTTTCATTGTCCGATGAATGTGGTTGAATGAATTTTGGTATATTTTGTCTTTTCCAGAAATATTTATCGATGTATGTTTTCCGAATATTTGTGTATAAATGACCTTTTTATACAAAATGTAATTCCTCATCAAGAGAATTGTTATGAGACATCTCCATTGTTTTGTGGAATGAGTAAATTTTTGGGGGTTTATAAAGAAGTGGATATCAGCATTCTGATCACTTTGTGCGTCTCGACTTCGTTTTGTTGATTTGGAAAAGGTTGATGTGAGTCATGTGGATGGGTCGGTGTTTGTTTTTGTAGATTAGTAGGTGTGCCAGTGGTTTTACAGTAATATTTGGGGAATGGGGTATCCAGTATGTATTGTAAGGAGGAGTTTCTTGCATGCTGCGTTTCCTCGGATTAAATCGTTGTATTGATCATCATTATAATTATCATGAGCAAAGGTAAGCCATATAAAACATTTTGTCCTTAATAATTCGCATTTAAAGGATTAAAAATCAGTTCAATAATTTTATTTAATATCGTTATTTTCGTCGGAGTTGAAAGGCACATTGATACATTAACAATTATTTTAGTTTGCGCACCTGAAGACAATAGCCGTTAAGAAGCAAGAATTTCAACGGAAATGGAACGATTTAGAAGAGGTATTTCATCAATAGTCTAATTATCCTATTATTCATAGATGATGACTTAATGGTATCACAGGCAGGTTAATGCCTTACCTTACAATGTGCGTCATTTTTTGACTCATCAAAAGATGCATATATTGTTGACTTTCCGTTTAATTCTTTTATAATTATAATCTTTGTTCAAATATTATTTACTCCATATTTTCAATAATAAATATTTATAAGGCAAAGTTTATATATTTATCGCAGGTGCTATTGAGTGAGACTAGGAACGGGTATTCCCGATATAAGTAACAACATTCAAAATCTCAAGATATGTTCTATTGATCCTGAAAATGCGTCACAATACATAAATCAAATAGAACGATGGACACATATAGAGAACGAGATAAAAACAGAATTTAATGAGAAGAGAAAGATATAATCGGAATTGCCAATGCGGCCAATCAATTATCAGAAGTCTCAAAACATTTGATGAAAGTTGTGGAAAGAAGCAACGAAACCCAAGAAATGAGGAGATTAAAATGTATGTATTTCTTTTACAAACCCTGTCCGCTCTCTTAGCTAAATAGGTAGAGCGTCACGTCTGCGGATATTTAGTTCGTGGATTTGAATCTTAGGTGCGGTACATTGTCTCTAAGGACATTTACTCGTACATGACTGATAATTCATTTTAAGAAATCTGCAATTACTTGTGGAAAACTTTAATTTCGTTTCCTCATTCATTTTCTGCATTGGAAAACTTGTCATCGCCATTTCACGAGTTTCGCTATTACATGATATTATAGAAGCCATTTTGCAATCAATGATTACCTTTGACTGTCTTGATCTAATAATGTGAATCCGAGTTATTCGTATCATGAACGTGTATAAAGCAGGTTCACCATTATGGTATAAGTATATTTTCAGCGTTAAATAAAAGTTTTGGGATTTCAGAATCGGCTGCATGATTTTAGAGTATAGGCGTTTATTTAAAGGTCTGACAACATAAAATCAGGTTGGAAAACCAAAACACTGAATGTTTAATTGCATGAAATTATCATACATTATGGCGGACAAGATGGTCGTACTTTTTGAGTCAGTGTTAAAAAATCATATTTAAGAGCTTTTTGTGTTTTGTTTTGATTAGCAAATTGTGGAATAACTGGATAAACTTTTTTTCCACACATATCTTGCGTGTTTTTGTACAGTATATAAAAGGGCGCTCTTCTGTATCGGAGGAAACTCTGTTTTTTAACTATTTAGGCATGCATTTTCTCATAGTTTAAATATTTTTACATTAATTATTATTGTAATGTCTTCAAATTATTTGAGAGTGTTGTATGTATGTTTTATTTGTAGCCATATTTCCATATTATTGAATACATATTATTTACTAATTATTATACAACTACATTATTTTCAGAACATATTTATATACTACTAATTAATGTTAATTTATTTGTTTATTTGACGTTTACCGTGTTTTATGTTCATGTCAACAAAGATTTAGACTTGAAAAAATGTGTATTATTTAAATTAGAATTAACTGTATTTTAACAGTTTTAAGGTGTTTTAGTTAGAATATGATCTAGCAATTGCTTACTATTAGTTTTGGTATTATTTTACTGAATTTATTGTTGGTATTTCGTTTCTTGTCTGATACTTTTGGAATCATTCATGTGTTTTAATAAGTTGTTACACAAACAAGATATTACATTACATATTAGTAAGTTTTCCATCTTAGATCTTCAATTTTGCTCAGTGGAAGTCATGGTTGATCAAAGCAGAAGATTATTATATTTTATGATGTTATAACAGAGTTACCATCAATTGTCTCAAAGTAGAATTATTTGAAGTCTGTGACATTTGCATGATTGTGTGCTTCCAAAATAATTGAAACAAAAGAGTGTTAAGAGATAAGAGGTCTTCTAGGACAGATGCTTTGCAGTGGAACTGTTTTTCTATACATGTAGTACTAAGCTTCTTCGGCTGACAAATCCTCATGTAGCAATGCCTGCTGAAAAATAGGCATAATTATACAAGAAGTAATTATACGCCGGCAACCGATTTAAATCTAAAGTATTTATTCAGTGAATTGTTACCTAATTTAATGTGAGTGACATGTGCGGTGAAAACTAAATCATTATAAAGTTAGTGGTTGCTTATTTCTCTTTCACACAAATTAGGATAGGCTTACTATAGGATAATATTGACATCGACTGTTTGAAATGGTTAATATCAACTGCCAAATACTTGCATTAATTTCTTCAGATAGGTAAGAGTTTATTTCGAAAATTCTTCGGAATTAAATAACATAAGCGAAAAGAGCTTAGCGGACCATAGCAGAACAAACGTGGTATTATAACTCTTAACAAACCCTAATAAACACAAACCTACTTAGCGTTGGTCCGCCCGTCGCCCTTTAACATGTCAATCACAAATGTACAACCGTCGATGTGTAAAGTGGCCCATTACTTAACATTACTTAATCGTGTGAAGATTCTTCATGAATAAATAACCTCCTCATGGAACAAAAATGAAGTTTAGAGCCATCTGACCGGCTATAAAATGTAGGACAAACACTAAAAGGATTTGTTAACACGTTAACACACATTCATTCATGAATTATTATATTTATAATTAAAGATATATGTCATGCTGATATGGACATTTTGTGTATAAGTTAAATAAATTGGTATTTTATCAGGGTTTACTTCTGTTGTCAACAGTATTCCAGATAAATACCGGTGGGAAGTTAACCTGAACAGATTCTGTTTCAGTACATTTATCTAAATACCAATGAACAAAAGCTGAATAACTATACAAAACACTTTATATGAAAGCTTACAAATACATCACAAGTCTATAATATTATACATTGTACATGTATATGAATTAAACAAAGGTAATTATGTGTACTGCCTGAAAACTTGATGTCTTTGAGACACCACAAAAACGCAGTTATACATTAACCATTATAAACACAGTGGAGATGAAACAATGGACAGCAGGGATGAGAATTACATGATAAATGAATTGAAAACTAAACATAAAATACTGCCCAATAGAAGCTGGAGATATACTACTTAATCTATGCAATCATCAAAGTATTAGTATGAAAACTGGACAATTAGAAGATTACAAACTGATACAACAAAAAGTAAGTTCATTATTCTTAAAAAATCAGCTATCCTTTCAGCCCGTGAAGACTAAACACAATTCCACATTCAAACATACATCAACAAATATGTGACTTCATAGAATACAATTTATATAAGCATTTCTTACTATTACTGTAATAAATACGCTTATTTACACACATGGTGGACATTTTTTTAATCTAGGAATCAAATACTAGTACCTCGTTAAATCAAACAACCAGTTTATATCGAGCATTACGTCTGTTCCGATGACTCATTGAAATAACGAAGTTTTACTCTGCATACATACATTAAAATACAAAAAATAACGCTTTAAGAAGATAGAAACAGAAACAGAACTCAGAATTAAAGCAAGTTGTCAGCACATTACAATAATGCTCAACATACCTACCTGTAAATATATGAGCAAATACTAATTTATCCAACATAGTGTGATATAATGGTAATTAGTGGTTGTAATCATACAATAGAAAAGATCGTGTCAGGACAAAAATAAGTTATCTGAAGTTTTGGGCATATTTTGTGAATACATATAAACATAAATTTCACAATGTTGTATGATATTACCAAACGCTCATTAACTGATATACTTTAGCCAGCCAATTTAGTTTGAACTAGTCGAAAACAAAAAGTACAAGACCAGTAAATGATGGATATCCATTTTTGATAGTATGTGTAATACTGTAGGTAATAGGTAAGAACATGGTCTATTTCTTCGCATTCTACTTGGTAAGCAGTGGCCATGGCCATGGGTATAGCAAAAGCATGAAGTACAAGTGTTTGTTAATAAATACTGGTACATGGTTGTAACAAAAGCATAAAGTAGAGGTGTTTGTTAATAAATACTGGTACATCGTTATAACAAAAACATAAAGTAGAAGTGTTTGTTAATAAATACTGGTACATCGTTATAACAAAAGCGTGAAGTACTAGTGTTTGTTAATAAATACTGGTGCATGGTTATTACCCAAAGCATGAAGTACAAGTGTTTGTTAATAAATACTGGTACATCGTTATAACAAAAGCATGAAGTACAAGTGTTTGTTAATAAATACTGGTACATGGTTATAACAAAAGCATGAAGTAGAAGAGTTTGTTAATAAATACTGGTACATGGTTATGACTACAGCATATACAGCTAAATCCCATCCTTTCTACACAGATTATTATTACATTCAAGCAATAATTTCAGCTTATAGATACAATACGATATCACAGCAATGCCAAAATGCACTTCAAGAACTATGTAAAAACAAATATTCTGATTCTCAAGCTGTAAAAAGTGAAATATAAAATACAAAAATACATTGTCACATCATCGGTGGCTCTTTGCAAGCATAGAATGCATTTTACTATTTATGAATCAGACCGTGCCTTCATCATTTACATAACACTGATCAACGCATAATGTTTTCCTTAACATAACAAGTCACACGGTTTTTAAACACACACTGACCATAATTTCACTGCGGTAAACTTGGCCGACTGTTGGCATTAATTACCTTTACAAAATCTAGTTTATGTTTTTCTGTGCACCATTCATCTTCAAACAATTCGCATATGCAAAGGAAAGAGTTACTGTTTAATTCATCTGTTATTGACATTCCATTCTTGGTACGAATATATATATTTGCATTGCACTTTTCTATAAGAAAGGTGAATATTTCGAAGTTCCTTTTTTGACAAGCTTTGTACAGAGGAGTTTCGCCGAATGTATTTGTTAAGTTAACATTAGCCACACTACAAAGCATTTTAGCAATCTCTGTTTTGCCCTTATGTATTGCTGTATGTAAAGGTGTATTCCCTTTTTGGTCTCTTAAGTTTACGTCAGCTTCCATGATAAGATATTTTACAAGCTCTTTATCGCCATTTCCAGCTGCCATGTTAAGAAGTGTTTTGCCATGAATATCCTGCACATTTGGGTTAACGCCATGCTGTAGCAAAATATTTAATAAACCTACGTTACATTTTGAAGCGGCAATATGACACAGATCCATTTCCCTCTGTCGAAACTCCGTCCTTGACAACTTAACAAACGCTTGTGTCTTGTCAGCTTGTAAAATAAGTCTAACGATATCAATTTTTCCCCTAACAGCAGCGCATTGTATAGGGAGGTATCCACGACAGTCTTTTGCATATAATGATGCCCCTCGCCTGATAAGTAAATCGGCTGTTTTTGAGCTCCCTAAGTCGGCAGCAAAATGTAAAGGTGTTCGTTTGAATTTACCTGTATTGTAGTATAAACCAGCGCCATTCTGTAATAGATATTCACAATTTTCAAGATTATCAAGAAAAATCGCCCGTTCTAATGCAGCCATGAAGTAACAATTTCGTCGCTTAAACGTTTTCTTTGGAACTTTTATAACATGTTCTTTCTCATGTAGAGCTTGGCATATCATTTCTGCTATTTGTTCATTACCTTTAAATACAGCTGCATGTAGAGGAGTCATGCCATTTTTTTCTGGTTGATAAGGATTTGAATGTTCTATCAGTAACTCTAAAATATCAACTAAGTTACTGTAAGAAGCAGCATAAAATGACGTTCTGCCAAATGAGTCTTGGATATTCGGGTCGGCATTATGTTTCAAAAGTAGTTTAACCATATTTTTATTTTGTTTCCAAATGGCAATATGGAGTAAGGTCATGCCTTTTATCAGTGATTTTGACCCAGGAGAAGTAAGCGCTAAAGACGCTTGAGTTTTGTCTGCTTTAAGAATGGCTCCTACAATGTCACAGTGACCTCGTATAATCGCACAGTGAATTGGGTAGTGCCCCCGATAGTCTTTGTCCGTTAATGATGCTCCTTTCTTGATCAGTAATTCGACTGCATTTGTATGACCAATGTCCGCAGCTAAGTGTAGTTGTGTTCGTTTAAAATTCCCAGACTTCTCGGTAAATGAAGCTCCATTTTCTATCAAAAGTTTATACACTTCAAACTGATTAATCAATTGGTCTTTATTGGACTTTTTACTAAAAGCGAGCAGAGCCTTGTCAAGGGCTGATCTGTCATTAGCGTTTCTATAGTTAACGTCAAATCCATGGTTGATGAGAATCTTCATAATATCAACATATCCTTTTTTAGTTGTCTCAATAAGGGGACTGTTTTGATTTACCACGCGCCTGTATATTTCACAGTCATGTTTGAAGTACCGAAGCAGTAGCACGACGATATTCTCCCTTTTCATCGACGAAGCCATAAATATTGTTTCCCCATTAACCTCGGCGCCATAATTTATCAACAATTCCACAACTTCATGCTGACCGGTGTGAGCCGCAACCAATAACGAGAAGTACAGAAAATTCTATTTATCTGGAAATTCTTCCCAGCAACATTTCATGAAACTTTCTCGAGTACAATGCCATGGAAGCAATGTATATTGGTAGTTTATCATCGCCTAAATCAATACACGTACCATTGTTTCCAAACCGCCCACTTAACGAGTAAACAGGTTTAAACAATGTATTTCTTCCCGCCTCACTTTTGAAATATTCCGAAAGGAATGAGTCTTTTTCAAAACAATCATGTTTTAATATGGAATGGTTAAATTTGTCCATATAGTCATATACGTTGTTATAATTAACTGAAATGCGATCAATACGTATTAAAGGAACATCAGGTCGAATTCTGCTCAACTTGATTGCATCCGTCAGTCTATCTGTTATTGCATGAATTAGATCACCAAATCGAAACGGTTCAAAAAATATGTGAAAGTCATCATTTTTACCTTCATTGACTGTAGTGAATTGTAAGAGAAACTCAACATTTGCAAATTTTAAAATAGCATTTGGAAACTGCTTCCCAACAACCAACCCAACCATATCCTTTGCGGTGTTGTGGCCAAAGAAATACGTTCCCGTCTTTTTCTGGTAACCAATTATTCCTCCATAGCCGTGAGACAATGATTTCGATAGCAGTTTAGCCAATTGTGTCCATGTTTTTTCAAGTCCAAACTCTTTTGCGGCAAGACGAATTTTTTTCAAAAATAGAGGATCTTTTTCTGGATTTTCAATTTGCGAAATAGAAACAGGAACCGACCAAATACAGAACAAGGGAAATATTTTCTCCTCATCTACAAATAATTCCTTTAAGAAATTTAGAAAAAATGCATATGGTTCCCTAAAAAACGAATGCCCAGTATCAAACAACTCATCGTTGCACGAGAATAATCTCACTGTTTCAGGAAATCCAGTCATTGTTTTTAAGTAATTCCATTGTTCTTGGGAAAATAAATCTCCAATAATTTCTTTGCCTCGGAAAATCAACCTTTTAGTGTCTTTGCCGAAAGACCTGATGCATAATTTCACCTGCTTTTGTGATAAATTTCTGTCAGCCTGCTGAAGGTGTAAATCGAGCATTTGCCTCATTTCTGATTCTGTGAGGTCCTCTGATGCAACGATTTGTATATTTTTATTGTCAAAGATTCTGCTTCGTAGAGACTGTTTTACTTCAGAAAGAATGTAATGGCGAGTGGTGATTACCACTTTCTTTTCTTTTTTTTCAAAGAGGCGTAGAATATCTGGCAACAAAAATGACCATTCCTTCAACAAGCTGTCATCCAGTATACCTTTACCGAAAATGTACTCAATGAATATGACATCGAATGTACGGCTTCGAAAATCGACACCGTGAGCGTCTGAAGGATGGTTAAGCTTCAAACAAAACCCGGGCTGTGATATCTCCGATATCAACTTTGTTGCCATGGTTGTTTTTCCTTCTCCTGGAGATCCGCTGAGAACAACAATCCCTGATTTCAGCAACTTTTCTTTCGCCAGTGTGTGTGTTTTTGTTGATACATAAACAGTATCACGAGCATCGTCCAGAATACTTAAATCTGCAAGGGCTAAAATGTAAAAAGACTAAGAAATAAAGAAACCAGTTGTAAAAACTATTACGCAGTTTGTGTACAGTTAAGTAGAGATGCAAGAATAACATGATCACTAAATGTACTTATTAATTAAAACATGGGTTTCACCAAATATAATAAAAGTCAATTTGGAGATGTACGTTTGTAACGTACATTAGCTGAGACATTTATAATGATCAAAATTATGACGCGTTATGAACAGAAACTAACTAAAAATGTTGTACGGGAACAATCGCAAAATACTCTCAGTAATTTTGTATTTTCATCAGTTCTTCGCCAAAAAGTGTGCATTTACGAATAACTATGTATCTGTATCGTATTTGCTTATGCATAGTGGTTAAAAATATGTATAACCCCTTTGATCACATTGAAAGCATAAACTAAATGTTCATGAGTCGTGTTTGAGAAAATAGCTACTTTAAAAAAATGCGAAATGTCCGATTGTTATATTTCCTCAGCTCACGTGCATTAAGTACAATTGGTGGAGGTACGTTTTCCAACAATGTGTATGAAACATTTTTCTTTGACACTTGTCATTATGGAAAGTCGAAGTTGAAATCAGATTTGAGAAAGTATGCATGCTTTTATTTCGTATCCAGGATTATGATCAGATACGTTACCAGACTTTAGAATAGTAAGAGGAATAATGACATTAACCATGAAATCAATATATATATAATTGAGTAAATAAAACAATTTCGTTTTGGAGAAATTGCCAAATTCAAAAATTGGTAAAAGGCAGGCTGGTAACAGTGATCGTTTGGTAAATTAGCACAGATACGATATCATCATTTTGATGCATATCGTTACTGTTAGAAACAGTTGAAACTTTTAAGTTCAATACATTATATTGTTTAAAGCACATCAATTACATAAGATTTTGTCTTCAAAGGTATGACAACAATAATGGAAATTACACTTCTTTTAATTGTTTGTCAAACAAATACGTTACAAACAGATATGCTACCGAATTTACTTATCATGGTTCTAAACTGATAATATCAGCGACACAATACCGTTATATAAATAATGTTTTTGGCGTACGTCCTTTAGATTCGTGTTTTTACAAATCTGGTGTTTGGGGGTACCCGCTACTGCACAACAAAAAAGGATTTAGATCTTTACACTTCATGATAAATTGTTTTGCTGTCAATGTTCAATAAAACCTTCTTATCAGCAGCCTTTGGCAACCTTCTAAAACTATAACAAAAATCAGAGTGTATGAAATAAATATCCAAATTCTAGAACATTTCAGCAGTTCAGGTATTTTGTTGTCGATGCAATAAACAACAATTTCGTGGCCGACGTGATACCTAAAACCGTCTAATAAACTGTGGATGTTATTTGAATGTGTTATTTAGTAAATTGTCCCTTGTTTCCGATGAAGGAACATCGTCTTAATTTAACTACATTTATGATAAATGTAGATTATTATCAATAGACAAGTCACGTGATATAGATTTAAAATATGTGTCTGTTTCTACGTTACTGTTAATTTCAAGAGATGATTAAGTACGTTTGATTTTCATATATTTTCTTAAATTAAGATATAATGACTGAAAAATGAATAGCTTCAAATTTTCAAACTAACTCTTGACCTTTTTCCCGGCATTCTATGACATCTCATGCTATTAAGATACCTTAAGGAATTAACATACAATATTCTTACTGAAATATTCTATCATCTTGGTAAGAAATGAATATGTTATCTTTACGCAATACTGTTTTTATTATCATAAAAGGATCGGAACGTATCATAAACGGATCGGATCTGATTTGCCTATAAAATATTTCGTAAACATTATTTGGTGGGCTGATTAATTCATAGAGTATTAGACTGAAGAATAAATTTTTCTCTTTACTTTCACATTATTCACACAGTCAAATGTTCCGCAAATGATGATTAATTGCTTTAATATGCAAGGGCTTGCGCAAGTCTTCTAAATGATTAATTAAAGTTTTTGTAACGTATCTGTTTGGAGCAAATATTGGATTCCTGGTGACTTATTTTAATGATGAATACTGGTCATTTCGCTCATCAAGAAACATTTCTTTTAGTAAGACTTTTCTTGGCCGGGCTGTTAAATTTTGTTTTTTTCACTTCACCATTATTTTTATTTTTACGTTTAGTGGAGTATCTAGTTTTGCGTTATGAAACGATTGTATAAAATCATTTTTACATACACTTCAGTCTTCTCATTTCACTTGTGTCTTCTGTCTCTGTCCCTGCAAAATCATGAATAATTCATTATTATTAATATCAAACTACAAATAATTGTTACCTATCCAACGCTGGAACTTGTTTTTATCGTAAAAGAAGTATTTGTGGCTCGAGTTCGGAATTCATTTGAAGAGTATTACACCAAAGAATATTTGCTCCTTTGAAGAAATGTAAAACTGATATTTATGCATATGAAGATAACGCAATCACATGCAGCAGATTCAAGGCATGATTTTAAATGCTAAGATATCTAAATCATTCTGCGAACCTTTTTTGTTCGGCGGGAAATGCTGCAAGTGTTCAACTTTCTCTTCTACTGCACACAGACGTTGTACTGTCTCAACATGTTGTGCTTCACATACTTTCCTTTCTATTGCTACTTCGTTTTCTAACTTGTTTTGACTTGACATTATTTCTCCTAATGAAGTGTCGTATTTTATCTGGGCCTCGTTGCTCTTCTCTTCTAATTTTGTCAATTGTTTTGAGACATCGGATAACTGCAAATCTTGTCGGTTGACAGTAGTGGCAACTTCTGTTATATTTTCTTCTGCCTTTACCAGATCTCGTTTCATGCCGTCAATGTGTGCTATCGTCTCGTCCTCGATCTGTGTCAATTGTTCTATTTGTTTAATGTATTTTGACATATTTTCAGGATCGATAGAACATGTCTTGAGTTTTTTAATGTTGTCACTGAGATCAGGAATATCCTTTCCAAGTCTCAATAGTACCTGTGATAAATACAGTCATTACATAGTATATATTTCCTATCCTGTAACTATATTTATTGTTTTTGATATAGAAATGAATATATTTTTATGAGAATTGAAGCTGGTCGACATTTAGGGTATAGATAAAAATTGGTTCATAGAATGCACGTACAAGAAAGCCAATCTCCCCCGAAATACTACTTCCCCAAGCAACAACCCAATCCAAATCTCATACAACATACATTTCCATAATATATGGTATTATCATGGGAAAGGAAATAATAAGTTGAATGACAAAATTAACTTTATTTCCAGTAATGACACTGAAAAGACTAATACAGAAGAATAATATTGCAAATGCGCGAAACGAGCTTTTGAATCAGTCATATATATAAGACTTAGTTTTAACAATTGATTCAACAGATTTACCATACATGAAAATAATAAGAAATTGACACATTTAATTAATTACCTCTTCTAAATCGTTCCATTTCTGTTGAAATACTTGTCTCGTAATGGCTATTGTCTTCAGATGGGCAAACTGAAAATAATTGTGTAAATATCATATGCCTCTGACAAGTAATTAAAGTAATAAAGTAATATCTTCTTTTCAGCTAGTTCAAATGCTTTCGGACATAATAAACAACGATAAGATGTGTTTGAAGCAACATTTTTGTACAAGAAATTTAAGAAATTTAATGTAAGTTGTATATCTTTAACATTGTACCTGCATACGCTTAACGAGACTGAACATGATTTCTTGTTAGTAAAAACTAACATAAACCTTGCGATACATACTAAGTAGGTTCAAATAAAGCATTCCTTCAAACAACATCACCCAATCACAGCTTAGAAAAGAAACATGCGGAAAACAATTAGCAACAAAATGTACGTCAATCTCTTTACATTCCACAATAGTTCATAACATAAATCTTCCGAAGTAGTTAATACCAACCCCACGTTAATTTCAACAAAGCAATATACCTGACTCAGATCAGCAATCGCAAAATAACAGAAACAATATAGGACATATAAAAGTAGTCAGGTGGGCTCGTATAGACGGCCTTGACCTTCGCGTTTTCCTCTATATTCTATATAAATCCGCCATCTTGAATGAGGTAAAAAATGAGGGACTTTTTGAGCCCGCTCTTGCGTAACCGGCTTGGGTTATTTTTAGCACGGAGAGCAGACGACAGATTATAACCAAGGCTAAGTACAGTATATACAGTTTTATTTACATTTTTACAACTCGTAAACAATTATATTCAACATACAACATTAGTTACAACAATGTCTATTATACAATAGAATCGGCAAATTTAGCCATATCGATTAAATCAGCCATCCATAAATCGTCCTTCCCCGCGCTCACAACATGGTTTCGTTGAAACCGTCGCCTAACTGGTTTGTGTAAACTATACGATTCCTGATTTTTGCAGAAACACGCGTATTCTATGCATTCCAATGTTAAATTTCCCTTCATTTTTAACCACTTTGTATAATTTTTGCGGTCCGGCAAAGGCAGCTGGGTGTTTTGGATCGAAATAAATTGACTTTAGATATTCTTCCCACGGAGCCATGCTTATTGGTTAGAGTCCAGAACAGAAAATGAATAGAAATGCATTATACGTACCTATTTATCCACTTTCCTCCTCCTCCTCTGGTCACTTTAACAAGGAGTGCCTCCACCACCACCACCTCCACCACCACCACCACAAGGAGCGCCTCCACCACCACCACCACAAGGAGCGCCTCAATACGGGTATTTGGTTTAAAACCATTTACACCTGAAGTTCCTCATTCTGCTGTTGAAGCTCAAACGGATAACATTGTGGATTCAAAATTTTGTAAAATGTACTCTTTTGTAGAATTCAACGAAAGCCTCGACGTCAGAGAGAGCCATTTTAACAATCAAAACACGCATCATGCGCTATTTAACGTTCGAAAACACAGCCACGTATCTGCCAGTGTTACAAGATATAGCGGATAGTTATAATCATACCTATCATAGAACAATCGGAATGAGACCCGTCGACGTGAAAGACAACAATCAGGAGGAAGCGCGATTAGCTACTTATTTTGCTCAAAACCCAAAACATGTGAAGTCAGTGACAAAACTTAAACCATACAAATTCAAAATTGGCGCTTATGTGCGCATTAGTCATTTGAAATCCGCGTTCACCCGAGCGTACGATCAGACGTACTTCGGCGAAGTGTTTAAAGTATACAAACGCGTCCGTAGAAATGTACTCCCTGTCTATAGACTGTGGGATTTACAAGATGAAGATATCAGTGGCACATTTTATCAAGCCGAACTTCAGAAAGTGGACTATGATCCGAACCAAACATTTAAAGTGGACGAAGTGTTGAAAACCAAGGGCAAAGGACGTAATAAACAATATTTTGTGAAATGGAAATATTACCCCAAAAAGTTTAACAGCTGGATCAAAGCCAGCGACATTGAATGATGATGTTAAATCATGTACATACGAATGTAAATATTCACTTCAAATTGTATAATAGACATTGCTGTAACTAATGTTGTATGTTGAATATAATTGTTTACGTGTTGTAAAAATGTAAATAAAACTGTATATACTGTACTTAGCCTTGGTTATCTTTCTATTGTTAAAAACCTACGCCGCTTGGCTACACAGCGTACTCTGCTCGATACAGAAGGTACGTGAGCGAGAGTATCATGATAAAAAATTACTACATTAAATTAGTCGTGTTTTAAACACTACCAGTACCAACGAGACTGTTATACCTGTGTATCGATCGATGTTCTCCTTTCAGCGACTATATTACAACTGAGCGAAATTACAAACAGCTGATAAAATGGTGAAATCTGATGGGTTGATGGATAAATAGAGACCACTTACCTAGCGAATATTTGTAGTATTGAAAAAAAAATGCGCTTAGCGATAATTAATTGTCGGCTGTCCGAAGCTGGAGTGAGATGCGCTATTGGAAATTGGAGAACTAAAGATTTTACGGACATGTACAGACTTGTTTTACGTTAAACTGTCGTCTGCTTTAAAAATCGATCTGCTAACTAACCCACCAAAATGGCGGCGCCCAGTAGTAAAAGTACAATATAGCGGCCGTATCGGAAATCTGTCGTCTGCTCTCCGTGCTAAAAATAACCCAAGCCGGTTACGCAAGAGCGGGCTCAAAAAGTCCCTCATTTTTTACCTCATTCAAGATGGCGGATTTATATAGAATATAGAGGAAAACGCGAAGGTCAAGGCCGTCTATACGAGCCCACCTGACTACTTATAAAAACAAATATCGATGATCGGTACTCAAATGGGGTTATCAATATGTAATGCGTTAGACAATGGTTTAATGAACATGACATTTGTAAGGTATCTTACCAAAATATGCTTACCTCATTTCTCATCCGACGAAGTCTTGATATGTCAGCTATTGTAGAAACATCAGAAGAAGGCGGTATACCACTGGACCAATATGTTGATTTTTCATCAAAATCAGTAATATATCTCAATAATAAACATAAGAGTGTTACATCGAAATCTTCTGAGCACGGTTTGCCAGGTTTGTTGACTTGTGGGTAAAGAACGTTCCATTGGTTTTCTCCAATGATTTTTTTCTTCCTTAATGTGTTAAGAGTAGATCGAACAGCTGGATCTTTCAGCTTGTTCTGTAGATCATCTTTTTGAATACGAATGTCAAACTGATACCTCAAAACAGTCGTTCCACCATCTATAACCAGGCTGTAAAGTCTGAAACAGAAGGCTTTCTCCTCGGAAGGCTTAATGGAAGAAGCATTCGCCATCAAATCCAATCTAGTGTAATACTAGCTTCATTTGAACCAGCGAAATATATTTACGAAATCAGGCAGAAACCAACTGATATCAATAAATCAAGATTGTTTACGGAAAAATATGAGAGAAAATATGATATTGTATTCTCAGCTTTCTGCTAAGTCATTCGTATGCATTTACTAGATTCTTATACATAATAAATACTTGTACATAATAAATAACCTGAAATATTTAATAAAGGTATTCACATTGTATAATCAAGTGACAAGTTTTTATGGCTATACGTGTTAGTATGTGAAATACGAAACGTACAAACATTGAATTAACTTGTTTAACGAGACATTGAAATTGCTTTGAAAACGTACAATATATGTTTAAAAAATAATCGCTCATAATGATAAATTTCATTCGGACGAACGACATACTGCAGTAATTTGCTTAAAACTTTGGACAATTATATTCAAATGAACAAAATAATTATATGAAAATCCATAATATTAATAAACATTGAATATATGTTTCGTTGTACAGCACGCGTAATTAATGTGGGATCACTAAAGAAATTATGTACATGAAAAAACTTACCTTTACAAAACGACTAACACAATTATTAAAAACATTTTCCTATTTTATTTCCATGTCGTATTTTTCACTTGATAGTTTCCGTGGCAGTCGATCAATCGATATGCTAAAAACGCTTTGTCGACAGTATATATCGGGTGGATAATGTAATTAAATATGCAGGTAGCATTAACTTGAACGAGAAAATTTAGGTATAAAAATAATTATATGTTTTAGACGTAACAGGTAAAAATACGCTGTGTCACAAAACATGCGTGTTTTTAATTTATGAATAAGATTGAAATCATGTGTAATATATAGATTTAATCACACCCAGGTTCGAGCATGATAACAGAACTGTACTAGTACTAACGCTGTCAAGAGCTAAACTAACTCTCAAACTAAAACTACAGTATAAAGACTTGTACAGAAATATGATATCAACAAACTATTAGTATAAGATTCCAAACTTAGGAAGATTGTATCTGGATCAAACCACTAAGTGTATTCTATTACGATATAATCTGTAAAACCCAACTACAGAATCAACTTGTCTGTTTGGACTAGACGCAGTTTATTGATCCTACAGCGAAGCAAATGAAATGCTTTGTTTATAAACCTGTATTTAATTTAAACTAAAACGTAATTCTGCATGCGCGTATATCTAAGTCAAGTTTAACAAAATACGCCGTACCGAATGAGTGCGAACATATTTTATTGATTCGTATTCAACTGTATTTATGATGTTTGCTATACACACTTTAAGCATATACGAAATAAAAACGTAATAATAGATATTGGTTTTCGTCGAGCATGATTCAATGTCTATGATATGACTGTTGCATTGTATTTATTTATTAACGTTCGGCATAACCAATGAATTATTCTAAATAAAACCTTTTTGCGTGTTTTTGCGATATTGATCTTCAATTCGGCCTTCACTTATAGCATGAGTGCGCTAATAGTAATCTATTTTATGTAACAAAAAATAAAATGTAAATATGTGACATGCATCATATATTTATTTGAAAATACTTTGTTAATCCTTGCTTATATAGTGGTTTTACAGTATAAAATCATTATAGTGGTTTTATAGTATAAAATCATACTGAAATTATCGAGCTTTTTAACGCAACAATGTACTATTTTACATCTGACTTTATTTTTTACAATCTCCAAACAATACGTTTATGTGATACAAGGTAACAAAAACGTTCAAATCAAATTCACCGGACTGTTTAACATATAAATGTAAGCATCACGTATGAGCTTCATTAAAATAGAGGAGCAAAATTAATTTTACATAAGTATGAAAACAACAACACTGACAAACACCATATTGTTAATCGCTTGGTGGACATCTAATATCAGAACATTGCATATGTATTTACATATATTCAACAGATTTATCTCATGAGTTTATCAGAAGTAATATATTTATATACCTAAAATTGATGGGCATTATTTCTTTAGTCAGATAACTTCGAATAATTGAGAATATTTTGATATTCATCACCCAATTCGTTTCACTAGCATGTACTACATCTCCTGTATTAGGTGTGAATAGAATTCGGGAATTATGTGAATATAATTTTCTGCTTTGTGCAGTCTTGTAAATACTGTAATTTTGTAGACGTTCTAATTTATGACTTCCAGTTTTGGATGATTGATTTTGTAAGGACATTGTGAAGTGATTTCTTTGGTGCATAGTAAAACAAATTTATCCATACATAACTCAAACCAAGTTCGTTAGAATTAAGCTTACATTATTCAGCCAATGATATTTATACTTATTGTTTGCAAAATCTGAAACGTAATTCTAAACACAGAGGACATTTTTTTCTGAATCAATTGAAATATGAGACCTCTAACAAACCTCCTTTTAATTGAAATAGGAAAGCGAATTAAATCGGCATAAACAATACACCACCAGTGTCTTGAGTTTCCAATCGTGCCAACATGTTAGCCTACATTCCGCCACGAACTGCTTACTTCCCTTCTGGAGGTATGAGAAGTTTAGAGACACATGCTATCCGACATATTATGTGCAAACAATACTTTCACGGGATATTAACTCAATTTATACTATAACGTAACATATACTGAATTACATCCCCTTTAAAGACTGCAAAATACTAGAAACGAAATATGTGTTTTCCTGGTTATGCCGTTTTTCTGTGGTACTACAGTTTGTGTGAAATCTTTACAGTTCAAAACAAAAACTTCTCCTCAAGAGGAGATGAAATTGAAAGAAAACCAGAGGAGCAAAGAGATATATTCACCATAATATAATAATAATAATATATGTATAGCTCTGTCACGTGGGATCATGAAAGATGACGCTCCAAATTTGTATGAATTTTTTAGTAAAAATTACAATAAAAGTTAAGAAAACAAATATCATTCGTGCTCTAACTCCAAAACGTCTAAAATCTCCATTTCATTATACTACTCAAATCATACGATTCTCGTCTGAATGGGTTGTACAATCGGACTTGTGTCAACGGCCACGTCCGGATAGCAGCCTATCGCCCAAAGCGAAGTTGCACCCAAAGATGTTTTGCTCGAGCTGAAATTTATTGCAGTTAGTAAAGATTGTCTTATTATAGGCGTTTTAATATATTGGGACAATGAAAACTGAAGACATGACATATCGTGAAGCTATTGGACCGAAATTGCTTATTTATATATATCATATAAAAATCTGTACATATGCGATTGATAGATTTATTTGGATTTA
Organism: Lutraria rhynchaena; assembly: GCA_008271625.1. Taxonomy (NCBI): domain Eukaryota; kingdom Metazoa; phylum Mollusca; class Bivalvia; order Venerida; family Mactridae; genus Lutraria; species Lutraria rhynchaena. The sequence continues at coordinate 4,804,441 of VIBL01000012.1, forward strand.
ACAGAAAAGAAGACAGAAAAGACAAAACGGATGATTTGTTCTCAATAGTGAAACATTGAAATCGTATAATCAATACGATTGTAATGGAACATTATAAATCTTGAAAGAAAACACGCTCAAAATTACTAACATCAGTGTTTTATGAAATATATCATAAAATATATACAGCAATTCGACAGTCTTATTTATAAAATTGTCAGTTTATACTAACAAAAACGTATAATTTGAAATCCGGGTGTATATTTTTTTCTAACCATGGCAGGTTTTTAAAGTGTTGATTTAGTGGCTGAAGGTATAAGACTTACATAATTACAAAATGTATCATAAATCAGCCTCGTGTCTGTGTCCTTTATATTTCATCCCCCCTTTGGTACGAAATGAATTATTGTTAAGCATGACATTCATTTTAAATTTACATAAATGCTCCCAGACATATTCATTTTCTTTTTCATTTCACACAAATTTAATTCCATTTCTACACCTTTAACTTCAAACTCAGCTTCCTGGATAATTGCTTTTCATGAACATCTAGTGCAATGAAATGTTGCTGAATATTTCTTCCATGTCATGTGAGAAGGAAATAGGATAATTGCTGCAGTTTCAATTTTATGCTGAAATAGCGAACAGAATGTTTCATTTATCATTCACTTAAATCTTTATCCGCATTTTTTTTAAACTGAATTTGTTGCCTTTAAAAGCAAATCAATAGGAAAAATAGCTCTTGACATCGGAATTGTTTTTGTTCACGTACTCAAATGGAAATGAAGATCAGTTATTCTCATTAAGTCATTATACATAGCAAAGGATTCTAGTTCTGTAAATTTACTGTTATTATGTCTCTCCCGTGATATATTATTATGAGATAAAAGAAACATAATGACCACACGACTTACTCAATTGAAAGACGGACACATATATTACAAATGGTAAGATCAAATGATTTGTTTAAATGATAATGGTTCAGATAAAAAGCATCGCCATTGAGCAATGTCTATTCATTGATATCTGCGATAGATACCTCTTCATTAAAAGATTGTGGCAGGGTGACATTTAATGCGCCTTAAACGTCAAAAAGCATAGATTGGTGGTTCGTATATTTACGCACACTCCGTACAAAAGGAGTTTCACACGTATCTATGCGTTTGGCAAAATTACAAATTTTGAAATCCTTAACATTTCCGAAACTCAGACGTTTTCATATAATATCTCAATTCCGCAATAACAATTTTTTCTTTGGCTGTTGGCGGTATCTAGACAGTATTTATAATTAACACGCTATTTTGATTATTTGTCGAAGCATTTGATCCAGTTGCAAGTCCCGACGTACATCTTTAAAGCAAAGACAGCTGTGTAAGATGTATGAGCATTTAAGTATCATTTCGAGCCCGTGTACTATATAAAAACAATATCTTCAATCGACGAGGAATTAACTTATTTCTTGACTAGACTTCCAAACAAGGACCATGTGTAATCATATGACGTTTGAATATATTCTTTCTGCATTCACAACACGTGTGACGTAATAAACAACAGTATCTAGAATCGACTTTGACTACGGGTGGTCTGATGTCTATAAACCATTGAGAGAAAGATGCAAGAGTACGATTATGATTTTCACCTTCAATCATTTGGCATAAATAAGGTTAATTTTGTTCTCTAAGTGACGTAGAAATGATAAAAAGTGTGCATAATTTCAATGTTATTAAAATCCATACAATGAAAACAATATACAGATGAATACTTTTTGTGCGCGAAATACATGAAATTAAGCTTTCTATAAAATATTTTAACGATTATCGAAACAATTATAATTTCGCAATTTTACACTAAGTCTACTTAAAAATCCACGATACAAACTATTTGATCAACAGTCAAATGGCAATATTATCGTGAGTTCAAAGTCTTTCATTCAGCAGACTATTGTGTCAATTAAGAAAAGCTGTTTATACAATGCCGAAGCGTTGTATGTTTACGCTATTGTACATCCTTTCATTTTAAGTCGACTTTATATGAATCCATAAATAAATAAATAAAATAAAATAAATCCAGTGTGCTCTTAGAAGTCCCAGACGTACTAAGCAAATCGTAGACGATTGTTGGTGATAACGAAGTCATGTCTAAAAATACAATTAGAAAATAAATATGGAGTTGAACTCGACTGACAGTAATATCAAAGGCGGACTGAATAAAATTTGCAAAGGCAAATGACATTTGTCTTCTTTTCGTATAGAACAAGGAAATTAAAGATAACAGTTACATTTACAGATAATCGTTGTGATATTTTTGGAAATTATGTACAAGCTGTACGATGACATGCAACCAGAATCAACATTTATATCCACTCGTATTTATACCATTATGTAGTTTTGCGTAGAATTTCAAATGGATGCGTTATTTCTGACCTTTTCTTCGTATTTTGGTGAAATAGATTTTACTGTATTGTTAGTCTTCACCCATATGTTTCAGTACTTACAATGTTCTAGAGTTTTCATGGTGTCACAACACCATCAACATGAAACTCAGACATACTAACTTGACAAACATGTAGACTAATTACTAAATAATCCATTCAAGACTTTCATAGTTATTGACTGTGGTACTTCATAGCAATATCCGATACAGTGAAAAATTTAACTAAACTCCTCGAATGAGCAATTAAAGGTGTTTGTAATTTGAATTCATATTCGTTCGTTTGGCTTCAGCGCCTTTAATGAGCAGCATTTCAGTCATTTTCCTTTGTTTCTCTACCGGGACTAACCTGTTTCATCACGGTTTTCCCGCAATGCGCAAATTTTGTAATTCATGAACCAAACGTGTTATCGAAATGACATTTAAAATATCCGCGTTCGGAATTATATTTTTGAAAAAAAGTCTGCTATAATCGTTTATTTGTCTAGCTTTGTAAATATTCCTTTGGCATTCTTTGTTTATTTGCCCAATGTGAGCAACACCAGTATCAGTTGTCTTATTTAATGGAAAGACACTTAGTTCAGATCAAATGATAATTAACTGTCAACAGTAAAGTTTAAGAGATACTAAATTTGACATGAAACGGAACTCCTCAAATTGATTTATCGTACCATTTCTCAACGTCTTTTGGAATAAATGTTCTGCTACCAAAAGCGGCGCCTCTAAATTATACAATAGCCGGAGTCTCTTATCACTGGTTCATGAGTAAGACATGTAATTAAGATATGTAGGGTATTCACATTTATGAAGTCCATGGTTTTGTCATTGACTGTTTCAGCTAACAGAGCAATATAATCTGCATACATAAACATATAGGTGTACGTATCGTCTATACTGACATATATATTGAATATTTGCAGGTATACTGTCAAATATTTATTAATAAAACGAGATAGATGATAAAATGCAACTTTGTCTACGTCCGCAATTGATACCAAACCAGTCATGCAGTAATGAAATGATTTATTCTGATACAAGATGAAACACGCGCATAAAGACCCTTTATAGAGTTAAACATATTAAACATATCCCCGCTCTTATGTTGTTCGTGAATGTGTAAATGATTAAAGAAAGTCCTTACTAGAAAATGATAATTAATTATAATTTACATAAATACATACGCCAGTAGAATAATATTTAATTAAACTGAATATTGTAGTAGCTAGTTTTTCTCTGGTATACGTGCTTATCCCGTAATCGCAAAGAAATGAATTCGTTCGTTTTTTATTCTGTTGTCTTGATTTATCTCCGAGCAGTATATTGTATTTGAATATTTATTACTTTTGCCAGTTTGTGCTTTGAGAATTTGCTGTAAAACGTGCTGGTAAGACAATGTCCTAGATTGTTAAAAATTGCTTACGTCCTGGTGTGTATTGTTTTGTCAGTTAATTGTCAGCTTACAATAAACACACCACAGCGATAAGTCAGGAAATGTATAAAGAGATTAAGATACTTAATAATCGAATAAAAAATAAATAGCGATAAAAAGCGATAGCTAAGGAATCATCATGACGTTCGACCATAGATACCGGTGATCAATTTGACCGGAAATGATCACAGTCAAGACATCACCTTGAGGTCATCCAGTTTTAAGCCTCGTATCAGCTTCAGAGTTTGTCTGATATAATTATGCCGCAGTATCAGAGTGATTTCTTATGGTAATAAAGCTGATAGCAGTCCAGTTCTGAAAATTATCATGACATCACGGATTATTGCCACTATAAACGATGCCTGCTGAATAATGAAATTGTCATTTGTGTTCGTTTAAGCGGGCATTCTCCTCTTCATTGAAGTGATACTAGCCATTTTCTGCCAGAGAAAATAAGGTTATTAGATTGCAAAATGGTATCTTGTAATACGAATTTCTTTTTTTTGCATTAGTTAGCATATTTCAATTTCATGAAAACCCAAACAGTTGTAACTATGTGATATATGTAGTGTTCCCGACATGAAATATTGTTTACCATATTTATGTGGAATTAATATTAGTCTTTTAAACTTTTCTTTCAGACACCCCTTCTACTGAGTCCAATGTTCATGTTTTATTTTTACAATGCATTTCAAATAATGTTAATTATCGATAACTGATAACTTTTTTCGACGTTCGTGAATAAAACAATAAAGGCTCTGGTACATGTACTTCTAGGCGTCAACATTATTATGATCACTGAAAGTATTTCCGTTTCTGATTTGAAACTTTTCCGTATACGGTGCGAAAACAAAGGAGTGTTCACTTCAAACCAACTTTCAGTATTAGCTTGCAAACGCCCGAAAACATTCTGTGTGCACAGAACCAATCAGTACAGGGACGGACAAATGACAACGGAAATTATGTATTTTCCCAAACTGAAGCGATAAATTTTGCTCTTTTTATGGTATTGGTGACTTCTTTAATAATTAACGTCACAAGCAAAAACGATTATGAGGAAAATGTTATAGCTGAATATTCATATCTTCATCAACACTTAACACAATAAAAGCTGTAAAAATAATTGATGCTCAATATAATCATATGGAAATTCGCTGCTATGACTTCCAATTCATTTGTAATGATTGATTTGCATTGGGAAGATAACTATTGCATGAAGGTCGCTGTTTATGTTCCGGCACGATGGAAACAATGCAAACAATATAACTTGATTATGTTAAGTTGGATTGCGAACACAAACAAATGACAATTTCTGAAAGTATACTTTCTTTATTTTTAAAACTGTGTGAATCAGAACTAGATGAACTAGATACAAAACTCAATCGGTAGAGCACGGGAACGTTGAAGTTGAAGGTGTGAAGGAAAGCTGAAATGCATACTTCCTTGTGAAATTCAGACTCACGGTACTAAATCCAATGCAATTTGTCACCTGTATTTGAACTGTATTTTCGAAACCGACGTTTTTGAAGTAGGCAATCCAAGTACATGGAACCCCAGAGAAACTTAGTCTTTTAGAAATGATGTAATTTCGTCAAAGTTGAACTTAATTAAACAAATTCAAATCTAAACACAAACGTACTATTATTCTCCCAAATTACACAAAGGGAAAATCAATTATTCGTTGATATTTTTGGCTGTGAATTTTGTTGACAAATGTTTCAATAATCTAATGCAATAATAGACATATGTACATACGGTTAAGTCATCTTAAATATTATTACTCATTACAATTATATTACTCAATTATGGTTATTCACAGTTTGCCAATTCACGGTAGTGTTTTATAAGTGTTGTTCATTTATTTTCGTTTTACCACAGCCATTTTACCCCCTTTGCTACCGCCTATGAGCAAATGGTATAATGTCATGAGTACAATTCAAATACATATTCGTCAACTGAATAGCAAGTAGCAGTTTGGGCTAGCTGTGTTGATTTATTCAATGGGTGTACAAGACGCAACAGATCATCAAAAAATATATGATTTAGATATTTTACGAGAACATAGAATTATCCCCCCCCCAAAAAATGGTTAATTTTTTAAATCGCACGGCTTGATGAGACACTAAAATTGAAATGAACAATACAAGAAAATAGCACTTAAACTTGAATCCATCAGCTTGAATATAGACTGTTAGGCTCAAAGTACAATTAAAGAACTATAATGAATGCATAAATACATTATGTTGAGACACCTCTGTTCATTCCATATGTTTAAGATATACAAGAGTCTCGACAGTATAAGATTTTGTGATAGCTATAGCTAAAAATCTAGATTATTTTATTCCGATATAGCTAGAAACATTAAAACATTACATTATCATTTGCTGTATGCCGACGGTTGTGGTGACTCTATTTGTAAAATTTGATTAAATTGTTTTTGCGTGTAGTATCATAAGCAAGAAATATCTGAGCTCATGCTGCTTCTCAGCATGACACTGCAAATCAATAGGAAGTAAAAACGTATTTCCAGGAAATCCTGGTGCACCAAAAACAACTTTTTCAACGAGACCATCATAGCTTCAAAACAACCATATCTTGGTATAAAAACAAAGTATAGTGAATTTGGATTAACATCTGAATTCCTGTTAAGATGTTTTCATGGCATTGATAACAAGATATCTCACACGATGCTTTTTTGCATTTGGTGTTTCATGAGAATACATTGTGACTTTAGGTCTGAAAACAAATCCGCGCCAAAGAACCAGAAAAAAACTTTGTGCATGACGGGCAAAACAAGTGAAAACGTCTCAGATGGTGCTGTTGTTATATTGTTTCAAGAAAAAAAACTCATAAATGACATTGAGAACCATAAAATTTCGAGTGAGTAGTTGCGTTACAATGTATCACACAACCATTGTTTGGTTTGTTTTATAGTTTTACATTGGAGAAATCTGAGCTACGATTTAATGAATGTCGAATCAAGAATCTTTTCAACTTCCCTGAAATTAGCATTGGTTAATTCATAATCATTTCATTGAAGCTCTTATAGCAAGTTCATTAGAATAACAGAAGCACGATTAAGCTTGTCAGGTAGTAAATTTCTGGTTATTTCGCTAAAACCCTATCGAAACGAAAAGATATGACACCATGATGACGCATGTCCGATAAGTAGCCACTAACAGAAAAATATCTCAACAGGATCAGGTACTAAAGTAATGTTTCAATGTCACATTACCTTCCCCCTCTTGAATCATCGACCTAAATGGAATGTTTTAGATCAATTCTTGGAATATTTTGTATGTTTTGAATGTAGTGCAACAGTAACACAAAATGAGTGTTGCAAAAGAATGTATCGTATGCTTAGTAGTTTTCCACTCTGTTATATTGACATGTATTTGTGTTTTTGTGCGGTGCACTTTGTTTAATTTGACGTTTGATGATGTTGGCATATGACTGATCGCCAGATTATTCTTAAAATTGTATTCCGAACAAGAAAAATAAAACAACGCAACATGAAAAAAAATGAATGTTTTTAATAGGCATTCTTGTAGGTGTAGTAGCTTTAAGCGTTACCCTTTCGCCATCGAAACATATTTAGGTTTGTAATCAGTCGACTAATTACCTACTAAGGTTCGTTCCCAGATGTGATAAAGACGATATATAGGATAAATATACTTACCCCGAGATTCGTTTGCTCATAATTCCCTCAAATTGTCTTTAGACTTATTCTAAATTAGAATGATATTAATGATCATTAATGCTCTGGTGAAGTACTTGGGACGGGCAGATGACTTGAAACAAGTAAAATTGTTGCTAAAGTTGTAGTTCTTGTGCACGTCCTAATAATTATTTGATTAAATGCTAAGAGCACATGCTCTAAAATGTACTTATTATCATGGACAAGCAAAAGAGTGGGAGGAAAATGACATGTAAGCATTATTTCCGACCAACAAAACAGCAAATTTTCCTTCTGTTAATAGCTAAGGACAACACGCACACGTATGTATTGCTAAATGCCTCATTAACTTGAATGTGTACGAGCATTCGATAGACCATATATCATTATCATTGACGAGGTCTTCAATACATAAATGATTATACATAAATACAGTAAATATTTGCAGAATTTCGTACAATGAGAACTTCTGATCAGAATTGGCATAACTAACAAAATCATAAAGTAAAACAGGTGACACGTCAGTCTAAATAATTTAAGTCCAACTTCTAACACATTCGGAATACAATCTGAAATTGTCACTCTGCTGAAGCTGTTGACGCCCCATGTCATGGACATCGTTATCAATCTTACTTCATTATCTTGATTAATATCATCTGACGTAAGTAATGACCGTATTGAGAACATACTTATTTAGAAACATGCTTACTTATACTGCATGCCAGATTTATCGAGTTATTTCCTTGTGGTTAGCAACAATAAATAAAAATGGCTCATTTAAGTTAATAAAAAAGGGATTAATAAACTGAATTATTCTTTCGCCCCATATATTGTGAAAGTACACACGACTTGCATTGTGGAGTATATCGCCCTGTTAGGGAAATATCACACCACATGCAAATTATACATGATGTTTGCACCATGGGTGAGCACATCTTCATTTTAAATCGGTCAGCAAGAATAAGTTACCACATAAAAGCTTTTGCAAAACAAACGAATTTTGGCCAGACAATACCAGTGTGTAAATCAAAGTCGACTTATGTTGTCCTGTTCGGGACAACAAAATCAATTACTACGTCAATTTATATGCTTCTGTACATAATGTGCCTGATTAAACTAAAATGCATTGTAAGACTTTGAGCCGTAAGTGCAGGATATTTAATCCCACATTTCGTAACTTTACTTAGATTTTGTCTGAATTAATGGTAAATTGTTAGTGTAAGACGTCTGGAATTGAAGCAGTTCCATAAATGCTCCTATATTATCCCTGGTTACTTATTTCTACGACTACATATCAATTTCACACGTCTCCAATCCTATTCTCCATTAAGAAGCACAGTCACTAATGGAAGTGCATGCCATTCAGGAAATATAATATGCAAAATTGCGAATGCAATTTTTTTCTTACATTCACTTAAATGCTATAAGCGCCCACAACTCGGAATTAAATGCCTGAAAGCATATTTTATGCCTATAAGCATTGTTTTATGCCTGAACTAACAAAGATATTTAAAACAAATAGTCCAAGTACCTGCGGAATAAACATTTGTCACAGTATTCATATGAGTTGTTTTGCTGTAATACAGAACACATGTTTTGTAACATATGTAGTTTATTTCAATTTATCAGTATTTCATATGTACAATATGAGTTAGTTTAGCAATTTAATGTTATGCACAACGTTTGTAATGCGTTAAAGATTCAGCCAGCCTTTTATGCAATAAGCAATTCTGTGCTCGCTGTTTTACTATGACTTGGCTGCTTATTAGAACCGTTTATGTGCTTTATCACGTGTCTTCTTTCTAAATACATGCCGATTTCAGATGGTACAGTCAATATATTCGAGGTATTCGTACATGAATACCGTATTATAAATACCTACATATATATATAGTAAGTATTTTCTTGCCTAGAAATAAATTCGTATATAGTACTAGATCATCATGTAACTTTAAGAAACATAGCATACAGCAGTATAAACTTGTTACTTGATAGAATCATGTACTCGAATCTTGACGTGAAACTTCAGGACAAACGCTATCTCATGACCACGACGTCAAGGTGATTGTTTAGTCAATAATAAATGTGCTAGCACCAAGGATAAATGTTGACACGTCACGAATGTAATACATATGTAATCTGCTTTTCCTTTGTTCCAAGGACAATGCTCCTTGGATGTCAGGTACACATATATATACCCATTTGACTAATAAAGCACAACGTCTCCACAATAGTGTAAATGTATAGATACTTGCAATGTGGAGACCGCAGAACATGCCATTGAAAAGGGAATAAATGTACATACTTACACATTGTCCAAAGAACAATAAGAAAGCTAAGTTCTGTATAATTACGTTCTAATATGGACAATGATTAGGAACAAAGATGATCATTAATCTTGTTTTAATATAGTTCCTTACTTTACAGAACACGTATTTTCAGATAATACACACACTCACCTAAAACTAGAGAAAAATAGATGATAAGGCTAAAGAAATTAAACTGGATCTTGTATTGTCACTCTAACACTGAATATATCGGACGTTTGTGTTGTGTATCGGTGTTTATTGTTTTTGGGCAGGGTGATAAACCTTTTAATGAAGATACGATTATCTCCCCTTAGATACACACATATGATAAACACGTAGATATTTGGTCACAGTTAAATGCTACTTGCTTAGTTTTAATGAACCTTTTAATAGAAATTATGCTCATTATGCTCGGATAAATCTATTTTACTGCACTAGAACGCATATTGCGGTGTCAAATTAAAGCAATCATCGAGTTCTTTCAAACTACATTCTCGTTATGTTAGTTCTGGACAACATAAATACAACTATCAACCCAAGACGAAACACCGACAGCTACAAAACGAAATTGGGGTGTTATGAATTGGACAACATTATCTTAGATGAGCATATTGCGCAAGTTGTAGAACGGACAGAACTATTGGTCTGATGGTTTCTTTTATTTAGTATTTTGAAAGTCAATACAAGATATTACTATACTGGACTGTATTCTATTGCTGATGTTCCTGTGTCAAAGTACTAATCCTTCGTATATTCGTTTGTGGTTGTATTTGCCATCGCTCAAGGATGAAAGCTGATATGATTGTCTCAACTGTAGACAAAACAATAAATTGTATCATCGGGTGTTTTCATTATTGTTTTAAAGAAGCCATTATAACTAAACAAAAATGGGTGATGATGGTACTGTCATCTTCAATATGTGGATAAAGTCTACGACTTGTCTACTACAATTCTGGGTAGCAATCGGTCTACGGATAACATGCATTCACACAAACATAATACCACTTTCGGGAATCATCTTACATTGCAGATAAACTCTTTAGTTTAAGGCCTTTGATATGAATGTACTATATAATTTGTTTTTGTAGCCTTTTAAAATAAATGCGACCAAGGTTTTGATTTATGAGGTAGGGAACATTGTGGTAAATATAATTATATTTATCTTACTTGCACGTTACTTGAGTGAAACACCAGAACGCTCGCACAGTACTGGTATAGATCATTGTTAACTCGATGTAATTAATCATTTCAGATATATTGTCTAGACGAGTTTGCGCATGACAGTCGCAGTAAAGTGCGTAAGCAAGATGGAAAAAAGGAATGTTCTGTTAGTAACTTGTAAGTAAGTTATGACATTACGTCTTCATGTACATCCCATTGGTAATTGGTTTAGCATGAGAAAAATGTTTAACGTGAATGCCACATGGCAATGATGACTTTGGAACGATTAATTTACTATTTTACATACGACACAGTCAACACACAAGGAATTTGATATTCCATTTTGAAGAAATGGTATAACATAAATGCATATTGACCCACTGCAGATTGTAATGATGGCAAAATAGGGACATGTGCGCGCGAACAGTACGACATTAGCGCTTACTACTAACATTTTCACTCTTTGTCTCTAGGGAAGTTTGTGCAAGGTGTACAATTTTCATAAATACAATATTGACAACCGAATAAAGGACAAGGACTAATATGTTACATGCCAACATTTTCCTGAGAGAAAAATACATAAATTATAGTCCTTTCAATTGTCCCTGAACATCAGCGAGGTTTACATCTTTACAAAATTATTTATTTCATAAAATATAAGTTACTTTGTTCCATTTTTTTTCTTCAGCGCCTCCATTGGTCTGTGATGTCTGTTGGTTTGGAAGGTAGAATATGGTGTATGTCTTAGGTAACCTTTTATGAATATATAAATCAACGCATTATCGCTTTTGATTTTGTTTTTTTTAGATTAGTTTGATGTTCCTCTATGTATTTTACTATTTGTTCATCTATTTATTTGTGAGAGTAGAGCATGATAAGTAACCAAACTTTAGCTGAACTTTATTTCTCATTTCTGGAAAGATACTGGAAGAAGTTTTCATAACAATTATTATAATTTTTATGGAGCTTTTGATGATTTGCAGTTACCAGAGAGATTCATTAAAAAATAACCGACCCATTCTTTTCGTTTCCTGTCCAAGCATTTATTGTTAATGCCTACCTACCTAGCAACTGTTGAAAGTGTGTGCAGCGTAACATTAAGCCAACGTTTTTAAGGATGGCTTAACGTTGTCGTCGAATGAAATTTAGTTTAGAGTTCCAGCTTATGTCTATTAACTTAATTTATGATCGCAAATTCGAGATGATAAGAGAGTTTTCTTGTTCGTAGTTTTCCAATTTATTTTGATGGTTTAATAGCGCAATAACTACTCAGTATGTTGCTTAACATGTCGTGTAGTGGCTTAATAAATTAATTGTCTGTTTCTAATGAAATCAGTAGTCAGCAATTCCGTGCGTACATATGACATGTGATTCGCAATGCGGTCTATGTGTTATGTTTCAAATTCGATTCAATTTAGAATTATATTGCACTGCTAAAACATATTATTTGGCCCTAATGTATTAATGTCTCGAGATCTTTTAGATCAATTGTGTGTTTGTTTCTTGTATGTCTGTGGTGAGGCCGTGTCTCCGTCTACAATTATTTAGTGTAAAACTATAAAAAGACATTGCAGATCGGTACCGAAGAATATATTTAACATGGAATGGCTTAGTTCCTCTGTAATATTGCTCAGTACGCCCATCTTTATGCCAATAAATAAAGGTATTATATTACTTTATATTAGGCTAGAAAAAATATAGTCATGTTCAGGGTTGCTTCCCTGAAGTTCAATTCTATTCCAGTATGGATTTTACAATTTTCTGTCATTGCACGCCATTCATAATTTACACTTCACTGCAGCAATTTTCTCAGTATCAGGATGAATCAAATTAAATATCAAAATGAAGACATTTACCAGTCTGCATGGAACATTTCTGAGTTACTATGATTGCACCATATTTATTATACTTTGAATCATCTAGTAGTTATGGTCGACGTATGTCAAACTGAAGTTCGTAAAACGACATACATTTGTACTTGGGTTTATGGTTTGGGCTGGTGTTAGTTTCTTTGTCAAGACATCTTTGTTTTTCTTTTATCAAAGTAAAGTATTACATTGTACAAGGTTCTAGAGTCGTTTCTGAAAAAATGTGAACGGATAAACTGGATAAAAACAAGTCCAAAAGTCTTTATTTCCTAATGAGACATAAGCAAAATGATATAAGTGCCATGACTTTGGTTTTTATCGAAGCATACTGACAAGTTCTAAACCAAATATTCATTTTATTCAGTGAGTATTTGTGACATGACTAATGCCTAGATTTATGTCCTTAATGAAATCAGTGACGCAAGCGATTTCATTTTAGCACTGTACGCATTGTATAGCTGATGTTACTTTGAACAGGTTCTCCATATGTTTATTTGCAATATACCACCAAACATTCCACAAATTATGTAAATATACTCGAATAGTGTCGTTACATATTACGATGTATCTATAATATGCTTAAAGGTTTGCATAACGTTCATATACGCCATTTCTGTATAAATATAACATACAACGTACACTTGTAATGCATGCATTTATTACTTCAATATGGAATAAATCAAACTTTTTCAGACACATGAATTAAAAACAAATGTGTCTCGAATCTAATTACACAGTATTGAGTTTTACTCTAAATTCCCGTAAATGCAACATTGGAATAAAAGACATTTGCAATACTATGTATTTGAAAACTCGACAAATTCACACTGAGATGCCGTAACAATGCCTTCCTTTTACCTACTAAAACATTATTTTATTATCGCAGTTGCGTAGTCGTATCCATAAAGAATCTAGTAATTCTATTTTCGTTGATATGTGACACGTGTTCCCGGCTGAATATTGTATTTCACGAAAACATGCTATTTGAGAAATGTCAGTTAATTCGATACCACCTTTCAGACCTCGTTGTTTAAAATACATTTCATGATATAATCCAGACACATTAAAACATTCAAAAGAATGGTATGAGAATCCCAAGAGAATGCCGATTCGTAACGTTCACTAGAAAACGCTTCAAAAATTAAGAAGAGGGTACCATAAGTTACATATTTGAATTTCACGACATGTTTCTATTTTGATAGTTCTGGTTAAATTAAGGTGATTTAAGTCATTCTGATCACATCATGTTTTGTATTTGAACCTTTACGTCGGACTGTTATGTGCAAAATGGATATCTTACACATGTTCTGCAACTATTGCGTTGATTTAATTTGTAATCGCATACGTATAATGTTATAACTGCAAAGGCTTAACTGTGCTGTGAGTGTCTTCATCATTACCATTCATATGATAATGATACGGCAATGAAGCGTATAAATAAGGTCGTTAACTATATTAGAACTGAGCGAGATTTGATTGAATACTCAGATAGTCATTTTTTCTGATGGTGTTATGTAAATGAAAATGCACCAAATTGTGAAGATCATCCGTGTACCTTTAAACATTTTTAATTGGCTCTCGTAAATTTATTGTACAATATTTAACACTGAATTACATTATCAGTGAAACCTCAACGGGCCGGTTTCTAAACAAACCGTTTGTTGTACAATTATTCTTGTTTGTATTGTTAAACATTTAGCATGCTCCAATGCATCAATCCACATACCATTATTTACAAGTCTCCACTATTAACAATGTCTTGTACTGAATGCTTACACTAAGCAATTAAAACATGAATACTATGCATACGAATAATATTTTGCACGTAATATTTGAATATTATACTTTGTTGTCATTATTGCCTTAAAACACTCAACTAAATTGTGGAAATTGTCAATACTATAAACCGAATCCTACTGTCTATTTAAAATCTCATAAGGATACTCCGCAGAATTTTAAGTTGCTAGTTTTCTTGTTTTGGAAATCACAAATCATATGCACTGACTGAATCGTAGCCTGTGAAAAACAACACTGGAATGCAATTTCTCTCACATCAATAAAACACCATTCAGCCTAGTCAGCTTTTGGTAAAAATGTTTTTTTTTCACGTTCTAAGTTATTATCCAATTTCCGCCGAATGTGCATTGCTTTAAATAAAACAACACGAAGTCAGAGATTAATAAAATCGTGAATATTATCCCATTCTTTGAAAATGTTTACATAGTAACCAAGCATCCGAAAAGAATGCGAGGACTCTGTTAAAATATTACCCAAGTTCAGACCTTCTCCCAATGGAACAAAAGTCTGGGGTCATTTTAATGATTACAAGGATATTGTGGGACATTAAACGATCAAATGACACGACAACTCTTTGGCATTTAGTGCTGCCTTGAAGGACGACATGTCATTTCCAGACGAAATTCGTTCATGCAATGACTTGTTAATAGGGCCCTTGCCAGAACCAATTTGATTACTGCCATGGTGTCACTTCAGACTGCAAATCCGTTATTTTTTTCAGGAAATTGGAAAATGTTTTACAGATTGGGATGTTGTTATATAATACACGTCATGGATCATTGTGATCCTATTGCGAAGTGTACTGTACATAATTTATACATGACGATCAATGCTATGCCACGGCTTTACTTGTACCGGTCATATCTCGTCTTTGAACTTTCGACTTCCACGTATTGAGGAAAAGACAGTTTCGGAAATAGTTTAAAGCTACTGACAATTTTACAAGTCGACATTAAATATATAAGATATCAAGACTGAAAAAAGTATAAACTCCACGGAGACTGACATGAGAACATTTACTATGAAAAGTGACACTTATTACCTTTAGCAGAAACAAAGGAAGAGCACTTAATGCAATAAAGAAAAAAAGATACGTTTCAATACAAGATCTGATGTGCTTCCTGTATAATGTCATGTTAGACTAGACAGGCGTGGGCCTTCTGTCTGTTTATTTAAGTCTACTTAGATAATCAAAATAATTTATCAAAATACTCAGGACGATTCGTGAAAGAACTTTTCAAATTAAAAGAATAAATGAATTACGTGAACTAAAATATAATTTTGTTAAATGTTATAATAGCGGTAGATGAAAGCATTGTTGATAGAATTACAAAAATGTAATTTTTTGCCCCCCCCCGGAATTTATGGAAATATCATGTGCCCCGTGAGACTTGTGTATAAGTGTTTTTCTCTTTGACATTAAAGCAGCATATTACAACCAAAAGACTTTACCGATTAATTCATTCGCACAAGATTTTTATGTATAGGCTTCCCATGTTATTTTTTTGTTGATCATTTATCTGCATAGAAGGTTTGTGGTTATATCTATGTATAAGACTGGGGTCTTCCATCACAGTTAAAGCATGAAAAGTTGCCAAAACCCTGGCTGTTGTGCAAGATTCCAGAGAATAAAAGAGACCTATATGTTTTGATATCTTCAATTTATATAAAATTGCAAGCCCTGATTTCGTTGACTTGTATGATAAGCGAAATTCCCTAGATGTTTCATATGACTGAATATTGTAACATGTATTTCAGTAGGATCATTGAATCTAAGCTAAGTACATCCGAGAAATCTAACTATTTAATCCACTTAACCTATCATAAAATCCCCCAAACCAATAGTCATGGAATCATCATAGACAAACAGACAAGTAAAAAAATGACAAAATACTGAAATTAAGATCCCACGAGAATGTGGATTGAAATCTTTCACTGATTTGATTCTTTTTGCCAAGGAGGAAATTCTATTAAAAATATGAGAGTTGATTCCTTGTCGACTTTAGAATTATGTATGTATGACCCGTTTTGTCATAGACGGTCTTTTCGTTTATTCGTTCTTAACATTGTTTAGGAGTTATTGCATGTCTTAGGGGACTTTATGACATACAATTTTGAGCTTTATGACGTCGTAAAGAAAATACTAATCATAAACAATGCCCTTTGGTAGTACAATTTAATAGATGGAAATCTCCGTCTTTGTGACAATTTTGCGATGCTGTACTGATGCCTGGGTAAAAATAAACATCAAATGTTTTTTTTAGTTTGAAGCTCGTTTGCATCGTAAATTAATTGGTTTCACTAAAATAGCTGTCCAGAAAGTTATTTCTGGACTCTTTCACAAAAAAATTTGTAACTCCAGGCAATATAAACAGATGTTAAATTGGAAACGTCGCTTCAATCGAAAAGAAAAGATTTAACAATTTGCGAGAACGGGAATTAGTGGATCAAAGCGAACCCAAAGTCCTGCTGTGTACAAATAGTGGTTTGCGGTACACTGTATTCAAGGCACCTGTTTCTGCTCTTCTGAATGTTACATCAATGTCGTTTTCTTCCTGTCAAGCTTGTTTTACAATTTCTCTGTCGCTCTACATTTGTTTTCTTTCCCCCATAGGACTCCACTTTCCAATCCTGTCAAATGGATAGGATATAAGTTTTTTTTAAATACATCAATCCATATATATATCACTGTAGGGAACTAGCAGATATTCTTTGACAAATGAATCACTGCGGTCATTATGACCGTGTATCACTAAACGAATAGAATATAGAACGAAATAGACCCTAAATCCTCTCTACTTAAATGTTCACGGGAATTATCAAGTGTTTGTATACATTTGCGTTTAGTTTCACCGAATGCGTGGAGCGATCAGGCATTTTCTTCCATTGAGCTGTCCTTTGTTAACATACATGCACAGCGACACATGTTAAATATTACAACATATACAGAAAAAAAATCCCTGAACACTTCATATAATTATTTCATGTACCGGACAAGACGATGTATTAAATCATTTGATATCATACATTTTCCGTTCATCAGTGATGTTCAAAACGAATGGCCAAAATTAGTTTCTATGCGACGGATATTTCGAGAATTCTACCAATATTTGCTAGAGAGGTATAAAACTGCTATACTGCATCAAAGAAAACAGATAATGTATTAAAGTGAAGCCATCCTCTAAAAGGGTTTGCTCTTCACTTCCTGTTCGTGTGACGATGATGGCAAGTACTATCGTACGTACAGTGTTAATGTTATGGACGTTAGATTTTATACTCGGACAAAAAAGGTAGGGCTTTGATTCATCGTTTGTTTCTTCTCTGTCAATTAATATACTTACAGTTCCTCTTACATCTTCATTTGTTGCATTTATCCAGTGTCAGATGCAAACTTGATTTCAAGGCTTAATTACGGACTTGACATAGTGATATATTGTGATTATGCTATGTTGTTGTAGGAAGCACAAACCATAACTTAGAGTTTGTGCTTTGAATCAATCACAAGCCAGAAAACTAGCGAACACTTATTGTTGGTGAGAAGTTATGTCGGATTTAAGCATATAATGGTCTGGTCGGAGGAGGGTTCTTATTCTTCTGAAACATATAAAAGAAATGTATCTGTGATGAAACATATAAAAGAAATGTATCTGTGATGAAACATATATAAGAAATGTATCTGTGATGAAACATATATAAGAAATGTATCTGTGATGAAACATATATAAGACATGTATCTGTGATGAAACATATATAAGAAATGTATCTGTGATGTCTTCTCTTCAAATATATCCTGATAATTAAAATCATTTTGGGAAATCAAAATAAATTATAATACCCGGGTCCCTAATACGACCCTAAAATTAGAGAAGAGAGTGATCTTATAGTTATACTTCGTGACCCACAGATGAATTGAAAGTGCTTTTAAAGTGGCAAACATAAAAGGAAAGAGAAAAAACGCTAACTAATTCTCCGTCACGAAATCCGTTATTTTCTCAGCCTCATCATATGGAAAGTAAATGCCGATATTACTGCATACTATTGCATAAACAACTTACTTTTGAAATGTTGTTCCTTTGTACCGCATTAATTTTGAGTACAGTAAATATACCCCCCAAACACATCAACTTACAATAATTCTTGAAAGGTATTCGCTTGTTTTACCTCATAAACAAAATATATAGCTGCAGTTAAATTAAAGTCTTCCGAGAAATTGAAAATTCTTCATTGACTGGCATCAATTTTCAAAGAATTCTCATAATCTTAAGTGCATTTATAGGCAATATTCTCAGGTCTCATCTATAAATGTCAGTGGTTTGTTAATTCGCACGCATCTTCCATCATTATTTAACAAATATTGAGATGCGAGTAAAGTTTTCGTATTAAATAATTACGAGTTTGCAAATTTGAGTTGCTATCTCTCTAATGTCAGTACCGTTAGGGTATTTGCGATACGATATTATAAGTATCGCAATAAGGCTACTCTGATACAGAAATGTCTTACAATAACCATAAACAAAAGATAAAGAAACTGTGAACTGTTTAAATCTATGCAAAATGACTTTGAGCAATATTTTGGGGAATATCAACACAACTGAAGCATACTCTTAGATAAATATTCGACAATAGAAGAATATCTATCTTTGCAGACACACGTTTGTCATATGAATTGGCATTTTATTCTCTTTCCGCTTCATGGCTGTACACGAATTAGTCTGTCCACTTCGCGCTACATTTGATTTAGCTGCATTGAATCTAACTGTAGACGGAGCCTTCTCTCTCTTTGGTGATTTATAATCATCAATGTAAAATGTCTATATCTCAATAAGACATTTAATGTGACGAATGTCGCCATTGAGATTTAAAAAGGTTGCACATTCTAACAACCATTCATCATACTTTATCATCAATATTCCAACCTAGACGAGCCTCTCAAAAAAGACAAATGTCTCCTAATTTTTCCAATTGAATGTAACTACTTAGAAGTTTTCCCCTTATCTAAAGTAATTGATATAATAATGCCTAATCGCCCGTATTTGCTGTGGTAATGATTTAAATACCGTCGACACAAAATAAATCTTTATTATAAAGAAGAAAAATCAAATCGCTTGCAATGGTGAAAGAGGCAAGAATTTTGATGAAGTTGCCTACATTGCTCTTTAGATTTTTTTACAAAATTTTTGATAGCAATATTTGAGGAAATTAGCTTAAGTGTATTATAATGTCCATGACGTATTCACTTGTTTATTTAAATATTTTGGAACAACCTAAAGCCGCTATTAACAATAAGCACTTTGAAATTATCTGCAAAATACCTAGTACAATAGAAACGCTTGTAGCATGATAGAAGTTTCAATCTATGTTTTCTTTTAATATGAAGATAATGTTGACATGAAGTGTAAATAGAGGGAAATGACGAAATGGGACTTCTGTAGACGAGTGGTCATTATCTCTGACCAATAATCACTAGCCCCTCACCGCTGTGAGTTCGAATTCCTCTCGGACAAAATTTTATATGAGTTGAAGCTGTTCATCTAGCTTATGGATAGGTTTATGGTTCTACCCAAGTGTGTACATGGTGTCTTCTTCCACCCAGTAAGCTGAAAAAGTCTCCAAATGACCATGCCCGTTGGTACGACGTTAAGCACAGGAGATAAATGTTGATGCAATGCAAAATGAATTCACGGTTACTGCGAACGCTGATAAGACGTAAACATTTCTTAACCCGACCGACCCTAATTTTCTCTGCTAACCCAAGTTTTATGTTCGGTCTGTCGATTTCTTTCAAGGGTGTGTTAGTGGAAACATTGAAATGCTTTGCTAAAGCAGTATTATAGAATACTTAAGTTTGTTCAAACACATTTTATTACTAACATAGAAGGAAGTGGATACCCAGCGTAGCACATAGAAGGTAATGGATGTCCAGCATGAGTCAGAGTTAACTTCAATCGAAAGCAATTGAAACAATTTAGATAAATCTTCTGGTGGAAAATAATTCATCAGCAAATAACTTTTAATGTGCTTATGACTACTAAATCATTATTTGGTTTCATTTAGAAAGTTTACACATTTCAGTTTTACGTGTTCATCTCTTAAAAACGCCATGTAATGAATAAATATATCTGAATGTTGGGACTAAAATATCACCGAATACAAACTCATTTCTGCAATCAGGAATTTGCACAACAATCGGTGTATTTGCATGTCAATATATTGCAAACTATGCGCTTGTTTCCATTTCCCACATTCTGGTATTAAACATGCATTTTTATGGCACAAAAACAGATGTAGCAGATTAACTTTCAAAGTTAAATGAACCAAGAGCGAGTAGTGAAACACGAACCAATATCCAGTTGCAAAATAAATTCACTTCTTAAGCCTCAGTTTTTGAAGCAATTTTTGTTATTTACTGCGAAGAAAGACATAAACTATTTCCATTTGGAATATAGCGGATTAAATAAGGTATTTAAGAACGGAAAATAAGTTCAAAATTGTCCAACAAATGTTTTACCACGCACTAAATGAAACTGTAACTGGAATAAAATTGGATTTTCGTGGAAATGAAACTACTCCAACGACTGCACCAATTTACAATTTACTGCTACCTCATTTTCGTTCATAGTTTTGCAAATATATCCTAAGCTATTCAAGTGGTATTTCAAATATTCGCCAAATTTTCATCTATATGGGGTTGCTGAGTCAGGTGCATCAAATAAATCATCTGTTTAGCGAACAAAAAGTCAATACACATCATAGTAGTATTCTTTATAAAATATTTAAAAACCATCAACAAATGGACATTATGGAAATTTCTAGTTGTTAACATTCTCCGATTTGACTACTCTAACAAGCTTTTTTGAATTTCAATATTCAACAAGGCTAGAATACTCATTATGGAATGAAAGAAATTCTAAACCCACGATTAGGAAAAAAATGTCAGATAAAAATTTGAAATTTAATGCATATCTCGAATTTGACATGAATTCTGGGCATTTTTTGTACGATTAACAAGTATAAAACCACGGACCAGTTCCGCACGTAGCGCAAAATCAACATTTATCACACCACAAGTTCAACATACGGAAACTGAAGAAATCACCTCTCTGTGTTTCTAGAAAAGCACCAAACCCGGGATTTGAGTGATCTATGGCATGTCCAATAGTTTTAAGTGTCAGTCTAGAATCTCCGAAATTGCATTATCGAAATAATATCTATTCTTTACATTGTCTTTTGTTTTACTCTTGGTCTGAGCGATGCTGATTAATTTGTTTTTTGTTTTTGTTTTTATATTTCTTTCTTTACAACTAATGTCGTTCTTTTGAATAGGATAGTAATATTGGAATAGCTCAAAATGTGTTTGAGAAAGTTCAATGGGGATTATCAATGTAGAATACGTTTAGTTTACTTTCGGTCGTACTTGACTGACGCTGTGTTAATAATGACATTGAATTCGAAACAAATATTTAGTTTTCGTATTACATTTTTACTTCATGACAACTCCATTAATGCAACAGATATTCACACATTTAGTCTATAGCAGAAATGTCAACAATCAATTTGCATCATATAAATAAACATTTGCCGGTATTGAATTTTACATTGCGAGCGGTTATTTTAATGTATTAAATGTTTGTACATGTTTTGCGGTATTTATTGACGTAAAAAAGATTTTTACACCGTACCTGACTACAGTGTCTGCATTACTAAATACCTTTCATTTCGTCTCAAGATGTGGACAATCGTTCTTGCACTGTGTTCGACAGGACATTGTACATAATATTCATTTTGTAGTTGAGAATTTTATTTTATTCAAAAGCCCACGGAGGCGAGTGACTTTCATTTGCTCTGAATTCAGATTAGACCAATCCATCCTGCGCTATTTCAGAAGTAATTGAACAGATTTTCGTGGGGAATATTCCATTATAAACCGTACTTCAATTTGGAGACTTTCCTAAGCGGCACTACAGATTTCCTTATTCCTGCACATTGATTTCATTCATTGCCCACTGTCCCACATGGTGTGTAAATCCTAACTAAGAGAGAAAAATGAATTTGTCTAACATTTCTAGTCAAATCTTACGGATGAACATATACCATGGCTTGATGTAGAGTCTGCAATTTCTCGATCAGCGGATTGGCATTCTACTAACTAAACAAAATGGACACATTATAGGTAAATAAGACTACTTAACGATGGAGTATTATGGAAATTTCTAGTTGTTAACATTCTCCGATTTGAATACTCTAACAAGCTTTTTTCGAATTTAAATATTTATTAAGACATATCGGCATGTTTCTGTTGCTTGTTTGCATGAAACTCATCCACGACTCCGTAAAAATGTGTACTACGAAAAGAGTATGGAATATGGAAAAACGTCAATTCTTTGGAGAAGTAACGCGTCAAGTAATCAACTAAGTCTTTTATCGTCTTGAAACATCTATCGATATTTAAGTTGCTTGTTCGACGCCAAACATCTTGTAAACTGATTAAATCAAAGTAGTTCATGCTTGTAATACGGAGTATCTCTGTTAGTGGGTTATTTTTGCTTTATTTGCTTTATTCCTGTCACATATGATCCACTTTCAACTCCCAAAATGCCCTGATAAGACGATCTAAGCGACGATGCTTGGGCAGATTTTAAAATTTATTCACTGTTGAGTTAAAAGTCGCACGAAGAACCTGGTTTATACGGTGACTTTTCCAGTTTTTAACGGTAGATGAAAATGCCAAAGTGACTCATGGGTAGAGTAGCCGACTTTCCTAAAGCTATTTCTGGTCCTGAAGGGATTCAAACTCTCATCGATGTGTGTGTGGGGGGGGGGCTAGCGATTGCCAGTCAGATACTACGGAGGTCCACTCGCGCACAATTTACCACAATGTTCATTTACCCAAATGATGCAATTTGCTATCTCGAATTCCTTCCTGTCACAGAATAATGAGTCCATGGTCGGCAACGTTTGCTTGATAAAATGTCTTACCAACGATATACATTCTTTATTAGCAAGACATGCTGATTGAAAAGTAATCAAATATCTTTCTGCGTTCTTCGTCTATGATTTTTGTCATTGAAATATGATGTCCTACTAGCGAGTCCCACGAAATAAGTCTTTTTTTAGATTGTTCTTAATGATGCTCATAAAATTACTGTTGTGAATGTGATTTTTGTTCATTTTTGTGACTGATCTTCAAAACTTGAAAAAATAAGTCTACTTAGTAGGGCCACATGATGTTAGCTCTGTTTACGCAACTGTGTTATGGTGTAGTCTGTTAGGAAACTGGAAAACATTTAACAGTGCCACATACGTGAATTCAAAATTTAAATACATTTTATAAGATCAATTGGGGATCAGAAACGCGCCATTACAGCAACAGAGCACTGTAATGACGCATAATCAAACTACTTCACCGATTAGTAGCTCACTGTTAGACTTTTTATTTATTCGGAAATAATGGAACATCAAAAACATTAAACACTTGTCCTGATGTGTTGGAATCTAAGGAAAGTTAGGCTGAAACAGCGGGGAGGAACAAATCGGCTTTTTCAATAAAACACTACATTTGTTACCATTTATGCTAAACCGCTTTGTTATCAACATGAGAGGCATATCATTCATCTTATTCATTTATATTTTTGGGCTATGAATAATTCATATTATAAATGAGACAAAATAAATACGTTAACAATTGTGATATGACTTTTTTCGATGAAATATTTAGAATGAAAGATTAAAGGAAAACATGCTTAAATGTAAAGGTATTGGGTCATTGTTACATATTGTGCTCTGGTAGAACTATATCTCTAGCGAACTCCACGTTGTGATTAGATAGCTACGTTGATGCTGATTATGTGCGTGTGTGTGCGTGTGTAAAAACAGAATTCAATCCGCTGTGTTCATCCGACTTGCTGATGGGCACACAACTAGCAAAATGGTTTTGTTAATTTTGTAAGGTACAAATAAAGACGAGCATTGAATGTAAGTATTAACTAGAATTAATTCAATAATCAAATATACAAAAGATGAAACAACGAGTTAATATTAACAACATTCATTCAGAAGGTAGTTTTAGAACTTAACGTATATTTTTACATCGTTTAGATATCAAGATATACATTTGTTTTGACATTCAATAATAATGACTAAGTCAAACGTGCCGTCTTAAAAGAGTATCACATCCCGCAGTTTTCATTTCTGTTTATTTTCATATAGTCGTCCTAATAGTTTTATGATTTTTTCAGACAGTTCAATGTATGTTTATCATTCATTGTACACAATCTTCACCGATAATTAGGATTAAAATGGAAATAATTTCCTTCATAAATGCAGGGCACTAAGATGAACATGCGATTCCATCACGTTGGGTAAATAACGTAAATACAAAATAAATAAACCGGTCGAATGAGGAGGCACTAATAAGTTAATCGCTACTGGCATATCAAGTGTTGTAATAGGAATCTAGAATTGGTCATTCTCAAATGCAGAAATATCGGTTCATACGAACTTAAGGTCCGTTTCAGAGATATATCTAGATAGGAGGGCGATAGTTATCTTATATATCTTGCTAAATGATTACATTTCAGACAATTACCTTCAATCGCAGTCAGTTATCATAAAAAACTCAATAGGATATACATTTTATCTCGTCTGTTTTAAAGAAAAAGTCGAGCTTTTATGATCGCTGGGTCGTTGTCACCGTCGTTGTCGTGCAAATACTATAATGTAACACTTTTAAAGATATCAACACGATGCTTGGAATTCTGGATCATCATGACAAGGCGCAGTTGCTAGACATGGCATTATTATGAATATTTTTTAGTTATGTCCATTTTGGTCAGTATCGCTTCTTAAATAGAATAGTGCAAAACAGACGAGCGTTGGCGCCGTTCTGTGGAGCTATATATTATTTACACACAAGTCATCGCAAGATCTTTAAGTTTAAAACTGCTCTCTTAGTTCAGATCTATGAAACTACAGCCCTAAAGCCAGCTATACTGTAAAAGAACCTCTGGGTCAATTCTCGAACTCTGCGTAATGAGCAAACGCTATCTAATCTACGTCTGTTTATTAAAGCGTAACATGTGGTATTGCGTTCATGCTGCATATTGTAAAGGTGTTATATAGTAACGACATCCCTTGATATTCCACAAATATAATTTCAGTAATTTTTATTACAATCTCCAAATAACTTTACGCACAAATGGTATCAGTCAGTGTTTAAGTCATAACATCACTTTGTTTATCATATCGCCTGTTTGGGGCTTATTGCCGACAGATGGTGGGGCTAAAGTAAGCAAAATACTTTAAATTAACAATTTACTATGGAAATAAGAGAACCATTCTTGGTGTACAGCATCGCGCACTCGATGTGTCTAACTATTTTACTATTCATTGGATTCTAGATGTGTTATACTATTTGTAAGTTACAAAATAGTCATTTTAATTTAAGCGGGTTTGTTATGCAAGAAATTGGCCACCGAATTGTAATTTGTTCAGAATCCGCCGTTACATTACACTGTTACATAAATCTTACGTTTGGATGAAAAAAGACATGTACTGACATTAATGTGATGATAAATTGTTGTCCAATTTGTGTTTTCACGGCATTTTTTATCCCCACTCGGCTTCTTCTTTGAGTTTGAACGTGATAATGAATGTGGGCAATTATGTTTGACTGATGACAATTACGAATTTGTACAACTATTCATGGTTACCATGCAAAAAATGCCGGGCTAGTAACAAGTTCAAGAAAAGATAGGGAAATCTGTATTGAAAACGTTGTTATTTGCACGCACTTCATTTCGACAGAATAATGCTGACACCTGTTGATAAGGTTTTACACAATAAGAAGAATAAGTAAATAAATAAATGAACGAATCAAACAAACAAACAAACAACTGTAATTAATTAATAATTGATTAATTTATTAATCTATTAATTTGTTTGATTTATAAACGAATGAAAATCTGAAGTGAATCATACAGATAAGTATATCCGCGCGTTTTGATATTTCACAAAGCCTTTGAAAGTTGGAATTAAAAATTCAAGCGTTTTATGTCGGATCATAACACACAAGAGAAACGCCTGTTTAAACACATGAACTTCTTTGAGCATCTGCTAATGCATTGTGTTTTTAATCTGAATTAAAACGGAAAACACATTGACACACCGATTGAAATCGGTTCAGTTATACATCATTCTGTTAATCGTCTGAAAAACTGAATTGTTATTATTAAGACGTATTTTATATGAAGTGAAATCTCTTTATCTTAATCATTCAAGCATCTGCGAATGGCATGATCGATAGGAACACATATCCCTGACCTCCGTCACAGTGTTTTCATAAAGCAAAATGATACTAGATGTTCGGACGAAATTTTGCTTCAGCTATCCATTTTCTGATAAAAGCCTCCAGGCAAATACTCTCTGTTAACTTTTTGAAATTTCTCCTAAATGCATGTCTGGGAATTTGTTTTACTCGTAGCTAAATATCAGACATTTTATGGTGAAAAAAAGCATTAGATTTGTATCAAATCTTTGCGCCATAATTGAGATTTAAATGTCGCTTTGAAACTCCCAGGAGTATTGCTATTTCTTTTGCACAGAAAATTTTAGAAACAATTTGTTCCCGTCTTGATTGATTTCTGCAAGTGATTCTACGTCGTTTATAGACAGAATCATGACCTTGTAGACAACAAGACAACAGCAATATCATGTGTTTGTGCACATAATAAAACTTACGATAGAATGGAAATTAGGTTCGTAATAAATGCAAAGCGCAATAAACCTGAACTTTTAAGTTATATTACAATAATCAAATTCAAACAAACATGATCTTTCTAACGAGTCACATAGCCTAGTAAACAATACAAACCACAATTCATTGAGCTTTAAAATTCCGACAGCACTTCCTGAAAATGGTGTGTTGCCAAATCCACAGATTGACTTTTATATTTGATAGGCGTAACAACGTCCTCTTTACTGGATTGGTTCGTCACTAACAACTAACAATGGATAAGTTGGTCCCTACTGTTTACCCAAGTTTGCTGTAAACCAATTAATGTGATAGTGGTATACTAATTGCGGGCACTTGTTACAACGATATTACGATAACACAACGATAAGCAAACAAATATCTGGAACGTCTTATGAGAAATTGGAATTTATACTACGATACCTGAACTATAAAAGTAGATTTTTTGAAAAATATTCGGACTGTATTTATTGTTATCATCATTTTCAAGCTACAAATTTTATCTGAAATCTTTGTTGATGAGAATATTTCAAGAAAAAATGGCTTTCAAAATGGTCCCTGGTTTGAATCCTACTGGAGTGATCGTAACTTCTTTGAGCAAGAAAAATAGCGTAAATTACTGCGCCGTGCCTGTGTATAAGTGGGTACCTGTGAGGGAAGTAAGTCAGTGTTATGTCAGCTTATAGCACCGATTTTTTACAGACCTGTTCTTGACCAATGACCAGGACTGAAAATGAATATATACACACACATAGGAACAAACACAACTTTTAAGTAATTCGATTTAACTTTTAAGTAATGTAATTAATTTCGATAAAAAACAACATTTTACGCTGCCGCCTAATGTTTTTTTTTGCTTTGCTTTGAAATATTGACCATGTCGATTATGGCATTTTTAGTTTCTGCATCTATCTGCGAGTATATATCTGTAGTTTTAAGATATCTATATAAATTATATTTTAACTCCTTCTCTAAAAGTTGACAAAGTATTAATTGCCATTCAGCATGGCAAGGAGAGTACTTGAAGAAGTAAGCAGTTTGCGCTCGTATTGATCGTCTATTTTGATGTATAATGTATACTTTCCATCTATCAAACTACGTACTGTTGTTATCTTCACCAAATCGATTTACATAAGTGTTGCAAAAAAGAAAAATGAGACGATCTGTTGTGATGATGATTTTAAATCATGCGACACAACCATAAATTCTTGATATATCTCATTGGAAATGCTATCCGTGTCATGTTTATAGCATTTCCGATATGTTTGGGTTATGTTTTCCCTCATCAAGGTGATGTGATATGTAAAATCAGACGTATGATTGTTGCTATAATGAAATTTGTTACTGATTAAACACTGACGATTTGCATAGTGTCTAATGTCTGAATAAACATGCGTTTATATGACGAATATAAAAAGATAACAACGAGTTATGATAATGGTGGTTTAGACGACAAAGATGCGTTATCAGATTAATCTGATGAAACATTAATAATAGAAGCGAATATGATACATAAAGTGAATATAGACTAGGTTCGTGATTTTCTGCCAGGAGCTGAATTGGTATTAAGTGATGAATAATTATTGTTGTTTATCCAGAGAATAGTAATAATAATTATTAGAGAACGGCGAAATAAAAGATATGTAAGATATGACAATTTTATCACTTTTAACCAATATC
The DNA here is from genome assembly GCA_008271625.1 of Lutraria rhynchaena. NCBI lineage: Eukaryota > Metazoa > Mollusca > Bivalvia > Venerida > Mactridae > Lutraria > Lutraria rhynchaena. The sequence continues at coordinate 4,833,518 of VIBL01000012.1, forward strand.
ATAATACTATATAATACCAATACAATTACAAAGCGAATTGACATTGAGACCATACAAAAGTATACAAACATTAATGACCTGTACCGTTCTCTGTACTAAATATAGTTTACCTTATATTAACGTGGGATTTATTGCTGTATTGGCAGATTGTCAGATTGTCAATTCTGTAACAATGCGAAGGTGTGTGCTTAATTAACACAAAACGATTGTCAAGTAGCGAGTAACTTTCAACTGCATATTGGCTATCTTTCCTCATCAAGGAATGATAATCATGTTATTATTGGAATATATTGAAATACATTATCGTATACATGTTGATATTTCAATTCAATTTTTATTGCGACGTATAAATATTACTTATTGAACAAACTTATTTAAAACTAACAATAATATATGTTTAAAAATAATGCTAATAACACGGGCTGTGGGGCAACAAATATGATTATGACCATTTATGGTAAATATTATTAACTATAAGACAATTGGAAGAAAATGTGTCTTTCCCAAAGTCAAGTACGTACAAGAAAAAATGCTATAAATGGTGACTTATGTGTCTTGAATGATAAATCTGAAAATTGAACAGATACCACTTTATATTGAATAAATTTCACTATTCGTTATTTCATTTAGTGTAATACACATCATTTGACACGTTGCCTTTTAGATATATATTTTTGTGGACCACTTAACAATCGGGAAAATATTGACAGGAATGAGTGAGACTTTTTAGTCTTCGACATCCTTCCTAATATCCCACGTTTCCATAGTGATATTCATCACTTCTATGCGACCCAGTGGTTTAAAATATGTTTTGTCTTCAACAGAAATTAATATTTTCGTGTTCTTAGAGATAAAGTATAATTTCAGAGGCTGGATATAAAATGGTAATTATTTTCACATTAAGTAGGAACTGTCATATTGGAACGAAATTTGAATTTAATTCATGACTGTTTTCAAGAATATTATTTGATATTGTTGAGGTAAAAAATGGCTTCTTCAGACGTAAATACAGTGTAACCTCCGAATACCAAACTCGCCTGGGACCAGTAGAAAAATTCGGCGTTCAGAAATTTCTGGTGCTTGGATGGTTCGGTATTTAGAAGTTACTACCATTAGATAACATTGGTTATCTGCCCATCCCACATAACCGGCAAACTCGCAAAACCTTACACGAATTGTATTATAATTGATGCCGGGGTTTGTCAAGCTATAATAACAGTCAGTAGGGGATAAAATGATTGTGTGGTGTATAAATATAAATATATTGTGTGATTGTCAGATATAAATATTTGTACTATAGAACGTTATTGATGTCTATGTAAAGGGAAACAAACATAACGCCAGATATATCTATTGTACAAAACACTGTCACTTTAAAGCACCAATCCATAGATTTAAGCTATTATTAACGTTTCATACCATACATTAAAGCTCCATTCTATGATGTAATTGTATTGATATCATATTATGTATGGATTTTTATACATGTCTATGACCGCTTTTCAGTCATTTTTAAAACTTACTGTATTAACCAAATTTAGTGTAAGCCTTACGTCAATTGTGGAACAAATAAAGTCCAATTAATGATCGCTGTTTCACCTAGTATTCACTCCAACGATAGCATGATATCATTATTAAGTATATGATGAATACAAAAGCAGACATCAACATACGGATACAGAGTGTTACATTTATCATATGTACCGGAAAAATCGTATCATCCTCACTTCGAGTTTCAAATGAATTCCGTCAGTAAAACCTAATTATCGAATGTTTCTCTCTTGCTTCCAGGCACCTCATAGACATTGTTAATTTGGCGAACAAACACACGCCCAACGTTTTAATAGACTAAATACATGACATCGTATAATCATTGTTATAAATGAGGAGAGCCAGAATATTTCTAGTATAATTATGTGCCTTTTCTAGACGACGTCAGAGTAAGTCATTAAACACAACCTCTTAATTTAGATTTATCCAGATTTAATTATAATAATTATCTTCATTTTATCATAAGTGACCTCGTGGTATCTATCTTGCTACTTATGGAAATTCAGACAGTTATCTGTAAAAGAATATGTGTAAAAAAGAAAGAAAATCTCTTTGAACGGTGTTTGATTCTATTTAATGAGTAACAGTTAAGTAGGACAGCATTATTTTCAGGAAAGAGTGGTAAATTGAGTAGTAATTGGGATACAAAAAACTGCTACATTAACATTATTTATGCTTGTTTTTTGTAACTTTACGGTATGTGTCCTTTCTAATGTAATATACTTCAAATGGGAAATGAAATCAAAATGAAAATTATTCATTCGAAATAGACCTGGTTGTTTTTATGCTCAAAATTTAAGTCAGTCACTAGACAATGAACGTCAATACCTATTAAGTCTTGTTATGCAAAAAATATTTGTATTTTGTTTTACATTTATTAATAGTATTTCTGTTATGTCGGCGATTAGATTATCCAACTGGTGCCCCTAATTTTTTCTTGTAGTGACAAACTGTCCGCTATTTCATAAGTACCTGCAAATGTTTGATTCCTTGGATTAAAAGTGAAAGCGCAATCAAGTTATTTTTTCACTTGGGACGGACTTTACATCAACAGCTAGAGTCATAGGCGACTTTTCCCATCTTTAACGGAAAAAGAATATCCCATTTGTACACCTGGGTAGAAATATCGGCCTTCCGTAAGCTAGCTGGTCCGCTTCCACACAAGTGAAATTTGATCCCGGGTGTGATTCGAACTCACAGCAGTGAGGGGTTAGTGATTACTAAGTCAGAGACTATAACCACTGGGCCACGGATGCTTCCTTATTAGGTTACTTCCCAAATGTATTTGTTGTCTTCATTTGGATGGCTTCTTCACGCACGAAAACACTTCTCTTAGGTTGGTGGAAAATTACCGACTCACGCGATTTTCATTCTGTTACTTATCCATTTATGTTTGATTTAAAGGTAGTGATCACACATCTCCGACAAATGTATGCATCTAAAACCATCCGTTCATGAGGACTTGGTCAACTTCGGTAATTGACCTCAAATAACTATTCGCCTTGATGCACTATACCCGAATCCACATTTTAAATATGTACACACACTCTTCTGTAATACTTACGTTAAAGATAAATTCCATCATTCATATCCGTTGTTATTACTCCGTTAGTTATAGAGCGAAACAATAGATTTTTTGCGTATTTTTTGTTAAACTAAAGCATGGTTTATGATGCAATCGTTTTATAAGTATATCATAGTGTGTATATAAATGACAGTGCATTGAATAATGTGAGATATTTATTACAAGTTTTAATTAAATTTGAATCAATACCCTCATTAATTAACGGCGTATTTTATGGAAATATAGACTTAACATTTACCAAAGATTTACCTAACATCGGTGAAGCCGTGGAAAGTGGAAACAAACACAAACAAGAAATCAGAATCGATTCAAACATTATGTGGACGATGTTATAGATTTTTTCTTTAATATCTTTGGTGTGTATTCGTGCGCAGGAGAGATTCGTAGTGCAAATGAATGGAACAAGTACCTGTAAACTATGTCCTTCTATATTCATATTCTAATTCTTATCAGAAAAATACTCCGGATTAAAACAAGCAAACCAAGGAAAACAATACGAAGCAGTAAGCTGCTAAGATAATGAAAATGACGTACCGTACCATAGCTAAGGAAATAATCATTCATTTCTTATTTGAAATAAGAAAGGTACAGCATTGCCAATTCTGCTTACTTAAATGAGCGTAATAAACACATATAAGACTCACCATATCTCGAATTAACGATTTTTTTCGGTGTCAACACAAACACATGTACATTATTTCCAACATCTGCGATTTTGATACGAATGCAAAAACTTATACGAGTATATCATGCAATTCACAGTGATTTCAATACAGAATTTCAATATCCCGATACTTAACACAGTAGTTTAAATTGATTTTGTGTCATCCAGAAAATACCAAACGCTAAAAGTACTAGTATTCCAAATACAAAAATTGATGGCAATTCAATTTTCGTCTTCCAGACGATTACATTTGACAAAAAAATAATTTAAAACAATTGGTTTCATCGTTTTGCAAGGATATTGATTTCTTAGGAAATTCTAGAAATGTAGTTACAAATGGCGATACAAGATTTAAGGACTACGTGCCGCTTCAACAATACAGTAAACCTCACATAGCGACTACCTATACATTACGACCATTTCATTAAAACTACCCATAATTTTCGGTCCGTTCTTAAATATCTCCTCTATATTTGGATTTGATCATAAGATCACCTCAATACTAAAAACACGTATTTTATTTTAGGACATACATTTGGTTATAAGCGTGCAAACAATTTTAAATTAATTAATGCATTGTTCATTTTTTTATATTAGAGACAGGATAATAGTTAACTATGAACGCACGTATGGTGATTCCACCCCAACAATGGTATCTAATTAAGACTACTTACATAATTATGTCGACATTTATGGTATGGCAAGTATAAGTATATACTACGAAAGGAATAATTCACAGATACAAATTCATCGGCATAGAGTGTCCGTTCGGTAATTGACAGTAATGTCATTATAAAATAATAAGAATCAATTAGGGTATCTATAACAATTTTATTGGCGACATTTATGTGGTGGCGCATGTTAATACAGGCTAAAAACCTAGTACGCAAGCACTAATCTGTTAACCGATCAGTCATTCATTTCTTTTGAGGAACGAATGATAACCCGCATGTATTCTTTGTCAATGACCGCTTACCACAAAACTTATTTCAATGGTAGCAAAGAATTTCCTTAAAATTACAACGTTCCAATCTTTTATGTCCAATTTTTGGAGTAATTATTCTATTCAGTTCCTGTCATTGGTATCTGAGACCATTATACACATATGCTCTCAGATAGTATTCAATATTTCACGAAAATGCTTTTCTTTAACAAAAATAGTTAAAATGCCATAAAAAGATAAATCATTGGTACGATTTTCGGCACTCTTACCTTACTCAGCGATATTTGAACAGTCGTACTGCTGTAAAACTTAAATCAATAATGATATCATCGCTGAAAATTGGGAAAACATCTAACATAAAAAATCAACTAAATACAAAACCTCTTTTATCCTCATAAACAAAAAAATGAAGATCAACTCAATACAAAATCTCAATATTTTATCATCTTTATTGTAAATGATTTGCAATAATATCAAATACATCAAACATAGTCATGATATAACGTAATGCTCAGCATAACGTTTGTTGATATGATCGTTGTATGTACTCCTTCCATGGGACCGCCTCCTCTTGTGATCAGTCTGTTCATAAGCAGCTTATGAATGTCATATTGAACTTTCTGAACATCAAAATCAAAAAAGGGATTTCTTGAAGAAAAAAATAATATCACCTTCCCCACAACCCACCAATCCAAAACCCACTAACTTATAACATTTGGTAGACCAAAACACAGTCTCTCCTAGGTGTATCGCCAAGGAGCAATGTGCAGCAATCTGACAAGAATAATGGCGTCATTTATCTATATTATTTCATTATAAGCGAAACTTCCCAGTGGACCACTTCCTCTTCATCTCAATTTATTCTTCAGCCGACTGAATTTGTCAATGGCATTTCCATTAGGAAAGTTATTGAGTGTTCTAAAAATAGCAAAATTATGTAAAATCTACCTTTATAATGATAATGTCTAAGTCTTCGCCAGATATAGACACCATAAATCCAACAAGTACAACTATTTTTTTTTCCTTGCAATGGCAGTGTAATATTGATATAATTTCTGTATTTGTATTTATACACTGTTTTATGGAGCAAATATTTCTAGATCAATAATAAGTTTGGCTGGATTTTTAAAGTTGTGTTAAAGGCGTATACGTAATAATGCGTCGCATTATTGAAATGTTATACCGATATATCTTGATATGTAACATAAATTGCAGGGAATACCAGAGACGGAAAATGCTACAGTGACGTTGACTAACACTGTTTCGCACATAGTTTATTGTCATGGGACAACCAATGAACACCATTACTATGGACAGGGTGATGTTCATTATTCCTGTGTTAAACTGAGGCGGAAATTTCAGAAAATAAATGCACACACATAAAACAGCAGCCACTATGTAGAACATAGAATATATTTTGTTTTAGTGTCATATACATATTTACAGATGAAGGATAAAACGCCCATGACAGACAAGATAAATTTGAAGCAGTTGTAAACACAAATAGCATGTTAATAATAATTTTTATATGTATATGATAATTTGTATGACACATAATGAAACTGTATTGATATATACATATATTGATATATTTTTTCATTGGTATTATGAACTCGGATTGCCGGGTTACATGCCGCACTGATCACTAGACAACGGTCGGGGCTGCATACATTAATAGAATTTTCTTGGTTTAACTGATCATACAATTTGCATTCAAATAGAAAATGATTTTCATCTTCAAGTGCAAGACAGCAAGCACATAATCTATTAGTTATTGAGGTATTATTCAACGACCTGTTTCTATGTTTGAACGATGAAAGGCTAAATCTTGTAATAGTTATTAGATATTTTTTATATTGTAATAACGTTATCTACATATACGCTGAAGTTAATTATGCAAACACTAAACATATTGAACGTGATGGCGTAAGTATTCGAGTATTCCATACATGCTTAATAGTATCTTTAACTCTTTGTTTCTGCAATGATAAAAATAGGTTATTATTACCCACAAATTGTGAGCACCACGCTGTTATATCAATAAAAGTATATGTGTTTGTATGTCTGGACTACATGAGAGTATGTTATATGTCTGGCGAAAAAAATAAAATGACAACCATTGGACGAATTTATCTTAGAAATTAAAACAAACACGCATGAAAATTTTAAAAAAAGTCGATAGAATTGATCTTTTAAAAGTCATGTTGCTTGTTTATAGTTATGAAGCAAGTAAGATGAGCCATTGAATTACATACAAAATGTGTATTTAAATTTGTATCACAGGATGATGCATCAGAGCAAAAGCATAACAAAAGAGATGCGTAGATAAGAAAGGATTCCTTGAAAAAAGGCGCACACAAAATGTCTCGCCTTCCCCAAAGTACTACTTTAATAAAAACTAATTGAAACATTACAGATATTTAAGTTATTTTTTTGTTAGAAAAATGATTCTATTCAACTGAGCAATATACCACCCTTCAATAATTACAATCGCAAAGGCGAGTAAACAAAACTTTCCATGAAGTGATAGAACATACGTTCATACATTTTATTTGATTAAAACTACTAATACAATTATAATTATGTACATAATGCAACAACATCCAAGAATATGTTTTATTTTTGTCGAAAGTAATTAGATTACTCAAATGATTACGCGGATACCATGTTACATAATTTATTAGACTAAGCATGTTTTATTTCGTACGAAATTACAACATATATTAAACCAGCACCCTTACGTTAGTACAAAACTCGCATAATTATATTAAACATATTTACTAATCTGTTTTCCTTCATTATTATTGCACTAAATCTTAGGTTAAATAATTGATTATAGTTTTTTTTTCTTTAATTTAAAATATAATGTATGTTGTAATGGCTTTAAGATTCTGGAAAATAAATGATAGCGCAATAGATACTAGTGATTCTTTATTCTTTATTGTAGATTGTTATCAGAATTTTAATTAATTTTTTTTGAAATGTTGTATTTATGTCTGTTTTTGGTCTAATTCAACATAAATCACAAGAAAACAAAGTAATAATAAAGACGTAGCACCTATTCAAAGAGCACACAAAGAGCTAAAAGATATAAAAAGAATGTGGTAATATCAAATTATAATTATGATCAATTTAACTCCCAAAGCATTTTTTCAATTAAATCAGAGGCACTTAATGTTAATTATTTCAATTATGTGGTTTAATAATGTTGATGTAGATAGATAAATGAGTATAATTACCGTCCATGTTATAACTGGCAAACATCATGTTGTTATTAGTTGCGGAGAAACGGAACCGTAGTAAAGTTCTAGTGAGAAAATTTCATAGAATATACGGAACGAACGGAACCATATTTTCCTTTTCATATATTCATGAAAACATAATCACATATATAATCATATTCATATCGTCACTTCTTGAATTAAACCACTGGCTTCGAAATGAGATACGTCTAGAAGGTATCAAAAAAGTAACCGAAGATATTATGGCTGCCCGAGTTGAACCAAGTGCTAGGCGACTTTGGCAATTCATACGAATAAAACAAATCAACCGAGGCTCTCGAAGAAATCTTAACTGACATGGGTTACATTTAACCAGAAATTATTTCTTGTTAGATTTAGCCAAAGATTTCACATCAGCAAACATTATCAAACATTTAATCTACCACCGGAGTTAACCCAGCGGTAAAATTATACGACGTTACCTAAACCTTGAGAATACACAATGTACTAAATTATAACAGTGCAAATGAAATTAGCATCAAAACAGTTCAAATTGTCTGGAACCAGCAGTATTGTCAAATGTGCCATTATCAATTTACTCAAATTTGATTTTTGACAGGCTCATAACACTCAGTAATAGAGTGAATTAGTTTCACATTCATTTGCATCTTGCAGTGAACTAGCGACATAAGCGAGTGTGTGTTGTTCTTTATTCGCGACTGGATTTAAATGGTATGTTTGGTATTGTAGATACAGATAATGATGACATGTTTCTATTTAGTGCGCTTAAATAACAGAATCATTAAACAAATGTTTGCTTTCTATGTCCTCGTCATATAATGATGCAGGTGCATATAGCTATCGACTTGTCCGTCTGTCCGTCCGACAGTACGAGGTTAAGTAGATTTTACCGTTTTGTCCATTGCTTTGATAATTTTGTACATGTGTTGCCCATTATCATTCCCGATGTACCCATAACACCCAACCTTGATTAACCCATACCCTTGACTTGATTAGGACTACTAATGTGTTCAAGTATCTGTGTCTTGGTAAACTAGATTTCTGGCGCCAACGCTGCTTACTAGAATGTTTTGATACTTACGCAGATTTGACCTTGACCTTGAACGGATTTGGACCCAATCTCGATTAGACATTTGCCTTGAACGGATTTGGAATTATAATGTGTTAAATTGGCTGTTTCTGGTGAACTAGATTTCACCGTTTCATCTTGCGCCAACAAAAAGCGATTATGTTTACTTACAACTTTGCATCTACTTTCACACATTGACATCATTTACCATGGAAATCCAATAACAAGCACGCCACCGGGAGCATATGCGTTTAAATAACGCAGTGTCTTGTTTTGTTGTTGTTGTTTCACTTGTGCTGAACGTCGAACCAACAGTCAGGATCATATGGCAACTTTTTCCAGCTTTTTAAAGGTAGAAGAAGGACAAACGTCTACCTGACTGGAACCAACGACAGTCCGTAAAGCTAACTGGACAACTGTAACACTCTACATCATAGGAAATTTGCTCCAGGGTCGGATTCGAACTCACAGTGGTAGGTGACATTTATTACTAGTCAGATACCATAACCATTCGGCCACTATTACCATTAATGATTTTACAAAAAATGTTTGTAAATAATAATAAAATATAGACCTAAAATTATGCAAAATTATGACACTAGTTAATTCCCAGTTCGTCCTCAACCGCTGATCTTTCATGAGAATAACTTGAGAGTTACTTACAGAGAACAAAATTTATGATACAGAATCCAGATGTGTTTAGGTTGACTACTCTTCCATAAATAAAATAAAATAGAAAACTGGCGTAAAACGTGTTCACATGGTCTCATGTTAAACCTATTGGGGTTTAATATAGATCGGTATTTCCAACTGAATGTCATTTGGGAGAAATTTCTGTCTCGAAATTTATTTGATTTAAATAATGCTCTATATCATCCTGATCAAAATACTTTATAACTACTACAAATTACAATGAAACACACATGAAGGTGTTTTATCCATTTGATTTGATATTTAGTCTGTCTGCAAGCGATTCTTTGTTGATGCCCTTTGAATAATAACAATATATATCAAATATTATACTCAACTGTAAAACTTTGATATATGGGCCACCTTTGAGACAGCAATCGGTCATAATATCAAATTGATTTCATAATCAAGCTGGAATATAGAGAAAATATTGAAAATCGATCTAAAAATAAGTGATCCCCATGATGAGATGGTCGTTAATGTTTAATGTGATGTCCTACAGTGTTTTGTTGACCGGAATATATAAAATGTATTCATAATAAAATATTAAATCGTATTAATTCAATGTCCTGACTCTTCTAGAGCGTATTTTTAGTAGATATAGTCCATGTGTTTTATTTTTAACACAGTTTCAATGCACCAAATATGTTTTGTTAAAAAAGATACGCCTCTGACATAATACAAATTATACAGTATCTTGCATAATTTCATTATATTTCATGTAGCTGTAATCTGCCCAAAACGGCTCAAATTCAAATCTCATTAAGACGGCTTACAAATATCTTCAGTGGGATGTTACTGAAACCGAACCAAACAACTTATTCACCCAAATGGACATATTTATGATCAATGGGTTTTAGTCAATAATGTTGGATTAGCCTGCCATTTCCGTCAATTTGATATGTATGTTATGTATATGGCGAAGACAGACATAATTATATTTTGTAACATGTGATTGACAGTTATAAATCTAATAGCATACTGTGCCGTTTGGATGATACATAGTTATGTCATCATTTTGTTGTGAGAAGGAAATATTAGGAAACGTACGTACACCAACTTAAATAATGGGATTTATGAAGTGAAACATCTTAATCAAGGCTGAGTACCTAGCAGAGTTGGTTGGTCGTTTGATTAATGACTATACCTGTAATACTTCAAAAGATGAGTAGGTTAAAAAATCCATTGTTGATTGTATTGACATAAAGGGGAAATCAATCCTTTGGTCCTACCATTTTAGATCAATGTCTACCAGTGTTGTGGGGATATACAAAACTAGTTTACCCCCATGTAGCTTGCTAAAGACCATTCCAAGGCGATAGCTCTCTGGGAAACATTGTCCTCCATTTTAGTTTGTGTATTTCTATGGGTTGCATGGGATCTGGGGAATGTAGCAATTTGGATAAGATTGGAATTTTTGAGGGCCATACTGATCGTTTACAATCAATCCTGTTCCTAATATTTTCATCAGGGTTGAATGACAACCTATCACTTTTCATTATTATTGAATTCTTCACAGTATTTATGCATTGAATCGGACATGGGTGAACTTGGCGTTGTTTCCAACGTGATTTTTTAGTATGTGAAGGTTCTCAAAGGACAACTTTCTCTTCAATTTAATGTATTTTCAAGCAGACTGAATACGTCAATGTTTTTTCTGACTGAACTGTTATTGAGTGTGACAGCTGTAATCGTTAAGGAGATGCCTATGACAAACATGCTTGAAGTGTTGTCCACTTATACATTAACGTATACTTTAAATTTATTACGATTCACACTTTTAATGTTTTTTATGTGGAAAAAAAATTAACGTATGTATAAATTCCTTAAGACTTAGACATGACAAATACCCTTAATAATGTTAACTGATACTATTTATTACGATGAACAGTGTCGTATGAAAACAAGCCTGCTATCATTTGTAAAGAAAATATATGTTGTTGTTGAGAGGTTGTTGCTCTAGAGAGGTTAAATTAATAATTTAACTGTACAGTGGGAAAATCATGCTGTTGTTGAAGGTAGGTTGTTGCTCAAGAGAGGGCCGCTCTAGACAGGTTACACTGTATTTATAACAATGAAACAAAGGATGGTATGTTAGGGAAAATTAATATTTCTTTACATTCAAGTTTACTTTAATCGTGTTTTACTGCACCTCAAAGTCTACAAAATGAATATGCTTCAAAAGTGTCATACTATGTTTACATAATACTGTAAAACCTCAATAAAATCGCAATTAAGAGCAAAGATTAATTGTCATAGTATTAAATGGTTATTAGGCTGATCCATAGGGCAATAAATGTGTGACACGTCAGACAGACAAAGGTGTTTGTAATGTGGTGATCATTATATTAAAGTAACTTCTTCATGAGTCTCCACTGCTTAACTTTGACATCATATGTTGTTTTCATATTGAATTGGATTTCATCATAAATGATTTGATGTATTATTGTAATCATCTCTTCCAGTTATTCATCATTGCTCAAATCTTTCAGAAAAGTAACTGAACCTAGCAGAGAATGTAACAAAAGTCATTGCGTTAACCGAGATCTCCAAATCTCCTAACACATACATGTATAATCAAATGAATATTATAGACGCGCTAAAGAATATAATTCGAACATTTGAAGAAAAGATAAATAATTACGGTAGTACAGAAATAATTATATAAATGAAGAATTGATATAAAATTAAAAGCAAACAGCTAGGCATTGTAAAAGTTCGTGGTTTATCTGACCACCAACAAAAACATGATTTATACCTAATAAACAAGATTAAATCCACACTAGATCGTGATCATTATGGATTTTTAAAAATAATTTATTAGGAAGTTTATTAAAATTTGGATATTAAGTTTGCTGTAGAATTCCTGATGTTAAAAATATCCAATGTATTACCACCCCGATGTATACTTCTATAGAGAGTCTCCTTTCTCCGGAGATTTGGAAACCTCTGTCTGCTACGAGCAGTCTTTAAAGATATATTTATGGTCAAAATGATTTTTTTGTTTTTCCAAAAAAGCTTTATAACACTATTCTTTACATAATAATATGAGTATTCACCAATTTCTGCAACTTGAAATCATAATTTTGTGCATTTAATTGCATATCGAAAAATCGTTTTTCTTATTTGACTAGGTTAGTCAAATAAGATTTATATTTGCCGCGAAGCATTCCGATTGTTTCCGTAAATATTCGGAAATAGTCACATGATTAGCGTCTCTCCATATAAGGAAAATCAAAACAATGGCGGATCAAGCGAGAGGAATCAAAAGAACAAGAAAGAAAATGTCCGATTTTGAAAGAAAAAGGAGGAAATTAGAAAGAGACAAGGGTATTGCTCAAACAAGAATATACTTAGGCAGCGAAGCAAGTCGTTGGAAAACTTTGAAGGAAGAAATTCGTGCGAAAACCGACCGTGAAGTCGCAACGTTTTTGATCGACAGGTAGTCTCCGTATGCAAATGAGATGAATTCCGAACGTAACCGATCTCTTCCGAGCGGTTTGAAAATGGCGGCTTGTTTGAAAATAAGTAGAATCGTATCGGTTTGCATCGAGTTTATTAGATGAAAATATACAGAAAAAATATTGTCAAACATTTTTATAATCATTGAACTTATGATTTACAGTGAAATTTCGTGAATGTAAGATATACGATAAAATGATAATATTGACCATTAATATACCTTTAAAGGAAAAAAAGTGATAACTTTTCCGTTACAGCTCATAGACTATAATTTAACACAATCCAGGAAATAAATGCAATAAAACATTATATTGTCTTATAGAACATTTTCGAGTACGTTATTTAGTGTAAAATCGCTTTTAACATTTACACATTTTGTCCCCCCATTGTGGAATTCAATTGGATGAGAGCAAGCAGGATAAAAGTGCGACCCCCCCCCTTCGCTGCTTTCTTTATTATAATCTAACACCATCACAATGAATTCATTCTTTTCAAAATGACACCCTACTGTAATGACGAGCTTTCAAACTTTAAGTAGCATAATTAATTTCATGTATCAAACAAGAAGTCAAATTCCAAGACGACACTATTTCGTTTAAATCCATGTTTCCCTTAACATGTTTTAACTTTAAGTTTCGTCAGCTAAATTAATTTTGACGAAACCAGCCCGAAACGGAAGAATGAAGTCCTCTAAATGACACGTAATGTAATGTATTGGTATTTTCTCTACAGGGACTGGCAAACGCTGCTGGAAGTAAGAAACAAAAACAAATGTAACTTTTAAGAATGCCTTTAAGAGCATTCCGAGGTAAATAATTGTTTATGACAAAACTATTTAGGAAGGTCATATTTGTGGAAGAATCGTTTTGAGATAAAACTAATATTATTTCCTCTGGGATTAATAGTAAAAAATATATTAATATGAAAGAGAAATGGCTTGTTTCGGTGACATTTCTAGCGATTCATAAAGTAATGTGCTACACGTCCCAGACACATGAATTGGATTCCCAAAAGATCAATATACAGACACTGTTTACCTCAATATTTCGCTATCGTGTCGTATAGTTTTATTTTTAATAAAATGAGAGAGCAAAACAATAGCCAGAAAAAAACGCCTGAGTCATTTTAAGAGAGAAAGCTGTTTCGTTGATTACAAATCGCTGTACTTCACAGATGTGGCTTACGAATGCAATATATACCTGTTCATTAAATTTATTATTTATCAATTGAATTTCAATATTCATTTGTACTCCAATTATCCGTAAGATAAAAAAAGTATTCAAGAATCTCTCATTGCAAATATCTAATTGATTATCGACAAAGACCAGCAAGCATCATTTTATAGTAGGCCGATTGTTAATTATAAAATATTTACTAAATGTATGATAAAATGGATGACTCTTATTTTGATATTGTTCATTATCCATTTCTGGATGGTGATGCTCATTGTTCTACATCTTGTAGTGTTTGCATTTCTCCACTCATTCAATTTGCAAAAACTGAATAATTTAATGAATTTAATCTAACTCTAGTAAGAAAGTACATAAATCATCCTGAAAATTTAGAAGAAAAAATAACCAAGCCTGTAAGTAAAGAAAATTACCATTTTATTTTTGTTTTAATCTAGGAATATCTCAACCAGAATTCTACAGAGATGTTACTTACAAACATCGTAAATTTGTATCTAACTATAATTTAAGATGCATTTTACCAATTAATTTGCATCTCTAGATGATATAAGACACAAATTTTGCAACGTACTGTTTGTCTGGTGTTTAACCTAGATTTGGTTACTCACTTTTACATCGTGTTTCTTTGCTCAGTGATTGAAGGCATTCACGAGCTTATGGGGCTGGGGACGTGGAATTGTTTCTGCCTTATTTTACTTCTCTCGTTTGTTCCGAATTCAGAGAAGCTGTACAGCACCGCTATATTTGATAAGAAGTAATAATCTTTCATCTGTCTAACACAAAAAAACGACGTGAATTAGACGTCATCAATTGATAAACGTAACAGATTCTAATTTGAAATCAGGAATATTTTGTTCATTTCAATTTGTTAGTTTCATTATTTATTTATATTAGTTTATTTTATGTTGAATAATCAATTAGTGGTATATGTTTGCTGGTGATAATACTTCATTTCGTCTTTTCCCCTAACTTTCCCAAACACGCTCATCAATTATAATTAATTAATTTATTATTATTATTATTATTAATATTATTATTATTATTATTATTGATATGTTTTCCTCTTAGAGTTGTATTGTTTAATATTCTAACTTGATAAAAATATACATATATACTAATTGTTAATTGAACGAAAAGAAAATGATAACATTTTGTATAATTTCAGGCAAGATTTCATCCAAGGACTACTACATGATTATGACAGTAGAATCCCGCCAAACTTTGAGAAAGGTTAACTTAAATTATACCAGTTTTACATTTGTTGATTTACATGCTTATGTGTTTTATGAACTCAAGATACCCAGCATGTATAGATTATTTTTACTAAGCTGTCCTCACGAACGGCGCAATACTCCGAACAAAACCATTTTCATTCTTGATATATATTTGCATCGATATAAAATGTATAACACATTTTTAAATCTTGAAATAGCATCATGATTGTGTTCTTTTTTAACTAAATGCTTTTGTAAATAATTCACGAAATATGTGTTAATCATTTCACAATTAACACTTTTACCATTAAATATCACCACATAAATACTCGTTTTTATTATTTCTTGTGTCTTTATGTTTTCTCTCCGCTTCACTTAGTACTTTTCCAGCCTTAACTGTGGTAGAAGACCCCTGGCGTCCATTTGAGTAAAACCATCAACCTACAGTAAGCTAACTTGACAGCTGCCTCACAAGTGGACTTAAGTCTCGAGACGTATCCAAACTCACAGCGGTCAGGGGCCAGTGATTGTCAGTCATATGCCATAACTACTCGGCCACTGAGGCTTCTTGCATCTTGATTGTACCATATATCAGTTTCCTCTTTGCAGATGAACCATGTGAAGTCAATGTTAGTCTCTATATAAACAGTATTGACTCGATAGATGAGCAGAAAATGGTTAAGTATAGAATTACTTGACAGAGTTTGGTAAACAATGTAAATAAATGCTGTTCATGGCGAATATCATTATACTGATTTTGTTTTAAGACCATAAACCTTACATTTTTCCATATTGGACTGATGCTGAATTTAATCACTGCCCTGGTTCTTTTGAGGAAAATTAACTTATACAAAGTGGCAATCACCTTATTGTTTTGGAATAAGAATTTACCAACAGATGTATATACTATTAAAAGGCATTTGATTTTTTTATGTAAATCGTGTTGAACAATGAGTGCCGGTGCATTATTGATTCAATTTAAATTTTTGATTAAAACGTAAATACTCTGTATATTATCCAACCAGCGCGTCGTTCCTGAGACGCCGTAAATTAACATGGAAATTCCATTAAGTGAATATCAGAAATATCTAAACATTCACCTTTTTAGGACTTCACCCTGAGCACATTTGTTAGCCAGGAATGGAGAGATACTAGGTTAAGGTTTAGAAACATTATCAAAGAAGACTATTTAGAACTTGATTCTCGACTTATGGAAAATGTATGGGTACCTGACCTTTATTTCCGAAATGAAAAACAGGCGTATTTCCACACAGTGACAATTCCAAACAAAATGCTACACATATATAAGGATGGAGTGGTGAAGTATAGGTCGAGGTATAAAATGATTTATGAATCATTTTCATTCAACCATATGTTATAATCAAGCACAAGTCATAGTATTAGTTTGAATGTCTTGGTTTCAAGCACAACGAAATGTTTCTAAGAACGTTATTTGTGATTTTGCTCTACAAATACGAGGTAATGTTGAACCTATAATCGTATTGTCCAGATAAAGCAGCTTTTTGTTTTGAAATGTATGGAATCGAACCAATAGTTGTCTACGTATCCGTACATTTTCACATGTACATTTCAGAGCAATCCTTAACACAAGAGAATGCATTTAGTACAATAAATTACGTCTAGTTATTTACCACTTTTGTCAGTCTATGGTTTTGCTGAGCCCAAGATAATATTTTTTACGTAATTTCAGACTAACTCTAACTGCATCATGTCCAATGAAGCTACGCAAGTACCCGATGGACAGGCAAATTTGCTCTTTAATTATACAAAGTTGTGAGTAGGTGATGAAATTTAATTAGTAACATCTTTTTTGCTTGAGATTGTCAATACACAAATAGACATAATCATTGTAGTTGTTTCCTTCGCATGTTTTCTTTGTCTACAAAGTTACTTGCAATGTTTTTTTTAAATAATACCAAAGACAATTAAATTTTCGTTCAGTTTACAATTACTGAACATTTGGAGGGAAGATTTTCAAATTACGTGATTTTGTTTTGTCCACAGTTGCTTACTCGTCAAAGCGACTAATGTTTCGATGGAATAAGAAAGAACCAGTGCGACTAAACCCTCATCTAGAACTGCCACAATTCACACCTTACAGATTGGAAACTGAAAATTGCACGCATGTTGGAGAAGGTTGGTTTCTTTCAATTATACAGGCCAATTTAAACTGCAATTTGTGTAAGAAAAAAGTTCTAACATGAGCAGTAAAATGTGATTACTAATTATACAATGAACCGTATTTTTACACGTAATGATGAATAAACAATATATTATTTGTATGCGTATAAAACTGCACTTGATTTGGTAAATAGTATTTTTGTTATGACTGTGTCTAATAACATTGCTAGACGAGGAACTTGCCAATACTGTAACTGAACACCCAAACTTTATTCAATTTTAATTTTCTAAATAAGTTATACTTTATTATCAATTATGATGTTCAGGGTGAATCATAATTTGTTTCTTCAGAGAATACGTGCCTTCAGATGGACATACATTTAGAACGGAACATTGGTTTCTATATGATTCAGACGTATATACCGAGTGTTCTAATTGTCATGTTATCATGGCTTTCATTCTGGTTAAATGTTGATGCTGTACCTGCTAGAATTTCACTGGGTATATTAACAGTGCTCACCATGACAACACAACGAAGTATGTCAAACTCTTCACTACCTAGGGTATCATATGTAAAGGTAAGTTATTCTTAAATATATATATATATAGTGACTAAGTTACATTAGAATTAAGTCAAACCTGCAAACAATGTAATACCAAAGGGAGAGATAATATGGTCATTGGGCAAAGTTGACCTTCATTCCGAGGTTTGCTTGGTCCAAAAACACCAGTATACGTGTGATAAGAGTGTTCGTTGTTCATACGTTTGACAGTGTATTGACATAAAACCGTTAAATTATGATTATATTTGCTGGGGTCTCCCACTGATCCCAGTATGTTTCACTGTACTTTTACATAAATATACGCATAAATTTACTGCAAGGAACATATATGACTTATAGCCACCATGATTCAACTGCTGAAAATGGTCATGCCCTGTGGTGTCATCATATGATCTAATGACCCAGGAAAGCTTCAATTATATCATTTGCTGAAGCAATCGCTGAAGCCATATTGGAAATGTATGTTTGATGCATAATCAAAATGACTCAAAACATTTTAATGTTGATGGTACGCCGCTAAAGGTTTTGTCATGAAGTGAATATATTATTACTAAATTAACTAGTATTGTACTTGCACATTTTATGATGTTTCAGTGTTTATATGGAGGGGTCTGATTTATTTGATTTGTACACACTCCACAAATATCATTTCAGGCTATTGACGTATGGATGGCAGTTTGTTTATGTTTCGTGTTTGCTGCTTTACTGGAATACGCATGCGTGAATGTTTTGGCAAGAAATCAAGAGAACCGAGCGGCGAAACAACAGCAAAGACAGGAATTAAAATTAATTCAAGAACAAAGAAATGGCGTTGTGATTATCATTCGACATCCTTTAATTGATAGAAATGGACTGATTTTGTTATTAGATATATAATTCGAAAATAAAAAATTTAATAATAGTATATTACTTAATGATTATAAAAACTGGAATGTATTTTATTCATTCTTTTACATTTCTGAATTTCCATTTGAAATTTACAATGTTTTTTTCGAACAAATTCAGCTAGGAAGAAACAACAGTGTTTATCCCTTTTTATAAAGAAAAAAATCTTTCTGTTTATACATGGGCGGCTTTATAATCGTTAATAAAATTCTAAGTGCCGCCCGATTTATATCAAACATAGAAGCTCTCATTGGGAGATACAAGTAAATATTAAGACTATGAGAAATCATTTATTATTACTCGATCATTCCCAATAGTTTTTGATTCATCCAAACATTTTTTTGTCTAGAAAAGTACATATTTATATATACTGTTATAATGTATGTAATAAAATGTCTTCTTTTACTTTTATTTGCAGCTTTCACGGACAATTACAAATAAAGTGAATAAATACAATGCGCAACTTATTGACAACGTATCACGTGTAGCATTTCCAGTTGTCTTTCTTCTCTTCTGCATCATTTATTGGAGTTGTTACTTAACCATTCATTGAAGCAAATACTAAATTAAAAATTTGTTGATTGGACAACATAATTTGCTCACAAAATCTCGGACTTATTGGATATAAAAACTTGTGGCACTTGCTTTGTTATCGACGATGTATTGTGACACGATTGAATGATTAGAATTTCTGTCTTTTAGCGGCTTTTTAAATTGAATATACTATCTAGATTGACAATTCGTGGTTTGTGATACTCAACTAAAACAATGATACATGACTGACTACTCCTAAGTCAATGATGTCGTTACCAAAGCGATGTCATATTTATTTCATTATTGTAATAAAATACTTACCAACACACAACTAGTTTCGTATTTTATATCTCGAATCTTTGTTATTGAATAATCTGAACTGTACCTTCTGGTCAGTGATAATTTAACTGAGAAGTTGTCATATCAGGAAAGGTTATTCAATGGGTAATAGTTACATACCCATATTTTATCCATTGCACAAGAAATAATTCATGAGTGCGTAAAACACAAGTGATATAAAGAGCCTCAGCCAGAGGACCGCCGGTGCTGATAAAATATAGCTTCATAGTTGTTATTTTGATTCTAACCATAAATACAATTGCAGAATTCAGATAATTTATGCCTGTATTGGACACATCACAGACCATGTTAGAATTCCACCTGAATATGATATATGTTTCATTTGATTTTTTGTTTACGTTCATGAAGAATAATACAGCATATAGCTTTTCACAGTTTTCCATGCATTCCTATACAGTTACCATCCGCCTTTTTACGTCCTTTTATCCACGCGGTTTCGACTATTTGTACAGCACCTTCACCTGAAAGTGTGTGTGGAAAAATTAAAACGTCTGTCTTTCTTCAGAGGAAGGAGATATCACAATGGTAAAATTGTGTCCATAAACGGAAAATGGAACTGACCGAAAGCATGTTCAATATCAGTCCATTATCATCAATTGATGAACTTATTGATAAAGTCAATTCTGAAAGGACTAAAGCTATCTATCATAAATCCCATAAAATTAAATAACTCGTAACCTCTTAAATATCGTAAACTGGAAGGAAATTAATGAGGTAAGTACTTAATTTTTGCTATTCACAAATGAATCTCGTTTTTACAACAATAGTTTGGGTGCAAAAATGACAACGCAAAAATGTTCCGGCAAAAGACAAATTCACAAAGAACTACACACTTATTGAACTGAGTACCTGACACTCATTGAATATTTATTGTCTACAATATTAAAGTTGGATATCTGATACCTGACGGAACAATGACATAATTATGAAAGTATGCAATAAAACGTGTAATAGAAATACACTAAAACCTCACTAACTTCAATATTTAGACAACCTCATCATCAACATCACAATGTACGTCATAATGGTTTAATAATGAAAATATCTCAATGTAAACAACGTTTCTATTGGGTCCCATAATTATTTTTTTGATATCGAGGGCTTACTGTACCTGGTATATGCGTCATAGAGCAGTGAGATTTGTTATAGATTTGACATTGATTTGAAAACCTTGTTTGCAGGAAGTGGTACAAACAAAGTATTGCAATTTTTCAAACTGACAACATAGCCATGAACGAAGTATTACGATTAACAAACACGCAGGCACTCTCTCTCGCGCACGCACACACCATAAAATACTTAATGTTCCACAAAAGGCAACAACAAGCAGAGCTCACACCCAGTCTCCCTGGATTCCCCAAAAACATTTTATAAAGCAATCAGCACGGATCACACCGACAGCCAGATTAAAACACATATCTAGTCAATTGGAAAACACAAAATGTAATTAAAATACACAATTTCATCTAATATATGCCACGTACATCGAATAATGAGATTTAGTGGCAGTTGACATACAATAATATAAATGTACGTATTTTGAAATCCTGTAATCACATTGTCTGAGAACAGATTCCTGTGCTATTAGCAACCATAGACAATTAGCTTTGCTAGAAGCATTTTGTCTATATGTAGTAGTAAAAGTGATGGCCTTGAGTTAGGGAAGATATGAATCTGATATTACAGATAAAGTAAATATATTTAAAGATGCTAATGCTGTGCTTGAAGCACCTTATTTGTCACGTTTATCCAGTTTGTGCTCGGAAATAATGATAAGGGCTTCAGGTGTTGCTGAACTTAGTGAAAGTTAAGAAAAGTATAAAAAGTACACGGATAAAACCTGAAGGACAAAGATCTACTCTGTGAATATAGGACGAATAAGTAAAGACGCAGAATCCAGTGAATTATTCTTGACAATCACAAAGCGAATTTAAGGTTTTAAGCTATGTGAAGTATAGCATTAATGCGTTAAATAATAATAAACTAAATATCCGAAATTAAAAATCCATCTATACACCAAACACAATACAAAGTCATGTATCAGTCATGACGACACATTCTAACGTATACAGCAACATAGAGACGTAGAATGTAACAAAAGACAAACCCACAGAAACAAATACCTCATGGAACAGTCCAGATTATTCAGAAAACTTGATTAAAAGTGCTTCCCATGGACGAGTATGACTGGGGTGTTCAGCTACGTTTAAAAGTTCGAAAAGTCGCCCTATGACTCTACATATTGATGTGACTTTATGCCCAATAAGACAGTCATGTAAATCATTAACAGTAGAGTTCACAGAGTCGTCGGCACTAACATTTATATTACAGCATTAGTGTGAACCTCGATGTTACTTAGTGAATGTGCTGTTGTATGGAGATTGAAGAGGGCTTAGTCTAGCCGTGTGGCTATGCTTTTGAAAAGGAGCCTCCGGGGTCGAGTGGTTATGGTCTCTAACTTTAACTAACTAGTCCCTCACTGCTGTTAGTTCGAATCCCATCCGGCGCATAATTTCACATGTAAGGAAGCTGTATAGCCAGTTTGCAGAAGGTTAGTGGTTCTACCAAGGTGTAAGCTTGGGGTCATCCTCCACTGTTCAAGCTGGAAAGCCGAATGACCCTGCCTGTTAGTAAAAAAAGATTTTTGAACGGTTTTGTAAGCTAGTGAATAGCAATGATTGCGTTATCTCCTTTGATCAGTGAAATAAGGAGGAATATCTATAAATTTGCTCGTAGTCAGTTCTCATTTTCTAATACGTGTGAAGTAGACTCCACATTAGTTCCCCCAATGTTTCAGTCAGTGTAATGACCAAGTGATAAGTTGATGTACTGTTTGTCAATTTGCTTCCTTCATCGTGGGTATATATCACATAAAAAGGCATTTAACAAAAATAAAATAAATGTACTTACATAAGGTCACATTAGAAAGTAAACAACACTACACTAAAAACAAATGTAAATAAAAAATACTTAAGACTAAAACAACAGGAAATAGGCGCCATTTCCGTTAAGGAAAACGAAAAGAAATGGACCTAACTCATTGTTCAGAGACGCGATACTTTGAATTCTGTTAGGAGTACACAAATGATTTTACTTAATTTGCCGTAACTACAGATTTGTGACGACTGTTCGGCTGCGTAAAAGCTGTTCCTATACAAACCGAGGCAAACGTTTTTACTTTTGTTCCAGTCATAAACTGTCGACGTTTGTCAATTAAGTTAATTATCAGCGCAGTTTGTTACAATTAAACTTCAGTATTCAAACTCACCCATTTAAGTTAGTTTAAATTTCAATCGGAGATGTATGATGGACTTAATCAGGATGGAAATTAATTGCAATATCATTGCGGAAAATAGTATTCCAAAAAAGTCAACCTATATTGAGATAATTGTCATTCTTGAGTAAATGAAACCAAATGTTCAAGAAATGCTACGTGAGAACAGAATATGTCCACCATTCCACCAGTACTATCATAGCCATGAACCATTAGGGCTACAAAAAACACAAACAGCTACATGAAACTACATCGCAAACACAGGCCAATAGGTTGGTGTACCTGCCAAACCTAGCATTTAGATCATGAATATTTTGTGGTATATATCGTTATGTAAGTTAAACATCTCTGAACGTATTTTTGGGTGGAGGGGGTTACAGGGCATAATTTACACACCTGATTGAATTTTGTCTTTAAAAACATTGTAAATGTTACCCTTTTAATTTTCACTTATTTGCACGTCCTAAAATCTACTTCTTCATATAATGCATACCAGTACACACTCGCGTACACGCAAACACGGCACCAACCTTACCTGCTTTAGTTTAATATCTTCATCGAAACTGTCACAGGCAACATTACCACGACCAAAGCCTGAGCTCACTTTGCATGTATTTAGTTTCCCGTGGATGTTGGACATTTTTGTTGCCGAGCAGTGTCCACAGGGAATTCGTACCAAGTCCGTGCAGTTCACATCTTAAAATTACGGTCATTTACATTCCTTTGATTATTATTTGTTTAGTATAAAGTATTTATATGCATTTGGCAACTCCGGTTTCAATTCCTTCTGGGTACTTCGATTTTGCTGACATAATTTCAATGTGCCACAGACATGTCTGAACAAAAAGGCACAGAACTTAGAGATTAACTATACATCAAGAATCGAATGTCATGTGTCGTTCACTTTAGTCACAATACCTTAGATTTTCCTCCAAGAATTGGATCATCGGTCACCTATATCTTGTCAAGCCAAAAATGAATACTTCATATCAGTTAACATCTCCAATAATATTTGATCGGTAGGTTAACATATCCTTTTGCAAATAATATTTGTTTAAGATACAGTTCATAAGAAAATGAAAATATCGGCAAGAAAAGAAATTATTGAGACCGGAAAAAGTCCTACGTCTGCAGAAACAAGTAGGTTCGGTCGGGTTTGTAGATACCAGGAACTTTTTTACATCATATTCTTAGACATAAGAAACAGTAACGTCATACATTAAAGGACTGCCTTAAAATCATTTTGAGATGGTCCATAATATGTCTATGAAACTTAAGGTTTTACAACTTATCCTGGAGCATTCAATATACATTTGATTACAAACTAAATATCACGTACACTCATTTATCTTCGCATCTAGCAATGGTGCTTAATATTTTATGATGTGTTCGGCAATAAAGGCGTTCATCCCAATCATTTGTACTGATACAACATCAGGGTCACATAATGTCACGCGTTAATTGGGTATGTATGAGGCAGTGTGATTATATATATAATGTAGTTATCTCAGACCTATAATTACTGTAATGAAGTTTACAAAAAATATAATCAGTGACCAATATATTTCCTTATTAAAACGATGTTTCCTTTAGCGTTTTTGTAATGTTCAATACGAAGTCCTTGAACACATACAGTGCAACTCCTCCAATGCAACACTTTGGGAGGAGCAAACTTATATTGTTGTTGAGAGGTTGTTGCTCTAGAGAGGTCAAATTGAGAGTTAAATCGTACAGTCCGAAACATGCTGTTGCTAAAAGGAGGTTGTTACTCCAAAGAGGGCAGCTCCGGAGAGCTTGCACTGCACAAATATGTACCTCCATATTCCTGTAACCAAAACAAGCCTGATGACATTGAAGTACTCGTTTAAGAAAAGATGCCGTGTACTTCTCACAAGTCTTTTTTACATATATCGACATTTATATCACTCTATTTATCTCAATAAACTACATATGCATGTCTTGCCGCATTGAATTAGTTTTGTAATTGATGAATAATGTCTGCACGTAATGTTTGCGCACTTTTTTGTCAAATTCTCACAGAAAAATAACTGATGACTGTCTTTAGTTGCATTCATTTAATTATGAATTAAATCGCAGAGAGGACAATTGTTGACTGGCCTTGAAGCATTCTTAATAAAACACTTGCACGTAGCCCGGAAAACAGGTAAAAATTTTAATGTACACCTGTCAGGCCAAGCCGAGAAGTACATTTTAACTTTTTTTTGCCAATTCCGACAATTCCTCGAGATAACGATGTTTTACTGTGTTTCGATGAACGGACGAACAAACGAACAAAACAAACCCGCCCCACTCTTTGTTTTAATAAACATTGCATGCAACATGCACCAAACAGTTCCAGGGAGTTAATTTGGTTCTGTATTAACCGGATAATGTAACATTAAAAGCGGGAAGGTGTTTAGGATTTGAAGTTATTTCGAGATGGCCGTTTATTCGATCATGAAACTGAGGTATTGATCATAATTTGTCATGAATAAAAAACAGATCCCACGGAAACGACGCGTGCAATAAATTCCGTACTTTCACGCAGACTATCATGACAGAATGAATACAAGATTAATTCGAAAAAAAATCATGCATTTCGTCGGACTTGTAATATTTTATGAATAAATAAATTAATTTTCATTTGTTTCAGGTAATTTTGTTTATTACAATTTCTAGTTTGGATGATAGGTGAACATTGCATTATAACGACATTATTACAGAAATAAGGATTTTTCCTGTTTAGTAAAAGTCATCGATCGCCATTTCAATTTTGAAGTACCACTTCTGATTTTCTCACTACATGTAAATCTTTATTTTAATATCAATTATGCCAATAAGGGATGGCTTACCTTAAAAGCAATTATTTAAAAAAAGTATGAAACTATCTACACATGAAACTAAAAATAGAACAAAAAGTTTAGCAATCATGAGCTTGAGACCTATAACCAACTATTGGAAGTATTCATATAAACTGTAAAAAAGCTAACAGATCTATCAACATTAAAAATCTCACTTATGTAACAACATTTTACTTCATGAAAGTACAGTCTGACCAATAAATATCATTTTAATTGTACATAACATCATTTATGATTATCATTTATTTAATTTACTAATTTCTGACAGCAGTCGAATGGTCTGATGCGTCTTAGTTTGAAGTTTCCGCGCAACTGGTCTAAGCAGATCTCAAGTCTGTGGAAACATGCGCGTACTGACAAACTGGCATTTTATGATGTTGGAATATTCACTGCACAAAATGCCCGTTCTGAATGTTGCGTATGTCACAAACTACGTGTCATTCAAACACTCACTGAAAGGCAGTTGTTTCAGCTAACGCTAAAACTATATAAATTTGACTACACATATGGGTCATACATCACCTAACCAGGAAGCGAACTTCATGGAGTCATTCATGTGATAACCCATATATCATGTAATGACACAATCGAACTGTCATATTACAGTAATGAAGATGCCCGGAAAGACTTGTGTCGTTTCTGTGCCAACCCTCAAGCAGAAATCAGAGCTGACTTGAAGAAGCAGTACAAAACGTCCTGCCTGAATGTGCTGAGTGTGTAATTGCGGGAAGGAAATCTATCTGCTAGAGGCCGTACAAGTAAGGTCTTGAAAAGATGACATAAATGTTCCACATTTCCACCTCAAAAAGCCCAAATTCTATTACTGTTTTCATATAAGTATGTAATTGTACGGGGAAATGTTTGGTATCTTGGGGCAGTGTCTCTTGTTATTTTCTACAATGGATGATAAGGCTTTAGCATATTTCAGGAAACAAACCTATTTTTTAGGTCTAACCAGGTATACCTCAATATGTTTGCAAATATGAATTACATACAAAGTATGGTACATTCTCCATCATTTTATAACTGAGGTACCTCGGTTTGATACACAATTTTGTGTGTTTACGTGTGTATATGCGTAAAAAAATCAAGCTGCATTAACATTCATTATACGTCGAACGCATTTCTAATGTGTGTATTGTGTACGCGTCACAAACAGCTTTTCCAACGGGTTTAATGTTGTCACTCGGAAAATAAAGTTAGTCGTAACGAAGATAGAATTCCAACTAGCTTCCTTGGAATTACGTTGTTTCATGTCTGTATTTCTGTCAAGTACTGAATCAATTTAAGCACCTGAAATGTATTGTGTTGTTCGTGTTTCTAAACGTATTTGGTGACAGAATGTGAGAGAATTGCATGAAATGCCTTAGATCAATTGAGAATGTCATTGAATACATCTCCTGACATTTTACACCATGCTTAGCTCTACAAAATAATGACAATGATATATTAGTGATATATTAACTGTTCATAATGGCTTTTATCATTTTTTTCATAGCATCTTTATCACTCTCCGTGGGCGAAAATAATGTGTACAAACGTAATCCTTATTGGCCACGTTTAACATGTTTATTGCTTGTAACCGACGTTTATACCAGGGATGATCATAAAGTTCTTGAACAACCTTATTGTTATAATAAGTTGTATACATAGGAGATATTTAGGTAAGGTTAATGAATATGATAGGAAAAACTGCCATTAATTTCCCCTTATAGTCTTTCATACGTACGTGAAATCGATCACCATAGCAACAGTTGTTAGCATAACCACTAATGTTATAATCTTGATCTGCAAATCCAGTATTTACTGTGGTCTCAATTTGGCGGAAACACGATCACCTTAAAGCCCCTAGTCACCGGGCACTAGACATCCAATTATCAATTACTGTGCAGCTTTGTGCTGAGATCTTGAAACACGCGCCGTATGCATCCAATTTGACGCCATTTGAATCATATTTGAAGGGTTGACATTTACCTAGCTATGAAGTACTCAAGTCAAGTGCAATGTCTGTTATGGGGATTATGTCATTATACAAGAAATTTTCAAGCCCATAGACACACGAACGTTGTGTGCAATTCAACGGCGCGTCTTTTGATAAATATGTGACCTAACGTAATGGGTAACGTTGTTCCTGCGGCGTTCGGATTCCAACGGTTGTACAAAAATGTTTGTTATTCTTATAATCCTGGTGTTTTCGGTATGTAATTTATCATAATTTGCAGTACACTTTTTCTGTAACTTAAGTTAAAATGTAATATTTACTTGCAGGCTTTTTTGTTGTCCACGAACTTAATTAGCACCCCTCCTACATGTATGTATTTCTGATAATTACGCGCTGTCATCTAATCTATGATATAAAATGTACATGTATGAAAAACGCTTCTTGAATAACGCTTTTTTACCACAATTTCTCTCCATGTAGTGTTCTTGTACTAATATACATGTAAATGGTATTTAATCTTTGGTTATTGGTTGTTTGGTATTTTGACATTATGTACCAATGGCAAAAAGAACCTGTAACATTTACGGCCAATAAGTTTCTCTTCACTTCTATTTTGTATATTCCTTCAACACTAGCGACTATAGTATTTAATAAAGCTATGTAAATTATCATGTGGCATCTATTGAAACAACTCCCTAACTAATACAAAATACTTTCATCATTTGCCTATGATCCATTTAGACGAACATGTGGTGCGAACATAAGAGACAACAGCTAATGTCATGCTACGAAAAACAATTGACTGGCAGGCACTTTAATTTTACATCATTCACTGTTTTTGGAATAATTCAACAATTTCAAATTTTAGACAATTTATTAATTGATCGAAATATCAAATAAAACAATTAGTTTGCCGTGTTCCCTTTCGAATTACAAAAAGTACTTAAGACAAATGTATTGCAAGTATCAGAAGAAAGTGCATTACGTTTGCGTAATAAAATCGCGAGATCGTTGGTTTAGTGTTGATTTGCTGTCGTTTGATTATAAATTTATTTGGATGTAGACAAGCTGTAGACAATATTCGCTCATCATAAAAAGCGAATCACAGTTACGCAGCTGTTTTATGTTCGTGATTAGCTTTTTTGTTAAAAAACAAAAACTCTCAACAACCTATAAAAAGGATGATTAAAATAAATTTCATTATTAGGTGCTGCAAATCACGAATTAAGACTATCGCGTTAGATCACACCAACTCCATTACACCTACAGTTAAAAGGAATTACCAACAAAACATTCTATTATAGTGATAAAAGAAATTTAAGATGAAATTTCAATTCTGTTCTGAAAGGTTAATCTGTTTTTCCCTTCAGTGCAAAGTTTGTCTGCCAACAACAGCATGCTTTCATGTGGTTGATTATATTTTGTGGACTGGAATCCCAAGCATTTTAGCTGGAACATCAGCAAATTATGTTAATGAAGGCTTTGAGTTTGGGAATACCGATGGGGATCATTTGACCATGGATATCATAGAAATGTGTATTCTTGTATAAAAAGAAAAAATAGATCAAATGGGATCAAATGATGTATATCAAATATCAACAATACAACCAGCCTAGTTCATACAAAGATGAGAAAAATATTTTCATGTTATACAGCTATCCATAAGTCAACAACCGTCATTTATCTGATACTGGAGACCAATCGTATATTATACAGTGAATACAAATATCAAAATAGTGTTATTCAAATGCTACATCAAATGAAATTCGAAATTAAATCGCTTTCACCGTTAACATTTTACAATAGTAAATTTATGACTTTGCTGTACTACGTTTGTCATATTTTTTCATCATTTTTTTAATATAATGAATAACCAGAATGCCCTTATTGTATATTGATACAAGCAATACACAAAATGTATTTGCTTTCTAAACCAAATATAGAACTTCACTTTCACCATAATGACAGACAAGTAGAATTATTTACACGCTGTTTAAAGA
The DNA here is from genome assembly GCA_008271625.1 of Lutraria rhynchaena. Classification (NCBI taxonomy): domain Eukaryota; kingdom Metazoa; phylum Mollusca; class Bivalvia; order Venerida; family Mactridae; genus Lutraria; species Lutraria rhynchaena. The sequence continues at coordinate 4,863,689 of VIBL01000012.1, forward strand.
TCAATCTTCTAGATCACACAACTCTAATCATTTCATGCCACATCATGAGGGAAGCACTTTCTGGTGCCATCGATGTAGCAATTACACCCATGTGTGATCCCGAAACTAAAACATTCTTCTCGGAGGCAATTTAAATGTCAGATGAACCAATTGCGACTGCAATAGGAGGGAATTATGCTACTTTACTTGACATTAAATTCATTGGATATCATTAATGTTTCAGCGAAAGTGACATTGTCTGTGCTTGTGAAGAAGGCCTGTTGGTAACTATTTGTGTGGTCACCTCATTGTAAGCAGGTTTGGCGTCAATGACAGTTACTGGGAATTGTTCAATATTCCTGTTTTGATGAATGTTCAGAATGACGTTCAGTAGGATCGACTCAGTAGCTACTACATATCACAAAATATGAAATCATACAGTACACCCATGCCTAGATCAGTTTCATTTATCATTGATTAGTGTCATTGTTTGATTAATGGAGCGCGGACTACTTTGCTTTTACGTGTGACCATTTATGAGTACTGATCAGAAGCAGCGATAAACATCCTTGCACATTAAAGTGGAGGGCGAATAGCCTTGTCCTAACACATTTTCACGGAGAATATGTGTGTGGTATATTGGGCTCCTGAGAACACTGTCCGCCGACCAAACGATTGCTCAATTGGGCTAGGATTGGTTGTTTTTTCAGTTTTACGCTAAATAGCAAATACTATTCTATCATGTGCGGGAAAGTTTCCAAACCTTACGTATGTTGTAAGCACAGCACGCCTTGTTTGCATTTTTATCGAAGTTTCATATTTCAACAAATTCTAATTGTCATTGTCACATATCGTCTGCACGTAATATTTGTGCATTTCTTTCAGCCTTATTCCTTACAAAACATGTTAGTTGTGACAAAAAATATTTAAATCTTCAATAAAAATACTTTTGGGAAGATCATAAAAATATATCTGGTTCTTATATGACATCCGAGAAGGGGAGAAAAACATTTTAGAGACATTCAATATGTCAATAAATATGCTAACATGATAATTGTATTCACTTCGAACGTCTCTGTACATGTCTAAAACAATCAAGTGTTAGTATCCGTAACCGGAAGCTTGTCTCTTTGCTGATCTCAGTTTTTTTTTAAAATAAAAAGAATGCCACAATTTTTAAGATGCGAAGAACACCGAAGTTAAGCGATGCACTTCTGGATATTCGCAACTTTCAAACCACGTGGAATGAATTTTAATTAGATAAACAAAACATGGCGTACGCTCTGAGCTCAATTGGCAATGGGATAATTATCTTTATGAAGTTGCTTGACCAAAAAAAAAAACAACAACAAATCGTGCGGTGTGTAAAATAGTCAGTGGAGTCACCACCAATGCTCTCCGTAACATATTTACACACGTGAAAATCATTATATTTGGAGCTATTTTAACATATGTTTTACAATTACTACGAACCCGGCTACCCTGGTGTTCGCAACTATTAATGAGCCATTTCGTGGAGAAAAGTGCCACATAATGCATCGTTTAATCCTGTTATGAGCGTTAATTACACACTTTTAGCTTCAATTTGTAAATGATTCATATGCACCAGATATATCTGTATGACAATGACTATATCTTAACGTACTGGTAAGTTTAGTAAAATGCGTCCATTAGTTCAAAACTTAACGAAAAGGGTTTCTCGGGAACAACCACTAATAAGTAATCAATATTTCCAAAAATATCACCAAACCCCAAATTCACCAAACACAAAAACTCTCCCCGAGGGATACAGCCTTGGAATGGTCTGCTGCAAAAACGCAAGGGGTTAAACTAGTGTAATTGGCCCAACCTCTGACTTATGAACTACACATTATTGGAACAGTCGGTAAACCAATCGGTAATTTCACAATCGAATAGAAATTCAGCACCATCATAAATTATATAGTTAATTCAAAAAGCCCTTTTCCAAAGAAATTTTCAATGCTGTAAAATGGAGTCCTTGGTCCCGTTATTATACCTTTGGAAAACCCAAACATTTTGCATACTACTATCGTTCCTATTTTATCATCAAATTTATTACTACAAACGGTTCTCAAAATGTTGTTCTTGTCCTCTTCCTGGCGTCCATCAATAAAATTAGAACTTGGCTCGAACCATTGGAAAATCCCGAGAGCTAACATATTAGTTATTGGATTGAACCATTGAAAAAACCCGCGAGCTAACATATTAGTTATTGGATTGAACCATTAAAACAACCCCGAGAGCTAGCATATTAGTACGTGGATTGAACTATTGAAAAAACCCGCGAGCTAGCATATTAGTTATTGGATTGAACCATTGAAAAAACCCGCGAGCTAACATATTAGTTATTGGATTGAACCATTAAAACAACCCCGAGAGCTAGCATATTAGTACGTGGATTGAACTATTGAAAAAACCCGCGAGCTAGCATATTAGTTATTGGATTGAACCATTGAAAAAACCCGCGAGCTAACATATTAGTACTGGATTGAACCATTAAAACAACCCCGAGAGCTAACATATTAGTACGTGGATTGAACCATTAAAAAAACCCGAGAGGTAGCATATTAGAGATTGGCTCGAACCATTGGAAAAAAACCGAAAGCTAACATATTAGAACTTGGCTCGATCCATTGGAAAAACAACCCGCGAGCTAACATATCAGAACTTGCCTCGAACCATTGAAAAAACCGAGAGCTAACATACAAGAACTTGGCTGGAACCATTGAAAAAACCCGAAAGCTAACATACTCCGACGACACCACAAATTGCATTATTGCATTTTCTATTTTGTCTATTCTACGGTAAATCCGATTGATATCTGATATTTCAATTTCATCAATATAATATGGTTTGTCAGTAAAGGCATCCAATTTATAAATGAGGTTTTGCTTTGTTTTCGAAGTAACTTCTCGCATTTCGTCCATCTTTTCTTCCAGATACCGATTAATATATTATGTATAATAAATTGTCCATCATTTTATGTAATAGTCCCTCCATTGACTGTTTTCGTTTCTTAAAACATCTTACGTTACACTGTCAATATCATGTTCAAGCTTTTCTTCGTAAGTCTTAACATGATTTTATATTTTATTTTGCTCTTGTAAGTAAAGCCAATGTGTTGTTTTCCTTATTGAAAGATCTTTTTAGAGTATTTCCGTTTCTGTCGATTTGCACAAATACTCTTCTGGGCACAACAAGTACTGTTATTTGTTGGGTTTTGCAATGTCCAACATATATAATATCAAATGAGTTAAACTCTGTTTTATTGGTTACCTCAAATAGTGTATCTATATCGATGTCATTGACTTCCTAAAACAAAAATTACATAAAAATAATGACTTAGAAAATAATATTTTATATTATAGCATTCTAAATACTTACACGTTTTGCTATTTTTTATTAGTAGTATAATTTGTTTTTATTTTGTTAAAATAAAATGACTTTTCAACTCTTAAATGAACTATTTACTATGTGAAAAACTATTTTCAACTGGATACCAGGCGAATAGTCCCTCGCGATCTACTTTCTTAGAAATGTTCTTCGACGTTGTATGTGTGTTGCGTTTATGCGTATTCTTGGATATTGCAAGCTGCTGATTAAGATTAACAAACGCTCAAAACAAATAGAAATACTTCTTCATACGTGCAACTGAAGAAGAATTGACACTAACAGTTCAAATTAGACATTCAACGCTGCAAAAAGTGTGTTGATGTGTCAAAGAAACTTCTCAATCAGTGTATTATGTTAGTTGGTTGACAGTTTTCATTGGAAAACTTGTGTGATATCTTCCCGTAGGCTTGACACGTTTCCCTCAAATAGTTCGTGAGTGCCATGAAAAGAATGACGACAAAATGTGCAAGCAGTCATTAACAACAATTCGATTTGATGTTCAAAAGCTGCTTTATAGAACAAAAGAGGACATTTTCATCAATCCGAATTTAAGAGATCGTAAGAAGCTCTCAAAGTTTTACTTCTTTCTTTAGAGGGAATGGTAATATAAAACATAAATTCTTTTTGGTGCAAAGGGCCATGCCCCCATGTGCATCATTTTCTTTTCTTCGTTTCATTAGTTTATAAAGGAAACAACAGGATTCTTAGAAGAAAACATATGAAACACAATAGATCAGCTTGGATTTGAAAGGAAAGTTAATCATGTAACTGAACTGATTTAGCTTACACTTGACAGGTGCATACAAAAATTTTTCATAGATAAGTTGCCAATTTGATTCATGCAGCGGTCGCTCAATCCGAGCTGTCTGGTGATAATCATGCAATGAAATATGAAAGCATCAATCCATAATATGTGGCTTATAGATAAGAAAAGAATTATAGAAAAAAAAAACAATCACAAAAATCACAAAATACTACCTGCCTCAAAACATGTTTTTCTTTCACTAAGTTGAATAGTAAAATACAAGTATTAGTTTATTTAAATTGATCAGGACACAACCGTACGGATATAGTGCAAGCTAAGAATGCAAATGCGAGATCTAATGCGTTGGAAATGCATCTCTCAAATCAAAAAGAGCTTACCAATACATACCTTAAGGACATTGTGATACAAATTAAATGCAAATTTACCCTTGAATGAATCAGTGCAACATGACCTTTCCAAAAATATGGTAAATTTTATTTTTACTATATTGAAGTGTCTGCATAAGTAATGGCGTGGGCTCATAAACCAGTAATATAAGATGGTGATTGGTCAGTTTATTCAAACCAAGCTGGATTTGATCCGAGGTTTGCGGCATTATATATCACATAAACCTTGTCCGCTTCTTCAAACTGTGAAACTTAGTTTACTCTATCATTGTCTGAAATGATTTAATTCTTAAATTATCCGATTTGTTGAAGCTGCTACTCGTATTACCTGTTAGTAACTTTTCACCCTGTTATATGTTACTCATTATGCTATATGACATTCAATAATTGTCTCGCGTGAATCTAAGGACATATTTTGTTATAGAGCGTGAAATGTACCTTCTACACTGCGTGCTCGCATGTAATATATGAGATATACCCTGAAGTTCACTAGTCTATTTAACATCAATCAATCAATATCCATTATTAATAATTACGTGATCACATTCGTTGCTGTTACTACGACCAGTCTGATATAAGAATGTATCTCCGAAATTAAAATTGACGCCCGGTCTTGTCCGAGTTTATTTGCAAAAAGCAGATGCCGTCTGTCTAGTAAATTCAATAATACAGACATACAAACAATTACTGGCATACATTTTACAACATAAAGGCAATTCTGACTGAGGTCGTGAGCTCTGGTTTAGAATCCGAATTCGATGTTGCCAAAATATGTTTCATAGTAGAAATTTTTCTCACATTTTAGTGAGAAGGAAAGTGGTATCGTTCAAAATGAAAATCATAAATTGAAATGCTTTATGGTTGTGTAAATGTATGAATGTACTGTTTGGTGTGCCTTAATTCAATTACTTTAGGACTGGAGGTGCAATACAACAATAACAGATCGGAGCAATTGAAATTCATTTACATTTTGTTTGTAAAAAACTAATTTTGATCGCAAATGATGCGATAAGAATATACTTATGTGCATTTTTTTATTTGAATAGTTCAGATCATCTGCTCAAATACAAAAGTGTGTTTGTTTAAGGCAACTTTTCAATTAAAACAACTGATACAAAGGTAATGTAAAGTGTCAGCAGCATATGGTTTTATCATGAACACCGCCATCTGAAACAGTTTGAGTGAAAGGATTTCGGCACAGAGGCTGGAATGACAACAGCTAATCCAATAAAGCAGACAAAAGATGGATTTACGGTGATGCTAATGTTGATCGTCTGGTTTGTAGACAATATTCAATGTAATATGTGTTACACTCCCTTCTTTTCTGACGAATGAGCCGCTGGATCACGAGATTAATATAAACAGGATTAATCTCTTGAAGGGGTCGATTTAGGCTTTTTCCCAGAAACCTTTAGCACAATTAAATTTGAGTAAGACAATGTGCGCATGACATAAAATAAAAAATATAGAGGCTCGGTTGTCTGGTTTAAGTATTAGTAACTAAAACTTATGCTTCGACATGAAGGAATGCACTCCACACTGGCATCTGACAATTATAAAAAAAATGAAAAAAAAATACAAATGTCATATTGTGTTCTTTATACTATTTTTTTATTCTGTTAGTATGATAATGAATACGAATTGTATCTTATAACCTTTATTAAACTTCGTAGCAATGTGTTTTATTGTAACGCTTGTACTTGTTGCAAACATTTTAGGAGTTATGTGTTTTTTTTCTTTGTTTTGTAAATGAACACATCATTAAAATAGTTGATACGCATCTGGTCTATTCTGATCATAATTGAATTGAAAGAAGTTTAAGAATTTCGAAAACATAAATCAAGACATTTTAAGACACGTGGGCGAATTTACTGATTGTTTATTTCCATAGTAACATAAGTTGTTACAATGGTGATATTGGATATGAATAGGATGCTCAAAGAATAATGTATGGTTAACGTTAGTGTCACCATAGAGATATTTCGTATTATTTGAACATATTACAATCAATATCGCCTGAAACGGATACAAACATCAAATTTAAAAAAAAACTGTCATCAACAAACATAAATATTATTTATCAGAATTTTAATGAATCCTGGAAACAAAGCAGTTGAAACATGGAGAATCTGGTTCCAAAGTTGACTTGAGCAATACGCTACTCATTCCATTATTTTATCGAAATTAACAAAAACAGTTTCTGACCAAAACCCCCATTTCTAAACCAAGCTAATAGCAGCAATTTTTACGCAGCAAAACATTCGATTTAGCACATGCTAATCAGCATGGTTCATAACAACGATCACACAACAACAAATAGTCAACAGAATGTCTCGTATATACATACATTAATTTTGTTGATAATTCATGGTTCTATTGAAATGAATCACGCAGTATTAAACAAGAAATATAAGGAGCTCATAAATTACATTCAATTGATGATTTGCCATTTATATTGAATAGCTCAAATGAAGAAATCGATTAAACAACATAACAAGACTCCTCATGCTCAAGTTCTTATAAATATGAAAACTGGCGTTCTAAATGAAACAATCTTTCGTTGTTATATTACCTAGATAACTTTTCATCGATCCGTCTTGAAAACAAACAACAACAAATTATAGTGCTCCCCTGATCCCGTCATTGTTTTTTTTCTGAACTGAAATCTCATTTTCTGTCATACTCACCATAATGGCTTTCACAATATGATTTGAACAATTAACAACGACAGAATAATGAAAGAACGTAATTATAATTCATTTCTTTATTATTCATTGATTATCATTCGTATTTATATACTATTTATTATTTATAAGTACAAATTATTAATGTACTTTTAATGTATAATGTATTTTAATCAGTACCGACCTTATGCAAGCGGTCAACACAAAACTGCATTCGTGCGTTATGTACAAACATCTTAAAACAAACATGTAGCAATGTAGTAAGTTGATATTTCTTTCCATGAAATTAACCTTTATTGTCTATTTGTACAATGCTGCTTTTTACTGTCGACATTCCTTTTGATTTGGATTTAATTGCCTTCGCTTATCCCGATATTTCTAGTTTTTACGACCATATGTATAGGTACACTATGCAGCATACTAAACCGTCTTGAATACTACTTCATTTGATTAAATGTAACAATGTAGATTATTTGTGACACAAAATTGTTGTTAAAAACTTCTCGGGCAAAGCCAATATGCATAGCAATTCGATGCTTATTTAATTTGTACTTCTGTCCTCAGATTGAGCTAACTTTTTGTTCGTAAGATATTAAGTTTTGCCTATGTTTTGTAAACACTTAATGTCTATATTGAAAATTGTCACTTTTCGTTCTTTCGTGTAAACATTCAAAGAATTCATAGCGGTAACGAATGAATTATTATGGAAGTTTTGACACCATTCATTTGTATATATAATACAGGAGTATATGAAAGTTAACGTATTCATTAAAACCATTGCTGAGTTGATTTAATCATTTGAAGGATTTTTGCATCGACATTTAAGTCAATACTGGTTCTTGAATTTCCGACTGGTAAATGGTGTCATTTTTATACTGATATAATGAATAGTTTAAAATTTCCCCCTTTCAAGTAAGCAAAATACTTACGACTTATATCACTGCTATCGTATTTTTGTCTGGTCAGTTCTTAGAAATGTTTTCTCACACAGGGAAACAACTATTATCTGGACCCATCTTATCCAAAAATCATCTTAATCAGGACATATTTGTCGGTACTGATGTTTTTATATATCTTTATGAATAGATCAGAAAGAAATCAAAGAGTATTTTAAAAACGCATAGCGCATAATTAAGAAGAGCTCTTAGTAGGGAGAAAATTATTAAAGGACACACAGAGAAACAAAATAAGGTTAAGTTCGAACAGCTCGATAAAAAAATAATAAAAAATACTAATGGTACAGCTGACAAAATGAGAATTGTTCTGTCAGCTATCATCATGAACGAACCACTACCAGACAGTCAAACGAATGGGTTAATTATTTAGACAACTTAACACTGGCGTTAAATGGTACAGTATTTATTGATGATGATCCGAAACAGATGGTGCGTGAATGTGGGCAGATGGTTATGACTGCAAACAAAGTATTGTTGAGGTTGTTAGGTGTGACATTCAAACAGCCTGTTGTCGATATTAAAGTTTCCACACGTCAGTTGGATTGCACAACGAATTGAGAAAAAAGAAAATTTAACAGAGGACTATGCTGAGTTATTGCAACAGATAGAAGCCAGGGTAATGCCTGTAATTCGTCTTGCAAACGTGTCTTCGAATTTCAATAATAAATAACTTGGAGGTCGTCTTGAAGTCGTAAAGGACAATATATAGGGACCAGTATGCGATGACAACTTTGATGAAGCAGCCGCGAAAATTGCCTGTCAAATGCTTGGGTTTTATTCAAGGATCCCAATGGCGTACAAAGGTTCTTCTTACGTGGTAAAGATACAGGACTCATAGATTGACGAAATTAAATGAAGTGGTATGGAAACTTCATTATTCGGCTGTGATGAAACTTAGTTCAATGAGTGTAGCCATAATGAAGATATTAGTGTGGTCTGTAAGTAAGAAGCCGGTTTACTATTTCAACCTTAACAATGTGACCGCAAACGTGCGCACTAAAATCCCTCTTAATACTAAGGATGGTTCGATGTTGTGTTGCAGGGCAACGGAAATAAGGAAAATTGCTTTTATTTGCCATATTTTATTGATAATGTAAGTCATTAGTAGCCCCTTTTATAGACTTATTTGTATGTTGCTGTATGTACATGTAGATCAATGTGTCCGCAAAAGAAATTTTGAGAACATCGATTTGTTGAATGTTCATCCGTTATATACTTCAACATTTCGATGGAGTCATGAATAAATCATTCCCCTGGTATGAATTTGGTTCCGAAAACTGATTACAAAATGTGGTACGATTATTAAAAATGTTCCTTGTGTCAATTCGACATTTTTATTTCACTAATTTTATTTTACTTTCTCAGTCTTGATTGAATGAGCATAGACGATTGCTTATCGTTTCAATTTAAACTAAATGTTGTGAGCGGCGACAATTCAATAGCTAAGTGCTGTAAAGTAGGCATGAAAATACCAACTAAGTTTAAGGTTGTGTGTTTGTATTTAAAACGCCTTTTCTTGGTTTTGAAAAGTCCATTTGCCTAAACGATTTATAATCTAATGTGGATACTTGGTTGTCTAGTCTCTACTTCGTTATGTGCTTTGTTAGTCCGATCTAATTCCACATACATCGCATTCATGGCGTGTGCGTGTTTTTTATATTTCATGATCATTTGTAAGCTTACCGAAGTTTATCATTATTCGGTGAACAGTGATATATTTTGAAGATCTCTGTCAAGTCTTCTTAAGGCAAAGAGAAAACTACCGCATGGTGTGAGTTGACTTTGAAGCAGCAAACAAATAATGTTTTATTTAATATTGCAACCAATAGACAAAATGGAGTCATTATTCATAACTTTTGCTATGCATTTAAATGACATAAAATGTACTTACTCATGTAATATTATAGAATTCAATCAAAATACAATTTAATAACAATATCACGATATTATGAAACTATGTACATAAATTATATGTCGGCGATGACGTGCGTATTTATCACGTGGGACAAAATGATCCAAAAGAAACGTTTGGCTGTATAACATCTTATAAAGCCAAACCATGTAATGACGGGCATTTGAACAAAATACCATATTGATTGTTTGCATTACAATTAAGCAAGTGAACAAAAGCCCCGCAAAGGCTAAGTATGACTATGGACCTCATGTATACTTTGGTCGAGAATCAGTCATTTAGCCTATCAAATCAAAGTGTGGCAGTTCGTTTTTCACAGGTATCACCATTGTTCAAATTACAATTAAATGCCCACAATTGCATAATCTGGCTGATTTATACATTTACACAAGCAATTGTTACCACCATTCATTCTGTAAGGTTTATTGAGGTTCTCAACTACTAAAATCATCCAGTCTTGACGTTTTACATTAGTTAAGATATTTTTAGACTGCAGAGTCTTAAAACCTAACACAAAACGCGGAATTGGTCATAAAATTATAATTAAACGTCTGTTTTTCTGATATAATGTTGTATTCTAAAGAATTTGTATCGTGGTGAAACTAAATTCTCTGAAGAATTATGGATCATCAATTTTCTAGAGCATAAATGTCACTAAATGTCAGAAAATAGAAAGAAAGAATTTCTTGCAGCTAAAAGCCCTGAAATCACTCATCACATCATTAACACGCTCAGTCTGCTAGAAGCATAATTTTGTATCTTGAGACCTGAAAACCTAGAGGCACATTTAATGAACGACAATGACCCAATGTTTTATTACATTTGTAATTTATCTGGTATTTGATTTAATCCAAATGATCATTCTTTTGTTGACTGATTAGTTCCGGATACGTGTTTTTCGTCGGCTTTCTTACAAATATAATACAAAATTGGATAATTATTCATAGTCTAAGGTCAGCTCGCAAAACAAACAATATATGTATATACATCATAACGAAGGCTAGCTCTTACAGTCATATTAGAACGCACTGTCTGGAGTTTGATCGGCTGGTACATATGACATCTTGAGATCACTTTAATGTCAACCAAAGGCTATGGAACACCACTAAAACACAAATACAAATCATAGCTTATTCAATTAGAATCATAGGGGCGTTCAGTATGGCACCAGAAAACCATGTTCAAAAAAAGAACGATCTAACGATGGTATTACAGTGAAGCAGCCTCTTGCCGATGTCCAAGTAACTCCCAAAATGATTAACATCTCACATGTTTATCGTGACGCAGCAGTTCTTTGCTCCAGATGATAGCAATCTTTGGAGAAGAGCATTTTTTTAAATATCCGTTGAGAGGTAACAGCTCCAATATACGATACAAAACAGAACAAAAGTTATAGGGAAGACAACTCTCGACAGAATATCTAAAGTTCTAGCATGACTGTATGATGAGGATTTTCCGAGTATGGTACGCCCTTCGTTCTGAAACATATGTAGAATGCAGTGTTGTATCTATGCCAGACCAACATGAAATAATGTGCTGTCATTTATTTTTGGACTTCAGAGGCGTACATTCCGTCAGCATTGTTTCATTTCGATGTGAATTAACTATTTTAACACTACGAAAGAGAAGACAAAAATGCTCGTAGAAAGACACATTAAAGATCTGTTAAATTAGTTATTGGATTGCAATTATAAGCTAGTTTGTGATAGACATTCATGTGTACAGACATCGTTAATTCAAGCAAACAGTATGACAATGGATCATTATTTCCTCTAAAAACACAATTAGAAATACTGGCAAAGTTTTCAGACTTAGGAGATTACTCGGAAAAACAGAATGGTCTGATTCTCTGTTTAAATCGAAAACCGTTTAAGCAGCTTAACTAAATCTTTCAAGCCCATCATTTGATAATGGAGATAATGGAACTATTAATGGTTCCATACCATCGTTGTGAATGCCCTTGAACGATTCTACAATTTTCGCACGAACTAAATGAAACATTGTTGGCACTTACCAAACGATCCAGTAAGTCTTTACTGTTTCTATTTTTGTCTCTGCTACGTGAATGCGTCTTTTGATTTCGCGCCAAGACATTGACGCATGCGTATTCAAGCAATGCAGCAAATACAAAGCACAAACATACGGCCATCCATACATCAATGGCCTAAAAAAGACCATCATTTCTATATATAAATATATCTAGATATTGGTATTCCTGATATATGAACAACAAGCCCAAAATGTCGACAATTTCAGTACAACGACCACCGGGTTTCAATATTTCCTTCACGTCACGACTGGATTTTAAGACCGCCTCAATGTTAATACCATTTATTTTGGTCCTAAATATCGAAATTTAACAGTATTTTAAGACATAATCACGGTTAGTTAGAAACATTACAAATTTTCAACACAAAGAGTTCTTACGAGTACATTTACATTTTATGTTATAACATTACTGACATTTTTAGTCTGTTTCTTAGCATAGAATGGTAACGAAATTCGTTGGAACTAACCTTTACGTAAGATACTCTTGGTAGCGCCGTATTTGACATACTTCGTTGTGTTGTCATGGTGAGCACTGTTAATATACCCAGTGAAATTCTAGCAGGTACAGCATCCACATTTAACCAGAATGAAAGCCATGATAACATGACAATTAGAACACTCGGTATATACGTCTGAATCATATAGAAACCAATGTTCCGTTCAAGAAAAACGTCGAGTCGCAAGCACGTATTATCTGGAAATAAAGTGATTGTATAACAGAAAAAGCTCAAGGCATCCTCTGCATTATGACCACCTCAAAATAACGACTGCTTCTTTCAAATATTTCCTCTGTATTTCAACTTTATAATAAATCCGCCTCTATTATTGTTAATGTGATTTATTTTGATTCTGGTGGTGGTCGTGATATTAAGGTTATACTGTATATTGGGTATTTATTTGATTTGTAAATAGTGAGGTAGAATTGGACAATTTATTTGAAAATTTATTCGAAAGAGTTCTCTCGATTCACATTGAAACAACTAGTTTGCGCATTACATCTGACATTATGGAGTCTGGGGTTAAAACATCTATTCTCGCCAACTTTGAGTTGTCAATGACGATAGTTCTTATTATTCTATGAACGTTTCCTCAATAATTGCTCTAAGTCATATGATTTCTAAAATTCTGCAGGGAACGTATAATGAGTAGGATAAAGAATGAATTCTCATCAGAAGTAAAAATAACAGCGAAATGCTACATTTATATAACAAAATCTCACAGATCCATGCCAAATAATTGAACAGAAAGAATTGATGAAATTTGCAAGAACTACTTTCATATATGCCTGAAGTCGCTTAGATCATTACAACTGAGAGAGTGTCAAAGTTATGCTAGCCGCACTTCTCATGGCGATTTTCTATAGAAGACTTGGAAGAAGATTTCTGAGAACTAAGTGCCAATCTTCAGAAAAGTACATGTCACTAAAGTTCTTATTTGCTAATGGTTCTAAAGTATGTGATAAATGTCATCAGAGGGTGTTAGAAATGTCTATGTGTAAATGACATCTAAGGACAGACAAATTCACAAGAAATAATCCAATAAGTACACTCAATAAGATGCGTACTTGTTTATCCATTTACCTTCTGCAATATCTGTACAGTTTTCCGTCTCGAGTTTGTACGGTGTGAACTGTGGCAACTCAAGATGTGGGTTCATTTTGACGGGATCTGTATTTCTCCACCTAAACACTACCCTCTTTGTTGAAAATGCAACTGTAATAGATCAAACGGATTATTTTTAAAACTCTGTACAACAAATATGTGAGGTTCGGTGAGATTAATATATACCATATTATAAATAACGACTTATTTGACATTATAAAATAAAATCTATTTTAAATTCAATATTTAGATATTTTAATTGCCAATTATTCAAAATAGCTTGGAAATGTTTTCCATCAAAGGAGCGGATCTATTTTAATGTCATTTTCCACGATGATTAGTATAAATCGACTAAAGTTGTTTTAAAGTGAATAAATGCAGTTTTCCAGACTTGCAATTTCATTTTTCTCTGTGAAGTGTTGCCACCATAGAGAAGACACGGCAATAAGGAACGTCCATGTATCCCTGGGTACATAAGAAATCCGTAAGTAAGCAAGAGTGAAATAAAAATACAAAGAGAATTTTAAAAGGCTGGTGAATACGGACCAAGAAGTCACGAAGGACAAAAGTTACCAAGAATAAGTCAATACTTACAACTCTGTATCACTAAGGAGCATGTTTGTCTATCCATTGGATATTTGTGCAGCTTCATAGGACACGCTGCAGTTAGTGTAACTCTAAGAATAAACACAAAAGTTAGAAAACTTCTTCCATTCACTATAATGAGGATAGCATAGACATATCTTATTCATGAAAGTACTTTCCGAACAAAAATTGTTAAGTATTCAAGTTTAATATCTAGTGGGTTTTTTTTGTTGTTGTTGTTATTGACGTTTTGTAATTTGGAAAAAAATGAAGGGATACCAATATTCTTTGTCTAATGGAGATAGGCCCTTCTTGTACTCACGCTTTCAATTCAAATTATATATATTGTTCCTGTCAAGCTTTTTTGCAAGCTGTGAAAAATAACTGCTGCCTTCATAAAAATTTTGCTTTTCAAATTAAACAATGTTACGATTTCCTCGTTAATTAAATCATTAATTGATTTAAAGCGAGTCAGAAAGCTGGCATGGTGGTTAATTGAGACTGAATTATTAGGCTATCATTAAGAATGTTGGTTTGCAGTCACGCAACCAAAACTATTCATAGTATGTATGTAGGTGTGTAGGCATTTGTGCTAACATTATATGTATATACCGAAAATTATTTAGTGTACTTTAATAACATATAATATCTAACAAAAATAAAATATATATATATAAAAAATAAAAAATATAACATTTTTGGGTCATCTTGAATGAGTCAGTCTCGTAGCTGCAAACCAATGTTTCTTTTAAGGATGACCTTGTGCGTGTATCTGAGGATTTACAACAAATATAATCAAAGCACACTTAATTGTAGAGGTAAGACTATTCATCTCACTTATCATTAACTAGTCATGTATTATGAATGTAATAATATTATCATAAATCATCGTCAACATCATCATTCATGATATGAATATTTTCGAGGAAGTCTTGTTTTACTCAATGTTCATGAAATTTTCAAGATAAAGAAATTGTTTCTTGCTATTTCATTTTATTTATGCACGTAAATATTTTATTCAGTAATACGCCAGAGAAATCTTCCCCCATCGTAGAAAACATCTTTATCCTAAAAATTGTGTATGGTTAGAATAATTCAATTCCTACACCAGAAAGGTATTCTGAGACATTCAGGTTTCTATTCAATATCGTAAAACAGATTGCCTAAACACGTCTAAACCATATGTGTTGTGTGTCATTTTGACAAATGAAATTTATTTTGGTGGTTTGGGAGCAACAAAAGTTAAACAGATTTGTAGCTTTGAGTACACTTTACATCATTGATCCAAATTAGTGGTAGACTATACATCCCCAAACGCCTCTATAAGCTAAAATTTGGTAATTTCTAAAGTCTTGGAATAGAAATGGTGGGTTAGACTATGTATATGCGCATGTATTGCTAATAAGGTATTTCAAATTATGCAACAAAGATTTTACCACGCATTTGGGCTAGGTCCTAAATGCTTATTTTGTAACATCATTATCTAATAAGGAAGGCTAATAGCACGTATGCTTGTAAACTTGAGCAATGAAATAAATTAAGATTCCAATAGAGATGCGTTAGCGTTAGTATAATCCTTTAGCTTACGAACCTACAGTAATAGTAATATAGATTAAGTTTGAAGCTTTTCCTTAGACAAAACAGACTAAGTAAATATGAAGTTTATGGAAACTGGTACACTTTACTGTCAATTTGACAATCTGCCCACTTTGCCTTCTGTTTCAACTAAATATGTTCACATCTGTACTTTACTACTGACTGTCTGACAAACTCTGTTTAGAAATTTACATTTTTTTGTATTTTACAACATACCATTACACAAACTGAGTACATAATTTCATGAGTTATTTCAGTTTAATGTTAAAACGGAATATCATAACGTAATTGACCACTGTCCATTGACTTCCTCGAAATTGTGGAAAAATCAGCGTCATCGTCAATGACACTCGAACTAACACTTTATTTTAATCGCCACTCGACACTATTGAAACCAACCTGTATCAGCTACAGTGAAGTCAAACCTTAGTCGACTTAATGCAGATTTAGACAAAAAAAGTCATAGTATTTATATAATAAAATGGGTGCAATTTACCTAGATCTGTAACGGACGGTTCCATCTTTAAAAATATGTAACATTTTGTTTGGAATTGTGACTACATGAAAGTACGCTTGTTTCTCATTCCGGAAGTACAAATCTGGTACCCAGACATTTTCCATTAAACGGGAATCCAACTCTAAATATTCAGCAGATATGAGATTACGGAACATTAGTCTTGTGTCTTTCCACTCCTGCATGACAAACGTGCTGAGAGTGAAATCCTGGAAAAAGTAACAAGAAGTACTGTACATGGATTGTTACACAACATTTGAGCATTGTGCACATTTCCGGATAAACCTTGGTATAGTCTCGAATATATCATATTGCTCATAATGTTTATGACTCATTTACATAAGTTTATTTTCAAGATCAAAATGCAATTTCCAAAATTTAATGTGCTTTAGCATGCTGTTCGGCATTTTATCTCTTCATGTTTGTACTTGTATGTTGTGCACTCCTCAACAATTTTGGAATGTCTCAGTCAAAAATTTCAATCCCTAACCATGATAAATTTGTGATGAATATGGTGCCTCAAGGAATGCCGCTTTCAAAATAGATCATCTCACCACAAAGCTGGTCCGAAAGTTGCACAGTACTGACCATACATGGGGAATATATCAAAATAGGATAAAGACAACGTTTATATAAATACCTCATTGTTAAAATGTGATATTTACCAGGACGCACCGAGAACAACATCCTCTTCAATCAAGTTTATGCAATTATGTATTAACAATTGTAAAAAAAGCGACCATGTTAACTCTATTACTGGAAAATACATTTATTAATTAGTCCCTTGACAAAATCGCAGTTGACGCCACAGAGAATATCTGAATTAACAGTCACAACCTGGAGGGCTTTATTACAACTTGTAGGTCTTTGCATATTTTAATCCTGTGAGCTCCCGAACATTTGATTAATTTGCAACTCTTCATGAAATATAATAGAATTGAATCAGCAAAGCTAACGGTGATTTTGACAATTAGAGATATTGACTTTAAGCCATGTGGAAGAATAATTTGCCATTCACACCCTGTGTGAATACTAGTTTGCGTTCCGTGTTACACAAAGGCCTGTTTTTCATGATATTGTATTTTTCCTCTATGTTTTGGAAAGAGCCGTGTTACTTGGTTTTGTGGTTGTGGGAATCTGTTTATATTGGCGTATTTTTGCACCTGTCATTTCACGGGAATCCGTTTCTATCTTCAGTTTACACTCATACTCTTTAACTCAGTGTGTTAGGTCTACGGACCTCGAGTTCGGAGTAACTTCTCTGTGGCGGCTTGGTTTGAGACAACATATCCTAAGTCATTTGTCATCCACCTCAGATAATTCTAATGAAGAAGTCGGCAGTTACTTGCGGAGGATAAGGTTAGTACCGTTACAAAGTCTAGGTTAACAGTTAGAGTTAACTAACTACTGGTTTATATTTGAAATCATGAGGACAAACTCGAAATATTTATAATAAATAGAAAATATAATAGTCTTGACCAATCAAGACGGCTCCGGGATAATTTTCTTCAGTGAACAACAAGGCAAAAACTAAATTTTATCATTTTGACTTTTTTTGTTTTATTACACTTCATTTGGAACGAGAAATAAAACATACCATCTTCTGTTCATCTATGGAATCAATACTGTTAATGAACAGGCTGACATTAACTTCGCACGGGTAATCTGGAATTGTAAACAATATGTTTTTATGGCGGAATCAATTTGTAACTTGCTAAATAACTTTCCTTCAATTACAGTCTGGTGTAATAATTGAAATACATAATATAACACACTAGCGATTTACATGTAAACAATATATCTATGTATAGATATGTTATCTAGTACATAATTTATGGCACTGAAAAAGACAAGGTATCATTTTACAAATTTTATAGAAGTTTTAGTGCGTTTGTTATGCATGCTTGTTAGTTCTGATTTAATTCCAATCGATTTATTTGAAACAAGTTATAACAAATTAAGTAATTTTCTATGTCTGATAATTTAATTTCTTACCAGCCCCACCAATTTACATAAATTGAATATGTAAGAGAAATCCCGTTTGGATTTGAATTCTAAATTACGACATAAGAACCTTGAGTAGACTTTGGTGCTTCATGAATGAGGTGGAGAGCCGGGAGAGAGAATATATGCATTAGCCACTTTGATAAATTTAAGTATAATTTCAATTGTTAAGAAAGGGCGTCTCCGTCACCTGCATTTCCCTATTTGTTTTATTACAGTATGATTTGAATTATTTTTATCTCATCAGCAAAAGCGAGTTGTTTTCTTCAGAACCAAATTCATGTGAGCATAATAGTGATGTGATGGTCAACATTAAGTAAAACATGAAAAGTGCTGAAGTACGTCCAATTTCTGGCCCTGAGGTTGGAAAATTTGAGAACAATCTTTAAACAAAAATCTCATTTTTATTCCCGGCGTTTTCCGATTGAATATAGCACACTGTATAATGTTTTAGCACGTATCTATATGTTTTAGCACGTATCTAACTTTTTGTCTGAAAAAAAATGTTGTATTGATATTAGTATTGTTTAAAACACAATAGACAAAATTTGAGATTTGAGCTGGGAGACCGATCTCAAGTTGTATAACTCCAGGCCTTGACTGTTAACCTTAAGTTTTAGATCTTAGGACTTTGCTCATGTCCTTAAACCTTAACAAAACTAGTTTCTTTGCCATTTCAAGGAATAAATAGCTTTTAAGTTCATGAGGCACTTTGCATTTCTATTTATTTTCCTCTAGAGATACCATACCACTTCCAGAATCGATTTCATTTGCTAGTCTCTCTAGATAATTCAAAAACATTTAAGATTTTTTAATTCAATCTAAGAGCGTCCGGTATTCTTTTCTACATTTTGAACACCATAAACACGAGAGGTGAACTTTTTTCCGGCATTCCTTCCATGAATAGTAATATGCTTTTGTGGGAATTATTCGTCCTACAGAAACGGTGCAAATTTCTGTTAAAGTAAAAACGACATGATTCACGTTGTTGGCAAGAGAGCGAAGATTTTTTACGGGCAGTTCAAGTTTTAAATATTGTCAGTGTCAAAACAAGAAAGTATTTCTTTATTTTCATGCGTAGTGGCAAACGTTGGATCGAAAGAAAAAGTAACTCATTGAAAGTTTTACAAAACTATACTTATTAATACCTATTAAATGTGTGATTTATTTAAATCAGTCAGGTGATGGCATCACGGCCATAACAATGCAAATTTAATAATTGTACTCTGTTATTATAGAACGAATTGTAGAGTAATCATTAAATTGATTTGATTGATTGGTGTTTTTCGGTGCTTTTAACACTAACTAGGTTATATCGCACCTACGAGTAATCATTAAAACCTGTTCGTGTCTAAATTATTGTACCGAATCGTTACCAATTATCGATCAAATGAACGAGATGTTAGTGTTGACGTGTGTTTTAAATGTATTCCTCATCTTTTGAATGAAGAGCAATCCCTGAAAGATCTCATTCACGGTAGATACTAATTCTCAAATTCTCAGAATGGGAAGGACCTCTGCACGAATATTGTGAAAATGTCAAATAGCTTAAAATACAATATTAATACGTTATATGTGCTACGTTTTCTTAACATTTATTACAGTGACAATTGCAAATCCAACATCATGGAAACATGCTAACACAACTTAAGTATATCACACTGTATTATTCGGTACACTCTATGCAAGATGCATCAAATGTTGCAATATGCCAAGGCCGTAGATCAGTGAAGTACGACAAATGATGACTCTAACCATACCATACCTAAGAACTTGTGCCGCTCGCTTGGGTATAAAAAGAAGTTGAACAAAGATGTTATACATTAATTTAAAAGTTACCTTTTTCAAAGTTGGGAGGTATTCTGCTGTCATACTCATGTAGTAAGGCTTGTATGAAGTCTTGTCTGAAATTAAAAGAATATTTCTGATTACGAATACAATGAAATAAATATGTATGTCCTCCACAGATTTATAAACAATATGCTTAAAATTATTACCATCAACTAACGTAGTATGTTCGTATAAAATTCACTTACACACAGAAATATTTACTTTGAAGTTCATGTGCTCGTAGCACATCTTTCAAAAGAAGAAGGACTAAAGTTATACCAAACGCAGTTGGAAACCGCACCTTATTTAATGAAAAAAATTTAGCATTTTAATTATGAATAGTATCAGAAGAACGCCTAATTTCATAGATACACTATAAATATATATTAAGTTACACATCTTTTACTAATTACTAATTCAGGAAGATATACACAACAAGATCAGAAATATACTCATAAATCATCGGTTGTATTCCTATCTTAATAATTCCAGAATCGTCATTGAAAATATCAGCATCGCAAACACCAATACAACAGGCATAACATATTTATTAGTTTGTTTTTTTTGCGCGAGCATATTTGGTAATATATCACTCTGAATTGTGTTGTCTTAATCTATATTCATCTCACTCCATCTGTGTTGAAATTAATTTAAATCTTTAATTGAATATCGGAAGAAATTTATATCACATGATAGTTCATGCAAAACAATATTCACGTTTTCAATGTTTTACTGTATGAATAAAATGAAAACCCTTATCAGTTCATAAAACCTTAAAAGCAAGAGATTCGTTTGTTTGATGAAATACATTTTTGTATTTCATTTTAAAGGGGCTCGGCTTCATATTCGTGATAGAGGCAATAATATCATGGTAAAGGAAAACTTACACAAGTCACTCATGGAATTAATGTATTCATAAGTGATAGTTTTGTATATATCTTATCTATATCAAAACAAAGCACAACAAACAAAAACAAGAATCTGTTATTACTAACGCTGTATATACTGTACAATACTGGACAACTAAGTTGAGTTTTAAATAAACCATATATTTAAAAAAGATTAAAAACTTGCTTAATTCTAATTTTAGTATAAAGTATGAACTGTCAAATTATGGTGTTTCCATTTACTCGTAATAAATCATAAATATGCTGACGCAAATTCCTTTATAATCTGAAGCAACGTAATGAAATATTCACAAACAAATCAAATTGGTATCCAGAAGATTCATTACTCTTTAATTATGTTTATAAGACAAACATCAGACAAATGTTACAATGTCTGAAATATAATAAGACAAATTGTTGTTTACATCAGCTTCATTTAAATCATTTACCTCGCATTAGCCTGTTTGTTCGTTTGTTGCTGCTTTGGCTTTAAGCCATTTGTCAACATTACTTCAGTGCGCACCTGACGGCTGACATATCTAACATTTATCTTGTAAGACGGTCCCACCAGTTAAAAAACGAATGTTAGACTAGTAATATTTTCCAACTTATAGTGAGTTATTTTTTTGTAAATTCGAGATAGACAGGTACACTAACCGAATTCCTTAACTTCACCGCTTACAAAGAAATGCCATTATCCATGTCTGCAAGTGAAATTGAACTGCCTCTGTTGAAAGCAGTAAGATTAAAATGACTTGATGTTATTGTACCCATTTCTTATCCAGTCATACTACATCTGACAGTCTGGTTGAAAGGAAATCTACTGGAAATTTCTTGGTTTCAAAGAGTTAAGGCGTTAAAATAAAGAAACAGCGTTCGGAAAAAATAGTAGCTCAATAGAACCAGTAAATATTTTTGTATTACAATCTATCTGTGTTAGCGCATGAAATAAGTGTTGCTATAACAACATGATAAGGAGGTAGAATATATTACTGATTTTTATGAATATTTTAATGGTGCTAATGTTAATGGATGGAATTACAATGAAAATACTTTTTCGTACGTTTATACGTATAAATATACGAATTTCTTCGAATTATGTGAAGTTGAATCCCTCTAAAAGTTTTGCATATAAATTCAACAAAGTCACTACAAGAGAATAATCGTAAAAAGAGGATTTGAATAAATCGGAAGCCCATACGTTCACAGCCTTATCTTTATTTTGCTACAGCGCTGATAATGTTCCAAAGCTAGAGGAAACTACGATTTTTAGAAACTGAAACAGCAAAGAGTCTTACAATGTAATCTAATTAGGAACCTCCATATACAGACTAAAAGAACAATTCATCTCGACGTATATCCTTTATTCCTGTCGTGTTTCATAAGTTCAACGTGAGCGCAAAAATTGGGAAATGTTTTTTTTTAATTAAGGAAATCTAAATGAACTTCGAAATACTGAAATAAGGGTTCGAATTTATCATAGTAAATGTGATACACAACAACATTGTAGGCGATATAAAACCGCATGGAATTTTTTTTCAAAAAGTATTACAACACGTGTCCGGATTCCAAATTACTTAATTAACTAAGAGGTTCACACGCAAGTAAACAGCCACACAATACAACAACGGGAGAAGCATTCCCGTCAAAGAAAAACATTTGCACGGTATACGACGTCTTAGGAAATGTGTATAAATCTTAGAATAATAGCGTTTTACGATGGATTTTCGAAACGACGCGCGCATGCTGTTAAAAAGCAATCGGAAACCTACCCCTGGGGTATTAAAAGTATGTCTGTTTTCAACAGATTTCAGTTAAATACAGATATGTTTCTGGATTCCGTACCTGCATTAACCTTGTTCTCAGCAAGTCCCGGTCAACTTCTCAATTATATAACTCACTTGCATCAGCGGTGGAGAACGAATGACGTAAGAAATAATATCTTTGACCAAATCCGAACAGAGAAACTCAGGCTCTAGATTAAACACCCAGCCTGCAGAGCAAAGCTGATGGGCTGAAACTAGATCACGATCGCAAAGGAGAACACGCAAATTAAGAACGACAAACAACATGATTGTTTGCAACGTATTAACTTGTCAAAATAAATGAAAAAAAATTAAAACGGACTAGTTGGATTTTTATCATAATTTTGTAAATTTGCTGAAATCACAGATAAACATTTTAACAAGACCATTACTGTCGTGTTTTAAATCCTGAATTAGCGAGTGGAGTGTAAAATTGATAGACGACAGGCCATCATTCATGTATGCCTGCGTAATTTAGTCCATGCTCAGTAGTCACTTTCAACACATGCCTTGTTTGGTTGCGTCATTTCTGGTATTTACAGGGCATATCTTACCGAAATGCGAGCGATAAAATCTAAGCATTTTCAACGCACTTCTTTTACCATATTGTAGATTTTATGATTATAATGAGTGACACCTAAGGCATTTTCGTATCAATAGTTCCAAGCAGCGACATAATTTTCTTTACGACATCATATTTGTATTTTATTTCTCTTTATTTAACTCCCGATTGTATGTGATTTTGCAATCCATTTGTGAACTTGTCCCTTATCAAATGAAGCGATTTACAATGAAAAGCGTTATCTATATCTTTATTCGTCTGGCTGTAGATTTATTAGTTATCAAATATCAATTGTTTCCATGGGCTGAAACTATTAGAAGACACAGGAAGATAAAAAAAAAAGATACACTGATACAGAATGAAATGGAAGCGCGCTGCGAGACGAGCAAATAATGTTTGTATATGATTTAAAGGTGCAGACACGACGTACTTAGTCCTTGAGAGTGTTAAAAGAAAGCTTTGATCCTTGTCGCCATGCTTTTTTTTACTTTTATGTAATATAAAGAATGGCAGTGACTAATTTTTTCATGGTTTTGATATTATCTTTATTGTCGGTTTGTCTGTTCGTAATTAGTTCCTTTTGTGTGTTTATCACATTATGTATACTGTTATTACAATATGGCATTTATAGACTCTTAGTAACATTGACAATTGTCAAATTGATGTAAAACGTTATTTTCCTTAACACAGACGTTACAGCCTAAGTAATGTTACGCTTATGTCGGAGAGTTCTTAACTGTCACAAAATACAGTCCGACAAAATGGCCTGTTGAAGACTAAATGGGATCTGATCAAATTAGACAGCGAACTCGGTTTACTTCATCATTATTTTAAAATTAGAGGCCAAGTGAATCAGGGGCCATTATAGAACAACGAAACATATTCACGTTATGGAACCTCACCATAAACATTTTGGGAATGTATTCAATTTTATTATTTTGAAGTCTGCAGTACATGAGTATACAACTTATTTTAAAATAAAAAGGTGATGAGGTCAGAACAATCTGATTCTGAACGGGAGCGACACTGGGAACATTTCAGCTATAATGGCAGTACAATAATTTTTGAATTTGAAATATTCTTTTCTACATTTTTTTATTTAAAACAACATTTTTTCTACAGTCCAGATTAACGAATATATACCATTTGCGTAGTTACATGTATTTATTTGACAGTTTCTAATTTGAACTTTTAGACACTTAATGAAATGTTGCTTATTATAATAAAGGCATGCGTTGAAACGGACAATGAAAATTAAGGCAAAAATACACTCGGGCGTGATATATTAAATTGCTTCGTACCCAAAATGGTTGCTTTTGGCAGTTAGGGAGCAATGTGTTATAAAATAGCGTAAAATTTAATACAACAATGTCTACACATATGATCTAATGCAATAGGTCAGAAAACATTCAGATATGCTGTAAAGATCTTTCCAATTACATTGAAAACTGGGATTAACATTTTGAAAAACTAGTAAAAATGTGATAACGATCTTACTTAAAGTAGTGATTGCTTTGTTCACCTTCAACATGCTAAAGTCTCTTTGTAATTCAACTCACGGAGAACCAAGCGGTATCAATTGATACTTTTTTCTCCGGAATCATTTGTCATAAGGTAAGAAATCTTGTGATCTATCTTGGGAATTCTTCTTCTGACTCCCTGTGGTACTCCGTGAAAGACTGGTTTTCCATATGTTATGTATTACGCTTAATGTAATGAATAATAGTTTTTCAATCATTCCTAACAGAATTTTGGGTGTACTTTTACACATAAGAATAGGTGGACCGTAATTGCACGAATTACCTTGTCCCTTGATACCAGCGTTGGGGAAAGTGATTTAAAACATTGGGATATTTTACAGTAATGTAATCACCTTGGTTCAACTGCTGTAAAGCTTACTCACTTGCTAAGTATGTCATGTAGTGAAATAATTGTGTTTGACGTTCCCAAGTGCGCTGCTTGTATGCGCAAATTCTCTCCTTCTCAAAATTTATTCAAAGGGTTTAGAAATTTGTACAGAATTCGGGAAATACATCTTTATATATCAATATCGCCAAGTGTTTTCATGAACAACTCTTCTTATGTTTACTAATGCAATTTAAAGCCGATCTTCTCAGCTCAGTAATAAGAGCGTAATGTCTACGATCTAGGGTCTCTGAATTACAACCTTGTGCGAGGCAATGATAATTTCCTTGTATACCATTTTCCTCCATCGCTGATGTAAGAGAATCATGTTGCGAAGTTGGTAGTCACTTGAGGAAAACAAGGCTAGTACTAAAGTACTTTTGAAAACAGGTATGAAACCAAAGCCATTTGTACTAATACGCACTTTTTCTGTAAGTTGTTAAGAAGTAAATTCTTTTAACATGGACAATTCATATTAAAATTATTAGTATGAATTTGGTTTTTTTTTGTGTATAAAAATACAAAATGTTCTAGTGTTTCAGAGTTTAGCGAAATCTTACTTCTTAGACTGGAAGCTTGGCGATAGGGTTAAAACAAAACCAAAGTGTTTGTAGTCCCTTTTTACGCAATGTTCAAAAGAGGGTAGGCGCTAAATTATAATTATTGGGAATTAGTAGCGGAACAAGAATATCCAATAATGAAAACCTAAGTATATTAGGTATCACGTAAACACCGTACTTTGAGCTACGCCGAAAGGAACAACCTTCATTAGTATGCTATAGAAATAAAACGTGTTGATTCAGGCGAACTGGGATATCTTGTCTGAAACAGAAACGTATGGAGCTCATAAGACTGAAAGCAAAATTCGATCTGTCAACTCAGCGTAATGTTTGTCTGCAAAACAACTAGCGGAAAGCATATCAATTACTATTTTTTGAGAGACATGCAGGATTTTTTGTTTAATTTTCCCCCATGTCCATGAATCATTTTATCGTCTCAACAAAACCAAAAATGATTATACCGGTCTGACGTTACGCCAAGACACTTTCCTTGTGATTTTACATTTAGTTCCCGAAGGATTAAGGATGACGTACGCCTTTCAACGTAGACAGGGGCCTCCCAAGTCTAGTGGTTATAATCCATGACATGTAATCACCATCCCCTCATCGCTGTGAGTCTGAATCCCACTAGGACTAGATACATTTCACATGTGAGGAAGCTTTCCAACTAGCTTACGGAAAAATCGGTGGTTCGTCCTAGGTATATGAGTGTTTATTAATCGGTAATACTGGAATTGTCACCAAGGTACTCATGCTGTTAGTGCGACGCTAAACCCGGGAAAGAATGGACGGAGACAACACATTTCAACAAATAACCTGCATTATCAGTCGCACAAAAGAAGAAAGTTATATCATATTTGACAACATCAATAAAATGTTTATTTTACGAATTATATATCTCAGCAATAGTTGGCAGAGTATGGCGATGTTTTGTGTATCGTCAATGTATGTTAAATTAGCTCTATCGGGACAGTCCGATTTATGTTTTTTGATTATAATCAAATTTGGGTTCATTATCTGTAAAAAGACATGTTTCGTATCATACAGTATAACCTGTGATTACGGCCTGTCCGAATAAAGGCCTGTGAATAAAGGCCGTTCTTTAAAACACCATAATTGATTATTTAGAACAAACTGGCCTCCGAATAAAGGCTACCTGTCAATGAAGGCCACATTTAGTCTTTCCCAAGGCTGGCCTTTATTCACGTTTGACTGTGAATTTATGGAGATAAAATGGAAAGTGCTTCATTCGTAGATCTACATAATTCTAAATGTATTCTACATGTATCGGATAAAAGTTTGCGACTATGAAACAATACTGACAATGGATTCATAAATGTTGTAGTTAATTGTTGAAAATTTCGTTTTAGAAATCTAAAATGATGATCTTTGCTTCACTTCTATTATGTGCAAATGATTTTACTTCGCAAAGCTTTAAGAAGTAAATACATAAGCCTATTTCCAAATATTATAAACACTAGAAAATAACATCCTCTGAGAATAGCATGGGAAATTGGAACCATAAATCGTATTCTTTGTTTTAATTATTTTAGCAATACAGTAAATTGTCCACTTCATTAAAATTACATAACTAATATGTCTCTTACTTGGAATTTACGATTGCTTTATGAATACTATTATGTTTTTTTGAAATATTAACTCCTACAAATCAAAAATGCCAAATGACAGCTGTTTAAAGGCATCAATAGCCGGATAAAAGCGAGTAATTTTGTGCCTGAAAGACCATAGTGTTGTGTATCCGGTTACTTGATCAAATCAGTATGAAGATCATAAAACTATTCTCATTTACATTTCTTTGGATTTTGCCGTCACAAACTTTAGGGTCGGCGCTAAAAGTTAATCTAGTACGCAGGAAGTAACTGTTCTTTTTTCTCGACTTATGTATTAAAGTGCTCTAGAAGGTGACATTGGACAGGAATGATAATGAGAAGAAAAATTTCCTTTACAAACAGATTACAAACATGTTTTCTTTTCACTTATACTCATTCAGTGGATATCATATGCATTGGATATCAAAATGTTACAAATGGATATCTATAAGGATGATTCCAATAACAAAGTCAGAAATAAACACAATTTCCAATTGCTTCTTAATATCAGTCGTTTGTTTCAGTTTTATTTGGAGGTAGTGGAAAGAATCAAAGGATTGGATTCCCAGGAGGCGGCGTTACTTGAAGTACTAGCTGTCATACTGACTATCTAACTAAACCGGATACCGCATCCACAACAAGTCCTACCAAATCATCATCAAATTTCATTATGATGTATAATACAATCATCTCACAAAATATTTCTAATGTTACGATTCAAATCTACTTTCTTAGACAGAACAATTCTCAGGATAAGTATCTGACATTATCAAGTAATGATTCATCTATTCAGTCGTGACAACACGTTAGAGTGATGAAGCTATTTGAAGTATTTATCTGAAGACGCTACAAACTACAACAATCCCACTGAAGTCTTCGTAATTGTATATTTTTCTGAACAGATAATACTAAGCGTCAGATATTTATTGCAAATACACTAACGCCCAAATTCACGGCATTGTCTCCAGATTATTCGGCGAACGGAAATAACACAGCTAGCATAGATAAAACAAAACCAGTCAGGTATTTATGCAAAAAAGCGACTTTGGCGGCCTCTGTATAAGATATCCAACTAACTATGTTAAGATGTTGTACCGGCTGATTATGATTACAAGCAAGTATTGCCATGTCCAAAAGTTTATTATTTATTGTCTACAAGGTATCTATTTGAAATTTTGATTAAATGTTCTAATGTAAATTGACAAGAAGAATATGTTCCCTGTTCATTTCTAGACCAGGAGTCATCGATTAACATTCACGTGATCTTTTAAATGAGCCAATCAGGAGCGACATTATCTAAAGATAAAAGCATACACATCCATCAACTAACGCGAACATCACACTTCATATTTCATCAACGGCTAAGAACAAATATTCGAAACAAGAATAAAGGAATCATTAAGGAGCAAGTGTTGTGAGTAATGATGAACGGTATCCTTTTCCACCGATATAAAGGCACGTTTTTCTTTATAATTAAATTACCATATAGAACAGATAATGTGTCTGGCAAAGAATAATCAATCAGTGTCTGACAGATAAGTCACTATTGAAATGAAACAGACACGATGTTTAGCATAACTCAGTTGTAATAGATAATTCAAAAGAGGAATTACGTGTCATGATAAGAAAGCTTTAATTCCATCATCCCCTAAATCGCTCGCCATCTTTTCAGTATAATATTAACAAACAAATTGTTTTTTTTTAATTTTTACCATTCGTTGACACGGTTGGTTATCTTATTTATTACTATATATAGACACAATATATATAATTTGTTCGTCAGTTTAAGTAAAACAACAAACAGGAAGAATGAGGATGAATTTTCTAACGGATTATTAACAGGGTGTCCCAGAATATATGAATACTTAAATATTGTGTATAACCTCTAACAATCACAAATACACAAGTTATATTTCAAATGGTTTATACATAAGATTATGTACAGAAAACAATTATCATTATTATTGACATAAAGTTACTACAATATGTGTTCTAGCTGACTAAAATTTTTATCGCTCACACGCTCAACACGTTTCCTGATGTTGCGTATGACGCTACAATAGGCGTCTCTTAGAATTCTTCTAATCTATTAGTGGCTTTATCGTGGCGGCAAACCACCTAAAATAAATTTTCTTAGTATCAGTTATTTAGATGGGTTTTCAAACCGGACGTTGCTATCTAATTATACAGATTGTACAGAAAGCAAAAATTTTTCGAATGCTTTTCTAATAAAAACAAATCACATTTCTCTAAAGTAGGTCGATGTTTTCCAAATTAAAATGGTCTGGACTGTATGAATGTTTTCGGTAACGAATTATAGAAAGTACTTTTCTACACGCATGCAACATCAATATCATGAAATAAGACAAATTATTTGTGCACTGAAAATGTTAGCAATTCTCGCGCACCAATGTGCATAACGGTCCACACGGCGTAAAGCCTGTCAGATGCACATGTTCCATTTTTCTCTGTCATTAGTCAACGGAGGGTAATATTACATCACGTGTTCATGCTCAGTTAATTAAACCCTGTTTTTTTTCCATGTTTGATGAATAGACACTCAAACACATTGACGTTGACTCAACTGCGTTTACACAACGCTATAGAGCTCCAAAAGTGGAGAGTCCCTCAAAACGCAGTGTGATTCTGTTTAATGCATAAAACAGCCTGTAAGTTTAACATTCAATTATGCTGTGTAAGAACGATAAATTATGGCAAAATGCAAATGCATTGCACACATTAACAATAACAAAGTAGATAGAGAACATCAGAAGAATACACAACATGCATGCCGTAAACATTCCTAAAGACTTTACTTAAGATTTCCATAATGGTGATTGTATAAGATTATTACAATGGTAAATTCAATTAAAATACTTAAATGTACATATATATTATGTAGACATATGTATGTACCATTAGCTAACGTGTATCTTCCGGATAACGCTTATCCTTACTTTGTTATTTCTTCAACCTTATTATAAGTGATTAGCGCATGCGCAAACAACAATTTAATATAACTAGTTGTACAGAATAATGAATTCCGTTGATTATTTACCGATGATCTGTAAATTACGCCTGACTTACAAAGAAACAATTACGCTGAGAAAGGAACTCCCTGTTTCCCATTTCATAGAATAGTGCGAGACCAACATTCTCGATGTCTAGACAAAGCGTGAAGACTATATTTTGTATAATAAAGCGACATGGTAGAAAATTATGGGCTAAATGAGTTACATTAAACATCAGTCTAAATCAGACAGAATTGAATATCAATTTATATTTCCAATCATAAGCTCATTTGAATAGGATGGACATCAGGAGAAAAACAAAGTTAATCCATTTAGGAATTACGACAATCGACTGTCGATCTTTAATGGCTTTATCATGTCAACAACACAAGTAATGGATTTTTGCTGAATTTGCATTTTCTCAAACAAATTATCTTTCTGAAAAAATGATGATGTTGTAGGGATCACTAGATTATGTGCAATTTTATGTCATATTTCATTCATGCTATAACTTGTGTTGGGTTATAATATAAAATTTGAATTAAGCATATGTTTGAAATGCCAAATTTAGTTACTTTCAATTCAAAATGTTTTTTTTTGAAAACTCATGGCAAACAAAACATTATATGAAACAACAGGAAGACGCTCTTTCCAATATTTTTACGTGTTGTGGCACAAACAACTGGCTTAATTGGACGATATAATTCCACTCGTTCACAATTCCTTTATCTGAAAAATGCATCGTTGTGGGAGCAATTATGCAAATTGTAAGATATCTGATTCAGGACTGGGTGAGAGCAGGATTAATTTCGTATGTATTAAATATAACAAGGCAATTTTGATGTATGGAATTTTACTTTCAGTTCAAATTGTATTCCTGTATTTGATATATTAATCAATTATCAACACATGCTATGTTGTTTTCCTGGATCTACAAAATATGTAGATTATAAATAATAAGAGGATGAATCACTAGATAAATAGAGTACTTGTTTGTTGTAGAATGAATCATTCCATGTCATCTGCGAAATTACAGTTAGGATGTTCAATAACAGTCACCAGAAAACCTTTTATTACAAACAAAGTATCTGCTAGATGACCAAGTTGATTCATCCTTTGGGTGTTGAATTGGGGTGCAATTTTACAATCAGAGGTCTAATGTCACTTTTGTGATATGTGATTATTTTAATCGGTTTGACATATTGTATGCAAAGAGGTTAAAATGCTGTCAAATGATGTTCCCATTTCCCTGGTTTTATTTAATATCAAGTTATTCCCTTTATTTTTGCAGGATAACGGTTGATCTATTGTTACAAGTTTGCACTAATCACAACATCTAAACCCATAACATTCTGACGGAAAGTATTTGCATCAAGTGTCAGTTACCTCATGTTGTAATGTTAACTGTGTGTTTCGAATTAAAGGAAAATGTGTTAAATATTGTCCAGACGCAATAGTAAGATCAACAATCCTTCCGAACTTGTGTATTTTTCGTGAACGGCATTCAGTTTAATACAGATAAATTATGTTTTAGTTACCCAGCAATCTACTTTGGTTTCGTTTTCTTAATATGGGCTTATTCTACCATTGTTGTGTTACTAAGCATCGACGGTAGGACGTTCCAAATATACATTTAAATGTCACAAAAATAATCAGAACGGTAACAATTGCCAAGAAAGTTAATGTATTACATACAAAATAATGAACAACACTGTCAACACGTTAGAGTTTGAATGACATTTGTGAATTATGTTTTTCTGAAAGTGCAATACGCAAGAATTTATTAGTTTAAGCCATACTTTGAATTACAAACAATTCAAGATGATATCTCCGGAATAATATCAACTTGATGACACTAATTCTAATAAAGTTTGTGCAAATCACGAACCTGGAAATTGGCGCGAATAATAAGATTTTTCATCAAATCACCAGATTAGTGTACAAATGGAACGCAAATCAAAGTTTACAAATCAAAATATACTGCGCACGTTCTGTCTGTTCAGACTGGCGATGGTTCCTGAACGGATCATCAACATGATACATCTGATTGATTTAGTAAATATCTTTTGGTATGCCCCACAAAAGAACATAAACAATGCATATTATTTATTGAATATCCAGACAAACAATAGTGTCTCAACAATGGTAGAAAGATTTATAAACCAACCAGAAATATTTTGAATCACTTTGCACATTTTTTTGTTCTTATTCTGGTATATTTTTCTATTATTTGCATTCTATAGTGTCATTAATCTGGATTATATAGATTTATAACCATTGTCGCTAAAGTCTGAGAAATTAAGTTTAATGCAAAGCATATTGTTTTATGGATAGTCATGGACGATCGGCAAAAAAACATGTAATGCTGCAGTATTTGCTTAATGGTTTGTTCAATTACATTCAATGTACTCATTTTTTCTTTAAAAACATGAAGAATTTTATTATTAATAGTTCCATATAACGTTATTTTTACCATGCAGATAGTCCATATCAACACATCAACTTATTGAAGTGATATTTATACTGCAAAAGAAAAAAACACATACGATATTAAGTACCCAACAAAGTGAACTTATTATTTTTTTTTTATTTCTGAACGTAAATAATATACTCATGCCAAACGGTTTACTTCACTTTACTTTACTTTACTTACTTTACTATAAGGAATTAGTTCGTATGTAGTAAAATGACCATTCTTCTTAGACTATCAGCATGTTTCAATACATGAAGAGAAACTCTGTCTACTCATTTTAAATGGTATTACTGCTATTCACATAGTTTTCTTAGATGAATAAAGCATTATTAATGCTAACTAACTAATAACCCGAAATTCAAGAGAGTGGTTAGTGCGTACACAGAGATAAGAACACGATTTCTAAAAAAAAACACATACTAAATATCCCACCTCCTACTAACTACCACCTTCCCCAAACCCCACTGACCCAAAACATGCACAAAAGGGGACAAACGCAATCTCGCCAAAAGGTACAGTCATTTTCTGACGTATGATTCCAAGCATTTTGTATCGCAATTTTAAGATTTCGAATTACAATGCCGCAGGACAAGAATTCTCTAAAATAATTCTAAGAAAGATGGAATTCGCAACAACCAACGTACAAGGAATCTCTAGGCATGTGTACTATTAGATAAAGTATCAATACAATGTCATCCTTTTTATTTTTGGGTTACGTTAAATTGCTATTTGAAATCCTATGGGAGATTATAACATTCGATCTTGGTATAGAAGTATCTTACATAAGAATTACGCAGGCTTGTCTGCTAATAAAGACACAGAAATAGTTTAAGCGGATAGCTCGACAGTGCAAGTATGTAGTGTTATTAATGTGTTTATTTAATTGAATTTTCTCTCTGACGGAATGGCAGACTTCAATGTTTCTCCTTGTCCATTTGATCAGCCTAATGAATAGAGATACTACTTGTTACGCAATAAAACATCGTGACTGTGTTTTTATGTTCTGTTTCCCGTAAGTTCTCAGACACTCGAATTGTTTTGTTGATTTTTTTCACAGGGGTTTAACGTCGCACCAATCACCAGGGTCATTTGGCGACTTTTCCAATTTTAAAGGTAGAAAAGGGCGTAGACCTGGGTAGAACCACCGATTTTCCGTAAGCTAGCTGGACAGCTTCCACCCATGTGAAATTTGTCCCGGGCGGGATTCGAACTGCATTGTTTTGGTATTTTGGAAATAAGTATACGAGCCAAGTTGATTGTTTTTAACGATTTCCATTATTATGTGTTATAGTATGCGTGTTGATTTGTGCCGAGTTGGTTAGTTCGCGCCTATTATATTCAGCGTAGAAAATTAGAATTTTGTGCATACGACGTTTCTGGAAAATGCATTTTAAATTCATTTCTGACAAAGCAAGCTTAAATAAATACCCTTTAGTACACCAATATAGTTTCATTAATGCTGTAACAAGCATTCTAATTTATCTTGGCATTATGGTCAACAGAAAGATAAATGAGATTTTTCAGTTTTTTCCTATCAACTTAACACAGTAATTCTACATCTGCTTCACTGTGGTATCAGCATTTGTTCATTAAAATTAATCACATTAGTTTCATGGTGTGTGACTCCATGTATAATGATTATAAAAAAATCAACAAACTCTTCTCATAGGGTATTACACTAGCTTCAAACAAACCCTGTAAAATATTGAATAATTTTTAATTGAGTAAAAGATAAAAGGCCATAATTGCAAAAAATGATATTTCCCTGTTTTTTTAATTGAATATTTATAAAAGTGCGAACAGAAATTATTTGGAATGCCTTCTCCATTCGTAAAGTGCTTGTGAAAATTACAAAACATTAAAACAATAAGTTCATTGAATTCACGTTTATAGGGCACAGTATTGCATGAGTTTTCTAAATAAACTTTAATTCTGGAAACACGAAATAGTGAAGCTCACAATTTTACACTTCATGATTGTTTATAACATTATTTCACGATTCTCGATAATTAATTATGAAATCGCAAAGTTTGAAATCGTAACCTTAGAGAACTCAAGATTAGAAATATGAAAATGTACACACCACAGATCGCTTGAATAGCTCAAGATCTCGAGACTAGCGATTTAAAAGTTTAGCTAAACGCTGTTGAATACCTCGGCTAACGCTCGTTATGTTTGTTCATGTTTCTAATTTACCCCCACAGTATTCATCACATGTGTCCAAAGTTGGAAAAATTGTATACACTATATTCAAAATACACCGAACTAACATTGAGTATAAATGAAGGAAATAGGAAAAATCCTGATGAAGCTTACATTGGCAATTAGAATGTATACACTGTCGTATAAGCATTTCTGACAACTTGTAAATGGTTCTTGTGATATAGTTTTGCTTACATTAGACCTTACATCTTTTAATTCAAATTGCATCATTAGCATAATTTTCTCAACTCCACGGAAAATCTTTTAAAAAATTACCGTCTACTTAGCGCACACCAGGGAATTAAAAACCGTTAGAACATTGTCTCATCTTATACTATATGAGAAAATGTTAAAAATGTTAATATTGTGACACACTAGAGGTATCTCTGTAACAACATTAGCATATTACAACATGGTATTTAATCAAGATACGTAATTCCCAAATGTAAATTACGGTCAATTGTACCACTGAGTTATAGCTACATCCCAACTCTGACATACAGTGATTAAATGTTGTTTTGTTGATTACTTCAAATGTTGCTTACGACAAAAAGTATAACAGTCAATCACGAAATATCTTGGGAACATCACTAGATATTTTACAAATTCTATTACCTTCGGATGGATTATCTCAAAATGGAACAATTAGTTTAGCAAGTTGGCGTTGTATTGTCTGCCGTTGAACAAAGACTTTAAAGTAGAACAAAGTCACACACATACTTTTCTTTTAATACGAATATTTTACACTTCACGATTTAGTGGATTTAATGTTGCCTAAGTGTCTTATTACGAAAAACAACGAAATAAAATATTTCAAGTTATTTATAAAAAATAAATAGTATACGTTCAAATCATGCAAAAATATCGAAACGGACACTCAACAAAAATGTTTCCACGGAATGCAAAAAAAATGCCGTCCCAGTACGGGAAGATAGAACTCATTAAAACATGTTTGCCATATTCGACAATGGATGTAATGAATCAGATAAGCTAAAGAAAAGTGTTACTGTTAATATATCAACACCTGTTGAACTAGTCATGTGCATAAAAACGACAACTAAATGTATCGCAATCAGAACCTTCCAATCCGTTGTTACAATATAGATAAACTCTTTTACGTAATTTGGTGTTAGTCTTAATATTCTAAAACATCCAAAAGCAGTGAAAAGTAGTCTCCTGATTTGAATCGTTTTATTTCACTTCATGAAATATCTTTAACATTGTATTTCATATGCGTCAAATTTCCAGACAGAAAATTAAATTTTGCATTAACTCTTCAAAACGTGGATGAAATAGATGATACTATATATAATACTTTAGAGACAAATACTGCATGTCTTGTCAGATAAAGAAATTTATGTTTTCCCATCATCGAAGAAATAAACACGATCGGAAGTACGTGCACTTTCGCCTAACCTTTGTGAAATCTGTCCATGAACACTACATTAGGGAGATTTCTAAACGAAACGATTCTAAATTCAAATAATTGGTCTAAGCAGAAATATATTCATCTGCCAAAGTAATTCTAAACATATTGCGCATAGTCAAGATATTACGATTTCTGTCTTATCATACAATGATGTGTCTGGTTGTAATATGTATTTTACAAGTTTTGCCTGTAGAATTGGTCTATTCGGTAAATTATTTTATGTTTAAAACTATTTTTAACTGAACATGAAATTTGAAACCATAGTTTTTATATTGATATATTTTGATAAAACCATCGACCAATGAAACAAGCACGCGCAGTATTTTATAATTATTATAATGTACTGAGACTCTACAGTAGTCATTGAGGAAAGCCATTACGTCCTTGTGCTGAATCTACATTGTGTCTTCTAAAATGGTAATATGCACTTTATTTGATTTATTTGTCTGTGTTAGTATCGAGTTTAACGCCGTTAATCAACAGTACTTCGGTTTTCCATGACAGACAATTCACTGTATCAGCAATAATGTATTACCAATCAACACTAAACACGGTGGTGTTGTAATCATGGGACAAAGCGATTCGTTATTTACGGGCCAATTTGTCTTCACGAAATGGTTACGCATCCACTCAGACGGGGATGATTAAATACTATGTAATTCATCGCTTTAAATGCAACGTATTTTGGAAAAACTGGTCCTGTCTATTGGTTTGAATATAATGGATGTAAGGGAAGAAATATTTCTGGATAGTTTGTTACTGTGACAACCGACAACGGTGAATACCAGAGATGTCACCATATGCTCCATGTTATGTTTTGTCCGGTTTGAGAGAACCAACCATAAATTCTCGGTGCGCATTATAAAAGGTGCACTACAATGACCTCGCATGAGTGTTTTCTGGTTAATTTAATCAAACATCATAAAATATATTGTAAATATTGAACTAAGTACAGTCAGCTCCCTATATTAAGGTCACTATTAGAGACAAAAAATCTGTCTTGATCATGACATAGTCTCGTTATCTAGCCTGGGTATGAAGGAAATACTGATACTATATCCGAATACATGAGGTCGGGATAACGAGGCGGTCTCAATGTAGACGCGAGCGCTAAATGTGGTTTTATTGTACACTTTAATATCATTTTAGGTCGCTGTGATACTGGTGTACATTTGATAGTTCCTCTTTTAGATCAAAATAGAACCTCATCGAGTGAACACCAGAGTATTTCCACGTGCAGTAGCCATGAACGGCAATTAAAACTTTTGATTGTGAACCTCCGTGATCGAGAGGTTATGGTATCTGACAAGACTAGTAACCAGTCGCCTTCTATATCTCTCATCCAATCAAGTGTATTTTCCTTCTTATATAACCATTAGTGTTTAAATTTGATAAGAATCTTAAATACCACTATTATACTGGGCTGAAGCAATTGCTGAATGAATTCTTCTCCAACCTCAAGTTTTTCAGTTGTTTTGCTTTATGTTACTGATGCACCAACATATCAACACAATTATCATATCACTAAACATACGAGTTTTTACCGTAACTGTTGCATTTTAAATACGTTGTTTCATATTGAAAGTAGCATTTTTTGATACATTGATTTAGTCATAAAGCAGAGGTGAGTTTATAACGAAATATTCAATGTGTGCTTCGTAGTTCAAATTCGAAATTCAATGAGACAGAACTCATAAAAGTACATCTCAAAATTAATGATTTCCCATCTTCAAGAGTATAATTATAGTCATACATAGTTATATAAAGATCTTTAAGCTGAAACAAACCATTACTTAACAAAAGCGAGATTTACAAAGATATTCAGCAATATATAAATTACTAATAGGCTACAAGTGGACTTTCGATTCTTGTAACGATGATTCTAATGTGCAATATTTTTATTGCAATTTTCTCAATTTTAAATATATACATATTTTAAATTACAGAGTACAATTGATAGGTTGGATTCGATTTCTAGACAAAATCAACACACTCAAATGTTGCCTTTTCAAACTTGTGCGTATATTTATCCCTTTGTCGATTCATTAGAATACATATGCCATTCCTTCGCATTCAACAACACGCATAAAACGTCATCTCCATAAATATTAACATCTTTTTTCATATCCAGCATTTTGAAAAAGCAGTTGATAATATCGGTATGACAAGCCGATACATGCATTTATTTTAATTAAACATTGTCCCTTTCACAAAATATCATAATTGCGCTTTCTTGGATTTTTCCCTTGGTTTTGCTTTTCCTTGCAACATTAATATGGAAACAAACATTAAATGAATCTAAAATACTGCAAATAATCACGTTTAATGACAACATTGAATAGCAGAACTGACACCGAAGCCACACTTACCATAAACAAGAATCACTGGGCGAGTTTATATTGCATGATTATAATAGTTAACGCGAAACGCCAATTTGGTGTTGACAGCATAAAAGCGACCAAGTCATTCTTAATCATTTGTAGCAGCACAAAACTTAAAGACTGCTTCGCGTGTTGGAAATAGCACTCAGGTTTACGCTCCATGGATACTTAAGGGACATCTTAATCAAAATTACGGTAGATTGGGAAGTGTTAGGAAATCGAAACATGGTGTTTAATGACTATCTTTGTGTTGTAGAATTACTGTTGTTTTAAGAGCTTAGACTAAAGACAGGTCACAACACTGGTGTTTACTATGTTTATAAAGGTAGTAAATGTCATGTCTTCTTTAGTTCCATCTAGACTTTACGTTTATGTTTCTCTTACTCTATATATAAATTGCATAAAAACAAAATGGTTAAAGAAAAATTATTGAAGTGCTTATTTGTACTTTACTGTAAAGACATAATCATAATAAACAATATGTTTCGCTCCACTGTCGATTTTTTCTGTATTAGCCTGTATTAAGGATATGTGTTTGTATGTATGTTACGTTAAAACGTTATGAATTTATACCAGATTATCTCTCAAAATCTTCGCACATAGATGTGCGTGTTTTTGTTGTATTTTTGTTTGTTTTGTGCTATTTTTGTGGAAATATAAATTCAAAGGTGTTGCGGAAAACTAACACAAAATTGTGAATCGGTGTCATGAAAGCAATATAATAAAATGCAAAACATATTGATACAATGTTAGTTAAATAACATAATACCATGGCATTTAAAACTGGTCCTTTTTGACCCAATGAACATCTATTCCGAAAACTCCAACGTTATCAAACATGGTGTTCATTAACGCTTATATTAAATATAGATAGTTGCACTCATGATGTAGCTGCTTTGAACATACAATCTTCAAGTTTTTGAAGCTAGACGTTGCTGAAGTAGCTCTTATTTTCCATGTTTATTGCGTTTAGCCCTTTTGCAAATTTGCACTAAATCTCGGAACTTGTTGTCTCCCTTCAATTTCATTAGAAACAAAACAGCTTTCAAATTAAATGAGATGTACCTGAAAGACAATATTCAAAACGCAGTATTGAAGTTTTCTAATAATTTTATCCCTGATGGATGGATGAATCTGTGAGGTGAGTCTCTGGGCCTCTTTTCTCTAAGAGACAAACGTCTTAGATGATAAAAAATGGTATAAGCCATAAATAAAATGATAAATCAATAAAACCGACATCATTACTGATATTCTTAATTCATTATATGAAACCCGATATAATTTGCCATTATTAAGCAATGAAATGCGGGTAATGTATAATAAAGATATAAAAATGATATAAATTCATCGTATTTTGTATTTGGAGTGATTTGAAGGTATATAATTTGTAACTATTTCATGAAACATGTATTTATACGCATTGAAATTAAATTACCCTGTTTACTCATATCGATGAATCATTTTCATGTTTAAAAAGCTGATCTAAATTTAATGAAATACAGATAAAAAAACGGATGTTCACATGGACTGGCTATATCTAATAGGAATGAGAAGAAAATGGGTAGGAGAGCAGATTCTTAATTGAAATGTTTTCGAATTACCACGAATAAAACAATGGCGACCGGGTTCCGAACACGAGAACACTCAATGCACTGTGTAGAGCTGTACAAACTGATCTAAATGCGCGGCATCATCTATTTACTGCTTAGATAAACCAAATGATAACAGAATTACTATGAACGAAAGCTATCAAATTATTGTATCAGGAGTTATTGTAAATTGGATAGGTTTATGACCAGAAAATTACAAACTAAATTAAACACGACGATTTATTTGTGGGATTTCCATGTAATAGCATTTTCATATAACATTTGTCTGTATTATCTGAACGTACTGAGAAAAATCTATTATACTCCTGTGAAATCAGAGAAGGGGAAAGCAAATAATTACATTTCTATCAATCAAATTTTCATATTAGTTTCATTTCCATGATTAAATCAAGCATTTAAATTGAACATGTTTTGTGACTTTTATTCCCCGCAGTTCTTTGATTTCGTTATTCTTCGAAACTGCTTTCTTACGGTGTATAAAACGCGTAAGCTTCCAGTAAAATTCCGTATAACCTAATTATTTCCATAAGAAAAATAACGCGTTTTTATCACACAAATGCATCAGTATAAATTAGTCTTAATTGTATTAGCGATTGTCAATACCATAATATTGTTCTCCAAAGGAAAATGATTAACAATTTG
The DNA here is from genome assembly GCA_008271625.1 of Lutraria rhynchaena. Classification (NCBI taxonomy): domain Eukaryota; kingdom Metazoa; phylum Mollusca; class Bivalvia; order Venerida; family Mactridae; genus Lutraria; species Lutraria rhynchaena. The sequence goes on from VIBL01000012.1 coordinate 4,905,042, forward strand.
ACCTGACAAGAACCCATCCTATGCAATACATCTATTTATCCAAGGAGACGATTTGCACTAAAACACTAACATTCACTTTGTCAGATTCTCACTAGAATGCAATTGATCAATTATGCATATGCTACTTAAGCGCTAATTGAATTGCAATTTTATCGCATATTTTAAGTACCATTGCATTTTCTTTCCGGTACAATATATTCAATCAGCTATTTTCAGACTCAGTCTAATTTAATAAAGTTTGTAATGAGATGTATTCAAAACTAATGAATAAAAAATGAAATCGTATTCGGCCCGATGATGATGCATAATGACAATCTTGTTTCGATTCAAAATTGCCAGTTTGTTGATTCTCTGGTCGTGACTGTAAAGTTTAGCGGTATAACGCATATAAAACAACCAATCGCTCGACTCCGTCAACCGAGGGACAGTAAAGAATGATGAAGATGGTCAGATATTTTTAATTTCATCACAGACGTTGTGATCATTTCCCCCTTTTTTGTTATTCTTGAGTTCGTTCGTCGTGATGGCTCTTTTCTAACTATGAAAGTGGTTACACGGACTATTTTGAATGTAGAATTTGCGTCAGTGAGATAGTGGGTTGATGTGTGTGGGCTTTTGTCATGTCTTGTTTTGTGTTAATGTATAGTGCTGTGCGTGGGTTTGTATGCTGTGATGTTTGGTATCAGGCCATAATAGTCTCTGTAGAATTGCGGAATATTTTTCTTTTGGATTTATTTCCCTATAAAATCCGTTTTCTACTTTCCATTTTCATTCGTTCCAATATTTTGTGTTAAGCTTCGACACGCTTTAGCATAAGATAGAAGTGCAAGATGCCGATTCTGTTATGTGTTAACTACGTTAATCATTCTGGTATTAGATTTGTTACGTTGCAGAATGCTACTTTAGGATAAAGAGTGTTTCTAGTGTATCTTCATGTGGTAATTGAAGTACCTACGCTTATCGTCCATTGCATGAAATGATATACAACGATGCAAATTGTGGACACCAACTACTTCGAACATTTGATTAGACGCAAAATCTAGTCTAACTCTAGGACGCTTTTCACAAATATGAACCAATTATCTAAACTTTTTAACAGGCAACTACTTCTTCTTAGTGCAACTAGTTAAGCAATGGAGCACTGAATATCTACATAATAGCTTCTATTTTCCCCTGAAGGTGTAATACATATAGCGCGGTTGCTAAAGAAAAAATATTGCAATACTTTTGCAGTTATTGTTAACTTTAAAATTAATGTATAAAAATCGAATGTGTATTTATTTTTCATTTCCGATAAAAACTTTCTTGTAAAATAATTGCACTGCTTGTTAAAATTGCATGCAATCGTAGAAATATCAAAACAATAATTTCAGAAAATAATTCTTAAATGTAATTGGAGTTTCACAATTGAACCAAAAATTGCAATTTTAATATTTTTCGGAAACTTCCTTTCTGGCTACGTTGTGGTTACCAGCTCTCTGGCTACTTCCACGTTTTTATAGGTTTGCTCCGAAAAAATAAAGATAATTTAATTTTACAGTCTGAAAGTGGTTTATTTTTGCACTGGATTTCTGTGTTACAAGATCTTCATGGTGTAATGAAACACACTAATATTTGACATGATAAGTAATACTGGTTCAAATCCTGGTGAATCTGTAAAGTAGAAATCCAAATGTAAAATGTAAAATTTTGATATCAAATTCAATTTTCTAATGAATTACAATCTAGATAATTTTATTTTGCAATAAGCTTGAACTAAATACTAAAAAAATCTTCTAAAAAGATTATTTTTTATGGAAATTGATATATTAAATTGTAGGAAATAGGTTATTTGTGTGGACCCCAAGTGAATTATTATACAATATAAGACAAGCTCTACAGTCGTTACCGCACAATGGATAACATGCGTATACAAAATAAATAGTGTGTAGACTTGAATACAATGCGTCAATAATAAAGATACTCAAGTGAGTGTCATTAAGCACAAATTAACATAAACAGTAAAAACTATATTAATTCGGTTTTGAAATATTCCACCAACATCTCATGCAGGTAAGCTAAGTTTATTTTCTGGTTATCATAACAGTATTGGATTAAATACATTCGGCGCTTATCGTTTTTAAAGATTCTTCTTGTTATTAAATTAAAAACATTGTGTGCTGTCGGAGTGTCTACAGATAAATGATCGATGAAGTTTTCTTAAAACTGTGATAAATCAAGATGCGTTTTCAACATAGAGCAATATCTCAAGAAGTGAATAATAATAAATAAGACATAACATCGTTTGGAATGAAAAAAGTCAGAACTACACTTTTCATATAGAATTTAAGTTTCTTCAATCGTCAAAGCTGCAGAATATATGTATTGTATCATAATATTTATGCCCGTAAAAGTTCTTTATTGAAACTCGTCAGAGAAACCATTGTTCCAGACAAAATTGTCTACTTTGCAGATTTTGATCTATTTTATTGAAATTCGGATTCGAAGTCGAACTTTTTCTCCAGAGAATTTCGACTTGTCTAAAAATTAAAAGATATGCAACTTTCGGTTAGTAAGTTATCTAAATCTTACATACTGGTGATTATTTTACCAATTGGAACGTGTATTAAACGATTTAGGGCCTTGGAAAGCTACTGTCACGGAAGAAGAGTAAGCTCTGCAGCATATATTCTAAGAAAAAACCAATGTGTTTTTAATGGGTTGTAGTTATATTTTACGTAAATCAAATTGTCTATGAACGATTGGAAAAACTCGATTTTGGTACAAATGTATTGACAGGTTTAAGTGCACGGCGATTTGCGGTACTGTACGGACTGCATCTTGGTATTACAGTAAATTGCACGCAAGTGTCTTGCTCTGACAATACGCATGATGCAGTACATTCATTATCTTGATTCTGACGTGGATTGTGTGTTGACGTGTATCTGAGCATTTGTGTAAGTATATCTCCTCATGCTCTGTGTTTCTTACAAAAAGTTCCTTCAGTTTCGAATGCTGTCATCATTTTGCGCATGGAACACACGTCGTGATGTGACATGACGAGGAAATCAAATTATCACAAAAAGTACATAATTGGAAAGGCTACCGTCTAGTCAATGACAAATTAGATTCATCAAAAAGACGCATTGGTGTGAAATTCTTATTTCTCATACTGTTTAATTGTATTTTAGTATACCGTTCAGGTGTTTAGTAACGTTCAACTAATATAAGTGAATATATATGTATGTGATTTTCGTGGACAGAAAAATGTTATTTTATCAGACATACCCTTGTGGCAAGCTTCAATTATTAAATTGATGATTTAATCTCACGATAAAAATAAGTACAACATCATTTGCCCTGGTTAAAAACTCTGGACCAAAGCCCCAGCGTCACAACATATGTAGATAAAAATATATTTCAGAAGTACCCGTACAGATAATGTGTTGTGTTACGTGCGATGCTATTTCCATATGGAACAAGTTTTCGAGACGTTGCGCTTTCTCTAACAAAACAGCAAGATAACGCTTTTCTAAAGAAATAAGGTGAAAACTATCGCAATGCAACACAGTGTTAGTATACGTCGCAAACGGGCGTAGTGTTATCATAGTGACACTTATACAATATACAATATAGCATTACAGTCTTTTCATGTTGTTCCTCGGGAAAGGCCTATTTTGGCCGAAATATTGAATTGGAAAAGTATTTCATAATTTATATATATATATATTCTTTTTGAAATAATACTTACATTGAGGAAGGTAATGGTTTTGGTTAGGTCTGTTTATCGAACTGCATTGTAGTATGACTTACACTTTAGACAAATGCGCTATAAAACCTTTGCACCTACTTATTTTATACATTTTCATTTAGCAATAGTTAGGGAGTACATTATCTCGATTGAAACTTCAGTTAATTAAGTGACAGACCAACATGTGATGGATTAGTGTTATTTCTTATTGGATTTGAGGTTTTTTCCTTTATCCTTATCAGGGCGGAAACATATCACTGACAGCTGATTACGAGCCAAGCGGCAACATTAGAATCACGATATACCGGTATTGTGATACAATCTTAGGATATATATACGTGTTATATATACATAAAATCATGGCAAGGGTATTGACTTCGCAAAATACACTTTTTAATCAAGCATAGAGTGGGCGCTTCTTTTCTTCGTTTTATCGCCAAACAAGGCGCAACATAACAAAATATCAATCGATAGACGGGTATTTTGTGTTGAGGAATGGCGGCTCGGCATAACTATGTGTGATGTTCAAAGCTATTTTGCGTCTTATCTTCTGGGATCTAGACTGTCCTGTAATTTATCGGTTTATCCACAATGACATAACTAGCATGAAATGTTCCATCACGTCTGTCAGATTTACGAGGGGACGGGCGCTGACAATAAATATCAGTGGTGTTGTTCTGTTATTTGATATTACTTGGTTAATACAATGAGAGTAGTGTCTGTTTGCCCATAATTTCCCCTTGTTAAAGGAAAATAACAGGTTTTACCGATGGTTCGGCTTATTACCGTTGTATTGTGCAAACAGCTGTCGTCTGCAACAAATTAACCATTCGGAACCCATACCACACGAACCGTGCTGTATATATTTAAAACAACTCGACGTCTGGAAATTGATAAGACTTAAAAGAAATTGCTGAATAGTGTTTGTGTACAAACAGATGTCCAATTAATAACAGCATGTCACTAGTACAAGGTGTAAAACCGTAATCCCAGGAAAAATCTCGCAATAAATTTAGCTATTCCTGTCAGATCTTCTTATTCACAAACCGACGAGCGCAGCTCATACAAATATATGCACAAAACAACCAGCAACTGTTTCAACCTCTGAATAAGAACCATCTCTAATAAGACAAGCACATTTTAATCTGCTGAAGGTGATACTGACAGACAATGCTTATAGCGCACTATATGATTTTTAAATGCGGTTTAGCATTCGTTTTTATTGCCAGACTGAATAGTTGCGTTTTGGTACCGGACATAGCAAACATTCAAGATATGTCTATTTTATTGCTTTCATCATTTCAAATGACCATTTTTAATCAAAGAAAGCTTTCAGCTTCGCCACTTTTATGGTATTTACAATAGGGAATTTAAATTTCTTTCTATTAGTAGCAAACAACATAAAACCTAAAACGACCAATCAAGCTAGAACATCAAAGGTCACAAAATCAGGAAATATATTGTCTGTTGGCTTTTGATTGACTCGTAGACACGGAATTCATTTCTTTTAAATTAACAAATTAAGTGTTACAATTACTGATTTCAGACGTACAACAAAACACAATCCCGTTATCATGGTTTATACCCACTCCTCCGGAACCCTAAACAATATCAAGATAAAAAACACAATCCACCAAAGTGCTTCCGCCCATTCCTCTAACATCCAACCAAGAAAACAAAAACCAGCATGTATTACAGCTACACCGCCACATACAACACAGTCCATAAAACAACACCATTAGTCAGAACATGATCATGTGACGACATTCATTCCCCGATAACCAGACTATATAAGTGTTTCACAGGGCAAAAAAATGATTGTGTTTATTTCTGCAGTTTTCTCACTTTGTTCAACACCTTCTTTACCACCATGTTCATAGTGATGACTGCACACTGCCATACATTCTGTTGAATTTGTTACAACACTATGCAAACAATTACATGCGGGATTTCTTCATTCAAACAACATCTTCTCCACACTGGTATACAATTAGCAAATTACATCACTGATAAAAAGATATGTACAAAAAAAAACTTAGAAATGAAGGTACACTGTATGTCTTTTGGTCAAACTTTCATGAGGAATTCGACGACACTTTGTACGCGCTTCGCGTGAATGAGTCGTTCAGCAGTGTAAAAATTCCATGCGTGTTGGCAAACTACAAATCATATATGAAGTAATGTCGATACAGATTTGACCAAATTTCGATTTTTTCAATGCTTTTGTGTTGCGTAATTAAGCCACTTTAAAAAATCTCGTTTCACGCGCTTGTGAAAATATGACAACACTGGTAATGTCCAGAGCTTTGCTGCATGTCACTGAATGAAAATAGAAACATAAGAGAGGATAGTGAACCATAATTACTGCCATTATTTTATTCCGGTTATCAGATCATCAGAATCTTAAACATAGAACTGTCTGAAAAATTCTAGCCTAAAGGCAAATAATACGCCCGTTGATTTGATATAATGAACATTTAAGACTTATATATTTCTACATTGCTCGTAATTCCTTTTCTTGAAAACTATTATATGACACCGTGTATGATATAACATACAATTCGGAAATGTATTCATCAAATAATAGACATTTCTTAGGATGTAGACGTAATTTATACCAATAAATAAGTTCATTGACAGTCTTACAGATTTATGTTATGAAACAAATGCCTGGCTTTGTATCCCACAACGTCATAACAAAGTATTAGCGAGACAATGGTATGGGGATTTAGCGAATAATTGATAAATTACCAACACACTACAATCTGCAACTACCATAAAAACGATCCATTTTGATGAATCCTAGCCTCTTATACATATTGAATCAATCACAGATCATATTTATGGGGGGGTCCGACTGAAATAGGCTAACATAACAGTTCATGTAAGCTTTGGAAATTGCCGTCTCACCAAATTATTGATACTTAATAATGGAGAACTTTGTCTTAATACTGATTTTATCTCATAATTCACAATAAGGAACTAGTAATGATCACTATTCTTCGTTTATAATGATACTTGTAAGATAAGAAGGCTTCATAAATCATCATTTTTATTACATGGGTTCCTTTATGTATTGAACAAAAAAGAAACTTCGCTGTGTTTATGTGCAGATAAACGTAAATATTGAAAATGGGTTTAATTATTTTTACTTGTATTCCAAGAGTATTTCAATGTAAATTTGCGTGTAAAATTTTATTGCTTCACGTTCACTGAAAATTGATGAAATGGTTGATTAAATGTGGTAGGGGTCGTAGACCAATATCACACATTAATACCGGGTATGGCCACTTCGAGCATCGAGTACTGCCTGGCATCGTTGGCGCATAGAACCGACCAGTGTATTGATTTCTGCCTGTGGAATGTTTTTCCACTCCTGTAATAAGTCATGTGTTAGTTCATTGATGCTCGACGTGGAAAAGGGAGATGTCTGACACACTGGTCCAAATTATTTCACAGGGGTTAGATGGGATCCAAATCTGGACTTTTGGTGGGCCAATCATTAATGAATGCAATATCATTTGTCGAGCGATGGTATGCACGTGCCCAATTAACACGATTTACACGGTCTATACACAGGGGGCTAGCACGTTGAAGGGATGGAGTATAATGGTGTATTATGCCTAAAATGGCCACATGGACCGAAAACACGTATATCATATATATATACATATACAAGGGTTACAACTTCCGAAATGACTGTTTCTGCACCAAGTTTGTTTAAAACTACGTAACTTTTTAAGGAATCGCTCAAATTTCATATAACTGGTGTCTACAGATAGCTAATACATTATATTACACATAACCAGTAAGCACTTTGTCCAATTCAAAATAATGAAGTAGACATATAATCTTTTTCATCCGAAAAATCGTCAATTTCGTTTAGTCGAACGCGACCTCGCAACACCAAATTGATCAGAATTACCATACTAAATACACCTTAAAACAACAGGTAGAGGAATGACAACGCGTGCTAACCATAATTATCTCTGAAATACACGAATAATCGAACTTGACGATTTTCGAAGTAAAAAGATTAAATACCTGCTTCATCGTTTTGAATTAGATCAGATGTTTATTGGTTATGTGCAGTATAATGTATTAGCTCTCTGTAGACACCAGTTATTAGAAATTTGAGCGATTTCTTGAAAAGTTACGTTGTGTTAAACAAACTTGATACAGAAGCTGTCATTTCGGAAGTTGTAACCCTTGTATATGTATATACGTATTATAGGTGTTCTTGGTCCATGTGGCAATTTTAAGCCTAATACAGCATTATGCACCATTCCTTCAATGTGCTAGCCCCCTGTGGGTCTATACACAGCCAACGTAAGGACGACGACCACCCTCGCGCCGACTATTGCGTACAGTTTGGGCAGATATTTGGTTGTTATGTATTTTTACCAGCACCTAATAGTATAAACATTGGTTAGCTTTAACCTCTGGGTTAAATAAGAGTTTTGGTTAAAATTTTGGTTAAATTGTCAGTTAGCTGTTGTAGAAAATTTTGTTTAAGTTTAACCGAATGTTGTTTTGATAAACTCAAATCTAACCCAAGTCCGAGATGCTGGTTAAATCTTAACATAAACGGTAACTGGTACCAAAATGGCAACCCTTTTTAAAAGTTTAAATGATTTTTTAATGGTTAGTAAACCAAAATGTTTATACAATTGGGCGCAGGGATGTAAATGTCATAACGCTGCCGTTAAATGTCGCAACCGCCGCTAAATGTCGCAAAATCGTCTGCCGTTAAATGTCGCATTTTTTGCCGCTAAAGTCCACCGCTAAAAGTCGTAACGCGTATTTTCAAGAGAAACTCTAAGTAGCTGGTGGGATTATACTGTTTTAATTGTTAGGGGAGTCATCCGTGCATACACGAGTTTAACGTGTTTTTGTGTAATGCGTACATTTAGTAATAACTGGTTTTATTTGACTCATAATCGTTCGCCCGAACATATGTAGGGCATTGGATCTGTTGATTTCTTTTCATTACATTAAAAATATGTTTAGAAATCGGAAGTTTCTTTTTTGTTCAGTATATATTTCTATGTATTAAACCATATAGTACTTTGGTACATGACAGATAGATAATTTAACTTATTTTGACTACAATTGAATTGTTTTCTAGAGCGTATTATTTTATAAAAAGACGTGGATATTGAAAGACGATTGTGTCAAAATTGGTTGATGAAACTGCTCCATGGTGATATTCATACAGTTTACGAGAAGTCAACATCTGAATAGACTTTATCACACGCATTCAGAGCTTCAATGTTGTATTTCTGTGACCTTTTAACGATATAAATCGCTTTATTCGTGTTGCAAGCAACATCTACACAATATTTTTATCTATGGACGATATTTTGTAAAACACTAGCATACGCTCGACGGAAGGAAGAGAACAAATCTAATATAACCCAAAATAAGTGTAAAACAATTCCAACATGTTTGAAACATCCTAAAAGAGTTTATGAATAATGAATTCTGTTTGCGCCCTGCTCTTAAATCTTCAGTTACCTAACAGATCTTGAAATTAAATGTTTGGAAACGCGTTTTTCGTTGCATTTCATGCATTTTAAATTTGTTCTGCAAACAACTTCAGAAAATGAAGACAAACTGCAGTGTTCTCTTTGGGATCGAGCGGCCAACCCAAAAACGAACGACTAACGGGCCGGTTACAGTTGGCAAATGATTACGGAGGGGGGCGTACCCCTGATCTCCCCACACACACTAAAAAGCCGTTTACTTTTCTATTAAAACATATCGAACAAATTCCTATTGATAACACTGAAACCGAAAAGTTTGTAAAATAAAATTACGGAATGGTAACAGTCTGTGGTTTATTTCTTCGTTACCCGCATGCTAAATTTGATAGACGACTGCGGGTTAACTTAGTCAAGACCAGTAACATAACTAATAACTATGATACTCCGAGGGTTTGATACCCAAATCTCCGAAACAGTCCGTATAGTTAGAATCATAGTTAATATAGTTAATGATATAGATCATAGTTAATGATGAAATTATAATGTAAAGTTGATAAAACAATGCAGTCTGGCAAATACGTTTGTTCCAAATTATCGTTCATTTGTTCATTTTTTTCTAATTGTACAATCTAAACTACGCTAACGGTCCTCTACATTTCACGTGATTCTATCTGTAACGGTCACAAACATATCCAACAGGGCGAAATGTCTTTAAAATTACCTTTTTATATCGTTTGACCATGTTCATCGCGAACAGTGACAAAACAATTTAAAAATCACAGTCTGGTACCGTACAGGACAATGCGTGTTGGTAAAACTTATGACGTGCTAATAAAATGACACCTTGACAGAAGACGTGATCGTGTATTTCAAGATGAAATTAATGTATATCCCTTATCCATTACTGAGATATTTCAAATCTGTCTGTTCCTTCAATTTGTTTTGTTCTCCGTTATATATCCATTATTTTAAAATACATGAATAATTAAAGTTGTTTAACCAGTAATTTAATGACAAAAATATCCTATTACATCAAATTATTTGAAATTATTTGTGGATTTAATATCGGAAAATTAATTCTAGAGGCGTAATAGAATATCAAAGAGAGTTGGCGTAAAACAACAAATGTAGTGTATTTTAATTAGTTGCCACAAGGAACTTAACGGGGCCAGTTTATTAAATTTTTTACACATTTAAAGAATGCATTTTACGAGTTTTATAATTACTTATTTTCTATTATAATATTAATTGAATGAAATATAAAAATGTTGCGGACCAAATGCAAGGTAAAACAGCCCACTTACTGATTACTTCAATATCGTACCACTTTATAACCTATGATTTTTGAATCCGTTCTTTATTTGTTTTTGTTTGGTTTTTGTGACGTTGTTGGGTTTAACGCCGTTTTTCAACAATTCTTCTGTTATATACGGTGACCGATTCGCCTAACCAGTTGTTCATGGACTGTATTATAACCAGTACTAACCTATCCTTCCACATGGAGCCGGCAACTTCTCCATAGATGAGGAGAAAAATCGACGCTTTTGTCAAATTTTGCATAGAAGGTATGACCTGGATTTGAACCCGGATCACCGGGTTAAAAGTCCAGCGCACTAACTATTAAAACACGGTCACATGTTTTATATTGTGCAATATTATCTTAAAAATGAGACTTCCTCAAGGTTAAGATTAATATCTAAGCCTTACGGTACATAGAATAAATTAATAGTTAATGATGGAGGCATTACAGAGAACAGAACGGAACGGATATGTGCGGATATGAATATGTATAACGTGGTAACCAATACAATGATGAATGATTGATCTATTCGGTGATAAAGTTTGAAATTGTAAATCGTGATAACTAAGTATGGTAATCAAAATTTTCATTTGAAATCGGCGATGAGAAAATCTTCGAAGTAGTGTTTTATCATTTAAACATAAGTACCAACACAGTTGTCATTGTTCGTCATGGTAATTGGATTAGAGGACACAATCAATGTATTTTCACGGGGGTTTACGTCGCCAGTCCTATGCCGACTTTCCTAGCTTGAACAGTGCAGGAAGACCCCATGAATAAACTTGGATAGAGCCATCGACCTTCCTTAGGCCAGCCGGACAGTTTCCTCAAATGTGAAATTTTGTCCCGGGAGGGATTCGAATTCACAGCGGAGAGAGGCTAGTGATGACTAGCCAAGGACAATAACAACCTAACAAAGGAGGCTCCTAATTATATTAGGATATTGACTTATTCAATTAAACAACGATAAAGTAGCGTAAGAATTTAATATTTCTGATAATACCAAATATCCACGCTTTCAATTATTCAGCAAATGAACCAGCTAACATTATACTACTTGCATATACAGAAAGGACCCCTCTATTGTCAATATTACTATCGACAAGTAACACTAGACATCGTTTAGTGAATATTTTATATTGGACATAATTTATATTGCAACACTGAATATTATAGGCAGCATAAGTACGCATTATTTTAACGACATTCAATACAATCTTATTACTAGACATTGCTAATTGTGTTGAAAAGCATATTTCAAGATTAACATTTAGATAGCAAAGACACCAATATCAGTTAATGAAGGGAGTAGCGAATTCGCTAAAATATAGTGAGGAGGTTTTTTAGGTATTTTAGAGTAGTTAAGGTATTCGACATTCTGAACAAAGCTTCTTCTGGACAATCGTATTCATCACAGTCAATTTATTGGGTAGATTTAGGTACACGTAATTGGAATCGCAAAACAATCGGCCCCTGGACTCGTGTCGTGATACTAAGAAGTTATTGGTAGGTGAACTGATGCTAGACCATTATTTCGCGATTATACCCGATCAATGGTTCGCCCATAACATAAAGAAGATGGAAAACATCACAAGAAAATTAAGATATCTCACCTTTTCTGTCCATAGGCTGTTTTAATCAAGAAATACGATACAATTCCTGACAACAGAAAACGAAGCACAACTGCGAGTGGATTCATGTTGTTTAACATTGAGCAATGTTCGTATATTACTAGGCTTAAACGCTATCAGTGCAATAGCACCATGTTCTAGTTTTCCAATATCAGTATGATGCGACAAGAAGTATGATATTTCTCATAGAACCAGTCTTAAGAAACCTGAAATAATCGAAAATCAAATGCCATATCAGACACATGACTGAAACAATGCGTCGTTGATGCAACAGATATCGTTGTGTTGTTGTTGTTGTTGTTGTTTTTGCAGTAGTTGTTGTTGTTGTTGTTGTTGTCGTCGTCGTCGTCGTCGTTGCATTTACTGTGATTATCAAGACACATTACATCAAGATGGGTAATTCACAGAACAGCATTTACTATAGCGCAATGTTTTAATAAGCATATTTAGATAGCAGTTTGAAATAGGTGACATACGTTTAGTCTATATGAAATATTATTTATGTATGTGGTTATGATAATCAGTTTTGAAATTTTGAAAAAAAACTTACTTTTCGTGTAGAATCTGAAAACAAAACTTTAAATCATGTAAATCCAATTAAATAGTATGCACGCTATCAAATATCTCGGCATATTTACGAACTCTATAAACTTGAATGGATTTCCTGTATCTCCCTTTCAAACTAAATATATGTTACGAACAAATCGTGAGGCAAGTACAGAAAGTTGATTGTGGCTGGTGGCAAAAGATCAAATTTGATGAATGTGGTTCATGCATACCATGAGAAACAACTTGAAACATCAACTTCAACTATCTTCACCGACTGTTTCAAATCATTTTCTTTATGCTGAGAACACTACGGGAGGCCTAATTCGAGACATGGCTTTCCCGCATTTCTAACTACGCTTATTGTGTACAGACTTTCTTGGGGGTATAAGCTATGTTCATTTTTAGGACATTCACACGATACGATATTGAAAAAGAACTAAAAGGTCAAATTCCAACAGAGAATACCGAGTAAATAATTTTACTAAGTAAATGACGTGCATTATCAAATCTTTTTATTATCGCAGATTTTTTAACCGGTGGGTAAAAATAGAACGCGGCAAAAAATGCAAACAGGCCATCTTTTGTTGATTTCCAGTAACGCAACTGACTCATTAAAAAATCTCCTTATCCAAAAAATGTTTAAGCGACTTTGACAACAACAACAATTTTGTTCGTTGTTCCAGTTTTTTTTTATTTCTAGTATAATGATGTAAACTGCAACAAATATGCTTACTTACCCACTTACTCACGGGTAAAAAGTTGGTTTACGGTCATGATAGCCTCAGCGAAATACTGTAGTTTACCATGTATAAATACGAACATTAAACCGGATCAAGAACAGAAGAGAGATGAATTATCTGATACCAAAGAAATCGGGGACTAACCCAGTTAGTCGGAAATGCGGTTATCTCGATCATCCAGATTTCCACGTCAAGTGTCAATTTGTTTTGACTTCCATATCTGATTCTCACTTCATCTGTTAGTAAGTTGTGTATATATATTCAGTGACGTCAGTGTAAATTAGGCTCGTAATTAACTGAATTTTAAGATTACTGAATGACTGATACAGTGGGACCGCCAAATTCTGGTCGTGTCAAGACCATGGAAATGTCAGAGGGGGGATCCGGAAGAGAAATATTCGATTTTAGACAAAATAAATATGTGTCATAAATGATATTTAAAATCAAAGATAATTTCAGTTCGTTGGCGTCATTATTTGAGTAGCATTTGTTTGTACTTCTGAACGTTTTCTCTTTGATGAATATTTAGTGTAGAATTTGATTAGCAGCAGAAGTGTATCGCACATTCCGTCGTAGTTCACATTTTTCTTGCACTCCAAATGTTTTCTTTTCGGTGGCGCAGGTCGCGAACTTTAAACTGAAATACATAGCACCGTTTTGAACAAATTTGTTCCTGGTTTTACGTACACATAGAAACGTTTTTCCAAACCAGGATTTTCCCGAAAAAGAATTCTACCTAATTATGACAAAGGTTTGGATGCATCTGTAATTAGCCATCAGTAATAAAGTATCTACCTGTAATTAGCCATCTGTAATAAAGTATCTATCTGTAATTAGCCATCAGTAATAAAGTTTCTATCTGTAATTAGCCATCTGTAATAAAGTATCTATCTGTAATTAGCCATCTGTAATAAAGTTTCTATCTGTAATTAGCCATCTGTAATAAAGTATCTACCTGTAATTAGCCATCTGTAATAAAGTATCTATCTGTAATTAGCCATCTGTAATAAAGTATCTACCTGTAATTAGCCATCTGTAATAAAGTATCTATCTGTAATTAGCCATCTGTAATAAAGTATCTACCTGTAATTAGCCATCTGTAGTAAAGTATCTACCTGTAATTAGCCATCTGTAATAAAGTTTCTATCTGTAATTAGCCATCTGTAATAAAGTATCTACCTGTAATTAGCCATCTGTAATAAAGTATCTATCTGTAATTAGCCATCTGTAATAAAGTATCTATCTGTAATTAGCCATCTGTAATAAAGTATCTATATGTAATTAGCCATCTGTAATAAAGTATATATCTGTAATTAGCCACCAAACTCCTAAACAGAACTAAGTAGTCTCCTAAGTCGAATAGTTACTGTCTTTGACTATTAATCATTAACCCCTCTCCGCTTTGAATTCGAACCCCTATCTGATAGGAAGCTGCCCAGCTAGCCTACGGCAGGTAGAAGACCTGAGGTCCAATACCGTTAAAGCTGAAAAAGTTGTAAAAATGTTTCTGGCCTTCGGAACGACGCTAAACCCCAGAGAAAAAAAACGTGTCACGTGATTTTAGTCATTACAGTTCCGTCTCTTTTTCTGTACACGATTAATTGGAATCTTCGTCATGTAACGGGCATTTTATGAGCACTTCATTATTCGGTCTGTCTCTGGATAGGATAGCGGGAATTGCAATTTTCCAAATGACAGCATTATTGAACATAAATCGATATTTTGTAGCGTGCCCCTGAAACCTGTTCCGACTTGTGAGATGAAATGCAGGTCTATGCATCTTTTTAAAGAAGCATTCAGTGGCGTAGATAGGTCTTGATTGTTTTATTGTACTTAGTGATGTATTCATACTAATCAAACAATTCACCAAATATAAATAAATCCTTTCTTCCATTCATTTTGTAGTCGGAACACTGGTTGTTTGATTTTTCAATATAAGGAATAAGGGCCCAGTTTCTCATACAATTTCATTTGTGAAGATAAAGTATGAACGAGTATAAACGTATTGTATGTAAAAAGTTTGATTTTATGCCTTTTGAAAAGCATTCATATAAATTATAATTAACAAATCTTTACTGAAAGAATGAGAGCAGGCACATGAGAAGAACGGAGAACCAAAGCCTGGTGTATAAAGGATTTGAACAGGTAATATATACGTGGAATTACAACATCGTTACCTCAGCAATTACTGCTTGAAAAGTACCGGGTGTGATTTTAAGAAAAAAAAATAATTTGAGATTTGACTGAAAATCAAATTCCTTTTCGAGACTTTGAAGTTTAGAATACAAAATATAAGTCACAATACAATCTACAAGTATCTCGTATAAGAACTACATTCAGGCATATAGGCACTAACGCATCTCTCTTGTACCAAAGGTAATACTGCGCCTTTAAGACCCGACAATATCTAAATAAAGAATATGTCTTCAAATGTCTTCTAAATCTAGTTCTCATTGCGAACGCTGTCAACATTTGCCTGAAATGGGGGGTTATTAGTTATAATGTCAGTCGTATGTGGAGAAATACTAGTGACAAGGGCAGATGCTCCATTATGTATAACAAACAAAATATATCGTGTAATGATGGGGGAAATCGTCGGTTACCAATTTCGCCATACATTTTATTTGTATAAATTCAAGTTGGATCTCCCAACAATTATTCTATTCACGATCATAGTGAATTAGTCACACATGAGTTAGATGTAGGAGAGAACATCCAGGGGACACATTGTAGTTTGTCAGAACCAAATGCCCTACAAACCTCATTGTTCTGCAACTTAGTACATTGTATACGGCTATAGATCCAGCAGTTTTTTTTAGGATTCTTAAATCCACAGTTTTTTGACATGCTTTGTTCCCAGATATTTTCGGAACACCAAGATTAGTTGCTATTTTGGATTTAACTGTAAATATTTGGAAACTTTATGGTCGGCGCCAAAAATAGGGTCGGCCGGGTGACTGCAAACACGACTATTTCTTCAGCTTTAATTTAAAGTACCTCGGCTATCTTACATATTCTAGACTAGAAAGGCAGTCTAAAATTGTTACTACTGCATGCATTCGCCGTCTTTTCTGTGAAAAAGATATTCAGCTGCTGGAAGAATGCATGTATAGAGACATAACAAACGTATAGAAGTGCATACAAATGGAACGGCTAGACGTTTCGGTATGCGAGAATGGCTTTATGTTAGAAATCCACATGGTGTTCTTTTATTGACATACGAGAAATATTATTTGATCAGAAGGTTGGTATAGGAATACTGGCTTCCAGAATATATAACACTGAGAAATAGCGCCACTGACTTTATTTCTACGAGGTGCATTAAGTTTAGTCTGTCAGGTTTCTCGCTTTCTTATTACCAAATTCTCTGGAACCATCGAACAGAAAATTTCCGCCGACATAACAGATCACGTGGTAATTAACAATACGTATGTAAATGACTAATATCTCTGAAATAAATGATTACCTCTATCGTGTTATAGCGGAAGGTGATTTGTCATGGAAAGCCGTCTCGTACCGCTAATTATAATGCACACTCTAGGACGGTCAGGTAGATAACACAAGTATTTAGGTCCAAAAAGCAGTAAATGAAACAAAACTGATTGTAAAGAACAACTATTGACGACAACAACATGTTGACATCCGCACTTTATAACCACGATAAGATCTAATGAATTGTATCCACAACCTATTCAAAATTGTCGATCTTAATAAAACATATTACGCTGTATACTGAAAGACTGTTTATTGTTATTTTTTTAAAAAATCATATAACCTAGTTTAAACAAACGAAAGACCGGGCGGACTGACCGACGGTTGAACAAATGTAAATGGAGTGCTGCATCATACCAATAGTCATTATTTTTCATTGTGTGTCGTATTCTTCGCCATGACATAAGTTAGTCCATTTGGCCTGAAAATCAATAAGAAAACATGGGAAATTTAATTCGCTTTCTGATTATGAGTAACCTGTTTTACAAATTAATTTTATTGTGAGTTGTCAAACACAGAACAGATTTTATACAAGCTGTTATTTAGAAACAACACAGGTTCAATGATCAACATTTGCCGCGTGTTTCTTTAGTCTAATAACAGTCTTAATGTGTTACACCAATAATGACCAAAATTAGTACCTAAAAAGAAAGATTTTGGAAACCTTTATCATTTTTACAGGTTTCCATGATAGAAAATGATTTACCGTGAGATTTTTCAAAACAAAGAAAGTTCTTTAAGTTATTGCCCTTTTTAAGTATATGAGAGAAGCCAATTTTCCGAAGATTGAAGAAAAAGGAAAGATCCATTTCAATGAAAACGGTAAAACGATGCCAAAACGCTGTACCAATTTAACCCAATTAAGAAAAATATAGGCCACCGTGCAATAATATCAAAAACAAATATTTTTTCTATTTTCAACAAGGACAATGACTCTTACAAGATTTGAAAAATGCATCGTAAATTACATTGGTATATCTAGAGTATGTACCAAAGAAATAACGATATTTGGGCGACACTTTATTGTAATATTACCATTTTGAGTAGTATTTATCGATTACATAACATGATTACCGTATTATGGATATAATACCTTAAATATTATGTTGTTTGTTTTTGTTATGACAGTTTTTGTTGCTTGTTGTCGTCGTTTTAACAGTTGTTGTCGTTCTTGTAACAGCTGTTGTTGCCGGTTGTTGCTATAACAACGGTTGCTATTGTTTGTTGTTGTCGTTGTTACAGGTATTGTGGTCGTCGTATCATTTGCTGTTGTTGTTGTTGTTGTTGTTGCCGCCGCTGCCGCTGATGTTGCTGCTGTTTTGTAGTTGTCGATGTAGGAGTTGTTAATGGTCTTCGATATCGGCATACGTCGGCATTGGTGGAACTCTAACATCGTGTCTGAATCACTTAAAAGTGTCTTAAAAAATGTGCCACTGTTAATTGTCGGTATAGGCAGTAGTCGACATTGTTAGATTTCAAAATAAACGTCGGTGTTGGTCGATGGTATGTTTGATTGATGAAATAAGAGGAAAGGATGTGTTTTAGAATTTGGAAATCGATTGCGACAGTAATTTAACATTCGGTATAAAAAATCATAAAAAATAACACTATATCTTCGGAGTTATTTTACAATTATACCAAACATCTTAAAACTTATGTCAACACACAACAGTTATTGTTCTGAATTTGTTATAATACATTTATGTAGGTTTTGTCTATCGACATTAAATATGTCCTCAGTTATTGTACTTCCCATGTTCGCATGTTACTTTTCAGAACTGTTCTTTTCATTCAAATGATACTTGACGATTGTTCTGAATGGAAAACTAAAAAATAAATACATTGGGATCTATTGGGAAATTATTTTCAAAACGTGTATTTCTTTGTTCAATTTATGCAGTCTATGTCCTCATAATTCATGAAAAGTTACTTACTAAATATTTTAAATCAAATATGTTTCTTCTCTTTATAAAGTTTTCTTGTCTCGTGAGATTTTCAATGACCTACTAGTATAATTCTGCTCTTAATTCAAAGAATAGTGTTTTGCGCAATATTCTAAGAATTACGGTTAGTGTCTTCAACACCTGCTTAGCTCAATTAGTGGAGCGTTAGATCGAAGGCCCTCCAGTTCGGGAGAATGAACCCCAAGCGGCACACATGTTCTCTGTGGCGATTATGTTGAAGACTCTTCGTCAATGGCAATTTGTACTTAACAGCTGATCATTCATGTGGCGTAGTTGGTTGTCATTTACTTGCGGAGAACAAGGTTAGTACTGAAACTAAATCCAGTTACACTGATCAAGGTTAACTGCCTGACAGTATAAAACTGAAATACTGCGGAAAACAAGCGTGAAAACGAACGAAAATCATGAATTTTCAACAAATCATTTTGTCTAATAAACCATCTAACACGTTCTAAATGATGATGTCCATACTGATTACATGTAGAGCTCTGTACCAAAACCCGCGAGTAAAAGTTACATATAAAAAAAATATTATGGGACGCACACATATGTACGTTTTCTTTACACGGCGCTGCATCATTATCAGAGTTTAACTCGTTTTCTTCAAGTTCTCGGTCTGACTACTAAGGTGAAGCTCCGCAAAGACACCATTTCATCATATATGACTCAATTTTATTGAAGATTTAACCAATGTGCTACCAGCATTTTCCGAGTCCGAAGTTATAGAACTTGGGATTGGTCTCCCAACTCAAACCAAGGGTTGTGTCTTGAATTCAGTGGACGTTAGTTGATTTATGTTATTACTTTTCAAACAGTATCCATTTCAGGGAATTGATTAAAATGTTAACTCATATTTACAAACATGCATATAGTTCGTGAACAAAAATGAGATTTGACTTTGGAGCCCTATCCAAAATTTTATCATTTTTGGACCCAGGTCGATTTCAGAAAGAATTTCTTGCAGTTCTGGTAAAGTTTTATATTTATATTATTTATATTACAGAACATGTCTCATTAATATTCTGAAACAGCAAGGGGAGCTAACTATTATAGATATAAATCCAGAAAATATCGATGTTGTCGTTCTTTTATCAATAGTATTTTTTTCATGAGGGGAGATCACTAGTATATGTATAAATATGGAAATCACCACAGTTGTTCTTCGTTCATTTATAGTATTTTCAGCATTATGTTGAGCAAGGCATTTTCTCCCATAGAAGGCAACTTACTTTAAACTCAGTTGGCGATAATCACTGGCATGGGATGTGGTAAAAGTGACTCATTTGTAGTGATAAACAGTCCTTTCTAGAGCAGTATTTACTGGCATCTTTTTCTCGAAACCAGTATGTTTCTCAGCGATACATCATTGAATGCTAAACACCGATCACTTGACGAATTCTTAAGTAAGTTTTCTTTTAGTTCTATCATCGTTTTATTCATTTAACGTTTAAAAATTACGGTTAAATCATCCATTACTACAATATATATATTGGAATCTTTCGCAAAGTAACTACCGGTATGGAACATTCTTAGCATTGTAATATGCCAATGTTATAAAATATCACACGACAGTCATTTTTACGACACCGACATATCTGTCGTCGAAACATCACAAGCATATATAAAACAGAAAATCTTCGAGTTGATAAATATTTAACAACCCTTGAAAATGGATACATTTGGGTTCAAATGTATAACAAACATCATATGTTAGAACATGTATATTTCATATAATCTACCAGCAATAACAATATAAGATTCCAGGAGATGTTTCACAGACATATCGAAGCCATGAGAACACTTTTCCCGCTTAACGGTACACACCTTTTTCAAATGTACCAGAAAATATATTTTGGCAATTTATCTAGGGCCCTAGCGCCAAAGACAAATGATTGCAATAAGTACCTTTGGCACAATTCTTATTTACGAACGGTTCTATCATGGTAACCGTACTTAGTGAAACAACACAAGGAAAGAACAGTGATTAGTTTCTAACTTATTATTATTATTGATTATGTTAAACATGTAGTATAGTATGTATAATACATAGATAGAAATAAGTTTTATCACTAAAACAACATTAAAAAACAAATGTATGTATAAATATATAATTAATCATTAACAAAGTTATTGAACTACTATAAATGAAACATAAACAAGAATGATACAAAAAAACGGAATTAGTATTCCCTTATTTCCATTGTTCATACCTGTATTATGACAATAACAATAAAGCTATCAAAATGGATATGAAATGGTACGCTCGCGCGAAGTGTTAAATTAAAATTAAATAAATTAAAAAGATAAAATAAAATTTAAATCAAAAGGATAGTTGAAGTATGATATGTGATTTAAATGCTCTGTTCACACTGTACTGACACACATGTGTCTTTGGGCATTGCAAAAAGAGGCACACAAATATTGCGCGACATTCAAAACAAAACAAAAAAATCGACAGAAATTTATATATACATACAAATATATTGAGAACATCAATATACGCAGTCATATGTATAAGACTATGCAGATATGAAAAGAACCGAACCTTTTTGAGCGATACTCACATGAAATTAACACAAGAAAAAAATGTTTGACTTTTCAGACACCAAAATATTAAACGCAACAAATTTAGATTAACAGTTTTACACAATGATACACTTAAGCACTTATTGTTACCAGCAGATATTAAGCATCAATGTAGAGCTACTTATCTAGCCTAAAAAGTTTTGCATAAAACAACTTTCATCACGTATTTTGTTTTATTTTTGCTGACATTATATAAATATGAAATAACTGTATGAAATAAACGCTTTTTTACATTGTACCCAAATATTTATTCCTCATTACATTACACAAGGTAAAACATATCATAAAATGATATTCAGTATCAGTTTTAGTGGAATCACAGATCGTTTTATAAAATTACTGTCCTTCATTTAGCTATATTTCAAAAATCACTTGTTCCTACTTCGTGTGTATGAGAATGAAGATTAAAACAAGCAATTTCATATCGTAAATTTTCTGACATACATTTGTATTGACATAATCTGCGCAACCAGAACCAGTTTTAAACTTACAATAATAATTCAATTTTGACATGAACTATTTTGAATAGTATGGTAGTTGAAGTTGACATTAGTCTTCCCGAATAAATGACTGCCCTCTCTACATTTATAATACCACACAATAGAATATCTGTATAACGTTCAAACACGCAAAACGCTCCGTGTTGGAAATTAAAATCTATTCTATGTCTGATATTATTGTATGCATTTTTATTTAAACCATTTACTAATATTGACTACACTATTCTATGAATCGGAGCATACTTCGTGAATAATCCTATTTTAGATATTGTAAACAAACATACAGGTTCCCAGTTCAAATGGCATGACCCATATTTTCTTTTAGAAAAACGAATTCAAGATAAAATGAGACTTACTGTAAATGTAATTACAGCAGATTTCTTACAGGAAATATACCATGTTCACTCCATACCGTCCTGGTACACTTGAAGTGCAATTCAGCACGCAACTAACGGCCACATAACTATCTCCCATTGGTGAGTAAATGAATATATATTTCATATATTAGCTACATTCTAAACACTTTATTGTTGAAGGTTTCTTAGAAAAACCGGTCGGAGGTTTTGTAACCGGTAATCAGAGGTTCAAATAGTCAACCTTATAACATATATACTTACAACATTCACTTGTTTATATTATAATTAAATTTTTGTCCAATTAATTTTCCTAGTTTTTCATTGAATGGTTCAAAAAAATCTTCCAATATAAGTCTAGTCTTTTCAAACATATTTGGAACTGGGCGTGTGTTTTTATTTTTAACGTTTTGTTCATCAATGTCTTCAATTGTTTCTTCAGACAAAGGCTCTGAAACAGTAAAACTTGAAGATAATATATTCATGTAGTTTATTAAGTCCATTCAGACGTATGTTTTACATTTACGAGCTGTGCTTAATATTATTTCATTATAATGAGAGCATGTCCTTAAAATCGCATAAGAAATGCTAAGATAAAAGAGTTAATTTAATTTTGTAAAACATTCACAAGTTTAGTGAATATTTGGTTTAAAAGATGTAATAACATCATGTATATGCAAAGGAAATCCACTTACTTATTTCCAAGAAGGAAAACATTTCCTTTATAGCAGATTTCATATCCTTTGCGCGGTCCTCTACTTTAGTTATCAATATTTGTCTCCTCGGAAATAACCTTAAATAATCTTCTAAGTACACATAGTATATTCCTATTAAGAGAAATGCCTGCAATAATAATGATCATTTTCATAACATACTCTAAAGGTGAATTAAAAAGATTATTACAAGCATAGGGTCACGGATTCTT
The DNA here is from genome assembly GCA_008271625.1 of Lutraria rhynchaena. NCBI lineage: Eukaryota > Metazoa > Mollusca > Bivalvia > Venerida > Mactridae > Lutraria > Lutraria rhynchaena. The sequence goes on from VIBL01000012.1 coordinate 4,928,298, forward strand.
CATTACTAACAACCAAACTACTAGGTAATATAGAGTTGCTATTATATATATATATTATATATTATATTATATATATAGCTACTATATTGCTACTACTGCCTGTATTTAAAACAAGTTTCAGAAATAGTACGTCCTGTCTGTTCTAATTCTAATTCTATTTGGGTACGCGTTCCGCGCAACAAACTAGACACTTTTCAGATGGTAACTGACGAAACCCATATAGCTACTGCGTAGTGTTATGTCATAGCTGACATCGGTCAGTTATTATATATTGGAATGATTTTCAAAAAAACAATACCTTGTATTATATGAAACTGGTGTGGAAAATGTCGTTTTGGAAATCGTAACCCTGGTATATAATCGTATACAGTGAAATCTTAGACAACGACCACCCAGCAAATAGGAAGAATAGGTCATTGCGCATACTTGCCCTTTATCCAGAGGTTAACTTAGTGTATGGTTTGGATAAAAAAGGTCAAAGAGTGTTTGTTGTGTTTACGTGAATTCTATTCTAATGTCAGTCACCACTCAGGATAGAATGTATATAGTTATGTACAGTCAATGTTTATTTACGATCCGTTTGACCGTCGTGGACCCCGAAACACAAAATGGCGAGAATATTTGATAGTATACAATGGTGTTTTGGACGGTAAAAGAGATGAAAATTTCAGAAAAACGTGTTCTGTCGAAATACCGATTCAGCTTATCTTTAGTATTTTTCTAACCGATAATAGTGAGAACCACATTGTACACGCCTTTTCAAGAGATAGCATGGACGAAATGAAGATATATTTGAAATTTCATGAAAATAATTATAGTCAAGGTTACTTTATGTTTGGTACAATGCCCGCAAAATTACAAACTGCGTCGTTATTCTGGACAGAAGCCACTAAAACATAAACCTTACGTTGTAAATAAGAAAACGAAACAATATCTTACCGACATTCCGGATGACTGCTTGTCAACACATCGCCTTAAATTTGTTGCGTTTCTGCATTCTCTATCAAAAGCTCTTATTGCTGAAACGACTCTTGTATGAAACAATTGTGGTGAAGCATTTAGATTATAATGTTTGAAGTCCGAATATGACCTAGAAAAGGAAAAACAACATTATATTAAAATTCGTCATACGAACTGTAAATAAACGCATCCTGATTGGTCGATTCTGCACCCTTTTGAAATGTAATTACCATAACGTTAATTAGTGTTTTCATAATGGCTTAGTTATTGGCCTGAAGGTTGTCATATTATGGCTAATATGACTGCCTGAAGCCTATAGCAAGGCCATTATGAAAACACTTAATTATAGACAATTTTTGTTAACCATACATATTTACAAAAGTGCAATAGGTTTCATAATGGCCGAGTTGGACAGCTAATCAGAATGACCGAATCTACTACTTGCCGAATTTATTTTCATAAAGGCTATGGTTTTTCATAATGGCAGAGTTTTGTGTTCATATCGGCCCTGCATTTGAAATGAAGACACTCCTAATACTGAATAGTTAATTAATAAACTCTATCAAAATGTTTCCGAAATGACTGAAATATTTTTGCATCTAATGACATCACTATACTGCTTCGGCTTGATTCTTAAATCAGTGCTACAAACGCGTATGTCATGTTTTTGAGATGAATCAAATACATCATTTCTAGTTTTCATCACGAAGAAATGCAGAGGAAATAATAGGACCTAGATTATGTAGTCGTTATGAAGTGGTCGTAATACTCAAGTGGTCGCTAAGTCAGGTTCTACTTTATTTGTAATAGATTAAATAGCAATGTGATATTGGCCGGAAAAATATTGTGTGCGGTTAATATATCTTTAAAATCACAAATTGGTTCGGATAATGTCCTGTGTAGAATGATTGATTGCTATTACCTTGTGACTGGATTCCTTAGCGTCATGATAATTTTGGTATCTGGGTTTAAATGATGGATGACCTCGGCGTTTGAAGTAAACTTTGAGTGTTTAGATTTCCAGTAATTCTGATTATACCATGACGTACTGGGGCTAAAATCACCTGAAAAGATATATGGTTGTACAGTTTGTTCATTGTCTTAATACCGATATGAGAATACAGTCTGGTCGAAAAAGTCATACTTCATCACATAGGATCGAGGGACAGCGGTGTGCTGGTGTTTTTAAAATAACGTGATGGAGTAGGTGTATGAAATAATGTGTGTCTTAAGAACAAGTTTCGATAATTTTACAACTGACAGTAATCTATGCATTATACTACAACATCAACGCTGATGACTACTTCCGACTAACTTCAGTGTTTACTCGGTGCATTGAACAGCGGACAATTAACGGAGCGGTAGCAGGTTTGCAATCCGGGACGAGGCACTCAAATACCATTTTTGAGTAACAAAACTCTGTGATATGTTTGTCAGTTAATCTTGTTATGATGAAGAAAGTGAAAATGTTGGCAATTACGGAGAAAGTGGAAAGGTTGGTAGTTACTCATGGAGTGGCGGATTTATGTCGTCTGTAAAATACTCGTGAGCTCTAGTCTGGTTAACTGACGGTTTTAAAATTGCTATCTTCACTATTGTTTTCAAAATAAACACGAGACGAACAAACCAATCAAATTCTTAAACGCATAAGGAAAACAAACCAATTATTGCATCATGCTGTCCATTTTGGCCACTTGGAATTATGTCTTTGGTTACCGCTTCATCTAACTTCTTCAGATATGTAGATAACAACGATGCTGATACTTCTACAAGTAACAACAATATTCGCAGTCATATCACTAGACTGTGTAGTCACATACATGTTTGTATATGTGTAAAGAAGATGAAGATTTGTTTTTTTTAATTATAATTCAGTTAAATATAATACATGTATTATGTAACTAACGACATAGTGTTGAGAAATGGATTGATCTTGGGTTAAGCTACCTACGAAGGAAGGAAAATGAATTATAAGAAATTACGATATTTAGTGTTAAATCAAATTACTTGAAAATCGGCGTTTCGCTATCCACTGTATTTCTTTCATAACATGTGAAGATATCTGCGGATGACGAGTCAGACGGCTGTGAATATCTGTCGTTCCACATTTCCGAGGTCCGATGGAATAAAAATATGGCAAACAACGAATCCGTGAGGAATTAGTATTCTCGACTGTTTCCCTCCAACAAGGGTTCTTGAAGTTCTTCAGAAACGGCAAATTATTCTATCGAAATATGAACAAATATACATGGTTTCACATTATCTCACGGATCCTTTAAAAAGTTCCAATTTACAATTTTATCTGCTTGATGAATCAACTGTTACCACCCAAAATGTTTACAATTCCAATGACTATATTTTTTCACTGGGGATTTAACGAAGCGCCAACAGCCATGGTCGTATCGTGACTTTTCCAGCTTTAACGATAGAGATAGAACCACCGCCCTTCCATAAGCTAGCTGGACAGCTTACTCACGTGTCAAAGTCTGGTCCAGATTGGGATTCAAACTTACAGTGGTGAGGGGCCAGTGGTTAATACTCAGAGTCCATAGTCACTTGACAACGGAGGCCCTTTCTAATTATCTAAATCGCAAGCAGATGTAATAATTATATGAGTAACAGAATACTTCTAAGAGAAAATCACTCTGAAGACTGGCTTTTCAATTGAGATTTTCTCATCAAACAACTTCGTAGATATTTTATTTGTGTACGAATATATATCATATATATGTGACAGCTGCTCATTTACATACCATCACGACTGATTAATTATTAAATAAGTATAGCAATTCGATTTGCAGGCACAATGTTTATTATGAGACCAGACATTATAGCTGTGTTCTGGTTTCCGATCGACCATATTTTTTGCACCGGCCCTAACGTTTCTAACAGCAAAATCCAAAAATAGTAACAAATCGTGGTATTGCGTAAATATTTGTGGGCGAATTGCATCTCAAAAGTACGAACAATATGCTTAAAGATACAAAAGCTTTAATTGCGACGTACCAACCGTATTTTTACGTCAACTAACCGGAAAAATACTATTCTTTCTGACCTGATCATGGTATAGGCTGTTTACATTCACCGATACTTTCCCGCGGTGTTATCGTCTAGTATCTAGGTCAGTATCGAAATTCAGCGATACGGTCAAACTCGTTTCAAATTTTTTTTAAGTCAAAATGTAAATGAAAAAGAATACATCAATCTACCAACAAATAAAATGACGTTGTGCAAGTTTTAGTTAAGTGTTACACTCGTTCGTTTGTCCTTTCGCTTATTCACTCACTCACTCGTTCAATGTTTTTATTGAAGCCACAATACATTTCGTATCACAAATGTGTCAGTCCTCGTGTTTTAGTAGTTTGGTGGTTAGAAGCTTAAGTTATGTCAATACCGATATAAAAGTTGCACGAAATAATAATACGAAATATACATAAATTAAATTGGTAAAGTCATGTATAAACAGTATTTGTAAGACAGCCATTGTTCGTACCATTTGTTTTTATTACCTCTTATATTTGGGACATTATGTGTCTAAGGTTATATCTCTGTATTGGTCAAGTCGATTGTTATTTCAATAACCATTATCATTGAAATTCCATTTTAAGGGCACTATTTATATATACTTTTTTACTACATAAATGTATAGGTATTTAAAACTAATGCTGGTATGAAATTTTTATCTGCCACTTTTCCGTCATCTTAATATATCATATACATGACATCGGTTTTTAAACTTCAGAAATTGCAGATATTTGCCTTTAGCAGCTAATAATATTTCTCCCAAAAATAATTCAGATGATAAAATACTTAATATTTACAAACAATGGGGTAGAAAGATTTAACGTTTTAAAAAATGCTATTTTAGCTAGCATATGTCTATGGAATGGTCCTAGACTGGTGCTGAACACGCTACTACACACCATTGGCTATTTATGATAAGAAGGGTGGCTTACGTCAGATTCAATAGTTGATCATGATATAATTACAGTCTAACGACAATGTTTGTTCAAAACCCCAATTATCGGAAGTATTTCAGTTCTAAATGATTTTAATTTGATCCGAACACCGATTCCGAGCTACTGAAATGTAATACAGTGTAACCTCTGAATACCGGACCCTGTCCGAACCGGGTCAAACGTCCGGTATTCAGAGAGTTGCGGTATTTAGAGAGTTCAATATTCACAGATTACACTGTACTGTCCATCACATTATCTGTTCCCTACGTTTGATGTCGGGGACTTGCGTGATATGCTGAAAAGCTCATTTAGAGACCACATCAATTAAAGATCACCTTATTATAAAGACGAAAGTTTCGGACCGGATTTGTTTTCTATATTTCAACTTAATAATAAAACCATTTAAACATTTCTTGTCCAAACGGCGATTTTCATAGTTTCATAAGTTACTATAAAGACAAAATTTAGTGATGTGCTAATTAGAAAGGGCGACAGGACTGGACTGGACTGGACAGAACTTGTCTGGTCTGGACTGGTTTGGCGAAGGGTCATGTATGTTTCACCAAGGTTTCGAAACCACAAACACTTGATATAAGTTCGGACTCTATTCTCTAACGATGGAGTTAACTAAACATGTTTGCAATGAAAAAATGTTGACATTTCGTTGTGACATCATTATAATTATTAAGAAGTCAGCGATATCTTAATAAGCTGATATATTACCGTTTTTTCTGGAGCTGTGTCAACTCTGTGGTATGGAGTCTCTTGTTTCAATGCGTAATCATGTATACGTCTTAGAGGCAATTTTTGGTTGGTTTTTGATAATGTAGCGGATAATCTATTTGATGGCTGTACAACCTGAGCAGACTCTGTTGAATTATTTAACATCGGCTCTAAAAGAAAAGAAACATAGAACAGAATTTATTTAGTTACGTATACCCAAGGTAGCTTATGACAATCATGCAAATACATGTATGCAACATCTTGATACAAACATTTGCAAATAACAAATACAAAGTGTATTTGATTTGAGGAAAAATGTTTTATTTAGGAAAAAAGAGAGAGGAAAAAAATGAATAGAAACTCAGTAAAACAATTATAGATACTGATTGTATAAACAAGGTTATTAATAACTAAGCACTATCGACACAATGCATTCAATAAAAATAAGCGCCTTAAAGAGTTTTATAATAAATGTTGGAACAAGTTCTTATGATATCTGAATTGAAAGACATCAACATCAAATGGTGTAAGAAATGAATTACAGTCAACCCTCTGAACAAAGGCCACCCTTAGGAAAGACAAAATGTGGCATTTTTGACAGATGACCTTTTTTCGGAGGTCAGTTTGTTCGAAATAATCAATGACGATTTTTATAAGAATGGCCTTCATTCACAGGTCGGTTTTTATTCGGCGGTGGCCACAAACACAGGTTTGACTGTTTTATACAAGCACATATATGAGTAAAGAATGGAGTAATATAACGATTCGCTCCACTCACGTCATTCACTCCATACTAGTAAGCACACGCCCCACTTTTATAATGATTCACCCCACCATATTTTATATATTTCAAATCATATACTTTTTTAATTATTTCCGAAAACGTATAGGTTAAATATGTAGTAAAGGCTCTGGAAATGGACTTTGAAAACCGGAATTCTCTGCAGTCATATTTTTTCTCTTCGACAATCAATAGTTCTCTGAATACCGGAATTCTCAGAAAACCGGACATTTGGCCCAGTCCGGAAAGGGTCTGGTTTTCAGAGGTTTTACTGTACATTATCGTGCAGAAATAAAAGTGGCAATTATACAATAGAAAAGGGTCGTTTTAAATTTGTTTTCGATTACAGAACTAATATGGGACCAGTAGAAAAGCTCGGTTTTCGGAAGTTTCCGGAAATATTTAGTAAATGAAAGAGAGCACGTGTTTTTGTGTATATGTTATTACTTGAAATAAACATTAGTTGCTTACATTCAGTAACACTTGCTGTTGTACTTGGTTTGTAAAACATGCCACAATGGGTGATCTGATCTGATAATATTGAAACTTTACCGAAGACATTTCATCTTTAACTGTTGTTTAAACAAATTAATACCGTAATACCCGAATCGACAACTCGTGTGGAAAATTTGTACCCTTCGTACCCCCCCCCAGTCAACTCGTAAAACCTTCTATTGGGTTAAAAGGAAAACATGGTTATAACTATGCGTAATGTTCGTTCACAAGAGCAGTTGCATGATATATATATTTTTGCACTAAAATACAATTTAAAAATATACTTAAGAAATCGTAATTAGTACCCTTTTTATTGATACGAGTGAGCTAATACAATTACTAAAAAACGTAATTCTTAAAGTAAACTCCAGCAAAAAGCGTAAAAGTACAGTACAAGTACATTTTAACAGATTCAATTATTGTTGGGGTTGATGAAGTAACGAGTTAACTAAGGGTTCGAGTTGACCAATTCTGGTACAATTTGGCTAAATTACGAGTTCACTAGCTTCCCATTATGCAATGTGCAAAAGAATACAAACGCGTCGCCATATATCCTTGTTAAGTTACCAATAACCCTAAAACTATCGTCATCTTTATTCATGCACGAAACAGATAGAAATTTTCATAAAATTGTAATTCTCCGCAAATCGGCTTCTCGACATTTACGTTAAAATGAAGTATTTCAATTCCCGAAAACGTGTTAAGAAGGATCAACTGTATGTACTAGAATATATTTACTTATGAGAACAAAATGATAATAAAATAAAGCTAATGTAACTAATCCATGGTAAGTCCCTTCACACATTCAGATGTGACAATTATACTGAGATTAAAAAGTAGACAAAGCGGGAACAAATCGTCAAAATGGTCACCACTAAGTGGGAACAGTGACACTTCACCGCAGGGCATTTTGCATTGTTCGGTTTTCAGGGTTAAATTTGGTCCAAAAATCTTCCAATAACTGCCCGGTATTCGGAATTTGGAAGTTCCGGTACTCATAAGTACGGACTGTATCAGAGATTAAGGAAAAAATCGGGACCGACAAACTTGTTCAGTTTTCGGAAGTTTCTGGTTTTCGGAGGGTTACTATTAAATAATATAGATCTTTTGTTCATAGAATTATGTCGAACGTGACAAAGAAAAGACCATTTGAAATTACATTCGATAAATATCGCTTAAATGGAGGAAAGTTTTGTATATGTTCAGGGATAACTTTAAAATATTTCACGATATATTTTTATTATCACCAATATTCATAAATTACTTTATTCCAAATTTACATGTATTGTATATGACTTTGTTTATTCTCGCTTACATACAACAAAACAAAAATGATTATTGCATTAACTACGAGTTGTAGTTGTGATTGCATTAAAACAGATATGCATTACAGTAATAATAAAGTACTTTACCAAACAGGACAAAAACATAGATTAATGAAGAACCACACACAACATACTATTTCCATACATTGATAATGTGTATTATGTGTATATTTATTGTTCTAACCAATGATCCAATTGATTTTCAATGAAAAAACTCTCATCATTGACGTACATGTACGCAAAGGTTACAAAATAATTACTTACCTTCAAAAGGATATAATTCTGTACTCCATCGAAATTTCAACAATCCACCGTAAGAAATAAAAATAAAAACTCCCAGAGCAGTTACCCCTATTCCAATATATTTTGTTGACGGCATACTGGTATTTTATATGATGAGAAAATATAACTTTTATTATTTGAAAATATATACTTTGTCATGAACTTGCGCACTATATTTTTTACATGTATGAATGTACATTTTACATGCGTGAATGCATGTTACAACAAAGTCGCGAAGAAAGCATTGTATTGTATAGATATTTGAAATTTAATGTGACGTGTTTACCCTAAGGTGTACAACACGTTTACGTGTAATAAACAACAAACAAACAATCCGTTTGATTTCTAACAATTAGTCGCACTATTGATTGCAATTTATTCCCCAAAATATCTACAAAATTATACATCAAAATCGCGTTAACAACGTGAAACTATCGGGTTGGTTAAAGCAATTGTATATAATTTCAGTTCATTTCTGCACATTGAACCCAATATCGACAAATTTACATATACCATGGTCTAGACTGCTTACTAACAGATAGATAAATGTCACATTTTCTATATTGAAGTTTTCATAAATCAAATTTGAATATTATGAATGATTTGATTGCATATAATACATTCATTATCGTAAAAATTAAGCTAAGATAATTCCTTTTTGATGCTTCAGTTTCATGTACCGGATCAACACATTATTCAGTGCACGCATTTAGAGAGTCGAAGCATTTTTGCATAAATCAGCTGTAATTGTTGCTATGTCGACAAAAAAATCTACCATTCGTGGTAATTATTTTTTGAATCTGTTAAACTCTTCAAATTGTACCGATAAAAAACTTGTCGATTTATATACCTTACTACGAGTATCAAGTAAGCTTTTATGTTTCATTAGTAACTATAACGTTGTTTGTTTTAAATCGAAATTATACATGATTTATATGATTAAAGCGTTTTAGGGGACAATGACTGCACGTTTGTAATGATATTAAGCTACCCATAACTATACTTGTTCATACCGTTATAAGAAAAAAAGTATTGACTATGGTAATAAATGGTTTCATAGAATGAATGGCGACAATGGCCGCAAGCATCAAGACGGAGATAAGCTCCGTTTTTATAAACTCGTAAAATCGGAATATGGACAGGAATTAATCTGTAAGCTTATTTTGTCTTGCAAAAATTTGTATGTGGATATAATGCGCGCATAATTGTGACGAGCTTTATGCTGAAATCAAATAATAAATACTCTGTCCTGTCCTGTCCTGTCCTGTCCTGTCCTGTCCTGTCCTGTGCTGTGCTGTGCTGTGCTGTGCTGTACTGTCACCGAGATCTCGATTAGTCTGATGTAAATTTCGTATAAGGATAGAAACAGGTGGATTTGAGGAACTGGCGATAGAGTAAAGATTGTGTTCCGTTTAGAAGCTTGTTGGATATCAAGTATTATTTCACTGCTCTGTGTATAATAATTCAGAGTATTCAATTAGTATTCAATTATACACGTAATAGAAACAGATAATTTTGTTCCTCATCTTCAACGACGAAGATAATTTCAAATTTCTAGTTTCTAACCCAGTTATAATAAGAACCTCTGCCCAAACCTGCTATGAAAGTTTACAAAAACCACTATTGCTGGCATTCTAATAATTAGTTTGTAAAATCTGTATTATTTTATTTATTCTGTTTTTCATCGAAATATGATTCTGTAGACATTTATATGGTGCACAACGACCCTATGATTATAATAGTTTCGTGTTTTTAATTTTGTAAATAAGCCAACTTTGTAATACATAAGTTCTTGTATGTAATAGTAAAGTGTTTTACGTACACGTAGAAGTTTGTGTAATTTGTTACGTTAATGTGTAGTCTTATATTACTACAATGAGGAGTGGCAATAATTGTTTGTTTATGCCCTTATCATGAGGTAATAATAATCTTTTTTTTATTTATTTTACTGTTTGTTTTGATGAGGTTATAGTGACACAACACAACACAACATAATAACAAACAATAACAACATAACATAACAACATTTATGCTTTGCTACGCTGCTTATTGAAGTCTTTACTTATCCTTATGGTTTATATTCTAATTGTATGCCATTGTTTGTACAATGTATTCAGACGCTTATTTGTATGGGAAGCACTTTTGAACGTATATATATGTATGATAAAAGTGATATACAAATAATAATAAACTTAGTCTCTTACAATTCTTTATAAAATAGTTCTGTATGACTCAAAACAAGATTTTGTTTGATTTGTACATTTACAGTCATATATATGGCTAACATTAAAACTATTCAGCAAAAAGCAATACCATGCTCTGAATGTGACACACATTAGACGCACAAGAACTGCAATGTACAGTATTGGAAGATGCCACAAGTACTGAGAATAATGACATAAGGTACCATCCAATCATTCCTGAACAGCAAGAAGTGATTAACTCGTACAAGTCAACGTCAAAACTAGAAAAAAAATGCAAAACCGTGATGTTTGTTCTGTTTCGTCAAAACTTGATTCTTAATCAAAGCCAACGAATGCTGTTAGGCAATGAAAGGCAACCAAGTAATTAAAAAAATGTTTTAACCGACTGTTTAGACTCGGCAACGTTTACATGTTCATTTTTTATATATATGACCAATTGATGATAATTGTAATATTTTGCTGTCTAGTGATTTCAATAGCCGGACATCGATTGTTGCCAAGACAATGATATTGGAAAATATATATTCGTTTACAGCCATAGGGGTTTTAGTACAATTGATTATTTTCTAACAACAGAAGAAGAGTTATTTCCCTTTTTACATATTTTCGTGTCAATTACCTCAAATTTATTTACACATATTGGTCCCTGATTACTAGAGGTGAAACGATTCAAAAAATTTCGATTCGATTCGATTTCGATTTTTCATCCCACGATTCAATTTTTCGATTCGATTTTCGATTTTAAAAGGAATTAAATAGGACAAGAATAAAATAGCTATCCCACTAGTTTACGATGGAATGTATTTTCTTAAATACTGTAAACAATGGAACAAACGAAACATAAAACTTGTGAATAGGAAAAACTGAAACAGTAAAGAGCCTGACGACACGAGAAGAATGCTGATCTCGTTAGATTTCAGTCATTTTGACTCGCATACTACGGAAAATGAAAGTAGGTATTACCAAAAAAAAAATCGAATCGAAATTGCCGTCATTGAATCGAATCGAATCGAATCGAATCGAGCATGAAAAATCGCGGTTCGCAATGGATCGCGATTAATCGTTTCACCTCTACTGATTACTTACATTGTTTGGGTTAAATCACGTTGACATCTTTAATGTTAAATTTGTATGATTCTTAGCATTAAAATTAATATCGTGGTGGTATATTGTGACGTGCAACTTCGAACAATAGCAAGTGCGATTAGATCATGAATTTTAATTCAATAATCTACTTTTTCAAGTCAAGAAGTGAACTTTATCTAGTGACTATCACCTAGCTGTATCATCACCCATACATTGTTTACAATAGATTCTGAAGTGGCCCATTGTACCAATGTTAGTAGTCACAATAGTTGAATTTATTGTCTTCGTCTTTTTAGTTATATTTAGAAATGGTGGCATTTTAATGAGACAATAGGTTAGCTTATTTCGCACACAAAACAATGTAATACGACATCCACCTATAGAAAATAAGCACTTTTTCTGAGAGTTTGAAATCTTAGAATGACAATGCTGGCAATGTCTTCGTTGACGACAAATATACTAGCCGTCATAAGAAAGTAACCAGTCAGTGATGTTGGTATAAAATAGACACCGCGCAAGTGATCGAAATGGATTAATTCTGACACAGTTCATGATATGGTTTATTACTATCCATCATTGATCATAAAATTGCTGTATAACATAAAAATTTCAAGGTCAGCATATTAGGCCAAAATAGAAGAATTTTTATAATGGTTACTTTCTTATGAGGGCCAGTATACATCAGTGTCGCCATAGTTAACCTGAGAAATTCTGAACTATTTCTAGTTATATTTTCTCTTTATATTTGTTTAATATTGATTGATGTAAGACTCAGGGTAGTTGCTACATAATCAGGCAAGAAAGAGTTGATTTGAATGTTATTTTGATCCTTGTAAATGTGTAGAATTAATACATGTATTAATATTACATGTCAGGCATTCGTTTTGCGAACAGTTAAACTTAATTTTCATTTTTATGCTCATACCCTTGAACGTGTTTGCTCCCAAGTTCACAATATATTAAGCCATTTAATTTTCATGTATGCAGGTTTTATTATTTACAATGGTCTTATCAGCCAGTGCTTTGATTTTTATAAGAACATGCACTTTTTTGCTGCATCGTATATATAAGTATATACAAGTGATCTTTTCATGTCTGCCAGAATGTTTTTGATAGACATAAAAATGTATATACAGTCAAACCTGCGTTTGCGACCACCTCTGAATAAAGACCATCCTGTCAATAAAGGACATTTTTTTAAAAATCGTTGCTGATTATTTGGAACAAACCTCCAAACAAAGAACATCTGTCAAAAAAGGTCACTTTTAGTCTTTCCAGAAGGTGGCCTTTGTTCTAAGGTTTGACAGTACAATCAGCCTTGGATTTATAAATAGTAAAAGTATTTTGGTTGATATGAGCACACACCCATTTTGTTGCTAATTCATGCTGCACAGTAAAGTATATATTCATTATTATGAATTCCCAGAGTCCTGAATTACTTCATTAAATTCATACATTGCTATACTCATACCAATAGACCAAAACTGGGCGTGTTCTGGGAAAAATAAATTCTTCACCACATCAAACTTAGCTATATCCAAGTTCATCATAACTGTGCTTTACTGTATACATATATTTTATGTGAATATTTCATGAATGATTGGGCGGTCACATGACTTCAACTAATAATTAATTTCGGAGTTTTCCTGAGACTCCCCATGAGTGTTTCAGTTATATACTACGGAGTTGATAGCCAACCAGTGTCCTGGATTCTGTACCAATACAAGCCATGTCCTCCGCAAGAAATGGCAAAACTTCTCAATATGAATGATCAATATCCTGACTTCACCAAAACATGATAAAAGCATGATATTTATATTGATGGGAGATGTGTGTCAAAGAAACTCTTTAAAATAAAAGAGAAAGTCACAACAACCACCAAGTTTACTTACAATTTATTCCGTGAAAAAAAAAACTATCTAATATCAGTACCATTACATAACTCACTGTGTATATCATATTTTCTTTTGAATAGAAGTAAATAGTTGACATAATGACCTCAATATCACATAAGAAAAAATATCACAAATTGGCCATAAATTAAGAAATAAAATAACAGAATGTATTGCCAAGGTCTTATCAAGAACATGAATATTTTTTAAATCAAAAGCACAATAGTTAAAAAAAATGAATATCACAGATGTGCAAATTAAAACTATACAAAAATGGATTACACTCTGTCCAGTACAAGACATACTACTCAATACATACGTGTTCATGTAAAGTCTTTGGACGGATAAAAATATGCGCCAATAGGGCCATTAACCCCCTAATTATAAAACTAAAACTACAAAATACAATTAGTCCTAATACTGTTATACATGTAGGTTCAATGTGGAATAACTTAAGGTGACAATGATGTTTTCATTATTCTAACACTTGCGCAACTTGTATATCATGGCAAAAAATTCATTCAGTAACACATGTTGTCATTTCATCTTAAATTTGAATCAGTCATTCATCTAAAAATGACACTGATGTTTTGTTATTCTAAGTGTAAAACTTGCGTGGATTGTGAACAATTAGCTCATTCAGAGCACACAACTATCAGTCTATTGCATACCTTGTCATTTCACCTGAATTTGTGTCAGGGATTAATCCATAATTTTGTAGGGTGTTCTTATACACAGCAAGTATTGACCAGACATACTAAAACAATGGATTTTCTTTGATTACTTGTTGGGTGAATGTAAAATTAAAATATACATACACATAGTACCTTTAACAAAAATATATTCACACTGCAAACCATCCCTGTCCCCTATTTACAATCAATATCATTCTCACCACTGAAGGGTCTTTTGAGGGAATTTTAGACCAAATCATAAACATTACATTATGTTCGATCTTGATACATTATACTAGCATTTCAGAGCAGAAATTGTCTGCACATAACATGAACCTTTTTAGTTGATATTTAATAAGATATTTCAAACTAATGAAGAACAGAAATACTTCATTTTCTTTGCTTTATGCCTAAGTAAAATTTTGACTTGGTAAAAGATTTGCAACCCTCTAAACCTGCATAAATTATGTGGACAATGTTAAATTTTGTGAAACAAACAAAAATAATAAAAAAAAAATAAAAAATAAAATCAAGACATTTGGCCCCATTATAGACATTCACTGAAAAGTAGTGTAACTACATTACTGTCTTAAACCATTGCAATCCAAATATGGAGAATTATTTCAAAACTACGAAAGTTAAAAGAATTAATGAGGAATCATTTCACAGCACTTCAAATGCAATACAACGATGTACTTTTTGAACAAAAATATGTACTTTTCTAGTTGGTACTATAAACACAGTAATCAATAAAATATTTATTAAACAATGAACCTAACAAATAAGCTTTCATTAAATAGTTGTACTCATAAATATTCATAGACTAGTTATTAATTTTCAACAGCGAATCTTTTAACTGTGATTTATAAATATTCAATAATTACCATATTCATGAATATTCAAAATTATCCATCTAATTAAAATTGATCAAATCCATCCTAACAAGAAACACCCCTGTTTAACAAATCAATATACAAACAATTAAGCCTAAATAAAGTGATGAGAGAACTAGTGAATAAATAAAACAAATATAGCAACAATCATTATATAAAAACATCTACATATGTAGGTACATTAACATACAAATACTGTATACAAGTACAAACTTTCTAAAATCTTGCAATAAAACTTTCATCTCATAACAAAAGCATTTCATTTTATCTAAGTCTAAAAACACACACCATGGAATGAAAAAAAGTTCTCCTGAACCTAAAATGTCTCTGCAAGCAACAAAAAAAAGTAAAATTTTTTATACACGCTAAATATTTTCAAATGTATAATGCTTTTGTTAAGAAATTACAGTAAATAACTAATTTATGCAATAACATTAATAAAAAAGCTCTCTTGCGATATTCTCTTCCCACAACATACACATAAAGTTTTTTCTTCATACAAAGTCATATGTAATTTATCCACCATTCACATTTCAGTTGTTTTTTTTCTACACTGCTGCCAGTAACACGGATTCTCTTACTTCTTAGAAGACTGAAAGCCCTAAAATAATAAATTACCAGGTTTTTAAAACAAAATTCAAGAAAGAACAACAAGCCATATGAATACCGAGAATGCAGGTTAAATGATTTAGAAAATGAGTCGATTAGACAAATGAGATTTTTTACAAATCAATTTAAAGTTTAGAGACAAAACCATGTGAAAGTTACATACCTTTCACAAAGCATGGTTAAAGTATGCACGCAGTCAATATATATGTTATTTACAAGTATGAAAGATCACGTTGCAATGAAGACATAACACTTCTATACAGAAATAATGACTTGGTGCCACTATAATAGTTTGCTTGTTGAAGCTTCTATGTAATATGCCAAAAGAATTATAAATAAGTGCCCAAACAAGGTTACAGTACCTGGGTAAATATCCAAGGAAAACTTGGGGCTCATTTCATTGGCATACCTTAGCTAAGAAATACCATTTTTTAAACATAAACATCTTGCTTATGGTATTTATTTCAGACATTTACCTTCAACAGCTGATAATAGACCACAACAACAATCACAAAGATAAAACTCTTTTTATTATGAACAAGTTGTAGCATGATTTTTATGTTTAAAAACTGCTATGTTTATAGCTAGGTAATGTCTAAGAAATGGGTCCCTGTTGCTTAGCAAGCAACTAACAGCCTAACCTCTGGTGAACTTGAGTAGAACAACTGATCATTCATAAGCTGTTTGGACAGCTCTTACATGTGAAGTTTTTCTTGTTCAGGCAAGATAAAATTCACAGCAGTGAATGGAATTGAAATTCTTCATGAAATTTCTCACATGAGAACCAAATATCTCCAATCAAAGTTTTGATCAGAATTTACAAATAAAAAATTCCATTACAAATAACAAGAAGCTAGTAAACAAGTCATATCAGTCAACTTTTGTTTCCCCCACCCACCAACTAACACACAAAATTACTCAAATATGAGAACCCAAAAGTCTTAATGAAATTATTACTAGAGAAATACATGGGCAAATTAGGAAAAGTCAGCCAGAAAAGGCCTAATCAATTATAGTAATTTTTCAGGAAAACACTCTTATCATAAAAAAATTAGATTGGAAGAAAAACACAATGTAAAGGTACTTATGTATGTTTATCATGAACTTATATGACTTTTTAACTTTTCACCTTTGTGTATGCAAAATTCAAGCAACACTCATTGTATCTAAACATTGCAAAAAGCTGCCTTGCTTATAAACTAGAAATGAGTACAGTCCAATTTGTGAGAATGTTCATGATATTAAACACACACAAGTGAACAAACATAATGAGGTGCATAAATGAATAACATGTAAACAAAACAATTGCATTGTTAAACATGCAATGAACACGAACCTGGACGACGGGGACTTGGGGATCGGCTGCGACGTGTTGGGCTCACTGAACGAGAACGGGATCTAGAGCGGGGACCTGGGCTCACTGAGCGTGATCTGGTTGGGCTACGGCTTCTCCTTGACTGTCAAATAAAATTTATCTCATTCATGAAACAGCCCAACATTAATGTTTTACTTTTTATCCCTTATCATGTAATTAACTGTTTGAAAAATTTATAAGTCTAAATAGGTATTTATATGCATTCAGAAAATCATTGGAAGCAGACACAATGCCCTGGTTTAGACAGCGAACCCCTAAATTTGGCAGCCAAGCACTCTTAATGAATAACCTAACTATGCAGGAATTTAGATTAGAATTCAGTTCAAAGCTAATTTACCATAAAGTCAGAATTTGTTAATGAGGGAAAGGTTTCACTTGGAGAATATGCATGTAAACTAGGGTCAAACACAATGACTCCCACATTTGGTACCATTGGCACTAAGAATGAGGGAAACAAAAAACAAGGTTTGGAATAAATGAAAATACCTTATTGATCCTGGTTAAAATTCTGCTAAAAATATTAAGTATTTCAATATGATGACATATTTGTTTGTATAAGAGTAACGCCACTTATAAATAGAATTAATGTTATATGCACAGACCAGTTAACATAACAGGTGCTCTTCAGTGGTAACCAACCAAAAGCAATCTGTTGATCAATTAACTGCTAGGTACAAACATCCTCCCTTTATTCTAAATGGGAGGATTTAATTTCAATACAGTGTACTTTTTTATTATAACCCTTTGCCTCATAAGCATATTTTGGACTCTTCCAAATTCAAAGCTAATATTCAAAACATAAATTTATTTAAGAAAATTTGGTTATTTCTCTCTGAGAGTGGAAAATATTGTTTGAAAGAACAGTACAGGTAATGGATCCTTTTGTCGCAATGTTTTTAAAAGTCGTCTGCTTCAGATGCGGGAAAATGCAGTATTATGAAGCAAAGGGATAAACAGTACAGAAAGTGACTGTTTTCCATGCTTATGTCTTTGAACAGAATTATGTGAATGAAATGAGTGGACGAGAAATTTACAACAAAAATTGAAACATTCTACAATGAATAGTGTTACAAATGTAATACCAAACTGAACAAAGCCATTAAGAATATCAGAAGATCCAAATCACCGTAATGATTTAATATGATAATAACAATGTGAAAAGCAGGTGAAAAAATAGAAGAAATCATACTGATGATTTCCAGGTCCATAAAGAAATTAAAACAAAAATGGCTATTGTCTTTCCAATGATTTTTTATTAGCATGATACCATCCCACGATAAGGAAGTATGTGTCATGTAGGAAATGATAAAAGAATAAGAAAAAAATGATTGCATAGAAGTTTAAAAGCTTTGCTCAGACTAACCAAACAGTACTGAAAATTTGTGACAAAATTTGACAATATCAGTATGTTGACATACACCTTAGTTTGAGAAATAGTAAAAAGTTACCAGATCTTTCTCTCTTTTCACATTGTGCTGAATGTATTCATGTATTTAAAATGCAAAATATCTATAAACAGCACATGGGAAACAATTGAAAATTGAGTTGAAACACAATTTGATATTCATCTTAAACATAATACAACTGTTTCCCGCTAATGTGACCAGAACTCCAGAAATATATGGCCATATTGTGATACTAGTTTGTCATGAAAACTCAGTATTTGAATATAATTCCAATATGTTTTTAAATGAAAGTCTGTAATACGCATTAAGCCTACATGAATTTATATAAAAAATTAAGAGAATGTGTATAATACGCAGATGAACTTTATATTATCTTGTGAAAAATTGTAATACTATTTTTATTATTAGAGCAAAATATCAATTTTTTTACAGCTGTTTGGACTAAAAAGATCAGTCTTAATGTTGCAGGAAATATAGAAAACTGGTCTGAAAATAAATGTGTTGCTCTGGTCTTTGGACTGAAGTGGTCATAAAGTGAGATTTTATTGTACAACAAAACAATTTAAATCAGCCTTAAACTTTTTTTTTTTCAAAATTGCTTAAAGCATGGCACACAGTCATTTTAGATGCAGACTGGATTGGTTCTGACTGGTAGTTAAAAACTGAGTCAATGAAGAAAGTATGAGGTTCGTACCAGGGAGGCGCCTCTCCTTGTGCAGCACTCGCCCTTCATCCTCACAGCTGCACCCTGTAGCAGAGATGGCCAGATGTGGTGATTTACCAGAGGGGCAGTGTACTCAGAGTCGTAGCTACGACGGTACCTATAAAGAAAGTTTCCAGTAAGTGCATGTTATTCTTATCAGTACTTACCATATATCATCACTCAGTGTGTAATTTGAATTTGAAATTGAGTATCCCAAATTAACTCTATTATGTTACTATTGAAAAATGACAACCTTGTTATGTCCAGCAATTTTTAACTGTTGCAGTATCAGGCAAACTGCAGATTGTTAGCAATTTAGAAATAAAAATATGGCATGGGTTTAATTAGAAGGGGATAACAGGCAATCTTCACAATACAAGAGCTGAATTCTGTGACAATCATCAGCAAAATTCAAACAAATTTAATTACTTGGTATCATCAAAGAGCTCAGCCCGACAACACACAGCAATGTCTAATGAATGGGCAAGAGCGCTCATCTGCCAGGCAGTCTTCACACATTCCCTGATGAATGGCTGAATTACGGCGAAAGTGGTGTCTGGTGGAAGGAAGATGGATGGGTTGGTGTTCAGCTTGCGAATAACATCCTAAAAACGAAATTTTCAAACAATTAAGAACATGATAAGATTGCCATAATTATGATATGCCATGAGGTTATGTGTATATTTAAACATCAGCCAAATCTGTCTTGAATGATGACTAAAGCATTAATACTATCATGAAAGAGGTCTGGTTATTTGACATTTGCAGGATATGAAGTAAATGACACTATTTTATATTTTGTAAAAAAACGATCAATGAGATAACACAACAGTGGCAAATCAGAAATCCTACAAATAAAACAATATAATCAACTAAAGAATATAATTCTGATTATCAAGTGAATTTAAAACAAATAACAATGTTAATAAAAGAGAATTAGAATTTTTAGATTCACAAAAAGCCTGGATCAGACCTGGTAGACAGGGGATTGTGTGTAGAAGTGATATGAGTAAATCTAAAAGGCTCAATTCACAATTCAAGGCCTTTCTCTACCCATTACCACAAAACATGAAACAAAACTCCAAGAAGATGAAGGGAAAAAAGAGTTTTCACACTGCGAAAACAAATTTTAGTGAAATGCAGTTATTTCCAATTTAGCAGGTGAACATTTTGACAGTCAATTCTTTTGGCGTGATGCTTGGGAGTCTACTTCTAAGTAGTAATGTATGAACAAATGTTTGCCCTAGGTTGATTCATTGCCAAGTGGTCACTATGTTATGGTGATTTTTTTCCGGCAAGACATGTTCTGAGAATGCATTTCTGCTGTCTATTCCTAACAAGTCCATTATCTCGACAAGAATCAGTAACTCTTGGATACGGATTACACAGATGAAACTAGCAGTGTGCATATTTTACAGACATAATAGACATGCAAATCTTACAACTGTACAGTAGCACTTATAGTAAAAAAATTGTACAAAAAACCCCTACTAAAACCAGGTGATATCCATATACAACACATGCAAACAAAACAAATTTTGCATAAATGGGAGAAATCAGGATTCTTTTAGTCTTAGAATACAACAGCAACATTCCATAACCATCAAATGTGACATTTAGAATATTAATACAAATTGCATTGTGACATGGGGGAGTTTCACATGCATTTGGCATGTGCTGTGCTGTTGTTTTTTTTCTTGCACATACCCAAATACTAACAGTTCCCAGTCCATTAAATGTCTGTAAAGATATGTAATACATACTTTAATAGGGACCATTTTTTTCAATAAACTGATTAACTCTTTCATCAGATTTTTATAACATATGGTGTAGGAAGTCTGACAATTTATATTTATTTTAGAAGGGACTTGTACTAGTAAAAATTCATACCATACAATAAAGTAATAATTTAGGGGGAAATACACTTATTTATGACAAACTTGAAAATAGTTTTTTGAAATTCTGTAATAAATACAGTAAAACATGGTTATAATCAACTTGGATATAGTGAAGAATC
Source organism: Lutraria rhynchaena (assembly GCA_008271625.1). Classification (NCBI taxonomy): domain Eukaryota; kingdom Metazoa; phylum Mollusca; class Bivalvia; order Venerida; family Mactridae; genus Lutraria; species Lutraria rhynchaena. Next base: position 4,949,682 of record VIBL01000012.1, read on the forward strand.
AGATACAGTGAAGTATCCATTTTTCTCCTGATATGCCATTCTATATTTCAATGTTATGGATATGGTGAAATATGGTCACTTAAAGGCAACTTTAATCCAAGAAAACCAACGAGTACCAATGTGTGCAACCCCCATGAATTAGAGGCAAGAAACAATACAAATGACAGACACACTTATCTCCCTTTCATGATTTTCACAAAGGAATTATGGGTAAAATAACTATATAAGAGCAGAGATTGATCACAAAAGATCACAGACTACTTACAGACACCATTCCAGGGGCATCGTAAAGGTCCACATTGCGGTTGATGTAATCTTGCACAGCCTCCTCAAGGGTTTCAGGTCCAGTATGTGTAATGGCAAGGTTGGAGCGGACCTTCATCTTAAACTGACGGAATGCTGTCTTAGCTACATTGAAGGATTCCTGAAAGTTCAAGGTACAGTACAGAATACTTTACAAAGTGTTTTCACCACAAATCTAGAGCGGAGCGATGAGCTAGAGTTAAATGTTATAGACTATTTTACTGACATGAACAAAGAATTTTATCACAAATATTACTGGCTGCTGGTTAACATCGTACCTTCACAGCTTCAAAGATGATCCTCTGATTATTTTCGTGGTCCGCACTGTAAGTCCTGAGAGTGTCCATGGCATCCAAACGGTCCTGAGAAAACAGATCATTCCATCGGGAGATCAAGTTGGTCTCTCTTACACGCTGGACGGGATCATCGTACGACAGGGGAGAGCTTACACGTGGGGTATAACGGTACTTTGAGAGGGAGTCCAAAGTGTCACTGTAATACGAAATAATTAATTCAACCATAATTATGCCCAACATTAAAAAGTGATCTAACTTTGAATTGAAGTTAATTACAAGTAGAAGACAATGCTAAAAAATTTGTAGATAGATATTAGTCCTTAATGAGAGTTTCAGAAAATGCAAAATGAAAAAGATGTGATCAAAGAATAAAACTTTAAAAATAAAAACAGAAAAAAAACAGTTAAAATCATCCAGACATTTGTAATGCCAATCCAACAGACAAGGATAGTTTGTTGAAACTTCCTAACCACCAAGATAATAGTAAACATAATAGAGATCAACTCAAAAATGAAATAAATAAATTTTACTCAAGATCAAGAGAAACTGATATTTTCCGATATCACCCAGAAACTATATATTATAAATAGTAGCTACTAGAACTGAAACATTACAATTATTATTAGTTCATATAACACAAACATACACACACACGCACATATTAATTGAAGAATCGGAGTATAACTTGTTATTAGTTGGTTACTATCAACACGCTCAATGATTTGAGGGTTTTAACCAAGATGTGAAAAGTTGTCACATTATGCATAAAGTCAAGACTAGGCAAGCACTTTTGGGTTAAATGGAATATTTTCACAACACTATAAAGACAGGTTGGGCAAACACTGTAAACTGAATGTTTGCATACTTCTATGTAGACACTCTATTGGCCAGGCAAACTCTCCTCAATTAGCACTGAATGCTTTCGCACAAATATGCTAAGAATGGGATACACAAACACAAGTGTGATATGGACTAATTGCTAACTAACTTACATCATTATACACAATGGACAAACATTGAGTATTTAGACCTGAAGTTCAATTACATTAAAAAAATACTGTACATAATACACTGGACCACACTTAAAAATATTGCTGTCATTATCTATAGATAAATAAATGTATCATTTGGGCTTACACCTGTTTTCAACACATTCAAATAATATACCAGAGAGCCGTTAATCTAACCAGTGTTTTAGATTTTCAGCTGGTAAACTTGTTCTTCACAAGAAACAACCAACCTCTCAACACAAATGTTCAGTGATAGAGGACCAATGGCTTTAAGAAACAATGCCTTCAATCAAATAGTCACCGAGAACATGTTTTGCACCCAAACCTAAGGTCCATGGACATAAACTAGCAGGTTGGTTGTCATGATTAATGATAGTTGGAAAGTTTATTAGAACATGAGCAGATGCCATAAAAGAAAATGGTGTCATTATTAATCAAATCGTACACTTAACCAATTTTCAAGAAGTTTGAAAAATAAAGAGCAGATTATTTGTATTATCTAAAACGAGCTGAAATGTGAAATAGAATAAAGAAATTGAAAGACAAAAGATAAAGATTGAAAATGACTTTTCAAAAACAAATAACGGCAAAGTAAACCTGGACTGCAAATATCAAAGCACCTTTACCTCTGTAAATAGCTTGATTTTGAGGTGGCTATGTAAAGTTCATTCTTCAACTGTCGTATTTGCCGTTCAAGGTCATCAACTAGGTTTGACCTTGCCCGAAGTCTTACAAGCTCATCCTGTGCATCTGTAAGCCTAAGTACGACACAAATGCACCAAATAAGGTAAAACAGAAGTCACATATAGTTTGCCAACATTTCCATTGCAGACTTTAAGTGCATGAAATAGTCAAGACATGTAATAAATTGACAGCGCTTTGACAAAGTGCCAGCTCATACATTGCCAATGCACTTCACCAATCTTAAATTTGAATGAATTTAGTTCATTTGCTTGAATTAAAGAAAATAAATATCTTACCATCCTAAAATGTAGTTGAAATACAGGAATATTCAGGAAGCGGACTCTGGACAAATCATACACTTAAGTCTCATGATAATGCTGACAAAATCCTCAACCAAAGGTTAAAGACAAAACAAACAAAAGGATAGGTAGTATTACAGGACAGTATAGATTTCTGTTTAGTTCACAGTCGCTAGGGTTAGAGATTTAAGACTACGGTGTATCATCCTTGGTGCTCGCGCACACCGCTTACCCAGAGAGCTGACCATCATCGCCTTTCGATTTAGATGGAGTGGCTGGCCTACAAGAAGGCAGTTCCTCTCTGAGAGTCGTAGAGCTACGAAGGAGAGTATCTCTGCGTCCTGTAAGCAGAGCGATGTCTTCACGAAGTCTACGAACTTGAATGTCATAGTCAGACAAGATTCCAGCCTTAGCTCTCAAATTTCGTAGCTCATCTTCCGCAGAGGATAATCTAGAGATAACAGTATTCACATGCATTGTTAATGTCATACTCTTATCATAACATAATTCAAACAAAGAAATGTGAATTAAATAACATATATTTATGGCAAAAATAATGATGTATCACTGCCTGTGATTCAAACCTTTTTTCATATTTTATCATTTACATAAAATTCCTACAACTAAACATAAAAATAAACTGTTTGGCAAAAGTATACTCAGTACATTAAAAAATGCAACACTCAGTTGGACAAACAGAACTACATTTCTGAATCATGTTTTAAAATAATTAGTACATATATGGTATTGATTATTTGTCAATGAACTCACAAAATCTTATTATTCAAACTCTGAATAAAATAACATTATTTGTGCTTGTATGATGTCTATTGCAGAACTTGTGTTTAAATTGTTGTCAAATAAACATAGTATATATGATTGATTTCTGCATTTTGCTGTAAATGTACTACTTCCCCTTTCAAAAAAAGGTTTAAACATATTTTCTACTGACATAATAAGGAAGAATAAGACATTCCAAAGCAATGAAATTATTCTTTTAACCATAAAGATTTAAAATTCTACTATCCAGGATACAAAGATTGTAAAAGTAAAAAAAAGTATAAGGGAATAATCATATCAATTGAAATGATCTGAAAATTATGACTATTGATTAACATTATGATTTTATACCTATAAATGCCTGACAAATTATTGACAAACTATAAATATAAGTATGCAAATGCAAATATAAAAAAACTATACTATGTATACTTAGCAAAGCAAAAATACTGGGAAGAATTCATTTTCACCAATTGCAGTCTAAGGTACTAATGAGAAACTATAAATATATTAAGCGTCTGTGTTTGGATGGACTATAATACGGGTTTAAACTGTTTGCAGAAATACCAAATAAATCCTTAATCATCAATTGAATTAATTTCAAAAGGACTAGACACAAGATTTATAATTCATTTTTCAAATGTGGTTATAAAAATAAAATGAAAGACAACATTGAGTGCATCACCCCAAGTAGACTTATGCTAAAACTATTTTTGAACTTTTTTATATTTTTTTTTCATATTCATAAAATATCAATACACTCCACAACAATGAATGACATTTTATTGTTAAATTGACTTTCTGCAGAATTTTAATGATTTTCTGTCAATCTGGGACTCAAGAGTTCCTTTAATTGACTGGGTTTAATGTGTTTAACGTTGCGCTAACAGCCACAGGCATTTGGTTACTTTTTCAGGATTACCCCCAGGCATACACGTGGATAGAACCAATGACCACCTGAAAGCAAGCTGGACAGCTTTCTCACATGTGAAATTTAGTCCAGGGTGTGATTCAAACTCACAGACGTGACTAGTGAGCACTAGTCAAAAGACCATAACCACCCAAGCATGATGGCCTCTTTCACTTCATTTTCCTAATGTTCAAAATGAAACAAAGAACATGAGTTACCAAGGCAATGATAATTATCACTTTTTTTGACAAAGCAATATGATAAGGTTTATCTTAGATAAATAATTAACAATAAGTCATATTTTCATACTTTAATGTAACAAATTTTAGCTGAAATGTTTGCAATTATCATTGTAAATGTAAGTTATGACTTGAGGCACCAAATTTAAAAACATGCAAAATACATCAGCTTCAACTTCTAATTATGCAACAAATTCTACTCAGACTTAATATTGAAGTATAATTTATGAAAAAAAAAATTAAAAAAAACCACATGCATATCATTTCACACATAAAGCACTCTATTGTAAAGGAAATTGCAAAATATGACTAAAGCATGTCAATTTCTTTTTATAAGGACAGCAAATTACCATTCTTAATAATTTTCTACATTTTTGGGACTACTTTTCAATGACATTCTCAAGATCACACTTTGAAGGTTTTGTACAAAATAAAAATTGCATTTTTATGAAAATTTCTGATCATATATCCTTAAGAAGAAGCATTTTCTAGTCTCCAGATCTATGCAAAATTTCATACAAACTTACTGGACCATAGTAAAAAAAAATATCCCCAAAAAAGCTAGATGACTACTTTGGACTTGTGAAAATAAAATTTAAAATCTGAAAATGATTAAAGTTAACATCAAAGTAATCATGAATCAAAATTAATCTTTATTATAGAACACAAAACCATACAGTGAGAATCAGTGGATTTAAGAGGTTTTTACAACAACATAACATTACAATACATGTTGTAATATGTTGTGATACACATAGATAAATACTGGGAAATTGTGCAAAGATTATACATGTATATAATTAAGTATATGTGATAAAAAAGCAGCAATTAATAAACTTTCATTATTTTTTCTAAGAAAAATCTGTATTTAAACAAGCAAAAGCTCATTTCCCATAAGGAACTGCAAGGATTTCGTAACTATATGTATATCATCATGAAATGTATATTTTTATAACAATTTGTTGATTATTGATACTATTTCTAAATTCAGAAGTTTTCACTATAATTAAGACATAATTAATTTATTCAAGACACAAAATTTGTTACATGGTAATCATTGTTTTCAAACCACCTTTCACAAAACATGTTAAAAAAACTTATCATGTCAACCAAATTCAATCAACAATTAAATATATTTATTAAATTTTATTCAACTCTAAATTTTAACACTAAAATAACAGCCACCATTCAAACTATAGTGAACTAGTTAAAAATGAAAGTGTAAAAAAACTGGTAATGCTAATACAAGCCATGTGCAATATAAAAAAATGGGGTCATGCAAAAATATACTATCTTACTTCCTCCGTAGTTCCCTAACCTCCATATCACCCATGATTTTTTCACTAGACGTGTTTCGAAGGCTACGATTTAAATCGTCCTTTGCCTCGATAAGTCTGAAGATAAGAATTCAAGCTATAAAGACAGTACACACAAGTAAATAATCGTGATTAATGGTCCTTACTTTCTACGCAGTTCCCTGTTCTCATTCTCCAAGAAGAGTTTATCCGTGGTAGCAGACCTTGAGCTCCTAGTCACCTGATCCTTGGTCTCGGCCAATCTGGCAAAATATCAGCTTTTTCATCACAAACATAATACAATGTAATAGTCATAAAGTGCAAATTCAATTATTAAGCCCTGGTTTCAAAAAGAGCGCAACAAATAAAGATAGACTTAACCAGACCAAACAAAATTTTCTGTTTTTTCATCGCACAATTTTCACTTTCATTGCCAGACCAATTTTTTCCTCACAAAATAGACGATCAAAAACTCTTTAGTTTGCATAAAACTTTTGACTTTCAAGAAATGCATTTAACAATTAAACAGCTTTCCAAATGCGTATAATAGCCAAATTAAATACATTTACTAAAAAAGGTACAGTATATTAGAATAACTGAGTAAATTTTAAATTATTTCCATTTCAAAATAAGACAAAACCACAAAATTTAGAGCAAAATTTAATTAAGTAAGAGTATTTCTTTATTTGTGCAGGTTACAGCTGTAAAACAGTAACAACTGTATCTATTTTCCACCATAAACTGCAACATTCTTTTTACTGACTTAAGCTGTAATTAGTCAAACAATTATTTTCTGACCAAAAAATGGATTGTTTTCAGCAGCTTCTAATTGGGTTACAATAAATTTGGTCTGAAAAGGAGAGGCTTTTAATGGCATTTGTATAAGTGATCTCAAATCTCTACATACTCATCTCTAAGATCTTGGTTTTCAAGTTCCTTAGCTCTGAGATCACTCTCAATTTCTCTCAAGGAATCTTCATACATATCTTGGAGATTATCAATTTCCCTGTTCTTGGCAGTAGCCTCAGCTATGACGCTAAGACTAGTGTCAGAAGTAGCTCCGGCAGTAAAGAAGTTCTGTCCAAGGAATGGCAGGAGGCGGGATTTGATGACACTGGCTCCTCCATACATGCCACCTGGGGAATAAGAGGTGGGGAAATTATATCAATTATTCAATACTGAGGTGACAAGTAAATTGATTTCAATACATGTTTGTATTCTATGAAATGGTTAGGCTTAAGACAAACATATATTTAGATATCATAGAATATATAACGGTTCAAATTAAGTGGATTTGTTTGTTTACCAATCTACCCTACACATACTCCATTTCTCCAGGCATGTTTTTCATTTCTTAGACTTATTAGTTGTTGCAATATAAATGGAACAAATTACTAAAAAATAGTAATTATACTTGTAACAACTAACTGATCAACACTAAAATGGCCAAGGTTCCATTATAAAGAATAGATTTTGTATTTTGGCATTGGCTGCACTGTTCATTAATTTACTATTTCTGTCAGATTTTTTGGAATGAATAGAAATATATCAGGTTTTTATAACTTACATGTCATAAAAACAATTGTCTCAAACTGAACAACATTACCCATAAGTCTTAGACGGGAAGTACTGCTATACATTACTTGAATTTAAACTTTGCAAAAAATGAAAGCATCTTGTCGACCCATCTGACAACTATCTAATGGTCATGAGTAACAGACCTGTCATCGTATAAAGTTTTCACTAGAATAATTAAAACACTCCCAATTCAACCAAAATATTATCTGAACTTTGCAGAACTGACATAGAAAATGACCTTGTTCAATTGATATATCTACTACACTATGTTGTACAGTATATCACATTCTGCTTGTCTTGTTTGGACAGGTTTACAAGTAAACCATAAATGTACCAGGCAAGTGAAAAAATAAAATTTCTGCATGTCTACAACCATAATATTAATGTTACTGGAAGGAAGCCAAAATTAAGCAATAAAAAAGTATAAATAGAAAAATAAATGATACTAACTGTTTTGTAAACGTTAAACCTAAACCAACTTTAAAAAGCTTTTTTATTCTACCCATGAACATTTAAATACAAGCATGTATAAAATACAAATATATGTAAAAGTCTCCAGTACTCAAACTACAGTCATCTTTTACCAAATAGCATTAATAATTAAAATGAAACCTTATGCAGGAAAAATGCCTTAATATTTATACATACAACTTCATAATGTACAAAATATGTCTTAAAAATTATTTTTTTCATAGTTGGATTCATTTGTATAAATTTCATACTTTGAAATAAAAATAATAAAAAATCACATAAAATATTAAATTCCTAACATGGTATATGTATTAATATATCGGATTTTGAAGTCAAACAAGCTATGACAGTAATGTCAGTCAAACAATGAAATCTTTCCCATTAAAACAAGTTAGTTAATATGTATTGTTATAACATGTACATATAAAGTAATATAAATGTTAATTATATATTCTATTTGTGATAGATACTGTTTTATGCATTTATTACATGGAATTTTCAAAAAAACCTGATTTAGTTTTGGATCCAGAATATTTATCTGAAATGAAATCAATAGAAAAAAATCGATTGGCAACAATTTGAATAAAAAACATCTTTCACTCATAAAAATTACATAGAAAACATAATTCTAATGTACTCCATTTTCACTGACTGTAATTGGGGATGCATGTTTATCATATACAGAAGCACCTGTGAAGAAAGACCACCACAAAGAATGAAGAAATATATTGCTTTTATGCACATTCAGATTTATGCAGAGGCTTGTTTAGTTTATCATATCTGTGTCTAGGAAAATAAAAAAGGCTTTTATCAAAACTCAGATTTGACTGCTGTTAAGAGAGGTAACACATGTAAGACTATGCTCTTAACCTGGTCTGGGTCTGAAATTATGAAGTTTGAGATCAGTCTTCTAACTTTATTGTCTCAATTCTGTGTTTTCAATATTTCAAAGTCAATTATAATAAGATTGTATCAATATTGAAACAAACTTCAGTATACATATCAATTGATGAAAATATTTACTAATACATACTGAAAACAAGCAAACTGGTCTAGTTTAGGTCGAGAACAAAGAGGGGATTTGAGCTCAGAGACAGATCTACAGTTCATATATACAGCCTCAGACCTTAGTCAACCTGGCTTTATAATGCAGTATAGATTTGTATAGACAATGCTCACCTTCCTGTGCGCATACACTGAGGAGTTTGAAGAGTTGACCTTGAACTTTAGAATTAAGTTCAATGATCTCACATCCTCGGGCAACATTCTGATCACATGTATTCAGCTGAAAATAAATAAATAAATGATGAAAATACATGTACAAATAAAATTGTGTAATATAACTGTAGCATATTTTTCCATAAAGCAGAGAAACCTTTCATTAATATTCACAATATTTGCATAATAAAATTTATTCTTCAGAAAAAACTTAAATAGAAAAGAAAACATTTTTTTTATTTTGAAAAATTAGGCTTTTTTAGCTAAATACAGATCTCATTTGATAGCTTAATGAGAAATGAGTGAATTTAACTTTTGGACAGGAGTTAGGATGATAAAAACAATTATGCTGATGATGAACCTTGAATTACAACTTACATGGGCAAAAGACCTAGTTGAAATTGAGTAAAGAGTAACTTAATATAATATGTTATCAGGAAACTTATACCCCACCCATCTTATTTTGCCCATATCCCCAATAATTCAATCAATATTCAACATTGCAAATTCAAACCAGTCTATTTGGTAAAATTGTATCATAAGAACATTTTGGAACCAGTCTAAGTTAAAAAAAACTGTGTTTACTTTGTAAGTTTTCAGTCAAACAAATAATTTATATCATACTAATATCCCACTTATTAAACAAAACATTGGATACATATCTATATTAAAATCATGAATCTGCTGTTTGAACTTCAACTGAACTTGTAATAAACCAGTATATTAAATGAATCAATTATTGGTCAGTGACCCCTACTTAAGATATTGCAAGCCACTCCAGATCAACACTTAATACTACAATCATTTATCCTATAAATATAAACTATTTAATAATAGGATTTAAGGAAGGTTTTAACTCCTGTTTGTATTTTCAATAAACTGCTTAAAATTCCAGGACTTAGGGTACGCATATTTACCAACCATTCCCTAATAAATGCCATCCCTACCCCTGAGGCATAAATCTTAAAGATATCTTCTATTTATCTGGATAGCATTTGAACAACTTTGGGCTTATTCGACATAATTTGATAGCAATGAACAAACCTCAGTTTTTTCCTTTTTCTATATAAAGTAAGGGGTGGGACATTCATTATAGAATATTTGGTATAAAATTTATACTCCAAAATATTTTGTGGTTTTATCTGGTTTGATCGATGAATACATGATCAATATCCGGGTTCAATCATTCTTGATAAGCAAACATTGGTATCATTTAACAAGCCGTAACACGAATCAATTTATTTTATCTACTACAAAATAGTTTAAGTGGTCATGACACAGAAAGAAGTGGTTTATACAATTATTGTAACAAATGAATTACATTTTATTCAGGTACTTATCAAAATATACACTAAAATCGGATTGTGAATAGAAATAGTAATAATCAACCATTTGTCTGTACACTCCATGAGGCATATTCAAATGAAGGCAGAATTTGTTCATATAAACAGAAAATTTATTGCCATATTCTTTGTAAAACAGAGATATGTCAACCTATCTGATAAGTCAGTGTTTTTAAGTGGCTGATCTTTGGTCAAATTCAGCCCCATTTCCATTTCAGCCTCAAAAATTTGTATTTACCCTAATAAACACAAAAAAAATTCATTCAGGTGAATTTTTGGTGGAAACATAAACCACAAATCTCTGATTTTTTAAAATAAACATAAAATTATGAACAGCATTTATATACATAGGGCCATATTTAATACAGTTGACAGACATCAAGCTGCCACACCGACTGACATTCTACACTACTCTTCAGCAAAGTCAGCTTCCTGTTTTAGGTCAATTTAAAACAATGAGGTCATATAAGGTAGAAAAATATCCTAAATTCCTCGACAAATTGTCAGGCAATAATGCCAGACATGATGATCAAACAAAAAGCCATTAACTTCTACTTTTCATGATGATCGTAAGTAAGAAGTTTAATCTGAATGTCCATAAAAATCTTGAAGTACTTTACACTACAAATCCTTCACAACCAATCAATCAAAAGATGTCAAATCTAATAATACATTGCATGTATAACATATTCTTTTATAGAACTGTTTGTAAGATATACCGGTAAGTAGGTAGCAGCGATAGAAAAATACAAATTCAGTAATTTGGAACAGATGCAGGTCTGGTACATAAAATACAGAAATCTAGTACAAGTACTGGACATGTAGAGACACATGTCTGGTACAGATATACCAGTCAGGAACCACCCAATTGAAAATCAAGAGCTGGCAATAACAAGCAAGATGGTAAATTTTCAACTGATACACAAATTTGGGAAAATCAGTAGAAAGTCCTAAATACATGGAACTTTTGATTGCAATTCGTTTCCATGATTAGGATTAATGATCTTCATACAAGAACTGCACAAAGCAGTTGATTTTCATATTCATGTAATACTATTTTCAGATCCAATAATGCTTGTGGGTCTTTAAGACACTTAAGTGAGGGGAATAATTCTACAACATTGGTTGTTCACAACATTAATATATATTTTTATTAGAACACTCAAGTATTGTACAGTAAGTTCTCATGTATATCTACAAGTAATTGTATATTTCATACACTCTTACGTCTATAGTATAACAAATTATCCTGAACATTGTCCAGGTGGCAGAATATTTCGATTGAAGATATCAGGTGACAAACCATATACCTTTGTTCTTTATGTATCCAGTCAATACCAGTCAATACTTGAAGTATTTTCAAGCAGATTTAAATTAGGCCTGAGATTTATATAACTCCTCAATACACATAATAAACAATGATTAGGCTTATGAAACAATCAAATTGTTTCAAACGGTTCATTTATTCATAATAAGTTTAAATAGTCACAGTAATTTGATACTGTTGCAACATTACATGAAACATAGCCAAAGTTATATATTTAGCAAGACTCGGTATTCAGCCATGAAAATTAAAGTCTGATAATGACTTGTAAAAGTCATTTTTTCCTTATCAGCAAATAATTCAGCTATAGTATTTCATATTTGGCATGACAAACAGTATTATGCATGAAGGTGAATTTAAATGCCCCAAAAAGAAAATAAATGCGACTCAACTGAAATAATATGTTTCACATTGTATAGTTATGAATTAATCCTATAAGGAGATTGTCCTACAGATCTTTTCTATCATCTAAATAATTAAATCTTATATATGTACTTACAAGTCAATATGTGCCAAATTTGATTGCAAAAAAATTAGAGCAATACATGGATTATACAAACACAGATTCCCTGATATAATTAGGTCAAAAACTTTCCCACAGTTAAGTTGCCCATTTGAAAAAAAATACTGTTTTGGTTTCCTGGAAATAAATTATGCTATGGCAATAATTAATTTTCAGTGAAGTATTTTTGTAAAAAAGTCACTTTTTACATAAAAAATAACAAGGGTTTAGAAAGACATTTCAAAGAAGAGATTTATGCTCATATTTGTAAATAATCATAATAATATACAAAGTCAACAGGAGATATGAAGCAATTTTGTGTATTTTTTTCAAGGAAAATAATAGGAATTGATAAAATAAAATGAAACTATCTTAGCGCTATGGCCATAAGATAATGGAGCATTTATTTATGGCAACCAGATAATCATATCATACTTATTAAATGAAAGAAATAAAGAAGAAATTTAAAAAGAAATTTACTTTTCATTTTCAACTTCAATGTAACACCCTAAAGATTACTACTGAGTGATAAAATATCACAAAAAGAAAGTAATAAAATTACATACATATTCAAATTGAATGTCTTTTTTCAAGTAGAGTTACAAAAATAATCACAACAAAGCATACATGTGGCTAAGATATTTTTAATTACAGTTCAAATAAATCTGACATTAATAAAATAAAGCGTACAATACAAATTCTTTTGTCATTATGGAGAAAAGACTTTCATCAATCACAGCTAATATGTGTTAATATTCTGTATGACCCACCTGACCATTAGAAGCTTTGATAAATTAAGGATTCATGAAGGAGTGAATGTAAGTGGGTTTTGTTGGGATATGGTAAGGGTTTGGTTGGGGTTTTACTCTTTTCAGTGAGTTTCAGTTATGTAGTCATAAGGTTGCCTTAATTGTAGTAAGTATATGATACTGGATTCCCTTCACATTGCAATATTTCCATTTGCATAAAACTACTCAAAAATGCTCAGACTGGAGCACTGAGCTCCTAGGACCAGTACAACAAGACATGTGACACAGGCATTTTTAGTATATCTTATACCCCCCATATTCTCAATATTTACGTAATAAATTAAACAGAATGTCATTGTTTGTATTTTCAGAAAATGGTGTGCAAATGTTTTGAATTAAAGTTTTTAATAAATTAGTGCCTTTTGGTGCATTGGCAGGTAAGGTTTGCACCAAGCATCTGTGGTTGTGATGGGAGATTGAAACTGCAACCTATCAATGCAAAAGACACAGAAAAACTCAATTGCTAAACAAATAGAAGGCCATTTATCAGATAAATGAAAAAGTCATGTTTGTTAAATTTTTCACTAAACAAACGCTCAATAATTGCCAACAAATGAAAAATTTCAATTTTCATGATTGATACATTATTGTTATATCTTGGTGTTGTTTCACCATAAATACCTTTTATCCTGAACAATAAAATGCAACAAGAGAATCTGCCATGAAATAAACACCTTTTAACAGCTAACCCCCTCCTCTGTCATACTGATTTATGTTTCAGACAATCACTAAAATTACATGACTGTTTTCCATGAACAGGCAAATAATCCATTTAATACTTCAAGAGCTAAATAGGTACATGGTTATCTGGAATTGAAAAGTTGAACTTTGCCATTGAAATACTTCAACAAAAATCAATAAGTTTACATTAACGGAGATAAAGTTACGAGAGTTTGAATTAATGTTCGATAAACATGTCAATTAAAAATTCTCTTAAGACTAAATGGGAAATAATTCAAAATGTTTAGCAAGTAAATATCAACCAATAGTCAAGTTTGGTCAAAGTGTTTTATACCGTATACAACAGCTGGAATTATTATATAAACTATGCACATAAATGATTTCAATATATATGTTTAGGCATGTTAGTGGTTTTGTACTAAATTTTGCCGACCCTAGGTTAGCTAAGACTGTTGACACTCTGTGATAAACTTATTCAACTATGTACAGAATTTTAGTATGATGTTCCATCCCCTTTTTTCAATCTCTTCAATTCACCAAGAACGAAATGATAAGCACAGCAAAGATTTAGCACAAAGCAATAATGTCTCATGGTAATAAAGAAGCATTTACATTTTCATATTGAAAATCATTGATACAGAAAATAGGTCATTCAGTAGAGAAATAAATTCTTTCAAGTCTTTTTATGCCTCAAAGTGCTATCTAATAAAGACACTTCACTACCAGGCAATACTCAATAACTTATTGATCCTAGTAAAAAGTTAACAAATAAAAGTGAGTTTCACTTAGATAAGAGAACACAGTGATAAAAATAGTCATTATGAAAAATTTACAGCATGTTTTAGCCCTGCAGGAAGTTCATAGGTATTTTTTGAATAAGTTGAAAAATATGTATACATAATGGGACTCTCTAGTTTTGTTGATCAGTCAGTCTTTATCTAAACTGAGAATATAAGAGCAAAGATGTATATATATATATATGACAAAACAATAGAACACGAAAATGTATGACATAATTCTGTTTGATTTATACTATGTGTATAATATACTTGTCATGTTCATGTCAATAATTAATAGCCAATAATAGCTATTGTTATTTTGTCTAGCGTAAGGAAAACCAACAATAAATGAAGTTGTTATTGGTATTGCTTTTGTATTGCATTGTATTGAAAAAAATATGATACAAACAATACTTATCAGAGCTATGAGTATTGATGGCAGCCATACAAAGATAGATGTGTATATCCAATGAACAATTGTCAAGAAAACATTAATGCACCGAAAGGAGAGCTCTTCTCATTCATAAATTTCCAGAAAATAAAAATAAATGCAATTGAGAAGCCCATGGCATAGAATTGATGCTTCTGGAAAGTAAATAGTTTTAAGTTACTTACACATACTAAAAATTACTTATTTCATAGTGATTAAAGCCCAAACTCTGGTAACTTAATGACAAGCTGGTTGTTTCAACCATAGATCCAAAATTATGAACACAAATCAAAATCTTAAAAGTATACACGAAAATATTTGCACATTAGCAACAAATATAAATAAAGGCTGATAACATTTATCTTATGAAGAATGTGATAGTCAAATTATTTGACAATTTAAATCAATTCATCATGCAAGATTTCAAATTCCATTCTTTTGTGTCATTACAGACTTTAAATTTCCTGATGTAATTTTAATCCAATTATTCAAATAAACGACAAATAAATATAAGCCAAAGTAGGTAAAGAATGCAATTATGTCCACCACATCTTACATTAACACGCTATAAATGAGACAAATTCAAACGTTTGAAATTGATACAAGACTGCAATTGAATGCAAGGAATTCTAATTTCTGTGTCAGCATATTAAATAGATAAGGTTTTATATATTGACAATCCAATTGAAAACCAAGCCACATACTTCCTATAGGTTCATGAAGAATTCAGACTATGTGTGTTTATAAGGGAGGGGGTCTTGATGTTGTGGGTCAATACATTTTATCTGTTCTACAATTCACTTAATAGCCAGCATAGGTATGGATATAATACAGTTGAGTCTGATTTTGGAGTAATCCATTTCACTGAACATTACAAAATTAATTAAGTAGGGTCTAATAAGAGTTCAACAGGATTTTATGTAAAGCAGGGGTGTAGAAATGTTTTCATGTAGCCAGTAAGCTACTAAAAGTAGAAGGGGGATCTGGAGGTTCAATTCAGTATTGTGTTTGTTGTTTTAGAAAAAGTAGCCGGTGGGAATGTTCAAATAGTTGATTTTTCTCACTTTCAGCTCATTTCTACACCGCTGGTAAAGAGAAGGAATTTAATGCAATATATAACAGGATATCTTTGTGTTTCATTGTCTGTATTCAGTCCTAGTGTAATAAAATAAGCATCTGTAAATGGCCTTCAGTCAGAGGTTTAATTGGTGTAAATTATTGATTCATTTATGCAAGATTGAACACTGTTCACAGGTGGCTTCTGTTCGTAAGAAAATCGAATAACTCAGGTTTTACAAAAACGATAATGTATGGACTTTAGTCACATTGGTTGTTAATTTATCTACAAATAGATAGAAATTTAGAAAACTTTGATAGAAGTTGAATAAATCATTCTTTAGAGCCTCATAAAGTAAAGAGGAGAAAAAAATACAAAATCCAAAAATGCTTAAATTTATCAAACAGTATTCTGCTGACACAGCAATATTTATGGCATACAAGCAAATCAATGATAGATTATATCAACAGATCAATGATTTCAATAGAAAAAACCAACACATTGATTTGTTATTAATCCACAGAGTCTCGTAAAATATATTTTGATTCCATCTTATTATTTATTAAACAAACAAAAGATACCAGAGTCATAAACAATTCATTAACACCACCATTGTTCCTGTAAGGTCAATTATTACCTGGGACAATATAGGACATGGTAAACTATTGTGAAAAATTAGCAGTTGAATGAAATCAGCCAATTCCATCTCACCATACGGAGTACATAAAGATCATCTTTCTCCATTATTGCTTTAAGTAAGTAATTGAATATAAACTGATTCAAGTAACAGATTGTCAAGTTGCTAATTGACAAGGCACTTCAACAAATCATTGTTACTCAGATTATCATGGTAACTAACTGAAATATTTTACTTTCCCAAATCTTTCTTTGCAAGTCAAGTCTAAAGAATTGGCAGTTTTTATAGGCTAAAAACTGACAGAATGTCACTGTCAAATGATTCAAATAGCCATCGATCAAATGAAATATTGATTGTAGTTCAACAATGATGCAGTTTTATTTTTAATTTTACATCATATGAGCCATTGCATACCACATTAATTTGTACATTGCGATTAAGTTTCTCATACTTTCATGCCCAATAAGATAAAAGCTTCGCCAATCAAACCTCAAAAAAATGTGCAAGAAATTCTACTACTTCAATAAAACTAAATTCTTCAATATAAATTTACTGTAATGTTTACATTATTCATGTTAAAAATCAGTAAACTTTTAAGTATCAATAATTAAATAAACTGACTTTGTAGTAATATTTCAAATAGAATTTACCTATTCAAATATAGCATTCCACAATTTTGTTTACATTTCTTTTTATACACCCTCAAGAGCAAATTGATCTATAATAACTATAATTTTACACAATAGAATTCAATAGTGTAATACTAAGGCTAAATTATGCTTCTACAGTACAAACCAATATTATTTAGTCCATAGGGAAATGTTGTACTTGCAGTAGTGGAATAGAAGAATATCAGGTCAAATAAAATGATAACAAATTTTCAAAAGACTTCAGCAACTTTTGATTAATATTACTGCCTGAATAATATTTTGATGCTAAAAATAATATAATTTGTTCTTCATACTTGTATTAACTTAAACTTGTATTAATTTACTTAATAACAAGAACAACAATAAAACTGAGAGGCTATTTGTTTCAAATTTTAACATTACTACAATATATCATGCAATCATGCTTTATTTATAAATACATTTAAATTGTACCTTTCAAAATGCAATTAATAGTGATATCAATATTCTAAAGCATATGAATGATTCCAATTTGGTGATTTACATATTTGCAAGAAACAACAAAAGAAAATCTACACAGAACATATTTGTCACAATTTCCCTATCTGCATAAAAAATCCCTCACCTATCAATAGTCTAAGTCATTGATCTAAACAAACATGTAAAATCACATTTTATGAACTATCAATATTATACATGTATAAATATTTGATCTCAATAAAATTGTCCATATCAGTGTCAATGCAGTTCTATAATACATCTTTACAATATTTAAATAAGTATCAGTGCATTGCCAATGGTTTCAATCACAAATCTGTTAAATGGTTGTAAATATACACAAATGTATCTAATCTGCAACTTTATCCACTGTACATTTACATAAATACAAAAGACCAATACTACTACAAATATGAGAATTATACTTAAATTTAATTGTAAACCAACATGACGTAAATACCAATCCCTAAATGGTTCAATGAATATTTTAATACTGAACACAGATATATTAATTAAAGATGAATAAACAGATACATATTGATTCCCCTGGGTTAAACTTGTGTATCATTGTGAATACCAGTACTTGTTAAGCCTAACTCATCACTTGTGTATCAATCTAAAGACATAGGTATGACAAACTGTTTAAACTGTAAAACTTGAATTTAAATCAGTTAGATGAAAAAATAAATGTGCCAGAAAAAAAAAGAAAAAATACCCAAGTTAAAGATAATGGAGCATGCTTTTAACATGATTTTTACCCTGATATCAATATTGAAGTGTATTGCAATATGAGAATGATTCAAAATGAAATATTGATTAATGTTCAATGGTAATGTTGAATTTCATACATCTGAAGTAAATGCTGAAAATGAATTAATATTTCAGATCACTTAAATGTATTAAACACGTGGACAGAAAACTTGGAAGATCACAGAAGATATAACCTGAATTGTTATCAACTATAATACTTAGTTGGAAAAGGGCATAAACTTCATAGCTTTAATAGCCTTTTATCATGTTTATGCCAAATAGTCTACATTTTTTAAAAAATGTGTTCTTTGTTACACTTGCATTCAATCAAATTGAACAAGTTTGGATCAATATGCATACATCAAAATATTCTCTATGTAGTGACTTGGCTGAATATGAAGCTAAATTAGGGAGGAATGGTTGGACAGATGCCCACAGGAGTTCAACAATTGATGTACATCGACTTGTTCACTATTAGTCACACAAAAATTGTCATTTTTATGGTTATCAATGTAATTATTTGATATAACAGCAAGATAGATAAAAATACCGTCCCTAAACAGTGATAGCCATGGATCTAGGTGGCGGGCGATGTATTTGGGAAATTAATCAAAAAGGAATAATTTAAAAGTTAAACTGTGGTAATTTCTGTGACAGAAATATGTGGAATTCATAAAGAAACCTGACAAACTTGATTAAATAACTGATTATTAGCCTACAAAATTTATGGATGTTTTCCAAAGAGATCAATAGTTGTAGTATACTATCGGTATTTGCTGAGTCGCACAATCAGTGTGACCATGTAAGCAATTTAGCAGATGAATTCCAAGTTTGGACTAGCTTGGCGAAAAGGCGGCAGTTTTCAATATTAAATCAAATTCGAATCATCCTAAAATGAATGCTGCCTTTACATCATGACCTGTATTCGAAGAAAAATGTATAAAATCATCAAAACAGAAGTGATTTAAGAATGACATTAAATTAATAATTCGCACAGACTTGCCAAATACCTTAGCAACCGTACGGAATTCGATACCTTTAACCGAATATAATCGACTATTTCAGCTGTTTTACGATGACTTGCATTATTAAGAAGCGCATACAATTAAGCAATAATTATGTTATCCAAAACTTACGTAGTAGTTGTCCAACCATCTTTCTAACTTTTCCTGTAGAACATTAAAAGTTCCAATATTAACCAATCTTCTCAATGAATCCGCCATTTTGACGCTCTGCTGTGAAATGAACGAAGGACATGCGCAACGAGCACGCACCTGTTTATAGGAGGTCCCGTACAAATTATCGCGATAGTTTACGTGACTTTAAATGGCGCGAAGTTTAAAATTCACTAATTGATCTAAACGATTCTGGGTCCTAATAATAATAATAATAATAATATAAATTAAGTCGGAGAATCGGATTATTTTATTTAGATAAATACTGAATAAGCTTTGTGTCACATTTTCCTCAAGTTTTAGTCTGAATTTGTAGTTGAAGAGCAATTATTGTGTTTGAGTTACCAGATCTACTCACTGTTTGAATTAATAATTACTCTCTAGCAATTGACCCATGCTAAAGAGTAAATCGATCTACGGCGTTAACTGAGTCAGCACTAAGTAAACTTTCTAATTAGCTTTGTAAAATTTCAATCATATCTACATGCTAGCAGGGAGTCATTGATGCTAGATGGGACTTGACATTACATTTGTAATGTAGAGTCTCTAATGGTAGACAGGAACTTGTATGGCTTGGTAAAAGCTGAAGTGCAGACCTCATATTTTAAAAGGGCATACGTTGCCAGAAAAAAATTGAAATTTTAATTTCTACATCTGTATCACCTATCAAGACGTTTTGACCCCTGTTTTGTTCCGGGTTTCTTCTAACCCTGACAGATCCTGTTTTTTTGCAGACCATCACTTTTTTGGCTCTGTCAATTTTTCTATTGCTGATATTTTTATTATCATATAGACTATAATTACCTTGGTCTATAAACATACATTAAAAACATTCTGCCAACATACTGACCCTATATTTTTGGGTGTTACTGGTAGAAACCAGGTATTTATTTTTTGGTATTTAAAGATCTATAATGCACATATACATGTATTCAACATTTTGTAAAATCAACAAAATGTGAAAAAGAAAAAAAAGATATAAAGAGCCGTGAATCATAGGCATTGGAGCAGGGGATGGAGAGGCATTTTTGAAAGGGTCAATTTGATATGGTTGAATTTGTAATATCTGTGTTGAAATCTGAATCATTCTTCAGCTTTTGTGTTTTAATGATAGCAAATCATTGAAAACTCTCATTTTAAGGTTAAACTTTTCAATATGTTATCCCCACAATGCTTTTAGCTAGTGCTAAATTATTCAGCAGTGTAAGAGGAACCAGAGTATGAAGAAATGAATAGTGTTGCTATTCTTAGCATTATTTCAACAAGTTGGCAACACTTTAACAGAGCAAATTGCATTAGTTTCCCTATAAGTATAAATAATGAATGCATTTATAAATCTATTTAACTCTTTAATAGTCAAATAAGCATGAAAGCTGTAATTAATAACAGAAAAGAAACAAAACAAATCAAAGACAATGTAATATATCATTAATTACTAGTAAACATAATGAAACAAAGAGGTTATGACATATTAGGGGACATATTAGTACAAATACTGATGAATATAAATGAATATACATTTACACTAAAGGACAAAATGAAAGTAATAATGCCACAAAGATAATTTGAAAATCATTTCGATTAAGCATATTTTCCTCTTATACACGTGATTTAGCAAATAATTAATACAAGCATTATTTAAATACCTATAAACAGATTTTCAACATTAATATAATATAATAATGTATATTTGATAATTAAATTTAACATTTCGTCACAATATGAAAATGAAATAATTTCTCTTCTCATTTGATCAGAAACTTTTAACATTTAATTCCTTTATATACAAAAGTTAGAAATTAATTGTCATTTCTGTCATTAACACAATCATAAGAAAATACTGTTACACAAAACAAACAAAATGTTTGTAAAATATCCTAGTCATGATAAATATTAAAATACCGATTACATAAAGGATTTGACAAAGTGGATAAAAAATCAGAAAACTTATAAATAACAGTTAAATATCTAAGTACATGTAAATGCAACAAATGCAACAGATATTCATAAAACTGGATAAAGCCAAAATAACAAATCTGACAATAAAATGATTTCATGGAATATAGTTAGTACGTAAATTGCAGAAACATGCACATGATATTGTATCTCATCTGTCACCTTGACCTAACTTCTGATGGTCCTGTATATTGGTCACTTGAATGACCGGATGAATTGACATCTTTGTAAACAAGTGACTCTGAGGGCAGAATCAATTTCAACACAAATCTAAAGACCACAAGACAAAGCTACAGACCAAATATCTAAATTGTAGGCCATGCAGTTTTAGCCAAAAGGATATTTATGAGTTTTCCTATTATATAGTCAACGTAAAACAAAGAACCCCCAAGAAAGGGCACATTTCAACCTCATGGGCCTCTTTCGTAAAATCTTCCAATGAAATTTTATAGAAATCAGCTCAATGGTTTCAGAGAAGATTTCATTTGAAACAACTGTTAACAAGTATTTAAGTGTTTGAGTAATGGAATAAATTAAAGTTTTTTTTGCCCAATATAATAACGACTACAATTATGATGACAACAACGACAACCAAGCGACCATAATAGCCCAACTTTTTTCTTCGAAATAGACAAGGAAACAGACGCATCTTTACAATCAATATCCTATAAAGAAAGGAATTATAAACTATTTGAAGCATAAAGTGAATCACTTGGCTCGAAATACATCATACAAAATCATACATAATCTTACATTCAAAGAAAATATAAATTAAAACATGAATTGCTGAGACAACAAGTGCATTATATTTATAAAGAAACAATATTCCCTGTATCACAGAAAAAAATCACATACAATTACAAATGTACATGGTTCATATTAAAACCACTTGCAAACTGTTGGGTAACTGGAAGTACAAAATGCTTTATATTCTGGTCTAATAGTGCTATATAGATGTTTTATGTATAATGTGGAACTCTTTTTCCATTCATTTGTGGCTTTATTTTTGTCTAAAATAACTGGATATTAATTTCAGTGAGCATTCTTTTTTAGACTCAGAACAGAACACTTTATATCCTTCCAAAACAGATAGTATTTTGTAAAATAAAAGTAAACATTAAAAATCAATGGAAAATCAGTTTGACATGAAAATACAGAGCAGGGATCTTTAATGATTCTGTGTCCATTTTACATGCATAAATATCATAAAATAGAATGAAATAATTCTTCG
Organism: Lutraria rhynchaena; assembly: GCA_008271625.1. Classification (NCBI taxonomy): domain Eukaryota; kingdom Metazoa; phylum Mollusca; class Bivalvia; order Venerida; family Mactridae; genus Lutraria; species Lutraria rhynchaena. The sequence continues at coordinate 4,972,566 of VIBL01000012.1, forward strand.
GTTTTTTAACAATTATAAAATAAACAAACTAACTAATGTTTATCAGTAGAATGCTCCAAACAAACTCATATACAAAAAGGCATGATCTACATGATAATATAGAAAATCAAAATAATTGCAAATTTTACATACTGTACACAGGGATCAGTATACTTATTGCACCACAAAACCCCTAAGAGGGATAATGAATAGTAAGGGCTAATTGGAATAAAGAAACAACAAAGAAAAAAGGCCAGAAAAGATCTGTATATAAGATTTACAAAATTCACATTAAAAATCATACAAATCATAATTATGGTACATGTTCCTTCTTGTGATGACATAAAATGCAATTGCATGGCCTATGACTCATCACAATATTAAACAAAGGGAAATTGCAAAACATTCCATAAAAATTCACAGCAAAACCTTGACTTGCCAAAATGGGGATGGGTATGGGCTACAGTAAAGCGTTATACATGACTTTCCTACAAAAATCTTGTTGTACACTGGTATCAAAACATTAAGAGCCATAAAGAAATATGCTAGGTTACAACATAACCTTTATTGAGTAAAAATTCATAAAAGGACTTATATATATATTAGCATAAAAGATTCTTCCTACCAACCCACCATTAAAAGTTAAGGTTGTGTAAGTGCAAATCAACATTTTTAACAATGGTTCAATCATTAATCAAGTTCACAAACTTGACATTACTGATATTTAAATCTCTTGTTAACAAAAATACACAAACCAACCTCATTATTGTTAAAACATACAAATGATCTCCAAATACCACCATTTATCTTACATACAAGAATAAGGCACTGAGTACCTTGAAAATCAAGCAATCTGAAGTTGAGCTATCTGAGCTGTATGTAAAGTTAAAAATGCATATGAAAACATATATATTAGCAGAATGTGGGCATATCAAAATAACAGTACATCAAAATAAGTACTCATGAACTTAAACCTTTGGCACATAAACAATATCAGATAACATGCCTAAAAATGGATAAAACAAATAAATTTAAACACACACAAAATCTTAAAGTGAAGAAATAAATGTTAAATAAAAAACATAAAAATTTGGATTTTACATTAATAACTTGTATTTTCTTACAAAAAGCATACAAACAAGGTTCTATATAACTAATTAGAAATTTCAAAAATTTTCTACCTTGTCAAATGGATATTCTACAGAAAATCTAAAGCTTCAGGACTTTGTAAAGTAACAACATAACAATAGGCAGCTATGAGGCATATGTGTTAGTCTAAATATACAATAACTTGTGATTCAGTAACACAATTTTCTAAGCAAGAAAAATTATTACATTTCAGTCAAACGACTTTTGCAACAATCCTCTTTAAGATAGAAAAAGTTTAAAAGCTGTAAAGAAGGTCAACTTTAATATCAGCATGGTGCTGTTTTCACACTAAAACAAGTCAACATACAAGAATACTCTTCCATTCAAATCACAAAAAAATCACATGGAATTTACTATTTAAGTACAGAACCTAGATATCTATCTTTCTACAAAATCAGAGAAAAAATAACTGTAAAATTTGACATGGACATGAAAGATTTTTTTTTTGTTATACAGTATGGCCTAATAGTTTTGTAAAATGTCCACAAAATAATACTTTTAAAAGCTTTTCTCACAAATATACAAGATGCACTGACTTATAGTAAATCACAAATTTTGCAGGCAAGGAATTCAGTGATTAATATTTCGTTGCTGTGTTCATTCTTGCATAAACACGGGATAGTACAAAAGATACAAGAGGGCCATGATGGCCCTGCATCGCTCACCAGAATAAATGTTGATTAACATGTTACTAAAAAGGTAATAAAGGTACACTTGTGGGCAAATAATGGGGAACAATAAAAATCTTGATAAAGGACCATCAAAGGATACTACAAAGGAATATTCGTGACGACTGAAAGATGCCAAAGACCAAATTTGGTGATGATCCAACCACTGATTCATGAAAAGAAGTCATTTTAAGGGATTTCTATTTTTAGCTCTAGCGGCCCCTAATTGGGACCAACCATTTCTATTTCAGCAAATCTGATAGAACACTATCTAAACATGCTAAAAACCAAGTTTGGTAATAATCCATCCATAGAATCATGAGAAAAAGCCATTTTAAGGTATCTCTATTTTTAGGTCTAGTGGCCCCTAAAAGGGGCCAACCAAATTTATTTGAATAAACTTGAGAGAGGACCATCTAAGGATGATACAGACCAAGTTTGGTGATGATCCCACCACCGATTCATGAAAAGAAGTCATTTTAAGGCATTTCTATTTTCAGTTCTTGCAGCCCCTAATTGGGGCCAACCATTTTTTTTCAACAAATCTGATAGAACACTATCTAAAGCTGCTAAAAACAAAGTTTGGTGATAATCCATCCATAGAAACATGAGAAAAAGTCATTTTAAGGCACTTCTATTTTTAGCTCTAGCGGCCCCTAAAAGGGGCCAACCATTTTTATTTGAGCAAATCTGATAAAAGTCCATATAGGGATGCTACAGACCAAGTTTGGTAATGATCCATCTATTGGTTCATGAGAAGAAGATGATTAAAGGTTTTTCTATTTTTAGCTCTGGTGACCCCTGAAAGGGGCCAACAAGTATAATATGAGCAAATTGCAGTAAGAACGTCAAAAGGCTTATGCACAGCAAATTTGAAGTAAATCCAACCGGTAGTTTCTGAGGAGAAGACCATTGTGGACGCCAGATGCTGGAGTATCCACCTACCCATCCTAATAGCTCACCCTAAACCTTGGGTTCTGTGAGCTAAAAATGGTAATTACACATAAGAAACCCTTTTACATGCTTGTTCTTCTTCCACATCCAAATTTAAATCTAAATTCAAGCCAACAGGTTGAGTACTAAAAGATTTCTGTCTTGATGAATGTGTTGTTCTCACAGCTGATGAGTTAGACTGGTTACTTTCAGGGGATTTAGTTTCATTCTCCTTCACAGCATCTGCTGAAGTAGTCGCACTTATTTTGGCAGGAAAATCGAACACTCCAAGTGCTTCAACCGATGTTTCAGATTTCTTTTTGTTCCTCACTAACATCCTATTCATGCTTTTGTCGGTTTCTTCAAAGCTAGCCTCTAATGATTTCAATGCTGGTGATGATGCATTTCTTCGTGCTGCTTCAGGTCCTAATGACAGCTTTTCACCTGAAAAGCTTCTACACAATGATTCCAATGAAGTTGATGACACTGACGGCGACATTGTCCGTCTCCTAGCAACAAAACTTTTAAGTGCAGCAGCATTGCTTCTATCACTCGTAGAATGTTTGCCTTTTCCGACAGAGTGAACATTTAGAACTATCACTTCTTTATTTACAAAAGGGCTTCTCATATCCATAGGAAAACTATTACGACCTTTCAACATTGCACTGTTTTCTTCTAATTCAAGACCATCAAATCTTTCACTCAGAGCATGCTCATAAGTATCTTTATATTTCAGATCCGATTTTTTATCCCTTTCCTTATCATTAAGTTTCCTCCTGTTGTGACATCCAACATGATTATCAGTTGCATTCACAGAATGATTGGAAGCAATGCTGGGTTTGTGTAAAGGTAAATCCCCATCAAGTTCATCAAAAGACTTTTCATTAGCAAATTCTAAAGAAGTTGCAGAATTAAAGGATGTTTTGGAACCCTTTGCATTCAATGACTTTCCTGTAGTACTGTTGTTATCAGACATCTTTGATTTTTGTACTTCATCATTTTCATGATTATCATCATCTTGATTTAAAGTTTCAACAACAATATCCAATTCCATTGTTTGTACTGAAACGTTTCTCAAGCTACCCGATGAAGACTTTTCTGAAAACAAAAATGCACACAGATGTTTAAAATGTATAACAAAAATTTCATTATATATATTCCAAAAATATCACATCTTACATTAAAACCCATTTAGGGGAAGTATGGCTCTGTGGTGGAGTGGTTATGGTCTCTGACTAGTAATCACTAGCCCCTCATCACAGTGAGTTAAAATCCCATCCAGGACCAGATGAATTTCACATGAGATGAAACTGTTTACCTAGCTTATGGAAGGTCAGTAGTTCTACCGAGATGTACATCTGGTGTCTCCCTCCACCGTTGAAGCTGGAAAGTCAACAACTGATCCTGGCTGTTGGTGCAACACGAAACAGATAATTGTATCATCTATAAAACTTACCTCTTCCTCCGTCTTCTTCCCAAACTAAACTTTCTATCGCACCAATCACGTTCTGTGTATGTATGTCATAAGTATGACATGCAGAAGAATGTTGAGTGAGGCTTCGTAAACAGTGGTCAATATCCAAACTAACCAGAGTATCCAATTGCTTGTGCGCATTTTTCATCAACTGATAAAAAACAAGCCAAATTTGTATCATTCTTAAGGCCAAAAAAATATAGCTTATTTTCACTAGCATCCCCTAAAATATATGGTCAGTATATTGGCATAGTTTCTTTTTAGTTTGGAGATACAGTAGAAACTCATTATATTGAACTCACTTGTATCAAATTCCCACTTAAATCGATATAATTATAAAGTCCCAAATCTTATCCTTCTTTTTGCATATAAAAAATTGCGCTTATTTTGAATTCGTTGGTCCTGATATTTTTGTATATCAAAGTAGATTTTAGGTCCCAAATATCAATTTTCAACTATACAATGACAATCTATGTCGAACTAATTAAGTCGCGGTTAACAAAAGAAATTTTCGCACCTTTACTAGCAACAAACACCTATTTATTTCTCACCTGATCGGATCCAAAATCAATATTTAATTAATGACAATTAAGGAAAAATGTCAGCATTGTTACGCTCGCAATAATGGGAAGTATCATGTTTTTTTCCTGTCCCGTACACGAAGTATCGCGATTAAATGATTATTACAACACCGACGATCGTTCTAAGGACTAAACGCAGTTGTCAAATTTCTCTGAATATTTATATATTGAATTTCGTTTAAATTGAACAATTTTATGAAGTCCCTTGAACCTCGATATATAATGAGTTTCTACTGTATGTTCATACCAAAATATTCGCATGGAACAAAATTGACAGAGACAGAGAAAGCGTATGGTTGGCAGAAAAACAGCACTGGTAAAGTCATTGGAAACCAGGAATATTTTTATTTTCACACGAAATTGCACAAAGTTCCGTGTGATTTCCTCCTAATATCAAGCAGTTTCCACAGTTTTGAATATAAGATATTTACATAAAAACTTTAAAATCAATTATTTTTAAATTTTGATGACAGAAAACAATGATCTTATTTACCTGTAACAATAGTGCAGTATTTTTTATTCGTCTAATGTGAGATAATTTGCTCATTGCATCTTGGACACAATTTTGTAAAGAATGACAAATATCAAGATCTTCTGTAATAGGTTGTGACTGTCTGCTGACTTCCATGTCTATCTTATGCTGAAGTGAAGTATGCAAATGTCAGTACATAATTAACATAATTGACAATATTCTCTGGTCAAAAATGCAAATAGAGTTAATTCAGTGACCATCATTACATAAGTAAGTAATGGAATTCTTTTTCGTCATTGTTTGCACATAAACCACCTATGTCGGATTATCGAAGCCGATAACAATGAGAGTTGATAACAATAATGTTAATATGCATAACTGGCATTCACAATCCATATCATGAAATTCAGCTCATCTTTCTTGAATCAAAGAACACAATGGATCAGCATATAAATAAATGAACAAAAAAAAAAACACTTTAATTTGTATTTTGACATAGCAAAAATCAATGAAGCCCTGATGAGAAACAAAAAGTATTTCTTGGTGTAGTTGAAAAAACAATAATTATACGAACTGAAATATCAGACTGTTTGCTGCGTAACAGTTTCATAAGCTCTGAGAACTTTTCATCAGCTTGCTTCCTGTTATGATCAGCATTTACCTACAAAACCAAATATGCAAAATTATAAATAATAAAAATTCAGATTTTAAGTCTGATTTCAGCAGTACAGTAAAACCTCGATAATGAGACCACCTTTGGGACCTGAAAAATCAGTCATAATAATGAGGTGATCTCATTATCAATCTGAATTATATGGAGTTATTGAAAGCTGGTTTGAAAATAAGGTCATAATATTGATGTGGTCGCTATGAGAAGTTTTACTGTATTCCAGTTGTATACTAGCAGGCATTTAACATAAACAGTTTTCCTGGATTCTATACCAGTACTAGTCTCATCCTCCATAAGTTATTGCAAATTTAGTATATAAGTTTTACAGTGTACTAATGATGAATAAGGAGATGAGAAAAAAATACATCACCTGAATTTCTTTCAACAAAAGTTCCAATCTCCTCATCTGTTCATTAAATGGAATCATCTTCTTCTTAAGATCATTTAAACAACTCACTATGTCTGTCTATAAGAGATATATATGACAAAATAATATTTTTTACAAAACTAACTTAAAAAATTGTCAGTATTTACTTCAGTTCAAACACTCAACAAAACTTTCAATGCCCCTAATTCCAAACTGAATATATACATGTATTAACGTAGATGTTTAAATTTTATACAAACATCTAACATCTTATAAACATGTTGAAAAAATCATTTGAAAAAAATTGGAAGGGATAACAAAATAAGATAAGTTATATGAGCAAATCATGTTCCTCCTTAATTTGTCAATACTGTATAGACATGTATTTAAAAAAAATGTGCCGGGCAGCATTCAAAAAGTTTCAGTCAGTACGTACAATTAAATCTGCAATGTCATCCACCTATATACAGTTGACTCTCACTAGCACGAAATTTTCAAGACTGTCAAAATACTCCATGCTAACAAAAATTTAACACAAATGTTGAGAGGCTGTTTTTGTGATTCTCTGTAAAAATTGGTGTGTGCCTCACAAAAATTTTTATCAATATCATATTTACTAATTTTGAATTGTTTTGCAGTATTGCAAACACATCAGTTTGATATGCTTAACTAATCCATGCTGCTTGTTCCACTTTTCATACTGATTCGTTACAATAAAATTTAAAGATGACATGATCAAGCCATTAAAAACTGACATACCAATAAACTGTGATACTTTTTAATACACTTCCTTTAAGTACGAATACCTTTATACACTATATAAAATACAATGTAAGTGAAATTAGTCTCACACACATTTCATATCAGTTATCCTTCTTATTAAATTTAACATGAAAAGGGGCCCTTGTGATCATGGTCTCAGACTAGTAATCACTAGCTCCTCACTGCTGTGAGTTTGATTCCCAAATTTCATTTGTGAGGATGCTGTCCAGCAAGTTTGTGAAAGGTACCTAGGTGTACACCAAGGTTCTTCCTCTATCATTTAAGCTACAAAGTTGCCAAATGACCCTGTTGGTGAGACATTAAACCCTAGAGAAAAAAGTGAGCCCTGCTTATAATCTATGGTAAAATTTGTAAACAGATTTCGCTCACTCACTTGATATGACCTCACAGCTTGTTTCACGGGTTCTACTCGATGTTTGGCTCTTTGTGATGAATGCTCTGACTTCTCACACATGCCACAAATAACTTCAGTACAGCTATCACAAAATTTATCCAAAGGTTGACCATGACTCTCACATTCACCTATAGTGGGTTCAAGGTCTGAATACAAAGAACTGTCAAAAATTCCACTGGGCGCTGATGTTTTAGACAATTCCACAATGCTCTCCAATGTTCTATTAATTGGCCATTTACTTAACTGATATTTATTTGTATGGACAACATAGTGACAAAGTGGACAATTAAAGCTGGATGGTGGTCCACATTGTATGTCTGTTACAGACATGTTAGCATCAATGATACTATTTATACATTGTTGGCAGAAGTTATGGCTACATGGTAGCATAACTGGAGATGTAAAAAGTTCCAGACAAACTCCGCAAGTTAGTTCAGCAGTTATCTTCTCCAACAGTGAGCTTGCCTGGTTCTGGTATGTTCCCTCATATGCCATTTCCAGTTCTTGATAATCTACCAACAGAGACACAGTCTATAGATGTTTAAAAATCTGAGTCACACTGAATAAAAAATACAATTTTGCTGTAGGTTATTTCTACTATAAGGCTTGAATTCAGAAAAGTAAACCAGCTAGAAATACAACTTTCTTGGCTCATTATTTTTCTCCAAATGGCCTTGACAAAAACTAAAATAAACATATACTTTCCAAGTAATTTTGAAACTGAAGAAAGAATAGTAATGGCTAAAGATTTTTCGTGAGGTGTCAGACATAAAAACATAGTCAAATTTCATTTACAAAGAAATTTGTAGATTTACAATACACAAGGAACAAAATATTTACAGCTAAAATCTAGTTCTATTTAACAAACTCTCGGAGTTCAATTCAAATGGCAGAAAATAGCAATACCTAAAATTTCAAAGTTTACATTCTCAGCATCCTGACTGCTCTGATCTTACAGATCATACATGCAGCAAACTAACTTCTCCAAAGTAGAGTCAAATTAAGCTATCCTTTGTCTCTAACTTTGGAAGCATATATTGTAAGGGAAATAATTGATACTTACATCATAAGTCCAGGGTGAGATTATTGAGGTATGTCATTACTTCGACAAAAATACTTTCGAATTGCTTCTCATTATCTCCACAAGGCACATCTCTGGACAAATCATTGAAATGCTGATCAATGTCTGCTAATGAACCTGCAAGAAAAGTTTGGCATAACCCTAAAAAGATTTCACGAAATAGTTTGATGACACACAGTAACAGGTATCTTGCACATGCATGTATGACAGTAAAAACATGAGAACATCTGAATTATCAACCATTTTTAATTCAAAGAGATAATCCCATCCCACAATTCCACTGAGCATGGACATTTCAAATAGCTAATGAAAATCATAGGACTATGGACCTAATAAGTTCGGACCTGTTTAGTTCCCATGTAAGAGGCTTTGAATGGGGCTCCTCCATGTATGGTAAAAAAGATTAGCAAGTGCAATAGTTATCCAGTTCGTCAAATTATACATGTATAACTTTCAAATTCAAATTCCTCTACACAGTAGTTTGTATGGATCATCTAAGTTTTAAGCCTTCAGTTCATGTACGAATTATACAATGAATGAAACATGATATATAAAACATATTTATGCGCTTTGCTACAGTGTAAACAGGGACTATACATCACAGGGATATGCAACTCGCAAGTCTCGCGGAAAGTCTGGGCCTTTGCAAGATAACGCAAGAGCGTCAATTTCAAAATGTCATACTTTGCACTCGTAAAACAGCCAAAAGGCTGGTCCAAATAACTGGTCTTCAATCTACACATGTTCTAAATTCATACTAGACATACTTGTATCATAAATTTTCCAATCTTTTGTGACAGACCAAAAACAAAATCGACAGGATAATTGACTGCAGCAGTCATGAAGTTTGAAGATGACGACTTTTATGGACCACATAACTTACGTTAAAATGTATTCTAGATCGTTTGAGGCTTGAATATTTCTATGATCAATAGTTGAATTTATTTTTAATGAATAATTTTGTTTGAGAAGTTTATTTTGCTCTAACTTATGACCCATTTTTACAATTCCTTTATGGTGGCCTGATAAGAGCGGAGAAAAAGGCAAATTCTTTGGACCACATAATACGTTAAAATGTACTCTAGATCAGATTTTTCTTCGATCGTTTTAGGCTTGACTATTTCTATAATCAACAGTTGAATTTATTTTCAATGAAGAAGTATAAGTAGTTTATTTTGCTCGTGATAATAACCAATTTTTACAATTCCTTAATGGTGGCCAGGTAGGAGGGGATTATACAATACAATATTTCAAACTACCTACCACTGACGTCTAACATTTCATGTTCGGTCCTTCAATGACCATGCAAACTGGACATAGATACATACACATTTTAACACTTGTTGCACTGATAGGTCTTACTAGATTTTTTATTTTTACACTTTTGATCTCCAAGATTAGTAGCATTCATATGATCATATTCCTAGTGACACATTAATCGTCAGATTCAATTTTACTGCATGTGTATTCATCTAAAATTTCATCTAATTCAAATCAATTAAGTCAATGAACTCATCCCAGACATACACCATTTTAATGCATCAACTCTTGACAATTTTTAAGCAAAAGTTTTCCAACATTCATTAATAACAGGATATGTTGTTGATTACATCAATATAGTATTTATAAATGTGTTAGATTCATGCGTGGCATTAATTTGAATTAATTTTATTGGTTGATCTCTATTGATTTTAATAGATAGTCAGACTCCATGACTGATTAATATATCCCGAAGATTGAAGAACTTGTTTGGGCCCGAACAGCTGTGAAAACAATGAAGATCAAATAAACAATGGGTGATATAAATATGTGCAACCCTTTACTGCTTTTTCCTGGTTTAATACTTCAGTCAATTGCTATCATTAAGGATCTTCACACTGATTGTGATTTTAATAATTTTACAGCATTAAAACTCATATTTCTGCTAAAGATGAAAAGAAATTTAACAGTAACCGATTTTGCGGGAAAAAACAACAATCCAGATAAATCACAAAGACATGTAATATATAATTCTTTTTTAATCATTCATGAAGTCAAATTTATCCTCAACTTTGTAAGTTTGTTTCTGTGAATCTTGAATGTAAACCGTCAACCGCTTTCTGGTAACTTTTTGCAATTTATCGATTCTTTGGGCCAAATTAATGCGAATTTCATAAACTAGAACCTGTTGACTTTGGTGTACAGAGACAACTGGTATGGCCCAAAAATTCTTGGACGATGATTGGTCAATTGTGGTCGAAATTCAGGCAGAATCCAGGCATTAGGAACGCCTCACATTTTTTCACTTGATACATATTTCACGCGTAATTTAAAAATAGATCAAAACATCAGGGTCCCTACATTATTTTATGTAGTCTCTAAATCTAGCATTTACACATTTATTTCGACTAAAAGGTGCAATTTTTATCTTAAGTATTCAGGAATCGGTAACATCTTTGTTTATCTTTAACAGATATACGGAAATCCTGATGGTGCACGAGTGTACAGCCAATCACATGGCTCAAACGCATTGACCAATCAGAGCGCCAGAGAATTTAGTCCATACCTGTTCCTTTGGTGCACTGCAACATGGAACGGGGACCAGTTTACGAATTTCATGGACTTCTACACCTTTATGTTTGGGTATGACTAAAATATGCAATGGAGATTTTATGGCAGAATGGAGATTACATCGGGGCAAAATGAAGATTTAAATCAGCAAAATGGAGAATTTATGTGGCACAACATACAAGAATTTGATGCTACTTTTTTAAATGTGTTGACTTATAAGAAATATAAAAAAATTGATTGAATAACAATGATGGCATTTACAATATTTAAAATAAAAAATAATTATAATTTATGATATTTGTTGTATAGATTTTCATCACCAAATTAATGTTAATTTTTTGTTATATGTGGGATTTTGTTAGTAACAAGAGTGTTCAACTACCATGATTCATCACATGTACATTTGATTTTGATAACACAATTACCGTGCTTTATTTAAAATGTAATTAATGTGTTTTTTTTTAATCTCCATTTTGTCATCGGAAATCTCCATTTTGTCATCAATAATCTCCATTTTGCCATCTTAACCTTCATTTCGCCAGGCCAAAGTGGTAATGTAAAAATGTTTAATTCTAGTATGTTTTATTTATCAGTTTCTAGGAAGTAACATCCCAGCAAATTATCTCCGGATGTGGTGCAAAAAAATCGCCATTACGCCAATGGAAATTTCCATTTTGCTAACAGAATTCTCCAATTTTCCGATGGAAATCTCAATTTTTATTGTTATTAAATCAAAATTTTCTATGAAGCGCTCCGCAAAATCTCGATTTCGCCGTCGTTAATCTCCATTTTGCCGAAGGATTTCTCCATTAGGCCCAATTTTGCCTTAAAATCTCCATTGCGTACTTTTAGTCATACCGCCTTTCCGCTCATTAGCTTGCCTGGACTAACCACGGCCCTGATAATCGGTATTTTATCACTATATGATCAGTAGTTGCATATCCCTGTAATGTAGAGTCCCTGAGCGTAATTGAGTATTGTTTCGAACTTGCAAATCGCCATTCCTAAATATAAACAATTTTTATGCGCCAAAAGTCTCAAACTGAAACTGAAAGGTAAATTGCACACAGCAGTGTTTATTCATTCAATTAAATGCATAACAGTTGCATCTTACATAAAACATGATGACTTAACAATTTAATGGGCTTTTATGCGCACAAATTTAGTAAAAACCTGGGATTACCTTTACCGCTGGGTTTTTCCGAATCTCCCTCCACTTTCGCTTTTGGACTGGTAACCAGTCAATTAATTTACATAATTTGATTGGTTACTGGTTTGAACCCAAAAAACAACAAAAGATAGTATACGCGGTCGGATGATAAGAATTAGTTGGAAATTTCTACGTATTTGTACCAGTATAAATTTGTACTGAAAGTATTTGCTCCATTTCCACACTCAAGCCAGGTTACCATTATCAAAGACCTATAATGTAAATGTTTATAGTATAAGTCCTTGCCGTTATATTTTACCGCCATTTTAGGTATTGCGTGTAGATGGCGATAAACGGTTATTATACCAGTCAACAAAGATGGCAGCCTCCATCAGGGCGTGCATTTATAGAAGGTATTCTGTTGTAAATCAAATTTTGGGTTACAGCGGTCGTCGACAGGCTTTGTCATTTACTGCAAGTAGTCACAATCAAAGTTTCATTGACGGAAGAGGTAATTATGTTATAAATTAAGCGAAGCATGTGAATTTATATTGATAACACCAATCTACTACTTTGCCAATGTGATTGTGAATGACCTTGCCATTAATGATTAATTTACATGCATTATTCGTGTTAACTATATTGAACCTGTTACCGATGCACTCTAACAGATATGTTTAAAAATTTGGTAACTCGTTATATGCATTTACCCATTAAAGCTACTTAATTACGTCATTAATCAGAGGTGATGCAATTCACTCCTATGGTAGTATGGACTCCCAAATAACTTAATACATTGATCATTTGGTGATTAGATTACTTGTTTGAAATAAAACATAGTGTTCTTGTGTAATAAAATAAAATATTATCAATATTGTCAATTGAGGTAATGGCAATTTATTTTATTTATTTATTTCATGTGATTTTCAATTCAATTATCATGTATTGCAAATGCCCGCTATGTTTGAAAATTGACAGTCAGTTTTAGTCTGCTATTAATTTTGTGTAGTGTAAATTCAATGTAGCACTTAATGTAAAAATGGGGTAAAAGTTGACAGGAATGATACAAGTTGACCATAATTATTTTCTATGTGAGTTGACCAATTAGGGTACAAGTCAATTGAGGTATGAGTTGACTGGGAACCATTTGACCCATAGACAGTCAGAAAAATCTATTCAAGGATCTTGATACCCATCTGTCTCCAAGAAATTTGTTAGAATGGTTCTTAATGCTGTGCTATTAGCAAAAAGTACCAAATTTTGGTCAGTTTAAAAAACAACAAAAGTGGCCAACTCTATTATTGAGTCACAGCTGAATCTGCTTCCAAATTACTGTAATGGAACTCGAAATACTGTTGCTCCAGTAGATATACTGTTATGACTGGCCAAAAAAGTGTTTTGTCTTATTAAAATGGATGTTTATTATCATATGACATCCCTTTGTACTCTGTAATTCTCTTACTGTTAACGGTTCCTTTCTGTCTAACTCTAGACTGGTAAACACATGTAAAATATTATATGAGCAAACAAGACATAGCTTGAACAAATTTAGTTAAACTACAAGATGTCAATCAAAATGATTTTTTTTTCAATTTTCATAAATAATTATGAAGTTGAACAACAACATTGTTTTGAATTAATCTAAAATCACTACTTGTACTTCAGGATCTAATGGGACTATTCCAATTTATCAGTGTGGATCCAGATTACCATGGCAACAAAGAGGATTCCATACCAGCATTAGTTGTTACTCTACTGAAGAAAACAGAAATTCTGATGGTGAAGAAGAAGAATTTCACAACATCATAAAGAACACAGAACGATCAAGAGGTACTTTTTTCTGTTGATTGAAATGGAATAGATATTGTCTGATACTTTTTTTATCAATTGATTCCCTAGATTCAGGTCTTGACAGATTTTTTCAGACTACTCTTCCTGAAGGACGATTAGCTTAGAATATAAAACACAACATTCCATTAGCTGAAATATTGTCATTGACCAATCATGTACAAGATACATGACACTTAGTAAAGCATGGCATCAAAATCTGTTGCTTTAGCAAAAAAACAGTTACTAGATTTTTTAATGAAAACCCTTGTCCTGCAATTTATATTTCTCAATACCCTCCAGAAACTAGAAAAGGCTATAGTCCGTCTGGCCTAGGCTGTTTTTATTATGTACAAGATAATGAATAAAAAGTAGAAGGCCACATTTAGAACTACATATGGTCTCTTCATTATCCTTAATTTATAGCTTCAGAGTAAAGTGTTGTCATGTAGATGTAGACCTCTGGATTTGTTATATTTTTGTTTAAAAATTGCAATGATCCAGCAGAACAAGTTCTACTGCAATTTCAACCAAATAATTTTGAAATTATAGTACCCTTTAAGTTTTCTTCAATGATCTGATTGTTACAACTTTAATGCTCTTGTTTTTTATTCAGGTCCCTCTGATAAACTCGAGTTTCAAGCAGAAACTAGGAAGTTACTTGATATTGTTGCTCGGTCATTGTACAGTGAAAAAGAGGTATGTTACTGTGTTTTAACATAATGCTTTTAGAATAAAACTCCAATTTATGGACAGGATGTACAAATCAACAAAGATATTAAATTTTCTAATCTGATAATGGAAAGGGACTTCACAGTCTTTGATGAATAACTAACTAATAATGTATTGTATAGACGTTGTACCTGTTTCTGGGTTTTCTTTTTTGAGTCTAATGCTTAGAAATACACATCCTATTATCACAATTTAATTAACATTCACAAGAGGGCCTCAGAGGATGAGTGAACATGGTCTCTGATAAAGTAATCACTAGCCTGTCACCACTGTGAGTTTGAATCCCATCTTGAACAAAATTTCACATGTGACAGAGCTAGCTCACAGGAGGTTGGTGGTTCTACCATGGTGTATGCCTCGGGTATTCCTCCACCAATAAAGCTTTAAAAGTTGTCAAATCATCCTGGCTGTTGATGCAACATTAACCCCAGTGAAAAGAAAGGATCACTTTAATAAACATGCTCGAAATATGGTTTGACATAAATTTTGTTCATGTTTTGATTTTCCTAAAGAATGTCCATGAAGTTGCGGCATGCATGTTTGAGAAAACCATACATTTTTCAACAGATACCATGCCCTTTGCCTATGGCATGGTGCAAACATCATTATTATCTTTATATTTATATTTGCAGGTGTTCATTCGTGAGTTGATTTCCAATTCAAGCGATGCCTTGGAGAAATTACGTTACAAACAGTTGGCAGAAGAGAGTATTGAGGATTCTGATCTTCCTCTGGAGATACACATTGCTGGAGATGAAACAAACAAAACATTCACCATTCAGGTAAACTTTTGCTAAGTTTGATGGGTGGTAATATTTCAGAAAAATCCCTCTGTACCAAATTAATCATACTCAATGCTTTTTTTTATGATATGTACGGTGACTAATCACTATTAGATATGCCTATATTAGATAAATTCAAAATGTATTCTGGGTTTTCTGTAGCATGACTTAGGCTTTCATTTTACCTGCTTTTTTGAAGATTTCAGCAAATAATTTTTTCATTTAATGCAGTGTTAAACCTTTGATTTTAATTTCTGCAAGAATTATTATCAAATCGAAGAAGTTTCTGGATTATGAAAAGTAATGTGTCTAGTCTTTTTTTACAGTTGTACAATGAAATTATTCTGGGACATTTATTACACTGAACTAACTTACTGGCATTCTCCTAGCTTTCTGGAAGTAGTTTGACTTTTAGAACCTTATTTTTTGTGAATTATGTTTCACAGTGAGACAAAATTTATTTAATCTGACCAACAATGTCATTCTGAGTTTTTTCCAGTGTGTGCAACAGTTGGTACTGCAAAGTTTGCCCTAAGTTCTGCCCAATTCTGTTTTTCAGTGTTTCTGTTTTAATTTCAGGATACTGGAACTGGTATGTCTAAGGAAGATATGATTCAGAATTTGGGTACAATAGCTCATTCAGGATCTAAGGTATGCTTTCTCTTTTTTTTCACTGGAGTTTAATGTCTCACAAACAGCCAGGGTCATATGGGGACCAGGGGTGTAGAAATGAGCTGGAAGCCAGAAAAATCAACCGGCTATTTGAGTATTCCAGCCGCCTACTTTTTCCGAAACAACAAACCCATACTGCATTGAACCCCCAGGCCCCTCCCCCTACTACTTTTATTAGCTTACTGACCAAGTGAAAACATTTCTACATCCATGTTAGACCTTGGTAGAACCACTGACGATGCCTTAACTAGATTGGCAGCTTCCTCACTTGTAAAATTTTTTCCATGTGGATAAGATAGAAATCTGTGATAGCTGTGCTCTGCCTCCTGTTAGTTGTCACCTGAACAGTAACCCAAAACTCTTAAAATGTCTCCTAGACAAGAAATGTATTATCATATATTTTACAGGTCTTAAATAGCTACTTTTAACATTAAACAGTTTTGCTTGTCTCAGATAGTATGACAAAATGAATGAGAGAGAGAAATGGTGAAAACTGATTTTAATGATGAAGTTTTAGAAATCCCATCAATTTATTAGTTGTATAATTATGATGATTACAGGCATTTCTTGACACAGTGAAGGAAGAAGGGTCTGACACTGGGAAAAACATAATCGGACAGTTTGGTGTTGGATTTTACTCATCGTTTATGGTTGGACATCAGGTGGACGTGTACAGTAAATCTTACACACCTGGATCTAAAGCATTTAAATGGTCATCAGATGGGTAGGTTTGAACTTAGACAGAGAGTAGTTTTATCCCTTCACGCTTGTTTTTTTCCCAGGGGTTTAACATCACAGCACAGGGCTCAACTATTTTTTTTCAAATCCACTCATCTGCTCATAATTACAAGTAGAACTTGACTAAAGATGAGTTGAAATTGCTGTAGAACAAGTTAAAATTCTTAGCTGGTTATCATGCAGGATGAGTAGCCTGAAAAATATTTGTCGAGTTCTGAAAACAAATGCCAGCATACCCATTATGTAAAGTTTTAGGTGGCATAACCACAAAACAACATTTTTTAAAAGATAGCCAGCACTTATGTAAAAAGTTGTGTTTGAATTCACTGTTTACTAGTATGATATTCTGTTTGAATTATTGCTGCTTAAGTATGACTTTATCAGTACATAGAATTATTATACTGGCACTCTTGGTTTAGTTGTTTTCTATCAATGCACTTATCATTTTATGGTTTATTCTTGTTTTTAAGAACTGGAACCTATGAGTTGTCTGAAGCTGAAGGTGTTCAAAGAGGGACCAAAATTGTTGTACATTTAAAGGGAGAGAGTCAGGAATACTGTGTGGAAAGTTTCATTAAAGGTATATTCTCAGACTGTGTCTATTTGTAAGTGTGCATTCCAAATTGAGCATAGGTTGACCTCTACTGCGTATAATTTAAAGATAGCTTTTTATCAATGAAAAATCCTTGATATCAACTGTTTTCCATTATGTTTAGGCTTTTTATGAAACAAAGTAGAAATTTGAAAATCAGTGATAAGTTTGAGCAATTATTTTTATTTTCATGTTATTTTAATAGTATGTCAGTTCCATAATGTTTCTTTATAAACTATTGGTTATATAATCATGCTGTCTCATTGGACAACTTCATTCATTATTTTACAGATGTTATTACCAAGTACAGCAATTTTGTTGGTGTTCCAATATTCCTTAATGGCAAGAAAGTGAATATTGTGCAGGTGAATATTTTTTTCTGTCCATGATTTTACTGATTTTGTAGGTAAGAGTTTTTATCCATTGAAATAGACCTGGAATTGTTTTTACAAAAAATCTTTTGACCGATATCTGTTGTAAGGAAAAAGTTTTGATAAAGTTTCCTTTTCACAAAAATACTTTAAAAATCATGAAGCGAAGACTCTAAACTTTATGGCAACTATAATTCACTCTTAAGTGTATAATAACGCACTGAGTGCAAAGAATCCTATAAATTTCAATCTCATGAAACAAATATCAGGAAACAAACATGGCTGCTGCATTTATTGTTTGAGTCAGATGGAGTTTAGCTATTAATTGCTGTACATATAATTATATGAGTGGTGAATGATTACTGTACTGTAAATGATTACTGTTTAACTTTCATTGATTCTCAGAGACCTATAGTAAATAAATCACTGAGACATAGTTTTATACAGTTTTGGTTTTATTGCTGTGAATATCCTGCTAAACATTAACAGACTATGACTTAGTAAACAGGAATCATGAAATCTAAATGAAAACTTGGGATCTTACTTAAAATTTATCTCTTTTCAGGCACTGTGGACCTTGGACCCTAAAGAAGTCACTGACGATATGCATGAAGAGTTTTATAGATTTGTTGCTAATGTGAGTGACAGTCCTAGATACAGTCTACACTACAAGACAGATGCACCATTAAATATCCGAGCTTTATTTTACATCCCACAATACAAGCCAAGTTAGTATGATCCATCTCTGGGCTAATAAAAGCCTGACTTAATATTTGCTTTACAGTTATAAGACTTATTACTAATCATTTTTTCATTCTTCAGAAAAACTATCATAATTGCTGGAAACATTTCTTGCCAAATTTGGTCTATTTTACAGAATTCATTAGAATCTTTAGAAGTCTTTGCAAATCTTTAGTTGAGTACTACTTTTTACATACAGAGTTTGAAATACCCCTTTGTTGAGATCTGTCGTAGAAGTGAGTTTGCTTGGTAGAAACCTGAGTCTCTAGACTGATCTCAAAATGCAGTCAAGTCTGTATCTTTATTAAGGGATGGTGTAAAAACTATCCTGGGCAATTTTTATATTGAACAGCATTCACCTGTTGGGCAATTTCAATTTGATGGTACTTGTTTCAATAATTTTGGCACATTTTATCCTCAGTTAGTATGCATGTCAATTATAGATATAAATGAAGTTTGATGGATGGGTACATTTCACATTTGTGTGGTTATCAATAAGTCTTATTTATAAATTTCAGCATTGTTTGACATGAGTCGTGAAACAGACATGAGTGTACAACTTTACAGTAGGAAGGTGATGATTATGTCCAAGTCAAACATGGTCTTACCTAAGTGGCTGAGATTTGTCAAAGGTACACTGCACTTACTATATTTATGATCTCACAACTAAGTTAGACCTGGGACCAAGGTTATACATCTGTAGACTAGGTCCTTAACTCAGTTATCAAATTCTTGACTTTAAACGTTCCTTTATCAATTATGATGAAACAGTTATGGTTTTTATTATATGTTATTCCGACAGCATAATTAACTAGAATATGGATTTTAACGTTAAGCAGCTTAACCTTTTCTACTAAAATTTAAGCATGGATTTGAGTTTGGTTGAAGACGTTATGTCCAAGGCCATGTGTCCTCCACTGCTGATAGGAGTGATCTGTGTTGAGAAATTGGCAGTTATGGTAGAACATGTTTTACACATGTACAGAATCCAGGAACATACAGTTAAATTTCTGCTGATAAATAACTAAAATACTGTTAGATGCATGTGTACCTGCCCCCCCCCCAAAAAAAGGTTTTACATTTCTGAAGATGATTGTTTTATTTTGTGTTAATCATGTTCATTGTATGGTAGGTGTGGTTGACAGTGAAGATATCCCTCTGAATTTGAGTAGAGAATTGTTACAAGACAGTAATTTGATCAGGTAAATGTATACTTTATTTTTTCGCGGAATAAAATTCTTCGGCTGGCTCAGCTGGTTGTGTTCTCAGTTGATCTAGATTGTAGGTCATTGACTCCCTGTTAAATCTTTATATTGTTAATATATAGCTTCAGTGACTTATCCTCCTTCCCTAATTTAGTTTGTCATTATTATTATTATATATGATTTATTTAGTTGACCGATGTATATCCATGGAGATGGCAGCTCTGAAACATTGGCCTGGACTTTTGCCCTAAAGGTTTAATGTCAAACAGCTAAAATCCCAAGTTTTTGTTTCATTTTTATTACTACATTATCAATTCTCAAGGATATGAAACCTGATTTTTTTTAAAAAAAACTGTGCCCACTAATTTTGTTTTGGCTAGCATCAGATTTTAATGTAAAAGAAACTGTCACAATGTTTATTGTTTCTGAAACTGAATCATTAAATAATTATTTTTTTGAAATCAAACAGTGTATCATGTCTGAAGTAACTGTCTGCTCGCCATCCAGAGTAGTCCAAATGTATTTAACAATACTGATGTAGAAATATGCTTTATTTGGGTGTTTGTATTTTTTTTTCAGAAAATTAAATCAAGTGTTAACAAACAAAGTGATTAAGTTTCTTCAGGAACAAGCAAAAAAAGATCCTGTTAAATATTACTCTTTCTATGAAGATTACGGCCTGTTCTTCCGTGAGGGTATAATGACCACACATGATCAAGATACGAGGGTAAGTTTTGAAATAAGTCTGAAGGTAAAATATTTTAATTAGTGAGTTTAATGTTTGGATCTGTATCAGTTAAAGGCTAGAAGATGCTTGTTAAGTAAACAATTCTGGTTTTATTCTGTGTAACAGATAAATTGTCCTGAGTCTTATGTCAATGATCTCTACAGTAATTTATGGCTGCTTAACTTGATTAAACTAAACTTTTCACTCTTATTTAGGAAAGGTGTTGTCTCATTATTGTAATTTAGTCCTTGATGTAAAAGTTTGGTTTTTAACTTCTGGACTTCTTAATGCAAAAACAAAAAATGAACAAACATGATTTCAGCAGGCATTGTATCACATTTGTTTATATTTCTATAAACATTCAAATTTAGTTGATTTTATGTTGTTTTTGAGGGGTTTAACATTGGACCAAGAGCCAGACTTATGATTACAGGTCAGAGACCAGAACTTCTTGACCTCAGGGCCCCAGATTTTATGCTATAGCAACTGGCATAATGATATGGGACATGGATTGAAAATTGTTTTATTTTGATAATTTCATACCATCAGATCTTGTACTATTGCCAATAGCTGTGGTGGATGTATTTTGCATAACACTAGTTGTTTGGATATTCAGTTGTCAAATTTGAAGTTTTACTGTAATATCAGATCTTATACTGTCGCTAATAGATAGGATACATGCTTATTGCAGGAAGGGATTGCTCGCTTGTTAAGATTTGAATCATCTAAACTTCCTGCTGGTGAGAGAACAAGCATTGAGGAATATGCTAGCAGAATGAAGGCTGGTACCAGGAATATATTCTATCTCTCTGCACCAAGGTACTTGATTACTATATTTCCTCTTTCTACTTAACTCCCTAAACCAGACCCCTCTAAAACAGAAATTACCTACTCCTGACAAGTTTAATTGTCCAAATTTTCTGTTCATTATGTGTTTTAGGAATCTTTGTTTTACAAACATTTATCAGGAAATTTTGTTTCTTCTTCAGTCTTGAAATATACAATCAGATGTATAGCCATTTACCATAATTGTTCTTAACTTAAGCTGTACAGTTCTGTTCTAAATTTGAGAAAAATTTGAAAACTTAAATACCATTACTGTTCTATCTAATATGTGTTTTTCAATTTAAGTCGAGAGATTGCTGAGGGTTCTCCATATCTTGAGGCTTTGAGGAAGAAAGATGCTGAAGTTTTATTCTTGTATGAACCTTATGATGAACTTGTTCTTATGAATCTGGGACAGTTTAACAAGAAAAATTTGAAGTCTATTGAAAATGAAATTCTTGATGAGCAGGAGGACAATAATAATGTGGACGAAACAGGTATTTATTAGAATAAGTAGAAAAAAATAATTGTTCAGTTTTAGGCCTATTTTCAGCATTATTCAATTATATATAACACTAGGCAATTAACTAGTTTTTCTGGATTCTGTACCAGTACTTACCTTATTCTCTGCATGTAACTGCCAAGTTCTCCTCACAAATGATCAGTGGTAGAGGATGAATGGTCATTGATGCAATGTCACCAAATCATCAGAGAGTTTGAACCAACAAACACCAGATCCATAGACTTAATGATTTATCAATTGCATGTATCAACCTGGCTATTATTTGTTAAAGGAAAATGACTTTCTTTGTGATTTATATATTTTGAATTATGTAAACCACCATTAATTGAATATCATAGTAATTATGATGAAAAGTATGTTAGGTGCATCAAGTTTTAACATGGTTATTTAGTGCTTAAAGGTGTTTAGACATGTAGAATATATCTATGCAGCTCATGATGTCATGATGTGAAATATGCTATCAAGAATGAAGAATTCAATGCATCCTTAGTCATTACGAATATTCCTTTGTAGTACCCTTGATGGTCCTTCATCAAGTTTATTATTGTTCCCCATTATTTGCCCACAAGTGTACCTTTATTACCTTTTTAGTAACAAGTTATTGTAACAAGTAACATTTATTCTTTGAGCGATGCTGGGCCATCATGGCCCTCTTGTTCTAAATATCAGCAAAATTTACAATAATGAAATGGCTTTTAAAATTCTGAGAACTGTACTGAAAATTGGTTTAAACCAAGTTTGTTATACGTGCTAATAAGTCATTATTATCCTAATATTATTGTAATACAATATACTATTTTCAGATGAAGCTAGCTTAAAGCAAGAAGAAGCAGACACATTGATGAACTGGTTAAAAACAACACTGCTCAACAGAGTCAACAAAGTCAAGGTAAAAGTTGAATTTTTTTGTTTGAATACATGCGCAATTGATTGTATCTGTATGGGTGATTTGATGGCGTCCTTATAATCAAGGGCATGTTTGTTCTGTGGATTTACATGGATTAAATGATCAAGGGGTCATTTTTGTAAAATTTTGAAATCTGATTCGAAAATCTTGAGAGGGGGAGGGTAAGCTCATTCTCCTCAAACGTTCATAGAACAGGTGTTGATGTATCATAATTGTAATTGCAATTTTTAGGTTTTGTATCAATCCAATTACTTTATTATTAGAATCCATTCTGGCTGTAGTTTGTGCCATGACAAAGAGTTTCCTCCCCTCAATAAAAAGGAAGGAAATGTTATTACATGAGATTTTTTCATTTTTTTATCTGCTGTATATGCTTAGAAATTGATAACGATAATTACCTTACTGTAGATCACCAAAAAATTGTCAAGTCACCCATGTGTTATCACAGTCCAAGAAATGGGTTCAGCCCGACATTTCCTACGTACAACATTCGCTGATAAATCTCCGGAAGAGAGATTCAGATTGCTGCAGCCGACACTTGAGATTAACCCCAGGTGAGATTATTTCAGAATCTCGAAAGCTCAAATATGAAAATAAAAGAAAAAAATGGAGGAATATGTTTCTTCTGTTCTGAAAACTGATTTCCTTGTTATATAGTTTTATTTTAGAAGCCATATGTTCTTCAAATCAGATAAGAAGTATTCTATTAACTATCACTGGAATTTTATTCTCTCAGGATGATGACTCAGTGTTTTGAGGGAGAAACAAAGTCATGTTTGTTAGAAAATCAATGCCCACTTTTATATTTTCAGTCATCCGTTAATCAAACAATTAAGTAAGCTACAGTCCAGCGATCCCTACCTAGCTAAACTTTTAGCTGAACAGGTAAGAGCTCAATGCATTTTGTTCCTTTATTCTTGTTACTGTTATGGTGGCCTGCAGATGCTTCTTCTGTACTTTTTTCAAGGACAGTATATTATCTAGTCATAAAATCAGCATCAAAGGGTATTGTGGGTTAATCTTAAATTCAGACCTTGAAAAAAGCATAGAAATGAGTAGCCAACAATAATTTCTTCAAAAATGAACGCCTAAAGCAGTTGTTTTGTTGTGCTGTTTGCTCCTTTACTAACTATTTGGTAACAACTAGTGTGTTCAGAGCAAAGGGGTTTATAGGTTAGGGGGGCTGAGATTAGGAAGATTCTGTTTCCAAGGTTATAAAATTGAAATCAGTCTCCAAGCTCGAATCTCATATTTTGTCCTTTGATGTTTCTAACTTAGTTATTACTAAACAATGAAGATTTCGATCCTACGTCATTCTGTTAGCAAAAAAGATCTGAAAATGTATTTAATTACTAAAATGCAATATCTTTCAAACCAGAATGCTTCACTTTCAAAATTAGGATTTGAGCATGGGGACTGTTGTCATGTTTTATAACCTTCGGGCCTGGTGTAGTTGATATATCATGTCTAAGCACCATTTAGCCCATAGACAGTATTATCAAACCTGTGACAAAAGATTACATTGAGAATGATTTAAATATTCCTCACTTCAACCTATCAATTATGTAAAATGAAAACAAAATGTCATTGTATAAACTTAATATATCAATTGAACAAGGTCGTATTCTGTGGCAATTTATTTATTTGAGGTAGTTGTTGCTCTGAATTAGTAAGTTGACTTCTTCCAAAAAAAAGTTTGGTATGAAATTGTCTCATTCACTAAAATATAATTCAGTAATTTACACAACTAATGACACTTTTGAGGTATGAAATGGATTCTGTCTTAAATGTTAAATTTTGAACAGTCAAATATTTTTTTGTGTACTGGTATATGAATTATAGATAAGCATTTCACCTTATTAAATATACCATGAAAAGGCCGAGGCTTTATAAATACATATTATATCATTCTGCTTACAATTATCAATAGGTCCATTATTACAAACTTCGATGTAATCTAGACAGAAAAAGTACCCTTAAAATATCACATTGTGATGAAAACTATTTTTTGGGGATATCTTCATAACTTGGGAATTCTTACATTATTGCTGAGTATTATCATATCCTCATTTTATTTTGAGTGAAAAATTAATTCCAATTGTAAACTCTGAAAAACTGGTTCCATTTTAACTTGCAAACAATTAAATAAAAAAAACTTGCCGTTTAACAGTTGATGTTATTTGGTCAATCTTTCGTGGTACAATTTTTTCATCTAGAGGAGTGTAGTGACAGGTGTTATGTATGATGCCCTTGATGAGCACTGCATGCTTACTCTACTTATACTATACGACTTTCTATCTATCATTCGTACTGTAATAAACTAACGACTACTCTATACAGAAGTTACTGTTGTCTTTACCTATATAAGAACCCGACATAACAATATGTTCAGTCAAATGTCTGTTCATTTGTGTACTCACCAAATGTATTCACTTAACAAGTCATTCATTGATTGTTTCATTTATTTAAAGTAACAGATAAGAATGGATGATTGGAATATAGTCCTTGATTCACTACATTCAAATTGTCATAAATAAATAATGTCAGAATTCCAGACTGTAGATATCTTAAGATCATGTGCATCCTAATTACCATTCCATTGATGGCGGCAATAACTTTGTATGACTTTTTAGACCCTGATTTCAGGTGGTTTTTACTGTCTCTGCTTACTTAGGTTTTTAGAAATGACTTAAAAACAATCTCTCAGTTATTTTGTCATATTGATGTTGTACCTCCCACCCCACTATGAACAAACCCCCTTTTTTGAGAAAAACAAAAGATCTCACTATTGATGCTTCAATGCTGTTCATATAACATCCAATACATCAAAAGCCTTTCAACAAGAATTTGACACATGGAAAAAATCTTTCAATTCTTCCTTGTGTGACATAGTGTACTTCGTTTTGACCTTGTAGACTTTTACTACCAGGATTTAACGCTGGGTACAGATTAGTTCTTGTAGGTAAACACTGAATACTTGTTCACTTTGTTGTTGGCTTTGCTTAGCTGAAATACTGATATTAAAGGCTTTAAACAATCCAAAACATAACAGAATCCTCAAGTGGGTGGAGATGTTATTGATTGTAGCTCTGGTTCTGTCTGTACGCCAGTCTGTCTGTCTGTCTAGTTGGATATTTGCCAGAATAATTTGTTTGGATTGAATGAGATGGTTCAAATTATCACTTAAATATTTTTTATACTCATGTATGATTTTATTTTCACATGAATAAATAGTGTTGTATGGAGAGATAGAAATCACTAGCCCCTCACCTCCTTGAGTTTGAACCAATCCCAGTACTAGAAAAAATGCACATGTTAGAGGAAGCTGTCCAGCTGACTTATGAAAGGGTTGTGGTCTTCCTCCACTGTAAAAGCTGGAAACTCACCAAATGACCCTTGTTGTTGGTACGAAGTCAAAGCCCACTGACAAAAATGTATAGGAAGGCACTTTCACCTAGTGCAATCCCTAGATTTGTACGTGTTCTTAATTTTGTGTTAGGTTCAAGTATGTGTGGTCCTTTCATTTAAAAAAGGAGACAAATAAGTAGACAGTGATACATTTTTCATGATATTTTCATTTCATTTAACTTACAATATTATTCTGTCGGTGTAATGTCCCTGGAGACAGAATCAAGCTCTAGTTTCTCCTCTTTGTGAATGGTGTAGATTCTGTGTATAGTTTATTACTACTAGTTTCAGTATCTACTGGGAGTTGATTTGTGATCATTCTGACAGTTGTTTGCATGCGATTGTACAATATTGATGTACTTTTGTCTAGCATGTGCATTGATTTTCTCTTCTATAATAGTTTATTACCGCGTCTGCTGCAGGGATATAGTATGCACTTATGATATTGAGATTTTAGATGAGACCTTATTCTATTTGTTCTTAATACAATCATGATGACATATTTTGGGATATTAATCTGATTTGGGGTAAAAATGGGTGATTTTTGGATGGACATGGAAAATAAGAAAATTTGAATTATCAATTTGTGAGAAATAAGTGAATGATGCTAAGTAATTGTTGTTGGTTTTTTTTAAAATGTATTCAGGCTTGATTGGATAAAAAATGGTTTAGAGACATGCTATTCAAGACAAAATTTTCATTGGTTGAATTTTGTTGGCTGAGTTCATAACCTAATAACCACCATACTGACTGACTGACCAAGAAGCAACAATAAAATGAGTTTCAGACTTATCTACAATTTGGGTTAAAACTTATTTTTGTGTTTATAGTTTTGAATAAGACCCTGGAAGATGCTTTAGATTCTTTTCCCACCCACCCCTGTCTAAACCTTCCTTAACAAATTATTTTCAAAAAGTCAACATTTGTTTTATTATACATGAAAAATCATAGTTATAACAATACAGCAAAGATAGTTGTAATTAACATATCAGCTTCTCTGTTCTAACTATTTTCACATTATTTGACAAACTTGGAGTACTTATAATTTTTCATTTCTCCCAAGGCACAAAAAGTGATGAAGAAAACAGTGCCCATTAAAGTTTTAGTAAAAATCAAATTGTTCATTTACAATGAATGGCCTAACTTTAAATCATACATCAGAAGGGATGGTACTGGCAGTTAAGCATTAAAGGACACGCTGGTTATTTAAAGCATTTGAATTATACCCATGTTGCCAAATAATTGTGAATCTATGGCTATGTTCAATTTCCGGTTGTTGGTCACAGGACCTTGTATATGTATCATGTGACCTTGTTCATTTCAAAATCTGTACGTAAACTATGAAGGTGACTTTCATATATATAATGAACACATCTATTCTGTGTTACATTAAATAGCTCGCATGATTTTATTTTATGTACTGATAACTGAATGAAGTCTTGAAAGGTGATTATTGGGATTCAAGACACAGGCATTAGTAATGGACCTGTGATGGTAAAAATACTTTGTATTCTTTATAAAACATCATAATTTAATCCAAAATTACCTTAAATGAAAAAAAAAATTTCACAGAATTCGACCCCGTTCAACTGTTATATATACTAATAGACGGTGTAAAACTCTTCGTTCTGGTGAATCCCAACTGTCTTCACAAAACGTAAAATTATAAAACAACAGGGATGAAAGCTTTAAAACAAAGTTTTCAGTGGTTTTAGGTATATATTTTCGCACCAAATGATACCAAAACTAAGCTTCTAGCCCAAGCCGTTACATTGTATTTTTACCGTCACAGGTCCGTTACTAATGCCTGTGATTCAAGAGAGTGTGTAGGGGTCTTAAGTGGGATTATTGTTAACTTTATGTTAGGAATTAATTGTGAAAGTCAAATCTTAAGTCCCAAGTAGAGATATGGAAGATAGTAAAAGTGAGGGGTCTGGTGACCCAGTGGTTAGTGCTCTGGATTTGTAACCCGGTGATCTGGGTTCAAATTTTTGACATAGCAGGTCATACCCTTTTATGAAAATTTGACAAAATGTAGAGAAGTTTCTAATAAGTTAGTACTGGTTAGTATACAATTCAGGAAAACTGGTTAGGTGAACCGGCTTCTGTATATAACTGAAAAAAATGTTGAAATACAGCATTAAACCAACTCTTCTTGTACTAAGATTTCACTCTGTATTCCAAGAAGTTATATCAGTTTGAAAAAAGTGAAGATATTGGATAAAATTTCTTCCTGTCTGAAGTAAAATTTCAATTTATTTGTCAATTTATGTTAATTCATTTATTTGTTATCTATATTTAGTATTTGTAAATGTAGTATTTTGAAAAAAAATGTCAAAATTACGAAAGTTTTGAATTTTTTTACACTCCTCATGAAATATCAACAATGATAGCCTTTCTAAAGACTGCTAATAGATTGATTATTAAAACTTGGTTTGTATGTCTAAAGAATGTTTATCAGTGTACAAAGTGCAGGGTAGTCTTGTGTTCTTGATAACCAGTAGATAAGTTTTGTTGGTGATGTAAATATGTGGCTGACCCATTTTTACAAATCTCAAGTAAAGACGTAGATAATTTTATCGCTTAGACTCACAGCTATTTGAAGTAGACAGTTTCAAACCACTGTATATAATCACCTTATTTAATGACATCAGAATGAACTGAAAACCTCACGGTTAATATGTTACAATATGTATGGGTAGAATGATTTAATTGTGTGTTGAATATTAGAGTCTATGGATAGATATAGGATAAAGCCTTTATCTTACAAGTGGCCTTGATGACCCACATTTGTAGTATCTTATATAAAACTTACATTGTTGAAGATTGAATACTAATAATGAAAGATAGTTTTTTCACTGGGACCTTTCTGATCTGAACCCTTTTCATCTGTGAACCTTTCTGTTCTGAACATAGCAGTTGGTCCTAACTTTTTTTAACATATAGCAAAATTGTTAATACAATTATAATGGGCAGATACTGTCATAGTACCTCTGTAATGTAGTTTGGGCTTAGACAGATTGTCTTGGAACATGATCATTCATTCATTCATTCATTCATTCATTCATTCATTCATTCATTCATTCATTCATTCACTCACTCATTCATTCATTCATTCATCCATCCATTCATTCATTCATTCATTCAACCAGTCTTACTTTTGTTTGTTTGTCTGTTTGTCAGTTTGTCGGTCTGTTTGTCCGTCCGTCCGCCCGCCTATATTTCACATTTTCACTTTTCAAACATACTTTTTTACTTGATATATATGCTTCATTTCTTTTCAACTAAGAAGGTCATGAAATTATTGGTCACCAATTATAATTTACATGTATTTTTTGTGTATTTCAGTTGTATGACAATGCAATGGTTACTGCTGGCTTACTGGATGATCCAAGATCAATGGTGTCACGTCTGAATCAACTGTTAGAAAAAGCTTTGGAAAAACAATGAGATTCTCTGTCCGAATAAATGGTATCCCGGTAATCATGTGCTATGTTCTTATCCGGAAGCTTTCTCTGTCAGAGAACCAAGACGATTGTCTAATGACATTGAAATAAATTTACAATTCCGAAGATTCTAGAGATCAAACTCGTTTTAATATTGTGAAACACACCATGTTTATTACATTGACTAATTAGTAGCCCAGTGTCAGAAGCTGGTGTTTTGTGTGTTCTAATAGATTTGTGATATGTTGTCTTTTCTCTCTGTGTTTAAAGTTGCTATGTATTTCACTTGAAAGTATTGTTGTTATAGAATAGTTTATTGATATTGACCAAATTTTGGCAGGGTTGTACTTTATACAATTTGATGGAATTATCCTGTAAATTCTGGATTGTAATTCAAATGGATGCAGTTGTGTCATCAATTTTTAGTGAGATTTCAAGAAATATTGAGTATAGAACTTTTGTTTTATTCAGCTATCTTGGAAATGTTTGTTAAGCTTTGTAATAGAATGCTAGTTGAGTGACAAAACACTTGGTTATAATGATATCCATGTAATGGTTATCTTACATTTTAGAAGAATATCTTTTGTCTCTGATTGGCTAGATCTGAGTGCAGTCATTATATTGACCAATGGGAAGACTGTGTTCTGAGACTATTTACGATACTCAATTTTATCACTTAGTGTCAAGGTTGTAACTTTTTTGTCATTGATCTTTTGCGATGAAATGAATAATGAATAATATATTTATTCCAATTTGGATTTCAAAACCTAATTGATTCAAACATGTAACATTAACATGTGAGTAATAAATAATTTATCACATTATTTATTTGATGGGAAATGTTAGAATTGATGCTGGAATGTGTACATTGTTCAGATGTCTAGTCTTCTAGGTTGGTATGAAAAGCTGAAACTGTCCGTATTAAAAGTGTATGATATAACTGGTTTGTAAGATTGAGAGATGTGTATGCTCTAAGTCATAAATTCATTTATACTGTATATATCAGTCTAATGTAATGTATATGTCACTTTGATGGAGGTTCATATGATGCTGTATATGTCTCTTATGTAGTTCATTAGATGTACTAGTACATGTCATTGCAATGTAAGCACATAAAACATGATTTGATTGTTGAATTTGGTTCCATTAACAAAAGATCTGTAAAAGCGTATCCATCATATACCATAGCATGAAATCATCTGTAAGTACAACAATGGAATGCCTAAAATTAGCACATTGAATTATACAACTAGACTGAAAGACAATAGAGACGATGCAAATTAACCATGGAAATCGTAGGACATTTTAACCAGGACCATTTCCTTTCAGCCCTGTTAATGGATGCCTGTTCTCAAAAATTTAAGGGTTCAGTGCAAGATGGTACCTACCTCCTTCTTTGTCAATATGGAGAAATGCCCTTCTTACAATCACCCATTCAAATTGAATAACCTTATTGTAATTGTGGTCATGAGGCAATGAAATTAGTGACTTACATCCTACCCCTAAGTCACTATCATCTAACTCAAATGTTCATAATAGGTGATAACTTGTTTTATTAAATATTGCTATCTATTATTATGATACTACAGTAATATGTATAACTTGTTACTGTCTTCATTGAAGTTGAGTCTGTGCTCTTTATGTTGAGTAAAATAAATTTGTATCATTAATGATATAGTGTAAACTCTGGTATTAAAATTGATCTCTTTTATTCTAAAATTTTTATTTAACTTGTATTGTCTATGTGTGATGTTTAGTCACCTATTAAAGTGGAATCTACTGATTGTTTTGCAACAAATATGTCTTGAGATATATTTTCATTATTTTATTGCCTGTATCGGCTATAAGCTACTACAAAATGCATGTTTTCAAATTTATTAGGCCATCATTAAAAATGTTGGTTTGCAGTTTCACATCCCAAACTTTTAATAGGGAGTTGGTAGGTAGACATTTTCTGTTTTAATTTTATTTTCTGTATGGTTGTATTATAAACGAAAAGCTGGAATAAACAACAGAAAATGTAAAAAAAATGTCAGAAATCTCTGACAAAGTTTGGGTCAGAGGAGTAGTTAGCATAATTGCAAACTGATAGTTTTAGGGTGTCGTTACATTGATATCTTATGCAAATGTATCAGACTGCAAAAAATGGTGGTTTTAACCAATGTTTATTATACAATTTTTTCTGCAGAGTTGAAAGACAAAATGTTAAAATTTATAATTGTGCAACTTCATGTTAGAGGCTTTGTTGATAAGTTTTGTATTTTAGTCTCAAGTATTTGTTTATCATTCAGAATCTTGGCATGGATGTGAATAATAAATGTTTTATGATATATTTGATTGAGTTACATACTTTTTTATGACCAATAAATGATAAAAAATTCCTTCTATGTAGTTTGTGTCACATTTTTCCTTGTACAAAATATGATTTGTGATATGAGTACGTGGTCATAGAACTTGAGATTGGTCCCCAAGCTGTAATCTCAAATTTGTCTTTTAATGTTTTTGGTTAACTATGACTAACAAATTAAGATATTAATCATATGTTATTCTGTTTGCATGAATGATCTGAATATGTATTCATACACTTAATTGCATCATTTTTCAAGCCATAATGCTTCAAGAATGGAATTGAGTTTTGAGCTTAGACACTGTTCTCAAGTTTTATAACCATGTGACCAACACTCAATCTGAAAATCTCATTTTATTTTTACATGTTATATTGGGTATGAACTTGTTCAACCAAAACAAGTTGAGAATAGGTTTGAAGCATTGAGACTGATCTCAAGTTTATATTGTATTTTGTACTCATTGAAAGTGTGAGATTTTAATAGTTTGAGATTTGATACTTTACTCATCGTTGGTTAGTAATATGGGTTCGAGATTATAAACTTTATGATTTAATTTGAATCTTAATTTTGTGTTCAGTATTATAAACTTGACTGTGTTATGGCTTTGAAATTGTCAATTTATTCTCTTGAATGTGATACAATTGATTGGAACCAAACTTTAAACCTAACATACATTGCATGAGCATGTAATATGCAGGCTTTGATTGAAATGAGTTCGGAATGAACAATGAACCTAGAACAAGATACAAATCCTAATTTCTACCTAATTAAAAATAGAACAATTCACAATTTTATTGTATCATTTGGATGAGCCAGTGTTAGGTAAATAAAAGGGGCCTCAGTGGTCGAGAGGTTATGGTCTCTTGCAATTAAACACTAGCTCCTCACTTCTGTGAGGTCAAATCCCATCCAATAGCAGACAAAGAGGAAGCTGTCTAGATAGCTTATAGAAGGATGGAATTATTATTATTATCCTCTACAGGAAAAGTAAAAAATTGGCCCTGGATGATGTTGCAACTTTAAACCCAGTGAAAAAAAATTGTGAATAAAATATTCCTTATATAAAAAACTGTTGAAACCATAG
Organism: Lutraria rhynchaena; assembly: GCA_008271625.1. Classification (NCBI taxonomy): domain Eukaryota; kingdom Metazoa; phylum Mollusca; class Bivalvia; order Venerida; family Mactridae; genus Lutraria; species Lutraria rhynchaena. The sequence goes on from VIBL01000012.1 coordinate 5,005,745, forward strand.
CAATAATTTGACTTTCAGTCATTGTGTAAATGTTTGTTCATACAATAAACATTTTACTGTGGATCTGGAAGTTTCTATGATAAATGTATATGAAATCAATTCATACATTTCATATATTAGTCTACATTAAAACAGGTTGCTTTTCCATTTTACCCATCTCATTGTAACCATGCAATTAAATTGGCCAATGATATGGAAGACTACACACCTGAGCACTAAGTGCTTATTGTGATAAGCCTATTTTGTGTTGTCAGCAACGGTTTCAAATGAAATCGCTTAAACTGTTGAGCAAGTTTCAGTTGTTCGGGTATTTAGATGAAGAAATACAATTACCGGTAATTCAACTACAAAATGGATGACAACACAAATTGTAACATCACCTTGAGCTTACCATTTTAATTCCATTTGAATTAAGTTCATAGTTTAAATTATTCAATTTGGAGGTCAATTTGTGAAATTTAAATTATTTAACAAACAACACTACTGGTTAAGTTAATTCACAAGTTATTTATACATCTTGTTCTCATTATTGACTTGTATGAGCCTGGTTATGATACCATGATATTTATACTTAGGTCCTGTTGAATTAATTTTGGTTAAGTTGTCCTATGTTCCCCTTTTCAAGTAGGCTAGCCTGACATCTAATTTTAATACTATCATTTCTGAACTAAAGTAGAAAGGTAAAATTTTATAAAAAATGAACATAATTTTATTGTTATATTTCCTTATATGCTTGTTGTATTAAAAGGGGATCATTGTTCAAATGATAAATTTTGAATGGCCTAAAGTTATACTTTGTACACTACTTATGATGTTTTGCCTCAGTTGTATAACTTATTTTATTGACACATATTCAGAACATCTTGTTAAGATTTGGCACTTTGTACCATGAAGAAAATATTATTTTGATAATATGGATAAAACATCATTTTTATATTATTTATTATGGCACTTGTTTCAGATATTCCACATAAATTGTATTTTTTTTTAATTTGATCATGTAAAATTACATATATACATACATGTATCTAGTATTTTGCCTTATGCTTGAAGAGCTTTTGATATACTCAAGAGTGATCAAATTATTTTATTTCTGTTAAGTTCACAGTCAGAGCTATCAAACTGAACTGAACATTTTGAGTGATCTCTTAGGCTTGATGATAGAGTTACAAATTTCTTACAACATCAGACTTACCTCTCAGCACCACCATATTGAACCCAACAGTAAGACTAACTATAACAACAACTTGTTGATTAGACTTTTTCTGAGAAAATTATACTGATTGAAGAAATGTAAGATTTTTCTGCTTCTCAAATGACCATTTTTAGATTGCATTAATTAGATACTGTGGAACAAACTCCATCAAGCTGTCCATCTTGAGGGACCATGTCCACTTGGTAAAGGCTTTTCAGGTCTAGTTTGTAGCCTTTATGAGCAATTTTTTAACTTGTATTAAAAAACCTTGTTGTCCACTTCTCATTGATTGTTTCTCAAAACAAGTTTTACTGTTTATACATACAGTTAAAAACCTGATGATAAGACCATCTTATGACAAAAATCATATGGTCTTAATACTGAGGGGGTCTCATTATCAGGCTTAACAGGAAATACTGAAAACTAATCCAAAAACCAGTGATTGTTACTATGAGTTATTATTCAAATGGTCCCCAAGTAAGATTGTGCTGTATATACAATATAAAATCAATACCATGAAGACGTTACATTATGATTTATTAACTTTGTCATTTGTATACTAGCATTTATTGTAGCCAACAGCCATTGTATTTTCACAAATGAATGATTTTGTTTATTTTGGAATATTTAGTATTTATATCTATGAAGCAAAAGTTGTACAAGCTTGTTTTTTCTTTACTACACACTTCGAATCAAGATAATACTATGCATTATCATTTTTTGTCCTTTGGTCAATAAAGCAATTTTGACTTAACTGTAATATTATTCTGTTTTCATTTAATGTTGACTTAACTGTGTACAGATAATGTATTGAAATATATTTACAGTGTAACCTCTCCAAATCTACACCCTTTCGAAGAGGCAAAATCATGTTGTTAAGGTTGCTGCTCTCTAGAGATTAATGCTTAAATCGTACAATGGGAAAAAAATCATTCTCTTGTTGAAAGGAGGTTGTTGGTCAAGAGAGGGCTGCTCTGAAGAGGTTGCACTGTAGTTATATCATATTGGAATGTTAAATATCTCTGCGTTCATATTTTAATTACATGTACTAATTGATACTTATGTGTTTATAATCAGCCTGCCGATAAGTATAGTAGGTTGCCATCAGATGTTCATGGAGGATGTAGGTGGCATTCAACTTGTATCTAATGTAGGAGCACTGTTGAGGTCGAACTGATTACATAACAGAGTACTGAAAAATGGGGTTCAGCCACACCCAACCATAGCATACAATAAACATACCTGCTTGTCACCCTTCTATAGGGTAATGGTGGTATGCAGAATAATTTTCAGAACAAGATAATTTCTGTATACAGTCTAATAATAATAATCGCAATAATTAAAACTATTACAAGAGACTGCACATTTAGAACAACCCAGTCTTCAAGTTTGGACTCAACATATAAACTCAAATACGCTGTGAAGAAATGTCTGTTTAATGTGTCCACAATACCCAATATCTTTAACAAATCTGTATGCCTCAGAATTTTAAATCTTTGGTGTTTCATTGGTGAAAAAACACTCCATTAATCCATTATGACCTTACTCTCTCTCCAAACATACATTTTGAATTTCAGAAATAACTCAGGGTCAAGAACTCTTTCTTTCCCAAAAACCTATCCCTTCACAAAAACTTCCAGTCGTTCCTTCATGAACAAAAACCTCCATAGAGTGACATGGTATATATATAACTGAAGAAAAAATGGATAAATTCTTCCAGTTTATTTGCACATTTACATGGAAACAAAATATACATTGTGTCACAATTCAACCATGCACGATGAGATAACATAATGAACAGGTCGATCTTACGCTTTTATTAAATGGAATGTTCCGTAAATTGAAAATAAAAACTTGCAACATCAATTTTCCACACCATCTTACGACTCTCATCATGTACTGATGATAATGTAATTCTAACATGGCATTAGTGTAAAGATGTGATATGCATTACAGGTCGAATATTTTACCTAACGAAGTAATATCAAGATCTCAGGAAAAAGTAATGAATGCTATAAGAGACCGCCATACTAGAATTTATAGTAAAACCACATACTTCTAACCTTTTAAGTTGTATACAAAATCTCAGTGAATTTGGTGCTTCAAATTTTCAATCAAACTGAACCAGAATTTAACAGTTATGGAACAGAAATTTGATGCTGTAAGAGAAACAGATCACAAACACTTGATGGGGTCTAGACCTACACACTATGTTAGGGGGAAGGACTTTGTAATCAATCAACACACAACAGACTTGCAAAAGTGTTTAAAATTTCCATCTAGCAAAAAAACAAAAAATACAGGAAACTAATCTAGTAATTATCCATGTTAAGCTAAAATGATTCAGAGCTTATAAGAAAACAGGACATCGCATAGATGAGTAAAATATTTATAGCTGATTTATATGACCATATGATTGGTGGCCACTATATTTTAAGCCCAAAACTGACCAAGCTATATATTAAACTGAAGGTAATAAGAATGCCTAAGCATTGTTTGCTAGTACATGATCTTGCCACAGCAATAACCTAATCTTAATTCTTCAACCAAGACAGTATGATTGCTCCAACTTATTGACATTTAACGAAATCACCAGAAAATTGGAATTTTGGAAGTTTTATTTATAAACATGCAATTACACAGCTAATGGTTAACATTTACTCTGGGTTATAAAATAAGAAAATTTAAGATAACACTGAGACTTATTATAAATTAAACAGCAGAATAGTCATAATTACAAAAACAGTACAAAATTAAATCATGACAGACTTTAAATAATCTGCATGAAAAAGATCATGCAGATATCTGCTTGATTAAGATTGTGCAAGCATCTGCATGAATGAGATCATGTAAACACCTGCACAACATAGATCAAACAAGCATCTGCATGATGAAGATCACATTCACACGAACAAAAAAAATAATCACAGAATATTTACTGACTGTTTTAATCCATTACAGAAATCATGATATTCACAATATACGTAATTAAAATTTCTTTTGCACATCACTTCAAATTAATGAACACCATAGAAAAGCTAATTCATGTCACCATATCGTGTGAAAAATGCACAATTATGTGACTGAGGAAAAAACAAGATGAAATTTTAATAAATTGGTGCAATTAACTCAGATAATTATTCATGTTGAAATTTGGAGAGTCCATAATTTTGGCCCTTCTTGTGGAACAGATGAGTGGTATGTTAAGATTTCATGCCATTTCACCTCAAGTGTCAATAAATGTAAGCATTAAATGATTTGTGCATCTGTACATAATGTTTAGTGACTATATGAAATTCCCATCCATTTCAATAACAAAATCACAAGTTCGTATAATCCTTCTTGAAAAATTATACACATCAACACCTAACAGCACTATAACAGATTTCATTTTGTGTCATTTAAATGAAAACATACAATATTTGATGGGAGTTTCAGCTTGAGGCTTCATTAAAGTCAAAACAAAAATGTAGATTATCAAACTCGGCCACAAATATGAAAAATGATCATTAAAAAATTAAGAAAGCAGCCAGACACTAGCTGTAAGTTTAACAGTTTTTATAGTTCGGATACGAATTATTTTTTTTTATTTTCTTTTTCCAGGTCAAAACAGTCTTAGCTTGGATAAAAACAAGCTACATGTCAGACACTGAAACAACTGATCATTACTTTCAGTAAAATTGAAAACTAAAAGAAAAATTCCTGTTTACATCTTCCAAATTTTTCCACTATGTGTTCGAAACAGAAAGTACCCTGCATTCAGTCTAATCCATCCAACGAAGTCTACTCACTATATACACAATAATATATTAGTTTTACAACACACATCATACACTCGCTCAAACTGGCACACATCTCATAAACATATATTGATATAATTAACACACAACATCGGAGCTTTTGCGTGGACTGGCTGTTCTATATATTGCTTCCTAACACTATGTACATCTTTCTAACATACAATATACATATAACAACTTGAAAGAAAATGAACAGGAACACAAGTCCATCATAAAGGTATATGAAAAAGTCGGATTTCACAGCTAAGTTTATCAATCTATTGAAATCATGTATACAACTGATAATGATAGACTTGTGTAATAAGTTCACGGCAAAAGCTCCAACTTTGTGTATTATGGTAGCTACTGAGTGACAATGGAAATTAAAAGAGACTGACATTTATTTTTATGTTTTTTTCCATATTTTATTGTATTCACACCCATCATTATGACCAGTGACATTTATTTTATACAGATGTAAAAATTGGATTTTTCAATAGTAGATATCACTATACTACCACTGTCTTTTTCCACTTATTATATTTCAAATTTTAGGGTACCTAAGTCCTAAGCACCATTTAGTCTTAGTTCTTGGTCTTGGTGGCTAAGATAAGTGCCACAATTAGTCCGTATAAACCCAGTACTTCAGCAAAAATAAGAACTAGAACCATTCCCACGTATAATCTTGGCTGTTGGGCTGTGCCTCGTACACCAGCATCACCAACCACTCCAATAGCAAACCCGGATGCAAGACCGCTGAGACCCACACTCAAACCAGCTCCGAGATGACAGAAACTCCTGCAAAAAATAATCAATTTTTAATCAAAATGGGTTAATTTTATACATGAATTACTCTAATTCAATTCCATGTATATTGTTTTCTTCATATTTAAGCAAAGCTTGATAAACTGTAAGAGGTACAATAATGAATTAACCAGCTTGAAACACATCAGACAAGCTTAACTGTAATTAACTCCTTTTAGTAACAGTCTGCAGGAAAGATCAATAGTAGCGGAGAAAATTCACAAATTACAAGAATCTTACTTGCTATACATTGATTGGTTGTATAATGAAACAGCAAGCATACAATGCCAACATGTTTTAAGTAATTGATATGGGACTAACATACATCACTAACAGTGAATGCTAAGCAAGTATATATGCTATACAATGATGCATTTTTTTACATAATAATTCATTTCTTTGTAGGCAAATTACAAGGTCATTCACAGTTGACAGACAGGTTTTTCACATTTTGACACATTTTCCAGTAATTTTCCCTAAGGTTTAGAGAATATCTAATGTAGTCATTAACTAAATAGCTTCATGCCATGTTAAGCACCCTAAGCCAAAAAAAATGTCAACTTATACACTGAGTAAAATTTCTAAATGTCCGCATTATGAAACTCCATTCTTGGAAGAATACAAATAATCAAATGTTTAACAATACTTACAATTGATCTACACAAAAAATTGAATTAAAGTAAATTTTGGTAATCAACCAAATGTATTCAATGCTTTTCTTCCAGGGCTATAAATACAAGGTGGATGTTATAACACTTTAGAAATTCTGCTCAATGTAATACATGGGCAGCAAAACAAGAAAACTTACTTGAATAAGTCATATTCAGCATCTATACTGTTAGCGATAAGAGCTGCAACAACAAGACCATAGATGGCCAAAATACCAGCCATGACAACGGGCAGAATGGATTTCATGATAAGTTCTGGTCGCATAACGGACATAGCCGCAATACCGGTACCGGACTTGGCGGTTCCATAGGCAGCTCCAAGTGCTGAAGTAGAGAAAGAACAAAATGTTACCAATGCTAAAATAACCACTTCAATAATAAGACTACTTTTAGCCTCAAAGGTGGCCACTGTACTTCATAAGTGCTAAGCACCATATGGCAACAAAATATCTCATTTTCATTCAATCAATATTGCTTGCTTCAATATAATAATGTTAGTCAAAAATGTATTTATGCATGATGCATGACAAATAACCGAGCCATCAACAGCGTAAAATAGCATGCATGCATTCATATACATATTACATGTGTATACATATTGACAAGAGGGCCATGATGGCCAAGCATCGCTCACCAGAATAAATGTTAATTAACTTGTTACTAAAAAGGTAATAAAGGTACACTTGTGGGCAAGAAATGGGGAACAATAATAAACTCGATAAAGGACCATCAAAGGGTACTACAAAGGAGTATTCATGATGACTGAAGGATGCCAAAGACCAAATTTGGTGATGATCCAACCACTGGTTCATGAAAAGAAGTCATTTAAAGGTCTTTCTATTTTTAGCTCTAGTAGCCCCTAATTGGGGCCGACCATTTTTATTTCAGCAAAACTGATAGAACATTATCTAAAGATGCTGAAAACCAAGTTTGGTAATAATCCATTGATAGAAACACGAGAAAAAGTCATTTTAAGGTATTTCTATTTTTAGCTCTAGCAGCCCCTAAAAGGGGCCAACCATATTTATTTGAGCAAACTTGAGAAAGGACTATCTAAGGGTGCTACAGACCAAGTTTGGTGAAGATCCATCCATTAGTTCATGAGAAGAACACATTCAAAGATATTTCTATTTTTAGCTCTAGCGGCTCCATTTTTTTTCGCAAATCTGATAGAACACTATCGAAAGTTTGGTAAAAATCCATCAATAGAAACATGAGAAAAAGTCATTTCAAGGTATTTCTATTTTTAGCTCTAGCAGCCCTTAAAAGGGGCCAACCATATTCATTTGAGCAAACTTGAGAGAGGACCATCTAAACATGCTACAGACCAAGTTTGGTGATGATCCATCCATTGGTTCATGAGGAGATGATTAAAGATTTTTCTTTGTTAGCTCTAGCAGCCCCTAAAAGGGGCCAACCATTTTTATTTGAGCAAATCTGATAAAAGTCCATCTAAGGATGCTACAGATCAAGTTTGGTGATGATCCATCCATTGGTTAATGAGAAGAAGATGATTAAAGGTTTTTCTATTTTTAGCTCTAGTGACCCCTAAAAGGAGCCAACTGGTATAATATGAGCAAATGCAGTTAGAATATCAAAAGGCTTCTGCACAGCAAATTAGAAGTAAATCCGACTGGTAGTTTCTGAGGAGAAGACCATTGTTGAAGCCAGACGACGTACGACAGATGCCGGAGCATCCACCTACCCATCCTAATAGCTCACCCTGAACTTTCAGTTCTGGTGAGCTAAAAATGTAATGCACCTAGTTTGATACAGAAATTACTAAAATAGTAATGATTAAATATGTGTAAATTATATAATAGCCTCATAAAATGATAAAATCAATCACTTTAAAAAGGTTCACAGCAAAACCAGCATAAATACTTCCATACAAATACCAAGTTACCAGTTTACCATACAAAGTTATAAGTTAATAAGTTAACTTATACCAATATTATTTCACTGTAACAAGATGTCAGTTTACTATATAAAATTATCAGTTATGTTATACAAATATCAGTTCACTATATCAAGTTGTAGTATACTATATAAAGTGATCAGTTTACTAATACAAAGTTATCAGTTTAGTAATACAAAGTGATCAGTTTACTAATATTAAGTTATCAATTTACTATACCAAGTTATCAGTTTATTATACACTAAGTTATCAGTTTACAAAAAAATATCAGTTTATTAATACCAATTTATCAGTTTACTAATACCATATTATCAGTTACTAATACAAAGATATCAGTTTATTATACCAAGTTATCAGTTTACTAATACCAATTCAATTCACTACATCAAGTTATTAGTTTACTAATATCAAGGGAAAGCATTGATTTAAATTACAGTTCTATATATTTAACATTTATATGGCAGTTTACTAGAGAAGATGCTTGATTCTCAACCGAACAGAATTCTACACAATCCCATCAGTCATCAGAAACATATGACAAAAGCTGATAAAAGGTTTGCATTGTGGACTATCCACAAATTAATGCCTTACATAAACAAATCATATGTTAACTACAAACTAAGTTTGATAAAAAATACCAATGTACAAAGAGGAGTGTGTCTCAATTTATATACTCATACAATGTCATGGTGGTTTGCTTAAACCATAATACACCATATCCCACAAATAGGTTTTATTGGTTAAGTATATAACTAAATCATAGTCACGTTTGTACCACTCACATGTGTAGCCAAGTGTGTATACAAGGAAGCAAATTCATAAAATTAACTTTTGAAAGGCATGTGATTATGAACATCAAATAGCAAACAGAAAGCACTGGAAAACCCAAGAATTTGAAGAAATGTGAAATTGCTAGCTTCATTCAGCCCCAAAATTTCAGCATTTGTTGTATAAAGTGACACTTTATACTGTGTACCATTAATTTCTAATAAGCTATGCCAATAAAAAATACATATTAAGCTATTAAAACATGCTCACACTTACTTCTATGACATTTGAAATGGGCATTATACATAGTCTTATGAACCACAGAACACAATCAATAGTGATTTTAGATAAAACTGACCACCATATTTAGTAATGCAAATCCTAATTTCAGTTTTACATAACTTCTGAGATTTATATGCCAACTGTATCCAAAGGCAAATTATCTAGATACAGTAATACACCTACACTTCTATCAATAATGTGATAATTGTTCATTCATTCTAACATTAACCATTCTCCAACACTATATACATACAAATACACATATAAATCTGTCTCCCTAAACCAAATCAATGGGCACAGTCATCTGTTTAACATTCAATAAAGTCCCTTTCATAGATCTGTAATCAAAGAATGTCCAAAACAATATCTCTCCCTTTCATAATTATTATAGTACCCCTAAGCGTGTAAATGTAGAAATCCAAAGATTTAATAATACCCCAAAGAGCGCATGAAATTAGGAAAATTGATGAAACAGAAAAATGCTATGTAAGAAAGAATCAATGATTCTATTCTGTATTCATGAGAACTCTACATTTAGGCCACAACAGAAGCTGTATGATTCTGTGACTCTATCTAAAGAAAGCTGTATTGATTTAACAATTGAGTATTGACTGGAATACAGCCCACTTCTAGCCGAGAATAGATCAGATGGACTTGCGTACGACACACTATGATATGATATAAAGAAGTGCTGACTTAACTATAACATAAAAAACATTCAAACATAACACATGTACATTATTTAATTTTTAAGGACATTATTGGGAAGGAAGTATTTTTCATGCTTAATCAGACATAATTTGCTTTCTGCAAGTGTATTTGACATAATGGATTTCCTTAGGTTGCATTCTATTCTGACATTTGACAAATGGATTTTCTTACTCTTTTTGGAGGAAATGGTATAAGTAATCTCATTTCTAAAAACACTAGCAGTATGTTACTCCAATGCACAAAAGGGCCTTCTAGGTAAAAAGCAGAATGAAAATAATGATAAAAAAAAACACAATTTTGAAGTAAATAATAAATTTCACAACTGACTTTCGTATTAACTATTTCAAAATTTTTCAATTAAATCATTTCATTCACTTTCCATCAAGTGGTTATTAATAACTTACATCATTATTCTCTACAAATACTGATTTCAGCAAAGAGTACTTTAGATCATACAGATATAATATCAAACTACTACTGAACTGAAAATACAAATAAATTTGCGAGCAAACTACTGACAGTCCGAATGAAAGAAATCAAATTGATTAAAACAAAATTGGTATAAAGTTGTACAATATGTTCAAATTACACAGATATGAAATAACTGCCCAATTAATAATAGATACAAATTACTGAAATTTTACAGATGACTAATCCTACCAGAATATCACAAAACTTATCATTATCTATCATTATACTTTTATAGTAGAAAATAAAATGTAAAACATCACTAAATATTACAGAACAATGTAAATGAATTTTATTTTCAAACAGGACAATGTAAAACATGTTTTTCCATTTTTTAAAAAATTTTCTTAGATGTGCAGAAATGACAGTTTAAAAAAGTAATCTAGTGATAAGTTAAAACTTTAATGAACAGAACAGTTAAGGGGAGATAACTTAAGAGTATCGAACGGTAGTAACAAGTATTGACACAAGAGCAACATGATTAATTTTTCCCCTTGTTAGATGGCTTAATTATGTCAAAAATCACCAAAAATACAGGCCAGTTATGCATGATTTAGATGAGTTTTCAAACAAGAGTGCACACCTTGTTTTTAGATGTTGAGGCTTAACTTAAATTCTTAAATGACTTAATTTCAGCAAATTACAAAAAAATAATATTACGAGCATACTTATTTTGAACAGGTTTGAGAGTTTTACCTACGTAATACTAAGGAAAGAAGACAATTACTTTAAAAAATGTACATTCTTCAAAAATATTAGTCAAATTAAAATTTACATTCCACATAAATTATTGAATAGAACTTGATAATGAATATAAGATAGTAGAAATATTATTTCACAGGCTTATCAACACAAAAAAATGCTGTAAACTTTCAAAAACACCATGAGCAGAAGAAAGTACAAGAATTGTAAACTATGAACATTAACTATTTCCTGGACAAAACAGAAAGAAATAAATTTGTATAAAGAACTCAGGCCTAAAAAATGTTTGTTTCCTGTTACCGGACTGACCCATCTAATACCTGCGGCATCCAAATCTTAGCGCTATATTGTAATTTTCATAACAGTGTTGCCGATATAAGTAAAAAACAAACACAAAAGAAAAAATCCTTACCTAGCGACCCATATTTTTTTAGGCATGTAACTGGGAACAGACATTTTTTTGTTTAGGCCTCATGAAAATAATGAAAATACACCATACATCTAGATAGAACATGCCAATTACTATTTCTTCCATACAGTTAAACTATGCCGATTGAATGACAAAACAAGATTAAAACCTTAAAGAATATAGTCAAGTTTTCTTGTACCTACTTAAATAAATTTAACCTCTGTACAATGACCTTTAAATTTGTATCTCACTATTTGATGTAGTAAAGTATAAATTCAGAACAGATTTTTAGTTTATTACCCTTAATTAAACCAATTATAATCATACAGGTTTTCACAAAATGGCAAAAGTTGAGGGTCAAAAGTGACCCCTGACTGACGATAATATGAAGAGTCAACAAAATTTCCTTCCAATTCATGGTAAATTTGACCCTTTAATACAAATTCTGAAGAGTCAAAAGCTTTATTTCACTGATTTCAAGAGTCAAAATGCCGTTTTATGGGTCAAATGAAAGCCCTAATAATAGACTGGTTCTGATCTGATAGACTGATGTCCTAAAAAATGCCTCAAAGTAAAATACTGAGGACCAGAAGAACAAGTATCAAACAAACAAGCTTTTCCCAAAACTTATGGAAGATAAAGTTCTGTAATACAATAGTTACAATGAATAAATTAACACTAAACACAGATTAGATGATGATTATGAATTAGTTACTGATCAATGGATCTGATACTGTGATAGTGATACACGAATTGCTTAGTGAAGAAATATAGCTGTTAGATGAACCTTGATCACGAGACAAAAAAGAAAAAACTGCGTTTTTAAACAACGATAAAATTGAACTTAACAGAACTTGTAAAATAAACAGATGATAGCTAAACAAGTAAAACTAGAAGCTATGATAATGAACGTTCGATAAAATTAATCAATTTCCGGTTGTCACAAGACTCTTTCTCAAACTTACCACTAAAAGCCATAGCGGCTGTAGCGCCCATGGCCCCGAAAAATGGGGTGTATGGGGGTCTGTCAAGATCAACATCAGCCATTGTGTATTATTTTTTTGGAAAGAATGAACTAAACACGATTAAAACAATTAATACGCTGGTAAACTCCCCCTGCAAATTATTCCGTCAGATCTAGCAAAGACAAACGTGACGTAAATATCATGTGACTTGCATGTGTTCAGCGGAAACGGCCGAAACTTCCGAAATGATCAGCGACGTGTTGATGTAAAATGAATTTTGATTGGCTGAATGTTTTATTACAACCAATCAAAATCTTATTCACATCAACATTCGCGCATACATTTCCGGGATCAATAATTTCGTGTCAATTATTGACAAGCCTAATAAAGATAGGTAAAAATCGTACATTTGTATACTCAATAGTAGAATAATTCTTACTAGTTAATTTGCTTCTCCGAAGCCTACACACGCTTAGCTATTTCCACTATATTTCAATCCGATACAATTTGAATTTCTTGAATAATTTCGACCCGATTTCATATCACAATGTGAACTTATTCATTGTTCATTATGTGTCATAATGTCCGTTTCGACGAAATTAATCTTCAAAAACATTTTCTTTGCTCAAAGTATATATGTTTATGGTAAATTTCAGAGATTGGTAGTTCACTACATAAGATATCATGCTAAATCTTACACCATAAAACATTTCAGTGGTCCAATATTACAATGATCAATCTACGTTGCTTATATTGCTTGGTTTTGGATCTCTTAAAGTCAACTGCAGTTTTATGTGTTATGCTTTTGTTGCTCTTATATTGGTGTCTTACCTAGTCATGCTTTTATGTTGACTTGATCATGAACAATTTTACACACATGCTGCTTAATTGATACATATAGTTACTTACCGCTCTATTTAATGTTGAAAGTTTCTGCTTACAATCAGTGTCAATCCATAAATCTCAAATTTGATGTGAGATGTTACACTCTCTTAGTATGTTTTTACCAGTTTCTGCTTCATGTTTGTAATCAGATCTTAAATTTCCTTTTCAAAACTTTTAAGATGATCATCAGCCTCTCGATTGACACTTGTAGTATGCTTTAATGCTTTTTATTTGCGCATAGCCTGCTAGAAATGCTTTTTTATTCTTCGTGTCTGAAATATGCTTTCTATTAATAGTCACTTATTTTATGTCTAAAATGCCTTATGTATATAATAATTAACCTGTGCTTATCACAATATGAGTATAAATGTGATGTTTAGTACGTTTATCTGTGATCTTTGATATTATTGCTATAACATGTATGTAGTCGGGTTTAAAAGCTCATCAGAGCTTGCGTTATATGTTTTGTTAACCGACTCTGTAAAACAAAATTTACTTGACTTGCCTTGACGTTGTCCAGATAAATGGGACAACGTAGACCATTATATATTTTTACAGTCCACAACGACAAAAGCATCATACTTTATAATATATATTGCTGTCATTCTAAATATCTAGGCATGATAACAGAATTCATAATTTAAATGAATGTCTGCGATTACTGAATCTTATATGTGTGATTGTTCATACCATCTGTCCATTCAGGGACTCTACATTGTAATGTAAAGTCCTTGGCCAATTACAGGGACAGGTTAATACTATATCTATGCAGATAATTAATAGTAGTTATCCTTCATTATATCAATTTAACATAAGAACCATACAACGCCAGATACCGATCCATGTCACTAAACGGAACAATTTTTACACTCTGCCTTCGCAAATTTTTAACACGGCGGGTCGGTCTTTCATGATTAAGACATCACTGAAATGTACAAGGCTTTTGAAGAAACGTTATTATGTACATCGTATCTCTTCCGGTCAAAACAAAACAGCATGTTGATTGGAGTTGTTAACTGATTCTTCTCAACCATACTTCAGACAGTTGTATAATCCTGGAATAATTAACGAATGCGAAATGAAATTTGCATATAAGGTTTCCTTTTAGAATATTAACGCTATATTAAGTGTTTGTCTTCGCGCTTTTGATGAATGTCACATGTTTTCGCGAATGCAATAATGCAACTAACTGAACAATCCTGTGTTATACAATGCTCTGGTTTTGACTTAAAGATTTTTTCTGTATTAGCATTTAAAAGAAGTACTAAATGTCCAGTTATATCAACACCCAAGTTAAGTGGCATTCTTACATCAGGTACAAATTGGAATTATCAGATTTCCAAGATACAGCAAACAGTATGATTATTATCCATCATTTTAACTGACTGGGACCAGCAAATCTTGTTCTTTAACATGTCTGAGCCATTCCACTTTGCTTGATCGGGAGAGCGTTATCTCAGGGATCGTAACTTGGAACCTTGTTAAATTAAAACCAATATTATGTCTATATTGATACACATATCTTTAAGGCACTAGTAATATTATTGATTACATTAGCATGCCATTTTTCAGTATTATTGCTTTACTCAAGTTAATTGAGTATCATGTATGTTTACTTTTGATTTGTCAATATCACTATTTGGTTGGTATTTTCTCTTTAACAGTTTTCCAATTTGTTTGGCACTGTCTACAGGAAAGGCAATGTTGTGTTTACACCTGATGGAGATAGTGTAATTAGTCCTGTTGGTAACAAAGTGACAGTGTTTGATCTGAAAAAGTTAGTAAGCTTTCTTAAAATCATTTTCTAAGTCCTCCCAATGGACTCATTGTTCAGCAAAGTCTGAAATCTTCAACCTATGCATAAAAATTGTTTCTTTGCCAAGTGAATGCAATCTGTTTTTTGGTAGTATTATGTTTTTGATATAAAGAAAATGGCTAGATCCAAATTATTATATCCATATATGTATATTGTTAATGGTGTCCCATTGGTTTCTTATGAATTATTTGGTTCATGAAAGACATTATACATGTGGATAAATTGTTGTGGAAGCATCACATTCCTCTTCGCTATATGGCCAACAGTTACTGCTGTATAGTGTAGTATAGTGTAACTATGAACAATAGTGTTTCATTGATAAATTAGTTTTAGACATATAATTTACTAATAATCTCAGTAAATGTCAAACAAAATATTATTCCTTTCACTTGCCTTGCCTCCACTTGTGAATAGTCCTGCTTCATAATCCCAAAATGATGCTAGCAGATAATATTGATGTTTTTACTAATGTTTTTTATTCCACATTACTTCATTGCAGTAACAAATCAGAGACCCTTCCTATAGAGGCTTCTATGAACATAACATGTTTAGCTCTATCACCTGATGGATATACATTTATTGCTGTAAATGAAGGTATAGTGATTAATAACTTAAGTGTCTCATATAATTTTTAGTATCTTAAATAAAAAGTGCAAATGTTAAAGATGCTTACTGCATGTGTATGTAGTAGAGAGCAGATGCATTCAAATCAGAATCTTTATTGTTGTAGCTGTGTGTGGATGCGTTTCTCGAGTATTATCTTTCTTATTTAGTGTTCTCTGTGATATTACCATTGATGCAATATATAGAAACAGTTTCTCTTTACAAATATATTAAGTTTGTAAAAAACACACTTATAATGACAATTTATACAATTAGATTGAAATGTTTTGCTTCTTTCAGATGGAGAGGCCTTGTTGTGCAGTTTAATCAGTAAAACAATACTTCATAGGTATCATTTCCACAAGAATATACATGCTATCAAGTTCAGTCCTGATGGCAGGTAAACCATGGCTTTTCACTTTCAAATATTTTGTTGGTAATGCATGTCTGTTGACCATCCTTTTTTATCCACTATTACATCATTAAGATAGAAATTTTAACACCTCTACTAAACACAAACTTCTGATGGAGGAAAATTAATTATTATCGCAGTTATGTGACATGAATATACACATATATATATATAATATTTTCTCATTGGTCTAATGGCATGTTTGTTTCTTTATCTATGGAAAGTCTAATCTTGTGTTCTTAGTTCCTTCTTGACTATTGACATCTTGACTAGTATTTTGGAATAAAAATGTATTTCAGTTGTCTATGCAAAACAACTTGCAATCTTATGATTTTGAAAATTTATTTCTGTCAATGTTTATTGTCAATTTTATTAATTATTTAACGCTAAGGAAATGACGTTAATTTCTTGGGATAAACTGGTATTGTTCACATTAACAGTTGTTGAATTGGTATTGTAGGAATATTCATTCAATGAACCTGCAGAATTGTTTCAAATTTTCAGTAAATTTGCTGTCACCAGAGAAAATAGAGTGTTGGTGTTTCATTCACCTGGCAAGACCAGAGAATTCAACCCCTTTGTCCTATATCGAGTATTCTATGGACCGTATGATGAAACTACTTGCTTAGATTGGACAGATGATTCAAAGTAACAATATATTCAGTATTTTAGTCATATTGCTTTGATTGTATAAAGCCTTTAACATTCTTATGTGCCTTGTGTTTTTAGGCAATAAAAACTTTATAAGTTATAAGGAAATTGGGGCGAGTGGGTTTGGTTTTGTAGCTTATGCTCATAGTATTTCAAACAGTGTGTTTTTATCTTGGTTAATTAATTGCAAAAGTTATTGTGTGCCAGAAAGACTTAAAGTTCATGATATTTACAAAATAATTGTTGTACTTGGAATTTTGTACTTTGACATGGCACTAATTTTTGTTCAATATAAATTTAATCATGGTGTACCAATTTTCTTTGGATGGGCTGGGATGAAAATATTGGTATCCATGTTAGGCTGAAAAGCATTGTCTGAGTAAATATTTGAACTGTTTGCATGTCAGTTTTGCTACAATTGTGCAAATAAGTAAAAATTGATTGCCAACAGTTGTATTTATTGGTTTTATGGCTAATTGTTACTACGAACCTACTATTTTAGTAGCATATTTTATTGATATGATTCTCACATTTCAGAGCATTTTGTGTTGGATCAAAAGACATGAACACTAGAGTGTTTGGAGCTCAAAGGTTTTCAAATCTGATTGTGTATTCAGTGGGTGGACATAATGACCAGATTGTTGGAGCTTATTTTGAACAGAATTCTTTAGATGTATCCTTTTATCATATTAACTATGAATATCAACAAACTCAATATCATTGGTCCATTGAGCTCCCATCAAGCCCATCCAATTTTAAAATCTTAATTCTCAGGTTGTGAAAGTTGTATGAAGCATTTTGTAGCACCCAGAATTGTCAATAAATAATTTCTTTTACCATAAAACCTAGATGTATACTATTAGTGAGAATGGTCGTCTTAATATATGGGAATGTGATACAGAATTAGACGGATTAAAACCATACGAGGCACCTGAGGGGTCTGTACAGCAAGTTGAGATTAGTTCAGATGAAGATGATAGCGGGGAACATGAATGGGAACCAAAAAACAAAGGTATTGGTTTTATTTTTTTAAAGAAATTAACATAAGTTTTTTTACGTATACAATATGCTTTTAATTTAATTGTATTCTTCATTTGTTCTGTGTTACATGATTTATGACCTATGACCTTAAGACTAGATTTTTGCTATTTGTGTTATATGGAGCCTCTCCTGAAATAGATAAGTTTCATGGTAATCATGTATTAATTACTTAGTAGTGGTAGTTTTTGTAGCTCCACCTTTTGTGAAATCGGACACTGTTATGATGTAGTTAAGATTTCACCTTTTAGCCATACGTTTTTTAGGTACAGTTGACATATTTAATAAATATTTGGTGTAAAAATGTTTTCTAATTATGTAAGATGGAGCTTTTAAGTTATTCTTTTACTTGAGTCGTAATATTTTTCAGCAAAGAAAGTTAAGATGACAAAAGAAGACGAGGCAAAAATGGTTGATAAAATTCTGTACAAAAGAACAGCTAGGTAATGTGAAGAATTTTCATTTGTTGTTTTTCAAATTTGAACATAAAATTGTTCAAGTATCATTTAGTTATATTGCAAGATTTTTAGTTTAAATTTCTTTACAACTAAAACTTGAGAGTAATCTCTACCTAATTTATTTTGCACAATAATGTATGGAATTTAAGAAATGTCCCATTCATATACAGCATAGCAGACCTGGCTATATCCCACTATATTTACTCCTCTGAAAACATGAATGCATGTAACTTGAATATTTTGATTAATTTGCATGTATAGTAATTGCTGTTGGAAAAGCTGTATGATGCCAACATACTTTCAACTATTAAGAACATATAATATTCATTTGTGCCTAGAGACCAGTCTCAAGTTTGATAACCTAGGAAACTCTGTAATAACTGAATGAGTCAGATTTGGATTCTATTTTCAGGCATAATTATAAAGAAGCTCGTGGAGAGAAAGCCCCACATGGTCGTCTTACTAGCACAGCCTACCACAAAGCCACTCATATTCTTGTGTCAGGTTTTGATGATGGTGTATTCTTTCTACATGAGATGCCTGATTTCAATTTAATCCATTCATTAAGGTATAACTTTTTTCCCACATTTTCTGCATATCAGATATCAAATACTTCAACTTGTGTTTCTGATTTGAACTTGGTTATTTGTGGAAAAAATTCAGTTGTCAAATAAATCACATTTGTTTCTTCACTCATTAGAGTTCACATATTCAAGAAGTAAGCATCCAAAACAATGCCTGAGTACAAATGTGTAAGAATTGAACTATCCCTGGGAAACATTTTCAAATCAAAATTACAAAAATAATGAGCTTTAGAACTTTAAAATGATGTGTAACAGTCTCCATTGATGCAAATGAAATCTTATCTATGTTTCAAGTTCATTCCAAGCAAATTTATTATTCTTGGCTGCTAACAGTATTTCAGATCAAATGATCTCCACAGTTGAATTCAACAAGACTGGTGACTGGATAGCATTCGGTTGTGCCGGGCTCGGTCAGCTGTTAGTCTGGGAGTGGCAGAGTGAGACATACGTTTTAAAACAACAAGGTCATTACAATAACATGAACTGTGTGGCTTACTCACCTGATGGGCAAAATATGGTCACAGGTGGAGATGATGGAAAGGTAATCTATATTTTGTTGTTTACTTTTTTGGTCTTGTTGGATAGTAACAAATCTGGGTATTCGTCCATTATCAACAGAATTGCAGTTATTTATAGACAGGAGGTTAACTAATAAGTTCTCTTTGAGTGTGTACCAGGACCAACCATGTTTGCAACAAGTAACTGCCTACGATGCTGTATGCGTGATCAGTTGTGGAAGGTGAATAGCCAATGTTTTCAACAACTTGTCACAGAAAGTATGTGTTGCACCCTATGTTCAAACTCACAATCTCAAGGCTTGTAGACCAAACACTCCACTAGTTGAGCTGAATGGACGAGCTTTGCAGGAAAGTAGGTGGGTGGGTTCATTACAGAATTAGAGGTGAATAGGTAACTGCTGGCCAGAGGTGAATGTAGTGGAAAATCAAAGTAGGATGTGACTGTCTCTGGGAGGTGACCTTTGTGGAGGTTTCACTATTACTGAAATTGCAAAACATTCAAGGAAATGTAACTATCTGATGTTTGATTTCTGACAGGTGAAGGTATGGAACACTGGGAGTGGTTTTTGTTTTGTTACATTCACTGAACATCTCGGAGGCATCACTGGTGTAATATTTAACCAGAATGGTCAAGTTGTCCTCTCTTCATCATTAGACGGAACTGTAAGAGCTTTTGATTTAAACAGGTAAGTGCTAAATTTTGAATCTAGTGTAGATTTGTGGATAATAACACCAATTGGACCGCTGAAAATATCTAAATAATTACATTTTTGGTATGATCCTGTTTTTGCGTTTTTTTTTCACCATTTTTACGTGGTTTTGTGTGCAGAACATGATTATGACATTAATATATGTTTATAACTAAATGTTTGTCTTTTTAAAAGACTTCTCTTGATGTATGTATACTATCTCTATTGTCCATATTAGGCACACAACTGTTGTATTTACCTATGATTATGATCATAAGCAATAAAAACCCGAGTTAACAGCTGCCTGAGAACAGTGTCCACCTGTGAATGGAAAATAGACTAAATATATATTTGAACAAAGTCCAACTGTGAATTTCCTTAAAAAGGGGCCACAAACCTTTGGTAGCTTTTGTACAGAGCTTCAACTGTACATCAATGCACAACTGCATCACTTGAAATGTGTGTTTGACTTCCCCTCTAGCTTAGTAATTCTTTGTTTCTGTAAGAAATTGATGTAAAGATTAAATTAATTTAATTTGTTGAATTTTCATTACTTTACAGGTACCGTAATTTCCGAACCTTTGCATCGCCCCGTCCAGCACAGTTTTCATGTCTCACTATAGATCCTAGTGGTGACGTTGTGTGTGCTGGTGCCCAGGATACATTTGAGATATTTGTGTGGTCCATGCAAACAGGAAGACTGTTAGAGGTATGGTAATCTATTTCCTGGCTCCAGCTTTTCTTTATTCATTTTTATTCCACTGAATTTCAGAAGTTGCTACAGCAATTTTTTCATTTTTTTATCAGATCTACAGACTATATGAAAGAATTCAAAATCTGTCAGTCAGCGGGGCAGACATAGACAAAAAATCAGTCTGTAATGTTTGGAATGGGAAAAATATAATTCCAAACTGTTCCGTATGTAGAATGGTAAAAGGCATAGAGGCATCCCGCATCAATAAAATGTGATGTCACATGTTACACTGCTGGTGTCATAGTAAACAAATGCACCAATAATTATGCCAGCGAGCACATCGAGTTTTGGATGGTCATCTTTGATCGCCTCACTCTCTCTCTCAAATTTCAATGTTGCAGTAAAACATACATAGTCGGATACTGCAATTTTTTGCTGGTCATCAGGACTGGCGTTTATGCATAATATACTGATCCTTTATAAATTTTATTGGCAAGGACCGACGGACCAACGTCTTTTGTATAGACTGGATCTACTTTAATTTTTTATGTAAATTATGCTATTAACTTTGACTTTATTTTGATACTGAATGTTCATGATGAAAATTACTAATATAAAGGGCTGAAAGTATTCACACACAAGTAATATTCATAAATATCAATTAAATGTTTCATTTATTAGTTACATTATATATTTTGTATAACTATAGGTTTTAGCAGGTCACGAGGGACCAGTGAGTTGCCTCAGTTTTAGTCCATCACAAACATTGCTAGCATCAGGATCTTGGGATAAAACAGTCAAATTATGGGATGTGTTTGAAAATAAAGGAGCTAAGGAGACACTCGACTTATCATCTGATGGTAAAAATTTATTTCAAACTGCTTGGTAACTTTGGTCTCAAAGTAAAAACATTTGACAAATCTGTGTTGGTAGACGCATTCTAACAATGACTATCATTTGGCTATTATTTATTGCTTTTATAAGCCTCAAGTAATGGTTATGCATGCATGAAGCCATATTTCTTCTCTCTGATTGTTAGTCTTTGTTCATAGGTTTGACTACATGGCTAACAATACCATTGTTGATACTAAAATTTCAAATTGTCTTAATTTAAGTCAGTTGAATCAGTAGCTCTTTACTCATTGCAGTTTGTTAGTCTTTATAATCATGTATAGAAAAATCTGTTGAAATTGACATGAAGTATTAAAGTATGTGTTCATTTAATACTACTTGTCTGAACTGGCTGACTTGAAATGTGAGTAGTTACTGTTTACTGTGTATACTATGTTTGTTTCGTTGATTGTGGGCAGGATTCCTGAACAATTTATAATAATATTGAATAGAACACATAACAATTTGGTTGAAATGCTATGTAACTATAAAAAAAAAATATGAAGAAACAGCGAGTTGGTGTTGTAAACTTCCATTAATATCAGGATCTTGGGTTAATTTCAGTATTAGCTGTATCGTTTCGACCAGATGGCGGTGAGGTAGCTGTATCGACATTGAATGCTCATATAACGTTTTGGGATCCTGCACACGCTAACCAGGTTGGGTCTATAGAAGGACGGCACGATATTGGTTACTCTCGAAAAGAACATGAAAAAATTACCGCAAAGAAATCTTCATTTGGAAAGTATGTTTTGTTCAATATTGAGAGCATGCAAATACAAGTATATGATGCAAATTTGTTATTTATAAAATATATTAAAGTTATTTTTATTGAGCTACTCACAGTTAAATCAAGATCAGTCTTGACGGTCAGAAATGAACCTTGGCTGATGAAAATTTGAAGTGTCAACAAAGTTTCCTTTTAATTTTATTGTAAATTTTACCGTTTGATGCAAATCCTCAAGATTCAAGAGCTTTCTTTACTGATTTCAAGAGTCAAAATCCTGTTTTAAAGGGTCAAATGAAAGCATTGAGAAGGTTGCATATTTACCTTTACAAATAGGTTTTGCATGATTTTGAAGTCTAAAAGTACTCTCTCAATCAAGATGTGTCTATGAAAATACACAAAGGATTAAGGCTGACTTTTTCTGTGATAATTTGACTGAAGATTTTTCAACCAAAGTCATCAGTAGTATTCCTATTCAGATATCATATAGGTGTGTGTTTATTTCCCTTTAGGGGTTTCCTCTTGAAGAATATGATTTTAAACAAAAGGGATCATGTTAATCCATTAGAAAATAATGTTCTTGCTAGATGAGTGTGGTAATTTCTTCCCCTTAAGTACAATTACACCCCTTGACCATGCAGGGAAGAAGGCATTTGTTGATTATTGGGAAACATATTTATACTTGTAGGTCAACCCAACAAAGCTCCTGTTAGGTAAACATAAACAATGATAAACACATTACATCTTAGTGGACTAAAAATTGTAAAAGTTTTGATGATTTCATTGAACAATGGCTCATACTTTATGAGGAAATTATATTTATTACAATATGATCTATTTTTAGGGCTTTCAACACAATTTGTTATACTGCTGATGGTAAATGTTTGTTAGCTGGTGGTAGATCAAAGAATGTCTGCATATACTCCATAGCTGACCAGATGTTGATTAAAAAGTTTGAGATCTCGTGCAATATGTCATTTGATGGCATGGAGGTAAATATTGGAGTTATTCAAGTTTTACTTGCCTGGAAGGCAAAATAAAGGTCATTTTTATACCTTTTTATACAGCTGATATGTTGAGCATTATCCACTGTTGTTTTTTGCTTTACAAGTTTAACAGTTTCCATTCAATCTTAGCCATACTTGGTCAGAATTATTAAAACTTGTTGACCCATGATTATCTGACGTTTAAAATTTATGTTGCAATAAACTTTGACTGATCAGATTGTATTTTGTCTACTAAAATTTCATTTTGTTATGCATCTTCATATAGCAGTCTATAACTAACGATTAGTTCATAAATTATTTTCCTGTTATGTTCTGCAAATGCTCTAGTAAGACCATGGCATAAGGACCCATCAGTGATATTTTAGCAATCTGGAAAATCATCTTGATAGCAAATGTAAACAAAACAATAAAAACTAGGTCAATTAATCAGTCACCATGTTAAAAATTATGTTTTTGCAGCATTTTATTCTTCAGAAGTTAGATGTGTTATTATAAAAACATGAATAGGTTGATTTTAGAGTATATTTGGAATTGATAATGATTTTAAATGATGAAAATTTTACAAAAATGTAAGTTTTTGTTGGATATGTTGTAATTAACAGAATTCTTTATCATAGTTAGGATAGAATCAATTGCAGAAACATGACTGTGAAAGATATTTTAAAATTGGAAGAAAATACATGAAACTTTTTGCAGTACTTTCCATTGGATGTTCATTTCTAGACTTGTAGAATATTAAATCTTGTGTGTTATTCATTGATGTTCAATTACAAGCATGGTTTTCAGTGACAAATTATCCTAATGTTGTTGAAACTAATGTTACGATGTGTCTTTTTTCACTGGAGTTTAATGTCACACCAACAGTGTGGGTCATTTGGTGATGTTTCCAGCTTTAATAGTGGAGAAAGACCCCTGACATGAAATTTATCTGGTCCCTGATGGAATTTGAACCCACAAAGGTGAGGGCTAGTGATAACAAGTCAGAGACCATAACTGATCAACTATAAAGGCCCCTTATGATGTTCCTCACTAATTTAACAAAAACTCACAAAAGTACATTGTTATTTGGATTGATTATACATGTAGTTAGATATTGTTTCATCTTTTTGTGTAGGAATTTTTAGACCGAAGAAAAATGACAGAATTTGGCAGCTTGGCTTTAGTTGATACTGAGGAAGGCAAAGATATAAGTTTACCAGGTTAGTGTAGTCATGTAATAAGAATATGTTTTTTGCCTTGAAAATACTTGGTTTTGGGGTTTATACTTGAGATTGACATTTCTGTTTCAAAGCTCAGTTTGTATTTTTTATTTTGTGAATTATTAAAGATTTCAAACTCTGCGTGCGTATACAAGTTTTCAAGTATTCAAAGTGTTGGTATAATTATTTGCATGAATTAGGTGAAGAACAACAAAGAGGTTTGAACTCAGAGGTTATCTCATGTTTCATAATGTCTGACCCTATCCTTTCTTCTTTATATCACTGTTTTGAAAAAATCTACTTGCACGATTCTATTAATAGACAGGTTTTAGATCTCTCCAACGTTGCTCTGAAAATTATTATCAATTTATTCATACTTGTAACATATGTAAATATTTTGAATTTTCCTCTTGTTTAGCTTTGTAAATTATGAAATATGCTTGAAATGTATGCGATTATAGATTGTGGCAATTTTTTAATGTAACAAGATAACAAAACTTTTAGTCCTGTTTTTCGTATAACATTTCAGGGGTAAAGAAAGGAGATATGTCTTCTCGACACTGGAAACCTGAAGTGAGAGTCTCTTGTGTAAAATTCTCTCCCACAGGTTGGTGTAAACATTCATATTTTTAGGCCCCTACCGATGTCCATACATGTGTGACAGTTATACAGATTTTTTAATTACCATATTGAGTGAAGGCGCAACTGGTAGAGGACATTATGTGTTGTGGACAACGCCAGTTACTTGTTTAATTTAAAATCTGTGAAATGATACACTAGTTCTAGTTCTGTGAAAAAAAATAGTTGTCTTGGGACAGAGATGGAAATACATTTATTTTGTTCTGTTCAATATTAGATAATTTCCTTCTAATTGTGTTGAAGTCTTCTTCAGTCTTGGTATGGACATTTTTTATTAAGACTAGCTTCTGTCTTCACATAGTTTGAGTGGTTTCCCAGAATTGTTTGCGGTTGGTCAGTTTTAACAGTGTTTTTTTTCTGTAGCTTTTGATTACATTCCATTGCAGGACGAGCTTGGGCAGCTACCACAACTGAAGGTCTACTTATTTACTCACTGGACAGTAATCTCATCTTTGATCCATTTGACCTTGATATTGACATTACTCCCTCCAATGTGAAGAAGACATTAGCAAAGGGAGAGTACTCCACAGCATTGATGCTAAGTTTCAGATTGAATGAGCAAAAATTAATTCAAGAAGTACTGGAACAAATACCTGTATCTAATGGTGAGAGTCTTTTTGTCATTTTAGACTTTTGGTATAAAAGATTGATCTGGATTTGCCCCCTCCAATCAATATGTATTGAAAATGTTATTTGAAAAGTCAGTGTGTTAGAATGTTCTTTTTTAATATGAAGGGTAAGATTTTAACTGAGAATGTTCCAAACAGTGAAATTATGCCAGCTGACAGTAGAAAATAACTGAATTACTGTTATTCTAAGCCACCAATCCCAGTTGAAATATAGAATGAACAAACTTTTGCTTATTTTTGTTATACAGTCAGACATAAAAACGTTCCTGGTTCCCTGTAACCCAATCAGCTCTATTTTCCTGGCATATATATACTATTTTTCAATCTTGTTTTCTCGCTAGTATTTTCATTTTCATAAACTATATATCACTGAACTTCAAACATTATATTTGAAAAGAAAGTTCTACCATCCTACTGGCCCTATATTTTTGGGGGATATTGATGGAGACTAGATTTATTTGTCCCTTCTTGTGCCATTTTTTTGTTAAATTTTGCATATCTTTAAACAAAGAATGAAGTGAAGTAATCATTAATTAGATTATTCTCTATTTCCAGTTGAAGTTATTTTAGAGAATCTGCCTGATGTTTACATTGACAAAGTTATGTCCTTTATTGCTGCTATGATAGAATCTACTGCTCATATTGAATTCTACATGATATGGGCTAGTAAACTGTTCATGTTACATGGTCCGAAATTAAAACAAAGATCACAGAAAATTATGGCGTCCTTGAGAACAATGCAGAAAAATGTCACCAAGAAAGCTGAGGAGTTAGGAAAATTGTGAGTAAATCAAAAATATTGAGGGTGTGCATTGATTAAATGTACATGTATTTTCCATTTCCTATCCAGTATTTGTACATATTTTCAGAATTAAATTCTTTGGATTTGTATGTATTGTTAATTGCAGATTGTTATAGATTAGAATAACTGACACTGTCATTAAATTTTTTGTAGTTGATTATTGTGTGGAGTTACAGGTCTTTTGACTAATATAACTGATAAGAATTTAAGAAAGTGAAGTTTCAGGCCCGTTTGTTCTGCCCAGAAAATGTAGGTATATTGTTGATCAATTTATTCCAGGTGTGACCACAACAAGTACAGTTTACAATATATAATTGCCTTATCAAATGCAAAGAGAAAGTTTAGAGAGGTTGATTCAAATGATGACAAAACTGCTGGTGAAGTTGAATCAGATTCTGGTGTTGAACAAGAAGATTCGGATGATGAAGATATACATAGACTTATTGGTGATCATAATATAGACATCGTTAAAGGTGAAGAGAGTTCTGACTCATCTGATATGGATGCAACGTAGTGTAATGTTGAGAATTAAAATGTGAATGCTTATTTTTAGTTATGTTTTATCTTCATATGGAACTGCATTGTATTGTACCACCTTTCAGAGAGTAAAAAGTAGTTTTTAGTCGAAGATTGACCGTATTTAACGGCATAGATGAAAGTTGAAAATTTTTAAAAACCTGAAAACTCAATCTCACTGCCCTGGAAACAATAAAAACCAGTACAAACCAGACTGACAAATACAAAACAGGAAGACTTCTTTCTGACTTGTGCTAAGGTGCAAAAAATTGTTTTATTTCTGATCTCTCTGTGCATGCGTGCATGCATGCATGCGTGCGTCCTTTCAATGTGCTAGCCCCCTTCAATTAATATTGTGCCAAGTGAGCATGGAATATGTACATGCATTATCTAACATGAAAAACATGAATTGTAGTGATACATTTGGGAATACTGGATGATCATATACATACATGAACAATGAAATACAATGTTCTTGTAATGGATGAAACTGTTTAGACTGCCAAATTCAGACAGGTGCCTGTAAACATTTTATGGTAAAAAGACATATTTGAAACATATGGAATATCAATTTATGCTGAATACACACTGATTTAACTACTCATTAAGTAGATGGAGTTTCCTTGTTTAAAAGTGAATCATAAATCTAATGTCTAAAGTCTAGTACCTTAAAGTCAATAGATGATACAATTAAATATGTTATTAGAACAAAATAATCGTAATACTGCCATTGAAACTACTACATAAATCGGTCTTCAAATTCCATTTGTACCAACTTGCAAACAATACAGGTCTTTTTATTCTGTGCAATCTCTTATACATTAATCCCAATGTCTTGTTTTATTTACTAATCACTGAGATTTCATAGACATTGTTATGCAAAATATTTACACACGTACCCCCTTTTATAAGTTAATTTACGAATACTATTTTAATACAGTTATAAATCAAGTTGATATATTAGCATTTAAAAATATTACACAATTACCTCCATTTGCATGTACCGCGGCCATGGTGTAGTGGTTAGTGCGCTGGACTTTTAACCCGGAGATCCGGGTTCGAATCCCGGCCGCGGCAAGTCATACCCTTCTATGAAAATTTGACAAAAATGTCGATTTTCCTCCATATGTGGAGAAGTTGCCGGCTCCTTGTGGAAGGGTAAGTTAGTACTGGTTAGTATACTGTCCAGGAAAACTAGTTAGGTGAACCGGTCGCCGTATATAACTGAAAAATTGTTGAAAAACGGCGTTAAACCCAAGTGACATTAAGTCACATAAAAACATAAAAACAAAAAACTATTTGCGTGTATCAGGGTCATGAACTTCATCATAATCTGTATAGAATCATTGCAAAAACATGATGCGCATATTGTATAATGTTCAAGTATGCTTTCCGCTAATGGCTTGAATGGCTGTTTGAACTGATTGACCTTTGAGTAGTTTTTAGAGGTGATAACATTACTCAGCATTCCGGCTAGTACTGATCAGTCACTGGTTTAAAAATACCTCGATACAAAAAATCGGCAATCAGTCTAAGTAATCAGATTCTTCAATACGTGAATGACGCGAATCTGCAACACAGGACGAGTGACCTACATCCAAATAATCCCTGATAGAACTTGTGCTGCCCTCTGGGTTAGAACTCATCACTTAAGGGCTTATAGACCGAATGCTCTCAGATGGAGAGCTACTGAGTTTGATGAAATAAGTAAATAAAAACAGTATTCAAAAAACAGCAACAATAAGACTAAAAAGGTGCGCATAAAATGTTCTTTTCCAATTGTGAAACAATGATTCTATCTTGATAAATGATTTTGCGTTTTTTCCATTGTATATATTGTCATATTCATTAACTTAGTAATAAATCATGTTCAAACTGGTTTCTAGATGTTTAGAATACTGAGCTTGAATGAATAGAAACCAACTTGAACCTTGATATACTCGTACCTTTGCGTGATTTCTCTCTTTAGTCTCGTTGTTCATCAGATAAACAAGTGTCTTTTTGTGATATGACATGGAGCCTTGCGTTTTCTTCATTTGCAAACAAAAAGTACGTAAATGTGTGAAGTAGGAAGCAATCGCATTTATACAAAGTTTTATGAAAAGGTTAACGAAACAAATGCGCACATCAATTTGAATGTAATTGTAGACCAGCAATGAAGACAGGTCCGTGTTAAATATAAATGAAGAATTCGTTGACTGTAGATGTATTTAGAGGAATTTGAACTAATCCGTTGTTTGAAATGGACAAATTAGGTGTAGATATAACCATTCTAAGAATGGTCATGAATTTGGTGATACTCCTAAGTTCATTGTGGATAAATAGTGTCAGTGGTGGTGAGTAATGTTGTATGTTGTATATAAATGTATGTATAGATAGAAAGTTTCATATTAACCCATAACAATTCGGAGTACCGCTAACAAACTTCAACACAATATGAACGATTGTTTTGGTTTCACTACAAAGTAACTTTACAACATTAATTTTGTTGACAATTTTTCACCGTTAATTGATCACGGGTATTTCAGGTATTGACCTGTTAGTCGCAGAGAAGTACTGGGCATTTCCAGAGGTTCTTTCTTCAGTAATCAACAATTTGTAATAAATGATCATAGATGTAGTATATTATGTTGAATCTTTGTTATCACTAATAATTTGCACTCCACAAACAAGTCCTGTATTTTACCGACTAAACTAAACGGACGAGCTTATGTGAACGTGCGATGCACGAATAATAAGAATTTTATTAAAATATTATTTCCTGTATATTTAGTAAAAAAATGTTGTTTGTATTATACCTACCATCTGCAACTGCCAGGGTAAATGTTGCACGATATTCAAATTGTACCGCTTAGTGTTAGCGTAGAGTCCTTATTTTGAACAAATCTACTGGAAAGGAATAAAAGACGTTATCTCGGGCATGTCACATGACACCTAACGATACGCAAAGTTCCGTATGACTACGTACTCAACTGACATTACATGATGGCATTTATCTTAAATGATTTCCGACTTTCTTTAAAAACTATAATTATAGTCCATTCAGCATTTTTACGTTCATTTTGCTACAGTGTATACGTATACCAAGTATTACTCTCTACACATTTCGTATGTAACTTATAGGTTGTAATTATATTATGTAACCTACAGAAATGGGCTTTAGAGAATCATATAAAATGCACATTTTCAAAAATAATTATGTGTTTTTATTGGAACAATGTATTTTAAGTGTATTAACATTCTGTTTTACATTTGTACATGAAGAGACATTTTATTCGACTTTATAATTGCGTAAGGTACCGAACAAAGTATTGTCTGCGCATTCACCAGAATTCCACGAGGTTATTGTAACGTCTTAAACAAAAATAATTTGAAAATACAAAGCACTACAAGTAAAAGAATCAATAAGTCACTATGTATGTATATGATATTTGTCAGGCAATATATTGCGTGAAAAAATAATGCAGCAATTTAAACGTAAGCCAATTTTGTATAGCCCAGTGGAACAGAAAAGATGTAAAATACGGTTATAGTGAACTCGGATATTGTGAAGAATTGGATAATAGGAAATATTTCATTGTCATAGACATATTGAACTATGAATATAATGAACTATGATGAAGTAATTGTTCAGTACCCCAGAAATTTATTATAACCGTGTAGTTCAATGTGCTAAATGTGAATTTCTTCCTAGACGATCTATCCACCTGTCTACCAACCTACCTATTTATTGTCATTGATATTATTCTATGCATAGTTCAGTGTATAATTCTATACAACGCACTGTCCTATTGTATTACGTGTCGAATAAATTAATTTGAATAATAGATTAATAAGTTAAAGAACTTCACAAAAAATCACTGATAGAGGAGGGTGTTTTGTTTATATGTTTTATTATTTTTCACTCAAGTATAACGTTCACCAAGAGCTAGGGTCTTTTGCGACGTTTCCAGCTTCCACGGTGAAAGAAAACACCTAGATAAAACCACCGACCTCCCATAAGCTAGCTGGGCAGCTTCCTCGCATGCAAAATTTTGTCACTGGTGGGATTCGTACTCACAACGGCGAGGGGCTGGTAATTACAAGTCAGAGACCATAACTACAAGACCTTCGTGTTTGAGACCATAACCACTCTAATATGAAAGCCCCCGTTAATGATGAAATTTAACTTCATGTCCATAGATGTCGATTAATATTCGGTTTTTTATTACCACAGTGATCTAAACTGTAAATGCTTGTATCTTGGCATTAATAATTGAACAAAATTATAGAGTATTTCAAACACATTTTAAAGATTAAAGAATTCGGTGGTGCTGAATGTCAGTGCAATTCAACTGTTATAATTTGTACGAACCAATGTTTATAATAGGGAAATTAGTGTGTCATACATTGGTGATGAATTTGTTTTATAGTGTCCGCGCTATTATACCATATCCTATATTGGATCTTAAATCTTGCGTACTATCACATTGACTTGATATGCACAAGAGCGTACATAGAACCTTTCTAGTAGGAAACATTTTGTTTAAAATGCAATATGCTTGTAACTGACAAAATTGTCAAACTTCAACCAATTGGGAATTTTAATCTATGGACCAAGTACTTTTCTTCCCAAACTACAATTGTACGAATGGTTTTGTGTATTTGCGCAAATGAAATTAATACAACAGTCGTTATACAAACTTCAGATTGTAATACCGTGTTTCCAAACAGACCAACTTTTATGAACTGTCAGTACCGATGTCATTGTAAGAATGATGCACCATGCGATCAAGGAACGGGTGATTGTGACATTGGTTGTGAACATGGCTGGATGGGACCAGGATGCCAATACCGTAAATACATTTTTTACTATTTGTAATGAATTGCATACGTAATGTTCTGGTGTTCTAGAGACAGTAAACGCAAAAAATCGGATTAGGAATTGTCGAAACACATTTTACTCATACTACATTGTGTACCAAAATTTCTATTAATTCAGTGCCATAGTTTATTTTATTAGTAATGTATTAAGATACAAAATAAAAAGATTATAAAATATTTAATAATGTGCTACTAGTAAATTTGTTTATATTAAAATATCAGGCAACATTGCGCGCAACGACTCTATAGTAAGGAATAGGGGAGTAGCAATCAATGGAAGTGAGTTTGCTACTAAAGCTGTAGACGGCGATGTGAACAGTTGCGCTAGATCTTACAATATACCTATTGGCGGGTACCATTTTTGGAGAATACAATGGAACATTCGCTATCGAATTGTTGGTCTCACTGTGAAAATACATCCAAACGATGTTGGTAAGTTCACTTACTATATATTACGAAAGCTACAAACGTCGTTATTGATATAATCTGGGTACATCTGGGAATCGTAGTCTGCAAAAATACGATTTTATATCATGTAGTTTAATAGTTCGATATTACATTATTATGAAAAATCTAAATTATAATTCATTTTATATGTTGGAAGATTTTCCGTGACCTATAATCAATTTTCGTTAAAGAAATCGCTCTTTTTCTGCGTGCCAGCATGTTTCTTGATTCATGAATCCGAGTCAAGAGAAATATGACTTATGATGCATTATCTTTGTCAGTATCGACACGTTGATCACTTATCAGCCCTATTCACTGCAGCGAACGATATTTATATATATATAACTATAGATGACAATGATTCAAAGAAAAAAAACACTCTCACAAAACACCCCATCTTCCCAAAAATTATACCATCCTTAAATCCCCGACCCAAAACTCAACCAAGGCATTTAACATACAAGACTAAATGTGACAATATCCTCATCAAGCTTTTCACAATTTCATAATATACTTCAAAACATGCTTTTGTGCATGAATAAGGCATAAAAACAATTCCGATGTTTTAACAGTTGATCAAAAAGTCAGGAGTTCGGCTGAGCAGGAAAACAAATCACTAGTACCTGAAAAACAATACTTATTCGTACAAAAAATAAACCGATCTTTTGTATTTCGCATTTTAGAGATCCGTTGTACGAATTGTCTCACCATTGCTCAAGGATACATATGATATGTAGTTATAATCAAAACTAAATAGCTTGATGTGATGTGTATTCTAATTTAATTTGTTACTAATAATGGAACTCATATTTAGTTCGAATCCATACTTTGATTATCTTTTGTAATTCTCAGCATTATATTTTAACAAAAAGACGAAGTGATAAACAAAAACAAAAGTGTAGTTTATTTACATTGAAAACATTACATGTAAATAAACTCCAACATTAAATCTTGCTTTTCGTCCGTCATATTGAGATATATATATTATGACTAAAGTGGGAGTAAACAGCAAAGAAGAAAATATTCACCGAGTTTGGGTTGTCTTACTTCTTGTATAACAGGTGGGTATTGTCAGCCGTGTAAGCATATTCATCTTTCCTTTATGTTTCTCTTAAATGTGGAGGAAATCATAGGAGAATAATTTCGCAATTGATTAGTGTTCAAACTTTATAATGGATAATTATCACTGTCAGGATGACACATCCTCTTCTACAGCTATCATAACGATATTTACGTCAATGCAGCAGACATCATTATATAATCAAATATTCTTATAGAATTAAATTGACGTCAACAAATGTATTTTCATATTTGAACGTTTTATGCATTATCTGATCCAAATGGCATTTGCGCTCATTTATAATATTCAGGCATTTAAGAGTAATTTACTGTACTCTGGAATGTATTATCTACAGTTCCAATAATATTAATATTATTCGTAACATTAGTATCCATTCAGTAAGTCTTGGTTATAAATTATCACAGCATTAAAGCGTACACGATATTTTAATGCACACATTTTAAAATCATGTACAGATATAACTTGTATAACAGCACAATGTCTCACAACAATATGAATTTATTTAAGCTGACAAGTGAAATAACGATACTTTCTTACAGGTAATTTTAACAAGTTCAGAGTGGAAACTGGATCTGGACCATACAATACAGACTTTAACTCTGTCTGTTACACACATGGCGATACACCTGGAACTAGGGAAATGGAGATAATGTGTACACAACCAGTCTGGACTCAACATCTCAGAATTATCCATAGTAAACAGAATGTTAGAATGAGAGTTTGTGAAGTGGAAATATATGGAGGTACAAGCTACGTTTCATTCATTGTGTGTCCTGATTCCTGATTAAGAAAAACGATATTTTATTAAGAATGAAAATTTCTGACCAGAATTATATAGAGGGACAGGCTTCCATACTTGAAATTGGAGCTTGGTTCAAGGCTGGCGAATCATCAAATACTCTGCAAATAGGACCTAATTGTTTCAACATGTTTCTTTGCCATTTAATTCAAACTTTTACAATAACAACAAAATGTGTCATACATAAAGAGAACATCCTATCATCTTTTTCCTAGGAAATTTGTGCCCTTTTTTGGTTGCTATGTTCCCTCAGTGCATATTTTTAGAAAAAGACCTTTTTTAATAAGAAGTCTCCCTAGACAAAACATGTAATTGACACCATGGTAAAATAAATATTCTTTAGGATTCCCAGTATTTTGGCTACTTCCTATGATTTAATCATAATAAAATGAACCAAAAGAAATACATTAAAAATATTTTTGATGGTATCCAACCTAGGTTGTCCGCGTGGCAAGTATCTGGGTAGTCAAATTAAAAGCTATAATTTTGTTTAAAAGTATGCAAAATAGTAATGATATAATGATAATTGATAAGCACATTATAATTACAATTTCAATTTCATTTTTACAATTTAAGATGCGTTGCTATGCGAATAGCCTCCTCGGGATACCAATATGAACTCAGACACATGGAAATAGTTGAATGTAGTCACCGGTTATTAAAACAATCGCACATTTAATGTAATTTCTGGACATTTAAAACTTTGAATATTTATATTCATCCTTATCACAGAAGTAGTCAATGGATCATTTTTATAGCTATATCGAAAGGGAAACTGTGAACTATGGACGAACATATTCGTGCGCTGGCCATATCAATAAACGACGCATTTGAAAATGTATCCATCAATATTTCTACCTGAATGACGAATTTTGAAGTGTTTTAATATATATTTAGAGATATTTTTTCAATTAGCTCCTGTACATATGATTATTATTGATCACGGTACGCATTAACTACGTTTTGAGTGAAATGACATCGTGTCTGAATTAAAAATGTCTGATGAAAGACCGGTCATTCAACGAAAGTTGAAAGCTGCTTGAATTTATGGTAAAGATTGAAGTGTAACGTTCTGTTTTTGAATTATGAGACCATTCCATGGAGAGACCACTTTCAGCTCGACCCAAGCGGGGTCCTTTAATACAAGTTGGACTGTATTATGTTTTCCTTGGTCAAGAATTCAAATCAGAAATGATTAAATTTAGTAACCGGAGATATCATTCAGAAACTCATTAACAAAATGGGCTTATATTATATGATATTAGTGCACAGTACAAGTTGATTTTGGATATATTCATTGTCAGGTAGAGCTGTTACATTCAACAGAGTCACCAACCAAACTAGTACTAAGCAAAATCGATCTTCATGGTTATCTGTCGATGGGCAAGCTCATGTACCAGCTGTAGGAGTTAATGATACGTGTTCGTCCACTGAGAAACAAAGAAATCCGTATTGGCTCGTTGACTTTCAGACCTTTTACGTCGTACAAAGTGTTTACTTTTATGGAGGATTGCCGCCATTATGTATGTTTTCATCTTAGTGACAATTAATAAAAAGTCATTGTCTGTCAAAATTTTGAACTTGAAAGGATATACCTGTAGTTAGTTTTGAATTTATTAATGCAAGTTTGGAAAATACTGATGTTTCATTCGTTCATATTATTTATATTTCATATAAGTAGTTTATTGGTTTCTTAAATTTTGTTCCATCCATAGTTGATTTTCAGGTAAAATACTCTCTTAGTTTGATAATACTCTAAAGGGTTTGATACAAATACATTTCAGGGAGTAGTTTTCTAAAACGTAAAAAAGAGTGGGACAAAATCAAGAAACCAATGAACTACTAATAAGCCAACCAAACCATTCACTACAAAATTGATGAATAGTGCGCATTGTCATTCAGATAGAGTGAATTTGCATTAAGTTTTATTTATTGCACATTCGACGCCTTTAAAACATCACGCAGCAACGCCATTCACATGTGGCATAAAAGTGTAGATCTCATAATTTAACTATACAGTTTACATCATTACCCATAATTAATTCAGATTTTTGAAATGCGTGAGGTCATCCTATTCCTGTTGATTTTTCATGCTATTAATGGGTTTGGCGTGAGCATATCAAACAAATAAAATAGTGTCATGTTACCTAAACGTCGATAACAGATGCAACAGTAAGGATGTTTCGCTCATAAACAGATACGAAATTTATACCTTATTTGAATTGGTGTAGCGCCAAAATAACACTGAAAACAAATTCGTATATGTTTTTTATATATATGTATGTATTTCAATTGAACCTTTTCGAACAAAGTAAACGGATAAATTAGGCTATACTTGAATAATTCATTTGCACACATAAGTACAATTTCTTTATGATTATTATTTAGACCCCGAATACAGGGCGTTCAAAATATTCCTGCTTAACGACAGTTCGGAGGAGACTGAGATATACAAGGACACAGGATTGTATGCACACGAGTACCAACCTAAGGTTATTGAACAAGCCATACAAACTACTGCCAGGTATCTGAAGATTTTCAGACCAGTTGATCATGATGTATTGGCAATTTGTGAGGTCATTGCATTTGCAGGTATTTTATTAATTCCTATATATTTCTGATCAACCGACAAAATTATCTCAATTGTTCAGATTATTCCTGTTTAAGTGAGAAGTCAACTAATTATCAATACTGAACTCATACATAACATGAACGGTCAATATAGATTATTATACCTAAATGTTAGAAAAATACCTATAATACGTGTAAAATTGGTAACAAACACACAATTTAAAACAATAAATACTAACACTTATTATTTTATTTAAACATGTAAACCAATTTGATCTACGTGTACAGCACCAGTGTAGATCTTACATTACAAGTATTAGGTAAATATTTAATATTCTGACTGTACTATGGAACAGTAGATACGAACGTAAACAAACATTCGCAATATAAAATAAGCATACATTGCATCCATATTGCCTGTTATTGTTAGTTCCCACTAGTATTAAGTAAGTGATGCTTTATTTTGTTTGGTTCAGCAAATATTTACAGGCATAATTATGTTCTTCTGCATATTGATATTGATACATGATCACTCAGAATGTCCAGTCCATAAATGTGGCTGGGATTGTACGACTGATTGCTATTGTGCTACTGAAATAACGGGAAAACATCAGATGGACGGAGTCTGTCCATATGGATGTTCTGGGAGATGGACGGGGAGGGATCAAAAGTGTAACATTGGTAAGGAGTCAATACGTATGTATATCAATATATTTGATATATGGTACTTTTTGTGTACTATAGTTCATATTAATGTTCAATTACATTTCTTTGGGAATGTGCCTTTGAACTGAAGGCTATTTTTCTATCAGGTAAAGCGTTCTTTATATTCGGCCGGTTCGTATGTGTAGAGATACAACGTTTACTCCACGTTTATGAATATTGACCTTATCATATGCTGATTTCACGTGTATTATGTATACAATAAATCAGGAAATAATACAGTTAGGTTAACACTTCCATGATACATGCATATACGTTAGTTATGGTATCATATTATGTGTACATACAATTTGAAATAATACGGTATTTGTACGATTTAAATCACAGAATGTAATTCAACTACTTGGGGTCACCTATGTAATAATACATGTAAGAATTGTAACAACTGTAATTTTGTGACTGGACATTGTGAACATGGTTGTAATGGACCTTGGTATCCACCAGATTGTGAGAAAGGTAAACTTTAAAGCAATATCACAAAAAGGTTGTTTGTTTCAACTTCTGTACAATACATATCGGTATTGAGCGATTTCTTTTCTTAGTGGAATTTAAATGTGCTTGCCGCTTGTTTCAAATCATATATATATCTTTTATTGACCTATCTCATGCAATGTTTTGAGACTTTAAATGTGCATACCAATTGTTTCAAATCATATACTTCAATTCATATCTTTGATTGACCGTATTTCATGCGATAGTTTGGCCTGAAACGCTAATTTGCAATTACAATTCTCCGACTGATCATGTTTCGTGAACAAATTAAGTTAGTATGAGGAATAAATGTGTCATTTTAAGTGGCAGATTTATTTCATCTGTATGCATGATAAATGACATAAGTCGATCTTTTCACTGGAACTAGCTAAAGAAACCATCCTTTTATTGCAAAAAATCGTAAATTGTCCATATTTCAATGGCAATCTTTTTTTTGAAAGCTTTTCAGAGATTTTTCGAGGTGTTCCTTCATTGTCTAAAATATATCACTGCTTTGTGTTCAAGAAAATTATAGCTTAGGTGTCATTTTGAAAATTGTATCCATTACTGTAAGAATGGGACCATAATAATGCCGCCAAAAAGCAATCAAAAATAATTTGTGTAAAAGTAGCCATACGTTTTCACAAACAATTGATTCCAAATATAAAATTTGTTTAAGTAGTTTTTTTTGATACATTACGATATTATGTTCTATTTTTCAGAATGTTACGATAGTGCCTACGGTACAAATTGTTCTCAAACATGCGGTCATTGTAAAAATAATGAGCGATGCAACATGACTAACGGACATTGCACGAACGGATGTATGCCAGGATGGCAACCACCTCTCTGCCAAGAAGGTAAACAATAAATACACATTATTTGTTGATAGCAATTTGTCTATTACTTTATTTTACCCAATCAAATAAACGTGCAAACAAACCACACTATAAAAGGAATATTTATCATCGCCTAGACACGTTGGAGCATATTGTATTGCAATGGATTTAAATATTACTCTATCCTTACAAGCAACCCGCTTAATCGGTCTCATTTATATTATTTATAATATATATAAACTGCACATTATGTAAAATATTGTATTGGACTTGCACATTTTTTTTAAAACATTGGACGGCTATCAGGCGCAATATGTGCGGTATTAGAAATACAACACTGACAGAACAAGGAAATGACGTTACCGTAGTAATGTAGACCTGTTTAAAACTTTATACCGTACTCACGTTTAAATATTACATGAGACTTAGTAGGTGAATACTTATGTTTAAATCAGTCCAGTTTTGTTCCAAAAATAAAAGATACATTATGATATCGACAATCGTACTTACTAAATGATTTGACTTTATTATACATTTTCTTTCAGTGTGCTCGGCCGGCAGACATAGTGAAAACTGTATTGAACATTGTGGACATTGCAATGGTAGTTCTACATGTAATGCTTCAACGGGAGTTTGTGAAGATGGATGTAGTCCTGGATACCTGACTAGTTTCTGCAATACGAGTTTGTATATGTTTGTATAATTATTTAAATAGCTTCCATGATCATTTAATTTATAACAGCGCTAAGTTGAACATACCTGTATTGATGTACAAAACCAGTCAAAGACCATTATTATGACAATTTAGAAGATATATTAATTAAACAAAACACATACAAACAATACCGAGCAGTTTTCCATAATGATAGATAGATAGATTTTATTTAGAAAATAAGACAACATGTCCAACATTTCACATATTACAAAAACACAATTAAATTAACATTTCAAATTATATGGCTATATCAAATACATTTCTTTACTATTACATGTGTAGTTTTATCATTATTAAACAGGATTGAAACATATGTTGTAATTATGTCATAATATCATATTTTATATTATACATAAGTATTTTTATTTAATAGCACAAAATATTGAGTTACATACGGTAGGGAGAAGTTGTTATTAGACATAATATTCGTTATCTCTACGTTTGAAGCTTTTGTAAATATATTTGGATAGGTTTAGTATAGTTCTTCGGTTTTGAGAAGACATAAGTTCAGTAAGTTTTAGGATATTAGGTCTTTTCCAATAGTATTGTTTGATATGTTCTTTTCTAATATCAAAATAAAGGGGGACATTCTAATATGAAATGAAATTCGTCTTCGAGGGTATTACATAATTGACATTTTCTTTCAGATTTATGTGTTTTAACTGGCTTTGTCCATCTTCCAAATTCGATTTCTAATCTATGGCTTGAAATTCTTGATCTACATAAAGCTATTCGACATTTTCTAACTTTAATACAGTCTAAGTAAGCTTTAAACTCGAAGTTTGAAAAAAGCTTATATGTGCATGCCCTTGAAGAGTCATTTAGTTCTCCGTGCCATGTTTGAATAAAATTGTACATAATGTACACACGATAACGATACACTCAATAATGATACACTCAATTGCATGTGTACTCAATCAGGACGTAAACGCTTGAGCTGTCAAGTAGGTTATATTGCAGAACATATATTCTACATAAATAAATAGCATTACTGAAAGGAGAACGTTGTGACAAAGTTAAGTAGGGAATGCTGCAGGTACTATCGTATTTATTATATTATCATAAATGAATCGTTCAAAGTGTGAACTTGTATGGCCACTCAAGACATTTTATGAATGAATGCTTTTTTAGCGAATGACCTTACCATCAAGCTGAAAGATAATATCATGATTACGATGTCTTCAATATCTAATGGACTGTTGCCCGAATATGCTGTGAGTAGTTTTAATGGGCCACGAGATCCAAACACCTGCAAATGTTGTAGTGGTACAATGAATGCTCAGTTCTCATGGTGGAGATTGGATCTAAGAAAAATGCACCCGTTGAAAGAATTGCATGTTTATGGAGCTGAAAATGGTGCGTCAGTATTATTATCAATTTACTTATTAGATTTAAGTATGTGGACGATTCAACTAATTTAATTATATGAAGTTAACTTGAAACTATACAATATTCCTGTTTTAATATAAACATCTTATATAACACTTATGATCTCATTCGCTTAGTCACCTTGTTAGCATTATTTAATCAACTATTTTTTTTGCACAGAACATAAAAACTTCTTATTCAGAGCGAGTCAATCAACTCAGTGGTTTCTCTGTATATCTCGGAAATGATTCTAACAATGAAGACACACTTGTATTCGTTGATACTGCTCCTGTTGGTGATAATGGAAGACAATATATCATATCACTAAGTAATCGTCTTGCTAGATACGTTACTTTTCGGCGGTTTGGTACACTTATTTTGTGCAGTGTATCCCTCATAGAAGGAGGTAATGAATTTTACTCTAACATATATTGTGATTTGCAGAGTAACATAGTAACAAATTCGGAATAAAATCTAATCCCATAGTCATTCTAGCACCATTTGTTCGTTAACTTATTTTTTTATTTACTCCACTAAATAAGTAACCGCGGCCTTGGTCCAGTGGTAAGAGCCCTGGACTGGTAACCCGGAGATCCGGGTTCGAATCCCGGTCGCGGCAGGTCATACACTTCTATGAAAATTTGACAAAAATGTTGATTTCCCTCCATATGTGGAAAAGTTGCCGGCTCCTTGTGGAAGGGCAAGTTAGTATTGGTTAGTATACAGTCCAGGAAAACTGGTCAGGCGAACCGGTCGCCGTATACAACTGAAAAATTGTTGAAAAAAAAAACGGCGCTAAACTCCAGTGGGTTAGTAAGTCACATAAAACAAACGAACAAAACTAAACACTTAGATGTTGAACTACAAGGTACGTGTATTTGGTTGGTTTAGAAATATTTGAATATCAAGAATGGTCTAGAATGAAGGATGATAGATATACATGTTTTAGAATGCACGACCGGATATTACGGCGATCAGTGCGAAGGAATGTGTCATTGTATGGATCAGAGACCATGTGATAGAGACACTGGACATTGTCAGCTCCCAGTCTGTAAACTTGGATGGACGGGACCAGCATGTAATACTGGTTGGTATGGTTTTGTCTAAAATATTTTTTCAAAGACAAAAGACACTGTCAAATGAAATAATATTTCGAACGTGTAAATTCATACAACCATACAACAAATACGCCAGATAATGTACACAGTATGTTTGAACTCATGTTTTATATCAAAAACATTATGCACATACAATGCTCATAGTATGTAAGACTGTATTGATAATAGCTAGGACATCATAAATCTGATACTTTATTGTAAATATCACGTCTCTGTAACAACTGATCCCGTAAACCGTTGCTGTATTAAAGTATTTTGATTCTGGACACGATAGATTCATTAGTACATGTATTTATATTACATGCATCTAACCTTTGTTAATACGAAAATGAAATAATTAAGATGCTACGGCTTCAAGCAAGCAAAATACGTATCGATGGACGAACATAGGATATATATTTTCGCAGATGCAATTACATTTCCCAATTACAGAATGCCCATTTCAAACGTTCGGCGAAGGTTGTGGTAATAAATGTTTTTGCAAACACGGCACTTGTACCAAGGATTATGGAATTTGTAATGGAGAATGCCAGGCAGGGTTTGAAGGTTGTCATTGTAATGAAGGTAAATTTGTGAGCATTTTGGTTTTAAACTCATATTGGTCGGGTACATATAACAAGACAATGCTCTTATTAAGATACAGATGAGAAAAGGATATTTCTAAAATAACAAACA
Organism: Lutraria rhynchaena; assembly: GCA_008271625.1. Lineage (NCBI taxonomy): Eukaryota > Metazoa > Mollusca > Bivalvia > Venerida > Mactridae > Lutraria > Lutraria rhynchaena. Next base: position 5,048,842 of record VIBL01000012.1, read on the forward strand.
CACATACGAAAAATAATTTGCTCATGTATGAACTGCATTTTTCACTACAATTCAGCATGTTCACCAGGAACGTTCGGAGAAGATTGCGTTCAGAACTGTTATTGTAAGAACAGTTCGTGTACTTCAGACGAGGGCATATGTTTTGAAGGCTGCCAGGAGGGATTTACAGGCAAACATTGTAATGAAGGTAAAAGGTTGCTCTTTAACCAAAGTTAAAAATGATTCAATTCATGATGGTGTCAAACACGACACACATCATACATATTTCTTTAAATGCTATATCAAGATTTTCAAAAAGAGCTGGTCAGAATCGGCAATTTAAATAAAAATATGCTATCGCTTAGTTCACTAATTTAATTTGCGGAAAAGTGTGTGCATTGTTCATTACGTTCCTTATGTTAATCTTAAGAACGACGAAATGTGTCGACAGAAAAGACATGCAAGGAACTGTCTTAGTTGATCGTATAAGTACTTATTTATATATCTATCGGATAAAACGATTGCTAATACATGCATTTCAGACAGACCTGGGGTTACTGGTAAAATAGCAGCAATTGTGGGCGGCTGCTTAGGTGCAGCATTGTTGATTGGTTTATTACTTGCCTTTTCCATTTACCGTTTTCGAATCTATAAACGGTAAGATGAAAGTTTATGATTAAATGAGTAATTGATATTCGGTACAAAATACTAGAAACTCCTATGATTAATCGGCTGAATCGGATGAGCCAACCAATGCGATTATCAGATAGCCACAAGAGGTTTATTATCAATAATTTAGTCATACTGTTTGTTCTGGAGACCAAAGTTGGAAGACAAAATTATTTTAAATTGTACGGAAATGTATAATTCATTTTGTTTTCAACTGACCTGACAATATTTTTCAAATCATGTCTCGAACTAATATCCAAACTCGACGCGCCAGTTATGTTAACTAGAAATATATCAATTACAGCTGTAACAATACCCACGTGAGCATGACGTGGAAATAAAATGGTGTTGGCAAGATCGCTAAAATGGCCTTTTTCTATTCATTAACCATCTTTACCTGTATGTGAAAAAAACATGTTTATATCGATATTAGTATCTCTTATATTATACAATATGGCCAGTTTGTTGATACGATTAAATTCACAGCAGTGGTAACGTTTGTAGATATTTCACTGCTTGGAATTTTTCTGTACATAAATAGTCTCTGTTAATTCACCATTTTAGTCAAACGTACAACATAGATTATATATGCGCATACAATTCATTATATCGTGTTATTATGTAAGTATACAAGAGACAATCCACTGCTGAGTTTGATGATTAGAAAATTGTGAGCTGTTAATTAGCCAATATAAGCGTATTAGAGGAAATGCATGTTTACAGAAAACAGAACATTAATCCCTCGAATATGTCGAATACTAATACATTTTTGCATTATGTTTATGGTCACCATTACAACGATTCAATCGTTTTTCACTCATTCAAATTGTCTATACTATAAACGATCGCGTAATAATACATTGTATTGAGTTGGATAACCTTAAAATGCCCTCAGTAAAAATGTTGAATCATATGCACGAGACTGCTTCAAAACGACCAACTCGCCGTTTATTTTAAGTATTTGAAGTGGAGGTATTTTATATGTCTTGTCGTCATTAGTGCACACTACGTTCATGGTTATACTTTCCCCTTTTACTTTATCCCTCATTTCAGGGAACAACCTGTAAGAGAAAACTATGAACTACACGACAATTGTGCTGATAAATCTAATGAAACATTGTATGACATAATTGATGCTGGCAAAGGTAATATAGCGTTGTTGAGAGAATACAATTTATATGTGATAAAATAATTGATTTGTATTGTTTCATTGCATGACAATAAGCGATACAATTATTACACCCTGATTGTTGCAGCCCTCTTTATAAGAGAGCAATATACCGCTCATTATATTGTATATCATACTAAGTATGCCCTTTATGTGTAATACTTGGATAAACGACCAAGTACAATGAATAAAGCCTATTCTTTTTTCTGTGGCAATCTTACAAACGTTTTGCATGACAATTATTTTCGTATATGGAGTCGATATGAATTTCAAAAACAATTAAGAAAATCGTTAGAATACTAGGTTAAATAACTGTAGTGTATGTACCTATTTCATGCATAATAATTTGGATCATAATTGGTACAAATATTTCTTTTCTTTAGGTAACAACCAAACAACGCAATAGAAGCTTAGAAGCGATCATGAAAGTCAATTTCTAATAATCGACCTTTAAAATAAAGTGGTTTACTAGGGCGTGTTGAAGCAAAATTTTCATAAAAAGACAGAACAATGTTCTACCAAAAGACTTTGAACAGTGATTAAATTCTCTAATATACTAGTAATATACTGTATATCCAGACCTTACTTGTTCGTTAATGACCATGAAGGAATTTGTAACCGTGTGTGTCTGAGTCTATTGATCAATAAGTGAACGTTCCACAGTACATGATCATGTCTTATAATGAATAATGGTGTTGAAACCCTGCAAATTATTGTGCAGGTGATAATTGTTTACAAGTGCTTTGTTTAATATTTCTTCTTGACTGTTTTAACATTGAATTGTTTTAACAATTTCTAAATGATAAATAATCGTTTGATAATAATTATATTCCATGCAATTATATTCCACGGTGAAATACACGGACACGATCATAGTAGGGTACAGAAATCTTGAAATACACCAGACAACAAATGATACAAATGTATTACATTTAGGTCTGTGTAGACTGGGATAAACATACTGCTTAACAAATAACACACAATTAAAATAATAATGTTTCCTGAAAAAAGCATTTATGTCGTGTTCTCATTCATACTCATTAAACTCAATTTCGTGACTTTTGCTAAAAATGACTATATCATCTGACAACTGTTATAACTGTACCGAATATTTACCCATACAGTTACAGATCGTTGAATATTGTTACAATTCAATCGTAATGCAGGTTATCAAGGAAGCAAAGTATCATGTTATCCAGTGTAACAAATACATTATACATTCATTGCACTGAAAGCAGTATTAGGTCGCTATTGATGACAAAATGGGCGTATTTTGTTGGTCGTACAAAAGAAGGAAGATTATCATAATTATCAAATATTTTGTATAAAATTCTCAGTGGCGTACATATTTCACGATATAGAAACATTGCCGACAACATTAAAATGAGTAAACAACACATTAAGAGCGTACAGGGTATATAATTGTGACTGTTTTAAACATATATCCAGATAAAATATGATACATTCAGACTATGTGATAGTCATCTTTAAATGTACATAATATTTTTACAAATTCAGAAAACACAACCTCCTACAGTCTTTAACATTGCATTCTAGCTGTTTTCGCCGTTGATTCATTCAATCCGCAACACAAAAAGTGATGTTCTATTTGACAATAAAAGTGTAACCCATGTAACAGGAATATTTCAACGTCAGTTCGAATCCTTGTTTTGATGATAGATTTCATGGATTTTGATACGACTAACCACAGAAAGACTTTCAATGATTGTTGTCAGTGTTAGAAAACTAAATCATGAAATTAAAACAATAAACATCCTTAGAAAATGTCGTAAACAAAACTAATTCCAGTTATGTGAGGTTTTCAGTCAGGACTTCACATAATTGACATGGTTTTCAAGTTTACTGTTTGATGGTTCCGAGGAATGTGGTTTGTATTATTAGATGACTTCAGAGACCTGTCACATAACTTGCATGCCATTTTCGTTTTGTCAACAGTTTCCTTAGTTTTTCGATGCCATAATATTGCCATATAGCAGATTTACTCCCGTGATTTTCAACAACATCAAAACCTCCTCGAGTAGCAGACGACATTTTGAGTTAGATATGTACAACAGGTATTACATGAGTGATTCTGTTCGACGCATGAAACAATGCCTAATTACACTGGTCCAACAATAACCCAGACCGTTACTGGAAAACTCTTAAGTTTGAACTAATTCACAGGTCATATTTTGTGAATGTTCTGATATTTAGGTATTTTAATTTTCACCTAAATTCCCTTCCATTACGTTCATACAATTTGGCCCTTTTTGTTTCTTCAACATATAATTCGTATACAGATGGATAGATAGACGGAAGGATGGATGGATGGATGGATGGATGACGTGGTTTTTGCTTAGTAAGCTTTTAGTGTGAATTATGCTGGCCAGTGCATTTGTAAACAACAGCCGACATGAAAGTCTTTTGGTAACAATAATGGCGGACATACTTTTGCGATACACAACTGTAGTATAAGTCGACAGTAGCGTGTGCTATCAACGATATTATCGATAGTTTAATTTTGAGGTCGATTGTCAACCATTTGACATCATGATGATATCGACTATCGTTTCATGCCTTTTTTCACTGGGATTATATGGCAGCCGGTTTACCTAATCAGGTTTTTCTGGACTGCATAATGACCAATACTGACTTACCCTTCCGCGAGGAGCCGGCAAATTCTCTATGTATGGAGGAAAATCGACATTTTTTAAAAAAAGTAGATGTGTAAAACAAGATAAACTGCATAGTTACATGTTACATGAATGTATTGGGACAGGAAGTTTAAATGTGCGAATTTGGATGTACGTATATTCGTATGCGAAATAACATTAGACCTTGAACGTCTGCATTATATTTATGCACACATTTACATAATACATTTACAATTAAATGTAAGATTTTACTAGATTCAAACATATCAATTAAATTTGCTGTTGTGAAATAACAATGAATCTTGTGAGATAATACTTTAAAATTTGTATTTCCATTTATAGTTTAGACTGTAACTTGATATAATTTCTTTCATTTCTCAACGCTTGATGACCTGCATGGTATCTTGTTTTCAGTGCACACAAAACATTTTGCTTCGCCTTCTATCTGATGATCAGATATATCATGTGCTGTTGATTTGACGCACCGCCAACAAAAGGCAAACATAGTTCGACAGAAAACTGTTAATCACTGCATATATAATCACTGTATATATATATACTGAGAAAAAAAGTTTAGCAAGTTTTTTTATGCCTATCAATGTCACTATAACGTTTTCGTATTGAACAATTTGTGCCCATTCATTGACAGCATGATTTCACTTGTTTTTGTATACTAGACCATTATGTAATCGTGAAACGTCACATTCACGAAAATCACGTGCAGCATGTGCACAGCAAATCGGATGATCCACCGCGGGTCACAAAGTACACAGTTCGAGAGCTTTCTTATCGTAAGTACATAAATTGGAAAATAATCTTTAAAAATCAATAATGGGAAGTCGGCCTGGAATGACGTTTGAGCAACGTGAGAGAGCCATCGGTATACTTACCACTGGCATGTCAACAAGAGACGTTGCTCGACATTTCCATCGCCACTAATCGACAATACGTCTACTGGTGAACAGATTTCAGCAAACTGGGAACGTCGCAGACCGACCCAGATCAGGCAGACCTCGTAAAACTACAGCCGCGGGAAGACCGTTTTCTCACGACGTCATCTCGACGCAATAGATTTCTTTCTTGTCGAAAGTTAGGTCGTTTGCTGAGGAATGCTACTGGCACAAGAGTTTGCGACAGGACGGTTAGGAATAGGCTACGTGCCGCTGGATTGAAAGCGTGCCGTCCCTACGTTGACATTCCGTTGACGTTGCGACATCGGTAAACAAGACGTCAATGGGCCATTGTTCATCAGGGTTGGACTCGTAGGCAATGGCGCGACGTTCTGTTTTCGGACGAATCTAGGTTTAGTTCCCATCATATGTTTTGGTTATTTGTTGTGTATAACTTTATACCGACAAACAAATACCTCGTTATTATGAGCACCACGTTTATCTCGAGCATTTAATTTGTGACCCCTAGATAATGTGGTTTTACTGTATATATATATGTTATATATATATTCGAGAAAGAAAATAACGAACAATCTAAGGTGGGCTTAGGTATATCATGAATGTACACACTGAGATTACTTCATCAAGTTTATAATTTGATATATAATTTGAAGTATTATATTTCCTATATACTGTATTTAGGATGCTACCGTTTGTTATTTTCTAAAGTTTTCTAGCGGCACATAAAGGCGTTTTTATCTGAAGTATTGAATTTCTTTTATCCAAATCAGTTGTATTCATTGTTAGATTCGCCTGGATGATACCGCCGAGTGTTCGAAAAATATCACTTTAAAAGAGAATAAAACTCATCAACGGAATAAGCGTATTTTTTAATGTTGAACTTGCCGAGCAACTATCATTTAGTATACGGGATGCTATGGCTACCAACACGTTTGTCTGCTATGCAATATTACTAGTGATTCATGCTTGGATTATAAGAGTAAATTGTAGCGGTGAGTACATTTTATTTTTTAGCGATAGATCTAACTAAATAGTTTCCTACACTAAAGTCACAAACAGAAGTGCTCGAGCAAATTATCATTTTCCTTGCAGAATAACATTGTTAGTAATAGCGGGTCTCATCAACATCACATAATGCTCTATTTATAAGACTTTTAAAATTCTTATGATTTAAAATTTCAAAACCAAAAAAGCGTACAGGTTCGTATACATTTTAATTGTGCGTGACTCGAATGACTCTATACACTGTATCGACAAATTTTATCACGCGACCCGAAACAGGTAAACAGAGATTTTCCCAGTCAGTATGTATACATCACTTGTGAGCCTCTAGATAGACAGTATAATCTTAGATTAACATAGTCCAGAAATTATGGTGTTTTATTCAATGTTCCCAATTGTAAAGCTTCAGGATTTGATGAAAATGTGTCCATGCATAAATTTCCTAATGATGAAAAAAACAAGCTAAGGTAAGTAATTATATTACACTTTTCTTTTAGTACTATTTACTGTTAAAACAATTATGTTGTAAATATTGTTCATACATTACACATAAAGATTTTCAAAATACAGTATAACCTCTACCAACAACAATAAGACAGAGCAATATACAAAGTGATGTACATTTCACAAAACTTACTGCATAGAGGAGATCAACCTCTGCAGAGCAACCACCTATCACCAGTTTCTCAGGTATGTTGCCCAGCAGAAGTTGCATTGTTGTATAAGAATTATGCACTTGAAAATACTATTAGTACAATGCTATAAAAAAGTTGCTAATAAAATATATTGTTTTCCAGGTATGGAAAGACAGAATCACAAGATCAGGGTCATCAGCTACAAAGGATAACATCAGAGGTACTCGAGTCTGCTCTATGCATTTCTAATATGTGGATTGTATTTGACAAGATGCCTCCAAAAACGATTAAAATCTGATGCAGTGCCATCTGTTTTAACATGGACTCAAACACCAAGGCGAAGGTCACCAAGGAAGAGATAAAATGGTGAGCGATGAGGAAGACACTGCATCTGAGGGTGAGGAAAGGTTCCACCAGGAAGTCCATGCAAACATAATCGTGCCATGTACTTACATGTTTTCCATTCCCAATATTGTACATTACAAACTGGGGAAGCTCTAAGATATGGACAATCTGGGTTTATTGAAAGCCCTTTACTGAATACTGACACATCATGATGACAGATGTTCTTCATCTTTTTAGCGTACAATTTTCGTGCAGTATCCTCCTAGTCTCTTCCATGTGAAATTGATCTAACATGTGTTAAGTTTTTAGATGTAAATAAATTTTTGACAAATGCTTCACATGGTTGACTTTTATTTTGCTTTGAGGTAGAACTTTTTTCATCAGTTTGTCAGACAAATGTGTATATAACTTTCTATAAAATAAATACATCCCTTTCCTAAGCCCTGCTTTTTCTTCTTTCTGTTTTACAATCAGCATTTTGTACTACAAACATGCACAGACAACTAAGGAATTCCACTTATTTTTTACTCCATTTCGAAGGATTACTAGTGGTCATTTCAGAATATAATGAGAGTATAATTATTTATTCATTAGCCTCGATAAGCAATTGATAAACTGTGCTTATTATCTCTGGCATGGTTGTGAACAGCATACTCTGTGCATAGTGAATGGGAGAGGAGTGTTGACCTATTTCGGCAAGAGCGTACACAAAAGGATATTCGTCACCGATAATTATATAAAATAGGTTCCGAAACCTTTTCCTTCACTTTATTACATATTCACGGAGTTTTTTTAATGTTGCTGAAAGTGAGCATTACATTCTGGTCAATGCAACAGGAAAATGCCGTTATAAATTGTGTTATGATAATATAAATATTTATTCACACTGAGGACTTTTATCGTAGAAAGTCCCAAGTCGGCATCTAAACACAACCACGTGACTCTATACATGACCAATAGACACCAATCAATAGTAGATACAAAATGATGTCAGACAATCACTGAAGAAGATTGAGCAATTGCCTTAAACTGATGTCACACTTAGAATTTGATGTTCAAAGATAAAAATAATTCCACATTTTGCTTTGGGTATCAAATACATGCATCACTCAAAGTGGTGAGTAAAACGTAACTTCGCGACAGAGACAATGAACAGAGTACAAGTCAAGTTACCTATCCTGTTAGTATATAGGGATGTTCAAGAAGAATGTGATCTCTTTTGAAAGATTGTCATGCGATCTACTAAACCAAAGGCACAAATCTCACTAACTATTATGTGTTAGTATATATTAGTATTAAAGTTTTGCATCTTATCATTTTAAAGACTTATGTATGATGCAAATATTAATAATTCATTGTCATATTCTTGCAAATTATACCCTTAGTTACATTGACAAGTGTATATTAGCTAGCACGTACTGACTGTCTCGTATATTTTTGCTAGGGATTGTAAATAAGATTGAAAGCTGCATAGATACATTTATCGTGATACACAAATATAAGTCCTCTATTTTTTAATAAAAGACTCAATTGCATTACATGCGTTAACCTATCTGACCGGCCAATGCATTGGAGGTTCTTTTTTTCCTTAAAATCCGTGCTATTACTGACATGAACCTGGTATTAAGAGCTTACAATAATAATAAAGCATAATTTATTTCATTTCCTTGAGAACTCAGATTTACAGAGATTGTAAATATAGTGCAACATCTCCAAAGCAACACCCATTAGGAGAGACAAAATTATATTGTTGTTGTGAGGTTGTCACTCTAGAGAGGGTAAATTAATAGTTACACCGTAGAGTTGGAAAGTCACGCTGTTGTTGAACGGAGATTATTGCTCAAGGGAGGATCGCTCTGGAGAGGTTTCACTGTACTCCTTCTTCAGAATGTATGACTGATTTATCATAGAATTCGGAGGCTCTCCTATAAGACCATTTCTCGTACGATTTGATATCGTTTTCTATTGGCAATGCACGTTTACTGTACTCGGACATTCACTTACTGTGAACAAAACTTTAGATATGAAACATGGAAAGTGGATGACATACACATTGGATTGAAAAGCGTCAGCACGGACGGAGACAATCGAAATTTAGTCTTTTAATAAAGGCCGTTCTTTGAAAAACCATCATTGATTATTTAGAACAAACTGACCTCCGAATAGAAGCCACCTGTCAGTAAAGGTCACATCGTATCTTTCCCTGAAGTGGCCCTTGTTCACAGGTTTGACTTGTGTTAGAAAACTTAGTTAAATGTAGCATTGGTATAACATCCAATGAAAAACAAAAAGGGTAAGGTGAATGACGTTGATACCAGAGTATTGATATAATACAGAAGTTTGCTGAAACACGTTAAATACATCTTTGTTATAACAAAATTATCTTCCTTGAGCGTATTATTAATCTGACTATAATGTAAATATCAACAACTGAAACACGGAAGTGTTGCACCTGTATAGATTACAAACTAGCTAAACTCCGACAATAAACGAATTAATCGTATCCAATACCATTTCAATCGAAATTATATCACAGTAGTGATCGAGATCTTAAGTGTTTATGATTAGTTGCTATTTTGAATATAATGCCCTAAGGCTACACCCCAACAAAGCGTTTGGGATGCAAAGACGTTTAATTGCGAGACAATAAATGTATATCGTTATTGTTAAATGTCGAGCGAACCGTGTACAAATAAAGTATACAGTTATTAAAACACTAATGTAGCTTCCTACATTCGTATTAATGGATATATTAAAATACCAATACGCTCTCCATTTATTCATATACACTTATTTTTACCCTTAACATATTAAGCTTCTGGCAATGTAAATGATTAAATTGGTGTCGATTAGCATATTTTAAATGGAACACTCTCATAACTGTGATGTCATATGCTACTTTGTATACAAGATAACTGCTGAAAACGATTTATACTGTTGAGTAGTATAAAAACAGTATTCTCGCGGCCATCTTGTTAGGTGGGATAGGTGGGATAGACCACTATCCAACGTTTTGATTGGTTAATGAGCCCCACGTGACCTCGCGGCCATGTTTGTTAGGTGGGTGGCTGCAGGTGGCTGCTATCATTATGGATCCGCCATTTTTAGCAGATGGTCTTTCGCGGCAACGGCCATGTTTGTTAGGTGGGTGGTTGCAGGTGGGTGCTATCATTATGGATCCGCCATTTTTAGCAGACGGTCTTTCGCGGTAATTTTGTTTGAAATCTTTTTAAATCGATAATTGCGAGTTTGTCATTTGTGATTCAATGGTTGATTTGCAGCATTCATCTTAATGACAATATGTCTAACTATGTGCGTAACTCTTTTGGATGAATGAAGAAGAACGTCAGCCATGGGCAGATGATGAATTGTTTTCTGTGCTGTATTATATTCAATGCTCCGTCAGATATTTCAATATTGTATCCAAGGATTTACCCCTTGTTGCTGATAGATTTTAGAACATTGGTGGACTGAGTTGTGTAATTTTACATTGAATTTAATGGTTGATCAAACGTCGGAAGAAAACATGTTAAGAGAGGAGTAAGATTCTTTTTTTCATTTTCGTAGTTGTGTTTTCCCCTTATGACAAATAATCATTTGAATATGGCACAGGCTCAGTTGATGTTCACCAAGGAAACTTTGCAATATTTCGAGCAAAGTGGCTTTAAAAATGTCAGTTGGTCTCCACTACGTAAAGAAATCCATTGTGTTATTTCTAATGACTGTGTTTTAATGTTGAAAAAAAGACAACGGCAAATCAAAATTTGTCTATATGTTGGGAAAAGCAAGATAGTTTTACCTTCAGACATATTTGTAACATTAAGTGATGTAAAAGAAAGTGTTCAATTGATATCCTCATTTTTACAAGGACAACCATGATGGCAACAACCAATTTTAACAAACTTCAGCATAAATCACCAGACTTTTTACTTTATGAAGAAAGACTTAAAACATTTCATTTGTGGTCTTCTCAAATTCAACCCAACAAGTTTCAGTTATCATCAGCAGGGTTTTATTATACTGGAAAAAATGATACTGTGGAATGTTTTTCATGTGCAGTTCGATTACGGGAGTGGCAAAAAAAAAAAAAGGGGATGACCCACTAACAGAACACAGATTACATTCTCAAAATTGTTTATTCTTAAAAATTATTGGACAATTAAAAACCGATAATTCTTGCATCAGCCCATCATGGAATCCATGGAAATCATCAGATTTTCAATTTGGTGACTTTGACGACATTCTTGGAGGTGGGTTAGATCAAATTGATTTCAACATGGCGACATCGATTTAACGACCTGAAAAATTCAAATTTAAATATTTAAACGCAACCGTTAGAAACAACAAAGTCAGTATAAAAGATAGATTGGAACATTATTTTCACCACTACGTCCTCACCAAGCAAAGTGAATACATCACATAATGGATTGTATTAACTCTTCTCAGGATTCATTTGAAGATGATCAATGTAACTCAATGACAGTCAATACAGACGAGTTGGAATTTACAACACCTCCAATAGATCATGCAACTTCACCATCAACAAGTGTTATGTTGATGAACTCTTACTTCGACTTTATCTATGCAAAAGCCTTAAGTGAAGTAAAAGGCTTAACTGTGAGGAAATATTGCTATGGCTGTCAAACAAATCATCCTTCACAAAAAGAACATGACTGCATCATGGAAACTGATGATGACGAATATCAAATTCGGTTTTATTTTGAGGAGATGTTGAAAGAAGTGAATGAACAAGACATTATTCAATCCTGGGAGGACGTAATGCAGATTTCAAACATTTCCCCTGAAATGATCTGCCAACATAAACGTGTGATTACCTGTAAGGATTTTTTAGATGTAATGAAAACTGAACAGTGGAAATCCAAAATGATGAGAATGGTGTTAACAATTGAACGTTTGGAAGATCGACTATTTCCCTCTTCACTTTAACTAAAAATGGATTTCAAAGACAATGATTGTACCATCGTAAATTTAAATATATTTGATTTCAATGTTTTTTCTCATTTTTGTTACAAGAAGTAGAATTTATTTTAAAAATGTCATAAATAGCTATTTTACTTGTATGTGTGTTTGTATTGAAAATTGTTGTTAATCAAGCTTTTGTTATGTTTTGTTAAATAAAAGGTTGTCAAAACTTCAGACATCATTAATCATGAACAAAACACAGAAGGAAAACGTTCTCAACGAATATTATTTTAATGCAAAACAACCAGGGAGTTATTTAGGTGCTGCAAAGTTACATAAAATATTAAATAAAAAATATCCAGGAATATTTACTGTAAACTTTATTAACAAATGGCTAAACAATCAAGACTCATATGCAGTGCAAAAACAGGTGAGGCATTCCTACAAAACACCTAGAGTGCAGGTAGCTGGTTTAGATGATCAAGCAGACATGGATCTAATGTCAGTTGAAAACATTTCAAAACACAATGAGGGAGTCAAGTATTTACTCATTACTATAGACATATTTTCACGTTATCTTTTAGTAAGACCTCTTCTAAATAAAAAGACACAAACAGTTTTATCTGCAATCAAAGATGTTCTCCGTACAAGAAAATTTACAAAAATAAGAACAGACAAAGGTTCTGAATTTATCAATCATGACATAAAAAAGTTTATGAAAAAACAGGGGATCTATTTATTTAACACACAAAGTAACAATAAAGCGAACTATGCAGAAAGGGTCATTCGTACATTGCGAAGCATGATGTTCAGAATGTTAAGACATCAACGAAATTACAGATATATTGAAAATCTTCAAGATCTTGTCAACAACTACAATAATAGTCCACATCGTAGTCTTGGCGGTTTATCCCCGAGTGAAATAACAAAAAAGAACGAGACTCAAGTTTGGAGCAAACAGTACTTGAAACCCAAAAATGTTTCTAAAATAAAACCCAAGTTTAAATTTGAAATTGGTAGTTTGGTTCGATTGAGTTATACAAAACATCCTTTTAGACGAGCATATCAACAACAATACACCACAGAAGTATTTAAAATTAAAAGCAGGGTGTTTCAACAAGGAATACCACTGTACAAAATTGTCGACTTAAATAATGACCCAATTAAAGGTTATGTGAAGGAGCAGGAAATGGTTCCAGTTGATAAAAATGAAGAAAGTCTATGGTATGTTGAGAAAATTTTAAAAAAAAGAAAGGTGAAGGGAAAACTTCAGTATTTTGTGCGATGGGAAGGCTTCCCAAAATCATTCGATAGTTGGATTGATGCGGATCAAGTTCAAGAAAAATAATATGGAGCGATATGTTTTTATTTCTGACAGCGAAAGTCACCATATTTTCAGTGATAACACACCTTATAACTTTAAAGTGCAGCTAAAGCAACCACTTCATTTTGATGGGTATTGGAAAGTAGCTTTATGTGAACTCAGTTTACAAACCAAGAATAAAAGACGTGGTAAAACTTCAGAAAATACCCTATTCATCTATTCTAATATATGTCAGGAAAGCATTGTCAATGGTAGTGAGCATACACTGCTACGAAGAATTGAAAAAAATGATATGAATAATTGGAATTATGTGTTTGATTCTCCATTTTATTTTCCCATAAAAAAATCTGAAGTTCAAGAACTTGACTTTGTTATAAAAACAGTAAACGGCGAGTTTGCCTCATTTGTAACTTCACCAGTCTACTTAACACTTCACTTTAAACGTTATCCGTTTTACCCCAATTATGAATCGATCTAAATAATATGTTCCAAATCCACAAAAATGGATACAATTTTTAAAGAAAACCCAAGTTGGAAAAGGACTGGTCATACCTTCAAGAACTTCTATAGAAAGTAACAACATGACTTTCAAGACAGTTTCTCCCGCAAAACAGACAGTAGAACAGGCCAAAAGCGAGCTGAAACGAGATAGTATAAATACTTCAGAGATGCCATCGTTTGCACATAAAGCAGAACCATCTCAAACAGTGAACAGTCTGAAAGTAGGAAAGAAAAAATCTAAACTACAGAAACGTGTTGAGAAAAAAGTATCCAAATTGAACAAAAAACAGCAGAAAACTGTAAAAAAAGCTGTGAAAACAAGAAAAAGTGTCACAAAAAACACACAAAAAGTGAATAAAAAAAGAGATAAAACAACGAAAAACAAAAAACAGAAACCTATTACAACCTGGGACATATTTGGAAATTGAAAATGTCATATTTCACAGAAGATAGTTTTACAGAAGGTGTACCTGATGAGTTGTTATTGTTTGATTTACCACCAACTCAAGTAGCTGTTAATGATGTTTACTATCAAGAGACACGGCCATTATCCCAAGTATCAGATGACACACCTATTGAGTTTCAAATTAGTGGTCAGAATTCTATGGACTATCTTGATCTCAGAGGAACACAATTATGTGTAAAATTAAAAATAACAAACCCAGATGGAACCGATATTACCAGTAAAAAAGTGGGTCCAATCAATTTGTTTTTACAAGCATTATTTTCTGCTACAGAGGTGACATTACAAAACAAAGCAGTCATTTCATCCAATTATAACCCATATATCTCTATGATTCAAACTTTACTCAATAACGGACAAGATGCTACATCCTCTCAGTTATCATCTCAACTATTTATCAAAGATGACAATGATCATCCTGAAGATTGTGATCCTGAAGGGGGTAACACTGGTTTGTTTCGTAGAGCAAAGTACATCAG